>CM027093.1:1270461-3887961 GCA_015343265.1 Pao palembangensis
TGACCTTCATCGCCTACCCTCAAGCCACAGCTCTGATGCCGCTGCCCTAGTTTTGGACTGTTTGTTTCTTCGTGATGTTCATACTGCTGGGTGTTGATTCGCATGTAATAACAGAAATGTTTAATGATCAGATAAGATGTCTTTTAATGACCCAAAAAAACCCAACTTTGACTTTGTCACCGGTTTGTGGATGTGGAGAGTTTTATAACCACAATGAGCGACATGTTTCCAAAGCTGTTTCACAAACCAATGAGACAGGAGATCTTTGTCCTGGTCATCTGTGCATCTGTTTTCCTCCTGCAACTCCTACTCGTAACCGAGGGAAGTTTCAACAGCAACAACACAAAAACAAAAAAAACAACAAACAACACAGCTCATTCACAGGTCATATCTACAGTCACAAGTTGGGTTTCATCCAATTTTTACATTTTCCAGTTCTTTGATTACTACACCTCGATCAGAATCTGCGGGAATTTCTTTGCCTTTTGTGAATGTTTGGCTCTGGGCTGGATGTTTGGTGAGACTGACTCTAGCATGGTTCCACATATTTCTTTAATTTCAGTCGTGAACAATTTATACATTTTTATTAACTTTCAGCATGTTAATGGCCCGGGTGGTCCATGCCGGTGGTCCACAGGACTATATTTTCAAGCTCTGCCCCAGCAAACTTAGAACTGAAGAAGCTCTCTGGAGAGAGGGCGAAACGTTTTCAAAGAAACCTTTCAGTCCAGTTGACACAGAGAGATCTATTTTGGATACTTATTTTACATTGTACATGTCTTTATGGTATGTTCATGGATTATAATCTTGCAGAGAACAGAATAAACCATTACAGAACAGAACATCACTTCAGTTGGAAATGACCAAGTGAAACGAAGTTTATCTTTAATGAAGCCTCATTACATATACAGATACTGACACACTGTTGATTTGTGCCTATTTAGTAAATGTGTGTATTTGTATGTACACACATCTGTATTTTGCATATCTAATTATATAAAAAATTACACTGTAGATAAAGTTTTAATTATTTCCTCATTTCATATAGGTCCTTTCCAGGTATATTTACCAGGGGCAGAGGGAAGAGGCGCTATTTGTTGCCAAAACAGTATGAAAAAAATCCCAAAAGAGCATGAACAAATGATTCATCTGCAGGCAGGACTGGGCCATAGGACTGCTCGTCTAGATGAGAGCACAACGCGTGAAGGGGTAATAATACACAATTAATAATTGCATATAATAGGGGTCATTGTTTTATTTTATTCTGACAATGTTATCTGATTTAAAGGATAATTTTTGTCACTATTTTTTAGAGAGGATTACACTTGAATTCACTTTCTGTATCTTTTATTGAAAAGGGTTTGTTTTTTTCAGTAAGAATAAGTCAACATTGTCTATGTTGAGTGATATTTTTATGGATCATTGTCTTGAAGCTTGAAGAGGAATCCATATTGTCAGAAAAGGACAAAAAAAAAGGGTCCAGGAACTAGCATATGCGTGGGACCTTCCTTCCCTTACTGAAAACAAGAGGTGGCTTTATGAGAAACTTCTGATTCATGCTGTAAGTAAAATGAGAAATGTCTGTCCAAACATAAGTCCCAATTCACAACTGAAGAGTGATATTTTCACAATAAATGCACATTGCTAAGTTTCTAAAAGAACGTCCGACAAAATTAAAATGCATGTTTGTCTGATTAATTTGCCACATTAACTACATAACAATAAAAGCTTCTAGTAAATATGTGCCAATTCATTTATTTTAAAAACATAACATATAGTAAGTGGTCTGTAATCCTGCTCTGCAGGACAAGTTAGGTTATTTGATTTTTGGCAACATTTTTAGGTTGGGGAACACGTATTAACCATTAGCCAATTTCTGGACTGGATGGGAGGCTCTTCCTCCAAGTCTCTCAGTACAAGTAATCAACAGGAAAATATCCCACAGTTTCCGTCTGCTTGGAGATCATTCTTATCCCACCGCATTGCAAGGACTACACGTCCTTTAAAAATGATATCCTCTCCTTTATCTGAACTTGCCAAACAGGACCTGGTCTGGTGTGAGTGACATCTGGGCCTGAGTTTCAGAGTAGTCAGGTTAAAATGCTAAGTTGAAAATAATGTTTAAAATGTTACACTTGTTTTATTATCAGTGTTAGGGTTAGGGTGACAGATGAAGGTTTAAAGGTATACTGGTTTTGACAGTTTTGTCCTTGCAACACAAAAAAAATATCTCAAAGTGTGTTCAAACTGGTCTTTATTTGATTATTGATAACATTGAATTGCATGAAACTCTGCAAAACATGAATACATAACCTCAAATTTTCTGATTCTCCAATCAGCTGTCTTAGAGATCCACAAACTGCTCACAAAATTGAGCAGTGGCAATTGTAGCGTGAAGACAGTAGAACTAATGGATGTCTTTCTTAACCACTTGCACTCGTTAGGGGGCACCACTTCCACTTATTGGAAGGAATATAAACTAAAAAAGTTTATATTGTAATAAAGTTTAATCAATCTCTGACTGAGGGCACCAGTTCTTGATCGCCGTGTCTATATTCCAATCAACAAACGGGAAACCACTGATGGAAATGGCAATTTATTTTACAACAACGAATGATTATATGAATGGACAAGAGTATACATTTATGAACTTAATGATGATTATGATATAAAGTATAAACTGGATGACGGTGAGACACTTTGCATTATTCTAACCTAGTAAACCTAAATTTGGATTCAAAAAGTAATGAATTTGGAGTCAAAAATAATTTGGTTATTTGAGACCCAGCAAATGACCATCAGACAGTACAGAAAAAAAAAAAACGTCTGTCTCTCACCGTCATGTCTAATGAATAATTTTGTACACTTATCCTAGACAACGCTATGTTAGTTTTTACTTGTGAGAAGTTATAAGGCACGTGTTGCATCAACTATGGACTAAATTCCAACATACAAACAGTCAACATACACACACAAACTATATCAGTCTTAAGATGCATATACAATACACATGGTATCTTGTGTGATAATATTAAAATTAACAACAATACATGCCAGGCTGACAGAGTAAAGGCTTGAACCGATTACCACTCTTAGACTCTAGAAGACACTGTGGTTCCATCACAGGGAACCACTTTTTAACTCTCAAATTCACAACTTGTCTAACTAAACAGCTAACCCTAACCCTAAGAAAAAGAAAAACTTCAGTATTTTTCTAATTCCCTGAACAACAATATTAGCATGGTTAGAATTTTCTTTCTAGTTATAAGGGTGCTTTGTGTTCAGATTTCACTCCCTACTGTGTGGTCGAGAGGGGTATCAGGTCGAGAGGGGTATCAGGTCTGGCATCTGTCAGTCATAAAGTCATTCCAGATAGGAATGCAGAACATTGGTGCATAGTTATGGCACCAATTCTGTAAAAAATAAGTGTCATAAATAAAAAATGCGTGCTAGAAATTCAATGTATTTGAAATTCAAAGTATAATTTTGATGCAAAATAATTCAGTGTTAGAAATTCAAATACAGTGCAAGGTGGCACAGATTTACTTCCATGCCTAAGCCGCTGCGTTTCCCCCCTGCAGGTCTAGGTCTGGCCTTTATCACTTACCCACAGGCCACAGCTCTGATGCCGCTTCCTCAGTTCTGGAGCATTTGTTTAATCTTGATGCACATTCTGTTGGCTGTTAGGATGGAATAAAAGGCGCATTTCAGACTCATTTGTTGTTTCTTTTTTTTCTGCCTCCAGTTTGTGGCTGTGGAGAGCTTCATCACCACAGTCAGGGATTTGTTTCCACGGGTGTTCTATTCACCGGCGAGACACAAGATTTTGGTTCTTGGCGTCTGTGTGACCTTCTACTGGATGCAATTTCTCTTGGTTACTGACGTGAGTCAGAAAATCCGATGTAGTTTTGGATGTCTCTTGGCCTGAACGCACCGAAGACCCTTCTGGGTTCATTAGTTGCAGCTTGGTTATTTTAATCATTGTTTATCTTTTCAGGGCTGAATATTACAGCACCAACCAAAGTTTCTCGGACGTTTCTGACTCTCAGCAAATGTCTGGCTGTGGCCTGGATTTTGGTGAGACCGCACCCCAGCCTTTTATGCCCGGTTAGCTGTACGTTTATCTTTTCTGCTAACTGTCGGTTGGGCTTGCGTAGGTCCTGACTGCTTGCCGAACATCACTGAGGACATGACGGGGCGTAGACCATGCTTTTATTTCAAGTTATGTTGGAAATAGTGGTGAGTCAGAGTAGTTATTATTAGGTTAACACTTTCATAGATGGATTTCATAGATGGATTATTTAGTAAAATATTAACAGCTTTTCCAATCATTTTTCCACACCTCTTGGTTAACGACTGGTACATCTACCCTGACTGGGCGTACACTCTTGGATGGATGATAACATTTTCCACCATTGTCGTGGCGGTACTCTTTGTTTTTGGGCAGCTGTGTCTGACCCCAGGGACCTTCAAGCAGGTCAGTATCCAGAGGAAGAGAACACTTCAGGCTGGTCTGTCAGAAGGTTCCTGCACTTCTGCTCATTTTTCTAATCCATCCACATCTTTTTTTTCACTGTTTTACAGCGTATTTCCATCCTTTGCCGCCCCGCTGAACATCCTGCATGGTCGAGAGGAACTGCTGGAGGCTATCAAACGGCTGCTGAACTGACAACCTCTGCAGTTAATAGTTAGCTGAACAAAGCCAAAGGGCACCCAAGTGCAGTGCCAAATACTTTTCAAATTGTAACTTGACGTTAGATTTTAATTTTGGAATAAACGTGTTGATTTAACAGAATTGTTTGCCATCAAAATTTGAATTTTTTATTGCATTTCTTATCTGGGGTCATGACTTTTTCCGATGCCCTCTGGTGCTCAGAAAACAGGAAGAAAAGCACCTTTAGGCTGAATGGCTTTGGTATTTAATCCTGACTTTGTAGAATTTAGATCCTCTGAATTTGGACGAGCGTAGATGAGGACAGAGTCAACAGCATTTAGGCTTTTCTGACTGGACACAACAACAATTGGATGGACGGACCTAGGAAAAAACCAAAGAGACCAAAAGCTGATGGAGCCAGAGGACAGTGGGCCAGTAAGACAGAATTCTTCCTGGTTGTAGCTGGAAACGTGGTCGGTTTGGGCAACTTGTGGAGGTTTCCATACCTCTGCTACAGGAATGGAGGAGGTAAATGTTCTAAACTCTATCTTGGAGGAATTATACAGAAGGAAGTGAATTTCAATGAAATTATACTAACTTTAGTTCATTAACTATATATGGTAGTTATCAGATTAACATCACCATTTACTTTAATTATTATGAGAGGTGCATGTTCTGCTGTTGTCACACTCTTTCTAGGTGCCTTCCTGATACCGTACTGTCTGCTGGCTGTGGTTTTTGGGATCCCTCTGTTCCTGCTAGAGACCTCGCTGGGTCAGTTCACCCAGGAGGGATTCATCACCTGCTGGAGGAAGGTCTGTCCTCTGGCTCAAGGTGAAAGAAATTCTGTATGTTACATGAAATATTGCTCTGTGGGTTTGTAGTTAAGATGGATTTGTTTGACTTGGGTTTTAGGGATTGGATATGCGCAGCTGATTGTTAAACTATTTGGGTTCAATTACATCATCCTCCAAGCCTGGGCTCTGTTCTACCTGGTGTTCTCCTTCAGAGCCCACATCCCCTGGGCCACCTGCAACAACCCTTGGAACACAGGTAATACTTAGTTCTATTGTTCCTCGGAGCTTGAAAATAAGTCATCTCTCCAGAGAATGGTTGGTGCACCTGTCAGTCAGTCTTTTAAGTCAGTTTTGTAGCCAAGTGCTCACAGATGCGAGACTTATTTTGCATGTATTTGTTCTCCGTCTGATATCTGTCTTTGTGTCTAGACATGTGCAGAGTTCATCAGGATTCGGGTTCTGCGTTTAACAATCTGACAGGAAATGAGACCACGCAGATGAACACCACCTCTGCTGCCACTGAGTTCTGGGAGTGAGTCTTTATTTTAAAGGCTTATTACGCTTGAAAAGTGTAGCATACTCAAAACGTGCAGTATGATCGATCAGCTTTTCCTTCTCAGGCGACGAATGTTGCGTGTCTCTGGTGGGATCGAGGAGGTGGGCAGTGTGAGCTGGGAGCTGACTCTGTGTCTTCTGGCCTGCTGGGTCATCTGCTACTTCAGTATCTGGAAAGGTGTCAGATCCTCTGGAAAGGTTGGTAAAAATATCCTAAAAACACAAATGTTTTGATTTTCCAAACTGCACCGTCTTGGTCTGGTTGTGATGATATTTTGGCTCTTCTCACAAAGGTAGCGTACTTCACGGCCACGTTCCCTTATGTGATGTTGTTCATCTTACTCGTCAGAGGTGCAACTCTGCCTGGAGCTGGAGACGGGATCTACTACTACCTGCATCCAGATATCAGTCGCTTGGCTAACTTTCAGGTATAATTTGATTTCAATTAAATGGAAACATCCTGCTTGGATGGCTAGCTTGTAGAACACTGTTTTGGAGGAGGCCAAACCAGATAGGAGCTAAGCTAACATTAACAGCTTACCCTTCTGTTCCAGGTCTGGATTGAGGCAGGGTCTCAAATATTCTTCTCTTACAGCCTGAATCAGGGGACTCTGATTGTCCTGGGCAGCCACAGCAACTATAACAACAACTGTTACAAGTGAGACTAACAATATATCACCTCGATTTTGAAGTATTCAAAATAAAAGGCTAACACTTTAGATTAGGGAAAACAAATTCACCATTAACTACCTGCTAACTAGCAGGAATGTTAACAGCTAATTGATGTGTTATTATTCATTGTAAAGCAGTTGTAAACTTCTTTGTTTATAGTTTAGATTATGGAACACAAATTTGCCATTAACTACCTGCTAACTAGCAGGAGTATTAGCAGCAAATTTATGCATTATTATTTATAGCAAAAGTTAATGGTTAATATGTGTTCCCCCGAACTAAAGTCTTACGAATAAAAGTGGAGGGTATGGAAGTAGGTCCCTGTTCTGACAAGGGTTTTCTGTGGCCTCCAGGGACTGTTTCTGGATCTGTCTGCTCAACAGTTGCACCAGTTTTGTTGCCGGATTTGTCGTTTTCTCTGTTCTGGGATTTATGGCTCATGAACAAGGTGTTACAGTCGACAGTGTGGTCGACTCAGGTACAGTGTTCATCGAGTTTCCATCAAAGATCTTTTACTTATCCAGAGTAGGGAAGTGTCTGGTTTAACAGTCAGATTTCCTCAGGGCCGGGTCTGACCTTCATCGCCTACCCTCAAGCCACAGCTCTGATGCCGCTGCCCCAATTTTGGACTGTTTGTTTCTTCGTGATGTTCATACTGCTGGGTGTTGACACACACGTAATAACAGAAATGTTTAATGATCAGATAAGATGTCTTTTAATGGCCCAAAAAAACCCAACTTTGACTTTGTCACCAGTTTGTGGATGTGGAGAGTTTTATCACCACAATGAGCGACATGTTTCCAAAGCGGTTTCACAAACCAATGAGACAGGAGATCTTTGTCCTGGTCGTCTGTGCATCTGCCTTCGTCCAGCATCTCCTGCTCGTAACCGAGGTAAGTTTCAACAGCAACAATAAAACAAATTCACAGCTCAGACAACAGGTCATATCTACAGCCACATGTTGGGTTTCATCCAATTTTGTCTTCTTCAGGGAGGAATTTACATCTTCCAGTTCATTGATTACTACACCTCGTCCAGAATCTGCGGGAATTTCTTTGCCTTTTGTGAATGTTTGGCTCTGGGCTGGATGTTTGGTGAGACTGACTCTAGCATGGTTCCACATATTTCTTTAATTCCAGTTGTGAACAAGTTATACATTTTCATTCACTTTCAACAGGGGGCGATCTTGTCAACACCACCATCAAGGACATGACAGGAAGCAAACCATCAGTTTTCTTCAAACTCTGCTGGAAATATATCATTCCTCCCATATCATTAGTAAGATACAAGCAACAGTAGCAGGAAATACTCCCTTTACGAGGGCAGGACGTCAGTTGTGTTGAAGCAATATTGTCTTTAAACATTTACACATTTCCTTTTTCATGCAGACTTACTTCATAGTTTTCCTGATGGATTTCAAAAACCTCAGAATAGGGTCGTACGTTTACCCTGACTGGACGTACGTGCTGGGCTGCATCATTACTCTCTCCTCCGTGCTCATAGTGCCACTGTTTGCACTATTACAGATTTATATGACACCAGGAACCATCAGAGAGGTCAGTATCAGCCTACAAAAGTCTGCCACATAAATGGTCTTAATATTCAGACATTATAGACACAAGTATGGAGCATCAACTGTTGTAGGATGGATACCTCAGATTCTCTAAATCCTGCTGAAATGTATCCTTTAGTCTGAATAATTGTGATTTTGTGGTGTGTACCGTTGCAGCGCTTCTCCATCCTTTGTAGCCCCGCTAAAGATCCAGCCTGGCAGACGGAAGACGATGGAACAGCTGTTGAATTGACATCTGCAGTTTCAACATAACTTCCTAATATAAGTGTTTTCTGCATATGCTTGTTTGCTTTTGGTTTTCCAAATGTCCACCGGCCTGTTTTCTGCACTTGTGTCCAAACTCTGCTTCAGTGTGGACCTTCTGATCCACAACAGTAGAATCTGACCAGCTTGGAGCCAGCTCCTTCCAGAGACTCTGATCACAGGGCCTGATAAGTTGTCTTTTCTTGGAACACCTTCTGCCTTGTAGCTCAGCTGCTTCAATGTACAAATGAGTTAAATAAAGACAGAGACAAAACTGAAAATATAGTGTGTGTGTGTGATGGGGTTGCATAGTGAGGACGGATTTTCCATTTCATCTGCAACATGAGGACATTTGTTTGTGGTAGTCACAACTTAAACTCAGACAGCAGCGACTATATTAACAATAAAGTGAGTAAGTCTTCAAGTTTTCCTTGAAGACATTTCACCTTGTCTCCAGAAGACTTCTTCAGTTCTAAACTCGCTGGGGGCAGAGCTTGAAAATATAGCGCTTGTGGAACATTAGCATGCTAATGATCTGGGTGGTCACCTGAGAGTCATTGGCAGGGTCATTGGCCTAGATTCAGTTGGGGTGCTTCCCCTTTGTCTGCTGGGTCACATGGTGATGAGTCAGTAGGTCTCGTGAAATGGTGTGATCGTTTGGATTGTTGACGAAAGGATGGGAGGACTGCATTGTAGGGTGGGTGATAGAAAGTGCCTTAGTCTACTGTCTTTGTTTAAAGATGTTTTTCCCACTTGACGTGGATGGCTTCCTTGACACCCCTCAAACCAGCGATCTTCTCAGGCCAGTACACGTACTTGACTGTCCTCAAAGGAGTGTCCTCTTTCTTTTAGATGTAGATGTACTGCTGAGTCCTGTCCTGAAGAGTTGGCCTGTCTGTGTTGAGCCATTTCTTTATAGAGGGTCTGTTTAGTTTCCCCAATATACAGTTCCTTGCATTCCTGCACACAGAGATCTAACCTTGGATAACTAAGACCTGGATGATTGAAAAGTTACACAGACATCATGTCACTGAATGAATGTTCATCAGTCATAAACGACACACCGGCGGTTTTGACCAGGCTTTCTGTGTCCTCCAGGGACTGTTTCGGGCTCTGTCTATTCAACAGTTCCACCAGCTTTGTAGCCGGATTCGTCGTCTTCTCCGTTCTGGGATTCATGGCTGAGGAACAGGGTGTTGCAGTCGACACTGTGGTCAGGTCAGTTACAGCGTGCTCCTCTTCAATGCCTAACCATCACAGTGAGAAATAAAGCTTGCCTCCCCAGCAGGCCTGAGCCGCTCCTTTTCCACCCTGCAGGTCCAGGTCTGGCCTTCATCACTTATCCTCAGGCCACGGCTCTGATGCCGCTTCGTTAGTTCTGGAGCGTTTGTTTCTTCTTGATGCTCATTTTGTTGGCTGTTGACTCGCACGTGAGGAAAATTCGACTGTGTTAGTAAGGCTGGAATGAAAGGTGCGTTTCAGACTCATTTGTTGTTTCTTTTTTTCTGCCTCCAGTTTGTGGCCGTGGAGAGCTTCATCACCACAGTCAGGGATCTGTTTCCACGGGTGTTCTATTCACAGGAGAGACACAAGATTTTGGCTCTTTGTGTCTGTGTGACCTTCTACTGGATGCAATTTCTCTTGGTTACTGACGTGAGTCAGAAAATCCGGCGTAGTTTTGGATGTATCTTGGCCTGAACGCACCGAAGACACTTCTGGGTTCATCAGCTGCCGCTCGGTTATTTTAATCATTGTTTATCTTTTCAGGGAGGACTTTACGCCTTTGAACTCACTGAATATTACGGCACCACCAGAGTCTCTCGGATGTTTCTGACTCTCAGCGAGTGTCTGGCTGTCGCCTGGATTTTTGGTGCAACCGCGCCCCAGCCTTTTAGACTCAGTTCGTGGTGCGTTTATTGTATCTACTAACTGTCGATTGGGCTTACGTAGGTGCTGACCGCCTGCTGAAAATCATTGAGGAAATGACGGGGCGTAGACCATGCTTTTATTTCAAGTTATGTTTGAAATACGTCACCTCTATGCTGTCACTAGTGAGTCAGAGTAGGTATTATTAGTTTAACACTTTCATAAATGGATTGTTTAGTAAACAGTTTTTTCAATTGTTTTTTTCCAATTTTAACCTCTGTGAACTAGTCCTAGTACCGGTGTGGCAGTCAATCTGTCCACACAGTTTTCTTCAATCGTGTACCTGATTAACTACAAATACCTCAATTCAATTAAATTTTATTTATAACAAAGTTATCTCAAGACACTTTACACCTTCAAAAAAAGAGAAACAGCTCCCAGGGCAAAGCTCCACACTGACTAAGCCAATTGGTATTGGCAACAGTCGCGAGGAAAAACTTCTCTTTAACAGGCAGAAACCTCGAGCAGAACCAGACTCACTGTAGACGCCATCTGCTGCGACCACCTGGGAGGGAGAGGAGGAGAGGAGAGATGGGGAGATGGTGAGAGAGAGGAGAGGGGGGATACAGAGTGGGGAGAAAGACTGGGAGATGGTGAGAGAGACAGAGGACGGGGGAGATAGAAAAAGGAGAGGGGTAGAGGAGAGACAGGGAGGATACAGAGAACACATCTTGGTTAACAACTGGTACGTCTACTCTGACTGGATGTACACTCTTGGAGATGGGATCTACTACCTGCATCCAGATCTGAGTCGCTCAGCTAACATTTAGGTATAATTTTCATTTAAACCTCCTGCTTGCTTGGCTATCTTATATTCAATTCAATTCAATTTTATTTATATAGCACCTTGACAATAAAATTGTCTCTAGGTGCTTTACAGAGGTAGAAACCCAGAGCCTGAACCCCCAGGTAAGCACAGTGGCAAGGAAAAACTCCCTTTTAACAGGAAGAAACCTTGAGCAGGACCAGGCTTACAAGGAGGAACCATCCTGCTGAAAGTCGGTTGGGTAAAGGAGGAAAAGAAGAGGGAGACAAGACAGAGAAAATAGAGAGAGAGGGAGAACAGATACTGTACAATCATAAGAACAGATACAATCATAGAACCATAGAAATACAAACATAATACAATTATAGAAATACAAACATATCAGACATAATATATATACATAATACAGCATAGCAGGTTGTTATAAAGAGATGAACGGCAGGTTTTAAAGAAAATAGCATAGGCAGGTGCTGACAGTGGACCCTGAGTTTGTCAGAGGCCGAGGTCCGTGCAGCATGAAGGCCTGGAGATGGAAGATCTGCAAAGAGAGAGAGAGACTTTGACTTTTATAAACACGCTTTATTTACATTTTACCATCTAATAAATAATTAAAAGACGATAAAAAAAGGTTACAGGTTTAAACAAGTGGCGTAAAAGGTTAAAACCAGGTAAAAACTATGCAAGATGATTTAAAAATACTAGTTCCTCTTGCTTGGTCACCTTGCACAAGCCTTCCTCACATCCCCACAGCTTCTTAAAGGCCTCCAGGTTTTTGGTCTCCCTGTAGAAGCAGAACTCCAGCCTGATTCTGGCTTGGACGTTCTGCCTCCACAGGGAAACCAGCTCACACACTGTCTCTGCCTGGATTCTGTCTCTGCGGGTCAGGTAAATTGCCATTTTGGCTTCACCACTCAGGAAGTTTAAAATCTGGCACTTTGCTTTTGTTCTTTTATCATATTTAAAACCACCAATAAAAACACGGGCTGTGAACTGAACACCAAAGATGCTAAAAACAGCAGTCAAAAAGCTAAAAAACGAGGTCAGTCTGCTGCAGTCAGTGAACATGTGGAAGACAGTCTCTCTCAGGCTGCAGAATGGACACTCGTTTGCAACATTAGCGTTTAAAACCGAAACAAAAGAGTTGGTGGCGATGGCGCTGTGGAGGATCCTCCACTGCAGGTCTCCAGTTCTCTTCCTCAGGGGAGGTTTGTACAGGGTCCTCCACTGCGGAGGCTGGCCCCCCGGCCTGGCAGTCCACACCGTGGGGGCACGCTGGCTCTGTGCAGGCCCAGTGCTCCCTCGCCACAGGGTCCCTGCAGGAGTCCACTCAGCTGCGTCGGCGCAGGGCTCAGCTGGAGGTCAGGAAAGGTGTCCGTGGGGTCGAGCCGAGCTTCTCCTCTGGACCACCTCAGAAGAAGGCTCCTCTCTCTGCCTGAGAGCTTCTGCTTCCAGAGCTCCAGGCTCCTCTGGGTCCAGCAGGAGGAGCGGATGCCCAGCACAGAGCTCAGGGTCTGGACGTCACTCAGCGTGGGCCCCGCCACCTCCAGCAGCTTCTGAAGCATGACAATCCCTGAGCGCCTCAGTGCCCCCGTCAGTCCAGGCAGGGCGTCACAGCTGACATTGAGTCTTCCTCCATAAACCAAAGGCTCCTTCAGTAACCAGTGCAGAGAGGTCGACTCATTGTGGGCCCATTTCAGCCATGCACAGGACTTAAAAACACTACGATAAAAAGGGAACAAGCCACTTGTCAATATCAACTTAAAATCAGTTAAAAACAGAACCTCATCTAGCCCCAGACTGTTAACCTGTCTAAAAACACAAATGGCCACCTCCCTCCACACCAAATCAGAAGGTCCTGTTAAAAACCTTTCAATAAAAATGGATCCTGAAGGTGGCAGCTCTGCTGGCCAGGTGAACAAGGCCCTGGCCCCCCTCATCACGAGATAAAAACAGTACGGCTTGTGGAACCCAGTGGAGACCATCCCAAAAAAAGTTCACTACCTCTGTCTGAATGCGCCGTCTTCAGTACAGTTAAAATCACCAACTAAAATCAGGTAATCTGATGTCCTGTGGCTCTGCAGCTTGTTGCTGACTGTTTCTAAATATAGCTTCCTCTCTGCACCATCGTTTGGAGCATAAATGTTCATAAAAACAATATTAAACCCGTTAAAACCAGCTTCTAAAAGCAGAAACCTCCCCAGGACGACATGTTCCACCATAAGGGAGGCCGGGGTGAAGGCCTTAGAGAGCAAGATGGCCACCCCCGCACTGACAGCCATATGATGGCTGAGGAACACGCCTCCTCCCCACTCTCTGCTCCACCAAGACTTGTTTTGCTGGTCGCTGTGGGTTTCTTGTAAAAATAAAACATCAATGTGTTTTAGCCTTACTGTTTCATAAATTACAGCTCTTTTCCTGGTGTCTCTGGCCCTGTTCACATTTAAACTCCCCACTTTAAAATTGTTCATTAATGGAATTAAAAATGAACACAAGTAAAAACTATATAAAAGACCAATAAAAGCAAGCAAAGTGCCTATTTGTGTTCTTGTCACTGTGGTCCGATTTGCCTTTTCACCTTTAAGATCAGCTTTTTCAATCTAAAAACTTTCCCGATCTGTGAGGTCTGACACGGCTCAGTTTTTTATGTGACCCTTAGCAGATTTATAAAAACATTCTTTGTCTGGAAAATAATTTTCCAGGATGACCCTCTTCAAGTTTTTGGTTTCCTGAAGGAACGTTTTTACCATTCTTGCCGTTTACCCTTTCCCCCCCTGGCCTTTTTAATCGGTGACACTATCTTCCCATGTCTGGACAGCTCCGCGCACAGAAACTCATCACTGATGAACGGAGGAACGTTTGACAGGGTGATTTTAGTAGCAGGCCGGCTCAGCGGCAGAACCTCCTCAAATGTTCCTCTAACGCTGAGCCCTCTCTCTACCAGGAGATTGGCCTGCTCCACCTTTTCTACAAATAAAACTACCGCGCCTTTCATCCGGGCCGCGGATTTAATCGAGCCATGCCCAATTACATCCCCCACAGCGAGGGCTACCTCCTCCACCGCACAGCACTGGCTGCTTGACTGCAATCAGCGCAGTATATAAGCTGACTCAGAGACTCCTTGTCAGGTTGTTGCTCATTTACTCCTATGTTCCAGATACAAAGGTTTCCTGTGTTTGAGCTTTCTGTTTGCCTGTGTTTGACCCAGCTGTATCTGACCTGATCCTGCGTTGTGTCCTGGCAGCCCTGTCTGCCTTTTGTATGAGATTGCCTGATCCTCTGTCTGCCTGCTTTGGAATTAAGAGTTAATTCTGTCATCGTGGCGCTCTTGGGTCCCACACCAAAACCTGACTGTGTCTGTGTGATGGGGGTTACATAGCGAGGACTGATTTTGCATTTCATCTGCAACATGAGGACATTTTTGTAAAGTGAAGATATTTGTCTGTGGTACTCACAACTTAAACTCAAAGACAGCAGAGACAAAATTAACAATAAAGTGAGTAATAGAACAAAGATCCTGACAAGTTTTCATGTGTCTTTAGCTGCAGCCACTCAAACAAGCATACTACTCTGGTCTCCACTGAAGTTATTTAACTATTACAATGTGCTGTTCAAAGGTAGATATGGGCTTCATGTGCCTTATGAAGATATTTCCTCTCCAAACAACCCAATCATTCCAAGACAATGTGCTAAAAGGTAACTGGTACACAGCAGCAGGAAGAAGGTAGGGCGGACTGTCAAAGTCAGGTTTGGTTGGTGGGTCACATGTCGCACACAATTAAGAAAGTCAATATCATTGACTTCATGGAGAGAAGAGGTTTGCAGATTTAATGTGAAGTCAGGATGGAAAGAAGAAAAGCAGCAGAAGCTAAGACCCTTTAAGCTGTGATCAGGATTCTGGAAAACACCAAAGCTGGAAGAAGGTCACAGAATCTTCCTCTGAGACACTGAGAGGACAAAGCAGCCTAAGGCAGACAAATACCAGAAACCCGACATGCAAAGCTCGTTATTAGGGACAGAAAGCTGCTGTATTTACTTGGGTAGAGACCAGATCCAAGAAGTACCTAGTCAAATAATATAGGAAATTATACAGCAGCAGAAAGAAGGTAGGGCAGACTGTCAAAAAGTCAGGTTTGGTTGGTGGATAACAAGACACTGGTAAGCAAGAATATGGGTATATTTATACAAGGAACATTTTAATTCACATTTAAATGTTCCTGCAAAGTCAAACAACAACAGCCATATCACCAACTTCATAGAGAAGAGAACAATTTGCGGGTTTAGTGAACCAAAAAGAGTAACATTTCTCAAGTCAGAATGGAGAGAAGAGAAGCAGAAGAGCAGAGCAGAACTGGAGCCAGAGGACAGTGGGCTACTAAGACCGAATACATGCTGGTGGTTGCAGGAAATGTTGTCGGTTTGGGCAACGTGTGGAGGTTTCCGTACCTGTGCTACAGATATGGAGGAGGTGATTTCTTTTGCTGTTTCATGACAGGATTTTTCTTCATTTATCACTTTCTCAACTGAGCATCTCTGTGATTTCTAGGAGCTTTTCTGATACCGTACTGTCTGCTGGTTGTGGTTTTTGGGATCCCTCTGTTCCTCCTGGAGACCTCACTGGGTCAGTTCACCCAAGAGGGATTCATCACCTGCTGGAGGAAGATCTGTCCTCTGGCTCAAGGTGAGATAAGCAGAGAAAATCAGTCTCACTATTCTCTGTGAGTTTGTCCCATCATCAAAACTCAACCTTGTTGCAGGGATTGGATATGGATATCTGATGATAAAACTCTATGACTTTTGCTACGTCATCGTCCAAGCCTGGGCTCTGTTCTACCTGGTGTTCTCCTTCAGATCAGACTTGCCCTGGGCCACCTGTAACAACAGCTGGAACACAGGTGAACGTTTGATAACAATGGCCGAGAAAGGTGATGGCATCACTGCTAGTTTGTCAGTGAGCAGAGACATACAGTATTTATTGTAGTTATCATTACAATTACTTTTTTTAATTTACTAGAACAAAAATTATTACATTTCCCAGCAGGCATTTACTGAGTAATCATCAAGTCCTTAACATAATTATTATGTACTAAAACCCTACAGTTTAGTCAGCTGCGGTGTGCGGTAAAGGCCAGTTTTTGATCAATCAAGTATGACGGGGTGGCCATTATAGTTCCCAAAGTTTTTTCTATTGGTTGTGTTATCTATTATAATGTTTGCATTATCAAAAATTATGTACACAGGCTGAAGTACAGAGATCCAGACTTCAGCAGTTTGCCATAAAGTCACTGATGACTGCAGACAATCAGACTTTTTAAGTTCTTGCGGGCCACATCAAATAATGTGGCGGTCCCCCTGGCCTTGAGTTTGACGTGCTCTACAACATAAATGTAAGAACATGATTGTGTAGGCTTGGTGATCAAACTCTTCAGCACCTTCCAGCACCCTTGAGAGGGCATAGAGCTGGTCAACACATCCAGGACCAATCTGCAATTGTTTCTCTTGTGTCTGGAGTGACCTGATAAAAACGCTCTTCCATCATTCTGTGGGTGGTTGGTTTGTCTGTCCAGGCAGCTGCGTGGGTCTTCAGGATCACGGAGCAAACGTGACGGTGAATCAGACCAGGATGAGAAACACCAGCTCTGCTGCTATCGAATTCTGGCAGTGAGTTTGAGCCTTACAGGTCACACTTGTGAATTAAGGGGTGTACTTTTGGTGTAAGGGTAAAATTTCACATCTTCTCAGGCGCCGGATGCTCAGTATGTCCAGAGGCATTGAGGAGCTGGGCAGCGTGAGATGGGAGCTGCTTTTGTGTCTACTGGCCTGCTGGGTCTTCTGCTTCTTCACTATCTGGAAGGGTGTCAGGTCCTCTGGAAAGGTCAGTGGAAACAGTCCAATTCTTCCACCTTCTGTGATGAAACCTCTGAAGAAGAAGAAAAGGAATTCAGAGAGAATATCTGTGTCCTGCTCTCCCAGGTGGCATACTTCACAGCCACGTTCCCGTATGTGATGCTGCTGATCTTACTCATCAGGGGTCTGACTCTACCTGGAGCCTTCGATGGGATCTACTTCTACCTTTATCCCAGCTTAGAAGACCTCGCCAACCTTGAGGTGCTGTAGGAAGTTTCTAAAACAGACAAAACATCATGACCAGAACTCCCGATGTTACATTAGTTTGTTGTTGATATTCTGGGGTAATTTTAGAATATGACTGTTTAAATTTAACTTGACGGCTGCTGTTCTGGGGCACTTTTCTTGTGTTGCTGTAGGTCTGGATTGAAGCAGGATCTCAAATCTGCTTCTCGTACAGCCTGGCTCTCGGAAATTTGATTGTTTTGAGCAGCTACAATAAATACAACAATAACTGTTATAAGTGAGTACAACAATGCACGAGATGATAGTCTGTTAAAGTCTATCAGAGGGTCTCCTTTTGGCTTATTTGATTTCAGTTTGTTGACTCTCTGATGGACTGGAATGGATTATTATGGCCTGTAGGAAGGAGAAACTACATGGACACAGAAGATAACTACTTTATTAAAACGAAGATGATCTTACTGAGGTTCTGTGTCCTCCAGGGACTGTTTCCTGCTCTGTCTGCTCAACAGTTGCACTAGTTTTCTTGCTGGATTTGTGGTTTTTTCCATTCTTGGATTCATGGCTCAACAACAGGGTGTTACAATTGACGCCGTGGCAGATTCAGGTCATTTACATTCAATCATTTCAACAAATTCGGAAGATCAAGGAATATTGGGGGTAACCAACCTGGATTCTCTGCACCTTCAGGTCCAGGTCTGGCCTTCATCACTTATCCTCAGGCAGCAGCTCTGATGCCATTCCCGCAGTTCTGGACTATCTGTTTCTTCTTGATGCTCATCCTGCTGGCTGTTGACACACATGTAATAACAACCGTCACATAGCCTGTTGACAACATTTTCAGGCAAATTTACATTTGGTTTGATTTGATTCTGTCTGCAGTTCACAGTCGTGGAGAGCTTCATCACCGCGGTGTGCGACTTGTTTCCGAAGCTGTTGCACGCCCCCATCAGACACGAGATCTTTGTCCTGGCCATCTGTTTATGCAACTTCTTGTTTCAGCTCATGTTGGTTACCGAGGTGAACAAATCTATTTTATGACAACATTTCCTGAAGGTCATTTTGTTTTTGTAAACATATCCCAAAGGGAATTGCAGTGACATCTCAGTTCTCTTCCTGGTTCAGGGAGGAATTTACATGTTCCAGCTCATCGACTACTATGGTGCAACCAGATTCTGTCACTACTTTATGGCTCCTTGTGAATGTTTGGTTGTCAGCTGGATTTTTGGTGTGTAAGATTATTTCTCCTTTTAATATAAACTGTGCATGATCATCCAAACAGCAGTTTCAGTAGAAAACTGAGATGGATGGAGGGGAGGGTACAGTCAGCTGGATCTTCTGGGTTTTTTTTATATTGAAAAAAGGTTCAAAAATGTGAAATAAATAAATAAATCATCCAGTTGGTTTGATTGTAAGAGTATAAGATGAATCAGTTACTGGATGAATCATCTTTTTTCAGGGGGTAACCGTTTCATGAAAGTCATTGAAGACATGACAGGAAAGAAACCATTTATTACTTTCAAACTTTTCTGGAAGTACACCATTCCTCTGCTGTCAATGGTGAGTCACAAAAAGGCTTGCAATCTGTGCTGTCACCACTAGATGGTGCCAGATCCTTTAAAGACCTTCAGTGGACTGTACCATTGTTACTATTTGTGTAGCCTGTTTGCATTCAGACATCAGAAAGATTAAAGAATCCTGGAAGGTCAGTTTGGTCCTTGAACCTAAACCTGGGGTGGAAATCTTAAACATAAATGAGTTCTTTAAGACTTTTCTTTTTCTGAGGTGAGAGGTCGAAGTTGGGGGTGGACAGAATGGGAGACCGCCATGTGACATCACTCACCGTTGTTTTCACGGAACACCTCCGCAGATTTCCATCACTCTGTACCTCGCTAACTTCAAACACTTGAAGATTAATGACTGGTATGTTTACCCTGACTGGGCGTATGCACTGGGATGGATGATGACGGCCTCCTCTGTCATCATGGTGCCGCTGTGCGCCATCATTCAGATGTACTGGACGGCAGGAACCTTCAGAGAGGTCCGTGTCCACCTGCTCCATCCATCAATAACCAATCAGTTGCTTTGAAATGGCTACATGTTAAAAAAAAAACAACGCTCTTGTGCACCTGCTGATTATGGAAATAATTTTGGCTTTTTTATTCCAGCGTTTGGCTCTTCTTTGTCGCCCCGCTGAAGATCCAATCAGGCTGAAGAGAACGAAGGAAGATGAGGGAGAAAATGCTGACCTGGCACCAGCTGAAGCATAATCAGCAGTGCATTTTAACTATTAATGAATTTATGTGACAGGTTATTATTAAAAATGTAGTTTAATGTGATTTGAGTTTGCACGCGTGATGATAAAGAGGCTGGACTAAGTTTAATAAAGAGGTTACATTTAAAGGGATGTGTGTGTGCAACCGCATGATTGAATGTTTATTTCTATTTATACTTCAGTACTAATGACTCCCGCAGTGGGACACACACTTGCACCACGTGGAACAGCAGTACAGACCATCAGTCTGTAACATTAGCCCACATTTGCCCGGTGACTCTGCAGCTGCGACCTGATGAACATGTGAGTTAAAAAAAATGACCACTTGAGGCTTATTTTGGCTTCAAACAGCAAGACTAAATATTTGTGGTTGCCAGGTAACAACTTTTGTAAAACTAGATTTAATTATTCTCATTTTATTAAAGTGGGCAAATATAAAGTGTCCTGTTTATAATGTATCTAAAAACTGGTTTAAATTACTCATGTAAAGGATAAATCCAAACGTTAAGTGCTTAAATAAAAACCGAGACATAAACGGTGTGTGCCTAAAGTTGGTGAACTGAAATGTGAAAAATGAAATGAGATAGCCATCATGAAACTGTCTGGATGTACAGTATGTGTAATGGACACTCATCTAAATTTAACAAGCCAAACATATCTAGCATTACTCTCAAAGGTAAAATATCAGCTTTTTGTTAGCAGCTCAAACGGTTGCCTGGCACCCCAACCTAAGTCAGCCTCTGCATATGAAAAAGGTCCGAACTTAGCTCAGCTCAAAGGTAAAATCTGCTTCTCTTGATGCTTGTTTTTTCTGCTTCTCTCGGGCAACTAATCTGTTTCAACCAAGCTGCAATGAAAGCAAGTCCTGTCTAATATTCCGCTAAATCAACAAACCTTTTATAAGAAAGCTCTATTCAACAGCATCTCTGCTTCCAACATGGACCAAAACGAGTCGGAACGGGGTCAGTGGGCCAGTAAAACAGAATACGTTCTGGTCGTCGCTGGATATGTGGTTGGCTTGGGAAACGTGTGGCGATTTCCTTACTTGTGCTACAAAAATGGAGGAGGTGACTATGGAATTATTTTATTTTGGTCAGAAGTCATGCTTGAGTCAAAGAACCTTCAACATGATGGCATCACTATATATATAATGGTATAATAGTGTCTATCCCTTTAGGTGCCTTTCTGATCCCATATGGTTTGATTGCTGTGTTGTATGGAATTCCCATGTTCCTGCTGGAGACCTCCATTGGCCAGTTCACCCAGGAAGGATTTGTCACGTGTTGGCAGAAACTGTGTCCACTGGTTCAAGGTGATATGATACCAACTGTTTTAGATTCCCTAATCTGCGAAATATTACACATACGTTGTGTTGTGTTGAAGGAATCGGATACGGGCATCTGGTGATGAAATTTTACGACTTTTCCTACATTTTAATTGAAGTCTGGGCTGTCTTCTACCTGATGTTCTCCTTTAGATGGCCACTTCCCTGGGCCACTTGTGAGAACCCCTGGAACACAGGTCCTGTTTAGATCATTTGACTTTGATTTTCCATATTTGTTAACATGTGAGTGTTATTGGTTGAAATGCAATATATCTCCATCTGATTTAAATCAGGAAACTGCGTACATCTGCAGAATTCCAACTCATCAACTAATGTTACGCTGCCGGAGAACTTCACCCTTGCTGCTGTGGAATTCTGGGAGTGGGTTTTTTTTATTACATTATTTTATGTGCAACTAAATGGTCATTGTGGACAACAGTTGTTTGTTATTTATTGTTTGTTATGATTCCCAAATAAATCTGAAATGTAGACGTGGGATGCTGGGAATGTCTGGAGGCATTGAGGAGCTGGGCAGTGTGAAATGGGAGCTGGCTTTGTGTCTCCTGGCCTGCTGGAGCTTCTGCTACTTCAGCATCTGGAAGGGCATCAAATCCTCCGGAAAGGCCAGAGGAAACCTTTTCTTTTGATAATTGTTGCAAAGAAACTACACGACTCTTGCGTGTTCCAGTTTTAACTTCCTCTCCTGGTGCATCTGATGGTTTGTTGCACTCCCGATGCCATTTTTGGCAACAGATTGTAAATATCCCCAATTTTTCACTACAAGGCACTAGTGTTGTGATTTAAATGCAAATTGGGACACCGCATGGCTGTGTACTCAGCCCACTGCCGTTCACCACGTAGACTCATACCTACTTATGATGAGTTTTGTTAGAACCTACAGAAATAATGTTACATTTCCAGATTCTTGAGGTTATTATTGTTTATACATTCAAATTGATAAGAAGTGCAATGATGTTTGTTACCTCTGGCTGTAATTTCTTTTTAAAGGTGGCATACTTCACAGCTACCTTCCCCTATGTGATGCTGCTGATCCTTTTAATCAGAGGAGTGACTTTACCTGGAGCCATGGATGGCATCTACTACTACTTGTCCCCAGACTTGACCCGCCTGGCTAACATTCAGGTGCTTTTCTTCTTCTTCAACAATCAGTCAGTTTTGGGTGCCTCTATTTATACCATTTTTAAAAATTCCAGGTATGGATTGATGCAGGATCACAGATATGTTTCTCCTACAGCCTGAACGCTGGGGCTCTGACTGTCATGGGCAGCTATAACAACTATAACAACAACTGTTATAAGTAATGGATAACGACAGCCAAACTCATTTAAATTAAAATGACTGTGAAGTGTCTGTCAAGCACCTGCTTTTTCATCTTTCCACGTCCTCCAGGGACTGTTTCTGGCTCTGTCTGCTCAACAGTGGGACCAGTTTTGTTGCTGGTTTTGTCGTCTTTTCCATACTGGGATTCATGGCCCAAGAACAAGGTGTTAGTGTCGACACTGTGGTTGAATCGGGTAAAGTATGACCACCTTAATGGTATTATCCCACACTGAGACTGTCCTAAAAGTGTCCAAAAATGTAACCCAGATCAAAATATGAATGAGAAGCTGCAGTTTTACATCCAGGGAAGAGGTTTGTGACTTGGTCGATTCAGCTAATTATGCTTTGAAAGATAAAAACTGAATAAATCACAGTAAATATTTACTGCATCTACCTCTAAGAATAAAATTAAAGATGAATTACCAGTTTGGACTGGGTTACCACTAGAGGGCGATAGAGAACGGGTGGAGTCTTTGACGCCAAGGACCACAAACCCGTGGTTGGGTCTGATAAGAGGCTGTTTTTCACATGATAATCTGCCCAACTATCTGACCTGGTTTTCCTGCTTGACCTCACAGGTCCAGGTTTGGCATTCATCGCGTATCCCCAGGCGGCAGCATTATTGCCATTTCCACAGTTCTGGAGTGTTTGCTTCTTTCTGATGGTGGTTCTTCTGGCTGTCGACACACATGTAATAATAGTCACAGTATATGATAAGAAATAACTGGCGTCTTCCAACAGGAAATGGAACCAGGTATGTTTTTTTACCCAGTTTGTCATTGTGGAGAGCTTCATCACCACCCTGACTGATTTGTTCCCAAAGCTGTTACGTGCTCCAGGAAGGCACAAGATCTTTGTTTTCATTGTTTGTGCATTCAGCTTCCTCGTGCACCTTACTTTAGTGACCCAGGTAAGCCCAGTTTAGTTCCAGTTTATCCTGAATTTTGTGGGGCTCTAATCGTCCTGCTTTCTGCCACAGGCGGGACTATACATATTCCTGCTCGTTGACTTCTATGGCGCCACCAGAGTGTGTCATAATTTTATGGCAATTTGTGAATGCGTTGCCATGGGCTGGATATATGGTGAGCAGGTCATGAGAAACAAGGAGAAAACTACAAGGCAGAAGAGGAAATGAAGCCTCCAGAATGAAATTGGAAATAACCAGAAATAACTCAAAAGCAACCTACTGTAAATATTCACACAAACTGAAAAAAAACTAAAATGAAACAGAACAAAGATCCTAACTACATTCTGATGTGTCATTAGCTCTTGGCAACCACATAAACTTGAGTTTATGTGACTCACTTGAGTTATTTAACTCAAGTGTGCTCTTCAAAATATGCACCTGAGGTGGTTCATAAAAGTCAGAAAGTTTCTCTGCAAACAAACACAATCATTCGAAGACAATGAGCTAAACAGGAACTGAACTGGATTCTCATCAGGGGCCGACAACGTAATCATCTTCATCGCAGACATGACGGGACAGAAACCATCCGCCTTCTTCAAAATGTGCTGGAAGTACATTGGTCCTCTGCTCTCACTGGTGGGAATTTATTTTAGCGACAGGAAGTCCTCAGATAGTATGAAGAGCACTTCACCAGACTTCCTGTTTTCTTGTGCTTCACAGATTTCCCTGGTTCTGTACATGGTTTACTACAAACCTCTCTTGGTCAACAACTCCTATGTTTACCCCGACTGGGCGTATGTACTAGGCTGGGCTTTGACACTGTCTTCGGTTACCATGGTGCCACTAAAAGCAGCTGCACAGATGTGTACAACAGCAGGAACCTTCAGAAAGGTCAGGGGCAGAAAGTTTTTGCAGAGTTTAATTAGATCTACAATACCTCCAGAAATGTGTATCGTTTAAAAACTGGCTTGTGGTCGTGTGTTCCAGCGCCTGTCTGTCCTCTGTCGACCTTCTGAAGATCTAATCCTGCAAAGGACAACGATTGAGAGAGCGACCGACAGACGCGCACCGTCTGCAGCAACAGAATTTTAGCATTTCCAAAGAAAGATGAAGTATGTGTCACGTTTAACCTGTAAAACCCGGTTAGAAAACGAGCCAAATGAGAACTGTGATGCAGATGTGCAGATTTCGAGGTGATGCGATGCTGATGCTGGTGTGACAATAAAAAGCATCATCATTAAAGAGACTCTTGCTCATTGGGATGTTTGCTGTGTGTCCTTCACACATGTACGAGGGTGACACGTTGGTCTCTGAAGGGCCTATGAAGACGCTGAGACCCTTTAGGGTGCGATCAGGGCATGATCAGAGGCTGATCCAGCCACAGACACAGGTAATTAAAACTCTGCTAAGATGAATCAGGGTTGCTTATGTCCTGAGATGAAAGGAGGTGAAGAACAGGAGTCACACCAGGAGAAGGTGTGTTGGGGGGTTGAACAGGAAGAAGGCAGGACAGACTGTAAAGAAGTCAGGTTTGTTAAGTGTTGTCACATGATGTTAACGTAACATTTAACTTCAACCCTTAAATATTACTTTAACGTCAAACGTTCTGAAGTCAGGATGGAGAGAAGAGAAGCAGAGCCGAGCTGGAGCCAGAGCACGGTGGGCCAGTAAGACCGAATACATCCTGGTGGTTAGGGTTAGGGTTAGTGCTGAGGTTGGGCAACATGTGGAGGAGGTGATTTACTATATTGTTTCATGACAGGATTTTTCTTCATTTATCACTTTCTCAACTGAGCATCTCTGTGATTTCTAGGAGCTTTTCTGATACCGTACTGTTTGCTGGCCGTGGTTTTTGGGATCCCTCTGTTTCTCCTGGAGACCTCACTGGGTCAGTTCACCCAAGAGGGATTCATCACCTGCTGGAGGAAGAACTGTCCTCTGGCTCAAGGTAAGACAGGACATGGAGAACAAAAACCTTTGTGGCGTTTGGTACTGAAGAAAAGGACGTTCTTCATTTCAGGGGTTGGATATGGATATTTGGTGCTAAAGGTTTATGATGTCTGTGTAGGTTTATGAGTATGTCTACATCATCATCCAAGCCTGGTCTCTGTTCAACCTGGTGTTCTCCATCAGATCAGAACAGCTGGTGAGATGATGAATGTATATATATATATATATATATATATATATATATATATATATATATATATATATACACTGCTCAAAAAAATAAAGGGAACACTAAAATAACACATCCTAGATCTGAATGACTTGGCTAATCCATCTTTGATATAATGTCCTTAAAACAAGTCAAAATGAGGCTCAGTAGTGTGTGTGGCCTCCACGTGCCTGTATGGCCTGTGTGAGTTACATTGTGTTGTTTAAGTGTTCCCTTTATTTTTTTGAGCAATATATATATATATATATATATATATATATATATATACATATACATATATATGTAAACTGATGGTTTTGTAGCCAATAAAATGACTTTTTGCTAATGCATTCATTAGCATATTGTCGTTGATGTGCATAATGCTGGAATAGTTGAAGCTTAAGGCCATAAGAGCCATAAAGAGCCAAGCCTGTAAACCCTGATTATGCCCTCTAAACTGTTTGGATTGATGATAAATGCAGCTCATAAACTGGTTTGGATGACCAAAAAAAGGATAGTCCCATTATCAGTTATTATAATTGAATATATTAGACTACTGTTATTTCTTCGGGGGTTTCTAAAGTTAGTGAACTTTCTGTTTTGGTGCGTTTGGTGATTAACTGTCATTTATTCTTCCAGCCAACTGTGTGAGTCTTCATGGTGTAGCCAACGTGACAACAAACGCCACCTCTGTCGCCACTGAATTCTGGGAGTGAGTACAGATGAACCAGGGCCTTGAGGCAACTCTCCTGTCTTCTCAGGCAGAGGACGCTGCGCATGTCTGGAGGCATCGAGGAGATGGGCAGTGTGAGCTGGGAGCTGACCGTGTGTCTTCTGGCCTGCTGGGTCTTCTGCTACTTCAGTATCTGGAAAGGTGTCCGATCCACTGGAAAGGTCAGTGGAAACATCTACAACATCTCCTGTTTGCTACTGTTTTGTTTCCAGACATGGCGTACTTCACTTCCCCTATGTGATGCTGCGGATTCTACTCATCAGAGGGCTGACTCTGCCCGGAGCCTTCGACATAATCTACTTCTACCTTAATTCCAGTTTTGAAGACCTCGCCAACCTCGAGGTATTCCAGCAACACATTACAATCATGACAGGGCGTCACGATTGGCCTTCATCACTTAACCTCAGGCGACAGCTCTGATGCCGTTGCCCCAGTTCTGGACTGCCTGTTTCTTCTTGATGCTCATTTTGCTGGCTGTTGATACACAAGTAATAACACCTGTTAGTGTTGACAAAACCTTCAGGCAAGAGTCAAATTCACTTCTGTCCCAAGTTCACAGCTGTGGAGAGCTTCATCGCCACGGTGAGACATGTTTCCGAAGCTGTTGTACGCCCCCGTCAGACACGAGATCTTTGTCCTGGTCGTCTGTTTATGCAACTTCCTGTTTCAGATTTTGTTCATTACTGAGGTGAGCAAATTCATCTCCAGAACAGCTTCTTCTATAAAATGTTGATCTTGTATTTCGGTTTCTCCTCTGTCTTTAGGGAGGAATTTACATTTTCTGTCTCACTACGGTAGAACCGGAGTTTGTCAGAACTTTGTTGAGCTGATGGCATCCTCAGTGAAAACTTGACTACTTTTTGAGCAGAGAAGAATGTAGAAGAAAAAAAATTTTTAAAGTAAAGATTTTAAAGTATTTATTAAGTACATCTATGAGAGGTTGGGTACATGTTTCCAAAGTTCACCCCCCCCGCCCCCGAGTGTTTCCCCTTGTTTCCCTACAGTCATTTCTTCTGGAAGAATCCCATGATGGAAGCTTGCTTAGCTCCTTTATTTGTGTTTGCTGAACTTTTCTTGTGACCTTTCTTGTCCTCCTGTTTGTTGCTGGCTGCTGGTTTTGCTGGGACGGTGTTTTTACCAGCTTGTTTGGTAGCCTGAACGTCGTCATCAGTTTCAGAGTACGACTCACTTTCGTAGCCTTTTTTCGTCACTGTTGGACAGAGAGAAATCTGTGATTTCTGCAGCTGCAAATTAAAGCGGTAAAAACGTACGTCTGGTTTCCATACCGATGAATCCTTCATCATCCACGAAGGTGCGAGTTTTCAGGACGCGTCTCCTTTTCCTCATCTTCCCCTCAGAATTTTCACGCTTAAAAAAACAAAACAAATGCTAAATGAGCGTCAGAGGACCTGAAGACTCAAACCACCAACCTGTAAACAGGAAACAGGCGGAATTTCCTTCTCGGGACTCGGTGACAGTTGTCTGGTTTCCAGCCTTGGTGGAGAATCTGGAATGACTGAAAAGGTGAATAAAAAATTGTCATTTTTTTCATTTGATTTTTCAAAAAAATAAAAAAATAAAAATATTCGATATGGGAAACAAAGAAACTCGCCATCTTCATCGCTGGTGTCTGGTTCAGGCTTCTTAATCCGGCGCCTCTTTTTCTTCTCAGTTTTTTCCTCCTCACTGTCAGACTCCACTCGTTTGGTTTTGCTTCGAGAGGCAGAAATTGTATTTAATTAGCTTCACATTCTGGGCTGAAGACTGAAGCCTAACCCCGGGTTTCCACCGGATGCAGTGCGTCTCCATTCATCCTCATTTCTGCCGTCCAGGCGTTTCCACCGGAGGTGTCTGGACGGAGAATGCCGCAACAATCTAGCACAATCCAGCGCGTGCCGGACAGGAAGTCGGGTGAGAAGAGAAAATAAAACATCCGAGAAATTGTCAAAATAAAAGGTCTCGTACTTAGAGCGATCTTTTTCAACAGGGTGAAAGGAGCCACAGAAGACGACGTTCTTTGTTCCTAGAGGAGTAAAATTTCCGTTCCTCGGATTTAGGTGACTCTACCATGGGGAATTCTATTCATTTTTCCTAAAATGTGTAATAGTTTGATTATTTCTTGTAAATTCTGGTTATTTACGTTATTTAATATATTCAAAGATCTGCTGCAAACAATAAGTTAACTTGTGATGTTGTTTCACACACCCACAAACAAGAGATAAAACGGCCCAAGAAAAAGATGATTCATACATGTAATAACGTAAAAAAAACCCATTGCTCTAAATACGGGACCTTTTATTTTGACAAATTCCCGGATGTTTTATTTTTTTCTTTGCACCCAACTTCCTGTGACGCACGTGGTGACTTGTGCTAGATTGTTGCGGCGTGCTCTGTCTGTCAGTCCGGAGGGACGGAGACGCACCTCATCCGGTGGAAACGGGGGGGTAACGTGTCAGATACAATATAAATATATTCATTTGCATCGGTCCACAGTCGGAGCTGATGGTCTCACACCTTCTGGACTCTCTCTTTGCGTCTTTTGGAGCCTCCACTGCTGCAGCTTCCTGCTTTTCTTTGGGTTTTGAGGTCAGAAGATGCTGCTCTGCTGGGGGAGGCGATGATGAGGATTTCTCTTCTTCTAGTGATTTTTCTAAAAAAAAAAAAAAAAACAATAATAAAATAAAATAAAAAGGACCAAAAAATTTGGAAGATTTACAGTATCCTCCTTTAGTGAAGATTCTTGGATGTTCTGAAGACAGGAAACCATCTTCAGCTGCAACGTGAAAGGTTCCCTGGGATTTACTGTGACCCTGGTATTCCAACATTGTTCTATTATTTTTCCAATATTATAATGAAAATAAAAGAGTTGCCTGTATGCAGAATCATCCCTGACAGTGCAGACACGCTAGCGTACATATAAAAGAGGCGTCACCATGACACTTTTAAAGGCAGGACATGACGATAGCATTACAAATAAAACTGCCTATTAACACATTTTTAATATGCACTCCAAAATCTTGTCCAAAATCAGCTGTTTACTCACTTGATGTTTGAACCCTAAAGAAATTTGCCATGGGGTTTGCTTTTCCAGCTGCTTTACTTTGGGCAGGTTCAACCTGAAACACAGATTTAAAAAACTTGATTAAACTAACTTTTCCTCTGAATCTTCCTGTGAAACTGTATCTGATGACACAGATCGGTACCTGAGAGGCTTCCTCCTGCTCTGACTTAATGTCTCTGCTGCTCTCCTGGGCCTTAGGAGCAGCCTTACTGGCAAACATTCCCATGATGCCTTTCTGTGGCTTGCTGGGTGGTTTTGAAACCTTGTTAGCGTCTCCATTCATGTTAGGCTTTTCCTGTTCCAGTTCAGGTGCAAGAGTTTGATGGGCCCCTCTGGCCTGCTGCAGCTCCAGAGAGGACATGGGAACCGCACTGGAACAGCGGATGGCGCCGTAACTGCTGACAGGAAGTGAGGTAACGTGTCAAAACATGGCTGTCGCTCATGTAACGTAGGGATGGCTGCGCGAAACTGAGACCTGCTGCAGTTCTGCAGATTGTCCTTCACAGCATCGTAATCGACGCTGTAGAGTGGACCGCTGTCCTTCAGAAAGGCTTTCTGCACGCTGTAAACATGGACACTGACAACCAGGCTCATCCTGGATTTAACTTCTGCAAAACATAAACACCAGTCGACGTTTCAGCTTCTAGGAACTATTACAGCAAAAAATAATAATAATAAAAATCAATATAGCAGCCTTGAACCAGGTCATTGCACACCTTCCAACTGGTCTTCTCTGACAACAGACACCCTGTGACCCTGATGGGAAACAGCTCATCAGCACAAGCAGACGTTTACATGAAGCTCAGTCTTTTTATTATTCGTGATGGTTCTTACCATTTGCCCATCATCCACAGACTTTCCTGACACAAGATAAGTCGCATGGATCTGAGCTGAACTTTCTTTCCTCTTGTGATCCAAGTAATGATAAAGCATCCTAAACACAAGACACAAAGGTGTTCACAAAACTGTTGACATTGTATTTATTTGTCCATACACAGTACATTAACAATATTCTTTCCTTGCTGAGAATTTATATCCACCAGTAGAATGAATGACAAATATTCATCATATTACTGTTACAATGACTTTTATTCACATTTCAAACATACTAATTATTAAAAATAGACTGCAACTGAGGACAGACAAAATAATCTGTGATTATTACATAATTTTCCCTTGTTTTTTGTTGTTTTAGGAATATGAGCTTTAAAAAAAAAAGGACTAAAACTCACTGTTTGGCGGTGTTGACATGGACTCCCAGAGTGAGACTCAGCCATTTGTATGTGACCTGACAAGCAGAGAATAATGAGTTTAACTTCTTTCCAGATGAATGTTTTTGTTTTTTGCAATGTTTATTTGCTACTGTTTAAATGCGATTCTATTTTGCTTCAACTTTATCTGTTATTTCATTACCAGGCTTGCAGGTTTGAGAAAACAGTCATACATAACGTGTTCTGAAAATGATGCCAGGCTTAAATACTCGTAAAGTGTTATGCATATGCCAAATTAAACCAAACCACAAGGCATATTAATATCAATGTAAGACACCTGATGTTTCCTTGTAATTAAATGTATTATTCAAAAACATATAGAACGCATTCTAACTAACACTAGCATCATTATGATAGCATTATCTAACCGGTGATGTCGACAAAAGCAACCGACTAATCGCCGTTAGAGCGAACACTTACTATTTTATTGTGATCGTTGACAAATTCGTCGATATTATCCAAATACAGCTCGTCCATGTCAATAATCCGTGAACAAACGTCTCGCAAAAGTGATTTGACCGCGCGGTTTATTTACTTCCTGTAGAAGTCACGTGACTCTGCTAGCTTCCGGTGGGAGAGGCAGCTGGTATAGGCTGCCCTCTACAGGCAGATGAGAGATCTGCACTAATGACACTGAATGATCAAAATTAAAATGTAATTTGAAAAGCTAAAGTTTAGATTGCCACATATTTTGTAAATAAATATACACCTACATTAAATATTTTTTAGATGTATGTACTTTAGTGTTATTTAGAGTATCCAGGGTAAATGGTGGCCATCATTATAGCAAAAACATAGAACATGAACCACCAGGAGGTTAAGGTTTGATTCCTGGAAAATGTAATAACCTTTTAAACTTCAATTATATGGGAAGAATAGCAACAACCGCACTTTCAACTCTAACATAGCATTGATTGCTCCACAGGGAAGTTCATACTCTCTAGCTGGGGGGGAAATGCCATTTCTTGGTCAAAACAATAATGCAGTTTCTTTAAAATTGAAGTGGAATGAAAAGGTCTCTCTTTAGCATCGATGGCTCAGCGGTGGATCTGCCACCAATTTACACGTGGAAATAAAGGTTCAAGTATTGTCTGTGGTTGTATGGAGGTGATACAAATGTTCTCTGCAGCACTTTATAATGTTTGACCCAGACAACAACCTTCAAGACATGTTCTGATGGAAATGTAAAAAAGAGAGAAAAAGCAAGTGTGATGACGCAAGGAGTGAACGTCTGATGATGACAGTAGAGTCGTCACTCTGATCTTTGTTTTCATCAGATTTACATTTGAAACCTCTGAAAATAGATATGAGAGAATAAAATATGCAGAACAATATCACTTCAGTAGTGCCGCTCAGCATTTGTTCACTCTGGGCTGCGCTGGCGCGGCTCATAGATGTTACAGTCCTGTTCATATCAACATGAAATATAGATTCAATGTATTATTTGACCAAATGGGGATCAATTAAACCTGTTTGAAAACCCAGCTCTGGCCTCACTTTTCAGTTTTAGCACTGAGAATTTCCCAACTCCTTCCTGATTTGTTTACTCTGATCAACCAGTTTGAATTACCTCAGTTATGAGTATCTTTTTATGCTGCTGTACTTAGTTCAAAACAAGGCTTTTATGGTTTTCATGATGCCTTTTACCACCTCAGAAGGCGTTCAAAGAACTTTTACATAAATAAAAACCTAAAAAAGCTACAGATTCATTCAGTTTGAAACAAACTTTTAATCTCATTGATGTTAAGAACAAAGTGTGTTTTTCTGTGCAAAAGCCAAATAATTCAGCAGTGAAAGTGAATATAAACGACTAAAATGAGACCTTTGATGTGTAATTTGGATCAAACCGTTTTAGCTGAAAATAAGATGAAGTCTTCAGCATTTAGCAGGTAAACAAATGTTTTTTTTTGTTCTTCATGAGCTATAGAAATATTAATATCATGAATTATAGATGCCAAAGGTGTTGTAAAGCCCTGAAAGCTGAGAAACGCATCCAGACCCTGTGTTTGACCTCCACAGCGCCTCCTGTCTGTAATTTGGCTAACGACGCAAACGTATTAACGATTGACTGGTCCTGCCCTGATTCTTAATCACTCTGTGTTTGGGTGTCACAGGTAAGCCTCCGACCGTCCTTCCCCTGCAGACAGGCTCCTGGACCAGTGTCAGGCCCCATTTGCAGGGGCCGGGCAGCTAACTGCCTCCCCTTAGGAGCATTCAATGCTCTTCACCTCAGCCCTTTGTGGCTCCTGCTGATAACGCCGAGCTAATATTTGCTGGCTCGCTGGCTGCTCGGGAAACAACAAGCCAAGACACTGTCCACTCCATCGGGACAAAGGGGATGGGAATGTGACTGTTGTTATGCTCCGACATGGAACCGTGTAGGCAGCCAACATCCGTGTGCTTAAAACAAAGGGAGGGGGACTTACAGATTGGAATAATGGCTACAAAGGCTGCACCAAATCCCTAAATACAACGGTTTTTCCAAACTGTCTGAAACTGGTGATGTCCAGTCAAAATCAACAGCAGCAGCGGAAAACAGTTTATTGACCCACGGTGGGATTTGTCCACAATTACAGAAATTCTACAAGAAAAATCAGTTAATTGTGCTTTGAAGTGACCTGTTAACAGTCAGTTAACACAAATACAATATAAATGTGCCAGCTTTAGTGACATCTAGTGGCGTGAATAGGTACTGCAACACTCCCCATCATCAAATCTTACATTTAAGAGATAGAAAGCATCTCTATCCTCTCCATTGATGTTTTTTTGTTCACATCCCATATGGTGAACCATGCTCCCCTCTCCCCCCCCACACCCCCGCCTCTCTTCTGAGCTCTGCGTTAGAGCTGCGCCCCCTGCAGCGAGCTGAGTCAACATCCCGCACGCTCACACTGCAGCCTGCTCATCCAGAGGCAACATCAAAAAAAAAAAAAAAAAAACAACTGTCTGTGATAGTTAGCTCTGCCTGCACGTCACGTACGGGGCGCAGCACCGACCGCCTCACGCTGCTGCCACGAAGCTCCACGGGAGGGCAAGTGCAGCCTCATCCTGCAGCGTCCTCTGATGTGGAACTGGCATCCTGCAGGCTGGAGGGTAATGACGGGTTTGAGTCCCGTGGTGCCGATATTCATCTCAAGATGTTATAACTGATAATGAGCCACGCTGAACTTAGCATTTAGCAAAGGGACACAACTAAATGAACAAAAACAATCAGAAATAAAGTGTAATTAAAACATTTGAGAGCAAGTCAAGGAAAGCTTATTCTGCTCATCAGGTGCAGGAGAATTTTCTGCACGATGAAGATGAAGACGAAGACTGGCTGGACTATTTCTAATAAGCTAATAAAAAGTCATATTTGCATTGAAGGAGTAAATGCTGCGGCGAAGCTCTGACACGTTTGCGCTCCTTCAGGCTTCTTTCCTCACAATATTACAGACATTTAACTCTGAATGCAGTTTGCAAATTACAATATTCATTTTCTGAAGGGATTAATAAAGGCTAAATTGACCCTGACTAAAGTGACCCCGAGCCTTTTGAAATCCATGCTCTCATTTCACTGTTTAATAAACGGGAATTTAATGCTCCGAGCTCTGTTCTTCTGCCTTTGATAACTGAACTTGCTTCATGAAATGTGCCGACCTTCGACTTTACCGCCTGAATCTCGGGCGCCGCGGCCATCGCCGTCTCGTGGGTGTCTCTTGTTCTTTCTGAACACAGGTGAGACATATTTCGTCCTTCAACATTCATCTCACAGCTGTTGTTTAGGACCAATGCTAATTTTGTAGCTTTTTTTTTTTAAACCGTATCAGTTGTTATGACAACAGGGCTAATGCTACGCTCACAGACGCGATGGAGATGCTGTCGAGTGGGGTTAAATTATATTAAAACCTGTTTGTCCATATCAGGCTACTGAAGAAACACTGTGGAGCAACAGTTTAGCAAGCGTGGAGATGAAACTGATAGAAACTGTCAACCACCGCAGTTTTCGGCTCTTTCTCATCCTGCAGCTGTGTAAGACATGAAGAGCCGTCCAGATCTTTGGTTCCAGAGTCACAGCGGCGACGGCGGCGGCGGCCAGCCTGTATTATTGCTGCTCAGGCTGACGGAGCTCACAAACGTCTGCTGACTGCTCCTCTGATGCGAACTGGTGCTGAAAGACGCAGTATAAATACCAACGTCTCTGCACGGCGCCTGAGGGTGCAGCTGGTCAACAAAGGCCCAATGATGGAGCAGATTAGCGCTGAGACGCTGCTGGGATTAGTCACCACACCGTCTCCAGTTAATTCATTCACAGCGAACAGCGGTGTTGAATCAGTCAGCTGGAGGGGAAACTGGCGAGCAGCATTTTGATGGCGATTTTCACGTCTGACCACCATGTCGGCCGTCTCACCTGATTACTCCCAACAAGTTCCACTTCTCCACTCATTCGCTGTCAACAGGTTCCGCTTGAAAACATCCCACGCTTTGATATTTTGGATCCTTTTCATAATGGCTGCCCTCTCTGGCGCCCCGAGCCTCCCGAGGAAAGCATCTCTTTCATCCCTCCTGTAGCGTGGAGGTCCTGCAACAACTGTGAAATCAGCTGCCTGTAAAGATGGAGGCGTTGTGCTGGCAGAGATATTTGCTGAGCCTCTTTGGATGCAGAAAACGACAATTTCTCCATTTTTCCATTGCTAATCCAACTGGAATCTCAGGAGCACGGAGGCTCTGGAGATGCTGGCGTTCCCCTACGCTCCTCAGTTGTTGGATTAGCTGCAGCGGCTCCATCAAACAACTGCAGACACTGACATCGACTCTGCAGCAGCTCACAGGTCAGACTCACATGTTCCAGTGGACATCAAACCATGTTGAACTCATCTGTTCGGCTGATTGCACTTGAGCACACTTGACCCCTCGTGATCATCTGCACTGATCAATACTGTGAAGAATAAGCTCCAGCATTAAAGGCGACACCGCGCTGCTTCCACTTTGCTCCGCTTCCTCCTTTGTTTTGCTTTAGCCTCGACTCTCATTCAGTTTTCCTGCAGAAAACCCCAGACGGACCAGATTCTATTAAACGACTGACAGACCTGCTGAGATGCAAATGAACTGAAATCAGCTCTAAATGACAGAGATGCCTGTTAGGAAACAAAAATGAGTCCAAATTAAAACGTTTATGCTCTTGACTTTACTGTATTTAATAAAGACTTAATCTTGTTTGCATGAAAGGTTTTCTCATGAAAATGCAAAAACCTTAGTCGCACAGATAGTAAATAATCACATCAATTTGACCGGCGTGATTAACTTTTAATTACAATCCATGATAAACATTGGTATGTAATTATTTTATGACCCTGAGGGGAAGAGGGTTTAATATCGTAGGGTCAGAACCCTCAAAAGTCTCTGATGGGTGAAGCTTGCTGAGCCGACAGGAGGGCAGAAAACAGAAAAGTTTGGGGGGGGGTTTGGAATTAACTGTCTCAGGCTGATGCTTTCAACCACAAACACAGTTTGTAAAATTAAGCGCAGCCTGGTTACTCACTGATCTGGGATAAAGTGCACCTAATATTGAGACTTTATGGAAAAAAACAAAGGATAAATATTGTAGCAAAGGGAAAAGAGCCACACATTTCTCATCTAAAAGCAGTTTAATGTTCTCTGAATAATGTACAAGTGAACATTAGTACAGAATAAAAGACTTCAAAACTATTTTTACGAGATAGAAGAAAAAGAAAAATTAAAAAAGCTGAGCGGGCGTCGTAATTGGAAACAAGGCTGCCCGAGGCACAAAAACAGCACCGTGGCGGCGCCGTGCTGTGAAAGATGATAAACATTAGCGCTCGTTTTGCGCTTTTGTTCACGTTGTGTTGACATTGACAGGAAGAAATCGGGTTACGCTGCTGAATTTGAGTTTCCTCAGACTCAGATAACAGAGAAAAGACGTTCTGCCCATTCATGGACTCAAATAAAGAAATCCAGCCTCTGTCCTGCAGATAAAGTGTCATTTCTGAAGGGATATGTCTCCATGCTAAAGCTAACAGTTATAATAAGTGTGAAATTGCTTGGAGCTGCTGTGCAGCCTGAAGAGTAATGAATCATTTCAGATGGGCTGGTGTGTTTTTATGGACCTGAAACAGGGTTAACCCGAGCCGACGGATGCTAATAAGAGTCCCTGCAGGGTCGCTGAGGAAGAGACTGCGCTAACGGTGTAACCAGAGATAATTGATGGTGACCACAAACCGGCTGATTAATGTGGCTCTGCTGTATCTGCTCAGCTGCCTGAGGCGTGTTCCCATCCCACCTTCTCCTCTCTGACTCTGAGCTCGTCCCGCGCTGCCATTTTTACGGCAGCGCTTGCTTCAGAGCTGCAGGCTGACCTCTGACCTCTGGCGTCAGACCCACAGACCCACAGACTGCGTTCAGGTTTTCCGTTAACCTAGTCGCAAAACACCAAACCGCTGCAATAAACTTTGTATCTCAATTATGGGAATCATTTATGTCTTTTTGGTGCATTTGTTGCATAAAAACTGCTTTGCACCGCTGAGCCACATGGCTTATAATTAAAAAACAGTAGTGGGGATTTTAAACTTGGCAGGATTTTGTTGGATTGATTTCAGTGAATCTTGGCGGATGGAGAAGCAACGAGCCGAGCAGGAGCCCAATCCAACTGCAGATGCTGATAAAAGGAGCAGATGTGTGTGTGTGTGTGTGTGTGTGTGTGTGTGTGTTGGGGGGGGGGGACGGGACTCCTGGTCTGACCGTTCCTGGTTAAGAAAACGAGGCTGCGTTTAACAGGGCCAACTGTTCGTTAAGCGCTCGTCGCCGAGCTTCACTCCCGGGGTTCAGGTCCAAGAATTTGGAAGCGCCAGGTGAGATTTTAAGGCTTGAGGGAGGAATTTGAGCAATCTGGACCCGGTTTTGATGTGAAATCAGCGATCAGACCAGCGCGGTGCCAAATGACCCTTCCAGGAGCCTGATGTGGCTTCACGCGTAGAAGCAGAGCAAAGTCAGATTAGCTGCGAAGTTCCGGTCGAGCAGCTGAAGGACAAAAACGCTGCCCTGAGACGCTCTCACACCTGCCAGGAAAACAGGCAGCGACGGGGGAACGTCTGCGGCTGAAGGAGATTAACTGTGCATGGTTAGCTGCCGGTGGCCTGGGAGCGCATGTTAGGTGTGTGCATGTGTGTTTGAGGCCAGTTAAACAAGTATTTGTTTAATTTCCAAGATGACTGTGTTGAAGCCAGACAAAACACACATACACACACACACACACACACACACACACACACACACTCGGAACACACACTCTGGAGCTGAGGACCTGGGTGCTGTCCTCTGTGTTTTCCTTTCAGGGATCTGATTCTCTGGTGTTTTTTATGAAAGACCCAGGTGAAGCTCCTGCATCCTGAAGGCCCACCCAGCTTCGTCGCCTCGTACCTCTGCTGTCCAGCGTCAACAAGCTCCACACGCTGGAGCTCCTCCACCCTCTCTGAGTTTGACACTTCTACCTAATCAGAGAACCGATGTGATTGGCATGTCTCTGGAGCCACGTTCCTCTGATGATCTCCACAGAGAACTCTTTTTCTCTGACATTATCTGACTGCCATGTTATTCTTCACGCTTGGTGCTGAAGCATTGTAACAGTAAAAAAAAACATTTTTCCAATTAGAACATACTCAGAAATGCACTGAAATTGCTTTAACCTTCTTCTCTAAAGCTTCCCGCCTGCTCTTCTGTTCTCTGTGTGGTCAGGCTTTTATATTCCAGCCTCGCTGATGAATGTGACCTGTCATCTCTCCTACTTGATCTGAACTCTGGCTCAGAGAAACACGCAGCGCTTCTGTTTCAAATCACAATCTTGCAGGCAGCATCTGCCCACGGTCTCCTTTCACCACATTGTTCTGCTGATTTTCTAAGTCTCTTTCAGCCAGGATCAACACCAGAGGAAAAAAATAAGATAGATGGCAGAAACAAAGCTTTAGAATCCCAGCTTTCATTGACGCTTTGATGTTTGTGTGTTTATGTGTGTGTGTGAGGAGGGAGTGTGTGTTTGTAAGTGTGTGTGCATGTGTGTGCATGTGTGTGTGCGTGTTTGTGTGTGTATGTATGTGTGTGTGTGTGTGAGGAGGGGGGTGTGTGTGTGTATGTGTGTGTGTGTAAGGAGGTGTGTGTGTGTGTATGTGTGCGTGTGTGTGTGTGCGCGTCCAGGGCAGCGGCTCTCACCTGGCCAGGTTCTCCTTGTAGGACACGCTGGTTTTACAGGCGTTAGCAACACGTTGCCCTCCTGGTCCCAGGAGAACTGTCCTCGGTGAGGCTGTAGTAACTGTTGGTGAGGAGGCGCAGAGAGCGGCAGCAGGAGCACGGCTGGCTGCTGTCTACAGATGAGTAGCAGATGTAGGAGGAGTCAGGAGAGAGCAGAGACACGTCCAGGCTGAGGGAGACAGACTGGACGTTAGCATGGACAAGATTGCAACTCCTGTTTGTGTCTACGCTAGCATGCTAAAGGCTACATGTAAACAAGTCTACACTTCTGTTGAGAAAGTTCTTCTCACCTCTGACAGGCTTCGCTCTTCCTGAGACAGCGTTTGATGGAAGAACCTAAAAAGGAGAAGAAGAGTTTAAACGACATCTAAAGTCAATGCTGCTATCAGCTGGTGTCTAAAAAAAAGGCTCATTTATCAGCAGGAAGCTGGTTAACATTGAGGAGTTCCAGTTTGATGACGTGTTTGTGACTGCGCCTGAGAAGAACATGTTTCTCCTGCGTCCATATGTCTTCTGGAGATCTGAGAAACACACAGGAACACACGTCAGAAGACGCTACATTATCCAGTCCTTTATTTCAGTAACTTTCCCTGTTCATAAACATCAAACTGATTATAACTTGATTATGGCAAACGAATAAAAACGCGCTAACCTCTTCAAAAATTATCCCTATTTCCGCTTCGACTGTTTCTCTTTTTCTCTCTTTGTTTGGTGGTTTTCTTCTTTTCCTTTTTGCGTTTAAATCCAAACAGCTTTTGCTTTCCGAGCCCCACAGCAGTGACAGGAAACCTCACCCTCAAAATAAAAAAACATCGTCAAAATAAAAAAAACCTCAGCACACTACTTCCGCTCCGGGATTTGACTGTAAAATTTTCTTTTAATCAGTGCTGTATTTCTTGGATAACAAAATAAAAAAAATAAATAACATATATTAAACATCACTTCATGGAAAAAAAGTTGCAGTATAAAGATTTGAGATTTACACTGAATATTTGTTTAGTAGATTTACTTCTTCCATACCAGTAGTTACCCTTCTTCCATGAAGTTTTGTCTTTTATTTTGATATGAACAAATAACTGATAATAACAAATAAACTAAATCAAAGCATGTACATTATCGCCACCTAGTGTACTGGAGTGGCACACTAGCTTCAAATCTCCTGCAGCGCCCCCTTTTGGATAAAAGCATACATTTATCAAAATATTTCTCGAATTGGGTTAAATTTGTTTTTAAAAAAATTAAAGAAAAAAATTGACCCACTTACCTTGAGTTGTTTTCTTTCAGGTCCTCTTCTGAAATTGACGGCAAATTTCGCAATCGCAACGAACCACGCAACACAACTCAAGTTTTGGTTTGTTTTGTTTTTAGGTTTGGTTGATTTTGTTTTTCAGCTTTTGTTTTGTGATTTTAGTTTGTTTGTGAAGTTTTGTTGGACAAACACACACAGAAACCGGCTGAGTGACACGCACCTGCAGCCCCGTCCGAGCTGAGATTTGAACCCGGGACTCCACGTTGGGAGTCGCTGTCTTTAACCACCGAACCATCTTCAGCGCTGAGCTGAGGAGGAGGAGGAACGGCACACATCCACCTGCACCAGATGATCTGAAGCAGGAAGTGATGAGGTCACATGACACGTAACAGGAAGTGATGCTATATCAAATGCTTTCTGAACAGCAGTTGTCAGAAAACAATTTTCACTTAGTTTAGAGCTGAGACCTCATCAAACATCATCCTTCAATGTCTAAACTAAAGCACCAACTCAGTCAGCAGCTTTTCAAAATTCCAGTGATGAAGACTGAGCCATCAGAGAGAACTGGTGTGTCTCCACACACCTCCACAGATCCTTCAGCTTCTTGTTGTTGCTCTCTTGCTGTTTCAGAGCAGCAGATGTAAAAGGCAAACTGATTCCTGCCTGACTCCTAGAAGGTTTTCCACTGTGCCTGGATCTTTTTTTTTTTTTTTTTTTTGATTATGCATATATTTAAATATCAAAAACTCTGGAAGAAAAGGTCCAAAGCAGGTCAGAACCTGCTGGATAAAAGCATTAGGATCCAGGAAGGAAGGTTGCTTTTAATGCTTTTATTTATACCAGGAGGTTGTCTGTCTGTGCTGTGAGTCATTATTAAAGCTTCTAGGACTTCATGAAAAATGAGCTTTTGAACCCGCAACCTAAATGATGCGTTCACAGTCTGCAGGAAAGTGTGGATTAATTACGCATATCTCCCATATTTGCTGCTGCTAAGGGAAATATTTGAGATTTAAGAGTCATTTTAGCAACATCTAAACTTGGAAAAATCTCTGCAGGTTTTGAAGCACCTGCTTTGATGTAGAAGCTCATTTAAAGTGATAACTTGTCCCTTTAGTTTTTGGACATCAGTGAAGATAAGAAAGCACTGATTATGATGGAAATCGTCTCTGTAACAGTTCTGAGCGTGAGCCTGATGATAAAACGTTCTGCTTTGTCACCTTTTTGTTTTAAAATCGAGCTAATAAACATGAATTGTCCACTTAGTGCTCATCATGTGCGTCTGCTGGTAGTGTGTGTGTCTCCTGCTCGGATTGTCAGACTGCAGCGTTTTAAAGCCTCAAACCAAAGTTAGACACTTCTGACATTGTTCTGATGTCTGAGGACAAAGATGAAGCAGATTTACAGAAAGCAGAAGGCGTATGTTTTAGGGCTCACAGCTCAGCTAGGCTAGACCACTAGTGATGTCACATGATCAGAGGTCAAAGGTCAGAAATATGACACGCCAGAATGGACATCGATCAATAGCAGGTGAGAGAAGCCCCTTGTTTGATCATCACAGTAACCATAGTGACCTGCAGTATAGGTCTAATTTGATTTCTGTAAATGCAATAATGGATGGAGCCTCTAACATCGTAGTTCTCGGGGTCTGGACGCGTCTCCTTCTCTGGATCACATCTCGGGTATTTTCATCCTGACACAATGATCTCCTCGACCTTGATAAATGAGAGAGACGGCTGTGGGAGGATGGCCTCCCCTGGGGGTCTCCATTCAGCAGCTGAACACACGGCTCCACTGTCCTGTCCCAGTTCACTGACCTACTGGAAACCACAGAAACCTGCTCCCCCTGCCCAGGCAGGTCCTTATGCCCCACAAACAGACGCTTTATTACTCGCCCTCCATCTTGTCTGCTGAAAGTGTTTTGATTCCTCCCAGATAAACTGAACTCCCATCATTGCATCGTGTAACGGAGCCCCTGATTATTACATCATCTGCCTGACTGTAACCAGCAGAGCGCAAAGATGCTCTAACAGTGCAGATGGTTGCCGTTGGTTAGAAACAGAAACCAACCATGCACAGACAATAGCTGTGTAGCATTTAAGTATCCACAGGAGCGTTGTTGCTACGAAAGGTCACGGCTGAGTTGAGTTTCTCCTGCTGCTAACGTTTTAGCTGCTGCAATATTCTATATGAATAATATGATCACAGCCGCTAATTAAAAGTAAATTACATTGTTACAGGAGGGTCCATCCATCTCTTTTCTCCTAATCAGGGTCACAGGTGGTGCTGGACCCAGTCAGAGAGAGGGGAGGGGGGAATTAGCAAGTCCGGTCAGGCTGATGTGCATGGTTTTCGGGCTGTTGGACAGAATTAATCATTCATCCACCTGCTAATTGAGGGAGATCATGCACATAATTGCCACAGGTGAAAGATCCGATGATAATGTCACCTGTTAAAGTTGCAGGTGAGAAACTGGAGTTCTGCTGCCAGCAAAACTTTATACCAACGTGTTCAAATTAGCCTCAAGTTAGCCGGTTAGAAAGTCATCTCATCATCAGAAGTTGGTCATGGTTTGACTTATTTTTGCGCTTTCTTCATATTTTAAATTAGATTTGTAAAGGTTGAGCTTCAAGTGGAGGAAGAGCTCAGGAGCTCTAACTAACCGGTATGATCGTTAGCTCGTTAGCCTGTCAGTCATGGTTTGAAGGGACCATCCACAGGGGATCTAACGAGGCTTATCTAAGCAGAGGGCAGCTTGGCTGATGTGAGAAAACCAGGCGACTTGCTGGCCAGAACTGACAGAATCATCTCGGCGAGAATTCTCACTTTTGAAAAGATCCTTAAAGAGGAAAAAAATGGGATCCCGTCAATCTCAGAGTCCAGCTGGAAATTAAAGGAATGCAAACTATTTTTAAAGCTCTGCTTCCATCCTCAGTGCCAGAACAGTCCCACCAATTAAAATGCTCCACATCAGACACATGAAGTAGCTTTCGTTCCTTTTGTCACATCAGCCGCCTTATGGAGCTGAAATGAAAGGGTGGATTTATGCTACAAGGACACCTTTGTGTGGGTTCAGAATGGGGGGAGGGGTCAAAGGTCCTAAGGGGACTTTTCAAACTTGGACAAAACAAAGGTGAGTAAACAGGAAGTGATTTCAAACTGCCCTCAGCGCTCAGACGCCTAATTCCCACGTGATCAACCAGAGAAACCTCACAGCAGGAGAATCTGGTAGATACCCCCCCACACCCCACTCCCACCCAGGAAGCAAATTACCAGTCTGAGCATGTGAGGAAGCAAAGTGGCCACAAATGAGATAATTGTGTGTTAGCAAAGGCTCAGCGAGGACTTTGATGAGAATCAAAGCGTTGATAATTCATTCAGGTGGAAGGATTTGGTTCCTCATTGACATTCTGGACGAGGCGCCGGCGGCGCGGCAAATGGCTGATAATTACAGAGCCAGTGTGTCTCGCTCACACGGCCAATGTGATGCGACCGCGGCCTGTCCAGTTCCTCTGATGGGAATACTGCTTGAACAGAAGCCTCACCCTTCTCCCCGGGGACGTTTATCATGTCCAAACATTTTTTTTTACTGGTTCCAGCAGACAGTAACTGGACAGATCTAAGATACCAGAGGGACCAGGAACACACACATTTTAACACTCTTCTCCTACCAAACCAGAAACCCAACATAATAAAACCAGTGAGAGGCGAGCGCTTTAAATAGACTGAGAGGGGTCATCAGACAGCTGCAGCAGGTGAGGGCGGAGCCAATAACGAGACACAGGTGAAACCTGTAGATGCTGAACACAAAGAGAAAGAAACAAATCAGGGAAATTTTAAAAAGCTGACAAAACACTAGAAATCAGAGGTGAAAATCGAAAAGATTCATCATGTAAACACAGAAATAAACAGAAATTCAAAATCAGTCCTTGAATTCGGCCAGAAAAATCACATTTTTCTCAATGGAACAGTTTGATCAACTGCTATTAGTCCAAATTTCATCATCAAAGAACATTTCCTGGAAGGTGAAATCCCTACACAAATTACAGGGAACTTTTAAATGCTAAAAATAATAAGAGAACAGGCTATAAATCAATCTTCTCTCTCTCTCTCTCTCTCTCTCTCTCTCTCTCTCTCTCACACACACACACACACTTGATTGTAATTACATCCTCAGACAAACACTTGACTCCAGGCAGAGCTCGGTGACGGTCGTATGACGGTTGGACAGGATCATACGTGTCATCTGATGTCTGCGCTGGCTCAAACATACATCAAATATTTTCAGATTCAGGTTCACCATGAGCATAAATTAATTATAATGTCAACAGACTGTGTCTTAATTTGAAAAACCATGCAAATTTAGAAACTAAAAGAAAAGTCTGATATATAAGCGTAAGCCACAATGAGAGCATCAGAGGTGCTCTCCTTGTCTGATTCAGATGTCACATGATCTGACCTTTGAACCTGCAGTTACCGAGGCGACGATGGCTCATTAGCAGGCTCATTGGTTCGGCTCCTGATGAGCCAACCAACGTTTGACGCAATGTGTTTGGGTGAGCCTTTTCCACACAAACGCTGTACAGTTGGTTGACCTTTGCTGCAAAATCCCGGAGGGAGATGAGCTGTTTTACCTTCGTCCTCGGACGGCCTCACCATTAGTGTCAGAGAGGACCAGGACTGACCTTTGACGGGAATGAGGAGGAGTCACGTCGGCTAAAAACAGGACGGTCTGACATTCCGCTGTCAGCGAGGAGTAAAATGTTGTCCTAGGTTTAATCCCACGTCAAAACAGACGCTCGTTTTGACAGGAAATGTCAAATAAGTAGAGGCAGAAACAGTCTGATTATTAATTTACAGCCTGTTTCCTGCAGTAAAGCAGTTTGCAGGACTGTTAGCAGGATAGACGCTAACTCAGCGATGCTATTGGGGAGTCAATGTAAACAGGTTTCTTCTCAGCCCTCATGTTGTCATCTGACGAAGGTGACCGATTTTTGCAAAGGAAGTTAATGGTTCCCCCGCCCACTCCCCTCTCTGGCTCTCTCCCATTGGTCAGCTCCACTCTCAACTCAACTCTGCCACATCAGGAAGTTAGTGCTTCAGAAACAAGTGCTGGCAGTGACAGGAAGGAAGGATGGAAGAGAAGTGAGACAGAGGGGGGTGATTATCTGATGTACGGAGATGGTGCAGAGGTGCGGAGAGATGGAAATGTTTGTATCTGCAGCCAGAGGCAACAATCAAGGTGTTATTCAGCCAACCCAACATTTGGCTAATTGCCTTTTTAAAATGTTGGGCCGCTAAAATGGCCCTCTAAAATAGAACCCTCGGACCAATCAAATGTCTCTAAGCTCATTTACCTTTCAAACTAGCTTTTTTAAATCAAAACTGAGCAGAAAAAGTCATTTATAAAGACACATCTGTAACTACTGGCATGGGCCACCTCTGCAGGCACTGGGCTGTGACTACGCTAGCCCAGAGAGGACGTTTTCAGAGCCAATTATAACAGGAAGTAGGTGTGGCTCCATTTTGTTCTCCTTCAGGGAGAAAAACTCTGAAATCTGAATATAGTCAAATTAAACTCAAACAGCACCATAAAAACACACAGAGCTATTTTAATAACTCTAAAATAAAGTCCAGCTTGCTAGCGGTGCAGCTCGTTCCCAAATAAATATTTTCAGATTTCATCCACTTGATGTGTTTCTGCCGTGGCGGCGCAGCAAAAAACAGAGGAGCCTGAATGCAACAGAAGGGCTGAGTCCGAAGTGACTCCTTAAACTGTCATTATTTAGGATTCTGGACGTGTTGGACTGGTTCTGTCTCTGTGAATCCCGCCCGACTGGCAGCCTGTTTTATGAACTGTACTGTAGTGAAATTAAAGCTATTGTGCGGCGCCGAGTGGATGCTTCCCATCTGCTCGATGACACGTTGGCACGGCGTGACTCATTAATTCATTTTAATCACACCAAAATAATCAGCTCTGGGTTAAATAAGTGCTTTAGCCTCGTGGCTCCCTGTTTATGCGTAGACGTGAGCAGAGAGGCGACGTCTGACACTCGGGGTCGATTCCTTCGACGCAGCTCCATCTCCATGTTCCCGCCTGATGAGCTCACTATCGTCATGACAGCGGGGCGCCGGCAGTGTTCCGGAGCGTGACAACGGCCCAGAGCTGCGCCGCAGGACTGAGTGAACGACTGGCCGCTCCAGTGCCTGCTTGACTGGCTGATTTTTCTGAGGTTTGCGTCCAGCTGTTGGTCCCTGAGGAGCGTCGTGAAGCGTGATATTAGACCCTGAGCTTCACAGTGGGAGAATTAAGAACCCTAAAGAGCTTTGAGAACAGCCGACCTCCACCGATGGAGAGGAGAGCGAGGAAGGGCTGTCAGCAGTGTGAAAGCAGGAGGACTGAGGCTGTGATTATGACAGAGCAACTGTCTCGGATAAGTGGACGTATTGTCAGGGCTGATGGATCGGGACGTGACCAAGGAGAATATTCCAACAGGGAAGTGAGCTGGAAACAGTGTGAGACATCAGCGAAAGTCTGGCCTGACTGCTCAGTCACCCCATAAATGGGAGCAAATTGAGTAATTCATCACCATCGGGGGTCATAAAATAGATGATTCCTGGTGTTGATGAGAGTCGTGTTCCCACAGCCACTCCTGTGGACCTGCACCGGGCGTCACGGGTTGCGCTCTTCATCAATGCCACTGCAGTGATTCGCTTTGGTTCCGCATCGATCGGTCATCCGCTGGAGCCTCTGCAGGGGGTCCCCGAGGTGAGGGGACGCTCAGAACGAGCCACTCAGGACATCCCAGAGTGATGTTTTATTTAAGGTTTGTTGGACGATCAGTGTGAAGCTTCCTGTTGACGCAAACATGGATAAAAGAAATGTCAGTTTTGAGTCTGCGGCCACGTTTCTTCAGCCTGGCAGGAAAATGGAGGGACAGAAAGTCTAACCCTAACCCTAACCCTAACCCAGGAAATGGCCTGAGACAGAATCAAACTCCAAACCTTCTCACTGCGAAGCTAACCCGCTAAGTGCACCACCGTGGCGCCTAATTCTACGTGTTATCATTATAAAAACATGAGAAAAGCATTGTTTCAAATGCTGCTGCTTCATGATTATACAAAAATCCTTTTACTTCAGCGGATCATAATCATCATCTGCATTATTAATTTCCTCACAGCTGAAGAGGATTTGGCTCTGATTAGCTCTGATTAATTTCCTCTAAACATTTTCAACATGTTTAATGAAGAGAATGAGTTGAGGAAAGGCCCAATTCTCTCCTGGAAAAGGACCAGTACAGATGTCAGTCTAAAACCATTTAAGAAACCAGGAGAAGCGCCCACTGGCAGTCGCAGGTATTGACCTCATACGCTCACGTTTCGTGCGCGGAGGAAAACGTGACAAGGTAATTTTTCAATCATAACACATTATGATTTAAAATTGCACTTTTCATGGAGCTCAGTCTTCAGATTCAGTCAGTCACACATAAGAAGAGCTGCCACAGTCCGAATTTTTAATGATTCAATTCACTTTTTGTGAAAATTGTGAGCTAGGTGAAGGTCTCTGAAATCTGCTGTCCACGCACGTGCGTCATTAAAGTGCCTGAAGCTTCTGGCTGCTTGTTTCGTTGTGTTTGACAGCCTGTTCGAATCACTTTGTACTTGCTGCTGTGAAAGCGGCTGTGAAGGCTTTCCAGCGGAGAACATTTAGGGTCCCCACTCCATGGTTAATATTTAATTGCAGTCGGAAAAGCCTCAGTAGTGTCGGCGGACAGAGAGGCTGAGAAATGAAACCAGAGACTAGCAGACACACGAACAGGACCGTTCTAATCGTTTTCTTGGTAGTGAGTTTAAATTACTCTCGTATCTCCGGGGCTGAGCTTGCTAGGAGACTCCTCGGTGGCTGGGCCCCGGGGGTGGATGAGATCCACCAGGAGTTCCTTAGGGCTCTGGATGTTGTAGGGCTGTCGTGGTTGACACGACTCTGCAATATCGCGTGGACATCGGGGGCGGTGCAGCTGGATTGGCAGACTGAGGTGGTGGTCCCTCTTTTTAAGAAGGGAGGGTGGGACCGGAGGGTGTGTTCCAACTACAGGGGGATGACACTCCTCAGCCTCCCTGGCAAGGTCTATTCAAGGGTACTGGAGAGGAGGGTCCGCCGGATAGTCGAACCTCGGATTCAGGAGGAACAATGCGGTTTTCGTACTGGATGTGGAACTGTGGACCAGCTCTACACCCTCAGCAGGGTTCTTGAGGGTGCATGGGAGTTTGCTCAACCAGTCCACGTGTTTTCTGGATTTGGAGAGGGCATTCAACCGTGTACCTTGGGGAGTCCTGTGGGGGGTTCTCCGGGAGTATGGGGTGTCAGGCCCCCTGATACACGCTGTCCGCTCCCTGTATGACTGGTGTCAGAGCTTGGTCCGCATTGCTGGTAGTAAGGTAAGGGTTGGACTCCACCAGGGCTGCCCTTTGTCACCAATTCCCTAAAATAACCTTTATGGACAGAATTTCTAGGCGCAGCCATGGTGTTGACGGGGGCCGGTTTGGTGGCCTCAAGATCGGGTCTCTGCTCTTTGCAGATGATGTGGTGCTGTTGGCTTTATCAGTCCGTGACCTCCAAGTCTTGCTGGATCAGTTCGCAGCCAAATGTGAAGTGGCCGGGATGAGAATCAGCACCTCCAAGTCTGAGGCCACGGTTCTCGGCCAGAAAAAGGTGGAGTGCCTTCTCCGGGTCGGGGAAGAGATCCTGCCCCAAGTGGAGGACTTCAAGTACCTCGGGGTCTTGTTCACGAGTGGGTTAAGAATGAAGTGGGAGATCGACAGGCGGATGGGTGCAGCGTCGGCAGTAATGCGGACTCTGCACCGGTCCGTTGTGGTGAAGAGAGCGCTGAGCCGAAAGGCAAAGCTCTCAATTTACCGGTCGAAAGAACAAGATCGCAGGTACAAGCGGCTGAAATGAGTTTCCTTCGTAGGGTGGCTGGGCTCTCCCTTAGAGATAGGGTGAGAAGCTCTGCCATCCAGGAGGAGCTCGGAGTAGAGCCGCTGCTCCTCCGCGTTGAGAAGAGCCAGATGAGGTGGCTCGGGCACCTAGTCAGGATGCCTCCCAGACGCCTCCCTGGTGAGGTGTTCAGGGCACGTCCCTCCAGCAGGAGGCCCCCGGGAAGACTCTCGGCTGGCCTGGGAACGCCTCGGGATCCCCCCGGAAGAGCTGGATGAAGTAGCTGGGGAGAGGGAAGTCTGGGCTTCCTGCTTAGGCTGCTGTCCCCGCGACCCGACCCCGGATAAGCGGTAGAAGATGGATGGATGGATGGAGTTTAAATTACGGTGGATTCTGACCACCAGATGTCACTAAATCTGACACTGGACTTGTTTACACTGGGACAGAAAGGTGTCAACATTTCCTGGGTTATTTTGGTTTAATGGGAATTTCTGAATCGTGGGACAGACGGCAACACCTAGAGTCTAGGAAGGGTAAAACATCCTTCCTACAGAAGAAGACTCGACTTTTCTGGAATGTCCTCATTCCTCAGACTCTCTTCTGGCCTCCAGCAGCTTGATCTCTGTTCTACCTCAAAGAAACTCACAGAGTCTTTTGTGTTTCAGCCAACTGGGCGGTAGAGCCTTGAATGCCGGCGTGAATGCAAAGCACACCGCCGAGTGCATCCATCACCAGCTCGTCTTCATCTGCTGTTCACAGCTAACACGAGCGCGCACAAGGAAACAGACAGGAAGGATTTGCAGCGTTCGGCAGCAGGTTCTGCCATCAGAACGGAGTCACGTGGAGCTTTTATTGTGTCAGCCGCCGTGATAAACCTGACAGCTCATGCTGAGGCGTCAAGCTCACAACCTGATGGATGAAAGGAAGACTTTCAGACATCAATCAGGAGAAGAAAAATGAAGGAGAATGATTCACTTCATCCTGCAAAACCTGTCGCTGCCTTTGACAGAGAAGTTAAACTGATTAATGAGATAATTCAGCTGTTTCTTATCAATATTTAACCACAGAATCAAACAGAATAATTAGCAAACCCTCGGCCAAATGTTCACAACATTTGCACATAAATAATTAACTCGTTCTCATTATAAATGCTCCCAAAGTAACTGATGAATGTTGCAGCGACTGTGTGATAATAAATTCAGACTGAAGGTAACCAGATGAAAAATGTAACCGGGGTAAATTTCTGATTATGATCTGACCAGATGATGATATCACGCACACGGCGCCCAGCGTGTTTGATTCAGCTGTTAGGAGTCAATTACGGGGGAAAAATAAATGATTAAAACCGGAGTCTTGGACTGGTTTCGAGTGGATCGGAAGTCATTTTTGCCTCAGCAGCTGCACAAACGCATCATCCTCTCGGGGTAGTCCACGGTCAGAGTTAGCATTAATGCTTAAATTAGCACCTTGTGCATTCAATACAAATGATTTTAATGTAGTTTTTTTTAAGTCTAATCTCAGCTGATGAGGGGAAACATCATTTACCATCTGTTTTGCAGAACACCACCAGAGGACGACAAATCTGCTTTCAGCACAACACACAACTGACATTCATCTACAAAGGTGTTTTAGTTATGTCTGACCTCTGACCTCACCTCTTTTCGACCCTCCCCCCCACCCTCTCGGTAGGGTGTCATTATCAGACCCCCCCCACCTCCTGCCACTGACTCCCTCTCCTCTCTCTTCAGGACTCTTTTGAACACAAAGCCCTACAGAACCTCTCTTGTCCACAACAGCAACACTCGTCTGAGCCAACACAGAACTGTCTCGAGTTTTCATGGACGACGACGTGAGCTGCATGAAGACCGGGCTGCCTCGTTTCATGAAAGGCTGCAGAGTTTTTTCGCATTCCTCAGGATTGAATGGATGGATGGATGGATGGATGGATGGATGGATAGATGGATGGGTTTCCTGGGTCAGCTCACGTCAGTCATCAGTACGTGAAGATCAGAAGTCAGGAAATGGACCATCCCAGGCGTCGCCATGGAAACCCACCAACGAGTGTTAAATTTAGGTGCTATTTCCGTGTCCTGCTGACTGGATTGGTGACTCTGGAAGTCACTTATTTCATACCTGGGAGTGCCAGCAGGCTGACCCTGGTGACATTGCCCTTTCTTTCCTCTTTTTCTCTATTTCCCATATTTCCTGTTCTTGCTCATCTTTCCATCTCATTTATCTCTGCTCCTAGTGATAAATTTGGATCACAGTGATGTTTCTGATCTCCCAGGAGCGCAAACTCTGAAAGTTGTGCTTCCTGACTGTGTTTTTGTCTCTCCTACCTGCTCAGCATTGATCTACCTGCTGACCTGCTCGTGACTCCATCAAATCTGAGCTTTTAGAGATTCTAAAACCAGTTTTCACTCGCTGCAGCTGAAATTCACACAAAATACTGCATGTTTCATTTTGAACCTGTAGCAGAAACTCGGGTCAGAAGCAAATGCAGACCTGCAGCAGCATCTAAAATGGTCAGAATGATGCGGCAACATTTGCTTCTGATAGGAATAAACCTCCGGAAGACCCTTTGGTTGCGTAAAGTCAAAGCACAAGCTCCGCCCACATGAATTTATCTTAATTATGCCTATTTTTCAACATTAAGCGTGATTGCTAATTTTAAAAATGTTCCAACATGATTGTTTACAGCTTCAAATCATTCAGAAACATAAAATAATTTATATTGACGATGTATTTGAGTGTGTCACAAATTATTAATTAAAGACAACTTCTCTCTGACACTCTCTTTCAAGCGCTGGATTTTTTGCTCTCTCTCTTCGCTCTCTTTCTCCCTCCCTCCCTCTCCCCCTCCCTCCGGTCTGGGGAACAGAGGAGACCTCTCTTGGAGCTGGAGCGGGGAGGTTGCTCGGCCGACTCTCTCCTCCAGCAGCCGCCGGGTTTTTCACCTTCCCGTCGCTTCATCATGGATTTGTGGACCAGAGGGGTCGCCGGGATTATGGTTCGGGTCGCCCTGGTTCTGTCCAGCTCGCTCAGGGCGGGCGGAGAAGGTGAGCGGAGCCGTGCGCTTCTGCGGACCGATGGCGCAAACGTCCGGTCAGACTGCTGATGTTTCAGCTTGATTAATGTCAGCACTTGGAGTTTAAATCAGGCAGTTTTTAATCAGGTATAGAGGCTAATTTGGCTGTGTTTAACTGTGAGCTGCTTTCTCTTTGGATGGTTTTTAACATGCAGTTTTTCCTCCAGAGTTTAATCCCGCTTTAATTTAGTGGAAGTGAAATGGTAGAAAGTGTTTTCTCTTAAGACAATAAATTATAAAATAATCAGCAAGTCGCTCAAACGTGTCAGAAAAGTCGCCTCCCGGCTGCGTCAGTGAACGTTATCTGTGCGTTCTCTGGTTAATTTGGTGCTCAGCGCAGCGTGATGGCTGTTTTTGTGTTCGCGCACTCCAGAGAGCAGAGCGGTGTGTGTGTGTGTGTGTGAGAGTGAGAGAGACAGAGAGAGAGAGAGAGAGAGAGAGAGAGAGAGAGAGAGAGAGAGGAATAAAGTAAAAAATAAAGTTTTTTAGGTTCAAATGTTGACCTCAGCTGTGAATGTGCACGCTTGTTTCTGTATAAGTGTTCACACATTCTTCCATGGTTCTCATTTGTTCCTCCTATGAATTTTCACCCTCGTGTTTTATTTCACCTCCTTCCTCTCCTGTTGTTCGGTTGCGCTGATATCCCCCCAGCCAGGGCAGATCTGACAGTTGTCTGCAGTTCCTTTCTGTTTCACATTCTTCTCGTCCTCTCGATAACAGACTCTTGCTCACACACTACCAGGAGAATGTCACATACAGCAAGGTGCACGCCGATGATTGAGGTCTGCTGCCTTCCTCAGCAGCTTAATAAAAAGGCAGCTGCCTGTAAAGTCTTTAGGCCAGAAGCAGGAGACCGATCTTCTCCTTTGCAGCGGCACAGATAAGGAAAGAGATGATAAAATGATTCAGCCTTCCTGCAGCTTCACTAAAATAGCTGAACTTCTGCCTTGTTTCCTCCTCAACCCTGTCTTCTCTCCGAACCCTCCTTGTCTTTCTCTTCTTTATGTCATCTGGCTCTTTTCTTCTAGCATCGCTGCCCTCCTGCTGCATCTGAATCAGAGCTGCTGTTGTTTTGCTGCTTTCCTCCTGCCTTGGTATTTCTGTCATTGCCTCCTTCTGTGCAGCTGCTCTAAGCTGGGCACTGAGAGCGATGCTAGCTCTGCACCACTGGCAGGGTGTCGAAGCTTTTGAAGCAACTCTCCGACCACGGTGGGATGCTGAATCCCTTCAGTAAGTCAGTGAAATTAAACCTTTAAATGAGGATAATTGAGAATTTTTGCTAGCTAAGATAATAAGTGGAAGATGTGGCTAAATCCAGTACTGCAGCTCACCACCAGAGGGCGACTGAGAATCGTTTCCTGTTTGCTGTTCCATTCCTCTCCCCTATTTATCTTTCATAATTTGTCCTGCAGCACACATCATGTCTAGCCCATCAGAAGGAAAGCAGGTAGATAATTCCCCCCTTTCGGCCTCCTCCTCTCGGAGATATCGTGCTGAGTGTTATGTAGGCGGTGCTGAATGATAACAGGGCAAATGCATATTTTAACAGCTGCATGGCGCTCCGATAATCTGCCCGTGCATCTCTGCGACTCTGTGTAATGAGATTCAAGGAAGGCGGCGAGTAAAACCAGCAGGGCAGTAAATTCATAGCGTTGTTCCGCTGATGCTAACGGTGTGACAGCCACAATGTGCTCAGCGATGGGACGAGGACGCCGTCGGAACAGATGACGATTTAAACGAAATGTGTGATCGTGCAGGGGACGCTGTCACCGTAAAAGTCCGTCTGCTGGGGCGTAAAACACGTCAGAGTTTCAAGCTCCAAAGCGCTCATCAATCAGATCTACACCCGTCATCCCCTTTAACAGGCAGATGTTAGCCGGTGTTGTGATGTCACAGGTTTCTCAAAGAAGATGCAGCATCTCCTGACAGATGCTGAAACAGATGTGGTTGGCACGTGAGCTTATTAAAGTGAGCAGAAGATCACCAAAGCCCGGTTCTTTAGCATTGTCTCATCGCCGTGTTCTGCCTCAGGTTCCGGTGATTGAACAGTTTCACATGAGCTGATTTGTATATGATGACGGTTTCACCTTTTATTCCCCTCAGAAAACACAGCAGAGCCCACCGATGCCTCAGGACACGCTGAGCTTGGAATAAAGCATATGTTGTCTGAGAAATGAGATATTCAAAGGAGACTTGTTTATGCCGCCATATGCTCTTTTATTGAAAACAACAATCGAGGCCTGGCGCGGGTGTCAGTGTTTCGAAAAGATGCAGCATAATTAGGGGAAAATAACAAAAATGTAGAGTAGAATGGAGCCATTTTCCTGCACAGTTTTGGTAATGACACAAACATTGTTAGTTTGAGCTGTAACCAATAATGAAAGTAGCAGCTTTTATTCTGTCGGGGGGACTATGCGCTCGCTTTTTTTAAAAAAAACCCTGTACTGCTGCCCACCAACGGGGGCGATCAAGCTTCTTTGGCTTTTATTTCTTCTGGACTGTTGTCAGGTTAGATCAGCAGGACAGCAGGTGGATGAGACACTGAAAATGAAAACGTAATCTGAAAAGTGCAGGACAGTGTTTGATGGGGGAGTGCTGCGCTGCCACTTAGAGGTCTTTGCTTATTATTATTTTTGCCTGAAGAAGTTCCACCTCTCCTCTGAGTCGTGTTCTTGCCCGTTTTGACGTTCCTTATTTCTACCATTTTCTTGGTGGTTTGAGATTATCTCATCAGCTGTGGACTTAAACTGTGCTTCTGTGTTGCTTTCAGACCATATCCAGATCATATTTTTTATTATATTTTAATTATTAACGCTTCACAGTACCGATTTGCAATGAGCCATGAATGCTCAGCAAGGTTAGGTAATTAAGGAGAACATGGGATGCATATGTATGTAGAGTAATTAGGCTGATGTGTGAGGTCCACACAGATTAATCGTGTATTTCTCAATATTTCCCGTATTTGCACATTTTAACATATAAAAGCAGCGCTGAGTTTCACGGGCGTGAGTGGGCGTGCAGCTGTAATAAATTCATTTATGTTCCGTTTTTCCACTGTGGATTTGAGTGAATTGGACTGGCCTCAGGTGTTCCAGGCAAAGAGGATGTTAAAGTTTATGTAAGCACGTTAACGTGAAGACATACGGTAGCTGCTGCAGGAGAGACAGCTACCTGACCTGTGAGTATATGTCTCTGTGGGAAAGGCCTGCTCCGCCCACTGCAGAGCCGCCCCAGTTCAGGCTATAAATTAGAGATCCGCGGTGGAAAAGTGCAGCTCTGGTCCGACAGCAGACGGCTTAATGCATATGTGAGATCCCCAGAGTGTGTTTGTGCAGGAAAAGTACAAGGAGATAAAATCAGGGAAGAAAAACGCCTGGTTAGGGGATTCTTTACGGACGTCTCAAGTCGTTTTCCACCTTCATGTGGGAATGGAACCATCAACATCAGGCTTAAGTGAGAAGTCAGCAGACGGGAACACACACTGTGCAGCTCACCAGTCCATCACAGGACACACACACCCACACACACACCATTCACTCACCGGGAGGCATTTTGGGGCCCCTGACCAACCTGACGAGCAGGTTATTGTTCTGTAGTTGATAGTTAAACACCCGAACCTGGAGCCTCCTCGTGAGGTGATAACCAGCAGGTCCAGATATCTTTGCCACTCGAACAGTCAAAAAACGCCCGAGGAGCGTGAAAATATCACATTAGTGTTGTCAACAGCTAATTTTATTCATGTCCTCCAAAGAAAAATAGATCCTCTGGATGTGTTTATTCCTGACGGAGCGCCTGTTGTTCATCATTCATTAAATCGTCATCTGTGGCTTCTCTTCACACATGGTTTGCTTCGCTGAGCCACGGGCGAGCTTCGTCCGCAGACGTGGGGGGGGGAAGGGGTTACGATGTTTGTTTGTTCCTCTTGTACAATAATCCATGCATCTGTCTGCAACTTTTACCATCGGCAGAAATCATAACGTGGAATCGAAAGGACATTTGTTGCTCGTTACCTCGATGTAAACCACTGAAATATTGTTAGTATTTACACATGCTTTCCAACGAGCCAAAAACAAGAGTGGCAGACGTTTTCTCCTCCAAAAGGTCTAAAATGATCCCTCAGATTTAAGATTAGAGACCACATTTTGATGTAGAAAGACATTTGGATGGTTGTAAGGTGCAAAAATACAACCTAATTTTGATCCTTTCCTCAAAAATGTAAGTTCAAACAAGAACAGAGGCTAATTTACTATTAGCTCACGTAGCATAAACGCGATAAATTTTAAGGTGTTTTTTCCTTTAATGTGATACTTTCAGGCAAAGGTGTCTGTTGTGAATGGATTAGTGTATATTCACACAGGTCTGTGCAAAAAAAAGGTTTAGGCATCATCAAGTGCACGTGAAGAACAGAAGGTTCAGGTATTCCTGCTCTTTCCTTCCATTTCTCCCCTCATCCGTCTCTCCTGAGGGTTCATCTCCCCCTCCACCGATTTAAAACCACTGGAGTGTGTGCTATAATCACAGCCTAATGACAGCTAATCTGGAGAACACTAAACGACTTTAATCCAGCCCTAATGACAGATTATAGCACTGCACTCCTGCAGTGGTATTGCTGTTTGCTGATTTGCATTTTCATCATTATTACCGGCTGTTAAGACGAAGGTTCCTCTTCGACTTAAAAAGTGCTTCTTTTATTTTTAACCCCCGCTGGGAAGAAAGAAGACAAAATTGTTTTAAAAGCCGTTAAATGGAAATTCAATTAAAAGGTGACAGAAACCAGAGTTATGTCAAGTTCAAGCCAGACAGGATTTGAGTTTATGGAACTCAACTTTATTTTCGAAGCTATTAACTCCATTTTCACAATTTTATGCTGTTTTTTTTTTTTTTTTTAATGCTTTTAATGCTAAAACGAATGTATTTTGTATTTAAAAAACAAGTTAAGAGGGAAATCTGGGGTCTGACCCTCTGATGGAGCTGGCTTTTTAAACTGAGGGGGCTCCAGGGGAACTTTAGGAACTTTAGGAACTTTAGGAACTCAATTAAGTCTCTGCACTCCTGACGTTTTACTCATCTTTTCTGGGATTAATCTGGCAGAGAAAACGCTGAGCTGGCTGCAGATCCAACAGCCTGTTTCAGGTGCGTTTGCTGGATTTATCACCTTTCTGGGAGCTGCTGGTTTGGACGTGCCGCTGTAAAGAAAAGGCATTAGCTGTGAAAACGGTGAAACGTAAACCTCCAGCTCCTTTATGATTCATGAGCCAGTGTGGAAGATAAATCCCTGCCATATTTCTTCCTCTGTGTCATTTATGGAAATGCATGTGAATAAAGCGGAGCCATGAATGGGATCTGATGAAGTGGAGGTTACTGAGCGTAGGTGGTGCCACAGGTCGTAATTCTGGGTTTATTAACCTGGGAACAGGTAGTCAAGTCAGGCCCTTTGTGGCCCTGCTGCTCTGCTGCCTCAAGGCCGAGCCTGGACACGCCTGGCTGCCTGGAAGTGAAGCCATTTGTCATGTGACGCCGAGTTAATTTGAGATGACATGTTGTCGGAGCGAGTTGTGGATCCGCTTTCATCTGCGGAGGTTACGATGTTCCGTCGCCACCGTTCTGACAGTCTGAGCGGGAAGGAGGCCACTTCAGCCTGTTGATCATGGGAGTCACTTCAGACTGTTCTGGAATCAGCGTGACTAAAAAGCTAAACCACAGTTGTATCTCCTGCTGACACACTCGTCCTCGTGATGCTGCAGAATTAGGGCTAAAGTAATCGAGCAGGACATAAACAGCGGCTTCACAGGTCGCCTCAGGATACTCCCGTTCTTCTAGCACAGATGTGGCTCCTCTAATTACCCACACACACACACGCACACACACATTGTGAATATCTGTCCTTTCTCAACTTATTGCACTTTCACAACAAAAGCCGGATTTTAAGCACTGATGACACCTGGAGGCATCAAGCTTCAGGTGGTTCCCGTTGCTGTGATTTAATGCTACTTCCTGTCACATGAGCCAGGTCAAGGTGTATTTGCTGATTGTGAATCAGGAGTTCAGTTGGGTCGACGCTCGGTCATCCCTTGCCTCAGCACACGGAGCCACATTCTCTCTGTTGGGTCTGTTGGGGTGAGCGGGGATCGGGTGGAGGTAGCCGGCTACCATGGGAGTTTTAATGTCACATTTTCATACGGCTTCTTCGCTCCAGAATAGGACGTTTCACCTTGAAAAGTCTGAACCTTTGCAGGCTCAGCCTGGAACGTCAGGGGGGCATCTGTGGCGGCATCAGTCAGCTCTCTGCTGCAGATGCTGCCTAATGCCCTCACCGCCGTGCAGTTTTTATGAAACCACACTAGCGTGACCGCGGAGCCGCTGACGGACAAGGAGGTGGAGGAGGATGAGGAGGCCGAAGCGGAGTCAGGAGGATGAATTTCAACTCTGGAGATTATTAAAGGGAGTCAAACACACTGAAGTGAGACTGTGGAGGAGGAGAGCAGTGAGAGGGAGGGCTAGAAAGACAATAAAAAAGCTTGGGAGGATAAAGTGCTCCCTCGGCTGCGGTGACATTTTCTCCTGCCATTTTATCCCTCAGTGACTCTACTGTACCTGCGCAGGCCACCATCTGCATTCTGGAGGTCTGACATCTGAGAGAGAGTTTGACTTTTATAAACTGGGGAGGAGGGGGAGGAAAGAGGAGGGGAGGAGGATGCAGGTAGGGCAGCGAGAGAAGTGATAAAGGAGGAGAAACCTGGAGGAAGATAAGTGTAGAGTTTGTAGGCAGAGAGGGGAGATGAGAATTTTACAGATTGCTGTTTCCTTGCAGTCCGGTGTGTGTGTGTGTGTGTGTGTGTGTGTGTGTGTGTTTGTGTGTAAATGCCTGCAAGTCAAGGGATTTTGCTAGATTTTACTGACGTTAATATTAATATATAATATCTTCTGAACCTACTGCTCAATGAATTCTTAATATCAAATTATCCTCCATCCTGACGCTGTCTTGTCATGTCAGCTGCACGTGTCCAACTACAAATATATTGTATTAAATTATAAATACTGCTGGCAATGAACTATATGTAAATACATTTTAATCAGCTTGTGTTAGGTTTGGGATCGTACGTGAGAACACTGGAAGGACTTTTTTGTCCTCAGTAGCATCGAATGCTGCTTTGGCTCCACGTTAGAGTCTTCCTGACTCTCAGGTACGCCTGCGACAGGCTCCACCCCCTCAAACCCGTGTTAGGAATAAGTGGTGGTTAACAGACGACAGATAAATAGATAAATAGCTAACTTTGCATTTGCTGCTGTATTTTCCAGGAGGAGGAGCAGTCGCTGCAGCTGCTAAGTGAGTAGACTCTGGATGATTCATGTCCCACCCGGAGCGATTATGGCTATTACAGCCGGCAGCTTCCAAATAATAATCATGTAATTGGGGGATTTTTTTCACCACTCACATGCAGGAAATGGAGAGAAAACTGATCTGGAGGGCTTGAGGATCAGCTCACCTGCACCCTTGAGACAAACTGGCAAACCCGGTTGTCAGCTTCATCCTTTAGCGTTTATGCAGATCTAATAATCCCAGAGGATCAGAGATGAAGAGATTCAAACGCTGCCTTCAGTCGGCCCGTCATTCTTGTCCAGAGATGCTCGGTGCGGGGAGCCTCACCCTGGGAGGAGGAGTGCTGCATCCTCTCTGCAGAGACCACCAACATGCTGCACGCCAGCAGGTTGTGGTTCAATCCGTGGCTGGATGTTTGAAGTCTAGCACGCATGTTCTCCCCACCTGAATGAAGCTCTTTGTCTGAGGACAGTAAGGATCCAAGACTAGAATATACATCGTGATTACAAGGTTACATCTTCAGCTGAGGGTTTTATACCAAAAATTGGGACTTTGCTTAGAGATAAATGTGAGAACTTCACGTTTGAAGCAGGTTGTTGTCGACTGTAGCCAGCAGGTGCCATATGCTGCTGTGTCGCCCCATCACGTTCTCTCATCCTGCAATATTAATTATGTGTCAAAGCAATGCTAATTATAGTAGCAGTGGAGAACCACCCCCCCACCCCCCATATCCTTACCTCCACGATATTAGCAAGCTATGCTGCTGCGCATTTCAATTAATCAATTAACAAGAGGACCACAGGCAGCTTTGCAGTAGCTCCTGATGAATGCTTCAGCAGTTTTAACCAGCTTGTCATTCAGCTCCAAACATAAAATCTGTTATTTTTTTCGTTTAGAGACAGGTCAGTTATCCAGCGCTGTGAAGTTCCCTCATGTCAAAGGAAACGGTTCCTCCTGTTGATTGGCTGTTTTAACTGTCAGCAGGTCGAGAACATTATTGCCAATTTGCACCAACGTTTTCAGCTGTTTGCAGAACAAACGTTGAGGATTTCTGCACGAGGACGATTGTAATCTCTGGAGTTAAAACCGGCCTCGTTATTCCGTTGACTGAGGCGCACTCTGAATGGCTGAATGAGTCAATGCGACTCACACCGAGCGGCACTGAAGTCCCGCTGCTCGCTGCTGTTTGTTGGTCTCCGGCTCAGGCACGATCGAACAGAGCAGGTGAGTGAGCCACGCCCCCCTGCCCCCCCTCCCGCCACCTGAGTCCCCGGCATCAGTCAGTCATGTCAGAGGGGATTCATTTTCTGACAGTTCCAAGGCCCTTCCACCCTCACTCCAGAGATTAAAAAAAGAGTTTTTTTCTGCTGTCAGACTCACAGTCTATTCATTCCTCCTGAGTGATGAATGTGACTGCGAGGAGATGGATGCACAGTCGGAGCTTCTCCTGAGAGGGCCCAAAAATAGTGATCCTTCATTTGGCTGAGGTTGATAAATGGTTCAGCTGGAATCACCAAAGGTTGAAATTAACGTTGTGGTCATTTCAGCTCGATCCAGATCCTGATTATCAGCTAAATCTTAAGGCAGGATCCTGTCGGTGGCGCCTGCGGCTCCATTTTACGACAACTTTGGATTCTGTCTTTGGATTTGTCTCCTGTCTGCAGAAGACCATGTCCAGCGTTACTCTCACCCAGTCGGGGTTGCCGCTGTGGTTCAGCGCCCGCAGAGTCTAGCAGATATTCAACATTTAGATCCATTTCCCTCTGAGCCGCCTGTGGTCACGCTCGGCTGGTTCTGGTGTCACAAACGTCCTCACTCAAAAGTCGAAGTCTCGCCATGTAAAACCGTGTTTTTCTGCACCTTCACAGAGGTGCGATCAGCGAGGAGGGTTTCTCACCACTTTTCTCTGCTGGGATTACCACACACAATAGAGGACGGTCGGGTTCAGTCTGATTTTTTTCTGCGTTGCACTTGTTCCGTTCCTGTGCCTCCTTTCTCGGGGTCATTAAGACTCTTGCTCAGCAGGGGGGATGTTCTGACGTGAGAGACAGATGTTTGAAGCACAGAAGGAATCCCTAGAAGAAGACGGAGAGAGAACAAGATCGTACGACGTGCTCCACAGGAGCTGACTCATGGATGTTTTCTAGGTTTCATAATAAGCATTTGGGTTTTTGCTCATCTTAAACTGATAAAGTTCCAGAATTACATTATTAAAGTTAACGCGAAGCACAAACTCTGCAAAGAAGTAACAATCCAGGAGGCGGGCAATCACACTGTGCTGAAGGACTCCAATGTTGACAAATTAATTCAGACTGACGCTTCGTTGGGAGCGTCGTGATCTGGGAATTAAACCACGAGGAGCGTCGCACTAATGGGCTCTTGTCTCAGAAGTAGAGAACGTTCATTAACAGAGTCTTCACAAGCAAATAACACGTTTTCTTTGGGCGGAACTGTTTACAGAAACACTTTGTGTAGTTTAGTTTCTTTTTTATTATCTTCTAAATGTTAAACAGAGTCAGAAATTTCTGAAATTTGTGGTCAAGTTTGTGGGCAAGCACCAACTAATCGTTTTATTTTACCATTTCAAACCAGAAGTCCCTACAGGCAGTGATCATATTTTAGAGTAAAGCTGATTTAACCCTCGCCAGCAGTGCTTCACTTCTACAAACACTCCTGAATATTTTAACTTTGAGAAAAAAGTGGATGAAAAATTTTTAAAAAGTCCTAAATGGGTTGAATTCTTTTTAACGGCCTGAAAAGAATTTGACCTTGAATGGAAGAAGACCCAACTTTTATCAAAGAACACTGTCTGAAGTAACACTTTTTACAGTTTTTGGTGCCTTTATATCTGTGAGTCATCATATTCCCCTGTAAAAAACCTGCAACATATATAAGTCTTCATGCAAATAATATATTAACAACACTTACAAACACTTTGAGAGGTGATTCAGAACACATTTGACCACCAGGTTTTGCAATATAAGACAATTTAGCGTTAGCGAGCCAACAGCAGGAAGCACAATACACTGATGAAACTAGTAGCATCAATATAATATTTACATTTAAGACCTGAGCAAAAAAAAAAGAAAGAAAAAACACAGCACGGGGCAACCTTGCTGGAGAAAACCTTGCTTGTTTTATATAAATTAAAGTGTCTGTTAATTTACATCTAATCTATTCCCAGCCCTCTGCTGGTGGGCAGCAGATTGAGCCAAAACTAGCTCTAGCGGCCGACGTTAAACTGGATGCACGAATTCTGGTGAATTTCAGTTTTCCGGCCTGTCTCTTGAGCACATTCAGGCTCCCAGCTCTTAAAAGAGGGAGTCTATTATTTTCTCAGCCTGTCAGCTTCCTTTTTCATTTTTTTTTTTTTACCTCTTGTATCATCTGTCACAGCAGCGGCTCCACGGATCATTTCCTGCCCCCTCTTTTCTTCTGTAGCAGCCACGCGCATTACCCTCAATTAGAAATTCTTTTACGCTAAACAGAGCTCGGGGAAGCCTCTTGAAGTCTCTTAAAAGACTTGGAGACAAGTGTTAGCATAACGACATTGATACAATAAACAACCTGAATAGCAACACGCTGTCCTCTCACGTCTAATCTGCATTTACCAACACTTTTCCGTCTTTTAATTCTTCACTTCAGACTGATCCAGGGAGAAAACGTAGACTGAAACTGCACGTCTTTGTTTGTTTATTTATGCTTATTTTACGTTCATCCGCGGTGGTTTGGCTTCGTTCTGGCACTCCATCAGCATCCGGCCTGTAATGAGGCAGCCCGAATGGCATCCATCTTCACAATGCAACATGATTACGGCATTCATTTATCCCTCTCGGCAAAATTACACCATTCATTCCACTGAGTGGACATTATTGCTGGAACATGGTGCCATTACAGCAGAGAGTCGCTTATACCTGCCTAACATAACTGCTCGGCATTGATTGGGATTTATACTAACGCTCGTGTTAATTCACAGCCGTAATGGCAACAATGATGGACCTTTTTCCATGTGAACGCATAGTAACTGCGGTTATAAGTCCCTGCGCTGGAATTGCAACTTTTATGATGCTCTGTGCTTCGGCTGCTTAGCTCTATCTTGCACGTCTCTGCAAATAAAAGGGTGAATGTCAGAGACATTTGATTGTTGTTGAGACATCTGAAGGCTCTCTCTTACAAACTGTTGGACAACAAATCTGCCAAAACCAGCTTCCTGTTCAGAGAAGGGTCAGGTGTCATGTCTATGGTAACATTAAGTCATATCATTAACTTTAGAGGCTGATAGCTCTGTTTTTAACTGCTTGTTGCGATGTAACGGATCAAGATAAAGACCCATTTTTAACCATGTGCTTCTGTTCTGCTTTGTGATTGGCTGACAGAAGTGTGCGACACCGCACTGGTTTCCGGTCTGCCGCCATCCTCCTTCAGGAGCTCCTCCCAGCTGTCCAGCAGCCACGCGCCGTGCTTCGCTAAACTCAATCGCAGAGATGGTAAGAACAACAGAATTTCGCTTCTGATGAGCGAACCGTGTTGGAGAATCCCTCCTACATCTTCTCTCCATCCACCTCCACCACATCTGCATGTCCTTCCAAAGCAATTAGTGCAGAACAGGCTTTAGACGCCCTCTGATCTGGTACCAACTCACTTCAGAAGAGTTAATATTTGTTAATTTATGTGGCAGAAATATGAGAAACTCTGTGACTGATGAAGGAATCGCTCCTTAACTGTCGGGAAATCGTCTCCAGGGATTTTCAAAAAGAGGCTGAAATGAAACAAATTGACAGATTTGTCATTTATGAGTTTTCTGCACAGTAGCTGTAAACAGCACCAGGAGGGTGAACACGACATGTTTGTTCATCTGACATGAAAAGCCAGCGGGGGGCCTGCGCTGGAGGCTGACGCCAGGTTCTGACAGAGTCAAGATCACGGTTTGCTGCCGAGCGTTCGGCGGGGGAAAAAGTTGCGAGGCTTTATCCCGACATCAAAGAAAAGAAGCAGCTGGGGGAGGTGAGGAGGGCCTCATTTGGTTCGGAATGATTTTCAGCACCCGGGAGGTTGCAGAACGCGTGCATGGTTTAATGGAGGGGCCTTAAAGCAAACACCAGACTTTCGCTGTAATCAGCTGGTTGTTTAGTCTCACTGGGATGTCTGAGTGGGAGGGAACAGGGTTCAGGTGAGCCCGTTCTTCCCAGAACAGATTCCGAGGAGCTCCATGAATAAATGAACGTCTCCTGCTTGTTTTTACCTCCTGTTGTGAGTGCAAAGTCTCTGCCTTCTCCAGTTGTTCTCAGAGGAGCAGCGGAGCTCTCACTTCATTTACCCACTCAGTGAAGCTGCTGGCAGCATGAAAAAGGGCTTTTTTTTCATCCGGCCATTCTCCATTTTACTAACAACAACAATAATGGACTAATCAGAGGGTAATTTCAGGGTAAAGAAGCTAAAGAGAGCCAGCTGATATGAAGAATATTGTCATTTTAATGGAATAGCTGGAGGGTGGAGTCAGGCAGACAGAGATCATCCTGAGTTGCAGATCAACTGCGTGCAGGGTTCAGGGTGAGAATAAAGTATTAAATAAATAAGCAATACCTCCCAAGAGTGTTGGAGGAGCTACGGTGGTTGCCGGGGAACAAAATGAATTTTTACACAGCTGAAACCACAGATTTCCAGTGCACACTTTTCCTGGATATATGTATATATTTAGAATTCCTGACTAGAATTTCAGTTTTGTGCTGCAAAAAAAAAAAACAAGAATAGATTTTTTGTGATGTAAAGCAGGAGCGACACAAACTGCCAAGAGTGGCTATTAAATAAATACAGTCGCAATATGGAATTTTGTTTATTTTATTCTCTTCATACCGTGTGTGTGTGTGCCAGATTATACTGAGCTGAGCTGACAAACCTGCTTTTGTTTCGTATTTGTCACCTTGTTTTATCGCAGCTCAGCCCTGATGAATGTATCCGCCAGCACACACGTGTGGCTGCGCGGCGTAGAAATATCTCAGCATGTACAGCACAGCTGCTAAAAGGCAGCATGTGCAGGGTTTTTTTTTTTTTTTTGTTTGCTTGTTTGTTTTGCATTTCGAAGCTCGAACGTTGGATGAAATGCTCTGTCAGCAGCCAATTTGACATATGAAACATTTCAGCAGGAACCTGCAGGATAAATGACTCACTGTTTAGGTCTCACTGTTGTTTTTATTGTTATTCTTCAATTTTCCGCCTTCCGTCTGTGATCTCTGTTTTCTGCTTCCCCTCTGCTTTAAATGATCATCAAATACTGTTTGCTGCCTTGCAATCATCATTTCCACTACTCCCGCAGTCTCGTTTTCACGGTAAAAACTAATTATCTGGCTTTTTCCTTCCGGCAGCTGTTTCCTGTAGTTAGAAAATATTGACAGCTTCACTGATGCTGCTGCTGCAATCAAACCACCAACCCATCGACTGCGTTGCTTTGGAGCCTTCTCCATCATCTGTCCAGGCTTTTAAAATCCAATCAAAGAGCATCAAGGGCTGGTGTTTCCTGGCCCGTGGCTCTGCCAGCTTGTCCGTCCATCTGACATCTTGTCAGGCTGCTGAAACGACCATTTAGACTATTTTCATGCAAATGACAGGCTTTCAGCCGCACGTTAAAGAGGCCTCTTACCTGGACACTTCGCTCGCCCCGACTTCTCATTTCGCTCACGTCTCCGTGCGTGCGTGTTCCTGTCCAGGTGGAATATCTGTGCATTATTAATGGTGATTCAGCAGCCCTTTCTCTCCTCATCCATACATCCAGCAGATGAAGAGAGACGACTCGCCGAGCTCGGTTTCCTTTCAGCGGTGAAGCCGTTCGGCCTGAGCGGCTCTCGCCCTCGCCTGCAACTTTCGCTGCTGCTCAAATAACAAGGAGCCTTTGAAAGTCAGAGCCCGCAAGACAAAGTGCAGTATGTAATAAGTTAAAAGTCTGGTTAAGCGTAAACTTCTCCACTTAAATGAAGCAGAATTTCAAGCATTCTTTTAAAACTGAAAGGAATCTTCTTGGTAAAATTGATTAAATGATAGGGATCGACCAGGACACACTCCATCATCTATCCACTGCCCTGAGCTTCCTTCCTTCATTCATTCATTCACCAACAGGAGAAAATCTAAGCTATCAAGGTCGTCCGATACATTTTCTGGAACTTATTTTGGCTGTAAAGACACACGAGGCACCGTGCTTCCTACATCTCTTCAATACAGGAGGTCACAGAAATCAAACTGGGCAGAGCCTAAGAGCTAAAGAAGCTTATATAAGCAGCAAAGCTCAGGTGCGACTCATCGAGCTAATAAGTTACAGCTGTGCAAAGAAGCTGTGGGGACATCTAGTGGACAGGTGCGGTAAAGCACTTGTCTGTCACACAGTGACTGCAGGGAATGACAGAAACACAAGATGTTTGACTAAAAAAAAAAAAAAAAATCCATTAATCACCTGTTGTTGCACAGTAAACCAACTCTAAACCAACTCTCTTTTTAACCAGATTACTCAATGGGACGTACCAACAAGCTGCAACAAATTGGTCGACATGACCACTTCCCATTTTTGACATTTCCATGTTCCATGTTCCATGTATCTAAAATGAATATCAAAGCGGAAGGGCGGAGGAGCTTCCCAGTGTAATTGGCCGTCCCAGCAGTGATATCACACTCCTGACAGTAAATGAGCGGACCTGCTGCTCTGCAGGCCACCGGAGGAGCCCATAGATGTAAAGTGACAGCCATGACAGGCAGCGTGCCGGCCATCAGCCATCAGTTCTGCCTTTTCAATTATGTCTGACAGGCTAAACAAAAGTGAGCCTCCTGGTCGTTTCCCCTCCTGGATGCAGTCTGGTCCTCATGACTACACTTGCTGCTGCTTCCTCCGCTACTGTTAGCCAAGCTGCTTATTAGCGTCAGCCTTTCTAAGCATCAGGCTCCATCAACCATCAGACCAACACTGATTGGTTCAGACTGCTGAGCTTCAGCTCGACCTCATTCTGGTAGCTAACGGACTTCCGTCTGAAAGAAGAAAGGCAATACGTAAAATGTGGATTTGTGCTACAAATCATTGAAATGCTAATTTGTGTTTATGAGAAAAATTAGCATTATAGTCTTCATAGAGGAAAAGAGGAACGCTAATCAGTCTGTACACAACCACAGCAGGTGGGTTCAGAAAGTCTTCAGGAGTTAAATGGGTTCAGTTTGGTCAAAAGTTTGGTCAAAATGACAAGTCTTGTTAATTGTGATGAAAACCGAAACCATGTGACACAAATCCAAAGTAGATCTCTCTGTGTCAACTGGACTGAAAGGTTTCCTTGAAAACGTTTCGCCCTCTCTCCAGAGAGCTTCTTCAGTTCTAAGTTTGCTGGGGCAGAGCTTGAAAATATAGCCCTGTGGACCATTGGCATGTTACTCAGCAGTACACCTACACCTAAAAGAAAGCGGACACTCCTTTGAGGACAGTCAAGTACGTGTGCTGGCCAGAGAAGATCGCTGGTTTGAGAGGGGTGTCAAGGAAGCCATCCACGTCAAGTTGGAAAAACCATCTTTAAACAGAGGTGGTGGACTAAGGCACTTTCTGTCACCCACGTACAATGCAGTTCTCCACTCTTTTCGTCAGCATTCCAAACATTCACGCTGTTTGACCAGACCTGGAGACTCATTAACATGTGACCCAACAGACAAAGGGGAAGCACCCCAACCGAAACTAGATGAACGACCCTGCCAACCACCCTGCCAAGGACTCTCAGGTGACCACCCGGGCCATTAACATGCCAATGGTCCACAGGGCTATATTTTCAAGCTCTGCCCCAGCAAACTTAGAACTGAAGAAGCTCTCTGGAGAGAGGGCGAATCGTTTTCAAGGAAACCTTTCAGTCCAGTTGACACAGAGAGATCTACTTTGGATAACCATGACCTGGATGAGTGAGAATCTACACAGACATGTGACACAAACTCCTCTTTGGATCGCTCTCATTGATCTGAACCGAGAGACTGGTGATATGCAGGGTGGCGAAATACTCCAACCTGCTCCAGATCTGTAAATGAATCAGATATAAGGGCGCTGTGGCCTTTATATCAATGTTATTATATAACGATCCAGACCTGCAAGCAAACTGAGTTATCGATAATTCTTGCCAGAGCCTGCGAGCACCTTTGGAAAAGATGCAAATATCCGGCGTTCCACACAACAAATCAATGTACGGCCGCCTTCTATTGATGTTTCTTGTTGTTGTGGATGTAATAATAACCTGCCTCTGATCTGTGAGTAAAATAACATTTCAATAACTTCAAATGAAGGCAGCCGGCTGATCAACTGTAACTGTAACCGTCTGTTTTTCGAATTATTTTCGGCCTTTCATTAGCGCAGCACGTGTTTCACGTCACTGTCGGTGACAGAAAGTCGTTTATTCTTGTGTGAAATGAAATGAAAAGGCCACTCTGTCAGCCCACCCAGACACGAGAGCCCAGCAGGAAGGTCTGGAGCGCTGTTTGGAATGCTTCCATTCCTATAGCTGCATGTCCCACTTTTGATTTACGGAGACAAGCAAACTGAAATGTGACTAAAACGGCTTTGCATAAAACATCCTCTTAATTTTTCTTGAAACGAAACCATCTGTTTTCGCAGTGCAAATAAAACCAGACTTTGTGTTCGGTTAGTGGGCTGGAACCAGTTCCAAACTAGTTGCACGTCTGTCAGAATGTCGCACTGAACTTTTTCTTCCCACATTCATCGGAGCTATTTGGGAGCTCACAGTTAAAGGTCAAGTGCTCCGTTTCCCAGACAAACACGCAAGCGACTCCAGACCTTATCACATTTGACTGCCAACCTGACATTTAATAAGCCAGCCTGGCTTTTTCATTCCGCCCCCCCCCCCCCCCACAGGAGCCGGAGGCTGGTCTCCGCTCTCCTCAGACAGATACCAGTGGCTGGAGGTTGACCTGGGCGAGCGGACCAAGGCCACGGCAGTCGCCACGCAGGGCCGCTACGGCAGCTCCGACTGGCTGACCTCGTACCTGCTGATGTTCAGCGACACGGGACACAACTGGAAACAGTACAGGCAGGAGGACAGTTTAGGGGTGAGTCCACGCAGCAGCCAACATTTTCAGTCAAAAGCTTGCAAACGTGGGCGTGATTGCAGCCATTAACCGACTCATAAGGTGTCAAGAGTCCTCATTTTTTCACACATTTGGAGACATAATGAGCTAATTTTGCACCTTTTTAATTTCCTGACTACACTCACACTGTTTAAATTGCACCGGGAAGGAGACAAAATGGTTTCATCAACCTTTCATTTTAATGTTTATACGTGTTGTTTTTTCTTGTGAACTGTGTTGTCAGGCGCAACAAATGGCGCCATAGTTTAAAGAATCAGCTGCCACTGCGTGTAAAAAGGAGGGCTCAAGTTCATTACAGCTGGTAGTGGATTCCCACGCTGCAGGGATCAGTCGAAGCAGGGACGATAATCAGAGTCATCAGAAGCCTTTGACTCTTCATTAATAATGGATGAAGAATGAAAGAGCTCTGCTGACTGTGCAGGCCTGCAGTCAACACTCAGGCTGCGGCAGATGGATGCAGGACTGCTTGGGAGCCAGCGGAGAGTCGCTTCCCGAGCTGGCAGCATGTGGCGAAGCACAAAGCGTGAAAATACACGTGCTGGTCAAAAGGTGCTTTTATGCTCCTTTTTAATCTCACAGCTCTTTGAACAAGTTTTACGGTGTGAGGAGCAACAAAGACAGTAGAAGGTTTACGGTCACATCGAGGCTACGTGGGGTTAATTAGCTGTTTAAAGAATAGGAAGTTGGCTTTTACAGTTTAGGAAGGAATAAATCAAGGCAGATTTTCAGCCAGGTTCCTTTTGGTTTCTTGAGGTGTATCGTTGGCTTTTTCTTTATTTTAAGAGTTTGATCCTGGACCTGCTCTTATTGGCCAGTCTGTAGGATTTGCTGGCATCTAGAGGTAAGAATGGGTATTGCAAAGACTCTGAATGCTTCCCAAAAGTTGAGCATAAGAGTAAGAGGGAAATGCAGAGTTCATGCTGTTTGAAGAAGAAATCAATCAGAAGCAGCATGTTTCACCTCCCACCTCCTTGCTGCTGTATCCCCCCCACCCCTTCCATTTTTGCTGTCATGTAGGAGGGTTCAACACAAGTAGAGGAAAACCAACATGCAATCATCTAAATCCAGCCTGTGATTCTCACGCCAAAATAAATGTCGGTTTAGAAGCAGTCAGGAACCAGTTCTTAGCAAGAACTGTAGATGTGGAACTTTGAATTAAAAATGAAGTTTCCTCACTGGCAGAATCTGGCTAATCCTAGTGGGGGTGAATCCTCTGTGAGCTCAGAAATGGGACAATCTGACACTTTGCTCGAGCAGAGCTGCGTTTCACAGAAAGCCTCTCAAGCTCTGTTGCATGAGGCAGCAGAGCTTTTATGGAACCTGTCAGAAAGATGGAACCTTAAAGATGATGAAAGCACTGCCGGATCAACACAACGTGCTAAACCTCTACTGGAGCGCTGCATCTCTTATGGAACCACTGGGGGGGGGGTAAATGAGCACAAGTGTGGCCAAAGGAGACACCTTGACTGGTGTCTTTATTTATCAGGATGACTCATTTTAAATGTCATTAAAAAGTCTGGCTTCAAATGAAACATCTCTAATGTTGAGTCGTCTTCTCAGTCTTTTCCAGGTAACAGCAACGCAGACAGCGTTGTTCAGTACAAGCTGCAGCAGCCGGTCGTAGCTCGCTTCTTCAGGCTCATTCCTCTGGGCTGGAACCCCAACGGGAGGATCGGCCTTAGGCTGGAGATGTACGGATGTCCTTACAGTGAGTCTCAGCATAAACCTGCAGTCTTTTCACTCCGCCAACGGCAGCGGTGCACACGTTAGCACAGAGGTGGGCAAAGAGGTGGCCCAATGAACTATTTAATCCGGCCAACAGAGCCTTCACAATAATTTCTCCAAAAGCCAAATGAAGAGGGTTGTCAGCTTGATTGGTTAGAAAAAGGTTCAGACCCCCCCTTCACCTAGCATGCTAACATGTCCTCTCAAGAAGGTGGGGCCAAGCATCATTTGGAGCTTCATCATCCATCTCTAGTTGGACCTAGTTTCTCAGTCAATAGTCCATCATTTTTAGTTAACCTCCGATCCTCATTTGGGGGGTTAGTTTCCTGCACTACCTGGCCGGCCCCTTCATCAGGATGTAAAACCCAACGTGGCCCTTCAGGCAAAATAATTACCCACCCCTGCGTTAGCAGCATCCCAGGCACGTGTCAGCCTCTGCTGAGGGTAGGCAGCACGGCGGGCGACGATGAGTCCATGTTTGATGTAGCAGCAGCCAGTGTCAGAACAAAACATATCATGTTTCATATCCTGTTTCTTTCAATAACATAGGTAAGAACAGCTCAGGAACATGGCAGATTAACGACACCTGGGGATAAGACCGCTGGAGTTTTGACTGCTGTACGCCTGTTGTGTCTCGCAGCGTCTGACGTGGCGAGCCTGGACGGCAGCAGCAGCCTGGCGTACTCGCCGAGTCCCGCGTTGAAGCGCACCTACAGAGACGTCATCACTCTGAAGTTTAAAACCGTGAGAAATTCTGGGACACTGCTGCACGCCGGAGGAGGGGACGGGCTGGGCCTCAGCCTGGAGCTGGAGAAGGGGAAGCTACAGCTGCTGCTCACACAAGGTAGAGAGAGGCCGCCTGACCGATGTTGCATCACATCTGGTTGGTGTCTGTAAACAGCAGGATTATCTGCAGATAATATCAAATATTCCTTCAGAAATAGAAGGATAACGGCGCTTATGTTAGCATCCAAAACCCAGGTGCTCAGCATGTTCGACTCACTTCAGTCTGGATCATCCAAAACACAAAGAAATAACTCTGCAAAATCACCTGAGATCAGAGGATCTGCGAGAAACAGGCGAGGAATCATCTGCTGGGAATGGCAGGGAACTTGGCTTCATCTCCATCCTGTTGCAGCGGTGATGGATGTTTCCTGTTCCCTGCAGCATAGGTTAGGCTGCACCTGTGTGTGTGTGTGTGAGTGTGTGTGTGTGTGTGTGTGTGTGTGTGTGTGTGTGAGGCTGTCGTGCTGAATCATCACAGGACTCACATCACGAAACCCCATCTGCTGCTGAGGTTCATTCCCTCCCTCGATCCTTCCATCCCTCTCCATCCTTTTCTCTCACACACCACTTATTTAGAAATAAAGAAGCACCATCATCTTTCCTGAAAACCTTCCTGTTCCAAAGAGAGAGGCGAGGACGACATCCCTGCAGAAACGTTGTGTTTCTTTACGGTTCTCCTCGGTCACTCTGGACCATGTTTCCAGTTTCTCTTTCTTGTGCTGTGTTACAGCCACTTTAAATATTCTCAGAGAAGCTGCATTTTTGGAATATTTATTAGCTCATTGTTCCAGAAACTGGTTGAGGTCGCTGGATTTTGGCTAAAAGTGATTTGAAAATATCAGAACTGGCACAAAAGCAAGCGTTTGCTGTCACTTTGTGAACCGGTCCTGCTGCTGAAGAACCAGATCATTAAAGACTTTTAGTGAGAAAATTGACAGAAGCAGAGGCAGATTCACCTCCCTGACAGCCTAAATCACAGCGCGTCGTCGCGGAGCTCAAATATTTGCTTTGCAGAGTCTGTTTGCAGTGTGGTGATTGAGTTTGGAGCTGATTACAGTGACCAGCGATAAACTCCGGCCCGTCTTTAATCAGATGGAGCCGTAACAGTGCTGTTACGACACAAACCTTTAATGGGAACGGAGCTTCGTCAGGTTTGAAGCTGCTCTTCTCACCAGCATCCTGTTCTGACTAATCTGCACACTCATCAGGAAGAAAGTATTGGGTTTTTTTCTGAGAGCAGCTCATTTTAGGCATCGTGCTCCTCTGCTTTTGTGTTTTATTATTCCAATAATAAGTTCCATATTGATGTTGAGTGATTCCAGCTTTCACCTCATCTGTCCATCATCTCTGGGGTCCTCCCTGGGTCTCATTTCCACTCTCTGTTCTGCTATCAAACGACAGAAGCGTCTGTGTTCTTCTACTTCCCAACTTTTTCCGTCTGTTTTTTTTTACCCACCCAGTTCCGGCTGCAGTCAGCTCACAGTAAAAGGGATGAAATATCAAAAATACATTTGTCCGTGGTGTTCCAAAGCGTTTGAAGTTGAAATCTTATTCCCTAAAGAAAATCCTCTACATTTTTTTCATATTCAGCTGTCTCTGCTGCCGCTTCCCTGAGTTTCTCCAGGCAGAAACGGATCTGATAATGTGGACTTACTGAAGCTCATCTTTATTCTTTCGGAATGAAAGATTGTCAAATATTTGGCTCCAGTTCTCTGTGCAGAGATCCTGTAGTTCTAGACAGCTAACCTCAGCATGCTCCTTTCTGTGGGATAGCAACAAATTAAAATATTCATCACCACAGTGAAGCTTTTATTGGCGTGGTGATGTTACGCAGTCTTATCTTTATTAGCCGCTGCACCGTCGTGCTAACTTCCCTCGCTACTCTGTCATGGTCGTGTCTTCACAGGCCGCGCCTCCTTGGCTGAACCCCGACGTCTCGCCTCTCTCGGCAGCCTGTTGGACGATCAGCACTGGCACCGTTTGTCAGTGGAGAGGCGGGGCCTCCATCTCAACGTGACGATGGACAAGCACACGGAGAAGGTCCGCTTGCCGGGAGAGTTCAGCCACTGGGACGTGCAGCAGGTGGAGTGAAACACGCCCCGCCAGGCGGGAATGTCGAGCATTGTGGCTGAAAGCAGGTTCATGTGTGTTTTATCCACACGCAGCTGAGCGTGGGGACAGGTCAGAGCCTCGGTCCTCAGACATCAGGTGACTCTGGGAGGAACTTCCACGGCTGTCTGGAGAACCTGCTGTACAACGGCCACAACCTGATAGAGCTGGTCAGACTGAAGAGCCACCAGGCTGCTGCTGTGGTAAGTTGGCCGGAGGGAGTCTGGACTAGGACCACAGCAGCTGATCCGTCAGACTGTTCTTTGTGAAAGTCCTCCTAGGCCTTCTAACACCTTCAGCGGCCTTTGTGAGAACCGAGTGCAGATGCAATCACAGGCCAATATCTTTCCTTTCATCTGGGGGATATTTTACGTGAAATGATGTACCTGTTAATTCTCTTTGTCTGCCTGGATTCACGGTGAAAGCTGCTGCTGCTGCTGGTCGCTCGTGCACTTCCCTTGATAAATGAGCAGTGCAGGCGTTGCTTGGACCCCTGATAATGTCTCCTTATCTTGGTTACCAAGACCTTGAGCTGTTTACATGCACGAATGGAAGTTGGCTCTTGTTGCACTCTCTGAACAACCAAACTGCTGCGAGCAGATTATGGTGTGATTGAACAGAGACTAAACGGAGCTCTGAGCTTTAAAAGCCTGCAAAGAAAAGGAGGACTTATAGTATAAAGCTGGATTTTTGAGCACCAATGACTGTACGTCATTTTTACTGCCCCACAAAAGACTTTTAGATGTCATCCATGTTTGTGTAGCATTGTAAAGAGAACAGAATGATCTTCCCTGTGGAGAACCGAGACTGTAATAACTCACGGCTGCAGCTGGAGCAGTACTGGAGTTATTACCTCCACTAAACAATGGAGCGGAGCAGAGATGTCGGGAGTACTGGGCCTGCTCTGAGCTCTCCTTCACACCCAGTCTTTATCTCTGCTGCTACCCAGCGCATCGGCTTTGCTTACTTTCCTAATCTGATGCGCACTTCTGGCCTCGCCATCCCCAAAGCGCCACTGCCCTCCTGAAGGAGACTTGCTGATGAGATCATCGCGACAGAGGTCACATTGACACGCCCGTGCAATAGATTAATATTCATGTTTTATGTTGTTTTATCCAGTAATCAGTTTTCCTGTCCCTCCTCATCTTCATCTAATTTGCATCTCTCTCTCTCTCTCTCTCTCTCTCTCTCTCTCTCTCTCTCTCAGGGCAACGTGACCTTCTCGTGTGCCGAGCCGCTCTCGGTCGCCATGACGTTTCCCGGCCCCCAGAGTTTCCTCCAGCTGCCAGGGGTGCCCGTGTCCTCATCGGTAGGCGTGTCAGTGGGGTTCCAGTTCAGAACGTGGAACAAGGCGGGGCTTCTGCTCACCTTTGCCCTGCCTGGGGAAGGGGGCGTGTCCTGGCTGTACCTGAGCGAGGCCACGCTGCGGCTGCAGATCCACAAAGCTGGGAGGGTTCTGCTGGAGCTCAGTGCAGGTCAGGGTCTAAACATCTTAACCCTCAGGTAACGCAGGGTCGTTAGCTCCTGCAGGGTTCTGACCTGTGCCTCTCTGCTCACAGGTTCGGCTCTAAATGATGGCCAGTGGCATCAGGCGGAGCTGAAGGGCAGGCGAGGCCATCTGAGCATCGTGGTGGATAAGGAGGAGAGAAGCAGCGCTCATGCCAGCCACGCACTTCCTGTCACCATTGAAAATAAGATCTTTTTTGGTGGTGAGGGCAGATCTCGTCTATATTGGACTTGACGTATTAGAGTAAAACATCTCAACCAAGCTTGTTGGAGAGCTGCTTCCTGTTCAGAATGCTGATGAAGACTCTGATTTTTCCATTCAGGTTGTCCCACTAAAGGAGACGGCCGGGAGTGCAGGAACCCCTTTAATGTCTTCCAGGGCTGCATGCGTCTGCTGACTCTGGACAACCAAATTATCAACCTGATCCTGGTGCAGCAGAAGCAGCTGGGAGCCTTCAGCAACCTGCAGATCGACATGTGTGGAGTCATTGACAGGTAAAAATACCAGGAGTGGGACTCGAACCCACGTGGACATGCATCCATTGGATCTTAAGCCCAACGCCTTAACCACTCGGCCATCCTGGTGGTGGTCATGGGTGAATAACCATCAGCTCAAAGACGTGCTGATTTATGTTTCCAACTACCAATTTTTTGTATTTCCCAGATGCAAATATGCATTATTAAAAGAAAATCACCATTGCAGGAACGGGATGGTGGTTTCAGGCTTGAGAGAGCAAGTGAGCAACAGAGAGGGAGAGAGAGGGAGAGAGAGAGGGGGAGAGAGAGAGAGAGAGAGAGAGAGAGAGAGAGAGAGAGAGAATTAATTGTTTACCATTGTGGTGTTGTACTGTCACGCCAAATAAGGAAATAATTAATAAGACAATTATAGCAATTATGAACAACCCTCAAGGGTAGACACACACACACACACACACACATATACATTCTTGTACTGGGTCAGGAGGCTGTTTTCTGTAAATGCGTCTGTTTTCTCCTGAAGGGAAAGAGTGTGTTGCTGTCCTGTTGTCTGAGACAGACAGACAGTCAGACAGACAGACAATCATGCAAAATAAAACATAGACAGAAGCTACAAAAACCACTTTCTCGCCTATAAGGACCCCCTTTTCACTGCAAAAGTTCATTATTATGCTGATTTAATTAGAGTGGGTAATAGTAATTCACAAAACACAACACCCCATCCCCAAAAACACACACACACACACGCACACACACACACACACACACACACTCAAGTGATTTCCGCAGTTCAGTGATGTCAGTTTTCAATAAAAAAAGACTGACAGCATTCATCAGCAGCTTGAACCTCTTATTTCTCCTCCCTCCCCAGCCCAGCTTCCTTCCTCCCACCCACCCTCAAGCTGCAAACTTCTCTCTGTCACTGACATTCACCATCTTAAATCTAAACCATCTACTTGCTGGCTTGTTCCTCTGCCCACTCCTTTTGTTATGTTATCATTCTCTGAGCCCTTCTGTTAATGCCATCATTCACTCCTCTCTCGTCTCTGGCATCCTTCCATCATCCCTTCAATCTGCCTCAGCTACCCTGATTCTCGGCAAACCCGTGATGACCTCAACAACTTCGACCTTCGCTCCTCTCTGCAGCACCAAACAGCTCTCCAAAAACTCAGCAGTGACCTGCTCACGGCCGCCGACTCTGGACTGCTTACTCCATCTGAGTCTGAGTGTGGTGTTTGACACAGCCTCTCACACCATCCTCATCGACACGTTTGTTTGTTTTTTCATCCTATATAAAACACGTTGGGCAACGTTTCATCTTCTTTTATGTTTTTTTTCTCCTCTTCACCACCCTCCCACATGTTGCCCTTGAGAATGTTGCTCTTAAATGATTTCCACTTGTTTAACGTTGGACAAAACACCTTTTTAAATAGCCGCATGAGGAAAATTCTTTTCCGTGCCGTCAGTAAGGATTTCATTCCATTTTGTGTTACCCTGGAAAATATATTTAGACAAACCGAGTCTCTGTTGCCTTGTCGCTCTAACAGTAAAAGTTAGCTCCCCTCAAACGCATTTGTTGTTGCCTTTGAAAGATTTTTGGCACAAGCTGTACTACCGTTTCCAAATGAGCTGCCAAACAAAAGCCTTTTCCACGTCTGCCATCTCAGAGCGCAGAGGACACAACAATGCATTCCCTCTCTGTCTAAGAGCAGAGGAGCGAAGGAGTGCAATGAGGAATTACAACAAGCCTTGAAAACCGTGACAGCAACTATTGCAACTTCCTGTTTCCCCCCTCAGGTGTTCTCCCAGCCCCTGCGAGCACGGCGGCCGCTGCAGCCAGTCCTGGACCGGCTTCCATTGTAACTGCTCCGACAGCGGCTACAGCGGCGCCACCTGCCACAGCTGTAAGTCGCCCGCCAGTCAACACCGACACGGAGGAAGCAGGAGAGTAAAACCTTGCAGCATGATTTTCCTTCAGGTCTAAGAGGCAGAGGTGCTTGCTGCACAGACACAGGCACATTCATTTAACATTCATTAAAAATATTAACCTCGTTTGCTCGTTTTCGTTGGGAGCTCAAACGTTGATCCCACGCTGTGACCTTTGCGATGACCTCTGAGGATCAGAGCAGGAAGGTAAAGCCAGAACTTTTGGTTCCTCGTTCTGAGAGAAGAGATGAACGCTGCAGCTCCACGTACATCCGGCGTGGGCTGCTTCACCTGGTGAAGTGCTGCAGTCGGCGGTGAAAAACAACCAGCCGCTGCCAGAAGTGCCGAGTCAAGTAGAGTCGAGATGAGGCGAGCAGACGCCACGCAGCGAAAAAGCAGCACTCAGCGAGGTTAAGAGAAGAAGTCACTCTATGTCAAATGTTATTCTGGCGCTAATGTGACGAGTATTTCCAACAGAAGAATTTCAGATGATCTTTATATAAAACAACCTTTAGCTCACTTTTTTTTCCAGGTGCGAAAGATATAAGCCTGTTTGCAAAGCACATGTTTATTAATGTGTACCCAAAGTTTGATCTCTCTGTGTGCAACTGGACTGTAAGGTTGCACCCCAGCGATCTTCTCTGGCCAGCACACGCACTTGACTGTCCTTAAAGGAGTGTCCTCTTTCTTTTAGGTGTAGGTGTACTGCTGAGCCCTGTCCTGAAGAGGTGGCAGGTACCAGTTTCTGTCTGAGTGTGTTGGAACTGTACTGGAATGTCATGTTTTCTTCCAGAAACTGGTCCACCCAAAGGACAAGACACCAAGACACAAACAAAGAAATGTTGTCTATGCTGGACAGTGCTAAGAGGAATGCAAGGAATTGGGGAAACCAAACAGCCCCTCCATAAACGAATGGCCCGACACAGACAAATCTTCAGGACAGGACTCAGCAGTGCATCTACATCTAAAAGAAAGAGGACACTCCTTTGAGGACAGTCAAGTACGTGTGCTGGCCAGAGAAGATCGCTGGTTTGAGAGGGGTGTCAAGGAAGCCATCCACGTCAAGCTGGAAAAACCATCTTTAAACAGAGGTGGTGGACTAAGGCACTTTCTGTCACCCACGTACAAGCAGTCCTCCACTCTCTTCGTCAACAATCCAAACGTTCACACCGTTTCACGAGACCTGGTGACTCGTCACCATGTGACCCAGCAGACAAAGGGGAAGCACCCAAACTGAAACTAGGCCAAAGACCCTGCCAAAGACTCTCAGCCGACCACCCGGGTCATTAACATGCCAATGGTCCTTAAGGGCTATATTTTCAAGCTCTGCCCCCAGAGAGAACTGAAGAAGCCTCCTGGAGAGAGGGCAAAACGTCTTCAAGGAAACCTCACAGTCCAGTTGACACAGAGATCTAACTTTGGAGAACTATGACCTGGATGAGTGAGAATCTACACAGACATTTATTAATGTAGTTTCCAGGAGACAGAAAGAAGCAACACTGAACCTTTAATTCCTCCTAAAATAGAAATAAAATTCTCACCTGGAATCAGACTTTTATTATTAAATCTCTATTGTAATCTGATCAGAAGAACAACTCAATATTCATCAAAAACTTCATTAATTTTAAGATAGCAAAGCTCAATTTTTAGCGAGCAAAACCATTTTTTTGTCTGTGTTTTTGTCTTCATTCTGCATCAGTCTAAAAGAGTCAGATTATACTGTAAAACAAACAACACATTTCTCCTCCTTTGCCATATTTTTTGGTGATGTTTGTGCTTTTTGTGATAAATAAGATGCCTTCGGCTCTCGAGCTGAAGAATAAAACAGCAGAAAATTCTGATATTTCCGTGACGGACACGCTGGAGACTGAGGCAGAAGAGGCAGGGAGGAAGAGCTGATGAAGGAGTGATACTCTTTAAATTTGTTTCTGTTGCTGTATTGTTCTTTTCAGTCTGGTTCGCTTCTTCCTTATTTCAAAAGCTGATCTGGCAAAAAACGTTGTCTTTGTCTCTTTGTCCTCATTATGAGCGATTCTACGGCAGGAATTATCTGCAGAGTCAGGCGTGTGTCCGTAATTCTGCCGCCTGGAATCTTCGTCCCCTCGCAGCTCCTCTTCTGCCTCTCTGATGTTGATTCACACCAGAGCTGATCTCATTATTTTCCTTCCCAGCTGCGTACGAGCGCTCCTGCGAAGCGTACAAACATGCCGGCAGCATGTCGGGACATTTCTACATCGACGTGGACGGCAGCGGGCCGATCAGGCCGCAGCTGGTCTACTGCAACCTGACAGGTGACAAAGACGCAAACGCGCGTCATCGCTCACGGGGGCTGTGGGATCCAAATTAGCATAATTGTAAAGACCGACGCTGTCGTCACTGTTTCCTTTGGCCCACATTTATCTCCATATACATGTTTGATGTTTCCAGTATATGTAAAGCATCCACACAGGTCCTGATTGGCCCCTGAGTTCAGGGCAAATGAAGTCTGATTGGACTGTTGATCTGCAGAGGAGAACACGTGGATGGAGATCCAGCACAACAACACGGAGCTCACCCGAGTACGAGCGGCTCCGGGTGCAAACCAGCGGTCCTTCCACTTCAACTACTCTGCCAGAGAGGAGCAGCTGGCTGCCGCCATCGGCCAGTCGGAGCACTGCGAGCAGGAACTGAGCTATCACTGCAGGAAGTCCCGCCTCCTTAATACTCCAGGTAACCAACCATGGAATAACTGGCTTTTCTTGGTTATTGGTGACGGTTGTGTGTGTTTCAGAGGGTTCTCCGTTCAGCTGGTGGCTTGGTGGTCCAGGTCCTGGTCGCGTGCAAACGTACTGGGGCGGAGCTCAGCCCGGCAGCCAGCAGTGCGCCTGCGGCCTGCAGGGCGATTGCGTTGACCCACAGCACTACTGCAACTGTGATGCCGACCGTGCGGAGTGGTAATCCATCCATCCTTCTCCCTTCACCTTGTCCATAGCCAGGGTGATGGGGGAGCGGGTCTGTTTCTAAAGTTTCCTTTTTCTGGTCGTCTGCCTGACTGAAAACCACGACATTTCTGTTGTGGTGAAGAGCATCTCTAACCTCACCTGTATTAACCCTTTCTGCCTGTGCTTCCTTTCCTGCCGTCCGTCTTTGCTCATTTCTGTTTGTGCTGCAGCCACTATTTTTACACACGGCCACTGCCGCGCTTTAATTTTTTATTACACTCACAAAACGCCGTGCATGTGCCTCGATTCAGGTGCTTTCAGTCCTGGGTTCATTTTTAAACCTGACTTTTCTGGGCTGACAGGCTGATTATGTTGTGTTTTAACAGCTGCAGCGCGGTTGTAAATGGACAGGAGGCATATTGTTGCTTTAGTCTGACAGCTAAATAATAGGATGCACAATGTTTACATCAGCTAACTGCAACAATCTGCTTTTTATTCATCTTCTCTTTTTTTAACCTGCAGGGCTCAAGACTCGGGTCCCCTCACCCATAAGGAGAGCCTCCCTGTCAGGGCTTTGCTGTTGGGTGACATCCAGAGACCCGGCTCGGAAGCAGCTTACAGGGTTGGCCCGCTCCGTTGTCATGGAGATAGTAAGTCCAGGCTGGTTCACCAGTTGCCTGGTTACACACAATCTTCTACCTTATGGCTTTCATCACACTAACAGAGGTCAAACAAGCTGTTGGATTGTTACTGTTTTAGATTTTCAGAAACGAGACACAGATGTGTGCAAACTTCTCTAGTTGACACCGACCATGTCTCACCTTCTTTGTAAAGAACATTGTGTTGCTTTTCTGATCATCTCAGAAAATTTCTGGAACTCTGCGTTTTTCGACAAGGAGACGTCCTACCTGCACTTCCCCACCTTCCACGGGGAGCTGAGCGCAGACATCTCCTTCCTGTTCAAAACCACGGCCTCCTCTGGAGTGTTCCTGGAAAACCTGGGAATCAAGGACTTCATCCGGATCGAGCTGAGCTGTGAGTAGAGTTCAGCTTTTCTGTGACTCTTCCCTCTGAACAGATTCGTTTTAGCAGGAAAACACCTGTGCACTTTGCGCACCTTTACTGCGACCACAGGTGCCATCATTAGTGTCCTCGTTAACCTTTTCACTGCATTTGGCTTTTTCACCATTTTCCGGTCATCCTCGGGAGCACTTTAAAGTAATCTGGGATTTGAAGGGACAAGCAGAATCTAATAGAGGGACAATGGCGCGCTAACCGCCTCTCTCCTCAGGGAAATCACTCACACCGTGGTCCCTCCAGCTCTCACTACTGCCTGGCTGCTGCAGGCTTCCACCTGCGCTCTGTAACGCTGCAAGCTTGAGAACAATTTCCTAAAATTGACTTACTGCAGGTTCCTGAGATATTGTTTCATCTTGTTCTGCACTCACATAGTAATACATCTTCTCCTTCCGCCAACAAAAGGTGACGGGTGATTGGTTGCTTCCCCTCCAATCTTTTGTCGGCCGTGGAGGGAAAAGAGGAGCTGCCTGCGGTGCCTCAACAGAACAGCAGCCTCTCTTTGCTCCGCGCTTCTTAGAACTGTTTACAAGAAATAGAAGCAATTTTACTTTCAGGAGTAACTTTTGGGAACTAATTCTGCTCCTGCTACAATAAGATGGTTGCTGGAGCTCAGAAGAAGCGCTGGCGAGGGTGTGGAATGTATATTTTACAAACATTTTCCTGTTTATTTTGACTCATTCCTGGAAGATGCTCCAGCAGCCAGCACCAAAGAAATTAGGAATGAGGGCAGCTAACAAAAAGAAGCGCCCACACACTCAGGAGAATTACCTTTCCCTTAGAAGTTCATCTCATTTTGAAGCAACTGCAGCTTTAAAAGTTGGAAAAAAGAAGGTTCGACGTGTGACGCTGCTCTAAAACTCAGCAAGCTGGGTGAATTGTAGCCCTGAATAGAACCTTCAGACTTTTCTTTCCTCCCCTCACATTCCCAGCCCGTCCGTGTGATTGGGACAGAACCTCTGCTGTTTGTTACCCTGTGGGAACTGGAGCTACGCTGCTAGTTAGGAGCTCGGTCGCTGCTTGTGTTTGCTGTTGTGCTGTAAAAGAGTAATGACACCACGTTCCTGGTGGACCTTCTCCTCCCGGCTTGCGTGGTGCGGAAGGAGGTCCGGCGTACCTGCTCGTTAAAGCCGCTGTTTACAGAAAAGGTCTCGGATGGGCAGTAAAATCTGGGCAAAAACACGACTATTGACGTCACAGCAGTATCCTGTTAACGGTCACTGTTACAGCTAAATTCAAACACTTGCTGATATCTTTCGTTCTCTGCTACTTGTTTTATTTTGCTGAAGAAAATAACTTTTTAGCATCTGTGTCATCAGGAGACATCATTGCTCATCAGCTCGTCACTTCTTCCCTCTTTCCATCTGATTTCCCAGCCTCCTCTCAGGTGCTCTTCTCCTTCGACGTGGGTAACGGGCCTCTGGAGGTCCGCGTGGACTCCGGCGTCCCGCTCAACGACAACCGGTGGCACCGAGTCCGAGCCGAGAGGAACATCAAAGAGGCGTCTCTTCAGCTGGACGACCTCCCCGCCACCACGCAGGAAGCTCCGGCCGAGGGACACTTCCACCTGCAGCTCAACAGCCAGCTCTTCATAGGTGCAGCGAGACTGTTCATTTAAATCAATCACCGTTATGTTTTTAGATTCTTGATGGATCAACGGAACAAACTCTCATTTCTGTGTGGACGTTAGAATCCTTCTTAGATATCTGCACATGTATGACGGGGAATCTTCCATTTTCTGACCGCAGAAGTTTCCACGCTGCCTCGGGTTGAGCCGCTCAGCAGTGTTTAACGTAAAAACGCTGAGTCGATTGTTTCTGACCACTGAACAAGGGGCACGTTTAATAATTTAATAATAATTTAATAAATAATGCATGCAGCAGGGAGCAGGTTCCTTCAGGAATGGTCTTACATCTCTAAATGGAGACGATGCGATCTGTTTTATCATCAGCTCCATCTGTCCCATTTGGAGCAGGGACGAGGGGTTGCAGAGGAGCAGAGAAAGGTCAAGTGCTCCACCATCCCTGAGGTTATGCTGCAAACATTGTTCACATCAATTCATAACAGTAAACTAATAATCCAGAGGAACGAGAAAGCTGCAAACATTGACCGGACTGGCTGAAAGCAGCAGCAGGGACGGGTATTGATCGGCTGGATTTGCTCAGCCAATAATCTGCTCCAAGGTCACCGGAGTTCTTACCTGCGATTCATCAGTGCAGCTAACTGGAACAAGAGCAATGAAATTAGAATCCGTTTTCATTTTTACATCTGCACCATCCACAAAAAGGCAGCAGCTTGAGTTTTAAGGTTCTCTTTAAAACTGGTTCTCTGGAAGTTGCTGCTTCTCTTAGTGAATTAAAACAGCCACTAGTTCCTGTCGCTAACTGGGATTAGCCGAGCGATGCTTTGAATGGTTCCTCCAAGTCGAAAAGTGGTTGAATGTTCCCTTTTCTGCCTTCTTTATTTGCTATGTAGCTGCTCTACAACCTCATAATATAGAAATGTTTAGATTATTCATAATGCTCTCTGCATGTGAGTAGTATGTTTTAGAGAAATGCTGCCTGTTTCTGCTCCAGACTGTAAAGTGGTAAATCAGCAGCAATATCAGGTTGTATAGAATCATAAACTCAGCCATGGTCGTAATCCTGATTTGAGCCAGTTCTCGTGGAACAATGCAGACGTTTGTTTGGATTTCTAATCTGTGCATTCATTCCAACAGATTATTACTTGTATTCGACACAGATAAAACATTCATTTACAGCAAAAACCTATTTTGCTTTCGTAGGGTATATTTACTCAACCAGCGAGTCTTAAATAATTGTTCCTAATGCCAAGTTACACAGCAGTGAATTACATCAGCAGCCCAGTTTACTGGCCCTGGGATAAACAGCAGATTTCTCTCATGTTCTTCTTCTTTATTGCCGCTATTTGAGAAATTCCACGTGCAGCATTTTCAGCTGAAAAGCGGCTGCTCGTTGCCTGGTGGAGATAGATAAGCTTCCGTCTCTCTGGCTCGCCTGGTGTGCTGAGAAATTTCGCTGGTGCCGGGGCATCAGAAAACACGATCTTTGTGTTTAGCTCTGCAGAACGTCTCAGCAGATTCTGCAATACTCAGCCCGGGATCGGTCGAGGCTACTGCAGATGACGCTTCAGCTGAAGCACAGGGGGCGCTCTGATGCACTTTTGAGCATCTGAATACAATAAATCCTTTTGTAAAAGTTGTACCTCAGTGACATCTTGAGTGTTTAACATTTAGAGCTCTGGCTGAGCGGCTGGATAAGATCCCACTCTTCTATTTCCCTTTTTCAGGCTTCAGTTTTAAATTCACTCTGGTTCTTGGCCTGCAGTTCAACGCTGTCTTCGCCTCAGCCGAAGCTCTCATCTCTGCCTCCTTTACTGCCGCTCCTACTGTCCTCCTCAGTGAGCTCTTGTAAGGACGTCAGGTAGTCGACTGATTAAAGCTGAGGTGAAGGATTCAATGTGCAACTCTTGTAGAAACGACTGACTGTCATTGAATTAATGCGAGTGTGCACGTATGCTGACGATACAGCTTCATTTCTCTGTGTTGGTGTGGCTGCACAGACTCAAAACTGAAGCTGATGAAAATGATGCTCCATTACGCAGGAAGCAGCATGGATGACAGATTTACATCAATGCGCTTCTGTTGCGCTTTTTATTGTGTATTTTCAGGGGGCACGGCGTCCAGGCAGAAGGGCTTCCGGGGCTGCATTCGCTCTCTGCAGCTGAACGGCGTCACCCTGGACCTGGAGGAGAGGGCGAGGATCACTCCTGGAGTCCGACCCGGCTGCCCAGGTCACTGCAGCAGCTATGGCTCCTTCTGCCAGAACCACGGCCGCTGCGTGGAGCAAGTCAACGGCTTCCAGTGCGACTGTGGGCTCTCGGCGTACTCTGGGGTCTTCTGTCAGACAGGTACACCTGAGAGCTGTGAAGTCTTCAGTGTTTCAAATATTTGTCAGTCTCTTCAGCTCAGACAATATCGACTGTGACGCCAACCCAGCACGTCGCTCTGTCCTCTGCTCTACACCCATCCTAAGCAATTCATTTCTCACCAACATTAAAAGTGGAAGGTTTTGGTTCTTTAATCGTAGCTTGAAAAAAAAAAATCCTGAGCTTCTCCTGCACATGCACATGCAGAGACTTATTAGCATTCTTTCTGGAGGATTCAGAGGTGGCTGAACTGCATGTGTGGGTGTGTTAGTGCGTCTCTTTAAAAGGTTCAAATCTGCTGAACCTTTTAATGCATTTAACACTCATCAGCCAGCACTTAGTTACCATGTGACATCAAACGCTCTCATGCCAATCGTGCCTGTTTGATGTCGTGGGGTCTCTGAGTGGCTCCTTTGATCTTGCATTCATTGCGCTGTTAATGTGTCATCTTTCTTTCTCGCTGAGACGACTCTGTGCCCTCTTCTCTCTGCGGTGGTGCGTCTGCATCAGCGTACGAGGAGGAGACAGTGAGTCTAACGATGCTAATTTGTCTCCCACTGCAGGGATGCATTAGAGACCAGTTCAGTCTGCCGGACAGACTAGAGTATGCCGGATTCTCCCAGTTGTTTAACCACTGCAGGAATCTTAAATTGAGCTGCACAACTTTCGGAAATTCATTATCTCCGAGAGCAACGCATTTGTGTGAACATGTGAATTTCGCTCTGCTGGTGCAACAGTTACTCACTTCCTGGTTATATTGACAGATTATTTAGCTTTAGGGAAAAACCAAGAGGGATGGCTTAAATTGAAACAAATGGCATTTGCGCGAGGCGCGAAAGTCGATGCGTTCAACCTCAAAGAAATCTATAAAAAAGAGCAGTAAAGCAATAAAGTTTGGGAGAATGCTCTGCAGCGTTGGCTCCGAATTGTAACAGTGTTTTAATCCTGCTGAGTTTCTGTTTGGGCTCTGCAGCTTTTCCTTCAGCCGTCGATAGCTACTGTGTAATTAGGGTTCTGTGACTCAGACATGCTGAGCTGCACATTTGTTGTCTTTTTGAACAGGTAGCAGCATTTTAGCATGTCTCTGCTGACATTTAGCTCTGATTTGTTATTTGTGCTCCATCTCTTGACCTGCGACCTTTTCTCTGGCTCCAGAGGTGTCAGCCAGCTTCAAACCGGCAACCTCCGTCAGCTACACCTTCAAGGAGCCGTACGAGCTGATCAGGAACAGCAGCGCCGTTCCTTCCTCCATCTATACCGACGTGACGCTGAGAGGAGAGAATGTGTCGCTGAGCTTCAGGACGTTCCAGAGTCCAGCCGTGCTGTTCTACGTCAGCTCGTACCACAGAGAGTTCCTCGCTGTGCTCATCAACAAACATGGTGAGGAAGAGGAGAAATGGGAGGGAGAAGAGGGAGCAGAAGGAGAAAGAGGAGGAGGAGGAGTCAAGTTGAATGAGATAAAACTTTAATGAATGGCAGCTGATTTTGCTGCTAAAACCTGGCTTTTGGGAAGTTTGTTTGAAATAATTATATTAGGAATTTGACTTTTAAGAGCAGAAGGAAGCACTTTGAATTCAGAACCATACCTGCAGCACTCAGGAGTCCAATAAAACTGGCATTTTGTGGTTGGATTAGCTGTAAATGGATTCTTTTCTGCTGGTAATGAGTCAGGGAACGCTGATGGGCAGCAGGACATTAAGGCTTTGGTTGTAGCGTGGAGTTCTCAAGTAAAAGCACTTCAGCCTGTGTGTCTAATTAAATCCTGAGAGCTTGAAATCTTGTTTTTTTTCCCCTTTTCATTAATATTTCTTGACATTTTTCAGCTGCTCGAGCTCAAATAATTCGTCATTTACCAGAGGGCCGTCATTTAAGAACATACATTTATACATTTAAAAAAAAACGAAACTGAAGGAGCTTAAGCAAAATGAATATCTCGTCTGGATAAAAGTGGCTTTGAAATCAGAGTAAGGAATAAGATGTGAAGTTCCTCCTGTGATTAGCTACAGCTCTGAGGGACAAAATGTGATTCCAGTCTTTAAAGGCCAGACATGACATGGCTTTGATGAAATCTGCTCTTAATCCACACATTATTAGCAAAATTAATTAGATTTGGGGACGTGTTATTGACAAGGAATTAACTTCTAATCCTCCTAATATGGAAAGTTTTACTGGTTCAGATAACATCAGCGACGTGGGCCGAACCAGCCACAGGAGAGATAAGACGACCGCAGTGGGACATCAAGAGAAAAGTTTAAACTGGCCAAAAATGTGTGTTTCTGTGCGTGAAGATAAGCTGGAGGTGAGATACAAGCTGGACAGCAGCAGAGAGGCCGAGGTGATGAGGAGCAGGGTGAGGAACCTGGCTAATGGACGGCTGCACAGCGTTAGCATCAGGAGGCTGTCGGAGTCGGTGTCTGTGCAGGTAGCACGCACACACACACACACACACACACACACACACACACACACACACACACACACACACACACACACTCTCTCTCTCTCTCACTCATACACACATTGGAAGTTTGGATTGGGACCAGAAGACTTTGTATGTGTCCTGATTGGCTGCAGAGTTTGTGCAGATCTGCATCTACACTCTGGTTCTGATCCAGTGGCATGGCGGCAGGGACGTTACGCTTTGACTGACAGCTCGGTCCCTGGCAGGTAGAACTGTCGGCCTTGCTGCTGCCAGCTCTGGCCACAAAGCCACAGCAAAAACTGGATTTTGCAGAATTAAAGACAAACAAATGCAAATTTTGGGACGCACCAGAAAGAGGCTGTGGAGGAACTTCTAGCAGAAGAAGTGAGGCCTGCAGGGAGGTTCTGCTTTCAGCTTCTGCCATGACAGACACAACATTTACATTTTCCCGTTCTTCCTCCCTCCGGATTTTGATTACTGGTTTATTTTGTGCCGCCGGAGTTTAAATAAGTATAAAAAAGCCATTGGATTTGGAGGCAGCGTTTTTCTCTTCTGCATATTTCTGATTCTGTGCTCAGCGTTGACACAAAAACAGCTTTTGACTCTCGGAACCACTGCAGCAAGTTTGTGTTAAACTGTGGTTTCATGTCAAGATTTTGGATAATTATAACAGCTGATCCCTGCTGGTGGGGATGGTCTCCCTGCTGCTGGAATCAGGTCTAAAGCGAGTCCTTATCTTCGTGCAGCCTCCTCATCCAGATGAAGCTCGGAGCCTCGTCTCTGTATCCGTGTTGTGGGTTCGTCTTATTGTGGTAACAACAGATGATACATGAGCTTCACGCAGCCAGGAGTCTGGACGCTGGCGTGATCATCAACACGCTGTGGTGAAGGTGACCTCGCTCCGCACGGGCGCATCTTCCGCCCGGTTCCAGTGAAAAATGAGCGTCCCGATTTTGCCGTCACCTTGAATCGTTCGATCATTAGCAGCGACTGCGGGCACGCTGGCCGAACCGACACCAGAGCCGAGACTCGCCGTTTGGTGACCCGCTTGCTCTCACACAGGATAATCGCCTCTTCCCTGAGCACACGTCCATGAGAAAAATGAGCCACTTATGTCTAAATTGCGTCTGGGCTACTTACAGACCTGTTTTTTTTTTGTTTTTTTTTATTGCACTTTTGAGCATTTTCACTTCAGGGTTTTCCTGTTGATCGCTCTGCTCCACTTTTCTGGGTGTTGCAGGAGGAAAACTCCCTGAAAAATAAACATAAATACCCATCCAAGAGCCGTTCAGTTGGGTTGGATTTACCTGCAAATACATTTTAATTCTCAGCTAGTTAGCAAGACATTTGCTAAGCTAAACTGCTTTAACGATGTGTATTTGGCGTCTCGGTCCTGACTGCACATTCTCACAAAAGCATGTTCGGGATCCCCAATGGCACACTTTTGTCTGGTGAACATACACGGAAAACATGTGGTGGTTGTTCCAGATTGATCAGAACGCCAGAGAGGACTTCAACCTGACGTCTGACGGAGAATTAAACTCCATAAAGTCCCTGGTTTTGGGAAAAGTCCACGGTGAGTATAAGCGATGTGATGCAAGCAGCTGTTGCCCTTTGTAGGGGGCGGAGCTTCAAGTTACGAGCTTTAAACATTGGTGATGTCATGAAATCAATGATTAATGACTGTCAGACGGGTGACAGTGACAGTCTGTCTGCTGTAATCAGGCTGGAAGCAGTCCTGAGTGGGCGGACTGACCAGAACACTGACCACTCTTCTGCCTCCACAGACGCTCCGTCTTTCTGAACTGACTGTTTTTCGGCGTCTCTCTTCAGGGTCTGATGACCTGGACCCGGACCTGCTCAGACTGGGATCTCTGGGTTTCACGGGCTGCCTCTCTGTGGTCCATTTTAACTCCATCAGCCCTCTGAAAGCGGCGCTGCTGCACCCAGACACCAGCCCCGTCACCATCACCGGACCTCTGCTCCGGTCCAGCTGTGGCTCAGCTTCCGCCAACCCATACGCCACAGAGGACACTCACCAGCTGACAGGTAGAGCAGGAACAGCAGCAGACAAAAGCAAAAGCCAGCAAACGTGTAAACCAGCTAAAACTGCTAGCGTTTAACATGCTACAAGGTAGCAAACGTTCTGCTTCTCTCAGATGATCAAACGTGGAAGATGATGTCCTGTTTTCCACCCTGTGTACCATATTTTGATCTTTTCTTCCTGGTTGTGCTTTAACTTTCCTTCTGCACCTCTTCTTCCTTCTCCTCTGTCTCTGCTGTAGACCAGTCTGGTTCAGTGGGTTCAGGTCAGCCTTTAGTCAATGCCATCAGGACTGACTCGGCTCTGATTGGAGGTACTGGAACTCTCGTTGATCTGCAGGAGGAGCTCCTCTCGAGTCTTATCTCGGCACTGCTCCTATTTGAGACCTGGCATTTGCGGAGAATCTTGATCATATCTCCGCAGACATAATAAACGTCTCTGTGCACGCTGACCCAGGATGCTTTGCAAAGTCTGAAAAGGTTAAATAGGCACCTTGTTGAGGTAAACAGACCCTGAGCTCCAATAAAATCTGATGAGTCCATCGGAAACTCATTTAGAACTTTAATTTAATCTGCCGAGCAACAGAGTGGAGACTTGTAAAAGTTCAATCTGAGACTGTTAAGACGGATAAGGTGAGTCAGTAAAGTCATTTCGGATTGTCCATTAAAGCAGCCCGACTCTGTCCCCTAATTAAACTTTTACAGGCGCTGCTCGCTAATTCCAGCGTTCTCTGCCATTACTGGAGGCAGCCTGGCCTCTTTATCCAGCAATGCGGAGATCAATTGATTTTGGAATCTAAATTAAATGAAAGTCGTAAAAGTTTAGTTGAGAATTAGTGTAGAGAGGCTGACGCGGAGGCCAAAATCGTCCGGCTGTTTTGATTTTAGCGTTCGTGTGTTGAGATGAAAATCCTGGATCTTCTGTCCCGCAGGTGTCATCGCCGTGGTGATCTTTGTGATGGTGGCCGGTCTGGCAGTAGCCGCCAGATTCCTCTACAGGAGAAAAGAGACGTATCGGAACCAGGAAGTGAAAACTGTCAAACAGGAAGACGGGCCGGACTTCCCCTTCAGCAGTCAGGCCGAGTCCCAGAACGCCTCAGAGGAAAACCCGAAGGAGTATTTTATATAAGCGCCACGCTGACTTGATTAATGGCGGGGTTTCTGAGCAGAAGGTGGAGGCAGAGGACTTCCTGTCACACCTCTGGACTTCACTCTCGGAACCGCTGGGTTGAAAGTGGCTCCACAAAAACTGGAGGTGGGCGAGACGGGGTTCTGCTCTTCACACGAGTTCCCCGATTTAATGCCGTCAGTGCCGGACTCGTGAGGAAATCTCTGTACAAAGCTGTAAATGTTTCACCGTCTTTGTAACGAGCGTCAATTTGTCATACTGAAAAATGTTGAAAATGAAAACTCGTATTTTTCAGTAGGTGGATAAATATATGTACATGTGCGCCCCCTGGTGGTCAGATTTCTCCGTCACCTTGGGTAAATATTTGTACCATAAAATGGGGCAAATGACCATGTTTCTTATAAATATATGCAAACTGCTTGGATTTAAAGAGAGATGGCAGAATGGGGAGTGGGAAAAGAAACCAACGAAATGAAACCAAAAGAGGCGACGTTGCAGCGCGGGTCGCATCGGACCATTTGCAAACATTGGAATTTTTGTGTGCAAGGCAGAAAATTGCTTCCTGTTTTCTGATATTTAGCCTGAGAAGCACCATCTCAGCAGCAGAGTTCAGTGATGCGCTTGTGTTAGCGATGCTAGAAAGACAGAAGCAAACCGACAGGGTGTCGGCAGGAAACGCCATCTTGATAATGACCTGTTAAGGCGTCCATTACATGCAGGCTAATTTGCTGCAGCCTGACAGGTGGGAAGACTTGATGGAAGTGATCTAAAGATGGGAAAATCATTCGTGAAAATGGGTCCAAACTGTGTTTTTCCTTCATATTAAACAGTGAAAACGACGCGGACGCCTCTGTGTGTAAAGAGCTGCTGATGAGAAGCTGTTTATCAAACCCCAAGAACGAGCAACACGGATGGGATTTTAATGACCAAAGTTGTTCAAACTAGCAAGCGTGTTTTTAATGGAAGCCATCGTTTTCTGCTGTCGGCGGCGTGAACTGCTGTCTCTGCTGGACACCATGACCGGAAGAGGAACCCCCACCAGAGGGTGATCAAGACCCTTCGGCTCCATCTTCATTCACAACTTCTCCGATTCGGATGTCAGGGTCAGTGGTTCAGGGCGGTTCCTGAGTGCAGAATCAGCAGCTTCTGATGTAACCTAAATGTAACGATGTGATTGGTCAGTAACTATGATGTCAGTCAGTATGTGTCACATGCCATAGAAAACTCCAGTGTTTGGTTACAGGATACATAATTGTAATAAAATGTTTTTGAAGCGTGATGTTGATGAGAACTGGATCAATTAAAACAACATTCATGATCGTTCCGACTCATAACTAGTTTATAATCATGAAGGGATTATCACTCCTGCAGAGTAAGATCTGCCTTTAAATAAATCTTAAATCTTACGGTTTCTTGAGTTCGTGAAGCTAAGAGCTAAGGCTACGTTAAGGCCTGAGGCGATGAAGATGTTTACCAGTGCTCTCAGCATCCTCGAGTGCAGCACCTTGAGGCCGTTAGGCGCTACCATCGCCTTATCGGGGCTGATGGATGCAGCCCCAACACACAAAACGATGGGATACTTGATTTTTGTTACACGCGCTGATAAGATGAATGTGTACAGAAGCAATTTTCCTGGTATCGATTCTTTTATCTAATCCGACCTGCCACAAAAGCAGCGATTTAAAGAGCAGCAGCTGGGATGGAAGGATGGTTGTTATTATTGAGCCGATTGATGGGCGGCCAGGACGGTCCACAACATCATATCCAGGAAAGGGCATCTTCCACCCACTATTTCTCAAATCTTTTCTTTTACAGATGTATGTTCGGTATCTACGGTGCACATTATGATTTTTTTTTTTTTTTTTTTTTAGAGCTGCAGTGACACTACAGCACTGTCGCTAAAGGTTAGCGCAGTAATCATGTGCTGAGCTTTGGTCTAATTTCCAAAAGGAATAATTACTGAAGATCAGAGGATCTGCAGATACAGCTATGACCTCTCCTCTTCCTGACCTCTGGGTCGTTCATCCCGGCAGTTATTTTCAATTTTCAGAGGTTTTCAATTTTTGAAAAGGCAGAAAACTGTCAAAAGGCGCGAGACCGGCGCTGAAAGGAGGCCAGAGCGTCAGCTCAGGCTGCTCAAATGCTGAACAGCCAGGTCAGCCGTAAACACGCTAACTCAGGCTGTGAAATAGACTTTGGACAAGTGACTGATCTGCAGGGCCCTTTGTGGAATCGGTTTGACATCCCTGGTCCAGTGTGTATTATTGTTGCTCTGCAGGGTTTCACTTAATGTGATGTTTAAGAGAATTACAGGATCAAACTGCTCTTTACCTCCATAGAGAGCATGAGGAACCCAGGAGAACATCCCAGAGAGGTGGGAAGGCCAATCAGGTGTGACTCAGTGGTTGAATCTGCACATATTTAGATGAATGGACTGAGGTGGGGCGGATTTCTAAGCCACATGACCAGTGAACGGCGGCTATCCTGCAGGAGCGTCACCAACACTTGCTGCCAGCTCGTGACCGTGTGTGAAAGTTCAAACCCACTGAAATCACAACACAAAGCGACAGAACATCAACCCCAGCGAGAAGCAGGGCACAGAAACTGTTCATATAGAGCTTTACTGAGCCGCCCACAGCCTCTGATTGGACGATTGCAGCCTTCAGTAATTAGCCTCATATGTGCAGCACCTGTGGCTTCACCTGTGTGGACTAAATGAATCCTGCTGATTTTCATTTCCAGTTAAAACCTTGTCTATCCTGCGGCTCCTTACAAACACAAAAGCTGTTTTCCTGGTTTAATGCAGTTTCAACTTTCCCTGACCCCTCCCCACCATCTTCTTTTAAATATAAAATAAAGAAAATCAATTTCCTCTGTTATTAGTGCCGCTGGCTGCTCTCCTGACGCTGTTCTCCTTGCAACAGGCAGCCAAGATCCCCGAGGAACCACCTGGGAAGGAAAACAAAACGGGTTCGGCTCTTTTGTTTGTCACGGTTCAGCTGAACGGCATCTACACGACGGCGCTGTCTGTTAATGAGCCCGCCTCTGATCTGCTTCAGCTGCTGCAGCTGTGTGGGCTCCTGGGGGTCTCGGGGGGTGTTTGAGGAGCGCTGGAACGGCTGAACGCTCCTCAGAGTTTTCAACAAAACAACTACAGGATCCCGTTTAGGTTCTGCGTAGAGGAACCACGGAGGATGTTAGGAGGTCTCAGAGGAGAAAAAGTCCTCCTTGGAAATGTTCTGATGTTCCTGCAGTAAAACTTCTCCCTCTTTAAAAACTAGAGCTCCTCGGCTTGAAGGATCAGAGGGGCTGATTTAATCTCATCTCACGCTGTTTAAAATTTGCGTCAATACTCTCCTCAATTCCTTTTTTCCATCTGATTAGGGCGACCAAATGATGGTAATCAGAAGGTGATTCAGGTGTGAAGGTTTCATTCTGCTGATTTCCCAGGAGCCCCCACAGCCCTTTGTTGAATAATCTCTGCTCAGCGTGGACTAAGGAACGTCACTGCACCTCCATCACAGCATCTAACACCTGATCTTTCTGTCCAGACGCTGCTGTAGCTTTTACTCTTTAGACCAAACTGCTGCTTTAATCTTCTAGTATTTGCAGCCTGTATTGACCGACTCTTCCCTGAAGGAACGTAGCTTGTTACTCCATCAATTTGCCGACGGCTTGTGGTTCTGTGAACGACGCGGCTTGAACCCGGAGACTCATGGGTACACGGTCCTGTCAGCTCGTCTCATCAGTCATTTGATACTTAGCTTACGTTAGCTTAGCACTGTCCCGGATGTTTGGGTTGACACTAATGTCAAAGGTCGCTTAACGTGGAGACACAGTCTGAATGTGCTTGTCTAATGACGGGGTTAGGGTTCATTCAGCCATCAGAAAATGGAGAATTAGTCGGATGAAGCAATGAGGAAAGTGGAGGAAGGAAGAGAGCAGGAGGAGCGAGAGCCGATGTGGTTTCAGAGCCTCTCACGTGTCGGAAGCTCGTTCTTCCGTCCGTCTGCTGATGGAAGCGTCCAAGTCTTCTCTGACTGAAGGCCGGTTATCAGCCAACTGCAGCCTCTGGGGGGAGAACAAAGGGGAGGTGGGAGGGGGAGACAGCCGGGAATGACAGGGGAAATTATACGGGGAAAACTAGAGCTCTGCGGTTTAGCAGGCAGTTCCAGCGGTTTGTCATTTACACAGCAGGTCTGTGCAGAAGAGGTTGAAAAGACACCTTTAAAAAACACTCACACACCCCCTCTGGACATTAGGAAATGACTAAATGACTCATTTTCCCATTTGTGTGTGTGTGTGCGTGTGTGTGTGTGTGTGTGTGTGTGTGTGTGTGTGTGTGTGAGGGAGACTCGAGGTCAAAGAAGATGAAAACAGAAGTTTGGAAGTTTTTTTTCTGTCAGAGATACTGATTGTTTTTGCTGCCAGAGGTGGAAAAAGGAGCGACGGAGCAGATGAGTTCACACACGGAGGTTAAACGACAACAGGCTGGACCAGGAGGTCAGGGAGCCCAGGGAGGTCAGGGCTCGGTGGTTACGGCATTCTGGATTACAGATAAATTGGGAGTGTGCAACCTCTGAGGTTATTTCCTTCCGGAAATAATTGAGCTTAATCTTCAGGCCGCATGTGTAAAATGATACTCGAGTCAATTTAAAAGCGTCTCACAGCTTTTTAGCCGCCGTTCTAAATGAAGCATTTTTGCTCTCCAGCCACATTCTGCACACTGGCAAATCCTTCAGGAGAAAATATCGGTTAGAGAGTCAAAGGTTTAGATGTTTATATTTGACTTAAATCTTTTCATTGCAGGGATGAAGGGATGGAGGAGGAGGAGGAAGAGGGGGACGCTGATATCAGATTTTTATTTCTCTTTCTCTCCTGACCTTCTCTCCATTTAAAAGACAGATAGAGGCAGCAAACACTTAAATCCACTTCATCACAAACTCTATCACACACACACACACACACACACACACACACCACACACACACACACACACACTGTGACCTCTGACTGCTTCAGACGGAGCTCAGCAGTAAACTGATGATTACTCTGCAGGAACAAATACAGACGTCTCCATCAGGGATGGAGGGAGAGAGGGACGTGAGGATTGAAATCCCAATGAAGAAAAAGCGATGGAGGTGGAGTGAAGGAGGGATGGGTGGATGGTAATGAGGTGGAGCGAGGCAGCAGGAAAACAGAACGCTCGTCTGTTAATGAGCTCCAAACTAAAGAAAGACACGCTCGTTTTTTTTACGATGCAACTTTGACCCCAGATTTGGATTAATGGCTCTCGGAGGAGCTCGCTAACGATGCTTCACAAGGACTTTTAAAAAGGAATCTTCTGAAATAGCTAATTACCTTTTAATGATATTTACCAACTATTTCAGAAGAATTTACTTCCACCTCAGACTTGTTCTTTCTTTCGCCCGTCTAAAAGAACGCGGCGCCTGAATGACCAGCGGTGAGCTTCCAAGTGAGGGAAGTGCTGAGGAAATGAGGCTTTTTTTTGGAATGAAGAACAGTGACATCTGGTGGTTGGTAGTGAAAATAACCAGACATTTGAGAGGAAGATTCAAGCGCAGACGACAAGAGTGTGAAGAACAGGATGTGATGTTCAGCTGAGCCAGGATGGTTCAGTCAAGAGGCTGGATGTTTGACCTCTGCTGAGTTTAAGGAAATGCTCCACAGATCCGCAGGACACGGTTAAAACTGCACTTTCATCCTTTCTGACCTGGTTAAATCGACTTTCCCTCAGATGTTCCTACATCTGTTGTTTGCACTGAGCTGCACAGGATTAGTGATCAATATTAACGTGACTGCAGACGTGTACCTGTGTCTGTCTGGACTTCCTGTCACCGAGAGAGAAAATCTCAATCTGTTTCTCCTCTTTAATATAAGATCAGTTGTTCGTTAAACATAAATCCTGACTGAGGAGTGGACACAGAGCCAGACTGAAGCTGGATTAAGCAGATTTCCAGATAAACAGATTTAAAAGAAAGGTTTTTTTGCATTCTAGCACCCCCTACAGGTCATTTCCCACCTGAACAGCCACTAGAACTAGAACGAGGTCACCGTCAGGGCAGAGGTCACCCTCAGGTTCCCTCTTGGAAGGTGTGTCATCCAGGTGTTGCTGCAAGACATAAAAGCTGTTTGCGTTCCTGCTAATCTTCATTGGACTGACTGTTTCTCCCTCCACTCTTGGCTGTCTGCTCGGGGATTTATTGGAAAAATTTGCATTTGCTGTTCTCGGCTGAGCTGCTCTACACGAAGGCATCGATTGAACACCTGTAGTTCCAGGACGTGTCCAGATTCCGTCTGAGGCGCAGCGAGACTGCGGCGTCCAGCTCAGGCACTGGCGGGGCTGCTCCTCCTCGCCTGGATGAAGTCAGCCGGCAAACCCGTTCAGCTGGACAAACAAATGAGAGGGACAAACATGTGTCGGGCTCTCTGCAGAGAGTGATCGGTGTTTTTCCTCCGGTGTCCAGCCCGTCACTCCTCTGTCAGCCTCTGCTTTTATTGGCCTTGTTCCATGTTTTCCTCCTCCATCAAACGCAGCAGGAGCGACGCATCAATCAGCCTGACTATTACAGCATAAAACAGGCACTCAGCCCGGCTTACGCCCGTCTTTTCTCCCATAGATGTGATCCACTGTGAGGAGTTTCCCTTCTGAGGGTGAAAGCCACATGAAGCTAAATGAGCGTTTGATCGCCCTCTGGTGGCAGGCTGCAGTCACATCCTGAGGTATTTGCTGTCTGATTTGTGTCATCAGCCCTGTCGATGACTTTACAGTCATCTCAAACCAACCAAGCATCGGTTTTTCTCTCTCTGGGAGCTCATTCAAGTGATTCGCTGATGCAAAAATCAGAAAAGACAACATTGATCTTGGGCGAAATCAGGACAAAAGATGAACGAGCGGCGCCTTTGCCGGTTGTTCAGGGGGTGAATTTGATTGACAGGTGTGATCCGGCAGCTAATTCTGACAAATGGCTGCGTGCGTGCGGCCTGGCCGACTGTGGCAGCGTGAAATGAGCTTTAATTACGGCCGTTCTGACGGCTCTGGTGTTGTTTGTGGCTCCGACAGACTGTCGCTGCTCCATCATGGAGATGAGCTGAATATGCTGCTGGTTCTATTCTGCTGCTGCTGAAACGCTTCTGAACTTCAGTGCAGGCAAAGAATGAGCTGTGCGTGCGTTGGTGTGTGTATGCGTGTGTGTATTTGTATGGCGTCTCCATCTCGTGAGAGTTCCCTGAGTTACTGTGGTTGGAATCAGGAACAATTTCTCCACCCTTAAAAGTGGATTTTTCAGTTATTGTTTCATTTTAAATTAATACAGAGGCATTAACATGAAAAATAATCGCATTTATTAATCGTGTTGAGTGTCATGTCAGAGGTAAGGACACCTGTACTGGTGCATCGAAAAGACGCAAAAGAAACCTGCAAACACTTTTGACACGGTCCAACACTGCCACCTGCTGGTGCCTACCGGTAACATTCATAGTGACTGGAGATCACAAACATCCAGCTTGCTTATTCGCGCATTCTCGTTTTTATTAATTACGAATTAGTCAAAATGTCGATTGCTGTCCTCGCTTCAAGGTTAGTAGAGCCTCTCACACTGGTTACAAGGTTAGAAGGTTGCTGTTTTTGGTCACGTTGCTCTAACTAGTACTCAGTTTACAATAAAGTAAAATATTCTCAGGTTTTGTAGTTAATTTGAAAGTTTGAGCTGTTAAAATTCTTTTTTGTGGGTTCAGCGTGAACTGTTAAGGTCTTTTAGCTCTTTGGCTTCCAGTTCTGTCATATGTATTTATTCCTTTTTAATTCCACGTGGTAATTTCAACAGAATCAGATTAGTCATCAGTGTTGTAAACGGCTGGATTTTATTAATTTGGATTTTTCCTCGATTCTCCGCATTGAAAACTGAACTTTTAATTGATTACCAGCTCCAGACTGATTGTTTGGGCCGCAGATTTCAGCTGCGTCCGGCTTTTTAGTGGATGGTGGCGCCACCTTGTGGTCAGGTTAAGTTTCAGAGGACAAAACGAGAAAGTGAAACAAATATTTGAAATTAGAACGTCTGAAAGCAGTTTTCTGGAAACAAATATTAAATTCTCAAAAGCAGCCTAAAAATAAAATACAGTAACAAATCTGACGCAGATGCCGTCTTATATTTTATTTTGATGGGAGTCATAAAAATGGAGCAAAACTAAAATACAAACATTACAAAAAGACAGTGAATTTACAAAGGGGAGACATAAACGAACCATATGCAGCCTTCGACAGTACAAGTTAACAAGTTGGCACACAACGGAAAACGGTGGCGGGGGCTCAAAATTTGGCTTCAAATTAAAAAAAAGAGGGGAGGAGTCACGTTTCCATAATAATATCCTTCATAACGAGTCATGCGTTTAAAATCACAGGATTCAGTAGCTTCATAACGACGCAGTTCGGATGCACATGTAACAGTTTCCTTCGTCACTTAATTCATGTTTTTTTTTTCTTGGTCAAAACAGAAATCATGTTTTTTTTTTTTGGTTTTTTTTGGGTTTTTTTGCTGATACAAACTTCATTTCCCAGAAGCACATTTTTTGTCTGACTTGAGATTATTTTTCATACTAAAATATATTATTGTATCAATTCAAACTACAATAATGTACACTACAATGTGTAATAAATAACTGTAAAAGAAAATATAAAAATAAGACACATAAATATAAAAGTTTTCTAAAAACTAAACAGTTTTTTTTGTGAAAAGGATTCTAATACTGCCATTGTTAAACAAAAAAAAAGAAAAGAAAAAAAACCACTAATACTAAAAACACTGTTCGGTCAAAGCAACTGAAAACACTCGGACGACCACATTCACTAACGTTTGTTACCTGAAGTGCGAGACAGCTTCTCACCATTTTCCTGTTTCTAAAACAAGTGCATGTTTATCATTTACTGTCCAACTTTAGTCATTTTTCCACTCGATCCTACTTTAAAATCTACAGAATTGAACTTTGAAGCACTCGCGTAAACGGTTTCTGGGATTCTTTCCACGTTTCACATCAAAGGAGATAAAAGCCAAATGTGTGTTCGTCAAAGAGAAACGCTGAATATTCAAGGTAGCAAAGCTTTTTTTATATCCACAGGTTAAAGTTCAGAAAGTGAACGATTCTCAGCGACTTCCTTTAAAGCTGAAGCGACAACTTGGTGACGTCATTGATCGAAACATCTCGTTTAGCAAAAATTCTAAAACCTCCGCTTGTTTCTTTGCTTTCTGATGATTTTCATCATTTTTTAGATTTGATTAACAGTTGTTAGACAGATTTAACTGATTAAATGAACCGATTGTATGAACAACAAGCTTTTCGCCAAGTTTCCGTAGTAAAAACACTTTAAAGGCCTCAGAACTGTCGTCAGTTTCAGTCAAAGTGACAAGTTTGCTGTTCTGTGCAAGCGGACAAACATTAGTAAATGTGGGTTCTGTGTAAAGAAGAAATAATACTGGCTACATGTGTGAAATGATAACACTGTTCAATGGCACTTTTAACAGCACACAGGTCTTGCATAAGGCTGGAGGCATTGGGCTGGAGCAGGAAACCACCCGGTTCCTTCACAAAGAGTTGGACGACAAGCTAATAACACTGAAACGCTGACCTGAAGCTCAAGTCGGATAAATTAGGAGAAGCTTGGTAAAGAGTGGCCGTCTGTGTTTTGGAGCCGTGGCTGAGCTGAGCTGGGCGGAGCCTACTTTTCACACATTTTTTTTTTGATCCTCGAGGCCCCGCCCCCTGAGCTCCAAAACGCAGGCGCCCGGTGCTGGCTTTGAGGTTGATATTCCACATTCCCTGATAGGACTAATTTGGTTATGGCGATCAGAAGCTCCCCCGTCCCACCCGCACACTTCCCCCAGAGTACTTTGTTTTCCTTAAGGCTAACAGTCAAACTGAAAACAAGAGTTAAGCTAGCTAGCAAAAAACTAACACTAACACGGACAACATCGGGCTAGCTAGTATGTTAACACTGACAACCATACAATGCATGAGGCATGTATCCATAGGTAAACCAGGAATACTGTAGTGCAGAGGTTTTTGTTCGTCGAACGCAGTAAAATACTGATTTAGGAAACTTCATTGGCAATAAAAAGGTATACAAATGTCTCACCTTTACGGGTTAAAATGCTTTCAAAGGAGAACGAGTTTAGTAACACTGAGCAAATGAAAAGCAAAGAAAAGAAACTGGGATGTCTCAGTAACGATGGGTGACGTCTGCTTTAAAATCTCTGATTCTATAAACAATTTTAACACTGATATTTCATTTCTACAAGAAAAAAAAGTGTCTTTTTTTTTCTTTTTTTTTTTAAGTTCAGGCACACCCGGGGTTTTGTACACAGTAGTGGACCGATAGGATCTTTGATTTCCTGCAGTTCAGTCTTGATTCGTTTCGCCACAGAAATAGATTCCTTCCATTATTTGGCGTCCGTCTGCGCGTCCTCTGCAGGTGTGACGCCGTCTGAAGCCTCCCTGATGCTTCCGTCTGTCTCTGCTTCACAGTCGGCGCTCGCCGCCTCTTCAGCCACTTCCTCCATCTCTCCGTCCTGCACGTGATCGTCCCCCAGCTTGATTTCGACGACCTCGCCGACCGCCTCGCCCTCCTCCTCGTCGCCTTTCGCCATCTCTTCACCTGCCGCTTCCTCTTCGTCCTCCTCGTCATCGAAGTTGCCCTCGTAGATCTCGCACTCGCCGTCGTCCACTTGGACCACCCGGATGTCGTCCATGCAGATGGCCTCGTCCTCCTCCTCCTCGCTCTCCCTCTCGTCTGAGTCCAGCTGGGAGGGTGGGGTCGTGGTCGGGCTGTCTGACTGCAGTATGCCGCCGGGGCTGCTGAGCTCCAGCTGGCCCCCGCGCGGCCCCGGGCTGGGGGCAGAGCTTAAGCCGTCCTTCTTGCAGTACGAGTAGCGGTGGTTCATGTGCTGCGAGTACGAGCCCGAGTGCGAGAAGCGTTTGCCGCATTTGTCGCACTGGTAGGGTTTCTCACCGGAGTGCAGGCGCGAGTGCTCGATCAGGTGGTGTTTGTGTTTGAAGGCCTTCTTGCAGATGCTGCATTCGTGCGGCCGTTTTCCTGCAGACGAGAACCAAGAACCACACTGAGGAACAGCAAATAGGATCGACGGAAGGACCTTATTTCATGAGGGTGGTCGCAAACAATGCATTCTTTAACTCCCCCCCCCCACACACACACACACACACCTACACACACACACTGTGACCCACACAATGACTTGTTAAGGCGCATTAACTATTTGGACGACTCACATTGTGTCGGGATGGCAGACTCAGGTGAGCTCCATCAACGTGCTAATGAAGGACCAGAGAAATGACTTTCGTCTGTGTTTGAAAGCTGAATGTGACCTCTAAAACAGCGGTCCCCAACCCCCGGGCCGCGGACCGGTACCGGTCCGTGGGTCATTCGGTACCGGGCCGCACATAAAGAATAAATAACTTACATTGCTTCGTTGTATTTATTATCTGAAACTGAACGATGTTTTATTTTGAAGAATTACTGGATTCTCTTCGTTACATCCGGCTCACTATTGACCAGCCGTCCCACTAACCTCCCACTAACGTCCCAGTCGCATCGGGGAAGAGCCGTCTAAGAGGAGATGAGCGTGTGTGTGTGGGTGTGTGTGTGTGTGTGTGCGTACAAACCTGTGTGTTCGTATTTGTGCCGGAGCAGGGAGCTGCCCTTCTGGAAGACTTTGGAGCAAAGGTCACAGGGGTAGACGCCGTTCTCCAGACGCCGCTTCTTGATGATGGCCAGTTCGGATTCGCTCTGTTCTTCCGCCACGGCCACGCCTTCGGAGCTGCTGTCCTGACTCACCTCCTACGGAAGCAGAAGACACTCGTCACGCCGGTGCAACGCGCGCCTTTCACGGCGTGAATCACCTGTACCGACCTTGTGGCCGTTCAGCACCACGGTCTTGGCGGCTGTGGCGTAGGTGTAGGTGAGCTGCGGGATGAGGATGGTGCGCTTGGTTCCGGTGCTGATGGTGCTCAGGCAGCCCACGGGGCCCTGGCCAGCGATGGCCACCAGCGTGGGCAGCTGCGCCGTCGTGACGATGTTGACGGGGTTTCCCGTCTGCGGCGCGGCGACGTAGATGGTCTGGCCGTCCTTCCGCAGGCAGGCCAGGTTGAGCGGCTTCTCCTGCTGCTTGGCAGCAGATGCGGCATTCTTTGATTCCAGTTCAGCCAGGTGTTTGGGGAGGGACAGGTCCAGCGGCTCCGCCTGAGAGTCGCTGATTTCCGCTTCTTCTGGCTCACTTTTCACGATGACCAGGCCCTCCGTGTTGGTGCCCAGAGCTGCCGCATCTGGCGCAGGCGTCCCACGTCCTGGAGACACTTTCCTGGGCGTGTCCTGGTCTCCGCCTGCCTCTGCGGATTCAGTGCGTCCTGCCTCCGCAGGAGCCGCTGTAGCGTTCTTGTGTGAATGTTTCCCAGCATTCATCTTGACGAACCACTTCCGGACCACTTCCACGGGAATACTGACGGACTCGGAGAGCTTGACCAGCTCCTCCTCGGTGGGGTTTGCGTTGGAGGCGAAGTAGGACTTGAGGAGGGACAGCAGGTCGTCCACGGGCGGCTCCGCCAGGGTCACGCCCGCCTCGCTCAGCAGATCTGCAAAGGAAGGGTCCAGAGCTGCCGAGTCCACCGCCTCGCCGTTGGCCGCTTTCTGGTGCTGCAGGAGGTGCAGCGCCTCCAGGTTCTCGGGACAGTCGTCGCAGAGCAAACACGTGCTGTTGCTGTCTGGGACCTGAGCGCAACTCGCTTCCGCCTGTGCCGCCGCCTCCGTCTCGGCGATGGGCACCAAGTCCGGCTCCGTCTTCACGATGCTGAGGTCGGCCACGTCTGGGGTGGAGGCTCGGTCTGTCCTGGTGGGGGTGGGGGCGGCGGCGGCCGTGGCCGTGGGAGCGGCCTTGTTTTTGGCAGCGAGCGGCGCGGGTCGGGTCACGGCGGTGGTGGCGGCGGCGGGGCCGATGCTGTAGTTGATGATGATCTTTGTGGTGCCGTCGTGGTCCACGAAGGCCGGCAGGCTGATGATCTGCTGCTGGGGCTGCTGCACCACGATGCCCTGCTTCCCCGGTGTCATGGCCCCGTTGGCGCTCCCCAGCACCTGCCTCAGCACGTTCCCGTCCATCGCCACCTTCAGCACGTTCTGCAAGTCGTTCAAGTTGATGCTGATGGGCGACATCAGGCCCACCGTTGGCACGACCATGGCCACGCCCTGAGGCACGGTTGCAGCCGGAACCACGCCGGGCTGCGTCGCAGCTCCGCTGGCGGCCCTACTGGCTCCGGTGGCCGCCGCTGCCGCCATGGTGGGCTTGCACTCGTACTCCACGGGCTCGGCTTTGATCTGGGTGACGGGGAGCTGCTCCTGCAGGGGCTTGCTCTCCGTCTTCTCTTTAAGAACGCCGCGGCCGGGCGCTATCAGGACCTGCGTGACCTGGGCCGTGTTGGGCGTGGTTTTGATCAGGGTTCGAGGGGCGCGGCTAACGGGCGCCGCGGCCACGCACTTCTTGCTGCTGATGTGGGAACTGTAGGAGCCTGAGTGGGAGAACCGCTTCTTGCAGTTGGAGCACTCGTACGGTTTCTCACCTGTGATCAGACACAGAAAAATGACCCTAATAAAGCTGCTGCAGAAGGAAACAACAAATTCATTAAACACACCGATATGTAGACAGATGTAATTACCGTATTTTCCAGACTATAAGTCGCACTTTTTTCATAGTTTGTCGAGTCCTGTGACTTATACTCAGGTGCGACTTATATATATTAAAATATGTTAACTCACACTGACCGACATGACCAAGGAGTAAATATTATCTACAGTTGGCTTGTGACAACTACCGGTATGTGCTACTCCTGTACCACTGAAAAATATTTTCAACATTAACTTAAAGACAACTGAGAAAAACTGAACACAAATGCCCCCCAAAAGAAAATCCTCTTCACCGAGGATGAAGAATTCAATGGATTCAGTGATGTGGAACGAGATGGCGATTTTGGTAACCTTGCTAACCAGTAGCTAGCTTGTTGGAGTCGCGAGCTTGTTATGCTAATTCTGCCTTTTCAGCCTCCCACGTATGTTCTTTTCTGTGTAGCTGAATAACTGTTAATGTGTTACATTATCATACCAGACACCTATTCAGCCTGTTGTTCTATATTCTATTGTTATTATTATAACTTGCCTTTCCGGATGAATTGTCTGTTCTTGTTCTTAGATTTTGTAAAATACATTCCCTCCCCAAAAAAAATGCGACTTATAGTCCAGTGCGACTTATATACTGTATGTTTTTTCTCCTTCATGACGCATTTTTTGACTGATGCGACTTATACTGACTGATACTCCAGAGCGATTTATAATCCGAAAAATACAGTAGATCAATCTGAGGGCGGGGGAAAGACCCAGTTCCCATGTGGGGAAAAGCTCTTCTGCGTTCTGTTCAGGGAGGACTGCAGGGCGAGTTAATGATCAGCAGGACCATGTGAGTGCAGGCGAGACGCTCTCTGCAGGTCGCAGATAAGGGGCTGCTTCTCCCACAGCCGGGACCAATCAGGTGAGCCCTGGGGTGGGCTCCGCGTCCAGGTGTGAAGGCCTCGGGGGCGCGTGAACAGGCTTTTCACAATAGCTACACCTTCCCAGCAGGTCCAGTTTGAACAAACGGAAGCCGTATTACAGTGGTTGCTCCAAACATCCTCTTTGGTCTCTGGAGATGATTTAAGGTCTGAATATTGGCTTTTATAATCAGGACTTAATTACCTGCTCTGTGTGTCAGGTGAGCAGTTCATTAACCAAAGTGACATCTGAAGTACGAAGGGAACAATCGATACAAAGTCCACATGGAAGCACACAATAAGCTACTGGGATTGGTCTGGTTTTAGACAGGATCACCGGGACAGAGCCGATGTGGTCGTGGAGGCAGGTCAGAGTCGCTGCTACAAACTACAGGCAGTCAGCTTGACTTCACACCGATCAAATATAACAGATAAAGACAATCTGGCTTCTGCGAGAAGAAGGTCAGCAAATCTAGAGAAGAAGAAGAGGAAGAGAAGTTCTTACTGCTCAGTCTTGCTGGTGCAGAGTAGAAGGAACAGGCCGCGCCGGGGTTTTAGCTGCCCTGTGCTAATTTCCTCTAAATCTGGCTCCTCCAAAAGGGAGGTCGGGTCGTAGCTGGAAGCAAGTTAAGCTTATCTCTGCAGGCTACAGGCGCTGCAGCCGCAGGTAAGCGGCTCCTCCTCCACTGAAATTCCCCAGGAGAGGAAGGAAAAAATGCTCACTGACCAATGAGGTACATCTTGAGGTGGACCCTGCAGCCAGGTGTGAAAGCTGGGGGGAGGGGCCAGAGACTGCCTTTGTCCACAGGAGCTGACCATGTGCTCCGAGGAGACCATTTTGATTCAGGCTCTTTTTGCAATTTTAGATTCACCTTTTCGCACATTTTAGATCGATTTTTGGGGGTTACGGCATTTAGCTGTCATTTAGTAAATTTAAAAAGATAAATGAATTTATCTGCTAAGGAAAAAAAAAAAACAAACGAATGGACTCAGAGGGTAAACAGCTCAAAAGTGTCGGTGCGTGTGAAGATTCCCTCTGTAGGTGAGCATGACAGAATGAATGAACGAGGGCGGCGGTTGCCGCGGTAACAGCTCACCACTGTGAATGCGCAGATGCTCCTTCAGGTGGTGCTTATACTTGAAGGCCTTGAAACATTCGGTACACTTGAACTTCCGCGTCCCCCCTGTTTCAGTGATTCCTCCCGTCGTCGACTGAGAAATCTGACGCTGCGACAGTTGGAAAGAGAACAACAGTGAGAAGCAGAATAAATGTTTCCCCCCCCCCCACCCCCAAAACAGCTCGTGGACGCTCTCTGGTGTTACCTGCTCCCTGCTGCCCCTGTGATGGCTCATGTGCCTCTCCAGCTGGGAGCGGTAGGTGAAGGTGTAGCTGCAGTGCGAGCAGCTGTAGTTGTCCTCGCTGGTCTCGTGCCGATACTTTATATGCTCCTTCAGCGAGGCGTTGCGCTTGTAGCCCCGGGAGCAGTAGGGGCAGGTGTGCAATTGGGAGAAGGAATCAGGGGTTCCTGGGACGGACAGAACAAGTTAAGCTGGGATACTGACGGAGGATAACCAGCGGCGTGATTCCAAGTCCAAGTCACCGTTTTCATCGGCGCCTCCCGTCTCTGCTGGGCTCTGCTCATCCTCTGGAGCTTCAGGATAGATGATGGCTGTGTCTCCCTGCTGGAGAATCTCCTCCACTAGTGTGTCCTTCACCTCCTCTTCATCTTCTGAGACACATTCTTCTTTGACTAGAGAAACATATATTTACAAGGGTTTAGGATCACAGCTCAAATTGTTGGATTGTTTAAAAAAGCACTCAGGATATTCAGAATTTATTCTTCCAGCAATCAACAAACTTAATTGAACACTTTAGTAGAGAAAACGACAACGCTCTACCTGGGTGCCGTTCTGTAGCATCACCACAAGAGGGCAGCACACAACCGCAACTTTATAAGATTATTCTGCAGGTCTATAAATAAATATTTGCACGTTCATTTCTCACTGGGCTGCCTGAATGAGGATCCTATTTGATGTTTGTTCATGAGTTTGAGTTATTACACAATCATATTCCAAACAGAACTGCACACTCTTCTGAGCCTAAAAGCAGCCGTTTGGGCGGAGCAGTGAGGTGAAACTCAACTCAAGCTGCCATGGAGAGAAGGTTAGGACTGACGCCAGAGGCCACGCCCCTTCCTGCTGAGCCGTGTCAGCGACAGGTGCAGCTGTGTGTGTCTGTGTGTGTCTGTGTGTGTGTGTGTGTGTGTGTGTGTGTGTGTGTGTGTCCATAAAAAAGAGGCGGGCCCAGGCTGAGTCCTTTAAGCCTCATTTTAAACACACACAGATCTAGATCTCAGCTTCCCATGACCTCATCCAGAAGCCTTCCAAGTCTCTCTCCACCTCAGAGATGCGCTGGCTTCAGCTGCATGCTCCTTCCTCCCGCCGCTCGTTTATCTGTTATCGTCTCCTCTCTCTTTCTTTTCATTTGTTTAGCATCCATCCAGGTGCGTTACATGGTAATGCCCTGGTTGCCAGTTGGCCTAAGCAAATATGCTTGAAACCCTTTTGTCCAGTTGTTCCAAGTTCGCTGAAACAAGGTGTTTCTGGCAGCAACATTTCTCTTTCAACTCTTCCTCTCTCTCCGTTGTTTCCATCCCTCCTCCTCCTCCGCCGCCGCTGATACACCTCGTGGCATATTTTCCCACCACACACTACAATTACACTTAATGTCTCACAAAAAAGCCAAGTCGTAATGATGACCAGGACTCGGCACACATGTGGAATATCAGGATGGAATGAAAACAGGAAACCATGGGGTGTGCAGTTCCACACACGCTTACACTCAGTGCACAGCTACACACACCTGCCAAGTTAGCCTCAACCACAAGCACACACACACACACACACACACACACACACACACACAGCACTGCAGTTGTAGATCTTGCCAGGACCTGTCACAGGGAGCCTGCGGTGTATTTATAAGGCTGTGCTGGAGCTGTACTGGGACCCAGACTGCAGGGGGAGTTACCCTGACCCCTGATCCCTCACCAGAGGACCGTGCTTTCCATTCCAGCCCATAAAAGAAGGAAAGTAAATCTGAAATTCCAAAAATATCAATAATTCCTCCCTTTCCTACAAGGTTCTACCGCAACATTTCGAGACTTTTCCAGGACTCCTGCCTGACCTTCTCCAGCCTCTTACTCGTTTGTTACTGTTTTCCTAAGAGGGGTGAATGGTTGGAATCTATGGAGGTAAAAAAAAAGAACAGCAGAAAATTAGTAAAAGAGCCCTAATAAAGTTCTTTGAAAACAATAAAGTTTTTTAGAACAACAACGAACTCAGCAAAGCCCAGTGTGGATAATTAACATCTAATAATATCCAGAGTTGGAGCACTTCAAACAGCGAGGAGAAACTTTCCTACAAATATCTTTACCTGGGTTCAGAGCGGAAAAAAATAAAGACGGAGCGGAGGAATCGGGCCAGACAAAAGGCAAAGGAGGTAAAAGGCAGAATAAGAAGAAATACAAAAGATGAAAAGTGACTGGAGGAAAACAGTCAATGTACAGAAAAGAAGGGGGAGGCAAACAGCGAGAGCAGCGCTGCTCTCACCATGTAAGGCTTTATTCAGAAACAATGAAGCAGGCCTGCGGGGTAATATCTCACAGTGTCACATTCTCGCCGTCTCCATGGTTTTAGCACTTCCTGCTCACCTCCAACCGCCGGCTTTTGAGATGAAGGAATCGGGGATTAAAAACGGCACTGAAGCGCACGCACACAATCCAATCAGGCCCTGCAGTTGCATGAAACTGCGTCTAGCGCCGCTTATTGAGGCGGTTTTCTGCTTGGTGACCCTGAAAACTTTTCTGCTGAAGGCGATGCTCTTCAAAGAGCTTCCTCCAGCTGTCTGACAGCGAACCGAAAGCTGATCTGAAAAACAAAATGAACGCCCAAAAAAAGTCCGTTTCGCTCTGCACTCGCAGCTGGCGATGCCTCAGAAGCGCTAAAAAAGAGGAAGAAGGACAGGAAACTGATAAATGACCTAAGGTGCAGCTGTGACGCATCCTGCATGAGTCAAACAGCTCAGGGTTCAACTAACACAATCCCAGTGTTTGTTTCCCTCATTAGCATGTTAATGCACACACTAAACCTATAAATGTACAGGCCACATAAATCACGGACTAAAGACAACATTATGGATCATTAGCAGCCTCGCTATTTAATATCAAACCGAGCAGAGCAGCAGCGGTTTTACACCTGTGTGAGGACAGAGATGACAGGGAATGATGAAGAAGCTCATTACTGGGACTTATCAAAATGCAGACAAGCGTGTGTGTGCACGTGTGTGTGTGTGTGTGTGCAGCCTTTAGGATGTAATGTTGTGAAGAATTTCAGCGAGGAGAGAGCGAGCACAACATCTGGCTCTGTGAGAGAGGGGGCGCTCCCCCGGGCTGAGAGGAGGACTGAGCTAACGTGATCAAAGAGGGCGCAGACAGATACGCGGACACGCTAATCAGCAGCAGGAAGTCGGACGCATCACGCTGGAATCAGAACCGGCTCTCCGCGTTCTTTCCTCATAGACGCAGGTGAGGAAGCTGACGGCTGATGGCTGACGGATGCGAACATGTGGATCAGAACTGCTTGACAAACGCCTGCTGCGTGACTTGTACCAGCCTCGTTTTTTTCATTTTCCTCAAATTGTTTTAGACTCTACAGCGCCCCCTACCTCCGTTCAAGCCGTTGTGGGGTAATACTGTGGCGGCGTCGTCATGGCTGTCCTGCAGAGGAGCCTCCTCAGCGGCGGCGGCAGCGGCGGCGGCGGCGGCGGCGGCCTCGGGCTCCTGCAGGCTGTCCTCCTCCACAATGTGCAGCTTGTCCTCGTCGTCCGAGTCTGAACTGGCCTCCAAGCCATTGTTGAAGTTTGTCACTGAAGAGACACAGAAAAGGGTGGGAAATCATCAGGATTCAGCAGCTAGCTTCTCATAACCCTCTGGTCCTGACCAGCAAGAGGCCAGAGACCTGCTGCTGTAACTGGTGTTGGAGTTGCACCGAGGAGGCAAAATAAAGACAGGTAACTCACTGGCCCACAAAATGTGACTCACACCTGTCGTATAGAAGATATAGGCAGTATTAATACCAGCCATAGCAGGCTGGCTCATGATCTAAGCCCCTTGGCCTTCAAGGATCAACGGTCAAAGTCCAGAACATCATCAAAAACTAATCATGCCTTCCTTGGCCCATTATCAACATTTCCTGCAAATTCCATTAAAATCCATCCATGAATTTTCACGTTATTACGCTAAAAGGCAGAAAGGCAGACAGATAAGCGCCAGCTATCGTGCAACCTTGTAACATCTGCCACCAAGGCTGAAATGCACATCGTGATGAAACTACAGCCCTAAAATAGGCAGCTCTATTCACACATGCTAAGACATCAGAACTTCACTTCCTTTGCTGGAGGACGGGGTTTCTAGCTCTGCTTCCCACCAAAGCCTTTCTGCAAAGGAGAATATCATTTCAAAGTATCGCCCTGACACTGCTAATTGGGAAGAGAAGTTGGAATAAAGCGACTTTTGTACCGACTCGACGTCCCATCGGTGCTTGCACAGATGTACTCACCGCCTCTTTATGTTGTATAGAACACAGGTAAAAGCGGCACGCTGCAGCAGAAAACACTTGTTTATCAGTGAATGCAGCAGCAGAAGTCTGTCTGCAGGCTACAGCTCCATCCTGCCACCTGAACTGAGCTGAACTTGTTCACTTTCTCACATGATAGAGACACAAAGGGACGGAAGTGAGGGCAAATTCAAGGTTTTAGGTTTTTAATTGCTTTTTTCACTGTGGCAATGTGTGTGTTTCTGGTTCTGTTTGTGCTAATACATACAGTATATTTGTGTACTGGTGCTGTCTGCGGGAAAGCTAACGCGGGTTTGGGTTGTTCTTGTGGCTGCGGACTTGTGTGAATACACACACACACACACACACACAAACAGATCACCTGTGAACAGACAGCCTGTGAGGACCAGCTTCCCTGCTGAGGACAGAGGTGTCTGCCAAGTGTTGGATCGGGATGATGCTCTGCACCACAAATATCGAAAAACTGGTCCATTTCGTGTTGATTCAGTTTTGAAGCAGGTGCTAATCCAAAACCTTATAATAACCTTAGAATAACTCCAATGCCATGTGTATCTATAACATGTTTACATTTTTTCTAATACTATTGTTTTAAAATTGTATTAAGACTAAACAGAAAAGGCAGCAGTGGTGTAGATCAAACTGACAGAACAAACAGAATCAAAGCGAGAAACGTGAAATTAAATTCTGATAGTAAATAATAATCCAAGAATTTAAAAATCCCCTGGCCTTTCCTTTCAAGGTGCAGTTATTCGAGCAGCCGACAGGGGGAGCAGTGAGCCCCGCCCGTCAGACTAATATTGTGGAAACAACTTTCCCCTTAGTGAGTGTGTGTGTGTGTGTGTGTGTGTGTGTGTGTGTCCTGACAGGGAATGAGACACAAAGGGAGACCTGTCTACATCGTCACAACAATGCGTCAAGTGAACTGTTAATCCTCCATCTGGAGCAGAGAGACTAAGAAAGGAAAAGAACAGTCTAGACAATGGCCCTCCTCCCTTCCTCCCATCCACATCTCCAGCTGAGAACATGTCAATTTATTATTACCACCAACTACTTTTTGGTCTGATATTTATTCTTCAACTCTGATCCGAGGGCTGAGATTCGGACTCTTTTCCCTGAGAGAAATCGTCTTTTATTTAACTCAACGTCAACTCTGCATTTTCTCATCTGACAGAAACAACTTTTAAGCTTACTGTACCTCTCAAGAATGGAGAAACACGAGCAAAGGCTTAACACAAACACTAGAGAACGGATGGTGGTTGCTATTGCTGTTGAATAATTCGTTTAATTCAATTTAATTGAATTGAATTTGCTTTTAGGTTTCTTCTTGTTGTTGGATGAAAATGATGGATGTTGGATGAAACCAGCAGTAGATGACAAATGTTGAGTATTAAAAACTAAAACCCTTTCCGCTACGCAGGCCTGCATGCTTGCGCGCTGCTCGAGAGGAGTTTGTGCGAGGCGTCACTGAAAGTGAAACAAGCCGAGGTGCCACTTGAAGCCATTTGCATATGAGACAAAGGACCTGGGTGAGAGGTTATCTGCAAACTCTGCTGCAAAATACCTGAGCTTTGAAAAGGATTTCAGGAGGTCGCAGTTCTGGACTGCCGCTCTCGCCACAGAGAAGCTTGCGGCTCGTTTCTGGAGCCACGGAGGCAACAGGTCATCAAAAATATCTGCACCATTAAACCTCCTTCACCTCCTCAGCGCGATGGTCGGGCGTGTGACAGCAGAAGGCAAGCGGAGGAAAAGATGCTCTCTACACAGGATGATACTCAAACACTGGGACGCTTATAGATGAGGGCCACTTCCGTATTTTAGAAATTTCCAGGTTTCCTCTCAGAAAACGTGGCTTTTTGCAACAAAGGAATAACCATTACAGGATATATTTAACACTTTATGTGCATTAAGACAAGCCTACACAACAATGTGCATCAGCACCACACAGAAATGTCTACCTAGTTAAAACAAGGCAAACACAAAAGCAGAAAACAGCCCAGAACAGCCTGGAAGCAGCTTTCCGGCTGCAGCAGATCCACGCCAGGACATGTGAGCGTGGAGAGGAAACCATAACACATCCCTACATGGACCACATGTCCTGGTATCTGGGTCAAAGGTAGGCTGCTGGGCAGGGAGAGGAAGAGGAAAAGCTGGAAATAGACGAGTCATGAGTGAATATTTACAGCAGAAGAGCCTAGCTGTATCTGCTGCGTCACACATGTTCACAACAGCAGCACACTCGTGCTTAGCTGCAGTGTTCCAGTATCTGCCTGAAGCAAAGTTGATATCTGCAAAAAACCCGACAGCAATGCATAGGTGGTTCGATTAAGACCTCATATTGGTGCTGTGGGAAACATTTTGGAGGCACTTATCCGTCATTCATCATCAGGGGAACCAGAGCGGGGGCTTCAAATTCCACCAAGATCCATCGAGAGGCGTTGAGGATATTTGAGCGCGGACCAAAGCGAAAGCCTGACCTGCAGCCACCTCAGAAGCGTCAATCAACGCTGAAGAGTGTAAGCTAACTAATACAGGCGGTCATCGATGTTATTTACTGACTGATGACTGGATGAGGACGGGAGCAGCTGACCAAACGCGGCAGGTAGATGGCTGGATGATCCGAGCAGAGCAATGAGGAAAGAGAAGAGCAAAACTAATCAGACAGCAAGATCAGGGTCTCTCACGTGTGTGTGTGTGTGTGTGTGTGTGTGTGTGTGTGTTGACCCAGTGCAGCTGTGCAGTATGGGAACCCTGCCAATACACTAACAGACAATTACCCACTGTGTTTTTGTGGGAGTGCATATGTGTGTGTGTGTGTCTCAGACAGAGAGAGAGACCGAACACATGGAAGTACACATCAGTAAAGTTGTCTGTCTGCCTGCCTGTCTGCCTGTCTGCCTGTCTGTGAGCAGCTTTAACATGGCGAGCAGCTGCAGAGCTCCACCTTAAAGGGTCACTCACACGTTCCCCTCCTCGTATTGACAATGTTTGTTTCTAAAATGTAAATATGAACGACTCCATCTGATTCCATTATTTAATCACTGGTCAGGTGACTGGAGAAATGCGCCCCCTCTTGCTCTGCTTAGAATTACGCAACCACAACTGCATGCATTTACATGAAATACCATCTTTAATTTGGGTTTTAATGGAATCCCATTTTCTTGTTTTTTGGTGTTTAAATCCAAATATGTAAAGCAGCACTGAGACAGGACGCAGGTTTGGAGACGACGTCGTGACGTCAGGCTGAGACGCAGCAGCAGCAGGAGGGGCGTGGCCAACAGCGGGAGGGGCGTGGCCAACAACCTCGGGATCAGCACACTCCACCACTAGAAACACAGGAAAGCTTGTCCTGTCGTAGCCAGCTATGAAATCCATAGGTCAGGGCCTCTCCCCTCCGGCCGCTTCCAAGGATAGGGCATGTGCCGCGCGTGTGTGTGTGTGCGCGCGTGCGCACATGCGTGTGTGTGTGTCCAGAGTAATCAGGACTCTCCAGCTGCTTCCTGTTCAGCCCAGGTGCTCAATCAGACCCCATTAGACCTCTCTCTCTCTCACACACACACACACAGACACAACAGAAGGAAGTGTGTAAAATCGGATTTTAACGATATTCACCAGGAAACCAATCTACTGTCCCTTTAAACTGAAAGCAGATTAAAGCTTAAAGACTCCATCAGGAGCACAAACGTGATGTTTTCCAGAAAGCCACCAGGGGGCCACCACAGATCTGCCCAACATTGAAAAAAATAAACTCCATTAGCTGGAAAAACGGAGCGAAACCTATGTTTTAGTGTCCCTACCAGGAAAATGTGTGATTTAAACACACCTGCGTGTGAGAGGGGCTGCGCAACAGTGGGCAGAGATGGATGATTTAATATTCTCAAGCCCTAATGAGGTTTGCTGTCTTCCTCCTCCCCTTCCCCTCTTCTTCCTTTGTGTTTACAGGCAGACTGCAACCAGTCTCGTAGGTGCATACCATTACAATCCCCGGAACGTATGGATGTTTTTATTCAGCCTGTTTCTGGAACACATGAATAGCATTCTATAACACTTAATACTTGCATGAAGGCGTCAAAACACAACATCTCCAGCATCTGAGCGTTTATTAAAGAGCAGCACATTACTAGAAAGGTAAATTTGCGAGTCTGCCCACACCTAGTTTACCTGCCTGAAGTCTCTGGTAAGAAGATTATGAAATCTAGGTTAGTCCCTGTGAGATTGAGGATCCTCTTTTAAAAGGCAGACCTTTGAGCACTCTGGATCAAAAGAAGTGATGATTGTTTAAAAAAAGAAGTCATTATCCTCAAGATGGGAAATTCTAAAAGTTCCGACTCTTCCGCCGTACTTTTTAATACATGCATTAAAGAAAAGAGTTTGTGACGACCCACTTTAACGTTTTATCCACAAGAGTGTAAACTGTGATCAGATATCTGCTCTCAAAGACACTGAAGCCTATGATGAACGTGGGATTCATGAGTCAGGGCCTCTTAAAACTTTTTAAAAAATTCCCACAAGTGGTTCAAACCCCCGCGTCTGACGTCATTTTGCCAAACCTGCCTTTTACTGCACATGTAGCAGACCTGGGCGTGGGTCCGCTACATGTGCAGACCTGAGAAACGCCTGCATGTGAGAGGTGTGAATGACCTCAGACAGGCCCCTGCGGTCCTCCAGCTACATTAAAAGAGTCAATTAAACAGGTTCTCTGACAAACACTGCACTGGCCCAAACTGTGTGATCAACCTTACGTTCAGCGTCACGCAGACGTGTAACGTGGACGGCCGCTCGTCTGTAACGCTTGTGTGTGTGTGTAATGAGTCGTGCCTGACAGAGGGTGGTGCTACCTCGGCCCTTACGCCACATCCTCAGCTCACTCTGATCTGTTTTATTAGATCTGCTTCAAAAACCCGCACCTCTGCCCTACCATCGTCTGTCTGATAGTGGAGTTCATCTCCCAGGCAGATAAACACTCACGTCGGTGCGGATTAAAGCAGCTGCCGGACACGTTCTTACATAAACTCCCTCCATCTCGCTGCATCTGCTCAGGTAAACCAAAGAGGTAACTCTCATTAAGATGTTTACGTCAACCCTAAGCCTAATCCTCAACCCTGAAGATGCAAATAAAAGCTCAACAAGACTAAAATTGCTTTTAAAAAGATTTGCTCTCCGGCTACAGAGGCACCCACGAGTGAAACATCTCCAGCTTCAGCGTGGATTCATACATGGCAATTTGCATATGTCACAGCTAAATATGCACCGCTGAGATGAATTATCACTGGGGTGGCACAATAAAACGCTAGAGAGCACAAGTCACATGCAAACATGTATGATAAAAAAAACCCACAGAAAATCAAATGAAAGAAGAATAAAATATCCAGTCTGCTCTCTTCTGTCACAGTCAAAATAAACCCATCCATCGCAAGAATCGCAGCTTTTAATTTGAAAAGCCCCTGCCTTTTTTTGTTCCGGGCAGTTCCCGGATGTTTTCTTTGTGGGCTGCCTTCCGCTTTGACCTCTGACCTTTCTCACAAAAAAAAAAAAAAAAAAAAAAAGTGCTTTTGTGAGCAGTGAGTTTCACGGCGAACAGCAGCATCCGACGACCCTCCGAGCCTGACAGGCAGTAAAACATGATCTGCCAACTGGATGCATCTTTGACATTCAGCTGCCACAACGGCTTAGTGCTACCTGCCTGACAGCACGCACGCACACACACACACACACACACACACACACACACACACACACACACACACACAGTATTTGACAAGTATAGAATCAGCAGGATTTAACTCACTATGACAACAACTGGGTCATATTCTAACATTCTACTTTTAACACACACACGCACGCACGCGTGCACACACACGAGCATGCGGAGGCCCCCACAGCCTTACCTTCAGGATATGGCGTGGGAATGGTGGTTCACTGGTCACTTCCTGTTTATGTACCTCAGTTCTGTCCCTGCCCAGATGAATAAGCAGGCCGGCCTTCTCTGTGTCTGAAAACAGGGCCGTGTGCTGGGTTTTTAAGGTCTGACATCATAGTTTTATTCCCTGGAACAACTGGAATCTGCTGGGATGTTAATTCCACTGGTATGAATCAAAATAGGCTCCAGAATTTGATGGCTCAATTCAAACATTCATTAATTCACTAAATTCGCTTCATTTATCTGACTGCAGTGAAATAAGACCTCACATCAAAACATTTGGAAACAAAAGTGTATAGTAAGACTGTTTTTTTGATTAGATTTTGATTAATGTTTTAACTGTAGTAACGCTGACTCAACAGAATTACAGAGCCAATAATTTACAGCAGATTTCAGACTGGAGGCCTCGTGCTCGCTGTGTTAAATCAGGCTGAAAGTCTGTCATTCTAACGCACAGCCCAGCCTGCCGCTACAGTCATTTACCCAAGACGACCAAAACATAGCTACGGCGTGATTTTAACGTTGGATTAGTGCAAAAACAAAATTACACATTCCTTTTCCTGAGCCCCACAGGACAAACTTTCTCTCCCTAATGGACCCCTCCCTCTGTCGCTTGTCATCCATGTACTTCTCCGAGACTTGAAACCGCTTTAAACCTGCTGCTCTGACTGGTCTCAGTCCGGTTCTTTTAAACGCACAGAGGGAGGAAAAAAAACACACTTTAAAAAATTAGTACCTAAAAGCCTGTCAGTGGTGTGTGCGGGAGGTGTGTGGACGATAAGGCAGACAGACAGGTAGTCAATCACACTGCCCTATCATTCGCATTAAAGTCACACACACACACACTCAATAATCCTGCAGGGCGTTTCCCTCCTTCCTACGTGCTGTCTGCAGAGGAACGCTCCAACTGTAGCTGTGCTTTTGTCTGAGACTCCACAAATTTCACTCATGCAAACGTTATCCTGCTCTTCCAAAACACGACGTGCAGCTAGCTATGAATTAAGGGAGGTATAACGCCATTCCCCCGGATGACTGTAAGCGTTAGAGCAGGCTGAAGTTAGCTACGTGCAGGATGGTTTCGCATGTTTCTTTACCTCAACTTCAAAAGATCGTTCGAGGCGCTCAAGTCCTCTGTGGGAATATTTTCAGTCGCTTGTGAGTAGGATGCTAGTGGGCTCATCACAGCGATATCGTTTTCTTGCTTGCCAGAGCTGCTTTCTATTATGCTTTGACAAACAGGAGGGAGAGAAAGAGCCGAGTGCTGTGTCACGGCTGCCTCGGCAGTGAAAAACGATCAGATGGAGCTGGACTGACCCTGTTTGCTACAGGTCTCTGATGTGGACCCGTGGGGACGGATGCGTAGGGATGTTACATAAGATGTGCTCCCAGCAGACCCTCGCGCATACAGAAGAACAGTCACACAGGAACTGACTGCCAGTGCAGACCTGGTGCATGCACAGTATTCAGCACAGCAAGGGTGTTAGCAGCCTCTAGAGCAGATCCAGTCCAAAGCTATACCATTCCTGGGACAGGCGGCCCAACTGTGAGAGGGCAAAAATCAATCCCATAGTTTGAGTTTCAATGCCAGGAGTTAAGCAAGAGCCCAATGGACAGAGAAGCAACTGATTCAATTTGCCTAAAAACCCCAGCCATTACTCAGAGTTGGAATGTGTGTGTGTGTGTGTGCACCAAGAGGAACTGCTGCACTAGCATTTTCCTCCCTCCTCTAATTCCATTTTATGTAGTTCTCCCCTTTGGCATGTGCATTTAAATCTTGTCAGCTTGCTAAATAACTAAGAATGTGCTCATCTGCTTTCTATTCAGGCCTGTGGCAAGCTACATGCTAACCACACAGCACCTGTGCATGCGTTTGACTGCATTTTACCAGCGCCACTGTGCACGTACAGCCTGCAGTGCGCCGAGAAAGCTGTTAAAGGGTTTTTTTATTCTTTCTTGCTCCCACTGCAGTGGCGTGAGCTGCAGCCTGTTGGCACCTCAGCAACCTGGTGCTGCCTTTAAGCTTTACTGGCCCAGTTTGAGAGACACCAAGGATCATCAAGCATCATCTCTCCGTTCCACCCCAAATCCTCTTTAAAATCAATTACAAACACACACACGTCCAACTCCCAGCGGGCTCGCTGCCGTGCGTCTTCATATAACCACTGCGCCCTCACCTGAGCGGCTCCACCCAGCCCCCCACACCTGCGGCTCATTTCTCTCATCGGCGACTGATTCAGAACCAGCCTGGACTCTTTGTTCCTTTGATTGCTGGCTTTGTGTTTTTAACTGTCTGTCATCTGCATGTTTACCTGTATTTTACACACCTGCCCACCTGTACTGAAGCGGGTGCATCGGTAAATCAACCAATTTGCCATTTTTCCTCTCGGAAATAAAGATTTTTCTGCGGTGCAGCATTCAACCCAGAGGGCTTCCAGTCCCAGCAGATGAAAAATGTCATTAATACTGCCAAAATCTTTAAAAACATTCAGTTCTACTGTCAAACCAAATACTCAAATATTTCCTTAACCATCTGAAAATAATGAAACAAAACATGACACGCCGTTCTAATTTGCCTTTATGGAGTTACGATAACGCACAAAAGAGGCCAATTGTGTTGTTGAGCTTCAGCAAACTCAGTTAGTATGAATTTGACTTGTAAGTGCAGATTTTTCACATTAAACTGCAACAACTTATCTGTCTGTGGACGCGGTCAAAGCTATCAATTTAAATTCAAATGAGTTTTTCAGTGGAGCCTCATTCTGTTGGACAAATGATAGTCATGCAGTCAAGCTAATGACAAGAAATCAAACAGTTTAGCTGCATAAACATGACACTGATGGCAGATTAACGTGGCAAGCAGCTGGTAAACACCACGGTGATGACCCCCCCCCCGCACCCCCAACTGAACCGCCGCGCCTCAGTGAAAGACCCAGAAGTCCAGGAGGAGGGAGTGCGACCAAGCTTAAGGGCCGCGCTTCACCAATCAGCGCTAAGGAGGTTGGAAAGGTTGCTACTGCTCCTGAGAGACGGCAGAGGCCACCTCAGCATGGGAGGAGGAGAAGGAGGAAGAGGAGGAGGAGGAGGAGGAGGAGGAGGCAGGGAAACAGGCCATTGTGCTGAGGGGGGAGGAGGAATCTCTGAGCACATGGCCTCCCTCCACATGACACACTGGAGGAGAGAAGAAAGCAACAATGCATGTCAGACTGAACTGGGATTGAACACACACACACTGGTCTCAAGTAACAACTCCAGTATATATTCAACTATTTTACCAGTTTAACTGGTACAAAAGTCTAAAAATAGGACCCGCTTGATCGCCCAGCGGCGTCACTGACCAGACTGCAGGTTTCTTCTCATTTTCTGCCCAAAAATGCTGAACAGCTACTTTTCTCTCAAATAATCAATACAATTCTGGGCCTCCTAATCTTTCCTGTCCTCCACCAGGTTATTCCACTCTGCTAATGAGCTTAATATAAAACAGCCTCCATTTAAATCCACATAAAAAAAACGATCTGGCCTCCTGACAAATTCATTTAAAAGTAATCAGACTTTTATAAGGCACAACTGCAACAACACCAGTACTAATATCAGCCCAAATCAGACAGGATAATGTGGATTAGCAGAAACGCACAACACTCTCGTGTCAAAAAGGGGGCACATCTGGGCCTGGAAGTCTTGAAAGCAGCGTATTATCCAACGTTTAGATGTGAGACACGCTTCTGCAACGCTCTCCATAGCTCCATAGATCATCTCAGCATCACGGTTGTGGCGTCAGAACCTGCTGAAGCACCGTCAGGGCTCGCAGCATTAGCGGCTAACATCATTTCATGGACATTTCTCAGCTGCGCAACATCATCAAAGCTTGCAAAAACAAGGAAAACGCCCGTGAAAAAGGTTGATATCTTCCATGCTGGTTCTGAACCAAGCCCCCTGCATGCCTTCCTCTGCCAGCAAAAAAGGCTTCAAACTTCTCGGGTTCTCGGCGAGAGGAAAAAGGCTGATTATACTGGGCATTTTCCAGTTCTGATGTGCATGAATGTGAGTGGGCCGCAGCCGCCACGCTGCACCTCGGAATCAGAAACAATACCTTGCGGCTTTGAAAAACCAGAAGGAAAAAATGAAAGCTGAGCCAGCAGAAGTGTGTAATTAGACGGTGGACGTTATATATGACTGCTGCTGCTGCTCTGCTGGGGTTTAATGGAATAAACGTGATACCTTAGTTCCATTTTCAGATGGTCTTGGAGGTGAAAACCAGTCCTGCACTGCCTGTATTGGGTTCTCAGTGTTAACCACCAGTGCTTTAGTCTAAATTATAGTTATTTTCCACCGTCTGCAGCGTGCTATTCAGTGTTTCCTGCATCTGTTCATGTGGAGCTCCTCTCTCCATCCCACAAGTCTATATTCAAGCCCTCTAATTGCAGCTAATACGTCACCTAGTTGTCTTTGTCAGATCAAACTGGACTAAGCAGAAAGATTTGCAAAGGCAGACTAGAATCAGTGAGTAGAACATAAATGCAATTAAACCTAAAAGTGGAAACAATTTATTTGTCTTATTGTCTGCAGGTTTATGTCATAAATTGTGGTTTCTGAACGCCAGGAAGTGTAAAATCCCCTGAAGCACAGAACAACCTTGTGTTCTATGGTTATAAAACAGTCCAGATTCCTTCATGGAACCAGCTGGGGTTTCTGGACGGTGAACAACAGCTGGGTCCAACCCCGCAAGAGCCCCGACTTCCAAACTGCCCCTCACGGTAAATCACATTTGTCCGTATGCAGCCGATGGTGACCTTTGACCTCCACGTGAAGGAGCTGACATGCATCAGTGGGTCAAACGGTGAGACTGGATAACCAGAAAAAAAGAGTGACTGAAAGGGATGAGGCTGCATCTGGGAGCGTTCCATGCACGGTTGGTGCAGCGCTGCGTTATATCCTGTCAGTGTGGGCCGTCCATCTTTGCTGTCGCTCGACGCCATGAGTGGGGGTTGGGCTGAAATCTGGTGGGGGTAACAAGGTTAATATCCGCCCAGTCAAACCTCCGTATCGGAGAAAGAAACTGAGGATTCATTTTTCTTTATTTTAATCTTAGACCAAGGTTAACCTGTTTCTAATAAATTGTCCTTCTTTTCATAGTTCAGGCCCGCCAGCAGAATTAATCTCTCATTCTATTAAAATGTGTGTTTCAAGAAAAGTTCCACCTTATCATGAGCCTGATTTAAGCCCCTCAGGTGCTGCTGCCTTCATGATCTTCCACTCACTCCCCAGATCCTCTGCTCTTCTTCTCATCTGCTCCGTATTCAGGGAATCTGTCTAGGAAGAGACTTTCCCCCGCTGCAAAGACTCGTTCGGCGTCGACAGTCGCGCGTTGAACGCCACCCCTGAGGGAGGTACGCATGGCCACGAGCAGCTTCCACACAGACAGGCAACTGGTGTCGTGTCAAAGTTGCTCTCAAATAACACAGCTGACATCAGCAGTCTGGTCACGCTGGGGTCAGCTGCAGGCTAGCTTCCTTCCAAACGCTTGTGCACACTCGAGGCTAAACTCAAACGAGCTGCGGGTTTGCGTTAGCACGTCATGCAGGTTCATAAGTAAGCTTATAGACCTTCACCTTTCAACGGTCTTGTTGCCTAATTTGAATAATTGGCAATAACTGAATAAATAGTCTTTTCTTTCTGTAAAGTAAAGCTCTAAGAAAGCAGAAAAATCATTGAAATTTTCTTCAGTATTCTCCTGTTTAGTAGCTCTGAGAACCATGTGTGTCCCTGCTGCACTGCTTTCACTGGACTAATCCACCTGGGCAACTGCAAAGTCCAACTTTCCTCACAGTTTTAGCCTTCATGAATGAGACTGTGTGTCCAGTGGCTCGTCTCATTTCATAATCGGGACACAGATGGAGAACGGACAGAACTGCAGCCTCCAACTTCCGCACTGATGATATCTTTGGTTCAAAACCCAGCAGGCTGCTTCACACCAACCCACCAGCTTACATCACAATATTCATCAGACCGCCGTATTTTTGGCTCCACGGGTGCAAGTCTGCCCGTCTCCTGTGTGGCAGGAGTTGGCGGCAGACGGTGCGAGCCTGCAGGCAGCTCCCTGGAGCTCAGCCTTGACTGGCGTGGCATTTCTGCCCTTCACAAGGAAGCCTGTTACCCCCGCTGATTGAATTTGGGGTGGTTATAGTTAGCCCGCTTTGAACGCTAGTCAGTAAGACGAGCTGGAAGACAAGAGCGTGCCGGGTTATGAGAGAGCTGGCAGCACGGACGGAGGGTTCCATGACTGCGTGGCACATTTCCTTTTGTTTGGCAGCTAAACGAAGAGAGTGCATCTTCAGTGGATTATCTGAAAACACTTAGATGATCTTTAGTTTACTCTAGTAATCAAATATTTAAGACTTCTGTCTGGGCAAAAAGAAGTCTGAGCAGCATGAGCCTCCCTTTAAACGGGATAATGAGATGCTAGCCTGTTCCTTCCTTACGGTTGTGCTTCAGGAGAACATGAAACATCAACAACTGAGAGCTGTTTTGTGCATTGTAGAAACCAACACAAAGACTTCCTGCCTGCAGCAGGTGTGCAAAACGATTTCCCTTAAAGTCTGTGGGGAGGCAGGTATAACTGCATGCATTTTGTGTGTGTGTGTGTGTGTGCGCGTGTGTGTGTGTGTGTGTTTCTTCTGTCTCACGACGAGGGAGGGGAGGATGGGAAGGTGAATACCAGGACAGGCCTAACCTTCTGAAGGCCGTTTAGCAAAATGTCAACCAAATTCTGGGCAAATGAAATGTCACCCAGACGTGGAGGCAAAAACAAAACAATGCACAGGTATGTTTCCAGGAAACAGCATAAAACTCTGACAACACCAGAACCAGACTGTGCTGTGCCCAGTCTGGCCTGGGACAGACTGGATAATGGTGCAGCGTTCCTCTGTCGTGCTCCTGTAGCGGGGGGGGTTGCTGTGTATCGAAGCCTGTCTGCTGCTACGCTGTCAGCTGGTATTTATGAGACTTATAATTGGGGTTGAAACCCAGGCACACCTGCCACACTGGGAGGGGTGCACACACACAGTCATCAGCACATTAACACATACATGCAAACACGCACATACAAGCTGTGAAATACAAATTTAAGCTCCGGTTTGTGTGATAAAGGATGAAAATACATGCATGCATGCACCGAATGGTGCAGGTTAAATGTAATTATTTATCTAAATCCATTTGCTAATCTATAATTAACCATGAATTGTTATTTTCCAGGTATGTTTGGAACACAATAATTAACCTGATCTTTTGATGACCGTATTCGCACCGCAAGAAGTGCCTGTGCACATATGCGTGTTGTTGCATCACATAAAACACACTGCCAACTAGTGGCTTGGCATGGAAACTACAATGCTTCGAATGACACCTCAGTGGTGCTGCAGATGCGAGCCCACTGCCAGGACTGCTTTGATCAAGCCTACTGTGGCATCCTCCACGCCAGCAGAGGTGGAGAAAAAAAAAAGAGAAAAAAGTAGAGGCTGCTCGACGTACGCAACGAGGCGAGAGTACCGGAAATACTGCAGGGTTGTATGAAACATGAATAATACAACTTAAGAGTTGCTCCGTTAGTCTGTCTGTCCGTTAGTTTGATTGTGCTTACTGGAGGTTCAGTCACGATATGGAAAGCCAAGATTTTCCATTTCAGCTGACTGCTAATGTAGCGTAGCATCAGCGGCTGTATTCCAAGGTACAAGGAGAGCTGATATCTCCTGCTTTGTCCTGTTGCTGAAGTTTAGATGAAACCTGAGCTGACAAGAGTGTGTGGATATTAATTATCAGTCATTCAACAGGTTAGATGAGTGGTTAATCGATGCTCAAAGTGTGTGTTCGTGTTGACTCGGCCCATACCACTAAGCACACTTATTTCCACCCAAGAAAGAATTAAAAGACTCTGAGAACCGCTGATAAAACATCACAGAGCAGCATTACAAATAATAATTACCAGAACAATCATGTCAGAAGTGAAGAGGCTTGGTCCTACAGGTCTAAGAGACATTAGCATTCTTTTGTCAGGGACTCCCAGTAATCCAGTCACTGTTGTGTCACTGATAGCAGAATATAATTACCAGTAGTTGTTATGAAAAGCTAGCGTGGCACGAGTTTGAGACCCTGCCAGGAGCCACGGTGGGCGAGAATACTGCCGCTGTCACAGCTTTGGTCCAAACATGTTGCGTGATGCCTACAGCTGATCAGAAAGCGCACACGCGCACTCATCTGGCTCAGCAGCAACCTCAATTACAGAAGCGTCACCTCCAGCGGTGTGGCGTCTCCCTCCATCCCGGATGGGTGTAATTCACCAGGGCTGGGTGGCCTCCATTAATGCTCCTCCACAGGGACGGGACAGCGTCTGAAGCACAGCACTCAGAGAGTACGCTGGGCCCCACACTTTACCCTAACAGCTTCATCAGCTCTGCATCCCTAGAGCCAGACACACACTTAACCAACACACACACACACACACACACACACACAAAACCTCTGGAGGGCCCAATTAGCAGCCATCACCTGTAATTCAATAACAACACTCCCTTTCTTTCAGCCTCTCCAGCACTTTCTTCCACTCATCCGTGAATGTGTTGCACGTATTAAACAGGGCGGAGCGCTAATGTCCTCCAACATCAACAAATTTAAATGCACAATCACAGTTTACTGAGGATTCTGAATGGACCGTCAGGTTTTGTTTCCATGCCTTGCACCTCACTTCTTTTCTTCACCTCCACGGCTGCTGTAGATCATTGCTCTGACTGCGAGCGCTGCACATCAAGACCACAAAGCACCGGGTGGAGGGGCACAACCACCTCTTAGCCCAGATCAAATTCTCGTGTTTAGGCTCCATTGTGATTGAATTGTGGAAAATGGCGAGACGACAGGGGTCCAGCCCTGACACAAACATAACAATAAATATGGACGCGGTATTTTTATTCTTCAGTGAAACTACGAATTCCCCACCATTCGTTTCAACATTCTTAAGCTGGGTTCATGATGCGCTGGGTTCATCTTTGAGTTATCCAATAGCAATTCCAAAAAGGAATACGCTAAAGCAGTCTTTAGGAAATCACTGCCGTAGCCAGCCAGGTCAGTGCTTTCACAGTCCATCTTGCACCCGTTTCTGGCAAAGTCAACATGAAAGGAAGCTGAACTAAACGGTTTTGTTCTCCCCCTGAGACTCTAGGCGAAAAGAACAGAAACGCACCCCTGAGAGCTGCTGGTATAGATGAAGAACACAGATACTACAAACACACCGACACGTTTCAACGTTACGACGAGCTGGACCGACTCACGACGAGTTCACGCATCTGTACGAGTAAACAGGGAATTATCAAGAACTGACAGAGGAGGGGGTCCAGGGGGTATAAATGGTGGGTTTCTTCCTAACTCATCCTTTCCTTTCATTCACACCACAAGTTGACAAAATCACAGCGACAGCGGCGAAGGCAGCGTCAGAACTGGGAGTAAATCCGTGTGCTGAGCTCCTAATCTAATTCTCTGCTCCACTCCCACCTGTCCTGCTGCTGCTCTACCCACAGAGGTCTCTGGGGGGTCTTTACTCAGGCCAGGCCCCTCCTAACCCACCTGTCCACTGCTCAAGATTAATGTCTGCCTGGGCCGCCTCCCCCACTCCCTCTGCAGGCTTTTTCCTTTTTTAAATATTCGTTCAAATTACAAGATGCAAAAACAGCATTTTAAATGAGTCGCTTTAGAACAAACATTTTTCACGCGCCTTCATGACGTTAACGGCACTAAATCATGCAAATCAGCAGTCAAACATTTACATACGTGTGGCTTGAGCTGTAATTTGTTTTTATTTCCAGCAGGAGTCTTAAACAGGGCTTTTTTTTTATAGTGTATTTTACAACATGCAGATTTTGATGTGATTTGCTGCCTAAAATATTGTTATAACATTATAATATACGTTATAATATTCCAAACATCTTTGCTGTGAGACACTAGAACTAAAACTGCTCAGGATCTGATGCCTGACAGTACTGAAACTCTGCTTGTTTTTAGCCCACATCTCCATTTGTGTCTCAGCCCTGTTGCACCTTTTTTTTTGTTGTTGTTGTTGTTGTTTTTTGCAGCTTTCCTTTGAGATCTGTCCCAAATTTCATGGAAATAAATCTAAACATGCGCCCTATCACGGGTACTGTGCCGTCTGGATCGTCCAAATCTTTGGGTCAGTGCTGAGCCGGAAGGCAGCAGCTCTGGGCTGGATTCTCCCAGTCTCTGTTCTGCTGCCGGGCGGCAGGGAAAAAAAAAAGAGAATAGAGGATGGCAGGATATGCAAATGAGCCTTCCAAAGGAAAAGGAGAGGAGTTTCCCACCGGCTGAGTGTGAAAGAGTGCTCCCCCTCTCCCACACACACTCACTGGACTTTGAATGGGACTCTTTCTTTTGACACACATGGGCCTGCACAGCGGCCACACATTTGCACAAATGCATGAACAAAAACTCATGTAAACGCATTTAATGCGCATGCAAATGCACACACGGGCCCGTATCTGGAGGTTCTGACACAGATAAACGGGACGGGTTGTCTTTTCAGCGCTCGGCCTTGGTTGACACCACAGTTTACAAAGATTCAAGCTTTAACCGCTCGTGGATTCACTGGGAAACATGAATATTCAGGCGGTTTAATGAGAAAGATGAAAAGAAACGGCAAAGCAGGTTAGTTCGTGAGAAGGTTTAGGCCATCTTTAAGAAAGCCACTCACACGGGGCTGGTAGGTTTATACACACACGAGGTGCTGGAGGTAAATCTGAGTCCTGGTTCCACATTTGGGCTTTGCTCACGGCGTGAGAGGCCCCCAGCAGACGCAGTCTTCATGACATCAATTTGAAATGGCTTCGTAGGTCCAGATTAGTTAGCTGTGCCATCATCTTCTTTCAACATGGTGGCAGACTTGACAATAAAAAAAAAAAAATCTTTTCTACAACTCCTCAGGGTGTGACACGTCTTTATACACAGCCATCTCAGGTCAACACAGTCAATATTCTGACTTAATCAGAGCTGCACCAAGAAAATAATCATTTGGCAAATAATACAAGGTATGATGGTGCAGAAAGACACTAAAAGCCCATTCTGGACTGACGTGACGCATGAACACAGATGACGCTGCAGACTTGCAGAACACACAGTTCTCACATGTGGTTTCTGGGGTCACAGAGCCTCAAGGCTGCTCCACTGACCTCTGACCTCTGCATGGAGGGGTCTTAAGGGGAGGGGCACTGACGACGCAGAGAGCTAACTGCTTTAAAGCCACGCATATTTCACGTTTACGCAGCACGGCAGACACACCCAATCTGCTTCTGTCCAAAACTAATGTGCATCTATTAGCTAACAGAGCTTCCTTTTTCCTGCCTGATCCGTCTCGGCGCAGTTATCAGCCATCATCATCTGGGCTGAAAAGCAACAGCATCAGTGAGAACTGCTGATTTTCATTTACACATAACAGAGCATGCAAATCCTAACAAGCAGGCCTGTGTTTTAATGCAAAGCCTGAAGGAAAGTAGCTGTTTCCCACCTCAACGCTGGTGCACACACACACAAGCCCACGCACTCCCATTCTCATCCACACACACAAACGTGTTCACAAACATACAACTCAATTAGTCACAGAAGCAGTATCAGTAGCCTCGAACGCACCCTCCCCCTCTGGTCCATAAAAGGCTATAGGAGGGGTTAATGCTGACTTGCTGAAGACATCCTGTAGTGCTTTGTCATTCCACAGGCCTATTTGTGCGAGGGAAACAGCACACAACTGCAGACTCTTTACTGCAATGAGGAAATAACACAAATGACAAGTGGTGGAGCTGCAAGTGCTGTTACCTGCAACCAGCCCAGGACTGTTTCCAGCCTACAAAACATCAGCTGATGTTAATGGTAATCATTAAACACATAAGCTCAGATGTATCATAAATGCAAATGAGTGTACCAGGATGAACTTTGCCTCAGGTGAGCCAGGTTTTCCTCACATATGTCCAGATTATCTCAGCAGTGAAAGACACGCAGTTCATTTGCTGTGAAGGATGAGCACAAGTTGAGGAGAGAAAACACGCATTTGAAGATGTGCGATCAGCAGCTGGCTGAGGGTTTGCCCCTTGTGGCAGGTGAGGCCTCTTAAAAGAGTAATACTGCCTGAAACTGGCAGAGAAAATAGGAAACAGTAAGAAAAACAGCACCTATCTGCACATCAAACCCCAGCCTGCTGATCAAAGATCACCAAAACGACACTCGTTTTCCTTTCAAATGTATTCAAAGCACTTTCTTATCAGCAAAAGCTCCAGAAAAAATGAGAATAAACAATGCACATCTGAGCGCACAAGACTGATTCAGGTTTTCAAAAGTGAAAACTGTCACTGTAATAAAACCCAACATCTGAAAGTAATTAGGGTAATAATTCAAGCCTTCAAATCTGAAATCAATCAAAGCACACAGCCAAAAAAACAAATCAAACCAGTAAATACAATAACTAAGAACAACTGCATGTAAACAATCAATATCAAGGTCATCCAAAGTGACTGGGATTGTGTAAGGTTCATTAGCATGCACATCTCATACCAGTATGGACAACAGGATACACAATCCATCCACCATTCCAAGCCCACGTAGCTTAAAGCTACATGCTAACACTGAAATATGAATAACTCATCAAATCTACTCTGTAGCGATGCACAAAAAGCATCTTTGGTGATGACAAACAGAACGATTCATTAGATAAATCTCCAAAAAGCGCCTAAAAACAAAGCTGTCCCACATCATCTGTCTCAGATGCTGATGAAGCCTCAGTCTCAGGCCAACAGGCCTGTAAACGTGAGCGCTCCGGCTCTGGGACTGGGAGTAGGCTCCAGTGTTTATCCTGTCAAGGTATGTTAACACCAGGCCACATTCCTATAGTCTCTAAATGGCAGTGTTGGATTTCAGCCTAGCTGCGAGCACACCTATAAAACGCACAGCTTTTTACGGTAAAGGTGTCAGAAAGATGAGCCGATGGCTGAGAACGCAGCAGCAACGCACGGGACGGACACCTGCCGCGTGTGCAGATTTAAAAAGACGCAAACCTTCCAATACTGCTCTGCAGGGGGAAAGTGGCGTGTTTACAGCGGCAACCTGCAGATTAAGGTTGGTTTATTTACTGAGAATAATTCCATTTGAGCATGAAAATGACTCACAGATCTCACTCGAGCAAAGTGCAGTCATGAAGGAAATCATAACTCCTGAAATGACCCAAAAACGTTTCTATAGCTCTGCTCAGCTGGCCTTCTGGGCTTGTTTCTACTCAAGCTGATATAACCGAGGGTTGATCTAAAATTACACTTGGATACAATTATTATTCACTTATAATACCTGGATATTTTACACGCCACAAAAACTAGGGAAACTGATTAAAATAGGGCGTATAACAAGTGTCTGTCTTCTTAGTCCAGTTTTCATTTGTTGTCACTTTAAATGAGACAGGGAACACCAAGTGGCCAGAGCAGTTCAAAGTAAGATGAAATGCAAAAGATCTCGGCACAACCGCGCAACCTTTGTGATTCCAAGTGATGGCGGCAGCTGTTAGCCACATCATGGCACATTAGCACAGGCTAACGTTTGGCACACCAGCTCCTTTGTAAAGCAGAGAGGCTGCGAGTGAGATCCCCGTGTCAGAAAGAACTAACACACCTTTGATTTGAAGCAGGCTGCAACGCCGCACGCACATCTGCGCGCATGTGACCAAAGGTACCTTTTGCCATTTTGATCAGCGCCACCAGGACGCGCTGCTTTGGCGTCTTAATCTTATTTTAGGGTTTATATCTAACATTAATCCGAATAAGACGATCGGGTATGCTTCAAGATTACAAGTTTAAAATTAATTTTCGGTGGAAATGCACCTTTGTAGGTGTTGCATCACCTTGCGTACCTGGCTCTCCGGTCCAGGAAAAATAGCAACCCCGCCTTCACTGCGGTGATGCTACTGACCGCCATTCTCCCCCGCACGCCACTCAGGACGCTCTCTACCGAATTACCGTAACACAATAGATGAAAAAGGAGGGTTTAACAGGCTGCCGTGAGCGCAGTTACAGTGCACGGCTTGGCTACAGTGGAAAAATCACCTTCTGCACCGCTAGTTTTCCGTGCGCAGCACACGTACGCAGCGCTCGATTGATCAACCAGTCTACACAAAAAGATTACATAAAAGGGAATATAAAAGGCGCAAAAGTGGGTCAGAAACGCGCGTCAGTGAGATAATTCCCGCGAGAATGGAGGCAGGCGAGCCGCCCAGGAAGGCGAGCATCCATGCGGAGCCCGCACGGTGGAGAGAAAAAAAAAACTACCCCGCAAATCAAATCTGTACCTGCACAAGTTGACATTTGGAGCGGGTTTTCTCGGCTGCTCCGGACACACGGGGGCTTTACCAAACGGCGAAAAGATCCTGTTCGTGAGCCGCAGGTGTTATTTTCTGTCTGTTTCAGGGCCGTTTGTCATCCTCGTTATCCGCGTTCAGGTAAACATGATGATGATGACGATGATGGTGGTGGTGGTGCTGATGATGGCTCCTGAGCGCGCAGTCACCGTCGTGTCGTCAGCAGGAGGAGGAAAAAGGTGCTTTCCAGCCTCGGCTCGCACACACCGTGCCTCATCGCGGAGTCAGAAATATATAATTTTATGCCTTTACCCTTTTATTGGCTGCTGCGTATTAGGAGGGGAAGTACAGGTAAGGTGTCCGACCAATGAGGGACGGGGGCTCCAATTTACGACAACCAAAAGATTATTTTCATTTTATCCTCTACTGCCTAAAACGTCACTTTTAAAGCCCCCACAACCGAACAAACGCTCATATTCTGGCGTTATTATCATAATGTCGTCATTAAAGAATTATGACAACGATCTTTCTGGCCACCATCAAATCAGGTGACGCAAAATGCCTTTAAATGCGCCCGTAAATATTCCTTTATTTCAGTATTTCCACTTTAATAACACGTACGAAGAGCTGCCGTCAGTGAACGCAACAAGCAAGAGGAAAAACAAAAAGAGCGAAAAACAACAGCAAGACTGGCGGAGGATAAAAATACCTCGATAAGATGAAAAATATAGTTCCTCTTCTTACCTTAAAGAGCCGATCAAGTGTGCTTTTGGAGCTGACACAAGGAGGGGTCACTAAATAAACATCCCATCTCTGTGCCATCAGCGCACAGAGCGGCAGTTCGGCGACCAAACTGGGCAGAAAACCGCATGGATCACCGCATCTGCACACTTTCCCATCCGGCCGACAACAGAAACACCCAAACCTGGATTATTCTGAAAGGAAGTGAGACACGGCGCTGTCCGGAGCCGTGTGAGCTGCAAGTTAACACGAAACTAACCCCGCAACAACCTCGCCCTAAAAAAAAAAAAGAAAAAAAAAAAAAAAAAAAAAAACATCCTCCAAACTGCGCTCAACGAGGCCACGTTGTTGTGCGAAAACTCCGCAACCTGCCGTCAAGCGTTGTTTCTTGTGGGAAAGTGGCAGAAAAGTAGCGAAACTAAAAGTAGAGGCTGTTAAAGATCGCTCCTTGAGCAGTTATTACTAACGGATAACGGTTCACTCATCCGGGCGGCCCCATGCGCCGCTAGGCGGAGAGAGCGGCCAGCCAGGTATAACGGTACACCCGCACACTGGGACATGAAGGCACAAGTACTCCGCAAAAGTCCTCGAAACGTGGTCCAACTCGCTTCCAGACACTTTCAACGCTACTTTACCGAGCGATAAAGTCGCCTGGAGACCGCCTGGCTTGCCCAGCGGCGATCGCGGAAGGCCGGGGACTTACCGCTGCTCCTCTTCGGGTTCGCCTGTTTTCTGCGCTTACACCTGGGGCCATCCGCCATGATCCTCTCGCTGAGTCTGAAGCGCAGCCGCTTGCAAGTTACCTCCCTCCTCCACCTCCTCCTCTTGCCTCCCCCATTTCTGCCGCCTCACCCTCCCCTCCCTTTTCCCCCTGTCCGCTTTACGACGTCACCTTCCTCCCCCCCGTAAAAAAAAAAACACCTGGTTTGCGACAGGCTGGGCGCGTTTACGGCATCACCTTCCCAAACACCTCAGCACGTAGCCCCTCCTACTGGACGCACGTGGGTGTGTTCTCTGAGGGGAAGCGATGCCCTGAACCCACTGCTGGGCAGGAAAAATGAAAATATTCATTTAAATCAGCAATTATTTTCTCCACAAGGGGAACATTATGAAAAAGGTGGATTTTAAGGAAAATAAAATGTCACCGAAAAGCAGCTAAATGGTCATCAGTGGAATATAACTAAATAAAAGGAGTATCATCTCAGTACTTTGTGCAGTTGGAGCTTTTTTTAAATGACACTACAGTCATTTTGTGCTTTTGTTTATTCATTCAAATTTTAAAACACCACTTGAGTGTAACGTGACTGATTCTAGTTTCTGGGTCTTTTGTGTGTAATGTACACGTTCTCCACATGCACATTGCACTGCCTGAACTGTCCAGGGAGTCCTCCTGTTTCCGTTAGTTGTAAAGCAGTTTTATTTGCTTTTGTTTTTGTTTGGTATTTTCTTAATAAAAGGGTTAAAAAAATCTGTATATACTGTATCTAAGTTTTAATTTGTAGGCCTGAAACTCCATCACTGGTATGAGGACGGTTTTGTCCTCAGCAGGAGTGAAAGTTCAGCGTCAGTTCAGGTCAAAGGAATGACCTTCATAGTTCTGTCGAGCTATTCTTGTAGATGCCAGTGATCGGGTTTCCGCTTCAGAAGCACCAGGGGGGCTCCTCTGGATGTTCTCCTCCGAGGACGTGGAGCATGGAGCAGACCGAGGCGTGTCATTAGTTGTTATAGAGAACTTTCTGGTGCAGATTTAGGTGGGGTCATAAACAAGTGTGGGGCCTGGGTCACACCTCTTTCCCCATATAAGAAGCTGGTTTTGCAGCTGCAGCGATCCGCCATCGAGGAGCCGCCATCGTTTAACATGTGGCTGAAGAAACTTTTGGAATGTTTCATATTTAGAGAAGATGTCACACGTGTAAAAGAGAACTTAAAACCAGGCAGCCATTTTTCATGTTTCCACCAAAGTTATGAGTTCCTGTGACTGAAAATTGGCCCAACAGATGTTGAATGTGTCCTCTGTGGATGCTACAGCTGTGGGCTTAGTTAAACAATCCAGTTTTAACTCTTTCTCCTCACCAACAGCCATGCATGTAACTGAATCTCACTGACAGGATGTGAAGGGCTGAAGACTCCTCTCCCATTCGGGGAGTTCTGTCCTCCAGCGTCTCTACAGGCATCCGCTGCCTGTGATGTAAAAGAGGAAATAGATTCCATTATCCAATGCTAATCTGCTATTGACATGAATATTTGGTCTTTTCCCCCCAGTTTAGTAAATCCATTTGTGATTCTGCGGGAAAATCCCTCTCAATGGGCAGCGAGTTCGTAAACTGTGAGCATTGTTCTTTGAGGAGGTTGGAATTGCCTTTTGGCCCCTTCCTCAGCAGCCTGCTTTTGTTAGGTGTCAGGTAGGGGTCTACGTGGTGAATCCACGCACTGGGGGCAAGTTTAATCCCTAAAGGGGAGAACGTCACTCTAACCAGTGTGAAAGTTTGCTGCAGTACGTTGTCTGATGTCAACAATTAAAGAACAGGTGGAGTTTTGATCACGATTAATCAAAGTGGTTCACATTCAATTTCACATCATGAACAGACGTGCAGTAAAACAAACGTGTGTGTGTGTGTGTATTTGGCATGTGATGCTCTCATTTTAGTGTTTTATTACACGTCTGAGTCCAGCGCTGGGATCATCTTTCAAACTCAGAATCGAGGTTTATGTTGGAAGCTTAGATATTTGGTGGTTTGTTTAAAAGGCAGCGCAGTCCACTGCCAACTCTAAATTATTGATGCACCATTTCTAGCAGCATATGGAACTCTGAATTGCTCCTGGTGCTGTTTCTTTCCTCCATCTGCCCCGATGAGCGAGGGGAACCTTGCAAGTATTTGTGGAAGCTTGGTTAGACAACGTATGGGTGAACGCTAACGTGAAAGATGCTACAAAGGTCTCTATTGAAAATCAGCTATGAGCTTGTTGACATGCTGATATCAAGCCCTTTCTAGGCTGAAGCCTCAGCAGCAAACTGTGGAGCTTTGGGTCCATTTTTGAGTCTGACTTGTGTGCGGCTGCACAATCCGAGTGTGGTAGTCTGGTTTTTGGAATTCTGAACTCTTCTGAAGTGTAAAAGCAGCATTTTATTCAGTATAACACCCACTGTATTTTTATTAGATAGTGTAACAAAACAGTTGGTCCATAAACGACCTGCTGTCTATACTATTGTAAACAAACAAAAAAAAAAAGAAAAAAAAAGTCAGTTTTCGTATCTAAAGGCAGGTTAAAAAATCCCTAAAATGTTCCCAGAGTCTACTTGCATGAAGCCTCTGAATGTTTATCAGAAAAGCCTTTAAAAAAGATCAATTGAAACCATTCCGGCTGTTCCCGGTGCCATAGGTGGGCACAGTGGCTCCCAGATGAATAATGTAATTTTGTGCCAGGATGAGTAATGCGGGCACAAATCACTCGTATGGATGAGTGGCTGGGGAGTTGATAATAGCGGGTCCTCATGTTGAATTCATCTTTCTCCTCCTGTCATTCTCTCTCATTAATGCTCTGAGGGCTGAGGAGCTGAATGGCATCATGAATACAAAAAGGAACGAAGACTAAGTCTGCTTTTTATGACAAGCTAAATTATAGATTGATTTTGAAGCTCCGCTTCAGTTTTAACCCCTTCACGACAGCCTCGAGTATTTGTCCTGCATGTTTATCGCACGTCCTGTCATACAAAGTACTGTTTTATTGATCAGTCATCGATTGAGAGAGTTGGACCCGAGCTTCAGGTTTTCGTTGCATCCCGTCACCTGAGATAAGCGGCGTGTTTGAAGGGGCAAAGTCTGCGGAGGTGTTTTTGGTTATACTCAGGTAAGCCGGGGGTCACACGGCTGATCACTCACTTTGCTATCCAGCTTTGCTCTGTGCTAACAGTTTAAACGGGAAAGCAGGTAATGGGTGAATATGGATATGGGTTATCAACTCTTTTGTTAAACCAAACTGCAGACTGGTGAGGGTAATAATCAATGCTCAAGCCAGGAATCCAGTTATACATGTGTTATAAACTCACTGCTCAGGAATATCTGGCAAAATGAAGGCAAACTAATTGCTACTTGGGTTTTTATTGGGTAACGTGTTACCTCGCGCATAACAATGGGGATCAATGGATCCAGGTCCAGCTCAGGTGATGTGTGCACCGATAAACCTGGCCTGTTTGCTCATCCCAGCAGTGATAATGGCGAGCCTTTATCAGCCAGCCTTAATGAGTCACATGCAGAAAGAGGAGCAACTGATGTCATTTTGCATCACTTCATCTCTACGGAGTACAGACACAATGTCTGTGTGTGTGTGTGTGTGTGTGTGTGTGTATGTGTGTGTGTCTTTTCAAGCCAATGGGCATACAGTACTCTGTATGTGTGTGAGGCAGTGTTCGTTCTGAGGCACTGCCTGCTGTTCAAGCCCATACCTGGAGGCTGACCTCATTTGCAGCAGCGCTGCAGCTCCAGACACATGGAAGTCACATTACTCAGTCCTTTCAGCCCCGCAAGGATGAAGAGAGTCTAACTACAGATTGTGCTGGCCTTGCCATCAAAGGGGCCCTTTTTAGCCAAGAAACTCCTCTTCCTTCCTGCACACCTATATTGAATTTAAGACCCTTTCCCATAATCTGGGGATACACTGGAATGAATCCTCTGACATTTTAAAAATGCAATAAACTCAGCACTGGCTTGACATTTCCCTGCAATGTTGCTTGATTTTACTGACTATAGATCTAGTATTGAATATCATTCTTGGTGTTTCTGAAACACGCTGCAGAAGTTGTTCAATTCTGAAAAGTCTCTTTGCTCGGTCTGACTTCCTGCCTGGCTCCATCTGCTCAGCTTGACACAGCTTCAGTCAAAAATAGACCAAAGTGAGGTCTATATTTATGTGCCTGATCCACTCTGCACACGGCAGCAGCCAGTGTTGGCACACTGGTTTACAGAACGTCCTCCTACGCAACTGCTTTCCGCTGCTGTGGAACAAGTATAAAACAAAGAAGTTCATGAAAACAGGCAGAAACATTTACACAAGACCTCAGTGCAGCTTTTTGCAGACTGACAAAGAAGTTCTTGGAAAGTCATCAGTTCAAATATTAGTGTGGATGTCACAGAGTAGTATTTTGAGTGGTTTGCGCCGATGTGTGACCAGTGATTTCAAGGACAGGGACAAATAGCTCGCCCCAGTGGCACAAAAGTACACTGCAGTAAACACTGACGTGGCTGCACAGTGACAGGAAGTGTGACACGCTCGCTCACAGTGGTCTCCGGGGTCCAACTCCAGAATCACAGCTTTGGAATAACACCCATCATTAGGAGCACAGCCAGTATTTTATGTGAAATTGGATTTAGGATCTAGAGTAAAGCTTCTACAGTCCCATTTTCACGAGTAGGACACAGGTTAAAGCGTGAAACTAACTCCAACTAACTCCTGGAAGCAGGACGAGAAATGGCTGTAATTGTTAAATGAGTGTAGATTGCCTCTTGCACAGGCAGCAGGACCAGCGTTCAGGTCAGAGCAGCATGCTGCAGGAGTGTGAGCTCCAGCAGTTCAATGCATGAAAGAAAATCATGTGACCCGTCAGGTGATGCGGCCTTTCAGATCAGCTGGTGGAGCTGATGGATGGACACAATTCTCAGGTTGTCTTTTCTCTCTCCTTCTACAGTCACATGGTGTTACTCAGTGCACCAAAACAAGGACCTTTCCTTCCACAAACACGGCCCTGAAACAAAGACTTTCCCCCTAGGAATCACGCTGTGAATCCTCACTCTGATACTGAAGACCAGAGCTGTTTCCCACAGGACGTCAGCGTTTAGCTGTGTGACACAGGCACACAGGCACATTTCACGTGACGGCTCCTGCTTCCGCAGCCTGCTGCAGCATTTCACGTGCACACATCCTTGTGTCAGCAGCTCTGGTAAACGCCCAGCAGTTGAGCCCTGTTCTGCAGCATCAAGTTGGTCTCATTTCCAGCAGGCACGTGCGTGGGAGATTTTAATATATGACACAGGCAGGCTTGCAGTGAATTAAGCTATGGAAAATATAAACATGCCCATTACCTTTCCATGCATGCATGTTTAATGTAATAAAAACAGCTGTAATAAATTTTTTTTTTTTTTTTTTTTTTTTTTTTTGGTCCACAGAAGAACAGGATATTGTTTCCAACACATCCCCTGTGGTCCGACATCTCCGAAGAGATGACCTCACTCTGCCTCAGCCGCGGTGCACGATGGGAAAAGGAGCAGCGCCCTGTGTATGAGAAGAGGGTAAGTCATGGCGAAGACATCCGAGTGAGTCATCCCGTTTGACATTATTCAGGGTGAAAGTCAGACACACCGCTCGTCATCCTCTCACCAATAACTGGAGGGCAAAGGAGAAAGACGGGAAAAGAGAGGAACGATAAAACTAATGAAGTTAGATATTAGAATTACCAGGATGATTTAAATACTGCAGACTCACATTCCCCAAGATCACTGAATGTCATTTACTAAGATTATTAAAAACAAAAGAATCCTATTTCATGACTGTGACTTTAGCGAAAAGGCAATTAAAGTGATCACAGCTGTGTTTTATTGCACATTTCATGCAAAATAATAAAAAAAAACTTGTAGATTAAGATGACTAAATAAACGAGGCAGTTTGGTGGCTTGGACCTCCTGTACTGCTCAAAAGCGCCCCCTGTAGGTCAACTAAGAACTGATGCTGTGAAACCGAAATCAAGAATAAATGTGACTTTGACACCTGTTTCATTTAAAGGTGAAGTCAGATAAACATTGGATTTTAGATGTGGTGGATTCACATGCTTCTCTGTGCTCTTTATTCTTGATTTGGAGATAAATTCTGTAAACTTCACAGAGGCCCAAAAAAGCCAAATTTTGAGTTATATCACTTGAGACTTATGGCTGAGAATTGAATCACATTCTCACTGATGGAGCCTCATTCGCCACCACACAGGTGAGCCCCCCTCCTTCCCTCAGATGGGCTCCGCTCGCCGCTTCCTCCCTGTTTTGACACTAATTGCACTTTGTGGAGATCAAACCGCTGCGCGCTTTTTTTCCTGCGCTCACCTCCAAATTCACTCTGACACTTGACGGTCAATGAAAGAGGCTTCATATCTCACCCATCAGTCTCGCATCGGGTACCATGTGATAAAAGCCAGATTTAATATTCAGACGGCTTCTCCCCCACCACCAACCCATCAGCCCTTCCTCAAAGTGGGTAAAAGTAGAAAGACTGTATTTTCTGATGTAGTTTTACTGCTGTTGTGCACCATTGCTGGTGAATATTTCACCCTGTGGAAATCAACCTCTGCAAGATGGCCGCCATTAAAAAAAACAACAACAGCAGGTTCATATTATGGAGTTGAAAAATTACAGTTCATAAACACCAGTTGCTGTGAGCTACGAGGAAGAAAACCGAAAACCACCAAAAGACAAAATTATAGACAAGTTATAACACATCTGTTGGCACACTGACCGAAGTCAGAGGTCATCCAGTCACAGGTAGCTGAGTGACCTCTCGACCTTGATGAGCTTGATGATGAGGGTGAAATGTTGCTGTTTTGCTGGTATCAGGATGGTTTTTGCCTCTCTGTTTGCGCCGACCCAAACCTCCAGCAGCTCTGCTCCAGGTTCTGCTTTGACCCACATGTAAACACAGCAACAAGAACTAGCACTTTAGCGGCTAATTGACCCAGAAGCAGGTCAGTCATCACTCAGCCGCTGCCTGCAGGATGCCTCCTCCGCCCTCCTCCGCCCTCCCTCTCTGCCCACCTCGCCAGGAGCGCTGGCAACACCTCGAACAGGAGAAGTGCATAAAAGATTAAATTATGAATGGGGCTTCAGCCAGGCAGAAGGAAACGGTTGTGATAATAGCGTGACAGCGTACTTAATTTGCAGATAATTGCACTGGGGCTGCTTTTAAGGGCCTCGTCCCACTCTGGCATTTTTACTGAAATGGGAAAATCACAGTTGCTGTCGCCTCACCTTTCTCACCTCACTCTGAAGAAGCTCAGGAAGACCAGGAAGGGACCAGCGAGTGTCTGCAAACACTGTCACACCAACGTCTGGGGTTTAAATGCTAAATCTGTGTTTTTGGGCTGTCATAAATGTGACTTCCTGGTGTAATTACAGGGTGGGGTGGCGCTGTGCTTCCTCCGGTCTCTTCAATCACCCCCCCCCCCCCCACCCCCGATGCAGTTAACCAGTGACGGTGGGACCGCTGCCGTCAGGACAACCTTGACAGATCCTGAGAGCTGTACATCATCCCCTGTCCTTCAGTTTGTCCCCTCCCCAAACATCTCCGTCTCAGCTGATTGACGACGGCTGGAGCGATGGAGTGGATTTTAATCCTGACTGGGAGCAGGAACAGCTTCTACCTGCTCGGAACAGCCCAGTGAGCAGCGGGTTAAACTGGTGATGGTTCTTACTGGGCACCAGCTGGACTTTTGTAATATAATACCCAACAATAGTAAAGGCCCGAGAGCCCACGTGCTCTGAAAATAGAGGTAACACAATATTCCTGCGTGACCCCACTCAGGGATGAAATCCAATCACCCCTCCTCCTCCTCCTCCTGCATCAGCAGCAGATGTTTCTAATCTGCTCTGGGCGTCAGCTCGGTGGTCAGCCTCGGTCCAGGTAGAACGCAGAACAGCATCTCAGGCAAACTGGAATCCCAGTTACTAAATCCCAGTTCATGATGTCATTCATGGAAACACTTGTTATTTTTTGTTTTTCAAGAGTTGAATGACCTTTTTTGTAACAACAGCATTGATGTGTACAGACATAACAGTACAAAAAGACCGAACTGACACCTTCCGTTTGTCTGTGTGTGTATGTGTGTGTGTGTGTGTGTGTGAGTGTGTATGGGAGTGAGAGAGAGAAACTCACCAGCTGTTTTCATTATGCCATCTGTGGTGTCAGGATGGTGAAAGATTCATAGCACATACACACACACACACACACACACACACATACACAGACACACAGTCGTGTTCTGATCCTTTATCAACAATCTCATTTTTGAACTCACTCACATCCTTAATGTGAGCATTATTAAACACGTCGGTAAGATTGTGTTTAGTCTTAAATAAACACTATATAAAGATGGAGCAGCTAATTGCTTTTTACCATAAAATTGATTTCCAAAATCCAAAGTGCAGCTAACACTGCAGAGCTGTTGTATCTGGATGGCATCAGCAATTTATGGATGTGGTGGTTTGAAGGCTGACTGCTGGAACGTCCCTCAGGTAGCCTGTACGCCAGAGTGCTCCTGTTTCACTTACAGCCACCAGGATGGATCTACCCGGTTAAATCTGAGTAAGTCAGCCTCATCTTGGCACAAATCAGTATATTCAACAAGCTTTCTCCCTGCAGCCAATCGCCCCGGTGATTGCTGCGAATGCCAGGATGCTGTAAAGTATTACAGAGCTGATCTGTGAACAGAACAACAGAGCCGGAGAGATTCTTCCATGTACCTGTCAGCCTGGAATGATGGCTGACTTCCTGTGGGCTGGGAGAAAACTAATAATCTCCAGATGGACAGAAAGAAATCTGCACCATGTGTGTGTGTGTAGGAAACTTTACACCTACAGAGGATGACTTTAACATGTGTGAATATCTGGCTTCACCTGGCGTGGTTCTTCCCTGACCAACTGAGCTGGGAAGGAAACTGGAGCCATTGTCGTGAAAGCAACTGGGACTTTACAAACCAGTCTGATCAGCATGTGTGCTCGTGCAGAATGTCTAAGACAGCGTGTACAGTGTTATTTCATTTTTACTGTGAGCTTTGTGACATTGACATTTATAAAGATGTGATTCATTCTGACTGTCTGCTTTTGACTTCAGCCGTATTTCTCTAAAATCATATAACTAAAAAGAATTCATGTGTTTCAGAGCAAATCTTTATCTGATACACTAACTCCAGCTGTGTTCAAGGGGAGTGCAGCAAAGTGTGCAATATTCCTGTCAGAAATAATTCAGGTGAAGGAAAACTACAAAAAGTAGCTCCTGCAGTTGCCGATTGTTAGCGTTAGCAGTTAAAGGGCCGCACACTTTACATGAGGTTTTATGGCACTTGAAAACTTCTCTGACCGGATCATTGACTTCAGAGAAAATATTTCACCTATTTCTGACGATAAGAAGGTAACAATAAACCTTAATTATAGTTCTGTACAGATGCTGGGGTGTTATGGGTAACTGGAGGTTACACTGAAATCAAAGTCAAAACAACTTTTTGCTTGTCAGACGTCCGTCCTGAGGTCAAACAAACTGTTCTTACTAGTGTAAATCCAAACATGTCGGTGAAAAATGTCAACACACACCATCCAGCGATGATTTCCATGGCAGATCTCAGTGTCTGATGGCAACTGAGAGGAAAAATTGCAGAGGTGAGACTGAGTGTTTGTAAAAGCTGCCTGTTAATTGCAGACACAGACACGTTGTGGGCTAATCAGCGATCGCCTGCGGTTACAGTGACCTTATCTTAATGGCATCCTAAGCTCTGTTGATAACACCAGGAGCGGCTACTTTGCTGCATATTAAAGGACTGTTCCCTTCATTTCTGTGATTCCAGAAAGAGCAAACACAAAGACAGCTTGGAGAGGTTTTAAATCATTCATCTGGGCTTCTATCCAGTCAAATTATGACCCTGAAACCTTGATATTTACATTTTCATAAAATGCATCCTGTCACTAAATCTTCTCTGGTTTTCGTGTTATCGATATTTTCTGTGGAGACAATAAAGAACATCCACTTAAAGTGCTGTTGTGTGTGATTCACTGCCTCATCCATTCGCTGTTATCTGCAGCGTCACCTCTCGAATTTACTGCAGTCTGTGCAGCCTGGCAGCTGTTGACACACCGACATGCATGTCTGCTTTGGACGGCCCCTCTCTGCACTTCCTTAAAAGGTTTGCAAAAACAATTCAATACAGATCTGATCTCAAAGCAGCCATGTTGAAGCCATTATCAGACCTGCAAAGATTTGGCTCACTATCTCAGCCTCATGCATGCGGCAGCATAAGGCAAACCTCAGTGCATAGCTGGGATTTCTGGCTGGAGGAATGTGTGTGTGTGTGTGTGTGTGTGTGTGTGTGTGTGTGCTGCTTTCCAACCTGAGGTGTGTTTTCAGTGTTTCCATGCTGCACGGAGGTCCGTGCTGCAGGCCTCCCCCACATTAAAGCCACATGTCTGTGTTTTTTCTTTCCTAAAGGCATTTCATGCGTGCTGCGGTCACACACGCACACACACAAGGTTGTTGTAAGGTGAAGAACATGTCGCTGCCCATTGTTCTTACTCAGAGGACAAACTGGTTTTAGGAGCTTTAAGAAGCATCTGAAAGCTCCGTAATAGGACTCCTGCACCAATGCATTAATGTCTGATAATATGAATAAGATTAATTTTTGTACTAGTTTAAAGCAATAATTCTCCTTATCGCCACTAGAGGGCAATATAAACACCGCAGCTGATGTAGCCAATCAAAACTCAATGTTATTAATTTAAGATTTTTTTTTTACTCTCCCACAGTGGTTTCTACATTCATTATAAAAGCAAGACAATAATTAGAAAAATAAGGATTATTTTCTCATGTCATATTTAAGTGAGAAAGAAAGTTCATTTATCTTTCTGCTGCTATTTTTCAGCAACGGTTGTCTTTAATTATAGTCACAGGTTTGTTTTAATTATTTTAAAAGTATTAATCTATTTGAAAACAAACATTTCAAATTCAAATGTGTAGAAATATTTAAAGAGCATGTAAACACATGTTGCAGTTGCAGTATTTATTATTTAGAGCCAATATTTTTTTTTTGTCCAAAAACAGGTCCATTACCCTGACTGGAGTCCGATGAAGGACTGGAGACCTGTCCCGGGCGTGTAGCCTCCTCTGGCCCGGCGTCATCCAGAAGAAGCCCAAGATGTACAGTGAAGCTAAGGTCAGAGAGAAGAGTGGACACCTGAGGACCTGACCAGTCTGAGATCTTATGTGTGTCAGTCACCCCCTTCCCCCACCCCCACCAAACCATGAAGCCCTTATCTTAATTATTTCCAGACCTGAAAACACACACACACACATACACACACACCAGATAAAGTCCTGTGCATGTAAACTTACAGGGAGCATAGATGCCCGAATAAACAGTGAGTCATCAGGTAGGAGCAGCCAGCCCTCAGCTGGTTTTAGATCAACGGGAAGAGCTCCGAACCTGTGAGTGTAACCTCCAATTACCTCTGCCTCAGTTTATACTTTACCTACTTTACTTTACTAGCATGCCAATTAACCTCCTGCAGCCCCCATTTTTTTTTTTCTTTTTTGTTTTATCGCATATGTCTGCTTAGAGGCAGCAGTGGGGTGCCGTGACCTGCAATGATGCTTGAGGGGTGGACAAGTGGTGACCTTTTCTGCTGCATGACGGCTACAGCCTCCAGTTCTCACACTCTTATTAAACTACAGTGACCTTTCTCACCACCCAGACTGTCTGCTGGACCAGGCTGGTCAGAAAAGATTTGACCCAAGAAACAAAAATACAAGAGAGCTGGAGACTGCTCTTCTAGAAAAACAAAACCCAAAGATTTATCATTCGTACTGTTGCACTACTGTCAGATACTTACATTACTTTCATATCTCGAAGAGAGATTTTGGAAGTCTACATAAGCCAAACCTGAAGAGGGAAATACTGCCACTTACTGGTTATAGCTAGTAACTGCAGGCAAGTGCAACTTAAGAAAAATTCGATTCCAGTTTCTAAATCATGTCAGGCATAAAATGTGCCTATAGAGGCCTGGAGAGGTCATTTTTACTTCATGTAATTACAAATATATGTAAACTATGAAATTAAGCACGTATTAAACATTTTTAATGTTTGGGCTCCTTAGCTGAGTGGCAGGATAACCTGAGTTTATTCTTAGCTGCTCTGTCTTCTGCAGCTCCGGTTATGAGCAACGAGGTGTGAGATCCACTCACACAAAACACCTGAGGAGCCGCTCCAGTATGCTCACACATCACTAACTGTGAGTTATGGCTTGTTTTTTTCAGTCCTCCTCTCTGTGATTCACAAGAAATTTGTCCACTTGTCAGTTTTATACAATCTTCAGCTCATGTAATTTGAAATGATCCTTTTTTGTACTAACTGCACACACACACCTTCACTTCAAACACTAATATCAAATGAAAGTTTAATAACATGGTGTGGAAATGAGGTTGAACAAATGTGAGAGCCAATAAACATAAATCAACACAACATGGTAAATGGCTTCTCAGAAAGGTTGTGTTGGCAGAATTATCGTCTTTCTAATTCAAGTGCATCACATGGAGTCAAATTCCCTGATGGCACAGATATATTTCCATCAATAATTGATCATTTCATTCAGCTAATTAGCTAATGTTTTTGAATCCACCTTAAATGTCAAACACTCATGTTATTGATGCATCAGTGAAAATGAGAAAACACATTGCTTTGGATGACTGAAATATGTACAGATCATTTAAATAGCATTTACTTGTAATTGACTGAACTGATCTGTAAAATATCCTGCATGTGAAAGAAAAAATATTTTCTCCTTTAACTCTGTCTTGCGTAATTTTTCACCTAATTGGCTCCAGAGTGTGAATTCCCTCAAGCGACCTGCAGATGATTTGCTCTTTATTCTGACATCGTCTAATGAAATATTTTGCCTGCTGATATCTCCTCAGCTGTTTTCTTATTCTTCTCATTATGAAGCTGCAGCTCTTTCTGTCTGCTCACCTCTCATCCCTCAACTGTCACAAATACTTCTTGGATGTTAAAGGTCAAACTGCCTCAGAAAGTGTTGCTTCAGAAGTCAGGAGCGATAACCTGGTAGGTATGGTTGTGTATTAACGATAGAACTTGGAATTGAGCAACACAGACATTAAGAGTAATGCTAGATATAGACACGGTTTTCTTCTTACATAAATCATACAACTCGGTCACGATGATGAGCGAGATGCCAGTTACACACTAGTGAAAACATAGCGCTCTCATGTGGATTTGCGTGGTATTACAGAATGCAACATTACACAACCTCCAGGCACGATGATGAGGCAAATCTCAAAATGCACTCGATTTTTTTCCCCATAACAGTTTTCAAAATACGATAAAAAAAACTGACAAAGCTTTGTACTAATTTATTAACAGTCTCAATATATTTCCCCTCTATTTTTGTACTTCATTGCCATTGTTTTTTTAGTTTTTGATCCTTTATGAGTTTTTTCTGCAAAAAGTTCTGAATTACACGTATTGCTTATACATTTGGATTGTTTATTGATTATTGTGGAAATGCTAACGTCGTATGAGGCTTGTCGATTGGTTAGTGTCAATAAAGCTTTCTTGTTTGAAATAAATAAGGAAACGAGTTTTAGCCAATCAGAAGAGAGGGGTGGGACTTGCCTTCCTTTGACAAAATAAAAACGGAAGCAGTAGTGACAGCCGCCGACCTGTGTGTAGTATGCAGTGTTGCTAGCTGAAGCTGACTGAAAATACCTTCTTTATTACATTATATTACAAATGAGACAGAGGTCAACGTTAGCAAACCGCAGCTGATACTTTCGTACACTGAAATGGCACACGGTGAAATAGACTACAATATAGTGTTTCCGGATGCTGTGACATCAGGTGAGCAGCTTTTCATTGTGATGCGCGTCCATGCGTGCTGTTAGCTCAGAGAACACGGTGACACTATCTGACCGAGTAGTGTGGAATCGTGTTGTCAGCAGGGTAAATCGAGCCTGCCACGCTAGCCCGGTTCACAGTGGCTGTGGTCTTTGCAGATTGGCCGTTTAATGGTCTGTTTTGTTTTCAGAGAGACACTGGCAGAAGACAAAGGAGCCAGTTGTGATTCTGCTTGGCTGGGCAGGGTGCAAGGACAAACACCTCTCCAAGTACAGCTCCATCTACAATGAACAGGTGACAGTTAAAACCTGGGTTGAATACCGTACTGTTACATTATATAAATGACGTCTTCTATTGAATTTACATTTGGTAATGCATTAAAATGATACCAATATTGGGTTTTGGTTGCCCGTTAAAACAGCTGCATTTAAAAGTGCAATATTTACCTGTAATGTTGAATAAAGAAAAGGCTTGGACCCGGAGCCCTAGAGTCACGTGAGAGATACTGAAACATGCATGAAGGGGGTGTGGCCAACATGCAGTTTCACACATTTTTACTGTTATTACAAGTGTTTTGTGTAAATATGTAACTATGATGTTGCTCCATTGTGTGGTATCAAAGGGCCAATGGTGTGTGTTTATTTTTTTATAAAGAAAAAAATGATGCATTTTGAATGAAATAAAAATGTACTTCTTTTCCTCACCTTTAGGGGTGCGTAACCATCCGCTACACGGCTCCTTTGAAGACAGTCTTCATCTCAGAGTCTTTTGGCTACAAGGAGCTGAAGAATACAGCCCTGAAGCTGCTGGAGATCCTGTACGACTACGAGGTGGAGAACAGTCCAGTTTTATTCCACATATTCAGTAACGGAGGTTTCATGTTGTACCGCTACATTGTGGACCTGCTGCACACTGATAAGCAGTTTGGCTCCTTGTGTGTGATCGGGGCTGTGGTGGACAGCGCTCCAGGGAGCGGGAATGTCCGCGGGGCCATGCGTGCCCTGAATGCCACCCTGGGCCCCAACGTAAGTCCTGTGTTACGGTCTGCCCTGATAGCGGTCTTTGCAGTGGCTGTTTTTGTGCTGCGGATCATCCTGTATCCTCTGACCAAATACATCCACAAGAACCACTACGACGCGGTGCGGGAGAGGCCTCCAGGCTGGCCTCACCTCCACCTGTACTCCACGGCCGACCAGGTGATTCGACACCGGGACATCGAGATCTTTGTGGACACTCTGAAGCAGAAAGGCGTCCCGGTGGACAGTTTTGATTTTGTCTCCACCCCCCACGTGGGTCACTTTAGAAAATTTCCCGAACAGTACGCTCTCAACTGCCGCAACTTCCTGGCTGCTTGCGTGAAGGACTCGGAAGGGTCCGAGATGAAGAGACGGAGGGTTCAGGACCAGTGAAACCAGGTTGTTTTTGCCTGGAAAAGCATCCTGGACTGTGAGCTGAGCACACACGATGAGAATGCCCCACTTACAGTGTCTGGTATCAGTTTCTGCACTTATAATCAGCCAGGCTGTAAAGCTCCACTAATGTTTTTGGCATGAAGGCCATAACCTGCCTACTCATGTTTTTCATAAGAAATGTGTAACAACATAGGTAACATTACTACTACACACTGGAAAAGACATCGTTTAGAATAATTTAAATTGTATTTAATATTGCTGTGAAATGTGATGCACTGTAGATTAGAAGTAGTGATGCTAAACCTGAGGTGAATCTTGTATTTAAGATTTATGTCTTTGATTTTAATATTGCTAAAAAGACATTACAATGAAGGCAAAACCAACTTTTTAATGTTTCAGAAATGCTGCCTTGGGTATTAAAAAAAATCCTCTTTAGAGTTTGTTCTTTACACCATTTAGGCTGATAATGAATGTATCTTTATGTCCAGCACAGACTTTGTGTTTTTACTGATGTGCCTTCAATAAACTGAAATCCTCAGATTTTTCTACCCATGGTTTGTTTTAAATTTGCACCCGAGTTTTATTAACAGATTTGGTTACTTCCTTGATTTTTTATTTATTGATTTGTAATCTTCAATATGTGCATAAAAGATGACCTAATGTGAATTTAAAGGAGTAAATTGAGAAGGTCTGACCTCCTCCAGGCTCCTGACGCTGCGCTGGGAGGCCCTTCTGACCCTGGTGAGTTTACCGCCTCATGCTGCAGCTGGTGGCAGCAGCTGGAGAATCAGTCAGGTCTGCCGCCATCATCTGTAAAACCAGTCCTTTAATCAGGCATCATTTCCACCTGGTGCACAACATCAGGCGAAACCGATCACCTGATCAATCGTTTGGCTTCTTAACTGGACAGGCTGGTATCCCAGATGAGTGCCAGACTTTGAGTTCCTGAGATGATCTTGTGCTCCCTTCTTTATCTGTTATTATATATTTTCCTCACACAACAAAGTTTGTCATTAACTAAAACAGTAAACCAGAGTCAAAACCAGCCTGTTGTCCTCCTCTTTCCTCCTCCTCAAATTGTTCCAGCAGGGATGGTTTTTGAATGTCTGTGTCACGTCTGATGTGACATTTGGGAGCGTCAGCGACTGGCATTTGTCTCTGCACCCACCCTGACCTGGGTGCTTAATGCCTCATGTATAAAGCTGCTCGCTGGAAGTTTACACATCAGCACAGACAGCTGGATCCTGAAATCTAAGCTCTGTGGACAGTTCTGCCTGGGTTTATAGAGGTTTTAAGATCGTGGTAGCAAAATTTCATTCTCAGTGAGCAATTAACCACCGGAATATCCTAATTATACTTCTGTGCAATTGAGATTTAGTTTTATGAGAATTGTGTGTAGTATCAGAAAATCCCTGATACATTATAAAGGAGCACATTTTCATCTTTTACAGATAAATAAACAATCTTATGGATACAATCATTTATAAGTAGATGGTCTGATGTTTTTAATTTAATGAAATTGATGAAAGGGTGCAGTGGCGCAAGTGCTCCGGTAGAGGGCAGCATTGGCTCGCAGTTTCGTCATGTCTCACGAGCCTCTGGTGCGCGTCTACCTGACAGCCTCCAAACTGAGCGTGGGATTTTTCTTTTAAGTTATTATGATTATTTTAAACCTTCGGGAGGGATGGAGACAGTTAAAGTCTGGTTTCTGCATCCCTTCTGCTCTGGAATGAGGAAGAATGGCGGCGGTTGCTGTTTTGTGCTGCGTGCAATAACATCCTCACGTGCAAGATGTCGGGGTCAAGTCGAGAGAAAAGCAACATGACAGTCGCCAGAATGAGAATTAAGCTTGGTATTAAGAAAGTGATTCTTTTCAGTTAATGTTCAGCTGGGAAGAAAAAATGGAGGGGGGGACGTCACAACCCCCGCGCCTCAAACGCACTGAAAGAAGAAATTACCCCACGGAAGTTAATGAAGTCTCACAAGTTGATGAGGGGAAAATTGCAGCGAAGAGGGGTCAGTGCTTTCTCTTTAGCCTTTCCCTCTTCCAGGGAAAATTGCTGCGGTCAAGATCCATACTTTTAGAGGACGGCGAGCAATCCAACACAGGGATGAGGAGAGAGGGATGGGGGGGACAAGATTAATGGTATTAAGTGGTAGCACTTGGCAATGCGTTAACATACCGTCCATGTTCTCCGTCCCACACTGATAGTTTCATAGACCTTGGCTTTATACATTGACTTTTAGCTGTGATTTACAGGATTCAAATAATCCATCCGGCTTTTCATCATCAAGACCTGCGAGCGTCTTCCTCGGTGCCGGTTTTTATCAGTCGGAACCTCAGAACCTGGATCTGCTCTCCCGGATTGCTGGTTATCATGCAAAGTCCCACAAAAATGAACTTTCTTTCAAATGACCAGGTTGTTCTCTGAAACGTTCCCCCCTCTTGGTTTTAATGTCAATCTGAAATGAAACGCTTTTATTTACGTGCACGTTGACATTTTAGATGGAACCCGAGAACGCCCCTTTCTAGATCATTGGTTGGTGAAGTGCGATATTTTATCTGACAGGCACACACAAACAGGCGGTAGGAGATGGCATCTAATGGCAGATCTCTGCGACTCTTCCTCCGCTGATTTGATGTGATTTTATATAGTGTTTGACATTTTGATTTTAAGCCTGACATACTGTGATTTTATGGCCTATGAACAAAATGGTTTGGGGTTTTGTTTCACATGCTGGCCTGCAATAACACGATCAGGACGCGTGGTGCTCGTAAAGCACGCGTGTGGGAATGGGATTCATTTGTTGTACAGCCATTTTTGCCTTTCTAGTTGGTAAAAATGCTTATTTGTCAGCCCTGAATTGAGCCTTTTCAAAGTGTAGCCTGGCAACTTTGCAGAAGAGAGGAAAAAACACACTTAAGAAAGAAGTCGGTACAAACTCCCCCAAGGCCCAACTTGGGCCTTGAACAGGACCAGAACCCTCACCTTCTTTTTTCTTTCTGTCCTGGTGGTTTTGCTGAAGAAAGCCAGGACACTTGATGATGACCTACATCGTTGCCATAGAAATGGAGGGATCGTCTGGGCATAAACGGATCATATATAGTGGTATATTTTTTTTTAATCACCCTCGTCTGCCGGGGGACTATTTACCGCAGGAGATCCGGACCACGTGGTTCCAACCTCGCCGCTCTGCCTGGCTCCGCAGGTCAGGGCCTTGTGATGAGCTTGAGCGGGGCGCCTGCGAGGAGCCACTCGAGTCGCCCCGTCTTCCCTCTAACGAGCAAAGCGTCTGGTGGGAGCAGAGTCCAAGACAGTGTGATGGCTGAACACACGCGTGTTCACGTGTAGATGCCCACTGTCAGGAGGATGAAAACCGCAGGATCGGGACCAGCCGCCTTTGACTAACTTTAAAAGGTCTCCTGGTGTGTGTGTGTGTGTGTGTGTGTGTGTGTGTGAAGGAGAGGGGATCACCTTGTTGAAAGAGTTATAATCTTGGTCTATCTCAGCGCCTCAACCTTCTACTGAAGACAAAGCACGGCTGCAGAAGCAATGGAATGTGAGATAAAGGAGGGAAAAGAGAGAGATGAGAATGGAGGGAAAGATGGAAAGGGAGAGAAGGCGGCAGTGGAGGAACCTCTCAGTGTGAGTGCTGCCTCTCCCACATCATGGGGCGCCGCAGACTGTGTATCTCTGCCTATTCAAAGGTAGATCTTACTGGAGGTGTGATCGTGTGTGTGTGTGTGTGTGTGCGTGTGTGTGTGTGTGTGTGTGTGTGTGTGTGTGCCTTTATGAATGCCCTTGAACAGCACCCCTTCTGCTCTGCAGATCCCTGCTGCCACTGGAGAACATTTGACAAGCAGCAGGCTCTTGTTAGAGTGCTGTCAAATTAAAGGTGTGTGCATGTAGGTCTGAGAGCATGTGTGTGCGTGTGTGTGTGTGTGTGTGTGTGTGTGTGTGTGTGCATGTGTGTGTGTGTTTTAGAGGCTCTATTCAGAGCCCTGTCAAATTAAAACTACCAAACAAACTGCCAGTGTCATGCACGGGCCAAGGCGCATGTAGGATGGCAGCAGAAGGCCTTTGTGTTGTCTGTGTTCTCGTGTGAGGGAATGCGCGCGTGTGTGTGTGTGTGTGTGTGTGTGTGTGTGTGTGTGTACGTCATCGTTTATTCTTACTTCTCTCTTTGATGCAGGCACAGGCCTGTGAAAGGAGAATCTAATGAACTGCATCTAAATGTGTCACACACATCTTATAAGATGAAGCCTCAGTACAATTTGCTGTGATGTGTGTGTGTGTATGTATACGTCCTGAACATCAGCGGGTTAACAGCTGTGTTTCCATTATTGCAAACATCATAGTTGCTGAATATCTGGACAAATAAGTGACGTCTGCAAACTAAATTAATGTTAAAACAACATAATGTTGGCTTATTTTTATTATAATCATTTACTGCGTAACCTTTTGCCTTTAATGACAACAATCCTGTTCACACACATTTATTTATTTGTGTGTGAACACGTTCCCGTGTGCTCCCTGCAGAAACCGAGCCGGTCTTCTAACTTTGCCTCCGTTAGGAAATTGTTATGATTTATGAAGTTGCCGATGGACTAATATCTTTAGAAGTTTTATCTTGTATCCGGGCAGACGATTCATCTTAAAGAGTGATGAGGGGAGGATGTTCTCTATGCAAAAGGCATTAAAGCTAAATGAGGAGTCTATTACTCAAATCGGCCTGATAATCTGTTAGCTAAAGACCCCCGGCCGCTAACTAAGCAGATTAAGATATGTCACTGCCACCAGGACAATAGTCCACTACTTATGATCTCACACACACACACACACACACACACACACACACACACATACACACACACACACACACGCACAGACTTTTGACTCATCTACATACAGTTTCTCACTGCCAGCTCACTTCATAGAATTAATTCTCCCTTCTCCTCCTACTTTCTATGTGTCTGTGTGTGTGTGTGTGTGTGTGTGTGGTGTGTGTGCAAGAATGCACAGGGGGCTCATGAAGAGACCGTGTTCGTATGGACATGGACAATTCATCATGGCTTGATTAACATACAACATTTTATCGTCTTTCTGCAGACACAATAACTCTCTCTTTCGCTCTCTCTCTCTCTCGCTCTCTCTCTTTCTTATAAAGCGATAATTACTAATAATTTCTTTCCTCTGCTTAATTAAGTGATTTGCCTTTTGTAGTGGCCTAAAAAAAAGCAAGACAGATGAGAGAGTTTGAGGATCTTAAGCAACAGTTTCAAACGAGACAATCTGCTTGAGAGCCCTCAAGAGCCTCCCAGTCAGATCCTGGTGGGATTCCTAGTTCCCAGTTAGGAACCAGCATCACTGCAGTCCTGTGCATCATCAGTGGAACAAAGGTGTACATTAAGCTGTTTACTGGCCTCTTTGTGTCATTAAATACCTGAAGAACTGTGCACAACAGGCCAACTAGAGCTTTTCTGCTGTTTGCAGTCATATTTTAAAGCAACCATGATGTCTTTTTCTGTCTGAATCATCCAAATGAATTACATGACTGGTCTGGCCTGGCCTGGAAGCTGGTTGACCTGTGCTGGGCTCTCTTTTCTAGCTCTTGGAAGGATTGTTTTTGCCCCTTTTGGACTGAGCGTGTCCTTGGTGGCCATGGCCGCGCACTCAAAGGAAAATGCACACACCCTGTAGCACACATAAATTGCCATTATCCGAGGCGCCGCTGGTGGCAGACGCGCCCCCACCATCATCACCTCAGCTGACAAAAGTTAATTTGCACTAATGATGTTTTACTCCTCTCATTACCTTAAATCATCCCCTTCTCCTCCCTCCTCTTTTCTGCAGAGGGGGAGCGAGAGATGCAAACACGGAGACGCGGCGGTGGAGAAGAGGAGCAGCAGCAGAAGCGTCGCGCTGCGCTGACGTGCACGCCGGTGGAGGAGCTGCGAGCACTTTGTAATTGTTATTGTTCTGGATGAAGTTGATGTTCATCTGCTCTCCCTCCGCTGGCTGTTAAATATTTTACACCGTGGTGTAATTATCAAAGATGCTGAGTTAATTTTTGTTGGGAGGCCTGTGCACTCTCCAGCGTTTTTACTGTACAGCCCGCCGCAGCCTTATATTTATGTTGAAGCCTTAAGTGGTAGACTCTGAAATGATAACAGAGTCCAAGCTTAACGAGTGTGGAGTGTTTAATGTGTAAATGAGTGTTTTCTTCCACCCAGAGTATTACATTTTAATGGGGGAATAAAGTAAAGCATTATATTATAGATAAACCTCATTAGCCTCACAGTTACTGCAGTTCTGTCCAAGTTTAAGTGAAGTTGGAGACATTGCCTTTGTATTCCTCTTTTTTATTGATATTCCAGTTTTCCTCTGTTCGGTTCACAGCGACGAGCAAACACAGACGCAAATCTTGACGTTTTTAAAGAGCCCTATTAATCTGCAGGGTCAGAGGCAGCCTGTTTATTGCATATCTGTGCTACATTTGCAGGCTAGGTGCAGGATTAGGACCTTAACAGGGGACATTGTAATGATGATCATGTCATTTCTGGCCCTGACGGTTAACAAGCGCAACGTGTTTACAATACTCCTGCAAGGCTTTTAGAATGAAAGCACATGCAAGTGCCCCTTTAACACGTAGGTGAACAAACAGGAGCAAGAGTTAGCCCCTCAGACAGACGTCTGTCCGTCAAGAAGTCCACCATGCTTTGGCCCTGCTTCATTATCAGAGGACGCACAGTTGGTAGTCTTGATGTACTAAAACACTCCACACGAGGTTAAAGAAGCTCACCGGGGTGCCTGGTGTGTCTTTTCCCTGCTTTCCCAGCATGCTTTGATACCACATCTATTTGGGCAGCCCTGTAGCGTCCAAAGATCAACCTTCTTCCATGAAGGGGGAAAAAGAAATACTGAGAGGAGATGATTCTTTGTAGTACTTCTTTGTTAAAGGTGAACAGAGATAATCAAAACCACGTAACCAGGAAAACTATTAAGGTGTCATTGCACAAAAGTGACGTTGCTACGTGCTGATCATTTCACTCAGATTTATTGCCCGTGTTTAATTACTTTTGAGTCATTCAATTCAGGGTTTACTTTTTCGCCATATGTCATCCTTCTGAAGTGAGCTGCGTGGGCAAAAAGCTGACAGACGATATGTCATCTGCTGAATAACAGCCGTTTTGCCCCGCTTCCACTTTTATGTGAAGGGTGAGGAGATGAAACTGATCCAGGATCACCTTCAAATCCGTCCCGAGAACACAACCGAATGTCTGGAGGCACCTTTTCCCTCATGGATGCTGTGAATTTGGTGGGATTACATGCAGATAAATTCATTTAATTCTGAGATAGCTGTCCTCCCCTCCTGCTCTAGAAGATGCCAGAGTTCCCCCGAGTCTGATCGATAAGATAAATTAATACGTTGCCTCAACTGAGTTTGCAGGAATCGTTCGCCAGACAGAAGTTATGAGCCAGCGACCCTTCCCTCACATCCACTCTGAAACCTCGCAGTCATTAGCGGCCAATTGATGAGGGGGATGGTATTAGTCTGGAGACATTGGCAGCTCATCCTGAGAGGGGGCCATTTTTACAATTAGTTTAGGGGGTTATGAATGTGCACATGTTCTGTTTGAAATAGGCAATGTTCATTTTTTATATGTAATTGTTTCTGGAGGAGGCTTTTAGTGAGAGATGAGTTAGGATTCTATTAAAACCCGCACATCGCTTTCTTTTCCGGTTTTCATCACACTTTTCAGGTTGACCATACATGTGGAGGCAACGCGTCACACACATTCAGTTCCCGGTGTTTTCAGTGCAGAGGAACATTGTTGGGGTAACTTTTCAATGACAGCAGCGCGTCTGCAGCCCCGCGACTGACTGGAAATGACGGTAACAGTTTTCAGCACGACTGTCGTCCTCGGTAACGTCGATGGCCGCCTGACCTCTTTGATGGCGCTCGCGGGAGGTAAAAAGGCCTTGAAGAAGTTTCCTCTTTGTTGTCCGTGTGGATCAGTTTCATCTGGATCATCATTGTCTCTGTAGCCAGGAGCACGACTGATGTCGACATGAATACAGAAGCCTTTCTGTCTGACGGTTCTTTTTGTGTGTGTGTGTGTGTGTGTGTGTGTGGATGGAGTGTGCCGTGAATGATGATCAGTCGGTACGAAGGGGTGAAGGATCAGGAACTGTCCTGCATGATGGTTACACGACAACGAGGCGAGGACTTCCTGGTTGACACAAGTCCCCAAGTGAAAATGTGTGTGTGTGTGTGTGTGTGTGTATGTGTGTAGACAGCATCCAGTTTTCAGGATGATGTGTTGTCTTCTTCTTGAGCCATTCTGTCCATCCGTGTCGACCGTCTCCCGTCATTCTTCCCTCCTTGCGTGCACTTGTACGACAGGTATATCTGCAGTTATTTGTTCAACATAACTTTTTTGATGATACTAAAATGAATATTGTAAAGTTCACGCAACAATTAGTCTCATGTCCTGTCCTGTGCTGGGTTTCCTTCTTCTTCTGCTTCTCTATATTGGATATTGAGAGATTTAGAAGTTAGAGACAAAGAATGCGGGAGGATCTAGGCAAAAGGTGAAAGGAGTGCTACAAATGTGCGTTTACACAGTGTTTATGTCGTCACCTCGGTTTCACTATTTGGCAACACAAATGATTTTCCGGCCTTGGAACTCATCTCCATGCGTCACCGCATCCTGCCCCGTCGGCCTCTGGGAGGGTATAAAATCACACGGACCAACATAATAAAGGTAATTTAGTGCCAAGGCAAATTCCATAGCTCTGGGCCTCCGCCCCATGTTAAACAGCCCGCTGACCTTTAGCGTCTGATTTCATAAAGTGGGACGAAATCCGATTAGCTCTGGACAGGAAAGGTCAAACGCATGGGCAGTTGGAGAGGGAACGTCGCCGCTAGCTGGTCTGGGATGTACAGAATGGCTGCAGCAATGCAGACTGCAGCGCTCACAGTGTGGACAGTCTGCGGGTGGGAGGGGTGGCGCTAGCGCTGGCAGTTAGCCTCCGTGGCCTCTGCCGCTGTTAGCAGAAAGGGCAGCGTATCTGACACGGGTGCTTCTGTTTCATGTTCCAGTGACCCCCCGCCCCCCCCCACACACACACACACACAAACACACATGCGCGTGTACAAGCACACCTGGTAGCATCACACCACTTTTAGCCTGATAGCATCTTCTACTCAGCGAGCCTTAAAGTGCATCACTGTTTGGAGCTGTGTGTGTGTGTCTGTGTGTGTGTTGATTTTCTGTCCTTTCTTGTCCTGTTTTCTTTTGGGGATCCGGTTGATGTGAATGTCACAGCACATTGTGAAGTCGTCGTCTTCACTGATTGTTGGATTCTCTTCCTGACAGGCTTTGTTGCCAAGCGAGAAGCTAATCAGACCTTGTGTTCAGGTTAAGCAGACTTTTACTCAAATGTCTGACATGTCTTCCTTGTAATGTCACGGCACTATTTAAATAATATCTTGAATGAAGAAAGAAATTAAAATGGAGTCTTGCTTTGTAGTTTTCTGTGTGCCTTGCAGTTTTAAAATATATTATTTACATCTGAATGAACTGTGGGCGACACAGTTTATGTAGAAATTTGGAGCTGTGTGCGTTTGTGCGGGTTTGTGCTGTGTGTGTCTGTGTGTGTGTTGCTGATCGATGTGCACAGACCGTGTGTGTGTGTCTTGGTTAATGTTGATTGTGTCGGGGCCCAGCGTGGGGCTGACACCGCCGCATCTGCTGAATGACGGAGATGATGTTAACAAGCTCGGGGAGGCGGTCGCCACCCTCCTGTTTACAATGCAGGGGTGCTAAAGCTGTCGAGACCATAACTACTGCACACAGCTGCTGCATGTGTGTGTGTGTGTGTGCGTGCACACTAATACCTCCCTGTCCTCCACCTCTTTGTTGTCACACTCCTCATCTCCAGATCGCTGCAGAGCGGCTTGCCTGGCACTCCAGCTGAGAGCCGGAGACAGAGAGACCTTTTCAGTAAAGAAGCCTCCACGCTGCAGGAAAAGATGAAAAGCAAAGACACAGACGCAGCACCAGTAGCCAGAGAGAACAAACATTTGTTGTTAGTGTGTCTGGGAGGCAACACAGTCTTTCGGCTACGAATAATGATTTTTCCTGTTGTTAAATTGATTGTCGGGAAAGCACAACATCACAACTGAGACGATTAATGGGAGTAATCCTGGAAAATTCTCTGCAATGTTTCAATTCACAGTCCAGCTGTTCAACAAGGGCCAAGCCGAAGACCAAATTGACCCTTTCATTTAAATTCACCCACTGGGTGCGTCTTGAAACATAAGATTAGACGTGCAAAATGTTCAATATTAACATATTAGTCAAATTGTAAAGTGAACAACGTTTGGCCACCAAAATGAAAGTGCCGTATAGTTATATTTACTTCAAATTCAAAATTTTGATCAGTGTATCTCATATATCAAAATATTTGAATAAGGAACAACACCTTGAGTCACTTTTTAGCAATCTCTCAAGCTCTCCGGATTCCAGGACATGTTATTTGGAGTGAAACAGCAAGATACAAGGCCCTAATGGTTCTGAGCTAAAAGCTTAGCTCGTGTAGAGCAGCAGAAGTTAAAAGCTTACACAGAGTTATCATAATAGGCCACCCTCGACGGCAGCCAAGTCGTCTTTCTGAAGCAAGCGTAATTTCCCTTGATGATGATGATGATCAGCCGGACAACATGCTCAGAAACAATTAGCGCTGGCCGCTGAAGTGGACACTTTCCCCCAGTAAGGCAGTGAGGGCCAAGGCATAAATAAGTCCCCTTGTCAGCCATTGCCAGGAGACAGCTAATGACTCTCATTAATATGCAAAATAGCAGCCATTTTTTCCCTCCGTCTCTTCGTGTGTGTGTGGTTCGTCCATTCGCTCTCTTGATCTGTCCGATGCAAAGTGACCAGCTCAAGAAATGTTCTAATTGCGAGTCAATTATGTCATAGAGCTCGTTTAGATGTTCATTTGTATGCAAATTAAGGAGCTGCCGTGGAGAGGAGCGGGGCGTCACATAACACACGCACACACACACACACGATTCATCATTATTTGAGATTTTCATTAATGTGATTAAAGCAGTATTAATTCTTATTTGATCCACATAACTCAGCTGTCAATGATGAAAAATAGAAGAACAAGTGCGTTCATCAATAGCTATTTTCAGTTGTCAATATTCATTACTACTGCATCGGATAGTGATGAATTATAGATGTTTCTCCTCCGGTGGAGCCAAAAAGAGTGATGACTTCTTTAAGTTTCACTCTTGTTTTTTTTTCTTGGGTTGGAGAGCTCATCATTCCATCCACCTGGAGCAGCGTGACGTGTTGCCGTGGTTTGCTGGGACGTGTCAGTCCCAGTAAATGATTCTCAGATTCATAATTCTGCTGTGATCTGATCTGATCCCCTCTGCTGCTGATTAGACGCTTGCTGAAGCGAAGAGCTAAGACATCAATATGAAAATAAAGTGGTTGGGTAGGAACGACGAAGAATCATGGAGGAAGCGGAAGAAGGTGTGAAGGGATGTGGGTGTGATGAGAAAGAACAACGCCCCCTACAGTTGAGGCAGTTATCCAGCATGTTTTCGTGTGTGTGTGTGTGTGTGTGTGCGTGTGTGTCCACCGCCCCTCTTCATCAATAGCAGTGGAATATCCTGATGACATTGAGCAGTCATTAGAGCAGCCATCAGCAGTTAATGAACGGATGGAGTCCACAGCGAACCCACTAAATTCATTACCACTGTATTGGACTTGACGCTGCACATTAATAATTGCTTTGTCAGAGGGATATTTTGGATGATTAATATGGGTATTGATTAAGAATAGAAGGCAGTGGGTGTGTGTCGGTGGGGGGAAAGTGCACATACCAGCAGCAAGTTAGAGGAAGTCATTGACTGACTGTTGAAGACAGTCAGTGTAGAGAAGAGAGTGAAGCCCAGCTGCGCGAGAGTTGTGGTCGCTGTTCTGACATAGATTCTCCACTGTTCCACCCAGTGAACTCTGAAGGGCCTCCAAAAGGAGCTGGAGCTCTCTATGTTCTCTCACAGATAAGCTTCTGATTGATAGAGCATGGAGACAAGACAGGACTTTTTTGAACCTTTGGATTTGTGCGTGTGTTTGTGTTTGTGTTCGTGTCTGTATTGGTGTGTGTTTGTGTGTGAGTGCTCTCAATGGAGGCATCATGTTGTCTTCCAACTCGGCTCAGATTCATGACTATAGATCAGGCCATGTACTGGATATATAGATCCACCAAGTATATAGGTAAGCCATTCATCACAGCAGAGCTATAGATTCCCCGTGTGAGATTGTGGACCCACCACAGTCAGGTTTCTGCACATTATCTGCATCCTAATTACACTGATATTCTGAAACTTCCAGTTGGATTTTTCTTCTTTTTGTGTTTTTAGCTCTTCAGAAGATGGGCCCCCCTCCCCCCACAGAATATCTGCCTATTAATTAAACTATTTTTTGAGAGCTTTTTGGCTCTAAATAAATTGAACATTATCAGAATTTTTACTTGGTAAAATGGGGGATTTGAACTGACATCTGAAAGAGTTATCATTATAATTTGGATGTAAACACACTACCAAACATGCTGCTGTCATCCGTGAATCCATCTATCATCTTCATCACCACCGTCATCTGTGGAGATGATAAAGTGACGCCTGGCCAGGTTTCAACAGAGCGGAGGAGAAGAGGCCTCCCCCTCAGATTAGAGAAAGCCTCGGCTTCTGGAGGGACAATAGCAAAGAATTATCATATGAATATGACCACGGCGCCCCGGCCCGTTAAGACCATCAATCTCCTCACGCCAAGCGCCACGAAGCCAGATAACCCCCTGGATATCCCCTCTTAACCTCAATTTCTCAGGATGTATTAAGAGATGGTCGCCACAGAGACGGGAGGAGAGGGAGTCGGGGGGGAGCGAGGGGTCTGAGGTCGCGCCGATGGGTGCTGCCATTTTTCTCTCCGCACCCTCCAACCTCAACCTGAAACAAGTTATAACGCAATTAATCTTGTCCCACCAGGAAAAATATGGCAGCTAAGTGAATTTTACATGAAGACCCTCCCTCTACTTACCATCTTTTCTCCTGTATCCCAGCATCCATCAGATGGGCGAGTGTGAGATGAAGATAAATGCACGGTGGTCTGGTGGGGATGAGGCTTCTTTCTTAACACGATACAAAAATGTTTACATCTCAAAAGCTGAAAAACAAGTTTTTAAAAAGACTGAAAGGAAACTAAAAGTCTCCTTAAAACAACCGCACAGAGGAAGCAACAGGGAGACAGTCGGGAGAACGAAGGTCAGATCATTATTGAATATGATCGACTTCTCCATTTGTCAAGCACGTGTAGCGGCGGATAACGTAATGTAGGTGTCAGGGGGGGACGGTGGGGAGATCCATAGCCTGATGCTGGGATAGATGCAGGGAGGAAAGAAGACAGTGATGTAGATGCTTCAACCTCAGCCAGAATGAGCACGTGAGCGCTGCAGACAGCAGAAGAGAGAGAGAACACAGGTGTAATAGATTTCTGGTGTCTATATTTCATGTTGAAAATTGGCCGGTACATCCAGGCGGTTTGATCTATGGGGGCCGTCGTCTTAAGAAAAAACCTTAGTAAATGTGTAATTTCTCCCTTGATGGAACACAGAAGAAAAGCTATTCTTCTTATCCCCCTTTCTCTTGTTCTTTTGGGTTGTTTCCACACTCCCTTCCTCCCCTCCTCTTCATGCTCTTTGATGTCTCCATTTCATTACCAGCCCTCCATCTATCAACCCTTCCCTCCTATGAAAGAGTGACTTTCCTCACACACCGTTTTGGACGGGGTGATTGCGGGTGTATATCTGCCCCCGTGCTCACGGAGGGCATCTGCGCGTGTGTTCTTATACACGTCGCCAAAACATTTCACTAGCAAAGTGAAGACTTAAATTCAGGCCTTTTAGAAAAAGAGGAAGTTTTTGTTAATAACAATTTCCTTAGTGTTAACAGGATTTTACCTTTCTATATAAGGTTTTCAAATGTAACACTATCCGTGTGTATAGATAAATACGTTCAGTTTGAAGTTCATGTGGGAGCGACTCTGACCTCTGCTCGTCCCTGCAGCTCACCTCGGTCTGGTCTCAGTCAGATGAACACTTTCATCAGCTGCAGACCTGATGTGAACAGTGGATAGAGACAGAGCAGGGGCATTACCCTCTCTTCTTTCCCCTTTTTTTGTAAAAGAGAGAATAAATGGGGCACGGAGCTGAACGGCACCGCACTACTGATGTGTAAAAGATAAAGAAGGTCTCAGCATTGATGTACGAGCATGACGGCAACAGAGAAGAAGAAAAAGAGGAAGAGATCAGGGAAACAAATGGAAACAAATAGTTACATCTCCAATACTTTTAAATACAAAATAATAAAAAGAATAATCATTACAAGCAAACCAGATAGATAGATAGATAGATAGATAGATAGATAGATAGATAGATAGAAAAGAGAACAACAAATATGCCAATTAGGAGCTAAACACTCCCAGCAGTGAATGATAAATGAATAGAAGCCATCAGTTAGCATGAAGGTGCTGGTTGGTGGTGAGCGTACTACTAATAATGGCAGATCAGTTGTCTCTATCAGCGATGGGCCGGGCAGGCTTTTTAATCACGGTCCAAGGGGTACCGGGCCTCTCTATCATCATTGAACTATGTCCAGGGCTAATTGTGGCTATATTTCACTGTCCCTGCGGCCTGCACACCGCAACGATCGGCCGCTCTACTGCACAACGAGCGCTGAGACACAACGCCAGAGCCGGGAGCAGCAGATGGAAATAACTTGCCTCTAACAAAAGGGAGGAAAATGCAGAAAGAGAGAAACAAAACTGTTACTGGGAAAATTGATTTATCAGTACAAAACAATCTGGACACTTAATATATGATCAAGTACAAGTTTTGGAAAATAGCAGAATTCCATCACTGGTCTGTGTGTGTGTGTGTGTGTGTGTGTGTGTGTGTGTGTGTGTGTGTGTGTGTGTGTGTGTGTGATGTGTTTTGACGTGAGGTGAATTCACATAACATTAATGGAAGATAACCTCTTTCTCTTTAAACCACCATTACGCCTACTTTATGAAGGATTGTTTTGGTGCTCTCTTAACCAACTTACTATAAAATCACAGCGCTAGAAACACCAGCTAAAAGCAAAAGTCTGTTTCTGGAAAGAAGCTACAGATTACCAACACAAATTGAGTGATAAACCATTTAGAGCCTGGTCAAAAATGTGCCTGCAGCAGTGTGTGTGTATGTGTGTGTGTGTGTGTGTGTGTGTGTGTGAGTGCGTGTGTGTGTATCTGATAGCACTTACAGGACTCTATCATCACACACGGCTGTTCTGTGGTTTTCCAAAGAAGCTGCGGTTACTGTACAGATGTGCATTAATGTGTTACTGCACACGTGCATGTCAGCACATTCTGAGATTGTATTTTGACCTTTATGTTTTCCCCCGTGCTTTAGTTTCAAAAACACATTTACCCAATCGAGAAAGAGACACTCAGCGGAGCCACCTGATGCCGAAAACACAGAGGCAACATTAGAAGTCAAATATATCACCTAAAAAGCCGTGTAACAGCGTTAGCGAAGGAACCGTACTCTGCTGCTCTCAGGGTTGAGTGATATTAGCCCATAGAAAGGAAATTAAAGCATGGGTTCAGGCCTCATGTAACACCTGTCTGCCATCACTGAAACACTTATTAGCTGCCACAATCCATTTTCTCCTAAACAGACTGTAAAGTGGCCCCGTAAAAACGTTGGGAATAAAATAAAAGTCAATGAAATTGGTGAAATATGCTGTTTTGCCCTGAAAGGGTCTTTTACAGCTACTCGAATATTACAATGACAGGCTTTTCTAAAGAGGCCCAACTGACCTTCCTAAAACATCATAATTGGGCCATTTTTTATAACCTTATAAAGTAAATGTGTCCCACTTTTTTGTTCTTGGGACACATAAAAACTCAGGTAAATATTTGCTCAAAATAAGAGCCTGAAGCATTTCTTTAATAACACTTGACTGGTTTGTTAAGATATTCTGACTTCTGACTAAAATATATGACTAAGCATTGATTAGTCATATATTGTCGCTCATAGGAAGCAATTTGCATATACTTTTTGCAAAATATCACAAAAATATATTAATGAGAACACATCAGGTTCAGAGGCAACGCGCTCATTTATGTAAAGATGTAATGTTTCCACTTTATTTCTGTCAAAACCGTTTAAATGCTTTGAGAAAGCATAAAAAGTCCTCTATTGTGAGAAAAGGTGACAGTCCGTCCCTCGCAGGAGGTATTCACTGGTGAGATGGATGGAGGCAATCCTTCCCTTTCATCAACCACCTCATTAGTCCCTCTTACCCATAAAGCCGTCCCATCAGGCCATGCTGTCATAACTCACTTTACAGCATTGATTTTAATCACAGCAAATGTAAACATGCGTATTATCAATATCAATGCACAAAATAACGCTGTAATATGCAATTACCGAGTGGCATTGATTTTTCTTGCCTCCCCCTTCCCCCTCTTCTCTCTGCTTCAATGTAATCATAAGATCGTCCTACTTTGAACTGATTTAATAAGGTTGTTATATATAAATATATATAGCAGGCAGACTCTGGCTCAATATTACAGAGGTGATTTTCATAAATTTCAATGCAGGGATGAGCGTGTGTGAGTGTTTGGCCTGGAGGGAGGTGAAACCAGGACAAAGCGGTAAGACTTTATTGTGGTGAAGAGGAGGGCATGACAATCACCGCATATAATTACCTCCTTTTTTCAATGTACTTTCACTTTTTGAGATTTTTCTAGTTAGCGGTAATATGTGCTAAAAGGAAATATGAGGTAGATCACTCAGTGATATGAGGATAATACGCTTTACTGTCTGCTGATCGCCCGTGGAACTGCAGTGCCCTGAAACCCGCCAAAGGACATAATTTCATTTCTCCTTCCTGTCCTATCATTCCTCTTATCTCTATAATAAAGTATAAAACAGCTAAAGTGCTGCTAATCATATATAGCTCCAAAAGTTTTTTTGGCCACTAGAGGGCAACAGCATCCAAAAGGTGACATGCATGAATAGACCTAACCGTTCTCTTTTAAAAATATTAACTATTCATTAATTATAATAGTTTTCACTGAGAGACCCAGAGTAGAAGGCTATAATTTAATTATATAATCTTTTGATTAAGTGACTTTCCTGCATAACGCCCCCCAGTGGCCAATTCTGACGTCGAGAAAATACTGCGATGTTGGTCTGATGCAGATCTATGGCAACAAAATTAAAAAGTCACCTTATTGAAGTGTTTTCACACATGCAGACACAACAGTTAATTATTCCACTTTAGAAATGATAAAACTAAGACATTATGATGTGTTTATATTTTTAAAGTGTTTATAGTTTAAACTAACAAAGGATAACAATGGAAAACACAGCCCATGCTTTCAGGTGACTCTCTTCAGATCAATATGTCAGCATTTGTCAGTGATTGCTCTCTGTTCGACCTGACCACATTCTCAGGGTGTTTCTGTTTTGTCTCCTGCACCGTTGACATGTGTATTGAGGAGAGGATCTCCCATTCTACATGACTGGCTTCAGTAAAAGCCTGATGGTTACCTGTCTGTACAGTACATAAAAGCACCGGGGAAGGACGGAGAACAAAAGAGTGTGACGACAAGAGGAGAGGGCCAAGAGAATGCACTAAAATCACATCGTATAACGAAGATGAAGCCTGGTGCACATGGGCACCGAAGACAAGGTTCCTGCATCGGTGCTGACTGTTAAAAGAATGATAAAGCTAGCTGAATAAATGATTAACTACATCACAGATTCAATTTTTATACAGCCAATTCATCTTTGCCTTGCTGGCAGCACAGTCGTGCACTTATGGAATGTGGCTAATCCATAACCATAACACTAGCGTGGCAACACAGACGTTTATATATGTGAGGAGATTTTGCTGTATGATAATGTAGAACATGTAGAATAAGTTTTGCTGGTCACATTCGTACCAACAGAACATTAAAATCACATATTTTGGACTTCAAAAAGTAAGAATCTTGTGCAAATTATTTCTTTATTGGCATTCTATCTGAGCTTCATAAATCAGAAGCTTGTTAATTTTGAATTTGTGCAAATGGCATGTGTATTAAAAACACTAATTATGCTGTGATAAATGACAATGCAACTCTCTTCTCTTCGTTGCAGCTGTTATATGAAAATGTATACCCGCTGTGCTTTGTTCTCCACTTTCATTCAGAACAGTTCTAATGAGGACAAACTGCTCCCCGGTTGAGCCACAATGGCTCCGTGGACTCTGAAGAGATGTAAAAAGGCTGAATGGAAATGAGAGGGGCAGTAGAGGTCAGGTTTCAGCATCAGTTCTCATATTCACATGCACGCACACACACACACACACACACACACACATACACATATGCAGCTACGTGTGCACAAATTGCTGTTGCGCACTGAGGTGTCATGGACGCATAATGGTGACAGCAGCCATCTCTCTAACCATTCCTCTCCTGTAATATCATCATTTAAATCTCTCTCGCACTCCCATCTCTTAATATCTTCATCTGAATAGCCAGCAGGTGATGGGATGGTGAAGCGGATTCAACATCAGATTGAGAAAACATATTAGGAAAAGTGGAATAACTGACCGTTAACCTTATTAGCATGGAAAAATCAGGAAAGCGTCATTTTTATTTTCCTTATTTTATTTAGATTGATACAGCAGACTTGAGTGTATACTTTCAAACTATATAAGGCCACAAAATATTTTAAAGAGGTTGTAGAAGATAATATTTTGAGTCATATATAGATTTTTTCCAATGAGAATTAAAAATACATTTGACATAATTTATTAGCAAAACGAATTTTTTAATGTGACCAATTAAATAAGATAAATTGGTGTTTAATAAACATTTTTATTTTAACTGTGACAGCCCATGCTGTTTGATGTTAAGTGTTGCTCAGTGTATTTTCCACCAAAACTACATTCAAAGTAAAACAGACTTTATTCAGTAACAATACACCACAATTAAAGTCTGAATATAATAAAGATGTACATATTTTTAGATTAGACATAATTTTCATCAAAAGCTATTGTCTAAATATATGAAATAAAAGCATGACTAATATACAGGATGTAAGAAATTGTATTTTTATTTCTATTGAAATGAAATGTCATCCTTGCTCCATAGCTGAGGTGAAGTCCGCCATCTTGTTTTTGGATCATTAGCGTTTGCAGAGTTCACTCAAAATCCTCCGGGGAATGTTTAACTACATTCATGGTCTCACAATTTTCGAGCAAAGATAAAGAAAACTGAATAACCTTCCTGCTTTTTTTAATTTCCCCCAGACGCTGCTGCGTCATTGCTAAGCTAACGGCTAAACGTTAGCACGTAGCTTTGGGGATTCATAAGCACAAAACGGCTAAAACGAAACCAGATATGTTTAAAGAAACAACCAAACGAAGCGAACGAACGAAATTCTCGTTCATCCAGGTCATAGTTATCCAAAGTTAGATCTTTGCACGCAAAGATCTAACTTTGGATTACAAAAGGAAGCTAGTTCCACATTTAGGATTTTCCTTGTTGTGATTTCCAAGGCTCGTTGAGAAATGTTTGTTTGGACCAACGTCACTTGGTGAGTTAGGTAAATAAATAAATTTTTGTTGTGGATAGATAGATAGATAGATAGATAGATAGATAGAACTTAGAGTCACACTCGTGGCTAAATATATGTAAAATTATCTCCATTTAAAGTCATAAATGTGCAGCTGTAAGTAAAATCATTAGATTTGTACATTATGAGTTGATGTTTACTGATATTATTAATAATAGAACATTACAGAAATAGTAATTGTGGTTTGATGCCATTTCTTTGTAAACCATTATTTATTATCCTAAAACATCCATTTATTTCTGTTAGAATTTATATGCTATTGATTTACATCTCAATTTCTATCAGGCTAATTCCCCATCAATGGTGTTTGAAATTTATGATAAAACATTTTACTCTCATGGTTTATTGTAAAGTTTGCATGTTAATCCGTGTTCCAGTTTATACTTCTGCATCAACATTTATGGTTCTTTTTGAAACCATTTTGTTTGGGGATGAAACTAAAGCCATATGTGGATTTTGGCTCATGTGTTTTTTATTGTGTAAATGCATATGTTTTGTGCCAGTTGTCCACCGTGTTGATAATGTTGTAGTGCTAATCTAATTGAGGTCTGATTGGTGCCATGTGTCTTTGCATCTCTATCTTTACGTGGTTGTTTTCTCTAAGGAGTGCAAGTGCGCAGCAGAGGAATCATGCAGTCATCAGCGGTTGCCAGCTGTAGGAAATATCTTCATTTTCAACGTGTGATTCTGACACCTGAGCTCAAGGCATCTCTGTGGATGTGCTCCCCGTCCTGCACGTGCTTGAGTGATAGTCAGCCATCCCCGCTCCCCAGCAGCTCTGTCTTTAAATTGTGTCTGTGTTTTATAGATCTGTGTGTGTGTGTAAGACAGAGAGCATGTGCGACCAGCATGTGTCCCATCCATCAGTGTTAACATGGCACATTACTGTTAATGAATGATATTTGTGTTCCGCGTGGATGTCAGGAGGGAGGAACAGGAAAGCAAAACAAGGCCTCCCCAATCACCTCACCTCTAGCCTCCTCGTTTTCTTTATCAGTCTTTTGCCAGTTTTGCATTTAAGGAATTTGTTCAGCCTAGTCTTGGCTTAGGTTATGGGAAATGCCTGACAAAATAGTTATTTTTGCCTACAATTAAACCTATTAGAATAACCTTGTATGCAAAGTAAAAGCTCATGGACATAAATAGGTCTCCAAGATGCATTTTTAGTTGCATATGCTGTATTTTCAGTTCTTAGAGACATGGTAACCTTCACCGCTGTGCATGAAAGAAGTGTAAAGTAAAGATATCAGGAACACCAGTGTTACTGTGTTGAAGAAGCTCATAATCCACTGCTCACAAATTGTTATGAGGTTGACTGCTGATGCAAGGAGAAGCACCGTGATTTTATGAGCATGGGGGGTAAAAGAGTCCCTTATGTTCTCAAATCATGGTGTTTGTAATATGATGAACAAGCTGCTTGAACCTCTGAGGTCCAACCACCCTAGAATTGTTCTAAATCATGTCAGTATCATACAGTTTTAAACAACATCGCTGCTGTATTTATCTATTTTCCCATTGTTCCTGCTGTGGATAATGATGATGATGGGATGAATACACATGTTCTCCTATTGCAAACACAACTAACGGTGTTCTGTCACACAGGCCCCCAGCAGATGTCACTCAGTCATTAGCGAAAGATGTGTGAGATGAAGCCGTGACACCACAGTCGGCAGGCTTTGAAAAGATGTGTGAGAACACGCAGTGAACACGTTACCTCTCACCTCAGCGGGGCAGCAGCAGCCTACATTGAATTACACTTCCATTTATATCATATACTGCATACTAGTGGGATATTAGATAAGCTCCGTCCCTCTTTGTCTCCGTCTATATAAAATCCCTTTATGAGGAAAATGATGTTGTCCTTTATTGGCAAACATGACACAGACAAAGACAGGAAAACAGGCTGCAGGGATGTGGAAATCACAGGCAGTCACCGCCATCAAATGAACCTGCGTCACGAGCTGATATTGATAGCTTTGTGTGTTTTTTTGCCCTTGTAATCCCCCTTACAACCTCAAGTCAACCTCTGAGGTTCATGCCCTGCTCATTCTGCTGTGTGAAGGGGATTCACCACGACGAGCATCAAAACATCGTTAGAATGTGTAAAACAGGAATTTGACATAAGGTCACACTGGTGTGCCATTTCCTAGGTAGTTGTTAACAAGCTGCAATTTTAATATAGAGCCAGCTGTTGTCCTTTTCTGTTGCAAGGAATCCCAACAACTTTTATTTACCTTATACTGAACAAAATGGATTTTTTTTTTTTTTTTTACAGCAGGGTTCAAAATCCTGGGTTAAATTTACTTTCTGGACATTTGTGCATCTAAATATATGAGGATGTCCATTTTGTGTGGATTAATAAAAAGGGCTATAACATATAACTTGTGCTTCATTGGGCCAGAATTTATGCAGCTCCAAGGGCAGGAAGTAGCCGAGTCAGAAACAGGAAACAGGAAATTATTAGCCAGGATGATCTGTGCACATTGGCTGTAGAGTACATCAAGAGAACAACAACAGATATGCACCTGGAACTCTGTGCATGTGTGGTGTGTGAGGAAGAGGAAATCATTAGAGACAGACAGGGGTCTAAGACCTAGCTGCTACCCTGAAACCCAAGAATCATGTCCATTTGTGTTTGTGTGTTAAGCCACGCTGAGCCACCTCCAGCCCAGCAGCTGCAGTATCACAGTCGGCCATGTCAACACATCACGTCCTGAAAACATCACAACATTCAGGTAAAATTAGGAACTGCAGGAAGCACCTGATTAAAGGACAGGATAGGAGTGTGTGGACGGTGTGCTGCATCTTCTGGCTGTCACTGTGGCAGATTAAACTGTCTGAGGCGTGCAGAGGAAAAACTATATGAAATAAAAGCCAAGCATTAATGACAAATAATTTTATAACTTGTCCAACCCAGAGTCAATATGGTTTCATGTTGGGTCAGGACGCATAAATTGTGCAATTGATTTGAAATCGTATTAGAGTAATATCCTCAGACGTGGTGTGTGTGATTCTGCATCTTGACAGTTTAAAGTACAGACTGACGGACTGGCTGACTCATCTATTTGTGTCACGGTCTCAGTGAGCTGGATTTTTCCCAACTTTCTTTAAATAGAAGTCTGTCAGGACAGGTGTTTCCTGTGATGGAGGGACAGGAAAGAGGGGGTTAGAATGATCTGGCGCGTGTGTGCGTGTGTGTTTGTACAGCAAGGCCTGCTGATTGTTGGCACCTGTGTGTTGTTTATGTGCATGTTAGTGTTTCGAGCTTCATTTGAACCAGTCATTTTAACCGTGCAGCTTGACCAGAAATGAAAGGCTAATGTAACGTCTCAAATAAAGCCACCGAGCTTCTGAGGATATTGACCAGTGCACTTAACGAGAGTTGGCTGGGAGTTGTCCCACATCATGAGAAGATGCCGAAAGAAACTTAAACCTCGACAGTGGGGTTAAGAAAAGTCCCCCTTCTCCTCTAATTCTCCTCCCTTGTGCTGCTTCTGTCCTCTCTCCATCCATCCTTTCTAATCCTGATGGTGTTAATTGAAAGTCAGGAGAGGGCACTCTTGCGGTTTCATTATTAATTTAACACTCAGGGTAACTTAAAGTGCAATTTTCACCCACATGTGGAACAGAAAAATCAATGGCCGCAACAGCAGCAAGCATCAAGGTTGATTACTGATGCACGGGGGGAGACAGGCACGACAGCAGCTACTTGAAGTGAAAGAGTGATGTGTGTGGTGTCTGGGTGGTTTTGGTAAGTGTTACAGATGCATCTACGCTGTTCTGACACCACCTCTGTGAACACAAAGACGATATCAGCTGATTAAAAATGACGTGAGGCTGATGTATTCCACTGTGTATACAAGTTTGTGAGTTCTTTCATCATCCTGTGCACGACACGGGTACCTTTGTCACGTGTGTGCTTGTGTGTTGCACTTCTCCATGTACATGCATGGCATCCAGTCTTTTTCCCTCTAGCTGTTCACTGGTTGGTGCTACGCTGAGGATTAAATGAGGGGAAATAAAGGTATATTGCACAGTAATGCAATCTGTCCCACCAGTTGAGAGATGAGCAGGCTGCCCTTTGCGCTGAGCGGACACGCAGATGATTTAGAGCTAGCAGATGGAAAATTCTAATATGTTAGCCTAACCCCGAATGGCTAAGAGCTAATTTATTTCAGACCCTGCACAAGAATTACAGTTCTTAGATTTCACCCCCACCATGCTCTCCACTCTTAAACCTACAAAAGGAAGTAGAAGAAGATTATATAGAAGTTTATGTACAAAAAAAAAATTGACAGCAGTTAAAGATGCAGCAGTTATGCATTATGCTTTAAGTCCCGGTAAAAACAAAAATGAAGTAAAAATGTGTGCCATCAGCGCTAGCCTGTGCCAATGGGTTGTGTCTGTACTTTTACCTCATTTGAAGTGAACTTTAATTTGGCTTGTCGAAATTATAACTAAGACGTTATGTGTTTGGCGTTGGCTTCGTAATAGCGTCCCTCCCTGCTTCATCTGTTCCTACATTCAATTCCTGCACAGGGTCCCTCCACCAGACATTTTAGGTCTTATTGAAAATAGGAAAATGCATAAACAGCGTGTGATTAGGGCCAGGAAATTCACAGGCACGTCTCTTGTTAATTAAGGCAACACACACTCATGAGGATACGCACCCAGCGTTGTCCCCTCCCCCTCGTTTGCCTCTTGCAGGATGAGGTATTTTAGTGTGATCACCCCTAAGTGGACATGTCTGCCTTGATAAACACTTTATGCAGATCAGCTTCCACTTGTTTTCCTTTCTTTTAAGAGAGAACGAGGGAGAGAGAAAGAGAAATAATACCTCTCTAATTGACCCATTTGGCCGCTCCTCTGCCCACAGGAGGGGGCCTCGGCTTTTAATGTTTGATCGGCCTAATTTCCCCAACACATCATTAGTGGCCATCTTCAGCCTCGACTCTTAATAACCTCTTTATGAGGCGAGTGGATGCCGTTAAAAGTCTTTGTCTCTCTCATCTCTCTCCACAGGTTCCGGACCCTCCTCGTCCTCCTAATTAAGTCAGATATTTCAAAATATGGTAATGGAGGACTAAACCTGTTTGAATTGAATAAGAAAGCGTCTGCTGGACTCTCCCACCATTTACATAATTTCATTATCAGGTAAAACACACTAATTGTGCATTGCATGGGTTTGTGAGACAGAGTGCTGGGATGGAGTGAGCTGGTAGCTTCAAAAAAAAAAAAACAAAAAAGCAACACTAATTGCAAAGCGAATGGCAGCGCTCCAGAGCCAGGTTTTATAAAAGCAACAAGCCATTTACGCAGAGGCTAATAGATTCCTGAGCAGCTTCTTGGCCATTCCAGCAGTGTAGGGTGAGATTTTCAGAGCAAAAGCGGATGTTTTATTACACATTGTATTCTAATAATAGGTCAGCACTTGCAGTCTAATGTGCAGAGCAGCAAGACACTAACTCTCATTCATTTGGCATTAGTAGCTGCTTTGTACTGTTGCAGAGTGATTACAGAAGAACTGAACCCATCAGCTGCAATCACACACAGTACTCTCAATCAGAGGACCATATCAGAAATGAGAAATTAAAAAAAAACTTGTTACTGTACTCTGTGGCGCTTGCAAAGGTTTTGGTGAGTTGCCAGGAAATGACAGCATGTTGACATCCTGCCTGTTTTCTGTGCAAGTGCACTCAGAACTTCCCTTGTTGTGAAGCATCTTGTTTTTGTCCAGATCACCCAGCATCTCTCCCCCAGTATCACGCGATCAAACTTCCTCTTACATTCAGGGAGGGAATCAATCTGTCTAGGTTGCAGGCACTCAGCTGATGATTACTGACACAAACTCACCAGGACACAGCTGTGGAGAGGAACGGTGACTTCACAGGCAGATTTAATACAGAACAATATGATTAGCTAGCCCTGGGAAAAAAAAAAAAAAAAAAAAACTCTGGATGATGTTCAAAAGAAGAATTGTGAGGCTTGCTGTAAGAGGAGCAAAAAAATGGTGTGTGCACATCCAGGAAAAAACACAGGTGCAGGACAAAGACATGGAGGAACCAAAAGGTCAGCAGAGTCCCAATGGCAATGTTTTAGTTTTAACTTGTAATATTCTAGTTTAACAGGTTTGGCCTTTGCTGTTCATGACGCCAGCCGTGTTTCAGGACACCTTAGCTCCTCATCAGGTGCTGGTTGTCGTCTGTCTGCTCCACATTACCTTGTCCCCTGATTACTACATGAGGGGGGTGTTTTTTTTTTTTTCATACAAATTAGTAGATAAATAGATAGATACTCCACAACCATTGGTGCTATTCAACCCCCTTTCCTCCACCAACTCCACTCATCCAGCCTGCGCCTAATGATGGGGGCTGGGGAGCAGTAATGAAAAACTATACATCACAATCAGCTGGACAGTCCTATTCATGGCTATGCATTATGCTCACTATTCATAATCATCGTTGGTGTGACAGAGGGAGAGATGTGGAGAGAGGAGAGCAGGAAACAAGGCAAGAGCAAAGGGGATAGATGGTAATAGGAGAGGAGAATAATATAGAAAAAGATGTGGAGTGAAATGGTCTGGAGAAATGATGAAATTGTTTGACGGAAATGGAGGAAAAGTGGAAAAGGAACCATGGCAGAAAGCAAAAGTATAAGGAATGAAACAGGATCAGGGTGAACAAGGTGTTTACAGTGACTTTATCAGTTTTTTTATTATGAATCCACTGTTCAATAGTACAGTATTACTACTTTGGCTGACTTCAGTGGAATAGTAGATATACACATTTATTTTCAGAAAGTGCAGATCCATACAATATCCAGGTACACCTGATGTTTTTCTGTTTGAAAGAATATTGGCATGGCACTTCGGAGGATGCACTTATATTACATTAGGAACGCAAAACCTTTTTTATCATATGTTAAGGACATCTTGGAGACCATAGATCCAATTTGGTAGGCAATAGCAGAGAACATGGCTCAGGGTGGTGTCCCTCAGACCTCTGGATCAAATCCAATTATGCCTCGCCACAAATGTCTGGTTCATTTGATCAGCATGAACAAAAGTTTTGGAGCCTGGGCATCACGCTTGAGTTCAAGAATAAGTGCTCTCAAGTACAGTTCATGTGTATTCAAGGAGTGGCTTAAAGCAAAACAATGGAAACGGTCATGACAAAGGGTTTAGTCCGCTATGCTTCTATAGTCTAGACGATACGAAGTAGGACATACACAGAAATTACAGTGGAAAGACAAAAGGAATTCACTTTTCCCTCTATTTCCCCTTATCTGCTGCTCATTAAGCAGGATATCCCCTCTTCACAAGGTTATTTGTCTGCCACTGCATGCTGAGCTCCTTTTGCCATCCACCGTCCTCAGGATACAAGTGTGTGTGGGTGTGCGTGTTAAAATATGCTGTCACAGTGTGAAGGTGTCTGGGTTAGCATATTTGTTGGCTGAAGGAAGGCAGAAAGAAAGCAGGGAAAAAGCTGATTGCCTGGGAAAAAAAGAACGACAAGTCTGAATAAGAAAATGACGAAGGGAGGTAGACACACATACACAAACATTCGCCCAGAATCCTTAGGGGGAGCTTTGTATTAGGACAAAGCAGCGTAATAAAAGTCGGATCACATAATCACTTTGACTGCAGTGAAAAAAAACTAGTCTTACTAGGCTAAAATACCCAGGGGACAAATAATAAGGTTCTCCTATCAAACATGGTGGGCCAGGCTGTTGCCAGGTGTCTTTGCACAAGTGTGTGTGTGTTGTTTGCAGAGCAGTATGAGAGAAAACAATTGTAGATGTAGAAACATATTAAAACACCACAATGCACACAGGCGGACCCACACAAACAGCCATATTTATAGACTGGTTGCTTACAAGCCAGCACATGTCACCGCTGTTGTTAATCCCATACAGGCTGCCTAATGAGACCATACTTCACACAGTTCGCGTTAAGGGTGTGTGTGTGTGTGTGTGTGTGTGTGTGTGTGTGTGTGTGTGTGTGCGCGTGCCCGTGCCTTAATTGCATATGTGAGCATGTCTATGAGTGCCTGTGCATGTTTGAAGTGCTGTGTGTGTGCGTCACCCCTGACCTTGGCCTCGCCAATGTCTTTTTCCATCTCATTAAATATGTATATCTTAACACACAGCCTTCTCACTCACTCACAACTGCTTTCTGTGTGTTCCACACACTCAGAGCCACGTACACACTGAAGCCTATTTGCATGAAATAAATTTCAACCTGGGGACAGAAACAGAAATATGACTTACTACTAGAATAGGTGGGCAGGTATGAAAAATACAAAATGGACACTAACAGGGTAACTGATGAGCTGAACTGTCAGTTTAATAGTTGCATCTTTGTTCCATGTATCTCAAGCTGTCTCCCTCTGTGTCTTTGTCCACTGAGTCTCGATGGAATGTGGGCTAATAAGAATGATGTGGCTCAGCGATAAAAGATGGCTGTGGCCTCCTGTAAAACACAGACCATCCGCAGCATTAATTATTGACCAGGCGGAGGCGCCGCTTGAGGGCTTTACAAGGGAGGAATGCGTTACACTGACCACGAGGACACTTTATCATCATTTGACACAAAACACAGCGCACTCAAACACGCGTGGATTTTAATTTAATTGTGTTTCCGATTCTACATAAATGAGTTGCATAATCATAAAATAGCATTTAAAAAGTATTTTCAAAGAGTTCAACATCCTGAAACCTTGAACTTAGAGCTCTTCATCTAAATTAGTACAGTCCAACTTGATGCATGTTGAAAAGGTCTTTTTTATCTAGTTATCAAACAACTGATTGATCAGACTTTGCAGACGTGCAGTTGCACCCTAACAAGCAGCAGGAACAAGACATGATCAATGTATGCAGTGTGTGTAGGCATGTGTGTGTGTGTGTGTGTGTGTGTGTGTGTGTGTGTGTGTGTGTGGTTGGTTGTCTGTGGAAGTCTGAAGCCGAAACAATTGGAAATCAGATTGAAACTCACTTCACCTTATACCTTTTGGCCCTAGCTTGTGACAATAGATTGGCCAGGAAATCCAGTGCAAAGAAAAGCGAACAGGAGCCGAAAAAAAAAGATAAATTCCAAATGTTTTGCTGCTGTGTTGGTTGTAAAAATTTAGCCTGCATTACATGCGTGAGGTTATGTATGTGTACAGAGAACGGTGTGTGTGTGTGAGTGACCGTGAATTCGGGTGTGTACCCGAGTATGTCGGGTGACCTGGCCCATTTTAATCTGTGGCAGGGAGAAGATGTGGTGAAAACCATTATCACCTTCTTCCTGTCGCTGATAACAGCCCACTAATCTGTTTGCTGGAGGTATTGAACAAATGCATTTGTGCCACGGACGGGCGGGTGGGGGGGAGGGTACTGGTGGGGGGGAGGGCTGCAGAGATAGATTGAAGCAGATGCGTGTGTGTGTGTGCATGGGATGTTGGAGAGGAGCTGATGAGAAATGAGAGGATAAGGAGGTCGGGAAAACTTCCTTGGCAGCGGTGGCCCCCCCAGTGACAACAAGAAAAGAGGGAGAGATAAGGAAAGAAAAATGAGTGAGAAGTAAAAACAACACAGGTAGAAGAAGGTAACTAATTGAGGTAATGGCAGAGACAGATGAAAAGGAATAAAAAACCAAGAGACTAAGAGAAAAAAAGAATCAAAATCAAATCAAAGTGAAGGTAAATGTGGTGCTCTGCACAATTTGCACTGCGCTGCATTTCAACTCCAACCATGAGTGCTGAGAAAGGCTGAAAGAAAGCATCTAACTAAATTCTTCGCCACTGACTGAGCCTCTTGGTTGGGTGGAGGGGACGTTAAGTGTTGCTACAAGCCCTGCGGCTAGCAGTTAACCTGAGCTCGGAGACCCTCTCCAGTGAAATGCTGCAGATTGTGGAGATGTTAAAGAAAGGAAGAGGTGGGGTGGACTGGGGTTTAACACTTCCAGCATGTCAAACACAAGGAAAATGCATATTTATACTCTTCTGCAGAAATCTCCCCTTTTCATTTTTAACAATAGTAACTCTCCTTTTTTTATATTGGTATCCTGCTTTCCATTTCCAGTTTGGCCTGTTTGTATCATGTATTTATGTCTTTATCTTTTACTTGTGCCATCTCTCCTTTTTCACCCCTTCTCTGCAGGGGCCCTGGGGCACCATCTGACTGCACCGGCTAACCCTTGTATAAGTTTTCCAATTCCAATTCCTGCTGGATTATGGCATGGTGGCAGCAAGGGGGACATTCCTTCTCTGATTATATATTTGATTCAATAGCATGATTATTGGTGTGTGTGTGTGTGTGTGTGTGTGTGTGTGTGTGAGTGCGTGTGCACAGATTGTAAACGTGATGATGTTAAGTGGACAAAGACCTTGACCTCACCCAAGGGACAATGGGCATTCTTCTGGTTCTTCTGCTGCTGTGGGTACCACACATCCATGCATGCACGCAATCAGCCTTCTCCCCTCTCTAGCCCTCAGGTTAGGGGCTGTAGATGGCAGACATGGAGATTGGTTTTTAGTTAAATGTCAGTGGAGGTGAAAGTACTGCCCAAAGGCATTCTCTCTCTCTCTCTCTCTCTGTACATACAATATGTCTCTCAGTATCCTCCTTCCTGTTTTTCATTGATTTAGGTCTTATCATAGCCACTGTCAGTGTTCTCCTTCAAAGGCCCTTTGTTCATACCTAAGTCAAATTTCATGTGCTTTTGATGCAGCAGGCTTATTTGTAGTCTAGTTATTAGGTCAGCTGATAGATGAAGAAATGTTCTGACATTCCAGGGTCTGGCACAGCAGAATCAAAGCTACAGAATATACCAGTATGTAAGGTATTCTAAAAAAAAACCCAACATGCTGATACTAACTCAGGCTTGTCCTAGGTCCACTCTGTTAATTTGGCTTTATAGATTGGATGCCCTGTGTTGAGGACATCAATAAATTTAACTGATGAAGTTCCTAGACTTTCTCTATTTCAAACCTAATGATATGTACAAGTAAGCAAATAACTTACACTGCCTTCACACAGCGAGCTGGAAGTGTGTGGCACAGGTTCCATGCTGCCTTTGGTGTCATTATGAAAACTACCAAGTTGGGTTTATTAAGGTGTATATTTAAAATAGTAGAACAACTGACTGAACATTCCTGTGTGTGCAAATTTTAACGACCAAAAAGAACACAATATTTGACTCTTGTCGTCTTCCGCTTGTCCTCCCAGATGATTTGACAGCTGGATCATGCCAAATGCCGTGCTTGAAAAGCTGCTGCAGAAAGCTGGCATCCAGTCCACTGTCTGGAGCGACTTTTGGAACACTTCTGTGTGTTTGCCTACAAATGTGTGTGTGGTTTGTCCTGTTTAAGCCCAGATGTGTCACTCAGCTGGGGGTGGCAGTCGTCAGACCGGTGTTCAAAGCACCATAGCCGGGGGGGGCGGGTGACACACACTTGCACGAACACACAAAAACCGGTATTCAGAGATCATGTCCTCAAGGGTTATTCTTGTCTTAACATGGGCCTTACGTTGTCTGTCCAGCAATCTGATCACACGGACCACTAACCCTCAACACTGCCCCAAACTGTGTGTGTGTGTGTGTGTGTGTGCGTGTGTGTGTGTGTGTGTTTACTGCCTGAGTGGTGACTGACAGCTGTCACAAAGCCTGAGAAGCAACAGACCATGCATACTGTGTGTGTGTGTGTTTGTGTGTGTGTGTTACTACGATGGCTTCTGTGTGTGAATGTGTGTGCCTACGGGGAGAAGAAAAGGTCAGTGTCTTCTTGCTCTTTGACTGTTAACTATACCGGGCAGATGTTATACACTCACATTTCCCCTGAGATGAATGCTGATTGCAGCAGATGTTAGATGTTACAGTGATATTATATAAACAGTTAAAAAAAGACATCACTTGAGCATCATAAAAGAGCATAGGTGCTAATGTCTTTAATTATTCTTTGTCTGACTGCCAACACTGCAGCAGCTGGCTAAAGCAAACTTTGGGGCTGGATACTTGTCACCATAGACCAATTTTAATTGAAACATTTGGAATTATGGAGTTTTAGATGGATGTGAATAAGACATCTTTGAGATGTTTTTGATATGAAAACAAAATAAAAATATATCTGACGGGGCCTCAAAACAGCAGCCCAGTCTCATTCTGTAATTCCTGCTATGAGGTGTGTGTATATGGGCGACCAAACAACAAAATTAATACAAAATATTGCTCAATTAGTTTTTATTTGTATTCAAATTCAACTATTGTCGAGCTTTATTGTTGACTCAATCTTAAGTTTATTCCAATTCCTGGTCTCAAATGTGATGTCCATTTTAAGAGAAACACAGTGGGAGCCGGCTAGCTCCAACAACAAATGAGCCAATTTGGAGACACAAATGGCCCAAGATAACACTTTTCCTTGGTTAAGTCTTAAACAATGCACAGAGGCAGGGGAGAATGTAACATTAGTAGTTTTGACTCTGTCCCTGTTGGCCAATATCCTGTCTATGTTAATATCTGTGTGTGGTGATATTCTGATCCATAAATGCACAAAAGGAAATGTCCATATGTTTGGAAAATTCTCACAAAATATTGTTCTTAGATAAGTCACCCTGTCTGTGATAATATATATATATATATCTACTGCTAATAATCCATCCTAAAATATCAAACTTTTTACCTTTGTTTCATTATTAATAGTTTAAAGTGCCATTTCCTGTGATTTTGTCGATATTGACAGTGGAAATTGACCCTGTAAGAAAATGGTTTTCTTTAAAAACCCCACATTTAGTAACTATTACTCACCTACTCCTGCCCAAATGGAGGCTGTCTGATAAATAACCAACCCTTGTGCCAATAAACAGAAACTCTTACATGCATACATTCTGAAGGTGCCCGGCGCTCCATTTATGCACACTACTTCCTATTCATTTACCACGGTCACCCGGCCCAGCTCCAGGTGCCAACCATTCATTATTCAGTCTCTTGCCTTATGAATGGCTTTAAGGTGGATTCTAGAGCAGCAGCCATACTTATAAATCACAACACACAGCCTTTATTATTTTTTTTCTGGCTTTTTTTAAGCCTGAAAACGCAGTTCTCTGTGTATCTGCGTGATTGTCAATGCCATCAATTTGCCTCTCTACATCTTTTTTCCTCATTGCTGATTAATTAATAATGAGGACGAATATTTGGTGACTAGCACTGAATAAATAGAGGAAGATAGAGAGGACGAGAGAGAGAGATTGTTTGTTTGTCACAAACAGGCAGTCCATGATGTGTGTGCATGAACTGATGTAGAAATTAGTTCTTTTCACATAATACTCATAATTCAATTAAAGATATATTTGTTAAGAGCACATCAGAGAGCATTGTATTTTATTTTCAAAGTAAAAAATACAGTTTTGTGCATAAATCATTGAAATTTGGGACTTTTCATGTACATATTCTTTCTGAATTCTATAAAATTTTATTGAACCTTTTCCCCACATTGTGTATTGTTATTTTTTTTACATTTTAAGGGAGAACTGTGTGCTTTGTGAGTGGTGGCATCCAGTTTTGATTGATGGACCCTTTTCTTTGTTCCAGATGCTTCCACTCAGCTTCTCTTGTGCTGCTTCTCTTCTGTCCACATTTTTTCCCCGAGTTCACCCATCATGTTAATACAGAGAGATATGAGAGCAGTATGTGACAGTGCATCCAACAGTTCTCTCAGCAGCACCCCCCCCGCCCCCCCCCCCCCCCCACACACACACACACACACACACACACACACACACACACACACACAAACAAGCCACACTCATTGGCCGTCGGTGTTGTGTTTGATTTTCCCAACTGACCTCTTGAACAAAATAGCTTGTTTCAGGTTGTGTTTTCTTTGCAGTTTTCAATTAAACAATTGTAGTTAAACTGTCACCTATGTTTGTTGTGATTTGAGGTCATTTTTATTTTTGCAACATTTTAAAGATGCTGTTTGTGCTATATTAACACTATGGCTAGCAGCACATTGTCTCGGCATGTTCCTGTTTTCCACTGAAAAACAGTATTACTAAAATAAACTTAAAATATAACTGGATGCAGTTCAGTTAAAGAGAAGGTGTTTCACACTATGAAACAGTAAAACTAGTTGTTGGTAGTTGCTAACTAACCCCTGAGGAAGCAGCCAGCTTTAAAGTTTTGTGCATGCAAGCATGATTCATAAGCTTGTACACCACCTTTTGACACAAAAGCAATTGAAGCAGTAGCGTTCGCTAGCCTGGACTTTTATTCCTTTCAATTTGTCTTGCTTAAAACACAAAGCGGCTGTGAGCCGGTGAATAAATAAATAAAATGGTTAACATCGAGGGAGGGAGGGAGGCAGAATGGATGAATGGCTTTGTCTCAGCAGTCCAGGAAGGTACTGGGGGGTAAATCTACCTTTGAGAACAAAGTCTGCGGTCTGCAGTATGTTTGTGTTTCTGTGGCATTTCCTTTGTGCATACATTTGTAAAGGTGCATATGTCATTTGGTGCTAGTGGATTTTAACTGTATTGCATGACATTGTGTGTGTAACTTGGCTGGAGAAGCTGTTTCCTGGCCGACTGAGCCCTCCTTCGCCCTTCTACCTTGGCAGTTGACAGCATTAAACATTTCACAACATGATTTTTATTTGCAAAGACCAACATAGTAAAGGTCCACCACCTATTTTTTAACTTCCCAGGCCAACATCCTGTTGTTGTGCAGTACTTCCTCTGAAGGGGTTGAGGGCTGTTTCCTCCCTGTGCAGCTTATCTTTTTCTGTTTTTGTCAGTAGATAAATTAATTCAAAGATTAAATTAATTTTGTAGTGTTTATATTAATAATTTTTATTGTCTGTAATCTAGATGCAGGGCCAGTTATGACAATATTGACGTATATTGTGTACCTTTGGTAACAGCATCAATGGAGTTCATTTGTCTGGTATGGATTAATTGATTCATCTTATCCTGATACATTGATTAATAAATAATGACAATAGATCATTACAGCTCTCCCACACATAGAAGTTGCATATTTTAAAGAAACGCCTAAAGCCAAAAACACAATGAAAGGAATGTGTTTTTCCTGCAGACATTTCAGTCTTGCTTTGCAAACGTGAATAACTTTGCCCTGAAAGGGTTCAGGGGATATAAGAATCATTACTTAACAAGTAAAGAAAACACATTAAATACCTTATCTCTCCCTCTGCATCTCCCTTCTCCCAGGACTACCCTGTAGTTTAAATACTTATTTTCCTGACAGCAACATATAGCACTGATCCTTGCAATCACACGGCAAACGGTACATGTGAAACCTGTGAGATTCTTCTGTTAGAAGCGGATTAAGGGAACATGGCAGTGTGTGTGTGTTTGCGTGTGTGTGTGTGTGTGTGTGTGTGTGTTCGTGTTTGTGCTTGCATGGCCAGGTCAATAAAGGGGGTATTGTTTATGACAAATCAAAAGAGCCGGTGAGAAAATGTTGCAGCGTCTACGATGCCATTGCTGATGATGTCAGATGATTAAGTTATTGTGATAAAGTTAATTAATACTACTAATAATCTAAAACACAGTGAATTTGGTAAAAATGCTAATAAAAGTTTTAAATTGCAATAAAGACTTTTCCAAATATGACAGAGCTTCATGTTGCTCAGCTTTATGGCTTGACTGGATTTGAAGACATCAGTATGTCTCCAGTGCCCTCTCTTTGCCTTGACTTCTTATTTCTGTTCTTCTTCATAGCTTCAGATTCACAAGTGCAATTAGTTTGTTAAACCTTGTGATTGTCTTGCTCCGTTACCTTTTCAGAGTTGTGTGAGCTCTCCCAGATCGGTTTTGAAACTTTCCGTCCTGATAGATGTATTTTAATAGAAAAAGTGCTCCCTGTTGTGCAGATACAAACTGAACAATGGGTTATTGTACGAAATTCAGGAAAGTAAACTTAAAAATACATGTGGGCAAACGTACACTTGATCCAGGAAACACGCTCCAATTAACATTTCCCTAATCGGTTGTCAGCAACTCCCCAATAACCCCGAGCAGAAAACTAAGAATTCAGACAACCTTTACATTCGGCGAATCAAAGAGCAGCCATCGCTTAAGAAGGCATAATTGGCCTGACCTCGTAACCTGTGCTGCCATACACACAGAATGTATCACATCCAAACTTCCCCAAGACACGCCCAGATTGCTAACTAGCACCTTGGTCATTTAAAGACCACACACATGCACACACAAAAATGTATCATTAGCGGCTGCACTACATTTACGCTGCTCATTAGAGGCAGACTGGAGAGACTTGATGAGGCTGTGTGCCCAGTGAAGTGGTTTCTGCTGCAGAAACACACACGTCCACACAGAACTGACAGTCACACGTGTAGAGACATTAAAACGAGTCACTCTTTATGTTGTGAGGAGGACAAGAATTAAGTACTAACGGAGCAGTCTCAAAAATACAGAGACAGACAAGAAGGAAATGCTGCAGGGTTTCTGTATTAGTTTTAAATTATATTGTTGGACAGAACAATTGGGACATTATTTAATTATGACATCAGCAGAGAATTCCCATAAGAGTTATTTATGTCCAGTTATTATTGACTTTATTAAAGTGCAACTTTCTGATTTGGTTTCTAAAACTTTCACTGCTGTCCAACAGCAGAGACAATAATGTCAAAACTACTTTGAGTCACTGTGCATAAAGCTAAATATTAATGGCAACTTAAAGCAACATTTTTGCTTCTGAAAGCCAAAGAAGAAATGCAGTTTATTATTGCTTGTTTCCTGTAGAAATGTTGCCTCACAGAATCATAAACATGCAGGTGCCAAAAGATTATGATAATACAGTATAATGAAACAGTTAGGCAGCCTTTGCAGGAGCTGCTATAAATGATGACAGTCTGTGCATGCAGTTAAGTGTTATTTATTCCACGTATACAGTACTTATGATATGCTAATTTGGTGTTTTTATTCACTGGACCTGAGGAAAAATGTGTGCGGTTGTCTCAGTGGTTTATATGGTTAACCAGGTGTAAATATCTTATTTGCATTGTTATTGGAGATGAATATGTTTCTGTTCGTGGAGAGAAGCAGCTTTAATTCCACATCAGCATGTGTTTATAGTAAATACTGTGCAATTCCTTTGAACAGGTGTCTAGAGAAAAAAATTCCTTGCACCCATAGCATGTTAGCAAGAACACACATAAATACATGCAAATGTAAACACAATTTATGCATTAAACAATACTTAAAGCAACATGCATAAACTTCAACAGACACTATCACACCAGACACAAATTTATTGTCAACATATAATGTGCACACACATATGCTTTATTCTTAAAAAATGCTTTTGCACGCTAATTTAAGTGCTGATCTCACTACAGATGTAAGACACATATGCAAACGCGCGCGCGCACGCACACACACACACACACACACACACACACACTGCTTGTTAATCAATGTGTTAGATTGAGGGTAGCAGATGCAAACAATACTAAAGCCTCAGTTAATGCCTCAATGGCCCTCCCAGAGAAATATATTTATTGTCTTATTATGTGCCTGTTTTCTATAATTCATAAGATGCGTACTATCTTAGATCACCCCCTGATGAATAGAGCGGGGCAGAGTGGAGAGATGTTAAGTGTAATTCACTGATGTGGATGGCCTTCGTGTCTTTCTGGGCTTTTCTTTTTCTCTCATTTTTTTAAAATTTGTGACTGTAGTTATGGATCATAATGTTTTGATAGCTGTTGCATATGCACACATCATTAATGATGTTACTCGTGAGTGAGAACAGCTGTTTTACCAAGTAGAGGCCCCTCGGGGAGCAATCATAAAAAAAGCAAGAGAGGAGTTATATGTATATTAATGTCTGAATTATGTGAAGCCAAAGTTGAGCTGCGCTCATATGGACAATGATAAAAATCAGAATAAAGGGGAAAACTAATGGCACTTGATACTGTAGCCTTAATTTTGCTTAAACCTAATTTATTACAGACAAACACACCAGAAAAAAACCTCATGTTCACAGGAGCTGATGTTTTATTCAGACTTAAAAGAAAGAACATGTGATCACACAATTACTTATCCTACCAGCAGGATAAGTAAATAGTTCACTGATAAATACTTCAGTTAAATGCAGAAAATCCCATACTTTTATGATGTACTATAGGCAGTAGTGGAAAGTGCTTTTTTTAGCTACCTTATTTTTCTTTGAAATCAAAAATCTTTATTGTTTAACCCGGAGAAAATAGGTGACTGTAAATATAAAGCATACCATCAAGACACAAGGAAAATTATGTTTTATGGATGTGAGGTTCCAAAATAAATTATTACACAATAAAAATCAACAGAAACGGCAACCACACTGGCTAATATTATTGTCAAACTACTTTCTGGACAAATGTGGAATTGGTGGTTCTTGACATAAGGGGAGTAAAGAACCTTTGAAGCAATAAAGGGTCTGGAAGTTGATTAAGACTGATGGGAGCACTCCACTACCTGCTTGGTCCTTAAAGAGCTCTTTATCCTGAGTATGATGAGCCCTTCTCTCTAACTATCCTTTCCTAGTAGACTCCATCCTGCACACGACCATGCATTCAGCTGCAACAGACAGAAAGAGACAAATGCAGAGCAGGAATAAAGTGCCACTTGACAATTAATAGTACCGGAGTGGAAAGAAGAACAGAGACAAACTCCTTGGCTACCTGACCAATGAAGGGCTCTCAACGCAGTGGCACTGAGTCCCAGAGCCCACCCACTCTTAGACCTCAAGCCCCGCAACCCTACAAGGTCAGACCCAACCGAACACGCCAGGTTTGGTAATGGGGCCTGAATGGACTCTTGAAGGGGTTTAAAAGCAAAAGGATGAACAGTTTTGAGTTCACATAAAAATAGTACATTGCGGTTGGTTGTGGTTACATTATGAGTTTTACACCATCTGCAGCAGTTTGGCAGCCTAAAGCAGAACCACTGTGAGGTAGGGGGTAGAGCTGCGGCATAGAGACAAAACAGGGTGAAGAGCAGAGTAAAGAGGCAGTCAAGTAGACAGATGGAGTGGTGAACGGGGTCAGGGTAGAGGAGGAGAGGCGCAGAGATCAGCCCAGAGTAGTGCACAAACGGATCGGAGAGAGCGCAAGATACTCAAGTTTAATTCAGAGATAGAAGTGCTGAAAAAGTGGAGACCCTTGGCAAAGGTGGAACAGTTATGGTCCTCATCAGTCCCCTAAACGCTGCCTTTGGAAAAAATCATTCAATCCCTTGGTTATTTTTTATAAATAATCCTTCTTGCAAACGTGAATGTAATTTCTGGCATCGTCTTTCTCTGAGTTAGACAGACAGCACGTTGTTTGGAGCTGCTGCTTTAGCTTCAGTTGCTAATGTGCTATGTTAATTCTTCTATTTTACTGTGACCAGGAGAAAAAAAAGCCTTTCCTACAGTTGAACATCATCACCTCTTCTCACATTCGTGTCAGTATCCCATTGAAACTGTCCACCTTCTATTCATTGGACCACTTTTCCCCTTCATCTCTCCTTATCCTCCCATCGGACTTGTCCACGATTTCCAGTCTCTCCTTACGCCTTTCTACTGCCGTCTAAAACTCCCTCTTCATTTCCTCTCTCTCTCCTTCTCCAAGTCAGGTGACACCAGTCAGACCGCTAATTAGAATTCTGTCACTAGGTAAATGCATTGTGACCGGTAGGTGACAGTTGCACGTGTGTGTGTGTCCATGTGTATGCGAGTGTGTGACAGTTTGGGCAGGTTGTTGGCGGTGACGGTGGCAGCCGCCTGGCATTTTTAACGTGGCAAGGAGCTGCTCTCGCCACTGACCTGACAGTCAGTTAAATTACACAGAGGGTGGTTGCTGTGTGTGTGTGTGAGGAGATACGGAGTGAGGAAGGGCCATTATTAGTAGCTGGAAGATAATTCACTGATACCAAGTTGACTGCTTGTGTTGCTGATTGACTCACTGATTGCTGGAAGACAGACAGGCTTGTTTACTACAGTATATCAGCTTAGATGTCTAATACAAACCCCCGCTTTATCACACAAATGTCAATAAATATAATGTCAATAGGACAGAGTTAGGCTTTAAACGATCAGTCAAACTTAGTCAATATAACCTTTTGTTTAAAAGGAGAACCTATTTATTAAATTTTTTTGTTATGTATTTAAAATTACCGTATTTTCCGGTCTATAAGTCACACTTTTTTTCATATTTTGGCCGGAGTGCAACTTATAAGGTGAAATTATTAAAATGTATATGGTAATTTCACATGGTTGTTATTTTCACACTGACAACTGCGCAAGGGCACTCTAAGCTTTTTTACCGGTAACTTATAAAGACATCTGAGAAAAACTGAACAAAAATGCCTCCAAAAAGAAAATCATATTCTACAGACTACAAGCTGCAATTAGTCACATATGCAGCTGAAAACGGAAAAAAAGAGGAAGCGGTGCTGCTGGCGGAGTTGTTCAAAAGCGACACCGAGGATGAAGACTTCAATTGATTTTAGTGATTTGAAGTGAGATAGAGAGTTTGTAAGCATGTTCTTTATGCTGTAGTTATCTGAATAACTGTTAATTTGTTATGTTAACATACCAGACATGTATTCAGTTCATTCTCGGTGCTTCATGTAGCCATAACCATCAGTGCGTTACGAAGCATACGTACATCTATTCAGACTGTTGTTTTCTATTCTATTGTTATTATTATAACTTGCCTTTCAAGATGAAATGTCTGTTCTTAATCTCAGATTTTATAAAATAAATTTCCCCAAAAAATGCGACTTATATACTTAATGCGTTTTTTTTCTCCTTCATGATGAATTTTTTGATGTGACTGATGCAACTTATACTCCGGAGTGACTGATAGTCCGAAAAATAAGGTAAAATAAGGCAACATAAAACTGGACTCATCAGGTGGTTAATGTACCACCTCCTAATGTGCTAAAGTTTTTATCTTCTGGGTAATTTCAGTTGGATACTCTGATTCCAGCTAACAAAAACCCTGGTGGTGACGGTCTTTAGGGTGAGTTATCATTGCAGGACTCACACCTGCCTCAAGTCTCCAGTCAGCATTTTGTGCATGTTTTTAGATTGGGAGCAAAAACGACATGAAAAATCAACTCACAGTCATGTAGAAATAAGAAAACTTGGACTATTATTTCAATCCAGTTCCTTGTTGGTATGTAGCCGTGGTAATGCCTGTGTGTCCCTGGCAGTAGACAAGGCAAGGACAGCTGCATTGAAAAACACAACTAATGCATCTCTAGATACACACATGACACATGCGTGCACATGCAGACAAACCTAATGGGGATGCTCAGGATTCCCATTTTTTTGTTGGGCATCATGCTTCAGTAGAACCGCACACAGACAATGCTGGTATTTATTATTCACACTTTTGTTTTGCACACTGACAACATGTTTCCTGGAGGGAGGGGGCGCAAAGCAGAGATAAATAACAGTGATAAGTCTTGTCTTGTCAGAGGAGAGGAGAAGGGCTGAGTGACATACGATTGGTCTCCCAGTCGTGAAATATGCATGGCTTTTTCAGCAGCCAGAGGAGAGAAGTTAATTTAGGCCTCTTGGTATGCTTCAGGTAATTAAAAGAGATGATCGATAGTCACCCCCCTTCCCCCACCCCAAACGTGACAGATAACAACCACCACAAAAACACACATTCAGAGGTGCAAGCAAGAAGACAATGCACAAAACAACGGCTCACATGGAGACATTAAAAAAGGAGAAACGAATATGTCATTTTAAATAGCTGGCTACTAGAACTTATGTTATCTTTCCCAAAGTAAAAATTACCTTTGCATTAATTTTTCTATACAGAGATTTGTATTTCAGTATTTGAGCTTAGTGCTCGAACCCCCTTCATAAATGGGCACTCTGTCATCAATATTGTAGAGGAATCCATACTGCTGGATGAGAGGACTAATTAGAGCAGCTCTAAATTATTTAACTCCCTCTGATTTTATTGATTTGTCAGTTCAGAGCTGCGACTCAGACCTGTAAAATTGACTCTGCTGAAAGAGACGTGCTCGTCCGCCGGTTTATGACTGTAAGCACGTAGACGGGGTCGGACAATGATACCCGATGGCTGCTGAAAACAGCTGAAAATAAACACAAACACAGCACACAGCAAAACATGTGCACAAACCTAAGTACTAATTATATGTCTCAATTAATACACATCTTCATGTGGAATGCATGGAGACCTGCAATTCCAGTTAGCCACCCATTGGTAATATCTCAGCGCAGTTAGTCATTGGCACAAACATCATTCACATCAAACACACCGACTCCACTCAGATGTTTGCTAAATAGGCAATGTCTAATTGGTTAATTGTGCAGGGATTACGCACAGATGGCTGGGAAGCAATTGACCAGGCTTGCACATTAGCACGTATGATTGACAGAAGGTAGAATTGGTCTCATAGGCTGGAAAGCAAATCAGAAGCGGTGATTAACCAATCGGAGCAAATGTCAATTGATTGTGCAGGCCTGGAGGTGAGCTGGAGCTGATGACAGCAATCATCAAAACACTGTTAATAATCTTTTCTGAACTGATATTGAGTATTGTCTTTGTCAGGCATTGATGCACATTCATGCATTTTCAAAGAGCCGATGGAATGTTTGCTAATGCTGCGACCTGACGCTACCTTTGCTAACCCTCTGGTCAAAGACCAGCTAACCAACAGCCTATCGTCGGTTTAGGCACTCAATCATCCAGCTAAGCATTTCTGAGCTGTTCGCCCTTCATTGAAGTGACAGACCGTTTTGTTTGATCATGTTGGGATTTTATTTTGAGGTCTACTTAAGATGCATTTTCATTAAGCAGTACAGTTTATGTCTGTTTAGTTGACAAGAGATTAGGAGTCATGGTGACTCCTAATGGTGATCGAAACAACTGCGCAGCCCAGAATAGCATTATCACTTTGTGTATTCTCTTCTCACAAATTCTATATCTGTCCAGAACTCTTCAGCTTCTTGTAGGTATTTTCCCACACACAGAGGTTCTGCACATGTAGTGGGTGTGGGTTTAAAGTTCACCGATAGTTGTCTGTTATACACAGCCGGCTCCAGCTGAGCTCTCATAGAAGAAAAGGCAGATTTTGTCAATTCATTTTAACATTCTATTATATTTGTCCTGGAGTATAACATTTATTATAGACACACAGTTCTGATAATGTCTTACCCAACACTAACCGACTTATCTCTATCAGTTGCTTCTCGGAGGCTGGTTTGTATAAACTCCACAACCTCCCCTGCTTTGTAATGTAATGTCCAGTAGCATGTATCAGAATTCCCCATCTGAAAAACCACGACCTCCGACAAATCCAGCAGGCCAAATCAACAACAACAACAGATGCTTCGTATGTAGGAGGACTGCAGTCAATCCATCACACTCCCATCATTTATCAATCTCTCTCCCTCTTTACTCTGTCACTTCTCTTCATTTATCAAACGCCCCAAACCAAAAAGAAAACCACTGGACCCTGAGGAACACCTGGCCTGCTGTGACATCAGCCATCTCTCTCTCTCTCTCACACACACACATACACACGAACACACACAGAAATGGCCCAACTATCAGACTTTTCTAACCTGAGTGTCAGTCTGTAGAAAAGAGATGTGACCATTTTTCATGTAGTGTGGCAATTTTTTCTGTGTGTGTGTGTATGTGTGTGTGAGAGAGAGAGAGAAAGAGAGAGAGAAAGAGCAAGTGACAGAAAGAGCTTAAATCTTTTTTTTACATTTTGGTCTGTTGAAATTGTCATCTGGAAGGTGGAAGCAAACATTTATTTTGTTTTTGAACTTCAAATGTACAGGTCATGCAATAAATCGGTATACTGTGAAAAATTGTTCCCATAATCTTCTCGGAGGCTGGACTCTTTAACTAAAGTCCAGCAGCCAATAAATAAGAGGGACATTTAAAGTCACTTTATGTCAGCAAATACTGTAAACCAGTCACAAAAAAAACCAATAGCAGAGTGCACATGCTGGGCATTACTTTTATGTTCTATTTTAAAATTGAAAGTATAATTGAATCAAGAACATTTGACCTTTTTATCGTTTTAGCCACTCTAAGATCAACTTTCTGTGTTTGAAAAGAACCCGCGCCCAAGGTAAGGTACTATGGGGTCATAACTGGATGCAAAAATCGGTGATAAATGATTCGTAAATATACCTGATTTTAATATTTACTGTGATGAACCTGAAAGAATCACAGGTGAGGGGCCTGCGATGTGAACCTGCTGGAGGAATCACAGACTGGCCCGTGCTCAACTCCACTCAATAATGCAGAGTGAATGTGGTGAAGTCTGTGTGCAGTATCCAGATCAGACACCCTGTGACATATCCCCAGCCCCCAACACACACACACACACACACACACATACACACACACACACACACACACACACACACACACACACACACAGATGCAAACACTTACATATGCACACATGGCACCTATCCCTCCCTCTGCCACAAACACACACACCTCCCCCATCCGCTCTGTAGACAGCGATTCTATGTTCCATGTCGCCACCCTGTCTTGTCACATTTCCTTCTAGTCTGCCACTGTCTCTCTTCCTCTTTTGTACCCTCTCTGTCTTCCTAGCTGCGCTCTCCCTCTCTTCTCCCATCCCTCCATCCAATCAATAACTGCTGGCACTTCCTCCCACAGCTCAGGAAAAAACAATTAAAAGCCATCGATCCCAACACGCGCTCGTACATGGGCGCGCATGTGTACACATAGATAAAGCTGCACACGCACAAAGGAAAAAATCTTGTGCTTGCTCATGAATATGCGAGCGGGTCTCCTTGACCTTCAAAGACAGAGGTAAGCCAGGTGACTTCATTCTTCATGGGAGTGCCACTAGATATTTCTGTTGTGGTCTCACACACACACACACACACACACACACATTTAACACAGGAGTTTAAGGCATTTGTGTAAAGCTTGAGGTGCACACTGCACTTCACATAGCTTACTATATAAAGCAGGATGATGCATCAAAACTTTTGAGTAACATCAGAATTTCAGCACTGAACACTTTATTGCATCTTTTATTTAGCGCAAGAGCAAAACCTGTCTAAAGTTGTCGTTTGTGTGACTTAATTTCTGATGTTTTTAAAGCACACAAAAAACAAGCAAACCTGTTTTTGAGCCACAGACCAAGATGAAATTAGAGCCAAAGGTGTTGGTCAACCCTGACCCAGTGTTAGCCAAGGCTCGCTTGGACTGGGCATGTGTACAGGCCAACATTGTGTGTGTATGTGTGTGTGTGTGTGCGCATTGGTGTGTATCAGGGAGTACATTTGGACTAAACATAACAGGCTTTATTCCCTAACAATGTTCCACTGTGCCCTCATTACACACAGGTTAGAGTGACGAATGCACGTGTGAACATACACGCATGCACGCACACATCATTGTACTTCTATCTTTGTGAGGACTTTCATGGGCATAATGTGTTACCCAGCCCCTTACCCTAACCTTAACTATCTAACCCACTGACCCCAAGCCTTGAACACACACAGGTTCAAGTTAATGGCCCAGGTTTTACTACAGACCAAGTTACAAAATCTCAACAAAAGAAAAGCTCGAAGGTCAGACTAAGATGATCTGTGGCCGAAAAAAGGGTTTCAGGTTTGTTTTGTTCCACACTAAATTCCATAACTTGTTCCATATTCTCTCTTCCTTGAACAGTAATCTCTCAGGCCGGATGTCTCCTCCATCCACTGTCTGTTCCGCCCCAAAACCTCTGCAAAAGACTTGATAATCTGCGTCTACTGAAGCATGACAGAAAAACATTTAAGTGAAGGGAAGGTGGGGCTGTGGCGATGGAAATTGGGGTGGGTGGCATTGTTTCGGGTTTAGAGGGGAGAATTGCCTTTGCTCTGCTCCGCCACACTGTCAAATCTGCCTCGCATTCTCTCTATCGCACAAACACACACACACACACACACACACACACACAGATTCCCTAATAGATTCTCGTCTTGACACTCAATTCCGTGGTGAGACGATCCTGCTTTATCCCTCCCTGCATCAAATATTTAAACACTTGTATTAGTGGCTGTGTCATCCCCTCAAACACCTGCAGCTTATGGCCCCAATCTCCTCTCCACCTCCTCCTCCCCCCTTTTTTCTCTCTCTTATTTCTTTTCCGTCTCTCCTCTAGCTCTCACACTCTCCTCATCTTACACCCTTTATATCCAGAGTGTTATCACCTGCTCACCTCCCTTCACCAGGGCATCATTTCATATTTTCAATACTTCAACAGGTTTTTTTTTTTCATGAGGGAGTGATAGAGGAAAGAACTTAGAAGAGGGGTATTTTTTCCTCCCCTGTTCTTTTCAGGTTTGTTGTTGCAGGCCAAGAACCCTTTTCACTCTTAAGAGGCAAAGCTCTACAGATTCAAACAAACTGGGAGGGAGATGGAATGAAGAAAGTGGTAAAAAAAAAAGGAGGGAGGGGGAAGGAGAAAGTGAAGTGGGGAAAAAAGAGAAAGAAGGGAATGGGGATTGGTGGCAGCAGCCATGTGCTTGAATGATGCCTTTCAAGAGGAGCAGTCTAGCTTGTCAAATCACCGGCTGTGAAATAAATTGGCATATCTGTTGGGCTCAGCTACAAGATGTTGCTCCGCCGTGTTTCATATTCCTCGATAAGGCCAAATAATGCAATTGTCAGAAAGACAGAAAGACGGTGACAGAGAATGAGAGTGTGGAGCCAGTGAGAAGAGTTGGGGTGTAGTCACACTGACAACAATGGAGTGTGTATGACAGACGCCTCGTCCGTGGCTCATGTTATGGTGGGCTAATGCAAACCCTTTAAAATCCAGCCAGCACCCCAAACCCTCCACTTCAATCTGATTGCTTGGCATTGAATTTTTCCATCTAGAGGCCAAAGGGACTAACACCATGACCTTCCTATTTACCAAGACTATTACTGGGAATATCTGGTTTAGATAGACGCAACAAAAAAGTAGAAATTGTGAGCGAAGGAAAGCGATAAAGCCCATAAGCCACATTTTCAACCAATGAAATATCAAAGGTAGAGCCCACCTCAGCCTTCTCTGCTACTGCAGAGGCCTCGGCTTAGGTATTATTCACTCAACCATTGCTGTCAACATTTTGCTCCATATGTTTTTTTTGTTTTGGAAATTTCACCAGCTCTAAAAAGACAAAGAGAGGCGCGTCACTTTAGAGAGTAATAAAAACACAGTTGTTCCAATTAAAACTAAGAAATAAATAATCCCTTGCTAAAAGCCTTTCTTCTAATTCATAGCTATAACTCATTCTTTTCCAAGCCTTTCTTTGGTTACAGTGGACTGTGGTTGAGGAATTGCAGAATATGTGTCTGGTTGTGGCGTCTGACAGGAAAGTTTGGTTTAGGTCTGACAAACTCTGGCTCCTTTGTTCAGTACAGTCAAGAAGAAGAGGAGTCCAACAGGAGAGACTGGGAGAGTTTGTTAGGGGACCACCAGCTTGTGACAACAGGTGTGAGTGGATGTGAATACACACACACGCACACACACGCTGAGTGCAGTGGTGCGCAAGACGTAGTTGCTCAGGATGTGACAAACTATGAAGAGAGTGCTTTCAGAGAGTCCGGTCGGAAGAAAGAGTGGACACACTTGTCTTGTTGAGAATTATGCTCCAGGTTTTGTGTTGGATGAGAGAGGTGATGGTAGCGAGAGAGAGGTGTGCGCTCCCAGAGTCATGGTGGGTTATAAAAATGCAACAGAAACAAGAAGCTGTCAGAACCTGGTAGCGTCTCGTACACACACACGCACACACACACACACACACACAATCCCCCATGATAAAGCACCTATTGCTGTTGTACATATTGCTCATACTCATACATAATTCCGACACATTTTAGATTGAGATAAATGCAATGACAATCTAGAAACAAGGTTTTCTTAAAGCAATATGTTATTTGGTCAGCACTTTATTTTGTTGTGTATCTATTTATTTTCAGCACTTAGTAATTGTATTCTTATCACCAATAAACAACAATAATTTATTTTGCTGCAGAATTCCAAAACCAAAAGCCATTTCTAGCCATTAGAGTTAATACCAGTTGATGGTTGGATTTATGTTGGGATGTAAAAGTTTTTTATTTCAAAACCTTCACACACAGTGAAGGAGCAGTGTACCTGATCTATCCTTCCCACTATTGGCTGTTCCCTCCATCTGTCGCTCTCGCCTGTGGTCGGCCCATTAGCTCAGAGACCACTGGACTATGACAGGGTGGACTGGCCATGGCAACACACGGCTGTAACATGGATGGTGCCTTTCACATTAGTGTGGTGAACAAGGGGAACGAGAGCAGGAGCTTTTCCATTAACACCACCCACGATCTGCCAAGATCCTGACAGAGACAGAAGGAGGGGGAGAGAGGGGGCGAAATAGACAGAGTTATATTGACCAGGCTCTCAAAAGGCTGCTTCTTCATAATGTGACAGTGAACCCAAGCCAAACGTTGGGCAGGCCCCTACCTTCAATATCCTTACACTCAAAGCTAGAAAATAACAGCATACTGGAGAAGAGGAAGAGAGTGCAAAGTTTTTACTCAGATTTTTAAATTTATTTGAGGAATTTTATGGATGTAAAATGATAAATGCACTTTTTTAACAATGTTACATTAAATCCTGACTTTGAGTTTTTGAATTTGGTAATTTTCTTATTCACAGAAAGTTTGGACAAATTAACTTTCAGAGCATGTGGTGTAATACCTTGCTACAAAAGGTGTAGTTCATGCTCGTGACTCTCCTTTCCCCTTGTCTTTTCTTCGTTGTTTTCAGTGATAATTACAACATGGTCACTGAAACAGATTGCGTAGCATTTCATCAAAGGTCGCTTTTTTAAATTTCTCTTTTCTTCATCTCTAGAGGTAACAGTGACATCTCTTTTGAAAAACTGATCAAATGATGAGGGTCTCATTTGCCGCGATCACAGGGCCGCATGTCGCCATGCTCCGTTTCTTTTGAGTCCTTTACTTTGTCTTTGTTTTGTGTTTCGTCGCTTCCCTCTTCTCCTGTCTCTTCCCTTGTAATTTGATGTGGGGATGCTTGTTATGGCAGATAAAAGGCAGGTCTGTCAGCTTTCCTTAGACAAAGTGGGAGGTGAGAGAAGGCAATAGTCACAAACTCCGGGAGAAACTGATTTACCTGCAGACTTGCACGTGAAATGTAATTAATAAGTATTACATTTACACATTATATATTGGCTAGTGGTGCCAAGTCATCAGTGAGAATGATTTTAAAACGTTTGTACAATGGTGGCTGTCCACTAAATGTATTCGTGTACAAGTTGTAATATGATGAGACAATAGCGGTCTAACGATGAAGGGCACACATTACACACACAGGGACTGGGCAGGACACTATAGGCACCTAATAGTACAAGACCTTCATTACACAGGATGAGACACTGCAAAGGACAGGACATAAAGTGATCGAACCCTCTCATGGGAGATAAAAGAGAGGACAATGACAGTACAAGGGACGAGATGGGTGAGTTGAAGAGAGGATGAAAGAATGTGATAAGGACGGATGAAATAGGAGGGCAACTCCACTCAGTAAGAGCCTATCACTCAAAGTAATGATGATGTCTTAGTTGGTTAAAAAGCAGTGTTAAGTGTCGGCCATGTTGAATATCAAGAATAGCTGACTCAGAGAGATAAATGGCATCTTAAATAAGAGCATCCTGATAGATCGGTTGGCACTGTACCCGAGCATACCATGAGGTGAGCAGGCTTTGAATTAATATACCAGAGTGGGCAAAAGAGGGAGAGACAGGCCAGCGCTGTAGATCTAAACCATACCCGACTGAAATAAAATGCAATTTATTATACGGTTCACCATTGCTACACAGACCAGAGATCAGCTCAGCATGGAATGTTCAGGAAAGATTTGGATCAATATGATGTGGAGCTTAGAGGCCAGATTGCAACAGATGCAGCACTAGCATAACATCCCAGCTGTGTGAATGACATGTAAAGGAATTAGCCCTCACACTCTGGCGCTGTTGTAATCTAAAACCAAGCGCACTGGCGAGCACATGTCAGCAGCACGCACTGATTCTCCAGCAACTGACTGGCAGGCACTGGATCTTTTAATTTGGTCCCTATACTTTTTGAGAATAAAAACAAAACAGTTTACATCAAACCTATCTAAACTGTACAGCTAAACATGAGCACAATATATGTGTATCTAATGATTTTTTTTTTTTTTTTCATTTCAATTGTCTTTTTTAAAATTCTCTAATTTCTGAGCTGTGGTGATTATAGAAGTAATGATCTTTGTCATGAATGCAATGTTATGAAGGCACAAAAAAGGCAAACCTGAAGCCTGCCTTTGAAAATATACCCATTTATCATCACCTTTAGACTGCTCTTATACCCTGGAAGGGTTATTTTGTCTGATGGCACCGAACCAACCCTCCTCCCCAACCATTCCAATAAGTGTTTTTCAATTACTGCTGTCAGGCGATAATCATCTTGTGATGAATAGTCTGATATCCAGCCTTTTATATTCATCTGCTTTCTTTGTTAGATTGTTTCTAGACAAGACTGCACTCGTCTGTGTGAAATGACAGAGAGGTAATGTATTTTATTTTTTATTTACAAAGTATAGAAAGTGAAATTAAATAAATGGCAAAGTTAATGAATTTTACCCTGTTTAATTTTTCATAACACAAACAATTATTAATGTCACATTTAGGGACAATTAACCTCTCCACTGTCATTCCTGAGAAAATGTGGGGGTATTTTCTTTGATAAAACATTTATTACTCATCATGCATAATTATTGCTTTATTATTTCTCTTTTCCTGCTTTTTTGGTGCTAATAAGAAAACACAGGCAAACAGTCTAATATTTTCATTAGAAGCATTATGTAAATACAGTATTATGCAGAAAGCCTGTAATTGTCCCAAACAAATGGCTGTGTAAAGCAGAGGGAGAAAAATTGATTTTATTACATTTGGGTCATTAAAGCAAGAGCAAAATGGTCAAATATTAATATTTGACACATTTTGTAAATGCTTTGTTTCAAAGAAAATGGGAATTTCAATGCTTTCCTATAACATAAAGAGAAAAACAAAACAGTTAAAAAGTGATGTGATTATGCTGGAGAATGGCAGGCAGTTTGGGGCATTTTTTTAAATAGGTTATTAAGGTTTTTGTATGTGGCAATTAAAAAAGTATATATGTTCATGATCTGATTTAATTTATCAAGAAACGTTTTGTGAATCACAAGCAATAATATAATTATGAGCAAAAACCCTGCTATGTTATTGCCGTAGGGGTAAATGTGACTCATTTCCTAGAAGTGAAAAAAAAAACCTCTGCAGGCACAAAAAGAAAAGCCTGCCTCCTCCTCCTCTGCTCTCTACACTCTCCATCTATCACATCACAGCAGGTACCACAGGCCACTGACCAAGCCAGTCCTCTCGTCATTAGCCCCGCGCTTTCCCCATGCGATCCGTGTGGCTACCCCTGTCTCCTGTCTCCAGCCCGGCACCCCATAATAATATCTCTTTCAACCTTCACACTGTGATAAATAGGAGTACGCAGAACAAAAGCGATGGTGTGAGGGGAAGGGAGAACAGAGGGGTGAAGTGTAAGAGAATTATGTACAAAGAAATGAGAAACTCGGTGTGTGTGTGTGTGTGTGTGTGTGTGTGTGTTTTGACTTACTGTTTCAAAGTCTATTTTCAGGCCATGCTACCTCTCATCAAACTATCAACATGAGAGTTGAATTAAATTATAATAAAATAATACTAGCATACAAAAAAAAAACGGTAGATACACCAGGAAATGATTTTTTGGATTCTCTTTCATGAATATATTAATTTCCATGTGTTAGATTTGCTGTATAATGTGTGATTTTGTGTCCCTCTGATGGCATATTATTAATTTGTAAATGTATATGATGCTTCATGGTCAGACGACTGTTGGTGTTGTGGTCAGATGGGAATGAGCCACATTAGGGAAGGAAAGGTTTTTAATACCTTTCCGCATTTATATCAACAGTGATGACCTGAGATATCCCTTTCCTTTTCTCATCATTTCCGCTTTCTTCAAATTCCTCTAACTTTACCTCCTTCCTCCTCTTTTCAACTTATCTATCCATTTCTGCTGCCCTCCGTCACTCCCCAACTTGATTTAAGAGGTGCCCTCATGGCTTTGACACGTCAGTATTTCTATCATAGAGGATTAGAAGTGTGTGTGTGTGTGTGTGTGCGCGTGTGTGTGTGTGTGTGATATCCAAGATGATTCAAATATAATAGCTCTGTATTGCTTTCTTTCCTCTCTGCCACGCTGTCCCGTTCACTTGCAGAGATTAATAAGTGTGTGTGGTCTCTTGTGTGTGCATGCATGTAGAAATGTGTGGCCAGACATTATAGCCCAGACAGTAATATCTGCCATGCATACATTATCCCTCCTCCCTATTATCCAGAAATCACGGTTTGAAGAATTAAAGTGTGGCCGCCTTCACTCTTGTTGGCCTTGCTCAGTAGATCGGACTGCTGTGCCTCCTCCCCAGTCAGAGGTTAAGATAGCAATCAGGGCATGGACCACAGACGGGGGCCGACATTTTAATATTATTTTAATATTCACAGTGGCTGGTAATTACTAAAGGATAGTCCGGACCTCACCACTGTCCTTCAAAGTCCCAGTAATTGTGTTAACTCTACAAAGCCTGTCAGTGTGGATGAAACAAATATACATACTATGTGTGTGTGTGTGTATATATATATATATAGTATGAGATCTGCATTTCTTCGGGTCACTTTGCAGAGCTCATGGCCATAAATGAGGGCTGGAGCTCAGGCAGAGCAGGACATTTAGAGCTTTGTCTTCTAGCGTAGCACTCCTCACTATCTAAACAGATGTAATGTCTCCACCACTGCAGCATGTCCCGCGTTAAACATTCAATCTTTTAGTCCTCAAACATGGATAAGACTATGTTACATGAACCCTGCAACTTTAATCAGCACCTTTTCTTTCACCCAGAGGAATTTGTAGAGTAAATGTATTTGCTCTTGTTCTTGACATAGTGTTGGTTCTTTAGTAGTCAAGCAGTAACATTAGCTATTAGCATGTTATCCCAAAGGTCTTGAAAAGAAAACAGGACAGAGATTCATATTTTTTCCTTTTACAAGGCAAAAGAAGGTGCAAAATAAAATGTTAAATCACTCCATCAGATGCAGTAAAATCATGGAATGCTACATTGATCAGAGCTGGTGTGTCCCAAACTCTGCATCAGGCCTCAAGTGGCTGACTGAAAAAGGGCCATATGGAAAGTAAAGGGAGTTGACACCAAACTCGTTTGTCTGCTCTGCATGCTCCTTGCTGTTATGCATCAATCTGTCAGCCGGCCTTATCACTATTCAGATTGCACACAGCGCACTCACACTATTCAGATTAAGAGTTGAGGTGTACAGGACATTGAAGAGCGTGGCTCAGACGTGAGTGACCTTTTCAATCGTTGCTGGACACTTTGAGCTGGTAGTGAATCCATCTTAGCGAACTGGTGTGATAGGCTATTGCTGGAGCCTGTCCAGTGCCCTTCACATCTACCACAAAATAGTTGTAATATATGCACAGTACAGTTGTTCACTTACGCACCTACACTGGTGCCTCTAATGTCTGGGTTTACTCCGCTTTGTTTAGGGTACACTGAGAGTATTTTGCAAAAAAAGCACACCCAAAGGAAAGGTGACACCTATACAACAAGAGGGACAAGAGCGAGTGGCAGGAAACTTAATATACGGATCGGACAAATGGCTGAAAAGGAAGAGTGAAATCATTAGGATGCAAATGAGATGATGATTAGCATGTGTGTAAAAGACTGAAAGAGATAGTGTATGAAAGGAAGGGGAAGCGATTGAGTCATGGCTGCTTTCAATAGGGTTTTCTCACCGAGCTGTCACATGTTCACTGTCAAAGATAAAGGAAAGGAGCAATTAATTTTATACTGATGACTATTTTAATGAGTAGAGGTATTTCTTCTCATTTCTCTGTCCAAACTATTTCACGCAGCTTTGTGTCAAAGATAACAATGTGCTGAAATTTAAGGTGATGCTTTATGTTTGAAGCCATGTGATAAGTTTTAAAGGTTTTAAATTCAAAGACATTAGAACTAGAACAAGGTCCAAATCAAACTGTATTGAACACGTGTATTGATTTGATTAGTAATTTTATGATAAATACAGCTGTCTTGATTAAAATGGCTGACGCTGATTAAACTGTCCTGTCTTCTTTAGTTTTAAACTTCTCTTCTACATTTTACTCGCCCTCCTGTTTTCGGTCCCAGCAAAAAGGAGGTGAGAGTTGGTCTTGCTTTGTTATAGCCTCTGTATTAGCTGGTGAGGCTCTTCATAAAACAGAAATATGTACTGGCTCGGGCTAAAGCCACGACCAAATAAAATCCAGCCAAGTGTTTTCTAGGGAACCCATCCATTCACATCATAAAAATGACTCTTTATTTGTGTTTTCAGTCCGTCAGTCGGTTGTTGGCCGTTTGGCTGCTCTCAGGTAGCGGGATGTTCCCCTTCGTTCATAAATCCCCACCTCATCTCTCAGTCTTTTCCTCTCTAACTCTGCCTCTCTCGTCATCTTTCTGACTATTTCATGGCGCATCATGTGAGATTTATTCCCAAATATATGTTGTGCAACGTACTTTGTGTCTTGTGCTTTCAGGAGGGATTTACTCTCCGTTAAGAAGAGTTATGCACACTGGGGCCTTTTACATCCTTACTCTTGGTAACAGGGGCTTCGGTGACATAATTCACATGGACACTCAACTGATCCATATCAGTCTGATATTAAAACACTTTCAGACACATTTACAGCAGAAGTAAGAGATCTAAAGACAGTCAGATTTTGTAGGAGTGTTTCTGTACTTTATTTTGAAAATCTCAGGCTGTGCACAAACACACAAATAATGTATTTAGCATTTAAACATCTATTTTTTTAAGATGAACCATTGACAATACTTTGAGTATTCAAGCCCAGAATATATTCATTAACCGACATTTGTTGACGTTCTTAATTCTGAACATTTTACTCCGTCTGTCTTTTATGCTTCCTTATCCTGCCATCAAGTATATTTTTAAAAGTAATAATGGCTCCTAATAAAATCGTTTCCCTGATAGATAATCTTAAAACAAGGAAATTTATAACTCCATATAATGTGACTTTTCAACATGGCTAATTTTGGATGTGCCCCCCTCTGTAGTCGCTCCCTTTCTCTTCCCATTTGGTTCTCTCTGTCCCTCCGTCTCTCTCTCTCTCTCCTCAGGCTGTGTATCAGGCTCTATGATAATGACAGTTGACAGATAGTTGAAGGGCACGGGCTGCTCCCTGTCAGCCCTGTTTTGGACTCATAATTATTTCACCAGTGTCACGTCACTGTCACCCTCGCCTGCTTAACACTGTCTTAACACACACACACGCGCACACACTCCTGCCCGCTGAGCCTTGAGGAAGGAGCTTGTTTGTGTGAACGTGTGTGAGCGCACGCACGCGTCTGGCTGTCACCCGGCCTCAGCGTTGGCCGTTTCCCTGCCAAGACGAGCATTGCTGCCAAACGGCCGCCGCCAGTCTCGCGTGCTCTTCTACGTGGTAACAAAGCAGAATCACAGCCGTGTGGCGCCGTGGCAACATGGTGGAGGATGACCGGCTCAGGACTAGAACGATATTTAAAAGAGGTTTCATTCCCGGAAACAGGTTTGCTGAAGAAAGAACTTTACCTTAAAACATTTGTGTTCAAGCCTGTTTTGTCCAGTCCAGGCAGCTGTAGAGGGGGAGGGGCACTCTGTCATCTATAGCAGGGGTATTTTACCTGAAAGGCCACAATAGATTTTAGATCTTGATGAAAGGGCCGGCCAGGTGATTCAGGAAGCTAACCCCCCAGACGAGGATCAGAGGTCAACTAAAAATCCTGCTTGATGGACTGTTGACAGAGAAAATATTTTGAAGAGCTTGTAAATTGGTCCAACTAGAGATGGATGATGAAGCTCCAAATGATGTTTAGCCCCACCTTCTTGAGAGGACAAGTGTGGGGGGGGCGTGGTCAGAACCTTTTTCTACCCAATCAAGCTGACAACCTTCTTAATTTGGCTAATGGAGAAATTATTTTGAAGGCTTTGCGGGCCAGATTAAATAATTCATTGGGCCACATTTGGCCCCCGGGCCTCAGTTTACCCACCTCTGATCTGTAGAAACACAAAAATGTCAAGCTTAAAGTGTTTGTCTTTGCACAGTTGATAGTGGCATCTTCACTGAACATGCCCACAGCTACATTCATCCGCTTCAGAACTTTAAAATGGAATATAGAAAGGGAAGATGAACAAGTTTGAGAGGACACAAACAAGCCTTTGTGGCTGTCGCAAATATCTGTGGGGAAACTGAAAGAAATCTGAAACAAGAGAGCATGGAGAGGAAGAGATCAATGATTTAAACAATAATGCAGCCCTCTGTATTCACTGTCACACTCCTGCTCTCAGCACCTTCAGGATCCTCTGTCTGCTTCATGATCCATCATGAAACTGTCCATGAGGTGGATTTGTCTTTTTTCAACACATCTCTCTCCCTCCACTTCTTTCTTTTTGGGATTCTCTCAGATTTTTTCACATCATCTTGTCACCATCAAGTCTCTCCTGCTTAATCTACTGTCTCGTCTGCTCTTTTCCATGTCCCCTTGTTTTCTGGACGTAACCTGTCCTTTATCCACAAATTCTTCTTTTATTTTATTCAGTACTTGACCCTTTTTTGCAAATGAAAACACGGGAGGGTGCTCTAATATGGACATGCACAGTTACAAATACACCCATTTTAAATTCTGGAAAGCCAATTAGAAAGTAAGTAGATCTCCGAGGAAGCCCTGTTCTCATTTCCTCACTCCTTACCTCCTCTCAGGTCTTTGCCTGGCTCCTGCTTCCAGCTTTCTGTTTAAATTAAGGTGGGCTGACAAACAAATTAAATCTGTCACATCCTGTTTGCATAAAGCTGACAGGAAGTCAATACTGACCGCCATGTTGGTTAGGCAGAGTTCTAATCACACTTCAACTCCATGGCAACGGGGACGAGGGCATGGGACGCTGGTTGAGCTGTACTGTTGTTCAGAACTCTTGTTGTTTTGACTGTTCCTCATATTCTGCTGGGCATATAGACATTAAATAAATTCATCCCAAACAGGATCATTAATTATAATCTATTACTATCGTATCTGCAACAGCCACTAGAGGGCTTTCACCTGTAAAAAGAAACAGTTTGCTTGTATATTTGAATTCTGAGGGTAATAATAACTAGCAGCGGGATACTGCAAAACATGGAGAGAGAAATCACACATAAATACTGCTCATCACATCATTTTCATGCCCACACACCCAGAAGGCCAAAGGTCACAGTCGTCTTCTCTTTAGCCCCTGTTTGTCAAATCAATGTCGACCATCTCTCTTCCCCTCGTTCCTCTCTCTCTCTCTCCTCTGTCTTTCTCTCTTTCTCTCAGTGCTCGAATCCCGGCTGATGCTCCCTGTGGAGATGTGCAGCTAATCTCGAAGACATCACTCACTGTCACACGCCTGAGGCTGTGTGTATATGTGTTTTTTGTTGTTTGTGTGAAAAGGGCAAAGGTCAGAGTTGAAGGCGTCAGCAGCCCTGACCCTTTGCTTACAAAGGCATCTGTCCACAATCTTCAGTGCATCACACTTGTCGTTATTAAGAATTAACAGAGATAAATAGAGAGAAAGAAGGGCCAGAGTAGTTCCAAACTTTCTAAACGCCATGGGTTCCGCTAACCTAAATCCTCTTCAATTCTCTAAATATCACAAACTGGAGTCCTCTGTTCTGTCCATACGGACATGATCAGACAGTAAGTCCTGTTTGCTCATTTGACCTGACTGGTTCTCTGTTTAAAGTTAAATGAAGAATAAATGAGGGCCGTCTGTTTTTTGTGTAGTCGGTCTCTCCACATTCATCACCATTGGTCCTCCCATCTGCTCACGTGTGTGAAGAGCTCCTTTGGACTCGGAGCGGGAATGAATCTCCTCCACAGTGACAGAGGTGACTAACAGATATCCTTTTGGTCAACATTTACAATTCTTCAGCTAAAAGGTAGAAACCCATCAGGAACTCTTTGTCCCATGAGGCACTGGGGCTAATGTTTTTTAAAGGGCCTAGGTGACCCTCAAGACCTTAGAGAGCTTTAAGGACCTACAGTAGATTCCCAACAGACAAGAAACCTAATAGTATAGTGTTTATTTAATTTGTCTATTGTAATAATGTGTCGTGGTTGACACGACTCTGCAACGTCGCATGGACATCGGGGGCACTATACATATATATATGTATAGTGTTACCATTTATAATTCAGAGCAGATTTAAATTTAAAAGACAAAGACGTTTAACAAAAGACAAAGACATTTAACAAGTCAGATGGTGGATTATTGATGAAAAACTTAAAATATCAAAAGCACTTTGAGTTTGTTTCAATGTCATATTCATAGATACTTCTGCATCATTAAGCAAACGTCTGGAAATGTAAAAGTAGTACAACCGTAGATGAATAGGATGGGGAGGGATCAGACTAGCAAGGACAAACGCTTTGAAACAGCAGGTGAGCCATCAATCTTTCCCAGGATCAATTTCCTAAAGGCCAGAGGATCAGAAAGAAAGCCAGAATGGGGTTAATCTCTGGAAATTATTCTGATATTAATAATTATTTCTCAAATATCCAACAGCTGAGAAAGACGGACTGTAACACTAATCAAAGCTGAAGGGAGAGTCTGTCTTTGCATATCAGACTATTTCCTCTCCTTGATTGCTTTAAGTGGGGAATAAAATTACTTCCTATATATTCACTTCAGTTTAAAGAGTAAAATGCACCAAATGTTTGTGTATTTCAATTAAAAATGGTTTGATAATTCTCTATAAACGCATTTTTGCTAATCACAGTTGCATTCGGTGCTCTTTCACTGCTCATTGTTAACTCCCAGTTCCCATAATGAAGCAAATGTGCTCTTATTCAATTTAATTGTTGCATTGCTCATAAATAGTCACAATATTATGTTTTTAATAGATTCAGTGGTCCAGCTGTGTGGGTGTGTGTGTGAGAGAGATTTTGGAAAGTAAAAATGAACATAATGAAGTAGCGCAAGCAGCTTTACTCTCCGGACCCCTGAAACAAGCAATTAAGCCTAATTTGTCCTTTTTAAAAGACATGAGGAACCCATTTGTCCTGGAACGCACAATGGGAGAATATTCATGTCTTTGCCTCCCCTCCCTCCACAAACACTTAGGAGCTAATTATTGTTATTAACATCATGGTTGAAATCCCTTCACAAGGACGTGTCAGCACACTTCAACGTCTGTACACTTCCTTCATCGAGCAAACGCGTGAGGTGGGAGGAGAGGAGAGAAGAAGTGACACATAAAAATGTCCTGAGATCACCTTGAAAAGGTCTAATCAAAATGTTCCACACTTTGGGCTCTTTTTGTTTCACACACATTGACACCATCAGCTGGTAACTGTCTGTCACAAAAATATTGTTCTGCTATATATTTCCCATTCTATATGATGATGCTGTGATTTTACAGTTATTTCCATCTTTTGTGGCTATAAAGCAGGGATTAGACTGTTCCTTGAAGATGGATGCTTTAAAAATGGGTGAAGATCAATAAACTATTGGATTAAGTTACATATTCTGCAAGTTAATAAATGAGCAGAACCACTACACAGTATTTTCTAGTCTGAATGCAATACCATACTGTAAGTGGAGACAGGATCAATCAAACAGCTGATATCAGCTGTTCAGGTGAAGGCCTGCAGGTGTTTCTACTCCAGCTCTGTCTGAACTTACAACTGATCACATTCATCACATCTCCAGCAGACAAAAATAGTAATAAAAATATACGCCAGAAGGATTCGGTCTCAAAGACAACTACACGTCAGAATAAATTCACAGACACACAGAATTAACTGTCTCGCTCTTGTGTTTAATGCACGTGTCATATCAGAGGTTGGCCTCTGTGATGGGGCTCCCCCCCACCCCCACACCCTGACAGCTGACTCGCTGCTCACTGGTCCTAAATGAATTGATATTTCTTCTGGCTACTTGAATTTGTCACTTGACTTCTCGGCGTAATCTCCAATGCTTTGTGACTGAAGCGTCTGCTCTGGTGCCTTTGCTACAAGCACACACTGTGTTTTGGATGAAAACACACAGCTAATAGAGTCGCTGTCTGTCAGGCTGCCACATGACTGAAGAAGGCCTCCTGTGATGAAACTGTCAGAGGTGATTTCATGTTAACCTTAAATACAGCCAGCAAATGTTACTTGCTGCAGTGATTGTGTGCACTTTTTCCAGGGAAACTTCAGCGTTCCAAGTTTCACAGAAGAAAGCAGCAGACTTTGTGATGGAATCTTCCTACGTAAAAAGTTAGGAAAGTCATCAAATCTGCGTCATAAATAAGGCAGTGTTGCAGGTAGTGAAACAAGTGAGAAAACCAGGAAATAACCAAAACAGTTCATATACAAAAAGAGAATATTCATGCACAAAACAAGACTGTCGCTTTGCTCCCAGTGTATCTGTCTTTGTTAGAATGTAGGAGTCCATGCCTTCAATCAAAGGCTCTCATGAGGAATATGACACAATAATACTCAGCATAAAACCAATGGCTTGTTTAATTTAAACAGGGAGGAAAGCAGGAAGATGGTAATTGCAGAGAAAGGCCCACAAATCAACCGTCCTTGTTATCCCATTTGACGGACCATTAAACATCCAGAGGAATAAACATTATTTTTAGCCTAACTACCAGCTTGGCCTGACTCACGCAGGTGGGGAAATTGTTCAAAAGGAAAATAAATCATTAAAGAATTTTCTAGTTACAGAATTGTTATTATCTCCTCATATTTGTCCATAAAGGTTTCTGATTTGCAGCAAGACAAAGTCACAGCGGAAATCAGCTTTAAAGTTGCATTTGTGTCCAGAAATGGTGCTACATTTGCAGCTCGAAGTAGCGGTGTGGCATCGAAGTCCGACTGGCTGTGTTCACGCATGACTATCAGTGTTTTGAGAGGGAGGGGGAGAGCAGGCTTGGGTCTGATCTCACAACCACACAGTCCCTGTTCCAGTCCCATTTTGGGGCCTTCCAGCATGCCTGTCTGTACTCTGGTTGATCTTCTTTCAGAACAAGTGTCATCCAGGGGATGAGCCTGGGCTGCCGGCCTCGTGTACCTTTGTTCATCCAGTCCCACCCGAAACGGCTCAGGACCTCCTTGATGGAAGCAAACCTCTTCACCACCTGAGACACAGAAGTCGACACAGGCTGTGATGTTTTTTTTCTGTATCCGTGTCCTTCTAGGCTGTCTGTCTGGGAGGGATAGAAGCAAAAGCAAACTTGTTGAATCGACTCCATATTTCACAGTTTTCTCCAGGAGGCTAATGGGGGAAAAAATCCCTGGAATGGTCTGAGGGATAGCGTCAGTGAAATTAGTAATATGGAGATGTTATGGACTATGAAATAGGATGGTTTTACTGGGCCGATGATGATGATAGGAGGAGGCCACTTCACCATCATCACCTCACTGACTGAGGAATGATTTTTATGTGTCACCGTAGTAACCGCCCCTACATTTATCTGTGTGTCAGAGAACAAAGCAGATGTGTGGTAGATAGCCCTGTAAGCCCCCAGCACTGCTCTTATATTTACAGATAAGACTTTTTTTTTTATATCTTGTCCTTGACAAATGTTTCCCCGGGGACTTGTCAGAAATTAACTTTATCTGGAGTTTAATTACAGAACGTGTTCTGTGATGCATCCCTCACGCCTCCCTAAACTGCAGCATCGCCCACGCCCACCCACCCCCGACTCTGTCATCTTCAAAGCTATTTTAAGGCCGTGCGTGATTATCTGTGACATTGCTTGACATGTGCCTGAAGACTTTCGCTCTCTCGACTATCGCTGCTCTCTGTCTCCGTCTTCTCTCCATTTCTGCCTAATCAAAAAGCCCAACCACGCAGACGGCTCCGAGCGAATAACAAGTCGCTCCTTGCGGATGTTTGAAGATGCCAAAGCGGCTAGGGGGAAACACGTGCTGATGGCTCCTGGTCTTGAAGCCAACACTGTTTTATTCTTTTTTTTTTTTTAACTTTAATCTTTGCTCTTTTATTTTGATAAACCTGAACCGTCTTGAACTGTGTGGGGTGTCCAACCCCAAAAAGTCTAACCATAAACGCAGCCTCATATTTCAGGCAGCTGTATTGTGCAGTGTTTATTGGACCTGGTATGACCTGGGTAATGTAGAAAGGAAGACGATGGACGGGCGACGTGCCTGGTCCAGAATAGAGTCATACTCTGACTGACTGCCTTTTTCCAGGGGTCCGAATAAATGTAACTAGCCTTTGGCTAATACTGGCACGTTTACAGAAATGTCATTAATGTGCACCGTCTTCTAATTAAATGAGTGATAAAATAAATAAACCTTAACCACATTAAGATGTGGTAAGATACGTTCTTATTATTGAGCACGTAAACACAGCAACGGCGCTGTATATTTGCTGCATTTTGGGAGGTATATGTCAGTTTTTAAGCCTTGCCTTTCTCCATCGTTGTGTTTTAGTACAATCCGGAAGAAGTGTTGTTATTTTTTCCTTTCACTGCCTTGGAGTTTTCACTACAACAGAAACCAACTATGCTAATCGGCATAAAACAAACATGAGACAGCAACAATATTGTGCTTTTACAAAGAACTACATTTAAAAACGAAATGAGGGAAGAGGATCCTGTAAGTGAGAACTGGTAATCGACCTTTTATATTAAAGCATTTCTTTGCTGTCAGGCAGTGAAGCATTGATGAAATTACCCATCCAGCATTTCTCAGAATGTTGCCCATGTATCACAGCCACAACAGATACCACGTAATTGCATAATTAATCAGATCATGCATGTTGCCTTTTCCTTCATTTTTTTGTACAAGAGCCAAACGCGCGTAATCGCTTGTTCTGTAATGTAATCTGATCAGGGCTGCACAATTCCTCATTTTCCAACAGCTCCCCGGAGCCATGGATCTGAGGGCGAGATGGATGTGCCCGGGTCTCCACCTGTCTCTCCGTTTTGCTTTCCCTGAACGTGGCTGCTTCAGTGTGGTTAACCGCCTGCCCGTGTTGCTGTCGGCAGCTGCGTCTCCAGCCGCAAGACAATATCTCCCTTCCTCATTTCTCTCTCCATCTCTCCATGCTCCGCTTCCCTTTCCCCCCTCCCCGCCCCCTCATCTCCTCCAGTCAGCTATTCTTCTTTCTCCTCATCCTCCTATTTAGCCTCTCACTTCTCCTCTTTCTCCCCTCCCCAGTGGAGACACCAACCATCAGGTCCCATCTATCTGTGTGTACGTCAGCAATTAGAGCATCGTGGCAGCCAAATGCCAGCCATGTCCCCAAGCTACACACACACACACACACACACACACACACACACACACACCCACACCCTCAGAGGCTATGCCCTGACTAAACAGCCAGAGAACAAATCACACCATAATTTATAATCTTGCTGCGCTAAAATCTCATTATATTACAGACATATGGATTTGGCGGCATGCGCGGCTGGGGGAGCCAGCACCATAAATTCCACCAATCGTAAATTATTAAAAGAAAGATCGAAATGACCGTCGCCTGTCCAGATTAGCTGTAAATCAGACTCAAACATGGTTTGTTTAAGGAATTAAGTCCCAGGTGGTGTAAAGGACCTAGCAGGGTGTTACTTTGGTCACTGGGTGCTGGGCAGGGTCAGATTTGAACTGCCTTTGGCTATCAAAGGATTACAGGTTGAGGGCATGACACAGACATGGTCATTCCTGCAAGAAGGCTTTTTCTTGTTGGCTTCAGAGCAGCTCGTTTTCCATCCCGTTAGCCGTGCTTTAAGAAAGTCACAGTCTCACCTTCTCTGCTCTTGTCGCCTCAGTCTGGCCCTCAGAGTTTCAGCACACGGAAGCTGAGGACAAAGCCAGCAGAGCAGTGGCCAAAACTTGCTGTGAGAGGGCAGCTCAGGCCCTCTGCTGTCAGCTCTGCTCTTCATTATCACTTCATGTCAGAGCTTTCACAGTAAAAGACATGACTCCCTTCTGATGGATGGGAAGAAAACTGCAGAAATAGAATGTGTCCTAGTTTAACGTTGCCGCGTCAACAACAGCAGGGCTCCTTCTCGCTCTGCACGGTGATGTTTCTGCTGTTCTCTGCATTTTGGAGCATATACCAAATGCTTAAGTGTTCATGTGTGTGGTGAGGAGGTTAGTTTGCTTTTAGTCTTGTTTTAAGGCCATGTTCAGGCAGACAAGAGCACTGCATGGAAATCTGCTGCCCCCATGATTCATTCAAATGTGGGCTCAGCAGGGGCGCGGATGGAGGGCTTAAGCACAAACAAGTCTCATCCAGCTAGGCTCGTGTCCAAAAAGGAGGCAAAATCATCAGTCTTTATGCTACCGATCACGGTGTTGAACAGTAAAATAATGATCTCCGCACTGTAACAGTAAGCACATCAAACCAGAGACTTCTCTCTTCCTGTTTCAGTGTGAAGACATGAGATCTGAAATCCAGGAAAAGACTTAAACCCTCTGCTCAGCTACATATGACTGGAGGTCTGCAGAAAGACTCCTATCACCTTATCACTGACACTTTGATTTGCTTCTTGAGGTGCAGGTGCCTTGATTTCCTGCATATTTACTGTAGAAAATCCAGATTTTTTTAATATCTCAGGGACTGTCTTTGCTCTGGGGAGGGGGAAAGACACAGTACAGATGCCTCCAGAGTGAAACAGGTGCTATCAAAGTGCTTCACAGTCAGTACACACAGAGGCAGCATTTAAAAACATCAGAGGGTCGGACTAAAGGGTGGAATTAGACTTTGAATGGAGAGGGATCTAATACATGGATGGTCCTCTTCCTCAGTCAGGCCATTGACTCCAAACTGAGCCTATTAGCAAGACAACACACCACTAATGGTACTTCTGTTGCTCTCTGTGTGCATGGAGACCACCCAACACACACACACACACACACACACACACACACACACACGCACACACACACACACACACACACAGAGCGCATACTTCACTTTTCCCACGCTTTTGTTACCTTAAACATCAGGGCATTAACACAAGGATTCAAGCCAAAGTGCAAGTTTCATCACACCCTTTATGTGATGATGAAAAAGTAAGAATCCATTTTATGGAAGAGACATTAGATTTTTCTCTTAATATTACTCTGGCGATAACTTGGTTAGTTGTTTATTTTTGAATTGATGTTTTTCCTTTTTGTGTATTATCATACTAGGTAATTGCTAAGGGTTTTACTATTACTAGCAAAAATGAATTTAAATAAAAAATATGAAAATAAAATCACAGTAAAATTGTCAGTTCAAGTGTGAACAGCAGGGGGCGTTGTAGAGAGAGAGAGACTGGGTTTGGAAGGCTCTGTTTCCCTCAGTTTTTAAAGTAAAGCACGAAAATGTATTTTTGCTATGTGCTTCTTATATTGGATGTTTATAGTCTTGTGTCTTCTAAGTGGCTATGTGTCGTTTTTCCCAGTTTGGGGCATTTTCAGGTGGAGAAAGTGCCAAGTCTTAAATCTACTCATATGCGAGTTTTCATTTAACTGAAGCGGTGGCAGATTATTTTGAAACAAATAACAAAGAGAGTCCGTTAGGATATAGTTGGATTAAGTTCATCATGTGTGGTTTCTGGTTTGTGATTGTCGACTGCCACACATGTCGGGCACTTGTGCTGAACTTCCCCTCTGTATCACTAACTTCACTCTCTTGTGCGCACTTGAGGGTGTCTGGTAGTCCACCTCTTTTTGTTAAGAGGTGGACTTCATTGGCTGTATGGCGGGCAGTCTCTTGAACGTTTAAAGAGTGGGAGAGAGGAGGGGGATAATTCATTCACTTTGCGCACAAAGCGCACTGGAAATCACCCAGGGGAACGAAACAGCAGACCGAAGGGAGAGGTTGGAGGGGGTCTGCCGAAGAAAATGTCCATAAATCCACACAAAGAAATTAAAATATTCTTACTGTTCCATACTGTCTTCTAAGCATTGCGTGTGAAACTTTAAGAGACTAATTCTAATTCGTGTGCGTGCAAAAGAGGTTGATTTTATTGATTGTTTTTTTTTTTTTTTTCAGGTATCAAAATTGTTTTGTGTCCTTTTGGGGCAGTCGGGTGGCAGGACGGGAGCTGTAACACTAAAGTAGCTGTGGAACACTGGACGGATGGATCGCAGAGAGGAGCCCAGTCTGTGTGTCCGTCCGTCAGTTGGGCGACCCGAGCGCTGCGCGGCAGCACTGCACCTCGGAGCGGTCTTCAGATAGCCCCCACCCCGCCCTCCTTATCCACCCCACTCTCTGCTCAGCCTCCCACACGTCGCTGTTGAGCACCATACCCTCCACCACCTCCTCCACCGCCCCCGTCCACCGCCTGCTACTGTCTGCGCACTCCTGCGCTCCCTCAGCGGCTCCACTCGTCTTCCCTCTCTCTGACTGTCCCTCTCGGTGTTTCAGCGGAGGGGCTGCGCACACGACCGATCCACTGATACCCACTCCACACTGTGTCTGCTGTGGAAAGTCAGCCTCTCTCTCTCTCTCTCTCTCTCTCTCTCTCTGTCCCTCCACCTCTCCCCTCGCTCTCTCCGTCCTCCTCTCCTGGCTGCGCTTGGGTAACCTAACAGGGAGGTGTTAACTACTTTTGCTGCCACAAAGCGACTCCTGTTATCTCGGCTGCTGCTGAGCAAGAGCCAAAAGGACCAGAGCTACTGGTGTTCCTGCTCCGCAGAAGAAGAAAAAAACTTTTCTGTTTGTTGTGAGGATAAAAACGAAGCCGGAAACCGAGGAGTCATCTGTAGAAAGAGCCGGATTCTGCCACGACGAGGTGAGTTAGCGCGACTGTGGGTTCGTTGTCGTTGGGTTTGAGTCTTAAAGTGTGTTTACGCGTGTCAGTTTACACCTCGTGTGTTTTGGGAGAATATTTCAGACTTTTCTAATAAACTTTTTTGCGCTTTGGTCGGCGGCGGTAGACGCGCAGACATTCATGTTTGAGAAGAGGAGGTGAGAAACGCGGCACGGTCCGTCGCCGTTTGCACTTTTCCGTGCGTGCGCGACTGTATACTTCTTGTGCGGTGCATGCGCGTGTGTGAACACGCAAACAAGAAATTGACTTATCACAAACGCTTGTTCCAGCATCGCGCGTGTAGAGTTTGAATAAACAGGCATGTTGGTGATGCGCGCCCACCAGCTGCTGCCTGTTTGCCAACAACCGTCCTGATTTTATTGCTTTCCAGACACAACAGTTCATGAAATTATTCCCAAATATACCAACATAAAGAAATAAAGCGCAATAAACGTATTCCCAGATAAACTTAAGTTTTTATAACTTCTCCACAACTCAGCTGATATTTTCCCAGATTTACGCAGTGAATCCTGAGAAATGCGCCTTTGCTCTCAGGCCTAAAATAACCCCAAAACTGACTAGAGTTCATTCAGATCTGACGGAAACAATCATATCTCCCCTTTTCAAAGAAAGCTCTGCTTCTGTTGCTTTGGAACACGGAGGCGTTCCCAATGATGGCAGCTTCAAACCGCCGCACGTCGGACACTTTCAGCCGCTGTCTAATAAACGCATTTCATGAAACCTCAGCACAGAGAATTTTATAATAAAATCCTGGAGAGAAACCACAGCGATGCTCGCATTATCTGCCCGCTAAACCTTTCCAATGTTAAAAAGACATTTTAAACGACAATGTGATCATATTTTTTGAAAGGATAAAAACAAAACTCTTATTGAAAGAAAGAGGCAAACTAAAAGAAAGTGGTTTGCAGGAGCCCCTCCCCCTGCAGCTCCTCTTAAATGCGCAACAATTTATTCTCACTTTCTGAAAGAAAAACGGACGGCATGGGTCCAAAAAGAAGGCTGCCTGCGCACGCACGCACGCGCATGCACAGTCGGGGAAACACCTGTTAACTGGGAGCCACTATAATTTACATTCTCCCCCTAAACAAGCAACGCCGGGCCAGAGGAATTCCCGGGGGCCTTCCAGCTCTTCGGCCGGCCACAGTGATGAAAAATCGGCTTCCCTCGAGCGCACGGCCCCGCCGCTGCTGCCTCACTTTTACCGGACATCCTCGACTGTTTTTTGAACTCTTAAAATTTTTTTTGGCATTCTTCCATGCCGCGTCGTAATTAAATTAATGCTTTGTTTTAACTGTGAGGTTTAATTTCTTCTTTTAATCGACATTCGATTCACTTTTCAAGAGTTTGTCTTCATTTATAGTTCATAGACTTTATAGTTTAATTCTTTTGCCACTCCGCGTTCTTTAGGCTATTTTACGCATTTATGTTCTCTTATTAAATACAGCTGTTTTGACTGATAGACAAAACCCCAGTCTTCGTTTCTTTCGGGTCTTTTTTGAACAGTTTCTCCTATTTTCTCTTTTTCCATAACCTCGCGGTGTAGATATTTAATGAAAACCCTGTAAAGTGAAGAAGATGCGCGCTCGGATCAGTTCGCACTTGGAAGAGATCATAATGAAGTTAGTGGTGTGGAGAAACAAAGCAGGTCAAACCATTTGCACTCATTTCCAAGTTGAAAAGTCGCCTCGGCGCCGTCACTAAATAACGCGTCCAGGGAGGTGCGCCCGAGGCGGGTCATTGAACGCACCGCGCCGTGGAGACTGAATTTCTCCGACATCACCACACACGTCTTGAAAAATATGTTGATATTAATAATTACCGGATCAATAAAATCAGTGAGCCTTATCTTCTGATGACCGTTCGAGTCCTTTTTTTCAATTATTATTATCCAGAAGCGAATTAACACATAATAAAAAGCATTCAGTAGAGAAGGAATGCAGACACGCTCATTTAAAACGCGTTATTTATCACCAGCAGCATACTCATCAAACAGTGTTTCCGGCCAGGACCAAAGATTAATTTTATAATGATAGTTAAAAATGTGCCATTATTTCCCCTGATTCAGTGATATCTTCTATTTTAATCCAAATAATAACGGATGTCTGCAAGCGATGAGTTTCAGCTTTATCGTGTTTATTTGCATGAAAGTGTTTTTTATGCGTTTGTTCCACTTTATTATTTACTCTTGATTAATGATTTGTTAACGCGACATTTTCAAAAGGGTTTTGAATAGTAACTTTATAATTCATATTAAAATCTTTCAAATGATGTAGTCTCTAAAACGTAATTTAAATAATGCAATTAGGAAACGCAAATTTATACCTTAATATAACTGAAATTTGCTTTGAGTTTCAGCAACACTGAAACTTTTGGATGTTTTTATAAACGAAAATGCGTCAATTATTGTTAATGAAATTATTATAATGCTATCATTTAAACGTCTTTGGATTTATAGTGCAATTTCAAATTTATTTATGTAATAATGTTGATCTGAACACGGAATCAGCGCGAATAATGTGCTCTGAAGATTTTAGACATTTTTCTTATTTAGGCCTCATCTCGTTTTTTTCTGAGATATTTCTTAAGAAATACCACGTTTATGGAAAAAATAATTTCTATCAAAGTAAACGTAGCGAAAGATAATTTATTAATCAGCGTTTTCACCCCATCCTCCTTTCTTTTGCTTCCCTCTCGGCAGCTGTTATTGCTGAGCATTGATCCCTCCCGAAGTGAACTAAAATTAATGTCCATTTCACAGCTTTGCTGTTGGATCGATGGGCGCTGGGAGGGAAGTTAATTTTAATTTAGTTTTTTGAATTTAGAGCACCGACGAAACGCGCATTAAGTGGCCAAGAACGATCAAATTCATCACATATGACGTGATCATCATTAGGCGTAATTAAAAAAAATGTTTTTCTTCTCATTGAATGTTTTTAACACTGCCATATCTGGAAATTATATATATATATATATATATATATATATATCATGACGCGGACGGTAAATTAATTAATCGCACCACTTCTAGTTTGATGACCTTCTGCCTATTAAATCCTATCAATATGCACTAATTCCTCATTCTTTCTTTAAAGCAGAAGCTTCCTCCCTCCTTCCCCTTTACCTCACCGACCTACCTCTTCCTCTTCCTCCCTCCCCCTCCTGCCCCGCGTGTCTTATATTATTTTGGAGCGCTAATAAACGCCACACAGAGCTAATTGGACACGCAGGCAGTAATTGAAATAAACGCGTCACCGGTAAATAACAAGCGTTTGAACAGGACGCGGACGCGGAGAGCTGGGCCCGCTTGCGCGCTCTGCATCCCCAAACTTTGTGCCATTGTCGCGGCGCTATCGCGCTTCTAATCACCATAATTAAGTGCGAAGAGAGGATGCAATCATTTCATGGAAGGATGTTGTCGGGCTGTCTTGCTCATCAAGCGAAGCTAATGTTTGCTGCTCGGTGCAAATTGCAGCCTGTCCGTGACGGAGATGATGTTTCTTTTTTTTTTTTTTTTTTTTTTTGCGATTTTTTTTGCGATTATTGTTGATTTCACCAGTGTTGAGAATGTAAAAGTTTTATATATTTAAAACATCTCTTGGTCATGCATTTTTAGGTATTTCAAGCTGCTCCTGTGTGATTGATAGATAATGTTCAATTGTGGCCACAGAGGAAATAATTTGCCTTAAAAAGACCTAACAGTGTAAAATATAAAGTTTATGCCTGGGAAATTTACAAGAGTATTATTTGAAATGAAGTAGCAAATTCCGGTTTGCATATCTGCAGGGATCTTGTTGTACATTTCCCCCCAGAGCCGATGATTTCTTTTATTGATGACAGGAAAGAAGAGTAGCTCATGTCCAGTTGTTTTCTACTGGAAGGAAATCACTCTGCAAAGGATGCAGCGCTGTGTTTAATGGTTTGATTGCATTGGCGAAGGCAGCCTCTGGTAATGCCGTTACAGGGGAAATATCACTCGGAGACGTTATTGGCAACAAGAGAAAGTCTAAGAATTAGCCTAATGTGGGGGGCAGGAGAAGACTTGTGTCGGATGTCAGATACTTTCTCTTCTCCCTATTGCTCCATGTCTCTTCCTCTGGGCGTCTGCAACCCCTCCTCACCCTCAGAGCCAGTCGTCAATTACACCAAGAGTCATATCGCAGGCTCCCTGCTTGGAAAATAAGCTAATATTCAGCCCCTCCCCTCATGCACCTCCCCAGAAGACATCGATTTCAGAAGGCCAGTATTTGTGTAGCCGACTTATCATTTTTCTCTGTGCAGCCATCCAGGCATCCAAGCGTGCGGCGAGACCAATACAGGAAGCCTAATCTTACCGAGCACAGCAAAATTATCTGCAGGAACACACACACACCTCCATACCTCAACACAAGCAGTTTCATGATAATGAAAAAGTTTGTTGCTGTGAAACATCTTCCCCTGAGCTGCTAAGTCCGACTTCTGGCCCTCACATTAAAAACAGCTTGCCCCTCCTGCAAAGACATTTCCCCTCATTGTTCTTCATTTGTAGTTGTGCAGTTTGTAGTAGATTATTACAGCTGGGTATGGAAGTGCAAACAGCGTACCTGGCAGCAGCTTTTTCTCGTTAAACTCAGACTAATTGGCTCGCACTTGCGTACGGTGGGTAGCGCCGACCAGCTAGCCAGGCACCTGTCTGCCTGCCAGCCAGCAAGATTAGTGGCTGATGTTGTACACTCTGGCACGACACAGCAATAAAGAGCAAAAGCGAGGGGGGGCAGTTACACACACACACACACACACACACACACACTCACACACACTCACACACACACTGGATGAACTTTGTTTCCCAACAATCATCAACAATTTTCAAATGTAAAATGTAAAAAAAAAAAAAAAGTGTTTTATTTTTCCCTGTGACAACTTGGACACAAGCAAATTGACCCAGTGAGTTTGGGAATCTGAGGGATGGATGTCTATGCCTTCTGCAGTTTGGCTTTTCCTGTACTTGGAACGTGCTGCTCCGGCTGAACTGGGCCCAACCGTTGCTGCCCGGAGCAGATATCCAGCCACTGGTCAGGACTGAATGTCCAAATGATTTTTGTCTGCGGCCACGACTCGTCTGATAAATCAGAGAAGTAACTCTTCTTTTTCAGGCCTGAATACTGGAGAGAGAGAGAGAGAGAGAGAGAGAGAGAGGGAGAGAGAGAGAGAGAGAGAGAGAGAGGAAAGGGTGCTAGCCTTGGGAAGAAAGATGACAAAAACATTGCCTGCTTTCAAAATAAAAATGCAAATGAGTTTAAGTATTCCATTTTGAGTAACAAAATCAATGTATTGTTGGTTGATGGTTGCACAATGCTGGATTCTTCACTTTCTAAAGCTAGTCCGGTCCTCATTGATTTTGGTGCTGAATATTGCTGGCGTGTCGTTATCCACCTCAGGATGATTTGTGTGTCTGTATTATTAAATCTTACTGTATTACATATTTTTCCCACACTGATGCATGAATCTCCCGTTAAATGCAGCAGCTGCTGACGGAGGAGAATAACCTGGTTACAAATTTCATATATCAGAGCGGAGTGAAGGGAAGGAGACGCAAGAGAATAGAGAAGCACAATATTGGCTATTTGAAAGGCATTTGGAAACAAAATTAGGGTTTTAGAGCTGAAAGGAAAAACAAGGACAAATAATATCAAAGTGGACGGGGGTGGGGGTGTAGGTGGGTGTAATTCTTATTCACAAGGACATTTGAGCTTTGCCTCATGGTCAGACATGAATGAGTAGATTTCAATAGTATCGACTGTCGTTTCAGACACCAGCAAACACACCGATATGCACTCACAAATGCAGCAGCCTGTCTGGAATACAGAGTGGACCCCAAACACACCGTACACAAATGCACCTGCCCCGTTTTCTTGTGCAACAGATATGTCTGACAGCAGGTCTTTGAGGTTGCACCATTTTAAGTGAGCTTTCGTCAGCGTAGACTCATCTGCAGGATTGAAGACACCTAACTAATTTACTTTCTCCAATCCTGACTGTACGACCCATCAGGCACCGGTCATGTCAAATGTGTGACGACTGCACAAAATCTCAACATTATGCAACACGATTATGCAAGAAAAAAAAAAAAAAGGGCTTTTAAATGAATTATTCTTCTTTAAAATATGAGCCATCCATAATTATGTCTTGATGATAGTCCATGCGGTTGATTAATCGTCAGTCATTTCCAATAAAAGGTTTATGTGGTTTTTACTTTATGGTGGATGAAATGTACACGCTGTAATTACCCTGAAGTGATATGTGCCAGTGCTCTCAGGCTGAGACAGGCATCCAGAGATGTGGAGGCTGAGGGTAGACTTCATGGGCTGTAAAGTTTAACTGGAGTTCCAGGCCTGTGAACATGAACATTTTGTTCTCAGGAGTATTCTGGTTTCCCAGCATTCAGATCATTCTTATCAAATGCTGATTTTAATGACAGAAGCGGGACTCTGGTCCTGCTTTAGTTGATCAAATTGGGTTTGGTGATAGGATGTCAGAGTGACGCTGCCAGTGTTCTCCAAACATATCCACTTCACGGAGCGGGAAGTGCGTTCTCGTGCTCCTGACTGCTCTTGTCTCCACACCACCAGTCACACTTGACAGGACGTTGTTCCAACCGAAATTGGCTTCTTCTGCGTTCCTCTCTAAAACTCAGCAGACGCACCGGAAAACTCGATCTGACAAGTCGGTACTGCACAAGCACTGGTTACACACTCAGAGCAGTCATGCAAGAAAAATATTTATTCCAAGCAGTTAGCAGAAGGAAGGCTTCACTCAGACGCTCTTTGTCACCACCGTACTTGTTTGGAGCCCATTTTCCCTTTGACTGTCTGATGTTGACGCTCCACTCAACTGCTTCTTTCCTCCAGTTCTTTCTAAAAGATATTTTAAAATCAGCAACAGCCACTTTTTATTTAACTGGAGGTCGTAATCATCATCGTCATGGGAAGTGTTGTAATTTTAATTCCTCAATTTTTCAGTTGTGGAACATTCCTCACATCTTATTATACAAGAACAACAACAGCGATGTTTATGACCACATTATATAAATAAAGAACCTTAAACTGCTGCCCCCTCCCCATGTTGCTCACATTTCCTGAGTAAAATACCCCCTCAGAATGATGTAAAAGCATATTGTTGTTGACACCGCAATTTTGCCGACTGGCGCAACACTGTCACTTAAAGTGCAGATGTGACACGAAAAGTCCTCTTCAGCGTTTGTGTTTAATATCCTGCCGACAGCTGTATCATACTTGCACACTGTAATCAAATTATGACAGCGTTGTAAATGTTCCCCCGTGACATTTCCCATTATAAAATGCATATAGCCGCTGTCAGACAGTGTGTGGGTGGTATCCCTCACTGGCAAACGGGATTGTAAATAGCACTGACTGACATTATGCGCATGTACGTTAGATGAAATTGCGCTTGTATATTGATGACATGCATGTAGGTGTGCGCCATGTGGAGTTATGACTGTTGTTTCAGAGATGCGGTGGGAAACATCACCGACTTTAAGCAGTTTTTTGACACTTTCATTAGAGTGATTTGCAGGAGCGCTGCACGTACAATAATATTTTGAAAGCATCCATGGAGGAGCAGCCAGGAGGCTCCTCACCCCACTATTACCAGTCAGTTTAGTCTGTCTGTTCCACTATAACCAGTGCACAAAGCAAGGCTGTTCCCACACGTGGTCACTACACCAGAAAGTCGAACAACCTGTCCCTTCCCTCCCACCTTTGACGCCATGTTTTCAAACTACTCTTACTCTTGTTTTCGCTCTTGTCCTGGTCTGTAAGGGCCTATCTGGTGTCTGCTTATTGGATTGACCGGCTCACATTGGCGGCCCTCACTCGCTGCCTCTTCGGCCTGCTGGGTAATGATAATAAAATTGAAATATCCTGGTACTTATCAGTGTATTAGCTTGCTATCAACACCTCGGACACACTCCTCCTTTAGAGGTTACACAGGAGAAACTGGGATGTTAAATCAAGACAGAGGACATCCACCGAGAATGTGAGAAAGAGGAAAGACGGACAAATGAGAGGGCAGAGTAAACTAATTAGGGATGAGGAGGAAAGAAGGATAGTTTGGACATGGCCACATACTGTATTTAATGTGCTATTTCGAGAATGGGTTGTGGTGGATGGAGAAGAGGAGGAGGTGGAGAAGCGTGTAATGTGACTCTGTGGCATCTTTCCAAACCAGAGGCCCGTTAGCGTGAGCCATTCCTAACACTCCACACCGTCTACTGTACATTTGCGGTAATGTAAAACATCTCACATCTCCCCCATCATCCTTGGACCTTCAATCCCTCCTTTTGGCAGTTGTTGGTGCGTAAGCTCCATTGTGTGAGGCTGACAGGCAAGGGAGCGCCCCAAAGCCAAGACGGGGTTTGAAAATTGATTTGAATGAGTGTTGTGGACAGCTGATAGCCCTAAATAACTGTCTCTTTAAATCTACAGTTTGTCTTCTGATATCAGCAGGTAGTTAGCTTAGCTTTTAGAAGCTCAGCTCGAGTGGGCCAGAACGCTGCTTGACACAGAGTTTGTGCTTGCTCTGAAAAAGAGAGTGAACAAGTGGTATTTTCCTTCATGTGTACATATGAATTCAGGAACAGAAAGGCTCCTTTGTCCCTTTGTGTCCTCCACATTATTCATAAATTCAGAGTAAAGTTTTGTCTGATAACTGGGGAAAGGAATGGCTTTGTGGTTGCACAACCATGTGGGAGGTCCAGCACGGACACATGATCTTCCAAAGGATTTGCAAGTTTTCAACATCACGTCATCTGACAATTAGCATTTTTCTTTACTCTGGGTGCACTAATGTTAAGAGCAAAGCTGCACCCATACCAAATGGGATGTGATATTATCTATTGTAATAACATCTAATTATGTCTCATAACCTGTGTGCATGTAAGCAGATCTGTTATTGATCGGATACAGAAAAGTGTCTGCTTACTCTTAATCTTAACATATTGGGTGCCTAACAAGCCAGCCACCTTCAATTTGCCCTTTGGGGATAAAAATCTCTGGAACGTTATTTTGTCGTTTCATCGGCTGCCTCTCAGTGCTCCAATCGTGCACTCTAATATAATCCCCGGGAGGGAAGGTTTTAGACTGTTGCCACGGATGGCGCTGGGTCGGGAGGTCAAGTACGGCTAATTTATTCACTCAGTCAGATTTCCTCTGGCTCGTGGATGGCAGATGGAGAGGTCTGATATGATATCACCCATCAGAATCACCCAAGGGAGGTGAGGGGAGGGGGTAACGGGGGATAGATGGCAGAATGAGAAGAGATTGACAGAAGTGATGCATTCAGAAAGGGAGGACAGATAGTAAAAATTGGGGAATTAAAAGTGGTTAGATAAAGAGATACTAGAGAAGGTAGCAGAAATCTGCAAGAATATGGAGTGTGTCCTACCGGCAATCGGGGTGTCAAGACCAACATTGAGCCACATAGCCTCTTATCAAATGTGTGTGTGTGTGTGTGTGTGTGTGTGTGTGTGTGTGTGTGTGTGTGTGTGTGTGTCAGGAAGCAGGCAGGGGCTTAGCAGAGCAAAAGAGAGCAAATCTGTCAGCTCTCCCTGGACAGACAACCCTTCTGACCCTCATTCAAAGACATATTGATTCTCCTCTACACCCAACAGGGGAGGGTGTGTGTCTGCATGTGTGTGTGTGTGAGTGTGTGTGTGTGCGGGTGTGTGCGTGTTTGTGTGCAAGCGCACAAGTGCTTAACACAGTGCAATCTTCCCTTTCAGCTTCCTTCATTAGCTCGGTGCCTTGTTCCTGTAGTGTTTTAGAATAAGATAAAACACATCGCATTTGCTGATGTAATAGATGGTACTTTATCGCTGATAATTCAACACAGACTGGCCTAGTTTGCTGGGCTTTTTTTTTTTTTTTTTGAGCTTTTCTAATCTGTCTCGCTCTGTTTCCGGTGAGATACATTCTGTCTGGGAAAAATAAGAAATCAGCGGGGAAAAAACAAGCCGCTCTCGGAGACGAGCTTTTCTCTTGTCACTAACACCATATTAAACCTCAGTGCACTTGCGAGAGCCGCTTTGCTTTGCAGGAAGAAGCCTAATGACCTGTGGGACGCCACCAGTCGGGGCTCCGCAGTCTGTTAGGGACCCTGTGTGTACTTTCATGTAATTGTCAGAGCAGTGTCGTGAAAAGGATGGGTCAGGACCTGAAGGCCAGCGGAGGGAAGATTAAAATCGACCTCCATGAGTCGTAGTAAGGATGGTGTTAACTGAAGCTGCTTGCTTTGTGGAACCAAAGACTGTGAAGTAACCGCAAGATAACAAGACAAGAGCTGCATACATGTGCCTGATTGCAAGGATGATGCACGCTGAGACACAAAGGAAGAGAACAGAACAAAACTTTTAACTTTTATTTTTAAAGACGAACGTGAACTGCAGAGGAGGAAGACTGACTTTGCATCAATGTCAGGAAGGATGGCAGCGTGCGTTAGTTTGTGTTCGCCTCACTGTGGGTCACATGTCCTGCGACCTGGCACAGAAGCACGGCGTGCAGTCTTTGGTAATAGCTGGTTGCTGGGGGCAAGCAGTCACTGCAGTTTGCGCCGAGGTTGTTGTTTTACAGCGTGGCATAATGTCGGCGGCACGCTGACCCCTGCTCCCGCCGGCAGGAACACAGACGCGGTCAGAGGTATAAGCTGAAAAGTGCTGGCTGCGGTAATGAAAGGCAGGTGCACCGGGAGGCCGGCGGAGTAACAGGAAGAGAAAATGAGAGAGCGCAGGAAAGAACATGTGAAAGTCAAAGCAGGTGGAAGAAAATGGCCGCCGACTTTTTTTAGACGATGATCTATCTGGACAAAAGGCGTCTGCGTTCTTGTTGCTGCCGCATCCATAATTCCTGTTCAATACACACTGTGAGGAGGCAGGTTTCTGGAATTCATCAACTCCTCACACACACATACACACACACACACACACACACACACACACACACCATACATGCATCAATAAGTGGTCAGAATGTTAATTGAAGCATTTGACCAGAGGCTTGACCAGTTAACCGAGGAAGGACAGTATTAAATATTCAAGAACCTGTAGCCGTGCAGACGTATGACCCAACAGTTAGCGTGTCTGCGAGGCTCCGCTGGGTACGCTGAGGAAATGAATGGGATCAATCAGGGTTGATTTTGAATTGATTTCGATTCATTTGTATAAGTAGTTCACTGTGATTTTGTGTGGAATGAAAATATTCGCGATGAGAAAAATCTGATTCAGCCCATAAAAACACGGCTGTATTGGTTCTGCCTTGTTTTCCTTGTTTCTCTCTCTCTCTCTCTCTCTCTCACACACACACACGCACGCACACGCACGCACACACGCACACACGTTCACAGAGTGTGGGGCCACAGATGGCATGGTGGTGTCAGGGTGAGAGGGGTTTGTTAGGATCAAAGAGCTCCAGTGTGTGGCCCCTCCACCCGTCTCTTGATTTCTTCTTCTCTTTCTGTTTGTCATTTCATTCCTCCCCTTCCTCTTCTTTCTGTCTCACTTCCTCCCCCTCCCCTCTCTCGCTTCACCTCTCTTCATTTTTTTTCCCTAATCTGTTCATCAGAAGTGTTGATAAATTATTCATGTCTCTGTCTGTCCCCAAAGCCCCGTCACCTCTCCTCCGCTGCTCCCTCTCTTCTGTCACTCTCATCCCGTCTTCCTTCTCTGTCCAGCTCCTCTCCCCTCCACTCAGCCACCTCCGTTTTCCTTTGCAGGCTTGCAGAAATCCCAACCACACATTCAATAAAAGATCTTAAATGACTTCCTGGATATGTCCAGTAATGTTACCTATGATTTTTAATAAAAGACACAAAAAAAACCCTGAACTTATTAATAGTTTTTAATTGTTCCTGCCTCAGAATCGTTATAATCACATAGGCAAAAGCATGCCGAGGAGAAATAGAATGAAACGTGCATTTAAATTAGTTATCTCGCTGTTAATTCAGCATAACTCTTAAACAAATAAAAACTATATGTCTGCCTGTCACTGATTTCAACACACACGCTCACCATTTTCAGAGAGATAAAGTTTGCAGTGAGAGCTATTAATCATAGGAAATCCAGATGAGTACCAAGTCAGGGAGTCTAGTGATTAGTGATAAATTGCTTTGTATTTCCCCAAAGGTGTTTGTGTGTGCTGACGGTTGTATCTGAGGTCTCGGTGTGTGTGTTGGTTGATACATGTGCAGAAAGCACTTGGGATGAACCCCCAGTTATTAGAATGCTGCTGCTGTGTTTGTGTGTGTGTGTGTGTGTGTGTGTGTTTCATGTGTGTATATGTCACATCTGTTTCTAAAAAGATGGGCCTGTCTCAACCACTTTCATCCCCTGTTACCACAACGATTAATCTATTTTTTAAAAATGTCCCCTTCGTTTCCCTCAGTGCAAACTCTCCCTCTCTCTCTCTCTCTCACACACACACACACACACGTGCATGCACATACTGCTCACTATTCAGCAGAGGTTACTGCTACATCAGCAGCGTGCACAGTGCTGCCTTTACAGGTTGATCAATCTGTGCTGCTGCCTGCACTGATGAATTACAGAAGTCAAGACCAAAACGGAGCGAGGCAGAAGTAGAGGAGGCTGTGGAGAGGACGAGAAGAGAGGCAAACATGGGGGCCAGTGGGGGAAAGAGTGGAGAATGAAGACAAACCCAAGTTAATGAGGATGATGGAATAGATACAACTGTAAGGCCCAAAAAGCAATTGACTTAAGAGTGTCCTCCTGGGATTCCTGCTGTACAAATGAGACGGAATAGTTGGAGATGATGGAAAGTGTGGAGGAAGTCTGCAAAGGCAGTACAGCCAGCAAAGCGCTGTCACCATGTGAACAGTGTTTTTTCATACATTGTTCTGCTGTTTCATGAGGAATTCTTGTTTAGTTTTTTATTTTGGCCAGTATCTTTCCAGGACCTTCCTTTAGCGTCCTTTTTTATGCTTTTACAATAATTTGGCTTTTTTTAATTTGCCTCACATTTGTAGTGTAACGGTCAGTCACAGTCTTGATAATATTTAGTGCGTCTCGTATAAAGCTTTGACTCTGTTCTCCCGTCTGTTTTCATTTTGTCAAATTTCCCTTGCAATGAAAACAGCATTTGACAAATTTGTATGTTTCACTCCTTTCGCTCCCCTCATCCTTGGTGGTCATGAATCCATAGCTATCTGTGACAGGTTTGTTGCCGCTGGGAAGCCCCTCCTGCCTTGTTTGGCTGTGATTTCAGCCGGCAGCTTCAGGAGCACGTCTTTATTTAAGAGCTGCTGTAATTACACAGGCTTTAGCATATGTAGACGGCCAGATATGATTCAAACCAGCGCGACAGAGAGAGAGAGGAGCTCAATGGGTGAATGAGAGGAGAGATAAAAACACAATGGAGGGGGGAAGGAGGGGAGGAAGGGGGAGCGATACAGTGAGCAGGGCAGAGTGATAGAGCAATTGAGAGGCGAGGAGAGGGCAGCCAGGAGCGGGGAGAGGAAGAGATATGGTTTGGCAAATAAAAGAGGAGCACAGCGCGGCTGCAAACTGTTCGCCTTATGATGCCTCATTAGGGTTTAAGGCTGCAGATAGTGCCTGTTAGACAGATCTATGGCCTCGGCGTGGGGAGAGAGAGACAGACGAGGGAGTGAGAGAGGAGGAGCTGCAGGAATAAAGCAGCTGTGTGTAACAAAACATGCTTCTCCATTTCACTTTTTTATAGAATGTGTTTGTTGTATTTACAACAACACTGATAGATACTGAACACTTGAGTCAGCCCTCATGAATCACACAACAGTTTTCATTTATCACCGCCGCCAAGGAGGTTATGTGACAGCCAGCATCTGTTTGTCTGTGTTTTTGTCTGTCTGACTGACCGTTACCGAATAACTCGTTATGAATGGATTTTGAGGGAATTTTTTAGTAAGTCACAATATGTGGGGAATATGAGGTCTCCGCTCTTCCAGTACTTTTCTAGTTAATAAATAAAACAATCAATGAACAGTTCAAAATACAGTTTAAAGTATTTTTTGTCGCACTAGTTCACTTTTAGAAAACATTTGTGTTGTATAGAGGACACAAAGCCAGAGGATCCCGGTTAAAAGTTTGGACAAAGTGAAACATAACTCAAACCTGCTGCCTCCAAAACTTCAAAAGTAGAAAGAAGTTTGGTTTATTGACATCCCCTGAAGTGTAGTTTATTTCTGGGCAGCATTGCAAAACTTGAGCCAGATGTTGCTGGACGACACTGCATTCTTTGTCTTGTGCTGCTCCTAAAAGGAGCAAAGAGGCTGTTAATGCGGCTCTGAATGTGGCCTGATTTGGATTTGTAAAACAGAACAAAGGTGTTAAACGGGGGCAAAGAGCAGTAAGAGAGGGTGCAGAGCAGATAAGTACTCGGACTCTGTCCAGGCGACACCGGGCAGAAAAAAGGGGAGGCCAAAAATGCTCGAAAACAAATGGCTCCTTTTCTTCAGTGTGTGCTGCAGATAGTTTACTGCCTGGGTCCGAAAGTGCTAATTAAGAGATGGATTTTAACAAGCAGAGAGATGCAGCGATGCAAGAGGACGAGGGAGGGGACCACCGAGAGACAAGAGGAAGGCCGAAGGCACAACCGTTAATCCACCGTTCATTGTCAGTCGGAGGACGCGTTCTCCATGGGAGGCGGCTGTAAATCTGCGATGCAACCTTTACACATCATGCTCACAAAAGATGCAGCTGTTTATGATATCAGCTGACACCGCGTAACCACCCGGTGACAGATTGCTTTCATCCGCGAGGCCTCACAAATCACCCACACATGCGTCCGGATGAGGGAGGAATAATCAACCATTCGTCCGCAGACATTTTGCTACACTTATCCAACGTTGTAAATCAGAACCTGTTGTTTGGAGCATGAAAGGCCACTGCTTATCGTGCACGCTACAGGTGTGTGTGCATGTTCTGATGCTTATCTTTATCTAACCACAGAGGGGCTCTTTTGTGGTCTGTTGCTGATTAGCTGTCTCTAAACAGGGCTGACCGTAAATTTACTCACATGCAGTAATATCGGTGGTAATGCGGCGTGGAAGAAAATAAGGAATGGCTGTGTGCCTTCTTGCTCTTCTTTATGTCATCTGGCCTGATTTCCACAGGGGTCTGCTTCAGGTTTTTCTGGGAGATTTATTTGGGAGTCGGATTTCTGCAGACGGCCTCGGAGATGTCCGCTCGGAGATGAGCGCACACGCTCGTGCATACTGACAACAGGGACGTATTCATTATGCACAGCCGTGGTCCTCGCCCCTGCTAGCACCTTGGCCTTCCCTAATTACACCATGCAGCAGAAACAACAGTGTGTCTGGAGCCCCTGCTGACCCATACACCTGCAGACACACACAAATCATGCACATTCCCAACTGCCTCCTCCGGATCCAAACATGCGCGTTCCTCATCCTAACCACCGTCATTTCCCTAACCGATGCTTACGCTGCACCCTGGAGGACCTCCACGCCACCCCCCCGCCCATCCCCACCACCCTCTAGCCGCTGATCACAGTCATGATGGGCTGTTATACATGCAGGAGGCCAGACAGAACTTCAATCCGAGGAGGTCGGCGAGGTCGGATTTTCAGCGTCATGGGAAACTTTAAGGATTTAGACCACATGCATATCCTGGGTAATAGGGGTTTAACGGGGTGCCAAAGACTCGTCTCCCTCTCATTGCTCTTCCTAATGGGGCCTATCGACTGTTTGACTGCATTGCCGTGCACGTACAGTAGATTAGACCCTACCTCACACTCTCTTTACATCTATTTATCTCTTCCTGTTTTTCAATTTTGCAGCGTGGCTGAAAGATGCGTTTCCAGTGCAGAATTAAGAGTGTTGACAAAGAGGTTTCCGATACATAAAGATCACAGCAAAAACAAAGAAATGATTAAGGTGTAATGCAATCGTTTATGCTGCCTTTGTTTCTCTCTGCTCATCACCCGCTCGCTCTCTCTCAGCAGAGATAAACAGCCGTGTATCTTGTCGTGGTTATGTGATTCAGTAGCACGGCGCGCTTCCGAATGGTAATTTGCAGAAATGAAAACTTAATCAAGCGTGCTGCAGAAGCGGCCCTGAATAATTTAACAGAGAGGGGAGAAGCAGCGGCTGAGGTGGGAAGGAAGACAGAAATTTGGTAAATATCTCTGTACTCCCTCTTTTTCCTCCCTCTGTACTGCCCAGTTTCATGTCTGTATTCTTTTAACATAGTTTCCGTCTCTTTGATTTTAATCAGTTTGTGTTTTATATAATATCGACTGTTTCTCCTCTTCATCTTTTCCTGAGTTTCTCTCTTGCTTGATATACTTGTCTGGACAGTGTATGAGCACAAACAGATCTTAATTCAGAAGAGTTTATCTTTGTGAACGCTCTCTGAGAGCATAATTAATGACTTAGCCCCAGTTAAACTTTTAATATCTTCCTTCTCCCTCTCTATCTTTGATTAATTTCTCATTCCGTGAAAGAAAGACTTTCATTAATACTAAAGCCATTTGTCTTCCAGCAGGAAGGAAGCCCATATTTGGTCATTACTGATGAATCAGTCGCCCCTAAATGATTAGAGAGCTTCAGAATAAACATTATTCTTCCCTTTGCTCTGTCTGGGAAACAGGTCTGATGAGTGCCAGGACGTGACACCTGATGAATGGTTCCCTGACCTTTTTTCTTCATTGCTTATGTAATAAAGACGCCTCATTTTGCGCATATCACATAAATCTTGAGGAATTATTAAGTTTCATTTTAGGTGAAGGAAGATTAAAAATATTACATGTAAAATAATACTTAGCAATGCTTCTACATGCATGTACAGCACATGTATCATGACGCTGTTATGCATTTATTTCTCTTCAAAAGTAGTTAGTTAAAGTTTAAAATTCGACTTCCAGATGTGTGTTACAAAAATCCAGATTGAAATTCACGCTGCAGGACTTTGCTGTTAGTTCTGTGGATGATTTGCTAGAACTGAAGGTAACTTTCACTGTAACACTGTAACATCTAATCTGTTGGATTAGGAAGGATCTGGGGACCGTGCTGTTAGTTCCTCACCAAATCAAGACCCATATTTGTGTTGGTACATGCCTGTGCGTGTGTGTGTGTGTGTGTGTGTGTGTGCGTACGTGGGGATATGCCATGCTTTGTTGCTGGGCCTCGAAGGACTCCGATTTTATTAAGTACTCTTTAGAGACAGAGAGAAACAAAACAAGACAAAAGCTGCACTCTCTCCCTCTTTCTGGCTCTCTTTCTCTCTCTCTCTCTCTCTCTCTCACACACACACACACCACTGAAACCAGACTCAGAATTTTATTAAGTACCCTTAAGAAAGAGTGAGGGTGAGACAAGAGGGGAAAAGTCACCATCAGCATGGTAATCAGGGCTGCTAACCGAGACAGCAAGAATGAAGAGAGTTTGTTAAAAGAGAAATGAAAAGATAGAAAGACAAGAGGATGGGGGGACGGAGAGAGTCGCCGACGCTTTTGGAAAAGTAAGACCAGAAAAAGTTCAAAAAGAAGCTGAGAACTTTATATAGAACCAAAGCAGACAAGCTCAGAGTTGTGATCAACGTTTCAGCTCCATATGCATGTTAGCGACATGCTAACAGAGTTGTATTGCAGACAAACGTACAGAGGTGACATGGAATGAGGAGGGGACAGGGGGAGCAATGGGAGGAGCAGGGCGATACCTTGCATGACTGCACTTTCCTAGAGCACCCTGGTCACGCACACACACACACACACACACACACACACACGCTCACTTGTGTGGTGGCCGTCTTGTTGGCAAAGGTTTCTGATTTCACGGCCTACTGGGTGGTGTCATTCAACTTCCCTCAGGCAACGCTCTTCAGCATTTCACACACACATCGTGACCCCCTCACGGTTCACATTTCCATGCCTTATCTTGCAGCACTTTAAATAAGAAATGTTTTATTTTCATTGTTATTTTAATTTGTTGTAGTTATGCTAGTTGAATTAATTTTGTACAGTAAATAATTTACACTGACACCTGTATCACGCGCGCGCACACGCACACACGCACAGAGCTCGTCGAGAAAGAGAGGCAACATTTGCATTTTGAGTGAGTGCGACGTCTCCTGAAGTTGGGCCAGATGATGCATGTTCAATCTGGACAAATGATAATTGATAGAGAGAAGGCGGTGGGAGGTCCTGTCAGCTTGAACTGAGGGTTACGGAGGTCAGAAAACAGGAGGTCTCTCTCACACACATGTACGCGCGCACACACACTACACAGCCTAACCCTTTGTTTCTTAGCCGTTTAGGGTTTGTTACGTGAAAAAATTTAGTGCTCAGCAAACCAGGTCTCGTCTGGGGGAGTCTCTCTACTTCCTGTTTGACTTCATAAAGCTTTATTTCAGTTCAAAAGAAAAAAAACAGAAAACTTCCAACAAATTAAAAAAAAAATTATAAAATAAAAAGATTTATTCCAAATATTCATCTCACTCTTTAAACAATTTAAAACATGATAAAAGCCGTTTTACAAGCAAAAGCAGCGACACTGTTGTGAAATGTTTGATTTTATTGTTTTTATTCATCATTTATAGAATTTATTTCTCCTCCTGTGCTACATTCATCCGTGGACGTTCTTAAAAACATTAGTAATGTTGCTGATTGCTCTCACTGCTGCAATATCACCAAATAGTTGACTCCATATTTAGTGATGAATTACTGTAATTATGACGCTCCTTCAGCAAGTCTGCAAAATATTCTTTCTTGTAGATAATTGATTTCATTAAGAGTAAGTTCCCATCGAGACCACTGCATACGGAGTGAGGACTTATGAGGTGCACACTCCCAATCTATCCACCTCTTTCCTCCTCACTTAACTTCTGCAGATACACTAAATGAAGCTCTGCATCATTAAGATGATCAGCTTTTGATTTAATGCACCGCACGACAGGAACCTGTTGAGAAAAACACTTAACCGGGTTTACTTTTAGACAATGAAACATCGCCCTGGTATATATATTAAAAAAAAAAAAAAAAAGAAAGAAAGAAAAATCTATATATGGTCGTATTCTACAAGCTGTTAACAAACTGATACTTTTTAGGGATTACACCGTCTAACCCTGAGTTTTTAATGGGCACAAATCAAATATGGTCTGGGGTTAATTTAATTAAGGCTCACCGCTGAAATGTCCGGCATTGGTCCAAATATTTGAGAGGAGCAATACTTCCCCCCCCCCACCCCACTTCTTCCAAGTTGATTAAAATATGTGATATTTCACATTAGTTTAGTTTTTATGGTCAGTGAGGTAATTCATTGTCAGTAAATGGCTTGTCAGAGTGCTCCGTGAGTGATGTAATGCCATGAAGTGTATCGTTTGAATTGCCCCCGCGCCTATTAGAGAAAATCGACTTCTGGGCCCATTATTTGATTATCTTGCAGGAAGTTTGGAGAAGGCCCACTGGCGTCGTGTTATGGGAAATGTGTGTTATGCAGCCTGTTTTAAAAAGGTCTGAAATCTTTAAAGTATTCAGAGAAATTCCTTCCAAATATCAATCGTTTTAAAACAAGCATTAAATACATAATTTAAATAATCAAGCTTTACCATCTGTTTATACAACATGCAACCGAGGCCTGTAATTAAAATATGTCATGTTCACATCGGCTGTAAAAGTGCTTGAGCACGTTCCTCGGGTCCCTGATCAAGGTGGGACCTAATACCTGGGCCTCATTAACACACATTTAAAAGTACTCATGATGCAAATTAGCATTAACATCCCAACACAGGCGCCAGGAGTCAGATCGTAGGGGGGATCGGGGCAACGACAAGACAAGATAATTCAGCTAATGCATATTTATCTCATGCTAATTGGCGTGCACGGCCAAAGAAAAGCATGCACTTAATTAATTGACACGGAGGGGGGTGGAAATGAATCGCAGGTACTCAATCTGGAGAGAGGGAGACAAGCACAAAGAGAGCGGTGGGTGGGTAGAGATGCAGCGAGAGGATATAACAAGTTAGTTTAATTCGTTTTTGGTGGCAATTTTGAAACATTGTTTTAACATTTTTCTTATCGGTAATGCACTTTAACTCTCCCAAACAGTATTTTGTCATGTACGGTATCTGACCTGTGGACTTTAAAAGTAAAAGTTTACATTTACTTTGTAAATCAGTCATATTTGGCCTGTGTGGTCGTGTAATTCACAACCCTCACCTGCAGATAAACTGTTGGCTGTGATTTCAGGCTGATTTGGCATTTAAGGTGATTGAGTGTGTGTGTGTATCTAACAAGTGGGATATGGTGGATTTCCTAAACTGGTCCTTAACGTCTGTCCCTGTTAGTCACTCTGTGTGTCCCTAATGCCACATTTCAGACCGGTTTTGTTAACAAAATAGCTGTGTCTGTCCAGCTCACCCCGTGTAATTTGGTTTGTGTGGATGGCCCTCTGGTACAGGGGCCCACGCACACACACACATACATACACAGACACACACACTCATCTGTTTACGCTGTTCCTTTTTATATATTTTTTTAAAGAAAGCAGGAGGATCCAGAAGCCAGACCTTTTCACGCCTGCCTCCTCCTCCCTTCCTCCCCTCTGTGTCCGCCTGCTCCACGGGCACAAGAATTAAAACAGAAATGTTTTTGAACACACACACACAACACATCCATTTCAAGCCACAGATGGTCTTTTGAATGGAGCGGGGGTTCCCTTGTTGTGTGTCTGTATGAATGTGGGAGTTTACCCTCGCTTTCAGCCTCCTCCTCCTCCTCCTCCTCCTCCTCATCTTCTGTGTCCAGGCAGCCGTTTTGCTCCTTCGTTTCATTCTCTCTTTGTCCTCTCTCAACTTTCTGTTTTGGAAGCACCTTTTGTGTCACATCCACGTCCACCGACTTCGGCGTATGCTCATCGACCCCCAATTTGAACCTTACACAAGCCGCATGTGTGTTTTTAGAGACCAAATACAAAATAATGTTTAATCTAAACTAATCCTATTTATTTTTTTATCAATAAGAATATCGTAATCAAAGCTTCACAGTCAAGTAGCTGTTGAATATTTCTGCTTATTCTCATATTTCCATCTCTGTCTGCATAAAGGCGCCCATATGCCCTCTCATGCTAGCTGGGCTAGCGGAGATAAAGAGGAGGTGGAGTGAACGAAAATCATTGCTACTGTATGTCAGCTTGTTAAACTGGCCACCTGTTTCACACTCATGCATAGACGCTCGTTCATACGGCTTCTGGCACCATATATTTCTGCTTCTCTGACGGGCCTTAGTGGCAGCTGTCCTGCTTGGTGGTCCCAGTTACATGTTTGAATTTTGCTCGTATGTAAAATGAAACCAGATTCTCTCTCCAAGTCTGCTACTTGGCTGCAGTGTGACTTTATAGCATGTAAAGTGGCTGCATTCTTTTTTGGATGGGGGGGTAAGGTTTCATTCACTCCTGCAGCTGCATCCCACCTTTAAACAGCCACCAGGATAGTAAATAGATGTCACTGCCTCCCTCTGTCTGCCTGTTCTCTCCCTTGGTGGCTGCAGTAATAAACACACGAGCTGTCTGTCTGTCTTGCCGTCTTGGCAGGTTGAGGCCTACTTAACCAGGCGAAACCGCTGCTCTTTTCTAAACCCCTTTGAATGCCTCCCTTTGTCAGCGACACGCTACCATGTTAATGTCATGTACCGTAGAAATTGCCACGGCTATGGCTATTAGCTTCGCCGCTAAAGTACAGAGAGCGACGGCGAGAGAGCTTGCCACAAAACCCCACTGGGTTCAAATGTAGACCATAATTGCATTGCTGTGAAGAGGGTTAGCCCTTCTCTCCCCCTCTCTCTTCTCATCTCTCCATATCTTTTCCTCACCACCCCCCACCTTTCTTACTCTCTTTCTCTCCCTTTTTGTGTGTGTGATTTGTCCCTTAAGCCGGCGTAACGTCTCGGCCGAGGCCGTAGAATGTGGAAAGCAAATTGGAGGCAGAGCGTGAACAATGGAACATGCATCACTGCTGGGGCATTCTTCTTCTTTACTGGGAACTACGGGAGGGGTAAAAGCAGAGAAAGTGATTTTTAGCAGCATTTTAGGCATCCCAAATGTACCCAGTCATATAAAACCAGTGAGAACGGCAGATTTGTTGACATGTTATGTTTAGCGTGTTGTTGAAGAGTACCAGGCAGAACCAGCTGTAGCTGCATTTGCATTCAAAGTTAGCACATCATTGTTTTTCTTTCATTCCTCTTTTGCTACACTGTTGCCCGTCTTTGTCCCTCTGAGTGGTGTCAGCCCACTCAGAGGACTTTGGTGTTTAAGATCTCTGAAATCAGCTTGCGTGGGAGGAGATGAGAAGGAACGAGATGACAGCCCATGGGAATATAAATATGGAATATGCACAGCCAGCGAGACAGAATGACAGCAGGGACGTCACAGAAAAAGACCAGAGCGGGACAGAAGTACGCAAGGCAGAAAGGGGACAGGACTAGGCCCGTTTCACCCAGCATCCTCGGCGGTCAGCGGCCGCTCGACTCCCTTCAGTCGTACCTCGGCACCGAGGCCTTTAAAGGCTCAGAAGCAGAGAAGACGAGAGAGCAGAATAAAAAGGGGCGGCTGAGAGGACAAGTCAAACACAGCAGAGAGGCAAACAGAAGCAGGACAGCATGTCTGCAGCGGTGAATGGCGGCGTGTAACATTCACATAGAGTCCACAGATTAGAGACCGAGGAGGCTAAGCCATTCCTGGCCTCCTCCGTTTGATGTCCGGGGAGTTCTAATTTGATTTTTCACCTCCCATTGTTTCAACGCTCTGTGCCTCTAATCCACTTTAAAGTGGAGACAGCTTTCATTCCTCTCTGCTTTTTCTTTCTCTCCCTTGTTGCTACTCCACGGGCAGATATGAAGAACATCTGGCTTCTCTTTATGGGACAAATTATTAAATCATATTTATTAATCATATTTTCCTACATCAGTCTCGGCTCATGCTGTTCAAGTGGTGCTAAGAAAATGCAGTATTAGGAGTGCTCCAACAGTTCCTGATCACAGTGAAAGCCTCTGAGGCAGGAGGGCTTTAGTTCTGGCCTGGCAGCACTCCCCGCCATCAGGCCACCCTGCCCCATTCTCTGCTGCAGCCTGTATTAACTGAAGAAAAGTCCCCGGAGAAGCTGGAGAATGGTCAGAGAAAAGAAGAGGTGGAAATTGTCACCACAGAGAAGACCCCCCCTTAGACACCACCTCCCCTCCTTTACCCCTCCTTGACCAGCCCCGTGGCTCAGTGACTGTGCTCAGCTTGCTATAAGGGAGCTTATTAATGCACCCAGTCCTCCACATCATTGTTAACCATCCCCATCCCCGACCCCAAGCTGCCCCTGTTGCCCCCCTGTCCGCATACACATTACCAACATTCACACAAAAACACCAGCCGTGAAAAGAGCCACACACTGTCAACCCCTTTTGTCCTGCGCTTTCCTTCAGACCATTGACTGACTGACTCACTGCATCACCCTCCTCCGTCACTTCCAAACCATCCCGCCAGCTTTTCTGTTTCCTTAGTCAGCCTCCATCTCTCTGTCCTTCTATCTCTGCTCCATCCCTAAATGGTAAGGAAACCCCACCAGACAGGTGGGGGTTAAAGACAGGCAGGCGGTCGGTGCATATGTTGGGTGGGTGATTCTTCTGCTCAGTGATTAAAGAACCATCTGGATCAGTTTTCCTTCAAAAAAGCAAAAAGAAAAACAAATACATAAACTTCCTTTCTCTCATTTTCTGGGTCAATAAAACTGACCCTAATTTTTTCATTTACATGAATTAATTTTATGAAAAAAATGCTTGTAGTCATCTTCTTCAATAGTCATTTTTACTCTTATATTTTTAGTTAATTTAGTTTTTAAATAAAAATGTAGTAGTAGCAACTGTAATAGGTTTGTGTGTGTGTGTGTGTGTGTGTGTGTGTGTGTGTGTGTGCGTGCTTGCATGTGTGATGGATTAGCTCTGTAAAGGGCTCAGCGGTGCACTGATATCTTTGCTTAGTGCTCACAGCATGACACACCAGATACAGCACGTGTTCTCCTCTCACACACACACACACACACACACACACACATACACACACACACAGTGGTGAGCTGCCACTGTGTATGTGATGTATCTGTGTGTGTATTATTATACAACAGTCCTCTAATCCTTCTAGAGTGGCCCTGATAGGCCTAATGACACACACTGGGACCCAACAGGGCTCTGCACCTGTGTGTGTGGATTTGTGTGTGTCGGAGGCTGTTACCACTTGCTGTGACACTTTAACATGATGCCTCGTCCCTTTTTGTATAACTCTTTTTTTATTTTTGGAAAATAATAGGCTTCACAATGTTAGAAGCAGAAGGAAAATGGTTGTTTCACATTAGAGAACTTATGCAACATGGCTCACAAAAGAGTTCATCAATGTCAAATGCACTATTTTTTTCCAGTCACCAGAAAGGTTCCGGCACCCAATTAAATCCTATATTTGACCCATGTTTTGGTCCCACTTATACTACAGAAACACGTCAGCGAGCGAAGAAGTGTCAGCCGCTGGCTCTGCAGCAGCAACACGTTGCTGCCACTGCCAGCAGCAGCGGCAGCAAGGCTGCATTAGAACCGCAGCGGAGCGGACAAAGCAAAGGGTGTATTTGCGTCTGACATCACCCCTCAGAGCCCTGTTACGGTCATCAACCCAGTCTGCCAACTTTTTAGTCAAATCATTTTTTAAAGGAACTTATCAGACGCAGGTTTCCGAGCAACCGTGGAGCAGGTTGACACAGAGCAGTGGAGGAAACCACACACAAGAAAACAGCTCGTAAACTAAACACTACCTGTTAACTAAAACAGGTGGTTTAGCAACTGTCTGGCCCCTGGCTGCCAGGCTAATGGCTTCCTGTGCAACTCACACTGAAAATCTGTGTGTAAACCCCCTCCAGAAATGTGTCCATCTCCCTCAATGACAGGTCTCAACATATGCACTGCTAGATCACCTGACTGTTCCTGCATCGTCTGTCTAAATGCAAATACTCCAGGGACGCTTACACTCGGAAAAAAACAGCATTAAATAGAAAAAACCTTTTATTGATCTTTTGCTGTGAATTTTGCCTTCATGCTTTGAACCAGGAAAAACTTTTTCACCTCATTCATTCGTTTTCCTCCAAAAATTATATGGGAAATAAAAGATGATAAAGCATGTCACTTTATGTTCTCAGTCTTAATGCCTATACGTGTGTGTGTGTGTGTGTGTGGTGTGTGTGATGGGAGCAAAGTGAGGTTAGATTATAGGGTCTGGTGGTGAGAGAGGTGAGTGGTGGGGGTTCAGGGACAGCTAGTGACATGATGGAACTCCTAATGGTCATAATTGGTGGTGGCTTTGACAGCAACTATATGATAGCTGCACAATACTCCCTTTCTGTATGTGTGTGTGTGTGTGTGTGTGTGTGTGTGTGTGCACGCACGCGTTTTATTTAAGAGAAATATACACAAAATTGCAGCTGAGTTGAACTGCCTGTTTGCAGCTGTCGCCTGTTTTTCACATCTTCTTTCTGTGTATCGGTGGGATATAAATACAAAACACACTTGAGCCGACTCCTGACAGGTGATAAAAATAGCATTTAAGCTCATCCTTCTACCTGTGTTTTTCTCAGCTGTTTTAAATGTTCACACACACACACACAAACATGAATCTTACTGTGCAGCAGCTACAGTTTTTTAAACTATTTGACCACCATTTAGCCTTTACTAAAGGAGTGTATCTACCTATTATATTTTTTCACTTTATTTAGCAGAACTCATGTTGATAGTGTTTCTGATTCTTTATTTAAAATGTCCTGGATATAATTTTAAGATTATATCTAGTAAATTTCCAAGCCCTGTTTCACAAACAAAGCTTGACGCTGACATTTTTAGATCTCTGTTGAAATGATCTTAATAATGTCACTACATTTTTCATTAGTCCAAAGAATGATGACGGTATTTTTCAGTCAAACACACACATCACTTTGCGGTGATGTGTGTGTGTGTGTCTGTTGTGAGTGAGAGGGAGCTGAAATCGTCCCTCTGATCCTGGTTCAAACAGGGAAGAAGCTGAAAGCACTGAGGGTCCAAGAGGGACGGAGGCTTGGAGGAAAGTCATGGAAAGAAAGATAAAGATGCTGCAAAAATCCCCCAGGCTGGCAAATCAATCAGAGCAGAAAGATATGTGGGCTATAAAAGCCTTGTTTTGGTCATTATTGGAGTATTCCATATCTTACATTCCATCCTGTTTTCTGGTATTTCTGATTTTTATTGCACATGTATCTTGAGCTAGTCTGCAGAAATGTTAAAATTGAGAAGATTCCTGAAATGGACTCTGCTCTAAAACTTTGATATAATCAGTATATATCTTCACAAAAACAAAAGAAGTAGACTGAAAGTCATGGGGGGCGGGCTGTGGTACATGAGGAGGACCACTTTAGTTAAGGAACAGGACAGTAGACGGACGTGTGATGGCCTTACCAGTCAAACTAATGGTGGATTACTGTCTTATCTGGAGGCTCACTCTTCTCTGAAGTTTCCAGGTGGCTTTTAAAAGGCATGGGAAGGCTCACACATGCACATGTTTGGAAAGTTCAAGCAAAATAGGAAAAAGTGAATTTCCCATTGCTGGGGTCACCTTTGCTTTCGGAGATCTTTGTGGGGATGGTTGTGATGGATGGAGTCGATGGAGACGGACAGGAGCCCTGGGGAAAACAATTTGGGGAAATTTGTGCCTCGGTGTGGGGCAGTGTGCAGTATTCCCGCGGTTTATCGACTGTTGTCTGAGCCAATTTCCTCCTGTTTTATTTCATGTCTCCGTCTTTCTTTTACCGTCGCGTCTGTTTTGCTGTTTGTGATGTCTGTTGGTGTCAGCTGTAAAGCTGTAAAAGTTAAACGCACATTAGGCCACTAAAACACACAGAGACACTCTGGTCTTTGTCTCTGTCTGGCCACAATAATGGTCAAGGTTTCTGTCTCTGTCTGCCTGGGGTGGGGGGGGGGGAGGCGGCGATCTCTGGGAAGTTGTTGACTAATTTTTCCCTCTGCCACCACAATCAGAGACAAAGATACAGATGGGCCAGTTTCTACAGGGACGCCAAAGAAGGCAGCATCATGGGTCAGTGGTAAAAGGCCAGCCTTTTCATTGGTCAGCCCTCACTTCCTACTTCCTGGACCATCTGGCGAAGCGGTTGGTTTAGAAGAAGAGGATCGGGTCGATCGGGGTTGCTGCAGGTTAATCCTCTGAGGCCTGTCACTCCAATGAATCGTAGAGCCGCAGCTAACGATCAAACCAGCCGAGTCACAGACGTTCGCACGTTAGCTTCCAATTGTTACATGAAATATGGAAAATTCAAATTTTGCTGCTTTGTGGAAATAAATATGGTTAAAAATGAGAGACAGCAATTCAGATCAGAGGAACAGATATACACATCGTAGATGTAATTTTATTCCACATATACTGGTAATTGTTAGCGTTTGTTATCCTGCAGGTGTTGATCTAAAACTGATGGGATCGGTGGGGTCAAAGGTACTGATGGAGCCAGACATACCTGCAAATAAATTCAGAGAGAGACACAAACTGACTCAAGAAAGGGTGGAGGGTTAATGACAACAAGCACTGACTTACAGATGACGACGATAATAATGGCTAAGAACATTTTTTCCTAAAATATGTCCGATTCCTGACCTATACAGTCTATATTTTGAGGAAAAGACAGTGTTTATCATGTCTGTAATTACAGTATAAGTTTTCTATTGTTGTCTCTCTTCATCATACATTCCATCGTGCTCCTCTCTTCTTTCCTGTCTCCCCCACCACCACCGTGCTTCCTACCTTCTCTTTTTACACGCTGCTGCCTCCTTCCTCTGCCCGTCTCTCTTGTTTATGAAGGTAAATTTATAGGTCTACCAGGAGCTGTTAGCTGGAGGTGGCCTCCACTGCTCAAACCACAACAAGGCTTCACCCTCCGCACAGAACAGAAGCAGCAAAGTGGGCATACTGCGCTGTTTCCATCACCACACATCCACACACGCCGATATACTCACACCTCCCATTATCAACTAATGAGCATCCTTGTTTTCTTCAGGCTCTCCCCTTTAAATACGGCCTTACTCCCTCATTTTCTTCACCACTGCTTGGGTGTTTTTTTTTTTTCTGACTTTATATTGCTCCATCTAGCATTTGTTTTTTATTGGTCTACAAGGAGCAGTTATTCAGTGGTGGGCTCCACTTTCTAAGCAGCACATGTGTTGTACTATTTTTCACACACTGCTGTTACAAGTCAGCCCAGTCAGTACACGGTTATATCATTTATGTTTTGTGTCCTCCCTGCTGTCCATTTGTCTTCTTTTAAGCCAAATTGAAACACTCGGTATGTATGCACGACACTTTATATTTCCGGCTAAGTGTGTCGGTCTGATGAAACTGGACTTTAAACGTGCGCATGCATATCAGAGTCCGGATAAAATTGCGTTAGATCAATCACAAGCTCTGACAGGAGAAGATGCAGAAAATGGCAAAGCTAACTTTTTATGTTTTGTTTATTTCTCTTTCTATGCTTCCTTTTGCTGACTGACTTTGCTGACTTCATCTCAAACAGGTAAGAACACACGCACACACGCACACACAGACACACACACTCACTCACTCAAACTAAACACACTTAAAATGCCACTTCCACTCTACTGAAATTGTATTTTTTACAGACCAGTATGGTGACACTGACTTAAAGCCAGATTGTGGAATAACTGATCTAAGCTTCTCAATTCACACATTTTCTAAACTAAATTCTGACAATGTTCTTGCAACCTGTCTGGTGGTAAATGAGGTGTCGTAGCGGATACTGGAAGGGGAGCAGCATTATCGCTGAGTTAATAGGAAGGAGAGGGCATTTGGACGGATGCAGAGGGGGAGTGGCTGAGTTTAGGGGTAAAGCGGGGGTCGGGCAGAAGGGGGGTGGACTTTTATGAAGTCGGAATGAGAAATGGCCTCGACTTGTGTGGTGGGCTCTTAAAACAGTCTCGGGCCATTCAGCAGTTCGGGGTTACGGAGTATCAGTCAGCCAGTGCTGAATGGCAAATCAGCTGTAGCCTCACACTCACCCCTGATGATGATGGCTCTTAGTGGAGATACGCTGTCTCTCTGTGACACACACACATACACACACACACACACACACAGCTACAGATCCTATCCACAGGTTAAGCTCAGGCTGTGATGTAACCTCACTGTCTCAGTCACAAATCAGAAACTTCTGAACAAAGGTTCCTCTGTCTTAATCATTTCTCTTCGCTTCCTTCACAGACCTGAGCACACACACAAATTATGGTTGTAGTTCCTTAGGGTGGTTGTAGTCCTGTCAAAGAATTTTACTGATCGCTTGTCAGCTGCTGGGACCAAGGTGACTTTTCCTGTTGCAACTCTTGTGAGAGTAACAGACATTTGTGTGTGTGTGTGTGTGTGTGTGTGTGTGTGTTCCTACTTAGATAATGAGGGGTCTATATGCAGGGCTGGCAGGATATAAAATATGTAACAGCAGGTTTTAAATGTTGGACAGAGGTGACTTGTCAGACATGGACATGCATACTCATGTCTGAAATTGTGTCTTTCACTTCTGTCTTTTCTTTTCTTCTTTCTGTCTTTTTATTTCATATCTGGCTGTCAGGTAATGTTTTGAAACGGCACATTTGCAATATTTTATTTGCAAAGCATGCTGCGGTGTAATTAGGTTGCTAGGATGACCTCATAGGTATTTCCCAGCTGTTGTCACACACACACACACACACACACACACACACACAATAAACACAGAACTCAGGCCATTCTGTAAGCTTTCCCACACTATCTTATCCTCAAAAGAAGCACAAGGCCCCCAATCCATTGCTCTTGCCTTTTTTCTCTGCCTCTTTCTTTCTTTTCTCGTCCATTCTTCCCTTCCCATCCCTTCTTTTCTTGCCTACGGCCTTTTATCGTAGCCATCTTCATTCTTTCATTTTCTCTTCACCTCTGCTGCGATTGATTTCCTTTCTTGCTCTGCTGTGCTCCTCAGTTACAGTCCGTGTAGCTTGCTAATATGCACAAATTCAAACACACACATATACACACAAACACACACACACACACTTTGGAGAATCACTGTAATGGGATTAGAAGAGTCTGCTGAAATATTGAAGAGTCTCAATGCAAATAATGAATAGGCTGGCAATGCGTCTGGATAAGTGCGTGTGTGTGTGGGTGTGTGTGTGTGCTTGTGTGTGTGTGTGTGTGTGTGGTAGCAGTGTGGATATAATCTATTGTCCACAAGTGCAGGTTCATGATGCAGTCAGTACGGCCTGGAGGCTCAGAGAAGTTACTGCGATTAAGCACACAAGGTTTTAGCAGCGCTCTTCATCACCCCACGGTCTGTCTGCTCACCCCACAATGACACCCCACTTACAGCAAAGCGAAGGGGAGTGAAGCCTCTAGTGTGTGCGTGGTGTGTGTGTCTAAGGTTGCTGGCTGAATGGAGGAGAAAATTAGACCTGATATGATAGTTACGCTTCACACTGTCAGCATGTGTTTGTCCGTGTGTGTGTGTGTGTGTGTGTGTGTGTGTGTGTGTGTGTGTGTGTGTGTGTGATGATGGTCACTGGAGCCAGAGCTACACAAAGATGGCAGAATATCAACAAGGCTCGGTGAGATGGCAGGATGAAGAGGCCCAGATATGAAGCCATGTGAGGCAGCAAGAGCGTTTTTATTGTTTGGTGATGTGGATTTAACCGTACATTCATCACTCATTTTTCTCAGATTAAAGCATCTTTCTTTCACTCAGCATCCAGCATCTCTGCATCAGCTCTGGGCACTTAAAGAAAGTTAAGGTTCATTCATAAAATGTGGTTTGACTGACCAAGAGGAAAGAAAATTGGACAGTTTGTGTAAAATAGGCCACCATTACACGTTGATTACTTGCACGGTTGTATCCATTACCCCGACTTTAACGTTCTGTTTTACAGAACTATAGTATGCGTTAATGAGTCTCAGTCCCAGGGTGACTCTAAATTTACTTGCATGTTTCAGAAGCTTTGGTCGAGTCCATTTCCATTACTTCCTGTCTGTACAGATTAGACTGTTGGGGGCATCTGGACTCACGGTCCAGACTTGCTTGAACAACCTATGGCTGCTATTAACGCAGTCCTATGTTAAACGAGTCAAGAGAATAGACCAGATTAGTCAACCAGGGCTGATTGGAGAGTGAATCATGGTGAAGACCGTGGGTTTGGGAAAAGATACACTACAGCTACAGACGTTTAAAAACAAATAACTTTAATAACATTCTCTTGGAATTCTAAGTGTTTCAAATTAAACTTAAAATATATTCAGAAATGTAATAATCAAACACTAGGCTTGGACGTAGTTGTTATACGAAGAGGCATTTTGTGTCTCGGTGTGACTGATTCATTCAAATTCAGTCATCATCCCACCTAACTGGATGGGAGGTCATGACTGGCAGGTGTTTACAGCAATAGCGTGCAGGTGTAAATCCCTCCCTCAGGACAAGTGCTGTCCTAATCAAGCCCTTGTAATACACTAGTTTCTGTTAGCTCCCAAGGGCTAATTAGCATTCTAATTACTGATTGCAAATGAGAGCTGTGCTGATTGTGTTCTGCCTGTGAGTGGAGAGCCTCGAGAGGAAGATACACACGCACGCACACACGTAAACACACACATATGCATCTCAAACACTCATACTCATGCACGCTGAGTGATCATCGTTAAGCAGCTTATCATGCTCTTGTTCCTCTGTGCATTTTCAGTCCCCTCTCATCACGCAGCGTCTCATTAGGATCACAATGCAGTACACATACACACACTAGTGGAACACACGCGTGCACGCAGCCATGCAGGAATCCACACGGCGTATGGCGATGAACATTAAACACCGTAATAAAAGAAACAAACATAAAACATTATATACTGCCAAAGTGTTGCTGTTGTTCCTACCAATTAACACAGCGCTGATTTACTGCCTGGGAGAAAACACAGATGTAGCGCGCGCACACACACGTGCACACTGATGTATGCAGGTAAAATCACATTTACAGGGTAAAAGTGTGCAGAATGGACTTAGAGGGGAAGAATAATGAAGGAATAATCCCTCATTTCAGCACAAGTCTCACAGTCTCAGTCTGGGCTATGTTATATATATTTGTTTGTATGTGAATGTAAAAGTGAGGGAGGCACGTGATGTATTTGAGGGGGAGTCTCAAACAGCAAATCATCATGTGACGCTGCCGATTTAGGTGGCTGACTTCACTGTTTAGCTTAGTCTTAATGTACACATCCCAGATCTAATTCTGAATTTAATATATGTGTAAAGAACATACTTGACTCTGGTAACAGTTTCACACACAGAAAAAATATTTTTGGGGTGTTTCATCGTGCATTGTTCTCACCGCGTTCTCTGTGAAATTGTCGGGGATAAAAAATAAAAAGCAAACGTGAAATTGGAGACTTTCTGATTCCGCCCGTGTGTGATGTGATTGATGCCCAGCAACCAGTGTTTACTCCTGCTGGTCAATTGAAAAGGAAGAGTGGGAACGCACAATGGAGAGAGGAGCTAAAGTGGCGATGTAAGGTGCCAAACACGGACCTGACACAGAGACAAATAGATAGAAGGCTGTTAGAGAGGAGGGAGGAAGAATGAGACACCGGCCATGCTGAAAGGGGGCATTAGGTTTGATTTCAGCCAGGGAGTAGAAGAAAAGAGGGAGAGAAAACAGAAGAGAAAAAAGCAACAATACAGCAAGAAAAGTAATGAAAAATAGTAAACAAAGGCTTGTAAACACATTCATAATATCGCTGACAGATAGAGAGAGGAAATGGTCTAAGTAAGAGAAAGAAATGGGTCTAACGAGTGGTGAGACGGACAGAAAGAGAGAGAGAGAATGGAGAGTGGGAGGAGTGGAGATGCTGCTCATTCCTTCCAGCAGGCTTTTAAATGAAAGGCGACAGTGTGTGTTGGAGAGAAGATTGGAAGGCATTAAAGCCTGACATGTCCTGTGACACCCAGAGAGAGAGAGAGAGGGGGGGAGAGAAAGAGGCCAATTGAATTCTTCTACCAAGTACAACTTGTCCATGTTAAATATCTCAGTGCATGTGTTCATGCACATGTATGCATTCCTTCAGTGTGTGTGTGTGTGTGTGAGACACTGGGAGAAAGGAGAGAGAGAACCTGAAAGGTGAAATGATTCAGTGAGAACAGAGGAGGAGAAGGGCCTACGGTGGCCATGTTGCTCTCACCTTTGTTCACAACCAAAGCGGAAGCTCATCAGATACACACGCCGCCGATGGCTGATGGCGTCCGTGCACGCTGAGACACAAAAAGGACTGGCACTATTCTTCCTCACCAAGGAAACTGTCTGTTAAAGACAGATATACACATGTTCGGTCTAACATATCATCAAGTCATCAGCATATACAAACGAGCCAGTCTGGATGTCTTTAAAGCACTCCGCTCTGACAGGTCGGAATATCCTCATTTTCCTCTTTGACCACAATGAATTCACCTTTCTGTGTGTGTGTGTGTGTGTGTGTGTGCATGCGCGTGTGTGTTGATTAATAGCAGGTGGTGGTTAGACGTGTCACCCTGCTCCCATTTAATGTGCTCCACAATTACAGCTGTCACGACTTGAAAATAATATAGCGGGCCTCTTTTTAACACATTTACATGCACACTAAAGAGTTGAAATATGGTAGACACGGAAATGTCTCCGCAACCTCGCTCATCCTGTCGTGCAAGCGTGCGTGCACGTGCAGGAGAACTCTTTGTGCATGAACTTCTGTTATCTGCACTTACATGGAGGCAAACGTGCATGACTTTGTTTATGTGAGACAATATTTGCTTTGTTGAACGAGCCCCTTGGTGAGAGTTAGGATGGTTGCTGTGCAGCAGCAGAGCTCCATCAGTGATCCTTTCTTCCTTTGTTTCTCTCTCTATTTTTTTTTTCTTTCTTGTCACCTCTTCAGGTGAATATGGCGCTAAATGCTGTTTTGTATTGACTTCACCTCTTCAATTTCTGACCTCGCCGTCACATGCAAGGCAACCTTGGCTTTGAGTGCTCTTTCATTACCCCCTCCTCTCTCTCTCTCTCTCTCAGTCTACCTCTCTCTATCCTGTCTTTGAGTGCTCCATAGATTGGTAACATGACCTCTAATTCTCCTGAGACAAATACTTGCACATGGATAAAAATGAGTCAAATGACCAGAGGAAGGATAAATAATGCCTAACTGTCTGAAGAAGAATGTACTCTGTGGTTTTTTAATGTCACACACTTTAGGTGGTGATGGGACATTGTAACACATGGTCAAACCACACACACACATACACACACACACACCTTTTGAGTTTGGGGGGGTGTGAAATCAAGTCTCTTCAAATCTTTATTCTGGCGTCACGAAGCCAAAGATGCATACACAGATGATCACTTCTCCCACACACACATGCACACATTACATGCTTGCGTGCTGCCACATATGCAAACCTGCATGTGATATACACACACATGCAGATGCACACTTGAGGAGTAACCCTGGTAGATTTATCAGCAGAGGTCTGCAGCACAGTGGCTGCCTTTCTCATTTCATAGGCCACCGGGGCAGAACAGGGATGGGCTTGTTCAAATCCAACCCAGCAAGACCGACGCATACATACACACGCACGCACACCCATGCATACACACTTTTCTGTTTAGCGGCTTAACAGATGCCAGCCAGAATCAGTGGAGAGGAAAGGAGGGAGGGATTGAAGTGGGGAAACAAAGACAAGCTGTTGGAAAGAGAGGGGAATCAAAAACAATATCAAGTACTTCTGAGGAGACAGACAAAGAGAGGAGAAGGGTGATCGACACAGTCCAACAGGTGCAGCGAGAAAGTCACGCAGGGTCTTCGCCACAAATACAGACGTGTCGCGTACAAGAACAGCTGCACCAAACCCACACGTAGCGGAGGCGAGCTAGGAGCTGGAAATAACACTGCAGCGTATCTGAGACTGTGCGTGCAGGCATGTATGAGCGTATGTAATGTGTGTTTGCACACTCTCAATGGAGAAAATCAGTGTTTTCGGTGTGCAGCACAGTAAGACGGAAATTTAATTGGATTCTTTGGAAATGATGCAGGGTTATCGGTGTAATGAGTTGCTCATGGTGCGGTTGGAGTGAGTCCCCGTAACAATACCTAGTTCTTTATTAGCTTGGCAGCACCACCAACACTGACGCACACGCGTGCACACGCCCATACGCCAGGCCACGGGCAAAGCAGAGGCTGGTTTGAAGCCTCGATGAAAGGCTGTTTAAGCTGAAAATGGCTGTCTGCATTGAGCACTCTGGGAGGACAAATGAGGACACACACAAGATAAAAGGCAGTTAAGCTACAGCTGTTGGCAAAACTCTTAAAAACAACTTACTACAAACATATTAGGTAAAGTTTAAGGTAAAATATAAACCTTTAATTAGACCTTTCTGTGCTAAATGTTCTTTAATTGGCAAGTACAAAGCCCTGACATTTGCAAGATTATCCATATTCATTCCAACAGAATAACACAAGCAGAGCTGGTCTATTCATACCAACGGGGTTTTGAAGAAGAGAAGAGAAATCTGACATGTTTTTCCTCTCTTTTCTTTCCCTTTGTCTTCCTTTATGTATTTTCCTCCCGGCAGTCATAAAACCCGGACCCTGTCACTAACATCTGGTTGTTTCAGATGAGTAGACAAACACTTTACACCTTGTTCAGTGTCCAGTCTTTTTTTTTCCTCAACCTTGGTGGTTCTTCCAAAAGAAGGCCTGGATGAAGGTTCAGTGGATGGAAGGCTGAGGCACGCTTTGATGTAACTGGTTCGAGCTGAGAGAAAATAGAGAGGCAGCCAGGGATAAATATACAAGGCCCCAGGCGGAGCCTGGGCCTCACCCAGGGGAGGCGACCCAGTGGAAAAGGCTTGTGTTAGGTTTGAGCGCTGCCCAGTGTGACCAGCTCTGCGTGTGTTATTCTAACATGGCTAGCACATGGGCTAAATCTCCCCAGCCATTTATTTAACACACATACTCCCCACTGTACTCACAGACGCCATGAGGATAAGGAAGTTCCACGTCCTCATACCTCTCCCTTTTTCTCATCTGCGTCCATACGGTTTGCAGGTTGAAGCTAGCTTTAGCACCAACGTGGCTTTCAGGCTGCATAAATGTGATTTTCTGGCGGGGGGGGATAAAAATAATAAAATGTTGATTTTAATTTTCAGTTGAGAAAATAAATTAAAGCATCTAATCATTTTAGTCTGACTTTCAAGCCAATGCAAAACAGCACATGAAGGCTTTGTTGCAGGCTTGGCTAATGCTTTCCAATCTGCACATGTACTCAGTGACACAGAGCATACCCATGCACACATGAGCAGGAACAAGAATTGGATGCCAGTTTGATGTTCACAGTTTTAGCTTGTGATGTTTGGCATCCTTATTCCACAAACAGACAGTACACACAATCCCAGCGGGCAGCTTTCTATACCACAGAGTGTATTTGTGTGTGTGTGTGTGCGTGTGTTTACCCAGTGTGCAGCAGCAGCTGTGTCAGTAATAGCTCTCTAAGCTGCAGGCTAATGACAGAACTCAGAGAGCGGGACTCTAACATGGATAGATGTTTAACCCCGTTTAGCCCCGATCTGGAGAAAAATGGGCAAACACTGCACACACACACAAACACACACACACGCGCGCACAAAAGCACAAATGCACTCTCACAAAATCTCTCTCCCAATTTTCTCATTATTTCCGTGGGCTTTCGTTGTGTTTAGAAAGAGGGCAAGGGGGAGCGAGAGGCGTACGGGGTAGGGGAACAACATCTTTCACCCTATATATCAATCCTTCTTCGTTTCCCATGGCGACAAGACCCCACACGCAACACTGAGACCCCAGATCACCAATCCTCCCACCACATACATGCACACGCATACGCACACAGCGACACACAAAGCCAAACACGCACAGTGTTCATTGGCAGGTCAGGTGGTCACAGTGGTAGAGTGTGTATTGGGGGTTGTTAGCTTTTAGGGCTTGGGTGTGTGTGTGTGTGTGTGTGTGTGTGTGTGTGTGTGTGCGTGCGTGCATGCATGCATGCATGCATGGGTGTGTGCGTGTGTCACAGCCTGCTCAGCCAGCAGTCCATTGTCCAGTCCCATGAAGTGACTGTGAGGTCTAATTAGCAAGTTAACAAGTTAAGAGGTGGAGTCTGTCAAACGCTCAGTTCTTTCACCCCGAGGGTCAGCCCACCACCACTGGGGATGGATGGATGTGGCTGTGTGTGTGTGTGTTGGGGTGGGTAATGACATGAGGATCCTACATTTGCATTTTAATTCCTTTATTTCCTTATCATTAGCTGGAATTTATATCAACTAATTATTGAACTTAATTGTCTGAATTATTTAATTCCAAATACAGGTAAAAGTGGAATTGTACACGTCCACTGAAATACGCTAATTAGATGAGCCTGAATTGTTTGTGTAGCATCTGGAAGAGGCACAGTGATTTCTTTGACCCTGACCCAACTAATCTAAGCACAGATATTCTTCTATTGACTGCTTCTTACTTATCTACTTAATCTATCTCTTACAAATCAGCATCGTTCACTTTACATCCATTTTTAGGTGAAAGTGGTAATAAAGAAAAAAGTAATGCTATTTTCCTGAAAATGACATTTTAGTGCATTAAATCTACAAACCCGCAAAGTTTATTGATTTTTTTTAATGGCGCCCTCCTGGGCATGCACCAGTAGCCTTACTCAGTAATATTACCAGTAAAACCATGCTGGGAAAGTTCCAATGGAACTGGACCGACTGGGTCCCCCGTGAGCAGCCAGTTGTGTGATAATTATTGCGGTGAGGCTTTGGATCTGTTCAGAGGTTCCTAACGAGGTTTGTTGAGACTCATTTGTATCTGGGCCTGCCCCAGTAACAGAAAGACATGAGTCAGCTTTAAATTCCAGTCTTAACCATCTTTCCTGCATCTGTTTTGGACACTTATTTGTGGCCTTTTAATGCACCAAATATACGTGCAGAATAATGTTTAATTAAAAGTAAATATCTCCAGCTTTCTAGTGTGTTTCAATTATTTGCCTTGCGGTCACGCTGCTGTCAGGACACCTCCATTGACACATGTAATGTATTTCTTTGGTTCTCTTTCATTTCCACACGAATTGCTGATCCATCTTATGCACTCTCCGTCTTTCTCCCTGTTAATCTGTTTGTCTCTATATCACTCCGTCAATGAAGTGAAGCTCTCTACCTCCCACAAAGGCAGCACCATATTTCTCTTCTTAAACGTTGGGAGCAATGTGCATTGTCCGGTATGCAAGGGAAGCTGCCCACAATGGAGCTGGTTGGTTCTGTGTGTGTGTGTGTGCAAAGTAGGGGTTCCCCACCCCCTTTTAGTAGACAAAGACCCCAATTTGTCACCTCGTGTACAGCTGTTGACCGGGTGAGTTCGGTTTGTATGTGCACCAATGTTCCAATCTGTGTGTGTGTGCAGTTGTGTGAAATTGGGGGGAGGAAGAGGCAAAGTGAGGTGGGCTACCCTTTTCTGCCCCAATGCAACCTCTCAGGGCACAGAGGGGGGGTGGGAGGATAGTAAGTAAAAGGGGGTAAACGGTTTCCTGCCCCTCTTCTGTGGGAATGTTTGTGTAAGAGGACAAAGCAGCAGCCACTCGGTTGCTGTGTGTGGGAGAGTGAAAGTGAAACACACGACATCATCGATCCTTCATTATCCAAAAATCTGATGTGTTTCCCAAAAAATGTAAACATAAACGTATTATAATTAAACTCTTGTAAATGAAATAAAAGTACTTTTATCACATACTTTTTTATCTCTAGAAAAAAATAGCTTAGAGGAGAATTCAAAGCCATCCTTGCTCCTCCCCTACATCCCATAATGCCTTGGGCAATAGCTCAGCGCCACGCTGCCTGTGGATGGCCCCTTGTTGTGACTCCTGACAACTTCTCCAATTTGCTCTGCTGTGTGAAGAGGCAGGGAGCACATTGATGTCTTCCCACCTAGACACAAACACACACACACACACACACACTCATCTCTCCTCCACGCACGCACACACATGCAATTATACAAAAATACACACAAAGGCACACACAAGTCATCAATATCCTCCCATTTATAAATGATCTGGCCCCAGGATAGAGTTTCCAACCTGCTGGTCCCTTCTGCCCCCCCGCCCACACACACACACACACCCACACACACACACACACACACATACACACACACACACACACTGAGGGATAAACATGTACAGAGACAGAGGTCCCCTCTGCTGTTTAAACAATGGATGGAGCTGCGTTAAATCTGAGAAGGTAATCAATGACCAATAGGGTGGCTTTGTGCGAGTGTGTGTGTGTGTGTGTGTGTGTGTGTGTGTGTGTGTGTGTTTCATGATTACATTCAGAGCCAAACTCCAGATTAAGTTGTAAGAAGTCAGCTGCTCCTTCTCCTAGTTATGCTATCTTCAGCCAAAGTGAATTTAGTATGTGAATTGTTGGGCATTGATCAGCTAATTTTACTGCACGGCGAATGGAGGTCAAGGGAGTAAAGCAAGACCGCACACTCCTCTTGGCCATTTCTCCTTGTCATGTTAGCGCCAATATTAAGGTGACACAGAGAAGAGGTGCGTGGTGTATGAGTGTGTATTATCTGCCCATCATTTAGTGAAAAACAAAAGATGTAACAGCTAACCATTGTCATGTTGAGCAGAGCTGATTGTGTATTACCGAAAACATAGTACAAAACACATGGCGCCTTTAACTTAAAGCACCATATAGTTTCTGTCAATCCGATTACACACTTTTTGACACTCTCACACACTCGCGCAGACACAACGGTGGGCCGTGCCTCACTGTAGATTCCTTAAAACCTGATCCTGCCTAAATTTGCAGGCCTTTCCTCATTGATTTCCCCGGGTGAAAATAAGAGGATAGGAAAGCATGTTAGACGTCTCCGGAATCAGAGCCAATCCATTAGTAACGATCAATACGTTGGCAGAGGAGAGAGAGAGGGAGAGGGAGAGACGTGAGTGTTGACAAAACCAAATAAATATAGACGCGCAAAGAGAGGAGAAATCAGATTAGTGCTGAGAGAATCTAAGCACAACACTTTTAACCCCTAACCTAACAATCTGTGTTTACACCACTGTAAGGAGGGAGGAGGGGGAAGATAGGGGAGGGGAGGGAGGGCGATGGCGGCCCTACAGAGTACATATATCCACAAATGTCTCTCTGTCGCATTCACCAATATATACACCTACCAAATTGTTGTTTTTTTGTTTTTCTTTCTCTACTGACATGGCTTTCCCTGTAGATAAGTCCCATATTATTTTTTGTATAAAATATCTCAGGCAAACTGCAAAGTTCTCACTGCAGTTATATCAAATAGTGAAGCCTGCCCAGACGTACTCTTCCGGTGTCATCATTTCATGTAAGGACTGGTCAATAAACACCAACATCACTCCTGACATGGCAGTCATGGTCCACAGGGGTGCTTGTAGTGTTGCGTGCATCATCGGGTCTCACCAAGTTGGATTTGCTTATTTAGGGCTGTGAACAAGCTTCATATATAACAAGTGAGACAAACAGACACAGGGGACTTTACTGTGCAGAGATGTTGTCACGGTTCGTGGTGAGGACCCAAGAGCGACACGATGAAGGAATTAAACTCTGTTTTAATTCCAAAGCAGGCAGACAGAGGATCAGGCGATCTCATACAGAAAGCTGACACGTCTACCAGGAGACAACACAGGACGCAGGATGCAGGCGAGCAGCCTGTGCGGCTCATCATAAATGCGGTGCAGGTGTGGCTGATCAGGAGCACAGGACAGGTGCGACAGAGAGAAGAGGGCGAGAGCTGGAGCAGAGCAGCAGTTGTGACAGACGTGGGATCCGCCCCTTCTCCGCAGCCTCCGGCTTCTCTCTGGTCTCCCGGAGCAGTTCCCCTGCCCCTCCTCGACGGGGGTAAATCCAGCACCAAGCCAGGGATAACGAACCACCGGGCGTGAGAAGGCGGATCGGATTCCCCTTTGGCACACGGAAGGTGGGATGGTGCTGTAAGGATCTCTGGAGCCAGGCCGTCCTCTTTCTGTACCTGAAGCACACAGGCAAATGAGCAACAATCTGACAGAGTCTCTCAGTGTGCAGCTTAAATCCCTGCGCTGATTGCAGGTGAGCAGCCGGTGCGGCTCATCAGAAATGCGGTGCAGGTTCAATTCAATTCAATTTTATTTATATAGCACCTTTTACAATAAAATTGTCTCTAAGTGCTTTACAGAGGTAGAAACCCAGAGCCTGAACCCCCAGGTAAGCACAGTGGCAGGGAAAAACTCCCTTTTAACAGGAAGAAACCTTGAGCAGGACCAGGCTTACAAGGGGGAACCATCCTGCTGAAAGTTGGCTGGGTAAAGGAGAAATAAAAGAGGGAGACAGGACAGAGAGAATAAAGAGAGAGAGAGGGAGAACAGATACAATCATAAAACCAAAGAAATACAGACAAAATACAATCATAGAAATACAAACATATCAGACATATATACACATAATACAGCATAGCAGGTTGTTATAAAGAGATGAACAGTATAGGCAGGTGCCGACAGCGGACCCTGAGTTTGCCATAGGCCAATGTCCGTACAGCACGAAGGCCTGGAGACGGAAGACCTGCAAAGAGAGAGAGAAAGAGAGAGAGAGAGAGAAGGGGGGGAGACACACAGAACGACAAGGAAGACTGGACCCAGATAATCCCGGTGAAAATAAAAGGAGGAGAAAGAAGAAGAAAAGGAGGAGAGGACGTGAGGGAGTGGTTGGTGTTGAGGAAGTGGGGAACTGCTCAGTGGATCATGTGTTTGTCCCCAGCAGCGTAGGCCTATAGCAGCATAGCTGTGCTAAAAATTGAAGAATAAGAGTCTGATGAGCCTATTCTAGCTATAACTATGAAAACTGACTAAACTAGATCTGTCAGCCCTACACACTTGGTTTGAGGCTAGCTATATGCTTTAGTGAACAGAAAGGTTTTAAGTTTGATCTTAAAGGCAGACGTGGTGTCTGCCTCTTGGACCCAGGTTGGTAGCTGGTTCCACAGTAAAGCTGCCCAGGTGTGGCTGATCAGGAGCACAGAACAGGTGTGACAGAGAGGGGAGGGCGAGAGCTGGAGCAGAGCAGCGGTTGTGACAGATGTGGGATTATACACACACCACCTGATCTCCTTCATGTAAGAATGCAGACAGTCCTCTCTGCCAGTCCCTCATTTCCAGGTCGCTCAAGCTGAGGCGCAGATGGAAGCATAGGCTGCCAGAAAAAGAAGTGGCAATGATTAAATATTTAGTCGTCACTGGAGCGTCACACTTTGGATGTTTGCTCCGCTTCCATGGCAATGACGCTGCTCACCAAGAAGGAATTATTTTGAAAAAAAGGTGGACTCATAAACCTCTGATATGTTGAAAACATAGCTGCAACCAGTCATTCTTGCATTCTCGTTATTCTTTTGGATCTTTCTTCACTCGTCAGATTAGTCCTGTTTCAGAAAAAAGCTCACTCTATAGATTCAACAGGATTGAAAACATAATGCAAACAGTCATTTTGCATTAGAATGTAGTTGCCATGACAGTCACATTAAAAGGTGAAGACGCGTTGTCCTCTGCTGTGACTGTGATAGATGGTTACTGTTTCCAGCGTGGATGTCGTTTCCTGTAGATTTGTATTCCATCAGCATCCATCAGTCGGTGTCTTTCTGCCTTATCCATACGCTTCAGAGGTTGGTTTGTACACGCAAGATTGTGTTAACTGGAATTAGATGTCTCATTACACTTGGAATTCAATTGAAACTCTAGACAGTACTTTCTGTCTGTGACTCACTGGCTTTTAAATCAAACAATTCTTTAAAAAAAATGAGAAGAGAAAAATGAGCGTCGTTTCACTTTCTCTGTCTAGCCATCTTCTCTCACTCCCCCCACCACCATAAGAGGCTAACAAAGACATAACCTAATTGCAACTGGAGCTCAACTTGAAGTTAACAACATACTGTATATGGATTCATGTCTCCCTCCTTTTCTTTATGGTGGATTGAATGAAAGATAATGGCTATCATGGCTATTTGGCTGTGAAGACACTTTGTTGTCATTCTCCAAGTACTCTAATGGTTGATGATTACCCTTCAGTGTCTGTGTGTCATACAGAGAGGGTGTCTGTCTGCGTGCACGCCTGCGCGTGTGCGCTGACATGCGTTTTATGTAGAGAAAAGTCAATTTGTAGGAACATACAATTGTCAGGTTCTCTTCTCCTGATTTCCTTCCGAGCTGCTTGTGTGTTATATCATAAAAACAGAAAACTAAACTAAAAAACAAACATCACGCTTTTCATTCGGGTTAGCGGACATACGAATACCTTCTCAAAGAATCAAGAGCCGCCATCAGCAGATGTGTGCGCCCAAACTTAATTATTTTTTTCAATTACATTTTGTTACTATTTCCCAAACTGCTGTGATACTGAGCAGCAGAGTGCAGACGAGGATAAGAGAGGAGGAAAAAGCTATTAATGTTGGCTAATGATTGGGCTTCATAACAGTTATCAGTGTTTTAGGGCGAAGATTATCGAATATTACGGTCATGTAACGAAGGCCTTGATTACTTTATTAGCCTCTTCAAGTCATTTGGCTAATGCTTACTAATGTGACCCCATCCTCAGATTCTTCACTTCTTTCCCTTCAGACCCTCCACCACCATCATCTCCACCTTCCTCTCGTTCTACCTTTTTGTCTCCCACAGGATAGCCGCCCCCCCCCCACCTTATGATGATCAAATCAAATTAGGTGGACTGCATGGGCCTAAATCACAGCTCGCGTTGCGGGCCGTGACATAAAGAATGGCTGCGATGAGGTTACCCAGAGTTCACGCTAGATAATGAAAGAGACAGGGAGGTAATAGCATGACAGAGTGGTGGGGTTCAGTGTACTGGGGGTGGAGGAGATGGGGTTAACACGAGGGGAGGGGTGGAGGTTCATTTGGAGGGTACCTGCCTATACGACCACTCCATCTGCTTTGGGACACTCAATCGCCTCTTCCACTGACTCCTCCTTTCTCCACCTTTCTTTTCCTCAAAGTCTCTCTCCCATCCTCACTGTCATCCTCCACCACAATCCCTCTTTCCCCCACTGTCTTGAAAGTGATAAAGGTTTCACACTCAATTAAGTAAAGTATCACCTAAAAGGTAGTGTGGCTGGCGTTATCAGGAGACATTCACGGAGTACTTTGGTGATGGTTAGCCACTTCCATAATGGCACATCTCTTCCAAGTCTATTTGTTAAAAAACCTTCCACAGTCCGCTTTTGTCAGTTGGCTTGCTTTATTTGACAGCTGACTTTGTCACTCCCCTCCACACTCTCGGAGAAGGTCTACTGTACTGTCAAACATATGTAAAGGTAAACATGGATTCATATGATAATCTAATTTTTAGATTCTCAGAACATGATAAACACTAAATATGGTGTCAGACAAATTCACCAGTCATATGATTAATAGCCCACTCTTCAAGTGTCCAAGGGGAAGTCACATGATGTGTTTAAATGGAGGCTAATGAAGTCAATTAAAACTGAACCATGTTGTGTAATCTGTCAGTTAGAGACGACAGAAAAGTCAAATGTCTCACCAGATGGTGGATCGCAGGTGTGTGTGTGTGTGTGTGTGTGGCAGGGGTGGTAATTCTATCCTAACAAGACACCTGTCGCTGTTGTTTTTTCCTCTCATTACCAAATACTTTCACATGGAGGATCCTGATCTCACACACGCCTTTGACATTCACTCGCTCCCCTACAACAACACGGCTGACCCTTGACATCGTCAGCAGATATCATGTGCTTCCTGTTGCTCCTTAAATGGGGCAGGTAGGCTAAATGAGATCACCAGGGTCAGGGTGGATTTGCAGGGCTGCAGCCAAGCTGCGCTTCTCAAGCGCAGCTGCCGACTTGATCAGTTTACTGTTTCACTACAAAGTGTGCTTGTAATAACCGGGACAAATAAAAATTCTATCATTAATTCTATCATTAGATTTCTTGAAATACCAGGAGAAAAATGAAAGTAAATATAGTCTGTTTCCTACTAGATTTGGTGAATATTGTGAGTCAGGGTTGACTGTGGGGTCCTCTTCAACCTGCTGGTTCTCCAAGTGACCTTGAGGCCACCTTGTCCCCTCATTCACTAAACTGTGCTTTAATTCTGTAGGCAGGGGTGACCAAACGGAAATAAAAAGCCCATTATGTGTCGCCTGAGGCTGGGCCTTGTTGACTGGGTTTTATTACAGCGGGGGATGTGAGAGTTTGATGCCTTCATTTAGGGCCCTGAGCACCCGGCACTGTCAGCACTGACCCCCTGTGGCACTGCAAAAAGAGAGAGGCAGAGAAGACACGGAGGCTATATATATGTTTGTGTGCAGGACAGCCTGTGTCTGAGCTGTCTGCAGTCCAGGCTGGAATGCTGGGGCTGCCTCGTAAAAGCTCACAGCTAGATATATGTATGGATCCTCCATTAAAACTTTATTACTAATCACGATGGTTGTCTCCGTGATTTCTAGCCGGCTGACATGTCAAACTCGCTCACTGTGCTGTTTGCAGACACTGATCTATTCCTGCATGTGCTACAAATGTGCACATGAATGAAAAGTGTGTATCTGAATAGCTTAAATCAGAGGCAGCTGGACATACGTTATCATGCTTGAATATAATGTTAGAACAGGCATTCAGCATTACGAGCGTTGACAAATGCCAATTATTAGGCAGACTGAGCCTTACCTTTTACACACAACATATAAAATAACCAAAACTGACAACTGTAAATGTTGTCATTATGAAATGGGAACAACCTAATATGTTAAAAATCATGGCTGTGACCTCCTATTTGCCCTAGTCTCAGTGCTAGGCCCTGTCTTTCATACAGTATGTGGTCGATCTAAGTAAAGTTCATCACGGGGTTGGCAGACTCATAAAAGTCTATGTAGCGTAGCTTAAGATCCTTTCACGTGCTGTAATGTTATCAGTTGAGGTGTCAGAAGGAAGAGGAGGGTGGAGAGGGCAGTGCAGGCAATGTTGTGAAACAAAAAGTGAACCGGTGGTAGCATCCGTAAGGGTTGACTCTGATGATGAACTCGAGTCCTTCAGTTACTTCAGAGGACATCGTAAGGATGCAAAGGTTTGTCTTGCAGGAGGTTATAAGAAGATTCTAGACTGCAGCACTCTTGCTCTCTGTTCACAACAAAACCTCATTAAGATGGATTAAGAGCTGTGAGTCAGTGTTACACAGAACTCCAACGTCTGTAAGTATATTCAAACATACAGTGAACATTTATTCAGGGGGTAAATATTCAAGGTAAATATTCCCAACAAAAGTTGAAACAGAACTTCAGGTTCTTATGTCGGCCTTTTGGGTGGCTCTGATTGGCTTGTGTGTGTGTGTGACAGGTAACGCATCCAGCGTCTCTTTTAGTGTGAAGTGATGGAGTAAATAAACACATCGTTGGGGAGGTCACAGAGGCAAAGGTGAAACAGCGGTTGCAATCGATACCCCCAGGGTGTGTGTGTGTATGTGCGCGTGTTCATGCTTTCATCCGTGCGTGTGTGTGTGAGTAGGTGTACACACCCGTCCTCTCTCCTGTTAACTCTGTTACCCCACTTGTTAGCCTACACACTCTCATTCCCCCTTGTTCCACCTTTCGCTCTCCCTCCCTTTCTCTTTCTTTCTCTCTCTCTGTCAAGCACACACACACACACGCACAAACACAGACACACAGAGCTGTTAGAAGCACCTGACTAATGGTATATAATGAGAGCCAAGCAAAGAGGAAAGCTTCTTGAACATCTAGCCCTGGGGATTCGGGACTTCATGTGTGTGCATGCATGCTCATAGGACATTTGGTGTGTGTGTGTGTGTGTGTGTGTGGATAGGTGCACTGTGGGTGACCCTGTTACAACTCCAACGTGTCTGTCCTGATGTCATTAGCTCAGGGCAGTTTTAGGTCGGGCTGGTTTACGTGTTCTTTCCTCGCAGCAGAGCCCAAAGGGCACAGCAGAGGAGCAGAAAACCCACGAAGTTTTCATGTTACACATTATAATCTGCATTTCTTGAGGTACCTTTAGATTTTTAATGTGCCACAGATATTTAGCCTTCCCATCTTCAATAGAGTGGATCCAATTTTAAAAAAGGAATGGCTGCATGAATTTTTAAAATCAATTGGAGTTGTCAGTCTACTTTGAAGTGAAAGAGGACACACCAAACAATAGGAAAGTTAGTAGGAATTTAGGTGGGAGCTTGCATGGAATATGTCTCATCGTAGATAAAAGGATGGATCTTTTTTGTTTTTTTGTCGCTTTTCCTTTTTCCTAGAGAAATTGTAGTGTTTTACTTCTCAAACCCAGCAGCTGAGATGAGAGACTTTAACACGTAATATGGTGGGCAGGATGTACATTTTCTATGACAGTTCTTAATAGTAACCACCGTTTAGTGTCTGCTACTGGGAAGCCTCAAGATTAGATCACATCCGCATGTATTGGATCAACATAACCACCAATCCAGATGTTCTTTTGGTCTCCCTCTTTCTCTGGCTGTCCATCACCTCTGCAGAGTCGATAAGCTTCTACATTCCTCGTTTTGCTGATATGATCTGTGTCTTCAGAAGCACTCAGGCCACTTTTACACAAACCACTAACTAGTGTTCCAGGCAGCTCGCAGCTATCAGGCCAAATCATGCCTGCCTACATAAGTGTGTAGCTGTCTTCATATGTGTGAGCTCTTGTGCGTGACTCCACTCGTCCATCTAGCTGTCGGCGTCTATCGACCAGGGCCATCATGTGTGCTTCGGCCGGATCGAGGCCACAGATGCAGCAGGCTATTAGGTGCCCATTGTTTGTTTTGAATGGCAACGGAAACAAAATTGGTCTCGTTCTGATCTTATTGCGGGTAACCTTACCTCCCTCTGTGGCCAGGGGAGCCGAAAACCAATTCTAATTCACTTACCCCACCCTGACAGTGGCTTTTCTAATGCTTTTTGAGAGATGAAAATATGGCAACATGCAATAAGTGTCAACAGTGCAGAGGTCTTAAAAGCAAGAAGGGAGACAGATACACGCACAGCGGGGGACAGAAGTGTGGAAGAATAAAAATAAGTTTATTCTCTGAGCTATTTCCATGATGAAACCTTGCCTTTAGGAATTCTGCAAAGAGCTGTAGGTCTGCTTTTCTGTAGGTAGGTAAGTGATGCTTCATTTCTGAGGGATTTTACTCAAAGCAAAAATGCATTTTCCAGTAAATACCCCTCCCTGCCGTTTCCATAGCGGTTGGGGTTTCTGTGAAAAGATCTCTGTGAAAAATGCTGTGATGAACTATAGCCCCTGGATAGGTCGTTACCAAGAGAATAGATTTATGATAATCTACCAGTTACCTCATTTTGCTTTATACACACCTCAGTCCTTTTAACCTCACACCCGTCCTCCCTGTCACCATCAGCATCAAACTAGCAGCTTGCAGCCAGTAGGCACAGGCCAGTGCTCTAGAGAGAAAGATGATCTGCCCACAGTGGCCCACCCTGCCCTCTCATCTGCCCTTCACCAAAACACACACACACACACACACACACACACACACACACACACACACACACACGTGGAGCTCTGCCCTCTCATCTGCCCCCTGCACATCCGCTGTAATGTTGTCTGTTGACCTCTAACACACAGGCTGCCCTGGCAGATTAGTTTACAAGTGGCCTGGGGACTCTGGGTTTTAAATCCAAACCCTCACAACTTGATTCTGAATATTATTTTACCTTTGAACGATGCTGCCAGCATTTATGGTGATTACACATAGTTTCTGAATGTGGGAAACTGTTTGACTTAAAGCCTTGAGTAATATCCTTCCATGCATGTATGAACACAGGTTGAACACGGGTTCACACACATGCACAAACACACACACAATGAGATGTCAGCTACAATAAGTGCTAAGTAAGTAATAGCCTAGCTGTCCAGCAGCCAGCTGCTCAGCTTACTATTTACATGACTACTGATTACCCTAATTTCAGCTGCATGCATGGCAGCTTGGTTGATAAATAGTGCCCCCCCGCCAACCACAACCACCACCTCCAGCGTCTATCTCCCTATTGTCCGCCACTGCAGGCCAGTTAGCCAGCCAAACCCGTAATACCTTTTTGATTATTCAATAAATAACCCATAATTCGACATTGATTGTAGTCATGAATGTGCTTTGTGGGGAGGTGGACTGGATGATGGGGAGGGCGGGGTGGTTAGGTAGATGGCAGGATGGGTGGGAGTTTATCGACCAATGATGGTCAGCGCTTCGATGACCACTGGTCATCAGGGTCACATATGCATACACACACACACACACAGGCACGCATGTGTGTAGTAGCGTGAACCTCTGCCTATTCTCTGATGTGATTAGGGTGAGGGTCATTAGTTCACCCTCATTACTTATTGTCCAAACAAAGATGTCCAAGACTAATATTAGCTACTTAATCCTTTACATAAAAAATGAATGGTGGTGAGTCTTTGTGATGGAGGTTTGCGGCAGTACCTGTTTTTTATACCTGTTTGCCAGATTTAAAGTTTCAGATCAAAAACCAAGTGGGAAGAGTCACCCTTGACTTTTATTATAGCCATCAGTATTTGCCACATTTGTCAGTCTATTATTTAACCGCCATGATGGATATTGATCACTAATTCTTATTGCTGCTTCTGGCAATATGACCTCATTGCACTGGAACAGAAAAATTTGCCAATGCATCTTGGTCCCAAATTATCCCCATTGCTTTTGGTGAGTGTTTCACCGTGACATGGTTAGTATGGAACGTATTGAAACCTGTCCCCAAATGGATTATTCCTTACTCCTAATTAGGATGGATTTTACGGTGCTTGCCTGATCGCTATCTGAAGGCCACTAATCGTTTGGATATGTGTGTGTGTGTGTGCGTATCTTTGTGTAAACCTCGCTGCCTTGATGTTGCCATTGAAGTGTCCCTGGCGTTGTACTTATTGGAGTTCCCAATGTTAGATATTGGAATATTGATTGTGGAGAATGTTTAGCTTTCACTCTTCTCTGGTTTCATTTATATGCTCACACAGCTGACGCCCACTTCACACAGCGGAACAAGCTGCAGATGTGACGCTACATGAGGGACCTAGATCAAATCAAACTCTCAATCAATGTGCACACAGAAAAAAATGAGTCAAAGGTTTGTGTTTCACTGGGAGTTCATACATAACATCTTGCAGGAACATTGAAACTGGATTATGTTATCAAAAAATGAAAGTGTTAAAAGAAATTGTCTCACATTGTCTAATTAAAACCAACCTAATATTGTAAAAATGGGCCACTGTGGAAACATGGATAATATTACCCATCATAATATGTTTGATTGTCCACATATAAATGACAATATTCCATTAGTGCCTGGTAAGCAGGGTTATATCAGCATTCAAGACACAGTCTGGTAACAGTGCAATGTGTTCATCACCACTTTACAGGCTGTTTGACTTCAAAGGGAATAAACAGCAAGCAGCAGCACTCCACGTCTCAGAGTCACCAGCTGAGTCTCACTTTAACAACAGTTGCATTGCAGCATATTGTTGGTTTCCTATTAAATACCTTCTCCCAATTGCCCATTATCCAGTCTCATAAAACCACAGCAGACTGCATCGGACGGCTCTTTAATCCCCCAATCAACCCCATATCTTTTCTTCGGAAAAACGTGTTTCAGCTAAATGCAACCCAGAGATCTCTGAGAGAGCGAGAGAACATAAGGAGGCAGGGGGAGGAAAGAAAAGGTAATTTAATGAAGTGAAACGTTTGATGTTGTAAATAAAAAGCAGACTGGCCGTGGGTGAGAGGCAGGGGCTGATGGACTGGCTTGGATGGTAGGTGCGGAGCTGCTGATCTTTGAAAACCCGAAATAAAAAAAGAACTTCTCAGAAACGTTGCCAAGAGAACTCCACTCCCCCTTCGCTGGATCCCATTCACATCACTGGCAGGGGTTATTATGCAATTACAGCAAGGTAAAAACCATTGCCAACCCCGTCATCTGAGTGGGTGGGTGATGGTGTGTATTTGTAAGTATGTGTTACCTCATACTTTTATACACACAACTCTAACTCCAGCAGACCACAGCGGTCTGCTCATTTAAATCTGCAGAACACAATTCTGAATCAAATAAGAGATGAAATGAGGGGCAAAGATAGAAAAATGAAAACGAAAAGGAGGAACGACAGAACAGACAAGAGCGGTTAAGTTAAAAGAAAAAGGCAATGAAAGGGGAAAGCAAAAAAATGAGAGTACATGATTATGAAGGTTAAACAATGGCAGTGACCATTATGCTTCACTTTCAATGAGAAGGAAGAGAGAAATCACCCCCATTTATAATTCATATCCTCAATTACCACTAATAAAGTGGCATGAATGGGGCCAGCCTGGGGAATGGTGCAGGCACAATTACATGTAGTATAGCCTGGCATTAACATTTTCTATTTGAACATTTTTCAGCCTCAATTTCTCTAGGAGTTAATAAGAGCGATGATCCCTCCTTGACTTTTTCATGAAATTATTGTATGGTTATAATATTCCAATCTATTAGCCCCACTCTTTCTCTGTAATGTATTCTGCCATTTAATAGCCTGACCTGAGCTGGATAGAGAAATAGACAGAGAGAGGCAACACGAGAAAGAGCGAGAACATGACGTTGATGAGAGGAGCGGGTCTTTGTAGTTTTGACCCCAGAGGGGGTGAGACAAAGGTCTGATACATGTCGTCCGGTGTTTGAATTGAGGTCTGTGGTGAGGCCATGTCTATCATCTGGAATGCTTTTTCATCCTGTTGAGGAACCTAAAACTTGATATAATATTTTTGCGATGTGGGACTTGCTTAACAAGCTTATATCCATCACTCAATCGGCCCACATTTGCAGCATGTCTTTAAGGTCTTTAGTGCACACATGCCTCACGCTACGCTTCCTTCATCTTTCAGTGCAGAATACTTTAAGTATCAAGCAGCGTGCCTCTGTTAATATGAAATAATGGAGTGTTTGCAGATTGGGAAACACTGCTGGACCAGCAGTTTGGCAGACTTCTTCTTCCAGAAACTGCTGTCGCAGAAGTGGCAAAATGAGGACACACAGATTGTTGTAGAGAAGTGAATAAAGTCTGAGAGATGAGCAATCTGAAGTACACACAATCACACAATCCTTTCAGGCACAAAGTCTAGCCATTGTGGTAAGGAGAACCATTTAAGTGCTGGTACGGGGATTTCTGTGGCACACACACACACACACACACACACACACACACACACCAACACATACACGCACACACACACAAACACCATGTGGCTAGCTGAGAACCAGCTGTTCCTTTCCACTTCACATCACTATGGGCTAACGACTGCTAATCCCCCATAGCTTTTCCCTCAAAGGAACTAAGGCAGCAGCCATGATCTAACTCCTATTGAATTCCAATTACCCTCCATCGGGATTTTACAATAAGAATCCGCTCCTTTCACCACCGGCTCCACTAACACCACCCTTACTTCTCGCTTGATTGTACTGCCACAATGAGAGCGACCCACACACATACAGCATGAGCATCACCAGAAACACATTTTTATGCACATATGTTTTTGTTATATAGCTATTTTTTTCTTCTTACAGCGCTTTGACAGGACCGTTGGTAACACCTGCCTGTTGTTAAATAAAAGTGCACTGGAAAATAAGCACACTACTGTATTTTCCCCCACTTAGCAACAGTTGCATCCTTGACTAGACTTGCCCTCCCCTTTCTTTTAACCCTGGCAGGTTTGCCCCTCTCTGCCAGGCAGGGTCCCTTGTAAAGAAAAACTGCTTAAATGAATAGAGGCCCAGCAGGGAGCCATGCAGCCTCACACTCCTCCCCCTCATCCACTATTGCTCTTTTGGTTGTTCCTGCATCAGCAATGATTTCCAAACAGTCCATCAAACAGTCAAACAATATCAGGATAATAAATTTCACGGTACGTCAAACATCTTTAACCACCATATAAAATGGAGTGTAACTGTTCCAAAACCAAAAAAAGACCAGAACTATTAGTACATATTTTAACCCACCCCCTTAAGTTTCAGCCAACATATCTGGTTTGATTTTACAGCACGACACAGTGAATTCCAGTCTTTTAAAGAACAAAACTAGGCAGTAAAACAGTGGGTGGCTGTTGAGTGTGCAAGGAAGAAGTCTGAAACAAAACTGCTACCATGGTTACAGTGGGTGGGACAGGGTGACAGGGGTGCTGAGAACTTTGGTGTAGTCCAGAGAGAACTGCCAGTGGTCAGAGGTGTAGAAATGACAGCAGTTGAGCGTATGTTGCAAAAACGAGGCTAAATATCTTTATTTCAAGCTATAATTTAGCTTTAGCAACTGTATGTTATTGTGCAGGTTATCATTGTTTAGGTTATCAGTGAAAGGTGAATGGGCCTTTGTTTGGATGATAAGTGTTGATTCTGATCAATCAGCAGACTGAACGGTGCTAATCACCTTAAAAAAAGACATTTTAAAGTGTAAGGTTGGATTTTATGTCCCTAAAAAAGCAGAAAAGCTGTTTGACCATGCGGACGTGTTTTTCCATGACACCACTGCTCTAATGATTGTGGTTGAATGAAAGAACAGAAAACATGTTAAACCAGGAGAATTCTAACATACAGCACCCAGTGTGTCTGGTTTAACTGGGATAGAAGCTAAAGGTGAACCGGAGTTTGCGTGGCACTCTGACTGTGGTGGTATTGGCACTCGGTGGTTTTTCCCCTGCTTAAAATGTCCTCATTCGCACTTTAATGTTTCCCTCTACTTTTAGATGATTACCATATAATGGAGAGAAGGAGTCATGGGACAGTTTATTACCACACACACACACACACACACACACACAAATAGTAACAAAGATTCAGGGGGACTTTGTAACAGCACAGAACCAAATGAGAAGATTAAATTTTCTGTGCTTTGACAGCTTGATGTTTTTTGACCTTTTGAGGCTGAACATGACTCAAACGTTTGCAGCCGAGCTAAAAATATTTAATTGAAGAGTTGTAACTTTGGATTTAATACTCAGTGAAAACTGCACTCACGGCTCCTGAAAAGTTACATTTTTCCCTGTCTTCTGTCTTCATACGCTCCCTTTCATTTGATACCCTGTTTATTTTTTTAAATTTCTCTCCGCTGGTTTCCTTGAATGTACACATTTTATTTCTAAGCCATCACCAGCTCCATTACAGACATATTTGCAGTGTGTCTATAGCAGATTTCTTCCCACAGTGTTTCTTTTTATTAAGTTTTTCCCTCCTTTTTCTTTCTTTTTCTTTTTAACAATGACATTTAAAGCCAGAGGTTTCATTGTACATTATGTCCAGTAAAAATGACAATGAAAAAAGCAGAAGAATGCAGGACGCAGCAGGAAGTGAGCTGCTAGTTTCTGAGGTAATAAAGACGACGCTCTTCAGGCTTCGGTTGATAATGGTTATTCCCTCATATTCAAGGTGATATCTCTCACGTTTTAAAGGCCTCTCTGTGTAGTCCTGCTGTTAAACGAATGGGAACCGCAGTTAACTGCCATTCATACGCGCTGATCAGAAAAACTGCGTGTTAAATCTCACAGCTAATTGGAGGGTTCTCTGCTTGTTATGACTTGGATGGAAAAAAAACATGAGCTGGGTTTTGTCTGCTTCATTTCCTTTTTTTTTTCCTACATGTGAGTGTGTATGTGTGCATGTGTGTGCACGTGGTGGCCATCCATCCTCTCAGACGTGTTTAATAGGGCTTTGGCTGCATTGACCGAGGGTGTAAATGTGTCATACTTTATTAGAAATCCCCAAGAAGAGGGCTAACATTAATCACTGGCTCTTGTTTATGAAAGTCGTAAATGTTTCACAGAGCGCTTTATTGTTGGGTGCCAGATTTTGAGAAGAGTCTTTGGTGTGCGTTTGCTTCACCACTGTGCCAGGATATTACCCCTGCGCTCCCTCTCTCGCTCTCGCTCGCTCTCGTGCTACGTCTCTTGCTTCAGCTTTCTGTTATCTTGTCAGAGAATATGACATCACCCTGCCCTTTGACCCACATAGTCACAAGAGCGCTGATTGGATGATTGGCTTATAGAGGACGTCCACATTGACTCTAAACTCAATTCTGCTGATGTCAGGTGCTATTAGCAGTGACGACATGCCCACGCATGCACGCTGGTAGGACAGGAGAGTGTGAGTTTGGGATTGTGCACTTGTGTGTTCAGCATGTCTGTGTGTGTGTGTGTGGACCTGTGCAGGGTTATATAGGTCAGATGTCTGAGGCACACCTCCCAGCTGAAATACCAGGCAAAATGTCAAAGTCTTCAGCCGTACAATCGTACAATCGTACAATCGTACAATCGTACAATCGATCAGTAGTTCAGTTGGACATAAAGGCGTCGCCAGGAAGTAGCATTTATCGGAAAGGTTTTAACTACAGCAGGTTTGTTACATTTCTGTATTATCCCCTCTCACTTTGTAGAAAATCTCTTCACCATTTTTATAAGGCAACAGGTAGACACTTATGCATCCCAGATTTATGTAACTGTATGAAAATGGAGTTAAGCTACAACCTGGAGACATGTTCTATGGCCTAATTCTCGAGCAGGGATTCCCATTTTACCGCTGTCGAGTCAATGTTCCTGGGATGGCTCTCACAGCCGCAGATTTCACCCTAAACAGACGGTAATGTACAGCAGATCCAAAGATGACTCTGCTGTGAGCGCTCGCCTCTCTTCTCATGATCGCCGTGCAATCATCACGCCTCCTTCGGCTTTTCCCCAAAGTCAAAGCATAAAAGTCATAACGATACATCTAAAAAGACAATGGTTCACTGCGGCTATGTTAGTCGTGAAATTACACGACAAATCATAAATTCCAAAAACCCCCTGCCCTCCGTCTTCCTCCTCCTGCTTAAGTGTGGAATAATGTCATCTTAATGATTATTTTTTTGCGGTTTGCCATAACAGCATAATTCAGAGAGGCTGTAATGATTTTTTATGCCCCTGACATATTGTTTTGCGGGGAGTGACATAAAAGCACGGTGACATGTGGCATTTTGGGAAAGGTCAGGCGCTCCGTCTCGGCTGCCCGTCCATCTTCATAACGTCGCCACTTGTCATATGGAAACTGGCATCACCAATCTTTGTCTCTCCCATGTCGCTGGCCGTTCCTGTTACTCTCGCTCATGTCCTAATTTCATCTTTTTTCCTCCCACTTGTCTCCTCTCTTTTCACAGACGTCTGTTACCGGTTTCCCTGTCATGCCACCTCCTGCCTCGTTCTTTGTTAAACACAGCTTTTTTGTTAACGCGGTGGAAATTATAACTGCAGGGAATAAGAAACACGATTTTCCGCACGCACAACACAAACGCACAAAGCCTGCGGGTGGGGGGGTGGGTGTCCAGGGGCCGCATGTCAACACCAGCTGTGAGGATTGTGGCGACAGGGAGAAGGGCTAATACTAATGTGATAAATACGTCAGCACTCACTCCAGGCACATCCAATGTGACCATTTGTCTCTGATGGATTCTTCACGTCTGCTCAGAGCCAGAACCTCTTCTGCCAAATGGACATTTAGACACCACTTTGTCACATTTCCCCTCAAAACAATGTGTGCCTGTGATGTCGGGGCCACAAGTCCTCACCCATGAGTAAATTAATTGCTATAATTACAAATGACCACAGGGTAAAATCTTGTGTCCAATTTGTAAGAAATAAACAGCCATCGCTATACTTGAAGACACCATTTCTCCGCCTCTAACAAACCCTGATTTTATTTAAAGTCATTTTCTCTGAGCGTGATTTACTGTCGGCCCCCAGCTTTTGCGGGACGCTCCCTGTGAGAACACTGCACTCTGTCCCCATCTTCTTTCACCCTCAGTCTCCTGACTTTGTCAAACCACTCCTATTTCTCCTCCCGCCAGTTGTGGGAGTGGCACTCCAGCCATTTCCTGTCCTTCTGGCTTCAAATTGCCATTTTTTTGTAATATCTGACAACTGTCCTGACCTCTTCAAACAAGCCCACTTCCAGCCTTAATTTCCCATCCCATGTTCCTCCTGTATGCCTGCGTCCATGTGGAAGTGACTTACACAAAAATGTATGAGGCGCCACACATACACACACACACACACAGTCATGTATGTGTGGGCAGAGCCGGAGAGTGTGTTTGCAGTTCACGTGGTGTCACCCAGGGTGAGTGAGGCGTAATTTCTCAGCAGTAATACTCAACACTCCGGCTCTGACAGCTTTAATGGTGATGGCCTTATTATAGAGAAGACGCGTCCTGTGTGTGTGTGTGTGTGTGTGTGAGTGTGAGTGTGCATTCTAATGGTGATGGTCATATTATAGTGAGTGGAAGACAGCTGAAAGGTTTAGATTTACACCAGGCCGCGATTAGCGACACAGGAATAATATAGGTGTGTGTGTGTGTGTGTGTGTGTGTTGCCGCGTGCAGCACAAAATTCCACACTCGATTTTACGGGAATATGGCGGTCCCACACGTGCAACTGTGGAATAAAAATCACGGGTGTCTACACTGATATGGAACCGTAGCTCTGGATCAATTTCCATCTTTTTTCATAAAAAAATCCAAGAATACACTTAGGAAATCTAATCTAATCTCTGAGTGTGTGAGTGTGTATTTGTGGTGTGTTCTTTCGGTAGGAAACACGAGTCTGTGGGCCTGCGGTTTCTGTTTTGTTGGTCTTATTTACAGTCACACTCGCACACCTCCCAACACTTTTCTGTCTCCGCTATCTCTCAGTCACATTTCCTTCCTGCTTCCCTTCTTACACCGCAGCGTTAGCTAATCCCCATGTCTGTCTGTATTCATGGTAACACTCTTTTCCTGTACGTACGGTCTCTTAGAGAACCAGCACCTGCCCAGCCGTTGCAGATTTAGATGGTGTGGTTCAGGGAAAGCTAACGGACATGGCTGCAGCTACACTGCAGTATAAATTATCTGGTTAACCTCTTCCTTCGTTTACACAAGAGTTAAACCATCATTCATGTGTTTCCCAGACGAATAAATCGCTCACGGCAAACGTAATTTCAGAAAGGGTCACAGAATGATCGGAGTAATGTAATAAATGTGTGTTTTTGATAAGCCGAGGCTGCGTGAAGGATGGAGAGCAGTCACACAACAGGGAATAGATGAGCGGCTGTCCTTCTGTGTTTGATGGGCTTTAAGGTAGTTTATGCCGAGGACGTCTCTTCTCCAAACAGCAAGAGCACTTGATTCTGAGAGATCCCGCTCTCAGTCTGTGCAGTCTGTAAATAAGCTCCGCTCCCCTCTGTGTGCTCCCTGTAATAAGCATCTGAATAATGGGCGCGTTTCTTGTTGAATCTGTCAGCAGATAACAAGCATTTATTAATACGATGACAAATTATTATCACTATTATTACCAGTCCTGAAAGGTGATTGTACACTTTTGTTTGCTTTTGATTGTCAAGTAGGCGGATTGTGGAGATAAACAGGGCCATTAAATTATTCTTTAACTACATGGATGTAGTAAATGTGACACTCACCAGGACACCATAAACACAGATCATATTTCAAATTCTAAATTAAAACCACGCGCAAGTAACCCACACTGTAAGTTTGGAGTAGATGTTCAAATTCCTCCCACGGTTGAAAGTCGCTTGAACGTGTGGTTGTGCAAGCGCGTGTTTGTTTTTTGAGTGGGTGCATTCGTATTGCACAGAAACATGCAGCTCTTTGTCTCTCTGTGAACATTCTATCTTAAACTGTTGTCGCAGATCAGCGTGCGTGTACGTGCACAGCAGCGAGAGTGTGAACAGCACGGCCTAATGGTGACACCTTGGGATTGATTGATTGAATTTTTCATTCGTCTGCTGACGTCTTTGCAGACATCCTCCTCATGTCAGATAAAAAAAAAAAAAAAAAGTGGGTCTCAAGTACGTCTGTGTGTCTGTCTGCGTGGAGGAGCCTGTCTGCCTTTGTACACAGCAGGTGATATTTGCCAATTTAACTCAACTGGAGAAGGCGACTAAAGCTGTGTGGGGGTTTGCAGTGTGTGCTTAAGGAAAATTGTGTGTGAGTAAGGGTTATTACACTTAAATGAAACTATCAAGCTTGTCCACTGCCCTGTTTTTACCTTGACAAATCCATTTTACCCTCACCTGACTCCACTCAGAGTCAAATTCCATATCTAATGTCACATTTATAACAACTTTATAAAAAGATGCACGTGGTGGTTAGCACAGGCAGCTCAGGGCAGGAAGGTTTGGGGTTCAATTCCACTGTCTCCTGGTGTGTATTTCCTCCAGGTAATTGCCCCTCGGTGTGAGTGAATGTGACCTGTCATGGGGTGGAGACCTGCCACTGACCCAGTGGTTGCTGGAAAATGCGCTTGCGTAAAACATTTATGTCAAGAGTCGTCATCATCTGTTAACTCAACATGAATCAGCTCTTCCGTTACCCTTGTCTGTGACATACACACCTACACACACCCACACACACACACACACCTTTTCCTTTGACCCTCAAGGATCTTTTTTTTTTTTTTTTTCTTGCGCGTCTGCATCAGCGTCCTCTGATCTCACGCCTCTTTGGCCACATCTACCCTCCTGGCCCAGCTGCCTTCTAATCTTGTTTGTCAGTATTAAATGAGCTGCCCCACTGAGATGTGTTAGTCACTAATGAATTTATTGCTTGATAAGATGTGGGCCCATGCCAGTTGCAACTTACCACAGTCATAAAGCTGTGGAAAAAAACCAAAACAGCTATGTCATTAACCATTTACTAGCTGTGTGTCCATAAGTGGTGCTGCTTGATGTGGTGTCTGTGCCAGTGGGGGTGATTTCATTTGTGTGTGTCTTCCTGCTGTGAGACATGTGTGTGTGCTGTATGTGTCATTTATTAAAGTAGGGCGAAGCACTATCAATAACTCCCACAGCTTTTAATTAATCATTAATCAGGTTTTGCCAGATTAGGGCCCCATCTGATAGACTCCAGACTGACCGGAGACAATAAATATAAGTATAGTCAATAAAACTGCAAAGCATTTTGGGAGAACAGGGGATACATGTGCCAACATAACAAGCGCAGTCATAAAGGTGGTGCGAGTTGTGGCTTTACCCGCTTGTCCGTACCTGGACTTGCTCCATTTGGAAGTGTAAACCATACATTTGCCATATTCGAGGAAAATATTGAGGAAATGTGTATGAAATAACTGGTTAAAGAGAAAGGGATCACACTTGTAGTGAAAGTTTTTTTTATGTTTATAAGTAATTAAATCTTATAAATGTAGAGGAGTTTAAGCGCAAACTGGAAAAAATCAGATGTGTTTAAGTGCACTATTTAAGTGAATACCTTGTTATATTCCATCGGTGCTTGCTGGACAGCTTTCCAAGGAGAAGAAAAAGAAATGTGGCTAAAAGTGATGTCCACACTTTCCCCCACCGTTTAATTATGAATAGGAAATGACTTCTTTCTCTTCTTTCTTTTACCGCAGAGCCATTTCCTCCATTGTCAAAGGCACACACGTTCTAATGGGTGATAGATTCAGGACTAATGCCTGGGCTCAGGAATAGAGATAGATGGCTAGCATCAGGAGGGAGGAGGAGAGAGGGAAGAAAAAGCAGAGTGAGTTATGAAGCCATACCCAGGGGGTTAATTTCTCACGGGCAGTTTTCATGTGCACACACACAAACACGCACGTGGCGGCGGCAAAAGGTGATGCCTGTGTCGTGCCCAGCCAGTAGCACGCTAGTTAAAAGTGAATACGTTTATGGCCGGTGTAGGCCCTCATACATCAAGGAGCAGTTTGTTTAGCCAGCAGCACGACAGGGTACAGTAGCATGGGCAGGGCTGCAGAACAGCTACTTCTGTGATAAATGACAGATCCCTGCAAGAAGAATGGGCGCAGACAGATCGTAGCATGTTTTTAGCTCGCAGATTAATGGTGAATTCATTATTTGATCTAAGGGATTTTTTTTTTCCTCTGTGACGAATCTCTTTTTGAAGTGGTAAATATTGGAAACACCCATCTCCAGTAATCTCACTGCACCTGGACCGAGAAGCTGTTTTTCCTGCACTGTTGAGGAAAGGCTTGCTGTATGAAGAGATTGATGGTTTCTATATGTAAGGCCAGTTTTTCTCCACTCTTCCCTACCTCCACCTCCTCACTCCACCCCTGGTCCCATCTCTGCCCAGCACAGACCCGTCTGCAGATCTGACTGTACCACTGCGCTGAAACACAATAGCTGGCTCAGTCTACGTAACAATGTGCAACGCTGCACACACTGGCCTCATTATTGTTTGTCACAGAAACAACTTAAAGCGTTGTGTGAAGCCTGCGTGCTCCTCCACCCGGCTGGAGACGGCGACAGACAGACAGACGATAAATACACGGACAGACAGGTACAGACGGCAACGAAGCAAGCCGTGCCGTCCATCCAGCCGCCATTTCCCCGCCAATAACTCACTTTTCTCCCCCTCGGAGAAGGATAAACAATAAGATATAACAATTGGCAAATGGCTGAGGCAGGCAGAGCATTACAAATGAAATGTAATGTTGTTACAGTTTGGAAATAATGAATTATGAGGATAAGCGGGGATCTGTAAAATCGCTGTAGCGATTTACCGGGGTTTCATTTTTCAACTGTATTGAATTATGGGGAATTGGCCTCAGTCAACTGCAAAATACAAAATGGAATGATTCACCATTGCACTCTGCACGTATGTGTGTGTATGTGCAGGTTTAGTCAGTTGTGTGCGAGCATGTGCAGCCGTTTATTTATCTCCCAGTCTTTCTACATAAATCTGCAAGGGTGCTTGCACACTCAAGTGTGTGCACGTATGTGCATTTCTGTGTGTGCGTCTGGACATTTTTCGGTTCGCGTGTATGTTATCCTCCCCCTAGACCTGTTGAGGGCTTTCTCTTGCTCACCCCGCCACACATGTGATAAATGTCCCTTATCGCCTCTGTCATTGTAATAGCCACACAACAGGCCCAGAGAGAGAGAAAGAGAGGGGGAAGAAGGATGAAGGGAGAAGATGAAGAGTCGAAGGCGGGTGCCTGTTGAAGGAGTCCAAAAATGGTCAAAGCAGGAGTGAAGAGAGGGAGGGATGGCGGCGTGGAATGGGATTGCCAGAGTTATCAGCCAGTCTTGTAGGGGAAGAATAAGCATCAAGCTGCCAATCACCCGGCCTGAAAATTGCTCTGAGATTTGAGTCCCCAGACGGTGTGTGTGCCTGTGTGTGTCCAGTGACAGAGAGTATCCAAAGCCTCTGTCACCTTGGTGCTATTACCAGCCCTCCCCCCATCCCTCCATCCGATCATCTCTCTCCCTCCTCTCGCCCTGGTTTTAAAGCCCAAACTCCAAACAACACGCCTCTTCTCTCTGTGTCAGTAAAACCTACACTCAAGTCATTGGAAACGCCGTGGTCGATCATCAGCACCGGCTATTAGAGAGGGGCGAGAGGTGCGGGGAAAGGAGGAAGGAGGATAGAGAAAAAGAAGAAAGCAAGAGAAGGCAAAAAGAAGAAAAGACAGAAACCATTTCGGTCTCTTTAAATTTATATTGATTTAAGTTGTAAGAAGGAAAGCTGTGTGTGTGTGGGTGTGTGTGTGTATGTGTGTGTGTGTGACTGAGTGATGTGTCTCTCTTTGAAACCACATCCCTGGTGAGGTGATATTTTAAAGCAGTTATTAGTCTGAAATCAGGTCTAAAGTACTCTGATTTCCACCATATTGACACTCATATTTATTTTTTACTGTATTTCATTTAATTTTTAAGATGTTTAATGTTAATATCGGAATACATTTGTTTTAATACAAAAAATGAAGGTGCAGGAATTTTTAATTTAAAAAAGTTTCTTTTTAGATCTTGTGGTTTTCACGAACAAAAACTCTACCTCAAAACAGAAGGAAAACTTTACAATAAAGTCCAAACATCAGTATATATTGGTGCATTTTTAGGATTTAAAAATGAAAAAACTTATCTTATAGTTTATGAGCCCTTCTGTGTCTGCTCATCGGCAAAAAGTGGGGAAACATCTCCCTCTATTGGACGAAGAGATAATTTTTCTACAGGGTGACAAACAAACACAAACACACACACACACACACACACACACAGCCTCAGGTGTGACCTGTACAACACCTCATTCCAGCTGATAGACATCTTTGGCTGTTGCCACCGAGTCTTAACACCTGTGCACATCTATATATTCTGTCCATATTTTTTCCTCCATTTCAGGCTTGTATTGTACAGTAAATGACACTCAGGCAGGATGATTGAAGGAGACCTTCCAGGGTCATGTGATATAGTTTATTTTAGGCTAAACCAACTTAAAATTGCATCATTTTCCATCTGGAATCTGCCTCTTTTAAAAGGAGTAAGTCAAACAATTTGTTCTAATCTTTTCCTCTTGTTTTATTTTAGGACAAAACAGTCTACATAAATGAAATTATGAGTGGTGTTTAAAGGTTTCTCTGACATAATGAAGTTCTCGTGAAAGTTTTCACGAGCAGTCCCATAATGTGGTATAGCTCGGTGCCAGGGAGCACTCTGATTCCGGGAACAGTGAGGTGACCTGCAGTTCCCGCTGTCATGAGCACGCGGCGTGCACCCAGACAGACCACAACACAGAACCCAAAAGGCGTGTAGGCATGACCGCCAACTCCAGAACCTTTTCATTTTCTCGGTTGGAGTCATTTTCCTAAAGCTTCTGTGGTTTTTTTGTATTGCAGTGAGGTCAGCTGACAGCCAAAGGAAACACAGAATTCCCATCAGTCCTCCTGGAACTTAAATGTTTGTTGTCAGAACAGATAATTACTGCTGATGGAACACGACTGAGGCCGTACTACTGGATCTTCTCCTACTTCTGAGGAGACAAATATAATATTCCTAAGTTTAAATTAATTCAGCATCTTGGTGACATTATTGTTATGATGAAATTATTTTTATATTTTGAATAAATTCATCAGGCAATAAAATAAAACATGTGCTTTAATAAAGTGAAATGTGCTTTAGAACATCTTTGCTGCAAAGTTTGCACATCCATCCATCCATCCATCCATCCATCCATCTAACTCCCCAGCTACTGAATATTCTGCTGTCAAAGATTACCGAGATGCCGGAAGTTTGCTTTGTGTCCATTTGATTTCTATTCTGGTGACACACTGACGAGAGGGGCAATACAGCAGACAGCAAGACAGCGAGATAGACGGAAGGCCAGACTGCTCCCGTTGTACGAAGGATTATCCCCTATCCTCAGTTTGTGACAAGAGCTGATAAGAGTCTGAGAGGAGAGGCTGAGAGGGCCACTGACACACACATATGCACATATAATCCACAGCAAGAGAGATATCAATCCATCATTTAGAGCCAGGGATTCAGCAAAAGGAAATAGATTCCTCTCACACACAAATCAAGCACACACACACACACACACACACACACCTGCTGCAGCATTTGCTTTGCAAAGGGCTCACATGGCTTCAACATCTAAAGGGCCGTTTTGACAGACTGTTCAATTCCATCTGTTTATCTGATTTTCCATCGGGCTACTGTTATCGGAGCCTCCGCGTATCAGCGTGTTCAAACGTTTTATTGTGTCTGAGTGACATCGGTGCCACTAACAGAAACCGTAAATCTAAATGTTCCATTGTGAGCCATCATCCACACATATGTATTGTCAAAGTGAGGAAGAAAGAGGCTTAAATTAAGAATGAACCACGCAGCATAAATACAAGCTGCATCAAATCCTTTAATTCAGCTGTTCTTGGTATGAAAAGTCATATCAGTAAGAAACGTTCTGTGCTGGGGCTGAAGTAGATTTTATCTCATGCACACAAGTCATGATATGGTGGGATGAAATCCATTTGACAATCTACACCTTAATGATGTAGCACTTAAAAATACAGCAGATGAAGAGGATGAGGGTCATTCATCGGGTCGGAGTTGGAGGAGAAAATCCCGGAAATGAATCAATTCCATCGTCGTCCTTGATTTGTTCCCTCTGTCTTACTGTAACCTTGAAGCAGATCATGCAGTGTACTGATATCTGAAGTGTGTAAGTGCAGCAGAGGGGAGTTGTGCTATTGATTACAGTTTGCAGCAGCAGGTCAAAGGGTTAACATGTGTAAGAAGAACCTTATTGAAAAGTGGGGGCGCTGAAGTGGGTGGCAGTTAAAGGGTCTACAGGGGGTTTTAGGGCGATGATACACTTGCTCAGGCTTCTTGAGGTAAACAGGACTTTTAAATAATTGCAAAAAAACATTATAACGAAAAAAGTGTGTTTCTATATGCAAAGAGTGAGAAACGGGGCAATCCAGAGACGATGAGTGATAGGGAGGGATGGAGGGAGGGAGGGTGTGCTTGGCATGACGCTCCGCAGAGCTAGGTGAGGTGGCAGGGCCATTTGGCGAAGGAGCCGGTGCTAGACTTGATGGATGAGACACACTGCAGGCTCTTTTCTCCGGTAACTTTAAAATCATTAAGCCTACACGACCATGCAGATTTTTATGGCCTCCTGAGACAACCTGCCACATGTTCATTAGATCAGCAGGACAGGAGCAGACACGGATAATGTCATAAGTTTATCTAATGTGCTCTGTGGCTTTTTGATCGTTACATTAATTTAGAGCAATTGGATATAATGACATATTCCATCTAGAAATATGGGCCTACTGTCTTTTATTTACATTTCTTTTAATAATGCTAGCAGCACTATTTAGCATCTAACTTTTTTTTAGCTTAAGAAAATACTATATACAGAGATATTTAATTTTATGTAAAATGTTAGAGAAAATTCCTAAATTCTGAAATAATGTCTTTTTCAGGCCAAAAGTGTCAATGATAGACCAGGAAGAACAACTGGGTGGGTGTTCCTGCGATGTGCTCTAAATATTATCAATAACAGCGTGTCCGTGCACACGTGTCCCCAGCTATCCATCTATCTGTCCATCAATCCATCCCTCTCATTTCACCTCCACAGGCAGCCTCCTCCCATGTTAGGATTCAATTAACACAGCGCAGGCAGCCGTGGCACCCTCATTAAAGCTAATTAGTTAAAACATCAGCCAATCTAGCATTAATTGGCTTTGGTAATTAATTCAACTGCTCGACCATATGAAAGCAGCAGGGACAATGATAATGAGAGGGGGGAGAGCGCTGAATGGGACTAAGGGAATAAGGAAAGTAAAAAAAAAGAATGAAGCGTCACACAAGAGCGATAAAGAGGGATGATGTACAGGATGTGATTTCACATGTGAGCTGTGTGCGGGGGCTGACTCAGGCGGCCTCTTTCAAAACTAGCTGATGTATCTGCTCACCCACTGACAGGACACGCAGGACACAGGTCCTGCAAAGATGAGGCCCATCCTTTGGGATGGAAATGAGTGCCAACTGGCCTCACTGCCACACCTCTGCTCATTTCACCAGAGAGATGGAGCATTCAGCAGAGGGGGGAAGGAGGGAGGGCTGTGGGTCAGAGAATGCAGCGGGGTTTATTTCTTTCATTTTGAATTATAAAACATATTATTATGAATGATAAAACTGTGTGAAATTCCATCAATCTAGGATACCACAAGGTTTGGTGTGTGGGTTTGTGCATTTGAGTGTGTGTGTATGTGTGTAGGTTCTTGAATGGCTATTTAGCCTACAGCGGCTAGTTGCTCATGTGCTCTGCGGGTCAGTGCTTGGTTAATGCTCCATTAATTTAGTTCTGTCTCTCTCCACTGTCTCCTGCTCTCACACTCTGACAAGGTGATTGATTAAATAAGCAGCTGTCAGTAGTCACAGATCACACTGTTGCCTTTTACACACACACATACACAGACAAATGATGATTCATGACACTTCAATATCTTCTTTTATGTTTATTAAAGAAAAAAAAACAAAGAAAAGTGGCACTGCATCCGCTAAAAATCCAAAGAAAAAAACAAAAACATACAAGCAGGCACTTTCATACATGGTCAGAATAAATGCTTCCTCTTCTTTTACGTTAAAGCATCACTTCCATTTGTTTACACATAGAAACAGTTTCAAAATTTTTAACGGCCACCACACACACACACACACACACACACACACACACACACACACAAACGCTGCTGTTACAGACACCTTTCTCCTCTCCATCCTTCTATCTGGCTATCTCTTCATCCCTGCTCCCCACCCTGCCGACATTTCATTTGCTTTTCTAAAAGTGACAACCCCAGGGAGCACGCGGAGGGAGGGATGGAGGGAGGGAGGGAGGCAGGGTGGAAGGGATAGTGAAAGAGGCTGGTGATGAGTTTTGAGCAGGGCGTGGAGGAGTGCTATTTAAAAGCGCCATGCATCATTGTCAGCCGGCGAGAATGCACAAACACACACACACGCACACGCACACGCGCACACACGGTCTGACAGGGAAAGACACACGTGCACAGAGTAGCAGAATGCAGCCCGGATGGCAAACTGGAGCTGACCCCCGTTCCATTTCATCAAATGTCCTCTGAATGAGCCACACAGCCTCATCTGTTTTGCACACAGAGGCACTGACACAGAGCCGGCGATCAGCCTGGTGTCTGGCCTGCTTAAATCACAGCTCACTTAAGATAAAACCATATCACCTCTCTCTCTCTCACACACACACACACCCATTTGTGTCAACACAGCCCCTGGCTTTGGGCTTTAGGGCTCATATTTGCCATTATGGAGATGATGGCTTTAGTGGGGCCTCTCACCTCACCTTGTGTCGGACGAGGAGAAAAGAGAGGAGAAAGTCGAAATGAAGGCTGACATTTCAGCGGGATTTATTTGATTGTGGATGCAAGGCAGTGTCATTCTAGGGGAAGGGGTTATTAGACGGGGGGGGGGCCTGGGACCCGAGGGCTAAACTAAGCAAAAAGCAGAAGAGCAGACAGTGGTGGGGTGGGAGAGGTGGGAGCAAGGGGGAAAAATAAAGAAAAGAGGGAGATTGAGGGTGAGCAGAAGTGGCCCCCTTTCCCTTTCCGTGAATCAAATCAAATTCCCCTTATCGCACATTATTTGAAGAGGTTATCGGGCGCGGTAATGCGGTTACACGGCGGGCTGCGGCTGAGAGATTTCCTTGTTTACCGATGTTGGCGGGTGTTACAGCTAACCGGCTGGGCGAAAGTCGAAGGGAGGGGCGAAGAAAAGGAGGCGAAGACGAGAAAAGAGGGGCGGCAGGCATAAACACTTGATGCATGTCAGAAACCTCATTTAGGGGGAGCGACAATGGGGAGGGTTAGAAGCGTGTGTGCAGCAGGAGACAACAGTTGCTCAAGGACAGAAACATGCACAACGTACAGATAAATGTAATTCCATTTGGGAGATGCTTGTGAGTGTTTTGAGCATGTTGTGTCTCGCTGCCAACATACCATGTTTGTGCCAACTCATAAATCCAGCTGTCTTCATTTCTGGCTCTTATTGCGGTGCTTAAATCCAGTTTACATGCACAGCACTCTTTAGTTGATTGGGTGTATATAATTTACAAGCGAGTTCAACCGGAGAGAAAATGCTAAGGTTCATTAGAGGTCAGACATTTCTTCTTTTGCCTTTGTCCAGACAAGAAATTAGTGAAATTGCTAATAGCTGTATCGTATATTCTTGTTGGGTTTGGAACACAAAACGTTCTGTTTCCTGAGAGGAATGAAGGCTCAGATAAAAGTGCAGAGATGACACACACAATACAGGTCATTAAGTGTGATTTGGAGCCACAGTGTTGTGGGTACATGGTTTGCCTCTTAGCCCAGTGAGCCATGAGGACGCCCCAAATGGTTTTTTATCTCGGTTCCCATTGAGAGAGAGTATTGAGCTGACAATCCCTGTCCTCTCTGGAGGTGGCCTTTTACCTCGGCTCATTGTAGTCCGTGACTGGGAGCCTGCACTATCTAGCATCTATTGATTCCCACTTCATCTGGACCAAAGCAACACGGGAGAGAAAGAACGAGAGAAAGTGTACGTGTGTGTGCAGCAGAGGGAAAAAGTACTGAAATAAAGGGAAGATAAGGGATGCTGCTTCAAGTGTTAAAAGGGATTAAACAGGTTTCACAGTGAGTGACATCTGACGATTGTGCATCAGCTTTTGGCTGAAAAAGACAAACTGTATCCAGTTTTTGTGGTGTCACAGGACACAAAAAGTTAACAGGCCTGTAAGAATTAAAGAGAAAACAATATAAAGATGTAAAATATTGAAGAATACAGAGGTCAACATTAAAGATTGTAATGAAATAAAATGCATCCTGCAGGAAAATCAAATGTTGCCAGGATGTAGTGTGAAAGGACAACGTAAAAGGAAACTTCCTGGATTGAGATAGGCTCATCAGTTCAGCATTATTATGGCTGAAAACAGCATCAGATCAGTGATGCAGTCCTTGAAATCCATCCTGTCAGCCAGATGACTCATTGCTCTATGACAAAAGAGAAAGAGCCATTCCACTAAAGTGTCAGAAACGACACTTAACGACACAGAAACTGCTTAAACAATGGGAGACACAAAGAGAAATCTGCAAAATCTGAACAGATGGAGGGATCGTGAAGAGGAGGAGAGAGGGAAAAAGTCAAAGAGATAAAGGAAAAGAGATGAGACAAGCCTTCCTGGTACATGTGGAGGGGTGTGTGGTGTGGGGAGGGTCAGCTTTCCACTCCATCATAGCTGTCAGAGAGATACACAGCTTCTCTCCTCTCGCCTATCTATCCATCCCTCGATGGCGCCGTCAGCCAGCGTTTGGCTGAAGAATCTCAGCACTAAAAAGTCCTGTCAGGCCTATTTCCTTGTTATTGTCCCCCTCCTCTCCTGTGGATCTGATACCTTCCCTCTGCTGCTCGAGATTAAACGCACCCTTGTCATGCCGCAGGGTGTGTGTGTGTGTGTGTGTCCGCAGCAGGACACAGGTAGGTGTGTTGCTCCAACATTAATCATCTTTAAGGCGCTGACAACCCTGCATGCGGCATTCCCACCCCTCCACCCCCTTTTTTTCCTTCTCTTTTTCACTCTCGTTAAAACAGCTGAATTCAACTCATTTCAATGAAATTATAAATCACAAAAATATGTTCACAACCCTAAAGAACACTGTCAGGCAAAATGCTGCATATCAAAATTCCAAAAGGCAGTTTTCAAAAAACATAATATTTTTTAACATCACAAAGCTTTGAAATAATGAATTTCCCAAACTGATGTGCAGCACCGTGTGTGTCTGTATCCTGGGTGTGTGTCTGCAGAATAGAACGAGCCCCATCAGCTGCAGACGGGGATTGGATCTTTCTTTGTCTACTCTTGTGAATAGTGGCGGGATCAGCATGACTCAAATTATCTTGTCAAAGCAATAAATGGGAGACAGGGGTGGAGGTGCAGGGAACGAGAGATGGAGGAACGACGCAAGAAATGGAAACACACTGAAAGGAGCGAGGCGGAGGAAAAAGAGATGTCGAAAAAGGGAAAACTTTGAAATGAGCAAATGGGAAATGAAATAAAAGGGAAAGAAATGAGACAAATAATAGAGAAAAGTGGAGGTGTTGAGGCAGAAAATGAGGTGGAGAGAAAGAGGGAGTCATTGGTATTTATGTCTGCTGCAGTGGTGGTGTTGAGCAAGAGCTGAGAATGAGGAGCCTGCTATGCACACACACGCTCTAAAAAGAGCTGTGTGAAATAAATCAGCTTTAAGTAAACTTTTAAAAACCTACCTGAGCTGGCACACTAGATACGGCATACCTGCACACACAGAGACGCAAACAGGTGGACCCCACCCACTGCCCTGCTGATCAAGGACAATGAAGTGAGGCAGTGTTGTTGGCAGACTCGACACAGCATTATCTCATCCACGGCTGACTTTTCTTTAAATCTGCTTTGACCTAAAGGACACAATGGAGACTGTACAGCACTCTATTGCCCTTTTTGCCTGTGTGCAAAGCAGAATAACAATGTACATGTACTCAGTGCTGAGAGCTTTACAGAGTATTTCAATGGTTCAGACCTCGGCGCAAGCGAGAATGCACACGCTGAAATTTACAAATTAACATATATGTGGGGATTGACGAGTCATTTAGACAATATTCAGTTGGGATTAATGGAGTAATGAAGGTAAACATTGTTCTGGTTCCTGCTTGTGCTGTACACCTGCTGGTGTTCTCACCTGTGTCTCTGTTCTTTTTTTGTGCAGGTAAAAAGAAGATATCTCTGTATGACAGCCAGGCTCCAATCTGCCCCATCTGCCAGGTGCTGCTCAGGCCTGGAGAGCTACAGGAGCACATGGAGACAGAAATAGAGAGGCTGGCTAACATCTGCCTCAGGTATGCGCGGTGAGACACACATATATCTACAGTCATAAGAACAGTTTATTCCAGAAATACAGTTGTCAAAAAGATATAAATGCAGGCTTTAGTTGAGGATCCTGATGTACACGATCTGCCTGAGCAATTTAGAGTATTGAAAGCTGTTTTCTTAACCCCTCACTCATTTTGCCATATAATTAGAGCATGAGGCATCTCTTAATTCACTGACAATAAGTTTCAATAAGCATCACTCTTATTATTTCTGACCCGAAATGTTTGTGCCATAAATCTGCATGAAAGGCATCAAGATGCAGTCTAGGTTGTTTCCAGCAGGGATAAGGAATCAAACCGGCGACCTCAGGTTCACTGCTGCTCCCTTCTTCTCCTCATGACAGGTGTATGAGCTGTTTTACGGTGGATAAATCAGCTCCAAACCCTTTTAACGATAGGACACAACCATTAGGATCCATATTTCACCCGGACCACACATCTGTTGCGGGTGTGTGTTTATACATCGGGGTGTACGGCCTGTGTGGGGCCGGTGTTTGTGAATGACCTGGTAGCCACTGTGCCGCCCAGCTTTATGATAGTCCCCATTAACCCAGTGGAACAGGGCCGCCGATTACCAGGTGGAAATCACGCTCCTCTTTACACGCTGTTTATGCCTGCTGCCCCTCCCCCCCCTGTCATCCTGTCCATTTTTAGTGCCGCTGCGTATTGATCACTGCTGCAGTGGTTTAAACATTTTGATGCCATTAAATTATAAGAACAAATGAAAATCACAACAAGACGCCAAATTCCTGCCATTTTTTTTCATGTTTGTAGAAGCTACACATGCAAGATTAAACCCAACCAGTAACCTTGAATAAGAGAGGAAGTTAACATGAGTGATGGAGAAAGATGTGATCTCAAAGTGATCTTTACCTTCAAAATTAAAGCTACGGTGGAAAATGGAGAAAGGTTGCAAAGGTGATGGATTGAGAGGTGGATCCAGCCAGGTGAGGTGTAATAAAAAAACAAATCCGGCAGGACGGCAGGAGGGTTTAAATAGCTTTCAGCCACATTTCGCAACGAACATTGAGTTGATAGCTGGAATTCCAACATCTAAGCTGGAGCTGAAGATGCTCTGGGGAAAAATAAAGCCTCTTGATATAGAAACAGTTAAAATGAAACAGAAAATGGGAGGGAGCTGGTTGAGGGCCATCCATCATTGTCTGGTACGCTGGGGTGTATGTGTGTATGTGTTTCAATAATTAATAAAGGTTAGCAAGCTGCCCTTCCTTTTGGGCCCCACATACGCGTGCGCACACACACTATTGTTTAAGGAAATAGTGAGATCAGTCCCTTTAAGCACAAATATATAATGTGTGTGAGTTTGCATGGACGCAGAGGCAGTAGGGGAATAGAGGTCAGACAAAAGCTTGCTGCTTTGTGTGTGTGTGTGTCTCTGTCACACAGCTCAGGCTCTCGCTCATACACACACACACACACACACACACAGAGTCTCTGACTCTCCTTGGCTCTCTGCATGGTTGCAGCCATCATTGAAAGTGACAGTGGGAATTTGGTCCAATTTGTAGTAAATCTGCCTTTAATGATGACCAGCGCTCACTGAATGAAACAGCTGTGGGTATGGAAACGAAGGTGTGTGTGTGTGTGTGTGTGTGTGTGTGTGCGTGTGTGTGTTTGTGAAAAAGGCACATCCCATATCTGCCTGACCCGTTCTGTACACTCCTGCTCCTTATTTTTCTGTACTGTCCTCTGTGTGTGTGTGTGTGTGTGTGTGTGTGTGTGTGTGTGTGTGTGTGTGATTACAACTGTCTGCCTGTCCTCTCTTGTTACTTGAGCCTCTGTAGCTCTGCAACTAAGACCAAATCACACAAACACAAGCAAATGGTAATCTATTCTGCCCTGTACACATCAGGTGGCTTGTAGGGGCAACGTCATCTGCATACGCCATCACCCCCCTCCTTGTTCTCTCTTTCTCCTCATCCATAATCAATCAGAAGAGCAAGTTCACAGTTCTGAGACGACACAAAAAGACAAAAAAAGCAATCAAGGTGTAGGTTTTTGGACTTTGCTCCATCCATCTATTCCACACACATCTCCCACTGAAAATACCCCCATTTCTTTTTTTTCGCTGATGGCGTGCGTGTGTGTGTGTGTGTCGGGGGGAGGGCAGAGTTACCTGTCAGTCAAACACTGTTTGTCTTTCCTTGTGGAGAACTGCTGACTTGCAGGGCAGACAGTTTTGAATAGAATGAATGTTTCCACTCATTTGTTCTGTGTATGATCATTTGTTATATATCATATACAATTTAAATCATCTTTTGGGATGACACAGTTTGGAATTGAAAGTGAGTAATTAACTAAAAACGCCTTTCCTCCCTGCAACACGTAAGTGTGACATGTTAAATTGCTTCAGCTCGGATCTTTTTTCCTGCTCTCTGTCCTCTCAGATAGTTTCACTTTGCTGTGCGGCTCATTTCCACTTTCTACTCTTCTCCCGGCTTTGACAAGGCAGGAGTTTCCATCCCTGTAACCCTCTGCATCAAAAATTCATAGCACCGGGCAAACAACGTGTGAAGCACATACGAGACACAGCCACACAGCTACTCTCCCTCTTTCCTTCTCTGGTTTTCTGTCTCCTTTCATCTTTCTCTCTTGAGCTCTCTTTATTTTTGCCTGGCCTTCCTTCCACACCACATCTCTCTCACCGTCTCCCCCTTCGATGCTTGTTTTTTTCACTCCCTTTCATCTCTCTATCACCCCCTCTGTCATTGTGGCAATTTTCTCCCATCGTGGCAGGCATGCAGCCACTGTCCTCGCCCTCCCTCCACCCCAGTCTCCTGTCGCCGTTTGACACCGTCAACAAGCAGGTAGAGGTGGCTGTTATTGTTGATGCCTCTGCAGAGCTTTCAGGTAATGAATAAAAGAGAGAGGGAGAGAGAGAGAGAGAGAGAGAGAGAGGGAGATGACAGAGACAGATGGAAAAGATGGGAGGAGGTGGTGTTGTCAGATTCCAATGCTGCTGCTGCTGTGTCAACCGTTATTCTTTGCTGCTCAACTTTAATGCGCACACACACACATGCACGGATGCGTGCATATGTGCCCCCCACACACGCACGCACACACTCTGTAATAATCTGTTAAACAAAGAAATCTATGTACATGTCCCAATATGTGATGTGATAAAATGTGTAAACAAATGGCATAATAAAAAAACACAACAGCAGGAACCAACAGTAACGTAAACTAGTCAGACGGTGAGTGGTGATGCAAAAGCTGATAGTGCTTACATTTAAATGAACCATTACTCATACAAGAAGCACTAATTCTTGATCTATGGCTGGAGGCAGGAACCTAGAGCGTCCCAGGAATAATGATGGAATTTGACCCCTAAATACTGTAGACCAAAGGGTTGGGAATTGTTAATGGCTAGTTTAAAAAAAGAGCGAGACTGAATGTTGGGAAAAAAATACACTGACATTATTTCCATTTCTGTATCTTGTCAAACATTCCATCATGTGCTGGCAGGCGTTCTACTACTTCTATTTTCCTTGTCTTGCTCTCATGCCTGCATGTGCACCACTTGGCCACTTCCCCTCAGATAAGTGACATATAAATAAAATTTTCTATTCTTATTATCCATCCATTGAAAAAGAAAATCCCTTGTCGGCCAGGGTGTGCTGTCAGATTAGAGGTCGTGCTTAGTTGTGTATCAGCCACATTCTGTTGCTTGGTTAAACACTGTATGTGTGTGTGTGTGTGTGTGTGTGTGTCTGTCCACTGGGGGCTTGGAGAGCTAACAGGGTCTCAAAGAAAACATGACAACCTTGTCTCGTTTTGTCAACGTCAAGCCTGTCATGACATTCAGAGAGGCTCAGAAACAGTTATCTTCACGTTTGCAGTGAAAGTCGGAGAGTGTGAAACAGGAGAAGGGCAGGAACGATGAGACAAATCAATTAAGGATCAAAAGAGGAATGTAAATAAAAGGGAACATTTTGACAGAATATGGAAGAAATGTAATATTTGTGAAATGTGCTGATGTCTAGCAGGATAAAAACTGTTGGGTTCAGTTAAAGCAAACCAAACAAATCCAGCTTTCTGTTTTGTGTTCTCTTGCAGCAAGAACCCCTCACCCAAGGATGGAGCAGCTACTCCAGGAACCCCCAAGGTGAGGTGAACCTCACGCCACTATTTTAATTAAGGTTGAAATCATATGTTGATTCATTTTTACTCTTTCCAGTTGGCACCAGAGTTCAAAAGTGCAGCACTAAGTTGGAACAGTAAGGGATATTTGGAATGCCGCATCTTTGATATTGATAGCTCAGATTAAGGTGGAATACACTGCTGCAGAAAACAGATGTGCACATCGGTGCAGCTCCAAAATAATTCGTTTGATTCTCACACACCTTGGGTTCCTGCCCCGGGTTCAGAGCCACACTCAGAGCACAGGGGGTGGGCTCATAGCTGAAGAGCGAAAGCCACTCTGGCACCGCAGTCGTGACTGCGCATCTCAGCGCTGTTGTTTAGTATTCCTCAGCAGTCCACGCAGAATGGACGGGGCCAGTCTGAAGCACTTAGGTCTGTTGTCCTTATCTGCTCCCCGTTATGCACCACCCGTCCCTGGTAGACCAGATTAACTCAAACGCACTTTAAAAATCACTCAGACCGCTTTCAGCACTTTATTTTTGTTACAAAAGAGACTGTGTAACCGACAAGAACCTCGTCTACATCTGTAAACATCAAATATATAGCACATTTGTGGATGCAGGATCATTTTCATTTGCACCTTTGATATTTACAGTAGATTTATTGACAATGTTGAAGCAAATAGCTGTCGTAGTGTCCTAAAAGTACTTTGTAAACATAATATTCTTAAGTTGAATCAGGTGTAAATACAGTTTTTTTTCAATGCAAATTCACGGCTACAACTCCACGCTCATTTCACGTAGTTTAAATGCATTCTATTCATAAAGCCTCTTCTTCTTTAACACTGTGATTTTAATTGCTTGGATTTAAAAGGCCAAAATTTCAATGGAACCATCTTCACATGTAATCTCTTTGTAGAATCCCGGTAAATGTCATTTTCTAATGATAAAACGTAAGCACATTCTCAGGCCGCCCCCAGGTAAATGATTCCTGACCTTTTTAATCCACAGCTGGAAAAAGGATTCTCACGCACGCACGCACGCACATGCACATGCACACACGCACACACACATACACACACATACACGCATGCGCGCACACACACACAGACAGGCACAATAGCATCGTGCATAATGTCCAATTTACTGTGGCAGCACTGGAGGTTGGTCATTTCTCACATATTATTATTAGATTACTGCTGTCGGGCACTTCAGCCTCTGCTCTGCCCCTTTCCACTTGATTAATAGAAGAAAACTGTAAATACAAATATTTCATAGCTTCCTTCTAAAGGGGGCAATGGCACATCATGGGCATGCATGAGAACGTCAGCACACAAAACGCAGCTAGAACTCTTTCTCTAAACTCGTTTATTGCTCTTTTTTTTACTTCTCCTGCCCTCCATCTTTCTGGATCTGCCTCACCTAAAGCATTCTCTGGACTGAGGGGGTTGTTCTAGAGGGGTATGTCTATGAATAGACATAGATATACATAGACGTGGCACAAAGTGCTGTGATACAGATTTATAAACCGGGAGCATCTGGTAAAGTCATGTAGATACACTCTTCCTTTTCACATGTTTACCCTCCCTCCTCCTCTTCTCAATCATTCACTTTTTTCTAACGCATCTTAACGTCCCATAAACATTAACTCTAATCAGTGGAAGGGCCTTTATAGACAAAGTCAGGCAGGTTACTGTCACCGTCACCCCCAGCATCTGTGGTGATAAAACTCCAGAGTGCTTATTCTGATATTTTTAAAGCACAAATAAACTTTCAATTTAAAATATATTTCAAACTGTTTCAGTTGCTCTGAAAATTTCATTAGGCTGATGTTTTGTTTCTGGACAATTATGGTAGGCAAGGCTTGAAGGTGTTTCAAGGTCTGGACAGCTACTGTTCATGTTTTCAGCTCTGTTACTGTGAACTTCTTCAGCTTTTTCTGGATTGTTGTGCATTAATTGCCAGTCAAACTTTAGACAAAATCTGTTTTCCTGTGGTGTAAATGTGACATGCCTCCTCCTGTAGTCCAGTGGTTTGGTGTTTGCAGCCATTTCATTGTAAAAAACACTACGCCACGATGGCGGCTGCTGGGCAAACGGAGGCTCTGCTGTAATCATGACTTCAGAGGTGGAAATGTGCAGCATTAACACATTTTATCTCTCGCTGTCTCTCCCCAGTCGATGCTGTTGTCGGTGCACATCAAGCGTGAGGGAGAATCTCCTGTGGTCTCACCTCTGTCCTCTGAAGACATCCACCACTCCGACAGATACCAGGTCACAGTCACAGGCACACACACACACACACACACACACACACACACACACACACACGTCGATCCAGCTTGACACCGTTTTCCTGTTTGTGCTTTGAGCTCTTAACTAGCTGACATTTGACATTTCATACCATTACTACATTTTCCCGCTGTGCTGGATGGGAACATTAACATTGCATCAATTATTTATGTCACATGAACAAGAGCTCATGATCAGGAACATTTATAATAATATGTACGTGGTAATATTTGGTGCTGTAAATTGATATGTAGTTTCTGTCAGACATCTGATTGCTTTCTGCCTGCTCAGATGATGGAGCGATGTCTGAGTCTTGCTGTCATGTTAGATTTGAAAGGCCAAGTGTCAGCACAGGTGTAAAAACACCAAAAGACTTGTGATATTTGGGGTTTTCTACCCTCGCAAAGGGTCAGTCTCCTGAAATCTGAGACGTCTTCAAAGCCACCCCTTCTGAGTCAATCTCTTAAATTCATCAAAGTATGTCCAGGTAATTCCTGTGATGATGATATATCTCTGGGTTAAGTGTATTTCCACCCTTACACCATAAAGCAAGAACTATTAAGTCCATACAGACGTTACAGCCATACGTTTGGGATGACACAGCTCATAAAGACCTTATAGCGACAAAGTAGATTTTCTCATTAAGTGAAACTGCTGAATTCACCTTATATTGTACAAATGATTAAGTCAATGGTGACTCTTTTTACCACCCTGAAAATGAAGCCTAATTGCAGGATTTGCCACCTTCTTTCTGCCCATCAGTCCACCTCAGTGCTCTTTCCTCCCCACTTCTACCCTCCACTAAAAACCTGACCCGTCTGCAGCCACTCTGAGTGTATCATAATGATTTGGTAGTAGTGGCGATGCAAGGCAAGTGGAGCTATAAGTCAAGTGGCAGCAACAAAGGGGGTGGTGAGAGGGAAGGAGTGAGAAGGTGGGTGAACGGCTCGAGCAGCAGGACATGGCCTGACTGTCCGGTGTCTCTCAGTGATGGACGATAGGCCTGACAGTGAGAGGACTGAACCACCGCCTACTCCCTCTTGTCATGTCAAAGAGAGGGCATCCATGACTGTGACCAGAGGTGCTTCAGTCAGCATATACTGTAGATAAAGACAACGATGCCTCTGGGTTTCAATCCCAGTAGCCACGAGGCTTAAGTGGAGGACATAGAGAGGGCTTAATTTCTTTCTCAGGGCTGCACTTTTAATGACTAGACAATTATTCTTAATGACGCAGAGGATGGTCCCTGGCCTCCTGTTAGCAAAGACCCTAGATATTCCATTTAAGTTAATGTAATTCAAGTCGTGTGTAGTTTGAAGTACTTTACTAAACGTATTAATTTTTAACTTTCCTTAAATTCTAAAATTTTAACACTGCAGATGTACACACTGTACCACTACGCTACAAAAGATAGATAGATAGATAGATAGATAGATAGATAGATAGATAGATAGATAGATAGATAGATAGATAGATAGATAGATAGATAGATAGATAGATAGATAGATAGATAGATTTAATTTAAAAACACACACACATTTGGGCATTAAAAACAACCCCAAACAAATACAGCGGTTAAAAATACAATACAGCGGGTAAAAACAAATAAAACATATAAAATAGCTAAAAACAGTGGAGTCTATTTTATTTTATTGAGAGCATCTATTGCAGAGGGGATGAAGGATTTTCCGTAGATGTTTTTCCTGAAAAAAAAGAAAAAAATAATAAACTTATTAGACTTTTTTTTAGAAATGAGGACTATCCAACTTTAGATTTTTTTTTTTACTAATGCTGATTATAAATATAATATAATAATTTATTCTACCATTACCATTTTCTTTCTTTTTTCAAAAGAAGCAGAGTTTTAAATTCCATAACCTGGCTGAAAAAACGTAGAAATCAGACTTTTGTTTTTAGAATCGCTCGTCTATATGCAAACATACACGGCAATTAGACCTAACTTCTAATGACCCACTGTGCCTCCTAGTGGCCAAAATTTGGACTAACACGTGACGTTTCCGCACTTCCGTCTCCAGCGAGTCACATGATCAAAACAAGCCAATATGGCGTCGGATACGAGCGGTATTTGTCGATATGGGCGCCACCTTCAATCCTTTTCCATCCGTATTAAATAATAGTTTCACACTTCAGTTAAGGGTGATGATGAGTGTGTGGACAGTGAGTCTGGCAGTTTAAAGTGGAGAGTTTCAGCGTCTCTCCAGGATGCTGTGAGTGAACTGTGCCTGAGATGGAAGAGGTTGAAAACAAGAGAGAAGTAGGTTTGTTTACCCAGCAGCTGCTTTAACATCCAAAGCAATCAGGCTTTGAAAAGTTAACTTCACACTTGAAAACACATTGTCACATTTTTTTAATGTCTAATGTATACTTCTTTTTTCCTCTCCCTCTGCTTACAGACGTTTTTACGTGTTCGAGCTAACAGGCAATCAAGATTGAATGGTAAGTACACAGAAGGATTCCTGAACACAGTATGCTCTTTATATCCCTAAAATGACATATTTTTAATTGCATCGAGCTTATTTAGGGGTATGTTTTTGATCAGGGTGTTAACTTGAACAATGTTTATTTGTTTATTTTAAGATGAGAATTAGTCATAGCTCAGTATGGCCAAGTCTGTTCCAAATTAACATGACATGAAATTAAAACAAAATAATCAGTGATAATTTAGCTTTATATTACCGCCGTAGTTATCGATTGCTGAGTTGCTGAAGAAGTGAGATTACCCTCATCTTTTGTTAATGTAACATAAACGTGACACAATCAAGAAATAAATCAGGCTGTTTTAAATTTTTAATTTTTTCAGTTTGCCAAATTTTTCCTAGTAAGCTCATGTGGAACCAGGAATCATTTTTATGTGTGGTATAACAGCTGAAGGGGGGCAGAGATCCCTGCCGGACCTAATTAGCAACCCCTTCTTTTCTCTATTTAAGAATGCTCCCCTTAATTAGCATCAGGAGAGAATCTGGTCAGAGGAGGAGGGGGATGTTTTTACTTTTCAACTCTTCAGCCTCCCTCCAAACGTCTCCTTCCCCTGTAGTTACGGTGCATTGCTTCACATCTTCCTCCTCTCCCTCCTTTCTTCCCCACGACACCCTGTCACCCTCCTCTGTTTTCCAGCCAGCTAATGTTTCTGTGCGCCATTTGCAGTTAGGCAAAAATGACAGTGACTCGGGGCACAGTGATGGCTGTTCTACTCTCTTAAATTTCTAATTAAAAGTGGTTTTGTTTGGGGAGGGTATAACGAGGATAGTGAAGTAAAGGGGAGCTAACAGGGTGTGGGGGGGGGCAGCTTCGGTCTATTGTCGGCATATTTGTTATTGGCAGTTTCTTAAATTGTCCTCTATCTGTTTTTTTAAAATGCCTGGTTTCTTTTTTTACAGTAGGAATAACAGAAATATGTGACAGACAAAAAAATCAGTTATTTAAATTGTGTGGATCTCTAAACATCTTATTGTGCCCTTCTTTTCAGCATTTTTGGCTTATTGAGTTATTAACTTTTCTGTATTTCTTTTTCTTACCTCTCATTTTCAGCCCGTATAGGGAAGATGAAGAGGAGGAAGCCTGAGGATGGGGGCCAGGTATGTCCGCTGTGCAGTGCCCCCTTGACTGGGAGTGAGGAGGAGATGAGTAGACATGTGGAACAATGCCTGATCCAGGTAGTAAAAAACCCAGACTCCCTCTAGTCGGACAGCCTGTCGTCATTTTTCTTTAGCTGCTGACCAGTCACTTCTTCACCTCCTGTAGATGCTGTCCCGTCACTTCTGTACATGGGTGCAGAACCACTCTTCTTGTAGCTGTCATACTACTAGACTGGATTTCTTGCACATTGATTCACACAGCCTTCACATCATATGGGAATAACTGTTGGCCTGACCTGTCACTATGCCAAATTAAAAATGCTAGCTGCAGTTTTTCCCATATGAAATGGTGCATCTTGTTCATTAGCATGCATTTCTTAGGAGTGTAATATTAGATGTTTAGGATGTGTAGACTAGGACCACTCTGGCCTTCGCTTTGGAGCCTGCCTCCTCTGTTTCTCTGAATGAAGACAAAACATTTTTATCGCCTTCCTGTGTTTCTCCTTTCTCTCATAACACTGGCTAAACAGACACTAGGAAAATTTAGGGTATTCTCTTCTGTCCATGCCATGTGAGTTGTACTTTATTTTGTCACTATGATCTGGTGCTCAACTAGAGAAAGATGCTTATGTTTGTTTTCTGAGCTCCATTTTTCAGAAAATTGCACATTTATTCAATCAAATTTGTCTATATGCCATATTTTGGAAAACAAATCAAAAATAATTTTATATATAATTTTTAAAATATACATTTACATTTAAGTAAAATACACAAAACACAGCTCACCTAACCAGTAGAGTCCAGTTATACAGTAGATACTGTACACCAGGTGGTTGGTTTGGGTGTTTTGCGCTGAAGCAGCAACGTATGGACACATGGTATGGCACAGAACAAGAGTGCTAGTTTTTTCAACATATTTAAAGGCCTCAACATCAAACACTGTTGTACAAAAATAGGTAATATTTTTGCTCTGATTAACATCTAAATATATGTTTTTGTGTGTATGTCAGCGTGAGGGTACATTAGGAGATGACGATTCTGCTGACATGGATGGAGAGAGTGGACGGGGCTTTGAGGAGTACGAGTGGGCCGGACAGAAGAGGATCAGAGCTACGGCTTTGCTGGAGGGTGGATTCAGAGGTATAAACAAGCACAAATATAAATCACTGGTTTTATTTCATGACAGTTCCTGACTCAGGTAGCTGTGTTGTCATGTCTGGAGCTCGCTGTGTATAGATGGGGTCAGGAGAGATGTGTGTTTTGTTCTCCTCATCAATCATTCCCTCTCAACCAATGTGGTCAGGTTTAATTTTTCTGAGATCACTCCTGAAAGTGACCAGGGAGCTGTAATGTTCCCGCGGTCTGGTGGCAGTGTAGACCGGAGCCTCCAGAAGCTTTCCCGAAAAAGGAAGGAAAACACATTTAGCTGGGCATTTGACCCAGCGGTCCCCACGTGCGCTTGTTTCCAGAAATGCAGTTATAGAAGTGGATCGGCGAGCTAGTCACTGGGGAACCTGTCTGCAAATGCTCTGTCACACAACTACATCCCCAGCTCTCCTTTTACATTCTCATCTGTCTTACTCAGTTTCTCAAACTTTGGTTATTGACTAACTTGTCTGATTTTAGTTCTTTACATACTATGCATTTTTTGTGTGTATATATAGTTTGATAGACAAAAGTTCTCTTGGTCATTGGTCTCCTGGTCTGGAAAATGGCCTCTCAGAGTCTCGAGGCTTGGCCTCTGCTTTCTTCAGACCTGTTTCCAGCTCACCTCCTCCTATTTCGGTTCGATCCGTTGTTTAACACTCACACGCTGAGACACTCCCCAACACACACACACACACACACACACACTTCTTGCCAAGCCAGTGAGGGAGGATGCATGACAGATCAATGTTGAAATCCCAACTAAACTGTGCCAAAGCACAGCTCATGGGGATAGGAGGTGGCTTCCCCACTTGTCCATCCATCTCCCACAACGCTTCTCGCATCCGCCTTTTTCTTTTCCACGTCGTTAAACCAGCAGACACGGGACCCTTCTGCCGCTCTAATAGGGCATCTTCTGATGTGACACAGACAACTGAAGTGGCCTGGGGAGAGCAACTTGAAACACACACGTGCACACACACTTGGCAGACGGCTCAGAAGGTGGATTTTTTTCTTGAAAGCTCCTCGGTGATTTGAACATTCGCTGCTGAATCCTGCAGGCCCAGGAGAGTCGGCCAGACGGATATAGAGATGTTGCGGGGGGCCTCCTCAGCTGGTGGGATGAAGAGAGAGTCTATCCCTCTGTGAAGTTGCCGCATCCCTCCCTCCCTTTGAAAATACGAGGAAGAAAGAGAGACGGAATGGGGCTCTTTCAAGCCAGGGGTGGATGGAAGGGGGGAAGGAAAAAATCGAACAAGATCAGTTTATGATTCAACTCTGTGTGAAGGAAGACTTCCCTGTGTCTCGCTGCAGCTTAGCTAGGTTGAAAGGGCCCACAGATCAGACACAGCCCTTTTTTTAATCTATATTAGTGGTCTGATTAGCCGTTTAAATCTCTTATTAGCTGGAGACCTACTGGAAACGCATTTCTTAACTTTGGAGGATAGTACAAGTTTATTTCATACTTTAAAATTATTAAAGATATATATGTTTTTCCTTTTCATGTTTCCTAGATTTGGGATTTTTTACTTGCTCTTAGAGGGTCTTCAATCTGCACCCTGCTTGTTTCAGTCTTTTTAAAATATTTAATAGAAAAGTTCTGTTGTCAAGCTGATGGTACTTTAGCCACAGATGGGTGAAGAGGGAGAGAGAGAGGCAGATCGTTGGGTTTGATACCAGGGTGTCCTGTGAGTCGGGGGGATTATTCCAGGTGCAGGTTGTTAAGAGGGATTAAAAAGAGAAGTTGGTGCTTTGTAAATGCACTTCAAAGACGGCGTCTCATGTCTTTGAGTGTGTGTCTCCTTTTCCCATCTCTCCCCTGTCGCTGACCTGCAAATGGCAGAAAGATAGTGTGACGACCTTTGACACCTGTCCCCTCTGCTTCTCACAGTGTCTCGATAATTGCTATGGTAACTGTATGTCACAGAGGTCGGTCGATTGGTTGATCCAGGCTGTCAGTCAGACTGATGAGTCGTTTGAAGCCACCTGCCTGTTCAGATGTGCGCTTGTAGTGATGTTGTGGCAGCCTCTGCGATGATTGTCTCCTGTGATCATGGAACACATTAGGTGTGAGAAGAAACATTGGTGCCAAGAGTCAAAGATGGAGATGTGATGATGAGGGATTTGTAGGCAAGAACGCGCACGCATCAGGTCAATGATCTCGATAGCAAAAAGTGGGAGAAGTAAATCGGTTATTATACATCAGCTGTGAGAGATGTGGGATATGTAGACAAGTAAAGAGGGATAAGGAGGGGTTTCAAGTCTGCAAAATTAAAAGGTACCAATGATGCTACAGAAAGTAGGGAAGGGAGGAGTGGTGAAGGTGGGGGAATGGGTGGTGCATAATGTGAGTGAAAGGCAGTTAGAGTGGGGCTGACCTTTCCCTGGCCAGATTAGATTGGTCTGCCAAGACTGCTTAGAGGAGAAGATAGAAGTAGTCGCAACACATACCCACACACAGCAAACAGGCCACACACTGCATGCACACAGAGTGAACACACAAAAGACATGCAGAGCTGTGGATGTGGACAAATTAAGCTAATTCCACTTCTGTTACTGAATAATATCAAAGATGTCATCCAGATCGTTTGTGTTTGATAACGGAGTTGGACTTGGTTTTACGCCAGTGACAGTGGAGAGTATTTGTTATTGCATATTAGCTTTGGTGCAGTAATCATTGTTATCAAGCTTTTACCTTTGACATTAGATTCTGAATTCTAATGTTTTTAATGTGGCCAATTAGAGACAGAATCAGATTATGATATTATACTCAGACCACCGCTGTCACCACCCACTACACCCTCTACAGCTCTTTTCTAGCCATTAGTGGCCAAAGTCATGTGTTCTCTCTCATCATGATGGTCACTTGATGGATGAATGAGATTCCTGGCAGCAAGCAGTACTTGGCTCTCTTGGCTCCTGCAAGGGCATTAGAAAGGAAAGAGAAAACATTCATTCTCCCTCGTGAGTGATATTTCGTGTGTGGAATTTGCATATGCTATGCTGTAATTAAATATCACAACACTGTGCTTGATATTGAAATATACAGTGGAAAAATGCATAATGAGGGCTAAGGTTTGTAATTTGAAGGTGGGATGTGTATCACTAACATTTAATCACGTTATTGTTTTCATACTATACAGTGTGCTCTTATATTCTTCACACTGTCGCTGAAGACTATATCCTTAGTAGCTGAGCAGAGCTGGAGCTAGATTTACACTCCGTGGCCATTGTTCCCATATGTGCCTCTGCCGCTGAGACCAAATAAAAGTTAAAAGGTCTCTTTTATTTGATCACTAAAAACCATGGGCCTGTTGTAAAACAGCTTAGCATTGGTGGCATGTTTTATCACAATCCCTTTAAGTCGTTTCACGCTCCAGTTCTCTCTCTGGTCTTTTTTTTTTCTTCAGTAAGAAATTGATTACAGACTCAGGTGAAAGGAGAAGTGGTGGCAGATGTTTATATCCAGAATATCTTTCAGGAGACAAGGTCTTGACTGCTGATTTGGACTTTGATAAAGGCGCCACGGTGCTGTGAGACGCTGTAGTGCACTGAGGCCAGCCGATATAGGAAGTCAAGTATCAACCCGCACACACCTGCTGGGACAGGAGGTTAAATAAGATGGCTGTCAGGCACACCAGTCCAGCTCAGAGCAGGTAGAAATTGGGATAGCTGTAAATAAGATGGCTGTCAGGGCTGTCACAGGGAGACCCGCACGCTTTCTGAGTTGCACAATTACACACCTTCAAGTGCTTCAATTGTCAGTGTGTAAACAGCATACACACCTGCACACACACCCGAGCCATCTTTGTGCTGCAGATAGACGCGGCGTAAGTGACAGTTGGGCAGACACACGTGTTGGCCCAAGCACGCGCACAAGCCTTCAAGGGGGCTGGAGAGATGGGGGGCTAAGTGACAGAGGGACAGACGGCCTCAAACAAACACTGAGGAGATGCCGCTAAGTGATCGACACCCACACACACAGCCCGCTCCTCAGCTAAGTGGAGCTGAAGGGAGCAGTCAGGCAGCGGTAAGGGTTTGTCTGAGCGTTCATCACTCGGTTTATAGAGGTGCCACTTACACATGCACGCACACACACTCCCAGAGATTGATGGGCTGCTTGTCAGTCTTCATTGCCTCACCTCGTGTCACAATGCCCACCATCTCCTCACCTCCTTTCTGACAAAATTTCTTGCATCTTAATGGCGTCCTTAATTGGTCAGATAAAATGAGGTTTTAAACCCAAATTTAAGCGTTCAATTTAAGTTTTATAGGCTTGTCTCAAGTCTTCAGGCTGACACACCATTCATAAATATAGTTTTACATTATAATGCTACTTTCATGTATGTAATTTCTTTTGACTTGGCTAAATTCTTTCCACAGGAACAGGGTTCGCCACGTGTAATACCAAAGAGAGCGCAGCAGACAGCGACGCGGACCTCGATGTGGACGGAGACGACACCTTAGAGTACGGCAAGGCCCAGTACACCGAGGCCGACATCATCCCCTGTTCTGGAGCTGGAGAGGACCAAGGCGAGGCCAGGGAGCGGGAGGCGCTACGAGGAGCCGTGCTCAAGTACGAGGCGTGAACACTAACCTGTGTCGAGTGTTATGAACGCACACTAATGGCCCGACTTAACATTTGTCTCCTACAGTGGGGGGATGCCCTCCAACAGAATAACGCCTGAATTCTCCAAGTGGGCCAGTGATGGTAAATAGAGCCACACTGTTTCTGCTCTAGTTGTACATTCTGCTGTCATCAAATTAGATTTTAATGAATTGAGTCTGTTTCAACTGTATTTGCAGAGATGCCTTCAACAAGCAACGGGGAAAGCAGCAAAACAGACTCTAGCACTCCATGTTCCTCTTCCTCTGCCCCACGCACCTGTAAAAACAGTGAGATTGAAAAGTACGTTACACATCTGCGTATCTATATGGACCACATCAACGTAGGTGAAATGAGGAGGACAGTTTGAAATACTGGCACACAAGCATTTAAAACTTTCTGATAGGTTTTCTCACTCACAGTAGAAAGGCTAGATGTGTAGATTTTGGGTTTTATAGTTGGAGTGTGACAGAAGCAGGTGAGGCCTCTCCAGGTATTGATTTTTCCAGCCGTTGTGTTCTTTCATGGAACAACGCTGCCTCAGAATCACAAGCAGTTTTGGGGCACACAAAAAAAGTATGCACAACTTAGCTTGAACCTGGAGTTCAAACTTAACCTTTAAAAACTTTATAGGCTGGTATAATATTACCCAACTAGATGAAACAGAATGCCTTAAAAATATGACTTTTTCACTGTTTTGTCAAAGATTGAAAGTTTAGAATTATTAACTCATAAGTGGATTATATAAGCAGAGAAATGTTGTTAATTGTTATTGCTGCATACAAAAAGTTGCAATACGCCTGTGATAGTGATCTATGAATCACACACATAAAGCCCATCTATTAGACAGCCCCGCGCCTTTAAGTGTGGGTGTAAAAGGCCAACACTCCATAATACCCTCATTTCCATCTCCTCATCCATATTCTTCCACAAGCAAACAATTTTGTGCAGATGCACACACACACTCACACTGTCCCCTGCATGTGTAATAGAGGTCAGTTCACTGAAGGAAAGAGAGAAACACTGTTGGGGAAAGAGAGAGCGAGAGATTTGGTTGATTGGTTGCTTCTGCATGTCTGGCATATTCTCATGTCCTTTTGCCCCGTGTGATCTCTCACAAACACACTGAGCTGGGGTCAGCCCGCTTGTTGCCTTTCATCCCAGCACCTGTTTGTTAAAGTGATTTCCTTTGTCCACCCTTACGCACACGCGCACACACTCACCACTCTCATTTCAGGTTTCTCCAACATTCCCTCTTCAGTCATTTTCGCAGGTGAAATGTTAGTATGACTGATTACAGCCTTAAAAGCATTATTTTTCTTGGCAACTGCACGGCTGTGCTGCCTACTAAAGGAACGGACAGAATTTGAATTAGGAAGAGTTAAAGTAAGGCTGCTTTAAAAGAAGTGTGTAATTGTAAACCTCTGTGCAACTATTTAACACCGTTCTGACTGCATGCAGAAAAGGGTACATTTAGGCCAATCAATCAGCACTCGGTGTGTGTTCCCCATATTAAATATCAGCAAGTTGAGATAACTGGTGAATAAGCAGAGCAGCTTGAGGTGTATTGATCAGCAACACCAGACAAGAAGTGTGTGTGCGTGTGTGGGTGCATTTGCAGATGTTGTCTTTGGGTTGCAGCATCCTGATTTCACTTAAAATGTGTGTGAGAGAAATGGATTTAGACGCCTGCAAGCTGTGCAGATAGCTCCACTACCACACACACACACACACACACACACTCACTCAGTAACGAGGCTGTACTTGTTAACCTGCTGCTGTGCATTCTACAGACATATGTGACACTAATATTATACTTAAATTTCCAATTTTTGAGAAAAATGTGGTTTTACAACTATATTTTTATGGCCGCCGCAGTGTAAACCACTCTGTGCTGTAACAAGGTGCTGTGTCTGAGTGACCACCTGAGGTGGAACATGCCTTAATCTAAGTATCCATTTAAAGAGAACCATCTGTATGCTGCATGATTGCAAGGGAAGCAGCAGTCAGCCAGCTAGCTGGGAACAATTCCCTCCCTCTGTCTTCTTCACTTGCCATAAATGCACGTATTTGTGGAGCTTCTGTGCCGCTCCGTTCCCAAATGAAAATGAGATTTGTCTCTTTTCGTTAAATTGATACATTGTGCGTGGGTGTACCCGTGTGTGTGTGTGTGTCTGTGTGTGTACGTGTACGTATGTGGGGCTCTGCACAGGGCAGCGTTAGTGAAATCTCCCTTTCTCTGATCCCAGATGGGTAATGATCTGGTCGCCTCCCAGGGCATCCTCGTTCTCCTGCTCATTCCCCTGCAAGATAAATGAGCTCTCTCTCTCTCTCTCTCTCTCTCTCTCTCTCTCGCTCTCGCTCTCGCTCTCTCTCTGTCTCACACACACGCACACAGGGAGAGTGCCTGAGACGCTCTTTCCCCTCCAAGATAAATGGCCTCTCCAATGCCGCCAATGTGATTGCTGCCAAATTTGGTGCTCCAGCTGGAACAATGCAGAGAGATTTCCATGTGGTTTCTGCAAATAATTGAATCTGTCCTCAATTTGGAAGTGATGAAGCTAGATTTCTACCCTTCACCCCCCCAGAGCACACAGTCTCATACTTACACACACACGCTCGATGCCTTTTCGTCTCTGGTTCCCGTCCTTATTGTTGCCGTTAAGCCACATTTCTGCCTCTTTCTGCTTTCTGTCTTTTTCCCATTTTTCATTCCTCAGTGTCCTCTGTCTCAATTTTTCTCCTACACTTATTGAAACACCGCCCTCCCATTCCCTTTTGCTGTCTGAATCCTGAGCACACTCAGACGTGTGCACACATGGGACTAGGAAATCAATAGTGACTTAAATGTTTTATCATGGTGTGTCAGTGTAGTTAAGGCCCCTGTTAACCGGCTGCAGCAGGAGAATGATGCTCGGAGGGGAATTACTTCTGCTTGTGTCACAGCACATGCACGTGGAAGATTTATTTCACACACAGTGGCCAAAGCGAGGCTTAAACATTGTCCCAAAGAAGTTTTTGTGAATGAATTCCAATATAATCATGTATCATGGGTGTATGGTTGGAGGTGTTGAGAGTGAAACAAAAATGCAGGTGGACAGTAGATTAAGACACAGCCATGATTGAGATGGATGTTGGAGGTCTTCAGCTACACATAGACACACACACTCTAATGAAATGAGGAATGGTCCCACATACGTTGCAGACAGAGCGCTAAATGGAGGAGAGGCACAAGCATCTATCTGTCCCTGTCAGACTTTCCTCCCTGCCTGTCACCTTAGGGATGACTGGATATGGATATGCACTGCAATTTTACCTTCTTTCACTCTCAAAAGCCCAGTGGGCCTGTAACCAGGATGTTGTGTGACTGAGCTGTATTTCAGCCTAACCCTTCCTCTGAAGTTTTATGACTTGAGGTCTTCAGATCAAGGCCAAAGCTTCAGGTTAAACGCTGGTGAGCCAGAGCTTGGTCCCTCCGTGCTCGCAAACATGCAGCCACACACAAGCAATCAGATAACATCTTCGTAATATGAGACTGTGAATTATAGTGCAACATGTTTACAGTAAGTACCATGATTTCTAATTTGCCCAACAGAGTAGGTGCAAAATTAGCATTTCATGTTGTTATCTTTAAGGAAAGCACCTTAATTGTCAGAGTCAGTTTAAAGCTTATTTCTTAACTAAGAGAAGGCTTTAAAAGACACTCTTATTTGATGGACAAACCTAAACTACTCTGTTCAGGCCAAGTATCTCCTGACACTTTATAAGCTAGCCAGCTAATCAAGGCTAAATGGCTTTTTACAAGCTAAGAACTAATAAGATGGGAGGGTAAATAGTTTACAGGCCAGGCACTGGCCAGTCCCAAACAGGGTTTTATAGATACTGGGCAGCAGCAGGGTTACTGGGAGGAGGTATGAAGTGGCAGATGGAGTTAGAAAAAAGTACCACTGTTTTAAAGAGGTATATTATCTCTGTTTCAGATGTGATCGTGCAAAAATGAGGTGCACAGCAAGCGATCTAACTATAGTAGTTGCTGTTTGAAAATGGTTCAAAACTAGGAGGAAATCAAGAGCCCCTACCGCTGGAGTAGGCAGCAAATGGAGCCATATCCTTGGACACACACACACACACACACACACACACACACACACACACACACACACACACACACACACTCTCTTGAATTCACCCTCCCCTCCCTTGCTTGGCTTTCTTCATCCAGATCAATAGATCAGCTAGCTATCAGACTGCAAAATGACCATATCACCTTAAGCACACACACACACCTACACACAAGTTACCCACCTACACACAGTTATAATTTATAAACACCGACCATCTCGTGCAGCCTCTCTCTGCCATCATCAGCAGCCGCGCTGTGGTCTGTGACTCACATGTATTGATTCAGTTATCGCCGCTTCATATGCTGTCGGACAGTGTTAAATGCACATTTTCCGTTATCATGCTGCACATTAATCAATGGCTGCTTAGGGGCAGCGACACAGGGAGTGGTAAAGGATGGAATAAGGAATGGACTTTTGAAAGCAGAGAACAGAATAAACTTGAGGGATAGATGTGAAAACATACTAGGAGTGTGAAGAAATATTACAACCACGTTTAGATTTAGAAAAGTCTTGTGAAAGGTGTGTTAGATCTGTATGAGTGAAACCCTCACCCCCTCACTGTTCCTCTTCTCACCAGGGTAACAGAGGAGGAGTCCACAGCCACCACCATGGAGGCTCTGAAGGCTCGGATCAGAGAGCTGGAGAGGCAGATACAACGAGGAGATCGATACAAGTGTCTCATCTGCATGGTCAGTATCCACATGGCTGCACACCCACCTTTAATGGCAGAAGGAGGCACATCTAGCATGTGTAAAACTCTGTGCTGGAATTTAGAAGTGAGAATGTTTTAGAGGATTGTGGCACACCTATGGATTCCATCAGCCGGTTAAATCTGTATTTACACACTGGCCACGACAAGGGATTGTAAAAAGATGCTTCTGCAGAGGGCACGACTGGAGCAGGCTTTGCTGATGTCCCTTTAACTGTTGTGCTTGAACTTGTCAAAATCTACTATGAGTAACATGAAAATGGTAATTAGGTCTCATCATAAAGATGTCAAAATCACAGACACGTCACATTCCAGACTCATGGTAGGCAGAGGTTATTATTCCTCATTATGATTTGTTGCACCCCTGCGAGGGATGGCTAAGATGACCAGAAGCCTGCTTTCATTCCGACACACAATCCTTGTCTAAATGCTACAAGCGATGGTGATGCTGTGCTCCAGTGGTTTGTGCTCTTGCATGGCTTTGCAGGTCAGCTGGATTTGTGATTGATTAGAGGCCTCCATGCCAGTATTCGGTCCCAGTCCTGCTCTGAGCTTTACAGCATGTGGAGCTGATTGATTGGACTCGTGGATCAAAAATGTTTAGGCACAGGGACTTATATCAAATATATGAAATATAAAAATAGAATGATTTTGTCCATATTCATGTTCATCAGAAGCTTGATAAGACTCCACCTGTGCCCCCTCCTGTTCAGCATTTGTGTTCCTCACTCTGTGTCGAGTACCATCCCATCATCCCTCAGCATTGTGAATCATGCAGTGTGTGTGTGTGTGTGTGTGTGTGTGTGAGTGTGAGAGAGAAGCATGTAATTACTAACGCCAGCGCTTCCTAAAGGTCGCTGCGTGCCCGAGGTGTCACTGAGGGCAAGGCACAGCGATCGATCACTCACTGCTCCTCGGACACACGGCTCTTCTCCGCTCATCTGTCAATGTCCCTCATTACACACACACACACACACACACACACAAAGAAGCGCAAAAGGTGTGTACACTGTTGACACACACTGTGCATCTCATTTGTCTCTGTCTTTAAGTTGTCACCGCACCACTTTCCCTGTCATCGTGTGATGTCACAGTCGCTGCTTGCACATTCTGAGTTCTGGTCCAGTCACCTGAGCTGTTTGTGATGGCGCAGCGTAGCCGTAAAGCATCTCTTGATCCTGCAGTTAGTGTGTTATATATTTGTGTTCTGATAGGTAATTCAGTAAAGAAAACTGTTAACCAGACCAACCAAGACCCACTGGATCTAGCTTTGCGTTGCAGTAAGGGGCCCTCGCATTTAAATGACCTGTTGTTGAAACTTTGGGTAGCACATGGAGTTCAGGCAGGCAGAATTTAAGATTAGCATCGTCAGAGTGCCCTCCCCCGAGTTTAATCTTCTGCCTTCACAAATGTTTCAGAAGAACTAAGCAGAAAAGTTTCCCTGGCAGCTTACCTAATTCATCCACATAAAACTTTCTTTTACCATGTGTGTTTGCTGCGCTGTGGTGTGTGTTTGTGTGTGCGCGCATGCAATTAGTGCAAGCCCAGTTCTATGATTAGCTGCCCCCTCTTCCCCCTTACACCCCTTCCCCTCCCTTCCGCAGAGGAAGCCTGCTATCCAGTCAGGCACAGAGATCAGGAGCCTAAGGGTGTGGCCAGGGCTGCGGCCGCTGGCCAATGAGGTCGGAGAGAGGCAGGCTAAGTCCCTCCCACTCGGCCTGTACTGCCTGTATAGGGGCCTTGTGATTGGTGGCTACGGCAGCGGCATAAAGAGGCTCCTCCCACAGCCCGTACGGAGGGTAAGGCATTCCCTCCCTCCTCCGCTGCTGTTTCTCCCCCCATCCTCCCACCTCCTCCCTCATCTCTCTATTCTTTTCAAAAGGAAAAGAAGTGACCACCCAATGAAATTGGGTCCATTCATGGCCTTCTCCCTCATCCTCTCCTCCCTCTGCCTGACTCCCTCCGTCTCTGCTTGCTGCCTGCCCCATATCATGTCCGTGGTTTGGTGTACAGGTTGCTGGTTCGGTTGCTCCCCATGCTGCCTTGCTAAGTGGGTCTGTGGCTGTTGGCTGTGTTGTTCTACGGTTGGGGGTTTAATGCACTCAGTCAGGGATGTGCAGTGTTGTGTTGGATCATCTGTAAAGGTCTCTGCCTGTTTGATTGAAATCTTTTCTTGGCTTTCTCTCTGTTTGCAGGACTCCTACACGATGCCTCTTACCTCCATCCAGTGCTGGCACGTTCACTGTGAAGAGTGCTGGCTCAGGACTCTGGTACGAACTCACACGTTTGCACACACCGTCAGTCCCAGCAGGGTTTATGTCTGTGAAAATTAAACATTTAACCAACCCTTTTACACACAACATTCTAATTCTGCACAAACCACAATTTTTTTTAAAGCAGTGGAAAACGTCAACAACAAAATGGCTCTTTTAGCTTGACTGAACGCCAGAAAAGACAGAAAATTCCTTGAGGTGCTGACTCTCCTAATGACATTTCATACAGTCAGTGAGTTTCTGTGTTATTGTGCCCCCATAGGGAGGAATTTGGATGGAATACTGGCCGAATCTTTTTCCCCTTTCCCCGCCACGCACATGTTTGAGCACACAAACAACAAGGCGGTGCACGTTCTGTTCACAGTGGGAGAGAAGTTCAGATGGAATAGTGCCCAAAAGGCCTGTTAAATATGCTGGAATAAAGTGGTCAACTCGAGTCTACAATGTGCCACCCACCACACACACACACACACACACACCGGTGTGGTTGGTTATTAGTTAGGCTAATACATTCAGTGGTGTGTAATTAGCTGGTGCTAATGTGGTAAATGGAGCGCAGTGGTCCTGCTGCTGGGAGGATAAACAGTTTTTTCATTGCCTCGCTTTGTTTTTTTCTCCTCCACCCCTCCTTTCTGTTCATTCTCTCCTCTGATGTTGCCTCCTTTCTGAGGTCTGCCCCCTCTTTCTGTCATGACTTTTTGCCACTGTTGTGGCTTCTCCGTATCGTGCGCGCTGTTTTAGATACGGTCAGCATCGGACAGCTGATTGGGTGAAACACGTCCAGTATAAGATCAATAGCAGCTCCTAAAGAAGGTAGAAAACTGTTGTGTGCTTTTAAAAACTCCTTTTTGTTGTTGCCATCACTTAGATGCATTGTTTCCGTGCGTGTAAGTGTGTGTGGGCACGTGTGAGTCTATCCATCCGCGCTCTAATGTATGGAGCATTAAAGTCATAGCCTGGAGACAGCTATAAAACCAGGAGGGCCACGCTGATCAAAGTAAATGCCTGGGAATCTAGTTAACGTCAGCTCAGCCCCTCACTGCTTTAATGAGAGATGCAGATGGAGCGCAGCATGACGGGCACACGCCCACACACACTTCCCATCCACAATAAACACGATTGCACATTTTCAACACATGCAAACAGTTTCTGCTGTAAAAATGAATTGAGGCTGAGTTTGTCCTGTGAAAGATTTACCTTTTTTTTCCCTGTATTTTTTCTCAAGACCTTATTGAGTTCTCTGGAGCCACAAATCCTCCCAACAGGACACCTTTAGATCTGTTGATTGCCAGCACCACCTACTGCTGAGTGTGTGTGCTCACCCTATAGGATTTAATCCATACCTTCCTCACTACTTTTCAGATGGTGAAAACACTCCAGATGTTAGACTCCTGTGTTCTGGCCGACAGTGGTTAATCTCCACTGTGCATTAATTGAATGAAAGATTGTTTCTAAATGTGTTTAAAATAAACCCAATTTAAGAGAAATGATCTGTAATAATGTGTGTGCTTGTGAATAAAACCCTGACTGACTGTCCCTCCATCCTTCACAGGGCAACAAGAAACTGTGTCCACAGTGCAACACCATCACCTCACCTGGAGACCTGAGGCGTGTCTACTTGTAAAGAGCACACACACAGCCCCACACACACATTCGCCTCTTCGTCCCGCCGATCCATTCATCTGCTTCCACCGTCGGTCGTCATTTGTCCTCGTCGTCACACGGTCGGCACTTCCAGACCCTCCGAGAGCACCTAGCGACGAGCCACCGTCTGTAAGTCCACTGGCTCCTTCAGGAGGTTGAAACTGGAAGAAACAAAGACTGAGCTCTACTGACTCTCTGCTCGACCAGCTAAGGCAAAAGAACGAGGGATTTTTGGAGTGTTTGCTGTAAATGTAACTGGAGGTGCCCCCTGGAGACCTCACACATCCAACCAAGCCCTGCTGAGACCTGGAAGCTTCCTGCAACTAGAGCTAAAAGGAACTTCTTAATGCAAATAGTAAAGACTTTTTCCTGTCCTCTTGCTTTTGTTTGACATTTCATGGTGCTGGACAACAGGTTCCGCCCTCAGCCTTCAATACGAAGCTTGGTTTGGTTGATTTGTCCCAAATTCCATAGAGAAAACTTAACTAAACCCTCGTAGCTGATGTGAATTTTAAAGAAAAAGGCCACTAAAACTGAGCTTTCAACCAGACGTAGACACAGCTCAGTGTCCAGTCTGACTCTCCCCCACCACCTCTTTTCTTCTCCCGTTTTTCCCTTTTTTTCGTGATGTTCTAGTGAAGTAAACTAAATTTCTGCCCCTTCCGAGATGCAGTGCAAGCACATGTAATATAGTTCTATGTATGTTTACAATGTTGAGTGTAAATGACATAGAGAGCATACACACAGATGCAGACACAGAAGTATATAATATCAAAGTCATGTTTTTTTTCTTTGAGTTTGAGTTTTAAGGAGGCAAGTGACTGAAAAAAAAAGCTGAATCTGTATTTTATAGAAAAAAATTCACTTGGAGATCCATCTTAGTTTAATTTTAATGTACAGGAAAAAAAACTATTCAAGACTAGATGGTTCGGGTTTAGGAGGTGTAATTATTTTGCAAAGTCCCTGGAAGAAGAAAATGAATCCAATCTTTTTTTTTTTTCCTTTTATAGATTCCTATAGTGCACACAGGCAAAGTGATGAAACCACCCTTTAAGTGTACCACAGAAGCCCCCTCCTGTCAGAGCCCAGTTTTTCAGTTATGTGTCTGAAAAGGAAGCCTTTGTCATTCTTCCACCAAATGTGCTGTGGAGAAAAAAAAGTGGCAACACTGAAGGGCAGGGTAATGTAGGACCACCAAGGTTCAACTGGCAACCTCCAGAACCTGCAGCATCCCCTCTCCTCCCCTCAGTCCTCTTCTTTACAGCAGCAGCAACCAAGGTGGTGGTGTGCTTTGTGTTTGTAAAACTATGTATTCTGTGACGTCTGTATTGTTGTAAGAAATGCTGAGAAAAAAAAGAAAAAAATAAAAGTTCTCAAATACCATGAGTAGTCTAGTTCACTCAACAAGAGGGAAAACAATACTGAGCCCCAGTAGGATTGTCTGATAGATTGAATTTTTTTTCCAATCATACGTTTTTAATCTACGCGTGGATGTTGCCACTGAGTCGATGGAGGTTGGACCAGCGGAAATACGCGATATTTCTGATCTAATACTGCCACCTGGCGGTCACATGTGAGTATGATCACGGTGAGACAATTTGAACCTTAACTCATTAACGCTTCTTTCTCTCGTTCCCTTTCCTGCTTTTCCTTAAAATCTATTATATTAAAGTCTGGCGCTCAGTAAAACCGGCTGCTGATTGGCTATTCTGCTTTAAGCTCCGCCTCTCATTTTGTATAAATTGTACAAAATGAACTTTGAACCCAGCTAGCTCGCGCCAAGCTAGCTGGGTTCAAAGTTCAAATACCGGCACAAATACAAACAAAAAAGGCCGGTTTCACTCCTAGTTATTATTTTCGTGGAGCTGAGCTAGCTGACCACTGTTTTCTAAGATGCAGAAGAGAAAACGGCAGATTCCGGTAAGTGAAGTTGAAATCCGAAAGTTAAAAAAATGTTTGTTAAATGTTATTAAACAACAGGAGCTTATTATAGTGAGATGTTGTTTGTAGTTATTTTATCTTATTTGTCAGCGTTCTCTGAGATTTGCTGTAAATTTTCTTAATGTTCTGTGGGGCGCACTACTTTAAGAATCTGTTGTGAGCTTATTCTTTACCCTGTTTTTTTAGCATTCAGCGCACAGGAAGGTTCAGAGGTGAGCAATGAAATAAATTTAGGAATAAAATCCCTACCTATTCTCATTTGTTAGGTACAGTTTTTGAAAGAGGAGTATTGAAGAAAGCGTGTGTTTGTGTTGCTTATATTCATTTTCCAGGTGTGTAGCTTTCTGTAGACTTCTGCTTTATTTCTACAAAATTCTCACTTTACTTTTATTTTCTATGGTTTGGTAAGGTGTATGAGAAGATATGACCAGGAGTGGGGAGGATGGAGAACAGGAGGAACAATAACACAGACAAGAACAAAGTGGGGGAGAAGATAAGGATGAAGATGGGGCAGCAGCACCAGGAGGAGGAGCAGAGACTGGTATTTGCATCAGTTCAGTAAGTCCAACAATCCACATCCCAAATTCACTATAAAAAAAACCATGAAAACACACAATAACATATAAGCATTAAGAGTTTCGATTTATAGGCTCTAAACCACGTCCCCACACTTCTGAAAAGCTTGCTACACCACTGAAGACTAATTTTTGTGTTGATAGAGAATGAATGAATGAATGAACCAATGAATGAATGGCAGCATTGCCACCTAGCGGACAAAGTCTGTCTTTGCTCTGCAAAAAGGGACACCTGAACTGATTTAACAGCCACCGGTAACATTAACTAGCGGGAATTACACCAATGTGAACTTTTCTCACCACCACTCCAGCTCAGGTCTACATCCAAACCTTGATCCTGATCAGGATTTTCTTCTGTAGGACACTGATGCAGCCTTGTAATCGATCCTATAAGTGCTGTCAGATGTTACTAAATGCAGTCACAGCAGAATAGACCACAAATTTAAACATAAAAGCACACGCATTCGCCATTAAGATAAACATGCATAGAAATTTTGTATTTGCTTTTTAGTTATTTGTATGCTTTACTAATTGATACTATACTATTGCGACTATTTGGGTGAGTCGTGTTTTGCTGTAGTTTTTAATTTGAAAACGTACTTTGGCGCCTTCGTGTGGCAGTGTGGAGAAAATGCTTAACATGCTTTTCTTCCGTCATTCTCTATATTTTTCTTACCTCTGAGAAAACAATTTAAAGTTGAAAACTGAACTAATGTGACTTTCATAGTATTGATGAATAACTAGTATTCCGGATATTTACTCATGTATCTTATCTATTCTAATTTATTCATTAATTGAAGTATTGGAAGATCCACGCCTCTAGTAGCGGATGCGTGCAGTAACACAGTCTGTCCACTAGATGACACTGTTTATTAGTATTCTTTTGTATTATTTTCTTTACGCCTGAACAACCATTAAAAGTTATTATTGCTTATTAATAGTTTTCTTTCATCCATACTAATAAACTTTAGAAAGAAATGTGTTCTTTATTTTAGAAAAATGACAAAGTACTTAAATTATGTCTAAAATCTGATTTACTGCAACTTTTGGCAGAATTTGAAGTCACCCTGTTGTCATCCAACATGTAAGGAGAATAAAGAGATGAGAGAGTGGACCAGCAGCCAGGTCATCTCATCCTTCTGTCTCATTCAACACTCCTCCTTTCATCTTGGGAAGACCCCCAGGGGAGAACACTGGCCCTCTGTGTGTGCATGGGTGTGTGCATGTGTATGTGCGTGCGTTTTGTAGTGGTTGTAGTACAGAGGGATCCTCACATCTTGAAAGCAGGGGAGATGACAGTGTAAGATAATAATGGAAAATGTGTTTTGTGTGTGCTGCTATTTTAATGACATACTTCTAAAGTTTTTCTGGAACAGGAAATTTTCACTTTGCTTGGTAATTTTTGCCGTTTATAATAGACATCAAGAAGCAACGTGTAATGGCAAATTTTTTGGGAATTTCTCCAGATACTTGAAAACATTCTAAAAATTAAATCATTTCAATAATCATTAATTTTGTGTCAGGAGAAACAGCTTTAAAAATTCTCTGAACCAACAGGACAATTTAAAAAAAAGAATTCTTGGGGAAACAAAAGTGTGAACGTTCACCTGATCTTCATATATTAGCTTGTCTCGAGGGAACAAGTGGCAGTTGACAGGAAATAAATGAACAGCAACAGAAACCTGACAATCCATCACTGATAACAGGTTACCAATCAAACATTTACAGCACCAACATGTAAATTATCAATAGCCATCAGACAGACAGGAAACATTCACTTAAAAAGTCAAACACGTTAGACAAGCATCCTGAGGGTAACGCATCAGACTATTGGATCATTAGGGTATGATCAAACAGTTGACTTATGAGGAGGAGTGGAAATCACAAACATCCCATCATGCTGGTCAACTGGAGGCTGCACTCAGCCATAAAGGAGCAACTGGAGTTTATTTAAGTAGTGTTTCCTTCATGGGAAATAATTAGGGAGGCTTGTTTCTGTCACACAACACTTTAATCCACCTCAGGGATCATTTCGTTTGTCTGGTGTAATTTTACAATAACTTTAGTGTTGACTGAATTAATTACACTTTAAGTAACAGAAGGCCCAACTAATCCTCACTGAAGTAACGGTGGCTTGTGTTTGCCTTCTCTAATTCTCAAAAAGCTCAAGTAAAGACCATCAGTGACACACACACACACGCACACACGGAAATGTTCTCTTTAAGAGAGACCGATATAAACAAACCAAGAATGATCTCATGATAGCAACTGCAGGTTTACAGCAACTGATTCTTGGATTCTTGATGTTTTCTGTGCATAAAAACATGGATTTCCAATTTATTTATTAAAAAATCATCTGTTTCCAAAGTAAATTTTTCAAAAACACCCTTTGAAAATCTTACATTAGGTATAGAATGTGAGGCTATTTGGATACTGATAAAGTTTGAGAAATGCTAAAAAAAAAAAAACTAAGCTTTTACATCCAAAGCTGGATCTGCAAGCAACTGGACATGGTTATCCAAAGCTTTTACATCCCTAAATAATAATTACAGTCATTGCAGAAGCTATTCTTTTTTATGCATCTCTTGGAACCTAATTTGACAGATGATAGACAAAAGAAACGTGTCTCGAGGACGCGCCGCAGATCCGACCAGGACTCGCCTTGAAAAACATCAAAACCCCACAACCCTGACTCCATTTTCATCCTTTTGAAGAAGATGACGGACTTGGCTTCAGGATATCCTTTAACAGCTGTTATCTGACCACTCAGCTGTTTGTACCCCCTACAGATCCCTTTAACTCAGCGCTACCTCTGAGGAGTAACAACCTTTAATCTGTGCCACGGTCTTAAACACAGAGAGGGTTTGTCAAAGGGGAGAGTCCAGCAGGACGCTCACTGGTGGTGAGATTCTGAAACGCAAACAGACAACCTTTATGTTCATACTCCTGCAAACAGTTTAACAATGCCTGGTTAGTGGAGGCTTAGCACAGACGGAGGATTGTTGTCTTGTCACACACACACACACACACACACACACACACAGAAGAAAAGCATTCTGTCCTGGACTGTTAGAGGTCTGAAGGACCAACAAGTTTTCCCACACGGTCACATTTAAGGCGTCAGCTGCAACTTTTTTCCAGTGAGTGATGAATATACAGAAAATGTATTTTGGAGATTAGAAGCTTGAGGCACAACAACTTCTGCGTTACCAGTTTAAAATCATGTTTCTAATATAATATGCAAAGCGTGTCTGTTCCTAATGGTAATTTCTTTGTAAACTGTGTCAGAAATATTAAACGTTTCAATTTAACTGAGGAAACAGCTGCAAACCTGAATGAGTAAAAGTACAAAGAGTGTGTGTGGGTGGGTGTGCGTGCACCTTTGTGTGTGTGTGAGGAGACTTTGCTCCCAGTTGTGGGGGGGTTGGAGGTGGAATGGATGAGAAGGTCAGAGGTGAGCCGTCTGTCTGTGTGAAGTCTGTGGCTGAATGGAGGTGAAGCACAGTGGCCTCAGGCTCGAGCTGACATGCTGCCTACCTGCACGTCCCTCTGGCTGACTGTACCCACCTGTTCAATACATCCCTGCACAGAACAAGGGAGGAGGAGGAGTGGAAGGAAGGAAGGACAAGATGTCAGCTAGTTTTCAGAGCTCGTTGTGTTGATCAAACTGGTGCTTTTCATGGTTGGTTTAAAGTCATCAATTAACTGACCCCAGGTATGAGCGTGTCCCCGAGCGTATTCTTGCTTCTCCCAGACCATCGGCATCGGTTAAACACGGACTCTGGACTCTGTCCTGACCTGAACCGATGGAGGGCAGTGACTGACGACAGAGACGACAGTCAGAGAAATGCAGACAGTGCAAACAGAGCTCTGATCAAGAGTTGGTTAGACTCATCCTGGTTTTCAGCTTCCTGTGGGAGGATTGAACCAGCCATGGGGCCAAGTATTAAAATCAAGAAGCGATGAACAAACAAGGCCAGTTTTGTGCAGACTGGATGAACGGAACATTTGGATTATTCTGTCACTATTTGAATTTGTATGTTTACATTGGTTCCTGGCCCATTTTCTCAGAAACACACTCTGGCCTGAGGAAATTCAGCAAGCTGTTGCTTCAAATTATGCTTGAAGTTCTTGCACACCTTTATATTTAAATTAGGAGACATTCTGTTCTGCTGCTCAGCTTCTCATGAAATGACAGCACTTCTCTTCTCGCCTTCACCATCCAGGTTGGCTGTGCTCTCTCCGCACGCTTCAGACTGAGGGATTTTGATGTTGTCCCAGACAAAAGACAATTTGGGTGATTTCCTGTGCGCCAGTGTCATATGATTTTGTCCTGAGGCAGCGCTGCTCCGCAGCCTTTTGTCTGGCTGGCCCGAGCCGTGGAAGTCAGACTTCCCTCTTTCTCCTCTTCCCTTTTCATGTGGCTCATGTGTGAATGAGATGAGTCTGCAGCTATTGTGGTGTGATTTAGTGATTTATCCGAGGTATCCAGTGGCGAAGGGTTTGACGTGCAGTGTTAACTGTATATTTGATACCGTCAGCCAGCTTTTTCACAGAGCTCGTCTCTGCACAGACGGAAGACTGCAGCATTGTGAGGAACAATGGCTTTTGTTGCGTTGGATAAAAGAAGTTTTAGAAAGGCTATTCATGATCCTGCAGGATGCAGGAGAAATGATCAGAATCCTGCTGTACTTAGACCAGCTTGTATGCTCACAAAGTTCAAATCAAATAACCCAGTAAATGTCAGTCTGGATTAAGCATTCTGGGCATTCAACATGTTTCGCCGTTGATAAGGATGCACCGGGGATTTAAGCCGAACTGGCAGGGTACAGTGTGCGTGAACACGTGTTTAAATGTCAGATGATGGAATGGATCGACACAGATGGTTGGAATGAGCTTAATTATGAAGGAAACCAGCACCTCTGGCTGCCCCGGCTTGTCCCCGACCCGAGGATGCTCTGTGGATGCCGTCCACTCTGAACATGATCTATAAAGTCGAGATTCAAGCCAGAAAATAGTTTAACAAGATCAAAGGTTTAGGAGTGGAAATAGAACTTCATTTAACTAATGTCACATATCAGTTATTGGCATTGCAGTTACAACCAAAAAAAAAGCCCGACCGGAAATTTCAGGGTTTTTTTTAATTCCCCACGCAACAGACAGAAAGTCAGACAAAAACGTGTTTATGCAGACTTTTGATTAAGGTAAATGATGCTGTATAAAAGTTTGCAGATGTTATTTTGCAGCAGAAAATCTTCTGCCCATGAATCAAAACTCACATTCTGAAAGTTATTCTGCAGACGTGAGCACCCTGGACACAGCAGGCGCAAAACAGGTCGGTAATTCAAGCGTCTTGTTTAACAGTGTGATGATTGTCATTTATGAGGGGGCCTTATCAAACATGCTCCAGTGGAGGAGGAGAAATACCAGGATGTGTTTTTATTTATTTATTTATTTATTTTTTTACGAGAATCTGTTATTGCTTTTTTTGCTCTCATTCACCATAACAGACGATAAACTACCATTATATCACAAATGGCTGTTATTTGATCCAAATCAAACAAGTCTTAAAGTGCAGATAGTATTTAGACCTGATCTAGACTCATACAAGGCCAAACAGTTACGTAATCCTTGAAAGCCTGCCTACCTGCTGTAGGTGTTGTGTGGCCAAGCTCATATTTCAAGTGTTGCCCCACTGTACCGGTATAAAGGCCTGTCTGATGGCCATTAGCAGTCTGATTCATTATACCTTCCAATATGAGAGAATCACAATTTGCGTAGTAAATTAACCACTAACAATGTAAACAGGTTCTTTATTTTCATACATTCGCCATTATATATTTTACACGTATACTTATAGCAGCGGCCACTAGAGGGCAGTATATTTCATTGCTAAATGGGTACGTTTCAGACGTTACTCCTGCTGTTAAGTTTTGGAATGAGCAGAGAAAATCAGCTGGCAGTAAAAGGGTCCTGAGCGTCCCCCTGCTTTGTAATCTAGAGATGAGTTTTAGTGTCGAGTTTTGCCACATCAGGATTCTTCATGTGGAGAATCCAAATGACTCTGAAGCATGTGTTTTATGTGTTTTATGTGTTTTATGTTTTATGTGTTTCCTTCAACATTTGCTGGTTTTATTTCATGCGCCAGATCAGGTTTATAGGTGGTGTAGACACTGTGCACACACTCGTCTGCCTCATGACATCGACTCTGATAACCTACACTCCAAGAGAAGCTAATCAGATGAGTGTGTATGTGTGTGTGTGTGTGTGTGTGTGTGTGTGTGTGTGTGTGTGTGTGTGTGTATGTGTGTACGTGCGTGCACAACAGGATAAGTTGTGGGTGATACATCACGTCTCCTCTTCCTTATCAGCTGATTATGTTTATGAGTTGTCTGTATGAACATAATGACTCTGTGGAACCCACTTTACACACACACACACACACACACACACACACACACAGAGTAAATGGTGCAACAGGAAGTTTTAATGGACGTTTATATGATGTTTTATCAAAAGCAATGTGAGGTTTACAACTATTTCTACACAAGTTATTTCATCTTGTTGATGCCTGATCTTGAGGCAGAAAAAAGTAATGAAACCCAGGAAGACAAGGAGGAGTCAGGGAGGGAGAATTTGACAGGGCATGAGTCACTGGGACACTTGAAAGGTTTGACTCAAGCAGCACATGACGTGGAGATGAAAATCAAAGTGTAAGGCAAACAAATTGGCTGTCAGAGTTACCATCAGCGTTTCTGCTGGGTGATGTTGACAGCTATGCCAAGCATGCGTGGAGTTTGTATATGTGTTGCTCAGCCTTTAAGGCTTTTAAAAAAAGCGGAGAAATTAATGCGGTAGCAAACAAGCAGAGACGGGATGGAGAGAGAATGAGGTCAGATGAGAGTTTAAAGATAAAAATGCAGAACTGCATCTATGGGGCTGTTCAGGGTGGTGATAATACGGCTGTGGTGCCACTGCAGAAGCATCTAAATAGAAAATCTCCCCCATCAAATCACGGCGGCATCATCTGAGGCCTTTGAAGCTCCTCAGCAGCGAGACCCGATGTTTCCTCTTTGCATTACCGAGCCAGTTTGTGGCTGGCTTCTCCAGGAAATGAACAATCCATGCCTTGAACCATGTGTGCCAGTTTATGCTCATGTGCATGTTATAATCCAGTCAGCCAGGTTAAACCAGACGCGCCACACCGCTCTCACTTGGCATTGCTCGTTTCTCCACTCTGTCCTGGAGACGTGAGGCAAACACAAACTCATACAGACAATAATTCCCCTAATGACTCTGACGCTGATTTGTTATGTTTCATTAGGCTCAACATTATTAAAAACCCAGATAATGGCGTAAACTGAATATAATGCTGATGGGATTTGATTTACATTCTTCTTAAATTGTCCCTCCCCTCCCCCGATTGTTTAAACTTGTGTTTAAGGTCTGTTTTAAGGAACCATCAAGTCAGACATAAAGAACCCGGTTTTAGTAATGTGTTTACACTAAAAGACAGTAGATGTAAAAGAAATGGGGATACCAACACATCTGTGTGACAGCAGCTCGCCGCTAAGCCGGTAGCACCGCTGATCAGGAACACAAGCCTCCGCATGGTACTTGTTTTTACCGGGATTTCAATTTTTTTTTTTTTTTTAATTTGTTGTAAAATCATATTTGGTTTCCTGGTCCATCTGGTTGGAACCTTTAATGTGTACCATGAATGTGCTGGAAAGCTGGCAGGACAAAGCAGCTCAGTTCCTGTCCTTCACTGCTAATGGTGCTACTAGCTAATAGCCTCCTGAGGGCCAGCATTTCCTCCGCAGAGGGAAGGACGCAGAGCCACAGCAGCCCTGACAGCCCACTGAGGGATCCAGTCTACTTCCCCCCACTTTGGCTAGTCTCCATCAGTTATAGACCCACATCATTAAAATGGGCCAGTGGGGGCTTGTTAGCGGTCTAGTCTGGCCTTTTCTGGTCTCATACAGCATATGATACACGGAGCCCTTTTATCAGTCATTACCGAGGCTTTTTTGTTTGCAATATCTCATATTTACCTCAAAATCAAGTGTCACTTATATTTCATGTACTCAGTTTTGGTGGTAGTGAATGTTAATGCCCACTGATTTTTGGGGAGGTGTCAGGACAGGACTCATGAACCTGGGGTTCACAGGCCACACAGAAAGTGGGGATTCCAGGGGGTTTTTCCCCTCACTTCCTACCTCCACGGTTGAGGTGAAGAGTGGAGACGGGACACTGTGGGAAGTATTTCACCCTGACTGATAAAGCAATGTACGTTTAATGCAGGGCCACCCATTTATGGGAAAGAGAGGGCCTTGATGATTTAGGGACCACGCCCATTGTGACCAATAATAAGCAATTAAATTTGTAATATTTTTTAAATGCACAAGGAAAAGCATTCAAACTTTCTTTGTGAGTGTTGTTCCCAGACAGGATGTGGAGGCAAACAATAGCAATGAAGCTGACATTAGTCCATAACTGCATCTTCATCTGAGAACCCTGGAAGAAATTTGAATTAATCATTCAACACAGATGAAAACAGCTGCCAGTGAATGTGATTCAGTTACATAACATTCCAAATGTATGTATAATTAAAGAATGATACTCCTTCATTGAAAACAATGCATGCGACCTGCGGTGCTGTTTGTTTTATAGCACCATGGTTGTAAAGGGACACAACTGTCCAGAAGGAGAGGAGAATGACAAAAGAATGTCTCCACCCATTCTTTATTTTAAATGTACAGAGAAAAATCCAGTCAGACAGCACCTTCAGAGCTGAGGCGTGATGAGGGCGCAGGATTAAATTGGTCGGTCACGTTGGTGTTTACCTCGAGCAGTTTGTCCATTTTATGCCGATTCTCAGTCAGGACTATTTATTTATCAGAGGCTTGTTTAAGCCAATTGAGAAATCTTTTCTAATACTTGTAAGCAGTTTTTGAGTGGCTTAAAAAACTATCGAAAATTAAAAGCTGAAATCTGATCTGTAAAAGCAGCATGTTTTTCTTGGATCCTCATTTACACTCAGACTTGTTTTTAATTTTGTTAATAGCCGTCACCATCCTTTCTTAAAATTAGCTTCCATTTTTTTCCCTTTTTGTCCCTCATCTTCTTCCAAAGCTTGCTTTCTCTGAGTCATTAATTACCCATGTGAGTGCCGGTTTGAATGCCGATTTCGCCCGGGGTTAAATTCCTGAGCGCTGCTTGCAAAGCTGATTCACTTCAGCTAAACATTGCCATTACTGTCATTCTGGATGTGATCAAGGAGTTCTCCCAGGATTGACGGGGAACATGTGTGTGCACCGAGCTTGGTGTGTGCCAGTGGGAAGACCGTAGCAATTCCAGCCGGCACAACATGGGATGGGTGGAGGTGTGTCCAACTGGTAATATCAGCTGGTAGGATCGGAACGCTTCTTTCATCTATATACTTTGAGTTAAATAGACATGTTTAGATTGTTTTGACTATTAGACTTGAATTAATAGTCTGGTGTAATTGGTGTGAGAATTAGAGCTTGGAGGTGCAGGAATTTTAATTGACCCAGACCATTTCAGAGAACAAGTGGTATTTAAATTGAAATGTCAGGGTAATTATAGCTTAGAGTAAGGGTTGTTTACTCACCTGGTACCAGCTGAAAGGCTGTTCTTCAGCATTGCAACTGATATTGAGTATGATATGAAAGAACAGAACTGTACACATGTGAAATATACGTTCATTTAACTCCTACCAAGCCAAAGTTGCATACTTCAAAATCTGCGTTTTCAAAACTCTGAAGCTTTTTAGTCGTAGCAAGTAAACTAGTAAGTAAAGCAAGTAAAGTTCTTGCAAAAATGTCAACATTTATATTGCAGTTTGCAGTGTAGCTCTCATTCATTTTGTTTACGGGGATACAATCATCCGTTTTGGAATATTGCAGCTGGAAATCTCAGAACAGGCCAAGTCATGAGTGAGTGGATAATTCAGTGGAATGATGGTATAGCGATGGTGGCAGGCTCAGACCTGGTTTGATCCTTATCAGCCTTGAAGCTGTCAGAAGGGAGGATGATGCCTTCAGGCCTCTTCTTTCAGTCTCCGTACTAATGGATTTTCTCTTATTCTGTGTGGGAAGACAGCTTTTTTCTTTCTTTTTTTTTTTTTACAAGCAATGACTGGATTTCTGTCAGCAGCACCAGCATCAAGTGTGTGTAACGATGAAGTACGGTGGCACATGTTTCATTTGCAGGGTTGAAAATGTCAGAAATTCAGACTTTTCTGTGTTCTCTGGATCATTTGCTCAAAAAAATCATGGCAGCGCAGCTGTTGACATGCCAAGTTTGGCAGTAAGAGCCATACTGAACATCTTAACATTGCCTTTTTATGTAGACAAGCTGGCAAAATAGCAAAATATAAACATTAAATAAGCAGTGTGTGGTAGTAAACAGTCACCTTATTATTGATGCAGTTTTAATAAAACTGTATAAATGACATTACTGGGCCTCACAGAAGATTCAACCTCAAGCAGGAAGTGTGACTGGATTATATTGATCAAGGTCTGGAGAGGAAAAAATGCTATGACAACAGACTTTTAGTTCCAAGCCAAGAACTACAAAAGGAAGGAAATGTAGCGAACCCCACCAAAGTTCAGCCCAAGAGTTTCTCCCATCTGAAAGCTGCCTTCCTCAGCACGCTTTACCCCGTTCAGCCACATTCTAAAATATGGCATTCTTAGTATTTAATGCTCCACAAAAATTCCCAAGTACTCCAAGTCAAAGCAAGTAAGAACTCACTGCAACTGATGTCAGCTGTTGAAGTGAACTTTTCCTGAGTTGTACCCGAGTTTGTACTACTTCTAAAATTCAAGCACATGATCACACCTACACAGTTGTGCGACTCTCACTCGATCTAAACTGCATATTCGTGACAGCTCAGGTTATTTTCAACAGGCTATTATCGCTAATTCAACATGAACTCTTGGATGAGCGAGTTGAGCTTTGTTCTGTCACAGAGGCTTCCAGAGGATTTACCATCCATCCACAACCCTGTCACTCACAACTATGTGCGTAGTGGTCGTATGCGCCCGGCATGCAGAATATTCTCCACAAACAGTGGGAAAACATTTGATATCACACATGTACACTTTCACTTCTGAAATGTCCATGAAGTGTACGAAACATGTATGCACATAGATTCACACTTAATCCCACAAAGTCAGGCCGAATTTAAAACAACATCTTGTGTCGTACTGCTATAGATGTGCACCATGTACATGTGGCATGGATGTGGTGTAGATTTATGTACTCGGGCCTGTATGTACACACATTCCGCCACATACATGAGCTTGTTAAGTACACAGTGGTGGACCCTGCCCTCCCATATTGACACTAGCTGCAGTGGGCTTGTTGTTTCTCCTATAGCATGACTGTTCCTTTAGTGCTTCTTTACACACCTTGATCCCTATGAGAGATTATAGGTAGTATTTGCTGTTGTCTTTGCGCCGTCCTCTTAATAATGACATGTTGGTTTACTCATCCCGAGTTTAACCCTCTTTGTTATGCATGGGTGTGTCAATATGTCAGAGTCTCTACAGGTGAATGTGGAGGGACAAGTTTGGGATTAAGACCTTTTTTGTGGCGCATCATCAAACCTCGCGAGGTCAACTGGTGTCCTCAAAATTCTCCTTTTGTCCTATGTTGCGCACACACACGCACACACACACACACACCCTTGTACCCTTGTACTTCTATCTTTGTGAGGACTTTCATGAACATAATGTATTACCCAGCTCCTGACCCTAAACCTAACCTTCCCTAGTAGAATGAGTATTTTGGTACTCCGTTTGTAGTTGGTACTGTACAAGAACACACACACAAATCACCCCCTCTCCATTTTTCAGTATGTCTCTTTTCTTTGGGCACATTATTAAGCTCAGTAAACAAGACCTGTCAGACGCACTGACTGCATTTTTTAGTGGGCTTCGTTGGTGTTTCTCCTGGAGTGTTATTTGCTGGTATCCCAGGACTCTCGGGGCGTTTGATATCGTCCCCTGCGGTGCCCTCTTTAGCCCCTAGTGGGGCAGCCTAAAGGCTAGGGCAAGCCTGTGATTGTAGCCCCCTGTTGTGCTGGGAATGAGGGGCCTGCCTCCCTCCAATTACACCCAACCCAGCCCCATGAAACGCAAGGCTTTACGGCTCTTATCCAATATAAACCCCAGGCAATAGAGGCCAGGGAGAATAGGGCAGCAGCAGGTAGTAATGGAGCTTGAATGGCAACAGGCATTCCACAGTGTGAGGCCTCCCAGTGCAGGAGACAGGTAGAGCGACAGGTGAGGGATGGATGGTGAAGCCTCAGAGGGTTCACGCACAGAACATGTGAACACAGTCACATCATAACATGCCTGTGCAGGCACTGGCACACATACTCTATATTCTCTTGAGTTATAAAGTTTTGACCTCAAACGCTAAATAATATGCTTCATTTGAAGATCTCTCTTGCGTGTTGGACTTTTTTGTGACATGAAATGTTTTTAACGTGCATTCCAAATCAAATGCTCTGGGCACTGCAGTAATTCCACGCCTGGGAACAAATGGAGATGTTTGTGTAGTACCAATAGCTCAGGGGGAAGGTTTGGTCATTTATTCTGACGTGAAAAACTCTGGCAGGTTGGTGAACACGAGCCAATCACATCGGCACTCGGCTCATTCCCATTGTTTCTCGGCAATTTTAAAGCTTATTTCAACCAAACATCAGATAGCAAAATAAGCTGTAGGCCAGCCATAAATAACGTTATTTTATGGTAGGAGGCTCAGAAAAGGGGGTTGGACAGGTGTTGTAGCCCCTGCTGTGAGGCCAACTGGGCAGCCCCGTAAAGCACAAACCCAGGAGGCTGCAACCGTCGCTGTGAATCTAACCAATATTGTTTCATTTTTTTTCCCCCTTTATTTTATTATTTTTTTTTTTGCTTAGAGACACAACTCTAACGATAAGGGTTAGGGTTAGGTAACATTTAAACGCTGAAGCAGACACCAAAGTCAGCCTACTGTTGTCCACAGGTGCACCCACTCTGGCTTCATTAGAGACTTGTTACCTGCAGCACACCTGAGAAATGTCACTCTGAATGTGTTCTGCTGACACTCCCATAAGGGATATTAACCCAACTAATTCTCCAGAAATGCGACATTTTCTCACATCTAATCCTTTGGTGTGTCGCTATGTTGTCGGTAAAACCGATCAGCCAAAATGGTTTTGTGGCTAAGGAAACCATTCAAAATGCCCCTCCCTGACAACATGTGCTTTTCTGTATTTGTGCACATGAAACTCTGCAAGAAAGCATGATTTCAACTCAGTTTGGAGTCACAAAAGCTGCCTTTCTGTGCTAACGACAGCGACCCCATGCTGTAGATGCCATACCTTCTTTATTTTAATGTACTGCTAATGATTGCCTTATCTAAGGTGTTTCTGTTGTCATAATACTTCAGAATGTTTTTTTTTTTTTTGTTTTAAATGAAATGAAGGTGGAATATTCAGATCACACTTTCCTGGGGCTGACGAGTGCACCCGTCTCACCCATCAAGGTGATTGACTGAGATGGGCCAGCAGGGAATAAATGGTTGGGTATTTAATGCATCTCTGCGCCTCATTTGTGCGTAATTAAACAGATTCTTTGGATTTCCATTAACACTTAAACCATGTACAGAATACAGAAACAGGGGGAATGAGGTGGGAAAGGGTGTTGGCCAGGTAAATGTGCCTCATGCTGCTTGCCCACTGTGCAACTCCATGGGGTAAAATCTAGTCATCACACCCACTGCAACTCCCTCAACAGTGTTTCATTCACTTTGTTCACATTTTAAATATGGTAACACGAGCTCTGCTGTACGTCCTCTTTCCTTCATAGTGATTAGTGATTTTATGGTAGGACAGACCCCAGGAAAGGGGGTGGCCAGGTATTGTTGCCCCTGCTGTGAAGCCCAGCGGGCAGCCCCTAGAGGTACATGTTTAAATTAAAGATACTGATGTCACATATTTCAAAAAGGCTTTTTTTTTCTGTAAATGTGGGGGAAAAAAACAACAGTAAAAGGCTTTTGATTAATGTGTAAATGTCATAAAAACAATAAATCTGACTCATGTCCACACCCAAAAAAAGCTGCAGTTAGAACTTGCAGTGCCACTGAGCATGAGAGATACCAGTTCAAACCAGTGCAGGACTTTTATTTAGGCTCACTTGGCTCTGTATCAAGGGAAATTCTGATTAATGTGCTGAACATTTATATATGGAATCAGTAATTTTAAGATTTGTCTCCACGGCAGCAACAGGGAGACATTCCATCATACACTTTCATTTTCCACCATTTGTAACTGGATGGTCCAATTTATATCCCGTTGCCACTGACAAACTAGGCAACACGCTGGTGACAAAGGGAACACGCACACGGAATGCTCTGTTCATTGTTGTCTTTAGCAGCAGCCACTCTGTTGGTGTTGGCACATCATGGCGTGTCTGTCTTTGCTGTTTGTCTTCTTTTTTAACTGACCCCCAGCATCTGATCTGCAGTTGTGGAAACGCTTCCTCCCTACCAGGAATTCAGCAAAGCAATTAACAAAAGCTCTCTGATGTCTTATCACGGGCACAAAGCTGTGTGTTTATGCGTGTTTACGTGGACGTGTGTCTCTGTGGAAAGCATTTTTATAGTGGCTGCGGTGTGGCAGAAACACAAACAGTTACTTTTGCCAGTCAAGGGAAACTGGCAGCTCTCTGTTTATAGAGCAATGAACTAATGCGCTAATAAACCACAATCTACGAAGGCATTTATTGTTAGAGATAACGCTTCAAACTCAATCTTGTCCCACGATAGGTTAAATATACACAGCCCTGTTTTATATTTATATTATTATTATATTATTTACACGAATGAGTCTACATAATGGCTATATTCAAACACACTTTTCAGCCATATTTACCTCACACAGAGGTGGAGTGTTTGAATAAGACATTGAACTCTGAGGATGCAGCATCTGTTGAATGAGGAGCCTTTCAAAGGTCAGAAAGTGATGAGGGGCACCTCTGGAGTATCACTTTTCTTCTTCTGTGGCAGGAGCTCTCACGTGGTCAAATGTCACGCTCAGAGAGCGTCGTGTAAAGCCCGAGGCCCTCCACCAGCTTTTCTTCTCTCATTCCTGGAGAATAAAAAATGTTGAAAGAATTTTAATGTTTTATTTCAGGTTAGTTTTGTCACTTTATAGACAAAGAGAAGCCTGTCAGACACCAGTCGTTTATCTGATCAGGACTCCTTCCAGTTATTACTGTAAGATGACCATATTTAATTAAGAATAACCCACTCAGGGTGAATAAACTCCATTGAAGTGCCATTGTAAAAAGCCCCATTTGTTTTGGGTGAAGTTAGAGTTCCTGAAACAACCCTGGTTGTAAACTTTGGATTCTTCTCTAATTTAGAGAGCGGAAGCTGTAAAGATGCATTTTATTACTGCTGATATCTGACCCCTATTAGGGCTCTTTTGAGAGAGCCCCACACCTTGGACCCTGACTGGTTTCTTGCAACAACACTAGTTAATTTCCTGAAAATTACCCTTATCTTTCTGATGATATATTTAATCTTGATGCGGTAACCATAATCTGAATCCTTTTTGTTCTCTGTTACTGGGAGAATTTGTAGTTTGTTTTCTGTGGATGTCGGGTGTTTCAGGAAACAGATGTTGCAACTGATTTTTTTTTTTTTTTTTTTTTTAAATGACGTGACCACCTAAAGCTCCCCAAGATAAAACTTGGGGAATATGATCACTATTGTTTGTATGATTACTATTGGGCTGTTTTTTTGGTTTTTTTTTAATCTTTCAATGTATGAAGTGGGGGAAAAAAACGATATCCCAGAGAAATATATGGAAAGATATTTTTAACTTCAATCAGATGTTTTAAAAACTTTTGCCCCTATTTTTGTCATTTTATTAAAAGAAAAAAGTGAAAAGAAGAGCTATGTCTCTCAAACTGTCGTTTGGGAACACCATGTGTGGATGAAAGGCAGCTAAGTGTGTGGAACTGGACCTACGGGCACAGAAACAATAAAGCCCTGAATTAGCATCCCGCTGTTTTCGGCGGAGTCGTCTTCCCTCTACTTACGAGGTAAGATGAGGTGTGGTGCTGGATCTCTTGCTGGGTCTCAGGTGTGTCCAGGATGGGTGGACTGCGTCAAACTCCCCCAACCCCCTGAGAGCTTAGAATTCTCCCGAATCTCTCTGATCTGAGGAATATCTTGGGAAGCCCTCCAAGTGCATCCCCTTCTCACACACTTACACACAACGCACATAAACTAAGCTAAATTAGGTCACACAATTGTCACAACTACCTGAAATACAGCATGCCAGATGAATGAATGCGTGCGTCCCTTAATGTTTGTTCTTAAACAGAGCACAATTCATTTGTTCTGCTTCACACATGCATCCATCCCACAGGGTGAGTCAGTGGAAACACTGGCCTGCATCAGTTACCTGTTGTTTCATCTATTCTGGGCGCTCCGAGCGCGTGCAGAGAGACCCTTGACCTCTTTTCAGGATTCATAATTGGGCCTGTGTATTTTTACTTCTTCGTCAGTGACGCCAGTGAGGTTGCTGACAACATGCTGTGACCTGAAACCTGGTTTTAATTTTTCCTTTACCCAGTAATTCCAACACACCTGAAACCTTTTTCCATGGACCGAGTTGTTTGCTGGAACACAAACTCAAGCGTACAAATGAGATTTGTATCTCAAAGTTTTGCATCTTTATGATTAGATTTGTTGCATTTAAATATGAAAGTGTTTTGAAACATTGGATTTAGAGGATTGTGAAATAGTCTGTTTTATATTTTAGAACTTTTTAAGAATCCACAGTGAAGTTTCTGGGGAATTCAGTGGGTCCACAATATAATGCATTACATTTTTTTTTTAACTCCCACATGCAAACTCTTTACTGAACGACACCCCTGCTGGGATTTAAACCCAGAGTCTTTACAGTCTTTATTGCTTCCTTGGAATTTTTACTTTTCAGTCATATTTTGTTTCACAAAATATCTAAAAAAGGCAACAAACCCAAGATCAATATTTGAGTCAGCAGTTCTGTGATTAGCAAATCAAATGGAAGGTTTCTTGCAAGTGAGATGCTGTGAGGTGCTCGAGAACTGGAAGAGAAAACAGGATGACAAAGTGAATGACTGGACCCGTATTTGTTTGTTCGTCTGGCAGCCATCATCAAATCTTTGAACATCATCTGCTGTGGATCTGTGCACGTTGGCTCCAGCAGAAACGTGTCACTATGGGAACAAACACCAATCCTCACAGGAAACGTATCCACAGTTGCCCAGTATGAGCCGACACGTCTCACGCCGATGTCACCAGAGGTCACGTGCATTCTGCTGCAGCAAAATAAACATTCCTGATGGGAGAGTCGTGGCGGTCTGCACGGACGCCACCATAGAGACATTAACTGGGGGGTAAACAGGCAAAAACGGGTGCAGATAACAGATGATGTAATGGAAAACCAAAAGTCTAGAACCTGCTGAAACATTACTAACATGCTGAGAGACAAACCCAGGTTTGTCAGGAGTAGCTGCTGCATCTGCACAGATAATTAATTCATCTTTTTACACACTGAGGATTTATTTCAGTCATCATTCACAAACACCGACAACAGCCCCGGGTGTGAAACTAAACACACGTAAAACGTGGGAAGTCTCACATTTGCCCCCTTTTTCATTGACATTCAATGCCTATTATTCTCTTCTTGAAGCTTTTCATACGGCACCATGTGGCAGCACCATTTTTTGCTGTGAGTGTCCTCAGCCATCAAGTGTTTTTGTCCGTCATTTAATTTCCATGAGTGTGGCTCTTGTACCCTCACGCCAAGCCCTCTGGAAAATGACGGCCTGCAGCCTGAGTGGAGTTCATTTGTCTCCCTTTCAGCTGGACGTGAGAACGTAAAGCTGATGTTTTGTGTGGCCGTGAAGGACAAGAGGACCCACCATTGTCTCCTAACATTATGATTTAGAGAGAATCTATGCAAAATTCTTTTTAGATTATTCATTTTTACCTGGATTAAAAAAAAAAAAAAAAAAAAACCCTTGAACTATGCAGTATTGTTGGCAGTTGTCCTACATGGAGAACAAAATGCTTTTGCAAATTGTTGGTTATTAATTACCTTGAGATCAGTTGCAAAGCAGGGAACGCTGAACTATGTAAACAGCGTGGAAGAAACATGACATTTACTTTTTTCATGAAGCCTAACTGTCAACATAAAGCACAATATGGCCAAGATGAATGAGAACATGAGGTGGTGACAGCAAAGACAAGCCTTAAAAGTGCAGATGAAAAAGCAGATACGAGATGATTCCGCCCGCAGGCTTCCAAACGGCTCCTGCTCAACTTAGCATAATGACATTTACCCACTCATCATTTAATTGGCACAGTCACAGCTCACTGCTCTGGGCTCAGTTTCAACAGTTTTTTTTTTTGGTTTTGTTTTTTTGAAATACTTGTATGTTTTCCAATGAAATGACTGTAATACATATACTAGCTGTGATCCATGCTGATACGGCCACTAGGACTGATAAAATGCAACATGAATATGAAATGTAGCCTGCTCTTGAGGAGCCATTTTGTTCCTCGAATCTGCTTCATTTGCCCGTTTTAGCATAAATGCCAGCAATTCATCTAGCCAAGGATGCCCAAACTTTTTCCAGGATCCAGCACAGAGGTCAGAGAGAGTAGGTCTGTTCATAATGCTGACAGAGAAAAATGAGAACCGGAGGGAGATTAAGGAAGTGAGGAGTCACTGCGAAGGGCTTTAGTTACGCAGGCAGAAAATACAAAGTGTCAAGAGACAGAGAGAATGGAGGAGTCAGTCTATCCAAAGAGCTGTCAAAGGGTGACAGGTGAGAGGGCCTGGGAGCTGAAAAGAGGTGTAACACAGATAAAGGATAACATGTCACTGAGGGGTTGTACTAAAAAAAAAACAATGTAAGGTCATGGTCCCTGTGCTCAAAGAACTGTTTCCTCAAAGAGAAGATGAGAAATGATCACATGAGCTTTTGTTCGGGGTCCATATTTTAAAGGAAGACTGTGGTATCCAACATCCAAATAGCTTGATCAGCCGTCAGAGGTGCAACACGCTGGAATCACTTTTAGAATTTGGAAAATATAATGAAATGAGGTCATAAAAAGCCACAACTTTATGTCAAGAACTGTGTTTGCATGCTGCTTACACACTGAGCCATTGTTTACATTGAATGTAGAGAGCATGTTGGATAAACCCCTTAAACAAGTAAAAAAGTGACTATTTACTGATCCTTGCGTGTCTTCCTATTGCAGATACTTCAGGGAGTCTTATTTTATCGAGTTGGAAATCAGCCATTGAAATTTATCACATTTCTTTGCCTGTTCAGGCACTGCAGCTGTTACACACTCCACTCCACCACACACTTTTATGATATACCAGTTTTATTAGTGTAGCTACAAGATAAAACAGGAACACGTCACAGGTAACAGTCGACACCTGAGAATTCATGCACGACCTCGGGGCACACGGGGTGTCGAGGGGGTAAAAGGTCAAGGCTATCCGTCAAGCTTGGGTGAAACTCCTGTATTAAGGCTTTTTCTGAAAAGAACACTGATTCTGATCAATAATAATGGATCTCGTTTAAAGATTTTTGCATTTTCCTGAGCAGAGCACAAAAGCTTAAAGGGTGCACAGTTAACGGTTAATAAACAGGTGTCAGACAGGAGCAGTTGCATCGGATAATTCCGTCATCCGACACTCCCGATCTCTTTTTACTTTACCTGTGTGATTTTGGTCAGTCAAGAGTCAATATTCCCGTTGAAACAATTCCAGCACTGATGCATTTGTGTGAGCGGAAACTGTTTCTTTGAAGCGTTCCGGAAAAGAACCACTGTATGCTTAAAGAATATTGACAGAACATGTATGAAAGAACAGCCAGCAAATATAGGTGGAAACAATGCCGACAGCAAACGCACACATGTACACCCACATCAGTGGGGCCTTAAACCTCCATTCATGTAATGTTTTTTTTTTTTTTTTTTTTGCGCAGCTCAGTCCTGAACCTGAACCTGAACATAAAATAATACATTTAATGTACGTCTTCACCAGGAATTCTTTACATAATGTTGTGTGATCCCAGTTTGTGAAGGAAATCTCTAAATTTGGACCCCAGCATCCTTGGAAATGATCCAAAATTAGATAATTTTATTTGATAGGATTTTAGTAAAATTAGTAATTAGCAGGCTTTTTTTTTTTTTTGGTCTATTTGTCTGTCTGGTGTGTGTTCGTTGGCACGATAACCTGTCTGCTGGGGGGTGTGCATGAGCTCCCATAGGAAACCAGTGAGTCCCATCTGTCTGGAGGGGGCCTGAGGCATTAAAGCAGAGAAAGGTTCCAGCCACAACAGTTAGCTGTTGCGCCTCTGGGAGGATTAATGAAGTTACGCACGTCACATCTGTGGTATCAGATGAAACCAGCGTGAACCATTTCTTCCTCCCTCTCTGGTCCTGGAACCAGCAGGTATGTCGCATGGGTGCACAATCCTTAGGGAGGGGCTTTTCAAAGAAAAGTGATGAGGGTAAACTTTAAGCCTGGGCCCTTAAACCACAGCAATGGTGACACTACAATTAGGCCAATTATATAATTAGGACATTACATAAATAATAATTTGACAGTATTTGACAATGTTCTTTCTTTATTAGTACTTGATGTCACCAAAAAAAAAAAAAAAGAGAATTAACTGTTTCCTTTCGGCTCCCAAACGGTCACCCAGACTCTTGTTTCCTCATCCTGTTTTATCACTTTTTCTTCTGTGCTTATTCATCTGCTGGGTTAAAACCTTCACAAGCTGTAATTATCAAATATATCCAAAGTCCAGTGGACTGAGACAACAAATATTTTCACTGTCATGTGGATCTATTGTCAAAACTTAGAAACAAGTTGTACCTGTAGTTGTTACAGTGGCAAGTGTTTGATTATTTTATGTCAAAGTTGTCATTGTAGCTGGACAAACAAGCGGCTACAGTGATGTTAGCACACAGTCAAGGTCACTTTATTCCTTTTATTGATGGAGCCCAAACCAGCAAACACTACCAGGTAGAGAACCATGCTGGCCAGGCCCAACACCAGCAGACCAACTTTATACCAGAGGCCAAATCTGCAAAGAAAACCGAGAAAAGTAACGGAGGAAGAACCTGCAGCACCCCCCCCACTGGCAGAAGATCACAGGCTGATGAGTCACTTTACACTCACTGTAAGGCACTGAATCAACATTCAAATGTTTCAACATGAACCAGCATCATTCAGTTTGTCAAGGCCGGATCTCATTCTCATTCTCAAGACATTTAACACACACACACACACACACACAAAAAGAAGGCCCCAAACCCCTAAAAACTAGTACAGCCAACTATGGTCAATTAGGCCCATCATCAGCTGCAGTGTGAATGTTAATTTCTCTGTATTCGGCTGCTGTACCTGCGAGCTCAGGTCATCGCTCTTACGTAACGCTCGTTTGAAAGTGCATGTCAGCCCTGTCAGAACACACAAGATGCATTCAGGAACACGAGTGGGTGCAGGTCACTTTTGACAGCACTCAAAACAAACGCGGAAGCGTGCCTCTTAGGTGTCAAAAAGATCTTTCAAGACAGGCTGAAAACGGGGATTGGCGGAGGGAAGGTGCTTCCGAATTTCTGCGATGGAACAGGAAGCAGAGATAAAATCTTTATTTTGTTGGCGGTGGCTAGTTGTAAATATGTTTATCAATTCTTTTCTGCTGCCATAAATGATTCATCTGTGACTTAAGTGATACTTAAGTTTATGGATAACTAGCAGGGAATGTCTTCCAGACATCTCTGATCAGAGATAAAGCAGTTCTTTTGAAATTGGTGTATATAAATATAAAATAAGATATCTAAAACATCCAGAGACCTGCATCAAATGACTCACAGCGTTATTCTCTTTTGTCTGTGTCCTGCTGTCTCAGATGCGTAGCTGGACCAACCTTTGGGTGGTGCAGCATTTCATTTTAATACTTCCTGCATTGTTCAGCCGTAATTGCAGTTGCTGAGTAACTGCCGTAAATTGTGTTTTTAATTGCAGGAATTCATGCGCGAGCCCGTAACCGACTTCGTTTCATGTGGTTTTATGAGGCGACGCTGTGACGTCAGTGAACCACGGCGCCATTTCTGCACAGAACACGTAGCGAGGACGGAAAGCCAACAGACGTGGACGGGCCAGTCTGCTCTTTGGGTCTTCTTTATAGCACATATAAAGTACCGAAAGTATACCTTAGTTTTTTAATTGTATTTGACTTAATATAAGTGGAAGAAAAAAAATTGTAAATTTACATGTAGAGAAGATTTATTTATTAGCACATCTACATATTAACTTCACAAAAAGAAAAAGAGGTTAAAATACACAGAGTCAACTTTGTAAATGACACTAAAAGTTGGAGGTGTTCATCCTAATCTGGGGTAGATAGCCCAGGCAGACGCTGGGGGGCTAGGTGAGATACCGCCTTTGCAACGGAACAGCAAGAGGCCAGAGTCTGATAAGTGTTGTGGAACTAGATTTGCTCTTTGCATGTCCGAGTGGATGAGGTGATAACGCAGATAACCACGCGGCATCTTCTAAAGAAGTTGACCGTCATGAGCAGACGCCTTCGCCCCGTAAGCAGCCCCCAAAAGAAAGGAGAAAATCTTAGATCAGTTCAGTTTGTCTGCAGAACAACCCCGTCCCGGTAGCCATTGTTTGATGGTAAAAAGCTTTTTTAATACAAATTCATGCAACTGTGTGCATCTGTCTGTGGTTCTGAGCATGCGCCGCCGCCTCATGCGTGTTGCCAAGTTTGTTTTCATGCTCTGCTCGTTATAACAAACGTTTAGAAGCAGCTACACAGACTCTGTCAAACTGTTATCTTAAGCAGACCCCATTAACCCGGGAGAGCGGCGGGGTGGGGGGGCGTGCAGCTGATGTCGGCGAGCTCGTGTGCTGACAAATTAGCAGTGAGAAAACTTGTCAAGTTGATTTGAAAAGCCAAAAGATGAATGTGCGTCAGCTAAGCCCTGTGTGAGCCATTCAAAGACCACCTTGGGTTTGCACAGCAGAGAGGAATCAGCCCGGCTGCGCTGTCCTCGGTGGGAAAGTTCATTTTTAGCCACCAGTAATGACAAATTAAGACCCAAACACTGGGTCACCAACGGCTTCTCTGCGGAAGAAACAGTCGTTTGATTCCACGCCGTAAATCTAGAGCGGCTGTTGTTTTTACCTTGATAACAGCAGAGATTAAAAAAAAAAACTTCTTAATTATCTACTTCCTGGAGAAACAGGATGTGCATATGAATAAAATGCAGCCCCGAGAGAACTTTTGAAAGCTTTTATATTGTCTCCATCACAACAGAAATGGCTGAAAAGTGACTGGATTTTAACAGGAAAGTCAAAGAAATGTCAAAAACACTCTTGGAAACAGAAGCAGAAAAGGTATATAGCTGTGTGAATCTATGCGTCTGGAGATGTTGCTTATGAAATGTTTACATTTGTTCCGTCCCTTCTTTAAAGGAGAACCCCCCCCCCCACCTCCTCTTCTTCTAAGGCTCTTCAAATCTCATAATGGCCTTAATGACAGCCTCATCTTCGTGACAGCTATTTCAAAGACTTGGCAGTTTAAATGTGCTGTACTCCATTTTTCATCCTGACAGCATAACACAGCCTGTGCAAAACGTGCTATTAAATGACTTATCTCCGAGAACAAAAAGAAAAGAAGAACAGCTGGAGAGAGATAGGATCATAAATTCAATCATTGCTATAAATGTGTTCTTTAGAGATCAGGCAGTGACAAGACAAAAGGTCAAAATTGCACGTCTGCAAAGTTTAAGATCTTCCTTTTTGGTGACTTAAAAGAAGCTTTAAGGAGACTTTTACACGCTTTTGCTGCCGCAGTGGATCAGGCTTCTGCGCGAGAGGTTGGTTTGCAATGACATAATACGGCCTCGCCAACTAAAGCCTGCCGCCCCAAACCTGTCTGTAGGCTCTCAACCTGTCTGCACAAGAGAACGCTGGCAGAAATCTGCCAAACTTGGCATCTGCAGAGGACACACAGCGGCGGTGTTACGCCTGTGTTGCCGGTTTTATAAACCGTAACATTGGAAATCTGTCCAAAAGAGAAAAGCAAATTCTGGACTCAGAAATGATTCCCCAACACACTGGAAGAGCCTTCCAGACTGGTCCCAGTCACTCATCCAGGTCTGCTCCCTTTTGTCTCTGCTGGAGAGGGTTGAACGAGGTAATTGGCCAAGCCTGCTCAGGTGAAAGCAGACCTCTTGTCTGGGGACACAAAACTGTCTCTCAGTCCGTCTGCAGCACTGCAAGGTCAAAAGGACATGCCATTTTTAGTCAAACACACACACACACACACACACACACAGGGGCCTCTTCAATCATCCTCCATCCCCCAACAATTACTGCGGCTACCTGGGAAAGGTAATTATTTGCTCTCTTGTCTTTCAGAGCACTCAGCAGTCAGGTCTGAGGAGAAGCAGGCACGGGAACAGGTTTGCATATTACTCCGAATTTGATGTCCAAAAGTTCTAAACATCAGCGCAAACAGCACACACGTCGGTCACCATCCTAATCTGGATCCTAATCCGGACCGTCCTAAAATGGTCTGCAGACAGCGCTGTCCAGAATATTGGCAAAACATACCAGAACCTCACCTGCACTTTAAGATGAAAGGAGAGGAAAGCTTTCTCCAGCGCCTGAATCAAGAAGAGCACCCTTTACAGAGGCTTGACTGAAATAAAGCTCATAATTTGAGTGTACATATTTGCTTTTTTAATAGTTATGCAAACGGCCTAAATTGTTTTATAATGGATAGGAAGAAGAGCACATCGCTGGGGGGAATATTTAGAGACTGTTTAGATAATCAGTCACATAAATGAACAACCCAGATCTTCAGGAATGAGATATGATTTTGATGTAGTGACACGCATGAACACGCATCACTCAGATTTATGGAGTGCATGGGTGGCCTCACTCAGAATTTAACTTGTAACTCTACCATTAGAGGCTGTGTTGACACAGGAAACACACTGCATCGTACACAATACATCACCTCTTGGCCTTTCGCTCACCCGTGGCGTGCACCAGCTTTCTTTAGTCTGCACATGAAGTGTGACAGAAAGCAAAGAAATTGTGCATTTCGCAGAGCGCTACATCATTTGCCATCCATCACAGGTCTGTTTTATTTCCTTAGGACAGACGGGATTGTTGTTCCGTCACGTACCTGAACTTCATCTGGTTCTCTAGGCCTGGGCTGCTGCTCTGTTCTGTGGGTCCAACTGGTGCATAAATGGTGCCACAGCGAGATACAGGTGTCATTCGATGTGTGCACGTGAGAAACGACCACCGTTAGCAGCTGAACAGCAGCCAGAAATGTCAAGCGTCATAGGTGCACCTGATGCTTCCTGAAAAAGCGCAACAATAGGTGTGACTTTACCCCTTTGTTGTCTGACTTTCTAGAGTAACATGGCTGGTCTGAAAATTGCCCAGTTAAACCACTGAAAGTTGAGCTAAGTGGAACAACCAAGCTGGAAGAAGAGTTTTTGCTCCTGGCCTAAAAGCATAACAATCGCCTGCAAATGGATGAAGGGGACACGAGAAGCAACGTAATACCATCTCCCTGAAACTGCTTCCTTGTTGTCGCTCATCTTTTTCAAACAGCAGACCGCTTGTTGTCACATTAGCATGCTATTTATGGTCTAGCGTACCACGGTAGCTTGCGTCTCCCAAATGTCACAGTCAAGTCTAGGAACAGTCAAGTTTGGGATGATCCTTGCGTTTCTGCTGCAGGGTGTGTATGACGCAACTGTGTCAGTGTGTTAAGAAGCACGGTTCAGTTGTTGTCGTTAGAGGAGGGTCTTCCTGTGCAATCTACGTCATATTTAGAGCTAATGACACTTGGAAAATAATCTCAGGCCTTTCAGGTGAGGCTCTTCTCAATGTTTGAAAACTTTTCACAATGTACATGTTGATGAGTGTGCACTGATTTAATAGCTTTAAAACAAAAATTGCATTGAATTACTTAATTGAATTCAATTGTTGCATTGGTTTGATCGCTACATATGAATGAAGCGTTGATTGTGACATTTCCATCTGATTAAAACCAACAGTCACATTATGAGAGCTCATTCTCGAAAGATCACACACACACACACACTCACTCTAAGAGGCACCAACAGGAGGAACAGGTAAGTGACTCTTGAGGAAATGAGGGGCAGTTTAGGGAACAGGCAGTCTCAGTCTCTAGCTACAGGCTAATATGGAAAAAAGCTGAAACCAAGATAGAAACAAGCGAGACCGGTTCTTTCTTTTACACATAAATGAGGTCTGGTGGATTACAAGATGCCCGTTTTTGATGGTGTCTAAAGAAACAAATCTATTCTTTTTCTGATGTGCTGAATTTCTGCAAAGGCAAGCAGATTTTTGTGTTGCAAGTTTTCTGATGACAAGCCCAAAAAGCAGTTTTCGTAAAACCACTTTCAGCTAAAATTATAGTTGTTTACTCTCACAGAGACGATCCAAGAACAATGCAGCACGCTCATGTGCACGCGTTTGATTTTGAGTAACTGAAGCAATCTGTGGAAAAAGAGTTTTTGAATGTGCAGACACGGTAAGAATTAAGAAAATGAGGTGGGGGCCTGTTTGCTGAGGGGTGATCGTCGCTGTTCCTAATTACTGCTGATCCTGACTGCACACACGGGATGTGTGAATCAGCCAACGTGCCGCTAAATGTATGATCCCATTAGGCTAACCGCTAGCAGATAATGAACAAATGTTGATAAACCTTTTAGCCAGCTTGAGCTTTGGCTGCTGAATGAGGTTAAACCACTTAGCGCTGATGATAAAACATCAGCTCTGCTTGTTTTATGAAATTTGCATATTGTGTCAAGCTGCATTACGCTGAATTTGAACTTGGCAGGAGCCTCAGATAAATCACTCAGGGCGCTGAATCTCTACATCTAACTCTGCCCAGTCTAAACCAGTGTGTTCTCAGCCCTCACAGGCAGACTGTTTGACCCAACAGGCGTCAAACTCTGGCCTCAGGAAGAGCTGAATTACTGATTAGACCAAGCCGGCCTGATGTTATTGCTATTCTTTTTTTCCCCATGATCCTTGTCATGGGATTGCATTTGTTTTGTTTTTTTTCCTTTCCTCCCCACCTCCCTTTTTCTCGAAGTTGACCAGCTTGTCTTCCCGTTGCGGTTTTACATCTTATTTTTGCCTCTCTTTAATTACTCTGTTGGTTTTTTATGCCATGCAAGGCGGCATATTTATCTTAGATAACAGCTGGGTTTCCCCTCACTCTGTGGGTGATGGAGGATAATTACTGTTGGTATGCCTGTTTGTCTCCGTGCCCTCGTATGCAAATGCTCCGTTCCTGGCTTCTTCCGTGCGCGGCTTCTGTTTGGACGGGAGCACAAACACAAAGTGTATTTATGGCACAGAATTTCTAAATGAATGTCACCGACTGTCTTTTGAGCAGGACTGCGCACATTTGCATGAAGAAACAAGTTCACGATTTGCAAAGCTCAGGATATGTTGCTGTGTGAAGGAAGAACTCCGAACTGATTAAACTAAAACATAAGCACCATACGCGTCTAACATGCTGTATACATTATATATGATGCGTTCACGTACTCTTAAAACTGACTTCTGCCTGTCTTTTTTATCCTTTATCACCTTTAGCTGATTTACGTAGGTCATTTCTGAGTCAAGACAGTTTAGCTTTGATTTTTCTGAATTTCCTGTATATAAAAAAAAAATGCAAGTTGTTGTGTTTTTTTGTGAAAACGTGTCTCCTTTGCTTTCACTTTCCCGTTAAAAGTTCCCGTCCGATGTCATGAAACTGGACTTTACCGGACAATAGGGGGGAAATTGTTATGTTCAAAGTTAGAAACACAAACAAGTGAACAAGATAAACCGTCTTTTATCTGCACTTGAGAAACATTTCAGAGCGTCCCGGATGAGATGTTTGGCTCTCTGTCTGCCTGCTTAACTGTAATCTTAAAGTAATTGTTTAGAAAACAGGAGTGGGAAGACTTCCTCCCTTTCAGAAAAGAGAGTCACAAAAGAAGAAACCTGAGCCCAGGGCCAAACTTAATCTGGACCGGTCTCTCTTTACATGACCTGGGTTTGATAACGCTGCTGATGGGACAAGATTGGCAATGTTTTTGTCTGCAGGTGAGAAGACTTTTGCAAAGGTTTATTCTGGAATTTCCTAAATTAGATGTGAACACAAAGGTTTGCACAACAGCACAAAGTATATTCTTGCAGTTATAATCAGCACGCAACCCTGAATTTCAAAATTACAGAAATGTGGATTCAAAAAAGGTTCGGGGCCCACACTGTGAGTGTGTTTTCCACTGAACGTGCCTGCAGAGTGAAAGCTGAGGAAGCAAGTGTCAAGTTTTTCCTCAGGAAACTGAGTCCATTTCCTCTTGGCTCTACAACAGAACCGGAACTGGTTTTTGCGTAAGCCCGGCAGCAGGTTAAAAATACCAGGATATAAAGGCTGAGGCTGCGGGGCTCTGGCCCGCACACACCTGCCGCGGCAGGAGGACGCACGGCACCCGGGCCGTTCCTCCAAGGCTGTTTTAAAGGCCCACAAGTCCGGCCACGGTTAATGTAGTCTGCGTCTCCGTCTCAGCTCGTTAGCCTAACAAAGCAGCTGTGAGATCATGAAGAAGCAGCTCGTCCTTTTGTTGACGTCCAGAAAAACTGGTTGTGTCGATGACCCGCAGCTTCACACCATCGTGTTTGTGGTAAACATGTCGGGATCAATTCAGGCAAATTAACTAGCTGCGCGCGCACGCGCGTGTGTGCACGTGTGTGCAGGCATGCGCGGTTGAAGACGCCGAGACGAAACCGTGGGGGGGATGAGAGTCTCATGGTATTCGCTTGGGGGGCCAGAGATTTACTGCAATGATTCCTTATTTTACGTACTTACATTTCAAGAAAGAGAAGATGCAACTTAGTAAATAAATAAAAGTGCGACATCTGGGATCCAGGCACCAGGCAACGTCCTCAACAACTGATTTGGATGGCGGGTGTGTACTATTTCAAACGAAACTCAGGATATTGAAAAGTGACCGCAGAAATTGTAAGCTAGGTCTTGTTTGGTTGGCCTCAGTACCCTCAAACTTTGGTGAACTGTTTTTATGTTTGTTTGTTTGTTTGTTTACCTTTCCCGATCTGCCTTCATGACACACAATACAATTTTTGTATCGGTGTGTGTGTGCGTGTGCGTGACGCATGATGGCCCCACCTCCCCGTCCCGACAGGAGCTATAAAAGTCCCCAGCGGCGCTGTCGACTCAGTGTCTCTGAATCCTGGATCGCTCGTCAGCTGTCAGCAGGTCCAAACAGGCGCTGTATGGACTTCCAGGACTGCCTCTGGTCCTGCCTGTAGAACTTCCAGGACTTTCTCAGTTTCTGCCTGCAGATTTAAAGTCTTCCCGTCTCTCTCCGGTCGTCATGGCTGAGGCGATGATGCCTGTCCTGACGTCGTTTCCAAGCGTGTTTGAAGGAAAACACTTCGACAATGTGAGTGAATTAGTTTATTTTTTTTTTTTTATTATATTTGCTTCGCTGAGAAAATGCATAATTCTGATTAATAGTTTACATTATATTGATCATCTTCTTCCGTTCACTCTCATGTGAAGCATTGCAAGGTGGATGCGCGGAGCAGCGCAAAAGTTGGCGCAGATAACCCGCTGATCGAGGTGGAGTTCAGCATAGTTCATTCTCCTGCTCTGCCTAAGGACGACGACGAACTGGGAACGTTCTTGGACCTCGAGTTCATTTTATCCAACACCATCAGTTCAGATGTGGAGAGCGGCAAAGGCGGCGGCGGCGGCGGTGTTTCTCCGCCGCCGCAGCAGCAGCAGCAGCAGCAGCACTGCGCCTACTCTCTGCCCGAGTCCCCGGAGAGCTGCAGCGGGGGGTCTCTTCCGGACTGCGGCGACCTGCCATCGGCTCACCTCGCTGCACAGACCTACCCCAGCCCTGCGGGGTTTACGGGCGCAGGCCCGGTCCGCAGTCTCATGGCGGAGCTTCTCACGCCAGAGATCAGCTACCCCAGAGACATGTCACTGGACGGCACCGGGAAGGCCAGAGACGGGCGGGAATACACCGAACTGCAGGCGCTGGTTCCTGCTGCTCCCACCCATCACCGGGTCACCGCCTCCCCCGAGCCGCTTGGATACAAAATTAAAAGCGAGCCTCTCGGCCAGTCCTGTATGATGGCCGCTGGCGGGAGGGACTTTATGGAACCGGTGTATGAGAGACACCCGATGCGCTCCTTCACCCATCACCAGGCAACGCTGCAGGGCTTCAGCACCCACCACATGCAGCACCCAGCGCCACAGGGACACACAGACTTCCACATGTCGCAAATGAACACCGTGAGCTCCGATTATCCAAACCATCAGCTCTTAAGTCAGTACATGAACGCGCCCTACCAGCACCAGTACAATCTGGCGCCGTTTCAGGGCCAGAGCGGCCTGCACAGAGAGCCTGGACGCCTCCACCAGCAGCCTCACCCATCCTCCGTGCCGGGGCTGATGCTCACGCCCCCCTCGTCACCGTCGTTGCTGGAGATTTACGCGCACGAAGACGTGGGCGTGATCAAACAGAAGCGAGGCCGCAGATCGTGGGCCAGAAAGCGCGCCGCGACGCACAACTGCGAGTTTCCCGGCTGTGGAAAAACCTACACTAAGAGCTCTCACCTGAAAGCTCACCTCAGAACACATACAGGTGTGCGCAGCACGACACTTTTTTTTTTTTTTTTTTTAACTGATTTTCTTGAACGCAGCATGAGCTAACCCTTGTTTTTTGTTTGTTTGTTTGTTTGTTTTGTTTGTTTTTGCCCTCTCAGGTGAGAAGCCCTACCACTGTAACTGGGAGGGATGCGGCTGGAAGTTCGCCAGGTCAGATGAACTCACCCGTCACTTCAGGAAGCACACAGGTCATCGACCTTTTCAGTGTCACCTGTGTGAACGCGCCTTCTCCCGCTCAGACCACCTGGCTCTCCACATGAAGAGGCACATGTGAGGGTCCGCACCCATCCATGTCTCTTCTTCTGGACGTTACACTGGTCCCACTGGGACCTGATGTGCCACACAACCATAATAAATTGTAATTTCATAATCTTTGATGATAAATTCATACCGGATGTGTTTTCAAAAGTGCCTCTCCATCTATAAGACGGACCCTCGTGGCTTCTGTACATAATCTGTGGATATATCAGTCGTTTGGTAAATTATAGTTTGTATTTAAAACATGTCATGATCTGGATTTGTTTTATTTGAAATAAGTTATTTTTAGCCAGTGCCTTCCCAAGATGTTTCCAAGAGAGGAAAGGTCAGTGTGGGCAGGACCCACATGGGTGTACATACATAAACTGTATTTTTGTAATGTTTACATCTTTGATTCTCGGATCAGGGCAGGGGCTTTTTTGACTTTTTACACTATTTTCTCATGGCAGTTTTATACATTTGCTAATTCAACCATTTTATTTTTTTATTTTTGTGAAGGTTTGATTGATCATTGTCAATGAATTCAGGTACTAAAGTGATTTTTTTAGAATCCAAAGGCCACCAGATGTTTTTTTTTTTTTTTTTTTATTTCTGTTAATGAATGAAGAAATCCCCAGCAGCCCATGGTTGACATGCTTTACTTGAATCTGAATGATGACGCAGATGTGTAATTACTAAAGAATGCAGTTACTTTTATATGTTCTTTAAGTCTAAACAAATAAAATTACTTTTATAGTTCACGAAGCTTGCGCATGTGTTTTTTTTTTCCTTCTACTCGTATAATGAATTAAAGTTTCCATTTGCTTTGAGTTTTTCCAGGTCTGATGCTATTTAACTAAGATATTTTGTAATTCTTTTTTTTGATGAAGTACCCCTTCAAGAAAATGCATTATAGACTGACACTGGTGTGTGAGGTAATGGGTATAACGGGTGATAACATCTGGAATCACATCTAAAAAGGGAAGAAGGAAAATCATCAACATGTAACTTTACCAGGAAGGAGTTACCAATAATTGAGGGCTGACAAGCGTTCCTGTAACAAAAACGACGATATTAAATTGTCTTAATCAGTCCAGGGTTCCTCGGTTGATTACGGCTTAGAAGAGACTGCCCCCTAGCGGACCTTTGTGTGACAGCGCACCAGTTAAACTTCAGAGATGAGCTTGAACACAAACATAACCCACTGGGCCAGGAGATAAAATGTATATGTTTTAAACAATTTTTTTAAATCTTTTTTTTTCTCGAAGATACATTTTATCAAATGCATGTTGGTGCATTATTTCATTATAATTCGTCTCGAGACGTATCGCCTTTTAGATCATTTTAAGCAATATACATAATGTTTCTTTAAAATAAAAAAAAAAACGTCCTGTCTAACACACACTAGTGTGGTTTATATTTTATCCGGAGTTCTTTCATTGAGAAAATGTAAAATAAAAAAAATAAAAAAAGTTTAAAAAGCTCCTGTTGCTTTGGTTGTGTTATCTTAATCCTGCCACTAGAGGTCCCCATTGATTCTCTCTCTGCGGTTTACCTGCGCTGGAACCCATGTCTGCGTTTTCATTGTAGGTAGAATGAATAAGTTATAACTGGATGAACATTTAAATTTATTATAAGGAGTCTCACAATCAGTTTGAATGGTTAATGCAGAACCGTGAAGGAGAAATACTCTATGTCTGTGTAGATTCTCACTCATCCAGGTCATAGTTATCCAAAGTTAGATCTCTGTGTGCAACTGGACTGTAAGGTTTCCTTGAAAACGTTTTTTTGAAAAAGCCAGTTCAGCACTGAAGAAGCCTTCTGGAGAGACGGCGAAACGTTTTCAAGGAAACCTTACAGTCCAGTTGCACACAGACAGATCTAACTTTGAAGAAAGACTCTAATACAAGTTACAGTTGCCATATTCTAAATTTACTAACTTCACAGCAACAACTAAAATACAATAAAATAAAATAAATGATATTCATGACTGGAATGCCAGCCAACCTTTTCAGAGGGCTGCAAACACCAAAATTCTGCCTTAATCAAAACGTGGAAACTTCTGAATTTCCCCCCACGGTATTTCTGGTGGTTTTACACAGCACCACAGCTGTTTGTGCTACACTTCACAATAGAAACCAATAAAGGCATAATCTGTCTTCATATTTGCGGATTTTCTGAGCCATCTTCATTTGGTGGACGTATTGAGGAGCGTTACACAACACTAAAAGAGCCCTTAATATTTGCTAGAGCAGCTTTGACACTGTTGGTAATGCATTTGGACAGTTAGGTGTCATATTTCTCCACCTCAGTCTGACCTGGTGGAAGTCATCTCTTCCCTCATCTTCTCCAGGTTAGACCACCATAACTCCATTTTCTCCAGCATCTCTAGAGAAAACACAAGGTGGGAGGCTTCTAACTTCACCCCCATACTGGCCTCCCTCCACTGGCTGCATGCCCATTTTAGAATTGATTTTTAATCTTTGCTGATCACTTTCAGCTGGGATGGCCCCCAGTTATCTAAGTAATTAGAGCCCACAGCCTGAGATCTTCTGACGGGGCACTTCTGGTTGCTCCAAAGTCAAGGTTAGCCAGGCATTCCATGTCAGGGCCCCTCAGACTTGCAACAGCCTGCACTCGAATCCCTCTTTTGCAGACAATCTTTATGCAATGTAGTAAAATATTTTATCATCATCAAGTTCTTTTAACTGCCCTTAAATTCTGTTCTGCTTTTTGTGACTGTTAAGCCCATTAAAATCCTAGCTTTAAAAGGTGCTAGATAAATAAAGATTATTGCTCTAAAGATAACTGATCCACATACTAACTTCATCTAAGAAAAAAACTCATGACCACAATGTAAAATCCAAAGGGACACTTTAAAGTCCCTCTGCCGTTAGTTACACTGCATCATCACATTAAATGATGGAAGACTTGTGGTCTTTTACTCCACCAGAGCGAAGGTGATGAAGCAGGTGAAGGTGATGGTCAGCTGAAGGTGTCTGGCTTCATCAGGTCCCTGCTGCCCCATGTGACCACTGGAGCTTTATTCCCAGCGTCCACCTGAGGGACACGACGGAGGTTTTCTCGCCACTCACCAGGGTCCATATCGTAAGTGTGATAGTGTGAAGTGTTTTTGTCTGTTTTTTCCACATCTCAGTGGTGTTGGATGGAGGTACAAGGCAGAAACCTTGAATAATGCTGTCAAGGTGACGAGTTGAACATGTCGCTGCTACCAACAGAATGTTTTTCTACATCGTCAGTCTTTTTTTATTTACAGGAACATCTCATCACAAAAAAAAAACCCCTAGAAATCTAGCGCCTCAGTGGACTGCATCTGTTCCAAGTGGACCCTGTAAGCGTTAAAACGCATCACCTCCCTCTGCTCAACCTCGGCACCCGAACAGCAGCGCGCCTGCCTCCTCCTCTTCCTCCTCTTCCTCCTCTGTCTCCACCAGCCCAATAAAACAACCTTATCGGTGCAGAACCAAGGTAAAGCTGCATCTGCATGCAAACACCTCTCCAGTGCCGTCATCCATCTTCATATCACGCAGCTTCCTCTCAGGTCCGCGAATGCCCGTCAAACGCCGTTTCCGAGGCTACCACACCTGTCTGCAGCATGGCGTTAACTCATCGTTATGATGCTGCGCATTAAACGCAACACGACACGGCAAATCTCCTCACGTGCTCTAATCTGCGTCTGCACAGCTTAGTTGTGAGTCTGAATCCCACAGTTATCCGCCTGGAACCTTTTGCCGCATATCACAACAAAAGAACGAACATGCTTTGTGCACCATATGTGGAGAGGGGAGATCTGTTCAGATCGCACATTTTTTCTATCTTACCTGTTTGTGTTTGTCTTAATTCACAATCCAAATGTCTTTATTTCCAGAATTAAAGAAATGGTGCCTGATTATTTGAGCGTGGTGGCCACTTGATCGCGTTTACGCGCTCGTTTCGCCGGAACTTCACGGATATTTGAAGAGCAGGCAGTTGGAGAGGGGCTTGTTACCCCCCTGCCCGTACAAGTTAAAGAAGGAGGGGCTTGTGGGATTATGTGGCCGAAGACCTACTGAAAAAGAGGTGATGCAACTTCTAACGAGCCAATAACTCCGGAAAAAGACGCAGCAGGAACCATCCCAGTGGGAGAGATCACCTGCACGGTAAAGACAGCGCGCTCTCACACGCACACTGCTTTCAGAATGTTCATTTGTTTGTTTGTTTGAGTAACTAATACGACATGCGGGTTTAGGGTCCCACTGTGGTAAAACAGTGGGCTGGTTGATCTGGCACAGTATCTGTGCCACATTGGACGCGTCCACGAAGCGGAGCCGTTAAATTGTGATCCAGGTGCGCATCGTGCGCGTTAATGCTGTCGTCATTTCTGAGTTTGTAAGTTCACGTCAGAGGGAGAATGAACACGTGGCTTTAGGTTTCGCCTCCCTGTTGTGGCTCAGTTTGGCCCGAGGGCGCAAAATCGCTTATCTGGTCTAAAGATTTCTGCTTTTCCTCCGGTAGCCCCTCAAACCTCTATAATACAGATTATCTAACAGTTTCATGGTTTACATTCCTCACAGGGTTCCTAATGAACTTATTCAGGCAGTACTTTGAATTAGATGAAAATGAAATGATTCTAATAAATTCAGCAAATGCTACACAGATTATTAATGGAATCGCCGACAGTATCATGAACTCCACCGACTTAACTCCAAATAAGTGACAGTAACCGTTAAATGTTATTAGATTCCCAAACAAAGTGTGAAATATGTTAATTTACAGAACACAGTTCTTCTGTGTGGGTATAAACATGTACTATCCCAGAAGTCTGCAGTTGGATGAAAGTGGAAGAGTAGGCAGACCAGTTGTTGGAACCAGTTGGACTAAATATTCAGACCAGGGTATGTCAGTATCATATTTGTGCAGCCAGCCGCACAGGTTCAGTGTTTATAGAAGTACTTTATTCATCCCAGACATGGGAAATTAACCTTTTACTGCTCAGGCATAGAAAGACGGTGGATCCGAGATGCTGCTTTGGGCATAAATGTTGCTTTGAGAATGGTCTGATGAGGATCAGCAGCATGCCAAAGAGTCCAGGTCCACAGCCAGTTTGGTTCGGCTCCAATAATAATCCACTCTCGGTGAATGTTTTATCAACGGAAATGCACATTTTTTTGATGTTGGTCACTGTGGAAACAGTATTAGCATTCTGTCTGCTCAGGGGCTGAATAACGAGTTTTCACAGTGTTCTCAGAAGTATTCCATTGTTATTTTTGTGACATTTTTGGAATCTGCCCTTTGGGTGTTGGGTATAGGGTGGGGCTGCTGGGGGGAACCTTTTTGCTTATTTTTTCACAGAGTTATGATGGTTAAAAATGCTTCTCTTTGGGATCTGAGATCAGTTGTTGGGTTAAGGATATTAACTCTGCAGTGATGTCTGCACAAATGGAAGATACATACTCTCTATTTACCTATAAACTTTTTGCACCTCGTTAAAGTGGCACTTCCCCTCCAGTTCACCTTTCAAGTCCTTCATTTTTTGCTTGAGCACTATTTATTCAATTATTTCCATTTGCACAAAGAGTAGAACATGTCACACATTGTGAACAATGACAGGGTCTCTGCTGACCACCCTCCCACTCCCCTCCTTTCATTCCCCATAAGCAGGAAGTCCCGTCGTACCCTGACTGCTTAAATGTAGTTGCGTTATTTGTAAGATGTGAGACTTGTTTCTTTTTATTTCACATTTTATTTAAAATGTGTGCTCCTAAAACACTCTCTCTTTTGCACTCTGGAATGATATTAATAATGGTCATTATTAATTTGTTCACTGCCAGCCACATTGAAAACAAAGGTGTGCAGGCATTAAGGCCACACCTCCTTGTCCCACCCACCTTTTCTTCTGTTCATACTTAAGTGTAAGTATGAACAGAGTTCTGTGGCTCCTCTTCTTCATCAGATATTGTCAGAGCTGAGCTGCTTCCCTTCTGGTGGATTGGTAAGGTTCTGGTTTTATTTCTCCTCTTTTCATCAATGTGCAGCCTGCCGTACAGGACGAATGTCCCACAGCAAAAGGTCACTTGTGTGTCCTTTTGCTGTGAAGCTTTTAAAGAACACTGTTTGCCCTCTAACTTCAGAACATGTAAAGTGTTTGCATCTTGATTTTCTTTAAAAAAATAATGTTAGTGTCATTAACTGTTGAAAACTGTTGAGAATTTTTAAATAAATCAAGTACTTCCCAAAATGTAGAGGATAAAACACTTAAAATTGGCCTTTAGGATCAGAATTTGTCATTTAATTCCATTTTATTACAGCTGAATGCCATGCACATGCAAGCAATCTTAAAGCTTTGTACTACTAAGCTACTAACTATAATTTAGTTGGCTCTTTAATGTTTTGCAGGTTGCTGGTCTGAAAAAAACTGATGTGCTCACATGTGTTTAATGCTACTTATCAAATCTGAAAACATTTTAGAAATGCTTGTTTGTGTAAATTCAGTGTTTTGGTGCTGTATTATTCGTGTCTGAACATTCCCTTCTTAATCTCTTCACAATAGAATGCTTTGTAACGGGAGCTGCTTTGCCGCTTTTACATTTCTGTGAAAATCTGTCTGATCCCTGAAAGTGTTCTGTTCAAGTGATGGTTAAAGTTTCATTTATTGTTTCTTCCTCCCTTTTTTATATATATATATAACTGCAAATCACGTAAAAAGCATCAGAAATTGTTCTAAATGTGTCTCAGGGCAACTCAAAATTGTTGCCTACCCCTTTCCCCCTCCCTCCCTGCTCCTTTTCGCAGCTTAGAAAAGTTTCTGGATTAGGGCAGAATTAGCAGCAAGCAGCGTCGCCACTCTAGATACACTTGCCAAGGACAAAGAAGAGGCACGAGGGGGACGGAGACACTCGGGCGAACCTTCTGCCCTCGGCCAGTGAAGACGGACGCATCCATCACACAGAGTCGGAGACAGAGCATCTAAAAGCATGGAAGAGAAGCAGTTTGCCAGCATTCTGGTAAGTTACACATTTGTTCATCGAACACACACACAAATGCATACACACACACACACACACACACACACACACACCGATGCAACAATTGTCTTGCGCATCATGAAGGCAGTTCAAGGAAGGTAAACAAACTAAAAAAAAAAACAGTTCACCAAATTTTAAGGGTATTGAGGCAAAGAGGCCAACCAAACAAGACCTAGCTTACAATTTCTGCTGTCTTTTTTTTTGAATCACTTTTCAATATCCTGAGTTTCGTTTGAAATAGTACACACCCGCCATCCAAATCAGTTGTTGAGGACGTTGTCTGGTGCCTGGATCCCAGATGTCGCACTTTTTTTGTTTACTAAGAGCATCTTCTTTTTCTTGAAATGTAAGTACGTAAAATAAGGAATCATTGCAGTAAATCTCTTGCCCCCGAAGCGAATACCATGAGACTCTCGCCCCCCCACGGTCGTCTTGGCGTCTTCAAACGCACGTGGAAGAAACACTGTTTCAACAGTGCTGTAGATACTAAAAACCAGAATGTAAAAAAAATGACCTGGAAAGTCATTAGATATTAATGTCGCACAGTTTATGATGATCTCTCTCTCTCTCTCTCTCTCTCTCTCGTTCTTATTGTCTCTCTGTCAACTCTTTTCTCCCTCCAACTTCTTGAGTCTGTCTTGAGGTGGCAATAAACACAAAGTTGCCCGTCTCAGGCTCTGCTAACATTCATTTCTTTCTCTCTTTTTTCTCTCTAGTTATTTTCTTTTATAACGTGTGAAGCAGGGCCTTATCAGTCGTGTCCAGGATTCTCTGCAGACCTGCCTGGGTTAGCATCAATAACTACACGATTTCGCTTCAAACAATTTTTTTGAAAGAGTAACGAAACAAACTTCGTTGTACTTAGTGCAAGTCGTTTATTTAACTAAAGACAGACTTAGGTTAAACAGGAATGGCTGCATGTTTGGGATGTTGCATGTTGATGGGATAAATGGGTCAGTAGCTTCTTACTTCACTTAAATCACCAGACTGTACTGGTATTTACATTACGTAACATGTAAACCTTTCTAAAACATGTGTTACTTAGGTAAAGGTAAAGAAGTTATGCTCACCTAATCATACATCTGTTTGCAAATATTAACAGTGAAAAAAACGTGAGAACCTTCTAAAATGAAGCGCTTTTTTGCTGTTTTCGCTACTGTTCCATGTGTTTTCGCAGCGCAGAGCTCTGTTTTTCTTTTGTGCAAGACCCTTGTTCTGCATAATCTGGTCAAATTCGCCGGTCCAGATGGTTGGTGGACGGAGCTGTCATCGTAAATCCCGGTGACACAGGCACTCGCTTCCTGCTACTGCTTGGCTCCGGTAGGAGCCTTCTGCCGGGCTGTTCCTGCTCCAACCTCTGTTGCTGTTTCAAAGGGGGGACCTCCTTTCCTAAATCTTCCTCCACTGGCTTTGACTGCACTGGAAGCTGCCATACTTCCTCTTAGCAGATACGCAGATGGTGCACTGGCTGTAGCTCAGACTGGACAAATAGCTGTAGCTTTTTTTGTGTGAGTCCTTTGACCTGTTGGACTTTTTTGGTTGTGTGTATAGAGAGGAGGAGGATGAGGAGGAGGACTGAGGTTTAGCTTATTTGTCCTCTCAGCGCTGCATTCATGTGTTGCACTGGGGATCACTGCTGGCCCTCCATCACCAGAAAAGCCCTGCACTCTTATCAGAGGCTGCATGGCCAAGGTTGTTCTGTTGCATTGACATAACAGCAATTTAGCTTTTTCAAATCATTTTTCCTCATTCTGCAGTTGATTGCAGATAAACCTGTTGGCAAAAATATTTACTCCTCCCCAATAAAACATTTGATGATGATGTAAAAGTCATCTAAAAAAAATGTGATATGAATGAACGTCGAAGGCAGGATGAAGAAGAATGTGTCTCTCTAAGTTCTATTCACCGTTAAAACAATATTGCAACTGCTAATGCTGCACTGTAAAGCCTTGCTGTAGCCAGCGCTGAGCTTTGGTGTCTGTGTAGAAAGGTCCTCTTCCACAGTGCTTTCCTCAGCCAAAGCGGCCAGGGAACAATCTCTGTAGATCTGTCAGTTTGGGGTAAGGGGTCAGGAAGGTCTACCATCTGCCATGACGCCTGAAGCTAAGCGTGTTGTCTCAGGCCTCCTTCCTTCTGAAACATCCTTCTGCTCAGTTCAAGCTTTCTGACCTCCTGTCCGGTGAGGGCCCTTACAAACAGCATTTTTGGGCAGGCCTATTTCCAAGCAATGTCTACACTGGCTTATGTGCCCTTGCAATGAAACATTTTACCTTTGACCTCTGGAAAACTATACATATACATGCTATACATAATCATTGTTTTGTAGTGGTGGCGTAACCTGACAAACGCATAAATGTGCTGCCAGCAGGTGAGGGGTTTTAGTATTTGTAGCAGAAAATACCTCCATCTTATTATTAATTAGCATGCATGGACCAGTAACACATCTGTTTAATCAACACCTAAGTTTAGGTACAGATTGCTGAAATCATCTGATGCGGTGAAGAATAATAAACGAAATCAGTGTGAAAACACTGTGCGATGCCAGAGTGAGTGTCTGCCACACTAGGAATCTTCTCCGACCGAACACTGCGACGCTCCAAACCCTGTAGTTTCAGACTCTTGCAGCCATTATGCATAGCTAACTGCATTTGCATACCGAGACCCTGTTGCTGCTATTGGTGCACGTAAAGAATGTACCGCAAGCTTGTACCTTAACAAAAGGCTGTCACTACAGATGCATATAGCACCTTATATATGCACAACGCCTTCCAGAAGTCATCAGGGACATTTTGTTTCTATGCTGTCATGCTCTACTTGGATGAACAAAGCCACAGTGTCATTCACCTTGCGGGTTTGTAGGTGAATGCGTTTGGTCTACACACTTTTTAACACCCACTTTTATAGGGATTAGTGTGCACGCACCCTCTGGATGACAGTGGTGCCACTTTAGATACATACGCTGTTATCTTGTGAAAATCTGAACTTTCACAGGCAAACCCAGCCCCCGACACAGGTGATCAAGAGGAAACCCAAAGGAGGCTAGTCAGGGTTTTCACAGCAGAACAACAACTGCACATGCACTTAGTCTTACTTTAGATAGGACAGAAGATTAAAATTATCATTTCACTTTATCAATTCTACACATCCACTCCTCTTTGTGTTAAAAAAATCTATTTAATTCCATTTTCTCTTCCCGTGAAGTGACATGTCACACTCTGTGTAGTTTCCCAGCAGAGAGGAAGAGACAGAACGAGGGCACCAGATATGATCAGTTCCTGACCAGGTGAAAGAGTCAAGGTGTCATTCGTAGTTTAAAAAAAAGGGCAAAACCCACCAGTGGCCGTGACCGTGTACGTCAGATGCTGTGGCCAACGTACAACCAGGAGACACGGGCCGCGAATGCCAAACACGTCCACTACTGGGAACTCTTTAAATGGTAACCCACCACCAACCAACTAGTCAAACATACACATACCGCTCCCACCACACACACACACACACACACACACACACACACACACACATGCACGCACGCACACGCAGACTTAAGAAAAAACGGAACTCTATTGGGTTTTTGGACAAAAAACCCACTCAGGGAGAAAATTTAGTTTTTCGGATTTTCTTCCTTTTCCTTTTTTCTTTTGGTTTAATCGTCTTCCTCCTCACAACTCCAGAAAATACACCGGCAACTCAGAAAAGGGGGAGGTGACGCTCTGTCATCCTGTGAGGTCATTAGTAATTATTGAAGGGCCTTTTGCATCTCTACCTCATCACGTTCAGAATTATTACCATTTTCAGCAGCTTCCAGTTGAACTCACTTGAAAAGGCCCTTTCAGAACCATATTTAGGTCATTTGTTGCGCTTGAACCCAACCTGCTCCTTGGCTCTGTGGGTGTGTTTGCAAAACCTGAATGGCACATACAAGCCTGGGATGAGGGGGGGTCTGCTGTTCTCATGGCTGGACAGCTCTCTTGATTGGTCAGCCCTCCCCCCTGTTATTTCTCACTTTCTCCTTTTTTCGTTTCTTTGTAACTCTATTTAGACATGGGATGGTGAACGTTATAACATTATGTAATACAGTATGTTTATATTTCACCCGATACAGTCACGTGATGAAATGGTATGAAATGAACAGTTGTGGGGTTGTTACTCTTGGATCGCTGGATTGTTGTACATTTACATTTTTTACAGAAGCATTTAAATGTCATATCTGTATCTCCATTTTTTTTCATGCTTTTGTACAGCCACTCTCATGGTTCAAGTGCAGCACTGACTTCTGCCACGTGAGGCCTAATTCAGTCACATGTTCCCCACTTTCATCTCCAGCAATGGTCCCATATGTTTGTCAAAATGTGTATGCTGTGTGCTTTTTCCAGCCCGATTTGATCCTATGCCTTCTCTCCAATGAGCCCCGCTCTCCCCGGGGGTCCAAACTGAAGCCTCATGCTATTTATACAGACTGAACAGCTGGGGCCCTCCTAGCCAAAGAGGTGTGGGTTGGGGAGAGAAATTATCATGGAAGGTTCAGGTTAAACCAAGCGTTGGATAATTCTCTCTGTTTTTTCTTTTCATTCTTTTTTAAACTGTCTGTTTTTTCATTCTTGCCATCATTTTTCTCTTCTCTTCTCTCATCATTTTTCTCTTGTGTGTCCGGCGTGGCCACTTCAGGTCGTGTTGGTTTCGGGTCAGCACTTTATATCTCATTTGTTATGTCATTACTTTTGTTTTTATTCACTCTGCAACTGATGGTTCCAGCCCATTTTCCTCTTTGAAATGCACTTCTAAATAAAGAAGCTGGCTGGGCTGGATAGATAATGAAAGGCTGATTTTTCTCCGCAGTCGTGGCTCCACAAACTTTGTCTTTTTGTTGCACTGGACAAAGCCGACCTGCTGTTACAGAGCTGAGCTTTTTCTATCACTTCCCTTTTCTTCTGCTGTCTGCCTCACGTGTGTGTGTATGTGTGTGTGTGTGTGTGTGTGTGTGTTTTATACTGTAACTCTCAACATAATCTAGTCTTCTTCTCGTTGCTCTTCAGCTACCCTTTTCCCTATCATGTCTTCTGTCTGAGAGTCCTCTCTTGACATTTTTCTTCACATAAACTTCTCAGAATGGAGGTTAGTGTCTGGCGACACTTTAGTTTGAGGTGCCTTTAGCTTGAGACTCATCTCAGGCGTGTGGAGCTAATGGGAGCTGATGAGATATTAACGTAATTGCTGCTAGGGACACATATACAGATCCAAGGGGATGTAATAAGCACAGACGTGAACGCTGGCTCTCTGTGAGCCGTTCATCTTGAAGCAGAGCATAAATGAAACTGATTAAAGAAGAATGAAAAAGAACACCTCTAGTTCTACGCTTGCTCCATTATCACTGCAGGTGCAGCTCCTGTCGGGGCTTTTCTGGACAGTCAGAAAAGTCAGGCTGAGTGGCGACGTCTCTTTGATTCAGTGATTTGATAGTTGTCCTCAATACCTCACCCAGCTGGCAACACTGGAGTGTGCACGTGGAGATAAACGTTCAAAGTGATGGAGAGATTGTCCATATTATCGAAAGAAAAGTTGATGAAAAGGCTGAATATTCCAACCATGAACCTTTTAGTGAGCCCAAGCGGGAAAGGTTCCTCGATATATAAAGCCAAGACGACTTTTTTTCATGTCATTAAAAGAGGTTTAATATCCATTTAAAGGCTTAGTACTAGCCAGTAAAATGAGCTTTGCTGTCAGCAGAAAGAAAACAAAACATGTTTTGTATTTTTATGCTGAGTTCAGACTTATTCTGTCACTGACAAAAGAAAGTGAAAGAAGTCAGCTCACTCCCCCAGCGTTAGGGGTCGACTCTGGTTCTGTTTTTGACTCTTTCACCTTAGTTGTGTTTGCTTGACCTCTCACTGAACCTAGTTCTTTGCTCCTACTGATAGATGGTGGGCTTATGTTGGTATGTTAAGGTGTTTGTTTGACTTGTGTTGTGAGTAGAACTGTTATGGTTCTTGGAGTCCATCAATGTGTTTCTTTTTTCTTCATTCATTTATTCACATGTATCGTAGTGTTAACACCAGTCCTGCTTCAGCCCTCAGACTGTAGTCGAGAATCGCCTTTTTTATCCACAGTGGAGTGAAGAAATTCTCCATCTAGGTGCGTCTCCTGTCAGGTCGTCATTTAAAATGAACCGATCTTGGAGGCGACTTAAGCGCTTTATACAGAAACAGTGTATCTTTGCAAGTCATCTGTTAAAATCTTATTAAGAAACACAACAACAGAGTCTCATGGGGATTATCCTATCGACTGAGATGGCCCATTATCACGGTAATTAAAGACTTGTTACACCCGCATGTGGCTTTTTTCTAAGCCACAGAGTATACATGTGACATACATGTAACATATAAGTGTGTTTAAGAAGACTGGGGCTACTGTGCAGATATTCTGGGTTTAAAACACAAGGTGCGCATTAAAATTCCTCTAGACATCTCTTCTAGGTTTAACCTGAACATCTGCACTTCTTTCTCAAACATGCGGTAGAATTATAAAGAGACAAGCGTGAATCCAAACAGGTTGCTCTTATTACTCAACAACAGCATCTGGGCATCTCTAATTAGTGTTAAATTAGCCAACATAATGGGACTATTACTTAGTTAAACATGTCCTCCTACCTCCACAAACTGCAGACTGCAGCTATAACATGGGCGTAGGGGTTTGTTCTTACCCATGTAAATATCACTGAACTGAGCCAAGTTAAATGAGGATATGACCGTATTATTAATGACTTTTAAGGCAAACAAAAGCTTTTTTTCATGTCTTGAAGCAGTTCCTTATTTGAATTATTTAATTCACCCCAGACCTCATCAGTTAGATTTACCTCCAGCTCATCCTCCTTGCCCCCTTCATTCCAGACAGGTCTAATATAGTGCCTCATACAAGATCTTATAAAAATAAGATACTGCTGGATCTGTAAATACTAATAAAAGAATTGAATGAATCACCTCCTTTTTAACACTTTAGTGTCAAAGCACATTTCATAAAGAAGACAACTCAATGTGTTTTAGGTAAAAAAAAAAACAAAAAAAAAAGCCTAGCCGCATTAAAGTCGTTTTTAAAAAAACACGGATATTTCCTTATCTAATGGAGAAGGTTTAATGATGCTTTTTGACATTGTCTGTTATTAATGTGTCAACGTGTGTGAACATTTCTCTGCCCTGTGCACTTCCTCTCATTATGCTGAATTGGGCAATATGTTAATGACTCCTTTATTGGTCTCACAGTGAGATTCTAATCCTCCAAACTGATAGACAAATGAATTAGCATCCTGTCAACATTGCCCGTCTTGTTAAAGATAACTAAAGGGCCTCCACTCAAGCGGTGGCAGTCATTGTGCGCAGCTATCAAACACCCATTAGGCCGGGTGCCAGTTGCTTGTCAACTTTTGACATTGCAGTCAGAGAATTGGCGCTGAGCGATGCTCCGAAAGACGCCTCATCTCGTTCTGCTGCATGAGTGATGTTTTTGTTGATCTCTCAATCTTGACCCTTTTGTAGACAAACACACCTTTTTTTTTTTCCTCTCGTGCACTCACTTCCTCGCTTTCTCCTTGCCGCTTTTGTCCTGGGGAGTCATTAGCCATATGGTGGCAAACAGGAGCAACAATGATCAAGACAAAACGGGGACTCAGGAGGGAAGCGCTTGAATTTGAAAGGGTGTTAACTGTGAACATGTTACGAGCGAGGCTAAAGGGGCTAGTTTTGGCTTGGTAGGATCTGGGTGCAATGCTGCAAAGGGCTGGGGGGCATTGGCAGTGTCAGGATGCAGAGACAGACGAGGATTTGGAAGAGTCAAGTATGTCTGAAAGAGAAGTTGTTGGTGGTCTGCAGAGTTGCAGCAGCTGCTCCTGAACACAAATGGAGGAAATTAGACAAAAGGAGGGAGCGAGGACATGGGAGTATGATGCGAGGCGTGCAGGCTCCTCACTTTTTGTCTCTTTGCTTTAATCTGTTGGGAGACACAGTGAAGAAGAGAGAGAACTTGGCCAAAGCCCACGGGTCCTTCAGACCTCCCCCCACTTTACTCTGGCCAACTTGACTAGAAGTTCAGACCCCCCCCCTTCCATCCTGTCCTCCCTAACAGCACCACCACCACTACCCACTCACTCACTCTGTATTCAGCCTAGGTGCTGGACTGACAACAAACCATTCATTGTCGAGGTGGAGGGAAAAGACTGTGGATCTCCCCTGCGCCTTTTTTTGGGGCGGAGGCAGGGGTGGGAAGTGATTGGAGTTGGGAAAAGCGGGTAGGTGGACAGCAAAGGAGAAGAAGGGAGGGTACGGATTCCTGAAATGGTGAAATACGACAGAACAAAGGGGTCAGAAAGAAAAAGTAAAAGAGTCAGAAGAAAGAGACTGAGGGGTGAGTAAAAAGTAGACTGCAAAGGAGGGAGGGATGGAGCTGGAATCACAGAAGGAAGAGAGGGAGGGGGAAGAGAGAGAGAGGGCTACCATGCCGAATGAGCAAGAGAGGCGGAGAGGAAGCAGAGCTCCATCAGATGAAATGAGGTGAAAGTAATTCAAGCATTAATCAAGCCAGGGCAAAAGGGAGGGTATACTGTGTTTTCTCCCCCCTCTCTCGCTGCGGAACTGAAAGACAAGGTGTGAATGAGGCAGCCTACAGTGGCCAGCAGAGAAGCACCACTGGGTCACAGCATCAAATCATGTCCGATTCGAACACCACTGCCGCTTCCACTACAGACCAGGTCAGTTCAAAGTGTCATATTGTGTTTCCGTGTTTGTTTGTTTTTTACAGCTGCCACCCTGGTTCTAAACAGGACTGCTGGCTTTTAGCTGTTACTTGCTCCTCGCAGCAGCTGAAGCTGCCGGAAGCATCACGTTGGAAGTCTCTGAAGTGAAACTTCACGGAATGCCGAAAACGGAACCAAGTTTTGGATACGCATATATTATCTTTAGATCCTTACACAGTAGAGAAGGTTTCTAAAAGCAAATGAGTAAGTGTGTGTTTTTGGAGTATCAAAGCAATGATTGTTGTGCCTGGAGCTGCCTGGACAACGGTACAGGGTCCTGAAAGAATTGAATTCATCAAGACGAGCTATTGTCTACGCCGCCTTATTTTTCGGTGATCATTCAGGGGATCTGTGACGACTCAATACCCCCCACACCACATTAGGAGGGGGATGCAGCTCTTTAAAAAACAAACCACGTGTGGTGGTCCTGAAAAGTTTTATAAGTAATTGCAGTGGGAAGTTCAGGCGGTGCTGTGAGAGATGCGGTTGGTAAGGAAGTGGGTTGGTCTGCCGTGTGTGTGAAAGAGAGTGACAGAGTAGAAAAGCTGCAGCGTCCAGGGCTGATATTTATGCCCTCACATCTCCCACCCTGACGCCCTCCTGTCCCAGAAGCCACTTTCATCTTTGGCAAAGATATCATTCACTTTGCTTTCCCTTTTTCCTGGGCTGACACTTACATCCACCGAAACGTTTACGATAGAATCTGTGGCCATTCTTATAACGGCAGGCGGAGGCAAAAAGTGTGTCATTGTTGTCAGCCAAGTTCTTGTCTCCTGTTTCCAGTTGCTGTTGAAGCCTGAGTCAGCGTGCTATAGTTCTGTGGGCAATTACACACAAAGACACACACCGCAAGCCAAGACAGCAGCTGCTCAGACTGCTCACACAGAAAATTCAAGATGGGTTGTGGGTGGAAGGTGGAAGATATTTACAGCGGTGCGTGTGAGTGTTTGCGTGTGTGTGTGTGTGTGTGTGCGTGTGCGTGCGTGTTTGTGTGTGTTCTCCAAAGCGACGCTCACAACAGGCACCTCCGTAGCGGCCCATGCTAATCCGCTGATTCTCGTCCATTTAAATTTGACAACACACGCATCAATTTTCTCCCGAAGCTGTGACTGACAGGACGGCGCAGACAGCAATTACAGACGCGAAAACACGGGCTGCAGATGCATGTGGGTGCAAATTGGACTCGGTAATTATTGAAGATCAGAGAAATGGTCTTTAAAATCTTTCCTGTCATAGAGGAGTAACAGTAGATACAATTTTTGCTTTTCTAACCTGCATCTTTTAGGAAAACAGAACAATCCTATGGTTTTTGGATGCTCCCTTCTGTAGTTATTTAGCTTACACTGATGGGTCTCTCTCCATTATCACAGGAACTATTGATTCAGAAACTTTTGTGTCAGAAACACTGGTAATATAAACTGGCTTGTTGTCAAAAATGATGCTTTTCCTGCAGCTGAAAACTATTTCAGTTGACCCAGGCAGATTTGTCATCAGTATACAGTGTACATAATACAACACAAACTACCCACAAATCAAGAACTTTTTAACAAAAAAGAAAGCTCCTGGTCGTGCTCCTTCATTCCCGATGTCATTACACGGGTCACATCGTCTCAGCGGTAGACGGAATTCTGCGTGTTGGGACAATAGTTTGAGGTCGTGGGTACGTTTAAGACATGCTTGACTAATAATTGAAGTAATAAGGAGTTCAGATGAATTTTGTAATTGTGAAGAGGGCAACACTGATTGGCTTTGACATATTTTTATGAGATGAAAAAATCCGAGCGGACACCACCGTTGGACTTAATGGAGTTTCAGGAGGTTTTGCGTATCTGTTCACATTTCCTGTATGGTTACAAGCAAATTCCATCCTTGAATCCTGGCTGATCACTGCTGGTCTGCAGCAGCTTAATAAATACGCGGACGCAAATTGTTGGCAAATAAGCAGATTTTCTGCATTATATGGTGTGTTGCCTGATTTGGCCCAATTTATGTGGTAAAGCACAATTCTCCAAATTCTTCAGCTGTATTGGCATTTGTCCTGAGCGTTGCTCCAAACACCTACACCGTCTGTTCTGTTCAAGCTAAATATGCCATATTTGGCCTGATTACCCTTCAGGCTGGAACATCTATAATGCAAATACAAAGTTCTCTAAAGATGTTGGTTTAAAATAGAATGAGCTCAAGCAGCCAAAGTTTAAAATCTGAAACCAGACACAGACTCCAGCAAGGCAGCAGGTCCGCACCCAGAAATTTAGCGGTAAAGGTGGGGGGTCAAGTCAAAACAGACCCAAAAGAGTGAATAAATAAGATCGGCCAAACACTAATACACACACACACAGGCACACACACACATACACAGACTCTTCCATCTGAGGGCAGGTGTTGTAGTTTATGGAGCGGAAGTACAAAGTCATTGTGTTTACTCATTGAAGAGCCCACTACACTAGAAAACAGACACGTGTGGAATCGTGTGTGTGTGTGTGTGTGTGTGTGTGTGTGTGTGTGCGTGTGTGTGCGCGTGTGTGTGTGTGTGTGATTCCTTTGGTGGAGCCAGCCTTTGGTCTCCCTCTGACTGACTGCACTGAGTTCAGCTTGGGGGCTCACAGCTGCCTTAGAGAGCCAAGCAGTCATCCACCACGGAGCGCAGTGAACAGACATGCATGAAACTGCAGCTTCCTGTCAGACATCGAATCAAAATCAACTTTACTTTCTAATTTAGAAATTAGTTATAAAAGACATTAAGTGGTTGGCTTAGCTTAATGTAAAGTTTGCGTTCCATAGGTCAAATGTTTAAACAGATGCTTTAACTCAGATGTTTTAACTCAATTTTTTACGTTAAGTTGTTGGAGACATCACACCTCACCTCAGTAAAGAAGCACAAGGAGAAACATTTCCAAGATGTCTATTCCAACACACAGAACATGGCAGATACTCTGGTCTCAACATTTCGCTTGCTAAAGTTGCCTCCCAGTTTAAAACGTGCTACTGAAGAATGTGGGGTCATGGCAGAGTTGAAAAGTCCAACGACATCAGTGTCAAAACTTTTCCAGTGCCAATACTTGATTAGTAACATGGCCTGTGGATACAATGGTTAAGAATAAGCTTGACCTGTACTCAGAATTTTAGTAAATACATTTAAGGCTGCATCACTGAAGAAACCTCTCAGCTGAAGCAAGAGATCATTTAACTTTCTGCTTGACATTAATGAATGTTGTTAACATCAAGGAATTCTACAGATGACCATAAAGATTCCAGGATTGCATCATTCCCGTAAGCACTCTGCTGCATTAAACCGAACTGCAAACTCCCAACAATCAAGGTCGATTGGCAGTATATCCGCGGTAGCAGAATGTGATGCTACAGTCATTCAGCAGCAGGGCAGAGTTTGTAAATCTGAACTTTTAAGGAAAACTCTGGAAAAAGGCTGATGAGGCTTATTCATCAGCTTTGTCATGGATTTGTTGAAAGAACCAGGGGAGAAAAGAGCTGATGTTGGGGTTCGTCGAGGCAGCATGTTCACCGTGTTAGCAGGAGTGATAATGTTAGTCAAGCTTCTGCGTGTGCGTGTGTGTGTGTGTGTGTGTGTGTGTGTGTGTGTGTGTGTGTGCGCACTCTTGTTGAAGCAGCACACTTGCAGTGCAGGGATTGAGGGCACCTCCACAGAGAGAGTACTTGTTAATGCTGCCTCAAGTGCCACAGTGCAGTGATGAAAACAAGGACAGAACAGAAAGAGTTGGAGAGATGGATGATCGCAGTCTAACATTTTTATTTGATGCAGAAAACACTTTGATTCATTTATATTTTGTCTCATTTCAAAATCTATCAATCTATCATGTCAATGTCCTTGTGTATGATTTTTATTGTCCATCAATTATTTTCCATAATATTGTCCATTTAGTCATCTTATAGGATTAAACTACTGTGTGTGTGTGTGTGTGTGTGTGTGTGTGTGTGTCTGTGTGTGGAGAGGTTTGGGGCAGGTGAACAGCTTGCGATAGCCAACATCTCTGCGGGCTAGTCTCGCGCATCAGTTGGCTTCAGCTTTACCCAACGAAGCCCCATGCCCAAATGATCTTGTTAAGCTAATAAGTGAATAAGCAAATGAAGGGTGGAGCGGTGGAGAAGTGTGTGCAGGGCCGCTGCGGCTCCAGCCATGACCTGCCTTTCAACGCAGCCCAACATGCAGCAATTAGAACAAATGAAAACCAATTTAGGCTTAAGAGTGAAGAGAGAGTCAAAGTGCACGTAGTCTAAAAGTGCAGACTGTTGAACATGGAAGACACACTTTTCTTTAATTTCACTGGGTATAAAATGTGATATGTGTTTACAGAAGACATTATTAAGAATAGTTTTATTTACTTTACACTCTCCATAGTAATGGCAGTTAACAATGAGGCCATTTTTTTCTGTAACCGTAAATGCAAAAATTACTCATTCTGAAGATCAGTGTCGATCGTTTGTCTTGTAACCCCGTTATTTAATTAGGGCAGAACAGATACGTTGAGAAATTAGTGCCTGTGCTTAAAATTTTGTTCAGCGTGTGAATGTGTGAATTTAAGAGTAATAATAAAATAAGTAATAAAATGCACAATATGACTGGCTGCATACCTTCAAATATTCCAAGTTAACTTTTTAACAAGGATCGTCCCACCCTCCAGATTTCTATCTTTAGTTGACCTTAACGACTTTACCGAGCCACAACCCTCAAGTGCTGCCAGAAAACTACAAAAATACCATTCACCTTCATCGGTCTACTGCCATCAGCTGCCAGTAGCTCCTGGAATATCTGATACTGATCAGAACTCTTCATTAATTATACAAATACAGTAAGAAGTCATGAAATATCTTTTGACCCCTGGTTTCTTTCAACTCATGGCCCACTCATGAGTTGGGCTTTTGGGCCATATCCTTTTGTCTAATAGGACATTTTGTATTGCATTTTCTATTTTTTATCAAAAAAGTTGCTGAGTTCAGAGTGCGTGAGAGGTTAATTACCTGTGAGATCATCAACCTTCCAAGCAGGAAGGATAATTACAGATAATTGTATTATTAGAAAGAAACTGTAATACTTACACAATAGATGATAATAAGAAAAGAAAGTTTTCCTTATCCTTTCTCTTTCTTTATATGCTAATATGCTAGAGGTTCTATTATTAAACAGTTTTACAGTCTGCTTATGAGTAGAACAATTTTTCTTTGTCCCAGACATTTTGGTGTAGTGTTTGTTTCCAGAGAGAGTGATTGAGAAACATCATATACATAAATTAATACAAATGTATTTAACTAAGGACATCAGGCTTAGCAAGCTAATAGAAATCTTACAACATTGAAGCTCAACTTTGAATTAAAATTCATGGAAAAACAGCAGGGGGCCTGGGGGGGGGGGCAGGGAGCTGTCAGTAAAATGCCATTGCTCTATAGGAGGTGTCTCTAAATAAGATTCTACCAGACAGTCGACGGCACACCTCGTCAGTAGCTGCAAGACATTTAACAAATCACATTTTGGGAGATTAGCAGGTCGGCCAGAGCTGTGCCTGCTTGTCACTGCTGCATGAATCTGTGGTTTGGAACCCTTTACATCAGGGGTGGGCAATTATTTTGCCCAAAGGGCCACGTTGGGTTTTAGATCTTGATGAACGGTCCGCCCAGGTGGTGCGGGAAACTAACCCCCCAAATGAGGATCGGAGGTTAACTAAAAACCGTGTTTGATGGACTGTTGTCAGAGAAAATATTTTGAAGCCTGTAAATTGGTCCAATTAGAGATGGATGATGAAGCTCCAAATGATGTTTGACCCCACCTTCGTGAGAGGACATGTTAGCATGCTAACCCGTCTAACAATCAAGGTGACAACCCTCTTAATTTGGCTTTTGGAGAAATTATTGTGAAGGCTCTGCGGGCCAGATTAAATAGTTCATCGGGCCACATGTGGCCCCCGGGCCTTAGTTTGCCCTCCTCTGCTTTACATGCTGCAAAGATGCCTGTCATGCTTGTGTGTGTTGTTGGCCAAGAATTTGTGCTTTGTACCACGGTATGTAGCCTTGAAACACTGGTTCGGGGAGTGTGTGAAAATGCAGGTGTGAATTTGTAAAAACGTTTTCAGTGGCGTCGGTGTTTAAGATCATCCTGCTGCCTTTGTGGCGCTGGACTGAGAACATGACGAAAAGAAACAGAGGAGGAGAACCTTTCATTTCAGATGAAATGATATTTCTGGTAGCATGTAAATGATTCTGTGACCTCCAGGATGCATAAGGAGTTTTGCACGATATCTTGATGGAGGTTGAAAGTGAAGGTTTTTGTTGTTTTGCTGCTAATGTACAGAGTTCAACACCACAGACTGACCTCTGTCTGCAGCAAACAGGTAACCCACGTATGGAATTTATTGATAACAGTGCTCAGAAATTGGAAAGCGCCTAGAACTATTATCCCACATCTGTCTGTTAGGAAACGCAGCAGCAGAAGCAGCTCTGTGACTCGCCTTTGCAAAAATGGCGTCATTGCAAATAAAATGAAGAAAAGAGATAAGGTTGGGGGAGTGGTCTTACATAAAGACCAGATGGTCCAAGAGAGGCATGTGACACAAAAATGGGGTGATGGAAGGATATGGAAGGAGGAGTGTGCATCTGTGTGTCTGTCTGACTGAAACTGAATGAACACGGGGCTGGAACTCCTGGGTAGAGTCAGACATCAGGACACCAGGACATTAGGTCAAGGGTTGCCGTAAAGAACGTCAGCATTTCTCTAATGGTTTTTGTTTTTGTTTGACGTCTACTCAGTCTTTAAATCGTGGCTCTGTGTGTTTGTCTGTTGACTACTAGGTCGTCTGGTTTGTTTAGATGGGGGAAGTTTCAGAGTAAAAGTAGTCGGGTGACTCATTTGCCTGTAGCTGAGTTTGGGATTCCTCTAACAATCACGTCAAAGTAAATTAACTGTCAACCTGTTGTCAGCAGTGTTCACATTGTTCACTTTGAAACTTTGGAGTATGGAGAACATGTAGAGAGGAGAGGTTCTGAGTGCCCCAATGTTACAGTTTAAACGTGGAGTTTACATTATAAATTGGTACTCATATGTGCTTTTACTAACCTGGAGGGTAACTAAAATTACTTATGAAAAGATTATTCAAGCAACCTTGCAAATCCAAATGAACAGTTATGACTTTGAAGTTTCATTTAGATGTATTTTATCCCTGACTGCTAATGCTAGCGTTAGCTCATTCAGTGTTTGATGAATTTGCATGTCAGCAATAGTTTCCAGCTCTCCAAATGAAGAGACAGTAACAGGAACAACATGTACTTTGTGGTATCGCTCACTGTCTCTTTCTTCTTTCCTTCCTTCCTTCCCAACTTCCTTTCTTTTGCAATTTGGCTCTCGTAAATGGCCTGAGCATACACCGTCTGGACAGGAGTATTGCCCAATTGAAGCTATTTTTGAAAAGTATATTTCCTAAGTTTGGAGATTTGGCTGTTGATATTATTGTGAGAGAGACATATTAGGACACGCAGCTGCACCCAGGCCTTTTCCATCCAAAGTCAACTCCAGCCGGAGACACGATAATGCAGGACCTGCTGGGATGCTGGATGGGGGCTGCTACTCACACACTGCTGCGAGACCGTCTCCTTGTCAACAGCATGTGTGTTGATCTTCCTGTCTGTCCCACCTGCAGCCTCCAGTCCTGCTCAAAGGAAGGTCAAAGAGAAATTGTCTTTGTTTTCCTCTCCTGACATGCACGCACAGCTGGACTCAAAGACGGTCCAGAGCTGTTTGAGGGGGAATATGGCAGCTGTTTCTTTTGCTCTCTGATATTTCTTCTTTCGTTACTCATGCTTGGCATCGTGGAAGGGCTGAACCACGACACCAAAATGAAGATGCTGCTTGTTGCGTTGTGCTTGTTTCCGTTTTGTGCTGATGAACAAGGTCAGATGTCTTGTTCTTTATGTACTTGTGATGTTTACTGACTATAATGTTCACTAAATCACTATTTTAATGATGTATTTACCGATTAAAAAGTGAACACAATAAGTTTACTCATCTTAACAACGAATTTGACCAATATTTGATAACTGTTTCTTTTTACACTGAGGGATGTTGTGTCAGCTATCGAGGCCGTGTCTCTCCTCTTCCTTGACAGTCCTCTGCAGGAGTGTGTGTGAGCGATCTTAAAGGACAGTATTTCTGCATCTGCACATCCATGAGCATTTTCACATATGGCGGCTAAAGTGAAAATCAGAGACAGACACAGCTGAGGTCACAGAGGAGGTCAGGAGAGAGCGACCATCTGATGCCAGCAGATGGAGTGATGGAGGGAGAGAGGAGAGGAGAAGCTCCAAATCAAGACACCACATGCTTAAAGCCTGTTCTAGAGAGGCTGATTTCACTTTACATCATATTTGGATCAGTGCGTTCACCCCAGACCGGATAGAAGAGGAAAAAAAAGAATAGCTAGCCTGAATTTCATTTAACTGATTTTATGATCTGTCTTCTTTATAGAATGGTGCCGTTCCTGGTGAACCAGTAAAGAAGGATGAAAACTCCCGGAGAGGGAACTGGGGTAACCAGATTGAGTTTGTGCTCACCAGCGTGGGCTATGCTGTGGGCCTGGGCAACGTCTGGCGGTTTCCCTACCTCTGCTACAGAAACGGCGGCGGTAGGCACTCATGTCTGATTGATTTGCTTGTACGCTGCTTAGGGGCAAGAGTAGAAAATGTCAGCTTCAGCGGCGTGGGTTCATCATCTCACGCTTGCTCAATACAGCCGACAAACAGTGCAGAGTGAACGCACCATCAATATACACAATAAAAGTATGCTGTGTGTTTAGGATGAGCCAGCTGCTGCTAATGCTGATGCGAGGCTTCAGCTGCACAGCTGTTCTACAGAAACTCATTTTCAATTATGATCCATTGTGTTCTGCAGCTGCCTTCTTTTATTTTTGGAAGCGTTCTTTTATCAAGGGATTTTAAAAACACAAAAATGGCCATCACCCAAGTGGAGTATCCACTCGTGTCAAATGGAACCAGGAGCTCACCGCAGCCCCAACCTCACCCCCCAAACAGACCTTTGAGGACCACCCAGAACATTCAGAAATGTATATTCTGGTCCACACTAATTAGCATTTGCAAGAACACACACACACACACACACACACACACACTAATACACACCCCCTGTATGGATGAGCGTCTGGTCCTGATCCAGCGTGAACCACTGCACCAGTGTGATCTTCAGCGCTGCTGCTCAGGCTCGGCTGCACGCTCTCTGACCTCTCTGCTCACTCAGGGGAGGGTATGACAGATGAGCCTGCTTTGTTCCATATCGTTATTTATTTCTTCTGAACTCGCTCGTCGCCATAGTATGTCTTCCAGACATCTCGACTTGAGAGAAACATCACTTTGACGTTGCTCGGTGAACATTCACGCCGCACCGGAATGGCGAAACAGCACGTGTGACAGTGGATGCTGATGTGGACCCGGAAAGCTGCCACTTTGACACCCTCAGAGTTTGCTAGTTGTCGGTTGTGTTTTTTTGTAGTCGGTTAATATATATTTGCGGTCCTTTTTTGGAATTTACAGAGCACTGTAACGCGATATAATTTCGACGTATGCTCAGCTGCTGCTTTCATGTGCCTTACACTATCCGTTCATACAGTTAGAAAAGCTTTCTGTTGCCCTCAGGCGCCTTCATGTTGCCATACTTCATCATGCTGGTGTTCTGTGGCATCCCCCTCTTCTTCCTGGAGCTGTCCTTTGGTCAGTTTGCCAGTCTGGGGTGCCTGGGAGTTTGGAGGATCAGCCCGATGTTTAAAGGTCAGCGTCAGTGCTGTCCCCCGGCTTTTATTTGGGGACGTTTCTTGATGTGGCACAGGCATTTCATATTTCTTTAGCAAAGACACAAAATTAGATTCTCCTGACACTACATGTTTTAATAATTAAGAGCAGATATTATACTTTAACCATCTGTGCCCTTTCCTCCATCAGGGGTAGGCTATGGAATGATGGTGGTGTCCACCTACATTGGAATTTATTACAACGTGGTCATTTGCATCGCCTTCTACTACTTTTTTATGTCCATGACAAACCTACTGCCATGGACCTACTGCAATAACCCCTGGAACACACCGGACTGCAGCGGGGTGGTAGGCAAACACGGCATGCTCAACACTAGCCTGGCTAACGCCACGAGCTTAGTGACAGAGGCCGTGAACCACACCAAGAGGACCAGCCCCAGTGAGGAGTACTGGAAGTGAGTCACACTAAGCATGTTTAAATAATAGTCACATTGTTAAGTTTGTTTAAAAGTACTGTAATTATTTAAACAGAGTAAATATTAAAATATTTGAGTATTATTTGTCATATGTGTTCTTTAGGTATTTTGAGTTGCTTTTATATAATTCAAATGCTTCTTCTTTCATAGTAATTCTTCTTGCAAATATCCATGGACACAACAACGAGTGAACTTGTCATTTTAGGTACTATGTGCTGAACATCTCTGACGATATTGGGAACTTTGGAGAAGTGCATCTGCCCATCCTGGGCTGCCTGGCGATCTCCTGGATTGTTGTTTTCCTCTGTCTCTTCAGGGGCGTTAAGTCCTCTGGCAAGGTACTCGCCCCCACATGCCTGCACACGTGCACGCTGGACTGTTTTCACAACACGTTTTTAGATTTTCACTAAGTGATGCACCTGAAAGTAAGCTTGTTGCGACTCGGTGTGTACGCAGGTGGTATATTTCACGGCTACCTTCCCTTACGTTGTTCTCACCATCCTGTTCATCCGTGGCATCACCCTGGATGGAGCCATCAACGGCATCAAGTACTACCTGACGCCACAGTGGGAGAAGGTCCTTGACGCGAAGGTATCCACACGCAGGCAAACAAAGCGCCGCAGCGGAAATGGGAATTGATTTGATCTCTTTTTCTGTCTTGCTGTAGGTGTGGGGAGATGCAGCATCACAGATCTTCTACTCTCTGGGCTGTGCTTGGGGGGGTCTCATTACGATGGCTTCTTATAACAAATTCCACAACAACTGCTTCAGGTTGGTTCCAACTACTGGTACAGCTGTAGTAGTAGTAAAGCTAAGGGAGTTTACAGATGTAGATGGTCATTTGTGCACGTGAAATAGTCTTGTGGGATATTACTAGTTGATATCCCCATTTAAGAAATCTTTGTATTACTGACATGGATAGAAAATGGTAAGCTAAAGTTATACTTTCATGAACTGTGCAATGAATGGCGTGACTGATTTATTTACTTTTTATTTCTCTACGTAGGGAGCAGGTTTGCAAAGTGAAGTGAATATTAGCTGGTTAGTCTGTAACCCCTCCTGCTGTAAACACTACAGGTAGACATATTAGTTGTGTGGTATCCAGTTGAGGTTGTGTAGACTAGCATCCTGGTATTTGAAGTCTGATGCCAGAAGAAGAAGAGTTAACTTGAAGTGGAAAGTTAGAGGAGAATGGTGTGTAGAGCTAGCGTGACAGCCACAGGTCTCCGAAAAGAAGGTGAGGGAAGGAGGGACAGGAGGCTGGACAGAGATAATGTGGTAGGAAGCCGGCTACATGTGCTTGAATGTCAAGGGAATGAGCACAGAAAGATTAGGATAAAAGAACTGGGACAGGAGGGCCGATAAGGAGATGTCATTCACTCTTCAGAGCTCGACCACACATGCTGACAGTGTTGGACCCGGGGTTTGGAGGGGGCTGTAGATAGCATTTGTTGGGCTGCCAGAAGCTGCTGCTATCTGCACAGGCAGCTGTACGGATGCCTAATCAGTTTGTGTGCTGCGGCTTTGTCCTTGTGGAGTCTGTCTCTCTGCACTCCAAACACCACCAGTTGGTTGTAGAAGTGCAGTGATTGTGGGGCTGAACGGGAGCTCAGTGGGGAAAAAGAAAGCGGCAAAGTCATCGAAAATATCTTGATAGGAAGAGGTGTGAAAAACAAACTGTTCAAGTACACCATTCCCCACATGAACTCGAGCAAAGTCCACGTGTGAGCTTTGGGGGAAGCGTGGGAATAAAACAGGTTCTAGATTGAGCAGGAAAGGGTTTTGGAGCAGAAGCAGGAATGAAGCCATAATTACTTTTAGTAACCCAAACAGAACCCAGTTTGCTGTCATGAGGAGTAATCCTTCTGTGTACCTTTCCCAACATTCTTCACTTGAAACAGAGACAGCATCATCATCAGCATAACCAACTGCGCCACCAGTGTGTATGCTGGCTTTGTGATCTTCTCCATCCTGGGCTTCATGGCACACCACCTGAACGTCCCCGTGTCAGAGGTGGCCGACCACGGCCCAGGCCTGGCCTTTGTGGCTTACCCAGAAGCCCTCACGCTGCTCCCCATTTCACCGCTGTGGTCTCTGCTCTTCTTCTTCATGCTCATCCTCCTGGGACTTGGAACTCAAGTTTGTAACCTCTCTGATCACCTCAAAGCCATGCTCATACGGTATGGGATTATACTAAAGACAAAATGAGTGTTTTTTTTTTGTTCCTGCCCTCATAGTTCTGCCTGCTCGAGACTCTGGTGACAGCCATCGTTGATGAGATCGGTACAGACTGGATCATCAGGCACAAGACCATCATCACCTTGTTGGTGGCCATAGCTGGGTTCTTGCTGGGCATTCCACTGACGACGCGGGTAAGTCGTGAAACACACTGCTAAGTCTCTGACTCATTTTGATTCATTTGCGGTTTGCTGTGTGCAGGCAGGAATCTACTGGCTGCTGCTGATGGACAACTACGCTGCCAGTTTCTCCCTGGTCATTATCTCCTGCATCATGTGCGTCTGCGTCATGTATGTTTACGGTAAGGACTGAGACAATGCCATGTACTTCATTCGGTCCACTTTCATTATCAGCTGGGGAATTTAAAATGTCGGCCTTGTGTTTGACATGCTTTACGTACATTTTGAGTTCATGTTTTTGCTTTTATTGCAGGTCACAGGAAGTACTTTAAAGACGTGGAGATGATGCTGGGCTTCCCACCTCCTTTGTTCTTCAAAATCTGCTGGAGATTCATTTCCCCCATCATTATTGCTGTAAGTGTGGTTAGATAGGGTCAGAGGGTTAAGTAATTGTACGTTACTTCTGCAGGGAAGAAAGGTATGCTAGTCTGTCAACGCGCGGAATGTTGACTCTGTGGTGCTAATGGTTTCCTGTGGTGCTGACGCACATCTGAGCGCTAATCTTTTTGGCTACTGATGCCTTTTCCCACCATAAACAAACCTTTGTGACTGGGAAATGGGCACGTGGAGCTGATATCAATGGTATTTCCCAAGCAGGCTGTGGCTTTAGTCTACTAAGCTGCTGGGCAAACTAATGAATGCATTGTTCTGCATTTTTGTGCACTTCAGTATGCAGATTACGCTCTGCCCTCCAGGCCTCCTGATGTACACTACCTGTAAGCAGTTTAGAACTTGCACTTGGAAGTCGCTTTGCACTGACTCCCCTTTGCTCTGTTCATTCCAGTCCAGCTGGAATCTGGAGACTTAAAGCCCATCCAGAACATGTTTTCTGTTCTGTTCTGGCTTCTTACTTTATACACAGGTTTTAGGTCATTATCCTGCTATAGGAAGAACCTCTGGCCGACTAGGCCCGTACCAGAGGGTGCTGCATGAATGCAGAATGCTGTGGTAGCTGTTCTGGTTGAGGGTGCCTCTCAGGGTGCCTCTCACTGAGGGTGCACCTTCAAGTCTTCTCTTTCCAGGTGAAACTGGGACTGGCCCCTACAACCGCTATTAGGCCTGGAGCTGCCTTCCTGTCGTCCAGCTGTCATGCAAGCCGTTGACCCTCAGAAACGCGCCTTCTGACTGTTGTGGCTGCTAATCCTCTTCCTGTCAGCGTCTATACTTAGAAGGAAACTGCTCTCAATGAAACCTTGACTTTTTTTCAAACTCTCTGTCGGAAAGAGCAACAAGTGTTGCCTCTCTTTCATCATTGCTTTATTACAGCAACACAATACTTTCTGCAGTACAGTTCTGGCCAAATAATGCTCACGAGGGTATGGTACCAGTTCTACGTTCACTCGCAGGGAGGCAGTTCATCAGTGACCTGTAAATCGCTTAGATTTCCATCCAAAAATGGAAAATGAGGGTGGGTGGGGGTTAAAGTGGAGTTAAAGTGGAGGTTTGTTCAAAAATGATTCGCTTAAGTCTACCTCCTCTCTCTCTTTCTCTCTCTCCCTCTCTCTCTGCAGTTCATTCTGGTCTTCACAGTGATCCAGTACAAGCCCATCACCTACAACGACTATATTTATCCCGGCTGGTCTCTGGCTATCGGCTTCGCCATGGCTTTGTCCTCAGTCATCTGCATACCCATTTATGCCACGTACAAGGTTGCTCGGTCCCCAGGAGCCACCTTCAGAGAGGTACAGCAACCTGTCACCAGTGTTTGAAAGACTAAACCACAGTCTGACACAAAGTTTATGCATCCGCAAACGTTTTTACCTAAAAGTTTATTTAATTTGTAAATTGAATGTATTGGGTAATGACGCCGTGGTGCGAGGTGCAGCTGCCCCACAGGATGAAGGTTTGCCTCCTTTTTGCACGCCCGTCCACCCTCTGCAAGGGGTTGGTTTTCTTCCATACTCATGCAAATGTGGATTTGGTTTCCCTCCTTTTTTTTTCCAGCGATTGAAGAACGCCTGCCGCTCAGATCCAAACTGGGGCCCTGCCTTGAAAGAGCACCGGACGGGTCGCTACGCCCCCATGACCTCTGAAGACGCTGTGGAGGGTTGTCCTCTCAAGGAGAAGGAGGAGCTAAAGGAGGAGCAGAAAGAGAGGAAAGATGACATCAGCCTCACCATCCAGGGAAGCAACGGCTCGACCAACACACACAACAACCCCAGCCCCAGTGCATGAGCGCCACTTTGCGCCTCCCTCTTTGCCTCCCATGTCTCATGTCCTCCGCTTCCTCCCTCTCCTCCATCCTCACTCCGCTTTTCCACAGCCCTCTGTGGGGGAGATCCCATTTGCTGGAGACCTTTACATATTGTAAGGGCTTATTATATCTATCCTAACTTCTGTCTGTGTGTTATCTCTGCATATGCTAAGGAAAACAAATGGGTCATCATCCAAAAGCTTTGGGTGTATGTTAATGTGTGTGTGAGTGCCTGGGTGTGCTGTTAATTTGTTACACATAATTTAATAATAATAATGCATTCTGGGGTCCTTTTTTGTAAAACATGAATATTTCATCTCCATGTGCAGTTGAGGTGCAGTAGCGTCAGATGGCAAAAATAGAGACACACACTGTTCTCCTTTATTCTCTTATTCAGGCATGTTTATTGGATCGGAGACCTTTTCATAGAGGTGATTTACATTGTGATGTGATGCACACGTGCACACGCGTCGAGATGCGGAGTCAGCTCAGTTGTGTGGCCAGTAAAAGAGATGGTATACATTCACACTCTCATGATATTGTAAGATTTGCAGCACACAGTGACCTCAAACATAGCTGATCTCGAGTTTCAGACAAAGCAAATCATTGTTGTTCAGTATATTTTACAGTGCACAAGGTAAATTACAGTATTTAACCAGTGCAGATTGGGATTAACACTCTAGGCCACTATTTTCTAACTGTTTTCCTCTAAAGTTGGGTGGCTCAGATGCAAGAAATAATCGTTCTGACTCCATTTTGAGAACATCAAAGTGTACTTCTGGTATTAATGACAAAAGAGCCTGTTTCTCAGGGTCCAAGTAAAGTACTCTGCTTTATTCTTGTGGAAACCCAGCAAGGATCAAAACACACACAAAACAAGTGGAGGCAACCTTGTTCAAGTGCCATCTAATTTCGAGGCATTACTTTACGAGTGAAATGCATCTTGGGATGTGGTGTATATAGAAGGTAGTTTGTATCACAGCCCCACTGAGGCTTTTTACCAAAAACAGCAGAGCCGAGCTGCCGTGTTTTTGGTAAATACACTGTATATCTCAGAGAGAATGGCACGGCTGATGCCCTCTTTTAATGTTCTGATGGAAATGTGCTAGAAGGCAGAGTGATACTGCTTGTAACCGCAAGAATACAGATAAATTCACATGTAGTTTTAAATGTATTTGTCTAGGATCAGTCTCTCATTATCAACAACACAACACTGGTAAATATGTTTATCTAGAACAAAAAGAAGGTAAAACTGCAGATTCACGACGAACCGTCTTTACCCTCTCTTGTTTCTTACTCGGTGTGGTGGCCTCTTGCTAGCGGCTACATTTAGGAGGGTTTGCCGCCCATCCTCATAAATTGTCTTAGCAGAAAGGACAGGTCAGGCGATGTCAGGGCAGTTGGAACAAATACGTACGGTGCAGCCTGAAACTGCTGTTGTGTTGCTGCTTTTTGCTGAAATTAAAATCAAATATTCTTTCAACAGTCCAAAGGCAATAACCCCAAATGAATGGGGTCCATCGGTGGACATTTCCAGGTCCCACCATAGATGTTTGATTGGCCCACACCAGCACGTCTCCAGAGGTGTCCCTAGGACACTCCTGTGTGCTTGGGACCCTTTCTGGTCGATATGGTATTCTGCTGTTAGTGAATGTTTGGCTCAGTCTGAGGTCCTCAGCTGTCGGGGTCAGGTTTTCATCTGCTCCTTTCAGCTTTCCCTCACCCTCTGAGCAATGTCCCTGTCCCAGCTGCTGAGAAACAGCACGATGCTACTGCCGCCGCCGCCACCACCGCCATGCTTCACTGTGGTGATGGTACTGGGCAGGCGAAAGGTCGTGCCTGGTTTCCCCCAAACATGATGCTTAGATTTAAGTCCAAGCCTCTCATTCTTTATGTAATTTTTCTTTGCACCCTCCAGATAAATATGTAAACTGGATTTCTCTGATATCCACTGTCAGACCCTTACAGTGACAGGTGTGTGTCTTTTCAAATTAGGTCCAGTCCATTAAATTGATGACAGCTGACCTCCATCAAAGGGTCTGAATGCTCGTGTTATTGCAATATTTTAGATTTCCTTTGGTTAAAAAAGTGAGACCTGTAAAAATGATCCGATCTTTGTGTGTGAGCCGTCAAATCATGTATAATCAAAGAGAATCAGTGATCAACGACACTAACTGTGATACAAACTGTTGTAGTAGACTACATGCAAAAGGAACGGTAAACTATCAAAAATATCAATTTTAAGAGTTATCGGAGCACAACTATTAATCTTTCTCGATAAAAACGTAAAATCGCGTCAGAATAGTGGTTTTCCGACACCGCGGTGTAGTTACACATCTAATCCACTAGATGGGGATATGATGACACTCAGGGTAGTAACAAGTTTGAAGTAAACACAAAATATGCACAACAGAAGCGAAGATTCCTGTACTTACAGTGCCAAGAAACTAACTAGATGAAGTGAAGATTATCAAGAGCACAGTGAACATTTACATGCCAGGAGGATACATCCAGGTATTGCACAAGAAACTTGTGGGATTGTTTTCAGGAACACTGGCCTTTGCCATTAGAGAAAAAATACTGTTGCGTGAGAGTTGGTTTTCCTAACTATATATTCACATGATGCATTTTGTGTTGGTCTTTATTTTTGATTAAACGAATTCCAAACCAGGTGCTTTTTGAGACAACCAATACCATGAACGCTCCATCGGTTTCATCTGCGGAAACATGACAAAGTTGGATTTTATGTGCTGCAAAAACGTGAATATGATCTTCTTGTTCTCAGTGTATTTGGGACAGTGTGTAGTTCAGTCTGTTTGCTCCTTGTAGTTGCCTGTCTGGTGCATCCATGCTGTAGTAAGTGATGTTATTGTGCTGTCTCTCCACCAGCCCTCTGCCCTGTCTCCCTCAACTCTCCCTCCCTTTGTACAGTGATGTAAAAATATATATATATATGATGGGACTGTTTGTGTCTACCTTTTGCATTTTTTTTTTCTTTTTAAAGTGTGTTGGTGTGTTTTTGCAGGTCAATTGAGAGTGGGTGTGGTTTCATTTTAGTTTTTCATTTGTCATTTCTTGTAGTGTTGCTGTAGCTGACATTTGATGTACTGTGTAGTGGATTAGCTGCTGAGCCTGCGCATAGAGCAGGCGTAGTGTCAGTATTGGTGTCAAAGTACCTCTAACCTACCAGATATAGAATTATTCTGCTAATAATATATATTCTAAGAAAGGTTTTTTTGTATGAAAGAAGAGGCACAAACGACATATATCACCTTCAGATTTTAATCCTCATTTGTTGTTTTCACACCATTTAATCCCTTTCTGAAACAAAGCTTTGGGACAAAACTTGAAATCAAACTTTTTTTTTTTTTATTCTAATAGTATTATGGGAGTCATACCATGCTGCCAATTAACACATCTGCTTTTCGTTTTTTGTTTTTTGTTTTTTTTTAAGAAAATTTGCTAAATTTAATTAGAATTGCAGATTGACTTGGATCTACTATCAGATATTCTTGTCAAACATGATGCCATATTCTGATGTATTTCTCTGTATATCTCACGATGGTGGCAGATATGATCAGCTCCCTTTTAAAAAATAAATAAATAAATAAATAACATGGCAAATTTCCTATTTTCTCACTGCTGCTCATACAAGCCTAAACATCAGCACTTTAGAAGAAACTGGAAACGGTTACACTCGTGGGTCACACTTCCATTGGGGAGGAGAGAGAAACACACAGTGTGGGTACAAAGGCTGGGAGAATGAAGTGTATACTGGGAGTAGTGGAGAGCGGCAAAGCACACACAGGGAAAGAGCACATCTCCTGGTCCTCTGTATCTTAGCTATCTGTCTATCTAACCGTGTCTGTTCTTCAACATTTAGGGCCAAAACCCATTGAAATGTTTAGTCCCGTCAGTTGTATATTGTTAACTGTTCGATTACAAAATGGTAAATAAAATCTATTTTAAAAGATCAGCATGCTGCACTGTGCTCTGTGTCCTGGTGAAAGCTGTCAAAAGCTGCACGTCATTTGTCGCTGATGATGGAAGCTCCGACAGGTGGATTAAAGCAGCGCTCCTTTGGTCCTGAAGGGTCATCAGCTGTTACCATGCTGAGGAGCAACTGCGACAGAGCTTTTCATTCAAGTCTAAATGGGTTTGCAAGAGTCATTGCAGGGGTTATTTTAGTTTTTGGTTTCTTATTTATTCTGTCAGGAAGATTAGAGCTGTGGGAATCACTGAGGAGGAACTTAACTGATATTCACCTAAGAAGCTCATCTTAGAGAATCCTTTATTCTTAGAAAAAAGCTGTTGTTTCTGTTTTATTCAAGCATTCTTCACCACGTTTTTGTCGTGGTACATGACAGAACTAGTCCAGTGTGCCATTATGAAAGATCAACAGAATTCTGGCTCCAGATTCTGTGCTGTTGACTCGCCTTTGTGACCCAGTCCCCACTCGGTTTCGCCTACAACTACAATTAGATTCAGTGAGAAAAGAAGAACTGAGAACAATTCAATAAACAATGTGGGAACTGTCTCTGCACCTAACCAATCATACTGCAACAAGGTCGAGCTGAGATAAAGACGTTTATTCCAGAAGGGAGCTTAAACATCTCCCACAGCTCCAAGTTGATGATCGTTAAGAAGAGTTAACAAAAGTTAGGATAGACATAAAACTTAGTGTTGCCCAGTGATGTCAAAAATCCTGGTAAATAGTTGAATCTAGTATAATTTTAAAAAGCAACAAGCACTTTCTGTTTGCTGTCGAGCCCATCGGTTGTTCAGTCATTCCGGGAATGAACAGGCCACAGTCGGGAGTTTTAATGATGGCGGGAGGAAAGGTCGTGTCCTCAGAGCGGTGCTGCTGAGGAGGTGCTATAGGGCATTGCTTTTACACTGCTGTAACTTCTGCTTCTGGCAGAAAGTAATTTTCTTGCTTGCGGCACCACTGAAGCACTTAGTTTGAAAGGTGGCTCCAGCTGTGGTTGCCCGGCTTGGAAAGAGCCCGATTGGGTCACCGTGCTGTGTGCTGCTCCGTGACTTCTGGCAGATTTAATATATACGTTGTCACTTGTGCAGTTAAACTTTCATTAATGGAGTCGGAGCAGAAGTGAAAGAGAGTGATTCTGCTGGAAAGATCATGTCAGAGATGGATGAACAATGTTAATGTGCTTCATTAAAGGAGGCTCTGGTGTTGAGAGCTTTTCTCTATTAATGTTTTTTTTTTTTTTTTTTTAAATGGTAAAACTTTTAATTATTGATTACTGGTTTGTGTAATTTATCACATAATGTGCCAAACACTGTTTTGTTTCAGGATTCTGTCTGCAACGATTTGTAACCCCTCTGCCTTCTCTCGTTCATCCATCAACTGTATCAGTTTATATGAGCAATTTTCTCGTGACATTGAGTGAAAGAAGTCACCCATCACTTTCAGGGCTGCAGCATGGAGGCAGATGCCCACGCGCCCCCACGTTCACCATGAAAGGCTCTATTTTTATACACAGCGAAAGAAACGTCATTTTTCATTGTATAGGATCATTATTTTGAAATCCATCTGAAATGCCTTCTAATGTGTTACAGACTGAGGATGCAAAGAAAACTCATGCGTAGCATGCGTGTAAAAAGTGGACTAATTTGAGGTAAAGACTGCCTCAAGTGGCCATTTCAATCACTGCAACCATTTCCCCTCCAGTTCTCTGCACTGGTACGTTTGAAAAAGACCCAGACTTTCTTTTTTGTTCAGGCACTTACATGATGTGAGCCTGATTACTGAGCACCACATGATTATCTGCACTCACCCTCCAACCATTTCCTTTGTTGACCTGAGTATATATACTATGTCTTTTTGCAGCTTGTTCTTCAGCTTTTACTTCTCTGAAGACCAAAGAACATGTTGGCTGTTAACGGGGAGCAATTTTGGAGCGAACAAAATGTTCCAGCCTTATTGAACTAATGTGGTTCTGCCATTACTGAGGCTTTTACATCAAGAAGTGTGCGCTTCTTTAACAGGTACGAGAACATTGCCTTTTTTTTCCCAAAAGGACGCCTTTGCTCTTCTGTGCAAGAAGAGCAAAGGCGTCAGGCTCTCTGAGCGCTGACAGGAGAGAATTCTGTGGGGAAATATGTGGGAAACTTTCACCGGTGTGAGTGCCTGTCACCTTGCTGGAGCCAGAAATGGGGGTGAAAAATGAACGTCCGCTACTCTTTTGTCCCTTTTTTCCCCCCCTCCCAAAATGATGTATGGTTTCATCTCAGGAAATCAGAGCTAAAGTCCAACTTTGCCCTGCACAAATCACCTTGGTGCCTCTGAATTTGGGTTCACCTCATGTTATCTTGATGTTTGGACAGACGTGACACAGACCAGGCCGCTGAATATGGATCTAGTATTAAAAAAAAAAAAAAGGAAAAAGTTTACTTCAGAACGATCTTAAAGGTGAGATTTTAGCCCAAGTGACAATGTTGTAGGTGTGTGGTTAGTTTAAGAGTGGGATCGTTATCCGCGCTGTCACTGTCACTAACCCTCTTTAGCCTTCGCTCTGGCTCGTTGTGGTGCCGCCCTGCCCACATCGACTGATATGGATCAGTAGGTCTGGGGAGTTTGTCTTGACTGCAGACGGCTGGGAAATGGGCTGTTCATCACTTTAATGGAAGAGTATTGATTGGTGCAGGAGCACAAATACTCGTCTGCAATAGTAATGGACTTCCTCAGATTTCACACATGAAAGGTTATCAGGCGATATGTGAGAGACACCTGTAACTCACTTCATTAGCACCTGTTTGTCTGTTTGGAGAGGGAACAGAAACAACTTCATTCAAAGTCATACTTGCTCAGATTTACACACACACATGAATATAGGTTCATGTTATTGAAAAATGTGCAGAAGGAACAGATACACCGCCTCTAGACGCTACTTTGTTGAGAGAACAAAGTCGTCAACAGCGTTCGTTAACAGAACGGAACATCAGACATCACAGTTTTGACACGTCCTTTCTCAGAAGGGTGAATTTTGATTCATCTCCTGGAATGACAGTGAAAAGAAACAGCATAAATCTATAAAATCTAACAAATCTAATAGAAAACACACGGCTGGTGGAGAACTGTGCTCCTTAATTCGACGGGGTTTTTTCTGCATAAGCTGCTGCTGTTGACCTGCAAACATCAGCGTCTGTGGGGTGAGTGTATCTCTCTAATCTCTTTATTCTGGGATCTCACATCTCAAAATGACTGCCATCTGTCAAGGTGTGAGGACCCAAACGATGGAGCAAAACGCATTCATCTGTGCGCCTGTGCATGTGTGTGCGCGTGTGCGTGCGTGTGTTTGTTGTGGAGTTAGCAAATCCTAATAACATAAGACTCTCCCAGGCTGCATTTGGTTTTATTTGACAACCCCCCCCCCAGTGATTAGTGGAACAAATGTCTGCCCGTCCCTTCAAAGCTGTTGTTTTGGCAGCTATAAAGCTTTCAGCTCATGCATGCTTTCCTTTGGGAGATCGCTGTTTAACAAAAGAGTGTGTTTGTGTGCTTGTGCATCACTGATTCTAATAAAGGGGGGGAAAAAAAAAGAAAAGGGGTCTTTTACTCACCTTGCCTTCATTTATATCGGTCTGCGAAATCCAATTACAGCCTGCTGCCCAGATACAGATTCAGCTTTTCCTTCACCACAGACCTGACTGACAGGAAGGAATTCTATCTTTGTCATTTTTAAAAATGGATCTATTCAGGCAGCCATGGTTTTGTGTTTCCCCCCGAAAGGCTGCTTGTGATTCCATTCTGCTCCCGCATGTTGATGTCTTAGAATTCAGGCGTCTGGCGCCTGCTGGCTTTGAACAAAAACACTTTCCTGCTCGCCTATTTGACACGCACGGCCAACGAGAGCGGCGCGACAACAAAGAGGCGTCATTAGTCATTAGAGTTTGGACTCGGCAGCTTCGTCGTCCCTCTCTGCTGCAGACGCGCCTTCGTTGCCGCTGCGAGCTGAGGAAGACGACCTGCGTAACTGCAGCTGGTGAGCACTCAGTCAGTGTGGCAACCCGCAACTTCGCTGCAGTTTGGAGGATTCAAACGTGCAACCTTCACACGAGCTGTAGTAAGTGACGTTATCGCCAAAGTGGTCTTCTTTTGTGGCCCTAACGCACAACTCTTTAGCGAAGTTTATGACCCAGTTTATGTCGGTTTGAGCATACAAATAGCCTTGGGGGTTATGATTTAATGTTTGTTGTTTTTCCTTGAAAAAGCGAGTTAAGAGCGTCAGAAAAAGATGAAAGCTGGTGAAAGGCTCTTGCAGACGTTTGAGTGTAATGTTAATTATCCCGTGGATTGAAACGGGTCCGCGGTGGCCCCGAGGGGGAGGGAGGAGATCATTAAAATCCTTGCTCACACAGATACGGCGGCGCTTTCGAAATCAAAGACACGCATTTACAAAGCGAACGAATGCACCTTCTCCTGCAGGAGAACCACGCACCTGGGTGTTAAAGCTGCTAAATGTGGGTCAGCTCACTTTCAATCACCACGCTGTCTGACGTGGGATCTTTTGGATCTTTCCAGCCTGGAGTGTTTTTAGTAGCTGAAACTCTGTGAGGCTCCTGGGTTCTTGGAACCGTGGGTGGACAGGTCCAATGACTATTTGATTATCTCAATAACCTGAATGTTTCTAGGAGTCCACACATTGTGTTTTGGGTATTTGATGGCTGGCACTGCTCAAAGATTCTTCTTAACAGTGAATGAAAATCTAATGAGCACGTTATCACCAGTCTGAATGGTGTTTTCTGAGCTGAACCTTTGGTGGATATCAGGCATTCTAAAGATTATTCTTGTGCTTTTATAACTAAAGAAATGCAGATACACGTATAAGTTGTCTCATTAATCTAGTTTTGAGGTGTAATGGTTGTTATTTATCACAAATACAGATATGAGTGTGCTATAATATCCAATATTCAGTGTTTCAAACTATTTGTCGTATTTTCTTCAACTTTTGATTTATTCTCAATTGTTCCTGTATCTGTTTACTTCCCGTTGAACATTTTTGTTTTGATCTCGGAATAAATCTTAAAAAAGAAAACCCTACTCCTCTTCTGCCCCCCTGCATTTCATCCATACAGAACACCATATGATGGAGACTTCCCCCATTTCTCAGCTGTCCTCTTTGTTGCTGCCTGCAGCCTTTCTCACAAAGCTTCCATCTTTTCCAGGATAAACTCAAACAACAGAAGAACGACCCTGGTTGTCAGCGTTGTTATGCTGTTCATCTTGCTGTAATGATTCCTGATCATTGCCTCCTATTAATACTGCAGGCCCACAATAACACAGGTGTTTACTGCTGTATCCCTGTTTTTCCAGCTGCTGTAAACAGCCACCATTGTTTGCCCTGAAGCCCCAATAATACCCACAGCGCACCAACAAGACGGCACCATCTGCTCTGGAAACCTTAACGAGATCTTTATGTATGATTATCAAGGGCTGTAGCGAGAGCACAGTGCTTTTGGGAAAACAAACAAACAAACAAACAAACAAAAAAGATCAGTTCTCCCTGAAACAAGATCCTGTGCACAGACAATTCCAGAGAGAAGCTCAGAGAAGCCAACCCAGGCCACTGTCAGAGAACCAGCAGCACAGCTTCAGCTCAGACCAGGTAGCACCAAAGAGCCCAGACTACACAGCAGTTCCTCCAGCTTTTCTGTTCCCTGCTGGTTCTTTCTCACCAGGCTTCTGGGGGGCGTTGGAGACGCCACAGAAACACTCAGGTGTGTCACCGCTTCCTCCGGCAGACACACACACACCCTCCACTCACACTCATTCCTTCCAGCTGGGGGAGAGCATGCATAGGAGGTGGCCCCCGCAACTCCAGCTGAGCAGGAATCGGAAGCTTTGGTCCTGTTGTGCATCAAGTAATCGCGTTTCCCACTGAAATGGGCGTGGCTTTAAGGCCTTAAGCTTGCTGACGTATGACACCGATTTGGTCCGAAAACGTACAGAAGGCGGATGTGTTAATCTGGCCGGAAACTTTCATAATAAAATTCAAGGCGGCTGTCCATGGTTCTGAAATTCGGACGAAACGGTTTTAAAAATAAAGCTCAGCAGTTTCTTGTAGTTGCTGCAATTTGGCGGCGAGGATTGTAATTAATTGATTTTTACAGCCTCACAAAGAGCGTTTCTGTGCTTTGAAAGTAAAGGAATAAGAGGGCGGTCAACTCTCCTGTTTGCGGGAGAAAGGGCGGAGGGAAGCAGGATAATTACAGTCGGTCACTGCTGGACGGCAACATCCGCGCCGAGGTGGAGAAAACTAGTGAAAAAACAACATCCAAACAGCGAAACAACATCTGTGGAGGCGAACCAAGTCGTGCGCAATCAGCTCTGACGTGCAGTTCTCCTCCGACTCTCCACCTTCACTTGCAATGGACGAGCAGCGCCCGTGTGGACCGTGAACCGCTCCGCAGTCTGGAGCGCGCTGGTTCGGGGCGCAACGAGGGAGACGCTGCGCCGGCTGCCGTCACCTCCAGCGGAATCGCTCTCATCGCTCTAGCTGCATTTATTCGTCGCCAGACCGAGTGAAGAAACTGGTGCCAAGACCAAGCGCACGCACGGAAGAGAGGGGTAGGTTACCGTTACCGAGGGGGCAACGCGCGCTGGGTGAGAGTCAGACTGCTTTTTGTTCTTTAAACGTAAACACGAAGAATATGGGATCGCATGCACGCGCACACACCTTTACACGTATACACACTGTATGTCTATACAGGTGTGTGCGCAAGCATGTAGGTGCCGGTTTGTTTGGGGGAGATTACTGTACTGTAGTGAAACAAAAGATTTTAAAGGTGTGTTTTGTCGGGGGGGTTGTGTCTTATAAAAGTTAAAGTAAAAAAAAAAAAAAACCGTCTACATCGGTTTATTGCATATTTATGCCCAGATGTTAATGACACTGACGTGAAATATATTGATAACACTAATTACTAATAATTGTAGACCGTGTCATCATGAAGTGTGCGCGCGCTTGTGCGCGCGCGCGTTTGTGTGCGTGGCAGCTCCGATATGGAATAACGTAATTAACAGCTCCTGGTCAGTGTGGCTGAAATTGTTGCCATGTGTACTCTGGTAACTGGAGCTACGGTGACAGCCTGCAAGAACTGACCGAGCATCCTGCTGTGTCATTAAACGGCCTGTTTGTTTGTCTTATCAGTAATTAAAATTGTGAGTAAGTGTGTCTCTAATGATGTCAGCTGCTCATTATGCTGCGGTACACAATTGCAGACTGTCCTCACATCAGAATACAGTCGAGCCGTAGTAATTTACACACAGGTTTAGTACAAACGTGTGTAATTCCTAATGTCCTGCGAAGGAAAGAAAGTGAAGCGTGATGAAGATCACTGCCGAGCACACATCCTGTCTGAAGCTGGCAGGAATATTACAGCAGCATGCCAAGAAGAGATTCTGATGAGGTCACTGTAATATCCATCCCAAACTTCCCTAATCGTGTTTTCCTGTTCGGAAACGTGAGTGATGCTGTTTTTACCGACGGCGTGCGACTTTAAATGCACCCCTAGTTGCTATTCTGTCCATGCAGCAGTGTGCACACAGACCTCTGGTCCCCACATAGGGGCCTGTTTGTTAAACTCTGGGAGTGGGTGTATCAGTCTTGTGTGGGCAAATCCATACGGACAAGCCGATTTCTTATGCCTGCAGAGGCGTTAAATTTTTCATCGGCTACTGTTATACCAGACAATGACCGAAATCCTTCGCGGCGGGGATTGTGTTCCGGGCTGAACTCGGGGCAGTACGGCTGAAATGGCAACGATCATCTTAATACTGCCCCCATTATAATTCACATAACAGCAGCAACAATACAGGTTGTTATTAGGTGCTCAGCACTTGTTAAGTCCACATTCAGTAGGTGAACTCAGTTCCATAGCAACAAAGAAACACACTTTGTATACTGCCCATATTTTCATTGAAGTGCAATGTAGATGATAAGCAGTTGTTATTGAAGCATTGTGGGGCGATTATTTCACTCTTCTGCACACGTGCTGCATGCTTTTATTGCCACTCCAGTGAATCCTGGACAATTTAGGCCAAGCTGCCATGAAAAACAGAATATAATGTTCCAGAGTCAACACGGAAGGAAAGACGACCTAGCAACATCTTTAAATAAAACAAAGCCGTTCATGGGAGCACTCGCATTAAAATGATGGAAATTATTAAAAAGGAAAAGGCTTCTCTTCATCCATCTTCCCACCTGTCTGATCTCATTTATCTATTATAATAGGAACCAAAACTGCTCAGCAACTGTCAGCTGTGGCTGTGTTTTGTACCCGGTTTCGCTTCCATTCTTCACCACCCACCTCCGCTCCCCCGCAGCCGCTGACATATGGGGGAACAGACGTCCGGTGCAAGCAAATTGATGAAAATTGTACAAACAAAATAAATAAAAATCAAGGTGTACCCGGTGTGCTGTGGCTTTATCCGGTGAAGCGTTCGTTGTGCAGCCTTCCAGATGACGCCACTATTAATGAAATTCCTGTGATCGATTGCTTCACGCTGCTTTGGCGATTAGAGACGGGGCAGTGTGGGCACGATCGGAGGAGAAAGAAAGAAATTCTCCTCTGGTCTGCTGCAGAAACGGGAACAGTGTGTGAAACTAATGTTTGCTGAATGCCTAGGGACAGGCATTGCTCCAACCCTACTGCATTCTATTTGCTTTTTTTCATACAATCCACATAAATATGCCTTGTTTTGTTCCTCATTCCGGTGTCCCCCAGCCTCAGCTTACCCTCCGAGGAAAATAACTGCCCACCTAGATTAAGGTATGCTTGTTTAGCAAATGCCCCCACTTCCCAAACGCTTTTGTGCCTGCACTGAGGGACTATTTCTAACTATTTGATTGGTTTTGGCTCTTGTGAGTTAAAGGTCACAAATGAAAATTTCAACCTGGAACTGAAGGAATTTGTGACAAAATAGCCAGAAATGGAAGAGTTGCACAGTGGCTGTCACTACGATGAATGGATGGATGGATGGATGGATGGATGGACTCAGTGTTAGGCTTAGTGTTGTGATGTTTACATTTTTATTCTTATATATACGACAGTGTTTTTATTTATTTATGTTCATGTTTATATAATGTTCTGAAATTGCCATGTCCCATTGTTAGAAATTCTTTCAAAATATCCTGATTCTTGACCCAAATCAGCATCACTTTTGTGTCTCTTTTTGTTACGTCTCTTTGTTAAGCAAACAAGAGCAAAAAATATCCCTTCAGCCCCTGAGGTGGGATGAAGAGTAGTGGTGCGTGGCTTTTAAAAGCTCTTCAATCACCATTCTAATAAAAAGAGCAATAGTCAACTAAGGAATCCTGGCTGCCTGGTTCTGCTGGATTGTGGCATAAATGTTAACAAGATATTAACAAAAATCTGATATATTAATGGATTGTTCACGGCCCCTCATCAGAGGATAAATGTCAGGCATTAAGAGGGGTATTCATAACCCAGAAACACGAAATCTGTACTTAATGATGGAATTTTAAATAATCTATGAAGCTCTAGTTAATGACATATTGACTATGAGAAAAGCCTAAAGGCTGTGATGCAGAAGTGATGGTGACAATGCTGCTTTTTAGACTCTGGATACAGAAGAATACATTCAGAATATTCCTCTGTATGATGATTGAGTTTATGGTGCATTTATTTTGAATTTTACAGTATTACCCTTGCTTGTTTTGTGTAAAGAAATGAGTGGCAAGACGGGAAAAAAAAAGTGAGTTTTAAAAAGTTCCTGTGCACTGACTGTTTAATACTATTGTTCTTGGCAACAGCAAGGATGGGTGGAATAGATGAAAAGTTCATAAAAGTAAATCTTGCATGGAAAATGGATATTGATTAAGCAGTCACACAGTTGCCATTGTGAGCTTTTATGTCTACATTAGCAGTCACAAATTAAACTTAAGCTTAATAACCCCAGCACTAAAAACATGTGCAGCCTTCACAGTCACTAAATGTAGCCATTTTTCGAAATCATTCTGAAATCATTCCACTCATGGGTGGAGGAGCAGAGGTTGGAGGCTGCAGCTCTGTGTGCATGCCTGAGTTAAAAAAAGTTTTCAAAGAACCAATTTCTGGCTTGTTGTGAGCCTCTGCGGGGTTAATATCAATAACCTTTGAGCTTTTCTGCTGGCCGGCTCCCATACCAACCGCAGCGTCTACATCAGAGACAGACCTGCCACAGCGGTTCATCACGTAAAGACACGAAGATTTATAGAGTTTGTCTCAGCCCACAGGGACAGACTGAAGGTTTAAGACTAAGTGCTCTGCAGGGAGAGGCTGCAGATCTGGCTGCAGCTGCTGCAACTGAAAGCACAGCAGGCTCCACATACTCCTCCTAAGCTCTGTGCCTCCATTTACTGCTCTGCTCAAACACAGACGTCAACGTGGCCTCTTCGCGCATTTTCTTTCATGTAGAAAATCAATGGCCGCAGAGCCAAGTCTGACAATGTAGCGCTGGAAAGATAAATCAATGCAGCCTTATTAGCCGAGCACAGCTTTCTTAGGCAGTGCAACAAAACTGAAAGAAAACCATGTTTGGGTGTGTGAAAGTGCGTTTGGTTCAGATTTGCGTGTGTGAGTGATGAGGCTGCGGCCGGGTGTGTTTAAGATGTGCCAGTGCATAAACAGGTGTGTGTTAGCGTGAGGGTGTGCCCATGAATGCTGGTGCTGGTGCTTGTGTACAAGTGCTACTTGGTCGGTCGTGCTCTGCATGCTTATGAGCGTGCGCATGTGTTTTTTTGCGTGCACGGTGGAGACTATCGCTCAAAGTCAGTGTGTTACTCTTGGGTTGGTGCCACGGTGGTCTCCGTTTGCCTTGGCCCTGGTCTATTTGCAGACAAAAGGATGCTCAGAGACAAATGATTTAGCACCTGTCAGTCAGAGCAGAAGGACAAGAGATGAAAAAAGAAAGAGGTCAGCAGTGGGGGGGTCGAAATGATGGAGGTTTTCCGACCAACAGTGGAGTGAGCAGGGAGCTAAACAACTAAGCGAAGAGGGGAATGAAAAGATAAAGTTCAGTCTGTTAGAAAGGCAGGTTCTTACTTAAGGAAACTTTCAAATTTGGCTCCAGGTCATCAAGTAGTCCAGGTCATCAAGTCCCCACAAGATATTTTTTCCACAGAAATAACAGCTTCAATTGTTTCAGAGTTTATGCTAAGTGCCAGAGGAACTGTGTCTGGTCTTCGGGAGCAAGCAAATTTACCCTCATGCCACTGGTTACCATAACAACAGATGAGGCTAACCTGCGCCAAGAGCAGCACAAGTATGTGAACTTTGCTTCTGCCTCTAGCATGCTAGACACCTCCTGCACCTGCAAGGTATCCACGGCCAAACCCTCAGCAAAATAACAGAGGGAACAAAGAAATCACAACAGCAGTATTTGTTTTATATGACAGTTTCCCATGACATGAAATGGAGCCCAGCCAGAGATTGACTGCTGTGCCGAGGATGATTTGTGTCAGGTGGGAAAACAAATCACCAGGTCGTGAACGAAGCGGCAGTTGCAATTTGTGAAAACAAGCTCCAAGCTGCTGAATCCCAGATAAAATAATTGTTAGCATGACTGCATGGCGAGCATGTGCATTAAGAGGCTCCTGCTAGCGCTGAATACCGACGAGGCTTCATGCAACGTGCACTTTATTAGATTCCTTTTGGCATTTGTTGACTGACATATGCGCTTCCCGGTTTTCCAGCTCCCGATCCTTTAACAGTCTCTAATCATCAATTTACATATTTTCACGCAGTCAGTATCCCCGTATTGCTGACCTGGATTTTGAAAGCAAACAAAGCAGCCCCCTCTATTAGAACCCACAGCGCTGAGAGCAGCTTAGCTAACAACCATCTGATTGTGAAGATTACGTGTGTTCTGCAGAGGATTACCGAGACTGAAATAAACAAATTGACCTCTTCCTGCTGAAATCCCACAAGAAAGATGAGAGTGGGAGCAAACTGAATGTGAAAGCACAGATCACTGGGAGACAAGCCCCAGTCAGCAGCATTATTTAAAGAAGCCATCTTTCAGATGACGTTTGATTGTTGTCTTCTGTGAAGGTTATTCTCGTCTCTACATCACCTCCCCCTTGATCGGTCTCATTTTTATTTTTTTTTTTAATGATCCTAAACATATGAATTTACAGGCTACCTTCTCTTTAGGGTTGTCATTTGCACTGGTTCGCTCTAACAGCAGCACAATTTGCATCCTGTTCCCTTACTTTTCAAGCACGTCATTGTGAAAAATCACAGTGACGTGAAGTTCAATGACAAACCAAGGACTTCTTCAAAATTCAATTTGGAGATGTGCTGCCTAACAATCCCAGCCACGCTTATTCTCCATGCATGTTTTTGGAGGGCTGGAGAGGATCTGGCATGCTTGCCTTAATAAGTTTCTCTGCTTCTGCTGAGACAGGACGGTTCAGCAGCTTATGTAGGTCACATTGTATTAATCGAGCCATCCTCTAAAATTCACTGAATCAAACATGCCACACTAAATTCCAGTTTAATGCTCATTTGCTTAATAATGTAGCACACTGAGTAGAAGAAAAGGGTGTAAGAGAAGGAGAAGAAAGAGAAACAGAGGGGGAACTGGAAGTAATTTTAATACTGTAACAGTTTTGTCTGTTAAAGTTTGGAGTTTGGAACATAAGCCAGCGAATGAGACACGCTTGATATCAATCTGACACAATAGGTCATATGGGGTAAACACAGTCTTTTAGTAATTAAAAAACTAGAAATAGCTCCATGTCATTTAGGTGGGCAGGTAAATGAAGAATCTTGCTGAGGAGCTTAATGCTGATATGCTGATATGGCAAGATTGTTTGAACGAATGACATGAATGTTTCATAACAATGTGACGCTTTAGATCGGATCAGTTAGTCTGGACAGAGACGCTGTAGACGAAGGCAGACAGAAGAAGAATAAATCAGCGCAGTAGGCTGGCAGGCGCGTGTGACATTTCAGCCTGTATTACAGTTCCGGGAGTGCAGTATGGTGATGGGATCTGCAGCACACAAACATCTGTGAAAACTGTGAGGCTGATGCAGGTTTGACACGACCAGTGGAGCCGAACAGAAAATCCCTTAGTGAAATAAGCAAAGTGTGAGGATGAGTTACGGCGACAGCGCTGCAATGTGCTGCAAGCCCCAAATGGTCGCACTTAGCTCGAATGATCAGGGTTGCCTGACGCTCGTGGGTTGCTCGAGGAGGCAAATGTTTTCTGCAGATGACAGGAGTCAGTAATTGCAGGTGTGTCTGCAAGGATGGTGACGCACAGAACCAGAGTGTGGGTGAGAGTGTTTGCATGTAAATGACAAGAGAAGCTCTCCAGGCAACCTGTGTATCTTTCATTAATCTTTACATATTTAATTAATTAAATCCCGTTATAGAAACTGCTGCAACTCCAATAAATCGACACACAACAGAACAGAGAGCAGACAATGGAACAGACGTGTTTTATTGTTTATTGTCTTTCTCTAATCTCCTGCAGACATACAAAAGCCGACTGTAAAACCATCATGGACCTCAGGTGGTTCCCCAGACTCATCGTGATGGCCTGGATCCTCCGGACATCTCCGGGATGCCCCTCCGCCTGTCGCTGTTACAGCCTCACAGTGGAATGTGGATCTCTGGGGCTCAGAGAGATCCCACAGGGCCTCCCCTCTGCCACTGAGGTCAGTTGGCCGATCGACATTAAGCGAACTCACATAGCCGCCAGGACTCTGTGCGTTCCGCATCAGCAGTTCTGCATCACTATACCGCCTACTCTGATCCATTCTTATTAGCCTGGAATCATTCTGGTTAATCTGATCACACTGGCCCTTTTTTAATGTCACAAGTTTTGCCCAGAAACTGACTCTTGTGTGTCCTCTGTTCATCCGCTGAGAAGATGTCTAACATTACTACACCCCGCACGTTCATGCCCACAGAAATCATGAATATTAATAAAAAACAGGCACCAAAATGATTGTTTCATTAACCTCAATCAGCTCATCTGTTTAGTTGATCATCCTGTGTTCATCCAATTAAGAACCAAACACTTGCATTATGGATTGAGCCAACAGTCTTGGGCACTGTTAATCTACCAACACAAACATGTTCATTTGAAATTCTTGTTAGTCTGTTTAAAAAAGGTTTTTTTTTTTTTTTTTTTTAGAAAAGGTTGTACAGCTCTTGTCTATCCTGACTGTTCTCTACTGCCTGTGTTAACATATACAGCACAAACCTCTGCAGAGCGCAGTGAGTGCAGATAAATATGTCCCCAATGTTCATGTAATCTCTGTAGAATTCATTTTTCTCTTCAGTGAACATGACACAACACACTACATTCCCTTTCTTCTGCAAAAAAACAAAAAGCGCTTATACGCTTATATCACTACCAATGCCTTTTTGACAGCACGTCTTTCCTCTCCCCACAGACTATTTTCCTGCAGGACAATGCGATTGTACAGATCCGGCTGCAGGATCTGACCAGGTTGGGCAGCCTCCATTATCTCTACCTACAGAATAACAGCATATCTGCCGTGGAGCCCGGGGCATTTCTCAGTCAGGGCCAGCTGCTGGAACTGGCCCTCAATGGCAACCTGATCCACCTGGTCACTGCCGACATGTTTCGTGGCCTGGAGCACCTTCGGATCCTTTACCTCGCTGGTAACCAGATCACTCGGGTGCAGGACCACACCTTCAGGGGGCTGCATGTGAGTGGCATGATGAAAACTTAACACGGCTGTAAGGACGCTTGAATTGCGTCTGCATGAACCGTTCCAATTGTGTTATAGAATTTTCACTTAGTTGCACCTTTCTCATTCTCTTTGTTCTATTTCTGCCTGCAGCGTCTACAAGAACTCCATCTGCAGGAAAACAGCATAGAGTTGCTAGCAGAGCAAGCTCTGTCTGGGTTGTCATCCTTAGCCTTGCTGGACCTTAGCAGAAATCAGCTTCGTACCTTGGGATCCTCCTCTCTCAAGCCGCTTGTAAGCCTGCAGGTGCTCAGAGTCACAGGTATTTAGAACAAGGACCGAACTCGCTGGAGGTGGTAGGGCTGATCGTTATTGCCTTTTATACTTTACTGTATAGAAAAAATGCTTCTGTGTCACCTCCTCTCCAGAGAACCCATGGCGCTGTGATTGTGCTCTGGGATGGCTAAGGACTTGGATCAGAGACTATGGCCAGCGCCTGCTGAGTTCTGCTGAGCAGCGTCGGCTGATGTGCTCGGAGCCGCCCCGTCTCTCTCACCTCAGCCTAGTGGAGGTGGCCCCCAACAGCCTGGTCTGCATTCCTCCCGTCGTGCAGCTTGAGCCCAGTCATCTGACTGTGAGACTAGGCGAGAGTCTCCGTGTTTCTTGCCAGGCATCGGGATACCCTCAGCCTCAGGTGACCTGGAAGAAAGCCTCCTATGGTAAGACACAATTATCCTCTCAAGGCTTAGTTCAAGAACTGGGACCCAATGGTGAGTTCTTCAAACCTGGGGTCGGTGGCGTGGTGACAGCTCTGCCCAGTAATGGAGGGATCAAGGCTGGAGGCAGCAGAGGAATCCAAGGACTTGTGCGTGGAGTTGAGGAAGGCAGTGAAAGGGATAGATTCGATCCGGACCTGGGCAGTGGTATGCTGTTCCTCAGCAATGTAACTGTAGCACATGCAGGTCGCTATGAGTGCGAAGCCTGGAACCCTGGTGGTGTAGCAAGAGTTACCTTTCACTTAGCTGTCAACATGTCCTCTTCCTCATACTCTTCCCAGATTTGGCCTCGTTTGAATTCACATTCCTTTATTTCTTCTTCGTCTAACTCCTTTTATCAGCCCGAAGTGCTAGATGTCAACCAAGAACCACTCTATGAACAAGAGAGCATGGACTTCAGCGCTCTGGGCCCGGCTACTCAGACAGCCATCGCTGTCGGCATCTCCTTATTAGCTCTCACTGCAGTTCTCCTTTTGATCATGATCTACACTCGTCACCAACAGTACCAGAAAGAAGAAGGTGGCTCTTACTGCGCCAGCAAGGAAGAGAGCATCCTGTATGCGAATGATTACTCAGATGGCCCTACCACCTTTTCACAGCTAGAGGATTACCGTGACGACCAAGGCCACGAGATGTACGTACTCAACAGAACAAACCCCATCCTTGGCTCCAGTTCATCCGGGTGTGCCATGATGAGCAGGAAAGGTATGAAAGAGGCTCTGCTGGAACACGAAATGGTGCAGACACTGAGCAGATCAGCAGGAATGAGCCTTCGCAGAAACCCGGCAGATGGAAGAGAAGGACCCCTGACAGCGGGCCCAGAGGAACTTTTTCTGAGTCAGAGTCTTCTTTTTGGATCACAGGTTGCCTATGAAATTCACTGCTAAATGTTTTGACTGTGCCCTTACATGAAATAAAATATTGATGGACTGGCAGCAGTCAGGAAAACAGTGATGTGAAGATAGCATTGTCCACAAGCAGGGAGTGGGTCTGTGGTTGCTATGGGAAACCTGGAACTACTTGTGTATGATTCCAGTCATTATGAAAAGGAAAACAATTTAAGGCCGCCATTATTTAAAGTACTTATTAACCGATCAAATCTTCACAGATGTTTAAGAAGGCAGTTGATCGTAATCCTCAAAAGATGCAGCACAACCAACATTGGGCCTCATTCACCAAACGTGTGTAGGGGGAAAGATCTTTTCACTTTTTGTGCAAACATTAAAATGTACTAATGTTGCAGTTTTTGTTTGTCATTATAAGGAGTATTTATTGGTATTTTAAAATACTGTCGCACTTGCTAAAGTGTTTTTTTCCATATTAAGTCACATTTATTTATTTATTAATCCTAAATTTCTGTGAGAAACAGGGTCGCACATGGGAACGGGCCATCGGCTGCACTCACTGATGAGTCACTGATAAAAAGAAAACTGCATAAAATTTGCTTTTTTGGGCTGGTCCACCAAACATAATTGGTGCAATATTACATTCATGCAACCTCTACAGACATAACTTCATCCCATGTTCTTTATTCATTTATTTATTTGTGTGGTTTAGCATTGCTGGTTTCGCTGCTCGTATGCAGCTCACTCCTTCCAGCAGTAACCATTTGTCACCTTGTCAGTATTCATCTCTTGCGGAGGCATAAATAGGTACAACTAGCGCACACTTCCAGTCTATGAGGAGATTAATCAGATTGAGTTCAGCTCTGCAGTCTGGGAGCATGCTTTTACTCTGACAGAGATTGTTCTCAAGAATTTACTTGAGAATTCAAGAAAAACACTGGAAGATATTGGTGAATGAGGACCACTGGTGAAAACTACAAACAAACTACAGTTTCACTTTTGTACTTGTTTTGATTGGTTTCGTACTGTGTATTTGGTCTTTGTTCTGTGTAAATAAAACAGTCTCATTTTGTGAAGTACACATGTTTTGTGGATCCTACTGCAGTTCCCTTCACTGATCCTCTCACTGAAAATGCACCCGACTCATTACCATCTGTGAGGGTGTGTGTGGGTGTATTCGTTTAGAGAGGTTCATTTTAAATGGAGCTGCATGTGTTACTTTTTTTTTAGGTAGAGCATTGTGCAATTTTGCAAATATGCATACATGTTTTTCAACATTACAATTAATATTTCTAAGTCTAAAAATGACCTTAATTGATTCATTTTAATGGGATAAATCTGTATTACTAATTTTAATGTGAACATGGTCTGTTTGTCTTGGGTTGTTTTTTTTTTCATAATAAAATCATTAAAAGAATCCTTTTCTGTTGTATTTCATCCTATTTGGCTGTACGGGCAGACTGTCTCATTTTTTCTTTCCTTTTAAGTGAACAGTGAAAAAGCTCTTGGATCACAAAGTCTATATCCTGCTCCGTGCACAACACGGTGGGCTGTTCAAGTGTTTTTGAAATGCTGCCTTGCATAACACGACCAAGGGGCATATTGATTATGATTTTAAAAATGCCAATAATCCTGTAAGATGAGTGTTTTTGTGTTGGACTCAGATAAACATGACTCAAAGACATATTCCCTGTTGTAAATAACAGGGTACAATCAAATCATGTATTTCTAAAGTGGCTTGTCTGTAAGCTTATGGCAAAATAAAGACCAAATGCTGTAAAGTTCAGGGGAAATGCACATTTTTAAAGGGAAACTCAAAAAAATAGCATAGCAACAGCACATGTTCATATTTGTTTTAGGTTCCGATAGCGTCGCATCTATTTTTTCAAACTACTTTATTATTTTTTGTTAGTCTGCCTTTTCTTGTTCTTTCAACCTTGCTTTGAAGTAGACCTTGTGAAAGAACATGGAAGAAAAGGATAGCGTTCGAGTGGAAAGTGCAGGAGGATACCTTTGCTATGGCAACACAGACACGTAGCAGGCCTGCTAATCCAAAAATCTGGCAGATGTGCAAGAAAATACACGCAGCAATGAATAATAACTAATGCTAATGCTAACAATCTTAGCACCTCCGCTATCAGTGGTTAAATAAGATGTTTGCTTAATATATAAAGGCGCAGGATCAGATGACCACATCAGTACACATTCACTTTCAATCACTGGAAAACAAAAAAATCCAACTGTTGGATCCTAAATACTACACCATTAATCACGAACACTCATGCTGTCTATTCCTCACACTTCCCCTCCTCCAGCAGCACCATCACAGCCAGCCATCATGTTGGCCCCTCTGCTCCAGCAGCTCAACACATGATCAATAGCTGACATTCAAATCATTAAGCTGCCTCTTGTTGCCAGCATGAAGCTGCCGCTGCTGCTGCTGCTGCTGCTGCTGCTGAATGGAAAAATAAAACAATGCAAACTGGAAAAAGATTTTAAGGCAAACAACTATGCACACAAAGCAAAGCAAAGGATGCTGTCTGTGTACACGCATCAGCAAAACAGGCGGAAACACTTGAAGAACAACAAAAAACGACCAACAGAGTTGCTCAAGTGTCATGTGAAGTTGTGAGTTGGTGTTTTCTTAATCATTCATTAATGAGTTTTTATTATTTCCTGAGTTCTGGCTCATAACTGTGACAGCACCTTGGATGGAAAACGGTGTCGTTGAGATTTCGTTGAAGCCAACCGTGACCACAACACATGAATACTGAGATAGCAGAAATCCTCACCCATCTATTTTTCAGAGCCAGAGGCATTTGTAGGATCAGACTTTGCCTTGGAAGGGGGAAAAAAATGTTGCATTTGAGTGACATTTCTGTTAAAATGTTTGCAGGGAAAATCACACGGTACGGATTCAACAACGACAACCTCAGACAGCCGACAGCTGAACTAATACCCGGGGCAAAATTAGAACGTTTCCCCAAACAGCAATAAAAAAACACCAGCAACAACAGCACACAGACCTGACAGATGCCGAGCCGCTCCTTATCACCGGTGATGGATTATTAGGTGTATTCTGCACAGTGAGCCCTAAAATGCTGCCATTCCTGTTGCTGCATGAATCAAATGGATTTTCTTTGTCCGTGTGCTTTCATGGCCAACAGCACTTTACTTCATAATACTTGTGGGATGCAACGGCTCCACACGTCCACTCCTGCTGCCACCATCAGCTTGATTGCAATTTCCCAAACATCTTGATATTTCTGTTTAGTTTCAACCCACTCCTTCATCACTGACAGGATGAGAGCATTAAACAATAGGTGTTTACAGAGGGTACACTCCCTCCAATCACTCCACATTATAATCAAAGATCCCCACCAGGGCACCTGGAGGCATGCTGCTGATTACAGGCTTATTTTCATAATTGATTGAACAGGCTGGAAAATATGCAAAATAATACTAAAGATAGCAGAAATATGGAAATTAGGGTTTTTAAGGAGAGCAGCTTCATTTTGCATTAATGTGGTCCGACGTATAATCATGTTTTACAGTTGTTAGTAAATGATTTACATTAAAGACACTGCAGTTAGAGTTTATTAAAGCCAGGCTCTCTTTTAGCAGCAGAATGTGTTGCCACCAAGGTTTCCTTTCTCTCTTGACACCCTCTGATCCTATCAATCAATATGTTCCGAGGCGAACGCAGCTGAAGCGGGTGAGAGCGTGTGGTGGCCGCGATGTGTTCTCTCTCCCGTCCCTCCTTTATTGAGTCCACCTACATTCTTTCAAGTGTCTGTTCTCATCACTCCTCCGAGCTGGCTCAACACATGGGAATGAATTTTCGGATGAGGTCAAATATGAGATTTCTGGGACTGAATTATTGATGCATTTCAGTATAGCTCACAAAATGGATTTTCCCCAGAAGAAGGTTTGTAGGAAATTCCCCCAGTTGCTCAGCTCGTGTCATTTGCAATTTTTGCTTTTAGATTCATGAGGATTTGCTGGATAATTGATGCAACATTATTGTCCTATTTGCTGAAATCTCTCCCTTTTTTTTTTTTTTTTTTTTTTTTTTAAAACTGTAGTCCATTTACTCACCCAAGACAGGGTCAATCAATACAGCTCCAGACTCTGTGTTTTACGTCATACAGCAGCCATCTGTAAAAGGCCTTTTGAAGATCTTTAGCTTACCCACAGAAAGCTCACAGCTGAGAGTCATGGAGAGACGGGAGAATTAAAGGAATTATGGTGAGGTTTAGTGCCTTGCCTCAAGTGCACAGCAATTTCATCTTTCTTTGTTGGGCTTTCACTTTCTCACCATCATCACGGTAATTGGTTACCTGTTAGTGTTTTGGCTGCAAGAACAATAAAATAAAATAAAAAAAATACAGTTTTTATTTATTGTTTCAAAATTGTTCTCAGGTTTTTAATAACCTAGTGTTCGATAACAAAATAATATAAATTATGTTTACATTTCTGAAAACGCGAGGATTTCTATTGTATTTTTGAAATCCCACCACTAGATGCCACTAAATCCCACTTAAAGTGGCACTTAAAGTGGCACTTCAAATTGAGCGATAATCTAATGTGGTAGAACTAATTATACTAGAAGCACTGATGGTGATTCAGGCTAATTCCAATTAAAAATCCAGTTGAATAAACACTCTGAAACACAGAGGCACAAATAGCGGCCAGGCTGAAATGATTTCCTGTTATCTGACAGGTGAAGCCTGGATTTGTCTTCATGACATTGATGGAAATGATATTTCAGAAGCGGTGCGTGTCCTTCCTTCCTCCTTCACCGTCACGGTGGCTGCTTCCTTCCCATCATCCCTCAGAAGGCGAATGTCGTGTGGTGAAATGCGAGCGCCTCTGTGATACTGCAGACCTTGGCAGTCCTGACACGATGACTTTTAAATATGAATCAGCAAACACAGAACAATGACACCGCCTCCCTCAGCTTCACTTTGTTCAGTGCTGAACAATGACGCAAACGCTTGTTTTACACAGAAAACACAAAGAACATCTTAGCAGAGGTGAAGAGGAGAGTCAGCATTGTCAGTGTGAGTTGCACATAGATGCATTACAGAAGTGTTAGTTCACATAGAACAAAGAACTCATAGCTGCTATAGAAATATTTAGACACGAGACTTGAAAATGCAGTGAATGAAATATATACAGAACAATTCATGGAATTGTTGTTATATATGTCTTGTATTTGTATATTTCAGTGGTTATAATTTAGTTTATATTGCTTTAATTAGTACTTCTCTCTCTGTCTGTGTCCCGTCATCACCTCACCTGTGAGTTAGCTGATGTCTGACACCTGTGTCTCATTGGCTCCGCCTACTCTCCGGTATAAAAGCTGCCCTCGCCCTCTTTGCTGCGCCGCTTGTGTCTTGTTGTCTGGTGCATCATCTTTCAAGTGTTCCTCCAATATCCACATGCGTCCACAGTTAATGTTTGACCGTGCGCGAGCGGTTTTATTTTTACTTTGTTTATTTGTCTTGTTCGATTTCTGTTTCAGTCGTTTGCCTCTGAAATACAGCTGAACTTTCAGCAGAACAAAGCTGACGCTAAACTCCTCATTCTGACCAACACCCACTGAGCAGTTAATGCAAGCGAGGATAGATGAACCACTCTTCCTCATTAGACCTCCGTGCAGCATTTGGATGAGATTTTGGGGAATTTATTACAATTGCCCGAGAGCCAGACCGCCTCGAAGGTGGCTCAGATTTTATATTTAGGCTATTTTTCAAGCTGTGTGAAGGTTCTACTGTCTCTGCTTCCCCTTCTGTCCTCAGGCAGTGGAAGCTGAGGGAGTGGGTGGTGAATCAGCAATGTTTTAGCAAATGCATGCAGGCTTTAATCATCACAGGCAGAGCATTGTTTTAGAACCCTCTCCTATAATTACAGGAAACATTTTAGAATGTGCATGCTTTGCAGTTTAAAAGTGAAACATTCTAAAAAGTGCGCCATCCCAGAAATGTCCTGCAGCAGTGGTGCAGCAAACCTAATGATACTGTTTTTATTCAACACAACAGCAGAAACAAGGCTACCAGTGCCTGAATTATTGAACGCTCACCAATACGCTGGGGTCACAATCAAGTTGTTGCATCGCAGAATTGTCCGATGCCGGTGATACAGGAGCGTGAAATAAATATTGATCAGCCGTGAGCTTCTGTTCTCTGTAAATATGAGGCCCGACACAAAGCTAGAGCAAAGCGCACACAAGGCTGTGCTTTCAGATACCCTGACAAGTGTGAGTGTTTCTGAGAGGAGAAGCAATTACACAAGTAAAGGAAGCTGCTTTGAAGATGAAGACAGAAAAATGCATCTTTTTCTCCTGTGTAATTAACTCGCGCTGTCTTAAGCCACCAAATTTTTCTACAACAGGGGACATTTAAGAGCCTACGAGTTGCTTTGTAGATGTTCCGAAGTATCTTAACGAAGCAGAAAATGTTTTCAATGCACATTATCCCAGATTCATCTATATTTGAAAGGTTATTGGAATCCAGCATTGTTTCAGTCTAGAACGTCAATGTCAAACTCCAAAGCTAATAAAAACCACAGTAATCTCTCAGTGCAATAAATGTTTCACAGATAATTGATTTTTACTCTGTACTTCTCAAGGGCACAACTTAGTCAGGCAAATAGATATCGACTGCACTGTAATTGTGCGTCTGGTGTTTTTCAGTCTCTGAATATGCTGGGATGTTGGTTTCCTACGCGCTTTGATTTACACTTTTGAAAGTAGTTCAGCATATTGCAAGAGGCAGCAGACTGCTTGAGAAGTTGATGTTTTATTCAATTAAGTTCCATTTTGCGTCTGCCAAAAAAAGACTCAGCCAAAGTAATATGCCGCCCTTTGTTATTTCAATGTATTCAGTGCAGACGTGCAGACCCCGATGCTTCTTGACCCAGTTGGACCACTCTGCGGGAAATGTGCTTCATACTGGCGGTGACATTTGGAATCACACTCCTCCTCCCAATCAGGAAATAGCCGCAGCGGACCACTTTGAAATTAAGGGCTATTCATGCTTTTTCATTTTCTACCAAACAAATCAGAATGAAAATATATCATTAGTCTGAAAATTGTGTGTGTGAAGCCTTGATTTTTTTTTTTTTTTTTTTCCCCTTTGGTCATTTCAAAATGCGAGAGTTAATGTTTTCTGAATCCACAAAGCTAATTAGCGCAGCTCATACTTCAAACATCAAATCCATTCTAATCTGTAATTACCAATAATTTTCAGTTCAGTTTTGTAAACCTTCAAAATGTATTCTCCTTTCTACTATAATTTAGGACGGTGCTTTTCTACGGGCACTGACTCACTGACTTCACGTTCAGGTTCTGTTATGTGCACTGAACCGTGTCCTCACTCTTTAACAACCTCGGCAATTACATCAGTTCTGCTCGCTCTTTAACCACCTTCGTCCATCATCATAAAAACACCACCAAACACCACGGCAGAAACTGCTGCTGCTCCTTGCATTGCCAAACTCACCATACTATGTGTGTTTGGCAATGCAATATTGAAATTCAGCTCCATTCCTCCAGAGCTGCATCCATCTTTAATCCCATCATGTCCTCAGATTCCTATCACAGGGGAAACTCCTATTAAGTCGTCTGTTGATTATAATCTAACTAATCATTTAGAAATTATGCCCTTTTTTAATTTAGGTTTGGAAAACGTTTCCCAAAAAAACACATTTGTCTTTACATTTCTCTCTTCTTTGTTGGCTGAAAATGGACAGGAAATTATTGACTCAGTGAGTATTATTGTGTGTTGATACAGCCTTCTCTGTCTCAAGATTTTTTTTAAATTTACATTTAGTGTTGCCCTGAAAGGACCACTGGATAATGCAACATATAGTGAAGGTCGTGTAGCTCCTTTTTTTAGAAAAAAAAAAAAAAAAAAAAAAAAAAGGCAACATAAGCAGACAATGATACACACTGATGCTCCAAAAAATGGAATGAAGAATTTTCTACCTCTTCTCATGAAATGGTTGTGACAGTGTGATTTATTCTGCACAGAAGTGTAGCTTCTCAAAACTTTCCCGAGCAATCTGGCCAGATGTGTGTACTGGTGTGTGGAAAGAGAAATGTGGCAGAAAACAGAATCATTCCAACTCTAAGGGCAGTGTGAGTCCTCAAGCAGCATGGTTGAAGCCAAATTAGAAAGTGTGTTTATTCACACGTGTAACTGTTCTTTTTGCCATCATATACAGCCTTTTACGTTGCTAAGCAGCAGTAATTCCTTGTAGGAGGTTTACTGGGATGTGTAATGTGACACTTTTTGCTTTAAAAGCGATGCACGCGCTCAGATGAGCAGGACAGCGCTCCTGCCCTTCGCGGGCAGAGCGAGAGGCGCCCTCCTGAGTCTCTGTGGAGCCTACGTTTGAACAGGATCTGGCAAGAAGTTGCCATATCATTTCATTTGTTTTGGTTTTCTTTTTTCAAATCACCCGTTACTATAGAAACACACTAGGGAAATGATGCTTCTGTTTCCATGCAGCCTACAGTCCTGCGATGGAGCAGCTGAACCAAGACAGGTTATAATCATAGAATTACTGCCTTGTGAGGGCCAGCAAGTTGTTGTTCACCATCATCATTTTTTTGGGCATAAATACGGAGTGGAAAATGAAGTGTTGCTATCGCTGCTCCACTGCTTTCAAGTGTTTGCATGAGCTCACGTGCTCTAACATCCAATTATGGATGGTTTCCACATCAGCGACCACTCAGCCAACAAGACCAAAGAGTTTATTTCAGCCTTTAATATGACCCAGAATGTTTCCAAGGTCGGGGACTGAATTCGTGATAGATGTTATTTCAAAGAGATGTTCTATGACCTTAATCAACTGTTACATTTGCACGCAAATCAGCTAGCAGCTGTTGCAGCACCGGACGGTACACAATCATTAGATATCACTAACGATATACACTAACAACCATAAATCGTGATGGATGCCTGTACAATCAAACTGTGGAGTGGAAAACCAGTTAGGCTTCAGCTAAACCTGGATCTTCAGATGAATTCTGCATCTGTCAATCAGTGTAAAGACAGAAGGACTGATGTGATGGAGACTAGTAGGGAGAGTTTGTCAGTCAACACTCTTAGTTGCTAAATTGTAGTTGTAGTGATTTGTTCTGGTTGGGTGAGGGTCTGTGTCACACTGCGGGTTTTATGCATAGTCATTTCTTGCACTTCAGAGAATAGATGTACTGGGAAGCGTCTCCTCTTGAATATTAAGTTATTTTTAGAACCAATTAAGAGCCATTCTAATGTCCCTGTCCACCCAGGATTAACAACAGTTCTTAACTGAATGATGACATTCATTTATACAAAACCTGGTCCTCAGAAGAATGTCAAAACCACCGTATCCACAACACCGTAATTATCTGCAGCAGCGTTTGCACGGTGCCAGTACAAATGTATTGATTGCCGACGGCCTCCAGTGGTAACGCTCATGGGAGCAGTTCCAGAAAATATATCTGCTGATGCGCGTAGAAATCTGCGTGTAAGGCAAGCGGGGAAGGATACAGGAATTCGTAAACGTTCCTTTTTTTCTGTAAATCTTATTGTGGTGACAAGAAGCAGCCTCATGCTTTCTCCCACTGAAGGTCTAATGAGGAACAAAAGAAATGTATTTACACACACACACACACACAGCTACAGTATTTCAAACAAGGTCGACCGCGTCCCTAAAATATGATTGAGGCAGCAGTGAAGAACAGAACAGACTGAAAGGATGAAGTGAAGGAGCATATTTTCAATTATTAAGGAAACACTAACATTCACTCCTGTCACCACTTTATCAAATGACATTGTTTCCTGTGTGAGTGGAGCCTCACCTAAGTGGACAAAATTAATAACTTACCCCCCACCCAATAGGTTTTTGTGATGAAAAAAAAGAGACCTTGAAGAAGTCATGTCAGAAGTTTTTTCCACCTTATTCCATTATTTGGATAATTCAAGCGAAAAGCTTCCGGGGGGGAATAAAACACCCTAACACTAGTATTTCTGTGTCACATGTTATTGCAGGCAGTCTTTCTGGGCAGCAGTCTTGCTTGGCGACATTTGGCCACTCGTCTTTGCAGCGTTGCTCCAAATCAGTCAGATCGTGAGGGCGTCTCCTGCTCACGGGCCCCCTGGCTCATCCACAGATCAGCTCTGGCCAAAACGCACTTTCCCACATGCTTGATTTGTTTGCCCAACTTCAACGTGGATGTTTTTCTAATGGAGCCTTCGCCTTGCCGTCCTGGCCTTTAGCTAGGATGATCAATTTCCTGCAGCTGCTCTAATGTCGGTGACTTGATTTCACTTTTGCATCCGAACAAGGGTGTGTGAACTGTTAATACCCAGTGTACAGGCCAGTAAACGTCAAACGTAAATATGACGACACACTGACTGTGTGTGGTGAACTTGTTTGCTGTGTCTGAGTGGAATGACGCAGCAGGCAGGATGCCCGTCAGAGCTCTGATTTACACCACGTTTCTTGACTAAACACATTTAAAAAGAAAAAGAATGAAAACAGGAGAAGTAAATACCCCAAAGTCGTAACCAACATCTTACAGGAGAGTTTAAATTTTCATTTTTCCAAGCGGTTTTTGTCCGTCTCATTAACTCGTTCATTATGACTTTAACACATCTTGAGGTGTACTTTTGTGAGAAAGACATCTCAAGCCTGCCATCCATCATTCTCAGCTTTTTTTAAATTCTTTTTATGGATTCTGCCTTCATTTGCTTATTGGTTTATTAAAATGAGTATTTCTTATTGCAAAGCTCAGGTAATTTGCTGCTTTTCTTTCCTTCACACCGACAGGCAGAGAATATTTATCACTTTTGTTTTAGAAATATGGTCCTTATTTGCAGTATTAAGTCAACAAATAACAGAGGGACTTAGATGAGGTGATGAAAACTGGAACCGTTTTCATTATTTCTATCAAATTACTAAAATACAATTACCACATGCAGACCGCTGGGTAAGTGGATGCACTCTATATTTCAGTCTAGCTGTGTAAGTACAACATAAACATTTAGTCACATAACACAGTCTAAACAAGATAAATTAACACTTTCATTATATAAGACTACAAAGTGAAAATAATCCCTCGACAGAGAATATTACCCTCCCCAGAAACAGTGAAACATGTTTGTTATTAACATAATCTCTTGAAAATGATCACTAATACAAAATCAATTACGAAATGATGTTGTTATTTGTTTTATTGATAACTTTGTCAATAATGTGCTGCAAATTGTGTAACTGCAGGGAGCCACAACTTGTTAGTTGGGAGGATGGAGGCAGAAAGCTTCGCAAATATAATCATTACGAATTTGTGCCAAAACGTAAACTGTGTGCAGGAAAGCATGAGCCCCTAAATCACCCTGAGAAACAGCATAGCAGGCTGCAGCCGCTGGATGCCGCGGCAACACGGCCGTGACTGCAGATTCTAATCATGACATGGCTGATAACAAGAGAAGCAGTGGAGCTGGTGTGCTCGTTCAGACAAACCACTGGGAAAATGCTATTCAGAGGCACCAGGAAACTCCCAGGAAGTCATTTAATAAGAAATATTACTGCGGTTGGTGTTATTACAGAAAATTAGCAAGGAGGAACCTGACTAAACCTGGTAGGGCTTCCTGTTAGGAAAGGTGAGTCCAGCACTGTGCAGGTCATCTGCAGCCTGTGGGAGGAAGGAGAGTTAGCGTTAAAAACATCTCAGATCCCTGATAATGGCCTGTAGTTCTCTTAGATTAGACAGATATGCGAGCTCACGTCCATTTGTGCTTTCTCCAAGTGAGTTTCCCTCAGCGAGGTCACCTGCTCCAGGAAAGGATACTGACGATCTGTGAAACCAAATTATGATGCAGATTTTCCGCCGTGGTGCAAATGCTCCTCTCGCTTTATTGTTGTTCAGTTAAAACTTCCTTACTGTGCAGTTTCCACAACTTTGTTGCCAAAATGACGGTGATCACGAGGAGCATCAGAGAGGAACACACCAGCAAAGACTGCAGGATGTGACTGAAACACAGAAACGCAAACTGACGTTGTTGAGTGTAGCTCAGGCGGCTTGGGATCGCTAACCCTAAACTCAGCCCTCATGGGGCAACGAGATCAAATGACTCAAAGCTCTTCCTCTCACCTGTTCCCTGCCTGCTTGGTGATGGACCTCGGTGGTGGGTGTGCAGCAGACTGAGCTGTTGTGTGAGTAGACCTGACAGATCCTGCTGCTGAAGACAAAGATGTTGCAGCTGACAAAGATGATCAGCAAAAGAGTTTCACTGAATCAGAAACTCCACCGTCATCAGTATTCTTGTGCCTCAGAATTATCGATTTCTCGTACAGCTGACCCGGGAAGGACAAGCCCACCGGCGCCACAAGCTCATATGGTTTTCAGGCTGATGTGGAGGAAGCCTCAGTTGTGTGACATGTAGTAAAATGTTGCTCATTTGGCTCAGCTTTAACTAGTTTTCAGACTCTGACTTTTAATCCAGCTTCAGTGTGACGGAACACTTCGATCGATGCTTCAAGGCCTGAAAGGTGGCAACTGTGTGAGAGGGAACTTCTGTCCATAGAGATTATTCTGCCTCTGGTTTTGATTGCATTACTGTATACAAATATTGTTTTATGACTGAATTTTCTACTGGATGGATCAGTACAATGTCGTATTTGTACGTAAAGACTATGTAATCATACTTGGAGCAAAGTCAGGCCATAATTGTGCTTGTAAGGTTGTTAGCCTGTAGTTGAACTTGTGTGTGGTATCAAAGATGGGAACAAAAACACAGGAACTCATTGATGCTCATATTTCTCAAACCCTAAACTTCACGATGCAAAGAAACAATTTCTACTGAATTGTTTGTTGCTTTTTTAGACGTCTATGCTGCTGTTGCTTCTTCCAGGGTCCCAAAAGCAGAAAAATACAAAATTACTGACACTCATTTCTGAAAGCAACAGACTAAATTCAAACAGTCTAGACATCTATTGAATGTGTTTTTCAGTTACTGTATGGAAACTTACGAGTGGTTGGAGGCGTGACCTGCAAATGCACGGGTAGCTTGTGCTGTCCCACTGAACACCAGTACCAGCCAGTATCTTTCATCTGCAGCTTCTTCAGGGTTACAGCAAAAGACCCAATTCTGTCATCGCTGACGGCCACTGAAGTATCTTCGTACCAGCCATCAGAACCCGTCACTACACAGGAGCTCCAGTCACCAGCGCGACACCACTTTTTCTCAGTTTCTCTGTCAAAAGAAGTCACCGAGGAGTCACCGACGAACGACTGCTCCATAAAGTTCTCTTGAGTTTAAGCTCCCAAAACAAACAAACAAACAAACGTGTTTCGGGTTTACAGCTCTAGCCTTGTTTATCCAGAGATGGTTGAGTCTGTATACGAATAAAAACGAAGCAAAATGAAGATGATGGTGATCAAGTACCTGTATCTCTCACTGTAGAGGCAGTCAAATGTGATATGGCTCCCTTCCTCCCCACTCAGCTGGTTGTTGAGGACCGACAAACCTGAAGGAGCAGGTTAAAATCATGCCAGAGCCTGCATAGTTGGGGTATTCATTCCGGTCTCTTACCATGAATCACCCTGATGTATGTAAATGTGGCGACATCAGCGGTCCACCCGCTGCCTATCTCCACACCACACATGTACCACCCAGAGTCCCCCTCCCTCAGGTTGTTCATGGTTACTGTGAACACCTGCTGGACCTGGTCATCAACAACACTGACTTTATCCTCGGCTGGATTGGCCGCGCCAGCCTCCCCCGTCCGAGCCAGACTGGTGCAGAACTCCCTCGTGCGCCCTTGACACCAGTACTTTATGTAGCTGGCGTACTGGGGCTCATAATGGCACGGGAATTTGATGGACCGACCCTCCAGGACAACCATCTCGCCAGCGGTGGTCACGTGGCAGAGGAGCTCTGTTGGAAAGAGCAGAACTGTATCAGTCGATTTTACCAAAGTATTGATACACAGTTTTCATATCGAGGTGATCATTCTCATTCTCTTATGGTATAAGTGCACCATCCATCCAAGATGGACAATGGCCACAGGGCAAGTTCTAGCTTTGGAGTTTGGGAACTTTGGGAATATTTTGTAATTCCTGCACAGATCCAACAGCCTACTGGTAACTTTCTATAATAGCAAAATATATTCTTCTGTTGAATTAAACAACATTAATGAGGTAACCCGACTGCCGTGTCTGCTGAGCAGGCCTTTGGGAGAGCCTAAAGCGGTACAGCCACACCATTTCCTCATTTCTGGTTTCAATTTCCTTTATATTTACATAGATCTCCACTAAACTCTACACATGGGTGATCCCTCTAGAACAGAATTTGAAAGTACAAACATAACAAGCATTTGGAGGCTTGACAAAGGAAACACTAAACTTTGACTTCTTTTGCCTTGGGGGAAATATTACAGGCGCTTAGAAGATTTAAAATAAACACAGTGGAAAAAAGGCACTTCTCTCTCTCCCCAACAAAAACATGAAATCATAAAAAAGTTCCAGACCCTTAAGAGGCAGAAAGCTTGGAATGCAGCTGCGGTTTTCAGGAAAAGCACAACAGCCAAGCGTGCGAGTGCTGCATAGACATTAGCTGATGGGGAAATAAAGCCTTGCGTCTTTCCTATGGCTCTTATTGAGACAAAAAAAAATTGACTTTTTTACCTGGAATCCAAGCTAACAGGGTGAGGAGGAGTATGAAGAGCTTCGACATGTTTCCCCGTCGGTCTGTGTGTACAGAAACATCCAACTTCTGTTATTACAAGTGTCCCCTTGGTCATGTGACCAAAGGTTGGCTCCAGATGTGGCAGATGTTAACCATGTGGGTGCCAGTTGAAAATGTGGCAACAGGCAGATGCATTTCGGCAGGTTATTACGAACACTAATGCAAATAATAGCTCGTGTTTTAACAAAAACAAAAAAAAAAAAATCACATAGAAAGTGTCAAACGAGTTGTCATTCAGTGCAGAAGCCTCTGGGTTGAGATTACATCGCACTTTATATTTATATTATATTTCAATAAGCTGTTAAATGAATCCCAGTGTGTTTTCTTGAATGCTTAAACATTGAGACTTCAGACGTTGTTGATTTATGTTCAGCATTTCTCACACTGACGTTTTTCTCATTTGTCTGGGAAAACAGAGGACCCATTTGCTTTAAAACCGAGGCGCCCCTCCTCTCGGATGAGTGAACACGTCACTGGTTATTTTCTCCTGCTTGTATTAACTTATGTCCGTTAAACACATTCTCTTAAGCAAAGGAGTGTTGAGCGTGCCCCATTCCCACATGCAGGGAATCCATTTGGCAGGCTGGAATAAAATTATTTCATGGCCAAAAGCATTTTCTGGATTTCCTCCAGTCTCGGTTTGCTGGATTAAGCTTTTTGACACAGCTCTGCACAGTGAATTAACAAACAATTATTCCAAGCCTATCGATTTGGTCCGAGGGGTGTCGAGCACGTCCCCAACGTCCTTCCCTTGATGGGTTTCCCAGCAAGCCTTTTATGGTCATTTCCTGAAAAATGTGGGCAGAACTGAAATGAAATGAAACTTAACCTTTCTCTAAATCTTAGTGCTGAACTCTCATTTCCTGATGCAGTTTGGTTTTAAGTTATTGATCAACCATATAACAGCTGTCAGTATTGTTAGACACAATGGATGTCAGATCGGGAATTTATCCCTCACCCTAATCTGCAAATGATTCTATTTTAGCAATGAAATGTATGCTACAGGGCACTAAACATGAATAAAGCTTTTCTTCTTTTGATTTTTTTCTTTCAATCAGACATTTGAATTCTAATCTCCACTGTAATTTATCTTTAAGGTCTCTCCATCTAGAAATGATTGATGTTAATGTTAGCCTTTTAAGTTGAAGGTAGGCAGACGGAGGATCCCATTTGCTCCTAAATCAGCGTGAGGAGATTCAGATCTGACCTTTAGAGAACAGACAGGCGAGGCCAGGGCCACTCCATTTTTCATCGCTGTATAAAGTCACATTAATATCCAGTCCAAACTGGCCCGCAGTTGCACCCCAGAGCTTCTGCACAGTTTAAAGCAGTCGGACCCGAATGTCTTTGACTCTGTCAGAACAAGAAAAAGCCTCTCACTGCTTGTCTTTATCCCTCTTAGTGAGGGTGTGATAGGCACAAAGCCAGCAGCTGGAACCGAGGCGCTGCTCTGGCGGTGAATATACTGCTCAACTTTTAATTAATGATGTAATCTGCGGGGCTCATGAGCAGTCTGACGGGGGAATGAGCTCATTTCTTGAAAATTTCTGCCAGGTTATGTGCAGGACAGCGTTCATCAGAGACACCGAGTCAGATGTAGAGGATAACGTCTTCTAAGGAAACTCCATCGAATATCATCGTGCACGTGACGCCGGGCTTGTTTAACAGATGTAATAAGGTGGCCTGAAGTGGGAAAAGCTGCCACAACTAGGTAGACATTTCAGAAGACTGATAATAGATCTGCACATTCCCGGGCTGCATGAGCGCACGCTCATGAGGAGGACAAAAATGCTTGCCTGCTCACTGGATGTATTATTTCTGAATCTGCACCAACATGACACTTCTCTGCTTGTCTCTGTGCTGCTGGGATGGATTTTTTTTTTTTAATCCCCCAGATTGAATGTCAATCAGTTGTCACACACAGACTGACTTTAAGATGAATGTAAATATGGCCAGCAGGGGGGTCTGTCAGTAGCCCGCTTATCCTTTTCTACATATCGACTACTCCCAGCGGTGACGGGACCACTTCTGGCGAACACTGGAATTGATTCAGGATGAATAAAAAGAGAGCAACGGTGGCATATATATGTAAGCTCACTCCCCCTTTTTTGTGTCTGGATAATTCTGTTAAATCTGAATATTTAAAAACTATTTTAACACATTTGCAGAATACAAACTAGGTCACAAGAACTTTCGACAACCTACTGTATTGCAAAATAATTTGCAGCCACCTTGGTATTGAAAACTCGTGCACTGTTAACTCCCATTTCAGTTTTTTTATTTTTTCTCAAGTGCAAAAAAGGGAATGTCTGTAAAATTTAACTTTAGAAAAAAACACAATTATAAACTGTAAATTGTTCTGAATGGGACGTGAAAAGATGCTAATAGCTGACTGCTGACGAGCATCAGCAGTGTGTTCTGAAGGGGATCCGTTCCAATCTATAAAAGAGAGAAAGTGACATTAGAAAAAAAATAAAGTTAGTGGACTTATTATTCAGACGGAAATGGAGAAACAAGGACACTCGGCAGTTCGGCCTTTCCAACCGTCTTGAAGTGCAGAAATTCAATAACAGTTCTCTGACAAAGCAAAATCAATATGAGGCATCCCAGGAAAGTTCACGCCAAAGTCTGTTTTATCACAAGTGGATTACATCTGCAGCTTTACCATTGAGTAAAATCAAATGATAAACAGGGAAAGCAGCTAATGTGACTGAAAATACCCAAAGGACAAGAGCACAATATATCTGTTTTCAAAGCAGAAACCTGTAAGGTAAAAAATAAATATATACAGCTTCCTTTCATAAAAAAAGATTCAAGTATATGTAGTAGAGATTTTCTCCTTTATGGAGAAATACCAATTCTGTAAAATACAGGTCTAATACAACAATGCTGGATGAATGTCGCTGAAGGAAAACCAAAGGTTGTGACGGATGGTTTGTGGGTGGAAAACGCACCTCTGACAGGGGCACTGTGAGTTATAGACGCATCAGTTTCAACCGATGAAGTTCATCACAACTAGATGGAGGACAGTGTGAGCAAAGAGGAAGTCAGCAAAAGCTCTTTCTGGAGAGATGGACAGGAAATCTCCTTTGTTCTGTGGGTTGATCTGGATGCGAAGACAAACTGCAAGAAAAAAGCAAGGGAACAAGATTCTTTTTATAATCTTGCTTCTTATCCTTGTGAACGACTTAAAGCAGTTGCAACTAATATTACCATTAGTTTTGATTTAAGTGAAATGGGGGTCAGGTCAAAAAAATCATGCATGCTTCAGACTCATGAATGAAATTAACAAAACCTGCATAATCAGCCATAGGAATAGGACTATATTATATACAAATATATATTACAAAACTGAAAAAGGCACCAACAACTATATGATACCAACCTAATAATTTCACTATGGTCATAATTAATAATAAATTATTATTTTCTTTAATACCTCGCATGCAATCCAAGTTTAGTAATACATGATGACCTTCTACAATATACTCTGAATCAATGGATGATGGATATCTATGTATTCATATTACGAATAATTTACATTATTTATGAGATTTGGAGCTGTATGCTGGGAATCTAAATTGTGGTGATGCTAAACTGTAATTAATCATAACTATTGTAGCATATTAGGATTGTGGAATAAGATGATAAGGTGAAAGTTAATAATTCTGTATAATTATTCAGATCACGGAGACGTTAGCTTAGTTAGCTATCTTAGCGCACATGGGCATGTTTACTAAAGGGATAGGATAGGTCATGACTATTATTAACAACAAAAATAATAACTGACTAAATTGTTAAATTAGTACATACCTGCGAGAATGAAAGAGCCCACACATGAGATGAAGCCAGACAGAAAACTATTGAACGGGAAGGTTCCGACGAGCAGACAGTACAGGAACTGCAGCGCTCCGGTCAGCAAGATGTAGAGCAAGTATGCATCCACCACTTTCAGCTTGTTGGGAGTCGTCGTTGTATACTCGTCCAGAAAACGAGAAATAACCGATATTACTGAGTTCGACATGATTGGAAGTAAAATGTGGTACCAAATGGACCAACGGGATACTTTAGCATAGGTTCCTTCGTCAGACAAATGAGTGACGTGTCCTCTTGAGCCGGAACTGCCTATGGTGTTACCAAAAATATCTTCCGAGTCACCCGGAATGATTCGCTGTGTCTTGCCTAGTGCCAACAAAGAGGCATTAGATTCGGAAGATCAGTCACACTGAGATATTTTCTCAAGACGCCAACGAATGTGTCGTTTGCTTAGTTGCTTTGAATTCAAGAAAGAAACTGTGAATATAACATGATGATTTGGCATTTATGTATAATCAATACTTATGCAGAACAACTATGTGTTCGATTACTTCAAACCCCTTTCAGATTGAAAACAGTAACGCTTTGTCGTCAGGGATGAAGCATCTTTATAGTAGAACATCTTTGGGGTAGGCCAGCTGACTGCAGAAATTACGTGTTACAAAACATTAGATAAACACACCGATTTACAACGTATACAGAAGCCGTGTTTTCTTGCTGGTAATTTGTCTCAACTGTAGGTAGTCGCTGCGATATGTTATACAATGGACTCTGCTGCGACCACAGCTCCGATGCAGAACGACTGTGAAACAGAGTAAGTAACAACTAATCAGTATAACTCCGAGCATACAATGTTAATGTGGTAATTAATCCACGACTTTAAAGTCATAGGCTAGGTAAACTTTTTTAAAGTGTCTTTTATGTAATTTCCGTTTTATGTTCTTCGATCTGTACTGTTTTTTTCGTCGTGCTGAATGTACATAAGAACTACACAAACACCATCAGCATATTTAACGTCACAGAATGTTCTCGTCTAATCTTCCATAATAGCAATTAACCACCGTTTTAAGAATTTGGGCAGGTTTGTATGACTTTACATCATCGCCGGATTTTCATTAATATCCCTTATTGGAGGGTCAACTCTCACTTAGTTTCTATTTTGTAATCACAGTGGAGACTTGACTTCCGTGTCTGCATGACTCAGCGATTTAAATGACCCGTTGATGACCTAAGACAGGGGTCACCAACCTTTTTGAAACAAGAGTTACTTCATGGGTACCGAGTCATATGAAGGGCTACTAGTTTGACACACTCCTCTAAAATAAAAAATTGTGTGTATATATGTAAAATCAATAGTTAATTATTAATAAGTTATAGTGGGAAACAGATAATATCAATATTCAAAACTTTTTTTTATTAAACTCAGCAGTGGTTCACATGATCACTTCTCCATTTCATAGAAATAATATGTCCAGTTTTCACCAGTCACTGACATGTGTCGACACAATCGTCCGGCAAATGAAACACACACATCCTCCTTTCACAGTAGGAAAAAAAGAACTCTTCCTCCCATTCACTTTGAAATGACAAGTTTTCTTTCTTTTTTCTGCCACGTTTTTGGGATAAGAAACTGCACTCCGCTCACCATCTTCACTGTCCGCTAGCTTACTCCACAAGCACAAAGCTTTCGTCATGCACACAATACTGATTTTTGAACTAGGTCAGATTTCACCTAAACTTCACACATAATAAACATATTTTTAATTATTTTATTTTTAAATCTATATAAATGCAAGTTTGATTAAAAAAATAGCAGCAGAAAAAAATTACATTTTAGATGCAGCTCACTTGCAAGGTATGCTATTTTTAGAACAGGCCTGCGGGCAACTCCTGTGGTCCTTGTGGGAGACTTGGTGCCCGCGGGCACCGTGTTGGTGACCCCTGACCTAAGAGGTAGAAGCTCTGCTGGTGAACCTGCAGATCTAAAAGTGGTGATAGAAAAATGACACCAGCGTAGTTTCATAATATTAATGTGTGCTAGTCCATTATTTGCATGTGTCATTTTCATGCTAGTGAAATTACTTTTAAGAGGTGAAAGGTGACTTTCATTACCCTGTGTTATTTTCTATTCTTTTTGTTTATCCAGATAAAACTGATAATGACAAGGGAAATTGAATTCACACTACGTTTGAACTCTGATTCCTTCAGTGTTTGTTTTTTCAGGTCGGGTTCACTCTGGAGCTGGTGGCCGTCCTGGTGTCCTACCTCTATGTCCCTGTTAAAGACCACAGAGTCCAAGATTCTGTCCTGTAAAGATGTTTTGACTCATAGTTTCTTATTGCATACCTCAAGTTTGTGCCCTGATAGACCCTACTTTACCTGCTTAAGTTGAAGCTTCAGTAATCACATATATCTGTTATTCATAACCTCCCTAAGGGTATACTCATCATTTCTCCTGTTTGTCACAACAGGTATTCAGAATGATCTGTGGGCTAGGTTTGTGACCCTACCAAATCAGGAACGAATATGGACTCTGACTGTCACCAACAAGTCGGTTAACAAACCCACAGAGCAAGGTATCAGCCTGGCTTTGTTTTACAAAATGGCTTTGGTCCTTTAAAGCTTTTTCCATCATAAAACTCTTTGTTCTCTTTCCTGTCTTAATTAAATCCCCTAAGCCTCAAAGACTCCTCTTGTGATGGTCCACGGCTTTGGAGGAGGGGTTGGCTTGTGGATCAGGAACTTAGAAGCGCTCAGTCACTCTCGGCCTGTGTTTGCCTTTGACCTCCTCGGCTTTGGCAGGAGCTCCAGACCCTCCTTTCCCTCTGATGCTGAAAAGGCAGAGGAGAAATTTATCGCGTCTATTGAACAATGGAGGCAGTCTGTTGGTGTGGAGAATATGGTGCTGCTGGGACACAGTCTGGGCGGTTATCTGGCGACCTCGTATGCTATCCAGTACCCCTCTAGGTAAGAACATGATTTGGGATGTCATCAAAAAAAATAGGTATCAATAATTAGGCTGTAGTGGTTTCTTTTACTATATATTTTTTAGCCATTGCCCAAAAAATATATTTTATGATGTAATATTTTCAGCTACACTATATTTTGGATTTCTATACTGATCAAAGCAACAGCTGTGTATCACGTAAGCATTCTCCTACCTGTGACTTTTGTGGAGTTCAAAAATCCAGATAATGTTAGTTTGCACCTGTCAGGCTGGTTTTTCTTGGACACAAGTAAAAAAGGTTGGGAACCACTGCCCTAAATAACCATGATGAATTGAAGGATTTTTTTTTTTTCATTTTGATCCACATAAATCCAGGGCTGCTAGTCCTAATCAGCAGCTAAAATGGAACTGACTTAAATCGTATTTCAAACCTAAAGCACCGTAAGCAAAATCAGAGCAGTTAATCAGAAAGTAATCCATTTCTGATGAGTTCATAGTGCCTGCATCCTAGATAAACAACCCTATTTATCACAACCCTGCAGGAAGGTACCCATTTGCCTGATTTAGCCAGAATGCTCAAACGGAAGACTTCATCTTCTCTGATCAGTTTTATCTGCAGTCCCCATGCTGGTCTCAGCTGACGGCTACATGTCTAATTAACACAAGAGCTGCTGATACAGATGCAGGTTTCTACATATTATACTGACAAATAACTGCCGGCATATTGTCTTCTATTCTTCAGTATTGTAATCCCTGTTCTCCCAGGGTGTCGCATCTAATCCTCGTGGACCCCTGGGGTTTCCCAGAGCGATCCCAGCAGCAAACCCAAGACAGTCAGGGGTCAGATGTGGCAAAGAGACCGTCCCATCCTCGCTGGGTCAAAGCTATTGCAACAGTGGTTTCCTTCTTCAACCCCCTGGCTGTCATCAGAGCTGCAGGCCCGTGGGGTAAGGCGTTAGCTACGCTGCTCTAAATCTAACGATGTGCCACATTACACTGGAATCTGACAGCGTTTCGCTGGTTCAGGTCCAGCCTTGGTCAACAGATTTCGCCCTGATTTCAAAAGGAAATTTGAAGACATGTTTGAGGATGACACTATGACGCAGTACATTTACCACTGTAACGCACAAGCACCAAGGTGAGGCACAGCACGCTTCTGTTAATCCTATTTGTCAGCTGAACTTAATGCATGCAGAAAATATGAATCCTTCTAATGCTGCAAAGATAAAACTTGGGAGGACTAAAAATACATCCTGATTCCTCTCCCAGTGGCGAGGTGGGTTTCTGCGCCATGTCAGAGTCTCTGGGTTGGGCCAAGAGGCCCATGCTGCAGCGGGTTCACCTGCTGCCCCCGTCCATGCCAGTCACCATGCTGTATGGGGCGCGGTCCTGGGTGGACAGCTCATCGGGGGAGAGAGCGGCCCAGATCAGGAAGCAAGCCCATACCAAAGTGTTGGTGAGTAGACACAGTCAGGACAAAGTCATTATCCAATTATAAGCAGGAAACAGTGCTTCCAGCTCTATATTCGTGTCATTTAACTTATATTTATTTTGTGACAGTGTTTTGAATAGCAGTGGCCATCATCTATTTTAATCATCCTAATTTCCTCTAATTGTCCCCTGCATAGATGATAGACGATGCCTCTCACCACATTTATGCTGACCAACCAGAAGAGTTCAACAGAGTTGTGGAAAAGATTTGTAAATCTGTGGACTGACCGCTTGGATGGTTTCACCGTATGTCGGTATAGGAGGACTGAAATCATCCAGATGGGATGTTTTTCTTTTGCGTTCTTTGCATGTGAAGTACCTGTACCTCGCCTCATACAAAAGCTAATTAATCTTTCATGTTATTGTAAGTCTTGGTTTTAGATTTAGAAAGATTTATTTATCTATTTAAGACGTTTTGTTTGGACAAATTTCTCATTGACTCCACATTGGATGTTATTAATTCACTGGTGATGGTGGTGACTGGTGGTGGTGAGGGGGTGCTACGTGTGTCTGAAATCAGAATTCAGATATCGTACAGAATTCACACCCATCTGAATCATGTTTTCTATGACTTCCACAGTAATTTTATACGGAACAAACATGGAAATGTGAGACAGCAGGTGTGTGGGGGTGCAACGGAGTAGCAGCCTTTTACAAGGCTCCCGCTGCATAGTTTTCCTTCCATTATTCTATTTCTGTCAACTTTACAGAGCCCCTCTGGTGACATTAGATTTTTTTTTCTAAAATGTGTGTCCAGGCATTTCTATTCTACCAAACGTTTGCGTTTCTTTGTGACAGGGAACTGTTCCTCTGGTTTCTAAGGAATAAAGCGAAGCACATTTGCTGCTGTCTCCTGTCCTGTTACTTTATTAGCTACATACAGTAAGGCAAACCCAGGGCGCTTGGCTACACTGGTGGCAGCGGCAGCGGGGATCTTCTGGGACAGAGCTCCTCCACCCCAGCAGCCGCAGCCACCCCCACCCTGACCTCCCACCCTCAACTGTCTCTCCCACCAGCCAGCCGCCTGTTCCCCTACCACTCCACTGCAGCTGAGCAGCCCCAACTTCCTTTCTCACGCCTCCTCCCTGCGTCACAGTTGACCAGGTGATGGGAAAACTGAGGAAGCTCTGGCCACGGAAAGCAGCAGGTGTTACAAAGAGGAACTTTTCTTTGAATGCTTTTTGCATCATAAAACTCTTTGTTCTCTTTCCTGTCTTAATTGAATCCTCTAAACCTCAAAGGCTCCTCTTGTGATGGTCCACGGCTTTGGAGGAGGGGTTGGCTTGTGGATCAGGAACTTAGAAGCGCTCAGTCACTCTCGGCCTGTGTTTGCCTTTGACCTCCTCGGCTTTGGCAGGAGCTCCAGACCCTCCTTTCCCTCTGATGCTGAAAAGGCAGAGGAGAAGGTTATCACATCTATTGTATAATTCAATTCAATTGTAATTGTATTATAATGGGGGCAATCTGTTGGCCTGGAGAATATGGTGCCAGACCTGTATGTGAATAAAGAAGGTGAGGACTAACAGTCACACCATAAAACTGCAGCTAAATAAAAATGCAGATATATGTGTGATGAGAGCAAGAGTCCAAAAATTGAAATTGCAAATAATCCGGTCTAATTTCTGTATCAACAGTTTCCCTCCACACAAATCCAAGGCCCTCTGGTTGTCTGGCAACCACATTTTGGTAGGAAAAAAAAAATGGTCATGAATAATTACGTTGCAGTTCCTTTTACTATATACTTGTGGCCAGCACCCAAAGAATGTATTCAATGAAGTCAACATTTTCCGCTACAGTATATTATTATTACAGTATATTTATATACAGATTAAAACAACATATCTTTTTCCAGAACCCTGCATTCCCCTGTGTTTGCATTTGTCAAGCTACTGGAAAAGTGAATTTCTCTTGGAGAAGAATAAACCGTCTGTTCTACTTGTGGGGTTTTCTGGTGATTTCAGCCCCATGGTGCAGTCATGAGGTGATTCAACAGGTGAAACTGGGCGCAGAACAAACTAGAGATGGTGTACTTCAGGGACAGTGTGACAAAGCCCTACAGGTTAAGGTCCAACGGCGCCACCTACTGGTGCACAGAGAAGAGCAGGCGAAATTACCGCCTGAATAAGTCAGGACACGCCTGGCCTCAGAAAAATAAAAGCAGACAGATCAAAGGATCTGAGGAACTTTACACTTGATCTTCCAAGGATCAAGGCCAAGGGGCTTTGATCATAAAGCAACCTACTGTATTATGCAACCTTGTATTACTACTCCCTCCTACCACGCATGCGCGTTGTGTCACAGTTTAGCATCCACCCCGATGAATCACAGGACCACGCACACAAACGTACAAAAGTTCAACAACCTCCATTAAAAGAAGTCAACTCATCTTTCTTTCTCCAAGTGTACCCAGTGCACCACTTCAGTGATATTTGGGGAGGTATTTCCAACTGTCATCATTAACGTGACCTGTTGCTCCTTTTGTCACTGTGACGATGGCTCAGCGTTACCTGCGACTGTCGCTGGGATGTCTGAACTTGTTCCGCCTCCTGCCCAAAGTTTTGGTCAGGCAGGTAAGTACACAACATGCTAACATGGTGCTTAATGCAGAGCTGCTGAGGTCAGCGCCATCATCCCATTGAAAAAGAGAAGGCAAACGTGTTTACGAACCTTGTCAGACCCGGTAAATTCAGACTGTTGTTTTTGTTGAATGCACCAGGTAACATTGTTGAGCAAGGCGCGGCGGTCAGGGAATGGATGGAGTGTTCTGAATGACCTGATGGGAGCGTACAGGCTGAGTTCCAAACCACCAAGAGGTGCTGTATAAGAAAAAAAAAAAACACACCAAAAATCCATTCCACTGCATTCTGAAAATGACAGAAAATAAACGTCTGGAGGCTGGTTCAAAATTACTCATCCCCTCTCTCTCAAGTCCAGTTGCGCGCAGAGATCTAACCTTGGATTCTCTCTTTTCCTCACCTTATTTTTCCATTTTTCTCTATCACTGCTCCCACCTCTCTATCTCTCTCTCCCTTTTTCTTGCTAGGATACTTTCCTAAATATTTTAAATATTTCCCAGACAGTCAGAAAGATACTGAAGCAAATAAAGGTAACTGTGTGTGTGTGTGTGTGTGTGTGTGTGTATGTGTGTGTGTTTGCGTGTGTGTGTGTGTGAGTGAGAGAGCCCACCATATTTCTCCACGTTTCTTTTTCTCCATGTTTTTAAATCATAATTATTGGTTTTTAACTCTCAGACACCAAACCTGCAAATACGCCGAGATCCTCTGGAGGAGGAGGAGGAGGAGGAGGAGGCCGTCGGGATGACACACACTGGTACAGCCGTCTACAGAAGGTCAGTGGGGGCAAAGTGAAGTTGTAGATGCTGACTGACGCTACAATGAGATTGTGGTGTTTCAGGGTGACGTTCCATGGGACGATAAAGAATTCCGGATGTTTTTTCTGGTCGGGCTGGCTTTCTGGGCAACCATCACCTATTATTTCTTCTTCAGGGATGGAGGACATGAGGTCAGCTGGAAGGACTTTGTCAACAACTACCTCTCCAAAGGAGTGGTGAGTGCGTCACTGGAATCCTTGTGTGTAAACTGGGCACACAGGTACAGAAAAAACAGCATTAATGAGTTCCCTTGCTGCACTTTCACCTTTAAGGGAACACATTTGCTCAAAACATTTGAGGATGCCAGTATTTTGCAGCTCAGTGCTAGATTAAGATGAACTGAAGGTGCCTCGTTTGATCCCACAGGTGGATCGATTAGAGGTGATCAACAAGTGTTACGTCAAAGTTGTTTTCTCAGCCGGAAAGAAGCCGATGGACGGGGTGAGCCACCGGCCCACACCACGGGACAACAGTCAGGTCATATCATGATGGACATTTCTGCTTTAACTATTAAAATCAGTGCTAGATTAAAGCTGGGATTAAAGCTTGGTATCAGCGTTTCAGAGTGTAACAGCTGTCAACACAGACGAAAACACAGATTATCACTTGTTTATCCCATCCTTACTGCTGCCACGGACGGTATTGTGATGGTGATTGTGTGTTTGCAGCAGTACCTGTGGTTTAATATTGGAAGTGTGGACACATTCGAGCGGAACCTGGAGTCCGCTCAGTACGAGCTTGGCATCAAAGGAGAGAACCGAGTGTCCGTGGTTTATTCCTCTGAGAGCAGCGGGTGAGTGTCTTTACCGCCTGGCTCAGCTGGACTTGTTTCAGTGCTCCAATGCCATCTTCCTCTGCAGAACCTTTCTTCTGAGCTTGCTCCCCTCCCTGCTCATCATCGGGTTCTTATTCTTCATGCTGCGCCGGGGTCCAGCAGGGATGGGACATCCCAGCAGGGGCATGGGGAGGCTGTTCAGCATCGGTGATTCAACGGCAAAGATCCTAAAACATAAGATTGATGTGAAGTTCAAAGACGTGGCAGGTTGTGAGGAGGCCAAGCTTGAGATCATGGAGTTTGTTAACTTCCTGAAGAACCCTAAACAGTACCAGGACCTGGGAGCCAAGATCCCAAAGGTGGGGGGGATATATTTATGGAGGGGCTTGGTGGGACAAATTCTCAAAGGTTGGGGTTCTGTAATGGAAGATTTTCATATTTGTTGTATGTAGGGCGCCATTCTGACAGGTCCTCCCGGAACAGGAAAGACTCTTCTGGCCAAAGCAACAGCAGGAGAGGCTGACGTCCCCTTCATCACTGTTAACGGTTCCGAGTTCCTGGAGATGTTTGTGGGCGTTGGTTCTGCCAGGGTAGAGAAAGACAAATACAAACGCACAGTGTTGGACTCGTGTGCTCCAGGAAGACAGAATGTGTAGCCTGTTTGCTTCCTGTACAGGTCAGAGACCTGTTTAAGATGGCCTCAAAGAATGCCCCTTGCATCCTCTTCATCGACGAGATCGATGCTGTGGGTCGGAAACGAGGGCGAGGAAACTTCGGAGTACAGAGTGAGCAGGAGAACACGCTGAATCAGCTGCTGGTGGAGATGGATGGTGGGTGACAGCAACCACGGGAAGCCACTGCGCTTAAATCTTCTAAAAAGTTGATGACACATCTGTTTTTTTTTTTTTTTCCCGCCATGTTTTCAGGATTCAACACAGCCACCAATGTTGTGGTTTTTGCAGGAACCAACAGAGCAGACATTCTGGATCCTGCTCTGATGAGGCCTGGCCGTTTTGACCGACAGATTTACGTCGGTGAGAGACCTCGGATTTTTCTGCGAGGAGGCTGAAACTCAAAAACATTTTGGAACAACAAGAGGATAAAAAAAACGAATATGGTGTCAAACGGATCCAATAACTGCTACTGCGGTTACTATAGAAACGCAACTGTGTAGTTCCTCTCTAAATGCTCTTTCAAGAGAGAACTGTGTGTGTAATAACTGTAACAAATGTTCTCAGGCCTACCTGATATCAAGGGTCGAGCATCCATCTTCAAAGTCCATCTACGTCCTCTGAAGCTGGACGTCGACCTAAATAAAGACGCTTTGGCAAGGAAAATGGCTGCCCTCACACCTGGTTTCTCAGGTAAATGCACATCAAGGTTGCCGGTCCAACCCGCCTCAGTCCCCATCACCAGGACAGTCTCATCTGTTCTGCTTCTGTTTTTAGGTGCCGACATCGCTAACGTTTGTAATGAGGCCGCTCTCATTGCTGCTCGCCATGTTTCAGATTCCATCGACCAAAAGCACTTTGAGCAAGCCTTTGAGAGAGTGGTTGGAGGTAAGGCCAGAATTCTTATTGGGTATTAGAGATGCATCAGAACAAATGAATGAAACGTGACTAAATATTTATGTTTACCTCAGCATAACCTGTGTTTGTTACAGGTCTGGAGAAGAAGACACAGGTCCTCCAGCCAGAGGAGAAGAAGACGGTGGCCTACCATGAAGCAGGCCATGCTGTTGCTGGGTGGTTCCTGGAGCATGCTGCCCCGCTGCTGAAGGTCAGCTCATGTCACACCATTTCTGGATGATGTTTCCTTAACAGTACAGTCCGGTTTGGTGGCAAACTGAGTAATTATTTCATATTTTAACCTAACACCAGTAATTACGCCTCAAAGCACGAGAGGGAATTTTTTAAAGGTCAGTTTGTGGAACCCCTGCAGGTGTCCATCATCCCCAGAGGGAAGGGTCTGGGTTACGCCCAGTACCTGCCTAAAGAGCAGTACCTGTACACCAAAGAGCAGCTGCTGGACCACATGTGTATGACCCTGGGTGGGCGAGTTTCTGAGCAGATCTTCCTTGGACGCATCACCACTGGTGCCCAGGACGACCTCCGAAAGGTCACCCAGAGTGCCTATGCACAGGTCAGAGGTCACTTATCCTTTTTATTGCTGTGTTGGAGCTGGTTTCATTCCCAGCTATTCCCAGTGACTGTTTCTGAACTGATGAAATGAAGCTTTAAACAAATGTTTGATTAGGAAGTTGTTAAGGAAGGGCTCCTGTTTGAATGCCTGCACCCTGTGTGCTGCAGATTGTTCAGTTTGGGATGAACCAAAAGGTGGGTCAGGTGTCCTTTGACCTTCCCAAGCAAGGTCAGGTGGTTCTGGAGAAACCTTACAGCGAGGCTACAGCTCGTCTCATTGACACTGAAGTCCGGGTCTTGATCAGCGAGGCATACCAGAGAGCGCAGCAGCTGCTGAACCAGAAGAGGCCCGAGGTGGAGAAGGTAACGGCCTGTTCTGTGTGCGTTCTTCAAGCGACTCAGCATTTCTGCCACCTTAAACTGCATTATTCTTGGATATTGTAGAACTACTGTCCAAGCTCTGCAGTCTGCAGGTATTGTAGCTCCTCTAAGACCAAAGTTCCTTCAGCAGCTGAAGCAGAGAACAGAAGCATTAATACCTGAATAGAAATTGTTTCAGAGTCACATTTTGGCCAGTTGTGGGATTCATTTGACTGTCTACCGACACCTGTAATCATCTCTGCCCCCCTGGTTAGGTGGCACTTCGGCTGCTGGAGAAAGAGGTCCTAGATAAGAACGACATGATGGAACTGTTGGGCAAACGCCCATTTGCAGAAAAATCAACATATGAGGAAATTGTTGAGGGAACTGGAGGTATGGACGAGGACACGACGCTTCCCGAGAGTCTGAAGGACTGGAGCCAGGAGAGGGTGGCCAAGGATGAGAGCCAGATGAGCAGGTGGATCTTCTGCTCTCTAGAGGAGAAAACTTTGTCACTGAAAACTTTGTTGTTCTAAATTATCTTCTGCAGCTGAATAGGGTATTCTCCAGTAATATTTTGGAAGCTAAGAAACCGTTCAATTTTTAGAGTTGTTTTGTATTAAGATACATTCATGACTGAACGTTAAAACCCGACAAAATACGTGTTTGATACGTGACTTGTGTTAATGTTGCAGAGAAACGTGAGTCTGAAGTCGTCAATGATCCACAGAAGATGGAAGAAAGTCCAGACAGAGGCCAGCGCAGAGGTTTTATTACCAAGAAATCACAATATAAATACAAAAACACAGATAAAGTTATTATAAAATATTTTTCCTTCACATTGTTCTTTGAGTGCTGAAGTGAACCTAAGCAGTGTTTGTTTTCTTAGATTTGAAAATCAGGGAATTCTTCAAACAAAACATCAGCTTTCTGTGGCTGGATCTTCATTTCTATAATTGTGCAAATTTTGTAGCATCTTGCCCAACTTTATTATATATGTTAAATTCCTATGAATGACTGAAGATGGGTTTGGAATATTTTCTTGTTATATGTGAGGAACTTTGCTCTTCACCTTGAATGATTCCACAGTTGTCACATCAAAGAAAGATCAAAGAAAGATTCCTTTTAAGTTAATACCAATAATACTAAAATTGTTAAATGTCTAATTTTAGATTTACAAAGGTAGTGTGGGAGTTTCAGGACTTCCTATTTCTCCAGGACAATGATATCAGCCACTCCGTGCACTTGTGTCAGCTGTTTGCAGTCCAGAGATGCCACCAGCTTCCTGGGTCCCGGCTGGGTGGGGACGAAATGCTCTGTCAGTGTCACGGTGGAGTGAGCGCTAACATCACTGGGAGGGAAAACAGGATGTTAAATGTGGCTGAAGAGAGCCAGACACAGAGATGTCGAGGGGGCTTACCCGACAACCACTTCATGGCCCCGCTGCAGCCCCAGGCCCTCCACCCTGAACACCACCCCTTTCAGCATCCGCGGCAGCGGGTTGGTGAAGGTGATCTTGGCCGACATTTCTTTACCGACTACAGCTTCTCCCACAGGCTAGTGGGATGGGTCAAAGTGAGTCAACGCTAACAACAGAACATCCTGAAGGAGTCATTTGTAGCGTTTACCTTGATGGTGAGGTCAGGGGTGCGGAGCCTGAAGGTGGTCTGGTTGGCTAACACTTGCTGGGTCTCGTTTACTCTCCCAGAAAGGGTCAACATCAGAGCGGCCTGGTCCACCAGCTGGTTCTGGTACTGCTGGTAGGGTAACACCCACTGGATGGTCTTTTCTGTGTGGAGTGGGTCCAAGAGGACAGTTTTCATAAAGGTCAATTTTCTTATGCATGTTTTGGTTTTAATAAGCAGTTACCTTCATTGGGCTGAAGCTCCACGGATATCTGCTCCTTCTTGATGGTGCCCTTCACCACACCGGTGTAGTACATGACAGCCACCTGGCTGTGCAGGGTGGTCCGGCGAGGGTGGGAGCTGAGGTTCTTCACCAGGATGCTGAGCTCAGCGTCAGCGCCCATTCTGGCCACCTTGTCGTCAATCTTCACTTCCACGCTGACGTCCTCCGCCGTGGGTGAGGAGTAGGTGTTTGGCTTGCTGCCATAGCGACTGGCGGTCTCGACAGCAATGCGCTCCTCTTCAGAACCTGATGGTGAGGCAGAGTATGAGTGCACTTTATCCTGTCTGAAACAGTGATCCAATCAAAAGTGAAGTGATGGTGCAAAGAGCTGAAGAACTAGGCCCTTTGATTTATGAAGCAGTAACATGTTACATCATCACCCCTGAATCACCAGCCTGCCGCAGAACAGTCTGAGCTGTGTGATTTGCTTGCCTTCTTGGTGTTTGTACAGGTGTGTGATGTCTGCGCGCTCATCAGAGCCCACTGCTTTGGTGCTGATGAAGTGGCCAACAGCTTTCTTCTCACTGTAGATCTGGCTGAACGTGCCGTCCACGTTCTTCTGCCAGTAGATCTTATCACTGTTGACCTGAACCACAACAAAATCACACTCGGCTCAAACGTTAAGCAGGAGATACTTTGCCTTGTCACGCAGATGGAGAAATGAAACCAAATCACGTGTTCTGACGCTCACCTCTGCAAAGACAAACGGCGTATCGTGTTTGAGGAAGACCTGGCCAGAGCGGATGGCGCTGACGGAGGCGGGGCCGCAGCGGAAGGTGCCCTGGCTCGTTTCCTGGGGAGTCGAGTCCACAGCCTGCCAGCCTCCATGTCCTGGCGGCAGGTCTGGCCTCGCCATCCAGCAGTCATTCCACACGTGGAAGTTCCTACACAATACATTCGTTTTAGGCAGACTATAAAAACAACCTTTCCACAAGTGACAGGAAATCAGTGAAGCAGCTCGTCAAACTGCGATTTGCATTTGGCATCTGGAGAGAACTGCTACACACTGCATGACAACACTGAGGTTTCATCATCACGGACGCTCGAAAAAAGACTTTCGAAGCAGCCACTTTGCTGCCCTCTTACCAAACAGAGTCACTGTTGAGGTACTCAATGGGGTCCATGTTCTCATCTAAATAGATGTCGGTGGTGAGGGATACGTCGGTGTCGTGAGCCGACTGAAAGTTCGTCACGCTGCGGGAGGGGATGCCGAGACATCGCAGCACTGGAGACAGGCAGACAGAGACAGGCTGGGGATGAATCCACAACCTGGCTTAGTTAAAGATGCATGCGTAATGACTTCAGAAGGCTCTGCTAAGATGGAACTGGGGAACCTGTCTGAAAAAAAGCAGCACATGTGGCTCTCATCGTGAAAGGATGGAGGCATTACAGCAATGATAATGCCAGGGACTTTGGTCAGGGTGTAAATGAGCTACGACCTGCTGTCAGCGACTATCAGATGATCCTGCTCGTTAATGAAGTAAGCGGTCTGGCGCAGGGAGCCACAAGCGTTCCCCACTGCATTCTTGCCCCACCTGTTGTGGTGACCCCTGAGAAGACCCAGCACTGTCCATACGACACCGGGTTCCCATCGGACGAGTGGTATTTCCTCAGGATCTCCACGCTGCTGCTCCACGCTGTCGGAGACACCCCACCGGAGTAATCCCCAGACCAGTTCCCTACCAGAACCCCACAGTCATCCTGAGCGTTGATCTAAAACAAGCAACAGTTGATTATAGATGACAGTTGATTATAAAGCTGATTAATATCAGAAACTAGTAGTAGCTGAACGATGTCATAGATTGTGGCACTAACAAACGAAGATTTAGGTGGTGCTAATTGATATATTTATCTCTGATGATCACAGTAATAATGGGTCATTTTTACAGCCTGCTGTGTGAGAGACACCATCGTACCATGGCTGATATGACTCGAACCACGTTGACAGGATCTCCTCTGCCAGATGCAGGAATGTTGCTCTTCTCCAGTACAAACAAACATGCTTCCAGGACCCCTTCATGAAACTGCAGTTCAAAAAGTACAGAAATGAAATAAATGATTTAAAAAAGGAAGCATTTTAACATGACTAAGCCACTGCAGCTAATTTATTGAGCTGAACGTTGCATAAGTGGGAAAAAGAATTCCTGAATTCATTCGTCATTGTTGAGTGAGATCTTGCTTTCATAGTCTGTACCTGCCCAAAGTTCCACGTGCGAGCACCTATTTGTTTTTCTGTGCCGTAGTAAATCCTCCCAGTGTCGTTCAGGACGTACTCCTTCCTCTCTTCTTCTTCATCCAGGAACACTGTGTCCTCTGGGAAAACATGGTAAAATTATCTCCAGCTGCTGCAAATTTTGTAAAACCGACATTAAAGCATTAGGAGGCTTTGTAATGGCTGCGCCCTGCCTTCTTTTCACTGCAGCTATCACAAATTAAACCACAAAGTTTGACAGGGAAAACGTTTTTAACAGTATTGTAATGGTTCATTTCACACGCTTCTTTCTCTTCTCTGATCCTGGCCTGGAATTCACGCTTCGCTCCTCTGCAGTGACGAAAACACTTGAGAATGTGATTTCTTTTCACAAACCATGTGAAAAGAGTCCCCCGAGGCCAGGAAATGGTTAAGGAACACAATGAGCCCGTGGACCTTGCAGTGGGGCCCGTGATTTCGCCTGTTTCCGAGTGACATCAATGTTGCAGGAGGCCCAAAAACCTCTGTTGTTGTCCCGTCCTTTTAATCGCTCGCTGTTTCCAACGCTGATTTCCTGTGGGTGTGGAGCGGGAGCGCGGAAAAAAAAATAAAGAAAAGGAAACCAGATAACTACTAAAAAAAAAGGTTCAAGATAGGCCAGAGAAAAAGTAAGGGGGCGTGAATGGAGAAAAGACGGAAAGATATGTTTGGGTAACGGGTGGAGGGAATGCTGGAGTGAGACTTTACAGCCCAGGAAGGTGAGCATGACAGCAGCAGGCAGCTGTGATAATTGTGATTTTCACTTTCACTAAACGGTTCTGCAGAACAGACCCGCAGAAGCAGATTCTGAAGCGGAGAGTGGGAGTGTCGGAGCAAGGGCGGGGTCAGCAGATAACAGCCAGGCTGGGTGGGAGACATGTTTAAAGGTACGGGGAAAACCCACGGAAGCAGTAAAATGAAATGGGGGTAGGTCTTCTCCAGCTGGGGGAGTAATTGTGGTGTTTCTATACAGTAAGTGTGGAATTCGGACCTTGATTTGTGGAGTCGATAAAGAGACCTTGTTGTCGTCTGCTCTGGCCAAACATCCCCCCGGAGCTACTTGTCGCAGTTCTGGGATATCTTTCTAGTTTGTAACACAAGTTACCGACAGTAACGCCTGAGCATCCACGTAACTCTAGAACAGTCGTTTTCTTGTCTTTAAACATTATTCTAACAGTATTAGAACGCTGTGCAACTGTAGACATGCTGGCTTCGTATCAAACAACAGAATGTTTGTTGCTGACCAACTTTAAATCTGCCTCTGTGGACAAGAGTCAGTCGCAGCTTCGCTTTGCTCCAGTGATCATCTGACTGAAGAACCAGCCAAGAAAACCAAACTTATTCATGCATGAGCTTCCAGAAGTCTGTGATGTCATAAATGAACTTGTCGAGGTCTGCTTCCTCTTGGACTGTTTTGTGTTTACCCCTTCCCCAGGCCGTCCTGAATCGTGTCCAGCCGGAGTTACGTAACTCCGATCCACATGCTCTCGGAGTCACGCTGCAGTTTGATGGACAGCAACACACTCGAGCGTCGGGTTAGAACTGAGCGTAACACAAGATCAGCTTTGAAATGAAACAGCCAGAGCAGATATTTACGTTGTGTCCATGTTTGCTGGAAGTTTTGCAGTACAGTAGACTGTTTCTGAAAGAATTTCCCCTTCTCTCATAACAGAAATATCTCTTCGGTAATAAGTCCGGTTACGCAACGCCATTCTTTTCTCCTCTTATCACTCTCTCCTCCCTCCCCTCTGCATTCTTTAACTGCCATGTCTGCACCCTCTGCCAAGCTCACCTTCACACCAAGGGTTGAAGAGCATGACGATGTTCTTGCTGCAGTCGTGAGTTGTTGTCGCCTCGCCCTTGACGGAGCCGCAGGTCACCGTCAGCCCATACTGGCCGCACACGGCGCTGGCTGGCGAGTTGATGGACAGCTTCACCTTGTTGCCGCTCTGCTCCACGATCTTGGCCTCCCAGCGTTTATCCTTCAGCGAGTCCACGAGCAGAATGGTGGCGTGGGTGCCTTTGGACACCGTGGGCAGAGGACCTACACCGCAGGATATTTAGCACCGGAATGATGAGCATGAATCGCAAAATATACACGTGCATTTTTCCATCCATCCACTGCTAAATACCACTGACTGTTGATTAGAGTCATGGGGGGATGCTGGAATTTTTCAAGCTGTCAGAAGACAAGAATAAACCCAGGAGAGGTCAGGCAGGGTCATCGATTCCTCACAGGGCGTACACACCATCCACTCCCACACTGCCCCCGATTCTCCATTTAAGCTGATGTGCATACTTTTGGACTGTGAGAGGAAACCAGAGCACCCAGAGAGAAGAGTGGGAGGAACATGGCAACTGCACGAAGAGCCTGGGCCGGGCTACCTTCACTTTGCTGCAAATGCTGGAATGATGTAAAAAAAAAAAAAAAATCCTCCCAAACGTCAAGTCTGAGAGCGTAAAGCCCCTAACTGGCACATTTGCTACACAAAACTATGCACAGATGTGTAGCACAGGTTTCACGTCAAACACGCTGATCTGATTAAGACATATATTTGCTCCACTTTAGCTCATTTGCACTGCAGGGTCTCGCTGAGAGTTTATCAAGAAACCATTGTCCTCCACCCAGTTGCAGCCTGGCCTCACAGGAAATCAATGATAAACCGTCTACTTTCTCCAGTGGCATTAGAAAACGACTCAAACTGCAGCATCCTGGACGAGTAAATTATGGGTTTAGAAGCTGCAGTGTAATGAAAATTCTAAGCTATCTCAGACAGATCCCACATATTGGTCTAGGTCTGTCTTCCCTGCGATGACAGAATCCCATTTATTCTCAAGTGCAGTCGACTGCTGCAGAATGACGCCTGTAAACACGAGAGCAAGGTGTCGGGTGTCTGGAGATCTGGAAGCGGTTAGCACCAAGTGCTTGTGGGTGCAGACTTGTTCGGAATTACACACTTGTTCTTCAGCTCCTGCTGAATTTCAGATTTTATGGAAAAAAAAAAAAAGTTTGAATGGGTGGTTTTTAGTAGAACTGCACTTAATTTAGCTTCAAACAACCTGCGGCATTTAATTATTCTTTTGTTTCTTTTTGCACTTCTGGTGATGTTAACCTACTGTTCTCGTTTGCAGGTTTCTTTATCAAAGTTCTCCTCTGGTTTGCATTAATACACTCTTGAGCATCAGTTTATTTAAAAAAAATCAGATCCAAGTGTTGCGTCTGTACCTGTTTTCATGTCCAAGTGCAGCTTGTCAGTGTCCGCGTTGAAGGGCCTGCTCAACTCCATTTCTATCTGGAAAGTCTGCCCTCTGCGGATGATGAGCTCATCTCCATGGTACAAGTCGGTGTGGTGCTCTGCTCTGTTCTGCCCCGTCTTGGAGCTCAGCAGGTCCACAGAACACACCGACAACTTTATCTCTGTGGCAGAAAGTGTCAGCGTTACGTTTTAGACTGTCTGATTTATGTTTACAAAGATGGACAAAAGGAGAAATCCTTCACAAGTCCCACCTCTGGACAAGATTTTTGGTAGCATTCAGGTCAAAGTTCCAGACACATTTTCTACAGTTTGTCATCCATCTGTCTTTGTGACAGTAATTTCACATTGACTGGCGATTTTGTACTTATCACCCTAAAGATGTTACCTTCCATTTCCCTTGCTTCTCCATTCTCGGGCTTTGGTTTTGGAGGCTCGGGGAGGACTGCAGGGGTTGGAGGCGTGACCAACTCCAACTCGGTAACATCGTAGGAGGCGTTGTTCTGCCGCTTGCAGCAGCACGGAAAAGCCTTCCTGAACCAGCGGCGACAGCCTCCATCCTCCTCTTTCTTCTCCCCCTCATTGTAAATGGTCAGCTCCACCCGTGTGGGCGGGGCCGCTCCAGGGAAACGCCCCACTTCGGATGCATCTCTTACTACTAAACGCTCACCTGGCATGCTAGCAGAAAATGCATAAAAATATTTGTTCAGTTTCAGGAAAAACACTGCCAGCTCCATCTCATGATAGATTATTCATAAATCAGGCCAACAAAAATCTTAGTTATGAGATATATTTTTTAAATTTTGACATGTTATAGTGACATGGTGAATTTCCCATGTCTGGGATAAATAAAGTACTTCTATTCTATCATTTTGTCAGACTATTTCAGTTAAGGTATTTTTAATCTTTTACTTTGGCATGACTGGAAAATTGTTAGAAATCAGTCCAAATAACCACATTTTACTTTTTCCAACATATTGTGCAGCCCAGTTTTAGGACAAGAGAAGTTGTGTCCATAGATAGAAGAGTCTCCCCATAATTTGTCCCACAATTATGTCACTCCAGAACACCAGCTCTCCCAATTCAGCAGCCTTTCCAAGTTATTTAGCCTTTCACCCCTGTCGGCTGCATTCCCTCAGCAGTCCAAAATCATCTGAGCAGCTCCGGAGGCGAGGCAGATACCACAATTGCGGAAAAAATGCACTTTGAATGTGTGTATCACACCCTCACACTACTTTATCACACTGTCACGCCTCCTGCCCTCATACATGATAGCTATAAATCTAAATAAAACCCTTGTTAGCTCAGAAAACAGTCAAAATCGTGAGTATCTGTGTAGAACTGCAGAAGTCGGTACTCCCCATCAGTGAAGCCGGAGCTGAGGGAGAGGTTATTTACAAAACCAATGTTTAATACAAACAGCGGGCGGATTTTATTGATTCCATGGTTGAATATTTGCATGAGAAATCCTAAAATAAATCACCAGTTAGGGAGGGAAAGTCCGGCGATAGTGAAGTTATGCGCTGCAGTTCAAAGGGCAGAGGCAACTGAAAGACATGTGGGAGGTGGGAAATACACAGACCCTCAAAATCCACAGGTGTGTGTGTGTCTGTGTGTGTGTGTGTTGGTATGCAGGTGTGCATGTAAACATCCCTCTCCATTTGAGATTGCAGCAGATAACAACTGACATTTTAATGTTTGTCATTTATTATCTGATACATGCAAGTGTTGCATACAATAATGTCATAAATGCCATAATTGAGCAAGTTGAGCGTCCCTCCCCTCAGCTATTTGCAGATCCTCCAAATGTTTGTCAAAGACAATCAATCATTGCAAAAGTCCAACAGGCTCAGCAGAGAGGTTTGGGATCAATAAAAACAACATTCGTCTGAAATAGATGCAGTATATGTTCTCTCGCACACTAATAAACGAAACCGACTTAAAGCTTTACAAAAAGACGCTGCAGATGCAACTCATGGAACCATTTTTCATCTCAAATGTCCATGACAGCCTGTGCTTGACGGCTACATTTGGCGAGAACTGACCGAATTTCACAATCAAGCGCTGCAGTAATTTACATGTAGCGTTTTATGGAACAGCCCGAGGAACTTATTGGGCCATTGTTTTTAAAATGATTTAATTTCCAAATGTTTTAATAGTATTTAAGAATTAAAATAAAAGGTTGCCAAAACATTTGGAGCATCTGTGTGGCCTTTTCACAGGGAAACATTTAATAAAAGCATTTCCTGTCTCCCCAAAGTTTAAAAATAAGCTCAAACAACTTACTTTGGTGCCTGATGGCCAAAATCAGCCAATTAAAAACATCCACTCAACCGTCTGAACCCTTGAAAAGCATTTCCAGCAGACTGTTGTTGGCAGCTTTTCTTCTCATCACGCTTCAATAAACAAACTTAAATATACAGTATGTCTGGCATACGGCAGAGCTGGAAACAAGCTTTACTTCATCCTTTCTCACAGTCTGGTTCGATCTCTCCATCACACTGCGCTCTCTTCATTTGCAGCCACTCTTCCCACATTCCTGGCATGCCCCCTGGACCCCCCCCAGATAAGTGCTTTAAATTAAGCCACCATTCTTACCAGCTCTAATTCCAGCTGATGGTTTTTCTACAGTTAGATTAATCATCCAGATTCATTAGTCACGTTAAATGTGTGTTAAATCCTAAAGGAGAGCAGGCTGAGAGAGAAACGGATGCATGGATCCGTTCTGTTCAGCATCGCCAGAAACACAGTACCAGAGAAGCATCCTCCATTTTTGGTACCACCAGGTGAGAAACAGGTGGAACCCAACAGGTTCAAACTCCGTGATCTCAATATCAGTTAATGCATGTGTATTCATAAGATAGTCAGAAAAAGGACAAAACATTATAATCATCATCATAAAAACATCATCAAAGTTGGCGATCCTAATTTAATATTGGAGTTGTGATGATTTATGGCTTTAGTTTTTGTACAGAAAGTACAAGTTATTAAATGTCAGTTCTTAAAGCGATAACTTGACAGTTTCTATGAAGTTTCCGGAGATCTTCCCTTTTTTTTTTAGAGAAAAGAGAATCATGCGCCTCATGATGGTTCCGCTTCACTGTTTCAGCTCAGGTCACGTCACGTCACGTCATAGTTAAGCGGTGAAACTTACTTTCTGTGTGAGGATCCTCAAACTTCTGCGGAGTTTTTCCTCTTCGCGTCCTCGGTCAGAACAGTTGGGAATTCTCTCTCCACCGGACTGTGAACTGGCTTTTTCTCTCACACACGCACGCACACAGACACACACCCTTTTCCTTCCAGATCAGCCCACTCCGCCCCACCCGTGACACCCTGTGTGGGCTGAAGACGCCCACCAGCAGGGCCAGAACTGCTGAGCGCGTCTGGTGCGCGCACGGTTACGCTGCGTTCGGCACTATTTTTTTATTTTTTTTTTCAGAGGAGGAGGAGGTGATTTAGTAACATAGAAAGTCCAGACGTTATCGGACAGTTAAATGAATAAGTCAGAGGTTACTTGGAAAAATGTTTCGAGCTGGAATTTCTCAAAGTTGAGTTTTTCTTCCAGTAGGACAGCACATTTACCATGAAAAACCAGTAAACGTCATCTGCTGGTGCTCCCAGCTGTTGCCCAGTGTGTGTTTGTGTGTTCGTCAGCCTTGTGTCAACATTTAATTAAATTTCACTGTAATTTGTACCATTTTACACATAACTGTAGCGGGAAAAAAAATCACATCAGCATATCCTTGAAAGCTACATCTGGGCTGATCAAGACACTTTGGCTTTACTCAGGAGATAATCTGACATTTTTCTAACATTCTTTCAGCAAATTTCAATAAATGATTATTTAATTCAGGTTCACCTCACATTCCATACCTGTATAAAAACAAAGCACTGTGCAGCTTTTTGATGTTCATAACTAACAGAAAGTCGGAGAAAGTTGGTTATTATTTAAAAAGGATGTGTCGATACAGACTGTGCCAGATAATTACACTGGCATTCCTGGACTAATCTAGTGTTTAAATACTTCTGATGCAACCAGCAGCTCTGGATTCCTCTGATTTCATCATTTTGTTTTCTATAAAATTGAATATAATTCAGAGAACTGCCCTCCTGTCCACTCATATTTGTCCCCCGCCACCAGGACGTTCCTTGCGGGCTGCCTGTTTGGTTCCCATGGACGGTGCGAAACCCAGGACCATCTGTTCTGCTCTAAATCCAGGCCGCCTTTAAGTTTCCTCTCACGCCTGCTCCTCTGCAGAGGCCACAAAATATTGTCTGTGTTATTTATCACAGAAGTGTGAAGCAGCAGAATAAACAATAAGGTCGGTGAATAGGGTCAGATTGCCATGGTAAAGCTACAGAGTTTGACTGCCAAGTAGTTTAGCAGCGTGTGTTCAGTTAGTGGTTTCAAAAGTTGTTGTTGTTTTGAAATAAAGAATGACTTTCTTTATTGACTTTTTCTTTGATAAACTGTTGTGACTTCATGTACAATCAGATGCTGATAATCTCCAGTGAAACCATAATTTCCCTTTGAGGTGGCATGTCAGCAGCTAGTTACAAAGCCCCCATAATACAAAGCCTCCATTCTTGTTGGCCATTTCTCCTGCTCCAGAAACCAATAAAACGTGATTTATAGACGTTATTTCAGCACAATCTGTTTGTCACTAAGTAACTGAAATATTAAAACAGGCAATATGGTTCACTGACTGTGATTACATCCTTTAATCCTGGTTTTATTTACTGCTATACACATAAACAAGGATGTTTAAGATCTCTGCTAAGGTTGATGAATAATTTATTTCTAAAGAAGCGCTCGCCCAGCGATGACCTCCGTTGCTCGGAGAGCCACGTGATTCATTGAAAGTCTTGGCCTGTGACTGCAGGTGAGTCTGCAGATGTCTGATGAAATGTGTGCGGTTGCGCCCTGTGTGACGCCATCAAATCAGAGGCTTTTCTGAGGAAGGGCTGATTTACGCAGCCGATCACTCTGGAGACGAGCACAAACAAAGCATACGAGAGCGCTGCTGCCAAACAGAAGGATGTTTCTATGGCCCCCAAACCACAACCACAACATCAACAACCACCACAAAGTCAACAACCACCACACATCAGCCAGAGTGGGAAACGCAAAGCCACCGAAGCTGCTGTCCACATCCGTTATTCACACTAAATCAAGCTTTAAGGATCGTGTGTTCAAAGTGTTTTTACTGGATGATTCCTGGGGTGTTTTAAGGTGTTACTGGGGTAAATTAGATGTACAGTAACCTTAAAAACGCCTCCAAGGGGAAGTGAACAGAAAGCATTTTAATGAGATGGCACCTCGCCCTGAAGCAAAATGTGTTTTGTACATTCAGCAAATAATACTTTGTATGTACACTGCTCAAAAAAATAAAGGGAACACTAAGATAACACATCCTAGGTCTGAATGAATGAAGTATTCTTATTAAATACTCGCAACTCTTTAGGTAGTTGAATGGGCTGACAACAAAATCACACAAAAGTTATCAATGGAAATCAAATGTATTAACCCATGGAGGTCTGGATTGGAGTCACACTCCCATGGCTGATCCAGCTTTGATGTAATGTCCTTAAAACAAGTCAAAATGAGGCTCAGTAGTGTGCGTGGCCTCCAAGTGCCTGTTTGACCTCCCTACAACGCCTTGAAGCTACATTGTGTTGTTTAAGTGTTCCCTTTATTTTTTTGCGCAGTATATATAATTCCTGCTTTTCTGCTCTGAGAGCTGCTAACTACACTGCTTTTGTTGCACCAAAGCTTGAATCACATTACAATGTGCCTCATCTCTGATTCACTGAAGTTACCAAACATAAACGAAAGCCAGGGTTTGTCACTTTCCATTCTGAACATGAAGCTGTCCTTATACCCGATGAATTTACAGGCAGTTATTTCATCAGCCCTTTTCACAAATGAGGCCTTGGCAAGAGCAGAATGTTTAAAAAAAAATTGCAGAGGAAAAAACGCTAGTAACCATGGAAATAATTTAACATTTTCCAGATTCTACCTGTTACAGTTTTCTTTTTAAAATATTATATCGCAATATAATGTGTTTACAGGCACACATAGGAGAGAATCACATATTTTCTCCTTCGTATCTGAAGGAGAAAAAGGTGCGTCCTTGGACACCACCTGCCACTGGAATTCTATTTGAATTGTCATTTTATTTCTGCAGCGAGCTGTTCCACCTCCGTCACTGACGCTTTCTGCCCTCCTGAAGCCACAGCGTCATCTCCTGGTTACAGTGAATAACACCTGTGCACTTTGTGATCGCCAGAATGTATTTCTGTGTAAAATAATCTTGACCGGTGAACCCAAAAGGAACAATCCCCAATGGTGCAGATAAATAGAATTTTTTTTGGCGACCCTAACTAATAAAATATTAAATTTTGCTTTAGAAAAACAAAACAGGAAAAACATGTTAGAGAATACCTGAACATTTACATTTTAATGGATTGGGTGGAAATACGTATGACTAAACCCGGCATTAGGAAATAACTCCAACACGGGTGGAAACAACGATCCGCCCAACTACGTCATCAACATGCGTCATCTGCTTGTCTCGTAAGTCGCCTTGACCCATGTCACACGTGAGTTAAACTACATCTCTGTCCTGAAGAAATTGTATTTTTGGTATGTACTTTAATTGTCCATTCAGTGTTTTTCTTTTTTGAAAGTTCTTTAACGACATTGAATAAACGCTCCATTAGCTAAGCTGTCGACCTGTTTTGCTTTACATCTCTGGAGTGAGCGTGACCGCTAATGCAACGAAAATCCATTTCAAAGATTTGTCACTTAATCTTTTTGAGGTGTTTACCTCATAAACCATTACATTTGATAATATGTGAGTCATGTTCAGAATTGTGATGAAGTAAATATAGGTAAATATGCACTAGTTCAGAGGTTACGTACTATCACAAAAAGGTAAACAGGTTTATAAGCTTATTTCTCTTCAACTGTTTGTGGCATTTGATTTGTGATGTGCATGTGACTGCTTAGACAATGTTGACAAAAGTGGAAGAAAGGAAGCCACTGAAGCAGGGGCTAAAGAAGAGGAGACAATCTCACGAAGGAGGAGGAGGAGAGATGAAAAGAAAGAGAGGAGGTGAAGCAGGACAGAAGGCTCAGGGAGATGGTGGAAGGAAGCGCCTGGACGCCCTGAGTGTTGGTTATTTCCGCAGGGTTGGGGACAGACTTACAGAGGGCTTTGAACAAGAGGAGGAGAAAGGTGAGGGGATTTTCTAAAGATCGGAACAGTAAATGTATTAAAATCAAGTGTTTTATACTGAAAAACCCGGCCCTCCTATTGAATCACAGTCAGTTACATTAGATTATTGCTACCTTTGAACGTGTGCTCTCTCTTGCCCAGTCTCTAATACCCCATGCAGAATGTTTGACTTTCTAACTCGAATGCTTGTGAATATTGAATCCTCTGGGTCTGTGTGTAATGTCCTACTTTATTTTTCTTGTATAGAGATGTTTGTAGAGAACGTCCTAACGGAGGTCAAAGGTAAAGCCGTGCTGGTTGCGACAGATCGAACAGGCAGCATTACTCTGCAGAGGCTGCTCCAACTGTCAAGCCCCGAGCAGGTGGGGGATGTCCTGGCCGAACTGGGAGGAGAATCGGGCTCAGACTTTAAGATGCTTTCTTGTGATCGGTGCGGCGGCCATGTAGTGGAGAGCGCAGTGAGACAGATGTCCAGGTTCTGTGGTGAGGCTGTATTTTTTTATGCACAACAATTAAAAAAAACTAAGTAAAACTCAACAGTAGTGATTTACCTCTGGATGCCACATCTGTGTTGCTTTTAGAGTCATCACCGAAGGAGGCGACCACCACAGAAGAAGAAGGAGAGCGTTGTGAAGTGCTGGAGGCCCAGGTGTTGTGTTTAAGTGGAGTGGTGAGAGACAACAGTGCAGAATTTATCAGACACGTTCATGGCTCTCATGTGGTCCGCACTCTCCTGCACGTCTTGGCTGGATGCCTTGGAGCTCCTCGCACAGAAGCACGCTCAGGTACACACAGAAAATCATGCTATTAACACGTTAAAAGTTTTCATTCTCTAGTGCTGATATGAAGGATCTGCATTTACCAGAGTCTCACTGGGACTCAAACATGGTATTTAAGGTTGCAACAAGCCTGCCGTGCAGCTCCTCTGGCATGCCAACTGGCAGCCTTACTTTGGCAGACCCTGAATATGGAGAGCTTCATTAAATGTGCTGCCAGTTTGAAAAGACGCTAGACGTTCAAGGCAAGGGCATAATCCCTTTGAAAAGAAAAAGACATTTTGAGTTAATCCTCACTTTCATCAGTCAGGCCCAGCTTTTCAGTATTCCGATAAAGCAGATCTTTTATTCAGTTATTTTAAGTATGAGTTATAGGTCTGCGTCTGAAACTTTTTAAAATACCTCAGGAAAACACTGAATAGCTGTGAATCAGTGAGTTGTCCCTGTAGCTTTAACTGCCTTCATCCTCCAAAAGCCAGCTGCTGGTGACCCGCCGCTGCCCCCCTGGCCGGCGTCGTTGCAGAGCTGCTCCTTAAGAACAAGAACAAGCGTTTTCATCTCACTCCCTCACTCAGGAAAGCGGAACCAAAATGTGAAAGGTGTATTTTCTTCCCACTGGCACTGCTGTTTAGCAACAGATTCAGCATGTCGGGATGTCAAACTTTGTTTCTTCACACTTCAAATGTCACATGTTTTGCCTTTTCTGCAGGTGTCAAAGAACACAACAGTGTTTCTCAGCTGACAGACTTTGACATTCCCACGTCGTTCTGGTATGAGCTGAAAAGCCTCACAGAAGCTTTGATGGACAACGTCAATTGTGAGTTATTGTTCAGCGAACTGTGCATGCAAACCTTGTTCATAACAGAAGGATCTATACCTTCATGTCCCAAATGCAACATTTCCCAGCTATATGCTGCACAAGTACAAGTGGATATGAGGCAGTTAATTATAATTATGGATACATCTCTTAGAACCATCTTAATTTTTGGCTTTCATTTTCAGTATAGAACAATGTGAATATTTAATAAAGTGTGGACGACCCAGGAACTTTTTAAAAGGACTGTCTCAGATAGTCTGGCAAACACCAGCCTATTATCGTATTTTTTTGGAGGTCAAAATATATACAAAATACATCCTGCATTTTAAATTTAAGTGAGTACAAGGGCAGCTTTTCAGATGGAGGCGCTGTGTGGAATGTGTTGTGAATTTTCATGAACAGTCTAACCTTGATATGGAAACCAGATTAAATCTGCAGGAGAGTGCACATACCTGTAGCAAAGAGGCTTTTAGCGGCAGAGGAGCTCAGCTTTGCTAATAGCGCAGACAGATCCAGGTCTCAACAACAGCTCGGCTTCACTCTCACACTGTTCTGCAGAAATAATTTACTGGTTTTGCGGTATTGTTGAAGAAGAGATGGGAAACAGCTTTAGTGATATATTTATTTGCTGTGGTATTTAAGGGATGTAGTGACAACTGCTTGGACCCAGATGTATGATATTCTAAATAGAGAATGTTCCTCTTCCTCTTTTCTTGTAAAGTGTCTTACTTTTTACTTTTTACACTTGGTTTTCTAGTGAGTGTGACAGATGCTGCTGCCAGTGCAGTCTTCCAGACCATGTTGACAGTGTGTCACAGAAAACGGCCCAAACTCTGCAAACAGCTCCTGAAACGCATCATGGAGTATCTGTCAAGTCGCAACGCCGCTCCAGGAGTGAGGTTAGAGTCCACTCTCGTACAACTGAGAACTGTTTTCTGTTTTGAAGTTTTATTTCTCTGTTACTGTAGAGCTGCCCGTAAGCGAGATCATGTCATCTTTTCCAATTTCTTTCCTGTAGTCCACTCCTGGTGTTCCTCAAGGATCAGGCCTCCAGTCACCTCATTGACACGATCATACAGCTGGCTCACAAGTCTCTTCTCCATGACCTCTACAAGAATCACCTCAGGGGTCAGCTGGTGGACCTGGCCCTCCATCCCATCGCCAACTTCCCCATTCAGAGGCTAACTGCAGCTTCGGCCAAGTACAAACTGGTGGGTGATAACTCCCCCTGCTGGCCACAGGATGAACTCCAGGATTCTCATCAGTATCTCTTTGTCTCTCACTCTCTGAAGTTCCTTAAGTTGTTTGATGAGCTACTCCAAGGTTTGGAGGCCATCTTGGCATCAGGTCACATGGGAGTGATCGTCCAACTGGCGGAGAGCTGTGCGGAAAGTGAGCAGAAGCAGGAAGAGTTGATGCAGTGTCTGCTCCATGTAAGTGTAAACCGGTGGGGTGAAAAAGTTCAGAAATAAAAATAGAGCTGTTGTGTTAAAAATACAAATGATGGGCATTGTTTCAGACATGTTAGATCCTAAAGGGTTTTTTGAAAAAAGTGCGACTGAAGTGAAAAATGAAACATGGCACAATGTTTGATGTCTGACTAATGGTGTGACTGCTTCCAGGCCTTCCACTGTGCTGAGCCTGGCTCTCGACACATCAGATGTCTTCCTCTCTTCATGTCCCTGCTCACCTATGAGGTGTACTTCCACTCTAACAAAGCAGAGGGCAGCACTGAAACGGAGGTGAATCAAAATCCATATTTCAAATAAAAAGGGATTTACTGCAGTATTTCACTACATTTTGAGGTTTTTGTCAACTAAGACATTTAGCCTGTTTTTATTTTAGTCAACTAGAAATATTTAAGGCATTAACATTAAATACTATTTCCTCTTTAGATTGCAGACTTTACAGAATAGTGGACAATGTGAATATACTATATTTTTCAGTGGATAACTACATTTAATACCATAATGTGGCTCTAGGTCCCTCTGTCTTCCATCTGTTATCACGGCTCCCGGCTGGTCCAGGCGCTGGCCAGATTCAAAGATCGCTCCATGCTCCTCAGCAGTCTGCGCACCCTGACCCCTGCTGACCTGCTGACGCTGGCCACAGACCCTGCAGGCAGCCATGTTCTCCAGGCCCTCATCACCTCTTCTAGTGACAAGGGAAGAGGCAAGATCCTCAAGAGGCTGGAGGTATGAATAAGAAATAATGTAAAACCTTTCTATATCTAAAATATTTATTTGTTTTCATGTTAGAGATAATGTATTTTCATTCTCACAGGGTCAGTATGTGAAAATGGCCTGCTCCAGGTTGGGCAGTCGGGTGCTGGAAGCCGTTTGGAAGAGTTCTTCAGTCAGTCACAGGCAAAATATTGCACAAGAACTAGGTACACTGTACACTACCACACTGACAAAATCATGGTTTTATTTATGTTTTTTTTTTTTTTCTTTTTTAAAATTACTTAAGACATTCTCCCCAACCTTCTTTTGTTTTTTCTTTAGTTGGATGTGAAAACCAGCTGAGGTCAGATCAGTTTGCCCGCCATGTGTGGGCTAAATTCGCCCTGTCCCACTTTGCCCACAGGAGAGCCCACTGGCAGGAAATACAAACTGGGGAGTCCAAGAAGCGGAATCTCTTCAGTGAAATTCTTGAATGAATCTAAATCTGTTTTGATGTTTAAAATAAAACAGGAACGGCTTACTCTTTACGTTTGCGATGTTTGATGCAGGATACAATGTTACCAATAGAGGGCGCCAATTCAATTTTTAGTAAAACATCCATGGGTTTTATTTAATGTTTCAGCGTTCCATTACAGTATTAAAAAGAAAATCAATAAGTACAGACCTTTCAGGGAGCATAGTTGAGTAGAAAAAAAACATGAAAAAGCATGAACTCGCTTGACCACAAAATAGGTTTAAGTGTGAGAATTATAAATGGGGAACTGTTAATAAGTCCATTATGTATATTATAAATACATAAAATGTGAGACGATTCAAGTAGCATGTACAAGTTATGAATAAAAATGACAGAAAAAAATTGAAATTGATTTACAAGAAAGATCAAGAATAAGTAAATTGAAAATGTAGTGTAATTACAAACGTAGGCGTAACAACTATACAGATGTGCAGAATGACACATTATTAGTAACATTAATCCATTAAATATTCAACCCATCAGTGTCAGTCACAATCACACTTGCCACTCACAATATGGCGGCGACACGATCGTAGACTTCATCTAATCAGCGTGCACTGCCTTCTAATATACAAGGTACAGTATACGTTCACTTTTTCCAGCAATGCCGACTCAGTCGAACTGGGGCGTTATTGTATTATACCGTGACGTGGCGCCAAATTCCAGGGAGATTCGAAAGTAAATTTTACAGTATTTTGAAGTGTGGCATTAAAGTTAAACTAAATTTACGTCAAATACAGTCGAAGGCAATCAAACATTTCTGATCAGAGTGTACCATATGAACAGATCTAAACCAATTACCTTGTTTTTGCTGCATTTGTAACCTGTCACGTGTTTATTTCTATAATATGTTTGTGTTGTAAAAGTCGCTCAAACTTCAGTCAATCAATGCCTGATTAAAAATAATATTGATTTTATTCAAAGTACGTCACTTATTCTGTAGAAAACAAAATCAGGCTCCAACTTGATAGATATTTGCACCGTATCCCTGTTTATATAAATATATACGTTTTTATTTTGCTTTAAAATATTCAGTAATTAACCGTAATTTTTTGTAGGCAAAGTCATGGTAACCCTACGTTGACGGGGTTTTGCGCAGGCGCAGAACTACTCAGTGCGATTTAAATCATTTCTTCAGCGGCAGTTTGGCCGAAAGAATGAGTATTTTCGTTTGTTTTATAGTTTCCTAAATGTTGTTTTCAGACCAGCTATATGTGATAATATTTCCAGAAAATTAACTAGCAAAGCAAACTAAAAGAAAGTAAATATTTAATGAAAGTTAAACGTCATAACTAAAGTGTGTTTGAAGTTGAGGTGTTTCATTAAAGTGTGAAATAAATAAAACTAGCTTTGCACTACATGATGGCCTTGTGCTTTGTGTAGAGGGGAAGAAAGGACACGTCTGATTGGACATGTTACTTGTGAATGCATATGAATAACAAAACCTGCTGCAGAACAAGCAGTCTTATTAAAAATAAAAAATAATAACTTGGTTTTGGGATACAAAGAGAAGGCTGCCTAAAGCACTGAGCTGTTCTGATGTAGTCAGTCTGAATATTTATATGATACTCATGCTTTTAATCTGTCTGCGTGGTGCGTTTGTGTTTCCTTCCAACGATTTGCACTGTAGTTTTATTTAATTTGCTGAAAAGCATCGACCATTATATCTACAAACACTTAACATCCAGATCGATACTAATCTCATGACAGAATCCTGTTATAGTTTGCCGTATTTTGCACAACACATCGGCTGCTGTCACCTTTTGTCACCTTAATCCAACTCAAAGGTGAGACGCATGTGGCTCTTGGTGTATTTTTGTTATAACCTAATATTTCACTGCACGCTTCTTTCTTGTCCAAACCAGTTTTATTGGCACGTGTTCAGTCCAGAGCATCATCTAGAAGTGAGCCTGGCTCTTTGTAGCTGCCTTTTATTGTTTAGTTATTACAGCTTTGTGCATGTTTTATCAGCTCTGCACACTCTGGAGACAAAGCAGAGGAAGAGTGACCTTTGGGGTACAATGACTAGTTGCCACTGGAAAACAACGTGTATTCCCCGGGGATTCAGACATGCTTCTTTAAATGCCACTCAGCCACAGCAATCTGTCCAGCACTGCAGCTTCCAGGCGGTCGAGAACCAATCACACCCAATATTACTCTCCTGTTAACATTCCGACACCCACACCGCAGAGAAATATGCATCTCATTAGTTATGCACAGTCCTCACTGAAAATAGTCTTTCGTTGTTGCAAAGTGAGTTTAGTTAGACAGGCTTTCACTGGCGCACAGTAGGTGGCTTCATCATCTTCACAGCTCCCTCTGTCTTTTCCCTGCCCTCCACAACTATTCTTTTGCCCGAAAATCACAGTTTATGCCCACAGAATGAGTCAGCCCTGAAGAAACAGAGAGAAGGAGGATTTCTGTCACGATCTGAGCGACTGATAGGGTATCACAAAGAGGAACAGCATCGTTTTGTCCTCATTTTTCGCTTTATTTCCTGCAGGCTTCTGTGCAGCTGTCAAATCCATGCCATTATCTGACAGTTATCTATCTATGCAATAAAAAAACCCCTTTATGTGTCATTTCTCATTGTGATGTACATTATATATATAAAAACAAAATCACACTTTGAAGAGTTTCCCTTATCTGTCTGTCACAAATCAGTGTCTCATTAACCTAGTGGGGAGGAAAATGAAAAGATGTCGTCCTAAAATCTGAATAAATTCCCAAGAACAGTTAAGATGCCAAAGGACTCTGGGACTCATTGTCTCCTTGACAACAGTCTCTAAGCAACCATTAGTCATAAAAGCGTTTCACCATCCTCGTCACTCCTCAGCCCTTCTCTCTCTCTCTCAGCTGGTTTGCCCTCCTCTCGAGAGTCCTCCCGTTCTTCCAGTCCAGATAGTTCCTGTACTAGCATGACAAGCTGCAGCCTCTCTCACAGCTGAGCCAGAAGACCAGGATTAGAACTGTATTTTCATTTTCACTGAATGTTTAACTCTTTACTTCACATACATGATGAATCAGAGAAGAGGTGATTTCACATATTCCATTTAAATTCAGCTTTACGTTAATACCTTGTTGAACTATAACGGAGGAAGGACTTACAATCTCTGCAGGTTTCAGTTCTGTGGCGTGATTTTCTGTAAATCTAAATTACTCCTTGGCCACTTACATGCGCTAGTAGTGAAGTATGCCTTTTTAATACTTTTGACCAGAAGAAACTTGTATTCCAAACAAAACAAATAGTGTTTTTGTGTTAACCCGACCAGAGCGATTCATCAGAGAGAATTTGCATGCTGGTCCCAGTGGTGTCATCCATTTCAATATGGACAGGCATCATACTCTCAGTTATGTTTTTCTGTTTTCGTTGCTTGGAAAAAGTCCCATTTAGAACCACTGACAAACGGGCTTATCCATTTGATTCTCTCCAGTCGCGTTAATAAGTCTTTAAATTACAAATTGAGCAGGATTTACATATGTTTTTACGTATAGTCACCTGATTAGGAATATACAGCCCGTGTAAAGACAAATTTGCTCTGTACATCTTTCCAAATAAATCACTGCTTGAAGTCGCCTGCAGTGCTCCTTTTTTTGAAAAGTTTTTTTCACTGTTCTTGTGGAAAAAAAGAATAACTGGGAGCAGCGATATTAATGGTCCACCAGTGTTGTTCTTTTACCAGTGCAGCAGGTTCTGAAAAGAAGAGGAAGGAGATGGGTTGGGGATGAACGAGCGTCTGTCATCGACCTCTCCAGACCCGGTTTAGCATTCAGGCCAGGCCTGTGGGTCCTACAGCACAGAGTGAATGGTGAACCAATCAGGGGTCCCACCTGACACAAACACAGAGATATGTGAGAGGTCAGTTAAAGAAAGTATTCAACTAGCTAAAACTGCTATTTATTACCATATAATGTCATGAGATGTAGAAGTAGCGTCCCTCTCCGAGCTGAAATGGCTGCAGTTGTTTGCTTTTTGCCTGCTTGGAGGCTCCCTGACACATCCAGCGAGCGGCAGTTACAGCATCGGAGGCAGATTTCAACATCTGTTTGATGTTTCTGCTCTGATTAAGATGAAAAATTCTACGCACTGCCCTGTGAAGCTGGGGTGGTGGTGGTGGTGGGGCGGGGGGGCAGCAGAGCCTCACCCATGCAGCACTGCTCCTGTGAGATGCTGGAAAATACCATAGAATAAACACAAACCATGCAGGTGAACTCCAGACTGCTGCTGAGGGAGCAGAGCAATCCATGTGCCGACTTAATTCCAGTCTTGATAAATATTTCTGAACACGTTTACATTTTTGAATACACATTTTGCGTGCTTCAAGCCTTAGAATTAATTTCCGCCCTAAGATTTTGCGGTGATCCTGTTTGCTCTGGTCATAAATGGAGCGGCTGTCACGAGAAGCCGCCTTCCAGTCTGAAGTGGACCTGTGAGTCATCCAAAGACCCGTCACGCCGTTTCGAAATGAGACAATCATTCCATAAAGCTGTTATGAGAAAACAGGCCAGGACACAAAATCAATATGTCAAACAAAAATGAATTTATTCCCCCTGGAAAGATGACGGTGCTTAGTGGACAGTAACAAACGAGTGAGCGTGTTTCAGTGGCGCCGCCGGGCGTGATGAGATAGTCCAACGTTTCCAGAACGTTCTCTTTTGGGTCACCTGTGAAGCCAGCCCCCACAGAATTCAGTCCTAACAAGCATCCTAATGCCAGTGGATGAAATGATAAAAATGAAAACAGCCACAGGTAGATAAGGTTTTCCTATTCGTCCGCCTGTGCTTTAGAAGTGTCCTGTCCTCTCCTCCATTATTCCTCACAGCTCTTCTCTCCATTTACGTCACATTCAACTCTATAAAGGGTTGTTTGTGCTGATAGCTCCGGAAGCAGTCAGCAAGCGTATGGCTTGGGTGCTGATGGGTTTCATCATCATACAAATAAAGCGGATTCCATTGGTGGGATACGTTTAAACCGGTACACAACAGAAAAGGTGGTTGAGTGAGGAAAGTGGCTGTAAAAATGTGCCGAAGGAGCGTTTCTATGAATAAAGGGTCTTGCCTTTAAGGTGGCATTGCTAGATTGTGCGTTAGCTACTGGCCACTGAGGTTAGTCAGTTAGTCCGATATCACGTAGCTAAAAAACCTACAGAACCGTCGTAGATCATCTACTCTGCATGCTAGAAAACAGGTTACACCAGGGATACATTAGGTTGCTATTAGTCTCTATATAATCAGTGCGTGCTACGTAGGTGTTCTACCAGACCCCACCCCCATCATTTCACCATCAGCCACTAAAATATTAACCCGACTGTGGCAAACATCAGCGTTCGCGCTTTCGTTTAAAGTAGAAGATATAAATGCTGCGGTACGTTGCAGGACTGTTATTAACGTGCATGTTGTCTCTTCACCGCCGTGCCCATTCATCTAGGCTGTGTGTATGAGATCACGATTCTGCTTGTGCATCACAGTGCGCTGAGGTCATGGCAGGAACGGGACTTTTGCCGGAGGATCTTGCTCCCCCGATGGCGACTCATCTCCCGGTAGCGTCCCCGATCTCGGTCGCGGTCTCGACCATACGAGCGCGGCACCAGGCCGGCCAGGAAGCGCTTGGCCCGACTGGTCAGGCTCTCCCTGCGGCCCGACCCCGGGTCACCGTCAGTCCAGCCCGGACCCACCGAGTCGCCCCTTGCGGTCCGAACCGCGGCCTCCAGCAGCTCGTTGGTGCCGTGATCGAGGGAGGCTGACAGCTCCAGGTAGAGGCAGTCAAACATCATGGCGCTGGACTGGGCCTCTGGTGAGACAAACAGCAGCATTAGCACATCAGAAACTTCTGTCTCCACTCACAAGGTGACTTTTTAAACTGGTAAGACGATGCCCAGAAGTCCTCACACATCTGCCTCATCAGATCCGGAGCTGCATTTGGTCTTAAAATGAACCAGAACCATGACCTGCAGATGAGAAACAGCAGTTTTCACCTGCTTCTAACACCGATTCTGAATTGAATAACAAGCATTAAGTAACATATTACACTAATATTGTGCAACGAGCCCAACACAAACATTTCTTTTTTCAAATCTGCTTTATCAGTTCCAAATGAATAAGCAGGAAGAGGGACACCGATGGGATTAATGTTTCCGCTTTCTGAGCCACATACCCTCAAATCTCTCTTCTGCAGCTGAAATGAGGAAATAAAAAACCCTGTTTATCTCAACGTGACTCTGTCAGATAACGACAGGTGACTAAATGCGCTGTTGACAAGGCTCGCTATCTCGGCTACAGGCGCCTGTTTGTTCCTGGTCAAATGAGGCTGGACGATAAGGAGGGATGACAGATACAGATCATGCCGCACCAAATGGGCTTCGCTGACATGAAATGTTATTTGTTCCTTCCGTCGCTGCCGCGTCGCTCAGGGAAAAAAAAAAACATCTGTGAGCCAGTGAGCAGCTGCGCACCGGAGAGACTTTCAAAGTTCTTGTGGCAATTTGTAATGGCAGCAGAACTTTGGTGGTTTGCAGGGGAAACGGATGACAAATGAGCGCTGTCAGCGGGGGTGAGGTCATCGCTGGGAATTTACCGCAAACTGATCAAGTGCCATGTTTCTGCCGCGGTAAAGCTTGCTAAACGGGTCCTTGTTATTGGGATGTGGTCACAGCAAAGTGGCCTGAATAATGAATTCAGATTAATGAGTACAGATGAAATCAAACAGAGTTGATCCGGTCGTGAGAATCCCAATGCAGCAACTGTTGTTGAGCCACATTATCACCTAATGTAGGTGGTGGGGGTGGGGTGGGGTGGGGGTGGCGAACACAAATCCCAATCCAGATCAACAAGGAATTATCGTAATCCCCACAACAGATGATTGGATTGAACTCAGAGTTAAATGAGTGTTTGGGAAATTAAATTCTGGGAGGCAAGTGTGACATTTGAGAGGGAGGGCGCAGGGGATGAAGGTGGAAGGAAGGAAGGGAGAAAGGAAAGGACAGACACAGCTGAGGGAAAGACGAGACAGGTAAGCAGGGCGGCTTCGGCTGCAGCGGCTCTGCTTTTCGATTTTGTCCTGCACGTTCTTCCCCGGGTCCGTGGTGCTGAGCATTGATTCAGATATTGACAAACGAGGTGTAAGCCGGTAAAACGGATGCCAGTAACACACAGAAGACAGCAACTCCCAGACTCCAGCTACAGCCGCTGTTGGAGGAACAGAACCGTTTTTCGCCCCTTGTAGGAACAAATCTGTCTTTTCTAGTAATTATCCATTTATCCAAATTCTCCTGTATTCTTGATATCTGTTAAAAAGAAAACATTTTGCTGATATTGCTGTAAAAAGGAATGAAAGGAAAACAGAAATGTCATAACTCATCGTCCCCTGATATCGTTTTATGACACTGTTGTTGGTGTTTAGTTCCTCCAGTTGCTTTTTAATAACACACTTAAATCTGTAAAAATAAATGAACTGTGGCTGCGCGGAGGAGCTCGGCTCTCGGGCCGGGCTACCTGCAGAGAGACGTCCTCGGGAGGGAGCCCCAGATGCTCTCGCATGCAGTGAACCAATGAGCGAAGTTCATAATTCATAGCCTCTTTTGTCTCAGCTTGATTTATTTGAGCGAGGAAGATGAAGATGCTGAAAATGTCTGCGCAAGATGGACGGAGGTAGGAAAAAATGGAGAAGAAGAAGATTTGCCGACGCAGCACACGTCACCAAAGTGGACATGAATCAAGACAAAGAGGAGCAGAGCAAAGTGAGAAACTGATAAATATGTCCACAGTGTTAACATATTTATCGTAACGTGTGGCCCATCTGCGTGGAAGACGGCCGGAGCGATGTAAGCGAGGGACAGGAAGGCGAGAGACGGCCGAATAAAAATGTCACTGTGTCCTCCATAAATAGACTTTACGACCCCAGCGTTCTCAGACCGCCGCTTCTTTGAGACGTTAGCTAGCAGGGCAGATTTCTCTGTCAGCCTCACATTTCAGAAAGAAAACACGCGGTTCGTCCTGAGAGAACACAGGAACATCCTTGTCAGTCGCCCCGGGAGTGGAGTTGGGGTATTTCCATATCGCTGAGCGCATCACAGCTCCTCCTCGCTTTCTGTGAACACAGAATGTGCTGAGTGCAGCCATCCCTCATTATTCATTCCTGGGCGCTCCACCTTTTTTTCCCCACCTTCCAGTTTTGCTGTTGTGCCGCTGAGCCGTAATCAAGTCGACAGCAGCGTGCACAAAGCGATGTGCACAAATTTTTAAAACTTGCTGCCTCAGTGTAACTTGCAAAGCAATGTGAAGTAAACATGGTTGGAGCCGTCTGGGGATTCACACGATAGCCACAGGCATCCGCCCAAATGCGTAGTTTCTACGTCCGTCTGAATATCTTCCACTGACTGAGTTCTCCTTGAGCCAAAATCAAATCTACTGAACAAAACAAGTAAACCGGCAAAGAACTGAGAGACCCTGCTACTGCAGACCCATCAGACATTGCTTGGTTTTTAACAATTTCCAGGTAGTCTAACATTTACCCAACTACAACACACACAGGAAGCACAGATTCGCACTTCCTCCTCCACAATCAGCAGCACCCGTCCAATCATGAGCAGACCCTGTGGGTCAACATTGATTTCTGTGCATTGAAATCCAATCATCCCTTCCCTGGTAGCCTCTGCGGAGCGCAAACCAGTCCAGCAAGTCTTTAATCAACCTAATGGCTGGACGCTCAGATACCCAAAGAGAACCCTTCAAAGACAGAGAGGATATATGGGAGTAGAGGGGCTGATAACGCTGCACCATCCCACTGCTCAGTGGGATGAAACATCTCATTTCAGACTCCTAAAAGTTCACAGAAAGAGACAAAATATGGATGAATATTTCAGGACTGGCAGAGGATTTCAGCACAAATGATACACTGGTCCCTGGCCAGTGTATCAAACCAGTCAAGTGCAAGAATTTATATGCAGGTTCTGTCAAATTTGAGCTGGGATTTGTTCTACCAGGTTAAGGCAAAGACAACAACGATTTATCCATCCGGAATCCATCACAACATTTTTGATGGTCAGTTCTGCAGCAGCTGTTACATCAGCTGACGAAGCTCTTTGTCAGCTACACGATGACCAGTGCAGCCACTGGTGTTAAAGCCGCCAGCGCATCAGCCTGCAAACACTGGACTCCTGTGACGCCCTCACACTCACACACACCCTGAGGAGAAGACCAGACATTTTCTGCCTCTTGTCGGTTGAGGAATTTCTGAAAAAGAGGCACACACACACACACACACACACACACACACACACACACACACACAGACGAGCTCTTGTTTTTAGAAACCTTAACGCTCAAAATCTGGATTTTCTCCTGTGACAAGAAGGAGCGGAAGGCTGTCGCCTCAGGGCTGTCAATCAAACCCCGCTGCCCACGTTAGGAGTAGGTTTGATTGACAGCTCTGCCGCCAGCGTGCAGCAGGTAGACGAGTTGCAGGCTTTTCTCTGAGCCGAAGACTACACCCATGAATCTGTGGGGGAAACCGCCACCCAATTTGAGCTGTTAATAAGAGGAAAATGGAAATGATGCGAGAAGAAAAAAAAGGGTGGAAGCTTGAGGAAAAGAGAATTCTTATAATTTAGAAGAAAAGTTGAGAAGAAACACACAGAAACAGTCAGAGCAGCTGGATCCTAGAACAGAAAATAATAAGTTTTCTGCGTTGCCTAGTTTTTCATTTCTAGTGTCATTTCAGTGTTTCCTGACTGACGCCTCACCTGTGTTTCCTTCCTTCGTGGTTCCCCCAAGATCTCCTCCTGTTGGATCTAAAACCTTTCTCTGAAGCCTCCCTCCACTAGTAAGTTTTACATTTTACACATTTGTGGCCTCAGACATTGATTTTGATAAAAACAGCTGATTGAATTCACTGCGGGGCAGTTTAAAGTTTCTGATTTTGCAGTATTGCCTCCACATAACTCACCAACGCTCTTCAAAGCTGTGTGTTTCCAATTTAAACCCCTCAGTTAACCTAGCTGATCAATTGGATCACAGCTCGTTTTTTTTCTGTACATGAATGTCCAAAAATGAATATTCGTCCACTCAAATTCAATAGCAAAGCAGTAAAGCATCGTCTGCTCCTATGGACTGTGTGCACGTCCATCCTCACACAGCAGTAACAGATGATCACACTTTCTCCCCGTAGGAAGTTTGCCACTTATCTCTGGATATCAGGAGATAACTGATGAAATTAATTTTATCATTATGAGATGATGTCAGGGTGGAGAAGGATCAGGGAAAAACAAATTAATTAATTCAACTCCAACTGTTTCTGCTAGCGGTCCTGCGGCTAACGAGGCTGACAAGGATGTTGAGTGAAAACGCAAGTCACGACAAAGCTTTCCGACTGATCTGTTTCTGCAGAGCAAGATTGTTGCTAGCTGGTGCTAAAGTTGCCTCAGTCTCAGGCAGGGGATGCGCTAAACACCCCTGCTTACAGGCCTGGGTGGGTACGGCTGCCCGATCCTGCAACTGAAAGGAAACCTGGAGCGACGCCGTCCCGCCCTCAGACGTACCCTCGTTGCTGATTTCACGGGAGCGGACAAGGTCGCTCTTGTTCCCCACCAGGATGATTGGCGTGTGTGGCTGGGACTCCCGGAGGAGGAGGCGGAGCTGGGCGGTCCGATGGAAGCTCCGTCTGTCAGTCACCGAGAAGACGAGGATGCACACGTCACACTGCAGCGTGGACAGGTCCTGAGGTACAAACACATGAATAAAACATCACGTCAGCAGCACGTTAGTGCTGGACAGGACAGATCAAGTGACAGCTGCTGAGGTGTGCAATGTCAGACAGCCGAAATATACAAGATCCCTTGCGACTTCCTTCAGAGTGACATCTTTGTTGTTTCTATTTTTTTAACTTTAATTCCTGTTGTTATGAGGTTGCTTGTCAGGCAGCTAATGTTAATGTTTCTCCCTGTCCCACGAGCGGATGCTGGAAGTGACTGCGTGCACGTCATGCTTCGCTTTGAATATCCCGACGCTTCTAGCAGTGACCACCAACATCCCATCGGGGCTTCCTGTCACAGAGGCTCTATTAGCCTGAGCGGCTGCAGCAGAAGCAGCAGCTTGGGACTGCCTCACACCATCTTTGTCCTCTCTTGCTCTCGCTGCCTAATTCTGCCACACACGCTCACGATCGACCAAAGGTGGGTCGCAGGCATAAGAATGGGTCAGGACAAGGTTCTCCTGGCTGTAACTCGAGTTAAATATTAACCAAAACAGCTGGTGAGTGTTCACACCTAAATCCCTCGCAGGTATTCATTTGTCAAAGTAATTAGCTGTAACAAACCCCAGCGCATCTCTTAAATAAAGGCTAATGCTCTGCTAATTTGCTGAGTGATTGGATGCAGGATCTCCCTGCAGTTTAAAATGCAATCCAGGTTTTTGTCAGACTGATCTAATCACGCCAGTCATGGCAGCGTGTCAAGCCGTATGGAGCCAAAGCAAATGTGTCTCAAACGTCTGACAAAAGAAATGCTGCTAATGACTCCAAGAGGCTAAAACAGGCATTAAAATAGCGGAAAGTCATCAAAACAGCAACAACTTTGTCCCAGCTGCATTTATCCATCTTCCACTAACGGCTGTCTGTTCCTCCTCAGGGTCCTGGGGGGGTTTGAAGACATCCTGGAGGTCATCGAACCCAGGACTCGTTTAGTAGATGATCTCTGCCAAGTTTACAAGTTAGCTCTTTCCTGCAGACTTGAGCAGCCGATGGCTGATGATGGCGCGTGATCAGAAATGATTTGATGGAACCAGGAGCTCAATTTTGATCAGCAGAACACTGCAGGTAATACAACGTCACTGGGATTTATTTAATCCACCATAACATTTTAAGTCTTTATGTTCCTTTGTATTAACCAACATGCATCCACACCACTGGGTTGGAAAGGGTTAGAACAAAGCTACTTAATCTGAACGTCGATACAAACAGAAACCTGAGATCAGATTTATATTTATATCTGATGATCACATTTTCAGCCGGCTGCGTATGGTGTGTGTGTGTGTGTGTGTGTGTGTGTGTGTGTGAGAGAGAGCGAGAGAGAGAGAGTGGCGCCGTGGCCCCATTTTGAAAGCCCTGAAGGTAAATTCCTGCCCTCCAGAGAGGTTCAGGCACATGAAAAATTCACACCGTCTCCAGCGCACATGTACTATTGGATCAGACCCCAGAGAAGGAAATTCACGGGGAGCCCCTTTGGCGGGGAGAGGATTTGCTCCGCCACCTGTCAATGTCTGACTCGGGAAAGAGGAGGGAGAACAGGGAGGATGAGACAGAAGGAAAGAGAGGAGGACAGATGAGTGAGTGGACATCGATGAGGAGGTGATGGAGTGCAGGAGGAATAAAGCTGTAGCTGAGTAAATACAGCTCTTCATCACGGAGGCTGAGCGGCGCCGCTAGGTGCCAAAGCGCTTCCTCCTTCTCTAGATTAGGCAGCTTGTATCTGTTCACAGAGAACAGGCCATCTGTCATTACCTTCCCCCTCCAGACTCAGAAGAAGAAAATGCACACAGTAATCATGCACAAACTCCATTCGGGAGCAGGTATCACCGGCTCCCTTAATTAACTCTGATCAGATCACAAGCAGACATTCCTGCAGATGAGGGTTTTTTTCTTCCACTTGGTAACGTTTCCAAATCCGAAAATCTCTCTGTTAATGCACCAGGCTGCTTTCAGACCGCAAAGAAATGATAGAAATTGCTGTGTGAAAGACGGTGAAAGCCCCAATCAGATCCCTGGCCTCGTCCCTAACCCTTTTTAAATTAACTGAATGGCAGAATGGGGGCAGTTTCCAGACAGCAAGGTTCTAAATTCTGCTGCTAAATGGACCCAAAAGAACAAAGATGATGAAAGCAGGGCAAGAATATGGTTCAGCTCCTCTTTCTCCTAATAGACTTTTATATTATACAATTTCTATGAGCAACAGAACAGTATATTTAGAGTGAACAGATGGAAGGAAAGGTCTATGAGGACTTAAGCGTAAACTGACTGGCTGCACAGGGACACAGCTGTTAAATGGACTGGTTCTAATGGAGCTAAATGGCTACAGCGGCACAGAATTCTACTGGTTACAGTGGGATAGGAAGGCTGTTTGCAATTATAGTGGTGCAGAGAGTGTCAATGGACTGGTAAATAAACTGGTTACACTGGGAGAGAGAGGGTTGCTTTTGTCTAGTAACAAAAATGGCAAACGATGAGTCATAACAACCAACCGCCTGGTCAGAATTAGAATTAATGCCATTATATCACATATATAATTACTTATTTGTCCATCTAGTTTAGCATTAGAACAGAGACATAATCCCCCCATCCTCCCCTTTCAGCTGTTGGTTGTCACTGTCGGTATTCCTTGAATTTTCTGCATAATGAGCAGAAATCACCGCGTGGATATTGATCAGGCTGTGGCCTGTTTAAACGCTAAGCAATGGAACAATCATTCAGCAGGATAAATATTGTTTAACCCGAGGAAAAGCCGACAGGACAGTTAAACAGTGGCTGCAAATGTAGATAAGAGAACGACATAAAGGGAAACATGGTTGTCTCAAAACAAATTTTATCCAGGCCGCAAACCGCGCTAGCAGGGGTTTTTTTGGGAAAGGCGGCTTGAAATGGTTTCAGTGGTAGCTGCAGAAGAGAAAGTAGCCCCTCAGTGAACTGGAGCTGATGTGAATTTCCATGTGTTTCATATGATGATGCACACATACACGCTTCACACACACAAAGAAAAAAAAGCCTACACTCCAACTTCCAGCAGCATCCATTAGCACGGAGGAGAATGAATCACTTATCAGATGCAATTTGCATAACATGCTGTGGCTCAGCCATCTATTATTCCATCCAGTTGTGAAAAGCAGGAAACAGCATCTGGCCCGATTCTGAATCTGTGCGTGTGTGTGTGTGTGTGTGCGTGTGTGAGCACAGCCATGTATAAACATGTTAACTGCTGCTTTGTTTGTATGCCGTAAACTTCTGTCGTCCGCAGATCATGGGTTCATTTGCTCTGCAGAAGATAGATTAGCAAAGCAGCTTATTCCTGGAAGCGACGGGTCAGACACGCCCCCACACCGAGGAGGAGTACATAAGCCCTGGCCCTGGCCCTTTTCCCTGCCCGTCAGAGGCCAAATTCAAGTGCAGGCAGGTGAATGAAACTGCGGAGGTAAGGACCGAAGGAAAGAGGGGGAAGGAAGAGAGGACGAAGACAAAAGAGAACCTCGCTCTGGTAGCTAAGTCCAAATCTGATAATAGGATGGTGAAGCTTAGAGCTCGTGCTTAGGCCGTTTGTTTGTCGCTGCACAGAGGAAAAAGAAAAGCACTTAACCAAAAATATATAGAGAGGCCATCTGGCCTGTTCTGGACGGGCCAGACACACACACACACACACACACACTGTGCATGGTGATGATGACATCATCTGAGAGTGCAGCTGACATCACACACGCACACACACACTCACACAGGAGATTCTTTCTAGTGGATTACACTTTTAATATGAAGGCTGGAGGAGCTTCAACACGGTGAAATTGTCCATTTTCAAATCCCCAAACAGTTGTGGCAGTGTTCCCGTTGACCTTTCACCTCTCCGTGGAGGCATGATACAAGCTGCAATTTAAAGTCAAACAGAAAGAGTTTAGCTTAACTCATCTTCCCTGATGTCCTCGGTTATCCCAGATGTTTCAGGCTGATGAGACGTCGTGATAAAAATGCGTATCAGAGACCCAACAGCAGATCAGGACATCCCTGCAGCGCTTATGTGTCTGATTAGCTCTGCCTACAGGGGCCGCTACCGAAGCTCTGACGGACCGCGCTGGAGACACGCACTCCATCCCGAGCCCAGTATCTTTACAGCTGAATCCTTGTAGATTCTTAATCAAAACAAAGGATCGGGACCGCTGAGCCGACCCGGAGACGCAGTCCGGCAGCGGACACTTTGGCTCCGGCTCTTCTGTCCCCCACAAACCAAACGACTCCCAGCAGAGTCCAAAGCAAACAGGCAGTTAGGAAAAAGAGCTGATGCGGAGCCCAGGAAAAACTCCATAACAGGTCTCGTAAGACTGCGGCGAAACAGGAAAGACAAAAATACCCAGAGACGTAAACTGTGCAGCTCCTTCTGCTTTTGGCAAACTGGAGGCTTTTCTTTCCTCCTAATTGAGTAAGAGAATGTAGCCAAGCCACAGTTCCCTCCATCCAAATTACATCCCGGACTCTTTTTCCTCTAATGTGATTTAACGCAGTAAACATTCCTGTCTGTCCTCCTGGCAGCAGCAAATTGGGCTTGCAGATATCATGTGGCCTACATTTCAGCGCGCCTCAGACACTACCTCTCCGTTGTCTTTAATAAATATTTCAATCTCAAACTCGCGAAACTCAGAGCTTGAAATCATTTTCCGACACATACGGAGAGACGCCTTAATTTCCCACTCGTTTGTCTACACAGCTGCTGAAGAGAGATGTTACACAACCAATGTCGATGTGAAGGCGAAGGACAACGCGGGGCCTCTCGGTCAAGGCCAAGTGTGTTTCTATTTCAGGCGGCGGGATGATTTATTTAAACCGTCCAACCTCGTGACTTCAACAGCATCCAAGAGGTCCCAGCGTCTGGGGGAGGCCACTCTGTGCTGTTTTACACATGTGACAAAGCTTGACACAGCCTGTGCACGTACACGCACATCTGTTGGCACAGTAGGTCCGCCCCTGTGCGTCTGCCATCACCGTGAGATCTGCCTGCAGGTTATTGTGCGCCGCAGTGGGAGCAAAAGGTCGCTCTTGACCTCACTGTGCCAATCAGCCACGAGTGGCGCCAATAAACACTCGAAGCAGCAAATCGCTGAATGTGACCCTGGCGGTCTTTCATCCTTCTTGGCACTTGTGAGGGGCGGATGAGGCTGGCCGCAGAGTGCACGGACCCCCGCAGCCTTCAGGGTCACGTGCTGACTGCGCTGGCAGGATTCCGCGCCTGATTGAGTGATTGGATGCGAGCGTGTATGTGTGTGTCTTTTTCAGGTTGCCGTGGTAACGCGTGTGCAGGGCCCCGTGGAGAAGACTCGCAGCTCACTGCCAAGTCCCGGAGACATCCCTCTCGGGATTGACTTTTAAGGCTGGTCCACTTCAAGACGGAAGCCGGGAATCATCAGCTAGCCTGGCCTGACGCGGTAACACCACCACCTTCTAGTTTTAAGCCAATAGAGTAAAAAAGATTATTAATACCTGTACATATAGGGCGTTAAATACTGCTGGTGGTCCACCTGTGCGATATTAATTTGATAATGATAATAAATGTGTTAAAATGAATCAGCACAGCATTAATCATTAGCATTGAATTATTGAGTGAATGAAGTCATTCATGATGAGTTGGTGTGTCGGTGTTTCAGTGCTGATGAAGACAAGCATGAAAAATAAGTATGACTTTGTGGGTGATTTGTTATTCTGTTCCTTCTTCCCACCTCCCCCCACTGTTGACGACCCTGGAGTCGTTCCAGGCTTCCCACTGGCCGGCGTCTGTTTGCCTCAGCCTTAAAGCCCAGCCGTCCATTAACACGCACAGAATAACAAATATAATTAACTCTCGGTGAGATTTAAGCACGGCTCGGTGGAGCCGGACGGAGGGGAAGCGGTGGTCACGACGGGGGAATTCAGAGAGAAGCCTTAAAAGAGAAGGAATGATTACAGCCGAGATCCTCGGTGCCAAATGGAGCCTGGTGTGAATAACTGAACCTTTAGGCGGGAGCCCCTGAAGGGAGCGGACATCCGAGAAGATGCATCACGCTCAATATGTGGCTGCTCGCAAGACCTGGCCAATTAATGCGTCATCCCAAGCCAAACTTAAGCCTGATTCATCAGCAGATTTCCCCCTGAGCTTGGCTGATGCTGATGCGGAAAGGCAGCCGACGCGCGGATGATTGATGGCTCTGATTGACAGGCGGGCTCGACTGCTCGGGTGTGGGTTCTTTAGGAGTTCTTTAACGAGCTCTCAGCAGGCCACCAGATGCAGCTCAGGCTTCTACTCTCCCATAAATCACCACCGGATCAAAGCGCCTCAAAGCTGCCACGCAGAGCACACACACACACAAATAACCAGCGCCCCACAGAATACACACCAGCGGTTAGGGCAGGAAGCTCAGCCAGAACTCACCTGTTTCCAGTTGTCAAAAACGAGGATTTTGCTGTCCTCGTCGTCAACCGTCACCGTGCACTCGTACCCCTCGCCTGCAGAAACATCAGCACAGAGAAAACATGTCTGCAACGTCACGCAAAACAGCTGTCAATGTTCAGATATCCTATATGCAAGAAAAGGGTGCGACCATTCATAATAACATTTTTAAAGTCTATTAAAGTCTACAGTTTAAACTTTAAATCTTGTTTATAGATTTATTTATTTATATCACTAAATTCTCTGTCAAATAAGATGATCCTTTTCGGTAACTATAACTTCTTTTTACATTTTTAGGGGGTTATATGTCCTCAATTTTGTTGATTTTGTCCAAGGTACGATGGTGCAATGACAATAAAGATTTATCTTATCTTGTGTCAAAGTTACGTGCAGGGTTCAGATTTGCTAATGACTTTTTTAAAGGTCATTTATGGGGAGATTTGTTAGAAAAAAACAGTTTAAAAAGCAAGCAAATCTATTAAGAGCCAAAAGGCTGCAGCGATAAGAACACTGCTCATCACTCTATGGCAGCTTTTCAGATCCAACCCAAACACCATAAATAACGCCTGAGGTCCATCTGTCTTTTACAGACTTGGTGTTAGCCGCTGCCGTGTCATCATTGACTCCGTGGGAACATATATGGATTGGTGAGGTGTGATCCCCCTGGAGCTGAACATCTGTTCAGCATCTCCAGAAAACGTAGATACAAGTAGGTGTTGATGTTTTTTTCTGTGGGTTGTGATTTCGACGCGTCGTCCTCAGAATTGGTTAGCATGTTGCTTAAATTACAGATGATGTTAGTAGCTTCTTGGAGGAAAGAGCTTTTTATCCGTATAAAGCATCAGTCCAGGCATGCTACGGGCAGTGATTAACCATTGTGCAGTGTCCTCAGTGAGACGTCAGCTACGCTGTCTTTACGTCCAACTGTCTTCACGTCCAACCAGGCAGTGATGTGGATGCATAGATTTCGCAAACACCACATTCAGCCTAAAATAAAGCAGCCATGTCCAATTCCAGGAGAACGTGATGCTAATGGAAACCTGAACAATGCTAAATCATCGGCCCGTGTTGGTAGGCTCCAGCAGAGGGCTACCAAACCTGACATTTTTAGAGTCGGTTCTCAGCAACCTGACCTGAAGATCATATTTGCAGGAAAATCACATCAATCTAAAATCAACTTTTGGCCACAATAGTTTAGTTTGCATAGTTGATGGTTTAAATGGCTAAATTTAAAAAAGAAACAGGTTCAGCACAAGTGAACATGCACTTCGAGTAGACCTGACCCAGTCCCATCAGCTCTTTACCACATGCTTGTGTCTCTGAGTCTATAGAGAGGGATCTGTCCGACTGCCCCGCCAGAGATAAGGCAAGCGATGACTTTCCCACACCGTTCTGTCCCAGCAGAACTATCCTCAGCGCTCCGCTGCCATGACTGTGGCTGTAAGACGACTGCGAAGCTGTCGACTGGCTGAAGGACTCGTCCCGAGGCACCGCTGTGTCAGTGATAGGCAACGTGGCCGGCTCCTCCAAGCCCGGGATCCAATCACAGTCCTCAGATATGGCCTCTTCCCTTCGCAGCTGGTGTTTGACTGGCAGCGGCGTGCTTCCACGGCGGAGAGGGGCCGCCGTGGTCAGAAACATACTGTACTGGAATGAAATACAGAGAAGAAGTCAGAAAATACGCTAGCGCGTGTCAAACGATGGCCCAGCGGTCTGGCTGGTAACACTAGCTATTTTGGTAATTGCTATCACTGGATAATGGGGGTGGGGGTCGGGTGGGGGGGGGGGGGGGGGAGGTGGTACGTGAGAGCAGCCGAGTTGTAAGCGTGAGTGGAGGATCTCGATGGATATGCAGACGTGTGCTAAAGGCAAGATGAGGGAGGTCTGAGGTTGTGATGAAGCAGATACAGGACAAGGAAGGAGAGAAGGATGGATGGAGGGAAGAAGAAGTAGAAAATGTTTGAAGAAACAATAATAAGTGGCGTGCGTGGTCAGATCCAGACAGTATTCATGCACATATTATGAGGCGTGGTAGCAATGGCTTTGTGTGCACAGAAGAGCCTCATCCTTCTCCAGGGGCCCCATGGTGCAACTTTACATCAAACACTTTGTAAGTATAAAACTGTGTCAAGCTGTTTTTAAGGTGTGGCTGTATAATGTCTGCACACACACTCACACACACTTGGCTTTACACACGTGCATCATTCACGCCTCCTCGGCCAGGTCCCTTAATCGAGTTAATTGAACGAACTAATCAATTAAGCATGGCCTTTCATTGTCTGTAAGGCTCAGGGGAGCTGCGCGCATACACAACTAGTAGTGTGGACGCGGTCAACCAGTATGTCAGGGGTTAATCTTCTCTCACCAGGCAAATGGGGCACAACAACAGCGCACAATACAAAATTAATATTACACGCAGCGTTTTCCCGTTAAACTGGCTGCTGCTGTAGCTGAAGACTCACATTCGTGCACGTCCCTTATCCTTATAGTGGCTCCCTTATAATCTAATTGTGGATATTTATGTGATAGACTACAAGGACAAAGACACAGAATCTGGGTCTGTATGATCTGTATCACAGATCGATTGCGCGACCACCGTCAGGACCCTGACCTCAGAAATACAACTAAAGCAGCCCCAACAGAACCATCACGCACATGGCAGGAAACCCAATACAGGCGGTGCGTAAAAGGCACATTCTACCTTTTAGAGAAATATCCGGAGCGCAAAGGTTTTTCCTGCAAGCGTGTAACCGCAACACGGAGCGTACTACGCTTAGAGGGCGTGTAAGGTCCACCTGAGAGTGTGTGTAGTCTCTGTGCAGAGCGCACGGAGTGGAAAACGTGCGTCGCCTTACCTGGTCAGCCATGGTTATCAGTGAACGACTTCTCTATGTGGAACAAGTGCTGTGAGATCCTCTCCTTCCCCGTCTCAAGTCATCTGTGCTGAGCGCGGAGCCGGCACCACATTCACAGCAGCGGCGGGAGACGGCGTCGCACCACAGGGACGCGCCACATTTGGGTCATTGTGATGTCGCTCTTTCCGCTCCGGCGCGTAAAAATTCCTCTTTGGCGACTGAAGAGGGAAGGTGCGGTGCATGGAAAACCGGCTACACCTGCGTCTCAGTTTGCAAGAAGAGCCGAGTAGTTATACGGAGGGAAATGAGAGACATCAGCGGACATCGCCTCCTGTTGTCTTATCCGAGTGTCCCCGTGGCCGGTAGTGTCTGCGCTGTCCTCCCCACCTCTACTTAATACCTGCATCTCTCTCTCTCTCTCTCTCTCTCCCTCTCTCTCTCCCCCCCTCTCCCTCCCTTTAGAGGCGCGTCCTTGACTGAGTGATCCTCCCGTGCGTGTTGCGTTGGGTCGGAGTTGAGATGGTGAGGGCTTGAGTTCCTTCCGATGCAGAGTAAATATCAGGTTCAGGTTCTGCGGTCCAGGTTCCCTCCCTCTGTGTCTTTTTCAGTGTGGCTGGGGTTTCCTCCGGTGCTTTCCGGTCAAGTTAAATGGTCGATTCTCCAATGTGAGTTCGCCACCAGAGGGAGACAAAGAGACTGTTGCCACGACCTGAATTCTAAAAAACAGCCGCCCTAATTGCTTCTTTTTTCAGATTTTAATGGCCATAAAGAGCATTCCAAGATATGTTCTTATTCTCTTTCACAGTTTTACACAGCTACGCATTTTTGGTCCATTTTTTATCGAATGTAAGAAATATAATCTCCGTGTTGGGCAATATTGAGACATGGTTCTCCGTCCACGGGTGGTTCTGGTTTCCTTCTATCATGTCCTGCAAGTTAAAGTGGTTGAAAATGCTATGACTGTACTGACTTTAATTAAGCAAGAATTTATTATTTTTATTTTTATTATTTATTTCTTTTATACAGCCTCTCCATTGGTTTTCTAGTCCTTATTTCATTTAACTTTACAAGAATTGGACCCAGACTACTGATTAATTAGAATAAGGATACACCATTCATCATCCCTGGATAGTTGTAGAAGTGGTGGATCTTCCTGAGCGAACGTGCACGTTATTTCCTGCGGCTGTGGGATCCTTCGCCACCAGCACTGCCAGTTAGCTGACCAGAACTCTTGCCTTCGTTTTTGTTTCTCCACCCTCCACACCCCCAACATCTCAAGCTGACATCATATCTGTCAAAACATGTGACAGATAACATCTGATTGTCATGACACATCAAGTCTGAGTGTTACACTCAGGCATCCTTTTGCTGTTGGAATTACATTAGAATATTATGATGCAATAATGGTACCTGCTCCTTTTTCAAAATGTATATGTACCGCCCCCCTAATGTCCCCTCTTTTCATGCATCTTTCTGAAGCCATTGGTACTCATTGGCCACCTGCCGTGTTAAACAATAAACCAGAGACATAACTGGCCAGTGGGTGACCTATTTTTGCATATAGAACATTCACACCACATTTAATGTGTAATCAATTCAGCGCTGATAGAATTGTGTTCTGCTTCTTACAGTCACACAAAGATCGATGCAGTAAAATTCAATTTCTTTGTCTAATTAACCTCTTTCCTCAGTTATTAGTTCTTCACGTGGAGTGGCTTTCAATGAGTTGCTGCGTAAATAATTAATGTCCGTGTGGGTCCACATGGTTTAAAGTTCGTGCCCTGATCAATAAATCAATAATTCAACTAACTGACTAATTCAGAGCCACCTGCACAGCAGCCCAGTGTCTTTTATCACAGTTCCACTTACAGTTTTACTGTTGTGAAACTAAAAACATCTCAAACGGTTGAACAATGAAAAGCTAAGCTAAACTTACTCATTAGCAATAATCAAACAATTATTATGGAAACATTTATAACACAACTTTCCTTGTATAATTCAATTAACACCACCAGAAGAGGAGCTTTCCAATGTACTCCTCTCAGAGCTAAATCTAGTGTTCAAACACAGTCTAGCAAGCTGTGACAATGTGCACAAAGGTGGAATAAAGTCACCCTGCAGCACCATTTTGAGCTCTTCCTCCCTAAAATACAGAAGCAAAATGTGACGTGTTGCTGTCAGTGCACGAATGTGAGCGGTCCTTGTTTCAGTTGAAATAGCATACAGCGGGCCACATTCTCACAGTAGTAAAGCATGTAAAAATAGACATTTTCATTGTTTTCATCACAAAAGAAAACATGTAAAATTGCCACAATCTTGAATATATATAAAAAGAAGACAGTGTTCCCGCTGAGTTCCAGGGTGGAACACTGACTTAATGCTGAGAGTCACTCCTGCTGTGCCAACATGTCGGCCTCATTCAAGGCTTATTTGTGAATGACTATTAGACGATGCCTTTTTGCCTTGAACAGATCCTCCCTGTGGGGTTTACAAAGTGTTCAGCGTCGGCCTGACACCCTTGAAGGCTCTTGAGTGGCATGTGGCCTTTCCTGCTGTGACACTCAAAGAATCCATACCATTTGGAAATACTCTTCTATTTTGAGAAGGCCATCATAATTAGCTTCTCTTGAACTCCTCATAAATCTCCGCAGCTTGTTAGCATTTTTAGCCGACTGCTCTGTTTGTACAGCTGCAGCAGTGCACAGCTTCAGTTGACTCACTGAATAGAAACCGGAGCAAGCTTCTCAGTGGGTCTGCAGAACATGGCTTCATTTCTAAGGCACTGCTATTCTGAGGTCTTAATTAAGTCTCACCAGGACATCATAGCACCCTAGCGCCTTGCACAGTGCGAGAGGATCATGGCACAGACAGCTGACAGAGATAAGTGCTCTCATTAGCCGCTGAGATTATATCGATTCGGAGCTGCACGGCCCTGACCCTGATGGTGAGGGCTGGGAACATGCAGCGGTGCGGTGTGGGATATGATACCAGGTCAAAGGGTAACCAGGGGATGATTTAAGGCTGTCAATCAGATGACTCCTGCAAGGTCAGAGATTCTTTTACAGACCTAACGACAGAGCTGCAGGGAAATGGCTTTTCCCCAGGCGATGGGACGGAACTATCTGACCTCTGATTATGAAGACACAGCTGGGAGCTGTTTTCTTATTTAAAACTTCAGGCATTCGCAATCAAGCACCAAAATTCTGCCCAATCACAAGCTACGTGGAAAGTGTTGTCAGATCACATTTTTTACTTTTTATAGAAGAGCCTTCCCTTTGCTAAACGTCCTCCTTGAGGTCATCCTTCCGATACCAGGCTGCTGGTGCATTTGGTTAGAGATTACTCATGAAATAACAATATGCTGTGTGAAAATATGCGGTAAAAACACTCAGTGGCTGAATCGTGGATCAGTCTTTCACGCAGAAGTTGCTTTATGACATGTAATAATTCACATTTATTGCCCCGTTTGCAGTTCAGCTGGAGCGAAAACATTTTTAAATCCCCAGAGTCACCGTTCAGAGCTGCTGCTATTTAATATGAGTCTGGAAAGTGTGGGAGTCGTGCACAGGAGATATGGGATATAACTCACAAGGCAGCAGAGACAATCAGCAGTCTGTGCAGTGTCGCTAATCTGCTGAGAAACGTCGTCCTGAGCGATCAGCACTTCCTCAGTTTCATCATCATTCCGGTTTCCTGCGCTCTCTTTGTTATCCTACTTCCCCCCTTCCTGAATTTGCGCTCTGATAGAAGTGCTCTTACATGTCAGGGATGCGTCACACTTTATCTATGTCACCCTTTACGTAACTCTGCTCCCAACGTCAGTTTCAACTCGACTTCAGTCACAACATCTGGGTTGTCTCAGACTCCACACGCTTTAAAGGATGCTGGTGTTTGGTACTGGTGGGGCTCTGGGCTGATGAATCATGCCCACTCACACAGATCGACCCCCTTAATGCAATATTTGTGCCTTCTGCCATCTGTCAGAATCAGTTAAGGCGGCCTGAAACAAACAGGGTGCAACATGGCTGCTGTTTTATTTCATATGGAACATTAAATAGAAAAACAGCAGCAGTGATAATAATATTTGGGTCTGGTGTGATAGATTTATAAGACTGCTAGATTTTAGATTGTGGTGATGCTGCAGAAGGCTGATCATCTACAAAGACTTCCTGAATATGCTTTTTAAGACAAAGTGAGCCCTTTTAATCCTGTACACATGTCGGGCTAATCAGATGGGCTTTTTGTTGCAGTTCAAGGTTGTTTGAAAGCTCCACAGGGAATCAGGCTTATGTTTGCCTGAATAGTTGATGGAAGTCAGCGATGGCTCAGCAGACATGCTTCAGACCCGGTTAAACCCTGTCAGGTTCCTGAAGATGTCTTTTTAAGTTCACTGACCTGAAACGGCAGACTTAAAGAGGGACTCTTTTGGTTGAGGCAGAATACTCTTGAGTTGGAGCTTCTCCTTCATATCACCGAGGCACAGAGTTGCTTGGTGACTCTGGAATTGCGACGAGGATCATAAACCTTGTGTTTGCTCGTGATGCATTCTCTGGGCAGAAATGTGTTAAAGAGCTCACTCACTGTTGCCAGGAGACCTCTTTCCTGTGTCCTAGAGTATAATGACCTTTAAAATTCATAATCTAAATAAAATTGTCAGGGGAAAGAAAAATCAACATATATGCCTTGAAATCATAGATAAATAATGAAAATCAATGTAAAATACCAGACCAATCAGAATATGACATATGTCTGCAGATAAGCAAGTATTTGAATAGTGAATAGGTCTTGATTGTGGAGGCTGCACACCTCAAATTAATCTGAGCCAATTTTAGAAGCAGCTCAGCTCACAGCTGATCGGGCAGTGAGGAGTGCTGCTGCAAGCCCGAGTTTAAGAACTTCTCTGGAGGGTAAATCGACGCTGCGTCTGAAAATAAGCTGTGAACTGAGGCCCTTAAGTGGGGACTTAACTGCTGCTGTCATTCTTCCTAATGACAGAGCTTGCAGGGGATAGGGGATAGGGGATGTCTATGATTGTGCCAACTTTACGGAGTCAGTCTGTATGTGAGTTTGGGGAGTGAGGGAGTGTTTGTGAGGGTGTGGCGGGCGTGAAGGAGGAGCGGGTGCAATACGCCAGCCCTGCACGGGCTTCCTCGCTAAGGTCTTATGGAAGAAGGAAGGCAGCATAGCTCGGAGCTGGCGCACAGCTGGGCGTGACAGCAGGAAGTACAGCGGTGGGTTCCAGCAGGGAGCCAGACACACCAGTAAAATTGTCATCAGGGAGGCCACCTCCCACCACAAGGAAACGCCCGCCTCTGGTTGTTTAACTGGTCCAGGTGATGTTGGGGTCAAATACAGCGGAGACAACGTAGAGGTCAAGTTAGGCGCAAATCTGCTGAGAGGAAACGCGGCCGAGCTAAACTGATGGGACGCGACGTTGACAAACTCGAGGGCATAATACGGTAACCAGCTGATCGCAAACACAACGGTGGAGGTGATGAGCAGAGCGGTCGCTTTCTTGTTGCGGCGGTCAGCGGCCAGGGTCGCCCTGCAGCGCCTGAGGTGGGAGATGACGAGGCCACAGTTGATGGCGATGCAGAGCAGAGGGGCCACGTAGTAAACCAGGAAAGCAGGAACCAGGAAAAGCAGCCACTCGTTCCGGCCCACCGACCACGTACACCCCACAGCAAAGTTTATGTAGGTGACTTTGGGTAAGGCCATGGTGACTGACACCAGCCAAATGACGATGATGATAGCAAACCTGTGGAAGAGAGAAAGAGAGAGAGAGTGAGAGAGGTTAGGGTGGGTTGTTGTGTGTATTTTCTTTCTTTTAAAACTTTAGTAGGTTTTAGAAAGTCTTATGAAGCAGTGCTCACATTTGTGTCAGATTAGCAGATGGTCTCATTTGAGGTGCAACAATGCGGTACCTCAACAGCGACAGAGCAGCCAGGCTGAAGATTTCCACTCCTACTGTCACCGAGGTCATGAACCCCAGCAGGACACATGTCCCGCCGCCAAGCTGCCAGTTCTGGAAACCAGCACTGAGGAGGACGCAGGGGAGGGTGAGCAGAGCGCCCAGGTCAGCCACGCTCAGGTTGAGGAGCAGGATGGAGCTCGGCTTGGAGCGGCTGCGTGGGTTCCTCACCAGGACCAGCAACAGGAGCAGGTGACCTCCAACCCCAACCACAAGGGAGACCATGCTGACCACGGGCAACACCACGGTGAAGGTGATGGTGGTGTTTGTGGAGACGGCGTTGAAAAGGAGGTTGACTATGGCTGGCATGGGTGCGAGCGAGGCTCTGGCAAGTGTGATGGACCGAGACTAGAATGAAACAGACGGTAACCTGAGTAACAGTCAAATGAGGAACTTGTGTTCAAAGTTCAAAACTCATTTTAATAATCATCTTCATTATAGTTTGCACACCATGGGTCCCAAATTACCTGCAATCCTGATCTCGTTATGCTCTGATGATTTAGACAAGCCGCACCACCTCCCTCCTCCAGAAAGAGGCATAGACAACAAACGGTCGATGACGTCGGCAAGAGTCACAGCAAGCGGGACAGCTCACCTCGACAGGAGCAGAGACAGAAGCATCACAGAAGCAGGAGCGACGAGATAGTCTGCTCCCACGGGGATAATCACAGCACTCGGGCTGTTGTGCAGAGTCGAGCAGTATTTGGTAAAGAGCCGACAGCTCAGAAGCAGAGCCCCGCAAGTAAACAAACCTAATATCCTCACAAGTAAACAAAGCTATTTATGCTCCGCTAATGGAAAGAGGTGGCCAGAACCTGCTGGCATTTGGAAAGGTTTCCACAATCACTGATTTCTGCATCGGCAAAGGTCCAAAATTTGCCTTGATCCTTTAACCACCAAGAGGTAAACAGAGAGGAGAGCAGAACTTGACAAATCCCTAGTGTCCTATATGACATCCCCAATGACAAAATGCACCACGTGATGTAATTGCAGATTTAGGTATTTGAAAAGGCTATTTTAAGACTACCCCTCAACCTATTCTCGCACACGCAAAATTTGCTGTTCTGATTTTGAAAAACACTGTATGCTTAATGTTATTGAAATATCAATATTAAAATCCTTTATTTTTCGAACGCTTTTAAACGCAGCATGGCAGCAGCTCCTGTTGACCAATAGCAGTGCGGGAAAACTGGGGAGGGCGTGGCTTGCAGCCCCATTCCAGTCCCCTCAGGTGAGCTAATCAAGAAAGGCGTGGCTTTGGCCAATCAAAATCCGCTCATTTTATGCCGGCACTTTCTAAACATGTTTCCACACAAAAAACGTAAATCTGTGCTTATCTGATGTGATTATTTTGAGAAAACCGCTGTGTTCCAAAAGGATCCTCAGGATGACACGAAGAATGCTCTGGATAATGATGCATTTGTTTGTAAGCAGCTAGCTCAAGCTAGCATCATGGCTAACAAACAAATGGTTTCGGTTTATGATTGGTTCCTGTAATGGATCTAAACACCAAAAATCACATTTAAAGGTAAGAGCAAATGAACGTTAATAGTTATTAAGCTATCGAACTCGATATTCTGTCCCTGAAGATGCTTGGTTCGTCTGCACATTGTTGTACATGTTGGTCTGTGTGTCTTGCTGTGTTTGTTGTGTAGAGCTTCAAAAGTTGAGACTTTGTTGGTGTTGTTGTTGTCATCGTTGTAATATTATTGTGTTTAGTACTTTTTGGTGGTTAATGTCTTGGAAATGAGCTTTAAACAGCGACCGGTGTGAATATACTTTTTAATCAATTATTGGCCGATGTTAAATCAGTATGGAAGATATGCACTGGAAAATGTCTGTGTAGATTCTCAGGATCTAATTTTGGATATGCACTGGAAAGTTTAAAGTTGGTCATTTTTTACCTAATACGAACCCCTAAATTGAGGCTTTGTTTGATTGCTTTGACCAATGTTACTGAACAATGAGGGCAGATTATGAGCGTATAATCTGTGTTTTTCTATGAAAGTGCAGTCTGGATTAGAAACCTTCATTATTTTTCCCTGTAAATCTGAGATTTGGGTCCATGTTTAAGATAAAAATGACAACGCACACACAGGATTTATTGTCTCAGGATGAAGTTTGACCTTTGTCTGCGTGATAAGAGTCAGGAATAAAAACCTCAAATACAGAACCTCAATCCTCCATAAAAAAACAGTCTAAGGAAGAAGATGAAACACCAGTAACACCAGTGCTGTGGGCTGTAACACAAAGGCGTGCTTGAACTGACTGACTGTGCCTATTTCATGGTAAAGAACAGAAGGTGGATCTGAGAACTTTGACAACATTGTTGAATATATTTTGCAGAAAAGACTCTCATGAGTGTCGGTGCACGTGTGTTGATTCAGGCCTTTGATGGGAGCAAAGACTCCAAAACACTTCATAATATTCTGTAATTTCGGCGTGAGCTATGATCGGTATTATGCCAGATATACATTTTATGAAAGCGTGTTCATTAACAGAAGGGAAGATTTTACTTTTTCCTAATCTGATTCCACCCTCTTTTTGGAGCAATCAATAGTAAGTTTCATCACAGAAATTATATCCAATGTGTCCGTCATGCTGCGTATGTGGGACAGATGGACGGAGAAATGAACAACTGCTTGTTTATTTCTCCTTCCATCTGTCTCCTCTCATGCCATATCTCACAGGAGCCCTAACATCTCCATCCAGATTTTATATTTAGGCCGCAACGTGCGCTTTTCTCACGGAGCAATGAGGTCAGTGCAGCTCAGCTGGTGTTTCAATCACAGGGACCCTGTTGGCTAACATCCATCCATCCATCCATCCATCCATCCATTTTCTGTACCTGCTTATCCATACTTTGGGTCGCAGGGGTCTGCTGGAGCCTATTGTTGGCTAACAACAGTTTGAAAAACAGGCCTGAGCTGAATGTGATTAATAGACAAAAATGTACCTGAGGGGAAATATAAAATTAGCAGTCAGCGCTTATTAGTATTTAAATTGTTTGTGTCCTTATGGTTTTATTAAAACGACAGCAGCCGGAGGAAGAGTGAAGGGTTGAAGTAGGAAGTTGAAGCTGAGAGAAAAAGGAGCTTGGAGGGAAAGATGGAGCTTGACAGATGTGTGGAGACGGCCAAGAATGTGACACAGACAACGGAGACACAAACTGAGCAACGCGATGCTCCAACTTTGACGCCTCCGGCCAACGAGAGCTGCTGGTTTAGAAGTCGTGACTGGCTCAGCGATATTTTTGGTGACAGAAGCCTTCACTCCTCTACCGGAACACGGATGTAAAAACAAACACGAGAACCTTCGTCTGCTCCGTTAATCTGTTGACGTCTGTCAGTGATGCTGTTGTAGTCTGGTGTTAATTAATGCTAATTAGCCATGAAGTAGCCACTCTGAGGATAATTGTTTCGTTGCGTTAATAGTTCCCATCCATCCTTCGTTAATCAGTGCTTAATGATGTGCTCTAATAAGTGAATTACAATCAATCACATTTCATTTTTACTGTCAGAGTTAAACACAATTTAGTATATTGTGTTATATCCCGATTTTTGATAACATATAAATTTGTGATGTGAAGATTCATCCTGGAATCATTTTTTTGGAAAGGTTTTTTTTGAAGATATCAATTAGAAATTTCACAGTAAAGGAGAAACATGGAAATTTTCAAGCTGAAGTGGGTTTAAGCAGAACCTGAGAGTGCGCAGTGGAAAAGAGTCATATAAAAGCAAATGCAGAGGCCTGAAACGCACACAAAGCCAGTAAAGAGCTTCAATGTATGATCCCGACTTACTGTGAGGAATAAGCAGCTCTTGGGGGTAACTCCTCCACTCTCCATCAGCTGATGCGATGTACGAAGGGCCGGGAGAGCAGAGAGGTACACACACCTGTGCTCAGCCCTCCTCCTCCTCCTCTTCCTTCTCCTCCTCCTCCTCACTTAAATGCAAAGATTGGCGATTTACTCCTGCACCTTTTTTCTTGTAATCACAAATATTAGATAAATGTGCAGATACAAATAATCTGTCATTTTTGCCCTGATTGTTCACTGAAGGACAGGTCATGTGACGAGTGGAGTTTATATCTGGTGTAAAAAAAAAAAAATGAAGCAGACACATGTGAATTAACAGTAAACACAAGTGATAAAATCACACCTATATAAGCACCAATTCCTATGCTTCTGGGTGAAAGGAAACTGGTGGGTATGATAAAGTAGTAACGAAGCGGCGAGGAAGGAAGAGCAGCTTCTTTCAGCATCAAGCTTCCGTGGATTGAAAAGATGAGTGTAAATTCAAAAGAACCTGAGAGGAAAAACACTGCGGCAGCTGCGGCGGCTGGAGATGTTCGACTTGTGTGGAGTTCAGGATGGAGCCGGAGGAATCTCTGGCGCTCTGCTGCATCATTTCAGGGGGCTATAAATGTGCTAATGCCAGCTCAGGCAGGAAAATGGAAGCTGTAAAATTTATTGCTTTACTTCTTTAGGTGACACTTGAGTGGCTGCAAATACTGTGTAGAATGATCCTGAAATCTTGGTGAAACTGTAAAAGTTTCATTTTAAATAAATAAATCTGCCATTGATTTACCTCTATGTAACCACGTAAGCCGTTTAATGAGTAGAATAACAGTCCATCTTAGTTAATGATGATAATATTATAAAGTGAACGTTCAGGTTCGTCACATTTTGGCCGTCAGGCTCAAACTGGGTGGGATGTGAGGGCAGCTGAATATTATTGTGGTATCTGACTAATCTGTTTGGTTTGTTTGGTCACTGGTTGTTTCTGATCCAGCCCGTGTTTCTGCTTCCTGCGGGTGTGGCTTCAGAACACTCGTGCACGCTCATTACCAGCTCTGCACTGATGACACATGCTGTGTGTCGTGCACGTCCACGTGAGCTACCATCAGCATCCTTTGATGACTTAGTATTTCCACTTTCAGACAAACTGTATTCTCCACCTCCAGCTGACTCTCCGTCTCCTCGGTGATGATTGTACCCACTTATTGAGAGTTAATGAGATTCAGTTAAATGCTGAGTAGTTTATCTCCTTTAGATTTGTAAACTGGCTGATCTACATGCCCTAATAATCATAATCTGTGTCATCGTGTATATTTTTCATCAGGGCAGCAGCGTCTCTGAAGGCTCATGATGATGATGATGATGGTGGTGATGATGATGATGATGACAGACGATCAGAAGCTCAGAGGGTTCATGTTGAAGGTGCAGTCTCTGCTGCCCTCTGCTGCTCAGGACAGGAAACGGCCTAAACCTCCTGGATCTGTCGTGTGATCATTTTAGCCAAGAGTAGTAGTCAGATGTCCGAGCCGTTTAAGTCCAAACGCGTCCACGCATCACAAGCTATTCATTATAAAATCACAAAAAAATGTATGGGCAGATTCAGTGACGAGTTTTTTTTTTTTTCCCCAGAAACACCAGAATCCTTCTGACCTGGAAGCGTCTCAGCACATCTATGCTGATCTGTGGGGCCCGTGGAGCCAGACCGGTAAGAGACTTACTCAGGAGCAAAGGTCTGATTTGAAATGCAATATCTAATAAATGTATTCACAAACATGTAGAGCAGCCGTTTACACTGGCTCTGCATCAACCACTCCCCAGAGCTGCAGGCATTCGGAAGTCATTTTGCAGAGGGGTTTATTTCTGCAGACGTTTGTACTTCACGTTCTGCTGTGTTTACTTGTTGCAACAATTGATTGTGCGAAATTCTTTCTCCCAATTTGCACTCCCAAAGCATCCATCAATTTGAATTAAATGAGCGGAAAACAGAGCAACAATCAAACACCCAATTTCTCATGTAAAGACAATTTTATTTGTTGAGTCATAGAAGCATTTTTAGAAAATATAGTCCAATGACTATTTGAAATACTCTTGAAGACATGGGTGTGCTAGGTGCAAGAAATCAGTCAGTCAGCAAAAAAAGCAAACATCAAATTAGCACAAATAAAAACATGATTGTTAACAGAGTACCACAATGTTAGTGCAGATTCAGATTCACTTTTTACATCTCCAGTAGAATAAATAAGTACAAACTCTCTTTTAGTAGTCAGAGATTGTCATTAAAAGTCGGGGAGGGCTGAGCAGACATTTTCATCATTAATAAATGGTGTTGCATTAATGCAGCTAAAACCGTTCTAATTAGCACACTGGAGACACTGAACTACTGTGTGCAGATAGTAGATCATGTACTGTAGGTCAGAGCTTCCTTATGCCTGAAAATAATCCTAACAAGTGCAACCAGTTAAAAACAGAGCGTACAGTACATGCATTTCAGCAACCAATGTTGGACTGGAATTAAAATGGAAAAAACAGCTGATGTTGGTTTATTTTCGGTTCTAAAAGCTGGTCTCTCTCCAGTCCTCCATGTCCCAGTTCTTCTTTCCCAGAAGACGTCCGGTTCCCTGGAAATGTCATAAAACATCCTTGTTGCCAAGACGGGGACTTTCGTAGCCTAAAGAACCGAAACAGCATTAGTGAAACATGAAAATGATGTTTCAGTGCAGAGCAGATGCTGTGGAACTGCTGTGGAAAAGTCTCACACACGTCTCCAAAACCGAGTTGTTGCCTCAGTGAAATTAAATCTTTTTTTTATTCAATAACTGTTATCTTTAAATGCAGTGAAGGTTTCAAATGTGGAGCCAATGTGACCAATGCTTTCTCTCTCTTCAATCGTAGGCTGGGGCAGAATTTGGGAAGGAGAAGGCGGCGGTGGCGTTCTAGAGAGACAGCGATACAGCACGTAGACAGGAAGTGAAACAGATACATACATCTGGTCCCAGCAGGGCAGTCCAGAGATCTGTTTCTGTACTGGGGGAAACAGGGTTTGTTCACAGGCACTCTGCGATCTGAAGACCTGTCCAGATCAGAAGGGATGCCCGGGTCCATGCCTGGGGGAAACGGTGAGATGGACACAGAGTGGGGGATGGGGACCGGAGGGGGGGGGGGTCACATGACAAAGCAGCCGTGCAACTCTACTGGCGTTGGCTCACAGCAGGTATGGCACCAGAGGTTATGATTTAGGGAAAATAGGAATAAACAAGAACAATGTGCATGCATGTCTGCTGTACCTGTGTCAAAGGAGTTGGACTTCCTGGCTCGATGTGACGAGGCAGAAAATCCATTGTGACCTTCCTCATCTGGTTGGTAGAAGAAAACGGTTATTTCACACGTTATTCATACAGGTCGGGATTTGTCTAGAGCAGGGGTGTCAAACCGATTCCACAAAGGGCCATGTGGCTGCAGGTTTTTGTTCCAACCAAGCAATAGCACACCTGATTTAAGTTATTTAATCAGCTGATCTGAGTCTTCAGACAGCTGATTGGTCAAACTCTGTGTGTTTGATTGGTTGGAACAAAAACCTGCAGCCACACGGCCCTTTGTGGAATCGGTTTGACACCTGTGGTCTAGAGAGTCAATTTGATCAGTTTGCTGCTACATGCATCGTAGAATCTTTACATAAGTCAGTGCTGAGTTACTGTCTGCAAATGAACAGCGACCCTGATAAGCTCACACTTATCAGGGCTACGAAAATATCGTGTTGTAGCACTGGTGTGTTAAAAAGCTGTGAAAACGGTGCTACTTTGACGTTAATGTTAAGTATGGTTTAAATCCAGTCCAGACTAACACAGCTGTGCATGTGAATGTGAATGTGCTGGGGGTCACAGTACCTTGGCTGGCAGGATCCCCCGCCTCTATCCCCGGTCTGGCAGACGCTGGCGGGCTCTTCCTGTCAGGGCTCCCCTCCTCTTGAACGGTCGGCTGAGCCGGGGGAAAACTCCTTTGCTCACCGGTGGATTCTTCCCCTGGTAAACTGCTGGGAGAGGTCGCCTCTCTCTCTGGAGAGGTCTGGTCTCTGGAGTGATCGAACCTCGGCTGAGGAGAGAACAGGGACAAGGATTTTTGACCCCGGGGCCTCCGTCCAAGATCAGGCCCTTTAGGATTGAACCAGTGTGCGTTTTTTAGTGCAACGTTTACCTTATTGGGTATGACGGGACGCTGTCCCTCCTGCCCTCGTACTCTTGGCCTGTCTTCAGGTCTCTTCTCACTTTGGTCCTCTTCTTCTCTCAGCCTTCCTGCCTCTTCTGGCAAGACAAGAGAATCTGTTGATTCTGAAGCTTCTCGAAAACAGTTTTTTAGATTTCAAAGTGGAGGAAATAAGTTGTTTGCATTCTAGTTAAAGAAGCTGCAGCTGAAATCAGCGCAGAACAGTTTTACACGTCGTGCGCTAACTTCTCCTCAGATGGGATGCAGCAGTATGCACACTTTTCTGCATTTTCGCCCATTTTTTCTGCTAATCTTCAGATTTGAATATTGATTTTTCTTTTGTAGCGGCTGCTCCTCGCCTCCAGCTGTCACACTGACCTTTAAATTCCCTTTCCAGCTGGAGTGGGGGCTGCAGCTTCTTTTGTACCCGAGGCGGTTTGGCTCATTACAAAGTCCAGAGCTGAGGCTTAACAAAGGCCTCGTCTGTGAAAAAGTGCCGGTCTTTCATCCAGGATCCCTCCGAAACAACGGCAATTAAATCCCTGTCTGCCACTTTATATCTTATTGAAGTCAATGATGTTTCTTATAATGATTTCCTTCTTCTCGCCTCTAGCGGGATAGGGTTAGATCAGTTTGTAAGAAACGGGTCCTCATCTAACGGCTGTCTACTTCATTTTACTTTGAACCATGGGTTGTAATATTGATATGAGGATAATTTATCAAAAACACTCTTACTACATTTCTTGCTACAATTGCAAATTGTGCTAAAAAGAACAGATATTATTTTATTATTTATTTTTATTATTTTTGTGGATCAATGAAACACTGAAAGTAGAATAAACTAAACGTGATCTGCTTGTATTACCTAAACTGTCCTGCAGGTGTCTCTGCCTCATGATCGCCAGACCGGGTTTGGTGCTCTGCGGTGGCGGCGGCTCCGGCCTCGTCCCACCTCCGCCGTGTCCGTCCTCCTCCAGCTCCGCCTGTGTGCCTGCCAGGGGTACGATCCTCTCCTGCCTGCATGTTTCCATCTGTCTGTCCGTCTGCTGCTTGGAGGGTAGCGCGTGGCCGTTGCTGCGAGTGTCTGCGGGCGCTTCTGAGACGGTGGTCGACCTTTCAACGTCAGCCACCACTCTGGTGTCACTGGTGCTGCTCCCGTCAGAGTCTTCGATTTCCGCCCCGATGCAGCTGTACACCATGCTGACCAGGTCTGTAGACTGGGTGAAGACGAAAATGTAAAATAAATACTTTTGATTTTGATGTTGACTCTGTACTGAAAAGTATTAACTCTTTCCAGTCTGCAGGGTGTACTATGCAGTATTTTAGCTCATTTTTGTCAACCGATTTATAGTGGAAACATTAAATTATCCCTCATTCACGCGTCAGTGGGGATCCCTGCACACCTCTGCCGAGCAGCACCACAAGACTTTTATCACTGATAAATCCAGATGAAGATCTATCGTATCCGTACCTGTCTTTGGATGAGGCAGGGGGGACTGACAGTTCGCACCCCTTGCCCAGGGGCACCCTGCGTGGACCGAGGTGAAGCCACAGAACCGTTAGCCCCGGGGACTGCGCTCTCCGGTCTGGCAGCATCTTTGGGGTGCTGAATCATTGAGTAGACGTTCTCTAAAGCGTTGCTGGAGGGAAAAACAAACCCGCATAAACAGGGTTCTGATCCGACCTTTAAAATCACGTGACGTGGCCGTAAATCAAACGCTTCCTCCACACTTTATGCACTGCACACCAAAACTTTGTCGACGTGCTGCCAGTTGTGAGTCACCCTTTTGATATAGTCAAAACAAATCTCGTTTTAGAAGCTGTCAGCATCCCACCCACCCACACACCCCACTGTCACAGGAAAACGAAAGCCACTGGTGCAGAGGGCGGCCTTTGAAAGAGTCGGGGTTTGAAAAACGCTTCTTCAGAGCTGCGTCAAACTGTAAAACCTGACCTCTGGCCTGTGGCAGTAACTCCAAGGTCATTCCTCCGGAAAGGCAGTTGCGTCACGCCTTTTCCTCTCTTTCAGGCTGAATACTTAAGCACCTCTCTGACCCGAGCGTCTGCCTCTCCTCCCGTGTTGTGTAGCTCTTTAAATCAAAGTTTGCATAGACTGTCAGCGTGCACGGGCACGTTCTTCTGGCAGCGTTTAAACTCTAATTCTTTTTAAGTGTCACTTTTCGCCCTGTGCAGCACCGTCTGCGTTGGAGCCGTTATGTAACAGCGGCTCAGAATTTGACAGCAAATAATTAGGTTTTTTTCTATTTAAATATTTATGAAGCTGAAGTGACATTAATAGCCAGTCCTCGGTTTAAATCCACCTCCTCCTCTGCGGTTCCATCCCAGTCTTCCATTCAGCCCCAGTGTTTGTGTTGCAAACTTACTCCGAGTCCTGATTACAGATGGTGGAGTTACGATTCCTGCGGAAGCCGGAGAAAATGGACAGAACGCTGCGTCTCTTCTTTCTCCTGAGTGACTGGGCCTGATGGAGGGATGACAGCTGACTGAAGAGAAGGAAGGAGGGAAGGTCAGTGGCCTTTTGGCATAAAATCCAGCTTTGGTCAAAAACAGGCAGCAAATTCAATCTTGACATTCAGAAAACGTAGTCATTGTCAATACTAACATGTGGTAACATGTGGTAACAACCAACTTTGTTTACCAGTTGGTTAAAAAAAACCTTCAGCTTAAACAGTTTTATTATCTGTGGGTTTAACTTTTTTCATGCATGAGCGGGCGATAATAATTTAAACATTCTGAACCACTTTAATCAAAAGCTAATAAATACAGCACTATTTTTTTTTTTTTAAAGATATTGTTTATCTTGGAGTGTAGTTTCACTTCATTTCACACTGATAACACATTCTGAAGTCTGGATTAAATTAGCATTTTAATGCATTCGTACATTTGTGTGTTTAATATCACACTTCATTTACCACAGATTGATCGACTGAAGCTGTATTCTCTCTAAAGGAGAAAACACACACACTTTTGCATAAATACTGAACAAAAAAAACAGGACTGTGCCTGTAAACACTTATTTTATCTCATTCAGAGCAGCTTCACACTTATAGGAATCAACCAGATTTGTTCAGCAAACTATGTTTAGACTAGAAATGAGGGGAATTTATTAAACATATGAAATTCTGCTGTAAATCTTCTCAGAATAATTAAGTAAATGTGGATTATAAAGATTACAAATATTACTGTGTTAATAACACTGACCGTCTTATTAGGATTGTGGAAGTTCAGCATTTCCCACCTGCACTGTGATTCCTGCAGCAGTGAATGTGCATCTATTTACTGGAGAATTATTGATAAAAAGTTGTTAGTGGTCATTTAAAATTTAGCATCCCTGCTGATTTAAGCCTTTATTGGTTTCTAATAAGTCTTTAAATTGTCTCTTAAAAGCCCAGTGTTGACCGGCACGCTGCAACCTTTGCAATTATCAGGAGAGAATTGCATCATCTGTTCAACTCTCCGCTGTGTGAAGACCCCAAACAATGAAAATTGGCTCACGGTTTTTGCATCCTCACACAAAATAACAATAACTGCAAGAGGAAGTATTAAAATCTGAGCATCTACCTGTCAGGTAAAACTCTCTTGCTGTAAAAATCCGGCAGTCCATCCTCCAGCATACTGACTCCTCCATTCTCCGTGTAATGCTACACACAAAGAAACAGGTAGAAAGAAAAGGATGATTATTCATCAAAATCTGAGGCAGCAGTTGAAATAACTGGCTAAAGGCAATGTACAGCCACAAAGTCTGTCATCACGCTGCACACAGTTTGCACCGAGTTGGGAAAATCTTTTCAAAACTTTCGGAGTGGTTAAAGGGTTTGCCCCATGGCCCCGCGGGGAGGTACCAAACATCAGAGGCAAACAGGCAGCAGCTCCTTTATCCAAAGAGAGCCAATTTCTAGAAAAGCATCACTGGCATAAAACAAGATGAAGAGCAGGAGTTTACCCAAAGAAGAAGTCTGAAATGAAGGCCTGAGCTTTAATCAGTAGAGGAGATAGTAGCCAGTGAACTGGATCAAGACCAGGACCAGGACCAGGACCAGGCTGACACCAGAACCACAAACCTCTCCGATACAGTCGCTGCTGCAGTGGAGAACTCACAGAGTCTGAGGGGAGGTGTCCCGCTCTGTGCCTCCGGGGTGGACGGGGCCTGACGTGAGTCACGTGGCGTAAGGGGGAGCCATTGGTGGGCAGGGTGGACAAACACTCCCACGATGCAGAGTGGGTGAGAGGGGCCGGGTGTGGCGGCGCAGGAGGGGTGGGGGAGGGACTGGCCTCTTCACCCAAACCTGCAACAACAGGATTATTTTGATGGCAGCTGTCTTCTTACTGCTCCTGGTTCTGGTTCTGGTTCCTCTCCCGCGCCCGTGTCACGAGCTACCTGCTGATGGCCACTCGCTCAGCCTGGAGGAGACTGGACGGATTCTTCTGGTTCTGGAGCTCCGCTTCTTGATGGCCATTGTGTCCTTTTGTGAGAAGGTTAATAAATAAATGTGGTTATAAATCTAAAATAACTGATTTATTTGATTATTTTTGGATGGTCCTAGAATAGAAATTCTCAGGAATGAGGCTTCAGACACTCACTATTCCCAGGCTGACATTAAACTCCTCATCTGGGAAATCCAGAGACTCGATTACTCTGGACTGTCTGAGCGTGTGTCTGCCTGGCCCGAGGTCGTCCCAACGCTTGGCCTGGGACACCTGTCTCATCTGGCACAAAACACACACACACACACGTTTGATACCTGGAAAATTCTCCTTTACACTCTACGGAAAAGCGTGTTCGCCCACGAAGCTTAAAAACTACGCAGAGAGCAGTGCTGCAGAGAAACATGAATAAAATACAACATCATTATTATCAGAGAGGATAGAGGCATGATGGGGGGAAAACTGGCACCGGAGCAAAGCCGGGAAGGAGAATTCGATGCAACGCCAGAGGAAGGAAAGACACGCAAAACAGGACAGGAGCCGTTTCTGCCAAGACGTTATTTATCCCGATCTATTTAGTGGTCACCAAAAGGAAAACGGTTTGATTGAGGCCGGTTTTGAGTCAAACCATCAACGGAAAGCAGTCTGCTGTGCACCTCTGCAGAAATGTTAGTGAGCGATGGCAAAAAAAAAAGAAACAACTGCTCCGACTCCTCCACCATTAGAACAGACTTGTAAGGTTACAGATTTAAACATCAGCTTTAACCATGTAAAGATGAGTTCTAGTCTACTAGAAGTCATGCAGAAGAGGCGTTATTACCAGTACCAGGGTTTTATGAGAGGTATAGAGCTCCTGCAGAATCTGATCCACGATGGAGTTGGTCAGGTAGGAGACCACAGACAGCTTCACCTCCCTGGAGGGGAGCAGAGGAAGGAGTCAGGATGTTGAGCTGAGGTCAAAGACTCGCAGCCTGCCCTCGTCCCGTCTTACTCCAGAGCTCTGTTAATGTCCTCTGCTGCCCTCTCCATGAGGGCATCACGGATGCTGGCGCGAGGGATGGACACTTGCTCGGAGATGGATGAAAAAGGCGGGTTGAGCCTCTCGGCTGCCGAGCAGGACATCGGACACAGCTCGCGGCAGAGAGACACCATCGAGTCCACCACAACCTGTGCACGGGAGACACCGATCACGCATCGCATCAAGTGATCAAGTGAGTCCAAAGGAAACTCTGCCAGAACCAGAACTGTGCTCAGGGTCGCTTAGTTATCAGCTGCCTTCAGTCTGCTGCTGCATCCCAGAGCAGTGAAAATAGAAAAGTTAAACTGGGAACTGAAAATCCGATTCTTTTGAAGTCAGCGTGCCAGACGCCTGCTGTTAATGAGCAATCTGAACACCACCGTGCAGCAGACTCTGCAACGGTTTAAACCCAGCCGCCCCAGGGAAGCGCAGACGTTCCCTCCGCAGACGCACCTGCAGCTCTTTGTCAGCAGCCTTGGCCAGTTCTCCAGCCAAGGTGTCCAGTCGCTGTTTGACAGGTCCGTCCACCGACAGCACGTGGGCCAGCTCGCACAGAGATGGATACAGCTAACACACACACACAAATAACAGAGCCATTTTTCTGACTGACACTGCCAAAGCGGCTGCTTTTAATTCTGTTAAGGTTATTAAGAAGGTTCTGCTTCACCAGAAATCGGGACAGTGACGCTCCAGTTACTCCACAGCTAGAGGCGTACTTACAGCTCTGGAGTCTCGGGCTTCTTTGAGGATCTGTCTGGCTGTCTGGACTTCCTCTTCCTCCTCGCAGCCTTTCAGAGTGCAAACCTGCTGCTGCAGCCGCACACACAGACGCTCCATCACCTGTACACACAGAAATCACCATTAACAACGCGCATCAAAGAGACATTTGTGATGGTCACTGCCTCTCACACACACACACACACACACACACACACACCTGTTCAGCCGTGCTGGTGACGAGGCCTTGATGCAGCCGGAGAGCCTGCTTCTGGGAGAAACGCTGAGTCTGGTTGTTCCTAAGCAGAGCACGTTGGATCTGTCCCACACACACACACACACACACACAGACAGATGACAGGTGTTTACGCAGCTCCGTGTGCAGGAGACACAAGACAAGTTCATTTGCATGGTAATAAGAAGAGGGAAGAAAACAGTTTTGATCTCAGCAAAAAGAACAGGATGCTTTTGATTCCGTTTGTGGACTCGGTACGAGGGGAACGAAGGGTTCCTTCAGGACTTAACGCTTTGGAGACATGCAAATCATCTTATGCGCTTATAATATCAAAAGTTCAACGCTGAGTCACAGCAGCTAGCTTTCAGAAATGATCTTTCTACCCTTCACAAAAACACTGCCGATACTGTTTTTTTTTAAATCTCCTTTAGCCGTAATGTGCAGTTGGAGCTACAGAGCGGTGGATTTTAAACACGCTTCCTCCATTAGCTTTATCTTATGATGAGCCATGCTAACATTTGCAGCGATACTGAGGATAAATGACAACATGCGGTACCTCAGATGAGAGAGATGATTAAGTTATAGTCATCGTTACAGCACAGCTGCCCTGTTTGCACTCATGTCCCAGCATCAGCATGTTTCCATTCCAAGGGCATATTTAAAATACCGCATGTGTCCAGGCAAAAGTGAGTCCGAGCCAGAAAGCTAATGCTTCCTTCGCCATTGTGTCCTAATCACAGGCTTCTGTCTGACTGTCCATGTCAATGTCAAGACTCAGACAGAAGGTTGATGTTTATGCTAATGTGGCTTTTAGGTAAATGTTTAAACTGTCTGTAGGAAGAGCACATGTCCAATTACCCAGAGAGGAACACTGCACCTTCAAAATACAGGAACAGACGTGCGTGGGGGGGAAGGGGGGAATCAATTTGAAAGGTTTAAGTCCTCAGACAATTTCACAAATGAACATATGACATCTGAAACATAAATGTGGCTTGTTGGCACGCCATATGGAAATCATGCAAAATGAGGATGAATGGACCAGCACTGGTTCGCTGTCAGGCTTTAGCAGCAAAGCTATCCTCCACAGACCACCACTGTTGTCTTAATGCTAACAGTTGTTTATCTTCCTTTTTTGCACCCGGTCCAACTCCACCCAATCGGCCAGTGTCAAACACTGCCCCCTCTGATGCAAGGTGGTACTGCAGCATTTGGTCCACTTGAATAGAATTGATCCAGAAAAGTGCAAAAGACGCAAAAGTGTCCTTACCTTGGTCAGAGCGTGCTCGGTCTTCTCCGGGGCACTGCGGTACGCTTGAGTGACATCACTGAGGGGGAGGGGCATGTACTGAAGGGTGAAGTTGCTGTTAGGTGACAGGAGAAGTAAGGAAGAAATGATAACGTTACCTTGAGAGTGGAAAAAGGAAGAATTATGATGTTGATAAGAACAAACAGCAAACAGCTGAAGCACAACTCCAAAATGTGTAGGTGCATGCACACATCCGCGCCGGCGCAGATAAGAAAATAGGAGTTTGACTGATGTGCAAGTCAGAGGACTGATGAAATACAATGTAATAGTTTATGCTGTATGAAGATGTCGTGTGTGTGGGGAGACAGATCCATCTCCAGCGTGTGTGTCTTAACTGTTCCAGCGCTCTCGCCACGTCTTGGAAGCCCGACGGCGTGGTGTTGTTACGATCCCAAGTCACACTCCTCCAAGGAGGCAAAAACAGGCAGAAAATAGAGGACGACAAGCACAAAGAGGAAGATCAGTGAGCTTCGTGTGCGCGCACACACACACAAACAGGGTATCTGACCATACAGCTGCACAAGCGCATCACAGTAGGATTTATTATTCATTTGTCAGGGTTTTGCTTCCTCTTATATCACAGCCTTATTCAGCAGCTAATGAGTTCCTCTGATTTCCACCCAGGCAAACATTCAACTGTCACTTTCCCTGCGACAGCAACGCTAACGCTGGTTTAAGCTCGACCACCAGGCTGTAACACGACTTCCTGGTTGTCAAAACTCTGATGAGGTTAAAGCTACTAACTTTTTTCCTGGTATTTTAATGTAACTGCTGTCCTGGTTTTGCAAAGAAAGGCTGATAGCGTTTGGTTTTGGCTGCTTTCATATTAATCAATGCATCAAAAAGAAGAGGAGACTTCTGAAATGGTCTTTCTTTTTTTTTTAAATTAAAAACACCTTTGCCATGATTATAACATGATTTTTCTCCGTCACCTACAAATTGTGTTGCGAGTTTAAGCAGCAGAGATCAGACGTCCTTTAGCAAAGGCACACACACCTCCAGCGCCACATACACTTCACGTCGTCACAGTTTTCTCTCGTAATTTCGACCTGAAGGCATTTCCTCAGCCTTACCTCCTTATCTCCTGCACTTCCCTTTGAAGCAGCACACTGTTGTGCCTGTCAGCAGCTCCCCATATCCTCCCCTCCTCAAACCACAGCAAACACCCTCGGTTTCCCTCTGACCTTATTCTTTCATCTGTCCTCTAACACAGCTTCTCCTTTGTTTCACATGGTGAAAAATGTGCTCTGATCTGAGATGAACACTCCTCCTCCTCCTCCTCCAGCTGCTGATGTAAACACACACACACACACACACACCTCAGTGTTGTATTGATCTGGAGGGCCTTGCTGAGCATCTTGGCTCCGGGGTCCTCCAACAGGTTCCCGCTCAGGTCCACCTTCCGGAGGCAGGTGTTGGAACCCAAAGCGTTGACCAGAACCGAGCCCCGCTGGCGAAGTCGTGAGTCGGCCAGAGAGAGCGACTGCAGGGCCTAGAGGAGAATAAAGGTGAAGACTGGGTGCTTTTTAGCGACGTGATGGCATGAGCAGTTTTTAAATAACCGGGGTGTTAAGTAGTATTTTAAGGTTGGGAATTAAGTTCACATGCTTATTTAAGTCCTCGGAGAGGATCACCGTCAAAGATGGATGATGGGCACACACTTTTAATTTATAATGCACAGTGCGTCCCCGTGTAAGTATAAGTACTGAGCTGGTAACTGGTCAGCAATTTCATGCATGGAGACCAGAAAATTCAGCTCCTCTATGGTTTCAGAGGATCTTATCGTTTCCCTTTTGTCTTCTTGAGCAAAACATCTCATTTCCTCACGTAATTATAGGTTAGCGTTAACAGAAGCCACTTGACCAAAGCTGTGCAGGGTGCACACACACACACACACAGATGTTTGTGTTATCCTGGCACTTGACAGATGCAGTGCGCTCACTTCCAATGCTCACATTTTACCCCCCATCCGTGCCTCTGCTGGTGGAGCCGGAGTGCTGGTGTGACTTATCACCATCAGCGATAGTAAATAATTAAGTGAGCCACTTGTCACAGCGGACTTGCAAAGCAGAGAGCTCCCCAGGATCCTCACAAATAAACCCCGACCGAGGGCGCCGTTCTGTTCAGCCCAGAGACGACCCGCCCGAGATGCTGCTGAATGCACGTAAATGAGGATGAGCCCAGGATTCATGTGGCTAAAAATCTGGAGGCATGCGAAGGCGTTTGTCTGTGCAGAACGCCACCGAGGACTTGCATATGTGTGTGTGTGTCACAATGTTACATAATTCAACTCACACAATCTTCCTCCTGCACCAAATGAACCAGTTTCTGCAGGATTTCATCCAGCACCCTGAGGAGGCAGAGAGAAGAGGAAAAACATACATCATCATCACCACCATCTGCACTGGCGAGGCCCCGCGTGGTCCCTACCTGCCCTTGATGTTGAAGTTCTTCCCCAGCATCAGGTGTTTGAGGGAGGGGTGCCGGGAGAATGCTGGGATGACAGCCAGCAAATCAGCATCCAAGCCTGCAACAGGAACACTCACATCACTCTGAGGCTACTCTTCTCATCATCTGCCTGCTAGAAGAGATTATGCTTATTTCACACATTCTCCAAAACCAGCGGGTTTCACACAGCTCAGGCTACGGATAAATCTGTAGGAAACAGTTATCATCAAGAAGCCAAATTACCTAAGCTACATTTGCATCACTCATGTCGTTAACCGTTGGGAATCTAAAGTATTTGTTGGTGAGAAAGACAAAAACGCTACTTTTATATCCTGCAAAATGGTTCCAGGCTGTCAAACTACACTCATCACGTCTGTAGGGGGCAGTATTCTTTGTGGTCTGATTTGGAATGAAATTTCACTCCCCACTGAGATTCTAGAATACCCGCAATAATCCCAAGTGACACACACACACACACACACACACACACACACACACACAGAGTCAAAGGGATGCTGCTAAGTGGAAAATTGTTACCATGGAGAACCTTTTCAGCAGCAAAGACTCAAAAGGCCTATTCAGCAAGCAAAAATCTCCAATTGTGCGAGAGTCGCACACCTGTAATGATGCAAGAGATGATGTGTGCGACAGTAACAGAGCGGAGCAGGAGAGGGGACACGCTTCTGCTGGAAGAGACGCACGTTAACCTTTGTTGCATCGCTTCTGTTGAGGAAATTGCTTTAATGTTGATTTAATCCACTGAATTTATCTGACGTGAACGTTAACCCACGCGGTTAGAAGGCTGACGGAGAACGGTCAACAGAAGCGGGTGAACAGTCAGAAGCTCTGCAGCAAAGAGAAGACCGTCCTTCCACCGTCAACATTCATTCAAGTGTGTCAGGATCCAAACGAAGGAGCCTGTAATCCTAAAATAAAGCCGCCTATTCCCCCAATCCCAGACCTCCCATGACCTCCAATCTCACAAACTGAGATGACCTCGATGGAAAGTGTGAAGACGGTTAATCTGAAAGCAGCCAGCTGCCCGGCGCAGGTGTGCTCACCGTTATCGGAGACGTCTAAGGTCCCCACGCACGAGACCCGGGGAAACAGCTCCTGTATCACGCCGGCACCCGCCGACCTCAGCTGGTGAAGGCAGAGCGAGGGGAGGGGAGGATGATGGGATAGCCATGAGCAGCAATCCAGGAAAAAGCCCAGTGTACCTGCTGCCGGCGCTGACGGAGCGTACCTCACAGCTGCTGATGTCCAGGTGTAAATCAGTGATATGAGGGTTGTTGGACAGACCCAGAAACAGAGCCCTGAAGGAAAACACAGTCCCAGGTCACAGGCAGAAACAGAAGCACAGAAGTGAGCAGAAGATTAAAGAGATCACCATGGAAACTGCAGTATTATCGAAGAGTAATGGCTGCTTGCTAATGGCTAATTTGTTGCTCGTACATGCACGCGCGTGCGTGCGTGCACACAGCTGTGTGAAGGGAAAGTGCTTGTGCACGTCAGCGCTCCGCTGGAAGCTGCTGCTGTGCTGAAAACAAATCTGAAAGTCATGCACGGCGAGGCAGTAATGACAGGACAAGCTGTGACGATTCCGCTCTGTCAACTCTGGCTGACAGCCATCCTTCCAGGCACGACTGTCTCCATCGCTGGCCGTTCGCCTTGTTTACATCGCCATCGGCTGTGTTTTAGTGGATTAACAGTAGGTTACCCCACGTCAAAGAAACTTGCGTGTTATAGCAATGTTTTATTTTTTGCCCAAGGGTTAAACAGGGTTTTTGCCGGTCCATCGTCATGGCGGTCTCCCGCCAGCAGGGGGCGCCGGGTGTCAGCTGAAGGCCATTCTATCAATACAGCTGAAAGTGGCTCCGCCGCAGAGGAAAAGACTTAATGACAGCCGCGATAAATATAGGCGTTATACGAGGTTTTTCACGTTCACGACTGAAACAATAAAAAGAGGAAAATAACAGGACGTCGCTGATGCTTCAGCTTATACTGATGGAGACTCCGTGTCCACTGAAGGCCAGCGTGCACCAGCCTGGAACGCGGGAATATTACAGAGCAATAAACAGCACAGCCGCCTGCTGCTGAAGTAGAAGAGGCCAAAAATTTTCAGGAATTTCCCATCATCCACCTGGGTGGTCACCAAGATCTCTGAATGAAGGCGACCTTGACTTGTTTATATCCAGACATCAGTTAATTGCTTGGAGCTGTCCATCACAGCCTCAATTTAGGCCATAAATAAGGCTGAAAACTGGTTCTTTATTCCTTTATTCTCAGAGACAAAAAAAAAAAAACAAGAGTTTCTGAACTCAGAAACTTGGAATTCTAGAGAATTCTGGAGATGGACAACTAATTTGGTCACACGGTTGCTTTGGAAAGAAGCTAAAACCGTCAGCAGACTCGACTCACCTCAGCCAATCAGGAGGGACTTTCATGGAGGCTAAGCTGACGTGGGTCAGGCTGAACGCTGAGCTGAAGAACTGGCGGAACGTCGGGAGAGAGTCTCTGGCTTTCCTGGAGGAGAGAAGAAAAGAGCGTGTACGAAAGCAGCCCGTCAGCATCAGGAAGGGTCCAATGGAGACGGGCGAGGGAGACAAGCGGTGGCGGGGAGAGAGCGAGCACCGCGTCAAGCAGACGGAGACGTCGTTGGATCACCAGATGCTGTGAGCTGATGTTTACTAAGTCTGCCTTCCGTCCGTGCTTCACGTCTGCGTTTGCGTGTTGAGCTCATGATGCTCCACAGCGGAGGAAGAGGAGGCAGTTTGCAGTTTGGCGAGAGAAGAAGGATAAATTTATCTTCAAGCTTTTTTTTTTTTTCCTCCTTCCAAAACAGCTATGAGCTGCGTCTCTCTGGGAAACGCATGCGTTGTTTACTTGAGCGGAACACGAGTTTTTGGGTTTTTTTCTACTCAATTTCCACACCTACGTCACAAAAAAACGGAATTTCTCAGTAATGGGAAACCTAGGACGGGATGGTCAGGCTGCAAATCGCTCCAAGCTCAGAGAAAGAAGGTCCACTCTTTTACTGGTCAGCAGGGACGCTGATCCATAAGTGATCGGTTATCGATAGCTATTCTGGAGCTCGTCCCGTACAGCAGAGCCCTTCATAAACTGTCAGCTACTTCCTGTTGCTACAGTGAACAATCGCTACCAACATCCCTGACTTATTACTGATTCTGAGCATTATGGACTGTCAGCACGGGCCCTTACTGCCTGTGTAGGAAATACCCCGGGCTTAACGCAGATTATTAGATTGCACACACACACACACACAAGCACACACTCCAAGCTCATTAGCCAAAAACTAAGGTTTACCCTGAAGGTTATAAAGCTCTTTGAGCGATTAGCAAATGTGCGGTTGACTGTCGCTGCAGCTCTCAACACAAGAGCTGCTTAAACTGCTTTAAAGATAAAACGGCACGCAGCAACGAAAGAAAGAGGGCAATAAAGGGCAGGAGGAGGAGGAAAACAAGTTTATGGGGGACAGAAAATGGGAAAGGTCGCGTGGCAGCGAGCCGAAGCAGCCGCGGCTCACTGCAGCTCCTTTCTGACCCGTTTGTAACGATTAGCATACGGCCTGTCGGGATCCACACGAGAAGACACGCCTTCACTGACCTCCACCGAGCTCCATCGGCTACCTGTTACCACGCGTGTGTCTGTGTGTTCAGCAGCAGCCACACAGGCACCGTCTCTGAGCGCGTGGCAGACGGGTGGGCTCGGATCCATATTCATGAGCAGCAGCCTGGTGCTTCTTATCAGCCCCGTTCAGCTCTGTGACTCCGCCACAATAATACGTCAGGGGCGCCGAGCCGGACTGCTTTTCTCATCAGGGTACCCATGACCGGGGAGTGTGACCACACAAGGAGAGAAATAAGATAAGGGGGGGTGGGGGGGGAGGGGAGGGAATGATACTGTAAAAAAGATGCTACGTATGAGATGAAAACGGAAACAGTGATGAGAAAGAAGAAATGAAACCAGACAGAGGAGAAGGACGACGCAATAAAGAGGCAAGCTGCACTCCTGGCCTCTGAGTCTAATAATAAAGTCATTTGGAAGATTATAAAAACATCTGAGTGGGCGGAGCTTGTGCACTGCAGCGACCGGTCGGCATTACCTGCCAGCACCTCACTCCCTCACTCCATAGGATTAGCGAGAGGACCTGGCGGAGGGCCGAACGGTTCAGGGGTTTTATTTTGAGGAATAAACACCGCCGCCCCGCTGCGATGTCACGTCGCTGGCGTCCGAGACGCTGGCGTCCGAGACGCTGCGTGACAGCTAAATACAGGCTGCATTGTTCCACAGCAGACTCTCCTCCTCACTGTTGACGCAGGATGACAACATGCTAACGTGTGCCATAAATATGATCTTCCTTCAAGGCAAAACCTCAAATTGAGTCAGATTTCTCTGCGTGGAGTGAGTCAGCGTTTGTCTGTGGCGAAGCCAGATCATGTGAGCAAAGATGCGTCGCTGTTTCAGGGAGATTCATTCATTAGAGGCAGATTAGTCAGTGGTTTCATTACCAGTTGACTCTTATGTCAACTATTAGGTCATTAGAGCCCAGTCTGACCAAATCATCTGAATAGATAATACCTAAAGACGGAGATCGAATCGTATAATCTGAACATCCCTCACCCTCATTATAAAAGGCGCAGCCAGCCAACGGTGAACACGGACATTAGAGATGCAATAACCAGAAACAAAAACAGCGAGAAAGAGCCGAGCGCAGGTGTGTGAGCCCGAGGAGCGCAGGAATAATTCCAGCTAAAATGAGGCTCATTTTTCATAAACGCCTCCCTGTGTAATCTGGTAATCTAATATGCTGAGCAGAGCAGCTCCTGGGGGACGTCACCAGAGCCGCGGCTGCTTCTGCCTGCCAGACCGTTTAACGTCCACAACACACACACACACACACACGTGTCCTGTAACACGTGAAGAAAGACCTGCAGGCATGTTAACCAGCTTGTTGAACACATTTGTATGTGTGTGTACAACCCAAAACCATGGACCGGAAAGGTAAACACACTTTTTATGCAATGGGCTGGAACTAATGAGGGAGGAAAAGTGAGCAAGCACAGTAATTACAGCGGCGAGGTCCAGAGCTGGGAAAATAAATTTGGCCCTAGACAGTAAATGATGCATCCTGCATTCGCTGCCTCTGGATCAGAGCTGTCCAGGGACGCACCGAAATAAAACGTTTCCTAAGCCCCTGCAGGGATACAGACTGAAAGTGAAGGCTCACCTGTGAGAGAAGGAGTTCCTGGACAGGTTGAGGTAGGAGAGGTCGGCGCAGCAGCCTCGCAACAGGGCCCCAAACAGCTAGCAGAGGCAGAGAGAAAAGAGGCCGTGCTGTGTGACTGAGTGGTAGAACAGCTCTTTGGCTTCTTCCATGCTCCACAGGTGATTGTGGCAAAGATTAAAGCTGCCACAAGTGCAGTCTGAAGGCCTTTAAATCAGTAAGTCAAACAAGTGGGATAGTCCTCTTTGATGCTAACCCTGTTAGCATAGATGCTAACATGCTCACACAAACACAACGAGGCTGATTTGAAACGTAAACCCACGATGGACAGCGAGGAACTGAAAACCAACAGCACTCAGTGGCTGTAGCAAACTAAATCAAAGCATTTCAGAGACAGTTGACATATTCTTTCATTTATATCGACTCTCCATCCTCCCGCTCGACTTCTGCAGCACAGAAGGAGGCAAAAGTGTGCAGGAAATAAGGGGGGGCCCTGTCGCTGATATTTAGGGAGCAACTCCTCCACACAGCCAACATCCATCAAAGGGCATATGTAATCAAGTTCTGGTCTTACTTTCAAACTCTGCAAAGCGCAGGAGTGAAATGCATGCACGAATGGGAACATCTTCATTTAAATCAGACACATGAATGCAGTTAGACAGGAGAGAGTTCCAGAAAAAGACCTCCCATCAAAAGCTGTTTTCGTACGTTTGTGAGGTTAAAGAAGGAATTCAACACGAGGCCTGACTGACTGACCATCGTCTGTGCATCAAGGTGGGGTTCATGCATAATTCATGGCCTCGTGACAGCGCCGAGGAAGAAAATTCACTCCTCCTCAGTGATGAAAACAATCAAAAAGAACTATTCAGTACTCACGGCGAGTCTTACGGAGGACAAAAAGCGCTGCGCAGACAGAAGAGCTGAAAATAAAGCAAGAATTTAACACAAAGTAGGCCACATTTCTGGAGCCGGGGGAGGCTTATGTTCTGAAGCTGAACCGTTGCTGCACAAACAGGTACGTTAACCTGGGCAGTCCAGTAGACTCTGGAGAACTGCTAAGCGTGAAGGCTAAAGTATTTTCACAGCTGGATGACGAAGCTCATCACCAGAACATTTCTGAGTCGGAGCTGGAAACATTAGCAGATGTCAGAGACATCTATCGTCCTTTCAGCCGCTGGCGACGCTGCTGCTAATCCAGCCGGATGCTAAATTTAGACAAAATAACAGTCAAGATATAAACAAACCTGCAAAACGCAGCTGCTGCATTATTCATAAACAGCGACACATTTCTTTTGTTTTGCCCTCACACAGCCTGTGATTCCGCTGAGCTAACATTGTTTTTGCGCGGCAGCCGATTCAGATTCAGGGCTCTACGCTTCCACGTTTCCGGGCTGAATCCCATGTTAAAAGATCAGGCGATCAGGCGGTGATGGGCGGATAAAGACAGACAGAGACGCTGAATACAAACCGAGTCCACCGTGCAGTCCGTCCCCGACAGGTCCAGGTGGACCAGGCAGTTGGGCTGGGCCAGGAACAGGTACAGGTTCTGAACAGGGAGAAAGAGACTGCCTTTAAAATGAAATCGTCTTATCGTTTTCACTGCTTTGCACTGATCTGAGGAGGTTTTCTGAAGCCTCTTTGATGCAGGTCGGCGGTAAAAATCTGCAGGAGGATAAATGAAACAGTCCAAGAGGAAGCGGAGAAGAGACGCAACATGTTCTGCTCTACAAGGTGTTTGCAGCCGGCCATTAAGAGACTCTACAGCTCGGCTCAGTATCAGCAGCATTCTGCAAAGGTTTGAGGCTGCAGAGGCTCCGACTGGTGGATGTGAGAAAGATTTCCTCTGAAGAGGAACTGCCTCCAACTTCCATGACACCTACAGTATGTGAGTTCAGCGCGTGTTAGCTGGGAGAAGGTCTTGATGAGATCATTATACAGTCCCCAAAGCCACCGCAGCGTCGCCACGGTGACAGTAATATTCACGGAGATCGGTATGGAGACACTTTACTGCAGCGACGACAGAAGGATGTGTTCATTTTAATAAGAGCAGAAATAAAGACGGCCGGAAAAATATGGATGACGATGCCCGAGAACAGACACGGTAGTGATTTACGAAAGGAACACAAGTTGTTACTGACTGTGGCGTCATCCCCAGACAGAACTCCGGGATTCTTGCTCAGGTCCAGATGCAGAAGAGAATTGGAGTAGTCGTCACTCGAACACAGTGCTTGGGACAGAGAAACCACACCTAAAGGTGGGGGAAGCGGAGATGGGACAGGTTCAATAGAGCAGCTAATCAATAAAAGTCTGAAAGTGGGAGTTTAGCTTCAGAGACAAGCCAGCCAGTTTGTATTCTTCATCCTCTGCACACTGAAGGATCGCTTTAAAATTAGGTCCACCCCTGGCCTGAGGGGGGCGCCATATTCCTAAAATCAGCCTGAAACAAAGTTTAGCACATGCTATAGGTTGTACAGTGGGACAGGAAGAAGCTAGCACTCCTGGTACCGCGGTGGTAGCAAAGCGTTAAGCTTTTCATCCCTAATTTGTAGCGATTAAGAGGGAAAAGAGGGGGAGAGGCCACGGGGCGTCTAATCCACCCTCAATCCATCCATCAGCCGCTGGATTCGGGTGGAAACAGAGACCTTTTGCACCAACTACCAGACAGCATCAGGACCGCGTGCGAGAGACGCCATATGCGCGCGTCCACGTGGACATATTTGTCGGCGTTAGAGACCACCAGGAGGTTGCAGGAGGAAGGAGATGAATCTATAAATATTCAGCATCTGGCCCTGCAAAGTCATGACAGCAGACACCGTTCAAGGTCCTCTCCTCCAGAACACACACCTTGGCAGTGTGGGCTGGAATTTTCTGACATATGGAATAAGTGGCAGACCTGTAGAATAAGGGAACTGGTTAGGAGTTATTTATATTTACCAGATAGTTCAAAACAGGCCGCTTACATCTGATTTCACGTTAAACTGCTCAGTAAAACATTTGTCGATGTATTTTATCATACATTTATATCTGCATCACTATTATCCTTTGGAATCTCCTGTAATGCCACAGGATCGTGGGGATCACAGCCAGGGAAGTGGGACACTAATAATTCCCAGGCAGGATTTTAGACCTAAAAAAAGTACAAACGATGATTCTGACCTGATTATCTTCTGTGTGTGTCTGTGTGAGGAAAAACTGGCAGGGACGGCGCAGCTGAGGCGTCCTGGTGGTGTTGGTGGTGGTGAAAATAGAGAACAGGAAGGCCTCCGTATTTGTAAAGTGCGGGAAAATGTAAAGGAACATTTCTTTACTATTGTCATTGATGGTCCTAAATTGGGGATTTTAGTTGTTGTGGGGTCGAGTTCCCATACAGCTGCACCGTCCAGTGTGTGTGTGTGTGTGTGTGTGTGTGTGTGTGTGTGTGACAGAGGGAGACTCTCCTACCTTTAGAGGACAGCGAGGTCTTGGACAGGTTGAGGAGGCGCAGTCCCTTGTTCAGACGACACACTTGTTGGATCAGGTTGGAGACTCCTGGCACCAGAGTACGGATTCATAAAAAAGGAATTAAATTCACCCAAAAAAATTTGGGGTTTAATTTTTTTATCAGAATTATTGGGAGAAGATTAGTTGGAATTGAAAAAAAAAAAAAAAGCCTCTTTCATTTACACCCCCACCGAAACATACGGCGCCATGGGTGCACTACATCACGCCGACGTTCTTCAAAGTCTCACCCTCTCCCACACGCCCACAGCAGAGATAAACTCGGATAAATATGGCCTTCTGAGCAGGATTACATAATCAGCTGCATCAGAGTTTCGAACCATGTTTGTGCTTCTTGCTGCTATTGTTTTTACACCACAAAGCTGCTGCATCAGAGCAGCGTTTAAAGTGGAGCCGCTTTGTGTAACAAGATCTGGAGACACAAAGCGCTCAGTGTAAAAAATAGATGAGCGAGATGAAGAAAGTCCTTCACGAGGACGGAGAGAGCGCCTGGGAGGCCACGACGGGCCACAGCAGTGGCAGGTGATGGGTGAGAAACAGCTGAAGGAGGGAAAGAAAGGAAGATTCTGCAGCCTGAAGGTCGTTACCTTGGTTGTCGAGCGCGTTATGAGCGAGGTTGAGGGAGTGAATCACAGAGGCGGGGTTCTCTGACAGCGCCGACGCCATCTTCTGAGGAAAATCCCTCGGGACAGAACATTAAAAATGAAATTCAAATTTTTCTGCGGGAAACCTGCTGATTCAGGTGTTCGGTTCCAATTGTTAATGACTGATTGATCAAGTTTTTAGATGAACTCATTCAAAGGCAGGAAAAGCCCTGATATCTGGAATTCAAAGGCAAACGTGCAAAGATCAAGTCAGTTAAAGGAAAATCTCCAAGAATGATCACATATCATAAATCTCCTCTTCGAATGAAACCTGGGCTGTACACTCAAAGCGATATAACCCAGGGAAAACACAGACGGTGTTAACTTTATTATGCTGAATAAATCATCTCTTTCTCCAGCAACGATTCTTCTTAATACCGAAGAAGGGAAGTGATTTGCTTAATGATGCCAACTGTGCAGAGAAGGTGAGAAGTCAAGAGAGGTGAAGCCAAAAATTGATAGTTTTCCAGTAGAGAAGCGGGACGCCCAGCCAAAAGGGAGCGCATTAATGAAGCAGTACTCACAGAATGAGCAGCAGCTCGGAGAGCCGAGATGGAGGGAAGAGGAGAGGAAAGGTCAAAGGAGCAGAGGAGGGATGAAGGGCGGCAAGAAGTGAAAAGAAGGAAGAAAATGGATGAATGCGTGGAGAGGTGTCAAGAGAGGAGCTAAAGGATGGCTGAGAGGACACTGGACAAGTACAAATGTCAAAAGCGGAGGGGAGGGTGAGTGTGAGGAAGAGAAAGAAGACAACATAATTCAATGAAACAAAGAGGTGTCGGAGGAGGAAACCTACGATTTGAGCCCTGCGTTCTCCAGAGTGAGCTCCTCCAGACTGTTGGACTTGCTGACCGTGTGGAGAACCTGGTCCACCACCTCGGAGCCCTGCAGATAAAAGCACCAGCTCGGGACCAGTCCTGGAGAGCAGAGCGGTACTGGACACCCGATGGACTCAAGGACTAACATCAAAGACTGCCACCATCATTTTTATGCACCCTGCAGAACTCTGATATCTGACTCCAGTCCTTTAAGGTTAGCGTGTAAACTCCAGCGATTATACTGAAATAACACTGATTCCACTTCAACTGCAAATGCTGACTTGTCCCAGAAGGATCAGCTGACAATTGTAGCTGCACCCAGGAAAGACAACAGTAATCTGATCACGCACAAGTGACAAAAGAAACACACAGCAGCATCGAAAGGGTTCGTGAATAAAAGGATAAAAACTCGGTTACTATGCGCATGTCTTTGCAGTAGAGCTTGGTAAACCAGGTGTTGTATGCGATGGATGCCACAATCACAGCCAGGTCCCTGCAAAAGACACACACACACACACACAGATCTAATTAAAAGACACATCTTCATTGACTAAACTTTTTTTTTTTTTTGTTTTCCCAAAAGCAGTTCATCATGGTGACAGGGAGGATCTCTGCGAGCAGGGCTGTTTTCCAAAAGATGACCCAGCAGCAGCCCCACCACGGAGCAGCAGAGGGAGGGACAGAGACGCGAAGATCGATGGCTGGGTCAGTGGAATATTCAATAAAGCCTTAGTCTGGTCTCAGCTACAGACCTCACAGAGTAGCTAAACAAACAGAGCCCAGAGCCCAGAGCCAGAGCCAGAGCCCAGAGCCAGAGCCCAGAGCCCAGAGCCCAGAGCCCAGAGCCCAGAGCCCGTCCTCTGCATGGTGGGTGAGGGAGGGAGAGAGAGGAGGAGGAGTGGGGTGTTTAACATTCTCCAAGGCCCAACTAGCTGCAGCACTGCTACACCTGCCATAAATCATCCGACAAATAGGCAGCAACACACAGACGGGAGAGGAAGAGAGCGAAGAGAGAGAAAGACAAAGGGAAAAAGTGCAATCCAGCGAGCGTCCGGCTGCCAGGAACCTCAGCAACCAACATTTTACAGCCCAACTCAGAGGAATAAAACGGCTACAGGCTCCAGTCCATTTTCATTACTGCCCTCTCTAACTAATGCAGCAGAGCCCCGGTGTGTGGGCAGATGACGCTCGGGTCAGCATTCATCATCAGCACGGCCTGCTGATTCATGTTTTGACAGCAGGACGTGTAATTGACCTCCATGACGTGTCAGTTGGTCATGCACCGTGCTGGCGTGTACATGTCTTCTTCTACTCTTTCTGGAGCTGAACAGTGTTAGCTTTTTCACACGGAGCAAGTTAAGGTGAAGAGTCTGGGGTTCTTCAGACTCAAGGCAGCTAATTTACAGCCAGGAGTAATTGATCTAAACATTACACACATGAGCATATTTAGAGGCAATACATATGTATTTGTCTGTTGGCCTAAATATGTTAGGTTTTATCAAAAGTCCAACAGAACTTATAAAACCGTTGCATTGTGTTGTGGGTGTTGTTTTCAGGACCACGGCCAGAGACAGTGACGGTGCTGCGGCGCTGTCCTTGGTGCTGATCCTGCACAACTCTCAATCTACAGCAGTTGTGACCTGATTTATTATTTCAGTTCAGTTCAGTTTTATTTATATAGCACCTTTTACAATAAAAAATAGGTGAAGATTAGGCTGTAGGTGCTTTACAGAAGCAGAAACCCAGAGCCTGAACCCCCAAGTAAGCACATTGGCAAAAAAAACCTCCCTTTTGACAGGAATAAAACTTGAGCAGGACCAGGCTTGCAAGGAGGAGCCGTCCTGCTGAAAGCCAGCTGGGTAAAGGAGAAGAAGAGAGACAGGACAGAGAGGATAAAAGAGAGAGCGAGAGAGAGAGAAACAAATATGCAAACATAGTACAGCATTGGCAGGTTGTTATAAAAAAAAAAAAAAAGGAACAGCATTTTATAACCAAGTTTTCAAGATGTTTTCTACATTTGCGTCTACCAGTAATATGCATAACTTCTGCTGGGAGGTCTGGGAATGTGAATATAAATAGTTCTGACGTAGAATTTGTTCTGAGGTAAATGATAGTTTAGTATAGTGCTACAATGGCAAGTTTCAAATGAAAGTGCACGATAAATTTGCGGAAAAAAAATCTGTACGACTGAATTATACTTATGACAGAAGATCAATCGAGAACATAATAAAACCAGCAGAGAGAAGGAACTCGGCCTTTTCGATGACATTAAAATCTCCATCAGGGAGTGAGGTGTTGTAATAAATCAGTGCTACAGTTTAAACATGAATGGAACCTGTTATAGTCACAGCTGCTCTGCTGAAACAAAAATATGGTAAAGAAAGAAAAAAAAAAAAGACATCTGCGCTCACATAAGAGTCAGCAGAGGCGATAAAAGGACCAGCGTCAGCAGGAAAAGCTCGACGCTGCCGTCGGCTGCAACAGAAAAAGCGATGCACCAAGAGCGGTCTCCATCACGCAGAGGAAACGCCTCAGACATGCTTTCGTCACATGTCCTTAGCACCTAGACTGGTCTTTGTGTTTCACCTGTCAAAGCAAAACCTTAAAACGAGCCACCAGGATTAAAAAGGCCGAACCGTTGGCTCGGAGAAAAAAACGCGTTACAACAAAAATGTGGGTGCTCAGTTTTTACTGCAAATGTTCTCTCTTTATCGCACAGAAAATGGAAAACAACTGTGATGTCGTAACTTTGGCTCAACATAAAAAGCATTAATATATTAATGAGTCGCTGCAACCTTCAAGCTACCACAAATGGATTTTTGATTTACAAGCAGAGCCAGGCTTCTGCTTCTATAATTCATCTTTACGACGAGTGTGTCCTCTCCACCCGGGCCTGTTTTTGTCTTTACAAAAAGATACAGTAAAAAGAATTCCGAAAGCCAGGGGTTTTTGTGGGGACAGAACATTTGTCAGCCCCAACACGCTGGGCTGAATTCCCCGCACGCATATCAGCTGTCAAACTTGCGGTGATTGTCATCCCGTCACAAGGAGACGCAGAGGAAGACGTGGACGCCGACAAGCGCATCATTCTCCTCCTTATGATCTTTCAAAACCAACATGGGAGACACGAGATAGCGAGTGAAGAGTAGAGGGACGAGAAAAGAGTGATGCGTCTGACATTTTGCCCGGAGAGGAATTTGTTAGCGGAGTAGCCGCTCTAATGTCGGATAAATAACGCAGAGTGACGGCCTGGAAAACGTGTCTGCACAACATCACCGTGCAAAATGAGTTGGAAAAACCTCCCAAAACTCCGATGTAGTCGGAAGGCGTTAGGACGCCTCAGATCTGCACCCGAGCGCAGGGGACGGGAACGAAACGGCGTTTGATATTTTGGTTACAGGTCCCAGGGTGTCGGCGTCACCCAGAGGATGCAGAAAAACACGGAACTCAGCTTTCGGCACTGACAAGCGACGGGTCAACGGCGTACCGGTGGGAGCCGAGCGTGGCTCCAGGACCACGAGCCGCTCCAGCCTCCAGGCAGCTAAAGCTAAAGACTCTTAAAAGCAGCAGCAGTCATACAAGGGTTAAAAGACGAGGCAGCAGACGTGCACGTGGTAAGATGCAAAGCACAACGGGCGACGACGATGGTGGGGTATTTCACTTCAGAACCCGCATGTCGGGTCTAGTGGTACGCTCCATTCTCGCTTCTGTGGGGAGCGGAACGAAAAGCAGAGCTGGAAATATGAAGGCCAGCTCCCACATGTATCCACAACTGAAAGTTTCTTTTGACAATAAACTCCGGTAAAGTCGGAGCCTCGGTTAGCGTTTCCCCTCAGTCTATACAGAGGCTCATATTTGAGGATCTGACAGTGGAAGACTCCAATTCATGCGCGATATAAAAGTTTCAAAAGAATAATCCAGCAGGTCAAAACATCCAGCCTACAGACCTCAGGCTGGGATACCCTACTACACGCTGAACATAGTGGGCGTTGAATAATGAAAGAGGACCCATTAGGTTTGCTAAGCTGTCCTCGGGGAGATGGAAATACACTGAAAAAAGCAGTTTTTTTGACTCATCACCGGTGGATAAACTGTGTCACCTGCTGTCAAGATGGCTGAAATCCAGTAGGTTAAACTCCCTGTTGTCCTGAGAGTGGTAGATGGTGTCGACATCCTGGAACACAAGCAGAGAGGAATAAAGAGCCAGGCTACAGAGAGATGTGGGACAGTTACATAAACACAATCCCAGTGCTTTCAGGGTGTTTATGAAAAGCAGAGAGCGCCGGCACAGCCTCCTCACCCACTGCACTTCTTCCTTACAGCCGATTCCGTTGTAGTCACAGAGCGCAGCGTAGGTCTCAGAGAAGCCTCCTGAAAGAACAGACGCAACGAGAGCAGAAGAATGAGACACAGAACAAGGACGGAGGACAGAGATGACAGGAAGTGTGAGCCGATCGGGAACGTTTGGGGGAGACGGCAGAGCTCTCGCAGCAGATGGGCAACCAGCAACTCTGGGCTTGTGACCCACTTTTATGTGTGTGTGTGTGTGTGTGTGTGTGTTGAAGTCGGTGACTCAGCCAGTCTCTGGACTCAAGTGTGTGTCTACTGAACTCACCACAGGTTTTATGAGGCTCTAAAGAGGATTCGGAGGTTGGTGAAAACTTGTGGTTTCCATCGGCGGCGTCTCCCTCGGCTCGGCAAATCGGTGGGCTGAAAATAACAAATAAAGGTTCAGATCAGTCGGAGCCAGACTTCCATCACCTCCCCGAATAACCGACATCCTTTAATTCATCTTTCGACAGGACCATCCTACACTAGCACCGAACAGTGTGTCCTTCGACTTTATAGACAGGAAAAAGCTTTGATTAAAGTCAGAGGTTTTCTTTAACCTGACATCGGCTTTAACTCAGGTTTACCTGTTACTTTGCTGTTAATGAGCTCTTTCTGATAAGAGGACAAATACTCAAAGAGGCCATAATGAGCCTGGACGTGACGCACAAACTGAAAAACACCATTAGCGCAGCTGAAAGCGATCCTCTTTATGGACCGTGTATTGATCCTCTCAGATCAAGTGCACGGTGTTATTAGAAAGCCTCCGCTCTCATATTAAACTTTGAGGAGTTATTGTGCGTTTGCCTCCCACATCTGTGAGTGCTGAAGTGCCGCTAAGCAAGACACCGAATTGTAAACACACAACAGCTCTCAGGGGGCCCAAGAGATCGAGAGATTCCTCCCACTCACATCGAAATGGATTTGGACTAAATTCACCAAACAAAACGACCAAATACATTCAAATTTTACGTCATTAAGAATGAAGTGAAATGGATCCCAGCGATGATTTTTCCCTTAAAATATCCCTTAACAGTATCTGCACTGTACCTGCTTTGGCTTTTTGAAAGGATTACACCAATATACTGTCGCATTCAACACCCAGCACGCTTAATCCCATTTGTCAACACACTCTCTCTCTCTCTCTCTCTCACACACACACACACACACACACCTATCTGCAGCCGTGGCCTTAATCCCCACTTTATCTTGACAATCATCATCGGCCGCAGGAGTTCATCGCAGCTGTGTTTGCATCACGTGCTTGGATGCAGCGGCGCCAATCAGTAACCGCAGCTCAGGGAAAGTGTGCACGTGCCCTGCACAGTTTGTGTGCATGAGAAGTCCTAAAGTAAAGATTATGGGGTCAATGATTCTGAATGCACAGTAGCGGTTCCGCTGCTGCCCCGGCTCAGGACATCCTGCGTCAGGCTCGAGACAGACGCCTGCAGGCACCGTTGTCCCCGGCAACAGCTCACCAAGCTAATCAGAGCGATTAGCGGGTGCCGAAGTCGGCCGTGACACAGAAACGGGACGGCTGCAAACTGCCGGGATAAGAGGCCGCGTTAATCTGCCGGAGATGAAGCGCTTTCCCCAAAACCAGGCTGCCAAGGCTGTCCAGATTCTTCCAGTCTGCTAAACGCGCGCACGTTTGCCGCGCTCTGGGCTGCTGGGAGACGCTTACGCATAAATGGAGTTGTTGAAGACACGAGAGAGCGCGTAGTTGATGTGGCCGACCATGTGGTCCAGCTGGTCCTGAGTCTGCAGTCGGAACGAGTAGGTGGTCTTGTCTGTGTCCATGACGACCTGCACGTGCACGAGAGTTGGTCAGTGAAGAGACGTCGGGGCAGCAGAGAGAGAGAGAAGCAAGGCCCGGGCTTTACCTGGTGTTCCGAGTAGGTGTTCATCGCTCGGATTTCCAGGAAGTTGAAGGTGACCTCCACCTGGCGACAGCACGGAGCAACTTCAGCTCATGTTTACATGCCACAGACAGACGTGATGACATTTCATTTGAAAATAAGAAGGACTCAATAAAGGATGCCTGGCTCAAGCCTGCGCAGAGGACAAAAGTGGGGATGAATAAATGAGGATATACGAGGGTGTTTATCATCCCTGATCGGACACTTTAATACTACACTGCTCTGCAAAGAGAGATGCATCACCTTGAATTTGGCTGACATTGAGAAATTATTGTTTTTTTTTCTGGAATCCCAGCTCGCTACTTTAATCAATTAAGCACTTGAACTGTTGACTGATTTACAACCTAGTCAGACTGTTTGGATTTCATGCTTCGCATCCCCAACCTGGAAAGACTCTAAATAATTCACAGGTCCTGAGACAAGTCTGCTTCTGTCTTCATACTGTGACATAATCATCAAATCTGGAGCCAATTAGCTTATTTTCGAGTATCGGAATTGGCCACCAGGTGGCGTGTGTCAGAGAAGTCAGGGTTGTTTGCACACTTTCACTCAGAATTCAAAGACGCCAGCTCAGTTATTTACACAGTGGCCCCCCGATGTGCAGCTCTCACTCTAACCAACCACTGAGCTTTCCAGCCACATCGCAGATACGCGCGGTGACCTAACTCAAAAGTTGGAGAAATATTTCTTCGGATTTCATTAAAATATGACATCGCTGCTGCTGCTGCTTATAAGACCGTGACCCCGGCATTAACGTAAATGAGCACAGTGTATTTTCCAAACTGTCAGCGTAAACGGGTGCATTCATGCCGGCTCATCTCAACCCGTTAGCGTCGTCCCGCCACCGTTGCATCGTATCGCCTGCAAATTACCAAGAGATCAAGGCTGCCAAGTGAAAGCCATGAAATTCCGCGGGGAGCAGGGGAGCGTTTACCTTGGTGGGCACTTTGACAGTGAAGAGATACAGCCTCCATGTTGCCAGGACCTGAGGGGAAGAAACATTCATTTTTTTCTGTTTTTTTCTGTCATGAGCAGGAAATGCAAAAATGCTAATCGCAGCAAAAAATAGCAGAGGAAAAACACCCCATAAAGAGCAAATCATCGCCGCGGCTCAAGCTGAATGGCTTTCTGCTGAGGCGCTCCAGACATTAGCGAGCTAATGATAGCGCGCACGTGAGCGCGTGTGTCAAAGAAATATTGGAGTGAAAGTGAGTCATACGATAATCCCGTTCCTTGCATATATTTGTGTCGAGCATATTCAACAGCTGTTATTATTGCGTAAGAAAAAGCTAATGAAGAGGAAAAGGAGAGGACAAAGAAGGAAGGGATGAGGTGTGCTTTTGCTAAAAGAAAGGTATTATCATTAAAGTGTCTCGGGGAACGCAGAATAGAAACGGGAATAGTAATTAATCTCATTCATAATTCAGAAAGCCATACATTAGCATACCACGTGCATGCATTCAGCATCTTGCCCACACTTTCATTTTGCTCTTTTTCATCAATCTCAAATGCGGTCAATCCCTCCCATGCATCCTGCCATTCCTCCGATTTCCCTCTTCATCTCCATGGAAATCTGTTCATTTTGCCCATCTTCTCCCCTTAATCCCTAATCCCTCCATCTCCCCGTGCGCCTTGTCTGGTTTGCTCCAGCCTTAACACCTCGCCCCGGCCCTTCCCACCTCCTCTGCTCTCTCAACTCCCTGTCTCCTTCCCCGCTTTCTATTCTTTTTCTGCTCTGTCGCTTTCAATTCCTCAAGGCCTCTGTGCGCTGAATGGCTAATGGCGCCCTGCTGGGCGACGGTGAGAGGAAGAAAGACAGAGGCGGAGGAAGAGGGGAAGACAAGAGGCGACAGGAAGACAGAGACTCCAGAATTCCTGGAGGATAATGAAGTCCTCGAATGCTGCAGCAACTCTCTAAACTGGGCTCCCACATCTGAACTCTAACCACACAGACATCCATAACAGATTCCCACAGAGAAGGAGGGAGGGGACTTAAGGAGAAGTGAAAAGAAGAAGAAGGAATGATAACACCACCAAGAACACACTCGCGGCGAAGAAAAGACGATTGTTAGTCTGATCAGATTCCCTTGACAAGGTGGGAAACTCGGAGAAAAGCAAGAGACACAGAATGGCGGAATGGATCCAACAGAGGGGGAACGGCGCGGATTTAGGGTCAGAACTGTGAAAAAGGAGTCATAATATTACGAGAATTTATTTAAAAGAGCAAAGGCATAAATGTCCAAGTCCTTTCCGGAGTCCTCTGATGCGGTCTTCAATTTTTAATCTTCATAGAATGACTTTTGTTTTCCTTTTTTTAAGGCTAAATGCTCGGCTGTAGCGCGCATGCACGCACGTGTTCAGGCGGAAGATCAGAGAGGCAATCTCCTCCCTCCTGACACAAGGTCTCATCACGCAAACAGAGCCATCAATAATGCAAACGCTCTGACGGCTGCCAATTCCATCTCCAGATGCTGGACAGCGGCTCCAAGCCCACGCCCGCTGCCCCCATTTATCATTCACTGCCCACTGAAGTCTCCTTTAAGGCAATCGATACTCAAGTCAGTTATTTTCCCCTACTTCCATAAAGACTGAGCACTGGTCCTGTGGGGAAGGTGGGGGTGGGGGGCAGGTTACGGGTTCGAGACAGGCTGATGTCGAGGCGTCTCCTTTCAGCTCTGCAGGTCTGAAAGTGAAACACAGAGTCTGTTCCCGCCGTCCGGGACACAAACGCGACTCTTCTCCGCCTAAAAGTCAGAGATTGTGTTTCATGACATCATATTGCATCAAGTTTACACTTCCTGGCCCACGATTTGAGACGAGCCTCGCTTGCAACTCTGTGCAAAGCGCCAGATCTGAAACCGTGACAACCGCGCAGCCGAGGGAGCGCGCCGTTATTTCTCAGGACTACAGGAAATGTTTCAGCAGCTGGAAGAGTGTTCCGCAATTATGAATCAGCATAGCGATAATGAATATTTATAGTATTCAGAAGCAGCTGTGTGTGTGTGTGTGTGTGTGTGTGTGTGTGTGTGTGTGTGGATGAATGCAAATACAGTGACGGTGAAAGCGCAGGAGCAGAGGTCAGCGGTGAAGCTGCCGGTTTAGCAGGTAATTAAGCTGTTGCTGTCGCCTATAAATCCGTTTCTGAGGGAAAAGGAAATGCACCGTCCTCCGTTCCCTCCATCCATTCCGCCCAGGTGACAGTTTGTTAGTCGCACGGCAGCGGAGTTTGGCTGCAAGGCATTAATTGGCTGTTAAAACAGGTGAGAGGTTTTGAACTCATTTGAACCTAAATAAACTCAGCTGGACGAGGATTTCCTCCCCAGGTTTGCAACCCCATCACGTGCTCTAAACGGCTTCCGTAGGGCAGCCGCAATGTCGCAAATTACAATAAGCGATTATTTTTCATATTCGCGATTACCGACAATTATTTATTTTATCCACAAATAACTATAACTCTGCATCTGACGTCATCGTATTGCGCCAGCAGCAGCACACAGCTTCACCGTCGTAGCCACGTGTTTACTTCTTGATCTTGATCGGATCGGCCGCGAGCTATGGCTAGGATAATATGCTATGGCTAGGATAATGTGCTATGGCTAGGATAATACGCTATGGCTAGGATAATACGCTATGGCTAGGATAATACGCTAAGGCTAGGATAATGTGCTATGGCTAGGATAATATGCTATGGCTAGGATAATATGCTAAGGCTAGGATAATGTGCTATGACTAGGATAATGTGCTATGACTAGGATAATATGCTATGGCTAGGATAATGTGCTATGGCTAGGATAATGTGCTATGGTGAGGATAATACGCTATGGCTAGGATAATATGCTGTGGCTAGTATAATACGCTAAGGCTAGGATAATATGCTGTGGCTAGGATAATACGCTATGGCTAGGATAATACGCTATGGCTAGGATAATATGCTGTGGCTAGGATAATACGCTATGGCTAGGATAATATGCTGTGGCTAGGATAATATGCTACGGCTTTTTAGCCTAACGATAGGAGAGCCCAGTAACGTGGAGGAAGCAATCTGTAAAATTTGCCGTAAAAAAGTGCCAGTCAAAAGAGCTAACACAACAAATCTGAAACATTGTCTACAGACAGCCACAGCAATACGCCCTTACGCCCTGTTAAAGCTCCTAATAATATGATTAAAGCTCCTAATAATATGATAGGAGAATATAAAAAAGAAAAAAAGATATAGACAATATAATCGTCAATCGCGATTATTTTCCTGGCAATTAATCGTCTCCAGAAATTCCTAATCATGACAGTTCCAGGCTTCCATCTGCATGTGAAACAAATGTACTGAAATGAAAATAAAGACATTCTGTTCAAGTGTCGGGCAGCACAGGAAGAAACGATTCATACGGATTCATTCCGTATCGAACAGGAGGTGGCGCCGCGGCGTGCTCGCTCGCGGTCGGAGCCTCAGAAGCAGGAGTTCAAAGCGGCGTCGGGCCGAGCAGCTGCTCCCGGAGGCAGCCTTGCTTCTGGTCCGGGCAGGTGTCAGAAGGAGGCAGCGTCTGGGATGGTGGGTGTCTGGGTGCGTGCGTGGCTGCAGGGGAGGGGGGGGAGGAGGAAGGGGAGGGGAGGGGACGGGAGGGGAGGGGGGTGTTAATCATAAGTCAGACCCCGGGTGCTGCACTTCAAACACGACGGCGCAAATCAAAGTGTGGCTCTGGGTCACGTGCACGTCGCCTCTGAGGAACCAGCTCAGGATCTGCGCCCGTGATATTTCTGGCCGTTTCCGACTAACTTCGCAGGCGCTGCAGAATCAGAAGCGTTATGATTAAGTGTGATTGAGTCGGGCGTGCCAACGCGGCACGTGCACACGTGCGCAGCAGCACGCTGAGCTGCTTGTGGGCTACGTTTGCCCGTCTCGTCCTGTCAGACCTAAAATCACCGTCAGTGTCCATCATTCAAGTGAAGTCAACGTCACAGAGCACTACCCTGACATCAGACCACACACACTTACCCATGGGTGTGTGTGTGTGTGTGTGAGAGAGAGAGAGACAGAGAGAGGGAGAGTTTAAGTGGGTTTGAAAGCACAGATGCCCCAGGTTCTTCTTTGTGAGCAGACTTTGGTTGAAAGAGAGATGGAACCAAATGAGAGGGAAAAATTTAAAGCACCAAAAATGCATTGTGTTCCAGATATTTTCTTTCTTTAAAAAAAAAAAAAAAAAAAAAAAAGCGATCCAATGTGTCCAAATCAAAGAGCTGGCAACCGGAGAGCTCTGAAACCCAAAGGAGCGCTTTTGAAAAGGGAAAATGGAGAGGTCTAATGGGACGGAGTTTCAGGGCCACGGTGTTTACGGGAGTGAGAGATGCAACCGAGGGCCGGAGAGGACAAACGGGATGGAGGGAGGAAGAGAGAGTGAGAGACAGATGGTGGAGAGGAGAAGAAGAAGGGAGGAAACTGGAGCTGAAGACGAGGCTCGGTCACACGGTCTCACAGGGGAATAAAGGTCAAGAGTCTCACTTGCGGCAGGAACGTCTGGGTTTTTATGGGGACATAAAATAAGAGTAACGTCAGCCATTAGGCCGTCGCGTTACACAGTTAGTATTTAAAGTGAGGGGAAGGAGGATTCTTCTGCTTGAACAGGCGCCTCGCAGAGATCTGCCGTGTCTGCAAGGACACGTGTAATCCAGGCTGGAATTCGGCCAGTTGCGCCGTTTCAAACCGACAAATTAGCAAAGCGAGGAGCGTGCGATCGCGCTGCGGCCGCTTTGATGCCCTACTGGACGTCAGTAGGGCACCTTAACCTACGTGAGCAAAACCCTCCTCTGTCTGCTGCAGATTTCATCGCTTTCAGCAGCAACAGAACCTCCGGAGGATTTTTCTCTTCCGGAGCCGAAGGTTTACCAGCTAAACTCCAAACTCTGTTGAAAAAGGTCGTTTCTTACTAAAGCAAACACTGAGATTCCCCCCACCCCCACTAACTGCAGGGTAATTTAAGGTGAGAGAAAAACTGATTAAAGGTGCAACAAACTGAAGCTGACTGAAAATGTGGCCACCGCACAAGGTTAAGGGAGCTAACGAAGTTTAAATGAGGCTTTAAATCCAGCCTGAGTGGGCTGCGCGGCGCGCTGGTCCGAAGGAGAGAATTGATTTGAATCTGCCAGATGGGGGCGCCTCACAAATAAAGCCCCTTTAAGACGCCTCCGCGGTGCCAACGGCGTTAGCGTACAGCGCTCCCACACTCCCACGCGGGATTCGTCCCCACATCAAGGTCACGCAGCTCCTCACGGGGGTCAAAACAGCGTCTGAAAGGATTTCCGCAATTCCCAGCTGGAATTGGCCTGGATAAGAGCAGGAAAACGTCCTTCAAATTCATTTTTACACGAGTCATTCTGCAGCCAGAGATGGTGGAAAACTGGAACGTCTGTGTGTAGAATCACTGCCCGACAGGGAAATGTCAAATACCCAACCTAAAAGGTGTGAGTGGCTTGTGGGATCCATCAAACCGCTAACCTTTCATTCAAACTCATTTGGAAGCCATGCTACTCGGGAAGAGCACGACAAATTCATTTAATTTGCGGTATTTTAGCAGCATTTAGTTCAGAAACGATTTCAACAAAAGGGATGATGAGACGGTGTCGGCGCAGTTGGAGGAAGACGCTGGAAATGGCTGCTGACCGCGGATCGTTAGCATGTATCACGTCTCTTTGTGCTCACCCACGTTCAGTGAGCAGACACTCACACGTCAGTAATGCGGCCTCCGCCCTCGCCTTCCCACAACCGCCTCTCGTTCGCAGACGCAGAGTGGAAATGAGCGTGCTGGGCTGGAGCGAGCTCGGGGCTGCGGGACGGGAGGGGACGGGGGGGGACGGGGGGGGACGGGCCCGTCAGCAGCGGGACAAGCGGAGCGGCTGAAGTGGCAGAAGAACTGAAGCAGCGACTGGGGCATCTCAGAGCCTTTCACCCCCACTCCCTCCTGTACTTGCATACCCCCTCCATCCCCCCACCCCACCCCACCCGCTCCCCCTCCGCCTTTGAAGATGCTTTGTTTTCAGACTTGCCTCTAATCTTCAACCAGGCTGATCTAATAACGTCCCTCACTGAGCACCAGGGCCACATTTGACGCGCCGAACAACGCGCGTCTGCACCGACGCCTCCTGCACATGTCAGGCTGTGCACGTTCATCGATGCGAGTGCGTGCTCGTGCGCGCCTGCACATGGTGGAGGCATGAATGTCGATGGCGCGCCATGCATGGCCCTGGGTAGCGTTTGGATGTCACGCTGAGCCCTGGCTGCCTCTGTGTGTGTGTGTGTGTGTGTGTGTGTGTGTGGGGGGGGGGGGGGGCAGCATGATGGCTGGTACAGTCAACACACACAGACAGCTGGATACCAGCAGTATCCGCAGGGAAAAACAGGGAAAAGTAGAAGAACGCAGATGTAGGGCAGACTTTTAAACCGTGGATGTCCAGCGAGCGCCGATGGAAGAGGACGCCCTTGTAGCGGTAATATTAACAAGAGAGTGTGTATTCTGTCGCTGACTCAATCTTTTCCCTTAAAAGGCAGGATTTTATTCCATCGCACACCCAGAAATCACGGCAAAGTGGGAGATGTCCAGCGTTTTTCTGCTGACGGCGGTGGGCGGGGCTTGTCATCCTACTGCCTTTCCACCGGAGCCGCCATGTTGAGTTTGCCAATATCCATTTTGTCATTTTGTTCCTGATTTGTTAGGAAGGATTTCATGTTTAAGAAATGGAGTCATTTATGTATAAATATCACTCTTTTCAAAGATCAGAGACCAAACCTGCATCTTTTTTCTCCTAAATGAACGTATACGTGCACGTACACGTGCACAAGACCGACCGTCTGCCACAGGAATGATTTCCGTAAGAAGCAATTTGATGATGTTTATGTTCTCCTGCATGTAGACAACACTGCTTTAAACAGGCCTGTTTACAACCTCCCTCATGTGTCACAGCCAAACAAATCTGTTCATTAAAGTGAAAAAAAAAAACACATTTTTAAAAGGAGGAGACCTTAACAACGAGCTAGAACCAGCACTTTCACTCCCCCCGTCTGGATTCTCGTAAAAGAATCCGGAACAGCAGCTTCAGCCAAGCACCCATTTGGGTAGTTAAAAAAAAAACCTCATAAGCCAGAGACCTAATTGAATTGCTTCTGATGGAAAGAGAGTTCAGTGCCCTTTTACAGGTTTGAGCAAAGATGGAGGGAAGGAGGAAGGGCACGGAGGAGGGAGAGGTGACTGGCGTGCTGGTGGGAGGGGCGGGCTGGTGATGGAGGGGAGAATAATTGAGATGGACACACAGGGAGGGAGGAAACAAAGAGATGACAAAAATATGAAGGGGGCTGGAGTGACGGATGGATGGAGGGGACACAAACAAGGAGGAGGGGCGGAGGAGCGCTGATTAATAGCCGGGCTTTAGTTATCGTCTCGGTGGTTTGAGTCAGGCTCGGAGGAGAAGCGAGCTCGCAGAAACAGCCGGTGAGTGACTGATCAGTCATTAACGTGGCTGACTAGCTGACGGCGGAGGAGGCATCCACGTCACACACTCCGTCAGGCCGACACACAACCACACACACACTGAAAATCCGCCCAGGAGCACTGGGGCTGTCGTGCCTGGTGTCCACTCCGCTCTGCATCTGTCTTAAGCCTGATTTCCATCGCATCTGCTGCGCGTCTCAGCCGGCGTAATCTCGCACTTCTTATTGGCTCTTTCAATTTGCACAAATTAGCCTCCATCCACCTCCACCGCGACAGGTGTCGCCGCCGTTCGGCCGCGACGTTTGATGGCAAAGACGCTTTCATTTCAGCAACACCACCACCGCCACCAACACCAACCAGAGGGAGGAGCTGAGCGTCTCACCAGGACTCTGTCTTCCGTCTTGCCGCTCCTCAGGTCCTGCTTGACGGCGCGCACAAATTTAACGGGCTGCTTGTCCAGCACCTTCCTGATGCTCTCTGAGAAGAAAAACAGAGGAGAACACGAGAACAGATCCCCTTACATGGTAAAACAAATAAAGAGATTTCAAACACTGTCCTGAGAAGCACTCGGAGCTGTTCAGGGGCCGAATCGATACGTGCTAATACAGCGGGGTAATGAATGAAAGTGTTGGAGTGGAGGAACATTAGGCGTGAACGGATCAGACTGATGACTTGTTAAGTGGAACTGGGCAGTCCTGATAAATAAACCCGCTGTAGCACATTTGTATCTGTAACAGTGGGCCGGGTTTGCTCAAGGCCTTTTTCGGAACCGTGCAAACGTCCCTGCGATCGAAACGACCCAACAATAGACCGGAAACATCGTCAGTCTAAGCATGTTCGGTTTGAATAGAGGAAAAAGTTGGTGTTAGCGTGGTTCGGTCCAAATGTAAGCCTTTAACGTTGACTGTTAGCGACAGGCTTCTGCTGAGAAAGGCCCTGACACCAAAACCTTCAGGGATCCAGCAGAACAACAGTGGTTTATGATTTAAGCCACATTTCAGAAGAGCCGTTTTCCCTGCATGCATTTCTAAAAACCACATAACGCCGCCAGGTCAGAAGAATCGACTGGAAGTGACACAGTGGCCTTTTCCGATTCTGTCAGCCAATAATTCCATCCGCCTTCTTGCCGGAGTCCCAGTCACGGAGAAGGTCAACCTCCTGTGGGTCTCTCTGGCTCTTAAAGACCTGGGATGTGGAATCAGTGCCCGGCTTAGCAGCCTTTTCTTTGCTGCTGCTTCAGGCTACGGTGGCTACGAGAGCCATTACAAACACACCAGAGTGTGTTACACAAAGCCCCTCGAGCAGCGAGCCAGAGGACGACTCTGCAGCACAGGGAGGAAGATCGTGCTTAAGAGGAGTTCAAAGGCACAAATCTGTGTTTCTGCTTCTCCTCACTAAAATTGGGCAGTGCTCGTGCAGGCTTCACCAGGGGGCCGTAAATTCCGACTGGAGGGCTGCACGAACCGTGGCTCTCCTGGAAACCAGTCACCCGCCGTCCTTTGATTTTACTGGAATTAGATGTGCGTCACAGAATGTGAACACATCAGCCACACAGCTGCAGAAATAAGTGAGCAGCATCAACGGAGATGGGCACAAACATCCTCTTACTGAGGAGGGCTCAACTATTTTTAGCCTCAGAGAAGAAAGGAAGCGGCGGCCGTCTCGTCTCATTGGAACCGACCAAAAGGCCCAGAGCTGCATTCTTCAGGGGCAGAGACTCCGGAGCGCACGACCCTGCTCAAGCTCAGTGAACCGCACAAGAGGCTCCCTCCATTTACATCTCCTCCTCAATAAAACCCTCGTGTTCACCATCCAGGTCCACGCACACGTGCGCCCACGAGATAACGCCGCAGCACAGTGCTGTGTCACGAGGCTCCTCAACTTGCTCCCCACTGCACGCACGCCGCTCTATTCCCGCTCGGCACGGCTGGAAACGAGCGTGAAGTTGGCTTTTTACGCGTTGGTGAGGTGCAGCAGGATGAAGGGACGGCGAGGGAAAAAAAAAAAACAGGAATAAGAGCAGGCTGGAGGTGGGATCAGGGGAGAAAAACAAACAGAAAGCTAGTGACATTAATCTGGTTAAGACCCAGTCACTTAAAGCCTTTAACGCTCTCTTTACACCCGCCCGGCTCCCTCCTGAGGCCTTCTGCTGTGACCTCAGCATCTGCTCCCAGATGGGCCCTCAAAAAGCACAAGTCCCCGCTGCTGCACCGTTGTCACTTCAGATGGATCTGCTCACTCAACCCACGGACCCAGTGAACCCACACCCCCAGTCTGACTTCAACCGCAGGGGTGTTAATAGCCTCTTAAGCAGAAGGCAGACAGACGGGCCACAGAGCTGGTAAACAGCCGGATTTAACCCTGCTCAAAGGCACTTCCTGCAACACCTGATCGTCTCAACACGTCCCGTGCGTGTGTTCGTGCGTGCGCGTTGTCCTGTCCACCATCTCCCCAGCAGAGCCACACACGCAGCATTTTCATCTCGCCCAATAACTCCCACGCACGCCCGAACACGCAGAGAAGAAAGAGAAAGAGATGGAAACTCTTTAATGAGCTCACATCAAAGCCGCCAATCGCATGCACGCACGCACGCACGCACGAACCCCGAAGCGCAAACCAACAGGCTCCCTGGAATTCCACAGCAGCCGGATCGATCCGAAAGTGAACGCGATTAGTCCCCGCAACTGTGCTTAACTGATTCAGGAGCCGTCTGCCAACTCTCGCAATCACGGGGAAAAGTAGCCGCACGCACGCACGCACGCGCCCCCGGGAAACAACCCGGTTTCCACGCTTACCTGTGATTTCCCTGCCAACATTAGCGAAGCTCGTCGGCGTGACTTCCTTCGCCGCCATGGTGCGCTCCGCCCGCCGGTGCAGCCTCTTTCCCAGCGTCTCCTTCCTGTTAGCGCCTGCGGATGCGCCGGTGGTTCGCGCGGTGCGGGGACGAGCGGTGCCGCGGTGCGCACTGGCGAAAACCAGAGGAACGCCTCCGACTTCTGCGCTCCGGCATGAGAGAGAGAGAGAGAGAGAGAGAGAGAGAGTGTGTGAGAGAGAGTGTGTGTGAGAGAGAGCGGGGTGAGATGAGGAAGCGTTAATGTGGACAGTTGCCATATGATTAGAATTTTGCTGAATATTTTAATAAGTGGTAAATCTGCCAGTTCCCTTCAAGGATCAGTCAGAATGAAGGAAAAAAAAACTACCGAGGGGCCAAATTAGCGAGGCCGCCCTTCCAGTCACGTGATGGATATTCTCTCTGTATGTTCATCATGAATATTTAGCTATTAAATTACTTACATTGGTTGCGTCTGAAATAGAACAGGAATTAATGCTGTTTTATCTTTATCTTATTTTAATCTGTGTTTTGCTGACTTGCTTCTTAATTTATCTGATTCAGATTATTATGTTTACTGCAATTTCCTGCTCAGGAAGCTGCAGCCTTGTTGCAGAAGGACAAAAAAAAAATCAGAATTTCAATTTTAACCCACGTAGCTAAAAAAAAAAAATAAAATAAAATAAAAGAAAACTCTCATAACCTGTGATGGACGAGACCCATTGCCTGACATCAGTGTATTTGTTTAAAAATGAATCAAATCATGACAGTTTTAAATGCCATGACTCTGAGCAGCACTGCCAGGACAGCATTACAGTGTGTGTGTGTGTGTGTGTGTGTGTGTGTGTGTGTGAGATTCACAAACATAATCCCCCAGAACAGTCAGGACATTAAAGATTAGAGCAGCATCTGTGTGTCAAACACCCAGCAGCAGGTAGGCACGACATCATCGATAAATGTGTTTTCAGGAGAGTTTCCTGCGCCTGCGTGCGGACGTCCTCGGGCTGAAGCTTAAACACTCAGTAAGGACGATGTGCACATCTGTGAGTGGCTGCTGCTCGACCAGAAACCTTCATTTCTCACAGGCGCAGCAGGGATAAGAGCAGATTCTTTAGATTCTCCTGTGAATTCAGGAAAAATAAGACACAAAAGGTCTGCGTGTGCGTCTGTGAGAAAGTTCTGTTTCTGTGATATTCCGATGAAAGACATCACAGTTGGGGGGCCTCAGACCAGGGACCAGGGGGAGGGGGTGTGGGTGTTGAAGGAGGGCTATAACAGGGGGCTTATAATCCGGGCTACTGTGTCCGTCTTTGGGTTTCAGGGGTTAAAAGGTCTGCGCCTACCAAAGAAGTACTTGCAACAGCGTCTCATGATGAATTCATGGGTGTGGTGAAACGCAGACACGAGTCAAGCAGCCCAGTGTTCCCACAGTCCACCTCCGGTCTCTGCTGGTTTGCACGTGCATCAACGTGCGCGTAAAAAAAAAAAAAAAAAAAAAGTGCCAGGAGATTTTCAAAAGTCATCTGCAGTTAAAGCAATAATTGGCAACTCAACATATGTTTAGGAGACAATCCATACATCACAGAAACCATTAGAGATGCAGTGAAGGAGAAGAAGAAGAAGAGGAGGAGGAAGAGGAGGAGGAGGCAACAACATCCGGCTTATTAAAGCTGTCAGATATAAAAGTGTTGGCGTCCTCCATCCCTCTGTTCCTCCCGATGTCAGCAGCAACTCAACACGACGCTTCACTTTGCTTTCCCACGATTCACCTCATGCACAGTGCACGTGGAGCCCTCAAGCTGTGCTATACTGCCCCCTTCTGGCAGAACCAGTCAGAACAGTCATCTGACTGACACGTTTGTATTTAAATAGACGCACATGATTAAGACAAATGGTAGCGGATCATTGATCCAAGCATCGACTGGGCAATCTGAAAATACCAAAAAAAAAAAAAAACACAAAAAAAAACAAAACATGTATTCATTTTGATGGACGTTTATCGGAGCTTGAAGTCTTCAGCGCTCTCTGAGCCAGCCCGAATCTGCCTCAGATATCATGAATTATTAATTACAGCGTTGTGTAAGAGCAGCAACAGAAGTGAGTTACGGCCATTTGATATTGGAATATGGTTACAACATGCGCATGTTTGTTTTACTCCACTGAGATGACAGTAATAATGATAACTGGAGACATTTGGCAGGATAGAACAAACAAACAGTCTCAAGCAGGACAAGACCCAGTTTAGAGTCCGTTTGGAACAAATGGATACGTTTCATATAACATATTTTGTATCAATAATGTAAAAGGCTTTTTGAAAATCTCAAAATAAGTCCTAAAGTGTTGAATAATTCAGTACAATCTTGAATAAATGGATTTGTTTCTTTACCAGCCACATTCCCTTCACAAGTGCTAAATGCTTATCTCTTCCCAGGAGCTAAAACTTTAGGGAAACAATCCAGTCAGATCTGAACTCCGGCAGAGGAGCAGCGTGAAACAGCGTGAGCGTCTGCAAATGCTGATCCTCTCGTTGTGTTACAGTGTAATATTTCATCTGAGTCCATCTTCTGAACCTGCAGAAGGAGTGAAAAGACAAAAGCATTAGAGGCTGATTGGAGAGAAGATGGCTGATAAGAGCCTCACGGTTCGGTCCCTGGAACACCCTGGTATCCTGACCCCTCCATTCACACCCTGCTCTCTCTCTCTCTCTGACGCAACCACGGCAGCTGCAGGCGCTGCTGCACGTTCCCAAAGCTCCACACACACTTTTTTTTTCACACAACTCTGACCGACGGCCCGGAAGCAAGGCAGCATTGCACCGTTTGAGCCGAGACCGTGAAGAATGCTGTGGCATTCATCAGCAGCAGCCAAAATAATGTTTCCAGGTTCCTGGCAGAGCGGAGGAAAGTGAGTTCTTGGAAGTCTGAATGGAGGAGGCGATAATGGCTGTTAAAGCCCATAAAATGCAGCGAGCCAGAGTCCAAAGCTCACATGCTAAGGAGCTCCTCATTTAAATGAAGGTTTTGGGAGTAGAAACGTCCAGATTCATCTGTTTTCTTGGTCCCGCAGATGAAAATAATCAACACACATAAATCTGCAGCTGACACCTAAACGTTCCTCCACCTGACAGGGTTGTCATGTAAATTGTTTCCATAATCAATAGAATAAATGCAAGTGTTGCTGTTAGCCCATCTGGGCACATCAAAAAAATGGACTATTCCTGAAGAATCTGTGATAGGCTCTATCAAGCGTACCTGCAGGTCCTCATTTCTTCACCAATTAATTCCTTCGCCCATCTGTTCCTCCTCTGGGTGGGCAGCAGAGGAGATCAGACAGAAATGGAGGATTGAGTTCTGTGCATTCCAGCTCATTCCTGCAGACAGATGCTTTATTGCATCAGGTAAAACACAGAATTAGCAGAATCCCCCACAGGTCTGGATAAACACGCAGAACCAACGCAGGGATGAAAACCTCATTTTGGTGCGTAAATACCAAATCGAAACAATTTACTCAGCTCAATAAAGCCGCTGCATCAGGGAGCCGCCAGAATCTCCACAGAATGAACCTTCGCATTAGCTGATGATCGATAAAACAAAAATTTCACAGCGTTTTCGATCGCAGACACGCTCGGATACGCCTGATAAATGTGCCTCTAATCAGTCCTAATTGAGCCGCCTTGTGAAGAGTGAGAAAGCCTTTGAGTCAATTTAGCTGCATAAATGTGTTTTATTACAATGATTTGTTTTAATGTACTACTTTATTTCTCCATAATAACAATAACCTCATTGGTAAGAAGGCTCTCAGGAGGTGCTGGAGTCCTGATCCAGAGCCCATTTCATGGCCCCAGATCGGATCTGAGAAGATTCGCTGACAGATTCAGGTCTGCAGTTAACTTTCAAAGTGTTCCAGAGCTGTTTGCACACTCCTGAGGGAAATATCCTCCCATTCTCCTTCCCTGTTCATCACATATGGACACCTATCACACCCCCACATGTCTGATCCCGGCCGTGCGGCGCGCTCCAGCTGGATTAAGATTAGTCTGCTCTGTTCTCCATCTCCACATGACCACCTCTCCACCTTAACAGAGGATTACTCTCATTTATCTTCTGGGTAGAGCAAAGCCAGTCCTAATTCCTCCGTGGTTTTGGCCAAATCACCATCATCAAATGAATATAAGAAAACCTCTTTACAGATGAGAGAGCTGATACCAGAGTGAGAGACATCCACCTGGAGGCCAGCACACATCACTGGAAAAGGTCAACTATTCTGGGCAAAGCAACTTGTTAGAACTAGACCTTGAAACAGGCTCAAACAGAATATTCTCAGGGGCTGTGAGAGGGTTTTAATGATTTATTAAGGTAAAGACGTGTGTGCAGCACAGCCGTCGGCGAGCGAAAAAAGGCTAGACGGAAGAGTGGGAGTGAATTATCACAGCTCCGGTTTGGAGAAGGAAAAGCGGTGCCACAAACGCTGGCTGCCGTCAGCACTGAACCACTGAACAGGAGTCTGGAATCGATCACAGATCCAAATCCAATTTATTCTCAATAAGCAGCAACCAACAAAACAGACAGGGATGGAGTCGCTGCCTTGGGAATTCAACATTTTGCAGACGCTCCCTGCCTCTATTATCAGCCTTTGACCCAACAAAGACAATTACTGGTTGCTTTAATGGCAAAAAATATATATATTTGTTAATTGACAGAGTTCCTGAACTGATACAAAGATTTTGGCACAGCTGCTGCAGAAATACAAGAATTTTGTCTTGAAGGTTGAACAGCAGGAAGGTTATCACGACGTTACACATGACAGATTATCCCTGGGAGAGCTGCTGTGCACACATTCATTTGACGGCCTTGTCGCTTTGTTTTGGTACGTGCTCAGCATGCACCGTGTTTGACAAAAGGTGACGCTGCTGACTGAAGAATGTTTGATTAAACGTCCTTACAGCACCTAGAACAGACAGTCTAAAGCTTTGTAACCCCTCATCCAACAGTTACTGGCCCAGGATTTCAGGCCTGTTTTGCCTTTTCTCATCTTTGGCTACAGACGCTTTCTCGGACAGATACTACCGCTAGGGGGCAGTGCACCGTGAGAGAACTGTTCCTTTTCATTCGTTTTCACGCCCAAAAACAAGCAACCGTGATTGGAAAGTTTGAAATAGCTGACAGCTGCATTAACGAGGACATTGTCTCCCCTCATGAGTCAAACTCAAAATGGATAAACTATAAATTGCCCTCTTTTGTGTGCCGGCTAAAGAATTCAGTGTTGTTACTGAGGCGGGGGCACAATCTCTGACAATGATGAGTGTTTGTGTCTTCAGAGTGCTGTTATTTGCACGCTTGTGTTTACTCATCTTCAAGATATCGTCAATTCAAAAAAAAGTGCTCCTAACAAGAAGAACGACGGCATCGGTGAAAAGAAGGGAAAAATCAGGATAACTGCAAATGGCCTTTCCTGCACAGCAAATATCCTCAGTGGTGTTTCTTAGTCCCTGGAAACTGACTTGATTATCTAATATGCTGGGTAACTGAACCAGGCTAAGGAAACAGCTCCTGTTATTCCACCACTTCTCCCCTCACAAATCTAACGCCTCCACTGATGGATTCGTTTTCTTGCCTCAGACAGTTTGCGGAGCCCCAGGAGGAGGCCTGCCCGCCGCCGCGCAACCCTCCGGCCTGCAGGGAGAAGCGCAGCGGCTGCCTGACAGCCACACAATATTTCTGAGCATTCGGCACTTTGTTTCCACGGAGGGACGTTTGATCTTTAGAAAACCGCTCTGGGAATCCCATCTGATTTGTGCTAATTGGAGATTTTAAACTGAATCACAGCTATTTTGTTTCCCCACGTTTCCCCTCCTATGCCCTTACGTTCGTGCACATAAATAACAGCAGAAGCAGACACAGGTTCACTTTTTCTAGCGCTGCCTCAGCAGGAGACTGATGTCTGCAATCAGAGGAGGAAATTGGAGCCAGCCAGCTCTGTAAAATATATGAAATTGTTATCCTGAGAGCATGCGGAATTTTATCTTAGGCTCTTTTCATGCTGGAGTCCCTCTTGACCTCTCCTGGCTGGTGCTCAACTGGAGTTGAGTCTAATATGGAAAATACAATTACTGCAGCTCCAGAGGTCAACAAAATGGAGAATACAAATGGGCGTAAGGAAAAGAAGGCGAGTGGAGAGCTGGTTGCATGCAAATGAGACATTTGTCGTCTTCCGAATGAATTAAAATCAAAACTGTGCTTTTGTTTAAAAGGCCGGAAAAGTCTGCAAATTTGGAATCAATCCACACGCTCCCAGCAGCGAAACATAACAAGTGAGTCAGAAACATCGTGTATCTTCCTGTAAAATACCCGAGGAAACAAACTTCATGCGCTTGTCTGCCAGCAGGCTCCCGCTTTCTGTCTGCTTGTCTACGATGGCGGCGGAGGCCACGGGGCGAAGACTTGGGCGAGGGCAGAGCAGACCGATGGATCAGGGCTGGACGTGAGCGATCGCTGACTGGAAGGCTGACGGCCTGGTGCTGATGTGGAGATTCAGGTTGGCCATTTGATTCCGCTCATGTTTCCGTCATGTCCAACAATAATCATACTCGTCCAAATATCAGTAATTTAAAGCAACAATCGTGAAGTTTTATGGAAGGAGCTCAGAGCAAATTTTAAAGTTCTGGAAGTGCAAACAACTGAGTAAGGTCACTTTTTTTTTGGTGGGAGGCTGTTTGTTGGACCTTTTCCTGAACGAGCCCGTCTATTCAAAACGCTATAAAAACTGAGCATTCAATCAGCAAAAATGAGCAATTGCGACATTACAGCATTCGTGGTCTTTTTTGTGCCTATAGGCTGTTTACGGAAAAGCCTGAAACTCACATAATCTAATTAAAGCTGTCGCACAGCCATCAGGCTAAAAATGAGCCGGTTTACACGGACAAAACAGGATTACAGCCTCTCGGCTTCGTGTCATCCCTCCCAGACATCAGAAGTTCTGACTCCACAGCACGTCAGAGCTCTATTTTCCAACCTGTGCAGAAGTTAAAGTTGTTTTTTTGTTTTTTTTTTTTTAATCAAATTGATTTTTTTTTTGTTGTTGTTGTTGCTTTTGCTGCTAATTGCCCAAGAAAGCAATAAAAGCATCCCTTCTGATGAGGTCTGAGCACCGTTAAAGCAGGGTGGAAACACGGGAGAATGTTTAATGCGCACAGGCGCCAATAATAGTCTGCACAAGTTACCTCTAATGAGATGCTCAGAGAAGCCTGAATGGGTGAGAGGATGTCTGACCAACAGGGGGCGGCAGATACAAACTAATGCAAAGATGAAGTTGCAGGAGGGGCTGCAGGAGGAGGTTTCCCTCATTCAGAGGAGCAGAATTTCTCTGCTGGATGTTCAGGGCTGCAGAGGAGTCAGATGATGAGTGATGGGCGAGTCAATAACTTGTAAATGCTTCGTTATTAAACAACTAATTGGGTAGCTTATTTGCAGACCTTTGGCTTCAGAATTGATTCCAATTGAGTTTGGGAACACACCCAATTAAAGCCTGTTGCTATAGCAGCATTTTGGGCCTGGGAGTAAATATTTCATCTTCAGTTAATTGAGGGAAACAAATCGTTTTCAGGTAAATTCTTATTTTCCTCTCAGTGTAATATATTATGTGATATCTGGATCCCAGCAATGGTAAATATTTCACATAATGGATTATGAAATTAGAGGCACCAGATCGGGCGATGATACTGAATGAATTAGCGAAGAGGAGCAGCAGAGATCACGCTGCCCAAAGTTTGTGTCTTTAATCAAAGCTCTTCCCCACAGGGGTCCTGCTAAATTACTGCACATATATGAGACTAACCTCTGGATGTCACGATCTTCTCTGCTCCTCTAATACAGACATTTGCAGATGGTCCCTACTAAGAGGTTACATTTGATATATTTGACTCTTCATGAGCGAAAAAAAACCAGTTTAACCGCATCCACTGTTTCACTTTTATTATTATCCTGTTTTCCTCTGAATTCTTGAAAATTCTGTCTCTTGAGCTGGACCAAACGGCTGTAGGTGCCTGAGGACGGATGTTCCCTCGTCCATGGAATATATAATAAACACAATACAGGCCTAAAAATAGAAAATTACCAGTACACGTGAAGTAATGTACAGGATGTTGCATCACTGCACAAGTCACAACATGTTGGCAGCCCTGTTTCTTGGCCTACATTATCAGAAAACCCTAACCCTAAAAAATAACAGAAAGTTCTGGCTTCTGTAAACGTGGAAGCAACCCTTTGGTGGATCCTTTACCACAGACTAACTGTCTCCTTTTTTCCTATGGAAACTTAGTTTATTTACAGGCTGTTTTTCTTTTGAAGGCTCCAGTGTGGAAAAGCAGAGCCAGTCGGACGGCTGGGGAATTCACACAACTTTTAAGTGTCAGCTGGTATTAAGTGAGTGGGCTGTGGGCCACACTGGCCAGGGTTTCCGCAGCACTTGGGCTGGTAATGTTCCTCCGTGATCTGTGCAAGACAATAAAAGAAAAAGCAGAATACATCCATGTACTACAGGCATCCGCATCGACTTGTTATTCCCCTTGCTTGTTTGAACGATTAACCAGTGTGACACGGAGGACTAATGAACGTGCTAAACTCTCTCTTTCCCCCTCTTGTGTGTCTGTAATTGGGAATCATGTTCTTCTTTTCCTCTGCAGCCATCAGCTGTGTAAATAGAGTCTGTCTCCTCCACACAAATCCACCTGAATGCACAGATCCATCCACGGGCGTCTCTCCTGAGTCCTGAGCCACCGCAGCAGCGCCGCAGCAGATACCATCGCGCCGCCAGCCGGGCTCCCGGGAGAGTGAGCAGATAAATAAAATGTAGGTTCTGGACCCTATCTCCTGCCCTCTGTTTAGAAATATACCACAGCTACTTGTATCTCCCCCCTCTCTGTGAAGACGGAGGGGCACCTAAACAAACAGCGTATTCTTGTGGGGGCGAAATGCAATTTGGCCCAGTTGCTGTCCCTGAATAAGGTTCCGGCCTAGTTGAACCCGACCGCTTCTCCCGTCGGGGATCCGCGCTCGGCTCGCTGCCTCCCCCACAGAGGAGCGCAGACTGATGGATTTGGATAGGAAAGCTAACAGCTAATAGTCCCGCACTGAGAAAAGACATCAGTCACTCACTGGAAGCAGAAGTGGAAAAAGTCGGAAAAGTTTCTTTGTTGTCATTTTAGGCGGCGTATTTTAATTGTTCTGCAACGTAATTGTTTTTTTATTGTACCACCCAATCCCCAGACGGAGCCGCTGAATAGCTGTAGAATGAAAATGTGGATAAGAGGGAAAATGCTGGGCTGCATGCTTAGCGGTGTCTTTGGATGATTACTGTCTGGTATTAAGCAAATGCTCTGTGCTTTTGGAAGCATGATAAGGGATTATGTCGCCTCAAGTAACACCATGTCGCCCTAAAGCAAGACAAGAAGCACATTCGGGCAAAGACTTCCAAACAATAAAACAATACCAGTGTTCTCTTTAACATGCTCTCTGCCGACGATGCAAACCCAGAAGTGCAGACTCACCAGCGTCTAAACCAGCATCCAACCAGCGAACCAGTCTAATTACCAACCTGCTCCCTCCAACCATCCGCCCCCAGCGCCACCGTGAGTGTAAATACCTCTCCTGTAGTTTACCCTCAAGTTCCAATTCACTAATTACCCCATCTAATCCCCCTCACCCCCCCCCCGAATCCGGCTCCTGCTCCAGGTCCCACCCAGCTTTAAACTATGGATTCACTGTCGGTTTGCTATGGGGAGATCGAAGTCTAATTAAGATTGTTAATGAAGATTTAATTTTCCACTTTAAATGGGCCACTGAGCTCTGAGAGCGAAATGCGCCGGCGAGGAAGCGTGAGTGGGGGTAAAAGAGAGGAGGAAGATGAGAAGGGAAGAGAGGAAGGTGGAGGTAAAGGATGACTTTTAAATATTTACAGAGGCAGGAAGTTGCCTGATGAGATGAACCTTATATCGATTCATTCTGCTCTTTCCAAAACGCAGAATCTTGTACAAAGACACACACACACACACACACACTCTGTGCTGTGATATAATTACATATTTTCACCTACTGTGACATGTTCCTCTTAGCCGAGTGTATAGTCAGTAATCCCCACGTGTGCAGCCTTAACCGAGCCAACTGCATCTCCAGAGCTGTTAGACAGCGATCAATTATGCATGCTGTAATTATCGACAGCCCTCTGACAGCTCGTCTCACCTCCGCTGCTGCATTGCAGTGTTGATGCTTCAGGCGGACTGATAAACGCACATGCAGGAGTTGTAAATCGATGCAAATGTTTGTCCGTTACAAGTTGCCGTCTTTTCCGCGGCTTTGACGGCGAGAAGCCTGAAGAAGGTCAGAGACGCTCCGGAGGACTGCCTTCAGATGTTCCTCAGGTCGTGAGGAAGGTCAGATGCAGTCTTGGCTCCGCCCTCAGACCCGAGGCGGCTGTGATCATGCTAATGGAGCAGACCCGGCTCGCGCTCATTCTCGACACGATCGTGCAGAAATAATCCCCTTCCTTCATATTTGATTATTGTAACAAATCTTTTTAAGCAGCTTTTCACTCACAAAGCAGTGGCGCCATCCATCTTGTCGCAGGATGCAGGAGGCCCGGCCTTATTTGGCTGCGGCTGTCAGGTCGGCTCTATTTGCTCCTGAAGTTCACAATCTCCTTTTTTTTCCCTGTTTTCTGGGGAACAAACAGAGAGAACGCGGCTGCTCCATCCCAAAGCCTGATTAGTCCGCAGAACCCGGTTCGCCATTACTGACCTCAGATGGCTGATCAGGCTGGATCAGACCAGAAAAGGTGTTCCTCCACACACACACACACACACACACACACACACACACACACACACACACACACACACACACACACACACACGCATGCATCATCTGAGGCTTGGAAATTACAAGGAGCCAATTTGACAGGGTGCACGCTCACATGGCTCATGTTTGTATGCGCTGCACGGCACATCTCTCTGTTGCTCTCATCCTTTGAGTCTTCCTCACACTCACTCACTCACACACACACACACACACACACACACACACACACACTTGCAGGCAACATTCGTCTGATTGCCCAGAAATTTGGGAGAGGCAGATAAAGGAGCAGAGAGCAGGCCTGACACGTCTCTTTGGAAACAGTTCCTTTTTTATTCAAATTTACAAAAAATAAACGTAAAAGAGAAATAAATACACTTTGTTCAGCACGCATTTGCAGAGTTCTATCAACATCATGCAGAAGCCATGAAGTTGATGGGGGTTTATGGTGCAGAACCAAAACTGAGAAATGGTCGTGGAGTACATCCCCGTCTGTGGGCTGTTATTCCATTTAAAACAACCGAATTATCTAATCATGCTTTTGATTGAACCAATTTGCAGAGCTCAGCAGCAAGGGTAATAAGCACAGAGTGGTTTAAGCCACTGCAGAATCTCTGAAATTAGACAAATCAGGAGAATTATCACTTTGACTTTGAGCAGCCAAACCTGAACTCTGCCAATCAGCAAACACCTTGAGCCAGTCAAGACTGGAATAAAGCATCTAATCAGAAGGTCAGAGCAGGCCGTATCCTCACTCCGGCTGTCGTTCAAACGCTGCTGCCACAAAACTTCGGCACAGTGAGGTCAAAAGTTGGCACGCTGCACAGAAGTACTTTTTAAAAAATTGTCCAGAGGATTCTCTGGAAAAGTGGTCCAGTCGTGTCTTAACAAAACTGCTCCACGTTCTTTGGCAGTCGGGGTTTTATAAGTGACCCAATCAAATCACCGACAGTTTTCCAAGTCATAATTGTAGTTTTACTCAAATAAAATGAGATTTGAAAGATAATTCTGTTGTGTTCAGCTTTAATCGTCAAGTCAGATAAAATCACACACACCTCATTAACTGCTGGCAGCAGCAAGCCCAGCAACAAAGACGCGGATCCACAGTGTGAAAAATGTTGACCTTGGTAACCATGAATAAAGCCTCTCTAACACAGGATGAAGCAGCACTGAGTGTTTTCATCTTGGGGCGGCAGTGTGACAGTCTGCCAAACACACATTCACCCAGTAAAAACGAGCTGCAGAGAGAGCTGTCAACGCAGGCCTGCATTTCACCACTGCTCTGTGTATTTCCACAGAGGAAAGTGCGAATAAATCACTAAAATCTTTGTTTTCCCGTCACTGATCTCAGCAATTGCAAGAGAGAACGGTAATAAAAACGTGTACACACACACACACACACACACACACACACAACAGAATGATCCTGATCCTTTAAGGTTGGCACACACTCTAATAGGACGGCTCAGGGGTGTTTGCGTTTTTAATGTTGCGTGGCTAACAAAAGCTCCGGAACGGTCTGTAGGTGGAAGAAAAACATCTGGAGCTCATTGGAGTTGTGCACCCCACAGTCCTCATGAAGTGTTACATCTGTGGCTCAGGTAAGGAGGCGCTCACGGGTTTGAGTCCAGACACCGAGAAGCTGCACTTCCTGTCTGATTACGTAAACGTTGACAGAAGCAGATGTTGACAGCAGGAAAATGGCGGACAGAGTCGTGTGTGCGGTTCACACGCTGAACCGGGAATAAATGGTGACATTCCTGTGACTGCTCAACAAACATGTCCGCGTTCATGTGGCAGGTGTGGGAAACCCCCCCGCAGGCTTTTGTTTTTAATGGATTTACCATAAATATCTGAAAATCTGCTATTAAACACAAACACAGAGTCAACAGGAGTCACTCAAACTGGGCTGTTGCTGACGTGATTGAAAGTAAAACCGCTGTTGGAGTCTCAGATCTCTCTGTGTGCAACTGGACTGTAAGGCTTCCTTGAAAACGTTTCGAAGGATCTAAGTTTGGATGAACTATGACCTGGATGAGTGAGAATCTACACAGACATCACAATTTGGGCTCAGATGTGACCTTTTCCTCCCAGTCTGCTCTGGAGACGTTCGCTGATTCAGCTCGAGCGAACAGGATCAGGATCAGGATCTATATATGGAGCTGTGCTGGTGTAGGAGTGGTGGAGGAACGCAGCGCAGTACTCATTTTTCCTGCTGTGCTCTTGTCTTCTTCAGTTTAGTCATCCTATTTACTTCCCAAAGTTTTGCTAAAGCGTTCGTATCTCAGACAGAGCAACACGGTTGGCCCTTAAAACGTATTAGAAATTCCATTTGACTTTTGCGGCGTAATAATCCAGATCTTAGGGGGAATGCTGAACTTTTGTTGCATGCCTATTAGGGGAATATTTCCGCACTCCGTTGGATTTTCATCAAATTGCTTTCTCGCTGGAACAGCCGAGTTCCGAGGCGTCTTGTAATATTTCGCACACACAAACTGCTGCCAGAGGCTGCAGATACGAATTGGAATCTGTTGCTTGTCCATCTCTGCTACCACAAAACACCCCCCAACGCGTCGGCTTACAACACAGAATCTGAATACACGATGTTGCTTTATGGTCAGGATGGGTTTAATCCAGCTCAGTTAATCTGCTCCTAATCTACATTACATATAGAGAGTCCCAAGAGTGTTCCATTTGGACATATAAGATCTATTTTTTTTTTTGTGTATTTTTAACTTATTTTTTATCTTGTACACTTTTTAAGCAACAATACTCAGTGATATTTACATTGATATAGACTTTACATACAGTCAGACATCTTTTTCCTTAACGGACATTTTATAAAACAACTGTCATTGTTGACTTATTACCTATTGTTAAACATCACACAGTATAAAAGTGCATTCCAGCTGACACTCCAGCATATCTGCCTCTTGACCAGGAACAAAAAGTATACGTCAGGAGTCTCTGGGTGTGGGTCCCCGTATGGTTTTATTATATATATGGATTTCTTTTTTCTTCATTTGGCCAGTAAGAATGTTCCATATAGAACTGATTGCCTTTTCTGACTTTTTTTTTTTGTTAATTTGTTTTGAAAAAAAAAATCATGCATCCACAAAGTGAGAAAAATGGGCAAAATGCAATAAAAATAGGAGCTTTCTTCCATAAAAACGTTGTTAATCCATACAGAATATGAAACAAGTGAGAATGGTTTTACCTTTAGTACAATCAGTGTTTCATCAGTCCGTGTGTGTGTGTGTGTGTGTGTGTGTGTGTGTGTGTGTGTGTGTGTGTGTGTGTGGGTGAATCCTTGTAAACATAGTGACACTGAAACTCGGGAGCGGTGGAGGGTGTGATGGTGGCCCTTGAATCGCTTTAATGGCACAGCATCTCCAGGATTTAAATGATTCATCATTTTCGTTGGGAATGAAGTCTTGAATGAGCTGAATAATTCACTTTTCTGCCACTTCAGACAGAATAAAAAGTAACCGGTTCTGTACAACCGCTCATTTTCCAAAACATTTCGCTCTCCATACATCCACCCTACCGTCACATATCCCCTTGATGACCCCCAGACTCCATCTCTGAACTGCCTCTTAAGTGTTTTTTCCTCCTCCCTTTGCGTTTCTGTCCCGTATGATCTCCACACACACTTTTGATATACATATTCACACACACAAGCGTGTTTCCCCTCACACGAAAGCACCAAAAGCACCTCTTTCCTCCTCCTTTCCTGCTCTTCCTCCGTCCATTCAGAGCTGAATTAAATCGAGGCTGGGATGTTTGGGTTGTTTTTCTTTGTCCGAGGCGTTTTAACAAATTGTTGCTGCCCTGAGCTGGAGCAGCCTCTGCATTGTCTCGGTATCTGTGCTCAACCATATCAGCGTTTCAACACTTATTGCTTTAAATTACATCAATCACTCCCCCCATGCCCTCGCACTCTCCATCCTCCCCAGGCTCATTTTTCTCTGTCTCTTTTTATTACTTTGCCTCTTCATCTTTCTCTCCTTTAACTTCTCTTCACATTATTCCAACTCTCGTTGCCTTTTCATCATCTTCCTATTCCCGCTGTTCCACTCTTACCCCTTTACCCCGATTTGCTCCATTTCAGTCTTTTCCCTCTTCTCTAGCTGGCTCTGCTCCTCTCTCTGGATTCTTCTTCTTTTCTGTCTGTTTTTCTGTCTCTTCGACTTTTTCCCTGTCTTCTCTTTCTTTCTCCCTGTCTCTGAAGAGCTGGGCTAACTTCTGGAACTGAGGACCCCATTCCTCCAGCCCCGTCCCCCACTCCTCCTTCTCTGTATCCTTCTCCCCTTCACTCTCTAGAGAGCTGAGGGAACCGGCCCGTGACCCTGTGCCCTCCAGGCCGTACACCTGCACGGAGTCATAGGGGGGTTGGGAGGGGTCAAAGGTGACCTGTGCAAGACGTAGGCGTAGGAACTCCCCCACCCTCAATGCCAAGGAGGGACCCGCGGTCCCCGGGGCTCCTCTGGCAGCCTCCATTCCTGGAACCCATCCAGGCCCAAAACCATATGTTCCCCGGGGCTGCCCAGGGAAGGGGAAGAGCTGCGGGGTCATATCCCTCCTGCCCAAAATGTATCCCCCGATGCCCACCCGGTCACGCCACTCCCCGGTGAAGCCAGGTACCTCTGGGTAGACAGACGATATCCCTCCACCCTCCCTGTCCTGCCTCGCCACCACAAAGTTGCTGCCGATCTCCAGACCTCCCCTCCCCAAGGTGCCGCAGTAGTCCCTCTGTCCCGATGCCTCCCCCTGCAGGACGGTGGCATAGTTGTGTCCGCTTGCAGGTTGCTGTTGTCCATCTGAGGTGTCTCCATTTGCACCGTCAGTTCCAGTTGCCCCTGCTCCACCCGAGCTGCCTCCATTGTTGTCAGCTTCAGCCTGGCCAGAACTTGTGCCTTTTGGGGATAAGCCGGTGCGGGAGGCCCTGCGTCCCACCATGGGGAGGGTAGCCGAGTCGCACACCCAGGCTCCTGTGGCGGGACCCGGGCCCATCACAGAGCCGGAGCGCGTCATGACGAGGTTGTGCTCCCGCGGTAACGTCTCGGACTGCACCTGGAGGAGACGTAGGCGAGCACGACTGGGTTCAGAACGGGACTGGGGAAGAGTGTGGAACTGGTTTGGTTATAGTAACACAAAAATGGATGGGGATCCGTTTATAACATAGGATAAGTATAGTAAGAAAACGGAAAGGAAAGGAAAGTTAATGTCCAAGAGGAGAAGACGTGGGGACATGACAGAGAGGAAAACGGAGGCAGGACATAGTAGAGGAAGAGCAGAGTTGGAAAACACAGATATCAGTTCAAAACTAGAATGAGCTAACACTGCACTGTGAGTGGGAGATGGAGGGGGCGTGATTGAGAAATAAAATGTTGCATTAAGGAAGTGCCAGAGAGAGAGAGAGAGAGAGTCTCAGTGGCCTAATAAATAAAACAAAACAGAAAAATAATGAACAGAAGGGCGTAAAGGTGCTGATCTGTCTGTTTCATCATCATCATCCATCCATCCATCACTAATCTCATCTAGATTAGGCCATTCTTACCCAGTCCATATCTTGAGTGTGGCTCATTTTGTCCAGACTGCTGCTGCCCTCCGTGCAGTTGCTGGCAGTCCCCGTTCCTCCCCCTCTCTCCTGGCTGTCGCTGGTCCTCGGCGTTCCTCCGTCCGAGGCGCTCTGGGGAACGGTCCCGTCTCGGCTTCCTGTGCGGCTTCCGGTGCTGAGGTCTGCCTGAGCCACGTACACAGCTCCGGACTCCATCGGCCCCACCATGGCCCCTTGATTCTGGATCACCAAGGAGTGATCTGGCTGGCCTCCAGGGAATCTATAGCCCAGCTCTGCCAGGCCTGCTTCAAACGGGCCCCCTGGGGTGCGGCGGAGGACAGGTAGAGTGTGGCTGCTGTAGCAGAGGCGTCCATAGAGGGGCCCTCCTGCTGCTGCGAACTCCACAGCTGGGTTCTGAGCCCAGCTGTAGGTGGGACCTTTGTCCTGACTGCGATGGGCATAACGTCTGAAAACCACAAGGGCAAAACTGATTAAATAATTAGCAAAGAATCGTTTATTTAATATTTTAAAACGATTACAATTTGAAGCATTCTGTGAACAGAATTTTTACAGCATTAATGTCAAACCTGATACAGCCAGTATATCCCCTCTTTATCCCTCGCGGTGGTTGGAACTTTTATAATTACACGTAACCTGATTTTAATGGCTGGCTAGTAAGCAACCCTTCAGCAACGCCTCCAGCTACATTACAGACGTTACCTGAGCACATAGGCGGGAAGCGGTGGGGGTTCCAAACCCCACAGATGATGGAAAATCATGCAGCTGAAGCATTGTTCATATTGTTTTAAACAATAATCAATATACATATGCACAACTGCACAAATGTCATCTAAATTTGAAGCGGAATTTGTTTGAGATGCAAAGAATAAGAAGGTGAATTAGCCAGAAATTGCTCTCTTTAAATCAGTAAAAATGTCCTTCTGGTCATTGCAAGTTTAATTTCTACAACTGTACTTTTCTATCCAGAGGGAAAAGCAGCACTGCTGTGTGTTTCACACCGTTTCATCACTTTCTCTTGCAGCTAAAACGTTCTTTCTCGGACAGGTTTTCTGGCCTGTTTTTGCTGGGGCACCTGCGGCTGATGGTGTAGTGAAAGACAACAATTTAATCTATCAGAAAAGAGGGCGAACGTTGCTTTAATGATGAGAAAGAAAACTACAAAAACTGCAAACATCAAGCCGCAGAAATGTAATAAGGATAGCTTTCTCAGAAACAATTATTCCTTCAGAAAATGTGTACACAGTATAAGATTATCTGTTCTGCTCTAAAGAATTTACAGGTAACTTGAGGGAGCTTGTGTCCTGGTACCTGTAGAATGCAGAGTTGAAAAGTTAGCATTAGCCTATAGCGTAAACAATAACTTCACAAAGGGAGTGTTCATTGCAAGGATGTTGTGGAGGATTGCGTTTGTTTTGGAACGTGTTTCATGCGTCTGTGTCCACCTCAGCGAGAGGCAATTTTGATTCCGACTTAAACGATCCTTTGTACTTATGTACTTGGCCTCCCCATATGAATGAATGAATATACATGAGCTAATTATTAGTCCAAAGGCAACAAGGATGTTTCATGGAAACATCAAACGAGTGTTGTTGCAGCAGAACATATTGAGTTTTCAGACAAACTCTCTGAGGAGCATCGGCGCCCAAATTTGATTGGTGGCTGGTCGCGACCTGGCTGTCGCAGCTCTGAAGATGATCACTCAAACAGGTGTTTTATTCTGAAGGTAAACATTTGTTTTCTTCATTTCACACGAGCAATGAGGTGTTACATTTAGCATCACAAGTAAACTCTCCATCTGTGCACTCACACGTTCCTGCTGTCTAGCGTGCGATAGCCACGCGAGCGGGAGCTGTGCGGGGCACTCTGCAGCGCCGCAATGTCAAAGGCAGCGGTGTCGGCCTCTCCCCCGCCCTCGTCATCATATGTTATGATGTTCTCACGCACGTCGTCCTCCTCCAGCGGCGACAGCGAGTCTCGCTTCTGGCGACGCAGTGACAATGAGAGGGCACTCACCGCTGCCGAGCGGCAACGGCAACAATGGATGTTGGAAATTGGAAAAAGAATGACGAACAGAGGGGAAATGGGCGGAAATCACAGGGGAAATAAAGGATGAAGGGAGAGCGAGGGAGAAAATTTCAGGCAGACAAAGAGGTGTGATGCAGGGACGAAACAGACAGAAGAATTACATGTTTAGAAAGCTGGTTTATCCTGACAGCGAGTCACACTTCCAATCGGGAAAATGGACACCGTCCTGAGACTTTCCGTTAATATTCTCTTTACAAAGAAGCAAAGAGGAGAAGAGAGAGCAGGGTAACACGTCTGCTGAGGGGCTCGACTTTAAGGAGCCACTTTTTTGACCATATTAATATTTGTTGAACGAACTAAATCTGTCCGATAGCGGTGCAACAGTCTCTGAAAGGCAAGAAAAAAAGATCAGACATGCAGGAAAGAAGATGTAATGGAACCAAATCTTATTCTCAGAGCAGAAACATCTAGTGTTAATGACTGGAAATCAGGAAAGTAACATCCGGCTGAAGGTTTGAGGCGGCGGTGGTCTCTGAAGTGCTTGTCAGTGCATCAGTTTTAGCTGCTGCAGTTACTAAACCTTGAATAATGCCTGGACGGGCTGATCAAACTCACAGTATTTCATACGAATGAGGCGGCTCAGGCTAAAGCTGCAGCAAGCATGTTTTCCCTTCCTTCCTGAGACCTCCAGGCTCTGGGTAGCAAAGATGCAAACACAACACAGATGTTTCTGAAAGCTCAAAGCTTCAAGCTCAAAGATCTGAAGCTAATTCAGGTCCACTTTAAGGCCTCATCAGCAGAGAGCTCAACTCTAAACCACCAAAGGCAGCCCTGCTCGATCACCTTCACGCCGCGTTGAGTCCCTTTCATCACCCAGCTGGTCTTTAGCAGAGTGATAATGCAGCCTATCAGCAAGGCAGGAATGGTGATCTGGCAGAGCCTTCTCCAATTTAGCCTCCGAGATCCAGCAAAGGTGTCACACGCATTTTATTATGCAGCTATCACAAAAAACAAGAGGGCTCGGATAATCAGCCCGATTTGTTATTTTAGAAGTGATTAGCGGCGACCTTGCCAGAGGAGATAACCGCAGCGAAAACTGCAAGTGGAAGTAAATCCCACTATCGAGCAGCTGCGAGTAAGAGAAATATTTACGCTGCTGCTTTATTTTGGTATGCAGCTGAAGTGTCCTGGGATCTAGCGGAGGGTAAACAGCCCTAAACATTATTTACTCATCTCTTTATCTGTAGATTATCATTAACCTCTTTCACGTAATGATGTCTTCACTGCATAAATAACACTTTGCACATGGAGCGTAAATCAAGACAATGTGGTGTTTACAGGCTTGTTATAGTTCTTATTCTTGGAACTGGTTGCACGCAAAATGATATTATTGTCAGGACAACAAGCTTGTTTTACACCAGCTGAATTATTGTTTACCGAGGAGAGTAGCAACGCAGGCCAGGATGGCGAGAAGGGCGGCCGTGCTGAGCCCCGGGGAGGGCAGCGTGGACTGCTGGGGGAGACACACCGCCTCGCGCTCCCAGTCCCACTCCCCCTCCGTCTGTGTGTCCTTCTCCTTCTCTCCGGCACGCGCCCCTCCTCTCAGGCAGGGGCAGACGGACACGGTGACCGTGCCGGTGCTGGTGAGCCCCGACGTCCCGTCCCTCAGGACCAGCGGCACGAAGAGCGTGTGAGTGGAGGACGCAGAGCGGGACAGAGGTTGGAGCTGGGACAGCAGCACCAGGCTGGCTGTGGGGCCTGGAGGAAGAGTCATCATTTAGCCTTCGTTAACAGGACCTTCCAGTTTGTTTTCAACTGATAATCAGATGCAAAGCTGAATTTACCTTTGGTGGCTGCGCTGTTCTCTTACTACCGTTGCATTTCTCATTCCCTTTAATTTGACTGCTTTCTGTCCACAGTAACAGTGATATTCATTTGCAAAAACTAGATGAAACCTCTGCAGAGGGTCTCACTGGAGTATGTTCTGCTCTCTGCTGCGACCACTCACCATGATTAATGGCTCCAACTTGACTACTTAAACACAAAGTCCCCTAAACTTTTAAAAGTGGGGCAATTACCTTACATCATCTGATTGCAGCTCGTCCTGACGCTTCACACCCATCTGTGTTTCGGTTTCGTGCTCGGGACTATGACTCAGACCCACATATGTGGTAAAAGCATCGGCTGATTGTGCTCATTGATCTGACTAATCTTTGTTTCCAGAGAGACTGACGCGACTGTGTGGGAGTTATTTTTAGAGTCTCACGCCACAGTTTATGTGGAGGCTGTGAAAAACATTCATTCGTCATGAAATGAGCTGTAAAGTCAGACAAACATGACTTTGAATAATATTTTAGGCTAATGGAAGGGGAAAAAAAATCAATAAATATAGCATCTGATCCAAGAATGAATCAGTCCATCAAGGGGACGTTGTTTCATTAGCAATAGCAGCCCCTCCAGCATGTTCGACAAATAAAGGGCTATGGTCTCCACTCCAGCAGGTCTGGATGAGTGAGATCACTCCTAATCTTTTCATGTCTGTGATCGATCTTCTGACCTTTCATCTGCTGCTTTTGTCTCCAGGTAACAAAGCGATGGACCTGTCTGACCATCCAAACAGCTGCTAATTGTCCAGAAAATCAGAAAACTGGTGTCAATATCCATCTCATCTAAGCTGGCCTTACACAAGCTGTAAGTCTATCCTTTAGTGCAGGCTGTTACTCCATGGAGAAGGTGTCGATGCAAAAGCAGACGGCACAAAGTGGCTACGGTGTGTTCTTCATACACGTGTGTGTGCAGAGAGGAGGGTAAAGGAATTCAGGACAGAACGATAGAATACTGGGCAGAAATGCTAAATGGCTGAATCCAATTTATCTGACATGAATTAAACGAAGTGGTGCTGTTTTCTTCAAAAGCTTTTCATTGCAAATGTAAGTATATTTCTCTTCGTGTGCGTGTGTGTGTATAGCGAGAGGGTGAATGAAGAAGAGGAGGGCGACAAAGCAAAACAATAAAGCCACCGGAGTGGGGAGATGGATGGAAATAAGGACGGGCAGAGACAGGAAGGGTGGGCGGCAGAAAGAAATGCAGAAGATGCAGAGGATTTTCAGAGTGAAAGATAACGCCGGCGAGAGAGAGATGGAAAGAAAATGTGGGATTAAGGCGCCTTTACGGCGAGGGAAATAAACAGCCTGAGCAGAAAAGGGGGAATTAAGAGATATGTGGCGCTAAAAGGGAAGATTGAGCTCCTACCACCGCTGTCCCTGACGCTGAAGTTGAGGGCAACGCTGGAGTCTGGAGGGATGCTGAAATACACGGTGCTGTCATTCCCTCCCTCATCTCTATCAATCGCCCGCAACACCTGCACCACCTGAAACACAGAGATAGAGAGAGCAGCGTAGGGTCAGGGAGGGGTGTGTGTGTGTGTGTGTGTGTGTGTGTGTGTGGAGGAGAGCAGAGGAAGGCGCAGAGAGACAGAAAAAGAAGGTGATTGTGCTTTTAGCTATAAACTATTAAAGGCATCGAAACAAGCCAACCGATTAGCACGGAGACGTAAGCGAGCTGTGTCTGATACTCACACCGAAGCAACAATCTGACATAAATCTCCTGTTAAGAACACAGCAGAGGCAGCTCTTCATTAGCAATAGCATCTGGAAACGTCTGCAGCGATAATCGTCGCAAAATAATGTCCTGCAGTCAAAGCTGATGGCCAATTTCTCCTGAATGAAAAGCCCAGACGTGCTGAGCTTCAGGACAGCGCCGAGGACCGGACGTTTCCTGCGTCTCCCGCCTTCATCTCATCCGTCGCAGAATGCGAATGTTCAAAATGCGCTTTTGGCAAACAACTCGTCACACAGGGACCTCGGCGCGTCCCGAGCCATCATAATCCCGCGTTCTTGAACGCCTCCCGCACAACAGACGACACGAAACATCACAGGCAGAAAAACAAATCAAGAACGCTGCCAAAGAATCACAGACTTAACGGCGAGGCAGAGCGGAGCGACGAGAACACCAGCAGAAAGAACAGATGGGCCGCGGTACCGATTTATGATGATGGAGCCAGCGTGGGGCACAGAAGATGGAGGAGGAGGAGGGGGGAATTAGAGCAAATGAAGGTTTGGGTTCATGTAAGGGCACGGCAACGCTGAAGAACCAGGCAGGAAAATAAATCTGTGGGATGAGAAAGAAGCAGCAGCAGCAGGGAGAGAGGTCCAACGCTGGAAAGTCGCGTCCGTAACGACACGTGGAAATGCTGAGTTTCGACCTCAGAGAGCGCCAACAGAGGGCGCTGTCTAAACTAACAAATCAGGAGCCGTGTGGCCGTGCGTTTCAAAACGGTGGAAAAGAACTAAAAGTCTGAATGAGTCTGAACTGGGACGGTCCCATTGTTGCACAAACAAAAGTGATTTCCAGCGGAAAAACTTGACAGCTGCTTTCACACGTGGAGGCTGAGAGCGACGAAGGCCTCGTACTGACCTGACCCACAGAGGAAGAGTCGCACATGGCCGTGGTGTACTGCCTGTCCAGTTCGGGGGCGTTGTCGTTCAAGTCCAATGTCTCGATTGCCACCACGACCCTGGACACCTGGCTGGGATTGTCTGAAAGAGCCAATCAGAAACAGGCAGCTAAGAACAGAGCGCCACACACCTTCAGACAGCCGAATCTGCAAGAATGGGTGAACAGTGTTCTTCAGGGCAACAAAGCCCCCACACGGGGGTGCGTCTGTGCCCCGTTAGGTTCATTTAATTGTCCTGGTAATCATTTGCAGCTGTGTCCAAAACGATTGAGTAGCGCCCGGCTGACATTAGCCGGCACATGACTGGCTAAGCACGCAGTTTCATTTGGCTTGTGAGAGAGCCAGCAGCCTTGCAGCAGCCTTCCAGCTGGAGTAGGACTGATGTAGGGGATTTTTCAACATCACACTGTTCCACTTTTAGGCGCAGCGATTCGCAGCTTTGAGTGTGTGTGCACGTGTGTGTCTTATTAAAAAAAAAAAAAAAGCTGGAGCGAGCAGAGGAGGGCTGTTGAATAGAGTCAATCTGCATGCAGTTGCACAAGGGTGCAGTTTAAATGGATTGGCAGAGGGTCTCCCACATCCTATTCACTTGGATATGCACTCTCAAACATGAAGTTCTCACAGCCGTGCTTGAAATGCATGGAGAGTCACATTCTGAGCTTAAATTTAGCAGTGGGTTCTTTTTTTTTTTTTTTAGGCTGCTTTTCCACAACGGTCCAGGCTTCAAACGACGTGTGCTGGAGAGGACTGCCGTGTGCTTTCCTTCCAAACACACCCACACGTTCGCCGCCATGTCCTCAGCTGCGACGTGGTGTCGTGCAGGACAGCGGCGGGTTTCCACCGCTGACGAGCTGAAAATAAGCTCAGGGAGCCGGCCTGTCCGTGGCCCCGGCAGGGTTTCCGCTGTGTTTTGTGTCAGCACAGGCTCACGCGCTCGGTTTATTAGATGGAGCTCATTACTCTAAGCCCGGCACTGACTGTGCCGCGTCCGCAGCGCTAAAGTTTAGGAAGCGGCTCTGACAGGAAAAACTTCTGCTCCTCTCCACCGCCACATGCTGCGCAGACCCTAACAGTGCTCAGATGGATATAAGCTAGTTTAATTGACATTTTCAGGGCCAAGTAGAGCATCCAAATATCTTTTGACCTGCCAAAAATGACAAAGCCATGTTTCAGCCTGGGAAACATAATCATTTTTAAAATAAACACCAGGCCTGAGAGATTTGACAAACATACCGGCTATCAATATTTGGCTGAATTCAGCCCTGGCAGTTTATTTAGCTAATTAAATGGACTGACATCTGCAGCCTGGGGACAGGAAAATCATTCAGAGACCTAAATATTCTGTCTTTATTATTCCTGATCGTACGGAGCTGGCTCTTTTAGCGTAGCAGTAGCTAGAATATTCAAATTCATAAATATGTAACAGAGAAACTGCCAGGCAGGGTGCAGACATGCCACACCCAAGGCCTGTCCTGAAAAGATGTGTTCATAGGATCCACAGCAGCTTCAGGCTTCTCCTTTGAGCTGCTTCATTTACGTTGTTCTTCAGTGATTTGAGTTCTCGACTGTCTGCTGCGTCAAGGCCGTGAGCGGAGCTCCGGGCGGCTCTTCAAACGACGAGATTTTTACTATTATCAATAAATACACTCGGCAGGGTCAGCGAGTGTGAAAGCTGATTCTCAGCCTTGGAGAAGACAGTTGACAAAACAGCCCTGCGATTATGAACAAATCCAACGTGAGAGTTTGCTCTCAGCTACCAAACCTGAGAAGAAGAGTCCTGGAAGTTGTTCAAGGAAGAAAAAAGTGCCTTTCATTTGCTGCTATAAATCTGCCCTTTTGAACTATAAGGATGGATCAGCTGCTGCTGACAACACGCAGATCCATCGATTCTCACGCTCTCTGTATGCAACGCCTCCGGGAGCCGAGCGTCGCTCCTTCCTGGGCCTCATGAATCGAGTCCACTGCTTTTCGCCTGCTTAAACCTCTGACAGCCGTCTGCTCGTCAGCGGGTGCAGGTGACAGAGGAGCAGCAGACTCACTGAAGGATTTCAACTAATCCAGCGGCTGGGCAGAAACGAGCAGCCTGGATCAATGTGCTGTTCGATGACTGACTGACCCCTCTGTGTGGCGATGACGGTGATGTTGTGCCAGTGTTCCCGCTCCCGGTCCAGTTCCATGGCTGTGGTGATGAGGCCAGCGTCCGGAGCGATGCGGAACAGAGCCTCCGGGTCTGACTGAGGATCAATGGAGAACCTAGAAAGGAGAAAACCGGGTGGGAGGGAGGACGGACGGCGAGGTGACAGAAGAAAGGTAAAAGAAGTGAGGAACAAGCAAAGTGGAGAGCAAAGGCAGGAGCACGCAGCGGAAGCGGTGGGAGGCGGAATAAAGGATGCAGGCAAGGCGAGTGTGTGAGGCAGCGATAAGGAAGTCTACATTCAAATGGCCAAAGATTTAATATACAGAGATTATCGAGGCAGATAGAAGCTCTTTTGAAGTGCCACTGATTATCTAAATATCTCCATGAATATACCAACCACCAATCCGCCCGCACACGCTCGCTCTCAGCGCTGCCGCTGCTGATAATTGGGACATGCTTTCCTTTGGCTCTTACAGCCAAAATCCCTGAACAATCTTTGACTAAACAGCTTTGACTAAAAACAGTGATGAAACCACTTACGGCCAGATACTCTGTTTAGTGCAAAGATATCGGACAAAGTTGCACAACATAACTAGATACATCTAATTTCACAGGGCTGAGAAGTGACTTTCTGTACCTGATATTATTAGTGAGGCCCGTATCCGGGTCGACCGCACTGACCCGACCCACGGTGCAGGCCGGCGGGCAGTTTTCCGACACGTCCATGTGGTATCGGGCTCGCGAGAACCTCGGGGGCTCGTCTGCGTCCAGCACCGCCACCCTGATGGAGGCCCGGTCCTTGAACGGGCCCCGCCTCAAGAAGCGAGGATCCACGATGGGGTTGAGCACCTCCACGGAGAAGGAGTAAGAGCTTCTGCTCTCGTAGTCCACAGCCTGGGAGAGACGCGGATGGTGTGAAATCACCGGGCAGCACTAATGGTTTTCATCAAAAAAATGTATGATTTATTTAGTCGATGTGATTCTGACAAAAGACGACTGATCCAATCTGATGTGAACTGATCTCAGACCAGATTTGACACAGTCGCTGCACAAAATTACGCATCAAAACCAGACAGAAGGAAAAGAATTGATTATTCCAACAGATGAAGGCTCCCAGACGATAAAAGACGCCGCAGTGCGCTCACACGTGGATTTGAAATGTCGCAATGTTTGAACAAGAGAGAATACGGAGCGTGATTGTGGCTGGGTTCTTAGATCCTGGGGTTTGCTGTGCTGTGAAGGAAAAGGTGTCCTTGTCTTGTTGTTTTGACACTCTGCAGAGCTGATGGTGGACCAAAATAGCTAGAGCTGAATGCTGATTTGCTGGTAGGAGTTGCGCTAGTTGCCTCTGTGAGCGAGCGGTGCGGGTGGAAGGAGGCACGCAGCCACTGCGCGCTGAGTTTTAGCTAGCTGCCAGCCGCTTGGCATGTTTCTGGCAACCTGTCCGATGATGCTGATCATCTCTGGGGGTAGAAGGTGCGGCAGTGCTCCTGGAACGCCGAGCAGTAGCTGCTTTTCGTGTGCGTTTGAATGATTTGAGTTTTATAAACCATCTATTTTTCTGTTACAAATGGATGAACGAACAAACGTTTCCTTTTTGTGTCATAAAACCTGCTTCCCGTATCTGTCACCCGGCCAGCGCGGAGGCCCGGGAGATGTGTTTAAACGCCCTTTTTTATCACTGGATCGACACAGGTGGAGCAGATTTCATTTGGGATGGAGGCCCAAGCCCCAGTGATTGTTTATTACTGAGGAGTTATGAAGCCGATTTGTCTGAGGTGTCCGTGTGATTGCACGCCACACTCCCACCAGCGCGCCTGCTGGGAGAGGTCGACTCTCTGATCGGGTTTTCTGGGATGATTGTTAGCAAAGTCTGACTTGCAGATAATAATATTCATCGTTTTTTCCCCCGGCTCTCTCTCTCTCTCTCTCTCTACCACACACACACACACACACACACACACACACACACACACACACTCTACCGTTGATTGAATTCTGAAAAGTTACGTATCAGGTTTAGAATACCTGTTTGAGGCATATATGTATGTGTGTGTGTGTGTGTGTGTGTGTGTGTGTGTGTGTGTGTGTGTGTGAGTGGCTCATTTGCAACGTCCTCAGATCCTCTCGGCGTGTGCGTCCTGGTGCCTGCGAATCATTTTACCGTGATTGGCACAGAAAACCGAGCTGGACGCAGAGTCAGTCATCTCCCGTCTGTGCTGAATACCTGTCAGCGCAAAAACGTCCCAAGCTGTTCCAGGCTGTTGTAGACACATGTTAAACATGTTTTCATGCTTCATTTGTGCAGTGATTTAAACACTGTGCAACAGAGAAAATGATTGAAAGCCAAATATTCCGGGAAAGATGTCCCTGATGTTCTGCCAAAAGGATCTGCAGCATAATCTGTGGTTGGACTCTGTGTCCAGACACTGAACTCAGAATCTGAGAAGATTCAAATGCATGAAGAGCTGCTGGTTCCAGCTGCTGCTGCTGCTCTCCAGGAGTCTGTATGAGGACTTCAATTTCAGTTCCAGTGTGATGCTAGAGGAGGTGCGGTTTAAACATACCTCTGGAGGGTTATGGGTGTGTGTGTGTGTGTGTCACAGCCATTCTGTCTGAGAAGGAGAGGTGTCACTTATGCTGTGAGCACACACTCATCACCTTCTCTAGAGTGTTCATCCAACACTCCATCAACCACATTCCTCCTCCTCCTCCTCTGCCACCTCACGCACTCCATCACCCAACTCTCCGCCTTGCGATGAGTGTGTGTGTGAGGCGGCAGAGACCCTGACAAACTACAACAAACACACTCATCCCTCTCACTCGTCCTGTCTTTCGGGCAGCACGGTCACATGTTGCTGCGGCGTTTTTTTCTGCACTGACACACACGTCTGACGGACCGTGTTGCACTTGAACTCCACTCCAATTATTCAGCCTTTCACTTGGAATTCTGACTTTTGTGTAAAAGCGCATTCGTCACACACGTCCGCCATGGCTGATTGAGGGAGTGACTGCTTGACAGCCAAAAGCACCATAGGAGTGACAGCCGACGACAACCGTGTTAACATCAACAATTGTTTTCAGCCCAGAATGTCAAAGGAGACATTCAGCGTGGCTGACCCGCCTGCAGGGGTTGATCCCACTGGAACTGGCAGGAATATCAATGCAGCCTCAATCCCGCAGCAGCTAAGACCAGACCAGGAGATTTTCCTCCCTTTTTAAAGCATTTTCCTTCCTTTTTAAAGCATCCTAATTAACCTAAAGCATCCTATTAACCCAGGCGGCACCTCTGGATATTTTCTGCACACTTTCTTTCTCTCTTGAGCACAAACATTGGTGTTTGACTGGTAGTTGTATGACGTGCTGAGCCTCGGAGTGCACGCTACTGATCTCACATTACATGGAAGAGTAAAATTCTTATGTCTTATATAGCTCTGATCATAAAATGAGACCAAGGGATGGAGGTTGGGAGTTCTAATACACTGACTTTTAAATGTTGGGATATGAGATGTCTTCATGTGACTTTTGGACCAGTAATTTACACTCTTTCAGGTGGCTTCGCAGTCGGAGCTATTAGCCAAATTAGCCTAGCGAGGCCTCAGACGCACAGGGCGTGGCCACAGACTGGTGGTCAGCAACCTGAGGCACACGATCCAAAACCGGTACAGGCACCTGATATTAGCTGACAGACTGGAGATAAGATATTTGACAGCAGACTGTTTCATTTACACTCGCAGCGCTTCCCTTTGCCAACACTTCCCAGAAAACCCTCCCATGTGCTTCCAGAGTAGCGGCTCACATAGTCTCTTCTCACTGAAGTTATGGCACTACAGACCTTCTAAATGGAAGACTTTAGGTTTGTTTTTCGTGTTTTGAAAGTGTTCTTTGTGAAGCTTCCAAGTGTTAAGCAGCATTTTGAACCAAAGCACGAAGGCTCTCCATTTCAGAAAAGCTTCTGACCCCTACAGTAAAGTATCAGCTCACAAGAAGCAGAGCCAGCGCTTCTGTTGCATGCTTTCAATTATTCATGCTCACAGACTGGAGGCTCCTTTTAATTTTTAAATTCACACACCATGTGATCATAATCTAGACCTGAAGTTCATCATTTTATTTTTTTTCAGAAAAATTATATATGCTATCACACAGTAAAAACAGATAATATGAACAAATTACACACACACACACACACACACACACACACACACACACACACACTGCCACTCTGACAGAGTGATTTGAAATTCAAATGTCTTTTCACAATATCACTTTGAAATTTGCTTCTCAGTTAGCAGAAATTAATTATCTAGCCTGTGCTCTTGACAGGCGATGCATAATACATCAGGTGTCCGTGTGTGTGTGTCGGCCCTAACAGCAGGATGAGGCTTCGCATCACAGAGGTGTTGCCTCTCATTCACCGTTCTGTGATTTATACAATGTATTCGTTTATATTCTATAATGAGTCGGCGTGGAAGCATTAAAGCTCATTCCTGCATGACCGGTGTACTGCTGCGGTCGACGGCGTGAGGTCTTCCTCCCCGCTTCCCTCTGTCTCGCCTCTCTTGTCTTCCATCTTATTTCTTTTCTACCCCAAATTCTGGGCAAGACACTGGTTTCTCTTTCTTTCTCTCTCCATCCCTCGCTCCCTCCGAGGAGATTAGCACAGTCTCTCTCTTCATGCGAGAAAACAAACACAGATAATCCTGGGCGCGTTGCTGGCGTGTGACCGAGGATTAGCCGGCCGTTTTAAGTGAGAGCATATGGAAATAATAACGACAAACCGACACATGCGTGAGCTAGCTTGTATCTCAGGTAAATGGCGTGAAAAGATGCACAATGAGCGAGCTTGCGCGTCTCAGAGCAACGCAAAAACACACCGCAGAACTGAGCCTCCTGCATGAGTACTGCTGGATTGATGTATTCATGATGTAACAGTTGGATCTAGAGTATCATTCTACAGTCACATACATACACAAGTAAACACACGTGTGTAATGGGGTGTACAAAAGCCAGTCCATTATCTCAGTTTGTTCTGAAGCGTTTTTTGCTGCATCGGTGCTTATCGTCGCTTGCACAATCAAAACACGCCGAGGCTCACAGCTACAAGGGAAAGAAAACAGCTATCGAAAAATGCCAGCGCTCAGGCTGGCCAAACAAAGAGGACGCTGGACAGAACATAAATCACCTCTGAGTGAAGGCCACAACAAATGGCGTCTGTTTGGGCGCCGAACAAAAGTCGTGATTGATATCGAGTCAAATCGGAAGTGTAATGCATACATTTCTGCCAGAGAGACGGCCGGAAAGCGTCTGGAACAGGCCGCCATTCCATCACGGACCGCACACCTTTCACATACTCAGCGCTAGCACCGATCCAGAAGCTCCCATCTACATAATGGGCATGTTTTTGGACTGTGATGGGAAACTGGAGAAGCTGGAAAAATCCTCCACTTGCACTGGGAGAAGCATCCGAGCTAACGGCAGGCTGCTGCGATCTTACCGCACAAAGCTGCAACGCCACGTGAAATTAGCATGAGGGACTGGTTGAATTAGACCCAAGAGTTGAAGTAACACTTTTAGATCTACCTTTTACATCGTTACAGTGAGCTATCCAGTGTAGCAGACAACTCACCAATTCTTGTTGCTGAAGAGAACAGAGAATATGACTCTCGTTGAACAGAATCAGGCTGCTCATGTTCACTGATGCTCTTGATCATTTTCCACATATCTAGCAATATTTTTTTACAGTGCCAGGAAGCAGCCAGGTCATTTAGACTAAACTGCAACCACAAGGTTGCATCAATTTCCCGACCTCCTCAACTCATGAAGCTGGTTGCTGGGGAGTTTAGATAACGGCCACATGGCAACGATGCTAATAAAATAAAATAATTACCAAGTCGCAGAGTCAGTATTATAATTACCTCTGGCTGAATAAAATGAAAACTGATTGACACTGTCACTTAAACGTATCCAAAATGTTAATCAGCTGTACCCCTGAAACTTCATGCTTCATGTCAGATTTGCATCAGCAACACTGGAAACACTTATTGTTTTTCAACTTGTTTTACAATTATTCAGCTTACTTCTGGCCATTAGGGGGCCCTGCTGCAGGGACAAAAAGGGATCTGCAGTAGTTACTTTTATGCTAATTCATCAACTAGCTGCTACTTACACGGTGGCCTTGCTCACACACTGCACCAGAAAATCTATTATAAGGCCATATGTGCAAATCATTAGCAGCTGTTTACAGGAAGTCAGGAGCGACCACAAGGAAGTTGGACCAGAGAGAGGAAATTCAGCTGTATCGAAGAGCACATGCATGTGACCTTCCCTGTGTGTGTGAGAGAGAATGACGCAGAGCTGCGACAAGCGAGAGCCGCACACAACCAACCAAAACACACAGGATGGTCTCCAAAAACAACCAGAGAGAGGAAGACGGCGAATGACAAGGCGAGGGTTGGTGTCAGCGGGCCGAGAGCGTGTGCTGCTTTAATATTTGGATATGTGTGTGTGTTTGTGTTGCGGGGTGGGGGGCGGAGAGTGGACTTAAGGAAATGCAGAGAGACAGCGGCTGATGAAGGGAAGCGGGGAGGGGAGGGCAGGGATGGGGAGAGCAGATAGAGGAAGGGAGAATGAGAGAACCCTTTATTGCTGGGGGTCTCTTTGTGTGTGTGTGTGTGTGTGTGTGTGTGTGTGTGTGTGTGAGTGAGCCTGACAGTAAATAAGCAATGATAAGCAGCAGCCGGCTTGTCTCGCCACTTTGACTTCGAGGCTGCTAATGACCTAGCTTTTCAGGTTCGTCCCTACTCAACGCTCGCCTTTCCACGTCCTTACCGCGCTCTTTATCCCGCCGCTCGCATGGTAACATCATTCGTGTGATTACCTACTTCTACAGCAAAAAGCCGACCCTGTTAGAAGTGAGTCATAGTTTTGTTTGTTGTTAGAAAACTCTTGTAAATCTAGTGAAAACTGGACAATCAGAATGACTATAACTATAAAAAGGCGAGAACTTTGGTTTGGAGTATTTTGTTTTCATGACTGACCCGACACAAAAAATATTACCTACACTTTATTTACAAGAAGCTGTTGCTGTTGCTGATTTGTATGTTTTTGTCCGACCTCCTAAACGTGAACACTGATTAATGTCTGGACAAAAGTTAGAACTCATCTCATTTCCTCCTTCCTTCGCCTTCCTGTCATCTCCTCCGTCCAGCTCCATCCATTCACTCTATTTACCAGCTCCACATCCCAGCTGACACATCAGTTGGAGGGAAGGAGATGAGGCCCGCATCCCTTGCCGCTCTTAAACGAGTAACGGCATCCCATCGCAGCTCTTTTCCCTCATTCGTTGCAGTTTAAACACAGGGAGCTCCAAGGTCAAGTGTGCTCTGCTGATGTGCACACACGCAGTATATCTTCCTGCTTTATTGGTGCTCGTGTAGGTGCGCAGATCCATTCGGTGTGTTTATGTGTGTGAAGGAGTGCGCATCCCCGGATCAGCGGGTAAAGAGATTCAACCCACGGCTGGGAGGATGACCGGAGAGGTCGAGGCCAATTCTGCAGCAGCACAAATTGTTGCCGTTGGAAACGTTTCCTCTGTGGGTCACGTACTTCATCTGCGCCGCACTTAAAGGTCCTGCTTTGAAAAATACTAGTGGCTCCATTTAAGGGCCCTGTGGGACTCCAGAGCACAGCCTCAGCGTGCTAAATATCTTCAACAACAAAACAAAATAAAACAAACTTTGGCGGGAGTATAGGCGCTATTGTTGCTTTGCTTTTGTGTCTGTTCATCACAATTTCCATTTGTATTTTCATGTATTATCATGAAAGGTTAAATCCCTCTTAACCTATTCGAGTCAGATCTTTATTTATGGAAGTCTTCAGTAACACTCCCAGATGAGCTAGTGTTGCTCAGCATCAGGAAATAATCTATATGCACTGCACTTAGTAAGAATTGAGAAGGAATCCATGGTTAACCTGTGAGTTAACTCTGGTGTGGGTGGGAGGTGTTTGCTGTATTTGTTTACATGTCATTTATTTTCCCACTTCTTTCGCCGCTCGCCCAGCTCATGCTAAATTGATCAATTCTCTTCACACCCAGCAGGTTCTTCTGTTAGTTCTCTGTCCTCTCGCTTGTGTTTTGTCTTGTTGCCAAACGGCTTCCATCCCTGCCTGCCTTTCCTCTCTTTTTATTTCAGTACTGGGTGATTGTTTCTACCTTCTTCTGCCTCTCAGACTTTGGCTGAGCTAATTTTTCTCTCCTCTCCTGTACCGTTGGATTTTCTGCCTTGTTATGCTGAACTCAGTGCTGTCGCTGCTTCTTAGCACTCTTCTGCTTATACTTCTTTATCTCCTCTTCTCATTCTTCACATTTGAGTTTCTTTCTCTTTTCTTCTTTCTACTTTCCTTCAAAAGGACCTAAATGTGAGCTTGGAACAATGTTTTATTTGTCCCCAGAGAGGTGGAAATACCATTGAGCGCACAGACACATTATACACATGCAAAATTTGAGTAAGCTAGGTCGATGCCTTGCTCGAGGGCACCTGAGCAGTGCTTCAGAAATGCAGCCACACCTCTCCTTTATCCAGCCTGCTTTTCAGACACCTTAACTGCACCGAGGCCTTGTCTACACAAACGTGTCACGTGACCTGTGTCTGACGGCGGTTTCAGATTCAGGATTTGGCTGCAAGGTTGTGGATTAGCACGGATTATTATTTTAGGAAGCACATTTGGTGACTTGTTTTAATGAGGATTAACACTGTCAAAGACAAAAGCAAAAGTAGGATTCAGATGTATTTCCTTCTTCTGTGGACCCTGACAAATGGGGTAAAGCTCCAGATGCAGTTCAGAGGCAGACACTCTCTGCTGTATTGGGATTATATCTGGGCCATCTTTACTTCTGCATCTGTAGCTTCACCACCTTTGTTACAGAAGAACTCAGCATGACTGTTTTTTTCTGAACTGAAGTTATTTACAAAGCGGAATAACATTAAAAACTTGTTTGTTAGTTGTTAGTTGGAGACAAAGGCTAAAAAGTAGCATCTTTGACCTGTGTTTTTCTCGTTAATATTAATATGCTGCATTTATAGTGGATATATTTTTTTTTATTTGGGTCTTGGCACTGTTTTGTCTTTCAGTCATATAATCTCATGAAGCACCAGAAGAATGTGACTCTTCTCTTCTGCCCTCAAGCACATCTGTCCATCAGCGGAGATGAAAATCTTTTATTAGTGTCGCAGCTTTATTCAGCTGAGCAGAAGCTGTAATTTGCGGCAAACTCAGAAATCTTCCCATAATATTCAGATCTGTAGGACTATTAGAATTTAGTGAACAAATGTTGATAATGACGCCAGGCTGGGGAATTAAAATAGATTTCCTGATGGACACACGAACGCCAGCATTCAGGACTTGTCCCGCTTTGTGGCTGACGACCCTCAGATCACAGAGGTCACTGATGACATTAATGTCGACAAACACGTCTTCCTATTTCAGGCTCGTCAGAAGTGGAAGCTGCGCGTCTGAGACGTGCCTCCCGGACCCGGGCCTCATTAAGGCTGCTGCATGAGCCCTGACGCGGACACACGTGTTCTCCAACACGCCGCGCTGGTAATGAGCAGGTGTCAGCGCTAATCTGCCCCCGCCGTGGCGAGCACGCATCTGCACGCCGGCACAGATATGCGCGGTGACAGGCAGTGTAGGGAGTGACCATTTGAAAGTGAAATCACTTAGTATGAGACTTAAGGGAACAATTCGCCACTCGTTATGGATGAAATGGAGAAGAGAAGAAAGGAAAGCCCTGCTGAGACTGTTGCAGATGCGGTCAAAATATTTGCTGGCCGGTCCCTGAAAACACAAGTTTGGTGCCTTGAATAAGCCTTTTATGTAATACAGCAGAAGTTTAAAGGGAATGCTCAATTTAGTACCTCAGAATTGTAATTAGGAACACTAGTGTCCTCATTAAGTAGAGTCCATGACTCCTAATCCAAATGGACCCTTAATCCTCTCATTTTCTTCCTCTCACCTTGTTGAGCGTGATGATCGCCTCTTGGTTGATCCCGGTTATGTTGAACGTGTCGCCAGACTCCCCCTCCAGGATGGTATATTCCAGCTTGGCGTTCTCCCCGAGGTCGGCGTCGGTGGCGGAGATGCGGCCTATCTCGGCTCCGGGGATGGCCAGCTCGGAAACGGAGAAGGACCACATGCCTGGGAGAGAGGTGGGGGGGGAAATTCATCATTTCATGCCCCGCTGCACTTCATTTGTGGGTTCAACGTTTAATTTTGGCTTCTGACCTCCCTCCCAGTTTCGCCTCCTTCACCCAGACGTTATTTACAATATTTCCTTCCAACAAGCACAGCATTTAATTCAACGCAACGGTGAGGATAAGGCAGAGATAAAAGAAGGAAAAGGCAGAGCTCAGCATTGTGGCATTATTAAAAGCCGGGAAAAATACAGCCAGAGAGCCTATTGTAGGAAAACTAAATTAAAAGAGGTGAGGAAAATAGACAGAGCAGGAGAGGAGATAAAGAAAAAGCAAAGATTGAGGCAGGAAACATTTGAACCCAATGAGCTGCACAGAGCCACAAAAAAGCCTTAAACTGAGGTGTGAACCGCTTCAAACAGCAGGAATTCAGATATCTGTGACACTTACAACTGAATTTCAGCATCACACACACACCCCCACACAGAGGCTGCAGCACTGATGCCAATAAAGGTGGCGAAGTAATATAGAAACATCTCCAAGGAGAAGGTAAGATGTCAACGTTCAGCAGATTTAGAAGAGACAGGCTCATTCAAACAGAGCTGTTATCTGTGCGGCTAAAGCTAATGGATCAGACAGACCCGTAAATGCACGAGAGAGGGGGCGCAACATGTGCAAACACGGCGAGTTGACAGAACTGAGATAGCCGAGGCCGTCAGATCAGAACCGTTATTCTGACAGTGAGGGAAGATGGGATGTTTCACTTTGGGCTCAGAGCTCATAACTCCAAACAGCAGCAGAAACGGTTAGCGCTGCCAGCATTTCCAAGGTTTTTCCTCACAAGTTTGAGTAAATCATCCACGCTAGAACTGAATTTAAGCCTAAAAGCAGCAGAATCTGCATCACGGGCCCGGGAAACGGGTTTAAACCACTGTCTTCTCTACAAGCCATCACCCATTTCTGGGAGAAGATCTATTTCATCCACGCACAAGACCACATACTGAACTGAGCTTCCTAATCTCCTGAGTTGATTTTACACACTAATTTAGCAGGTGTGATCTTTAAATATGTGTGAGGACTTTAACACGAGAACAAATACCTGATATTGGTTTTCTGAACATAAAGTTCTCTATGTACCACCTGTGTTTGCAGAGATTTGGGAATTCTGCAACAGCCTCGACACCTGTTAGCATAAATGTATGTAAGACCAAAATAAAATTCATTTTATTTCAAGGCAATCACATTTTCTGCCAAAATGTCTGATTAAAAAAACAAAACAACAATTTTACATCTTTAATTGTCATGATTTCTGCTGGAAATGCTGACGTGATGATGGTATTACCGATCTCTGGACTGGGTTTCTTCAGCTGAGATCAAATAAAACACTTTGCGTCTTCTTTAAGTTACAAACAACTCTTGTGTTGCCTTCACGTCCCCACTGAAATCTCACTGAAGAATATCAAACACACACACACACGCACACACACGTTAGTAGCAGCCTCCCATTGGCGGATGGGAGGTGCAGCACATAAGAACCCGCTAACAAAACAAAGTCAGCCTCTGGCGTAAAAGCTAACAGTAAGTGTTTGCTTGAGGATATAAGCACAACAAATATTGAATCTGTTGGTAGGAATCTCAGGTTTGGATCCCCTCGACACGACTCTCCGTCCCAGGCATTACGGGAAAGTTTCTACAAAGGTTATGAATGCAAATCTTCCATTAATCAAGTGGATCAGTCCATTAGGGTTTGCTGCTGCTGTCGCAGGATTTCTGCTGTTTCTAATTACAGATGATGAACCAGCACAATTAACACAAGTGCCCCTTGTAATGGGGTCTCTTTTAATAGTTAAGCATGTCTAAATATTTACCAGCTCGTAACAACCACAGCCTTTTCTCAGCACAAACCACCGCACTGACATTTACATTAAGCTGGCCGCTCAAGCTAGCAGTGCTAAATGGCCGTAAATCTCCACACAATCTTCCCAAGTTTGGTTTTCTTTATATAACTTTAGCTCATTTAGCTCATTGACCCTCTCCTTCTCATCAGCCTAGATGTTAATTACTTCTAGGTGTCCCAAACTATTAAAGGTTGCTGTTCATAAACATGAAAAACTCATTTCCCTCTATTGTATCATGGTTTCATGTTGTTATTGCGCTGATTGCCCTTATTATTCCTTTCTACTCACTAACAGTAGCAGACAAGTTGTTTAATTTAAAGCCTGGCAGAGTGAAACAAGCTCTGCACGTGTTAATATCGCAGTAATCTGCATCAGCAAATGCAGTTTTGAGGCAGATATCTGGTGGAAGAACTCTTCACTTGACTATTTTTACTTAACACGCAGTTTTGTGCAATTTTCTTACAAGATGTACAAGATGTACTGTACATTTCAGGGTTCAGGTCGATTTGGGAAGAATGTTAACAGCAGCTGGAAGCTCAAATATGTAGCTGTGAGCATTTCAGACCTTTGCTTCTAAAGTCCAACCAAGCGCAACACCCAAAACCTTGTTTTTGCTGTCAGAGCCCTGAACTTTTTAGCTTTAAATGTTGCACAGCGGCACGTCCAGGCGGTGGCTGGGCCTCCTCACGCCACAAAACTGGCACCAATGAAGAGCTGAAGCGTTTGAAGCCACATTTGGATGTTTTGTTCTCGCACTTTTTAACAAAATCAGGCTACAAACGCTGCAGCGGATCTCTGAGCTTCTAATATCACGTGCACACTAATTATTCAACACTGAGAGTCCTCCAACGCTCTGGGGACTAAATAGAAGTAAATCCCTGGAGTCAGAGGATGAAACACACACACACACACACACACACACACACATGGTTTTGTTTATCCACTCTGTTCTCAGAGGTTCTACCAAAGAAATAATTATTACTGTAATTGACAGTATTGTAGCTGTACTAGTTGTTGTCAGGGTAATCAGTTGCTATAGCGATAGTTTTAGCCATAGCTGCGGGTATTTTTATTTTTTTTTAAGTTAATCTACATTTCTTCCCTCGCCCAGAAATGCACCACTAACAAGCCCATAAAATGTGACAGTTGTTCTCTGCTGATGACTAATTAACCCAAATCTGATGTGAGTAAAACATTTTTGGAACATTAAAGTCACCTTTTGGAGAAAAAGACAGAAAACAGGAAAGCTCACGTTACCATGTTTTCTGCTTTTTCTGCAGTTTCACGGTTTTTTACAGTTTTCCTCTCTCGTGACCTTTGACCTGTGCCAATGACGGTGCGATTTCAAAATGCCGACGCGTCTCATCAGCCTTCCATGCATGTCTGTGTAAATGCTGGTTGTTTAATGCTGCTCCCGGTGACGGACGATGAAACGAGGCTGCCAATTCTGAGCCCATGGCAACAGTTAGACCAAATCTCTCCCTTGCGCCAAGGTCCGATTCCCACCAGCAGCAGCCGCTGTTGCGTGTTTTTATACCACGAAACGACCTTAAAAAACCTCTTAAAAAACCTCTTAAGTTTACAGAAATAACTGCGTTGTAGCGGGATAAGACCCACGAGGCCCCACAGGGGTCCGCCCACTAAAAGGACAACACGTGCCAGGGAATCAGCATTAAATGACGGTTTAAGTGCCGCGATTACCATCCCAGCCATCTGGGAGTGACGGAGCACCAGAAGGCTGCAGTAAAGACGGAACAGAGCATCAACTGAGATGTTGCTAATGAGACAGCAGATTAGTTCACTTATTTACATGTGAGGAGGTTTCGTTGTTGACGTGTGTTACTGTAAGCAGGCCACTGGAGGCGCTCTGCAGCACCCCGAACGCTCTCTGACGCGGCGCAGCGTCCTCCAGCTTTGCACCGGAGCACCCGTGAGGAGTGGGACACGGTGGGGTGTCATGCTTGCAAAAATAGGAAACTCCAAGTCATTATCAGCTTTCTGCTCCCGTGGGAACACAGCCCGCTACACAAGTCGTACATCATTTCCACCTGTGATGGAAAAAGAGAACATCCGGAGGAAAAGCCGGGGACGAGAGCACGGAGGGACGGTGGTCAGGGACTTCCGTCTACTTCAGCTCCGAATGGCAATGCTACAACAGACAAGAGATAAATAAAAAGCCCATCTTAGAAGAAAACAGAGTGAACGGCTCTGCCCGCTGTCTTTGTTCACCCACGTAAAACCACTCAAAGCGGCGGTGAGGACGCAGCAGGCGGGCGACCGGCTCAATACCACCTCTCTGTCTGATGCTGCAGCTTCCCACAGATTTGTGACAAAGCCCGGATCGACAGCTCTCCTCTGCTGCGTTTCAAACTTCTTTGTGGCCAAGAACATGTTTGTTTTATATGTGGTTGTTGTTGCCGAGGGCCTGCCAGTGCTGGTTGCAGCAGGTAATGAGGTAATCGTAATGACAATTAGCCAGCGCTATAAAAACAACCTGAAATTGTGATATAAGTCAAAGCAGGAGCCGATTAAGCGTGCATACTGCACGTCCACCAGAGGGGGTGCTGTTGCAATGCGATTGTTTTGAAAATAACTTTACTGTTGTCGAGATAAACCTCTACCAGGAGATTATAAAAGCATGTTTGCAGAAACCTGCCGCATCTGGAGGCTCCACCAGGATGTGTGGAAAAGATGGCGTGCTTTTTTTTACCATTTCATCTTGAGCATTAGTGTGAAATAACATGATTGTCTGCTGCTCCGACATCTACATTCCTTAGAAGCAAACCTGTGGCTGCCATTTCTTTTCTTTGACAAGTTTAGGACCATTGAAGTTTTACTAAAACACTCCAGGAATGCAAATATAAAAATACGTGCACAATCACAGAAAACAAGATCTAACCTTGATACAACTGTTCACACCCGGAGAGAGTACGAGGACAGATTCCAGACGAGAGCAACGACTCAAAGCCTGAAACTTGGCTGAGACAAGAGTTGTTCTGGCAGCAAGACAGAGGAAGAGGAGGGAGGAGATTTATACGAAACAGGAGGAAGCATCAGCCGAACACAATCAGACAATCAGACAGATGGGAGAGACGAGAGTACAGACAGGCGGAGGCACGCTAACAACACTGAAGACGCAACGCAGCCGAACTTCGCTGATTTAGATCTTTGTGTTGTGGCCAAGTAGCTGTTGATATTTAGTGCCTGTCAGAGGGGTGGGGCCGTGGGAGGAGGAGGAACACAGGAACGCTGTGAGGAACTGCTTCTCCAAGACGAGTGGAGATCAGAGTGTGCGTTATTACAGCAGGAGAGCGGGCCGTGTAGCTCAGCCACATTTGATCAGAGCGTTTCCTGTGATGGTGGCGGTGGAAGGTGCTGAAGTTGAGGAATCATTAAAAAAAAAAATGTCTTGCTGGCCAAAACCTAGGCACAGTTTTGAAAATGGCATGAATAAAATCTGCATCTTATTAGAGTCCTGCGCGCAGGCCCTGAGACTCAGGAGAGTTGGAATAAAAGCCGGAGATCAAGGCGGGAGAGGAGGCGTGATTCATGCATCATCGCGATGGAAGCCCAGAGAGCCACAATTCGCTGTCGAAGCAAGAACATCTATTCTTATCCACCCACCACTGGCTTAAGTGACGTGGAAGTTTGCGTTCTATCACAGCACTTGATGGGGTTAATAATGAAACATTGAAGATCTTTTCTAGTGCAAGCTGCAGGGCACGTCGCATGAAACGCCGCCCGTCGCTGTTTAACTCGCCTTGCACAGAGATGGGCCATTAGCCGTTCCCGAGCTCCGTTCTAGTGCAATATGAAGTAGGGTAAAAAAAAAAAGGCAGCATGTGCCTGAGTGCATGTGTGTGTTCGTGTGTGTGTGTGTGTGGAGGTGGGGGAGGCGGCATTAGTCCATTAGCACACCTGTGCTTGCACGCTAGCGTGGGTTCAGGTAGCTAAGTGCAAACAAATGAACGGGGATCCTTTCAGCGCAGGATTAAGTACAGCAGAAATGCGCCGCTAACTTGTGTAAATGGCTGAGGCACCTTGTTAAAGCCTCTCTGTAAACACACACAAACACACACACACACACACCACTGAAGTGTGCGAGTGGTGTGTCTACGAGGGTCACCCACAGAGCTCACCCACCCCCTCTAACAAGCTGCTTCATTCACATTCAGGCGTTAGCCTGCTCATAAATAAGTGGGTCTTTATTAGAGGAGGCGTCTTTATTAGATTTTTGTTACTTCTTTTTTGACTTGACTTTGACTTTGATAAAATACGAAGGTCAGTATCCTGAGAAAAGAGCTACAATTCTAACTACAAAAAGCTCAACTTTCTACATTGTCATCCAATTTTTTTTTTTACGTTCTTTTTGGATTTCTAAGTAAAATCGCTGAGAATTCTGACATTACGGCCTCAGTTTTCTTCAAACAAGTGTGCTTTTGTTTATAATAGATTCCTGCATCCTGCCTGTGTCTAATAACAACTGCTGAAAAGCTTCAAACTGAGTGGAGATCATAGGAGGATGGAACGTCGAGTGGTTGTTCAAACCGGTTAGAATCTGTCACTAACATTTGCCTCCACCTGTGAGCTAATGTGTTAGAACAGAGAAAAATACCGATAGGACGGAAGAGAATTAGGGAGCAGAAAGATGTGACTGAGAACAACGTTTCAGCAGTGATTTTACCGTCCGCTGAAGCACAAAACACTGAACTTTACATGAAATATTAATACCGAGCGGGAAAAAACAGGTTGATGGGGAAAATAAATGGATGAGAAACCCGATGGTATTAGTCACCACCTTTTTAATTAGTTCCTCCTTTCATTTCAATTCCTTGAGCTCCAGTCTTAGCTCTGGAGATGTAAACCTTAATTAGAGAATAACAATTATTGGAAATTATTGCCCATTACCTAATTGTTTAGGTTATCGCTGTAATCATTATTGCTCTTCACAGCTGCAGCAGAAAATTGGATCCACGTGAAATGAGTCAAACCCCCAGAATGCAAACAGTGACGTGCAGAAAATCCAGCTTGGCCTCAATTTACAGGAGCCCTGACTTGGATTTGAACTGGGATGAAATTGTGTTTCCCCGTGAGGCACAATTCTGACTAAATGGAAGACAAAGACAGCTTTCAGGCTCGCCTGCACGCGGTGAGGGATGGCCGGGTGATGTTCCGGGTGTTGTTCTGCTCCACGGACAGCTGGATCCTCACACTTCCTCCTGAGCTGGTGCCTGTTGGAGCCCCTCCCAGAGAAGGTGGAGGAGCCAGGAACTCTGATCTGATCAATCCCTACCCCCACCCAGCTGAATGTGGACGCTGCTGCGAGGGGAATGGCGTGCCGAGGGAAAGGCCACACACACACACACACACACACACACACACACAAGTGAGAGATTCCACACACTGGCCGGGAATCAAAGCCTGGGCTTCTCTGTTGGTGCCAAGGATGAAGAGGCATCAATTAAAAAGCAACCGAGTGGGTAGTTTTGCTTTAAACGTCCATCAGCTGGTTTTTTTTTTTTTTTTTAAGGCTTTGGTTGATTGTTTTGAACATCAACACGGAATTCTGGTGCTCATCTCAATCTTTCCTCACGCTTATCATGGCTGGTAATTGAGCATCCGTCTACCTGCTCAGGCAGATTCTGGGATGTTCATGCCTTAAACGCCTGAAACTCTCAATTATGATTAAATTATCAATCGAAAAATAGACGAGTATACGTGTGAAAGTCTCTTAAATATGCTGGAGCTGCATCTGTGTGAAACAAGGATGGATTTATAAAGCCATCAAAGGCTAAACTGTCTGGGGCCACGGCTGAGCCTGGTGGGCACCGGGACCCCGGGGAAGAGGCAGCTGACAGGCTGCCAGTCATCAGTCAAACAGAGAGCAGGTCACACCTACAGGCGGCGCAGTCCTCAGAGACCTGTGGAGACAAACCAGGCCCACGTGGAAGGGATTATTATTCCGCAGCTCCAGCTGTGAGGGCTTCCGAGGGATAAACGTATTTGTAATAAAGAACAAGCTGCACGTCCACCTCTCAGCGCCTGCAGGAGGCTGCAGCAGACAGGACACGGACGGACACGTTATCTCCACTAACACAGCAGAGGAGAGTCTCTCCATTTCCAGCAGCATCTCCACGAACGCTCGTCTGCATAAACCAGAAAGGATGATGCATCATCCCGCCGCGCAAGCGTGAGGCTGCGCCGGAGCTGCGACCTTTGCTGCCGGGGCCAGGAGGCGGAAGAGCCGCATTGATTCACCGCCTGTTTAATTAAAGCCTCATTGCTTGTTCAAAATAACACAAGCCCCCCTTCAGTAAACGACTTGGACTTGCTGCCACTTTTTTTTTATTCTGTTGTTGCTCTTTAAAGCAGATATTCTGCGTAAAAGGAACATTTGGTTATATCAGAAGAAAACGAGTATTTGTTAATGTGGCAGAACCTTAATTGTCTTTGAATCAAAGTGTCGGATGATCAGACCACTTCTAAACAGGAACGAGGCAAAAATTGGAAAATTGAGTCCCTTGACAAATTCAATCCGCTATGTGACAGATAAGAGAAAAAAGTCAGAGCCGGATTCTGCGAGCCCTGACTGTGATGGGGCTAATCGCAAGATTCGCACTGACACTGACACATTTATCGTCACTCTTTTGTGTGTAACTGATTATTTTTTGGATCGAGGGTTCCATTTTCTGCTGTTTGACGCGTTACATGCGCCAGGCTGCAGCGTGACGTGCTAGTAGAGCGAGCTGTGAACCGAGCTCGTAATTGCAAGTGCAGCAATAACAACACAGCGAAGCACTCGAGAGGCCCTGCTAGCTTCCAGGAAAACAGCGACGGTACAGGTGCGAGTCTTCGAAAATAACAGAGGGGAGCAAAACACTTCCTACACAGACAGTTTTATTTGAGGCTGGAATGTGGGCGTTTTTCTCTCCAGCTCCGAATCCGTGAAACGAAGAATAGTTTAGAGCTACGATAACAATTTGTTTGTTTCTCAGAGTTGCTATAGGAGCTGATGTTCAGGACGAGTCTTCCTGGGGTCTCTGCACTTCATTTTCTCGCGCTGAATCTTTACATACCTCCAAAAAGTGAAATGAGTGCTCATAAAAAAACAAGCACTGCTTATTGCAAGCTATTCAACAGCTTGGAGCCAGAAGTTCTCTGCAGGATCCATTCTGGACTTTTACTTGTGCTGCTCACCGAACGGCCGTCTGCTTACCAAATATGTATTCATGATTTATAAGAACGCCGTAATTCAGAGAAGCACTCGGTGGGGCCTGGCCAGCCCTTATGTATAAGGAATGAGAATGCAGGGCGGGAGCGATTCATTTTGCACCCTGTGGCTGAGTAGTTTACCCACTGCCATTCCTCTGACAGAGGGCCTATCTTCTGCCGAGCATATCGCAGGAAAAATGCTGGTCCATTTCCAGCTGTGCTTTGAGGAGTCTGGAAAGAACAGGGTCGAGAGTGCAGAGAGCGCAGGAGGCAATGGCGAAGACCTCGGGGAGGGTGTTCAGCCGGCTGCTCGGGGATCCTCTGAGACTTAGGTAGGAATTGCACATGCTCAGCCAAGTGGACACTGGCGCGGTCTCTGAGCGGAAGGGAAAGGGGGATTTCGCTAAGGCGCTTCAGGATTTTGCTAACTTTTGGGCGATTATGCAGGCAGAAGTGCTTGCAGCTTTTCTGCGAAGGAAAGAGGATGCGTTTGCAACAAAGCTGCAGCAACTCTGCTGGGTGACGTGTGTCTTTGTTTCGCTGGTCTTTAGTACCGAACGCTGCACCGAACTTTACCGTGGCCCAAGTCTGCGTCTGGACAGATGCAAATAAAACGGTGGCTCTGGTGGGAAAGATGCGTAACGTCGCCAGGTCGCGGCTGCATTTGCATTGATTGTTCCCAGAGAGGCCTCAGGGGAAGGCTCCTCATTTCTGGGCTAAATTTTGATGGATTCGAGACTCAATTTGCGACACGACAAGAAGCCTAAGTGAACGAAAACAACAGAAAAAAGCCCAAACACTGGCTCCGATGAGACAGCCAGCGATGGCTTGCCACGCCCCGCCGAGGATGTGCTGCTCACAGTCCAGCGACTCCATTCATCAAACCAGACAGAAAGACAGAAAGAGAGGGAGGAAAGAGCGCAGAAGTAAACAGAGGCTGAGAGGTGAAAGGGAGTGTTGCACGACAACAGCAGTGAGATTGAGTGTTTGGGGATGCGACAGCAGGTAGAGGAAGGTGAGCGCGAGAAAGACACAATGCCGGGGAAAGAGCATCGGGCGGAGAGAGGGAGGTATAGACACCAGCAAGGAGGCTCCTATTAACATGGAAATCGCTTCTCCTCCCAAACTCTCCACGGCTGACTGATGGTTTGGCAAAAGGAGAAAAGGCTTCAGCTCTTATTATTCTGTGTGAGGGGGCACAGTGCCAGGTCAGAAGAAAACGCACCGGGGGGAAAAAAAGAGGGACATTTTGTGGAGAGTCTCCTCGGCTTTTCTCTGGGTAAAGGACTCGAGCGTCGCCTCGGAAAGCCTGATAGAGTCACCTAATATTCACTGACGCCTTTTTTTATAGAGACGGGGAAAAAAAAAAAAGCTGTGGCTGTTTAATCAAGTTTTAAATTTCCCCGCGATGACAGAAGCAACGCAGGAGAAGTGCGCAGAATTCAGGAGCGCCTGGGGTTTTCAGCCCAGCATGTAGATCCGCTGGCAACATGCGTCTTGTGCAGGATGATTACAGCCTGATGAAGCTCTATTTGGCTGTTTTGTTTGCACAGGCCAGTAAAACGGGGAGCCGTTGGTGCAGATCCCTCACAGGACTCCATTGTGGCTCTAATAGTGTGGCTCCAGGCGAGGCCTCGTTTGTCTTTGTGTGTGTTCGTGCAGGGGGAAGAGAGTGAAAGAGGGATGAGAACAAAATGCCATGACAGAGAACGAGCCGGCTACTTTAGCAGTCACGCACCAGTCGGACAGACAAAAACCAACATTGCTATCGGGCAGCAGCAACACTCCCACAGAGTAAAAGCCTGGAAGAATCAATCCAAGCAGCACTCTGCGCCACCGCTGACCCTCGGGCAAAGCCTGATTGTGTTGTGTCGCATAAGAGGGTCATTTCAGCAAATGCTTTTCATGCCTCAGAGCTGCAGCCCACCCTTGGGTAGGCCATCCATACTTTTATTGCGTATTTACTGTATTCGCAGCAAAAACAAACACAGTTTATGTCTCAAACCGATCACAGCAACAAAAACATGGTAAATTCTATTAGAAACCTGTGTGTGTATATTTGGGCATTTAAAATGAGTGCAAATCAGCTTTTTTCCATCTGAAATTGAAAGACTGGAAGCGTGTTGACCTCTCACAGCTAAAAACCTTTTTCTGACTGATTTTAGACTAGACTTTCCCCAGATGGAGCTCATTTCGAGTCTATCTGGGACATAGTTTTGGTTGCAAGGAATCTCCCACTTACACGTGAAGCCATCAAAGGAGGGAAACTCCATGTTTGGAACGTCTCATCAGCGCGTGATAGGAGCGCATCTTTTCCAGATACGCTCCTGGTCTGCAGGTATTATTTCCAGGACTTTTCCTCACAGATTTCCTGCTTTAATAATGTTTCTGTGTTCATCTAAGCCATGAGCTCTGGAAGCTGAGTGACCTTTCTCCTGTCCGAGCTCGTTTCTCTGGGGTCTTTTTCCTCATTTCTCTGCCATAGTCACGGCAACATAAAAGTCCCATTTTCCTACGTGCTGCTATGAGGCTTGATATCTGGCAAACATTTGTGGAAGAATTAGGTCCATATATTAGACCTAAATATAATCTTCATTAAAAGACAAACGGTCAAAGTGAAATACTGGATTCTTTTATGAAGCAGCTTTGAAAAATGTGGTTTAAAGAGTAAAGGGAACCCTGGAATGGGCTGCTGACCTCTCAAGCTTTATTGCTGCTTTTGTGAGGGCTGGGGTACACTTCTGTAGATCAATGAATGAATGAAAACACAAACTCCAAAGAGTTTAAAAATACCAAGAACAGAATAAAAAGATCAGTGAACATTCAGTCTGCTTTAATCTCCTGTTTGGTATTAAAATGTGCAGCTTAATTTAGGATTTATTTGGCCTGTGTTAGAGGGAATATTCTATAAATTCTGTCTTTACGCACAGAGATCACGACAGACTCCAATAACAATTCACACTCAGTATTTTTGCCTGTAAACTTGTCTTTTTCATGTTCGATACAGAAACATTTCTGAATATATAGAGAGAAATAGACACATCTGACTGCATCGCAGCCTGAAACCTGCCTCAAATAATTTCCCAGCGTCCCATCAGCTCTGTACGAGGCCATTTTCATCGAGGCTGATTATCACCGCCGCCGTGAAGCCATTAACTTTACACTCTCCTTTTTTTCGCCCCCCCATCAGCCCAGTTTTTATCCCTGCATCCTCTCATCTCCCTCCTTCACGCTTTGCTGGACTTGGCCCCAGGACTTGCTTTCATGCATTCTAAAGAGCGCCAGGCTTCCCTGCTCCGTCGTGCCAGTCCGAACAATGGGGAGCGTCAGCGCGTGGGTGGCGACCACTGGACGGGACGATGGGATGCGGCCAGACCAGTCGTGCCTCTGCCTGAGTCCCTTAACTCGGATGAATCCATTATAAGTCTGCAAATGCACATTATGCATGCCATTTCACTGAAGACATCATCAGTGGCCTGTTGAAGGGGACGGACGCTAGTTTCAATATGCATTCGATTTTACTGAATGTGATGCGACTGTTAACTAGGATGCATCAGGGAGCAAACACTGGTGTCCACTCAGTCTAACTGCATTTATTTCGAACATCTTTTTCTATTTTACACAGTAGGTTAATCTTACTCATTTATAATCTAATTGCTACACTGAATGTGTCAATTATCACCTGGTTTCTGGTGACAGTGGGGTGGGATGTGAGATTTCTTATATACCTGAATAAACCTGAGATCCTGAGTGAGAGTGGGCACCAGGCGTGTGTGCGTGTGTGTGTGGGTGTCAGGAAGGTGTCTGTCTAAGTCTGTCACCTGTCTGCCTCACCTCTGACTCCTGATTCATGTCTCAGAGGCAAAACCGAAATGAAATCTCAAAGCGAGCGTGCCGGCTCAGCCGCTCGTCTCACACTGTTGTTTTTTTCCTCTCCCTCCCCATAAAGGAGGTAATACCTCATTTATCCATCCTTACTTTCATTAAGTTTCCAGCTGTGGACCATTTCCCATTAAACACAACACAGGAAGTCGCCGTCGGTGCTGAAAACGTGACTGCGCTACCTTTAAAGCTAATTAAAGGAGCTGACGTAGGAAATATTCCTGTGGGTTTGGTACCACCGTTTGGGGGAGAGCAGCGAAATATCACTGAGCAACAACAAAAATATGTTTACTAAAGCGTAAAACGAACATACATCTGTTTATCTCCTGCTGAACAGTCACGCTCAGAGTAAAGGCTTTACTCTTCAGAGAAATGAATTAATAATATTTACGACCGACTCCTCTCTCAGCTACTTCCTCCATCTTTCCCCGACTCGCTGCTGTTTCATCTCCGTGAGGTTTAAAATGACTCCGATCTTATCAACAAGTCACCTGTCAGCCCATCCATCTCTGTGGACTGATGGCTCCTGCAGCTGTTTTATTGGCGAGCCAAGGTTGTTTGGGAAGTACATTAAAAAGACGAGGACGAGCTTCTGCGTCTGGTCCCCGAGCAGCTCTTCAAACAGGAAACCAAACTTGGCAAAAACGCTGATTAATATCAGTTGGTATGTAGACTAAGAGGTCCACAACATCACAGCCAAGGCTGGATTAAGGAAAAGGGGAAATATTATGAAAAAGACTTGAAGGCTTGAAGAATATTATTGTGGGAATAATCAACAGACTGAATGTAAAAATGAATAATTTCTTTACTGCTTTAGTTATAGTTATTTTCCCAAAACTTAGGTTTGTGTGTGACAGGTGAACAGAATGTACAAAATGTTGTTTTATGAAAAGAAATAAGTGAAGAGAAAAACCTGAAAGGGAGCATTGAAAAGAAAAAAAAGGGCACTTTAGGTTCATTAGCATGACAACAGCTTGGTGAATGCATTTCAGCAGCATAGAAAAACGCACGTGTCAAAGACAAATCAGAGAAATACAACAGATGAAGGACAGTTCCAACTGTCTATTATACAGCATTGTCTTCACAAGTGCCGGGCAGTTGCCATGGATACATTGTTTCTAGTGCACATGAAACCACAAACCATCCACTTGATAACAACAGAGGTGAGACGTCCTGAGAGCAGTTTCCAAAAGGTCATAAATGCATCAGTGTGTACGTGAAGGTCTGATGGTTAAAGGATCCAGCCGCTTTATTTTAACCAACGGTGCAAGAAAACCAGATGATTGCAACAATCTCATCATTATTACGAGCTGTGTTCCTGCGCTGGGATGAATTCCACAGCGCCCAAAGTGACTCCACGCGCAGCCTGCGCTCTAATGGACAGCAAAAGCCGGACTGGGACTGTGGAATTACTGTCGTTTTTGCTTTTTCAGGGTTGTTTCTCCACCTTTGTTCTCATTTGAGCCGACTTGCCTAGCGCTTCCTTTGGCGGCGGCGTGGAAATTAAAAGGTGTTATTTGTATTCAGTTTTGTTCCTGTTGAGAGCCGCGGAAGCCACGTTGGAGGGAAAATTAACTAACCACGTTTGCTGCTTTTATTGAAAAGGAAGTTAACAGAAAATATAATTTGCGCGACAGCAGAATTCTTTTACTTAAATGCAATCATCCTCATTTATTGTGTGTATCTCTCTACCTGCCTGTAATTCCCAAACTTCACACAGGAGAGGGAACGCTTGCTAATATATTAACTGGTCCTCTTATTTTTGGGTACAGTGGAGCCGAAGCGCCGGTGTTTATTCCAAAGACAATTCATCTCTGAGTCCATACAGCCATAAATTATTCAGCTACAGTAAAGATGGAAAATATGGATGAATAAATGACGTGGAATCAAGGGTATGAAATTCCATATCAGCCATATTAAGATGCTGTATGTGATATGAAAATACCAGCGTCTCAGTGTCCCCCTGGATTACTTTAGAGGAAGGCGGTCAGCTACGCCGTTCCTGGAGCTTTGCAAAAGGAAGTGGATAATTCCAGATGTAATTTCATTCTTTCCACGCTTGTTTATGTTCAGGCAATTAGCAAACCACATATCCCACAATGCCTGGTCATAACTGGGAGCTGAATCAGGAATTTCCCGTGGAAGCTATGGAATCTGGTCGCTTTGTTAAGCGAGGGACAAAATTGAATTGGCTCACGTTAACGACACGTTAATGTAACAGGAAAAGCCCCCTTTCTCCCTGGACGACAAACATCTATAATCACAAGCATCTGCACAATATTGTGTGCAAATATCTGACATCTCCAGATGTCCCAAAAGCTGCCACCTTTGGAACGTCAATTTCATATGCATGAAAGTGAAATGGCAGACATTCCTGGAGCGCTCGCAGCGCTGGACCGCAGGAATGATGCATTTCAGATACATTTGGAGCACAATGCAGCTATGCCATTTGGTAATGACACCCAAAGGGACGAGTGGTTACTGCAGCACGATGATATTTCACTTCCCCCCTTCATCATTTAACCACAACGCAGCTACAATCGGCGCGACAGCCTACTTTCCCTGAGCTGCAGGCTGCACTTCCTCCTCTGGGGGAGCAGAAATCCCTTGACAGGATTCAAAATCATACATGCAACAAACCCACTTAGGTCCTGGAATCATGTTTGGGCGGAGAGAATACTGGGGCAGCGTGAAAGATGCGGCCCACGCAGCAGGACCACTGGGCCCCTGTTTCAGCTGTAATGTGGACGTAATGTACCTGCCTCCTGCGCCGTAATCTGCTCTCTCTGCTAAGTGCCACAAAGAAAGAGCAGCACTGACCTTGGGAGGCTGGATTTGGAGAAAGCCTTTCCAGAAACCTCGGCGTGTAATTGAGTTGAGCAGCCGGGTGGTCGGCTTTGATGCTGCACACACGAGGGAGAGAGACGGGAAGGTGCAGATGTAGCCCAGCCAGGAGACAAACACGTGAGGGGAGGCATACGTGAGCAACAACGCTAGCGTTATGTACGGACGTAACATGGTGGGAAACAAATTCCTTCTCTTTGGAACAGATATTTCACAAACCCATTAAAATGTAGATGAATGAGTGTTTCTAAGAGTTGTAAGGAATGAAAGGAGCAGACTGCCCACGCTGGTTTTTACCGCATAAAGTCTGATTCGTGTCTCGTTTAATAGTGATAAAAACTGATGCTCTTATAGATGGAACATATCAGGTGTCCGTCGAGGTAAAAGCACGAAGCTCGACTGGCACCAGCTAGCATCAAGTCATCACTCAATAAACTCTGAGCACAAACTTTCATCTGCATAATTATCTCCATCTGTGTCTGCAGCCATGATCCATAAATCCCAGCAGCAAACAGACTCCGCACAAGTTTAAAGTCATCTCGACTCAGTGAAAATGAACAATTCCATATGTAACATCTGTGAAGACCAACACACTAACGTGCTCGGATCATAATATGTGGCGCTAGCCGATATCTAAAAAAACAACAACAAGCTCCCCCTGCTGGTTCGCTCGAGGAGGAAAAACAAAGGAACTTTTATGAAGCTGAAGCAGGAAGCAGTTTTGGTGTCACAGAAGCACCGTGGGTCTGAGGTACCTCTCGACGCTGCTCAACATCTGGCTAACTGTATTTCAAATTTTCACTTCTGCTACAGTGAACAGATGATCAGGATTAAGCCTCAGCTAGCCTGAGACGGGTCTGAGCTCAGCCACGAGAGTATCGGTGCTGAAGCAGGAGACAGTGAGCACATCTGGAAACAGAACAGGACTGAATTTACAGCGCCCAGTTTAAATGATCAACATATGGACCAAATACAGTACCAGGATATCAGCGGCACCATCCGATTCAGTGGAAATTAAACTCTGCTTAATTCAAGCTTGGCTGAAAGGCAGTAATTGTGCTGCTGTTAGAAACACACACCTCACTGCCTCCGGCCAGGAGAAGTTCTCTGACTGGTTGTTTTTCATGTGAAATTCCTTTTTTTGTGATATGACCTTGGTTGCACTTTGGTTTTGGCTCTGTGAAAAGGAAAAACGTGCCGTACGTTAGCGACACGGTCTGAGCGATCTGCCGCTCTGGCCTCCAGTAATCACACATTTGGTGGCTTTTCACGCTGCTTCTCCTCCTCATTCACAAACAAGCGTTAATGAAAGAAGCCTCACGGGCTTATTTCGATAAAACATGAGAAAATTCAGCCTTTACGGAAATCACTGCAGCTCTTTGCAACAAGAAATGTAATAAACTCGCAGCAAAACCATTAAAGGGCGATACCTTTGAGATAGAGGATGAAGCCACCGACTTTGGAGGATTCTGCAGCTTTATGTATCAAGAGCAGCGCTCGTGCACAGAGAAAGCGCTCAGTTGTGTTCAGATAGGACAACTGCGTCTAATAATTCATCTAGCTTGCATAATATTCATGCTGAACAGCAGCAATTATGCAAATGAGTCACTTGACTCAAGTTTCCACTGATCTGACAGTATTAAACCAAACGAGTTTGGCTGCATGCAACAGGAGACACCAACACGGGAGACGCTCCTCCCCCCGCTGCTCTGAAATAAGTTCACTTAAGAAGACAAAGAATAAGGAAGCTAAACATTCCCGCAGACTTATTTAGGAGGCCAATTAGGTTGGCCCTGTCGGATTATGTCCCGTAATCCGAACGCACCGCTGGAATTGGCAGCAGCTGATAGATCCCGGGCTGAATGTTTGATGAGGCACTTTGCAGCCCTGCAGGAGTCTCCGCTGCCAGATTACGGCTGCGAAAATCCTGACAGGGGCTGCAGGTCAGAAAGGTCTGCTGCCTGATGGTGCAAAAACAAACTCCCAGTTTATGCTGGAACGCCAGAGAGCTCCAAACGCACACAGTCAAGTAGTAAAAGCCCCTCCCGAGCCTCACTGACAGCCCCCATCAGCAGAGCATTATCGCACCATGTCACAGAATAATTCCTGTTCTGCCCCGTCTCCTCTCGACCCCCCCACGGCGGCGCCGGCAGAATAACACTCACTCTGGGTGAAGCGTGGAGGGTTGTCGTTGACGTCGCTCAGCTTGACGGTGACGGTGGTGGTCCCGGACAGTCCACCCAGGTGTCCCCCCATGTCCTTGGCCTGCAGGAGCACCAGGTACTGGTCCTGGGTCTCCCTGTCCATGTCGGGCACGGCCGTGCGCAGAATACCTGCGAGACAGACGAGGCGTTTAGCTAGTAAAACCGTTATTTTTAGGATTTCTACCTACTTATATCGACAGACAGACATCTAATTGTCCACATTTGCGGCTAATAAATGATTTACTACAGCAGCACTGCCAGAGAACCTGACTGAAATGGTCGAGAGTCACAAGCTGAATCACGATGGTGAATTATAAGAACACGTTTCTTTTTCTCCAGGAGAATATTTCCTACCACTTACTACCAGTCATTTTAGCTAGCAGCTAAAATGGTTCATGGGGCAAATTATGTAAAATACTTTTACATAAATGGAGTTTTGTGTTGTTCTGTTATGAATATGAGAAGGAAAATAATTGCATATTGTGTTATTTTGTGCTGGAATGCAAGTAATTTTAAGCTATTCAGCACTGAACCAGAATAACTGATGCTCACGGACAGAAATCCGGGTCGGTTTAAATTGGGTAATTTTCCGAATAAACTCAACTTTCCTCTGTTTTAATACATGATTACTGATGTCATTACCAATAATCAGCGTTGTTACAGCATTGTTAATGATACTTATGGAAAAATACTTGAATATTTAATCCTGTAGCTCAGTCTGAGCCTTTCTGAAGTACTGACAGGACACCTTGTTGTTGATATTCTGTGATCATGGCAACGGTGATGAGGAGGTAGAGGTTTATGGAGGGGAAAAAAAAACTACTGCAGAGTACAAAAGTCCCATAATTTAAAAGCAACCGTAACTGTGGCCGTCAAGGCGTCTTCATTGCGATGATGGAACTGTTGCTTTTGCCTCAACATAAACGGCTGCTACAGACCGTCATAAAGCTGTCGCAGCTCATCGCTCACCATCGGAGGCCGAGACAAAAATCAAGTTGCTTTCATAAAGGAAAATCTTTCACGTCTAATTGACGGATCAGCTTCTTCTCAGACCGCAGAAGCTCTCCAATCCCCTCTGAAACCTGCGGGACGGCGTCGGCCCGCAGCCTCATCCGGCTGGAAACATGACTGCTTTCGCTGATAATCTGACAGCTTTTCTGACATTTTGGGAGACACTCAAATTCCATTTGACAGCCAAAATTTATTACTTAATGTCCCATTTGACACACACACACACACACACACGCGCGCGCGCGCAGGCACAAAGATAAATCACCCACCGCTGACAGGCAGACATGCTGACGGAGCATAAAATCCCATTCTGCCTCTCTCACTCTTCAACAGCACCCAAACGCAGCGCTCGCAGCCATCGAACATCGATCACCTGCTCTGTGTAAATGACCTCGTTCAGCCTCACCTGATCGGGAGGTGCGGGCTGCCCTCACAGCGCGGGGTGAGTCACGCCGAACGCTGGCTGTTCTGAACGTTAACAAACAAGCGGGCAGGAAGACACCGCATGTGTGAGTGCCTGATCAGAGGTCGGAAGGAACCCTTTGGGAGCAGACATGTTTCGACTGCAAACGCCGGCCAATCGGCGCCGGGGGGGAACACAGGCTGGGATCATACGTCCCAATTAGCATTTCAGAAACGCCACGGCTCCGTTGGCTCGCTGCAAAGGTCCTCGTACGTCCACGCAATCAATTACTGAGGCTGGGTGAGCAAAGCACAAGTGGCGACCACCCGTGACCCACGTGGGCCGAACGAACGCAGCCACATGCAAATAGAAACAACTTCAATCACAGAAAATAACGGCAGTCAAAACAAAACCCAAAGCATCAGACGTTAAAAAAAAAAACAATCAGCGTTGTACTTCTGCCTCATTCCACTTCTGACACCTCTTTTTCTGGTTTTTGCTTGGTCTCAACGCCAGGTCACACTGACAGAAGGCCGTGGGAGTCGCCGAGGGAGGCAGAGGCCAACACTCACCCGTCTGCGGGTCCACAGAGAAGTACTGCTGGCCCTGCACCAGCGTGTACACCAGCTTGGCGCTGTTTCCATAAGTTGGGTCATCGGCATCCGTTGCCGTCACCTGGATTATAGACGTGCCTGAAGGGAAGAGAGGTGGAAGGAAGGGAGAGAGAGTAATAGACAGAGAAGGAGAGAGTGGAAAGAGAGAAAAAACAGGAGTCAGACGGCAACAGGAAGCAGCAGCACTTTAAGAGCGTTAAGACACTTTGGATCAAGTCAGACTTTCCACGTTCAATCTCCTCCTGACGACCGCGTGACTAATATTTTATTCACCACCCTCTCGGCTCCAGCCCACTCCTCTCCTGCCACTCATCTTCCTCAACCCCCACCTCTCTCAATTTCCTGTCTCACTTCGTTTCTCTTCCTCTATGTCTCCGGTCCCCTTTAGCGCCGTCTCTCAGTGGGACCAGCTGCCTCCTCATTGGCCTCCACGTCCCTCCACCATTTCTGAGGAGGCGTTTGGTTTTAAATTGTTGGGGAAAAATTTGAGCACCGGATGGAGGAAACACATTCCGTAGGCAGGGTTTTCACATTTGTCAATACTGATGTGAAGGTGCGGTCGTGGAACAGCTTTTCCAAATGGAATCGGTGTCAGCCAGGATAAGAAAAAAGGGGGATTTATGGGGCGGCGGTAACTTTATTTCTAATCAAAGCCATGACAAAATCATTACAGAGAGGAGAGGTGAGGCAGGGGGTGGTGCTTTGATAGAAGAGGGAGACCTGAGGGACTGTAGAATACATGTCAGTCGTTTTTCCTTGGATTTGAAGCTGTGGACGCCTTTGTCAGTGTCGCAATAACAAACTGAACTGCAGCACTTCCTGTCTGCGGTTCCAAGCCCTGAACCGGGGCTAACTCAACCCAGAACCTCCCTCTGCTTTGTTTGAGCAGACGTGAGCAGAGGCCATAGGTCGACTCACGTGATAAAAGGAGAAAAGTGTTGCTCTGACAGTGAAAAAGGAATCACAGCCCAGGGATCAAACGCTCCGGCTCCGAGGTTGACGCAACAAGTACGAGGCGGAAGCAACAGCATTGGTATGCGACCCGTCAGCCACGTTAGCAGCCAGTCACACTCGGCTTGGATCAAATATTCAGAGCGCCGCACGCCCGTCTGGGCCGCTGCTCCCGCCATCAGACATGCACATCAGTCTGTGAACGAGCCAACGTAGAAAAAAAAAAAAAACACATTCTGACATTTAAGACTGACTCTCAAGGTGAAACTTTAGACGTCGTCCACCCAGATTACACATCTGGTGAGATGCCGGGGACAACGGCAGATGATGCTGGTGAAGGAGCAGGCTCGCCACCACCCTCCTCCACCCTCCTCCACAGAGGTCGTTATTTATTCACAGAAAGTTCTCAGCGTCTGACCTCAGACCAGCGCGACGCTCCCAGCTAGTTTAACGGTGAATTATTTCAAATGATTTTACCTAATAAAGACTTTTCCTGAAAGCAGCATTTAGTGTTTCTAAAATACAAAAGTGCTCTCGAAGGTGGGACCCACTCTAACGGGGAAGATGGGGGCTTAAATGGAAACTGGTTTACCCTTGTTACAGACGGCTGTTCTGCAGACGTGCTCTGAATTAGAAGAAACTCAGTCCTGTTGAGGTTTTACTGAATTATGAGTGTGAAATGTACTTCCAGCCCACCTCTGCTTCTGCTTCACTGACACCTGCTCGTGTTCATTCTGTTCTCATCATATATTAAAACTAACTAAAAAAGCACTTTTCACGTTTTATATTCATCTCTGCAACGGATCACATCTAACTACGGGTTCAGGCTAATGGCTGCTGAAGCTATCAGTGATGCTAAGTTAAGGTAAATAGGAAAACACTGAAAGGTAAACACCACTGCATGAACGCAGAGGTAGTAAACAGCGACAGATGTTTCTGTTTACGGCCTCTTTCCTGTCTGTGTATGCTGAAATCTGTGTACGTGCGTGTCCAATGCAGAGTCCTTCCTCCTCTGTGAGATCCTGTTTTATCAGTTTGTTTTAGGTTTATCTTTGGATGGGATGTGACTAATTCACATTTTTACCTAGAAACCTTTGAAAGGTTCGGCTCCAGACATCTGCTGTGGATATGAAGTATTTATTTTGGAGGCTCCGCTCCACGGCTCCAGCTGGGGACTCCCTCCTGCCAAGTGCGGGTGCGAGCTCGGACGCGGAGTGAAGGTGCAGGGGAGTTTGAACAGCTAATTACGAGGGGAAAAAAGACTGCAGCCGAGTATGGAAACGAACCTTTTATCATGCGGAGCAGCGGCTCAGGTGGAGTCAGGGGCAGGTTTCGGTTATGGTCAATCATGTCAGCGCCTCGACCTGTTTACAAGCAGCAAACGTTTTCCTAACGAGCAAAGAAACCCGCTCTTCATTGGAGAGAATCCCACGGAAGCGACACGGCATGCACGCCATGAATATGAATGGAAAATTTCCTTCTCGCTCTCAGAAATGGGAGCTGTTTTTCTCTCAGCTGGTCTGGAATCTGGCGCTTCTTTGTGTGCTCGAGTGATTAGATTTCTTTGTGTGGAGTTACGCAATCCAAAGTGCTCCAGTTACATTAAATTATGATGTAACAAACTCCGGAACATCTAAATGAGAGTTATCCTTGTGAATTCTGGGATTATTTTTCTAGACGGGGGCACTGTGGAAAATACAGGCGTCTTAAAAATCCTGAGATTACAAACACTTTATAAAGGAACTGAGCGAACATCTCAGATCTACTCTGATCTGAAGTCATCACCAGATGTCTGAACACCTGTTTTTAACCTGGGTTCACGTCAAGGAACGATGAAGCAGGTTTCAACGTGGGATATCAATCACAAAATATTAATTGACCAAACTGTGGTTGAAAGCCTCCACAGAGTGGGATATCAGCTACGGGCCGAGGAGCAGACTCCTGTTCTGGCCGTCAGAGGGGCAAACCATGTGAAACCAGCCTGAAGCCCCGGCGCTCTCTGCCCAGCCTGTTTCTTAAAATGGCATGCATGCCCCCGGAGAGAGAACAATGTTTCTCTTTGACTTGCATCTCCGGAGGTGGTGAAAATGGGCCATAAAGCGAGCCGACGTTACGATCCACAGACACGAGGACGAGCTTCGGCCTTCGGTCACTTCAGACCTAATAAGATTCTAATAAGATTGTTGTGATCAAATTGCAATTCATTAAATTTAGGATTTAGCTTCAAGTAGTATAAGCTTTTACTCCATAAATGAAATAGTGCTTGAGTGGAAAAGCAGTTAAATTTGAATAATAACAAGTATGATTATTCCTGGAACACTTGGAGAGCCAGGGGAGGTGCGTTCGTTTCTGCCTGCGTCTCACTGGGGAGGATGGTGCACGTGTTGGAGACTGGAAACGGAAACGTCAATAAAACATCTGTTCTCTGGCAGAACCTTCTGCATAATGACGATAATCATAATCATATTATCACTGTAATATTAACTCAAACTGCATAATTACATCCTGCTCTGCTGCCGCACCGCTCCGACAGGTGTTTCATCAAGGAGAGGAGAAGTTTCCATGGTTCCTACCTCCATCTGTGACAGTAATATTTCAACTCATCCGCTCGTCTCCACTAGAACAGTTCCTGCCTGCGCTGCATCTTCATCTGTATCCCATTTGGGGGGGGGGGGGGGATTTTCACGCGCCCGCATCCTCCAACAGCAGCCGTGAAATTCCCTCTGTCTGCTCCAAGCACACGGGGATGCAATTTCATGGCAAAAGAATAATAAAAGTGAAAAGTGCCGCCTGGCCAGCCTCTTGCTGACACACAGAGTGTGGACGTGGTACATTTACAGAAGAAAAAGGCCTAAATATAAAGAAACCCGGGCAGAAGCTGTACTGGGTGAGCTTCTGGTTGACTACACTACGTTCCAGTCTGCGGCTCTTAGCAGAGAGGAACCGTTTCATTTCCTGGCCCTCCAGAGAGGCTAAAATGATCTATTTTAGTATCGATTCGATTATTTGTTCATTATTCTTTTGTGGTTAGCCCCTAAGGATGCCATAACTCCGTCCTTGAAAGGTCTGGTAATGTTCTGCATCTGTTCTCTTCCCGTTTTTCCTGGAAATTGTCAGCACTTCCTGGCCGCTGGGCGGTTTTCCTGGAGGGGCCGTAAAGGTGTGCAGAAAGTCCCTCAGGAGGGGGGCCACGAGAGGCTTTTTATTAACACGTCAAACAGACGCGCGTCGTAAACCCCGAACAGGTTCGACTCTCTTTTACTTTATTACATTTCTGTTTATTAGCTGCTGTAATTTGGAACGTGCTTGAAGCAAAGACGTGACTTGGGCTGAATATGTTATTAGTTTGGAAAATAAAATTAAAGACGCCGCGTTCTCAGTGTGGGGGATTAAAACTGAACGCAGACGGCTCTGGATGTCGACACTCTGCTCTTTACTGCGTTATTTAATACTGTCCCTGGTCTTTTTTACTGTCTAATTTTAAGCCACTAACCCTGAAAACTGTGTTTTTTTTATATAACTGTGTCTAAATGAGCAACAGTGAGGCTAAATGGCCCAGAGAGAAGCTGTTTATGGTTGAGTGGAAGCAGGTCAGAGAAAACCTCGACGTGGCCTTTCCGTTAGCGTTCTGCTGTTGAGACAGAACAACCTTGAACCGGGGTGGATGGCGTTGAGAGCCGCGGCTGGCTTCCTCTCCCGTCGTCACATTCATTTACACACCGCTTCCTCGCACACTCCACTTTGTATTCTAGAAACCATCCATCCAACATGTATCGAACTGACTGAAATGGAGCATTTTTAACATAAAACATCCATTTACGACTCCATTCTGATCAACCGTGATGCAGCGTGAGCGGAATGCTAACAGGCAGTGATGGAGCCGTTTTTAATGGCCCACAGTGAAAACAGAAACTGTTCTATTATTTCACGCCAAAGTGCTGCTTAAACGCTGTTTTTGATAAAGTTCCAGCACCTCTGTGAGAAAAACCTGTGACCTGACACATTTTCTGCATCGTTCCAAACGTCACAGTCTTCCCACGCAAAGCTGCCACTGTGATATCAGAGACGCAGAATAAAACACCTGCAGACAATTTGCCCCTCTGAGATGGACATAATAAAGCACGGCGTCTGTCCGTGGTCAAAGCGGACATCCATCTTCCTGCGGAGCTCGACAGCAGCATCTCGCTCGTGCTTTATTCTTATTTACCAGCAAACGCGTAAAGGTGCTGCAGCCGACAAACAAGCGAATGGAAGGAAGCTCTTTTCTAGGATGTTGGGATTATTCCATGCTCTCTAGTTAGATCAATCGGAAAACGATGGAAAGACAGAGGAAACGTGGCAAACACCAGTTTGTAATGCACAGTTGGATTTGTGTGCATATCCTGTCGTCTTCCGCGGCTCAGATTAATCTGAATTATTCTTTACAGCAAAATAATCCGGACTGAGAAGAGTTCAGGTGACTCCGCCACCTGAAAACCTGAACCCCCATTTTAAATCCAAAAAAAGAATCATTTGCAGACACGCTGGATGAAGAATGAAATGGTCAGACGCTATCTGTCCTGCTCTGTCGCCTCCTTTTGTTCCAAATGTTAAATAAATCAATCACGTGGGTGTTAAACTCATTATAGCATAATATATCTTTTAATGGCCACAGCCGCTGTAACGGTGTCGGCCCTCCAGTGCTCTGGGACTCGCCTGTGACACAGCGGCGTAATGGGAAGTCAATGTTTTTCTGCCTGTGAGACGCCAGCAGAGGCGGCAACAGCAGCAAATTGCCTTTGTAAAAGAGCGGGGGTGGGGGCGGAGGGGTGGGGGGGGCGCACGTAGGGCAAGGCGGTGTGACGACAGGGCAGAAAATGGTGACTGCTTTGGGTGTCGCAGAAAAGTGGGATTCTACAGTCACATTATAGCACATAAAGACCCGACCACACACACACACGCACATACACACACTGCAGCAGTACCTATGTTGGCCATTTCGGGGACGGTGGCGCTGTAGGGCCCCTCGTCAAAGACGGGCGGGTTGTCGTTGATGTCTTGCACTCGAATGATGAACTGTGATGAAGGCTCCAGGGCGCGGTCCGTCAGCCTGTCGGTGGCCGTGGCTATGAGTCGGTACTCATCCTTCTCTTCGCGGTCCAGCGGCTTGGTGACGTGGATGTTACCTGTCTTCTCATCTATCACGAAGACCGAGCCCGCTCCCTCGCCTCGGAGAACATATTTAGTGCGTCCATCATTTCTGTCCATGTCGGTGTGGAGCTGCAGACAATGAAAGGAGAGGAAATTTGGGGTGGGGAAGGGGGGAAAAAGAGGGAAAATATGTATATTAAACGGATGTTTGACAGGAAAGATTGGAAAAGACAACAGCAAAGGGCTGCGTTTTGTATTTAGAGTGAAGAGAGAACACACAGATTATCCTCTGCATAGCCCCGGGATATTAAACTCACACACAAAGAACTGGAACAATGCCTCCTACAAGAACTCTCACATACATTTCCCACGTAGCAGCACTGAACTCTGCTCAGGCTGGTTTTCAGGTGGAAGCATTTACCACCACATACAGTTCCAGCCTTTGGGAAATACGTTTCAGCAGGGAAAGGCAAACATTTAACCAACACTCAGCTTCATCTTCAGCTGTGCAACCACAGAAAGTTCCTTCGGTGCTGCAGAGTCAACCAGCCACCCAGGAGGGATTTATGAATCTTTTATCACAGCTCCACCGTTAGCGTTACACAGCTAATGTGCTAGCATGTTACGTGTTTCGAGTTTTCAATTTAATCATGTAAACTGCTACACAAATTAGTCATTCTGAATCACATCACTCATTTTTATAATGTCAGTATATATATATATTTATTTTTTTTATTCCAAGTGCTCGTACATCAGATCAATGTCAGAAGTCAATACAAACGCAGCGTTTCTGCCTGATGACATTTAAAGGACAGCAGATAAGATCTGACAGCGTCTAGTGGTTAGAATTCAGATAGCAGGAACAACCGTCCTCAACCTTTTCCCTGCAGCGGCTAGTTCCTACAATAACAATGTAGATTACTGATTTCGGACAGTAGCTGGTCACAAAAGTCCAGCTGGGCCTTCAGACATTCCAGACTCATGTCTGAGTTCCTGCTGTGAGCTGCAGGTTCCCAGAACTCTCCTCTCTCAAAGCCTCTTCTCATTTCAGGCAGCAGCTGAGTCCAGCGTGCTCACTGGGGCCTCGCAAGGCCCGGGATATTTAATAAGGCACCAAAACAAAGGAATAATGAACAGCAGGCCTTTCAATTATTCCCTAACTAATAGGTGCATATGAAGGGCAGCAGATGGGTGTGCAGCGGTGGGACGGCTGTATCGATCTTCTCTGGAGCTTTATTGCATCAGCTCCTGCAGGGATGGCGGAGCAGAGCGGTCAGCGTCCTCTCATGGCGCCAGGAGCTAATACGGTAGGATTCACGCTGTCCTCCGTGTCTGACCACAGCGGCGTGCCAGCAGGAAGATCCCGGCACCGGGAGTCAAGCTTATTACCCCGCACCTACGTGGAAAGAATATCAACTGCGATTACAGGAAGGACCCTAAATTAGCCCCACGCCTGCAGGAGAGCCAGACAATGTGACTTTAGAGGGGAGGACGAGCCGGGTCGGTGGCAGAGGGGATGGGGGTTGTCTCGGAAAGCCATTGTTGCATGGCAACAGCTAAGCACATCAGAGGAAATAAAATGGGAAAACAGTGCTATTCCAGACGTTCATTGACTTTGATGATTGGCATTTTTCAAGGGGAAATGGAGTTGATACGCCGGCTTTCCGGGGGGTTGATGATAAGTATGGATGTTGACAGTGTTGTTTATGGCTATAAAAGAAATCATCAATTCAGGCCGCCTCGGAAATGAACGCTAAATTTCTTTCCTTCTTCACGGCAACAGAAAATCCAACAATGACACCGAGCGGGATGAGCTTAGCAAACCATCATTAGATTGATGACTGCTCATTTACTAAAACACGGGAAGAAACCGTTCAAGCTTGCAAGCGCCGCCGCCGCCGCCGCTGCTGACTTGAGCAGCTATGTGCTATTAAAGTTGATTTTTTTTTGGCAGCTAACAGAAGTGGTTTCCTCTGCGGAGCATCCCACCACACCGCAGCTTCCAGGCGTGTCCTGATGTTTGCTGAAAGGTGGAGACAATGTCACCGAACAGTGATGTATTGTTTTCCCCTCTGTGATTGGCAGGTCTTAATTGCGCCCCGCCTCTAAGGCAGCAGACATATGCTGACGTTTCATAGCAGGAAACTCAGATGAATGAATGACTGCGGTACAGCGGTTAGCTGGGAGCGTTCCATCGGGTTTGTCTGTCTCACTGGGATCTTTAAGCTAACTGAGCTAATAATGCTAATGTTACAGTTGTGTTTTAGCTGATGCGATCGACCCCAATCAGCCAAAGTTTTTGGAAAGTGGGGACAAACTGTTTGTTTTAGCCTTTCGAATTTACTGTAGCCCTACCGTTGCAGGGCAAGTGGGGCCAATTGGACCAAACGGCCCACTGGTCAGGACGGAAGCCTGGCTTCTCACTATAACGAAGAGCCATTAACAATCACAGTCTTAACAGCCCTGGAGCTTAACGAGGGGACTTAACGAGCTTCTTAATGAAGCCCCGGCCATCATTACCACAGTGAGTGGTGGCGGCCTTGATTGAAAGCGCTGCTCAGAGTCATTCTGGAGCAAGAAGGCAGGGCGTAAGGAAACCAGATCCATTTAAAGCTGACCCCTCAACCTTATCTGCTCCCCCTAGATTAATAGGAAAGCATAATAAAGAAAACGCACTTAACCACGTAAAATGGATATTTTATGCCCGAAGAGGTGGCAAAGCTTTGGAATATCCTTCCACCACCTGCCAGCGTATAAAAAAACATCCAAACAATATCAGAACGCAACTGGCTATGGCCATATTTCACATCTGCTTAACTTGAGTAATATGACATCTCATAACTCCTGTATTTCATATCCCCCTGATATACCATCAAATATAACGAGCCCCAAACAATTCGAAGCCACTGGCCACAAAATTCAAATTTACCGATGTGTCACCTCTGCTTGGAGAGCGATTTCAGCTTGATAAGCTGCCATTTCCATTTTCCCTGACACCAGATGCAACACGCAGCCTCTGCAGACTCCTAAATCTCCTCAATTACTTATATTATCATAAGGTAATATGCTTATTCTCATCCACTCAAGTTCACATTTTTTTGTAATAATCATAAATCACAAAGCGAGGAGGAAAACTCCGCCGTCCTCTAAATCACGTACATAACTAATATAGCATACACACCATTTCACATCTCTGCTGCACAATAAATCAGGAAAACACTGGGAAAGTGTGCCTTTTCCCCAACAGCTGCGCATTTGCTTAATGAATGAGAATGTGTTTCCCCACAAATCCAGCCCAAGTGTATGTGTGTGTGGGTGTGTGTGTGTGTAGTTGCCATGTGAGACTCTGAGGCGAGTCAAGTTACAGCAGCAGCAGCAAAAATTACAAACTGTGGGATGTGAGCTGGTGGCTAACGCTGAAAGGCCAGCAATCACACAGCAGCAGCGCCGCTGAGCGCCGCGACTGGCAGCCAGCTTCAATTCCACCATCACATCAGGGGGAATGTTCGAGTGGGCAGGTGTGAGAACATCCCCAATCACCTCCACACGCCAGCAGAGGACGGCCAGTTTTTCATCTGCTGCATGCGCGGCGACACGAGCAGAGAGCGCCGCGGCACGGTTCCCTGAAGCCCCGCTGGCCTCAGCGGCTCTGGGGAGAGGCAGGGTGCAGGTCTCACCTGTGACTGAGACCGAACCGGCTCTTTCATATCAGCCGGAGACTGTCGAGCAGGGCAGAGGCGAGGCAGCCCCGCTAATCGATTTGGTGCAGGCTCGCCGTTTCAGAAGAGTGTTTGAAGAGAGAGGTCAGCTGGGGGAAAACTTTCAGCAGAATGAATTTGGGACGGGGCCCATTTGTGCTCAGGGAGCCTGAAAGTTAGCAAGCCTGCGCTAGCCTAGCAAACAGCTTAGTAATAGATGATGTCAAGAAGGTATTCTTCAGAAGGGGAACCTGGTTGTTCAAATAAGCGCCTGTTGGCTGAAACACCAGTCTGGAGTTGGTGGTACCGCACACTTCACCGCACGAAGACGCAGGTGAGAGTGTTTTCATGTGAGTGTCCGTGTTTGACAGCAGATTTAAGGAAGCACTAAATGACTCTGAGGCTCCGTCTGCACTCACTTCATTTGGCACAGTCATTGCACAGGGCGGACAGGAAGCCAAGGGAGGGATTGAGTGTGTGTGTGTGTGTGTGTGTGTGTGTGTGTGTGTGCCAGCGGTCCCTGACCTGGAAAGTGAAGAACGAGTTGAGAGAAAGCCAAGAAGTGTGCAGCGAGCGCACAGCGGAGGCCAAAGTCGATACGACGCCGAATAATTAAAGCCAACAAGTGTCTGATCGGCTCTGCCGCCATCACACATCTTTGTGCTCTCCTCCATCTGGAAAGCAAAGCATCCCCCATCTGGAGCCAGCACACACACCTTCGCCTCCGCACGTGTGCGTGTGTGATGTCTGTCGAGCTCAAGGCTGGGATTTACTTTGATTAACTGCCTCGCTGCAGTTTTCCTGAAGAGATCGGATGAAGACGATAATAGGGGCTGCTTCTGGAGATGGCAGACAAAAACGAAGGCCGCTAACTGCTGTTTTTAAATTCAGATTTTCACTTTCAGGATATATAATGGTTGCCAGACTAAAACGTGCAACAAATTATGTTAAGAAAAGCAAATAAGCACAATTACATTAACAACAAACAGGAGAGCTGAAGTGGACACGTTCAGCAGCTGCACTAAGACCTTAAGATTAGGCTGACTTTAAATAAAAATGCAAAATATTGAAAAAAATTATTTACCACTGCAGGTAATAAAGAGGCTGTTTGGTGAATATTTGGTGAAAACAAACAAACCATTATAACAATCACAGTTAAGCAGGGCCACCAATAAAGACCACAAATAGGATTCCTCAGAGGTGTCTCACACACACACACACACACACACCAGTGCACATTTGCATGCTCTCAGCTCCACGTCGTTCAACAAAGACGGAAGAAAAATATCTTCCAATTATGAAGAAGCACTCAGACATAAAACCTCTGCAGGAGGAGCAGCAGCGTCGGGCAGGTTCGAGGACGAACCGCTGCTCTGTGACAACTTTCAAATTCCATCTGAACTTTTCAATAAAACACCTTCCTGACGGTGAGTGAGTGTGTGTGTGTGTGTGTGTGTGTGTGTGTGTGTGTGTGTGTGTGTGAGAGATGACATCAAAGGCCTGTCCCCGCTCTCTTGCTTTAATCTGCTGGCCGGTGGGGGTTAATCGTTTAGCATCGATCCAGCATTGACGCCATGTTGATGCTCAGCCTTTATTGCCCCTTTAATCTGGTTGCGGCGGGGACGCCACGCCCGGTTCTCCTGGTTCTGATCTAATCCAGTCCGGCTCCGCGGGGCACCACGTGTGGCCTCCACCTCAGCGTACAGTACACAGGAACACACCAAATCCCTGCATCAGCTGCTTCCTCCCACTCACGCACTTCCGAACAGAACATTCATTATTAATCAATATTAGACTTTTCTTTTAGCACCAAAAGCTGCCCGATGCCTCCCACCGCTGGTCCCATCCTCCGCAATACATTATTCACAACAAAACTGCACTTTTAGCTCGGCGGTATGCAAATCCTGCTGTGATTATCATAACCAGCTGATGTATGAGCGGGACCATCTGTGCATGTGTGTGTGTGCGTGTGATTGTTTGTGGTTTACTGCTCCGGTGTTCCACTTGGATGGGTGCACTTCACATCAGATATTTTTGAGCGGAGGGAGACGAGCTTGGAAAAGGCCACTGGAGGCTGCACTAACCCTCTGCTGTACATTTAAAGGGCAGATCGCCCACGCACAGGCCACCGTGTGCCGCCGCCGCCACGAGGATCGGCCCCACCACCGGAGCACTGGCGTGTTTATGGGGAATGGAAATGAGTTTTGCTGTTTTTTCGGTTTGTTTGAGTTTGTTTGAGTTTGTTTGTCTAATTTGTTAGTTTTTAAGAATTTATGCACATTTAACCCCCAAATTCACACGCTGAGAGAATCTAAATATTTGCCTGGTTTTTCTAACCAGGTTCTTACAAGTTTCCTGGTTTTAAACTCATCAGTTTTAGACATTTGCTGTGCAGTCTGAACTGGAAGATCCTGTGGACACCAGCTGGATGTGATCGACTCTTGGACCTGGATCCACATCTGCTGAGTCACAGATCCAGATTCATTTTCAAACAAAAACATGCATTAAAATATCATTAGCTTTAGTTTAAAGCAGTGGTGGGCAAACTAAGGCCCGGGGGCCACATGTGGCTGATGAACTATTTAATCCGGCCCACAGAGCCTTCACAATAATTTATCCAAAAGCCAAATGAAGAGGGTTGTCAGCTTGATTGGTCAGGAAAAGGTTCAGACCCCCCCCCTTCACCTAGCATGCTAACATGTCCTCTCAAGAAGGTGGAGCTTCGTCATCCATCTCTAGTTGGACCAATTTACAGGCTCTTCAAAATATTTTCTCTGTCAATAGTCCGTCAAGCAGGATTTTTAGCCAACCTCTGATCCTCATTTGGGGGGTTAGTTTCCCGCACCATCTGGCCGGCCCCTTCATCAAGATATACAACCCAACGTGGCCCTTCAGGCTAAATAATTGCCCACCACTGTTTTAAAGGCATTTGACACAGACAGTCATGAACTCGGATTTATTTTTCACTTCTCAAAGAAATACATTGGAAAATTCATTGTAATGTATTCTTTATTTCCACAGAAAGGATCATTAGTGGGCCTGTGCTTCACATTTTGGACAATTAAGCTGTAAAAGTCCAAGACGACGTATGATGCTGCACCCTGCATGCACAGATCGCAGCTGAATTATGGCAGCAGAATAAATGAGAGTATTAACCTGCGTGTCTGAGCCAGCCGAGCTAAAGATGCCATCCTCTCCCAGCTTCCACCATCCCACTCCTTCACCTTCTCCCATCCAGCATCACCTCTGCCCTCCCCTGGCCTCCTGCTCGGCTCGGTTTGACCCCGAGCTCTTCATTCGACCTCCCCTCATCTGCACCTTCCCCCTCAGCTTCTTCCACGGCCTCACACACGCACACCCACTGCCGTGCACAAAGCTGCTCGCATTCAAAATAAATAAGCATTTAGTAGCATCAAATTATTGACATTTTTCCACGCTGTTGGATAGATTTCCAGCAGCTCTGTTTTGTCTCTGTGGTTCAGCCTTCGCAGCTGGTTGGAAAAAAACATAAAAAAAACAAACAAACAAAATCCGCCAGTGCTTCATGCACGTTTGTCAATCGCCAGAACCTCCGAAGGAATGGTGCCAGTTTGAATTTAGAATTCAAGCAACTTTTTTCAAAAGTTGGCGCAACTTTAGAGGCCACGACGCACGGACACGTGTTGCATGAGGAGCGAAAAGGTCAGCGGAGTCCCGAAGGCTCGCGCTCTGGTCATGGTTTGGAGCAGCAAATGGTGAATCCGTCTGAGAGGAAAGCCTCCGCATCACACACAGATCAACAGTTTTGCACTGTTCTTTCATCCCGCCCGTTCAGAAACTCGATCACATGATCACATCTGCAGAGAACAAAGTCTGAGCTTCAGCAAATATGCTGTTGACTGACCTCTTTGTCTGTTAAAAGGTTATTATTTTTTTCAAGATTTATGGTTCCATTAAATCTCATGATAGGGAAACTGTTATCATTGTAAGGCAACATTTTCATCCATTGCACGGCCATCGTACAAAGCGCGTGGGCAGCAGCGAGCCGCTGTCGCGTCGACCTTCAGCTTCATTTCCAGCTGCCTGCACGAACACATTTCTGGATGCCAATCTTGACTTTTCACCGCAGTTATATGTTATCAGAAAAACAAATTAAAAATGATCCAAGGAGTGAACACAGTCAAAGTGAAACCTGGAGGGACGCGAGCACTTTCCTACACGACTCCTCCATCCAGACACAGAAGGCAGAATATTACACTAATTCATTCAAAAGAGGACAGTTCTGCATCTGTGGTTTCCACGAGGGAAAATTTGAGATCTTTAGTCAATTTAAATTAAACTACAGTTGGATATAATCAAGCTACGAACAGTGAGTCAACAGAACTGGTCGTTTATTAATGAGTTTAGAGCCAGCATGACTGACTGAGCGGATCTATTTTCTGCTGCAGCAGCCTGAGGGTGATGTGTGTCAGCTCCTTCCTGCCTCGTTCCTCTAACCAGCTCTCCTCATTCTGACATGTGACTCTTTTTCTCCTCCTGCGCGCCCCCACTCTGACACGCGGGCTGGTCCAGGGCGGTGCATGAATATTAGCCCAAGGTCACGGTCGCAGAGATCACGCTGGGCTGTGCATAAATTCAACTCTAACGGTCTCCACGACTTCCTGCCTCCGCTGACACCGCTAACCTTGGCAATCCTCCCGTTCTGGCTCAGGTTTTCTTCACGTCACGCCAGGGGCCACGTTTTCACAGCGCAGTTTCACTTTTACACCCGGGACAGTTGTCGGTAGACGGTGAGGCTACATGAAGTCAGTCCGTGTCCCAACAGACGTACAGTTTGAGGCGAAGACACGGCTCGGCACACTTCACGGTGCGGTGGTCTGCTTTTCCTTCCTGCTCTGGATTGTGTAGACTTAAACCTACTTTTACTGAAATCAACTTACTGGACAAAAAAAAAGAAACAGAATGAACAGCCTGCAAGTGTGTGTTTGCACAGCATGTGACGTCTGCACAAGCGTGTGTGTGTCCCTAGAAGTTCTTCCACAGACTGGTGACACCTGTGGAGGACCTCACAAGTTCAGAGAGAATATGGGAAAGTTTCTCTCCTCTTCTGAGGGTTCTGAAGAAAGACCAGCCAGGAAGAACTGACTGTTCGGCCCTTCCACATAGATCATCCGGGTAAATCACCAGTTCGGAAACAGGCAATTATTACTACAAACGCAGCATTTTGCTTCTGGAGAGAGAGGAAAATGTTTTGACATTACTTGTTTCCCATAATTTCACAACAGAATATCAATGTGCCAGAACCAACAAAGCTGCTCAGCTGAAGCGGTGACAGGAAGTACAGAGCATGCCTCCAGAAGGGGGGGAAATAGATCACAAGAAGAGAGAATGTTTAGCTAACAAATGCTAATGGAACATCGTTAAAGTGTTGATTGGTCCTGACCCTGAATTTCTCCTCAAAGAGCACGCAGCCTGCTGCCGTTTCCACGTGAGAGGGCAGCTGATTTAAATTCACAGCCTGACTTTGCTGATTTGTTCAGCATTATCCTGAGATGAAACATGAGCTATAAGAGCGAAGGGTGATTGGAAGTAAAGGCTTTCTGTGTGTTTCCTTTGAATTCCAGCCTGAATGGGCTCCCTGCTTCTTATTCTTCTACTCTCATAGCTTTGTTCTCTGTCTTTCCCATCTATTATTTTCCTCTCTATGTGATCCTGCGCTCGCAGTCCTTTTTGAATGTGGCCTCCACCGGGTTTTAAAATGATATGTAGCATTTTCCCCTCCGTGAACCCCGTCTGTCCCGGTTGCCTCTTTCAGTAACCTTTTCTTTCTCTCCCCGCGTCTGTCCTCTCATCAGGCCCCTCAGGGCTGACAGGTCAGCATCACAGACGTGTGTGATCTCAGCTCTGCCTCACCACCAGTTGTAAGCCATTAACCTTCTCCACACTTTCCGCCATTCTCACTTCTTCGACGCACCATTAAAGCCGCCCTCAAAGCGCCGCCTGTACCCTCTCCTCCGTGACCTTGATCTTTTGCCTTCGTCCTGCATGTTAATACCTCTCTCCCGTGTCTCCCACTCCCTCCAATGCCACAGTCGCTGTTTCATTTCTGTCTCCCCCCTGCTGCGCAAGGCCCAGAGGCTCGACGACGACTGTGGAGCGCTGAGAACAGAGTGGGAGCACCAGAAAAGACATAGATTGCTTCAAGATTGCATTGTTTTTGTGTCATTATTCATAAGTTCCCTGTCAGCACATGTGTGCTTACCGTTGGAATGAATAAAGATGTACAATACATCAGCCTCCTATCGGGGAAAAACTGAATTCCAGGATATTTGCACCGCAGCCTTTTGCTGATTATGTTGATGTGCACAGTCGTTATCTGTGCAGCAGTGATCGAGACAAAGACTCCTGATGTGGAGGCCACCAGGATATGGATGGTCATGGAATTTTTCAGGAGGTAGGTAGGCAGGTTCTGGACTGCTGTGGGAACACTGCAGAACCAGCTTCCAGCTTTCGCTTCGTTCCTTTTCCAGCAGTTTTTTCCACATTTCCACTGTTGGGAGACCAAAATATCCTCTCCACGCTCTCCTGATACTGTCAGACTCCTGCTGGAGGAGCAGGAATAGTGGTGCCAGACACGCTGCAGATTTTGTCCACACACTTTGGTCACCTCTGTGCCTCTCGCCAGAGAAAAAAGGAAGAGAGCCCAGTGTGTAATTTGTGGCTCTCTGTTTTTCTCCTTGTCACATTCTTTAATAATTTACTGCGCACGGCGACACAGCAGCATCACACTACTTGTGCACAAGCCAGAGGCTGAACCGTTCCATTTCGTGCTAATCTGCGTGTATGTGCCATGTTTAGATCTTTTATTCTACAATATGAATACTTCAGAAGATCAGACATTTTATGCAACTACGGACAGCGTCTAAATCAAACATTAGTTAATAAAATCGGGACAGAAAACTGATTTGAGCTGCTGCAGAAACGACACGCTCCACTCTATTTTGGCTGTTTTTGGCAGATAACGCCATCGTGAGATAAGCTCATAAAGATACAAATTACACGCAGCGTAGGAATGGTATTAATTAAACTAATAAGCCGAACAAATGGGGCAGTTTTCGAGAGCATTACTCAAGATTCAGAAGAAGAGAAAACTTAACAAGATTGCTTGGAAAAAGAGCTGGAATTCTGTCGGGATGTAGTTCACAGACCAGGATACTACACTTCACATGATTCAACCTGGCCAAGATTTTAGACCTCAGAGGTTCTGAAACAAAATGAGATTGTTGTGAATGCAGCTGTGGAGACAGCGAGCCAGTATTAATATTTGGACACCGTCCTGAAGGATAAACTAACTTTGGCTGCAAACATTTACTCTATTAAAAGAGGAAAAGAAGTGGGGTGCTCAGATGTTTGCCATCACTTGGGTGTGGTAACCTGAGTGTGATTACATGATGACCAGTCACAGGCTGGTGGACACCGCAGGGGAAAACCCTGCCAAGTAAAACACTGGCGCCATCTTGGATGGTCTAAGCGGTTATATGTGGCTGTACACGCTTGTAAACAAAAGCGGAGACACGGTTTTTCATTCGCACAGCACATAAAATCCCTCTATAAAAATAAAAGTAATCACCATTTTACTATAGAATGATGCTGTTCACAGTGAATTTGCACTACTATGTCATCTAATATTTATATCCAATGTGAGTTTATGATCATAAAACATTTGAAGATGCTTCATAATTTGTAAATCAAATAGGCTCCAAGCTGAAATCCTGAATTTAACAGTTTTTGTTGACTCTGCACTCTTTCCTTTTTTCTCCTTTTCTTATGGCGGTACACAGTTTTCTTTTTTCTTCTTTTTCTTTCATTTTTAATTCTCTCTTGCAGAAAGACTCACTGAGCAGATTAGTGCTCCAGTTTCAGCAGCTCATTCCACCGCGCTTAAAGACGGAACTAAACCATTTGGCACCAGTAGCAAAAGGTGCCAAATGGCTTAGAAATAAAAAGTTAATAAAAAGCTACAAGCTAAGAAAATGTAGTATTTCAGGACCAGCTGAAGCAAGTGTGTAATAGAGAATGCAGTGGTGTGGAAATCAGGAAGTGAAGGTTCTTCACCTGAAAACTGCGCCTGAGCCATTGAACTTTATTTCTCTGGTATGTGATAAAAGCGTGAGCATCAGAGAACAACCGCCTCGCACCTGCACGCTGGGCTCACAGGTGCAGGAGTCACGGAGAACGCAGCTGTCGATAACTGGCTTTTTATGCATCTCCTGCTGCAGTGTGAACCTGTTAGATACATGTTGCAGAGCAGCCTTCAGCAGTAAATGATGCTTAATTATGCAGCGCCATCAGACGCGTGCATGACTCCGCCGTTTCTACCGTAAATGCCTTCTACTGTGTCACAACAGCTTTTATTAATTACCTGTTTCAAATTTGCACTGTGTTCTAACGAGCATGTCCTGCCCAGCACAGACAATGGCATTAATTGTGTAATACAGGAATGTTTCACTGACTGTGAATTATGCATGCTCATGCTGATGTTAATGAGATGCTAATGGCGACGTGCTTTTCCTGTTGTTCCATCAAAGCCTGATGTAGCTCGTGTGCTTGGGTTAAAACGAGTGTGGAAGTATCGGAATTTAGAACCGCCAAACAACCACGTGTCACGTTTCCTCCCCACATGAAGTGTTGGTGTGTTTGCATTTCAAGAGGAGACCGAGGATGGAAGAAAAACTAATCAGACTGCTCGGGTTTGTTTTTTTCCCCTTAATCCCAGTTCTGCTGAGGTGCCTGTTTCTCCCTAAGAAATTCTGTTTCTTTCACACTGGCTCTGCAATCACTTGAAAGCCCATTACAAACCATGTGACAGCATCAATTAAATTCACAATTATCATGAGGCTGAGACAGAAAATATAGTAACGCTGCAGCATCTGTGAGCGTGCATGTGTCAGACAATTCACAGCTCGGAATGCTTCATGCCCTTTTTAGCAACTCCTGTGAACCTTCAACAACTCTAAAAATAAGACTCTTGGTAAATAAAAACTCTCATCTTTTGACAATAATCAGACATTTTACGGGTGAGCGGACATGTGGTGACTCACCGGCAGCTGCTTCTCCGTAAATGCTCTTTTTTGAGCTATTTCAAATGAGAGAACGTGCCTATAAATACCCACAGTGGTTTACTGCGTCCAAAAAACGTGGCCTTTGATTCATTATCGGTTAAGCTGCAGAGCCTTTGTCTCCCTTTAGCGCCACAGATTAGAGTCCTGGCTCTTGTTTCCAGCTTTACGGCAGATTTATCCAGACAGAAAAGCCAGAGATCACACAGAAAACCAGCGTGAATCAGTGTTAGGGGGCACTTTAGAAAGAGGGCACACAATTAAATACAGAATTGCAGGTTTGAAGGTGCATCCCCTGTGTGTCAGGGAGTGCACAAACCTGATAAAGGTGGTTCGTTTCTTCACAATCACCGTCATTTTGCTGTCTATTAAAGCACCGTTGGGCCCTGTTTGGAGGGAAAAAAACCAAGCGGAGCGTGCATTGATCTCTACCTATAGAGCCGGCCTGCACTGGGGCAGAGAAGGGGATTAAAAATTCATAAGCGTATTTAGATCTATAAGAGCATTATTCATGTGTGCCATCACAGTCTAATACACCAGGGTACTAATCATGCACACACACACAGTCACAATAGCACTCTGGTTGTCTTCCAAGTGTCAGCGCTATCATATGGGCATGTGTGTGTCCTGGCTTTGTTCCCTCCTTGAGGACCATACAATGTGCTGGCATAAATACCTGCTTGACACGGCAGATTGGCACTAATGGCTTTACACACGGCACCATCTGTAAGCTGGGCCGTTAGCTTCTGCATCTTCTGTGTCCCTGGGCACTCTAACGCCGCCCCCTAGCGTTGGCTCCGTCCCTCACGAGGCCAGGACAGCCAAATGAGGTGTTAGCGACCTGATGGCCGACGCCGCAGGTGCTGAAGAGTCCAGCTCCGTGCCCCAAATGTAAAAGCACCAGAGTCGATTTGCGGTGATGAAGACTGAGTACGACTGCATTTACTTCATTACATTTAGTCAAACTTGCTGTTTACTTTGCTGACTGGGTGCTGAGTTGAAATGGAATATGAAATGAACCGTTTCGGTCTCAGTTAGTCATGAAAAAGAACAACACATGATGATTTTGTGGGTAATTTTAGCCATTTTAGCCAAACTCTGTTTTACTGAGCATGTTGACGTCTGCGCCTGAGCTCGGTAATTCAACATCACATGACTTCTGAGGTTTCCCACCGGCTGCAGCGCTAACACAGGGATCATTACTATTCATTTGCTCAGCAAACCCACCACACAGGCTTATAAATTAGCTCATCTACTGCAGCTGGGGACTGAAACGGCTGGCGCTCGCCGAGCGGACGACAGCGCAGCCATTTTAGACTCCACGACGCCTCCTGTCCGCTCTGCCCGACCTCCTCTCCAGTCGCCAGCCCGCGGGGTGAGCGAATGAGCGAGGAAGTGGCCCTCAGGCAGCGAGGGTCACACATGCCAATTCATTGATTTCGATAAATTATAGAGCCGAGCGCTACCGCCCAGCCCTGTGTGTTGCTCTGACGGGGAATAAATCCCATCAACGAGAGTTTAAATCAGTCTGAAACAGCATTAGCAGGACCTTGTAGACCCCTGACCATGAGGGAGGACAGCTGACAGGTCGCACCAACCGAGAACTGAGACAGACACACGACTCTCGCTTTCGGCCTTTGGGCGGGAATCAATGCTAGATGAAAAAGTAAAGCTATTAATTCTCCTGGATATGTCAATTCCCGTTGGTGGGTGCAGATTGGTAGTGATCATGACCAGCCCCTTGGGCTGATGGGATCTGGGGATTTTGTTGCACCTTAATAGTCCATTGATTCATTAAACCTTTACGACTACCTGGAAGGCATCACATTACACCGCAGCAATGTTAATCAATTCCAACTGCAGATTTATAAGACTGGTGAAAAAAGGGGAAAAAAAGCTCGACTCTGGCGTTAAATTACACGCATCAGTTTCTGGATAAAATGTGCCGGCTATCTGAGAGGAGGACCAGAGATTAAATCAGCCTTGTAAAATATTTGTAGCTGCGTCTTAAGTATTCATGACATAGTTCACAGCCTTGCTAAATGATGGATGGCGTTTGGCCTTCCACTTACCCGTCCGATCAGCACAGGTTCAGGTCCGGCGTACTCCTCAATGACGAAGAACTGGTTCCAGATCCAGCTCCTCCTGCTGCGAGATCGCGGCCCCGTTGGCTCTGCCCTCTCCGCGTCCTCCTCTGCTTCCTCAAAGACGAGGCCGTTCCTGTTTTGCGACCTGCCGACCTGTGTCACGGGTTCTTCGGCACGGCGGCTCCACTCGGGAGCCGGGTGGAGCTTCAGGATGTGACTGCTGTTGACAAGTTTGCTGTCTTCATCTGGAGGGTGCTGAGCTGTGCCGACTTCTGTTTGAGCAGAGCGAACTGACTCTGTTAATGGGTCTCTGTGGGAATCTGCTGCACCGCCTCTCGCTCCCAGAGGCTGCGTTGTCAGCACAGACGGTGGAGCATCATTTGTTGCAGTGAGAACATGCGGCGGGAAATGTTTTGTCGATGTTAATGGCGGTTCTGTTTGACTTGTTGTTGATACCGTCTCGGGGCCGAGACTGACCTCGCTGCGGGGTGTTGACAGTAGGTGGATAAGGTGTTTGGTCCTGCTATCCCCGCTCTCAGAACCCTGCAGTCCCACTCTGGCCTGCCCTCCGGCAGGGGGATTATCAGGAGCGTTCTGGGCCTGGTCTTGATCAGGACCTGGACCCGTGACTGGGCTTACGTAAGGTAAAGCGGTTTGATTATCCAGTCCAGAGTGTAACTGAGTGATGGCTAGATCCTGTCTCTGCACTTTCTGAGCCTCCCCCTGTCCGTGGTTCACGTCAATCAAGTCTCTTTTTCTGCTCCGGCCCTCTTTGCTGGGACCGGTCCGGCTGGGGATGCTCTGCATTTGGGAATTGACGATCCTGACCAGGTTTTCTTTTGACAGCATCTTCAGAACGCCGTAGCTGTCAGTGAGGTTGAGCTTCCGGGCTGCATCTGTGCTGAAACCTTTTCCCGGTACGCCTGTGGTGTGAATACCTGGATCGGGTCTGCACCTGGCCCTACACACGAATCTGGTTCTGTTGGCGTGCAGCTCGGACTTATGATGACCAGATTTGTCCGATTTTGCAGTTTTGCTCTCGACATTCTTGGTATTGTTCTTCACTTTATTTGCTTCCTTCACCAAGCCTCTGTTGCTGGCGTGCAGAGCCGCTTCTTTTTTATCCACAGAGTCGACCTCGCGCTTGGGCTTGAAGGCTTTCCTCTCACCGTTTGCTGCCGGTTGAGCTGCACGACTCTGCAGTAATTTAGAATAGGAAAAGGCGCCAGCGTCGGCCGTCTGCTCGTAACCGATCAGGTTCCTGAGGGTCACCACAGGAAGAGCATTGGCATCCATGCTCCCCTCCTTCTCGCCAAGCTTCCCCAGGTGCGATGCGCCTAACCCTTTCCTCCAGACAATCTTCCCGGCTGCGGCGCCTCCTGTAAGCCCCTCCCACAGACACAGGAAAACCAATAGGAGCAGATTACTTGTAATCATCTTGTCTTTGAGAGTGACGTTCTAGTTTGAACGAGGGAGGCCTTGTTTTCCAGTTGTCTTCATTCTCTTTTCTGTTCTGCAGCTTTTCATGTCCCTCTTCTCACTTTCCCATCATGCACCATTCACACAGGTGTCAGTCACTCCGGCTGTCGTCCTCCTCCACAGTCTGGTAGCTTCTTCTACCTAAACGAGACTGTCTCTGTTGGTTTTGTGAAGCGTTTCATTCACTTTTCCACAAAGAGCTGAACCCTGCGAGAAAAAGATAAAAAGAATTAGGTTAAAAATGAAATTGTCACACAGCTTTAATTAGAAACGGAGCAGTATACAGTAGGTAGGTAGCATGATAAAGAGCAAAACATAGCAAACATTTTCAAATGCACAAAGAGCTTTAAAAAGGCAGGAAGCACAGTAACCTATACATTTATGATGGCACAAATCTTCCATCTATCAGACAGATGAGAAGAAAGCTATCATCCCTCTATTCTGCAGTGGAAAAGAGGATCAGAAAAAGGCTCCAAGCACCTCGAGGAACAACTGTCAAGGATTTTAGTTATGATACGGAGCTAGCTTCATACCACTTTGATGCGTGATTAATTAAGTGAATTAACTTTTGCTTTGATCACCCAGTTAGAATGTCAATACAGATGCGAAGCTCAGATACGGGCGCACGGCGCCTTGGGCAGCGGTCGGGGTTCCCTGGCTCTCGCCGTGTGTACAAGGCGAGCCGAACGGCTTTGTTGGGTCGCATCCCTGTCAAACAGCTCACATTAGGTTGCGCAATTTTAAAGTTCTGCGGAAGCTGGGTGTTGGCATCGTCACCTTCAGAGGCAGCACAGAACATCGTTACCACAGGCTACGAGCACTTCCCAACGGTGCATCCACTGGATGCTCCGCAGGAGCTCCACAACCCCAGGATGTCCTCTGGTGTCTCCGGGTCCTGAGAGGTCGGATCGGCTTTGTTGGTGTTTGTTTGTGTTTCGTACACCAGCTACTGTATCACAATTTCCTATCAATAAAGTGAGCAAACCTGTTTTTCTACATGTTGGTGCTACATATTTCATGGAAATCCATCTTTGTCGGGCTGCATGACACTTGCTCTGCTGCGACGCGCAGGCCCTGTCAGCACATTCAGCGGGCCATGACTGAAGCTGGGACGGCCCTCCAGGAATACTTTTCACCCTCTTCCTCTCTCATCTCCTTCCCGACAACCGCAGCTTCCTCCTCCTCTGCCACGCTTTCTCCTAGCAAAGCCTTTTGATTTACAGCAAAGAGGGGAAAAAAAGATTATCCACCCCTCCCCCGCGCTCGCTTTTCCCACTTCTCCCACTCACCACCTGTCTTCTCCTCAGCCTTATATATCTGTCTAAATCTCTTTCTATCCCCTCTCTTTAACTCGCTATTGTTTTAGTATCCACTCTTCTGGTCTCCTCTCTCTCATCTGTGTCAATCACAGGCCTGTCACTTTGTCCCTCACCCTCCGTGCACTCTTAAGTTCCAATCAATCAGCCGGCCCTCTGCCTCGGCCTCGCTGCATTAGAAGTGACAGGCGTCTCGCCGCCTGCCATCTTGACAACAGGCTACAGCAGCATAATTGGCCACGTAAATCAGTCAGGTCATAAAAATGCAGGAGGACGGGCGTCCCAGGGGGAAGACGGGACAAATTATGTCTGATCACGTTGATGAAATTAATGTCATTTCTGGTCATTTGTACTTCAGTTAGTAAGTGTGCATTTAATGCATCTGCAGTTCCACAGTACAACACAGAAACAGTCGGCCGTAATTGCAGGGATGACCTGCAACCCTGAACCCATATAAGTGAAGCATGTTTTAGCAGCACCGATGTCAAACACCTCCTAGAGCGCACGTGAGATGACAGATATCCAAACCCAAGGTTGCAGGTGATGCCCGTTTGGCAAAATGCAGATTTTTCTTTTTTTTATTTTTGTTGATTAGCCTGATGCTAAACCAGCCTGTTGTGGTAGAAATAATTTAATTACCCTTAAAGAGGAAAAAAGAGGCTTAACTTTGAACTAGAAGCTAATGCGTTTGATGGTAATGGACTGGTGATACTGGGGTGGGAAGACTAATACACATCTGAGGAACTATTAGGTGGTAAAATGTCAGATAGATTTTTGTTTTTTTGTAGCATATTTCATACAGAATCGTCAGAGCAGCCGTTATGGAGGTCATGAGGCCGGGCCGGCCCGCCTTATCGCGGATGTACAGCACGGGGAAGCGATCGGGGTGAATTCAATGACAGAGCGCTTCTCGCCCCCAGAGGAACTTATCAGTCAGGAGTGTGATGGCCAGGCAATCATTGCCACAGGCACCTTTTTAAGCAGCCTGGGGCCGTTGGCAGGATGCAGTGGAGAATACAAACATGACACTGTCGCCACATCAACCACCTATTTTGCAGCATTTTTCAGGGGGAAGCCTCTGTCAACAGAAGCTTTCTTAGAAGTGCTGAACACAAATTGCTCCTGAAATTGTTCTGGTGTCATTAAAAGAAGGCCTTCATCCCAACCGCTGTTTGCCTGCCCGTTTAGTCTTCCTCCACCCACTCTAACGTCCCCGCAGAATGAGAAAAGGAAAAGAGGATTCTGTTGTCATCACTGGAAGAAGAATTTAAGCCTTAATTGAACTCATAACATATATAAGGTGCTTCTGGAATCCAGCCGCTCAGGAAACAACGGCTCTTCCACCATTCCCCAGGATGCATCGGCCTGTGCACTGGTCAGTGAAGATAATTGGATGCTCAGGTGGGGGACACATACCTCCTCATTAGAGCTTCCATAGTGAAATACAGCAAAATGTTGTTTTTAATCTTCGCACAAAGCAGCGAAGATTAGAATGTTTATTCCACTTGCGCGCAGCAGCGTGTTGTCTTCAGGAATAAACAGAGATAAAGCAGCCACAGTTTCAAAGCTTCAGGGAGATCTCACTTCTTAATGAGTCTTATGAGAATGCATGGCCGAGGTACACGCCGAGGAATTCAAACCATGTGATTTCACCTCCTTTTCAGCAAGATTTCTCTGTGAACTGATTCATCTGAAACGCTTCCATTTAATTGAACATACCACAAAATTCTCAGATGCTCAGATCAATTATTAAGCTTTATTAAGCTTTCACCAACTCAGAGGTGCAGGAGTGGGTCATCTCACCATTATAGGATGAATAAATGGCATTAAGGTTCCTAGAAAGGAACCTGGATTTACAGCTGTACCGTTGTGCATCGAGCTGTTCTTTCAGGGGAAAAAGAGCTCGACTATAGAGGCCCCGACAGGGTGGAGATGTAGTGGAGGACACAACAATGGTGACAGTCGGCCAATCGTTGGTCTGTGCGTTCTGAAGCAAGCCTGGGGAAAATAAATCAACCTAACATACTGGTGAGGTTGCAGCCCTTGCACCTATATGCATAAATATACCTGCTTTTACGCTCACGCTTTTTTGCTGAATTCATCTCTTCTGTCATGAGAGATGTTCTTCCTCACCTAAAGAAGCTGCACCTTCTCTCCAACGACACAGAATAACACACATTGCAGCTGCTTTCAAGCCTTGTTGAACATCCTGGAAATGTTTTTATCCATTTTATGCATATGAAAAAGCCTGAGACTTAAAGCCGTATTGATCCGACCTCTCCAACGGCGCGCTCATAAAAGTCATCTCACTGGCGTAAAAGAAAACCTTGAAATTTCTACTCAAGCCCAAAACATCAATAGGAACTTTCTTCTTAATGCTTGCATTTCTGCTGGGAAGGAAAATAAAGAAAGCTCTGGGGATTGCCTTTCTGGACACAGCAAAGTCAAAGAGAAGAAAGCCGGCGCTCGTAGCCCCACCAGGAGGGAGGAGAACAAGCAGTCAGACCAAACGAATTATGCATGGAGCAACAACGGTGAGCTCTAGCAGAGAGAGAGAGAGATGAGGAAGAGCAGTAAGCTGGCATGGTGGAGGGAGAGAACAGCAGAGGGCGGCCGGGCAACTTCTGAAGTGTTAAACACCGGAAGACGACCAGTCGACGAGTGGAAACGACAGCATGAGTACACCTCCACCTGTGTCCCCGACCATGTTTCTATCGGCGTCACTGACACCCTGACGGCAGCTGTTTACCTCCTGGGAGTACACAACGTCAGCCTACCGACGACAGATAACCCCGAACAGGCAGGGCTTTACGGAGGACAGGAGGAAGCGCCGGCGACAGTAAACACCGACCAGTTTTGGGGAAAAGTGGAATGAATCTGCATTTTGCTCTGCTGTGAAATTCAGTCCGCTTATGGGTGGCTGCCTGTTGGTGAGATTAAGACTAAAAAGACTCAGTGTAACAGAGCAGCGGCAAGGGGCTTTAGATTTGCTGGGCTTTCAGTGAGATCAATGGGGGTTACACTGAATGGCGAGAGTCAGACGCTTGTGGAACGTGCAGTTGTAAAGAGGGCATTTCAAACACAATATGGGCCTGGAAATGGGGAAAGAGTCACAACACTCGGGGTGAAAACTGTCTCTAAGCAACAGCGGCACTAACGGACGAGCGTGTGTGTAAGTTTGGGCAGACTTGACGCCTTTGTCCATCTGCTGTGACGCGCTCGATGAGTCGATCCACAGCGTGCGCTGGTGGTGCGGTGATTCAGGCTTCATGCATCGCTCTCACCACGTTCAAAGAGGAGCGTTTGATTCGCCGGAAGGCTGCATGCGCTAATCATCAAACCTGTAAGCCTTTACACGATTTAGCTCAGTGTTAATCCTGCAGAGTATAATGCTGTGGCCCAAATCACGTCGGTCCAGGGTTTAGGTTCCGTTTTGATTCTCTGCACCTTCTCACCAGCAGGCGCTCACCAGAGTTCACTCAGGCTCTCTCCTTTGGGGCGTCACAGTCCAGACGGTTAAATCAGAACAGAAAAAACAAACTGAAGCAGGCAGAAAACGAGCGAGTTTCTTTAAAAGGGCTGAAGCGAGCAGCGCTGAAGGCTTCCTCGCTCAATAAAAGCAAGTTTCTGTTTTCACAGGGCTAAATTTGCGAGTCTTTGGTGGTCAAATAATATAAAAAAGAATTAAATGAACAGATAAATCCAGTTTCTGCTGAGTCCCTTCCAGATGAACCATAAAGAGACCATTTCAATGAGACAGTGAGCGTGTAGCCTTTACTTATTGGACAGTTTCAGCATTATGAGGAGCCGCCTTGGAAAATAACACTCCTCATTTGGATCCTCTTGAGAAGCAAACAAGTCGCTAACAAATAACTTATTATAAGCATTATTAACATTACTGGGCTGCAAATGGACCACTGTTAATGAAAGAGAACTGCAACGATGGCGACAGCGTGAAAAGGGACGTTTTCACCAAGATTTGGGGATGTTAATGATGAGGTTCTCTCAGGATTGTTAATGAGCTGATCAGATGTAGAGAAAGAGATAGAAACAGCTTCATCTGGAGCCTTTAATGTGTATTAATCAGGACAGAATGATGATTTCCACAACCAGCACGTGGATTCAGTAACAGATCAGCTTTAGCTTTGCTAAATTCCTAAAGCTGCTAACACAGAAACCACACATCTGGTTTGTCTGCACCCAGAGTGGGTTCACCCGGAAACGAGATGAACCTCCGTCTTTCCTCATTAGCTCAGCCAGATGGGAAACACAAAGGTTGATGTGAAAGGTCTGACTGTGCATTTGTCAAGCGTTTGGGGCTTTTAACGGTTTAAGCAGCAGTCCTGAGGTGTTTCATTTATGGAAAATACCAGCAGGCCTCAGACTTTATCAGCCCAGTTATGACAGCAGGCTGTGCTAGAGTCCAGCCCTGATGGACAACAGGAGAGATCAACTGCCCCCTGGTGGCTGGCTGCTGAATAGCTCACACGCGCCTTCCCCTTCGATCTACTGGGTCAAACCGGTCTTTGCTAAACAGGTTTGCTGTTTGTTGTTTCTAGCATGTGTCGTTTGGTGCCGTGTGCATGAAAAATGATGCAAAGATGACGTGAAACTGAGATCAGTGATTGGCGGTTGAAGTCTAATCACCGCTGGGCCGGAAGAAAGACGCCCGGCTCTGCCAGCAGAGCACTTGCATCGTGGTTACTGCGCTTTGTCTCTGCAGACAGCCAGGAAGCGGCGAAGCGCCATCCATCTTTATTTATGTCAATACTTCAAACAGGCCGCAGTCGAGTCAAATCACTTGTAGACGTCTCTAAATTATTTGTCTGGAGCTCCATAAATCTCCTCTCAGCACCTCCTGAACCAGAATACTTCTGAGCCAGAAGATCTAGCAGGTGGCAGAAGCTGCTGTATATTCTTCACACTCAGAGCTCCTCTTCTCAGGCTACAGTCTATAACCACCATAAAGATGAAATAAAGTTTGATGGGACGCGTTTCAGGAGATCACAGTGCCAGGTCACAGCAGGGGTGGCGTTTGTGGCCTATGCTTTACCGCCCTGGCGAAGGTCCAGGCGGTCGGCTCTCATCGCTGTGACGTGTTGAAGAGGCTGAATAAACCAGCAGTGGCGGCGCTGATCCACTGAACGCCTGTCAGCTACCGCTATGTTCTGCTCATCAGTCAGGCCTCTCAGAGCAATGAATTATGCACAAATGCAAAGAGGAAGGTTCGTACCGCATTAACGATCGGCTGCGCACGGCGGGGAATGACATATGGCAGCTAATAAAAGACAAACCACTTAGCTTCACTGTATAGGCCAAGGAAAGATCAGAGATGATTGAAAATGATTAGAGGACAAATAGGAAACCATTACAAGGCTGATTAACTGAATAAAGCCACGTCAAGAGAAGGCAGGCCTAGGTCTGAGGAAGGAAACTAACGCAGTCAGGAAATATGTGTTTAAAAAGGCCTGCTCCCTTTTTATTAGCCAAAGGTAAAACATCCCCAGCTTTACATTAGCCGTCAGTGTAGCGACTTCAAATGCTAATATGTTTGGGATTGATGTTTATCGATGAAGAAATCATTTAATATGATTACAATATCCGATTTATTTCGTCTCAGAAGGCAGCCAGTGAGACTTTTGAACAGATTTGCATCCAGTTGCATCATAATTTTTGCTATTTGGAACCCAGTCCCTGTCATAATCTTCATTTATAATAAACAATCAAATTATTCCAAAGTGGCACTAATGCTGCTCAAAGAGCGTTTGATTGTCAACTGCATCGATGTCTACAACCTAAATACCTGTTATTGTTATGTGCAAGAAAACACAAATTATTGTGTGGTAATAAGGTATTTTCTGTCATTTACAGGACAACCTGGGGGAGACTTGATTATTAATTCCCTAATCCTGCTGCAAACTTGAAGACTCTTTCGTCCTTTCAAACTAGTATGCTTCAGGTTGCATCAGACAATTTTTAGCGTTTAGAAAATAATAAACACAGTTGAGCATATCGGGTCCCCGGTCATTTCCCAAATTAGAATAAACAGGTTGCGTCAAATGCTAATTAGCCAAAGGCGGCGCTGAAGCTATACTTAATGAGCACTCGTTGATTCAGATCACATAATCTGGGCTCAGAGTGATAATTCAGCCCACCACACTCGGGAACCCACGGAGCATGGAAGCTAGTAGCACAGAACGAACCGGACCCTTCAGAGACTGAGGCTGACGGCAAAAGACACGCAGAGTCTGATGGAAGCTGATGAAAGTAACACAAACAGGCAATAAAGACCCACTGAAGGTTCAGCCCAGCCACGGTCAATAACCGATGAGAAAACGACTATGCAGGAACATTCGCATCACAGTCTGCATCCAAACCACCGAAAAGAGACAGAACCCCACAGCCAGGTAAAGTACCGGCTTGCCGGTTTATGTCCATGGTAAATAAGCCTGATTCTGCATCCATTTTATGGCCGATCATTTAATTCTGCCACTCCGCGTCCTCACCTTTAGACCAACACGCTGCTGATTGTGAAAGGCTGACGGGGCCGATCAGCTTCAGTGACCTTCACGCACAAAGGTCGAGGGAGGTTTTTGTGGCAGGTCTCTCATCTGGCACCAGACGCTGTCTGTCTGGGTACGTGCTCGGCGCCCAAACAGTGAGTCATCAGCTGCCAAAGCAGTTAGTGAAATTACACCTGACGCCCATCAAGCCTGCCTCTCTTCTCCTTCCGCCCGACTGCACGCGGAACATCAGAAAAAGCAGCCTGATCTTTTCGTCTCTGCGGCTGACATTTCAGAAGGGTCCTCAGGAGAGGAGCTGCAGACGAGGCTGCAGCCCGGATGGACCTAATGAATATGTGTCCAGCGACACAATGAGATAAGCTCTCGCTCTCTCTCTCTCTCTCTCTCTGTAATCTGTCAAAAGGAAGAATAACACTAATTAATACTCTGGCACAAACTCACTTCCCGTCTGGAGCGTAGAGCGGGTTAATCAGTTCGTCTTTAAGCGTTGCCCTCTGCACACCAGCACCTGAAAACGGTTTGTCTGAACATTTTCTACCGAATGCGTCTGAGAACTGGTGCTGGACGAGCATCTCGCTGAGACAGTGCACGGAGGTGAGGGAGGGTCGTTTAGAGGTGAATAGACACGCCAGGACCAAGGTTAGCCGTCATATTACCTGTGGCCTTAGCAAGGGAAGAGCACGGCGGGAAGGTGAGCGGCCACGGAGGCTGGCGAATAATCACGCTCGACGCGCCGCCTCAGACGCTTCAACCCTTTTCCGCCCTCACATTTATGTTCTTCCATTGAATTCACTTTCCGGATGAAAAGAACACGCCGACTTCAAACAAACCGAGAAGAAACGAGCGGCCTCTGCTTTACCTGCACAGAATATAAGCAGCAGGAACAGGAATTGAGCCTTTCAGAGTCCCGATCCAAAACCTTGATCTGAGCGGCGCCAGACGTGCACTCTGATTCCAGTTGTGTCGTGTCCTGGCGCTTCTGGCGAGGACCTATCCAACCCTGCTGGCACTATTCATCTGCACTTTTGTTCTTTTCCCATTTGAGAGCCGCCGGTCCATTCTTGCCAGAACCACTGCTCTTCAAAATCAAAGACTAGAACAGAGTGTTCCCGTCTGCTCGGCGGCGCCTCATTATCCGTGTTTTGTCAGGAAGACGTATCCTGAGGTTGTTGTCCTGCTGCCTCCTCGTTGCCCGCTGCATTGGCGCCTCTGCTGCGCTGGTTCCAACCCGAGGACGCTGATGTGGGAGTGGATGTATGTAGAACGGCGGCGTTCCCCCCCACAAGGTCCTGCTCTCATTAGTGTGTGTTGTATATACCCCACACACACACACACTTTTGTTTGACTTTCACGCTGCCGAGAGCATCTGAGAGTGTGTTTTTCTAATTCCTATGATGTCGCTCCAATCTTCTTTTCTCTTTTGTCTCTGTGTATTTGGGTCAGTTCGTTCGTCGGTGGCTCGGGGAGAAACAGCAAACCAAGTCGCTGTCTCTGGCCGGTCAGAGGTCATCTCGGGTCGGATAAAGGATGATGGGATTGATGCTTCATTTAGCCAAATGCCAACTGAAAATGCTTCGCAAACAAAAATGTTGTTTTTGTCTTGCTTGAGGCACGGTTGCATCTCTGGAACTGTAAATTCTGTTAGCATCGGGGCTTCCTGACCCACGCAGAGACACAACGTCCTGCACCAAAGCCGGCATCAAAAAGGAGGCGCGGTGACTCGCCGCACTCCAAGGTCACCTTCGCAGCGGAGGTGCTGTGACGATCCATCCTGTTGCCTGAGGACGCGGCCCGAGGTTGCCATCAAGCTGTCTCTTGGGGAAAAACAGCAACTGTTAGATAGCAAATGCTGCAGGGGCAACCCCCCCCCCCACCCTGCTCCACCCATCGCCTTGGTCTGCAGTGGAGCGTGGGGACGGCAGGGGTCACGGCATTTAGAAAAGCCCTGTGTTTTTTTCCCCCCCTCATAAAAAAACACATCTCCGGCTGTGGAGAAGCTTACACTGTAATCCTGCATGACAGATTGAGTCTGCACGTCACCCCCTCCCTCTTCTCTTCTTCCTCTGTCGTTCTTCTTTTCTTGCTGAAAACTTGAGCACGGCTGAAAACTTAAACAGGCGGCCACCTGTTTAAGTGCGTACGACCACGTGCGCTCAGCCTGGAGCGGCGTGGCAGCCCAGGAGTTTGGCTCCACCTCCAGTGGAAGGGTGCGACATCAACAAATGATGCGCTCGTGTTGAGCTGGTGATGGTTAACGCCGCCCGCACCTGTTTCTGTGCCGTTTTCGCCTCCTCCGCCGTGCGGTTAGACACCAGCATCACCAGCCTCTGCTGGTGCTGGTTGGACACCAGCATCACCAGCCTCTGCTGGTGCTGGTTGGACACCAGCATCACCAGCCTCTGCTCACAGACAACTGATGCTTGGAGGAAAAAGTGATGGATTAAAGGACTGAACCAACCAATCACTGAAAAACTACCGTATGTTCTTTACCGGAGCGCTTCTTTCTCCTTTAAGTGTGTCTATTGTCACCAAATAGTCGCACCAAGATTGTAGAGGCCGAACAGAGAAGTCGGCGGCCGAGCAGGAAAATGGGTTTCTGGGCTCGAAGGAGCTGAATGCAAAAGATTTGCGCAGTGCAACAGAATGAATCCCGGTGGGAAGTCTGAGCGATACGAACGCTGGAGTGGTGTGTCGATGACCTGGATTTCTGTCTCTCTCGTCTGCCGAGCGCTGCTGCTGACCTCTCATAGACGGAGCGTTTGTGTGTCCTGGGATCGCTCTATTAGGACTCCCTCTGAGCCTGATTTGCTCAGTCCTGATCTATCCATCCTCCTGTCAGTCCTGCTCTTTGTCTCTCTCCTGCACATCCACTCCACATTTCAACTTCACACTCTTTCACAAACGCGCTCTCTTTCCCTCTCTCTCTCTGCATTAAGCATTTAAAGATCTTTCTGTGCTACAAGTTATCGCTCCATCTCTCCCCTCCATCACTCTCTCTCTAATCTTCCTTAATCTTCCAGCCCAGAGTAAAGTGAGAATTAGTTTCTGGCTCTCTCTCATCACTCTCTTGCACCTCCTCGTCTTCTACTTCTTTCTTTGTCCTTGGCTCCCTCTCTCCAGCCTTCTCTGGATCATGGTCACCAGCTGCTCTTCCCAAATCCGCCATCTTGCTCAGGTTTTCTTTGCTTTTTTCCTTACACCCTTGGCTTCCAAGAGGTCGTCTTGGGTCCTGTTCCCTCTCTTCCTTTGCCTGATCTCATCGGACCTGTTGACTCCGGGCCGTGCCTCCTTGCCTGAGGTTGGGAAGCACATTTTGACGTCACCATTCCACCGCTTTTGTCCCTTTCTTTCCAAAAAGCAACTCTTTATTTTTCAGCCTTTCCGGCTTTTGTGTTTTGATGAGTTTTTCTTATTGTGCTCGATTGCACTCAGACTCCCCCTCAACCTCTCTAGCTCTCCGAGCTCACAAAGCACTTTTCACCATCATCTACGGAGGCACTGGTGCTCACTGCTGGTAGGCGGAGTGGAATTAATAAACTGCCATGTCAAAGGCCGAGAATGGAAAGAGTCCCTTTCAGCACATCACCTCACACATCCAAAAATATAAAACATTTCCACTGCAAAAAGGACATTTGTGTCATTTCACCTGGTTCATATTTTATTCAGCACAGCTCACGCACAGCTTCATTTGCAGAGGCAGGAAACACTTAGCTGGGGAAGAATTTACAGATTTCAAACTGGCATTGCTATTTCCGCTGCTAATGGATGCTAACAGGCTACAGTCACACTACCAGGCTCAAGTGTCCACTTTTATAAAGGTGACTCTCCACATCTGATCTTTGATCAATTGGATTTGTAAAACAACCTAACAACAAACACGTCCAAAGAGTCACTTTACTCTTTCCACTGTCATTTTCACTCATAATTACACTGATACAGGAAAGATACAGGAATTCACTGGAGTTGCAGAAGTTTCTTAGTGTCAAACCGGTATTGAATTTTTAAAGTCGTATCTGCTAACATATATTCTCCATTAAGACATTTTTGTGGCTGAAACTAAAAAGAGAAGAAGAGCAAAGAAGTCGGGTGGCACTAATTGTCACACGAAAAGCAGCGTTCAAATGCATGTTGTGGTAGTTATGCACCATTTACTAAGACCACGCTGTTAAAAATGCATCTTGTTCTAATTTTCCACCATGCACAGGGCTCAATGTCACAGCGATCTGTGGGAGAAGCAATCATTTTGTCCAATGCACACCTGATGTTATTTTCAGCGGCAGAACCCCACCGGAACATTTTATTCAAAGCACCGGGTGCTCTCGGGAGGAGCGCGGCAATGAATGCGACGCATGAGCAGCCGCCAGCATAATTAGGTGCTTTTAAAAATCTAAATGTTTCCTTTTTCTGCAAGATTTTTGGGCTGTTAAAAGGCATTTGTGGCTCCACTCAAATCAAATTGCAAATCCTGCAACAGTGGGATCAAATAAATATGGGATGGATTCTACAACTCAGTTATGCACTAATAATTACACTGTTATTAAACAAAAGTCAGTAAAGATTTGACATTTTTACTTTCTATGGATTTTTGTCTTTTTGTGAATCTCTGATTGGATAATTATGTGTGCCAGTTGAGAGAGCAGCCATTTACATTTTAGAGTCCCTGTGGACGCACAACAACTGAATATTAATTTAGCTTTTTCTCATTATCAGCGTGACATAATCATGATGAATGGAACCCCACGTGGCGAGACTTCAGGGTGGAAAAACCAGAAGCAGCCAGTGTTAGCTAGCAGCATCAAGACAATATTGCGATTAATGTCAAGAAAGCAAGTATGGAGGAGAACAAAAACCTGTTTTGGATTCTCGGAGCGACATTGGAATCACCTTCGCTGCCAAAACTTCTGCTTCCAATCCAGACGCTACAAACACGTGCTGAACATTGGAAAATAGTGACAGGCTCGATTCCTCCAGCAAGAACAAAAATATGGAGATAAGTTACAACAATAAGAGCAAATTTTATAAACATCTCAAACATACAGGCGAATACACGACACACCACATTAACGGCGTTTCCACTAGCAGCTTTTCCTCACGTGCATTTTTCAGACCTTGTTTGTGTCGTCATTTCTTCCCTGAAACCTTAATAGTCGCTGCAGAACCAGCTATAGCCTTAGTTCCACTCAGCCTCCTCTACAGAAAACACGCTTTAGTGTTGAAGCACAACCTTGCGCAAAGGCAAAGACACACGAGTGGGAGAGGATGATAAAAGCCACAAAAGGCAATAATGGAGGGGGGCAAGGGATGGAAGGAAGGAGTCAAAAAAATGAAGATCAGTGAGCGTGGGATAAACAGATAAGGTGGGCACGCCTGTGATGAGAGGAAATGAGAGTTATAAAGATGTAAGGATGAGGGGAAAGATTGGCATTTGGTAATCTCACTGGAGGGGAGGTGAGTGAAAGATAGAAGAGAGATGAGGATCACATAAAGCTAAAATGGATAAGGGCTGATTACGGCGCAGATGAATGCTAGGTCAGGATGTTTCCTCAGACAGGAGTGGATTTGCAGGCTGCTGCAAGGCACGTGTTAATACAGTCGGAGCCGAGCAGCCTGGAGAAGTTCGAGCTGCTGCTGCTGCGATGGGGGGGGAAGTCGGGTGAGAGTCATTTGCATGCAGGCAACAAAGCATGAGAAATCACACTAATCGCAGAGAATGCTAATGACAGTGCAATCACCGTAATCACGGCAACATGGGCGGAAGGGTTGAGACGACGGGAGGTCAGTTCTGCATCTCGTTAATATTCTCTGACGGGGCTCCACCCCTGCTGATGCGGCTCCTCCGAAAGAGCCGAGTGCACTGTCATGCAACGTTTTGTCGCTAATTTTAACAACTTTGTGGTCACGTTTTTGAAGTCGCAGTCGAAGGCGTCGTGACTCAGCGCAGATCAGAGCAAGTCCTCGCTGCCCCCGAGCTGAGGCTGTTTCATAAAGCTCCCTTACTTAACGACTGGACAGCGAACGCACGTTAACGTGCGCGCGCATAGGCGTGAAACATGCGCTCCTGCAATAACAAATGCACGGCTAGCCCGCATCCCCGGCAGGACGCGATGGAGCTATATCCACAATCAAACCAATTAACCTGAATGTGTGCGCCGGGACCTCCTGCTGTGGGGGAGACTGGCTTTAACACTGTAACCCAGCAAAGTGTAGCTGGTAGAGGGCATCTGTTAAACAAATCAGCAGTATGTAATCACATTTCACACCATGCTATCACCATCAGTTCAGCCTAATTTATCACCGCCATGAAAACAATCCTGTGAGGAAGACCAGATGAGGAGGAAGAGGGGAGATAGAGAGAGGGGAAAAAAAGTGCTGTGATTTGTCCAAAGCTCCCTAATTCCGTCCTGGAAGCCCAGCGGAGGGCCCAAGCCAAGCGCCCACCCGCGTCTCCCTGCCGTCTCCGTCTCTCCTCACCCTCCCGCCCAGGCCTCATCTTCGCCGCTCGAGTGCAGAGCTCTCAAAGTCCCTAATCCGGCTTCTGATACATCTACGCCCGGCGAGGAGGGAGACATGAACACCGTGCAGGGGCGAGAGAGAGCGAGAAGAGTGGCAGAAGATGGAAGGCTTGTTAAACAGAGGGGAGGGCCTGCAGATAGAGAGACGAGGGGTGAGGGGGAATAAGAGAGGATTGTGTGGCAATTGAACTCAGTCTGTTGGTCGCATCAAATTCCTCTTTAATTAAAAGTCTAAATCCCCCTCACTTTAAAGCCCCTACTTTATAATTAACACTCTGATCTCGCCCTCCTTCCCCTCACCCGAAAAGAAAAACAATTAAAAACTTTTTGCGATTTTTACTTCAAAAACCCATTAATTTGAAAATCGCCACCGAACAATACGGAGGCAGACCCCCACTTTGCTCATTAGCCGCTGGTTAATTGATCCTGACGGTAGTGTTCACCGATGGGACGCCAAATAGGAAAAACATTATTTTACCTCGTCTAATTAAGGTCTTTAAAGGGGGGGAGGGGGGGAGGGGGGTAATTTCTGCATGTTTGAGATCACGAAGAGTCGTTTTCACAGGTGCCCCTGTGGGTTCGTCTCGCGGGGCTTCCAGTCATTTTACACCACTTCTGAAGAGTTATGGGAAACAGAAACAGTCACAACAGAAGAGGCTGAAACTGTTCTGAGAGCTGCGATCACCAGAAGTCCCCCCTTTCATGGCGTAACGCTGATTTCTGGCTGTTGACAAGGGACCTGGACAGCATATATATGACGAGAACGTGCCGTACCCTTTACTTTTATTCAACTGGAGTTATTTCCAGTGCTCTTTCTTGGTGGGGGCATCACAAGAGTCTGGTCAGGACCCAACAGACCACTTCCCAGGAAGACCAGGACAAGGACCCAGTTAGGATGCAACGCTCACCAACGCCGTCTAACTTTGGGGTCTTTTTGAGACACAGTTCTCCCTGCAGCCCTCAGACCAGCCACCAAAACGAGACCAGAGAAACGAGCTGATAGAAACAAAATGTCAGAAGATGCTAAAGAATAAAACCTCCATCCAACCCAGCCGAAGCGATGGCTGCTAAAATGTTACCTGAACAAAGTGCGTTTAAGCGCAGCTAATGTGGCGGACTCCAGAATGAATCAGACTCCAGCATCGTCTATCAAAACTCCATTACCCAGCATCCATCATAACAGCGGCAACACTTTCCACAGGGCCATAAATACACACAACTTCCTGGCTACTAACTTTCTTTCTTGCCACCTTTCCAAAAAAATTTCAGCTTTATTTCCTCCGAGTCTGTCTTTCCACATCGGGCGGGGCGGGGGGCTAATGAAAGGCTCGTCTCGGAGGAACATGGGTGAGAGATATCCCGGTGATCTCAGCCGTCACGCCGCAAAGTCCGCTATAAAAAATTCAGGGCAGCTGCTGCCATCACCACCGCAGAGCTCCCCTCCTGCCATTATGCTGGTACAGGTACAGGCCGGTCTTCGAGCTTTGTTCCCCTCCCAGTCTTCACTTTCAGACTTTATCACCACCTTGTCAATATTCAGCCCAACACCTCTGCCTGGCTCTCTTTTCCAATTTCCTCATTTCCATTTCCTTCTTCCTCCCCTTCATGTTTTTTTTTTTCCACCATGCCAGACAGCGTGATTTGACCCTGATTAATAAATTCCATCTGCCACGATGGTGCAGAAACAAGGTGCAGATGTAAAAGAAAAAAAAAATGGATTTCTTTTACACTCGGTTAGGGTCCTTTTAACACCAGCGGAAAAGAAAAGGCGCTGGAAAAGCACGTCAAGTTATTAAGATGAGTGATGATGTCATTAGTGCAATTCCCCTGAACCCGCCTCATCGCGTTGCTAGCATGTTCGGGACGCACCGAGACAATTTGATTAGCGGTTTTGCAATATGTCGCTGCGGCGGCGCTAAATCAAGTCTGTCACGTAGGGCAGGACGCAGATGAAGTGCCACCACGTGTTGACTCGAATTAAAAGTGGGCACAACTCGCTAACAGCGCTAACGCACAGCGATCTGACAGCAGCTGAAGGATCAATCATCATTACTATTGAACACAGTCGTACCGGATTTCATCACTTGGATATCTTAAATATCAAAACCCTGAAAAATTGGTTTTAAACTGTCCACTTCATCAAAGGTTCGAGTTTTTCCATGCAGGCTAGCTGCAATAATAATTATACGGGTGCAAAGTCATTGTCTGTCATTCATTTTCCCACATTATTCCTTCTCTTCCAGTTACGCGCTCACAACTATTAAAGCAGTCTCTCGGACACGGAGGCAGCAGTAATCACGAGCTGTTGTCACCGTGTGAGTAAAGCGATACGTGGGGGATCGCCATGCATCTTTCCACGCTTCCATACGTCCAGCTACACTTTCGTCTCCCTACTCTGCATTCACTCCTTCCTCGCCATCACTCTCTCCCCGTCCGACCGACAACCCCCCTGCCCCACCTCCGTATTGCAAGTCTGGCTGCCAGGGGCCGTTTTCATTCAATTAGAGTTGCTGTTGTTGTTATCAGTAATAATGTAGAGGCTGCATCCAGCCCGCTGCCAGGCTGTCACACGCGCGGTCATCAAGAGGCGCCATCCCTCATCTCCGTCTCCAGCAATCAGCAGCATTATTACTATCATCTGAGAGGAGAGGAGGGCACACACACACACACACACTACAGGCAGCAGTGTGTGTGTGTGTAGATAGAATGAGACAAGGAGGGGGTGGATGGATGGATGTAGAGCCTGAGGAGGAGAGTAAGAGAGATGGTAGTGGAAGACAGTGGAGGGAGGAAAGAGGACGTGTGTGTGTGTGTGTGTGTGTGTGTGTGTGTGTGTGTGTGTGTGTGTGCTGGTGGATGCTGGTTGTAAGGTGGGTGAGTGAGTGAGTGAGTGAGTGTGACAAAGACACAAAGCCTGTGAAAAATAAAGGGACTGAAGAGATTATTATGCACACTGTAGTGTGTGTGTGTGTGTGTGTGTGTGTTGACTGTACACAGGGAGACTATAGGCCCCTGCAGGCTGTGTGATGGGATTTGAAACCAGGACACACACTGACAGACATGGACGTAATTGGTGGAAACTAGCTCAGTTTGTGGTCCCGTGAACGTGGCTACAAAGCAGCCCTCCTCCTCCTCCTCCTCCTCCTCTCTATCTTCATCCCTCCGACCTCCGCCCCACTTCCATCGTCTCTTTTTCTGCTCCCTTTTCTCCCTTTTCTCCCGCTTGTTCCTGTTTCTTTTCTTGATTTTTGCCCTCCCCAGAGCTGAGGCCCCTAATTCCCTTTGGAGCCGTTGGAGTACTTTTCGCTTCAGTCAGCATCATCCTCCCTTTTTTCGGGTGTCATCGACTCTGGGTGTGATGTCAGCTCTGATGTAACTACAGACCAGTCAGTGTCGCTCTATTAATCTGCGTATTTCCTCTGATCTTTTGCAAGTGTCCCAAGCATGATATTTCATGTTCCAAAGGGAGAAGTGCAGAAATACCCTGACCTTCACGTAAAGTCACACCAGAGTTTTCCCGTCAGACTCGATGTAATGGTAATTTGACAAAATAAGTTTCAAGTGAGACGACTTTCCTAAATGTCAGCGTGCTCCATCACGAGATTAGATCCAACATCTGCACTTTATTTTAAAATCTCCGTTACGCGCCACCCAATACCTTGTAATTTAATGCACAAGTAAAATACGCCTGAAAACGTCTGCATTTATCCTGCCTGTCTCCGAAAAGAATAAAAAAAGAGCCACAGTGAGCACCCAGTTGGTTTCCTAACGGGCTAATAAGACAGCTCCATTGCTCAGGCAGAAAGGTGTTCACTTTCTCTCGTCTCCACGCCATCACTCCAGATAAATAGCGGCAGACTGAGGGGAACCACAGCAGTCTCACAGGCCCCGACACAGCAGGTTCTGAGGAGGCGGATTCAGACGAGCGTCGCCCGTTCGGAGAACACAGAGGGCAAAGGTCAATCCAGGAGCAGCTTCTTCTGCGCTCAGTTACCGAGGTGAGGCCAGAGGAGACCTACCAGCGGCGGTAGCCGTGCACACGTACATGCGTTTGCAACAAGCTACAAACGACCGAGAGTATACCGTGTCTTCTCACCCAAACACACACACACACACACACACACACTCCTCCCCCCACACGGCGTCTCAGGGAAAAGTGATAGTTCCCTGTCGATTAGCCCGGAGTTATAAATACGCGCTGGGAACAATATCCCGGAAACACAGCGCTGGCGCACAGGAAGTGAAAGTCACAGCCCCCCGGGTGCGGAGTCCTCCTCTCCGGTCGTCCAACACCTTTTATACGTCACAACTACACCAGAGCCGATCTTTGGGACGTGTTTAAGTGTATTTAAAGGACAGCGTAGAGCAGTGCGGTGCCTTCATGTGCCTGTAAAAAAACAAGTAACTTTCTACTCGCTGGCTGCCCGAGTGCAGAGTAACTGAATCAGACAGTCTGGAGTTTCATTCTCTGGGCTGTTTTTCTGCAGCTGCTTTCTGCTGAGCGTGCACACCCTGTTTTAGCATCAACCTGCTTCACATTCATGCAATTCCAAATATTCCTGCCAGAGAGCCTCCTCGTTCCAGCGCGGACCCCCGGTGTTGGCCACTCAGCAGCTTCACCGCAACATTACTCATTCACTTTCCCCACTTTGCTGCATCACCGGGAGCCTTCGTCCCATACAGATTCCTCCATTTCAAAAAGTCATCCTGCTCTCATCCAGAACACAGGAGGCGGTCATACATCAAGCGGTGGCAGGGGCTTATTGGGCCTAATGCGCGCGGCGGCTCGGCGGAGTCACAGAGCATCACAACAGCGGTTCCCTTAATTGGAAAAGTGTCTCCTATTCGGGGGCATGATTAAAATGTGGTGTGCTGCGTTTGGGCGATAAGGATTATGAGAGATGGGGAGATACGGGGAAAGGAAGCTCAGAGGAAGGAGAACAGAGGAGAGGCCCCGAGGCCCCGCGTGCTAGGTCGCGATCCAGCGCCTGCAGGTGGCCACCAGCGGGAGGCGGAGAGATGCATGAAAGTGAGCCGAGGCCCGTCCTCCCTCTGCTGGGCTGTGAATTCGGAGAGTCCTGGCCTTCATAGCAGGCGCTGTTTCCAGCGGTAACCAGTAGTTAAGGATGATATTTCAGCCCCGGCGGCGCTAATGTTCACAGGGCGTAATTCACAAGGCCCAAAACCTGTTTCCCCACTGAGCCTCCTCAGAGCTGCTCGCTGGCTGATGAATATTTATGCTGTATCCCTGCTGCCGAGACTCACGCATGCGAGAATGGGGCTGCAGAGGGACGCCAGGGCGGGTGTGGGGGCAAACCTGTTCCTCAGTAATCATGCGACGGACCCTCAGGTAGGACTTCGAGTGGGCGTGGAAACAGGCTTGGCTGACCACTCCGGCAGCCGTCCCTCCTGATTGGACCTCCAGGAGGCCTTTGTGCCCCCCGTGCTCTTTGCTACCCAGGATGGGCTGCACACACAGTGGACACTGGTTCCAGTAGATTTTTGCTTCCTGAGGGCCGGCCTGGCTGTGGAGAGACACCGATGCCAAGTTTCCGAAGGGGGGCAAAGACGACAGCTGGTGTGGGGGGAGATAAACTGCAGGCAAGTGGTGTGGATAGATCACTGGTAGCCGCCGGGTGTGAGAGCAGTGGTTTTATCTAAACCCCAGTGCAACCCCACAGAAAGGACTCTTTCCTAATTGCCAGGTTTTTACTGGTCCCTGCGCACTTGGACAGTTTTATACTGGGATTTAGAGAATGTCTTTCAGGTTCCTTGAAGCTTTTGGACCGCTGCGGGTTCTGCAAAGGAACATACTTGCAGAAAGTTCCCAGTCTGGGATGCTGATGTGACACTTCTGTAACATCCATGGAATTACTTTTTTAAACACTATTGTTCTAAAACCATAGCTCAGCTCAGCATGGACACTTTAGAAAAGGAAAACATTTGCTTTTTTTTTTTTTTAAAGAGTGAGACTGCAGGATGAATACAGCTAAACTGCACTATTCCGGCTCCAAACAATCAGCCGCACACCTCAGTAATTTCTGCCAAAATAAAAATGAGTTCTCGTTTCACTGTTTGGGAGCAGTGGGTTGAACAGAGCTGGGGTAATTACAGGGGCGATCACTTTGATTGCAGAAGGATTTTACAGCAATAGGAAACATCAGGGAAAGAAAGGATGGTGTTTGGGGGCTTCTTTTGCAAACAACAGACAAAGAGTTTGTTTTCGCCCATAAACGTGTCCTCTGTAATTAGACATTTTTAACAGCGTGCTCTGTGTCTACAGCGGCGGGAACAAACGAGGTACCGGATTCCCATGTTCCCGCTCGCCTGCGCGTGGACGACAAGCCTGCATCTGCAGAGGCGAGACGCACGCGGCGCCTCAACGCTGCTCTCCAGCAGCCATCGATCCCCGAGACTCGCCCAAAATGCTATCAGGCTTTTAAAGTGTCACTTTCAGAAGGAAATGGATTACAGTGGTGGAATGGGGAGCGGGGAGCGGATAAGATATCTGAGGACAAACAACTTCTGTAATCAAATCACTCCTGTTAGAAGCTCCTCACTCATGACTAAACAGCTCTCTTCAGTACATTAAGGCGTTATAACTACACCGGGACCTGCCAGGAGCCTGCGGGTGCTGCTTCGCCTCATGCTAGCTCTCCAGCGCAGCATGTGCTGATGCTGCGGCCCTGCAACCAAGCACCAATCAATGTGAATCTCTTATCTCTATGTTAATTGATATTACAGATCTTGTAACATCTCTGCAGTGCAGATGCACCACAGACACCACCCTCAGCTGTGGAAAACCGACAACACAGACGCAGTCTCATGAGATGTTATATCCTATTTATAACTTACCGGCAGACAGTTTAGCTGTGTGCTCATAACAGTGTAGTGTTATTACACCCAGTCACAAACGTACACACCCTTATTACCCTAACCCTAACCATCCCAACGAAGCCTCTGACCCTGACCTTTAACCTAAACCCATTTCTAACCGCAACCCTAAAACCACGTCTTAACTCAAACTTGTGACGATCCTGTTTCGGTACACAGTATGTAGCAAGTACAAGAACACACACACACACACACACACACACACACAGAAGTTTGTTTTGCCCTGCATGCAGTACTATAAAAAGTACAAGCTGACAGAAGCATTAGCAGAGCTCCTGTGTACCTCTTTATGGGTGTTTGACTGTTTCTGTTTCTTATTATCCTCTCTTAAAGACCTTCGGGGGACTTTTTCTGATGTGAAAGTTTGTGCCTGAAGCAGATTTTAACGCAAGTACCGGCTCGTAAAATAAAGAGCAGTCTCTCTGCAGCTGCACGCGTGCATGTGGGTGTTTAAAGCATGACCGTGCCCGTGGTATAGAAGAGGGCTGGGAGCCTTCCACCCCGCGTCGCTGAACTCACAAACCATGTGGGCACATCTTGAATAATTCAGAGATCTTCGTCGTATGGAGCTCCGTTTAGCTGCTCTCTGGGTTTGATGGAGGAGACCTAAGACCTGTTGTCCTGCTGCATCTTCATTTTTCTGGCGTTAACAAAAAAGAATTCAAACTCCAGCTAAATTTTAAATGATCGGTGTTTATTTATGGATATTCATGGTGTGAAGGAGAGGAGAAGGCTGGTGACATTTTAAGAGTTATTGTTTAATGCAGCAGATACTTTCTGCTTTAATCTGCATGGAAATGCGGATTTGAGGCTTTTTATTTCTTAAATGAGGATGCTTCATTGGCCTTGCTAATTAAATATTAAAGAGGTCTGTGTTAAGGAGTCCCTCCTCCCTTCAGTGGTTTAAGGTGAAGTTGAGCCTTTATGGTGAGAAAAGGCCCCCAGGCCATGAGAAGTGGTACAGAAGAGCCAACACGCAGCAGCAGCAGCAGCAGCAACCTCGCCTCTCAAACACTGACATGGAACTAAATCTACGGCTGGCGAGCGAGTACAGCGCGAACATCCATCTCCAGGGGCGAGAGAATCCAAAGACTGGACAAGTCGGAGGGATCTTTCGCCTCCAGGTAGACGTGACGACGTGGAGAGGCGCCACAGAGGGCGAAGGGAGGCGAAATGTTCTGATAGAGGGTGTCACAGATTAAATAGAGGAGGCAGAAATTGGTGAAGGCGGGTGGAGAGAGAGGAGGAGGAGGTGTGGGAAGAGAGAGAGAGACATGCAGAAGTTGGAGGTTTGGAGAAAGAACAAGTGTAGGAGGAGTGGGCAAAGCACGAGCGCAGAGTGTAAAAAGCCGAAAGCAGAGCTGCGTTCGAGGTACTAAGTGAGGCTGAGGGGCAGAACTCGGGTTGAACAGAGGGAGACGTGCGGCGCGAGCGGCCAGGACGAGAGCTGAAGAGACAAGGAGATAAACTGTCAAAAGGAGGCGGCGAATCCAGCGCGACAGAGGAAGGAGCATGTATGCATTTCGATGTTCGTGCTGCAGGCCCCGAGAGGGGCTAGAGTAGAGTAGAGAGGGACGGCCAAGCAAAGACAAAGTGCGCAGGAGAGATGGTGGCAGTGATTCGTCGATGCTATCTGGGCACGGGGAGACGTGTGTGACACAATCTCAAATTGGAAATCGCTGTTTCCATCTCGCCTCACTCGGCGGCTACCCGCTCCGCTGATAACCAGAGCAGGCTAATTCTATTAAAAATACCCTGCGAGTGCGGCGGCAGCGGCTGAGACGAGGACGGGCAGAGGAGAGGAGGTGGGGAGGAGGGGGGGAGGAGAAGGGGGACGCAGCTACGGTGACAGACAAGAGGCCGAGCGGGCGAGAGTGGAGGAGACGGATGACTGATTGGTAAAAGAAACACCAAAGACAGGTGCAGAAAACACCACCCAGAGGAAAGGGTGGCCTCTTTCCACCAGCACCTCTGTCCACCTCTCATCCCTCCATCCAGTCCCCCCACAGGTGACCAAGGTCAGACATGAGCCAACGTCCTGAATCCTCACAAGCCCTCGTTGATGCCTCAAGCCCCCTCAGGAGGGAGGAGTCAGGAGGGAGGCGGAGCTTCTGCCTGCAGCCTGGAGGTGCTGAGAGCGACAGCGCTGGTCCTGACGGGTCTCGGCCAGGCTTCGCCATATTTAGCAAGAAATCAAGGAGACCGAGGGCCAACTTAATCTGGGATTAAGTTGTATAAATCCGGAGGGACAGCAGAGGCCACAGCGTGGAGCCTCCCGCCGCTCCCAAGTTCTCAAATAATAAAGCTCTGCAAGACAAGCTGGAACCTGTAGAAGATCCTCACCTCAGAGGCCTCTTCTGTGTGGCTACGTGGAGCTGCGGCTGTGTCTGTTCTCTGAGGTGGTACTATAGGTGTGTTTGCTCGGAACGGCATGGGATGAAAGGCCAATCTAAACGACCGCTGCTCTTTGATCTCACTTCAAAGCCCAGCCGGTGATGTCCTGAAAGGGTCCGTTTCATTCTCACCTAAAGACGGACCTGACTGGCCGGCTGATCGCCGATCACAGCCGACAGATCTGAGCAGCGCCGGGATGAACATCCGCGAGAGCTTCCCCGCGCCGCGGCGCAGCACGTCGTCTTTTCTTTGAAGGCGGCACGTGTCAGGAACAGAGCGTGCACGAGGGCAGCGTGTGATAAAACCGCTCAAAAGTGCGGTGATGATGAATTAATCAGACCCTCGTTAGGTTCTTGTCTCTGCGGACGTCTCACAGACACTCAGAGAGCACACAGGGAGGGAAGCTCAGCCAGTTGTGAACGACCGCGTGCACGTGTGTGTGTGTGTGTGTGTGCGCCAATTACACTTTTACACTAGCTTTTGTACACAGTTACATGAAGCTCTACGGTTCAGCTATTATACGGCCACCAGTCGTTCATACTAAAGTAGTTTTTTAGTTAGTCTTTAATCTAAAGATTTCTGACTCTAATCTCAGAACTAGCTTCACAATCCTCCTTTAGCCGCCTTCAAAGTCTCTATTTTTCTGCAGAAAGGTTCCAAAGGCCAGTTTACACGAGCTGCCTTCCATGCAAAAAAACAAAAAAAAACCCTCCAACTGAAGCCCTAAATTCAAATGTTGGAGGTGGAAGAAAGAAAGGGGGAGAGAATTAGGAGGACAGTTGGGAGAGCCGAGAGATAAGATTCTTGGATTAGAGAGAGAGAGAGAGAGAGAGGGCTCCAGAGTGAGTGATGAAGAGGTTGCGATACGGAGAAGGGCAGTTGTGTAATCTTGGGTTTAAGAGCGAGTCGTTTACCGCTGCGAGAAATTCAGATTATCAGGGCGGGATTGCGGGAGGAATAGAGACTAATAATGGAAGAGATAAAGAGGTCCGCAGGCCGAGGATGAAGATGAGGGTTGTTTATGAATCTACATGCTGGCGGTAACATAATCCCACTTCAGATATTACTTCATTTAGCTCAAGCAGGACAAACTGTACACAAGACGCACGGCAGGAATGAAAGCAGCCTGTTTGTCTCAGATAAAAGTCCTTCTTCCTGTTTGCGCCTCTGTAGAGAACCCGTCTCAGTCGTTCCCTCAAACGCTCACCTCGGTGGGCGACGGCGTGCACGTTTCAGTGATGTATGCAAATCAAACTGAAATGAGAAAAGCAGGCTACAGATCCCAAAATAGCAAAACAAACCATGAAAAAACACGTGAATTTCGATTGTTGCGGGTCTGCAGCCACAGAAGCCAGTTTAATTAAACTACAGAGCAACTGAACAAGAATTTCAGACGGAAATATCATTGCCTCTACATCTGTAGCGGATAAACTCTGCCGCCTCATTGTAAAATGGAGGTTTACTTCATTTTCTCTTTTTTTTTTGATGCATTTAATGCGCCAAAACCCAAGTGTCAGTCTGAAGTTAATGGAGCCAACAGTCAGTCAGTCATTCACCAGAGCCCATGTGGGGAACCCAGATGATGGTGACGGGCACAAAGTTACTCTGCACTCAGTCTGAAGCCTCAATTCATCTTCTCCGTCTTCACCCCAAAGTAACTGTTTACCAGCGTTATCCGTCACCGCCGCGGCCGCCACAGTCGCCAAAGTGACTCTGAGAGCAAAACTTTGCACACAGAGAGCTGAGCTGCAGCAAAACCGCCAGAAAAACGCTAAAAACCACCACATAAAAGTCTTTAAAACTTCTAAATGAAGAGTTTAAATCAGTATTTCACATATTCCTCTGACTTCAGAATAACAGAACCATTAGTTAGAGCAGTAAACAGAAATATTGGCCTCTAAAATGGACTGAATGTGTATTTATTCAACTGTAAGTACCTCAAAGTCATGCTTGAGTCAACAGTTTTTTTTGCTAACACATTCCACCGGCTTGTTTCTGCTCAGAAAGGAGAGAAGAGTTAATTAGAAAATACTTCATTCATCAAACCGCTAACAAAACCGTCGTTTAGGAAATAATGATGGCAAAACAATTTAATCTAATGACAGTGTGAAAAAAATCCATAAAGTAACGTTCCTCGTTTTATGGCGCAGGCGCGTTTGTAGTTTCAGCTGTTCACACAGGAAAATGAGGAGGAAATAAAAGTAATTACACATTTTCACTACTTATTATGTGCCAAATGTCGTCAGTGGTGACAGTTGGCGTATAAAAAGATGGATTCTGGGGGGGAGGGGCGAGTTACAGCTCCACTTTTAAGAAGAACGAGATTTAACGAGAAAACTCGTTAAATCTGCTGTTCTCTGACGGGTCGGGGAAACTTCACACTGTACGATTGCAGCACTTCTTCTGTGGTATCCTGTCGTCATTGTACGCAGCCAAATGGTCAAGTGGCGCGTTCCACTCGGCTTTCATCGCAGCCACGTGCGCCGAAGCGGCGGTCGCTTTGGTAAATGAACAGAAAGTTACATTTGGAGCAAAAAAGGCTATAAATCAAGAGGAAAAAGGCAGCGCGGGCTCGGCTGCTGGAGGACACTGCGGCGGCCGTGGTTGGACGCCGTGGTTCTGATGAATGAGATGCTAATTGCACAGGAAGTATTAAAGTTCCCCATCAGCCGCTGATTAAACCTTCAGAAACCATCTGGAAAGTCTGCATTTTTTTTGTGTGTAATGAAAAAGCTTAAACCGGCTGGACTCATCTAGTGAGTGACGGCAGTGCCACTCCGCTGCAGCTGGAGCTTACCTCCCCGACCTCTCCGACCCGGATTATCGCCTTTTTACGTGATTTTTCACAGCGGTTTGATCTCGGCTCTGAAGACGTGCAGATACAAGGCTAACTCCCCGTCACGACATTGACGTGCGCTGTTTAAACAGGAGTCCACAATCTAAACTACCGTCTAAGCTCAGGTTTGAGTGAATATCGACCGCGACTGGAAGCCTTCGCTCTTTCTGACGGACATCTGAACCGCAGACGGGAGGAGGACTGACATTTGTCATGGGCTGGATCCATCTGGTCATTTCCACACCTGTCTAATCCCCGTCTGTGAGGGGTAAAGAAAAAATAACTGATCAATAACCCCAATCGATAGCTCCAAAGATTTAGCGCCAGCTCAGCTCGGCTCTCACCAGGCCGCCATTCACCTTCGGCCAGCAAGAGAAAGCTCTTCACTTACTGGCTTTCAGCTGTCAGCGGGAGGCAAAACGCTGCCCCGTCAATTCCCAGCAGTGCTGGAGAGCGGCAGAGCGCGCTGGTCCTGGTCCTGGACCTGGAGAGGCCTTCCTGTGGAGGCGCGCGCACGCTCGCTCTCCGCTCAGGAAATCTTCAAACAGCGGTTGGCTGAGGGCCTCTTGTTCCGCAGCAGTAAAGGGATGATGTGACGCCAGGCTGAGCGGATGAGTGCGACTTGTGGCTCTGGTTATAGATAGCCCCATTTTGTGCGACGCGGGCCGCCTTTCTTCCCCTGGCATCTCGCTGAATGGAGGCTTGGCATTTGAAAGGAAGCTGAGAGATTTGCTGGCGGATTAATCCTTTCATTAGGGAAAGTGAGAAGTTAATTGCGGCAACAGCTGCATCGCTGGTGTTTACACAGCTGACGGTTTGAACGCCGTCCCTTTAAACGGAAAAAAGCAATTATCAATAAATGCAGGGCAATCTTTCTGCGATGAATTGAGCTCAGATGAGGCTTTCTCTGCTGTACGCCGTTTTCAGGGGTGCGAATCGCCGTGTTGGCGGGCAACACGTGGTCTTTTTCCAGAGCTGAATTGTCACACAACAAAGATAAAACACTTGACTTTTCCGCGCTGGAGAGCTCCCAGAGAGCGTGATCAAAGGCGAGCCGGAGTCGTGATGCCTCGCTGATGAGGCGAGGGGTAAATGAGGAGACCGCGAGGGCGGGTGAAAGGGATTTCAACTCAGCCGCTGCACGCCGAGATGGAAGAGGAGACGGCTGTGTTGATATACAGCGGAGCAACAACTTCAACCAGAACAAGAGCCTGCCAGGAAACTCCAAGTCCAATTATTCACCCAGTTGTCTGCATCAGAAAACTTTTACCGGTAATAAACCAGGAGGGAGGATTGGCACAAAATGGAGGCACTGAGAGCCAACAGGATAAAAAGTGGAAAGTTTTCTTGCTATTATATGAGCAGGTTGGATGAAAGTTCCCTGTTGTTGCCGTTATTCTCAGTTTTCTCCCAGTAATGAGACTGATCCTTTGACGAGGAGGAGGAGGAGGAGGAGGAGCAGGACACTGCGGAGGAAGTGGGACAGACCCGAAGGTTGTGAGATGGGGGGCACAGTAAAGGGGGAAAAGTAAAGTGAGCGGCTAGATGACAGAAAGCAAGGGCAGCGGGGAGTCGAAAATGGAGAGGGATGAATGGTCCATGAAAACACAGAGGGAGGAAGACGGCAGCGAAGGGAGGAGGAGGAAGAGGCAGAGCTCCGAGGCAGGCAGGGTAACATTCACCGTTAGAGCCGATCAATTTCCTGTCCCCTCAATAATAGATGTGACGAGCACAGTGGGCTGTTATCTGTCAGGCTTGACTAACCGAAATACAATCCCCACTGGGAGCGCCCACCACCGCAGACACACACACACACACACACACACACACACACGTGAGCCAACATGCAAGCCAACACACAATCAAAGAATTTCACACCCTCAGCAGAACTTATTTGCTAACCTTGGAGCGCCACGTCGCAGAAGAAACAGAAATGGAATTTGGTGCGGCGGTTTGTGTTACGCGAGGACTTGGGTGACATCACCACGCTCGCACGCCGGTGCACCAGCGCCGGTTCTACCGCTGCCATCATTCATCAACCGAGCCATATCCAGCCGCCCTTGTGCTGTGTCCTTTTAATCTCTCACCCTCCATCTTTTACGGGACCCTCACCTGTCCGCGGCCGAGGCTATCAGGCCAGCATCAGGTTACCCAGCAGGCCCGAGGAGGGAGCCGGAGCGTGAGGGAGCGCAGTTGGAACAGGCTTTCAGACGGCGCTTATCTGCCAGGACCCCGTCACTACGCTTCACCCAGATCTGCCTAACCAGAATACATATACACACACACACACTCTCTCTCTCAACACAGCTGCTTCCCTCACGACAATCTATATCCGCGCTGGGGTCAGTGGAGTAACGCGACCACAGGTAAGCGTGTAACTGCTAACATTTACCATGTTGCGCGCATCACTGCGCGGAAGCTCGGCGGCCATCCTCATCGAAGACAAAAGACACGGACAGGAAGTGCGGGTAGAACCGACGCCGGCCGGACAGAATGTCTGAAGCTTGCGAGGAAAAGCTTTGGAAGGATAACAGGCGGTCGCGCTCACGCTAACAGGGAACCCAGGTGTGATTGTGTGACTGACAACAAAGAATAAAGATGAGAACAACTCAGGGAAGCTGCTACAGTTCCTAAATTCGATCTCCTGAATTTCCCCACCTCCCTCCGCTCACGTTTAATTGAAATGCATCCAGAAGTAGAAACTCCTGCCAATCCCGGTGTGACAACATCCTCAGTGGAGATAACAGGAGAACTTTCTCTTTCTTCTAAAGTCTTTTTGAGATGGTGAAAAACACTCCTGCTGCTGTTTGAACTATTTGTGACTGGAACCAAATCAATTCAGTATCGACAAACAGGTTAAACTTGCAAGTGCCCTATTTCTTTCTTCCAATATTTTGGGTATTTGTCTATCTTTGGGGGTTTCTTGTGCTCAGCGAATCCACTGGTTGACACGTTTGATTCCTCTTTAAACCTCCACCGACAAAACAATCAGAGCCAAGTTACACATGACCTTGTTGGTCGTTTGAGGTGTCCTATTAACATTTAACTGTCGTCTCATTTATCATTATGGTCTGTGGGAAGGATGGTCCAACGGCTGTGCCTCTCGTATTACCGAAGCTGTGGTAGATCAGCTGTTTGTTGGTGGTTGGGTGAAGGACCAGGCAAAGAACAACAGAGGCTAAAGGTCGCGGTGGTTCAGCCCACCCGCCCACACACACATTCTGACACCAGCAGAGGACACAAGCACCCAGAATCCCCTGAGTGCACCTTTCCTTTGGATCCAAGTTGCAGCTTTTGGGGCGCACACCCGTCACTGTGCCATTAACTCACATTAATCATTTTTCCATGTTTAAATTATTTAGAAAGGTAGATCCCTCTTAATGACTCCCAGATGCAATTTGCATTGTTCGACCTTTTCTGAAAGATGAAACGTTTTATATCCCTCCACGATGTGATGATACTTAGTCAAATCCTCAGACTGGAATAGGTCTGTCAGTGTGTATTACACATTAATTTAGCTAATGGTGGCATTGAGTAATAACGATGATATTCAGCTGTTTTGCAGCACAACGCATTAGCTTCAACAGGCAGCACACCCACACAGGTGTCATCACTTATCGTGTCTGATTACATTAGTGGGAGTCATCAAACTACATTTCCACAGAAACTGCGAAATGGACTGAGAACTATCAATCTAGTCGGCTATTAAGGAGAACAGGAGCGTTAGAAGTCCTAGCATCTGTTGTATTTTAGTCTAAATAAATGCAAATATGTTATGATGTGAAGATATTTAAGTCAATAAATAAGCAAGGAGCGTTAGCGTAGCATTAGCACGCACGTGTGTAGCGTGTTAGCAGCTTTAAGTTTAATCCAACTGCTGCTGTTGCGCATCAGTAACTGCATCTATTCCCATAAATGCTCGTGTGTTCTGCGCCTCCTCGGTGAACGCCAGCCACGGATCCCCAAGAAAGAGCGCAGCTAATTACTGCGCACGTGCAGGTCTCTGCAGACGCAGACGTCAATTATGATTAATTCCCGCAAAATGCCGTCTACCATTTCAGCGCCTGCAGCTTATCTGTCACGTAATCTCGAACAGTGACGCTTACAATTCTGCGCAGCGTGGCGGTGTTTGGTCGTCATGGAGAAACACTGGAGCGGATCAGGTACGACGTGATTAACGTTTAATCTCTTTATGTTGAACTCATCTACCTTTATTGATTCCCAACACAAAGACGCAACCTTTGATAAATGAACCCTATGAACACAGAACATATATATTAATATATTCAGCTATTATTAATAGTCTTTCAGCAGATGTAAAAATAACCGGTACAGCATCCAGATACAATATGCTTGGGGAAAAGTATTACCATAATAAAAAGTATCAAGGCATTTCTAGGCCACAGCAGAGAGAGGAAAACTGCTTCCCGAGGATCAGAAGTGTCTCCCCAGCGAGCAGCTCACGTGCACGGGAAGACTTCCAGTCCACTCCAAGAGTAACAAGCGACAAGACAGAGAACAACCTTTCTGCTGCGCGTGGCGCGAGGCACAGCAGCGCCGTCGAGCTGAGAACACGAGGCCGGCGGTGCATTACTCCAAAGGCCCTGCCATGTAGGCCGAGCCAAAACAAATGTGATGTCAGCGCCATAAAAAACGAGCTTTGTGTTTGAGAGCGACTATGATAATTAGTCTCAAGATGGTACGTTAGTAGAGACAAGGCTCATAAAATATAGAGGCCATTTGGCATGTGCTCAAGAACAAATCTAAATTCTAAGCGCGTGGGCTGTTACACTAATGTTCTACATAGTTTATATTTGGCAGCGGCACAGTCAGAAAAACTTCATTTAGAAGGAAGACGCTGAAGGTTCCAGCCAGCAGGGGAGCAAAGTCATTATTAAATCAGAGCACGTACATGGGTGAACATCCAGAGTGAACACGCCAACGTTCCACGCTCCGGAAGTCCTCTCTGTTGCCTCGATTGCCTGCGCACCTGAAGGGACCCGAGCGCATCCGCCATTCGGGCTTCCACACAGAATTGGGGTCGCCACCGAGGCGCACGGCGGTTCCGGGGCGGCTGAGGATGATAATGATGTTTATGAAGTCCAAACCCAACAAATAAGATTCCCTCTGAATGGCTCCAAGGGCGTACCTGCCCAGGACGCCGCCATTGTGCCAGAGTGCGAAAGGTCCAGTTTGCAATTTCGGCCAAGGATGGTGTGCCGTATTGTGCTGGGGGAGGAAGCAGAAGAGGAGGAGGAGGAAGAATGCATGTAGACACCTGCAGTTTTCTGACTGAATGAAAAGTCCATCGTCGCAGCCCTCCGACGGCAGCAGGGGGTGCAGGGTCGTTCAGTCAAGGCCTCGTTCTGAACCGGTTCTGTTTGCTCAGAGACGCAGCAAAAACACCAACCAGAGCAAAGATCTATGACGCTCGGTGGGGGGTCCAGAAGCTGCTGGCGGGGCCTTGCCTAGCTGCTAGCCTAAATTGGTAAGTGGTGTATTTTCCACTGTTTTTTTGTTGAAGTAGCCCCCCCTCTGCTGCACAGCTCGGCCATCTCAGACGGAGCCGCGAGGAAAGAAAAGAGCCTTTGTGTTTGCTTGAACATTTAAGGCTTTTTTTCCCTCCTGTTTGTCATTCTCTGACGCATTAATTATGCATAAATATTACAGCTTTTGATTAAAGCATCAAAAGCAGCGGCGCCATTTAAACGGGGCATCGTGGAGGGACCACTGAAGTCTGCCTTGAGTCAAACGCAAATAAAAACACAAAAACATGGCTCGCACGCGGCCAGCCTGCTCCGCTAACAATTTACATTCCCTAGATCAGTGTGGATAAAGCCGAACAAGCGTACGAGCAGATTATATCCTGCGTAATGTCCCAAACGACATCCACGTGCAGCGGAGGGTGGCTGAAACCCACCGACATTAGCGCTTCAGCCCCGCAGCGCTGCCACGCTCCCAATCACATTTAAATTCTCATCTCTGCGCTCTTCAGGGGCCAGAGTATCGATGATTCATTTTGAGTTTTATCAGAGGAAAGAAGAGTGCCATTAAAAAGAGATCAGTCAGCCACCAGGCTTGAGGAGTCTGCTTCTAATTGGCCATTCATCAAAAAGCCTCCTCAAGTAGATCTGGGCCCAGAAATATCACGCGAGACAAGTCAAGTGCACTACATTTACTGTGCCGCTGATGAACTTCATGCTCCGCGGCTCACCCCTCCGAATTCCGGAGGGGCTGGATGCACACAGGAACCAGATCTACACCAGGGAATCTTTAAAAGGCCCTGAGATTATATATTAAAAAGGAAAACTAAACAACATGTTGAGATACGGGCGGCACGGTGGTGCAGTGGTTAGCACTGTCGCCTCCTCACAGCAAGAAGGTTCGGGGTTCAAATCTTGGCTCTGGCCTTTCTGTGTGGAGTTTGCATGTTCTCCCTGTGCATGTGTGGGTTTTCTCCGGGCACTCCGGTTTCCTCCCACTGTCCAAAAATATGCTTGTTAGGTGAATTGAGCAATCTAAATTGACCATATGTGGGAGTGCTTGTCTGTCTCGATAGGCTGGCGACCTATCCAGGGTGTACCCTGCCTCTCGCCCCTTGACAGCTGGGATAGGCTCCAGCAGACCCCTGCAACCCAAAAAGTTGGATAACGCAGGTATAGAAAATGGATGGATGTTGAGATACTGAGATACGTGCACACATCAGGGCTTACGCGCGCCATCTCGTGCAGGGAATTCTCCTTTTCATCCATTTCCTGATGCGCTCTAACGAGACAGTTTTCGGTCATGTCCCAGAATCGTGCGTGCTAGCTTCTGCCGCTCTCTGTCTGACAATTCATCCATCTCTCTTTAGAGCTTTTCCTCCCCACTCGTGTGCGACTGGATCAGCTGCCCAGAGGCCAGGTTGACGGAGGGGAGTCCTCTTCCTCGTTGTCCAGCGCGCCGGCTGGGTGAAAACAGGCAGAAGACAGCCCCGGTTAGCCAGAGCTCTTCTTCTGCGCACCTTTCTGCTGTTTCCTTTAGGCACAACACTGATGAGGGAAGAATCTCCAAAGCGGACGAGTAAAACACAGATGGTGTTTGATCTGTGTGTAACGACTTAGGTGAAGCTCAGCAGCACTTTCTCCACATCTGGGTCCGACAGCCGCCTGGTTCAGTTGTGCCGACTTCAGTATTAAAACCGAGAAAAGAGCTTTAACGAGGCAGCGCGGCTCCACGGCCTTGGATACGGAGACTGTTCTTCGGCCAGCACGTCTGTAAGCCGTCTTCATACATCAAGCTGGAGAAGCTATAACAGGACCGCCTTTAGTGAGGAGCAGCCTGGCAGCCTTGCACGTGTCAGAGTGAGCCTGCATATATCACTTCATCATTGTCCTACAGTCACTCAGACTTTGCCCGTCAGGCCCAGAGAAGCGGAGGAACAGGCTGAGCGTGAAGGGCCCAATCAGAGTCCTGCAGGAGACAGTTTAGCCGAGGAGTGCGCTAATGATCGTCACGGAGGAGGCAAATTTACAACAGGATTCGCTCCCGTCCTGCAGGACTCCTGTGTCAGAGGTGGAAGCTTATCCTGAAACTTCGACTGTGACACGGCCACACATGGAACCCGCGGATGAGCGTTTCCACGCGAGCTAACACCTACGCGCTACTTTCACCTGAGGCGCGTGCAGCATCTATTCCAAAATTCTGACAGTGAGAAATATGAGCCCGAATTGAGAAGTGATGAAAACTCGAAAATAAAATGTGCCACTTCCTGCACAGGCAGATATTCCCATTCAAAAGTCTTCCTTCAAAAAACTCCCCAGGGTGTAATTCTAAAGTCCCTGGCACCTCCAGAGCTCACAGAGCGTGTGAAATTATATAGCTAACTACTGTCAGTGCTTTCAGTTCTTTGACATGATCATCGCACAAAAACAGATCAAGTTAAACAGCCGAAAGCTACTGTATCTAACCCAGAATGGATTAATTATGTTAATGAGCTGCATGTGCCTCCTCTGCAGAGTCAGGTCAGCAAACACGGCTTTGTTGGCTAAATGTCAACGAAGATCTGAAGGGAAAAGATCTAAAATCCAGCTTTTCACCCAGCGAAGCCGTCTAATTTATGGCACTTTACCCAAGTCCAGTGGTTTCAGACACTTTCAGCAAGACCGGGCTCCCGTCATCGTAAAAGGTTGGAAGATTATGACATTTATTGCAGCTCGGGTCGTATTTCCAGCCCCAGAGGGGTCGCAGCCTTGCTCTGTTCAGCCCAGATTACGACATTCGCCAACTTTTAAAGCACTGACGTAAACCACAGAAGTGTGTGGACGCCACAGGCTGCGACCTCCGACCCCACAGCCGTCCTAACGCGTGCGTCATCTGACGAGTGGGTGATCCCAGCTGCTGTCGGCTGTTACTAGCTTTCCCTGTAGGTGCACATCAGGCCCAGACGGGGAGGCTCATTAAGACGTGGATGCTGGTGCATGCGCGGATCTCTGCTCAAGCAGGGACGTTCAGCAAGTAGAACAGAAACTTGTCCCGGGCAAAGAGAGTCAGATTTGAGTGCGATCCCAGAAACGCGCTGGCCCGAGTCTGTTCTTCTCTGCGCTCTTAGATTTAATAGAGAAAACCTAATTTTGCCATAAATCTGAGACTCGTGTGGCGAAGCGCTAATTTTAGCTGTTGTGATTTCAGCGCGGCTGAGCTTCGTCTCCACTTCCAGATTGCACCTTTCTCATCGGCGCACGTGGAGCTAATAAAGCTGGGCCGTGTGGCTGAGATCAAATGCCTCGTTCTTCATCCTGTTCTCCACTTGTATTCCTCAGTCCTCCTACCACCGTGAGTCACAGTTCTAGAGAATGGAACGAGCTTCTCTGGCAGGAAAACCACACCATTCTTCCAAATTTTAACAGGAAAGGGTGGCAGGATTTCATGCCCTAAACCGGTGAATCATGAGCTGTTCTGGTCGCACGAGATTTCTTGTCTTTTTTTACATTTTTCACAAGTTACAAGAGAAACAAAATATAATTTTTTTTACATTTGCATCTTAAGGGCTCAGTAAGCCAGCTAAATGAGCTGAGGACTTAAAGCAATTAAACAATTATCTAAGCGTCATGAGAAATAAATTATCAACTGCAAAGTATTAGCTTAGTACTGGTTGCTAAGATAGTATAAGTTAAAACGAATGCACGTGCCTAATTTTAGCAGCTAACAGAGTATTATGCTTGGGTACAAAATATCTGGATGTGATTGTGTAACTAGACACTGGGTCTTAATATTTCCTCAAGTACATGGGTGAAGCTAATGCTAATTCGGCCCTGTTAGCATCAGAAGAAGAACTGATTGGCAAATGCAGGTGAAGCTGCCCATAGCTTGATAATGAATAAAGACCCTCAACATATTAGTAAGAGCTCTGACCAGGAGGTGAACACCAACACACTTATGTGCAGCAGCTACACAGCTGACTGTAAATTAGCCTCCCAGAGAAACAGCCGGCAGGTCATCAAATTACAACCCTTTAAAGCACGATAAAAACAAAACACTAATTTCACAGTTATATAACTAGAATCCAACCCTTTCCAAAGTCTTCCTGGTGCATGCAGAGTTGCATGCACCTGGCACGTGCTAGCGCTTCATATTTCCAAGATATGGCAGAAACGCAGGAAAAATGTGTCGCTTCCTGGCAAATGTGCAAAAAAAATCATAATCCTTTTGAATCACGACTCCAATATTCAAGCCGGTGGCGGCGCGTCTACACAAGCAAACAGCTACAACCAACAGCTTCTCGGGGCCTCTTCCTCCCTCATTACGGCTCAGCGGCGTCTCTCTCTCTTTCTCTCACTCACACACACACACACACACACACACACGCAGAGCTTGGAGCAGCCTCCCATCTTTTGGTGAAACTGCATCTCCAGCTGAGCCGCTCTTTACCTTTCTTCACCCCAACATTCCCACGACTGAGCTGGGACTGGGACCACCTGCTCCGTTTCCCAAACATCCAAGAGCCCCATTTGTCTGAACAAGCTCGGTTCTAATGACTCATTTGATGACCTAACGAGGGATGAACCGCCATGGCTGACAGCTCGGCCTGAGCTCCAGCCCCACATTCCCCGCTTATTCTCCGTCATAGTTTGCTCTGAACACAATGATTACGCAATATGTTCTAAGTCATAAAAACGTCTGCGGTGCCGCGCAAATAAACGTCGACGACGGCCTGAGAGCAATCAGAGCGTGACAGAGTCTGCAGCAGCAGCATCCCACAAGCATCCATTCAGAAAAAAAAAGAAAAAGAAAAAAAAGAAACGTTGCCAGATGTAGCCCATCAAAAGGAGCGCCTCTCCTCCCCTCCCCTCAGAAACCATTACGGGAGGACGCGCCTTCGCGTGTCCGTGCGCAGTCTGGGGTCAGCGTGCATGCCTCCAACCCCAGCCCGGGGGTCCTGCAGCTGCAGCGGAGGGATGATGGCTAAAAGTGTGAAGGATGTTCCGGCTAAATCCCCCCCGCCGGTTTTCCTGGGAGAAGCTTGTTTTGAAACCTTTGGCTAATCCGCCGCCTTAAAAAGCCAACGTCAGCAATCTGTGTCTCCACTTCCTTTGATGCGCCATCACCATCAAAGGGCAGCAGAGGGGCGCGCCGCCGCTTTACCCTTCGCATCGGGCCGGAGTTTAAAGGGAGAATCGTGTGCGGGCGAGAAATGGCTCCACAGTCACTTGCCTTGAGTCGGTAATTGGGGACGATGTCGTTGATATTCAGAGTCGCTGCAGAGTCATCGACTCTTCACTTCCTGTTCAAAAGACTGAGACCGGAGGAAAAGAGCTGCGCTGAAGGTTTCATGCGGCTCGCTCCTTTTCCCCCGCGCCTGGAAAGCAAGAAGAGAGGAATAATAAGCAGGATCTGAGACAACATTAGATCCTGGAAGCTCCTCGTTTCCTCTCCTGTTTGAAGGAATCGGGCGGGGAATTCTACCACTGCATTAGTTCTGCGCGCCGAAGCCCTGGGGAACATGGAGCACTCAGCATTTGTTTCCGTGTTCTTCACGCGATCCCTGGGAGGCCGTGTTGTCTGATTCATTTCAGCAAATTGTCAGCTAATGAATAGTTCTTGTCCATCGAGCGCCACACTCAGCTGGAAGAAGAAAAAGAAGCGCAGCCCCGATGGGTGCACGTCTGGGGGGTTCTACCATTCTCATTAGGAAGAAATCAAAAGGAAACAGAATCTTACTGATCGGTTACCATTTTCTGCCTGTTTCCCATAAGGGGGGGACGACATCTGTGGAGCCATTTATTTCTCGCCATCCAAGGGTGATCCGCATGTTTAAAAGCACGCGTGCTGCCTTCGGGGGCCGTCGCTGACGGAGCTTGATTGAGTTTTCGTGAGAGGCAGCCAGGGGACTGTCTGGCACGTAATTAGTAAGTTATCCGTCTCAAGTAAAGATTCAGCCAGCAACAAAGTTGGGTTTGAAACACTAGGATTTTCAATCAAGGCCTGGCTTCCAGATCCGGTCCCACGTGCATCTTTCCACTTCACGGACCTTCCGGACAAAAGCATCAGGCAGTTGAGCAAACGGAGCACAGACGCAGGAGCACCAGCGCAGCAGAGGTCCTGGACTGGAGCCACGTCAGCCGCTTTAATCAGAAGATGGGCTGCTTTTGTCTGCAGCTCCACGAAGATTAATATAAATCATGTTCTGATGGGCTTTTTTGTTGAAATCCTGAGTGTTTGTCCTAAGCCTCCGGTCAGCTTTAGCCGTTAGTGCTTCTCAGGAAAACAATCTGCTGTTTCTACCTGTTACTGCATTTTCCCTGCAGCAACATGCTCGCAGACATGGCGGGAAGCACAACCGAAGACCGCAAGGAAGTCCCGAGAACTGCGGGAGGGAGCGTTTTGCCTCGCCCTCTGCCTCCCTCCGACCCCTCCATCCATCCTAAACTCCTCGGTCCACTGGCAGCTGTAAGACAACGTAACGTCCACTGATGGGATTTGCTGTGTCCCCCTCCGTCCACAACCGCGGCTCCGAACCTCCAGCAGCTGGTTCTCGGGCAGGTTTATCAGCAGCATAAGTCAGCGGCCTGTCCTCTCCCTTCCGCCCTCCCTTCATTTCCCTTTTCCTCTGCCTCCCTCCACCTTTCATCCAGCCTGTCTCTCCCCTCCAGAATCCACTCAACCTCTCTCTCCCCCCCCAGGTCGCTCAACCTTCCACATCTGGGTGTCTGCGTTGGGGTAAATTATTCAGGAATGCTGAAGCAAAGGTTGGCGCTCGCACAACCACATCACATCACCAGAGAGTGACTGAAGATCCCGAGAGGCCCCTGACCGACACACGCCAACAAACATGGACGATCCTAAAAGATGAGGCTTGTGTGTCCACAAACACAGCTGAATGGTGTTAGGGACGTCGTGCACGCGTGTGCCGTGACCTGACCGCAGAGATCCCTGCTTTGCTGCGGTCACGCACACATGCTAGAGCCACTTATCTCGCTCCTGCAATAACAAAGGTCTAGTTCGCGGGAGCACTAATCGATGCGACCTCGGAAGAGCATAAATCAGAGCAGATATATTTCCCCCAAGAGCGCTGCACGCAAAATCACCCGCATTTGTCCACGGCGCGGAGACCGAGAGCGGATCCGGCCAGCGCGACCCCCGTGGATGTGCGGGAAATAGTTATTATCCGAGACTTACAGGGTCGCGTAATAAATGGACGCAATTAAGCGGAAGATTTCAGGCGGGTCGGAGCCGATCGACCTCATTAGCGACGCTCTGGACCGCAGACACCCCGCGCACGCGGACGGGGTGCAGGTAAAATATCAGACCCGGGGGCTGTCTGCGTTCCAGTCTGACACCCCCCGGTTCCTTCGCTAACTGCTGCAGACGTTCAAGAGTGCGCACACGCACGCGTAAAAGCGTTGCGCCGGTTCAGTTTTGCGCTTGGAAAAAAAAAAAAAAAAAAAACACGACATCGGCTTCTGTCTCACTCGGCGACCACCCCAAAAACACGGACTACAGATCAGTAAATCGATCAAAGTGAGAATCGATCGACGCAGACGACAACTCTGGAGCCGGATTCCTCCGTAGGAGCAGCGGAGGGCCGTGCGTGCGTGCGTGCGTGCGTGCGCCGGGGGACCCGTCCGGCATCGACCAGACCAGGATCCTGATTAGCGTCGCTCATTATGCAACATCTGTTCAGGGGGATCAACTTCAGCACTGATGTTTTATTTAACTGAGATCTACTTTTATGGCCCTGACGCGCGCACGAGTCGGAACATCTGTCGAACCGGAGCATCTGTCTGACGGAAACAGTTGAGGGGACCGATCAGCGATCAGTGGGCAAAGAGTCAAATGTGCAGACAGAGAAAAACGCAGTTCCCAGACAGGACTCAGAGGAAACTGGTCCTCGGTCAGCCCGGAAAGACGAGAAGAAAACAAGGAGCGTGACAGGCGGCACCGCGCGTTGGTGCTCGGACAGGCAGCGGTTTACCTGCCAGCGTCCCCGAAGGTCTCAGCACTGCCGGGATCCAAGCAAGTTTCCTCCGTCGTCTGTTCTGCCCGTCAGCCGGTCGCAAAACTGAGCCCAAGAAGAACAAACACCGATCCAGAGTCTCTCTCTCTCTCCCTCTCTCCTCCTCCTCCTCTCAGTCTCCCTCTCTCCAGCGCTCCAACCAGCCTCTCTCTCTCACTCTCGCAAAAACACACACACGCGCGCACTTTCTCTCTCACGAATCGAGTTTCACTTGTGATCCTTTCGTTAAGGACTGAATGAGATCGCAGCCTTGTTATCAGGATTGATCTTTGATCAGAATTCACATCGATCTGCGGGACGAAACCACGGGAGAGGCGCAGTTATTACGCTGATGCTGACGTTACCGTTTACTCATCACAGCAGGATCTGTCCTAAACACGAGCAGCTTCACTTTAATGAAGACACGCGGTCATTACGACGCTGCGCTGTATTTTAATTATCCTTGAAACTAGACTGCGTCAGACAGCAAATGGAAATCTCAATATTGTGGTGATTTGCCCTTTTCCGGAGCCTCCAATGTCCACATTTAACATCTCTGCCTTCCTCTGGACCACACGCGCACGCGTGTGAACGTTGCGAACCGCGGGTTGCTCCTTTAGAGCAGGCGCGCCGCCATGGCGACGGGCGCCGTCCTGACGCAGCCCGGCTCAGCGCCTGATTAGCGGCTGATGACATTAGAATACCCGTCTTAATCAGGCCATCTTCATCGCCGCCGCGCTCCCATTTCAAAAAGCCCTCACCTGTGTCCTTATCACTTAATAGCAAATTATTATCTGTCTCTTACAGGTGAGCACGCGCATACACGCGCGCACACACACGTGCGCCTCTCCGCAGGTACTACTAAGTCCACTATCACCAGTCCACAGTTGTAGGTTGACTCTACGGTGGGTGGTGTGTGTGTGTGTGTGTGTGTGTGCGCGTGCAGGGAGTAGGACATGAAGACGACCCTCCCTCTCTATTAAAGGAACACAGATGAACAAAACCAGGTAGAAAAGAAGAAAGAACATGAAAGGGCTGATTTAACCATCAAGGGGAGCCTTGTGTGTGTGTGTGTGTGTGAGAGAGAGAGAGAGAGCGAGAGAGCGAGGGGATTAAAAGCCCCCTCCTCCCTCCCCTCCGATTGCAACTGGGTGGATTTTCCTTACCCGTGTACAGTTGTGCTCCTTCGCTCTCCCCCGGAGCGCTGCGATCATGTCTGGCTGGATGTGCTTCGCTCTGATGCTGCCTGGAGAGCCGTTTTCACCACCCATGTGTTTGGCACGCAGGAGTCGGTTGGCCGGGCCGCGCAACCTGGCCGGCTGCTGTGTGTGCACACCAGCACAAAGCAGGTTTTTGGGCCCTTTGTGGAGACCGCAAGCTAGAGGGGCTACGTTCAGCAAGGGCGATGTCTCCTTGCTGTGCTGTTTACGGCTGAGTAAACATCATGCCGGAGAGGTTAAATTCGGTTTTTTTTTTCTCCCCTCGCCGTTTCTTGTGGCGCCCGGATGTTTCCACCAGTATGGTGTGTGACCTGGTTGAGGTCACACGCTCAGAGCAGCAGAGATGGTTCTGACCTCAGAGAAGCCAGCGGCGACTGTTAGCAAATACAAAAACACACATATGTATCAGAAACATAGTTGAACTATTACTAGGCGCACCGGTTTATCCTGATAAGAGCTGACATCCTCATTAAGTTGCCACCGCAGACATGTGGGAACTATTACTGGGAGTAGCCTTTCATGCTAACGCTAACTGGGTATGACTCCAACCCAACTGGGTCAGCAGTCCTTACGAGGTCCCTAGTCCAGCCGTGTTTTCTGTCCTACCAGATTTTACCTGAGGTTTCCAGTCATCTACCTGGTAGCAAAGAAAACCCGGCTGGGATTTGACCTTGTAGGACTGGGTTGCAGGTTGAATTTTGCTCTGGATTTAAAAGCTGTCTGAATAATCTAATTACTCAGAAAGACACAGGTGACGCGAGCCTGTAGCAGAGCGCAACAAAGAAAAACCATCTTAAAGGGCTGTGGTTGGTGATCTGCAAGGTGGCCCCACTTTGGTCCAGATTCCATCATCGTCTGGGTGGATTCGCCCACAGCTTGGTTCTCTAACCTCACAGTGAGCAAACACTCACTTCATGTTCACGCACAGGATTGATCCAAATCCCTGAAGTGTGTGTGCGGCGTACACGCCTGCAGGATGACAGTTCTGAAGGCCACTGTCATGCCCCGGAGTACTGAAGGTGGTGGGGGTTCGCTCCCCGCAGCCTCCGCGGGGCTCTGATCTCAGTCTATTTTGCAGTCATCTATCAGGATATGAGCTCCAGAGGGAACAGAGAGACAGAACGCGCCGGCATATGCGCAGGCACATACAGCACGCCAGCGACGCTATATTGAGTGACACCCTGATAGGCGAGCAGGTGGGGAAATAGACGACGTGCTCGCAGCAGCATCGTGGATATCCAGACGCCCGGACAGGCAGGCCGACTGACAGGCTGCATGAGATTAACAGACGGCCGCACAGACGCAGCTATTGTAGATGTGCAGGTATAACGTCTAACAGCGCAGCTCTCAGGCGCGCACGGACAGCTGCCACACTCCATCCACGTCGAGCCGAGACGGACAGATGCCCTTCTCTTCGCGCACAAACAGCGCGTCCTCCTCCCCTCTCCACCTGTCTGCTCCTCGCTGTCAGGGAGCCAGACAGGAGGTGATGTTCGCTCCCTCGGGCACTGTCATCTCCCCTCCTAGCTTATGTCTCCTTCCCTCCTTCCCTCTGCCCTCCACCTCTCCTTGGAGAGCGTGCGCTGGTGGCGTTTAGCATCTTAAGCGACTGTATGTTTGCGCGTCTGTCCAGGTGGGAATTTCGCGCCAGGCGCAGCTATTGTGCGCATGCAGATGGCCACGTATGAATGCATTGTTGTTTAGCTCTTCTCTCTCACGTTTTCTCCACCTGGCAAAGAACCTGTGGGCACGTTTAACCGGCCTTTGGAAGGAAGAGAAGAGCGTATATTTGCATGCTTGGACAGAAGCTCTCCGTTCCTGGCAGAGGCTCCTGTGCGGAATTCTTACATTAATGTTAAAAACAAATATATTAACTCATCGTTAAAGTTTTTTTTCTTTTCAGTAACAGGCAGCTATCCGTTTGAGTGATGACTGTTTGACATGTTGGAAGTTTCTTCTGCTCGGCGACAGCAGCATAAGCGCTAAATTCCCTGCCTTCGCTGCGCCACCTCCCCAGACGAAGCCCAGTCTTCAGAGGTTGCTTCATCATTTCATCAGCTCCTGCATGAGTCACCAGTGGCACCCATGAGGGGATCTATCCGACTGCTGCTGATTTTGGGGGTTGCCACCCCTCCATCACAGGCTCTCCCCAGAGACTCCAAGACCGGATTTCATTATCGGCGGCTGAAGGAGACGTGATCTGTACCTTAATCACTGGCGTCTCCTGCTGGATCTCCCCATCAGGATGAACTGGTGCAGGTTCCAGAATTATTACTGTCGGAAGAAGAGTAAATACATCCAGGAGGTGTCAGGATCTGTGTTTCTGTCTCGCCTGGTTTCTCGCCTCCCTCACCTAATTACCTTGATGTCCTGCACCTGTATCTAATTGTCTCTTCCCCCCTTCGGGTGTATAAGCTGTCTTCTCCTTCTTTTCTCCGCCAAATCCTGCAGTCGTGATGCTGCTGTGTCCAACCTAAACTCTACCACTTCCTCACTGAATATTAAAGTGGACCCTCAGTCTCAGTACTGATGATGTTGGGTGGTGTGAAGTCTCTCCATGAGAATAAAGAGCACACGGAGTGAAGAAGAAACCTCTTTTTGAAAACCTTTGACCCGGAATTACCTCCAATATTTAAGGTTATGTGACCAGTATAAATTAAACGCGTTACATTTTGTTTAGTTTAGTTATTGGCGTTTGTGTGATTTGGCGGCATCTTGTGCTGAGAAATCAGACTGCAGGGACTGAGAAACATTCTATAAAAACCCGTGGTTTGCGTCGTTATCACGGTCACACGGAGACCTCTGGGACATGTAAAAAGAACCTTTGTCCACTAGGATGATTCACTGATAACTGATCCATTAGTTCTGCGACGGCTCTAAAGAAAAGCACCTCATTTTGACTCTGAGTCAGAGTCTTGTTTTAATTATCAGATACTGGAAACACGTTTTTCTTTGGCTTTCAGCTCCTGGATATCTGCATAACTCCAAAACAAAGGCAACCCTGCTGCAGCTTCATTGGAGAAAGCGCTCCGTTCTCTCTCATCTGTCAGACATATTTTTGATTAATAGTGCTAACGCCGTGGAGCCCTTTGACATTAAGGATTGCATTTTTCTCAATTCCTCTAATTTGTCACACTGGATGGATGCTTGTGTTTGTGCTTCTCCGACTTCAGTCTGTCGTGACTCTATGACAGGACCGTGTTCTTTTGTTCTCGGCTTCCGGAACGGCTCCTTTGTCTTCGTCATGCCCTTTCAATTGTCAATCTGGGGGAACCAAAGTGTGCAACATCTTGTTCCCTGTGTTCAAAACACCTGGCTGTAAAGGTGACACACCCCAAAGAGAAGAGAATGTTGTTAAAATGCACAAGAATGTGTTATGAAAGTGATTAAGATTGAATTTATACATACTTTATGGTAATACTTAGATTTCATGGATAAATCAGTAAATATAACATCCACCTCCACAGTAAATTCTTTTCATTTCACTACCTGTGCGGTGAAAATATTGATATTACAGCAGCTTTATCTTAATATCCAGGAAGTTATGATGCTTGTAGACTAGCAGCTAAGTTAGCTTTGGCCATTTTGCCTTTTAAGGTAACAGGAAGTGGTGAAAGCTGCATTGCAGCTGAATTAAAGCCAGACAACAAGCTGCTGGACTAGAGCTGGGTTCAGGTTGGGTTCAGGTTGGGGGTTCGTTAGGGTGCAGGGTTAGAGTAATGGTCTGGGTAATGTATTATGCCTGTGTGTGTGTGTGTGTGTGTGTGTGTGATGAATATAATATTGTGTGAACTGAATTCAGTGTTTAAAAAGTAGAAGCAGCAGAGGAAATGTTGCTTTCTCCAGTTTTCAGACACTTTTCCATTAAATATTTGAGCTGCACCTAATGGGAAAATAATTTCTACCATTATCTCAGATTTTGGCAGGTTTTTGTTCTGTTTTTTTGGAAATAGGATCATAAATAAACCATTCTGACAATGATCTCGCCCTCAAACGCACACTGATCAATCAGCAGGTCAGAGTGTTCACGTTAGGTTGATTTAAAGCGGCACACGAACAATTTCCTGGTCAATAAAGCACATTTGAAGTACTTAATGGACATTAACGGCGCCAGCCAACCTGCTGAGTATGCCCAGATGTTCTCCGTCTGCCAGCTGATTCTCAAACAACCACACAAAAGGAAAGAGAGACCCTCAAACTCCACAGCTGCCGTTGAAATCCGGCTCGTCTCAGGCTCGTCTTTAGGCTGGCTGGCTCCGGATGGGCGTCACACCACCATCTCCCGTCTCTGGTCCTTTCTAATTGTTGCCCCTGACGACGTGCGTGTTTGCCGAGTGGGTCGTTGGTGGCGAAGCCACTTCAGAGACACGCTCCATGTCCTTGAGGCCGGTTGAAAGACGCGCGTCCTCGTTCCGCTTTCATGTGCGTCCGAAGAATCCGCAGCCAGAACCTTTTTCCCTGGCGTCCAAGGTCTCCCCTCCTGGCGCAGCGTCTAATTCATTAAGCTGCAGGTTTTTACGAGGTTGCTGGAATGATTCCTGTTCTTGATTGAAAACTTTTGGGTGATTTTCTTCAAACTGGCTCCAAAGATGAGCTCAACCTCCGCGTCTGTTTTGGTTCCTTCTCTTCTGGATCCTCCGGCGGCTTTGGCGATGCTGCGACTGTTGTTTCTGCCGCCTCCGCCTCCTCCTCCTCCTCCTCCTCCAGCCAAGTCAGAGACCGGCTCCAGTGGCGATGGCGGATGGGTGGGTGGGGGGGGGCTTCACAGCTCTGCCTCCAGGACCTGTCAGCAGGCCCAGCTTTGGAGATGCAGCTGCAGATGGAACACGCTTTCACGCCGCCAGGCTTTGATGGAAAACGCTGTTTTCAGCTTCAGACTGAAATTGTGGATAAAAGAAAAAGTAAAACCACGTCTGATTTCTTCATTAAAGCAAAGGAAATGCAGCCGTGGACCTTCTGAGGTTCCTGCCTGTCTTTACTTCCCCCGCTAAATCCTCCAAAAACACTTTTCTGCACTTCACATTTAATCCAAATAAGTCTTCAGTGTCGCCTTAAACGTCGTTTTCAACTGGCCTCCATTCATGTTTGCTGCTATCAAACAGACCAAAGCTAGTTACACTCAAAAAATAAAGGTGTGTGTGTGAGTGTGTGTGTGTTCTTGTACTTCCTACATACTGAGTACCAAAATACTCATTCTACTAGCAATGTGAGGACATTTTGGCTGGTCCTCACAAATTCAAAGGTCTGTTTGAGGGTTAGGAGCTGGTTTTAAGGTTGGGTTTAGGTCAGGGTCAGGGGGTCAGGGTCAGGGGGTCAGGGTCAGGGGGTCAGGGTCAGGGTGAGGGGCGCGTTTTGTAGGTAATGGAAAGAAAAACCTCATCAGATCAGTGTGTGACATTTTAATCACCTCTGAACAGTCCTCATGAAGGCTCAGTATTTGCTTTTGTGTTCATATTTGTATCATGTCTGAGGCGTTAACAGCGTCAGTCTCCTCAGAGGTGAGTCACAAACAAACCTTATTAAACAGAAGCGCAGCGTTCTGGAGCCAAGTTCCAGCCCCCATAAATAAATAAACAGCTCCTCAGCATTTCAAACTGAATTTCAGAGAATTGTCTCAGTATCCATTTTTAATGTGTGGAATGTCTAAAACGATCTCCAGCCTTTGATAATGCGTGTGTGTGTGTGTGTGTGTGTGTGTGTGTGTGTGTGTGTGTGAGGGCACGTGTCACCTTTCATCTTCAAAGATCCCAGGTTCAGTGTCAAGCTGCCAGCCGATCGAGGGCGTTTGGTGTGTCCCCGGAGCTGAACGACCAGCGTGGAATACTAACACACACACACGAAGGGAACGCGCAGGAACCCTGGAACAGGCCTGTGTGGAACAACAAACACAACGAGAGCGGCGTGAGCGGTGATCAGAGGGATGAGGATAATCTTCCTCCTCCCAAACGGAGGGGATATAGAGTTTGTACAAACGAGGAAGCCTCTCGGTTTTGCCCGCATGCGGAGGAGAGCGCGCTGGCTGCAGCTGAGCCCCAACCATGGAGAATGGTCCAACGCCGCCGCCGGATTAACAGTAATTATTACCTCAGTGAGTTTCCTGCAGCGATGCTGTGAGGTCACTCCTTCACTCCTGTGATTTACACGTGCATCCAGGCTTCGTGCCTTCGACTCGAAATTGGGCTCCATTTTCTGACACCGCAGCTTTTGGATGTGTGATTTCTTTGATCTTTTCAGCCTCACCAGACATTCGGAGGTACTCCACTTTACATCCTCCTCCTCTCTGCCTCCTGTTGACTCGCTTTCTTCTTCTGCGGTTTATCTCTCCTCCTGTCTCATCAAACCCTCCTCTTATTTCTCCTCTGCGCTGAAGCTAACTTGTTTTGGCTCCTTTGATTAGCTCAGGCGGGGAAGTCGGCGCGTTAATAAAACGTGTTTCCGGAGAATATTTGACTTTTAAGGAGTTTTTGCCCAATTTGATTACATGGCAATAACGAGAGCTAGGGTTAGCGAGGTGCACGGCGGTTCTGCAACGCAAGAGAATTAAAATATCAGGTTGCAGTTTGTACATTCACAGATGGAGAGAATCGACTTCGCCAAGAGAGAATCCTTCGATCGCCGATACTGAGCAGGCTCGGTAAGTTCACATTAGGATTTAGGGGTTCCTTTAGAGAGTGTGGCCGGTGGCAGCAGGAAATCCTCTGCCGATGTTAAAAATGCTGTTTTTCAGAGGTTTAAACGACAGAAAACGATATTCTGGAGTGACTGACAATGTTTCCATTGTTCACAAGGCAGAGTTGGAAGGCCCAGAACGACCAGCAGCCTCAATTAGTTTAGTCCCGCTGTTCAGCAATCAATATCTCAACGCTGAAATTGCATCAGGACCAAATCTTGCTCAGATCGATAATTCTGAAGATGGAGGTATTAACTTGTCTTTTCATACGGGTAAAACAAATCCTAAAATAATCCTTTTTGAAAACGCGTCCCAGCCGTCAAGACAACCAGGTTGTTATCAGGCGGCGTGATATTAATTAATTCTTCCATTAGATGCGGCGCCGTGGGATTAGTTTGATGCTTTTGAATAAACAGGCGCAGGATTACCGCAGCTGTCACAAAGTTCCGAAAACAACCGCTTGTCGCAAGACAACAGCCAATTTTCCAAGAAGCTCTGACTCTTCCAGGAGCGCCGAAGACTCTTCGTTTCCAGCTGAGGTGGGTTATTCCCGGCGCTGGCTTGATCCGGTAAATCCAGAATGCAGGAGGCCCGAGTCGGTGCTCTGATGTCCCCCAGCCGCAGGTTGCAGCCAGATAGGGCAGCAATTATCCTCACCTCTGTTGGTCAGTTTCATTTCATATTACACATCAAAATGTAAATTTCGGCCAGAACACCCGTGAAAAATACATTTCCTGGGGAGGTGATACAACGAGCGCCGCTGACGGAGAGTATGTCTGTTTTTATTCCACCGCTGAGGCTGCGGTTATTTCTTACTCTGCGGGAGGACCTTGGTCAGAAAACACAAACCACATTTTTCCTGCTCAAAGGTTCCTTTAAAAGCTGAGATTTGCTGTCAGCTTACCTGCAAACATCAACAAATCTGTGGCTGTAAGGGACCATTATGAGACGGGAAGACGGGCGCAGAAAGAAAAAGAACTGACACAAAAGTGTTTTCTCTTCAATCAGATCAGAAAATCATTTCAAGCAGGAATTTGGCAAAAGCCGAGCGTGCGAAAGAGTTAAGCAAACCTCACACGGCCAGAGATGCCTCAGTGCAGCTCAAAAACTGGCAGGAACACCAGAGTCTTGGAATGTTGCTGCTGCTCTACAGCTCCCTCATTACTACCGGCCGCCAGCGGGGTCGGAATCGTTAGGATAAAACTGATAATTTCACCAATAATTGCAGCTGAAGCAAAGCTAATGTGGGTTTGGAGGGAAGCTGTAACGTGGGCGCTCTGTGACAAACACACATTCGGCGTCCTGCTGAGTGTGTGTCTGGCAGCAGGAGAGTGTTTGGAGTCAGATGAAAATGAAACAGAAAGAGAGAGAGAGAGAGAGAGAGAGAGAGAGAGTGTGTGTGATCACTGTTTCTTTTTAATATCTTTTACAACAGTGGCAGAGAAACGTGTGCTAGTTAGCATCACCAGCACTGGAAAGGCATCACTCATGGCTTACAGGCGTGTACAGGTGTGTGTGTGCACGTGTGTGAACAGGTGTGTGAGGCTGCATGTCAGAGCTCCATCGCCTAAGCTCTCGGCTGAGCGGCCGTGCTGCACACACAATCGTGCTCACTCCTGCTGCATCCTCACGCACGAGCACCTTTCCCACGAAGCCCCCTCCTCTCTCTGTCTCTGTCTTCCTCTTCTTTTCTTTCATCTCCCTTTCTTCTCCTCCATCCACCAGATGGCTGACCCATCTGCTCTCCCTCTCTCTCCACCTCCGTCGCTGTCTCCCACCGCTCTGCACTTCATGTGGTCGCAATCCAACTTCCACACGCGGGTCCCTCGCTTCCCATCGGTGACTCCCCTCACCTCTCGCACCGACTGCTCCCTTTTTTTTTTTTCCAAAGCGCATCTGTTTGGGTGCCGCTTCTTCTGTGCGTTTGCCCACATTTTGACATTAGCGTTTTATGATGGCGGCTCTTCCTGGGCCTCTCTTCCTGTTTACTTGTCTGCACATCTGCTGAGGTAGCCGGATCTGTTTGTGTATCTGCAGCATCCCAGCCATCTGTTAATGAGGACGTGCATGGGGGAGTTATCTGATTAGAAACCTAAAATACTGTATGTGTTTGAGTGTAAAACATGTATAAGATACTTGAGTCAGCATCTGTATTGAGGATTGTTTTGCTCAGCCCTGCAGATGACTGACGGCAGGCATCCATCATCAGTTGTTTTTACCGCCTTACAGGCATTTTATCCCTGTAAGACTTGACCCATCAAAAAATAACCAGAAAATTCTGATTTTTTTGGAACTGAGATGTTTACTAACCCTTCTAACAAAATCCACAAAAAAATGTTGCTAAATTATGTTGTTTATGAGACTTTTTTTGTATCACATTTGATACAGTGGGCAGTTTGGCTTTTTGCTCACAACAATGTTAATTTTAGACCAAAAAAAAGTTTTGTCCATAACATTTTGAAATTATAGAACAAGTTTTTCACATAACACTTTTTACGGCCTTTTTCTTTCACTGAAAAGTAGTTTACTAACTTGCGCTCTTTTTGCACACTGTACAGGTTTGTTTGTTCTGCTGTTTCCTGCAGAACATCCATTATCATGTCGATAACATTTTCTTTGTGCTTTCTCGTTCTCACTTCTTCCTCTAGCTTTTTTGTCATCTAAAAATAGACATTTAGGTCAATATAGCATAGATATTATTATTTCAGAGGAACTGTTATTGTGGAAATTACTCAAAATGTATTTAAAGATGGCACTTCAGTGATTAATTAGATTAATTAAGTCATCAAAATAGCGTGTGTTTGTATTTTAGTAAGCATTATGTAGATTAAATTACAAAAATGAGAAATGACAAAAAGCACATTTTATACCTGCAGTATCAAATTTGATACAGACATTGCCAGGTAAGCACAGTGGCAAGGAAAAACTCCCTTTTAACAGGAAGAAACCTTGAGCAGAACCAGGCTTACAAGGAGGAACCATCCTGCTGAAAGCCGGCTGGGTAAAGGAGGAGAAGAAGAGGGAGGCAGGACAGAGAGAATAAAAGAAAGAGAGAGAGAGAGAAACAAATAAAAATCGTAGAATTATAGAAATACAAAGATAGCAGACATAATATTCATAATACGTAATACAGCATAGGCAGGTTTTAATAAAAAAGGGGAACAGCAGGCACAGCTGAGCTTAGCTCACCCCTGGCTCCTATGGTTCCATCCAAGTTCTCTTTGGCTGCAGCACTGAAATTTAATTTGAAAAGATGTTATTTTTGCTAGGTTTTTTTTTTTTAGCAGGTGTGTTGGGATGAGCACATGCTCGGTGTGCACCAGCTGTGCGAGGCTTCCTCCCTCATTGGCTCAGCGGGGGCCCTACCTGCTCGTCTGAGTCACCGTGACCTTGCCTTTTCAGATAGCTAATACCCTGCTGACAGACGTTTGACTGACAGGTGAACGGGTGCACGACAACCTCACGCGCATACAAAGGCTGAAGCGCAAACACGTCCACGTTTCCTAAGCCCACACGTGCATGGTCAGGCACAGACGCAGCATCGCATGAATTCAGGAGGACGGATCGCTTCAGGCGCATGTGGCAGAAGTCGACCCGGAGAAGAGCAGCAACGCGGGGGGAAAATGGCAAAGCGGACAGTCTGACAGGCAGGCTGGACAATCCTACCGATGCACAGACGGGCAAATGACAGACAGATGGACAGAGAGGCGGGAGGAGCGATCGTTTGTCATGCAAAGCCCTGAATAACTGAGCACGGACGAGACACAAACAAAAATATGACATTTTCAATACTAAGAAAAAGACCTCGCCACACATCCCATGTGTCTCCGTGATATTTGGTTAAGAGATCGAAGAGCTTTGTGATCACAGACGTCTGAGAGAGCGCTGCGGTGACACACTCCGACGCCGCGCCGCTTGTTTAAATATTGAATAAAAGAATGGGAATGATATCAAAGACATGCGCGGGAGACAGTCGTCCTGACAACCATCCGCTCTCCGTTTATCTTGTGTGCGGACACACCTGACAGAAGCTGCCTGTACCTGAAGACCTCAGGTGTGGCGAGAGGATGCAGATAGAGGGAGGAAGATAAACAGGGGGGTCGCGGCGGCGCCACAGGCCCCAGGCCAATGTGTCCGAGTGGAAGACCGTCAGGGCCTTGTGGCCCCGACCGAGGAGATTAAATCACACGGAAAATGGGGAGGGGGGCCCTTGATGTCGTCCGCTCAGACGTGTGCAGCAGATGCTACCCTGCACACACACACACACACACACACAACACGAGTGTGTAAACCGCCACAGACGAAGACAAGCGAGCATCGCAACGTTCAGCTGTGCACCATCGACACTCTGCAGCCTCAGCTCCTTCCTCCGAGAGGAGGAGGAGGAAGAGGAGGAGGAGGAAGGAGACTCACTCGGGTCATGCAGCTGGGTCGGACCTTTTGCCCTCCGCTGTCACCTGCTGATTTAACTCTTCATTATTCCCACGTGGTGCTTCGTAACTCCATATTGAACACGTCTGGCGAGCGCCGCGTCACCCCAGATGCCCATCCGAACCAATTAGGCGAGATGAAATCCTTCGCCAGAGCGGGGCCCCCGGATCAGGCGGAGAGGAGACGAGCAGGAGTCGGGTGAGAAGCCAGACAAACAAACAGGCAAATTGAATTTGAGGCTGCGGCTGACTGCGATAGCGTTTGATTGAAAGCGTGTCGACAGCAGCGCGCCGAGCCCACAGATTATTACTTTTTCTCCTTTAATTCCAGCGACCCGACGATGAGCTTCACACCAGGTTTGACTGCGGAAAGTCAGCTCCAAAAACCAGGAGCCCGGAGAGGAAGCAGAAAGAAGTGTTGCCTTTCTCCGAGGTGTGAAAACAAATGAATGTTTGATGTTGCGGGACAGCAGCAGCGGCAGCAGCAGCTTACCGAGTACAAACGCGCCTAAACGTTTTGCAGGGCTGCACGACGGCAGCGGTAAATATCCACAACAGCCGGAAAGTGTCCCGCAGCAGTAAGACACCTCACTCCTGAGTGGTTAGACGAAGAGTGTTGTAGTAACAAGTACTACAGGGAGTACAGGCACACACCGGGCTCACGCTCGAGTGTTTTAACAAGAGCGAAATCAAGGGAAGAGGAGGGCTGGGCCGCTGTAGGAGAAACAGATGGAAGACGGAGGAAAGCGCGCACACCAGGAATTTTAGCATCTGTTAAAGACCACATCACACTCTTCTCAAAGGCAGACTCCCTAATTGGAAGCTCTCCGATCAGCTTAGACGCCGCTCCGATCGGCGGCGTCTGAGGTCAGTGTGCTGCGCTGGCCCAGGATGTTGAGGTTTGGGCGGAGTCAGACAACATCTCCGGGCTGCAGGCACCTTTGCCGCTCCGCAGTCCACAAACCCAGCTTCTACAGGTGGGAGCTATGGGAGCTTTCTGATTGGTTTGCAGGCCTGTGGGACGCTGTTGAGTCATGCGAGTGGTGCAGTATCCGTGTTTATGCCATCAAATCGTATGTTTTGGATTATAGGCAGTGGAGAGCAGATCCTTTTCAGTGCATCAGCAGGAGAGGCAGCATTATCGTCGTGGTGCACCCGTAGCACTGATTTCGTAAAGGTGATTTCATTTGAACAGCTGTGCTGGCTATGAAAAATGCATTATATTTGCATTGAAGATGGAGTGCGGCTCTGTGGTGCACTGATACCTTCAAGCCTTTGCCAAAGCAGTTCACACACGGCTGATGAGGCTGCTCACAACCAGACAGATTTCCATGTCGTGTTTAAACTGGTGTTGATGGTGACTCTCCTGCATCATCGCCACCCCGCCTGTGGCGACGGCGCCTAAATCCGGTTTTGGGATTCGTTTAATGTCGGAGCTGCAAAAATTGATGAGGTTTACCGTCTTTCAGCTTTTTATGGTTCATTTCCTTTTGATTCACTCTTAGCAACTTTAACAAGCATCATTTACATCTGGAAGCAGCTGTTCCAGATGTAAATGATGAAACAAACCTCCCAGGCTGCAAATAACCTGGAGGATACCGAAGCTAAAAGCTAGATATTTCATTAAAAAGGACAACAAAATAAGAGGATTAATGGCAGGTAAACACAAGTCCATATAAATGTTAATGTGGATCCATTACCGTGTTTTGCAGAGTAGGTTTAAAGCGCCGCTGATGGACGTAATTGCTTCCCAAAGAAATGCAGAGGGAAAAACCGGAGCGTTGCACCCAGATGGGAACGTATCAGGCACTCCGGAGGTGATGGCGAGACGATTTCACGGAAGAAGAAGAGTTGGTAAATGTCTGCAAACCACTGTTTGATTTACCTCTGTTGGTTTTCCCCACAAAGCCAGAGCAGCTGTATCCAGCCATGCCCACAGACCCGCTAATTAGCGCGCCGCCAGGTAGAAGGGAGGAACTCATCAGTACCATCGCCTGCTGAGGGGATGTGAGGCGAAAACCTGCAGCCTTTTGGCTGTTAGCGACACACAGCCCCGTCTGGTATCAGGCTGTGGTGGGTTTTTGTCCGCTTCAGGGTCACCTTGGAGTGGATACCTGCTCAGATTCGAACAAAAGCGCGGAGCGATCCATTTCAGAGCGCGCTTCTATTACGGGGGACACAGCTGCACGTCATAAAATTAATTACAGCCACATTTGATTGTAGTTAAATTATCAGTGTGTCTCTGTGCTTCACCGACTCCCACTGGTCTGTTATTAATTTTATCTCACAGCTCTTAAAGTTTCCTCAAAATTACAAAGGAGAACTTCTGCCAGTATTGAATTGTCTTTTTTTAATTCTACATTTTATCATGAAACGATGCCTGAAAGTGTTTCTACTTTTAAGCTAAGTTGAGCTGGATGATAAAGTATTTCGAGCGAAGGACATGGTAATGATGTGCTGGAAGGAGATGTTTCTGAGGCGCCAAAGATGGGTGATGATTAGTCCGACTTTTAGCCGGAAGGCAGGTGGAGACTGGACAAAAGAGTGTTTGCACTGCGGCCATTTGGGAGGGAATCACTGAACAATCGCGGCTGCTACCGAGAACGCCGGTCAGGCCAGGCAAACATGACTAAATAACCGGTGAAGGTTACTCAGAATGGGCCGGGTGACACTGTTATGCAAATGTTGCAGCAATGCAACGTAGTGATCAACCGAGCGACGTTAAAGACACGTGGAAAGTTCGTCACACCGACCGTAAACTCAGACGGAGGAGAAGGCGCAAAGTTCAAGGAGCTCAAGGACTTCAGCAAACACACGGGTCACCTCAGCAGATGAAATCCGGATCTGAAAGACAAGAAAAGCATATCTGCTGAGGAACGGGCGCTTGATTTTCATCGATAGGCAAACAAACGCCAGATGCGAAAACCGAGCGACGTGTTTTAGGAAATATGCTTCATAATTTTCATTATCCGGCGCAAACACCACTGACAGGCAGCCGGTTTTAGAATCAGAACCAAGCACTCTTAGGCTGTGACATAACCGACATGCAAATGAACATGACTTTCCTACCATCTCTCCGGCTTTTACATCACAATCTGGGGTATTACTCAGTTGGACGTTTAGTTCAGCAGAGTGAGTTCAGCTTCGTAAAACAGCTGACTCTCCGGGAAATTCACTGAACCGAACAATGGACCACTTATACGTACGTTCAGTTGTTCCACTGAGGCCCTTTCTGCAGCTCCGAGTGCATTCAACGGAAAGATTTTTTATATCCCGTCCGAATCAGCAGCCTCACACATCTGTGTCATTGCAACAGGGCAGCATGTGGACGTCAGAGGAACAATCATCTCTCAGGCTGTGGATTTAGAACAAGGCTTCTCGCCATGTTTTCGCTAGTGCAGAAGACGGTTGCATTGGAGGGAACGGTGCAGGATTCACTAATACGCAGCTACTTGATGTTCCTGATGAAGAAGAACAAGCTGATATTAATGTATGACATCTGAAAGCCTTGAATAAAACTCAGCTTTTAAGGGGAACCCTGCCGAGGGCCTGTTTACATGGAGAACCACTAAAAAAGCCTTTTATCGCTCCGCAGGGAGCTGCACGTAGTCAATATCTGAGTGATGTCAGTTGAGTCAGAATAAAAGATGGCAAGCGTCTGCCTTTTTCTGGATTCCAAAGTGCTGGACCACTGTGTAAAACAACTGAATGTGATCATTTAGTAATCCTCTCCAGCCCAGACAATATGTCGCACCGCAGACGCTTGACTGGCGTTGCTAACGGCTGCTAATTACCTTTTGGTTGCGTACTTGTATGTTTGTGTTTTGTCATCAGAGACAGACAACAGCTCCTGGATACATTTGTGTTGGGAGAATGGTGAATAAGCTGAGGAAGACGAGGAAGATGTCAGTCCTGTAATTGAAGCACGAAAGCTCAGAGGTCGCTTCTATTTCTGTAATTCTAAAAATCCAAAATTTAGGCCTTGCCAATGTTGATGACAATGCAACAGTGCGTGCAGTAAATAAATACATTTACATCAAGCTAACACATTTGGTAGTAAAGAGCCATCGTCAACTTTGCATTATTTAAACATTAAAGGTGCAGTTTGAAGATTATGGGAGCCCCTAGTAGTGACAATGTGGATTGCAACCCCTCCAGTGTTCACTGATGTACATGAAATCACAAATTCTCACTTTAAAATATAATTTAGTTTTTCTATAAAATACAAGAGATGGAATATAGCAAACTGAATATTTATAGCGTTAAATCCTTTCCAGACTACCATGGTACCATGGTAGAAACATGGTGGATATTTAAATTATTGACATATAGTGAGACTTTTTTAATATCTCACTCCAGAGTGAACACACCCACTGCTGTTAGCATGCTAAGGCTATAATTTAAAAAAGTTTCACTATTTCATATTTGATTGGCCCTTCAAACTTTTACTGTTTTCATATTTATATTGGCGACTGGATCCTGCCATCACGCTGTAACAGTGTGGTCTCTATTGCCGCCGCTGCAGCGGGAAGGCGCTGGCGGGAGAGGAAACCATTCAAGTGAATCACCATTGCAATCAATTTAATGAGAGCCTATCGCTCCAGAGTGCAGAGAGGGAAGGAGAATGGGAAAGAGAGAGCGGATGGAGAAATAAAGGGGTGGGGTAATGGAGAAGGTAAAGAGAGAGGGAGGAGAGGGCGGATGGAGGAGAGCGCTGAGCTGGAGGGAAAATTGGAGAGGAGCAGATAGAGCATATAACAGGGTAGGATAAGGAAATGTTGCAGGGGATGGACAGTAAACGGGCCGTGGGGTCGGGCAGAAATGACGGGCTCACAGAAACAATATTTTCTTTCACTGCAAGCATAAAAGGCTGACAGGAGTCCAACTCCTCAGCACTCGAGACTCTGGCACGCCATCTGTCCAGACACGAACATCGCAGCAGAGAGAGGACCGGCGGCCATGACGCGGCGCTCTTCCTTCGTGCTGCAACAAGCAGAAATATTGATCAGTGAGGACTTCTTGTCCTTAAATGTTCATTGTTATTCATTTGAGAAATGCCCTTGATGATATAGCCCATTAGCTTCCCATTTCCCCAACGCCATGCTCCCCGCCGTTTCCACGGCGATGCCAACCTGCGCTAATGCTCGCAATCAAAGAATCGGAACTTCGCAGAGGTCGTCCCCCAATTCTGGCCGGAGGAGGAAGATGTAAATTATTCTTCTCAGATATAATCTCAGAGCCAAAGCTGCGCGTCAATCAACAGAGGTCGTCGTATTTGGGCGGCGTGGATCATCTATCAGCGGGCGATTGTCTGTCGGATGGGTACCCTGTGTTATTACCCTCGTGTCTCAGGCCCCCAGCTGAATTACAATTACAGAGTCAGTGAAGAAGACAGAGAGCTGATGGGCCGGAGACCTGGTAACGAGCTCTGGGCTGGCTAATTAATGCCTCCATTTCCCCTGTTGGTGTTACTGGTGAGGGGAGGTGGCCTTAATGTGGCCGGAGGGGGGGGGGATCAAAATATGGAGCAGAAGAAAGGGATGGATGGATGGATGGATGGATGGATGGATGGAAATCTGGGCCTTGCGATGGGGCCGACTGCTCTGGCTGACACTTCAAACCGCCCCAAACACACACGCCAGTTTTGTTCACTTCTATCAGAATGGAAAAGCACAGATATCCAGCGGGTAAACGATGTGGACTCCAACGCTAGACTTCAGTCGGAGCCGTAGATACCGCACTTGAATGAATGATTTATAAATATATGTATGATAAAAAACTCTGAAAAACAGTCTCAAAAACAAAAATGTATTTTCTGCTTCCTGATGTAAACAACAGGCTGCCAACATTGTTTGCGTCAGTTCAGCTTCTTAAATAGCTGCTCTTAACTGGGAGAAACCTCGAGCGGGACCAGGCTCATGTGTGGGGAGCCTCCTGCTGATAGAGAGGAGGAAGAGAAGCGCTGACACACAGTACATCCTGCATGCAAACGCATTAGTCACAGTTTGTTATTCAGAAGATAAGATTCCGCAGCGTGTTTGATGGATCAGAACATCAACCCAAGGTCATTTAAAGAGGAGAAGGCAAGCTGCAATGGCGAGTAAGTTCTCACAAAGCCCACAGATTCTGCCAAACACCAGAATAGGCGATGGGCAGATTACGGTCCACCCAGGGGGGGCTCAGTCACCGCGTACAAATGGACACAATGTGGTATGAAAAAGCCAGAGCCTCGTGGGACTGAGCGGAGGGACCGTGGCAGCGTCCATCGCTCTTACCGCCACGTCTGTGGCTCTAGTGTCCCCAACCCAGCCTCTGTTTGTCTCTGGGGGGGCTCTGCTGACCATAAAGCAAACAGACAGGCTCCATTTATACAGTCAGGTGTCATGACAAGGGATAAACAGCCCAAGCTCCGGGTCTCTGGGGGCACAGGCCCTCATCATCATCATCATCATCAGGCAGACGCTGCAGGTCCCAGGTCGGTGGGGGTGGAGTCGGAGGCCGGTAAACTTGTCGTTCGTTACGTGGAATTAATGGAGAATTTAGGGGGGAAAAAAAAACACACACAGAAATGGCGGGAAAGCAGGCTGAGCCGTGGCAGGGACGAGACCAACGGCACCTCCAGAACGGAGCGAGGGGGCAGAAGCCTTTTCCGCCAGCGAGAGAAGGGAATCGCTGGATCCCTGAATACAATTATTCTCAAGCCAGCTTTGTGTTTCGTGGCGCCGACGCGTGTGTGAGGATTCCGGTGTGCATTTGACACCGAGAGAAGCCTGACGGGTGGACAGGACGCCGCCGGTAGGGAGTCAAACTTGGGCCAGATAGACTTCACGCTCATTTTGGTGTCAGCAGGAATCAAAAACGTCTGAGTGATACTTAATCACGGAAGGCGTTTGGGCCCCTGCTGATCTGGCTCCAAATGCATGGGCTCAAATGATCGGAAATAACCGCTCGTATGTCAGGTGTGCACGAATCAATAAAGCGTTGTCAGGACGCCCGCAGGACTGTGCTCAGATGTGATTTAATGTCTGGGAGCAGAATCACATACGACCAGCTGACAGATGGCATCATGTGGGCACAGGGGTTATTTTCTCTCCCAGTGAAAATCACATTTTTGGCACCTTTCAGCAGCGCCAGCTGGTCTTTTTTTTTTTTTTTTTTTTTTTTTTTGCATTTAGGTAGAAAAAAAATTATATTTCTTACATTTCTACAATGCTGCAGGGTGTAAAAAATGTATTCAGAAGGCTCGCACTCAATCTCAGTTATTTTGAAAATAGCGGCGACAACCTGTAATCTCTGCGCCAGACGCAGATTACGGTCCAGGCCGGCGATGCGCTGGTCCGGCGCCAAGGTCAGACTGACGGGATGAGCGAATCCAAAGCAAATGTGCTGGAAAACAACAGGTGACAAGTGCTTCTTGGAGATGACAAAGCGGACCGAGAGGGCAGAAGGGAGATCCTCGCCAGCACCTGCAGTTTAGCGACCCAGAGCTATCAGACAGACTGTTTACCCAAAACTGGGAGGTTTGGTTTCTTTAAAAAAAAAAAAAAAAAAAAACAAACAAACAAAAAAAACATGCTGGTTCAGTAGGAGAGCATGGCTAATGTGTATTTAGAGCCATCATAGTAATAGAAGTAACATAACAGAATTATATTTAATGCACATATCAGTGAGAAAAGGTAGGCCTGTTGTGGGTATTACTGCACAGTTTAATTAATCATTACGATGGGATTATCTTCGTGATTTCGCCTGGATTTGGGTATTTACATTTTTTGCATTAGCTCCCACAAGGAAATAATGCCAGGAATATGAAGGGCTTTCTGTGCTTCCAGTGATTTTAGGTAGTGAAAGTGTTTAATTCTGAACAATAACAGAATTTAAAGTAGAAATTGGGTGCCTCACACTCCACCTCAGTTGTACAGAGGCCAAAAGAGGCAGAAATAACAGATTATGGAAATAGAGAGCGATTTGTGGACACAAATGCATCGCTGTGCCCTTTTTTCAGTGTTGGGGTGGACCATTACTGGACAAACATGCACACATGCAAAAACCTCTACCTTGTAATTAGTTTAGATCAATAGATCTCTCAGGTGATGGCTCCCCTTCAGGGGCAGCCCTGACAGATAGCTGCCGTGTGGCAGTTTGGGAAAGCGATGCTTGGAAGCAGCTGCTAATGTGGGTGTTAACAAATTTAGCCTGGGTAAACATTTTTGTGTCATTGGTGATGTTAAATCAGTCTGTTATCCACATGAGATACAGCAGATTTATGACCATCTGAGTCATATGTTAATTTCTGGGGAAGTTCCTTGGAAATTAAGCTAAGCAACTCTTATTTAATCATGTGAAGCCAAGCTTGCAGAGGCAGCAAACTGGATTAAATGTGGCCTGGTAAGCTCGGTTTCACATGAGGAATCACCATGCTGACCACTCCATTTACCAAACTATTCCCAGTTCCCACTGATTGCCTGATTACTCATCCACTTTATACAGATTGAAATGGTGGTATTTGGTCATGTATTAAGAAAATGTGCACAGGAACTGGACAGAACGTCTCTGAAAAACTTTGCTGCCTGCACCGTCATCAGGTACTAGATTAGTACGCGCCGCTAATCAGAAAATAAAAGTATTTTGGATATTAACGGCATTTGAAGAGCTGTTTTTGGTTTCACAGTAGCAAACACACACACGTGTGCAGTTTCTAATAATGGAGCAACTCCAGCTGCTTAATTTGCCAAACGATGCATCACAGTCCAGACCTGCTCGTTTCCATTCGAGGAAAGCCCATTTCTATTCTATTGGCTAACTAGTCACCTGTGAAACTAGCTTTTAACCATGCTGGCTTCGGGCATATACTGCAATCTCTTCCACCAGTGTTTATTCTTAACGATAAAAGCCGCTGGAGGAGCACACGCTGCCAGCAACGGTTTAGCATTAAAGAATAAATTTCTTCATCCAATTTGGGCTGCTGGAACAGAACAATGTCAATGAAGGGATGGAAACAGGGCGCTACAACTCAGGAGGCACAATTACCGAGGCCTGCGGTGTTCAATGGCGCATCCTAGATCTACTCCCAGCTAATAAACACAGAATCTAAGAGAAACACAGCTGGAGGAAGCTTTGAATGACAGATTTAAAAAGGATGAAAAGGTCTCCATCTCTGAAAGATGGAGGCTCTTGAAGAACGTTCATTTCAGGCTACACTGAAGAGAAACGCCAGCTGATCTGCAAGAAGAATGACACCATTTGAAAAAAAAGAGCACGGGTTTTATTGAGAAAGACTTGGTTTTTCCAAATTAAATGCATGTAGGGCAAGAACACTCACTCCTACGCCAGTTTAGAGCCTGTTTGAGTCACAGCCACTTCCCTCTGCTGTCCTCCAGGTTGAGCGGAGTTTACAGGAACCGCCAAAAGCATACAATACAAAGCTAGAAGTACGCCAAAGGAGTCAGGTGGGTGTGCATCTGCAGGCGAGTCCTTTTCATTAACATGTCAACCATATTTCTAAACAGTTGGAACTACAATTTGCCCTCCTCCTCCTCAAGCCTGATCCTTATACCGCTGGTGCAGCATGAGCACGTCATCCTGGGAGACCCTCGTCCAGCCCTCGCTGTGGACGTGATACAGGTTGACCTGCCCGCCGCTGTAGGCGTCACGGTACGTAGCCTGGTATATGGCGCGGCGGCCTAATTCGCACGCCTCCTCCACGGACAGATCGTGCCGCAGGCCGCTGTCCATCACACCGTAGGCGTACATGGAGCCCGAGCCCACAGCGAACAGGTCGCCACACACTCGGTTCCCTTCCGAGTCGACGTAGTAGAGCCCTGCGGAGAAGGAATTCAATTCAGTTCCGTTTATTTATATATTGCCTTTGACAATCAAATTGTCTCAGGTGCTTTACAGAGGTAGAAACCCAGAGCCTGAAGCCTCAGGTAAGCACATGCAAGGAAAAACTCCCTTTTAACAGGAAGAAACCTTGAGCAGGACCCGGCTTACAAGGAGGAGCCATCCTGCTGAAAGCCGGGCAGGTAAAGGAGAAGAAGAGAGACAGGATAAAGACTTAGAGAGAGAGAGTGAAACAAATATACAAGAAAGAGGAGTGGCATTTGTTGCAAAAGCATCTTCTAGCTCAGGTGCTGGGCTTCCTCGGGAGCAAGCTGAAGCTGGCATAGCCGACATCGACGTGCTCGGAACACACACAAACTTGTGATGGCGTCTCCTCCAGAGACAGAAAATGAACAGCTGCTCCCGCTCCGAGTCGAGTAACTCTGGCAGATATGAACAGCTGCATCCTCTTAAAGCCAAGCCAGGAACCTGCTGACGAGGCGCGGGACGCACCGCCGTCTCCCCGACGGCCCCGCTCTGGGCCTTATTGATTCCAGCAGACACGCAAAAAATTAACTATCGACCGGCGATCTGAGCCGCACAGGTAACCGCTTCACACCCCGAGAGGGACAAAAAAAAAACCACAGCCCACATCCTGAGACATGGATAGCGCGCTCTACACCTGCCACACATTTACATTTAGGGCTCACAGTCCTGTGTGTGTGCGTGACACATGAGACATTTTGTTCTGCGCTGTGACCCACTCCACAGGCCAGACCCACACAGTGATGCGGGACTGGTGACTAGCACCAGCATGTGAGCTCGCCCACGACCAGGGTCCAGATGGTGCAGGGACAGGCTGTAAAAAGGCATGTTTTCCAATGCTTCGTGAAGCGAAACCTGTGAAAATCTCAGAGACAGACAGGTTGGTTAAAAAAAAACGCCTCTCATCTACCTCCTTCGCTCAACTCCGGGAGTTTCTTAGCTAACCCACTGACAGCTAATCAGGGTTACAGACACTTGCTTTTTTAAAAAAGGTGGGTGGTTAGCGTTGCCTTCAACTGGCAAATTGCAGCCTCCTTGACTGTAGTCATTATTAGTGTCTGCCTGTGAGGGTAATTTGCGTCTGAGACCTGTCTGTTCCTCTTGAAAAATGTAAAGGACTTGTTAAAAATCATGAAGGGCAGCAGAGAGAGGGTGGTAAAGCCAGCCTATTGCATAAAGTAGCAAAGCTGATGTAGGTGTTTGAGGACTCACTGTGAGCTCCAAGTATAGACGGAGAAGCACAGAAAAAAGCATGTGGCTGAGAGTGGAGGGTCATCCTGCTTGGAGGAGGAGAGCACTACTGCAGCGGTGGTCAAGCGAGGCTACTTCCACTCCATCAATCAGCTGACAGGTGCTGGGGGAACTTTTTACCAACAGCAGCCTGAGAAGCTGGCTGGACTGACAGCTCTGAGAGGATGGCGAGGACCACCAAGCCACGGCTGGGTGGTGTGCATCAAAAGGGTCACCGCCTGTCCGTCATCCGGTCTCCTCATGATAATTCTGCACTAAAATCAGCAGCTGAACACAACAATGGCTGAACAGAAAATAAGCTACTGTTCACTCTTGGGAGTATGAAAAGATGACCACCGCCTGGGTCATCTTTTCATCGTTCCAGTCCATGGTGACGTCCCCATATTATAACAGACTTCGTATCTCTGGCAGCTGCAGCAGGAGGTGTCACAGTAAGTAAAATGACTTTAGCTGAAAACCGATGAAGAGACATAACATTTAATGTTATTAGATAAAGCCATTTTTGACCTGCTCTACAGCACAGATTTTATTTGACCTGTCTAACATGCAGTTGAAGACACTCCATCAGGACAATAAGTGCCTTGACATGATTATAGCCAGCTAATGAGCTTCCCACCTAATCGCGATTGATTTAATTTACCTGACATTTAGCTCTCTATTCAGTCACTGGCATTACAGCAACACTTTCACATCAACTGAACTCATGGAAGGATCATTATTACCACAATTGATTGCCATGGATTCAACATGTAATTTATGGTTGTTGGCATAGAGGGGTGTTGCCATTGTTCAAAGAGCCTTCTGTGTTTTTCCAAACAAAACTACCATCGATTCCTACCGGTGCACAGGCATTGCGTATGCGACCCAATTGTCCTGGGCAGAGACCCAATGTCCATCATTCCGCCACACTCGTGCTGGCCCACAATCCGGCCTCATTGATTTCCCATTACAGTGTCACCGTGGTGGCCTCTTTAAGCACACATTCGGCGATGTACTGCCTCATAGAGCAAGATATCCAAAAGCCATAACGTGAAATACAGAAGAAAAGATAAGAGGAACTACAGCACCACCACGTGGGAAAGAGTGGGAACTACAGTCTAGTCTTTACCAGGCACCAGAAGCTTTGGGGTGATTTTTTTTGTTTTATTGTGTTCTTGAATATTCCGCATAGATTAAAAAATATATATCTTATTTCTTTAGTGCAAGAGAGTCAGGAGAAACTTTCCTTGAAATTTATGTTAACTTTATTAGCCCAAACTAATATCAACAACCTCATTGAGTTTTAATAATAAATGACAATTTCTCAAAGTTGATTTCCAAACTACAGAACGTTCCTTTAAATTTTTATTAAACCACGATACTATTTTAAATCAGAAATTGTAAGGTATGGGCTAAGTATTTTAGAAATTCCTGACATTCAGCAGTCAGACAACAGTCTGAGATATTGTAGGGAAGCAAAGCATTTTTTGTCATTATTCACCGTGAAGAAAAACATTATATAAATAATTGAAACATAATCAAGTTAAAGGTAATATGTAATTCTATTAATAGAAATGTAAGCCTGTATAAGTCTAAATAATGTGATGTGTTATGTACAACTGTTATGTTTACGATTTTTAAATAAACTTTATAAAGTTTTACAGGTAAATATAGAGATAAAAGTACAGATCTAAGAGACATTGTTATGTTTACCTGGGCCTCTCTTGTCCCAGCCACACACCATGGTTCCCATGCTGAGTCCCATACCCTTGTACTGGTACACCATATTGGCCAGGAGTTTGGACGCTGCTGCCACGGAGATGCGCTCCTTGTTGCGAAGCTCATAGATGCGACACTGACGGGCCAACAGACGCTCCCAGAAGCTACAGTCGGCAGCTCCTCCAGCCATGGTACCCAGCAGATAGGGGTTGATCTCAATCACCTTCTTCACCGTCTGTGAGGCAATGTAGGAGCCCGCTGTGGCCCTGGAGTCCACTGCCACGATAACGCCATGCTGGAACTGTCAACAAGAACATGAGGTATATTAAACCAACAAGAAAGTCAGTGTGCACGACGATGTAAAACATTTTACAACCTTCCACAAGTGAATTTATTTAAAAGCTGAATGATGACGGTGGTCCATTCCGACGAGAAATCAAACAGCCGACATTTCTCCTAACGACAATGTTTTATTGCTCCTGAAACTCTTAAGGAAACAACCAGTCCATTTTGTCATTTATATACAGAACAAATTAAAATATTCTACGGTGAGATGAGAAAGCGTTTTGTAGCTACGCTAGCATGCTAAAGTGACATGGACCATTGTTAGCTTCAAACCAAGTTTGCGGTATGTTATGGTTTTAGACCCCACTTCTACAAGTAGATATTAAAATCACCATGCCTTTGAACAGAATGTGAAAGCTACTCGAACTTACTTTAAATGCCAAGGTGGTCGTTCCATGCAAAAACTCTATTTTCCGTTCGACGCCATCCTCGTCCGGGGCACCTAGCGAATTTTTAATTGAGAAATTTAGACCATCTCCGGGCGTAGCGTCAAATCCTAGACCATTGTTACTGGGAGGACAATCACTGGTAAAACGCTGACGATTATCAAAAGACAATTCCGCATAATCACTGCCCAACACACTTGCGAGAGCCATCTTTGCAACTGCTTGATGAGTATAGAACTTCCGGTCTTTAGCGAGGATAATTATTGAGTCCTGTTTGTGAAATTCCACAGCGCCCCCAGCGTGTGTGGCGGTATTTGTTACTTCTGCTTACGAAACAAAATAAAATACAACAGAATACAAAAGAAAAATGAAAAGACTTTAAGAATAAATAATTTAAGATATTGGAAAATTTAAATTGATATATTTAGCTAGAGATGAAAATTGGTACATTCTAAATGACATCTCACTTCACTAAAAATATTTTAATTTTTAATATTGTTTGGGTTCATTTAAAAACATTATAGTCACTTAATCCTTTTTTGTTCCTCTATTTTCTTTGCTTTTCTCTTCATGTCTCTATAATATTCTTCTCTGAGGTCAACCCTCTCTTTCTTGTGCCATCCCTGGTCTGTGATGTGGAAGAGGTCTACATTGTTTCCAGAGTAAGCATCTCTGTGAGTGGCTCTAAACACAGCCTCTCTTGCAAGGGAGAAGGCCTCCTCTTTACTCAGGTTCCACCTCTGCTCTCTGTCCAGGATTCCATAAGCATACGGAGATCCGGAGCCCACTGAAAACAGGTCCCCTTGTAGCCTGGCTCCATCACTGCACACATAGATCAACTTTGGGCCATCATTATTATTAACAAATGAGGAATTTTCAGTAAGTGAGGACAAAAAAGAAGTCTTTGCACAGGCTGTGGTATTTGCTTCTTTATCCCAACCACATAGTGTAAGAGCAACACACACCTCAGTGCCCTTAAAAGGGTGTAGCATAAACGAGAGGAGCTTAGCTGTGCCGCGTATCGAAAGGCAACGTCGATGTCTGAGTTGGTAGAGCCTGATCTCTCTGGCTAGAATCCGTCTCCACATCATGCAATCAGCAGCACTGCCTGAGCAGGTGACCACCAAATGAGAGTGAATGGGGGAAATCTTTTGAGTGGCTGCACAGGAAACAAGCCCTTTGGCACTGGCACGCGTGTCTGCTGCTGCGATAACCCCTCCTTGGAAGATAAAACCCAATGTGGTTGTTCCATGTGAAAGAGGAAAAGGCCTCCTTATTGTCGAGGATTTACTGACTGAAGATCTTCGGTCGGAATAGGCAGGGGTTGGCGTTGATGGTATGAAGAAATCCAGTGGCATCCCACCGTCTGTCACAAAATTCTGGGGTTTTCTAGAGTTGTCATGCATGTTAAGAAACGTGTCCATGTCTTCTTGATAAAAAGCAGGAATCCCTCTGAGATGCACTGATATGTTTTGAAAGCCACAAATATCTTCTAAGGCCATTGGTGAAGTTGATAAGTTTCTTTTCCTCAAGCAGAATACTCTCGAACACAGATTAAACCAAAGTCTATCTTCAGAAAAACTGGTTCATGTAGGAAAACGGCTGCTACCCAACCCTGTATCCACAACTGATTCCGAAAGAACCTTCTTAGCCTTTTATAGTCCTCCCAAATATGATGTTTTGCAGAAACACACAAACAGCAGACACGTAGAGTCAAAAGGTGTTAAGTTGATGTAGGCGAAATGTTATCTGCCTACATGAAAACTATATCCAGAAACGCTGCATTTTGCAAACCTCAGGTTGTACTCAAGGTCAGTTTACAAGCTCGCTGCAAGATGTGTTGAAGAAGCATTACACTTCACTGGTTATCAAATATGGCCTTCAAAATTCAAAACAGTTATGTGGGCATTAATCTGATGAAATTCTGATGTAAAATTATTAATACACTGTCACTGAATGTTCAATCTTACTAGTAAATCCTACTATTAGTAAATGTAATAATGATAAAGTATGATTACTCCCTGCATTTGATGGGAGCATCAGCTGGTAAGGCATCAGAATACAAAAGCCCAATCTAGTAAATTGTGTTTAAAGTAAAAGGAAAAAAGGAATTACGAAAACAAATGTAAGATTAATTAATGCATTAAAAGCGCAGTATATCGCGATAACTACGGTGTATGCAACTGAAGTACTGTCACGTCCATTTTGGATTACGTCAGATCCAAGATGGCGTCCGTTTCTTAGGCGTGCAGGAACGACGAAGCGGCGCTAGTCATTCCATTCAGTCGGCTAAAATCATGGCGTCTGCCTCTGCCAGTACGATGAACAGAGTGTCATGCGGAAGAGATTTGAACTGTGTCCCAGAGATAGCCGACACGTTAGCGGCCGTGGCTAAACTTGGGTGAGTAAACAGCTAGATTTCCCCCAATGTGCGTTAATGTGCGTGAACTGGCGGAAACAGCGGTTTGCTAGCCCCAAAAGACAAGTAACGCTAAGTTAGCCGGTACATTACCAGCACGTGTCTCGTCACAATCATGCTGCCTCCTGTATGTTCTGCGATTTTACTCATATTTCCAGATTAACTGTGTTATCTAGAACATATTAGTACTAAATGAAAATGATGGCGTTCCACACGTTAGAGGACTGTGCTTTGTGTCTTGGGTTTGCAGGTTTGATTTCCTGTGCATGCCCCTGTTCCACCCGAGGTTCAGGAGAGAGTTCGAGTCCGAACCCGCTAAATCTAGATCTGGCGCACAGACCCGGTCTGACCTGCTGCTCAGTGGAAGAGGTTGGTGTTGCTGAGTGTTTATTACATCTATAAATACCTTCTGTCCATTGTGTCAGGCTCTTATAATACTCAAATCTAGAAAGATGTTGAGCATGAAATCCTGGATCTTCTGCTACTATATTATTTAAAATTGGCAAACCATTAACAGTTTATCATCAAAACAGTTTAAAAACGTAATAATCAACAAATGTTTTTTACATTAAAAATGAATGTCAGCACTGACTTGTTCAATGGACAAGAAATGTTAACAATCATGATGTTTGTCTAGATTGGAATACTCTGATTGTCGGGAAGCTCTCATCTTGGATAGAAGCAGATTCAGAAATTGAGACTGTACGCAGAAATTCAGAAGCTGTAAGTTCCTCGTCTTAAAGTTACTGTAGATGTCCTTTTTGTAAAGCCCTTCTGTTCTCATCTTCCTCCATTTGTGTTTCATTCTCCAGGCTCTGGCACAGGAGTTGAACTTCTCTGCCTATCTCGGCCTGCCTGTTTTCATGATTCCACTGCATGGCCCTAATAATGCAAATCTAGCTCGCCTGCTGCTAAATCACATCCACACTGGACACCACACTTCAAACGTAAGACTGGCTCACACAGAAACGAGGTAGCCCGGTCTGTTAGCTAACCCCTGTGGGCCTCTGTTTTAGTTCTGGATCCATGTCCCTCTCATGGCTCCAGAAGACATGCGAGAAGATCTAATTGACAATGAACCGGTCGACTGCATCGATGACCCCGGTGTTGAAGAAAAGACCTGGAGCTGGTTTGTTTTCACATTGCACCTCGGAAGTGGCTGACTGCTGTTTGCAACCTAACAGAGTTGTGATTGATTTCCTTTAAAAGGTGATTTATGTTGTTTACTGGCCTCTGCTCTTCAGGTGGCATTCCTTCAGAGCACTTTGTGACTACAACAAACGGATCTGCCTGGGTCAGTGAGCCAACCGTGAAGCAGAACGGGTGCATTTAAAGACCCTAATAGTCAATTTCGGCGCTAAAGGTGTGTGTTTTTGTATTCCTGAAGCACTTGAGATTGGACCAGATGTGCCATCAGACACTGTGATCGATAAGTGGCTCGGGGAGCCAATCAAAGCAGCTGTTCTCCCCACCAGCATCTTCCTGACTAACAAAAAGGGCTTTCCTGTCCTCTCCAAAGCCCATCAGCGTATAATCTTCTCTCTTTTCAAGGTAGGTCAACAGACATATTTTAGTTACTTGCTCAGCCGATATGTTGTCATTTATAAATGTATCTTTCCGGTCCTAGTTGGAGACCCAGTTCATCTTCACAGGAACCAGTCGCCACTCTGAGAAGGACTTTAGATCCTATCTGCAGTATCTGGAATACCTCAACCAGAACCGGCCTGCTCCTAATGCCTACGAGCTCTTTGCCAAGGGCTACGAAGACTACCTGCAGTCTCCGCTCCAGGTGAGGGAGTGTGTGTCCACTGGAACCAAAACGGAGTGATTGCTATTAAAAATGTCACCATCATGCAGTAAAGTCCACAAACTCTGAGGTGCAAATGATCATTTCAATGCGTGATTACCATCTAACACTTTTTATGTGGGTTGTGGCGCTTTCCCCCCTCCCTCTCCTTCCATGTAGCCACTCATGGATAACCTTGAATCTCAGACATATGAAGTGTTCGAGAAGGATCCTATTAAATATTCTCAGTACCAACAGGTAAGAGCAGACACGCAGCGGTTGTTGCACTTGAGTCAAGTCAATATTAAATGCAAATTCATATCATTTTGGTCATTCTGGTTTGGACTTTAAATGAGCAGAATTAGCGGTAAGCGGCGTGGAAACTTCAGACACAAGTTGTGGTTTGTTTTGCGGCTGCAGGCTGTGCGTAAATGTCTTCTTGACAGAGTTCCAGATGAGCAGAAGGAAACAAACGTCCAGTGAGTATCTGTCCAGAGTTGCACACCAAATACTCTTTGCACAACAGCAGCCTGAGCGAAGCTGCGTCTCGTTCTCAGGGTGCTGATGGTATTGGGAGCAGGCAGGGGTCCACTGGTCAGCGCTTCCCTGCGCGCAGCCAGAGAAGCAGGCAGGAAGCTGAAGGTCTACGCCGTGGAGAAGAATCCCAACGCTGTGATCACGTGAGTAGGGAGGAAGATTTGCCCATGCTGAGGTCTCTGTGCTTGTTTTTTTAAGTGGTGTTTGCATATTTAGGCTGGAGAACTGGCGCTTTGAAGAGTGGGGGGATCAGGTGACAGTGGTGTCGTGTGACATGAGGGAGTGGGCAGCACCCGAGAAAGCTGACATCATCGTTAGTGAGCTTCTAGGGTCATTCGGTGACAACGAGCTTTCTCCCGAGTGCTTGGACGGAGCGCAGCACTTTCTTAAAGGTACGTTAGCGCTGAGAGCCAGTTAGGTTTACGTGCTTTTATCGTCTACAAATGTAGCTGCAGGTTTCTGGACTGTGTCTAATGCCTTCATTGACTTGTAAACACTTTCCCCTTTTCCCCCTCTTATCTCTTCCAGATGATGGGGTGAGCATCCCTTCTTCCTACACCTCCTACCTGGCCCCTCTGTCCTCCTCAAAGCTTTACAATGAAGTCAGGGGCTGCCGCGAGCGCGACAAGGACCCAGAGTGCCACTTTGAGACGCCCTACGTGGTCCGCCTGCACAACTTCCACCAGCTGGCTGAGCCCAAAGCATGCTTCACCTTCACACACCCATCAACAGGTGCTGTAGGAACAAGAGCAGACATGGACTTGATACCAACAGTGTGCCGATGAAACTTTATTGTTTCAGACATGAACAACAACCGATATCAGTGCCTCCGGTTCTCCGTCAGTTGCAACACGGTGCTTCATGGTTTTGCTGGGTACTTTGAGACCACGCTGTACAAAGATGTCACACTCAGTAAGTCATCTCCACGGATTTGTCGTGCCTTTTTAAAAGTCCACATAGATATTTACTTTCATGGCGTCTGTGACAGGTATAAAACCAGACACACATTCACCTGGGATGTTCTCCTGGTTCCCCATCCTCTTCCCTCTTAAAGTAAGTTACGGTAAAATGAAATGCTCTATTTCATTGACCTTTGAAGAGCCACTCCTGCTTTTCATCTTTTTTTTTTTGTTTCGTTTTCTCTGCATTTTCTCATTCTGATCTCTCTTCCTTCCGACAGCAACCCATTTCTGTGTCCAAGGGTGATGACGTCACTGTTCGTTTCTGGCGTTGCAACAACGGAAAGAAGGTTTGGTACGAGTGGGCCGTGACCGAGCCCACCTGCTCTGCCATCCATAATCCGGCAGGACGGTCCTACACCATCGGCCTCTGAGGAAGACGCATCCGCACAGCCTTGAACGATCACTCACACACACACACACACACACACACACGTCTGTTCTCAGCAGGGGCAGTTAGACTCAAGGTGGCTCTTTTTATAAATGCAGTCAAACCTGCCACAGTGGAGTAGTTTATAAAGTTACCCCAGTGTCTCTTCGACACAGTTTTCCTTTATGGGAAGTGTTACGGAGCCGAGGAGAATGCTTAGGACAGCAAACAGCGGTGCACTTACGTTAGGACTGCTGGATAATGAAGACTATCCTCAGCTGAGGGAGCATTCAAGCACCTTTCTTTCACTTTTTGCCAGTCCATTCAGGTTTCATCATGAAATACACGTGGGTTGTTCCACTTTAGCAAATGCATCAAGAAAGAAAACGAATCAGTCCTTGTGGTAAACTCCTAATTATACAGTCTTTTTTGTAGTATTTGATCTGTGAACCAGCAATTTATAAAAAAAAAAAAAAAAAAAAGATTGTCACTGAGCTCAAACGTGCTCTTAATGGTTTGGCATTAATGGTGTTTAAGATCCTTTTCTGTTCAGATTAGTTGCTGCAGACTCAGTCCTGACAGATGTTTGCCTTATTAAACACATTCCACATCAATAAAAATACCCTTTTCTTCATTGCATGAGGAACAGATGGATGGTAACATTATTCACATCACTTCTGTATAGTTTGGGGCCTGTTTTGAAATCTTTTCCTTTCTGTATCTTTGAATTGTGTCAATAAAGAACACTTTAATAACTGAATAGCTGATAACGTGCACCTGACTTCAGCAATATACTTGTTAAACAGGTAAAAACGCCTGAACATCATTTTTAAGTTGATTTGGGGCGTTGGTGGGCAGTCCAGTCCTACAAGGGCGAATCCAGGAGGGTTTTGATCTTGGCAGAACACAACTGCATTCACCAAGGTAGAATGGAAAACCAGGCTGGGTTGTGGCCCCCGTAGGACTGGGTTCTCCCCCCCCACACACACACACACACACACACACACACACACACACACACACACACACACACACACACACACACCTGATCAGCGCCGCGGGTTCTCACCGCCGGTGGGCGTGTCCCGACGTGTGTTGACAGCTGATGATTGGTGGAAATTAAATAATCGCTCCTGATTTACTGAAGCCGTCAGCTGCGGAAGTTCGTTCATCGCTGCCGTCGGTCCCGGTGCCATGAAGGCCGTTACTTAGCAGACTCTGGCTAACTAACGTAACACCAACAACGGTGAATTCATAGATTATATTTAATCGTTTCATTTCAGATTCAGGATGTAATATTTGTTCAGAATGTCGGCTGAATTGTCGCTAATTAGCTTTAGCAATTTTGTCTTAGCGGGAGTCAATACTAATGTTACTGTGATGGAAAGAAATGGAAATGGAATGGAAATAAAGCCGCTAATTGTTATTTTTTTTTTAGTATTCATAGGTATACCTGAAGGTGTGGCTGCCCTAATCTGACGTTCCACGATGACCCAGGGTTCCAGGAAGTTATGCTCCCCCGGCCGCGGGCACCCGGAGCGGGCAGACTCTCACTTAGATGCGGGAAGAGATGAGAGCAGCGGGGTTGCTCTCAAAAAACAGATCGGCTTATTAAGTGCCTGTGGAATCATCATTGGTGAGTTTCAGAAAAATACTAATGTTCCATTAAGTTAAACATGCTTTTACATTTTAGATTAAAGAACACCTGTTAGATTTGAACACCTGTAGGCAACATGAAAGGACACTGGACGTTTTTGTTTTCCCTGTTTGACAGCCTGCTTGCTGCCTGTCAAGCTTTAATTTATAATCAACATACATTAATTCTTCAGTTTAAGACAGATTTCTAAAAATTATCTGTATGTTTTATTTGTCAAAAATGTGACTCAGGGAACATCATCGGATCAGGGGTTTTTGTCAGTCCTAAGGGGGTTCTGGAGAATGCAGGCTCGGTGGGCGTCTCCATCATCGTGTGGGTCTGCACTGGACTCATCACAGCCATTGGTGCACTCTGCTACGCAGAGTTAGGTGTGACCATCCCCAAGTCAGGCGGAGACTACTTGTATATCAAGGACATCTTTGGAGGACTGGCTGGGTGAAAACACTTTTATTACTACGTCCTAAAATTGGCTGTTCCAACATGAACGGTGAATGTCTCCTTTTGAAAGAGTAACAAAACAGTTTGAGACTGAAAAGTGATGCAGCCATTGTTGCATTATTATGCTGTGCTCCAGTAATCATGTGACATCATGTTTAAAATAGACCCAAAACCTACTGTAGTCAGCTGTACGCAGGTGATAAATCAGTCTCATTAAGGAGCTGCACCTACTCGGCCATGCTTGCCATTTAATTAAAGCTCTACTAATGTAATATTGTACTCCCAGCATCCCATAATGTCACTGACCCAGTTATGTTCATTTCTCATCTTCATCAACAATGCTCCAGTGCGTTTCTGTAATGCCTGCTTTTTTTTTTTCCCCCGTTCTGCTGTAATGAGCTTGTGTTGTGTGTGTCAACATTGTGTGTGTTTCTCCCCTGACTTCATTAAATGTCCCATTTGTGTCTCCCCTTTAGCTTTCTACGCCTTTGGATCGCCGTGTTGGTGATTTCCCCGACAAACCAGGCCATAATCGCTCTCACCTTTTCTAATTATGTCCTGCAGCCGCTCTTCCCCACCTGCCTGCCGCCACAGAGCGCCTTGCGTCTCCTAGCAGCCGTCTGCCTGTGTATGCTGCTTTATGTTTCATTTTTAGGAATGACTGACACTTTTGCAGAAGGAAATTCTGCCACATTTACAAATTAAGACAGCTTGATATTGTAAAATGTGCAACTTGTGTGTAATTTATTTGTGGTATTTCAGTGTTGTTGACATGGGTGAACTGCCACAGCGTCCGCTGGGCCACGCGTGTCCAGGACATCTTCACTGCTGGCAAACTTTTAGCTCTGGGCCTCATTGTCATCATGGGCTTCGTCCAAATATGCAAAGGTAAGTTCTTCGTCCTCATCTCTTTTGTCTTGTTCTAGGCATCTCTGATGTTTCTACCTTTATATTTGAGCAGCTGAAGCATGAGGAGTTGGTGTGGGTCTAGTTGAAGGACTGCACAGATAGTTGTGGACCTTCTCAATGCAACCAAAGTCTTTTGCGTGCTGCCCCCTGCTGTTCTGATTGCAGAAATCAGTGGCAGATTTCAGTGAAAACGTTTCCTGGTGGTTGTTTCAGGTCACTATTACTGGCTGGAGCCTGTGCACGCCTTTGAGACCTTCCGAGAATATGAAGTGGGCCTCATAGCTCTGTCAGTCCTGCAAGGATCGTTTGCTTACGGAGGCTGGAACTTTCTCAACTATGTCACAGAGGAGTTAGTGGACCCATGCAGGTAGCAAACCCTGAAAATAAAATTTGCAGTAGTAGGACTGGGATATTCAAGTGTTGGCATCAAATTTTAGTTAACAGTTGTGCCTAAAGTAACATCCAAAACACCACAAACCTGTGTGATTCTTCCAGGAATCTACCACGCGCAATCTTCATCTCCATCCCTGTTGTCACCTTTGTTTACGTGTTTGTCAACATGGCCTACATCACTGCCTTGAGCCCGCAGGAGCTGCTGGCCTCCAATGCTGTAGCAGTGGTGAGAAAACCTAAAATTCCTCAGGCTGTGATTCTCATGTTCACTGTTTAATCACCATTTGACTTAACCAAGCTGCTCTCACATCTTTAGTCCTTTTTCTCCTGATTTTCCTCTCAGACTTTTGGAGAGAAATTGCTGGGAGTAATGTCTTGGCTCATGCCCATCGCTGTGGCCCTCTCCACCTTTGGGGGGGTCAACGGCTCCCTCTTCACGACCTCACGGTTGGTGTGACAGGCTGACCTTCGTCTGCTGTCCCCTGGTTGTAATTTATGTGCATAAGTGACTATGCTGAGATGCTCCCAGCTGACCAGCAGGTCCTGGAGCTGCTGTTGCCCTCCCACACTCACCCTCCAGTCTTCACTGCCGTAGTCTGTCTCTGTCTGCGCTGCTGCTGCTGCTGCTGCTTCGGTTATGACTTCAACACTGGCTCTGCTGCACTGGCCCATTTTTGCGTCTCTTTTACAGACTGTTTTTTGCCGGGGCGAGGGAAGGCCACCTCCTCCATCTTCTTGCCATGATTCATACCAGACGCTGCACTCCCATTCCTGCCTTGATGGTCACTGTAAGTCCTAACTTTACCGTCCGCTTTGTCCATGGTTCCAGGCCTCTGTCTTGAGAAATGTGTCCTCTTTTGCCACATGTAGCTCATCTCCACTTTGCTGATGCTGTGCACCAGTGACATTTATACCCTCATTAACTACATGGGGTTCGTCAACTACCTCTTTTATGGCGTCACTGTAGCGGGACTGATTGTGCTGCGCGTTCAGCAGCCCAGCATGCAACGACCCATCAAGGTAACAGCAGACAAATCCTCTCTCCTTTCACACTGACAACATTTACATGCCTAGCATATACTGCTGAGTTGTCCCCTGTTATATCTTGTTATATAACTTCTAACTCTGGCTTCATCCTCCAGATTAGCCTCGTATGGCCGGTGATCTACCTGCTGTTTTGGGCCTTCCTGATGGTCTTTTCCCTGTACTCTGGGCCCGTGGTCTGTGGTGTTGGTCTGGCCATCATGATGACAGGGGTCCCTGTGTATTTCCTGGGAGTCTACTGGGAAAACAAGCCACGCTGCTTTATTTCAGCCATAGGTAAGGCAGCATCTGATAGCAGATTTAGAGCAACAAATCTCAGCAAGCACCTTCTGAGAAAGAGTTTATTGGCTGTTAATTCTGGTACAATCACTGTGTATATGCAGGAAACCTGACTCATCTGTGCCAAAAGCTGTTGTTTGTAGTGTGCCCAATCACGGAGGAGAACCTGGAGCCAGTCCAGCAATGACAAATGCTTGTCAGCTGATTGCTGTATGACTGCAGAAATAAAAACGGACTGCTCAATTCGCTTGTTTTTAACATTTTTAACACATTTTTTTTGGTTTAGAGTAAACTGGTTTTATTAGATGAAGGAAGGAGTGGAAAATATGCAAATTATGTTTATGGACTTGGGGTGTTTATATTGTCAGTTAGCTAGGGCTAACACAAAATTAAGAAATTTCAAATGTTCCATCACCTAGGATTAAAAAAAAAAAAAATGTTGTGGTCTATTTATTTTAAACTTTCACTCTTATTTGGATAACTCTTCACTATTGTATATTTACTCTTCTGTGGTTTTCCTTCCAAAGGTTTTTAGGATGAATGTATGATATATTTTTTTTTTTTTTTAAGAGTAATAAAACTTTAAACTTTCCGGACAGATTTGATGATCTGTTTTCTGTCTTTTTTTTTTCCACATGGAGAAAAGGCGATCAAGTTGCGGAAGTCGACATGCTCGGGTTAATTTGGATGTCAAAGTACCTTTAAATAAGACAGAGAAGGGGATGGAATTGGCTTCAAAATAAATGCCATGGGAGAGCAATCGAATAGTTATTCTGGCATTCTCCCTGTGTTTTTTTCCTGTCAAGGATATTTTCTAGACGCAATATCGTATCTGCTTTGTTTTTATTACGTGAGTAAACAAAAATCTATTTTTTAAAATTAGGATCACGTTTTTACTTAATAGTAAAGTTTTTTTTTAAAAAGCATTAAAACTACTGCACATTCTTTAATGTAAATATCAACACATTAACTACACAAACATTGCATGCAACCGCATGAGTGCATTAAGCGGTTCCATCACAAAACTGTTATTGTGAAAGTTGCTACAGGAAACGGTTTGATGTTTCCGGTAGCGATGACGCGTCCATGGGCACAGTGTTGGGATATCCAGCCTCCTGAGTTCTTCCGTCTACCGGAGTAGGTTCGGTTGAACCGGTTTCCTTTGAAACACTGGCGAGAGTCGGAACACTATAGAGGTATGGTATTCTTTTCAAACTCAAATAAACGACACAAAGTGATCGTGTTGCTAACTTAGCTAGCCCTTTAGCTCGACGGCTTTGACAGCATCTGCAGCATTAGCTCTGCTCCGTCAGTAAATTCACCCCCTTTCGATTAGTTAAGCTGGACCATCGATCGTGGGAGGCTCGCGCTGCTCCAATCATTTATTTTACATCCTTCAAATAATATAGAAGTAATACAGACGTTGAGTTAATCTGAGTAACTTTCAGTAATGACAGCTGTTTTGATTAAAGCTACAACAGCAACACCAGAAACAGCCGTTCTGTCAAACTTGTGACGTTGTTGTGGGCGTTATTGAAACGTTGGTCTTTTCGATATATTCTTTAATGTGGCGGACATTTTTATTAATGTTAGGCGGTAGGCATTTCCGAACCAGGAAGTAAAATAATTCTGTATGGCAGTTTCTGTCAGTGTACATCATCTCTCTCTCTCTCTCTCTCTCTCTCTCTCTCTCTCTCTCTGTCTCTCTCTCTCTCTCACACACACACACACACACACACAGAGCCATGTCTCCGTCAGTACCTCTGCAGGAGATGATCCGAGCCATCAGGTCCGCAAAGACACAGTGTGAGGAGCGGGGTGTCATCCAGAGGGAGTGTGCAGCCATCCGGGCACAGTTCAGACAGTCCGATAATGGAAGCCGATCACACAACCTGGCTAAGCTGCTCTACGTGCACATGCTGGGTTATCCTGCCCACTTTGGTCAGGTGAGGGGATTTGGCTAATGCCTGCAGTGGGTTCTCTGAGGTTATTACTGTTAGATTTCCATGAAGTCCCTTGTGGTGTACAATGTTTTTCTTTTCAACCTTTTGCATGCATGCAAACTTAAAACCAACGAAGTGTGCTTGCACCAGAACAGTCTGTAGTTTGAATCCAAAACAGAAAACATGAAAAAACATTCATGTAAAATGTCCCTTTAAGACAAAATGGGCGACACAATCTCTCAGAGCTACTTCTTCCTCCACTCGGAGCTGTCAAGATGCATGAAGTTCCCCCCATGGGCGTTACTAGTGAGGATATATCAAGTTGTTACAATCATCGGGATATTGCTCTGCCTAGATGGAGTGCGTTCGGATGATTGCCAGCCCTCGCTACAGCGAGAAACGCATAGGATATCTAGGAGCCATGATGCTTCTGGATGAGAAGCAGGATGCCAGTGTGCTCATTACCAACTCCATCAAAAAGTAAGGACTGCCACATCTGCACCACAGAGAGAATAAAAATAGGCTTTTAAAATATTAAAGTCAGTGTTGGATGGGTTTATTTGGCTATAACAATAAAACCTAGAAGTTTTTGTTGCTGAAAGTTCCATCATATTTGATTTAGCCTCGTCACACCCTGGAGCTGTCGTTCATTTCTCCTGTCTGTGTGTGCCCCAGTGACCTCTTTCACACTAACCAGTACATCCAGTCTCTGGCTCTGTGCACTCTGGCCTGCATGGGTTCTTCTGAGATGTGCAGGGATTTGGCTCCCGAGATTGAGCGGCTGCTCCGGGCATCCAACTCCTACGTGAAGAAGAAGGTTGGGGACGATCCAGCCTTGTGTCAGCACTGAGTTGAAGTGTAGATCTTGACGTAGAGGTTCTGATGACTGTTCTTCCAGGCTGCTCTTTGTGCTGTTCACATTGTGAGAAAGGTCCCAGATCTGGGGGAGCTTTTTGCCTCTGCAGCGCGATCCCTCCTCACGGAGAAGAACCACGGTCAGTTGAGCGCCATTCATAAAGCTTCTTGGTAATGTTTACTTTGTTTGTTGCTAAACTGGGATGCACAAAGACGATATCTACAGATTTTATTTCAGGATATTGGGATCAATGACGAGTCCTGTTTCTGAACTCATTTCCCCAGATGTATTCTCACAGTTTTGTCTCATTTTGGGTGTAGGTGTGCTGCACGGTGCAGTGGTGCTCATCACTGAACTATGTGGGCAGAATCCTGAGGCCCTCGGGCGGTTCAGGAAGGTACGGCGGACCCACACACCTCTGAGCTCCGATCTGATGTTCTCCTCGCACGCTTTTCCATAACGCGATGTCGTTGCGTCTCATCTCAGGCTGTACCTGATCTGATTCAGATCATGAAGAGTCTGGTGGTGTCGGGTTACTCTCCAGAGCACGACGTGTCTGGAATCAGCGATCCCTTCCTCCAGGTCAGCCTGGAACTTCTTCAGTGACCTTCTCCACTCTCTGCATCTGAACCAAATCAAGCTGGATTATTTGAAATATCCTGAATGTATTAAAACTCAGTATTACAGTTGTGGTGAAAACGTGAACGCTCGACTGTTTCTGTGGTCAGGTGCGGATCCTGAGGCTGCTGAGGATCCTCGGTCACAACGACGAAACAGCCAGCGACACCATGAACGACCTACTAGCTCAGGTCCAGTGCTCACATTCATGCACACAAATCTGGCGGCTGATTTAAGAAAAAAAAAAAAAAAAAAAGATGACCCGATGGATCATAATACTGATTAATCTGGCTCTCGGGGTTGCTCAGGTGGCCACCAACACCGACAGCACCAAGACTGTCGGCAACGCTGTCCTGTACGAGACCGTTCTCACCATCCTGGACATCAAATCAGAGAGTGGCCTCAGGGTGAGAGAGCTGCAGATCCCGTCAGTCAGTTAGCAACATCAGCATGGAGGATTACACCATTTCTTTGTGAACTCACCTCAGGTTCTGGCTGTGAACATCCTGGGACGATTTCTCCTCAACAACGACAGAAACATCAGGTCAGTGCCTCCTTCTCTGCCCTCTGCATCCCTGGCAGCTTTAGCATTTTTACCTGGAAGAAGCTAAAGTGTCTCTAGGCTGAGGCAGCTGCGTTATCAGCTGAAGCTCACTGAGCACCTTCTCTGGAGCAGGAGCAGAAGGTCACCGCCTGGTAAAGCTGATCTCTTCTTCTTTCATCAGGCAGCGTTAAGGCCTCTAACAGGTTCCCTTTGCGACCTTACTGTTGCTGTGCAAACAATCAGGCTTGTCTGCTTTTGACCCTCAGGCCCTGTTTAAACGTCTGCCTGTCCCACAGTCAGTGGGACTGGTTTGTTCCTGAGAGACCTGCCCACTTTGATGGCATCTGTCGGCGGCTGGCATTAATACTTAATCTGCTCATGAGACAGTCTAAGTGAAAAGCTGAATTATTTATCAGGCCATGTTGACACAGTTAAATGTGCACAGCAATGCCAATTATTTCTGTAGCTTGTCGCTAAAAGACGGTATCAGAAATGTAAAAGATGAGACATCCTACTAAACTGCAGACACATTTATACAGTGTATACTAAGGCCTAAAATCTTGCGCGTCTCTTTTCAGGTACATTGCCATGACCTCCCTTCAAAAGATTGTTGGGACGGACCACAACGCAGTGCAGCGCCATCGGGGAACCATCGTGGACTGCCTGAAAGACCAGGACGCTTCAGTCAAGCGGTCAGTTGAGCCAGCATGTTTAATCAGCGTGTTTATTTTAAGGTCTGTTGAAGTGAACTTGACCCTTGAAGGTCACGGACGTCACACGGTGCTACAGGAGGCTACAAATCTGCCTGGTAATTGCCCGTAAGTCCCCAAGTGCGATCGTATGGAAGTGGAAATGATTGAAGGTGTTCAGCATATCACTGGACCCTAAACCATTAGTTGATTAACTTGTGCACGTGATGAACACGTGATGTGCGTCATTAACTTTGAAAATGTTGCCCGCTGATGCAGTGACAGGAAATAAAACTCATAATGAAGCCGGTTTGATCGAACTGTTCCCCGCGTTTGCTCTCCTAGCATGGAGTCCGTCCGCGCAGGGCTCAGATATAATCTCTGTATGTAACCAAGTGTTCTTGGGCACCTCTCCAGCCGTGCCTTGGACCTGTCTCTGGCACTGGTGTCCGCTTCAAACGTGCGCTCCATGATGAAGGAGCTGCTGATCTTCCTCTCGTCGTGCCCGCCTGACCTCAGGGCGCAGACCGCCAGTGGCATATTCAACGCTGCGGAGAGGTGAGTGACGTCAGGTACAAGTTCACGTGCGCACACATGCTTAAATCCACGTCTGTTGAAGCTGAGATTGGGCAATGCTTTTAGGAATTTAAAGTTCAACACAAAGTCTTTGTGCCTAAATTTGTTACCATGCGTCCGTCTGTCTCACTCTGGTTGATAACTCGACCTCTCTGTGACCTTGCTTGGAGCACCTCTGAGTGTGTTTGTGTGTGTGTGTGTGTGTGTGTGTGTGTGTCTCTCTGTCAGGTATGCGCCCTCCCAGCGCTGGCACATTGACACCATCCTGCATGTCCTCACCACGGTAAATACAGCCTGAGTCACACAGCCTGCTGCTTCCACACGGGTTTCTCCCTCACAGCTTAATTTTGACCTCTGCCATCATCATTCTGCTCTTTTATTGCACATAGAAAAGTCCTCATGTGTTTTCAAACTTCGTTTGAAAACTCCAAGTCTTTGTATCCGTCTGCTGTGTGTGATTCTGATCTCCTCTCCGCCAGGCGGGGGGCGATGTCAGGGATGAAACGGTGCCCAATCTAATCCAGCTGATTACCAACGCCTCAGAGTTACACTGTTACACCGTCCACAAGCTGTACCGGGCTCTGGTTACCGACATCTCTCAGGTGTGTGCTCATCTGGACAGTTTCTCTTTCAAAGGAGCCTACTTCCTCTGGTCTAGGCAGGACTCTTCTGCCCCAGCTGCGGGTTGTGTTTCCGCTGCGGTGAAAATTGCACCGCTTTCGGTTTGAAACTGGCTGATGGAATCAAGTTTATTTGTGGAATGGCTGCAGCTGAGCATGGATTTGTGCTTTGCGGTCCTGTCTTCCACCACTTTAACCTCCTCTCGGGTCTGCTCAGATGTGAGGTTTCCTGACGGTGTGTTTGTTTGTGCAGCAATCCCTGGTGCAGGTGGCCTGCTGGTGTATCGGAGAATATGGAGACCTGCTTACTGGACAGTGTCAGGAGATGGAGCCTGTTCAGGTACACCGAGCACCCGCAGGACACAGTTAGAGCTATTTTCACTTCTGAGTGATCTTTTTTTTATGAGAAATAGTTTAATTTTAAACGACAAATACAAGAAAAGCTCAGTCACACAGCCTTTGTCAAATTCCCTTTGACTTGATCTCACTGAAGAAGTGTTCTCTCTGTGATGATGTAACTCTTTCTTAGGTCAGTGAGAATGACGTCCTGGACGCTTTGGAAACAGTTCTCCAGTCTCACATGTCGTCCCCGGCAACCAGAGGGTTCGCTCTGACTGCCACCATGAAACTGAGCACGCGCATCACCGATAATGTGGAGTGAGAACGATTCTGTTTCTCTTAGCGACAAGACAGTCGACTGACCCGTTTTAGTGAAAGCTAAGAGCTACGATCCGAAGTTCAGTAACTCTTCATCTCTCCACCTCTGCCAGTCGCATCAGGAGCATCGTCAGCATCTACGGCAGCTGCATAGACGTGGAGCTCCAGCAGAGGGCGGTAGAATACAACGCTCTGTTCAAAAAATATGACCACATGAGGTGTGTTACTGCATCAAACCCTAACCCGTTTTCCTTGATGAAAACACGACACCAGCTCTTTGTTGTTTTCAAGGATTCGTTACTGATGGTCGACTGATTTTGACTCCGACCACAACGGGCTAAATGTAGTTTTATGGTGCAGGGCAGCGGTGCTGGAGAGGATGCCTGTGATAGAAAAGACCTCAGGACAAAGCAACGGAGTCTCGTCGGGGGAATCTGTCAAGGACAACCAGCCGGTCAAAATCAAGCCGGGAGAGAGCCTGCCGCCCCAGCCGCCTCCCAACCAGGTAGCGTGACGGCTTCACCTTAGATGAGAGCCGTGGAAACCACGGCATGCTGTGGTATCAAGGCGAAAGTCATTTAAGAGAGTTTTCCGGTAGGTTTGTGATCTGCTGGACCTGCTGGGGGACTCTGGGCAAAATCAGCAGTCCAGCCTTGCAGTGGGGATCCCAGCCCCTGGTCTGGTTTCCAGCAAAGCAAACACAGCCGGAGGAGACCTGTTGGACCTGCTGGGCGGGTTAGAGCCTACCCCTGCCGCACCAGGTCTGATCGTCTCACACACACACACAAACACACACACACAAACACACACACACATTTCTGTGTCTGTATTGAACTGACAGGTTATGTTTTTGTCCACCGCAGCTCCTGCAGTGCCGGTTTACGACAAAGACGGTGTGACTTTGACCATAAGTTGTGACAAACAGTCAGACTCAGGCCTGACAGTCACTTTAACAGCCTGCAACTCTACTGAAGCAGACATCAGCAGTTTCATGCTGCAGGCAGCTGTACCCAAGGTCCACATCTGTGCAGACACACACAGACAAACAAAACATTCTGCATTCTTGTGGCGGAATATTCCTTTGAATTGTTCTCACATATATTGTTGTTCATCCTCTCCCGTGTGCTGTTTATTTTCCACAGTGATTTAGACTTGAATGTTCCATTTGATCCTCCCACAGAGTGTCCAGTTACACATGAAGGCCCCGAGTGGAGACATTCTCCCTGCACGAGGAGCAGCTACAGTGTCACAGATGGTAATCCTCAACAACCCAAACAAGGTGGGTCGAGACTCATAAAAACACCCAACGCTTCTTACCACAGCCTCCAGTCCTCAACTCGACTCAGCATATTACCATAGCAACGCATGGTAGATTGTGGGTTCAAACTTTACAGTTTCTGATATAAATATGATCACATAACAGGTTTCTGCACCTGTGGACTTTGAGAAAGTGCGTTAAGGTGACAGTTCAGTGTCTGATGTTGAATTTGGGCTGATTTGAGCTCCGTCATACTATCTGAAGTCTTCTTTTGCAGGTGAACTTAAAGATGAGGGTTCGTATATCTTACAGCAGGAACGGTTCGACCTTCCAGGACATGATCCAGATCGACTCCTTCCCCGGACTCTGACAGCAGCTGTTCGCTCCACTCCTGTGACATCAGTCTGAGGACAACTGAGCAGCCGGATGCCTGTTTTTTTATGCTGCTATTGTTTAAACTGAATTTATTGTTAAGTCACAGGAAAGATCTAGCGATCTTTTCTGAGTGATGGAGTGAACATACAACTGGCGGTGTAATATGGAAAGATTTTAAATCAATCGGTTTTTATTTTCTGTCATTTTAAACACTTTGGGGAGACAACTGCTAGTATTAATTACTCCTGTTTTACGCCTTTTGAGTGACAAATGACTTTTGATATCTTTGTTTTGTGGGAAAGCAGCTGAACACTAACGACCCGCCACTGCTACGAGTACTGTAAACTAAAGTGTGAAGGGTTTTAAGCACAGCCATGCATGCTGGATTCAGTCGCAGTTAAGAGGATCTGTGTAGAAACCTCCCAATAAAATTCCTGTGCCTTCACTCCCGTAAATGAGATATTTTCCGCATTTCTCTTGCTTGCTGTACTGAGGATTATAAGCCACTTGATTATGAATAACTCATATCAAAAATTATGCTATTAGCAGGATGTACATATTACACGTCAATTATAAGCACAATTTCAACAGAACAGTTCAAGTTGATATCTTTTTCCAGAGAAAAATGAAGGATGTCAGTACTGGTGCTAAGAGCATATCAGAGCATTTCCTGACTATCATAAGTCATGACACTGGAAACAGTTCAACCTGGACGAGTGTTCTGTCAGATGTATTGCATGTCCTTGAGTCTGTTTCATGTTTTCTAAACTAATTCATGATTTTTTTTTTTTGTCTCTGATTGGTGCAGGTGTGTGCGTGCGCGTGTTCAAAGACAACATTTGCATCAACTTCAGCATTTATTCACAAGCAAAAAGACGACAGTGTTCTCAACGGCATGGGCGCTTTAACTGAAGTGATGATTTACATCAGGAGGGAAAAATGTCAACTAATCAATTAAAGTGTCCCTTTTTTCATGTGTTTTGTTTGCTTCGGCCTTGGAACGTGGGGTTTCTTGGTGCTGTCGTTGGGCCGTGACGTACGCCTAAAGCATTGGCACTCGGCTGGCCCCAAATGACAGCAGCGAGTCATGATGAGGAGCAGAGACGTAAACTGGCTCTTTGGAGGACTGAGCCTCCTCTTAGTGCCAACACAAGATGAAGCACTGAGCCTCCCTGGATCTTGTAGTCTGCAGCAGTCTTCTCATCGTTCCTGGGAGGGACACGAAGGTGGGAGGTCAGAGAGAAGGTGTTAAATGGTAGAAATGCATCAGAGGATGATGGTTCATGATGGACACTCACATCTGTTTTCCACTGTAAATGAGTCTTTGCTGTTGAGGGGGGATCCCCTCCTTCTCTTCCACTCTTTCTTTAATCCGCTCCACCTTTATTCACATGAAGACACGTTGATTTTTAATGCCGTCGTTCAAACACATCCCATCTTCATGAGAATTCAAATTAAATTTCACCTTGTCTGTCGGCTCAATGTCGATCTCTATTTCTTTTCCAGTCAGAGTCTGAAACACAATTTTATCACGTTGACATAAACGCCAGACACGGTTTCTGAATTTCCACAATCTAAATAAATAAATAAATAAATTGAGGCGGCTGTTTTCTGGAGCCATGCAATACTCAAAACATGCTGACAAAGATATCTCAGTTTGTTCTTCTCGATCCATTGGGTTAATCAGTTAAAACCCCCAACTTAGAATAAAGTTAGGGGGTTTAAAATCTGATTTCCAGTTGGGCTGCCGTGTTTTGGTTAAATTAGTAGGTTAGCGAATTACTGAAGCATAACCGGTGTAACTGTTCTCGAGAAGTACACTTATTTTATTTGACCATGCAATTTAAAATCAAAACATAGCATGGATGAAATTTTAATGTTGCTGCACCCCGGCCTAAAATTAAATTAGCCAACCGACCTATCATATTAGCAGGATACCCAACAGCAGGGGATAGGAATCGTAGAAACAAGAATATTTTTGATAAATTACTCTCACCTTTACTTTGATCAGCATATTGATACACGAAATATTACAAATGGAACTATTGTGAACTGTTTGGTGACAAATAATCAGTTAAATAAGCTAAATACAACCACTTCTTTGACTAACTCGCACTTACTTCCTGTGTTCGCTAGTAAATGCTCCGGAAGTGACCACATCAAACTAAAGACGAAAGGTTCCGCTTTGATTTAAATTCAATTAGTTTTCATAAACTCAAGAGCAAATATTTATTAAAAAAAAAAATAATAATAATAATTAAAAATTATCTGCTGGAAAACCACCCCAGTAATCATGGAATGTAAATGTATTGATAGCAAATTAAATATCAGATTTTTCTCACGTAAAGTGTAACATTTAAAAAAAATGGAAACTTTTAACGAACACCTTGCAATATAAAGGAAACCGGGTGAATGATCTTTTACAACTCGCCCTGGTCATAAGGCCTATCCAAGACACTGACCAACCATAATTGCTCTCACACAGATGCTGATCATTTTGTCCTAATTGGCAGGAAGTCTACAAATAGTGTCGGTTACTGTGTGGGGAGAGTCAGTCCATCCATGATGCCGATTCGTCTCGTCCTCTGTGTGATCATCTCGGCTGTTTTTGCCACAGCTGTTGCTAACTCAGGTATTGGTTCAAGCTGTTTGTGAATGTTCTTGGCTGAACCTGAATCTAACAGAATCTGCTGTCGTGTTTGCAGATATTAATGTAGTATGCGAGAAACATTCGGTGAAAATTACATGGACGATTGCACCAGAGTTGGTGCCATACGCTGCTCGTTTTTTCCTTGGAAACTGCATGCCATCTACTTTAAATGTTCTGCCTAATAAAAGCGGGGAGCTGTACTTCGAGTACAACTTTAATCAGTGTAGATTTAAAAGAAAGGTAACGCCGATTAAATGCTCTATTTAGCTATAACATCGCAGCCTCTTAAACATCTTCTTTCTTTTTTGTAGATAAAAAGGAAGCATGTCCATTATCAAAATGAACTGACTTACAGGCCATATGCGAAGTCCAAAAAACCAGCTGCCTATGTGTATCCTGTCAACTGTGTTAAAAAAAGGTAAAGGACCTCTATCACAGGTGAAATGCAAAGAGTGAAAAATGGAGCCGAAAGGGTTTTCCTGTCATTTCAGAAACCAACACTGGATTCCTCCTTTCCTGAACAGTGGATTTGGAGTTTCTAAAAGTCGGGGCGAGCTGGTCTTCCACATGGTCCTGCTTAACGGTGAGGATTTGGCATTGGCAAAGTGGTCCCTGAAGGGCAGATTTCATGCTGCTTTTACTCTCAACAGAGCGTTTAACCAGTGTGGCGAAGACGAATATCATCCCCTTGGGTTCCTTCATGCCGATATGGGCAGCAGTGGAGCAGAAGTCCCATCAGCCCTTGCTGCTGCTCATGGAGGAATGTGTGGCGGCTTCCACCGCCGAGCTGCAGGACGCCAGCCAGGTTTACCCCATCATCACCAATAAGGGGTAAGACGCAGGCTGACTCGAAGCTTGCACGATAGAAATATTTCTAAGAATTTTTTTCCAGGTGTATCTCAAAAAGCATCGGCAACCACGCGAGGTTCCTCCCCCGTTACCACTCGTCTGCGCTCACCCTTTATTTGCAGTCATTCAAGATACCCGTCAGCAGTCAGGTGAGAATAAATGAATCCATTTTGATTAAAGTTTTCTTCATAGCAAATACTTAAATGTATTTTGTGCTGCTCAGGTTTACATTCATTGTAATCTGATTGCGTGGGATCCTGAGGGTCTGAGTGAGGACAAGAAGGCCTGCAATTATATAAAAAAAACTGATAGGTAAAAGACATTTGTGTACGGTTTCTTACACCTTCAGGAATTGTTATCGTGTATTGCTTTTTCCTCAGCTGGGAACTTCTTGACAACCCTTCCCAGAGTTCCCTCTGTGGCTGTTGTCAGTCAACCTGCCGCTCCCGCCCCAGGAGAGGACTCACCTGGGGTATCCCTTGTTCCTGCTCTTTTCCATTGGGGTGTTCTTACACTTTAAAAAAATTAAAAAAAAAAAAAAATTGTTTTTCAGATTCCTACAGCTTCAGGCACAAATCTGTGTTGGGACCCCTGATCATAGTGGCTCCATCTGAGGCTCCAAACACTGTGCAGGCCATTGATCAGGTATGATGATGCTCTATGATCCAGGCGACTGGAACTAATCTGATTCTAATGTTGACAGGAGACGGTAGCCTGAGCTGAGACGCAACCAGGAACCAGTGACGGATGCTCTCGGCCCCCAACTTACACCATGCTTTGACTTATTGCCCAGATTTAAGTCTGCTCAAATAAACCTGGTGTAAACATCTGATTTTAGTTTGGTTCCTTTTTTTTGCCTAATTCACATCTATTCCAGGGGAGGAGCTGTAATAAGGCAGTTTCAGACTGCTCACTTTGGTATAATTGTTGGTCGTGATGGTAAACCTTCAATAAAAAGTTCACTTTAACACCATGCAGGCCATTTTAAGACTGATTTAAATTTACTTTTAAGCCATATTTAGTCAGTCCTTTGAAATATAAACCATCTTTAAGCAGCCTCGTAATGTAGACTGGATCACTTACATGTTCACACTGACAGATTTAAGAATTGGAATATGCTGTTTGAGAAATAAGGGAGAAGTTAAGTTTTGGAAGTTTCTGCTTCCTGGTGAGATTAAATGAGTGGTATTTAGATACTTTTAATTTTCAGTGTCTCAAAAGTGACTTAACTTCTGGTTTCTCAAAACCATAATTTTTGTTAATCATGGGGTGACTTGCATTCCTTATTTAAATACTTGATTATGAACTATATTTATTGCAGTAATTTTCAACCTGATATTTTGGAGGACTTCTAGGGTTATCGGGTGAACCACCATCAAATTTAGAATAGCTTTTTCTTGAAAACACTTTGCAGAATCTTGCTGATTGCTGAGCAGCAAATACCTAAATCACATCTGTACATCACTGGAATTAAAACAGAAAAATGTGTTATCTGGGATTACTGAGATTCTAAACTCAGAATAACCCAAAATATGTAATGCTTGTATTTAATCTAATAAAATTGAAGAAAAGAAAAGACAGAGTCGGCTGCAGGTTGTTGTCCCTAATCAAGTGTGTCTGTGCTGTAATCAGGGCTGATGGCTCTTACACCTGAGAGTCTGCCATCGAGTCTCCACAGGTGAAAGAGACTGGCTGATTAGTTGCCTGCTGGCTGGAATAAAAGCCACTTCCAGAATGAGTGGTGAGTATTCAGGCGTGATGGCTTCCTTTTGGCAAGGTGTACTGCTTTTGGGCCTGGGAGTTGTGGTATTGGTGCAAGCAGGTAATCGCTGCAGAATTCTACCATCAGCTGTTGTTTAGAGTTGGAAACTTGGGTGTTTGTTTTTGTATTAGACATGAAACTGGACTGTGAGCCTGGTTATATAACGCTGGTGTGGACAGAGAACAGAGCCCAGGCTGACACGTCGCTTTTCCGTTTGGGTACCTGTTCCCCCACCAGCTTCTCCCCCCGGGAGGCCGTCTTCAGGGTGGATGTCAACGACTGTAACTTCAGTAGACTGGTGTGTGTGAAGCTTCTAATAGCGGAGTTTGTGGTGGTCTCTCCAGATTAAGTATTGTGTGTGTGTGTGTGTGTGTGTGTGTGTCACTCACAGGTTACTGGTGATGTCATGGTCTACTCCAATGAGCTGGTTTATATGCCCTTGGATCAGTCCCAGGTTACGCCCTTCAGTCGCCCTGTTGTCTGCACCTACCCGAGGTGGGTGCTCAAGCTGCTCATGTGAACCTTAAGTGAGTCCCACAGATTCTTGTCTCGAATGCGCCTGATCTGTTCCATTATACAGGCCCAAAGACTGGTACCCCCGGGTTTACGACCCAGTGTTTGATACGTTTGATCAGGCGGCTCTGGTGTTCCATATGGCTATTATGAATGGTGGGTAAAGATGCTTTCCAATTATGTGCATTTACCTGCTATAAGGCAGGTAGTAAAAGGAGTATTTGAACCATGCAATAATGTGAAAAAGACCATTGCTTGCACTCTCCAATGCAATTGTCTCTTAAACTACAGATGACTTTTCTGGCCCTGCTGAGTCTACCACTTTCATTCTGGGCTCAATGATCCCCATCATGGCTAGCGTGGAGCAGCGCAGTCATCAGCCCTTGCTGCTGCTCCTTGATGAGTGTGTGGCAACAACCACACCAGACATGTGGTCTGATGGCAACGCGTACGGCATCATCACCAACAAGGGGTACGATTGAGTCAATCAGTAAGTGGTGAGCTCTCCAAGGGGTCTGGGCTCTAAAATGTCTCCAAAACCACCCAGATGTCTTGTGGACAGCAAAGTATCGCGTTCCAGATTTGAACCAAGGGAGAAATCCTCAGAGATTCAACTGTCACTTCAAGCTTTTAGATTTGGTCTCGGAGAACAGGTACACTAGCTTCAACCTCAGGTTACTGGTGCAGGTTTAGGATTTAATGGCTTTCACGATAAATTCCTTTTCTTAGGTATTTATCCACTGCATGCTGGTGGCAGCAGATCCAAATGGGCTGGACAGCACCAAAAAGGCCTGTCACTATCAACAGCATGGGTAAGTGATTTATTTAAAAAAAAAAAACCTGCAGTATTCAAATCAAACAGGAGCCTAACTTTACAGCTTCACTGTTGGCTAGTGTAAATGACACCTTTCCCTCCGTCTTTAATCAGTTGGCAGTTCCTGGACAATCCTGCATATAACCGTCTCTGTGATTGCTGTGACTCGGTCTGCAGTTCCAGGAAGACGAGAAGCATAGCAAAAGGTATGTGTAAATTAGACCAAATCTGTGTGAATGCTGCTAAAATCGCATTTAATTTGTTTTGCAGGAAACACTGGGTTGGTACACAAGGCAGTTGTGGGGCCCCTGATGATCATTATGTGACTTGTTGAATTGCTCAAGTTTGCAACAAGAATGGCTCCATCTTATCAGGCTGACTCGATGGGTTTTTATTTTCCCAGCTTCTAAAAGCAGAGTTCCTGTCTGTACAACTGTTTGAATTCACCAGGCCATTAAAATGTAACCAAATGGAATGCTTCTGTACTGTGATTTCTGCCAATTCTTTCCTGACGGCTTGATTTAGACTCATGCATTTAAAATTTGAATCGTGTTTATCAAATGGCCGCATTTTAATTGCGACCATCCTCAAGGGTGTCGCCAGTTCAAAGGAAATCCCTTCAAAATACAGTGTAAACGACCGCTATGTAATAAAGTTTAAACTTTCTGGCCCTGGGTTTAAAACTACAGATCGGTGGAAAAAATACACTTCCGGTTATATTGCCATTAGGACTGAAATTGACAAACCAATGACGACAAGCGTTGCGCCGGTCATTTGGCCAATCACAATCCCCGTTTCTGGGTAGGTGGGACAACAGCGAGATGAAGTTGGGAGAAACGACACCGCAGGTTAGGGTTACTGTCAAACAGGTGAATATGGAATATTAACAAGAGAACCGACCACTTTTAAACCAACATAGGTTTTAAACATTGCAGTCAACTGTCTTGAATGTATTGGATATTAGAAAAACGTAAAGTTTATTTTTAAGCTAGCTAAAGTTTAACATCCTTTAGAGTTTACGCCATCCGGCAGCAAATGTTGTTTTTGGCGTTTCCGATTAAAGTCGGTTAATTTAAAATGTCCAATATGCTATATTTCAGATAATACGAGAGTCACACATTAACTTATATAAAAGTGTAAGGGAGGTGTTTTCTAATAATGCAGATATTTGGTATTCATTTGTTTTCGGTACTGTCATCAAACTGTTGCTGCCACATTAATTTAAAACAGGTTTTATAAGGTTTAAGTGTAAAGATGTGGTAATTGGATTGCTGCAACCTGAGAAAAGAAAAATTCCAAAAGGACATCTGATTTTATTTTTTTTTTTTCATCAATGCACACAATTTTTCCATGCCCCCAAAGCGCATTCATGTGGGATTTGCATATAGATGCCAAGAGAGTCATGTTTATGGTCTTCTTTGCAGAGTCTGAAAGCCACAGGACTAAAAATGGACTGGTTCCACTGTAATCAGTGCTTCACAAGGAGGGGGTCAAAGTTTGCCGTGTCCAGCTGTGGACACATCTACTGTGAAGCGTGCATCAAGTCCGGTAAGGCAAAAATATACTGTAATATAGAAGACTACAGTATCATCTGTATAGATTTACACTGCTGGTGATCAAAGCAAATTAGAAAAAATCTACACGAGTAAAAGTAAATTAAATTAAGCAAGAATGTTCATCTTGAGGCTACTTAAGTTACTTTACTTGGATTACTGTTTTACTTGCATAATAGCTACTGTGAGATTGTGTTTTCCCACAGAACAGTGCAGTATTTGTGGATCTAGCTGCAGTTATTTGGCCATCGCAGATGAGGTTGGTTGGCCAGCTTTAACTACACCCTAACTACACTCTGATATAAGGAAAGAGGAATTGGAAGACAGACAGCAACTGTTTGTTTTTTTTTTTTTTTAGATGAAACCACAGGAAAAGGTGTTTTTCATGGACCCGATGAGGCTGGTTCAGTCACGGATGGAGCACATTTCAAAGGTTTGTTCACCATGAGATGCTGTCTTTAAATGTTATTCCAGGACGTTAAAGGGCAGTGGTTGAATATTCAACCAAGATAAAGCATTACATGACCATTACGATGTATGTAACGTTTGTTCCACAGATTGCTTGTTTTCAGAGGACACAGATGGAGAGCGTCATAGCCCACCAAAAGGCCAAGTCTGCGGAGCTGGAAAGGCAGCTGCATGGAGTCACTGATAAAGCATACAGGTGATTTTACTGTTCAGATGTATATTTCTAATTGTTTTCATGCTCATGTTCAAGAGTAATAAAACTCCAGTGCTACTTTTGCGACCCCTGTTTTTGCCAGGCAAGTGTCTGAGCTGAAAAGAGAGAATGCAGAGCTGAAAAAGCAGCTTTCAGAGCTGAAAAGACAGACCGTTGAACTGAAAAAGCCACTATCGCAGAGGAGGGTATGTCTTTACGCTCACTGTCCCAAATCTGTTTGCATACTGTCTAATTTAGCACATGTACTTCGCGCCACAGGTATCTCCAGGGCACTTTCAGAGAGATGGGTGAGACACTTTATTAGGTAAACTTTAAATATTCCAGTGTTAATGTTTTAGAAATGGTTGAATAACATTTACAAATCATTTATAGCACTCAAAGGATATCCCTCCCTGTGGCCGTCACCTCCCCAGGTACATCTAGTGAGTTAAATACGGACGTTAACGTTGAGAGTATTAGCGTTGGCAAGCTGTATTTTTAGCGTGCGCTTGTGTTCTGTTGACAGTTACGCCTCGTTCACGGACCATGAGGTAAGCTGAAGCTGGTTTTATGCTGCATTTGGAACCGGACCTTCTGTCACGAGCTCATGTGCGTTTTGCCTTCTCAGTCACTTTGGTTCGGCAGAGGTGCAGGGCTGGTCCAGGGACCGAGGTCCAAGTCTGTCCTTCCTGACAGTGAGTAGCGCTAACAGATATTAACGTATCTGCTGACCATCTCAGCTCAGGGATAGTCCTGTTCCATGTCTGCTTCCACCTCTCTTCTTTCCTGCAACTAATGTTTTTACAGCTCAGTGATTACAAGGTCATAGGTTTATTAGATGATTGCAAACTACGGGATATCAGAAACGTCATTTTGGGTTGAACATCTCTTTTGTGTCAGACTCCTGGCTCAGTGACTTCCATTTCCAGCCGCAGTTCTTTTCACGAACACAGTGAGTGTGGTTGTAAATGCAGGGGTCTAAATAACAACGGGGGACTCTAAAATGGACTCATAATTAACAAACTCTTGATGGTTATTTAAAAAAAAGGAACGCCCATACCCTTCTGCACTCCTGCAAGGTAGGAAAAGCTCCAAACGCGTCAGTGCGGCACCACATTCCTATTAAGAGTTGAAATTGATCCGTTTCTGTGGTCCTCAGAATTCAGCAGCAGACTCCCAGTGTCTTCCAGTTCGCCAGTGGATTATCGACACAATCACCCAGGCGTTAATGAAATTCCCTCAACTTTCGGGGACGTTCCTGTCAGTTAAGTTTGTCTTGATAAATCTATGTTTTGGTGACTATAAACGGTTGACAATACTGAATTATTGCTGTTTTATTTTACCGGCTGAGGTGAAGTCAGTAAGCTCTTGCTCCGGGAATTCACATTTCAAAGTCAGTTTCCTGGAGATTAATTTGTGGAATTAAAAATAAGTGTGTCTGTACGCAAAAACGTCGCTATCACACAGTTATAAAGGCAAATCCTTTACTGGTTTCCAGTGACACAGTTGTGCAAATGGGCACAGAAAAAAATACATCTGCAGAGGAAGACAATAGCTTTTTTAATAGCATGACACTTGCATTAATGTTTCATAACTAATAAAATAACTAGAAACACAATAATGGTCACATTCTAAATTTTGTCCAAAAATAGCTAAAAACTAAATTCTGACTTAATTTAAAAGCCCACATCTCCCTTATAAATTACCTAAGATGCACACTAGACTGTGGAGTTGCAGTGTGTGGTTTGTGTCATTATTAAATGATTCTTTTTTCTTTGGATTTGAAACTATGCAGGACGTAGCTGTGAGGCCTTCAAGTCAGACCCTCTAACCAAATCAAAATGTAAAAATACTGACCGGTGAATTGAAATTAATCTCAACTCAAACGCCTATACATAAGTTAACCTTTAGTGGGGGGAGAGCAGTCTTATGTAAATACAAGAGCAGATAAAATAGCGACTCTAGTAACAGAGTATCCTGGAGGACCCATGATTCCAAACCGACAGACAAAATTAGAAATTTCGGCATTAAATGGTTTCACGATGACGCTGTTCAGTCGGGAGCTTGTCGGCTGTGAAAGGACTGGACTGGTTTTAATGGACATGACCTCCAAAGTGCAAGATGTCAAGTGTGTATGTCCAGTGTGCTTTACATGACGAGGGATTATGGGCTGCGAAGGAATGGTTATACACAGACAAATTTATCAACATAGACACGTTTCCGAAGGAGTTATAATCTGCTATAAACGGGTACCAAAAGAACCTGCTTAAATTATACTGCTACAGGAGCATACTAAAATTCTGGTGGTAGTGATATTTAAATAAAAACAAGCTCAAAAATAAAGCAAACCAGTGTAGAAGTTACTGTCCTATTTACAGCAACACAGGCAGCACAATTATAATTCAAGTCCAAATATATTAGGATAAGCATGAAAATGCAGCATATACAGAATATATATTTAAAAAAAACCACAAACCTCAATTTGGGCTTGTACTGGGAAGACCGGGTGTTACAAACCTGCTTTAAAGCAATTTCAACCATCTGCTCCACCAAGAGTTTAGGAAATGTTTATAAGTCTGGTTCCAGTGTGTCAGTCGGCTACGCTTTCTTCTTCTTTAGCCTGCCCGCTGTCCCGAGCTGCGAACCAATCCCGCACTTGCTGATAGCTCATCTTGGATTTCTTGCATAGAGCATCGAGGTCCTTTTCCTGTAGTAAACCGGTTGAGTGGTAATACATCACCAGCGGCTGGATGTCGGGGGAATCCGAGCGTGTTGGAGTTGCTTGAGCTTTCCGTTTGCGGCTCCCCGCAGCCCGAGCCGATGTCCCGGGAACGCTCCCGTTACTAACTCCCCCGCTGCTTTGTTCGGCCGCAAGCGCCAGGAACTGGTCGCGGATGCCTTTCACCCAGCGCAGCTGACCGTTTTTCACGGCGTAGCGCGTGTCCCCGAACCACTGAATGATATCGGCGCGGGGTAACCCGGTGAGCTTAACCAGCTCGGTGTAGTCTTCGCTTTTGGGCCACTGGCAGCGCAGAAAGTGCTGCTTTAACACGTCCAACTGCTGCTTGGTCTTTCTAGGCCGCCCAGCGGGGGTAAGGACGTGGGGTGTGGCAGAGGAAGCCCCCGAGAGGCGCGAGGGAGTGTCTGAGGGATTGGCTTTGGCTGAGTGGGCTGACTTCTTTGATGTGCCGACGCTCTTTGAAACCAGTTTATTGGGTGAGGCAGCCGGCGGTGGGCTGACAGAGGGGGGAGGGCTGGGGGCGGGCTTCAGCGGATCTGAGGATTCCTGTGGAACATCCGGCTCGGCCTTGCAGGTCAGCTGAAGGGGCTCGTCACTCTGCTCTTCTTCTTTTAAAATGTCGCCGTCGTTGGAGAGGTCCTCGACGACCTCGTCACAGGCCGCATCCAGGACCTGTTCCCCGAAGGCTTCCAGGCTGTTGGACAAGAAGGCCTGGAAAAAATGGGAATTCTTGATCCCATTGCTACGGGCTCCCTCGGGGGCCTTTACCCCATTTACATGGCGATTGTTTTGCGTAGTGAGCGACAAAGGTTGAAGTTGTTGATCTTGTTTGCTGGCAACAGCGGCGTGCTGAGAGTAGTTCTGGGCTGCTGCCAGACTTCCTCTGCCGACCCGAAGCTGGTACCGACTGTCGCTAAACCATTTCCGGATGTCGTTGCGGGTGAGTCCCGTTTCCTCCTGCAAACGTCTGAGCTCCGTCTCCGCAGGCCAGTTCTCTCTGAGAAAGCTCTTCCGGAGGGCAGCGAGCTGGGCTTTGGACTTTTTGTAGCGCCCGTGACGGTGCTGTTGTGAGGAGAGGTCGAGGGTGATGTCAGCCGCTGCGCTTGCGGGGGTTTCTACTGGGGGGCGGTAGAAATAGGAGTCCTGAGGAGGCGGGAGCGTTGAACTGAAACACGGGGTAATTGGTTTGGCTGGTTTGTAAGAATCCAGTGACTCAAAATGCATTTTCTTCTTCGGGGGTGTATCACTGGAGAAGGAATCCTCTGCTTCATCGATATCCTTATCATCAGCGACCAGTTCCACATAACTGCCGTTGTTGCTGCTCGCTTTCATGTCCTCCTTTGTTTCAGCGACATCATCGTGAAGCTCCGGCACCGCGAGCTTCCGCCGGGTCTCCTCTATCTCCTCGGAGGACCAGCTGATGCCATATTTGATTCTCTGCACCATAAACCACACCTTGACTTTGTCCAAAGGCAAGGCGCACACCCGGGCCAGGGTGCTGACCTCACGCGACGACGGGTATGGGAACAGGTTAAAGGCTTGGACGAGCTCAGGGATCGAGTCTAGATCACGCGTTTGATCCGACTGCGTCCAGACCAGTTTGAGTCCCTCTGACACTAAAGGCAGACACACGACAGAGTTGTGGTTAGTGGTGAAACTGGCTGCGCCGCTGCCGTTGGTCTCGCTCGAGCTGGCCGAGTGGCACAGATTCTTGGACGAGCCTTTAATTTCAAGCTTTCCTTTGCGTTCTCTCTTTGGGACTTTCCCTTCCAAATACTCCTTCATGCCCAAGAAGATTCCATTTCTCCCATTATGTTCTCCGTAGGTCGCCATCTAGGACAACAAAAGTCTGTCACCTACAAAAGAAACAAGAACAATCATGCAGCCATTGATGTTTCTAGCAGCAACACACATTTTTACAGATTAGGAGTGTGATGTTTCAAGAACTTTCTCTTCATATTTATTCTCCGAGTCATTTATCTGACAGCTGTTCCCCCTTCCCCCTTCTTCACACTCCAGCTTCTGAACTCTGAATGAAACTAGTCGTGGTCGTATACTTCGTCCAGACTGGTATCCCCTCCCCCAGAGTGTGGTGACTGACTTTTGTTTTGTGCGAGTGGTGGTGGTGGTGGTGGTGGTGGGGGCTGCTCGTAAAGGGAGGGTGCACGGGGAATGGAGATCTATGAAATCCATCACAGGCTGTTTTCTCGCCCCTTTCCAGCCCGTCTTTGTTCACTTCCCAAGTCCTCGATCCGTGAACATAAGGGTTGGCTCTTCACAGATGCAACAGGGGCAACTTAAAGGAGCATTAGCCATAAATAAAGCCAACACCAGATCTAACATAGGTGCTGAAGTATTACTTTATCTAAATCTATACTGTGGTTGGTGGGTTAATGATGCGGCAACAAGTTACAATTACTTGAGTAGCAATAAATCAACTTCTGCTCTGCTGATAATTTTTATATAAATTGCCTTTTTAGCAACAGGTGTTTAGTCAATCACAATGAAAAGTTTAATGAGCTGTAATTCAGTTTGGGCCAGTGTTAAAATGACAGATCTGTTGTAGTTCTTGAGATTGATCAGATTATCTGGTTATAGAATCGGGTGAATTTAACCACTATTTTAAGACTGTAGCCAATTAAAAGCCACTATGGAATAAATCGCTTATTCGTGGCGAGGTGAACCGTTGGGTATTTAGTTTGCAGATTAGACCATGACCCCAGTGCTGGGTCGTCTAAGCCACGCAAAACACTTCCAAGTGTCCCCAAATCATGAGCAACCCTTAATGAAAGCCGTTATTAGTCATCGGTGACGCAGACGAACCCACGGCTATGAGATCATGTGGCCGTCTCACCGGGGTTCGAATTTCCGAGTTTATCGGCGTTGTTTTGGTTTAACAAAAAGCTAGAAAAGTTGCCCGCTGTGCCAGTGCCAGAAGCAGTCCAGCGCCTCTCTTATGGCGTACTAACTAAAAGGCTTTCTACCGCACAGGCGCACTCTGCCGCCAGACACGCTTGAGCGAAACATAAAAATAAACTTACCAAAAATGCCACAGCAGCCGTTTTATCCCCGATGTGCGTGCGGGCCGAACGAAAACAAAAGGAGCTCAGAGTTTCCCCTCTTCCCCTCCGCCTTTTATGGCCGAAGTTTAGAGGAAGCCCAGGCGAACAATACCGTCCGTCTGTCTAGTTGACCCTTGTCTTATTTATCAAGCACCTCGACGGATTACGGTCGGGATACAAAGATGCGAGGCGACCAAGTTTGTCGCCGTTCTAATGAGTTGATTCGTCGGCCTAACCTCACCGTAGATGGCTTAAACAAACGTATCAATCCGTGAGATTCGCGTCCGAATTCGGGTCGCCGTTAGTCGGTCCATCCGTTGTTGCTTTTGTTCTTTAACTGTGAAGTGTTTTCCCTGTCCGGCCAGATCGAGGCGAGGCGGAGTTGAGGACCAGGAAGCCCAGAAGGCCCAACTGATTCCTCCATGGTGACGGCAAGGTGGGCGTGTCAGGTGAGGAAAGCGGGCCTGCGATTGGACAGTGGAGGTGTCAAACCAAGATACTCGGTTTGATTAGTTAAAACTGCTGACGTAAACCACCCACTGGTACCGCCCCCGTCCAATCTGTCCATCTGATAGGTTTATCAAGGACTGCCAGTCTGTTAAGGGTAATTGATCAATTTGTTAATTCAGAGTTTATTTGAAATGTAAGAGATTTATTTGTCCAAGGCTTTTAGGCGGTTAGGAAGTCTGGGTTATGTGGGAAACGATTGAAATGTACAATAAAACAAGTTGTTTTATACACACATACTTAGTAAAAGTTTGGCGCCCACTGAAAACCTGCCCATTTAAATTTTAATATGTATAGATTGAAAACTTGAAAAGAGGGACATTTGTCGTGCTGAGAAATCAGGTTTTGTGTATTATTAGTGTAATCCTTCCCTGGAACATCATGTGTAGGTTAATGACAACAACGATCAAACAGACATTTTATTTCCTTTTGCACCTTGAGACAGTTCTGTTTGTAATAGGCGCTATGCAAATAAAATTGACTTGACTTGTCTTACGAACAATAACTGAGAAGCATAAACACAAGAAAATTTGCTTCATGCTTTATTAAATCAGTTCTCAACAGTCTGCTGTAGCTGTGCAGCATTTACATTTTTAATAGAAAAGCGATAATTAAGAAAAAATACAAAAAAAACTTGGAGTTTCATATTTAGATAGGTTGCTTGTTTGGGGTGTTCTTCTACAACCTACTTTAATGGAACATACAAAAAAATGTTAAATTATTAAAAAATTACAGCCCCTTCATTAAAAAAATTGAATACTGAATAATATGTAATTGTTTGCATGGCACCAATAATGACCACCAGAAGGTATGACACCTACAGGGTCATCTGAAAGTCAGGCCATGTGACACAGACACGTGCCGATGCTCGAGTGTCTAGAATCGGCTGTTTGCCAGGGTCAGCACCAAGCGTGGCAAACGTATGAATGAAGGGACCAAAGGTGCCAGCCAGGAGAGGTAAGTGGACTGACTCATGAGAAATTTAACGGACGTGTAATCGACTACATCCCGCCCTGGAAGAAAAAATTTATAAGTTTGTTAATAACAGCCAGTAATGGTCTTACATACCAGAAATAGTCTTAGTAGAACTGCTTACCATCTATGTCTTTTATACCGTAACGTCTTGACAGATCACAGGTCATGAGTATTTTCCCGCTAAGTGACATCATGTTTTTATCTTCAGGGAGAGAAATAAACTCATGTCAGTGAAATGTTGCAAAGTTCCCTGATAAACTATCACCATCATATTACTCCTACCTTTCGCCAGACTGACGAGGCACTTTCCACTCAGTTCTGTCGTTTCTCCGCTCTCGAACATATTCCTCATCTGAGAGAAAGACAAACCCAGAGGTTGAGCATTCTGAAACAGCTTACATGGATTGGGTCTTAATGGATTAGGCACCTTAAAGTTTCCATTTTCCGCGATGTTTCTCTCCAGAATCATATTAGACACCAGTTCAGTCCTAACCGCTCCCGGCCACAGGCTGACGGAGGCCACTCCATGCCTTTTCAGTTCAACGGCCATGTCTGCTGCAAGCCTGTCACACTGGTAACAAACCACAATTATTTAACCTCACAGTGCACGTTTTAACCGGAGCTGGATAAACACAGAATAACCTACAGCGGCTTTACCGACGCCGTATGCAACATTGAAGAGGTAGCGAAGCCCGCCCATGGATGAAATCATGACTATTAAACCCCGACCTTGTGGAACCATCAGGCGAGCAGCATGAACAGAGAAGAAATAGTGCCCCCTGCCGCACAAATAAGAGTGTACACCAGTCACCGGATTTACATGTGTAAACTTTTGAATTTGCAGTAACCGTATCACTGCTTCTACACCCGGGCGGTTTTAATGTGTTACTAAACTACAACCATGAAAAACAAGTTAGGTGATGTGTGAAGTCTTTTTTCAGCGGGTTAGTGACAGTGACTCGTACCTGAGGCCGGCGTTGTTGATTGAGTCCCACATGGACGGCTCGGTTTCCCAGAACTTTTTGCCCATGTTGTCAAAGATATCCTGGAACAACATTTCATCCGGAAGGTTTTTTAAGAATGTGACATGGCAAGTACCGATCCCTGACTGTGCTGTACCTGAACACCAGCATAAGCGTTGTTCACCAGCATGTCCAGCCTGCCTTTCTGCTCACGTTTAATCTGCTCAAACAGCTCCTCGATGTCCTTCTCTTTTGTAGAGTCGCAGATAATGGGCACGCATTTTCCACCCCTCACCTGTACCTGTACCCACAACAGGGATTATTCCCATTTCCTCTGAAATAGCTCAGCCTGGATGATGGAAATGAGCACACGATGCAGTTCTTATTGGACCAAGTAGATCTCTACCTCAGCGGCGGTCTGTTTCAGAGTCTTCTCTTGTCGCCCTGTGATGTAGATGGTGGCTCCGGCCTCAGACAGCTGGAGAGCGATTCCTTTGCCAATACCTCTGGAGGCACCTGTTACCACACACACCCAACCAGACAAGGCCATTTTCTCTAGATGGGAAACAATACAGCAGCATGTTGTTATGTGGATGTCAACTCTCAGCCGGAAGTATCAAAGCTATATGTGCAATAACCCATACTTCCTTGAACTGTGTATACATTTTCATCATATCTACACTAAGCTTATTTAATTTTATTCTATTCTATGTTGTACATGTTTACACACGTTTTCACTGAAGGAGCTGCTTTCGTTGTACATGTAAAAAAGATGTATAATGACAATAAAAAGTATTCTATTCTAAACGTTGCGCCTACAAAAACAGGCGACAGTGCTTTGGATTAACTTTTTATTTCCTGCTTATTTGATGCAGGTTAAGTTATCCAACGTGTGTTTTCACCGTGATGTAATGGGTGAGCACGTTATCAAGAATGTGACCTTCCACTCCATTTTACAACTTTGTGCAAAAATACACATAACAACACATCATAGTCACAGAAACGCGGATTTCATAAACAAATGTGTTCTAAACACTTTATGAAGTCGACATAACCACACATTCTTTCTTTTCTGATGAGGTCATAATTATTTGGAGGCTTTACGATACCCTATTAATTCTACCCAACGCGTTTTAAACAGAATAAAAACAATATAGGAGAGTCGGTGTGTGGAAAAAACCGCTACCTTGTTCAAAAACAGATTAACCCAGAGATGAATGAAGGAGGGTCGGCACCGTGAAGGAGCGCTAAAGGCCGACGTCCGTAACGTGAAGTCCTTTAGTAGAGCAGACACCACCACGCAGCTTTGTCCATCTTTGACCCATCAGCGAAGCCCCGCCCTCCTCGCCTCTGATTGGCTGGATGCGCTGTGACGTTGTGGTCACGGGTTACTCTGTATAAACAGGAAGTAAAGGTGAAAAGGTTTCTGGTCATCCCTAGAGTCAAACACACACACACACACACATTTGGATGAAGGGGCTTTAGATTAGATGCATCACACTTTCATAAGAGTTTTAATGTGCATGCCTCTATAACACATTATTATTTGTGCACATGTTGTTTAACTAAAAATGAAAAGGCAGTAAGACCGCTTTTGTGGTTAAGGTAATCTCACTCACAACTAAAGGTAAATGGAATTTTACCCTTGGCCTAGGTCAGGGTTCACAGTTAGAGCCTGTACCAGACGCTGGGGTGTGGTCAAATGAAAAGGCCCATCTGAATTTAATAAGTTTATCATTTTCTAATCCATAACTCAACCAATCCAGCGATTGATAAATGTGGCAATGCAGCGTTAGACAGACATTAAACATTTATTTCCCCTGTAACGATCTTTTTTCCCAGAATTAAAGGATAAAGGAGAACAAACTTTTTTGCGAAATGCAAAATAAACATCTTTCTTACGGGAAACACTGGCTTAAAGCCTGAGTAGCAGCTCAAATTCCATTCCAAACAACAAAATAAACACTGACTCCCAATAGATGTCCAGTTTGGACATCAAAAATATCACCAAAGATTTTATCGGATTTTAATTATTAACTCAGTGTAAATAAATGTGGTTAGAATTAATTCTATATGATTAATAAAAAAATAATCAGCTGTTAATTACATTATTGTACACATGGATAATTTATTTTCCCACTTTTCAGTCCACATTTAGAAATAAAATCTGTTTCTTTTTAATCCATATCAAAATATTATTTAACATATTAGCACACTGTTTACTGAGCATTGATTCAAAACAAGTCTTGGCTGTGTGGTTTTACGGGGCTCCTCCTTTGGCTGGAGCCACCTCCACCCACACCTGATGTTAAAAATCATCAGAGCTTCAGCTGTGACACAAAACAGCGCGATGGCTGCTGTCGCCTACAGGCTTTGGGTTCCACTCCTGCTCGCCTTTGTCTTTCCAGCTTCTGACAACAAACATGGTAACAAAACAACATCACATTTGTCCATTTCACTTTGATTTTAGTCCTTAAATCCTCTGTTTCCTTAGCCGAGCTGGATGTTCTCCAGGGTGCAGAAGAGGTACGTGGACCACGGCCCAGACCAATAGCAGACGTAAGTCCCTCAAACACAGATTTATCTGGAGATTTTTAGAATTCTTATAACTTTCTTGACAGGTAATCCTCCCATATGGGATTAATCCCAAGAATTTATATGTCACAGTTGGAAATATTTTTGCTTTCATCCATCTTTTGTTATTTGTAATTGATTCTGTTGAACTCCAAATTTATCAGTGCCTCGTGGATTTGTCAGCGTTTACAATTTAAGCTTTGATGATTTAATTCGATTCAAATGTTTAGTTTCATTAAGAACTATTTTGTGATTGCCTAACTGCGGGGAAAGCAGGAGGAAGCCTTATCCAGGAGGTCAGCGATGCAAATGTCACTGAACTGTGACGATCCTGCAGGAGTGAGCTGAACGTCTGGCTCATGCATCCGTCCGAACCTGAGCACAGCTCAGCTACTAAATATAAAATTTCATCCTGTTTTTAATGACATCAAATAATTATTTTCGGCTTAAAGTGATTAAAAATACATCAATGTAATATTCTGCATCAATGTAATAATTTCTGCTGAGAACCACGCAAGAAATTACTCTATTGTACCACAAGAGGGCGCCTGATATCGTCTGGAGACATTTGGTTTTAGAATTGATTTCAACTTACTGAATATTCTCATTCCACAGTCACCTATTCCCGGATCCTGTACAAGTGAGTGGTTTTGATGCTTTCAAGTGCAAAAAAAAAAAAATGAGCTGATGATTTTGTCACATCACAAACATTGTCCATGTCAGCTTTAGAGGAACAGGTGGGTCGGCTTGAGATGGACCTTCAGGACATAAAAAACCTAAACTACCAACTGGGTGAGCAGATATTGTTTTATAATCTGCTGTATTAGTCGGGATGGTTGCTCTGGTGTAACTGGATCTCCTCCTGGCAGAAAATGACGCCTCTGTTTTGACGAGTGAGATCAGACACCTGAAGACGCAGGTCGCCACGTGCAGTTCGTCTGGTTCACCTGGTACCTGTGTGACTGTACATCATGCTTAGAGGATCCACACTGCTCTTTTAACTCTAATCTTAATTCTGGCAGCTCATCAATTCCAACTACACAGGAAAATGAAACAACTTCTTGAGACGTTTGATAGTGAAGCATTTTTGAGTAAGTTTCACCACATTTACTTAAATTCATTTTAATGTAATTCCTTTTGATGGCACTTAAAAGTTTGCATTTCCTCCCTCTGCAGTCCTGAAAGCGCTTTCTCTGACCAGGGAAGTGATGGGATTACAGCTGAAACTCAATCGTGCTGTAAATTCTACGGACACGTCCAGAGGTCAAGGTGAGTATACGGCTGCCGTTCTTCTGGATCTGCTGCCAACCTTTCCTTCATTTCTATCTCGCCTTTCTCCCACTCATGCTTTTGTCCACATCGGTGGCTGTGCTGGGAATTCCACCCTTAAACTCAGCTGTGAGCGTGCTGCAAAAAGAGCTGCAGGACAAAGTGAGAGAGCTGAACGCTCTGAAACAGCAGCTCCGGGGACCTCAAGGAAAGGACTTTTCACCAAGTAAGAGACTTTTTAAAGACACATTTGATATAAATGATTCAATTCAACAAAGCACAGCATATGATCTCAAATTATAACAAGTATTATTAGGCAATAAATCACCTCACTCTTTGTTTTTTCCCAGTTTATCAAATCATCATGCTGCAAAATCAGATCTGGAATTTGGACCAATCAGGAGAACCAAAGAGTGATTTAACTGGTAGCCTGTTTTATAATTCTTTATTCGCGCTCCAGCGAATTCTTTGTGATTTGTCCTCGTCTTTCTTGCTTTTTCCTTCAACAGCGATGCAAAACCAGCTGGATGAAAAACTCAGACAGCTGCAGAGCAAAGACTCCGCTGCAGCCAGTCAGTGTTGCTCCTCTTTACAGCTGCTTATGGCACCTCATCAAGTTTGGGATGGGAAATTTTCCAACATGCCTGTTTTTATTTGTTTTTTTTTTGTTTTTTTTTTACTTGGTCCTTAAGTGCTGGAGCTGATTTCTGTGCAAGGTAAGATCGCGAGAGTCGAGCGGCTCATCAGCGTCTACATCAAGGAGTCCAGGGATAATTATGCTGGTGAGCCCGCGTTTGACACAGTCCTGTGCTGCGGTCGCGCTGCCGTGTCTTCATCTCGCTGCCTTTTTCCAGTTTACCAGCGTCAGAGGAGCCAGAAATCCGACCTCCTGAAGAAGAAGATTGTGGAGTTGAGCCATGACATGAATAATACAGACCTCAGTAAGTGTGCAGCTCCACACGGTGCTCTTCAACAGTGCTGAAAAACACTTTTGTTTTTCTTTTTTTAACCATTTTGTCCTGCAGCAATGGAAATTTTTAAGCTGCAGTCTGAAGTGGAGAATCTTCAAAAGTTGATGGCCAACGGGAGAAAAATAAATCAATTGAGAATTACAGGTGAGACACTGCAGCTCCACCAAATCTGTAAACATACCCAGCTGATTTGCTGTTTTATTTCTTTTTTTTTTAAACGTTAGAGATAAAAACCACCTTAGACAACCTGAAGAAACAGCAGCAGCTGTTACAGAAACAACTGGAGGAAGCAGATTACGTCCAGGCACAAATGAGTAAGGCTGAACGATGCATCTTCAGTGGGATTTCTTAAAGCGCGTGAACACTGAAATCTGCTCTGTGACCAGTCTGGAAAATCTTCAGCACGATGAAAGAGCTGAGAGAGCTGGATGCTGAGGAGCCGGAATACGAAATGAGCCAAATCACCAGTAAGTCCCGTTAAAACCAGTCCACCTTTAGCAAAATGGGATCGTTTGTTTTTTTTTCTTCCCCCAAAGAAACGTTCTTTTGAATCAGCTCTCCAGACTCTGCTGCGGACCAAAGAGGAAGAACTCGCCACAACTCGGGCTGAACTCAAAGGCGCGTCTGCTGCCACAGATAAGAACTCTGAACATCTGGAAAAGACGCGTCCGGACGAGCTTTTTTTCTGTTGTCATTTTCACAGAGCTGCAGAGAAAGCTGCAGTCCACGGGAGAAACCTGCTACAAGCGTAAGCCGCCTTTGTCTGATCGAGGCTCTGAGGACTCGTCTTCTACCTTCTGACGTTTGACTTCCGTCCTCACCAGAAACACAGTCTGAATTTGAACAAGCGGTCGCGACGCTGACCAACGCGGGAGAGTCTGCAACGGCCCAGAGTGAGTCCACAAAGCCAGCGTTTGTCTTCGCTCCACAGAGCAGATATGGCTGAGCTGGTCTTGTTTCGTCCCTGCGTTAGTTCTGAGCGTGATCAGACTGCAGGATGAGATCAAGACTCTGAGCAGCCTGATCGCAAGGACGCAGAGTCAGAATATGCTGTCAGGTGGGTGACTGGGAGGGAACTGGAACTGGGGAGTCTTCCTGTCGGTTCTTCATCCTCCTTTCATTTGCTTTCAGAGCTGAATAAGCAGCTGGAGGCGAAGCAGGACGAGCTGTTCTCCAAGAAGGCCGAGCTGAAGAAGATACCAAACACAGATCCAACCAAAAGTGAGCCGATCTCTTTTCCAAAAGTTCAGTTGGGTGTTTCCTCAAGGAATCCCTCCCCTGGTTGTTACAGTCATGGAGATCGTCGACCTGTACGGCAAGCTGTGGACTCTTCAGAAGAAGCCTGGAAATGAGACCAATATTGATCAAGTGCGAGGTGGGTCTCCGGGCCAGCCTGGAGTCACCTTGTTCTGGCTGCAGGCTCCCTGACTCTGTCTTTTCCCAGCCTTGCAGAACAGGCTGGACGGCCTCATCGGTGCAACAAGTGGCAACGAGAACTTGAAATCGAGTAAGTTCCAGACACTTGGAAACCGTTTCTGATCGTGCATCTCCTAACGCCGTGGGGTTTCTGCTCCAGCGCTGAGAATCAGCTCGCTGCAGATCCAGGTGGACTATTTGCAGAAAAGCTTGTCAGATCGCCAGACTTCCCAAACCGCTCAAATAAACCGTAAGTATCCTCACAAGCCCCCTGAGCTCCACCACTAAAGTTCATCACTCCTCTGTTGCTCCTCTAAGAGCTCAAGAAGGATCTCCTGGCCAAGAAGACGGAGCTTCAGAATTATGTGAATGAGCTGAGGGAGAAGAATCAGACTAATGCCATGCTGAGTGAGGAAAAGCCCCATTTGTGAGTGCAAACCGTCTGTGTTTCTGCACATCAGGTTATTTCTCTCTTTCTCAGTCCTCAAAGTCACAGATCTCCACAAGCAGCTCAGAAACCTGGAACAAGAACGGTCCAGCGACAGCGCCGCGTCGTCTCTAACCATCACTCGTCAGTGTCTCCTTCTCATCGTCCTCGTCGTTGACGTTCAGGGCCGACTAATAAAGTTTGGTCCGTTGCAGAGCTGCGAGAAGAGCTGAGGGAAATGCTGGAGGCGCAGACTCTGGACAAGGCTAAGATAGGAGGTAAGGCCTCTGTCTGCTCGTCCCACTCCTCCGCCTCGTGTGTTTTACTGACCTCTGACACGTTTAAACCAGCTCTTCAAGACAAAGTCACCAAATGTGCCAGAGCGGAGCAGGAAGTCAAAGGTCAGCAGGTTTGTGTTTCTCATCAGGACCCTCGTGAGTTCCAGCTGACCTCCTCTCTTCTACCACAGAGCTGGAGAACAAACTGATTGTGCAGGCTGAAACGTGCCTGAGCCCTGCGGAGAAGTACCAGCGTAAGTTCCAAACAGCCGCGCACGTGAGCGTCTGCGTGAGCTCAGCCTCACGCTGGGTGTTTCTCCGTCAGAGGCCAAGACGGGACTGGAGGAGCTGATTGCAGAGTTCAACGCAACCGGCAACTCCAGAGCAGCAAAGAGTAAGTCTGAGACAGAACCGTCCGCGAGGAGGCCTCCGCGAGGAGCTCAAACAACGTGCCTGGCTCAGTTTTTTCAGCGATGCTGACGGGAACCCTGGAGAAGCAGGATGGAGCCGGGAGCAGCTATGTCACCGAAAAAGGTCAGAGCTTTCCGTGTTGTTCTGCTGATTCAGATTTGAACGCAGAGAGATGGAAACAACAACCGTGTGCGATCCTGCCGCTGCGTTCCCAGAGTATCAGGACATGTTGAAGGCCGTTCTCACAGAAACAGATGAGAGCGAAGCCGCCAAACTGAGTGAGTTCTCTGCCTTCCTCCAGCGCCAGCTTTGCAGGTTGTCGCTTGTGAACGTCTGACCTTTTCTTCTGTTTGTTTTGTGACACAATTTAGTCATGAAAATCATAAAGCTGCAGACCGAGGTGCGACAGCTGCAGAGACAGTTGACTCCAGGCCTCCGAACTGATCAGAAAACAGGCAAGCGACGCTTCGGGCCAACCACCAGCTGCCACTCACGCCATCGTTGCATCCTAAAAGGTGTTGTAACGCTCATTTTTCAGAGATTACAAAGGAACTTAAGGACAAAAATACGGAGCTTCAGAGATACAAAGACACGCTGATGGAGTTAAACCCCACAGATGCCAGCCTGAGTAAGCAGATCAGATTTCTGTTTGCATGTTGAGGGAAGGGTCCGCACGTCTGAGCCGCTGTTCTCGTCCTCAGTTCTTAGGGCCGCTGATTTGTACGTCCGACTGAGACACGTCAGCAAAGAACGACAGAAAGAGCAGGCTGCGGTTACTGGTGAGGGTTTCTGCTTCTGCTGGACTCGCGTCTCCCACCAAAGCTGGACTCTAACCCGACTGTTTGCAGAGCTGAGAGAGCAGCTGGGAAGAAAAGAAGCGCAGCAGGAGCGCGATCAGGCCCAGATCAGGCGTGAGTTCGGTGTCGTCGGGGCAGGTTTCTGCTGGAAGGAACTGTTTTTAAGGGATGTCCTCTTTCTTCAGGTCTGCAGGAGCAGCTGAACATGACTGAGGCGAGGTGCTCTGGTGTTGAGACAGAGGTCAAAGGTGACAAAGCACATTGTTTTCAAAAAAAAACGCGTCTCGGTGAAGGTTTCAGAAAAACGGTTTTAGGCTTGAAGGCGGATGAAAAACACAAATCCTAGAGAGTAATATTGATGAGCCGTCTCAATGACCTCAGAGATGTGTGGTTTATCTGCCCGTGCAGGTCTGCAGGATGACCTGCAGGTCAAAATGGAGGAACTGCAGTCCAAGTCCGACACCGTGACGTCTCTGGGTGAGTGCTAGCAAACTCTGCTGGAATATGTTTGAGATCAAATGAATGGTTGTTCACCTTTCAACTCTGCGGCGTGAAGCTCTTCAGGTTTCTACTTTAACTCTGCAAGTGGCGGACCTGAACAGCCAACTCCAACAGTCTGTTCCTGGAGCCGATGTCAAAGGTCAGGTAGCCTACGCTGGCGGGAACAACCCTGGGACGTTTGATGAAAAGTTTTTTCTCTCTCTCTCTCGCTGCAGAACTTCAAAAGATTCTAAATCAGAAAAACGCTGAGCTTGCCAACAAAACAGATGAGCTCGAAGAAAGAAGTGCTCAGCCTCAAAGACGTAAGCAGGGAAATCCACCGGGAGAGCTCTGTGGTAGCGTCTCTTGAGTGTCAACAGTCGTTTTCTTTTTCCTCCAGTGCTTCTGATCATTCAGTTGCAAGCAGAGATAGAAAAACTTTCCAAAACAGCCAAAACAGACGTCGATTTTGACAAAATAAAAGGTGGGTTTCTTCTTAACCGAGGCTACAAATGGATCGTTTATAGAGCAGCAACTAAGGAAATAACGTGTTTACAGCGATCCAAGACCGCTTGAAAGGGCTGATTGATGGAATTAAAGAAGAAGATGACGACAACACCAAACTGAGTGAGTCTTTGCGCTTTGAAATGCGGTTATTCCAACTGACCTGGTCTGATCGGACATTCCTGTCGTCAGTGTTCGCAGTCCTGGCTCAGCGCGACGAGTTATCGAAACTGAAGCTCCAAGAAGAGAGACAGACGCAAGCAAACCAGGAGAGGATTAAAGGTGGGAGACTCGTTTATCCTAAGCGCCACATTATCAGCTCACTGACGCGTCTTAAGAGGAAGCGTTCCTTCTGTTTCTGTCAAAGATCTGGAGAACAAAGTGGAAGAGTTCAAACAGCAGATTAAGGACAAGACGCAGATGCTTGACTCCAGCAACGTGAGGGTCTCTGACCTGTGTAAATGTTACACCCTCGTTCAGCATGCCTACGTGCCACATGTGCAACCAGTTCTAAAAGTAGCTTCCTCCGCTTGCAGCGGCTGAAATTATGGAACTTCACAAGGGCGTCAGAGCCATGAGAGACCAGATATCAAACCTCCAGGAACAAAATGCTAATAAAGTCAAAGGTGAGGTCGTTGCAGCTGCAGATGTGCCAGCAAGTGATGCTAATGCACAAATTGATGGGCTCTTGGTGGTTTACTGGTCTCTCCAGGTCTAAGGAAGCAACTGGAATTGTCACAGAAGAAACTGAAAGACACCACACTTCTTTTCAAGGAAACAGACAGCAAATATTCTGACTTGGGTATGAAGATCATGTATCATGCGCTAATCCTTCCTCTCTCCTTCTTTATTGTGGTTAAAATAACACTGCCGCTGTGTCTCTGCTAGTCATGGAAATTGTTGATGTGAAGGAAAAACTGAACAAGGCTCAAACGTTGGCGTCACAGTCCGCAAAATCCCAAGACCACGGTTTGTTTGCTAGCCATCATCTACAATTCCCCAATGCGGGATAGTAAATATATATTCTATTCTCTTCTATATCATCCAACAGCATGTGTGCTTCTCGTGTTCCTCACTGATGTGAAATATTGCTGACAATTGTTTCTTTCTTCCTGTATCTTCTGATCGGTGGTTCACTGTTTTAAGACTTGAAACAACAACTAGAAACGCAGCAAAGTGAGAACAGAAGACTGGAAACAGCCAATAAGGGTGTGTGACGCGTTTTAAACTGTTACTTTGACATTTTTAGACATCTGCCTTTCAAGAGTTTTTAAAAAATATAAATAAGAGTTTTGGCTTTATGCGTTTTTGACGCTTCTGAAAAACTCAAATCACACTGTAATCTCACTTTTCAGACTTGAAGCAGATGGTCCAGGACCTGAAAATGTGCTGCAGTGACTCCAACACCCAGTGCGAAGGTGAGAGCTTGACTGTCACTGTGCTGATACCAGTGGATAACTGGGTGCACTTTTCCAAACTATTGTGTGACCATTTCATCACGCAGACTTACAAAGGCAGCTGCAACAGAGCATCAAGGACGCGGATCACTTCCTTCAGCAGATATCCTTGAAGGACCAGAGAATTGAAGAGCTGACTCAGGAGCTGCAGGAAAAGAACAACCAGACTAACAGCCTGATTTACGATATTGATCGTATGTTGAATTAATGGAAGTGCTTCAACTGTCACGCTGTACTTAATTGCTTTAACTACATTTCCTCAAATGGCTGCAACCACCTGCAAATATTAGGAAATGTTTTCCACCCTTGCTATACAGATTTGGGCCACCAGTTGGCGCTAGCACACAATAATTTAAACGTACCGTGTCTCGCCTTAAATAAATAACGTGAACTTCTGTTGTTTTCAAATTCTAAACAAAGGGTTTCTGTCGGTTTGCTTCATAGTTTCTCTCCGTCTTAATTGTAGGGCTTGAAAGTGAGAGGGACCGTCTTCACAGCATTGTGGAAGGTAACATTTTAGGTGTGTGGAGTAGACTTTGGACACTGACTGAAGATGAATTTTTGCTTTCTCTCCTCAGAACTTCGCAACATTCTGTCAGACAAGGAAGAGACAGTGATCACTGCCAGTACGTCCCTCTGCCGCTGTCTTCCGCATAGACAAGCACATGCATGACCAATGAACCCAAAAACAAAGATTCCTTCCAGAAGTTGTGTGTTAAAACAGGTCATTGACTTTTGAACTTGAGGATTAAATACTGATTAAACCACCTTATTCTGTATCCAGGAAGCATAGTCATGGATCCAAACACAGCAAACCCCAGAGTAGCTTTGTCTGAAGATAACACCGAGTTATACATACTGGCAGACAACAACGACGTCCCCGACCACCCAGGCCGCTACGACGTGGTGCTGGGCACTCTGGGCACAACCGGGTACTCCTCCGGCAGACAGTACTGGGAGGTCAACGTGGCCGATCGGCTTTGTTACCACGTCGGCTTTGCTGGTGGATCCGCCCGGAGAAAAGGAATTTTAAAATTCACACCGCAAACAGGCTACTGGACTGTAATCCTAACCAAACAGGGTCAGTTCAGAGCTCTCGATAAGACGCCCGTTGATCTCCAAGTTCAGACACCACCTGTGACACTGGGCATTCTCCTGAATTACAAAAAAGGACAGGTTTCATTTTATGACACAGGAACCAGGTCTCATATTTACTCCTTCACCGGTCACACGTTCACAGATGAACTCTATCCATTCATCAATTTTTGTAATGAGGATATTGCCCACCAGACCCCAATACAGTTAATTCCTCCTGGATCAACTGACTGGCTGGAATAAAGAGAACGTTGGAATGTTTCCCATCTGATAATCCCTGTATCAACTCCTGTGATTACAGATAACCGTCAAACACGATTAGATTAGAATTACTCTTTAATGTTTTGTGACAATGAAAAAACGTCTGTTATCTAAAAAAAAAAAAAAAAAAACAGTAAACTTGTGTAGGAAACAGTTGGAAGAGTTCAATGTAAAATTTCTGACTGGACATTCTGTGATTTAGCACCTGGTTGATTAAAGCTTGCTCTCATGAGAATTCTCTCATTTCTTCCGCACATCTCTCAACACTTTATCATCACCGATCATCCATCTCTCAGTCTCTGCCCGCTGTCCCAGCTACACTCCTGTAAAAGTGGTCAACAAATATCGGATCCTGCTCTTCCATCACGTGCAGGAAATGATTCCGCTCATCTTCTCTCCAGGATTCAAACCACTGGGTCCACAGGCGCAGCTGGCATTCAAAGATATTCGGGAGTTTGTCCTTAACCTGGACAGAAAAAGAACACACACACACACGTAATATCAGGACTGACAGGCCGTTGGCCTCTAGATTGAATTCCAGAAAGTGTAAATGCTTAAGGTACCTGAAGGGTGCTGAGTGAATCTAGGAGGGTGCACACTTTTCCAGGGACTGCTTTGCCGAGGAGATCCTGTAAGAATCGCTCCCTCTGAGGCTTGTTCCAGCCATTGAACCAGCTCAGGACGCACCGCTGCTCCTGGAGACTTAAGTAAGAGATGGGCCCCGAATCCCTCACCCGACCTGCATTCGGAGAAAAGCCCGACAGCTTCTCCAGGCTGGGAGGGCTGTCTGCTCTAACTGATGGAAAGTCCTCCAGAGTGGAGCAGCCACCCCAGTGTTCATTAGCCACGGTCGGTGACTCCACCGTCGGACCTCCAGTGCATGGATTAAAGCCAGTCCAGGAGGCGTTTGTGGAAGAAAGTCTGTGGTTACCAAATGGATATTGTCCCTGCTGATTTGAGCCTTGGTTGACATGATGGAACCACGACATTTTAGCAAACGTAGTTTTTGCCCAGTCAAGTCCAGCTGTTTATTCCGCCCTAAACGATTCAAATGGGCTGAATGAACCAACAGTGTTGTCGTATAACAACACGGTGGTCGAGACCAGAGTCGCGTATACAACCTCTGAAAATTAATCGTTACAATCACCCATAATTTCACGTAAATTCGCTTCTTCTTAACACACTGAAATTTGAATCGCGCTAATCGTATGCAGGAAGTACATAAATAGGTTGTGTGGGAAGTCAAGCTTGCGCAGGTTTTGCGCAAACTGCCTTTAAGCCCCCCCAAAAAATATTATTGTTGCGTATAACATTAAATTATTACTTTTAATTACGTTTGTATACATTTTATGATTTTATCCTGAAAAAAAAGATTATGTTTATATATATATATTGGTTTATTTTATCCGAGAGGAAATAGTCGTCGATGACGTTACGTTGAGTGGAGGAAGGCGTAGCTCGTTGCTCTCGTTGGGAACTGACCAGAGGAACGGAAAATGGCGGATCTTGAAGACGTTACCCTGGATGGGAGACCGCTCCAGTCCCTTCGAGTAGCGGATTTAAAAGCTGCTCTGGAAGAGAGGGGACTCTCAAAAAGCGGGCAGAAGAATACGCTCATAAAAAGACTAAAGGGGGTGAGTTGCGCTGCGAAATGCTAACGCACGGTTGCTGCGAACTAGCGTTAACGGCGAAACGGGCTGATGCTCTTCCGAGGGCCGACGAGCGAGTATCGTTACTGCTGAACATCGTAATATAGTTGCCGTGGTTCTTGGAGCGTTAAGTAAATGAAATTGCCTTTATCTTCGCGGCAGGGTGATTGTGTCGTATGTAGCCTCGCTTACGAACAATTCAGGAGCAAGCCAGAGAGTTAAATAAACTTGTTGCAAACTGAAAAGAGTGTTGGGGTGATGTTGTCCCGTTAGCTTGTTTAGCTTCTCATGCTAACACTGTGACTTGAACGGTGGCCCGTTTGGTTGCTGTGGGTCCAGTCGCCGCCGCTTTCTGTCCAACGCACGTTTGTTGCGCGTGAGTTTAGCAACGAGCACAACATTTCTGAGGGTATTAAATAGCATCACGACTTTTATCCAGCAACGAATGATGCCCGCTAAAGGTAAGTATGGATTATTCGAGCAGATTGGATTGTTTTCCGCCAAATTGGGGAACTTGGTTGAAGTGTGTTCCGGGCTCCCGAGCCATCGCCTGCACCGTGTGAATCTTTGTTTACATTGGGCCAGACATTCATCCCAGTCTGCGGTCCCATTAAAGTTTAAATGTTCTGTTCAAAACGTGCATTCCAGCACTGTAATTTATCACCATTCACCCGCTAAAATCTGACATGTAAATTTAACCTGGCGATTATTTGAATTATTTCCTTGTTGAGTGATGCTTTGTGTTATTTAGCTACATGTTAGAAAAGGTATTATTAAAGTATTTTTTATTGAGAATTTTTACCCTTAAAATTATCTTAATGTCGTATTATTTTTAAAAAGTTCTCAATCAATTGAACACTCAGTATTACTAACTACATCAGCTCTGCACAGAAACTAGCAGGTCAAATTTGTGGTCAGTGGAAGGATGTCTACTTTTTATTTATGTGTATTAAATCACTTTTTTCTTTTTTTTTTCTAAAACTAGGCACTCATGTTGGAGAATCTGCAGAGGACCTCCACAGCTAATGTTGGGCTGCAACCCAACTCTCAGGTGAGATGCCTAAAAATACCGCATTTGATGGTCCACAGTGATAGATGTTATGAGTATACTCAAGCTGTTTCAAAAGCACGTATTCCTGTAATTTTTCTTAAATATGGCCTCTTTATTTAGATTGGTGAGGAAATGAGCCAGAACAGTTTTATCAAGCAGTATCTGGCTAAACAGCAGGAGCTTCTGAGACAGCGTCTGGAAAGAGAGAGTCGTGAAGTGTATGATACAAATGGTAAGTGACTGTCAAGTTCTTGATAGCTACAGAGTGAATTGCTTTACTCAATTTTATCTTTTTTTCTTGTAAACAGAACAAGAGGGCCACAGAGAGGTGAATAACAGTACTTCATGCCCACCTCAAGTGCAGGTCAGGCACCAGTTTGGAAATAATTGCAACATAGTTTGTGGTAGAATCACTCACTTTGGTGTTCTCAACAGGATGTCGCACCAGCATTAGCTGAACAACACAAGCCACCTGGCCCTTCTGCAGAGGGATTTAGTGGCGCGAATGAGAGAGACGCTAACCAGCACCGGGACGCTGGTGTGCCCAGTCCAGCTTCAGGTTCTGTAGCCACAAGTGTTCCTGCTGGAGAGCAATGGCCGGAGAGACATCCTTCATCTAATGAAGTTGGTGCCGACAGCGATGATGAGGATAGTGATGAAGGCGAGGAGGATGGCGATGATGATGACTGGAACAGCGGTGGCAGACGAAGCCTCAGACAGCCAGCCCGAGGGCCCTTGAACAGAGAGAGGTCTGGAGCATCCTATCAACCCCAGCAGCAGCAGCAGCACATGCCTTCTCTTTTGTCCCCTCAACTCCGCCAACCTACACCTCCCCCTTCCCCACCACCAGAATTAAATTTCCCGTTGCCTGACACTCCTAAACAGAGCCCCCCTAGTCCAGACGTAGCCCCACCTAGGCGCTCACCTAGTACCTCGAGCTCTGGTTCCTCCAGCAGTGACAGTCGCAGTAGCAGCCCAGAGCCACAGAGTGGAAGCGGAAGCGTTGAGCGCAAACCGGGGCCCCTGACCCTTCTGGCTCGTAAGATGGCATCAGAAGGGGCATTTTCCAGAGTAGGGTTGCACAGTGGTGAGGGGAATGGTGACAGACAGGATGCCAGTTCTGCTTTGGCCTCATCCTTTCCTGGCAGAGGACCTCCAGAGGGTCTGGTATCTGCAATCACTCACACAGCCAGCGCCGGCGGCCATGTTTCATTTCCCATGTTTCCAGCCACCAGCCAGGGTGATGTTGGAGCACATTCAGCCCATATTCAAGGACCAGTGAGTGTGCTCAAAAGCACTGCAACAGATGAACGAAGCAGAAGGGTTTGTAGTGAGACAGAGCACACTGAAAGGCAAGAGAGACAGAGAATAACAGAACACGAACAAGCAATGGAGGAAGAGAGGGAAAAAAGTCTTGCACTGCAAAGAGCTGAAAAGGAAAAGGCTTTAGAAAGAGAGAGAATAGAAAGACAGCAGGCATTAGAAAAGGAAGAACAAGAAAAAGCTTTGCAGCGGGAGAGAGAACTGGCTCTTGAAAGGGAAAGACGGGAGAAGGAATTAGCTTTGGTTAAAGAGAGAGAAGAACAAGAGCTAGCCTTAGCAAGAGAGAGGGCTCTGGAGCTAGAGAGGCAGAGAGAGCTCGAAAGACAGGAAGTGGAAAGGCAGAGAGAGCTCCAAAGACAGGAAGTGGAGAGGCAGAGAGAGCTAGAGAGGCAGAGAGAGCTCGAAAGACAGGAAGTGGAGAGGCAGAGAGAGCTCGAAAGACAGGAACTGGAGAGGCAGAGAGAGCTCGAAAGACAGGAACTAGAAAGGCAGAAGGAACTGGAGAGGCAAAGAGAGCTTGAAAGGCAGGAGCTGGAGAGGCAGAAAGAACTCGAAAGGCAGGAAATGGAGAGGCAGAGAGAGCTTGAAAGACAGGAACTGGAGAGGCAGCAGCTCGAGAGGCAAAAGGTTCTAGAACAAGAACGTATCCAGAGGGAGAGGGAGAAACAACAGAGGGAAGAAAGAGCTCTTGAACAAGAGAGGGAAAGAGCAATTGAGGCTGCAAGGATTGAGAAGGAGATGGCTTTAGAGCAAGAAAGAATAGAAAAGGAAAAAGCCCTTGAGGAAATGCATCTACAAATGGAGAGAATAGAAAAAGAAAAAGCTCGATTAATACGATTGGAGAGGGAGAGTGCATCTGAGCAAGAGAGGATAGAGATGGAGGAAAAACAGAACATAGAAGCTGAGGAAACGCTAGAGCTGGACAAACTAGAAAGGGAGCATGAGGAGGAGAGGAAAAGTACGATGAGAGAGCATGACAGGGTGGAAGAGGACAAAGCTTTGCAGGAGCAGGAGAGAGCCCTTGAAATGGCTGACAAGGAGAGGGAGATTCAGCTCCCTCAATCCAAACGTAAGTGTGAGGTTGGTCTCACCCCCCTGCCCACTCCTCCCTCCCTCTCTACAGGAGCAGGTAGAAAGTCATCGACAGATGCTGGAGAGCAGGAAGATGTTTCCACTTCACGGAACGATGCTTCTGGTGCACCCACGTCACCATCAACCTCCCCTCAGTCTTCATTCAAGAAGTTCCGTTTCTTGAGGGAGTCACACGTTCAGCCCCAGGCTGCCTCCCCGTCCATAGTGGTCAAGCGACCCCGAAAGTTTTCTGATACTCCTCTCTCGTCTTTCGCCTCTCCTGATGCTGCTGAACAGCAGCAAGAAGGCCTCATATTTGATGACAAGAAAAACGAGATGCCAGTACAGGTAGAAGCAGCAGCCACAGAAAAAACAGGAGTGGAGGAGAGCCAGGAACCTTCCAGCGCAGCGGAGACTGCTCAGAGGAGGGGAAGAGGTGCAAATCAGGAAGAAAAGCAAGCGAGGCAAAGATCATCATCACGCGATTCCTCCTCCTCAGAGTCAGACTCCGGGTCCTCGTCATCGGGCTCCTCGAGCTCATCCACATCTTCCCAAGACAAATCATCCTCCCCTTCCAGGAGTAGAAGAGTAAGCAAACATCAGGTGCAGTAGGTAATTCTCTGAATCTGTTCACAGTAACACAAATGTTGCCTTTTTTCCCGCTTTTAGGACAGCAGACATGAGAGGGGTTCTTCACCGCAGCACAGGAAGACACCGGGGGCTCAGCCTCAGGATGTAAACACTGAAAGTCAAAAAGCTTCCCCCCCTAAGAGGGAGCCAGCTGTGGAGAAGACTGACACAGCTACTGATGTCAGCTGCACAAAGGTTAGATGTTTGACCAGACATGCCAAGACTGCAAGATTTCTCTTTATCCTACACGTGCTCATTCGGTTTGTTACACTTTGTTCAAGGCTCAAAAGCGTTCCATCAACGAACCAAGAGAGGAGATGCAGAAGAAGAGAAAGGTCAGCGAAGCAGAGGAGGAGGAAAAGGACGAGCAAAGGTTTGCATTCAAGATTTTAAAAGCCCTTTTCACACCTGGGTTAATGGTGTTTTGTGCATTAGGACAATAATTGGTCACATTAAGTAAGTAAATACACTATAATGCAAGGGAAATATGGCATGTGGATAAATACTTTATACATGGGTATGTTGGTGTGCGTTCTTTGAATATATTTTAATTGTGTGTTGGATTTTTCACCATTATTATGTATGGTGTGTGCTCATGCAACACATTTTAACATAAGTGCAGTATCATTAATCAGGGAGAGAATATTATGCAAGGAGAGTGTTTGGGATATATTTTTTAATTAAAGCTTTCCGAAACTGCAGTCGTGAACATAAGAGGGAAATGTCCGTGATACACCCGCAGTGATGACAGATGCCTAGTGCCGACTTTCCCATCAGGCGATTTATGGGACCGCCTTGAACTCTGGAGATGCTGGTCCTTTTATGTTTCTTTTTACCGTCTATGCAACATGGCTGTGCTCCGTCGCTAGTTTTAGCTGCAGATGCCTCCGTGTGTGTGTGTGTGTTTGGATTCCATTCGTCGGCTCGGTTGAACAGCGCCGAGGCGTTGTCGGCGGCTGGTCCCGGTCGACCGTCGCTGCGGTCATGAGCGTCGTCAGTCGGGAGGAAGCGGGGAGAGGAGCGGCGAGGCGGTGGCGTTAGCGGCAGCCGCAGCAGCAGCAGCCGCAGCAGCAGCAACCGGCCCTCACGCCGCGTTTTACCGGAGCGGTTTGCGTGTCCGCGAGCTACGCTGAAAGGGTGAATCTGTTCGCGCGCGAGGCCGACAGGCAAACACGGGGCACGTGCACGTTTGTGCGGAGCCGTTTTTTAGTTAATTGTTCGGTTCCGCTCGGTCTGGAAGGCACCGTTAAATGGGGCTGCGACGACTCCGCGTTTCTTTACTCGCCTCTACCTGCTTACGAAGTCGTTGTTATCAAATGAAGGTTTAATAACAACGATCTGCGTTTAATTGAGTTATTTTAGCATTAGCTGCTTGTTTGTGGGTCGATTGCGCTAAGTATGCGTAGCACGTGTATTGTTTTATGATTTCAATTCTGTGTTTAAGAGAAACTGTTTGATGAATGTTTCCTGTTTTATGAATAAATGTTTGAATGTTTCCTAGGATAATAGAGCAACATATTAGGTTCTTACATCTTAAACTTGGTTTGTTTGATCTTATTAGAATTTGGACTGACTGATATTTGCAGAAAACAGGTGTTAAAATATTTTCAGCATACATTTCTTTTATCTGTTCCTTTGAACCATAGACCATTGAAGGAAACAGTCATGGCAGAATCAGAGAAGCCTTCCGAGTCCAGTGAGGAGGTGAGTTATGTAAATAATCGTGAATCATTTTGGCCCTAAAATCAGTGAGTTAATTAGTTACAGACTGATGTTGCTTTAGTCTTAATATATTATAGTATATGCAAAACTTAAGGTGATCGCTTTGTTATGCCTGTGTTTGGACACTGCAATTGCATCCTTTGTTACCTGCAAACTACTTCTGCTATGTCTGCTGGTCCTGCTGCATCTGTTGACCACAACCAAACCCCCATTACAGAGGAATACTCTCATGTCTGTGGCTTCTGATGTTTCTTAACCCGACTAGAAGATGATATGCTTTTGCCTTGCCAGTGTGGCTAAATTATCATTTATATTCATCTACAACAATCACAGCTGGACTTAAAAACCAGAATCATGGATTTATGTACACTGTGACTTTGACATGTGGTCACAAGCTCCTTTGGGCTAATTTGAAATGCCTCTTGCAAACATGGCGTCCCTCTCTACTCTTTTTAAATCTATGCTGTTTCTTGTGTTGTTTTTCAGACACCAAAGGCCTTTTCAGCTCGCAAGATTTCTCTTAGCAGTAAGGGCAATATCCCAAATTCTCTTTGGTGTTACTAGACCGCTAATAAAATTACTATATCTGAGGATTAACTGAGTTTTTTCTTTCTTAAACTAGGCAGCAAATCATCCCCAGGCACAGGGAGCACAGAGGGTGAGCAAGATTCTGGGGCTGCAGCAGGTCGTAAGCGGAGGTGGGGCTCAAGCACAGCAGTCAGTGCCAAGAAGCCTTCCATCAGCATCACCACAGACTCACTCAAGGTACCGAACACACAGCAGAAGCCCCTCGTTGCTTCAAACTCTCATCTGCAGTTTGCTGCTCTCAAGTTTAGGTTAATAATAGATTTGGATCCGTCTCATTTCATACATGCATGTTCCGTTCTCAGTCTCTGATCCCAGACATCCGGCCGTGTCTCGCCCAGGAGGCAGTAGTGGACCTGCACCCAGAGGAAGCTGCCCTGTCTGGTGCTGAGGATGAGGAGCAGGAGCATTCTGACCAGGACCTTCAGATCCGACGAACTGTCACACAGGTTGGTCGCCAGCTCTTAAATCATTTTAGATCAGCTTCAGGTTCATTTCATTACCAAGACAAACTCAAAATGCTAAGTATGGTAAGTTTTCTCAATTTACAGATGTTGGTGAACTGGCTGGTTGCTCAGTTCCTGTCGTCCTTAAAGTTTGATGTTACACAAGTTTTATGATGGCGGACTGAATCTGTGTGCAGGTGGTGCATTCTGAGAGTCAGGAGAACGGACAGAAAGAAGCAAAGAGAGGTAAATACGAGGAAGACGACGAGCTGCAGGCAGACGAGGTGTCAAAGGAGCAGGAAGAGAAGATGGACACCTCGTCTCCGGGTGCCATGGAGACCAAGTTCCCATCAGACACCAGCCAGGAAACCAACACCGGTAATGGACCACAAGGCAAGTTTTGGCTAAACACAGCTTTTGGTTAGAATACTGATCAGTCTGTTTTGAGTGTTTATTTAGTTTTTTTTCCTCTTTTCTGCACAGTGCCCACCAGTGACACACTCATCCGTCGCTCCATCAGCCAGCAGAGAACAGGAGTCTCCATCACGATTGACGATCCTGTCCGCACAGCCCGGCAGCCCTCGCCGCCTCGCGGCAAAGTCTCTTGTATCGTACATATCAGTAACCTGGTGAGAAACACTCTACAACATCACTGTACTTCTGGAAATTTACTCTGATTGATACGTTTATACCGAAACAGCGTAATTCTGCAGCCAAAAACAAAAAGATATTCATTGTAATGATTGATTTGACATCTTGGTACCTGGTGAGTTTGCCGACATGCATTGAATATTTAAAGACGCGCGTGCATGTGCTGCGTGAATGGTGCAGGTGAGACCATTCACCCTCGGGCAGCTCAAAGAACTGCTGAGCAGAACGGGCACCCTGGTGGAGGAAGGCTTCTGGATCGATAAAATCAAGTCCCACTGCTACGTCACTGTAAGTTAGAGCAGTGGCAGCCATCAGATGACTTAGCAACCGTGGAAGCGTCTTCTGTGACTCATGGTGTTTTCCTCTTGCTCAGTACTGCAGCACAGAGGAGGCCGTCTCCACGCGAGCGGCTCTGCATGGGGTTAAATGGCCCCAGAGCAACCCGAAGGTCCTCAGAGTGGACTTCTGTGAACAGGACGAGGTAGAACCTGTTTCTCTGTCTGAATATCTCTGCTCCCCATTCGTAAGCTAATCACCTTCTCTTGTGTAGCTGGACTTTCACAAAGGCCTCAGCACAGCTGAGAAACCCGGAGCAGAAGAGCCAGGGCCCGACTCTGGCCGCAGCCGAGCGGCGGCGCTGCCCCCCCTCCTCCCAGACAGAGACCAGTGGGCTGAGCGCGAGCGTGAGATGGAGCGCCGCGAGAAGGCCCGAGCGGAACGGGAGTGGGATCGCGACAAGGTCAGAGAGTTCGGCAAACCCGCGGATGAGAAGGAGGGAGGTCCCCGAAGATCACGCTCCAGAGAGAGACGGCGCAAGGAGAGGGGGAAGAGCAAAGAGAAGAAGGGTGAGAAGAAAGGTGAGAAGCACCAGGCTGCTGTCTGATTACAGGTTGAAGCTCAGCTGCTTTGGGTCTGACACGTTGCAGAGTGAGCGGTTAATCATGAGAAGATCCCCTGCTGCTCTCCTAACACTGTGCGTTTTGCAGAGAAACCCGAAGAACCTCCTGCCAAGCTGCTGGATGACCTGTTCCGCAAAACTAAAGCAGCTCCTTGTATATACTGGCTTCCTCTCACAGAGGAGCAGGTAAGCCCAGTCCTTCCACACAGCTGTTGGGAACGTTCCTCTTCAGACGGCCATCGCCTCGCCTTGCTTTGCCGTAATGGTTTTTAAATGTTTTCAGTTTATTGAGCGGGAAGCTGCCCGAGCAGAACGGATGAAGGAGCGCGAGAAACGGACAAAGGAGCGCGAAAAGCAGAGGAAGGAGCAAGAAGAAGAGGAGGAGAAAAAAAGGGAAGAGGAGCGCAAGGAGAGGATGAAGGCTGCCGGAGAGCGAAGCGAGGGTGAGAAGGACAGAGAGAGGGAGAGAGACCGAGGTCGAGACAGGGAGAGGGAGAGGGACAATGACAAACGCAGGGATGTCTACCGTAGGCCAGGGGGCAGCGGAACGGGCGGCGGCCGGCGCTCTCGCAGCCGAAGCGACCCGCGAGAAAGGCGGCGTTAGCGGCCAATCAGATGATAGAACTGTCGGAGAGCAGCCTCTCTTTTGCCTTTCACTACATGTACTTACAACTGAGACCCACCAGAGGACCAAGTGACGTCGCCAACGTCTCACTGTTTTGTTTTCCTGAGCAAGTCTCCTCCCACAGCTTATCCGAGGGGACCACGATTTCTTTGCAGTGTTGATTTCCAGTGTGCTTGTACGTCTCGCTCCTGTCAAGGTTTGATATTTTTCTTTATATATTTGCATTTCTTTTACTCTTTCTCCTTTCTGTTTTGACTGCATAGCAGTGTAGCACACTGGGGGTATGTTCAGTTGCCCGTGTTCCCCATTTGCCCCAGAGTCCAGGTGCCAGTTGTAATTTGCCACCGGTGGTCATCACGTCAGTGTTTAGCAGCTCTGAATTTTGGACGAGGATCCTTCTGTTGCTGCATGTAGTAAAAGGCCCTCGTCACCAGTTCTGCCTAAAGAAGAAACTCCTTCCTCTCTGTTGAGGCTTGCATAAATCTAGAAAAAAAAAAATTATATATATTGGAAAGAGGTGTGTTTGGCATTTTGTACAGACTTAAAAGATTACTCACAATCAAGTCTATAAATGAGGCAGCTGTGGGGGTATTTTTGGACGTGTGAGATACTACTAAGACGAAGACTGCAGTGTTCCTCCCTCTCCTCACAGGTTCGAGGTGAGTGGGTTCAGTCACACCACACAGGTCGTCTCTCATCAACCATCTTCTTCTCCCTCCTGTTTTCACGTCCTGTAGTGTCAGACGCAGGTCCAGACAGGAGGTTGTGTAATAAATCCTCTCACCAATGGTTTTAATATTCTTTTGAAATAATTTTATCATTTTAGTACCAAGTTTGTTTGTTTTTTAATTTCTTCTTTGAGTACACCTATCATTGGTGAATGTATAAAATAATAAAAACTGCAATTTGATGCTCTGCATCTCTGTATTCTGGTTTCTTCGCTGCAGTGGAAGTTCTCAGCCCACTGGCTGCTCCTCAGGGGGAGGCCGCTAGGTGTCGCTCACACGACACTGGACTGTCCAGATTGACAGATCATGAGAAATTTGTCTAAATTGTGACTTCAGAGAAGCTTCATTTCCTACTGATGATGCTTTTTGTTAACCAAGTCTTATCTCTTAATGTTCTGGCTGCTCTTCACATCTCCCTTAGCCGTTGTTTAGTCTTGTAGGTCTTATATTTGTCCTCGTCTTTGGCCTCCTTCCATCTCTCCGATCTCCATGTTCATCCTGCAGAGCTCAGCAGTGCTCCTATGTAATTACAGCTCTTTGGTCGCTGAGCGTAACATTTTTCTCCCCTGATGCAACTCAAGTGGGTCTGGACTCGGCGGACCAGTGAATCCTTCACCCTGGCACCTCTTTGACAGCCCTGGAACCATTTCCTGAGCGAGGCAGCCCAGATGTAATGATAGTTCTGCAAAAAGATCGAGTGGTCAGAGCGCGCTCGTCTTATCGGGCCGGGGTGGTTGTGTTGATGGATGGTGCATGCGTGAGTGCAGGTATGTCAGATATGTGGGGGTCAGGTTGCCTGCCAGGTCCTTGGAAGTCCTGCAGATAAGTGAGGCGCTGACCAAATAGAAAGTTTGGGGATTATTTCATAAGTGTTAGCAAAAAAATATATATATAACTCGGATTAGCGAGCGCAAAGACGTTGGGAAAGCGCACAGAAGCGAGGTTTAGGGTTAAATTACTGACCCACACCTACTGAAATGAGGTCACCCTCCTAAGTCCGAGTGCAGGTGGAGGGACCATTTTGCCCACTGGGGGCGCTGTTTCGGGGTTTGTTAGGTCACCGTGTCTTTGTTCATTATCTCCAGAACAAGCAGAATACGTCGGCTGTTCTTCCAAGATGACAGTTTTCATTTTTCTATTTCTTATGCTGCTGCTAATCAGCCCCTATCCTGATACCCTGGGAACCGAAACATGCTCTGTTCACAAAAACGCCTCAAAAGTGAGTCTTCTTGTGTCCGGATGGGCACAGGGGGCCGCCTGTGTCCAGCGTGGAGCTCAGGTCAGCAGTAAAAGCTGCGGGAAACAAACTCTCTGCTAAGCGAGCCCCCTCTAGCAGTAAAAACATGTTTTCACACTGCAAGCAGCCCCAGCGCGCCGGCCCCTTCCCCTCCTCTGCATAACCACATAGGATCTTTAGGTCCAGCCTGGGTTAGAGGCCCACAAAGCTCCTCTTTCAAACCTCTGATGTGGCCTCTCTGATCTCAGGCATTCTTTGAAATCCCCTTCAGTCGTTGCATCTCGCCGCCATGTTTTCCATCGCAGGCAGTCTCTGTTATGATCCTGTGCTGCTCCAGTGTTGTTAAAACGGGAGAGATGATTAAAGACAGAGATATCTTGACGATCTCTGCGAGGTTCCAGCGTTCCTTGATCTCTGCTTCCCCTCCTCCCCCTCACTCTTCTTCTCCTCCCCCTCTGCGTGGCGACATGCATGTACTTATAAAAACCAGATGAGCTCTGCTGTGATGCCGGGGAGACGGCACGAGATCGTTTGATGCTTCATTAACAGACCGCAGGAGATGGAGGACGACTCCATAACTGGAGCTTTAACCTACACTATTTGTAATCATCCACCAGGCCCTGAGTGAAGCAGGGGGATTTCCTCGTGGATACGGCTGGGTCAGGGGAAGGGAAGCTGGACCCAGATAGCCTGAATCAGCATCTCCTATGAAGGAGACTTAGCTTTTTTTTTCTTTGGTTTGGGAAACCACACGAATCAACCAGAAGGAGTTGACTGCTGATTGTTCAACTTCCTTGCACCTGTACCCCCCCCACCCTCTTACCACACAGCACCTCCCTCTGACATTTAGAACTCCCATCACACCACTCCCGTCTGAAAGTGCCGATAAAGCATGCAACAAAAGCAGGCGGGTAGCAGTTTTCAGCTCTGAGGGGGCGGACAAAAGCGCACGGCTTCATCAACTTTTGGTTGAAAATGAGAAGTCTAAATTGGAGGGGGGGGGGGAAAAAATCATCCTTTGCTAACGAGGAAAGTTATTTTCCGTGCATGGCTTCATGTGGAGTTAAACGGAAAAAATGCCGAGTGAACAGAAAAAAGCATTAAGTATTGATCCTCTTTCACTGGGTGTGTGTCACAGTCGTGTTTGTTCTAGTCTAATTCTTTAACTTTTTTCCTCCAGTTTAAAAGCACACTTCAAATCTTGATTGGTCTGACACGCTTCAGAGGACCGCTGCATTAATACGCAGCACAAACAAGACATTTCCTCCAACTTCATCAGGAGGAAGTTCTCCACGCGTCCCCCGTGGACGTCTTGGTTTGTACGCGAGCTCCATTCAGCCCTTCGGTTCCTGTTCCTGTCGTTGTATTAGTGTTCCTCACAGGATGTGGCAGAACTTTAACCCATGCAGATGAAAACCACGTGTATCCTATATAAACCCCTACACCAGCTGAGGAACGCGGCCCTCTCTGCGCTACCACATCCTTGTTGCCGGGCAGAATACAAGCCTCACTGTTCCCTGGAAACAATTTATTAGGATATGAAGGCATACTTACTCAGTCTTTTCGGAGGTTAGTTCTGCAAATACAGCGGCAGGGATTTTTTTTTTTGCTATTGTGAGACACAGTAGTCACCAGCAGGACTTCCCCTGTTTGCATGTGGGCTGAAACGGGCAGGAAATGTCCAGCACAAAGGAGACTAACATAAAAGCCGTTTGTTAATGACACTGGAGGAGGAAAATGGTTTCAAACTTGCAATCTAGGCGAATAACGACATTTCTGTTGATCGGGGTGAACTCGTAGACTGAGAATGTGGCCGGAGCAGCATTGTGTTGCTTCTTTTGTTGGGATTTGTGTAGAAAGAAAGAAAGAAAGAAAGAAAAAAAGAAGCGAGTCATTCCACAGACAGCGAAGAAAAGCTCTCCGGTTACACAGAGGGAACTGCGGGGAAGAATTCTGCTGAGGCAATTCTTTTTCTTCGCTCTGCAGAATCAGCTGGGCAAGACAGAAAACATCAGACGCTGACCCACAGCTGAGAGCAAGGTTGGACGTGCACGTCGAGGCAAAGGGAGCACTTGGTGTGCTGAAATCTGCTGAGGTCTGAAAAAAAAAAAAACCCCTCATTTTTACATTCTTCCTTCTGACCTTGATGTCATAAAAATGACAAACAAATCAGGCGCGCTCCCATCCCCCCCAGCTGCGTCCTGCTGTGCGTCTGGCCTGCATGATGCAGTTGGAATTCCAGATGTTGCTCATGGAATCCTGCTCCATCTCTGGCCTCCAAATGGAACTCGCCCGCCCACCCCCTCCCCGTAAAGCCTCGTGACTTCGCTCCCCAGCCCTGACTTCTCAAAACGCTTCGCTGGAGAAGAGACAAGTAGGCGCCCGTCATCTTTTTGGCAACATAAGTCATCGTTTTAGCTGCACAAGCCCCGGCAGTCTGACCATAACACATGATAGAGGTGCTGACCCCCACCCTCACTGTTGCCCTTAAAGTCCGATTTTACAGTAAGTTGTTCATTAGGATCATTAAGCAGGGGGGGAACGCCTAAAGTTGGATGTTTGAGCTTTTATTGGCTCAGGGTGGATGGGAGCGCTCTCACACCCGCTGCACAATAGACAAATAAAGGAAGTTATAGCTGTGCAAGTCATGCACGTTGCGTTGCTAATGAGGGCCTGTGCTGGTCGCGTTCACGTGAGGACGTGGACGTGGGGACGTGGGGACGTGAGGACGACAGAAACCAGCTGGATCCTCGTCTCGATGCTGTAGGTACGGTAAAACACACACGCAGAGTCGCTATAGCCGAGATATGTTTTCCTGCTGTACAGCAGCAGTTTCACATCTGCTTCATCCCTGGTTCTAGTTAAGCCCTGGATCCGCACCGCCTTTTCCATCCCAGTTTCTGGCCTGACATTTTCCGAGGCCCAGTAACAGAGTGGTGTGGTTGGGGAGCAAGAAACCTGGAGGTCCAGGAGGACTGGGAGAGGCCGGGAGGAGGAGCAACGTCACCGATGGAGCCCACGTGAAGCCTAATCCTGGTAAATCTTGTGTAATTCCAGTTTTATTCACTATATGTAAGAATCTAATGACATCTTGTGATTTTTTTTTTGGTGTATCTGAAAGCCTGTTATAAGTTAGGAAGTGACTAAGTGAAAATCAAAGCACAGAAAGCATTTTAGAATGACTTTATTCAGTAAGAAATGCTTATATAAGAGAGTAGGAAAACACAAACTCATTGCAAAAACTAGATCATTACTATTATTATCACTATTATTGCTGCTGCTAATGTGATGTAACATGGGTTATAATTAAGTACAATGACAAAAAGGAGTTATTTTCAGATCTTCAATTTATTTTCAGTTGCGAGATTCAAAATTTGAGGTAAAAAAAAAAAAAAAAAAAAAGTAAAAATAAAAAAAAATCAAGTTTCCAGAACACATCATCCCCGTCCCCATTCACTGTCCCCACAAATATAAAATTAAGGCCACTTTCAAAATGTATGTCACTGTCCAGCAGGACTTTTTAATGACAATGTACAAAACACACACTTTTTTTATACAACAACAACAATAATAGTAATGGTCATAATTATAATGACATCATTTTAATAGACATTAGTATAAAAAAGAAGAAGACATTCGCATTTAGGAGTATCTCATGATTCAGTTGGCGCTTTGGTTCCCTTTTCTGATCCTTACTGACTCGGACACGTTCAGCGTTGGCCCGACGTGCACGCTGATGGTGAGTAAATGCACGTGGCTCAATTCAGTCGCTGTAGTTTACCGGGTGGTCGGGAGACACCGAGCACGCCGCCGCCGCCATTCGCAAATGTGGTCATCAATGGGTATGTGCAATTAGACAAGTGAAGGGGGGGTGGGGGGGCGACAGGACTGCTGACTGAAGGAGCATGCAAGGCTGCGTGGGGGGGAGGGCGGGGGGTTCGAGGCAGAAATTCACCAGGACAGCAACACTGACCACTTCCAAAAACTAAAAATAAGACATTAAAAAAAAAAAGGCTAAACCAAACAGCGAGGAGCTGGCGTCAGTGACCACGAGGCTGGCTGAGACGGACGGTGGGAAAAATAACAGAGGGAAGGGATGAGAGAAGGGGCAAAGATAGAAGAAAAGGCAGTGGTAAGGAGGCTTTACCTCTTTCTCTCGCTCTCCGTTTACATTCCCTTCCTCTTTTTCCCCTACCGCTCTTCTCCTCGTCCGTCTACACCTTGTCCAATAAGGAGCGTTGAAAGTGGAGGAGTCGTCTCGGGGTGCCATACCAGCGGAAAAACACCAGCGCTGCCAGCGTGACGATCACGCAGGCTAGCAGGAACAGCGGCACCACCACCATTGCTACTTTATTACCCCCACCAACCGCATCATCGTCACCCACTTCAACAATGATCACCTCCGTTTCCTCAGTCTTCTCTCTCTCTCTCTCCCTCTCCCTTTCCCTCTCTCTCTCCCTCTCTTTCTCCCTCTCTCTCTCCCTTTCCCTCTCCCTCTCTCTGTCCCTGGTCCTGTCTTTATCCTCGCGCTCCTTGTCCTTCTCCCTTTCTTTGTCCTTGTCGTGTCCACCTCCTCCTTTGCCTCCGTCTGTCTTGGGGTCCTCGTTAGGGCAGCCCATCCAGTCCCGCAGGGCTGATTTGGGATATCCCGGCTCCACGCGCATGACCTGGTTGTTGAACTTCCAGTACTTGTTGGCTTTGTAGAAGTAGGTGTACGCTGATGACGGGAGACAGAAAAGCAAGAACGGAATCACGACACGGCTCAACGGCTGCAGCGCCATTCCGGCATCAAAGCGCCACGTTTACCTTGATCTTTGCTCATGAAGGCTGCTTTGATGCTGTCGGGCACTCCCTGCCACACGCTGATTGACTTCGGGTAGCCGTCATCGACAGATCGCGACGCTTCGTTGAAGCGGTAATACCTGAACCGAGCACCAGACAGGAGAAAGTTAGCCAGTCTTCCCTGAACACGGATTCTGTGCAGTTTTGGTTGTTTTTTTTAAAAAACTCCATCCATTTTTCTTTGTTTATGGAAGTGGCTATTTCAGGTTAATCACTGTCTGACGTTTTCATAACAAAGACAAAGGTTTAAACAGAGGGACGCTTCCTCAAGTCTGCTCTCAGTGTTTAGACAAAAAGCAGTTTCTGTAACTCAGAATTAAACACGTCTCGTGACGCAGGCAGGATGTTTTCCCGAGGTTTGTGATGTTTTATGACTAACTTGTTTGCTCTGAAGTAAAACGTCTGTCCAGTCGGCGTGTAGTAGAGCGCGGCGTCTATTCGATCTCTGGGAAGCCCGCTCCCCATTTCCTTTATATTTTTGGGGAAACCGGGATCCAGAATGGACTCGGTGAACACCCAGTACTGGTTCCCTGCAGAGAGAGCCAGTAAAGAACCATGACATGAGGATGCTTCCGCTTAAATCTCGGATACGGGTTGCTAACTTAGCGATCCGGACTTACCTTTGAAGAAGGCAAACTTCCCGTCTTCTCTCTCAAAAGCCGAATTTATGTGGGTGGGCAGCCCCCTCCAGAACTGGCCAATGGGCATGGGATATCCATCCAGCACGTGGCTGTTGCGTACCCTCCAGAACCACTTATCCTGGAACAGGTGGCAACTGTTAGCTGATAACGGCCACTTCCAGAGTCCCGACGAGGCTGCTGGAATTTACCTTGAACACAAACATTTCTCCCCGGAGGATTGCGATGGTGTCAAAGTGGCCTTCGCAGATGCTGGGGCCAAAACGAGGCTTGTCAGGCGAGTGTGTGGGCTGAGGACCATAGCCGGGCGTAACCGGAGGAGGCTGGGGGCCTGAGCCGTACCCTGCAAAGACATAAAAACACCCTCTTGTAAGCGCTGTAAATGGGTTTTTGGCAGCGGTTTGGAGCGCGACTCGAGAGCCGACCGTAAAGTTGCTGTATGCCTCTGCGATCGTCGTCAGGAAGTTCAAAGTCCTCCGTTTCCATCCACTGGTAGAAGGGAGCCATGATGGCCGAAGGGTCGTTGGAGTGCTCCAAACCCAGAGCGTGGCCCAGTTCATGCACCGCAACCAGGAAAATGTCATTACCTGAAAAAGCACCAAGACCAAAACACTCTTCTGTTTGGAACTAAAAATGGAGAGATATGTTTTTTTCAGTGACTCAAATGTGCAGAAGAAGAAGATCATTGAGGTCATATGAAGATGCGTCGGAGCTCCAAACAGCTGACGGTGCAGAGCTGTGCGTTTACGCAGCCTCGGGCTTTTCCACGCTGGACCTGTTGCTGCTCGCCTTTTCCTCGCAGCAGCTAAATGCCTTACTCCCAGCGTCTCCCAAAGTCATCAGAAAGAAAAAGGGGGACAAAAAAACGAGGTATTTAAGAGAGCCTCACCTAACAGATCCCGGTTTTTGACGGTCCAAGGCTCGGCTGCATCAAAGTGGGTGTCGCCGCCGATACCGTTTCCAGGAAAGTAGGCGTGGGCAAGGAATCCACCCTCCCCGTCGAAGGGACTGCTGTCGCCATGGAAACCCTCACTGAAGAAGATCATGATGTCTGCAAACTCCTCCACCTTGTCCCGTATGTAGCTGTAGGGGATTTCCCGGAAGCGGAGCGGGGTGACGCTCTCCCACACCTTGAAGGCCTTCCTGATGGCCTCGTAGGTCTCGTACTCGCCCACCTTGGGGGTGTAATTCTGTATACTGACAGATTGAAACAGGCCGTGTGAAGAGAGGGCACAAAAGCATTAATAACTTCTTATTTCTCTTGAACAAGGGTGGGAAATTATGTAGCCTGAAGGGCCACATTGGGTTTAGACCTTGATGAAGGGGCCGGCCAGGTGGTGCGGGAAACTAACCCCCCAAGGATCGGAGGTTAGCTAAAAATCCTGCTTGATGGACTATTGACAGAAAATATTTTGAAGATCCAGTAAATTGGTCCAACTAGAGATGGATGATGAAGCTCCAAATGATGTTTGGCCCCACCTTCTTGAGAGGACATGTTAGCATGCTAGGTGACGGGGTGGGGGTGGTGGGGGGGGGGGGTCTGAACCTTTTTCTAAACAAACAAGCTGACAACCCTTCATTTGGCTTTTGGACAAATTATTGGAAAGGCTCTGTGGGCCGGATTGAATAGTTCATCGGGCCACATGTGGCCCCCGGGCCTTAGTTTGCCCACCTCTGCTCTTGAAGCAAGAGTATCTGTTACGTGACTTACGAGAAGGTGATTTCATTCTTGTTCCACTTTAAGCCCTGGATGGCGTATCTCTTCCTCCTCAGGTTGCTCTTCAACTCTGCCCCAAACTTATCCGGCACGCCGCAGCGCGGTCGCTTCATGGCTCTGCCAAAGACACGAGAGCGCTCAGAACAACACGGGAATGCTGCGTAAATGCTCAGTAAAGCTGCTTCCAGGGGGCTCACTGGATGGTGCTGTCGTCGATGGTGCCGGTGACGGTGAGGCCGTAGAACCTCTGCATGGCGGCGATGGCTGAGGTGACGGAGTGAGGCGAGCGGAGGGAGTGTGTCCTCATGTCCCCTGGGGGCAGGTAACCGTACTGCTGCAGCCACGACTGTAGAAGGAGACAACGGTGTGAGTCACGGGGTGAGCTGCGCCGCATCGCCACGGAAAGGCTTAGCTCAGCGTAGAGCACATGACAGGTCACCTGATGTTTTCATGGAAGAGCAGCAAAAACACATTCCTCACTGACAGCACGAGTAACGGTTTTGTTTTTGCGTCTGGACGTTGGGAGCACCTGGCACGCGTCTGTCTAATAAAACAGCTCCAGAGCTTTGGAATCAGCGTTCCCCTCCCTGGAGGATTCAACAGTCCAAAGCAACCCTCCAAAAAAACTGAAACAACAGTGGTTCAGGTTTCACTGCCAGACCGAAACTGAAAAAAAAACAAACAAAAAAAAACCAGCCCTCGAAAGCGTTAACCATTAACTCCAGTCTGCGCTGTTCTTTAGCTACGTGCGTCCACGCAGATGGAACTCGTCTGTCCACGAAGGAGACTCCTACACAACAAAAGCTGATGGTCAGTGACTTCCACAAGCCTCGGGCTGCTTCGGTCTGGGCCGCGCCTGACCTTATTTTCCCTCAGAAAGCCAGTTCGCCGCTGCGCTGGTTTGTCAGTTGGATGCGTTCCACAACGCTGCTCCTAGCCTTTCAGGCTAAAGCTGGAACGCAACACTGCTGTGACTATTGTTGAACCCATTTTGTCAGTTTTAATTGTGTGTTTTATTGTTTACTGCTGGCGGAGATCCGTCAAAGGTCTGTAAACAAGTTGAGAAACTGCCTGAAAATTAGATCCTCGTAAATTTCTATACATTTTGTTTTCCTGCGCTGTTCTGTACTGATTGCATGAGGGGAGGGCAGATGTGCTGGGTGTTTCTGCACTTTCTACCTCTACATAATTACATGTTTGGACACGCTAGAAGTGATGTTACTTAACGCGAGCTCCTCGTTTGGATAGGTACAGTGCTCGTTTGGATAGGTACAGTGCGCGCCTGTTCGGAGCAGAACAGATCGGGAGTGTCCCAGGCTGGGACTCGACCTTGTGCAACCTCCGCCAATAGCAGCGGCTGCCCAGTCAGCCAGTAATTTCAGTGGGAATTTCTTCATCCTGGCATCCAAAGCCTCAAACTCGTCCCACTCTCGTCTCTGTCCTCGCCTCCTCGCTGCACGCCTTCTCCTTGATCCCTCTCATGGAAAACCCAGAAAGTTGAGGGTAAAACTGTAGGGCCGACCACACCCAGAGCTCCTCCGTTGCTCTTTCCTATCTGACATTTCTGAAGTCCAAACATCCCAAACAATCAGATTTTTGCCTTTTTTTTGGCTAATAACTTGTAGCAAACGGAGGAGCTGAATGGTTAATCTTCCCCTCTGTGTCTGTCCTATAGACACATGGAGGTCATTCCCTCCTGAATGGGGGCATTCTGGTTCGGACTCACTCCGGCAGACACATAAAGACTCACTGTTACAGTTCATCCACCCCAGCGGCAAAGTCAAACACAAACTTCAGCATCTCGGAATCACATGTGTTTCAATCCGAACATACAGAAAATAGTTTTCGGAGGGCGACGCGACCCTAATCTTCTCCCTTACACCTTTTCCGTGTTTTCTTTTCTCCAAAGCGTTTAATTTAGTCTCCGCGCGGTCAAAAGCACTGCCGTTGACTGATACCGAGCATTTGTTGCAACCTCTGGGCTCGCTTGATTCACAGCTCCCTCAGGTGACTCGACGAGGTTTTATTCGCCCTCACACTCGTCTATTTTTGAGCACGCTAATGGGCTGAGTAACTTAAGCTGCGGCAGGAAGAGGAAGTGGTCAGTTTTAAGGCATAGGAGACAATGGCCCAGACTGATGATAAAGACTTGCGGTTCCCACACTCTTGTCTAATAAATTCAGAAACACCTTCACCCACGGACCATAAATTCATGCAGTTATCAATCATTCTGAGTCTTCATGCAGCGTTCTTTAGCTCCAGAAACAGCAATAATCCATGTTAAATTAACCCATCCCTTTATTCTGATCATTTTAAATGCTTTTCCATTATTTAGCATTGTATGCTAATGCTATTTGCCCAGTACCACCCCTTTATAATAAGGTTTAACTCTTTACACGGGCAGCTTGTCGTGGTTAGAGAACCGTCTTTCTCACGTTTAGACAATATTAACCATAACTTTAGGCTAATAGGTTTGTTCTTTCTTTCACATCTGCAGCCCACGTCAGGAAAACACCATCTTTAATGTCTCAGAGTTTGAGTCAAGACCGTTTATTTCTTAATGGAAGAATTAAGAGAAGCACACGGTTGCTATGGGTCTCTTTGTGTAGCATAAGACAGAGAGTCAGATGTTCCACTGATGAGGGCCAGGAGATGAAATTCTGGTTTATAGCAATGGCTGAATCATGGTTATATGGGTCAAATGCACACACACACACGCACACACTCTCCCAGCAGAATTTAGCTGTTAGCTGTCATATATGTATGAAATTATTGTTCCCGCTACTCTGATAGTTGCTCATTATTGGCTTTTGGTGCTTGCTCGTGTGTCTCGAAGGAGTTGACTTGCTGCTGTTCTTGTTCTTGTTGATGTGCTTTTGGAGAAAAAAAAAAAAAAAGGCTGGCAGCTGCTCAACACACACGTAGAAACATCTTTAAAACTGTGTCCGTGCAGTCCCCCAGCTGTGGTCCATTAAACACTGGCTCTCCAGCCAACAACAATAAGACCTCGTGACAATGGAGTGGAAAAACACAGACCTGTACCCGCACCGCAGATGAAAAAACCCCACAGCCACAGCGCATCTCTTAAAGTTGTGTTTCCTCGTTGTTAAAGAGGAAGTGAGGCGATGACTTCACATTTCGCCCTTCACCCTTTAACGTCCTCTGCCACCAGCTTCTGACCTATAGAGGTGACGTCATCCCAAAGCTTTTCTTGGCAGCAGAAGGATGCGTGTCACATCGCCTATAATTCACTTCCTGTCTTCCACGCATCCTTTCTTTAGATTACATCAGTCTTGCCACCACAAAGCCGTCCTTTCTAGTCGGCAACAGCCTCCCCACTGTCTGCTCCGCTTTCATCATCTCCTGTCCATTCCTCAGCGTGATGCTGCTGGAGGTTGTGTGTGTGTGTGTGTGTGTGTGTGTGTCACAGACAGCTGGTTGCTTACACACTAAGCAAACTGCCACTGACCGCCGGACATGACTTGCGTGCCTACATCCTCGGAACCCCTGACGGCTGATCTCATCCTCTGACCAGCAGGAAAACGCTCCGCTGGGCTCCCTGGAGCCTCCCGCAGTGGAAGCAGGTGCTGATACAGGCGGGTTTTTCCATGCAACACAATTACGGTGTAGGTTAGGTTGAATGTGACAGATCAATCCAAGTGATGTTAATCTTATGAAATTGCTTTTTCCATCTAAGAGACCTCTTTTATCTCCTCCCCTTTGGGTCATACAGGCCAGTTTGATCTCACCTGATGTAAACTTTATGCTAAGATAAGGTTTAAAACATGAATTAAATTCACATTATAATGTTAGTTTGTAGTGTGTACTGGCGGAAACGGCCCCAGCGTGTCTTCAAAGTCATCAGCTTTGAACTAATTGCATTCAAAAGGTGCAATCCTGCACGCAAACTGTGGGCCATTCCCATCAAATCGCAGATTTCCAGTCATATGTAGGTCATTTGTGTTAAGTTACAGTTTGAGTACAGATGGAATTTTCATTCCATATTCCACAAACCACAAGATGGATCCAGTGATTCAGAGACAGTTGGAACTTCTGCGTGACCGACCCAAAATCACACAAAAGCCTTTTTTTAAACAAACCAACTATGGTGAATCGGATCGCCGCCACTTCCAGCTGAACTTCGGGAATTTTTGGATGATGGCCGATGTGCGGGTTTGACGGGGACAGGCCTTCCCTGGCTGAGCTCAGCAGGTTTTTGGATCAGAATCCACGATGATCACGGCTGACATGCTGCAGATGCTGAAAGCTTATCAGGCCCCCCTCCCCCAGACAGTTTCAACTGGGGACAGATGTCAGCGATTACGTCCTCCTGCAGGGTAAAGCTACCAACATCAGCGTCCCCATTTGCATTTGTTGTTTTTTTTTTTTTTTTTTTCTGACTGCTCAGCAAATCTCAGCGTTTCCCCCAGGGCACTTCTCATTATGGGCTGTTTTCTCTTACCCAGAGTCAAATCCCTTTGCATATTTTTGTTATTACAGTCATTATCCGCCAAGTTTATTAGACTACTTTCGTGGTTTTGGCCAAATGACAGTCACTGACTCTGACATCTCAGAATGGTTTTATTGACTTGAGATGAACTTATTTAATCAATTTCTTTGTCCACATCTGCTTTACTTCATACTGGCTCAGTGACATCTCTGCTCACGCACATCTTACTGTGAATCCTTTGTGTGGAGACTCACCTCTGGTTTGACCTCTCTGTCCGTGGCTCCTTGCGCGCTCAGCTCCCACACCACCGCCAACAGCAGCAGGCGGACAAGCGACTTCAGCTTTGGTGCCATCGCTTAAAAAAAACTAACACTTCTTTCCCGACTGGCTACTTGTAAACTTGTCAGATCATTATCTGTGAGATTTCCTAAAAAGCGCGTTCAGCGCACCGATTCTGTGCGCAAAAAGTGGAGTTTCCCCGCAGATGTGCCGCGGTGCGTTCCTGTAACTTGTCTCAAAGAACCACCAGAGGGATTAGTCCAGTCTGTGCATTCTCCTTTTATTATCAGACCTTACTGGGAACAGGAAGTCCTGGGAACTGGCCGCGCGTCTTTTACGCCTAAACTCAACTTTGCTCCAGATGTTGTAGCAGCCTTTGTTTTCCGCGCCCGGACGGTCTCTCTTCTCCGTCGGCTTATTTTGATCCTCTCTTCTCCTCTGCTCGTTGCAGACGTGGTAGTTTGATACTCCCCAGAGACCTTTAGCCGGAAAGTAGAGGGTTGTAAACCTCCCCCTCCTAATTCAACCCGCCCCTCCACCGCGGACAGCCGAAACTAACTTGATGACCTTCGCATTTGGTTTAAAATTGACTCTCATCAAATGCTTCATTGCTCACTGGAATGCTCAACATTGATTATACATACGGAGTGGAAAGTTTGGGAGAAAGCAAGGCAGGGAATCAGATTTCAACGAGGTTTGATGCAGCAATTTTTAGAAAACATCCAATAAGACATATATGTTTTATTATCCCCCCTTACAAAATCAAAGTCACAGCGCTTTTTAACTGAAATTTGCAAAAACACGGTGTAATATGAAGCGTATGAAGGGTCAAGGATTTTAGTGAGAGTTGCGCCCTCTAACGTCGCGGGTTATAAATACATCAGCAACTCTGAAGCTTAATAAGGGGATGAGGAAGTATTTAACGAAAAAAAAAAAAAAAAAACCTTCCGGGGAGTGTATTTTGTGTCAGTGAAAATGGGGGTCTTTTCATGTACTGGGCCAGAAATTGGCAAATTGTGCTTAAAATGGCTTTCTAAGCAAATATTCTGTTCTGTACTGGATGTAAAGAACTTTTGCCCACATCTGTGATGTTCTACATGCACATTGTGTTACTCTGACATCATGAACTCATTGGCATGCGTGTAGTGGAACTCCCCTTATTTGTGCTAATGGGAGCTATGGATTTCACATCACATAAGGTCACTGCTGTGGATACAATGACGCTGTGCATTCTTTAGGACTCCAGGCACACCCTACCTGTAGATTTATGTTTACGCACCCGTCTCCGCTCCCCTCCTTATCACAGCTGTTGCAACACAAGAGGGGATTTGGACATCTTGGAGAACGCAGCGATCGTGCATGACTCTGACACATCACAGTTGAACACACGCATCTTTAAACATTTCAACACATTTCAGCTGGGGAAGAATTGGGGATTCCCAAGGTTTATTATGGAGATACTGAAGGTACAATTTACAACAAAGAATATAGATATATAGCAACTTACAGTTTTAGTAACTGAAAATTAGTTACAGGTATTAAGGGACCAAACGACAGTCAATATTCACAAAATTCAAAGGTAACAGACAAGAACATGTCCTCACTGGGATTACAAACACCGCAGCCGCGGGTCCGCTCTCAACGGGCCGTGGAGTCCAAAATGAACCACAACTAAGTAAGTGAACAGCAAGAAAACAAACGTTCTAAGTCTTATCTCAGCTAAAACAAATAATCTCTTAAATGCAAAACATTAAATCTAAGTCAGGCCAACATTGTCAAAAACTAATTTTAATTAGCACACAGCTCCACTAGTCAGACTGGACCCTTTTTCTGTGTACGGCACAACACTAACAGTTGTCATCTTTATATAATTGTGACTAATTATCTAATTAGCACCTAATATATATATATATATATATATATATATATATATATATATATATATATATTTTTTTTTTTTTTAATGTGGTAAAAACAAATAGTCACAGATCATTGTTGATCCTCTTCTCATATGAAACACTTATACAACAGAGACACAGTTTCTGCATTTGCATTAAACTTGAAACAACTGATTTCTTTGTTATTTTCTCCTTTTTTTCTTTTAAACACAATACCATGCTGATTGACTCACGACTTTCACAAACAGATATATTACTCTGATCAAACTGACAGGATACGTGGAATATGTTGAGGACGCAGCACAACGCAAATGACCGCACAGTTTTACCGACTGGCAAACAGAGCGAAAATACCATAAGGTTACCCACCAATCGCTGTCAGCCACGCTAGCGCCCTTCGCTGGAATCCCCTCTTGCTTCATTAGGGGCTTTTGGTTCCACATCTGATGGAAGGGGCGATTCGGCCGCCTCGTTCTCGGCCTGGTTGCTGGAGGTGGGCTCTTCATTTGGCTTGTTGTTGGTGCTGCTGAGAAATGCTTGGTACTGATTCCAGAAGCCCGTTGAGCTCCTGGTGGCAGGAATGTTTAAGGAGGTCACTGATGCCGAAGAGGGAAGACGTTCAGTGGAGGAACGGATGCTCCGGGCTTGTGTGCGTGTTTTTGTTACAACACCATGGTGTTTCATATGCCCCTGGGAAACAGAGCCAGACATTGTTTAGGCAGGAACAGGCTTTGTAGCATAAAATAAACGTCCAAAAATAATGTTCAAACTACTAATACTTGAACCAATATATTGATACGGCTGATCAATGAAGAAGTAGATGTGACATGTCTATGCCCACCTTCAGGCCGCTGCGGCTGGCGTATTCTTTCCCGCACTCGGCACAGCAGTAGGTCTTCTTCTCTGGACGAGACATCGGTGACGGGAGGGTTGGGACAAGGCTGATGGTGGCAGAAGCATCCGTTTCTCCACTCAGAGCCAGTCTTTTAATCTCAACGCCTTCCACTTGTTTGTCTTTCTCAAAGGAACCAAAACGGAAGTTCTGACGAGTCTCCCTTACGAAGGCGGCAGCTGCCTGTGATGCCTCGGTACCTTCAGCATCAACAGTGTCAACGGTCTCTAAAGCCGATGAGATTTTTGGCTGTCCGTCATCGAGCACAGTTGTTTGGTCTTGTTTTGGTGTTGCTGGTGAAGGAAGCTGTTCCTTGTGTTCTTCCATGGGTTCTGGTGATTGGGGTCTGGAGTCCAGTTCCAAGACCAGTGTAGCATTAAGATCCTGACTCACCGTGGGATTCGAAGATGAACTGGGGGAGCCATAAGCGAAAGGGGCGCTGGGGGCAGATGTGCTCTGAAGGACCTCTGGGGTGGTTTCTTCATCCTCTTCACGGTCTGTTAACATAGTGCTGGAAGACACTGTTGTTTTGGCAACAGTGGGTGAAAGGGGAGATTTGGGAAGAAAAACATCGACACTGGATTGTTGTCCATCTTGGTTGTCCACTGGGGAAGTTTGGTCTCTTTGCTGGGAAGCTGGAAGAGGAGCACTGACACAAAGGACGGGCGGTTCTATACAGGCTTGAGGTGGAGTCTGTGTGGCTGGATTCATGGAGGGGTCAGGAGTGAGATCAGAAGGAGGGATAAGATCTGGACTTGAGGATCTAGACTTGTCAACTGATTTTAAACCAGTCGAGACTGGGGACGTGTCAACTGCTGGACTCGCAGAATGTCCCGCTAAAGAAGAAGCTTCGCTAGAAGCTGCAGTTAGATCTTTAGCCTGGCAGTGAGATTGTGGCAGTGATGTAGCACTGGATTCATCTGGCATCTCATGTGCAGGAATCTCTGTGCCGTCTGTGGGTAACTGCCCACCAAGGTGCATACGGATGTGGTGCTGGAGCATTAGGGCATTCGTAAACTTGCGCTGGCACAGGGGGCAAGAGTTCTGAACACATGCATTGTGTGGTCGTGCATGATGGGTCGCCAGGTGGGACCGCAGACTGCCTTTGGTAGAGAACGACCTTCCACATATCTTACATGGAAAAGGACGTTCTCCCAGGTGCGTAGCCTGGTGAAGGCGCAGTGCTCTGGGACAGCTCAACACCCGTAGACATACCCCACACTGGTTGTTTGTGAGGTTTGTAGTTGGACCTGTGATGCTTAATGGCGGTAGTAACCCCCCTGCCATGGCCTTCACTTCATTAGCGTTTATTCCAAGTGGACCAATGAAGTCCTGGCTGAAGTTAGAAACACAAGTGGATGCAGGAGTTGAAGATGGTGGGGAAGCCATCACATAAGTGGTAGAAGTGCTGGCATTTGTAAAGCGACCGTTAGCTGATGAGGTAGCGCTACTGCCGCATAATCGTTCCATGATTGAAGAAGACGACACCCATGGTGAAGAGGAAGGAGGCACCTTTTCAAGATTCTCTACCAGCCTCTGCAGCTTGGAGGTTTCAGATGTGGGAGTGGTGGTGGCAATTGTCATTGGCAGAGAAGATGAGCTGGCGGTGAGTGGACCAGGCGCTTTAGAAAAGGTAGAGAAGGGAGATGACATCTGAGAATGGCTGGATGAAGCATGCTGGTGGGTGCGGGAAGCTGAGGATAGCGGTGTGCGTAGTAGACCTAAGGCTGGATGAGTGTAGAGGGATGAATGTGGAACAGGAGTAGAAGAAGTGGAAATGGATGGGAAAAGAAGCTTCGGTAGATGAGCTAGCTGGGAGTAGTCTTCAGGTGAAATAATCTGTGCCATGGGCGGAGTGTTCTCATCAAAGTGCTGTTTGGCACCCTTGAACAACTCTGCAAGGGCAGAGGATGAAGACAAGGATGGGTTGGAGAGGAGGGACGTAACCAGAGATGAGGTAGAGGCTGAAGATGGTGAGTGGGAGGTGCTAGAGGTAATAGAGGCTGCTGCAGCTACAGCAGCAGCTCTATTGAGTTGCAGAAGAGAATGGGAAATCAAAGCCAGGTTCACATTTGGGGCTAAGGGTAGGGTAGAAGGTGTTGGCCCTACAGAGGTCCCTGCAGACAAGGCTGTGGTACCACTGACTTCCACATCACTACCACAAGTTTCATCTTCAGGCCTGCTTTTTGGCCTTTTCTGTACAACATTAATATCACCAGTGCTGCCACCACTCTTTCCAAAATCTGACCTGCAACTAGCTCCTAATGCTACTCCAAACAAAGAAGGTGGCAGCAGTGAAAGCGAGAGCTCTGGGTTCTGCTCACGGTGGCGTAGAAAGTGCACCTTGAGATTACCCCGCGTAGTGAAGCGGTTGAGGCACACTGGGCACTGGTAAGGCCGTTCCCCTGTATGTGAACGCAAATGTATCTGTAGGGATGAGTCACTGCTGAACATTTTCCCACAGAAGCGGCAGGCATGTTGCAGGCGGCCAGTAGTTGTGGAAGAGTCTAGTCCTCCAGCGACAGCTTGTTTTGAGTTTTGAGCGGCGGACAGTGATGTGGGGAGGGATGAGCTTTGGTGTGATCGGCTGATGTGTCCACTCATTAAAGTAGTATTAGAAGATTTCTCATTGAGACAACAATTGGGGAGTGCCAAAGACAGTGCCAGCGGATATTGGGAGGAAGCCACAGCAGCAGCTGAGGATGGAGTAATGGGAACTGAGGATTGAGAACTCCCCTTCAGATAACTATGACCCACCACTCCTTCTCCCTGGGATTTGTGGGGCTTCAGTATTTCAGACAAGGAACTGCTCGAATTTAGGGATTTGTCGGCTACCTCAGATGGGAGGAGGGAGGAAAAACATGCCAGGAGAGGAGTCACAGAACCGGAAGGCTGAGGTGCAGTTTCCTCTGTAGTTGGACTTGCCACCCTCTTACTGTCTTCCAGGCACAGCTGAGGAAGGGGAGGAAGAAGGTGCTGGAAAGGGGTCTCTAGCGTATAGGATGCCCCACCAAGGCGTAGCACCTGTCTACAGATTTCCTCTGTTATCTGCATCTGGTGGATCTGCCTTTGCTGGAGCACTCGCAGCTCCTCCAGGATCAGGGCAATATTAAGCTGGGTCCTTGAAGGTGCAGCTGATGTCACGCCCGAGCTGGGAGTCGATGTGAGAGGACTTGGAGGGCCCTTTGGCACATGACAGGGGCTCCCAGGTTGTTGTGGAGGACACAGAGTGGCAGACGCCAAAGAGGAGGAAGAATTGGTGGTGGAAACTGGCAACCCCAATTTGGGAGAAGCCATGTTTGCTCTTCAGAACGGAGAGTAAGTAAGGATGGGCTGAGGACCTTGGAGGGGCTGTTGAGAGCACTGGATGAGTGAGCTTGATAGGAGCGAGGGGGAGTGAGAAGGTCTGAGAGTTCTTTAGAGATAAACTGACTGCAAAGTGGAGCCGTAAATGATGCAGAAAGGGGGGATGAAGACCAAAAGGGTGAATCCAGGAGAGGTGGAGAGGCTTGTGGCTTCAAGTTGTAATCTATTGAAATTAAAAGCAGAAAATCTAAATCTAATTTTAGCATTGTAAATAACAGACAATAACAGTACATAATGGTCCTCCACCTTTTTATTATTGAACTTATCCCAGGTCACAAATCAGGAAAAAACAGCAGTGACAGGCGATTGCTGGGAGAACTTGTTAGTCTAAGAAATGCCTCTTGGCTCAGAACTCCACCCAATTATCAACCACCGCTGTTTTCTTTCATTTGTTTTGTCTTTTCTTATCTTAGCGTTCCCAGCTCCCAGCGACACACAGGAAAACACTTCATGCTTGCAGGCACACAGATTCCACCGATCAGAGAGAATACGCCGCTCACCCGTGGAGGAGCCTAACGTTTCCAGGGCAACACACAACAAGACAATGGGCTTTACCTCGCTACACCTGCCCACCCACATAAAGGATCCACATCCAAACATGGACGTGTTAAAAGCTCGTTTGGCATTGGTCAGCTGCAATAAGAGATGGCTTGTATTTGCGAAACCTTGTAAAAAAAAAAAAAAAAAAAAGGTAAGCTTTGGTCACATATTATTGCCGTAAACAGCAATCCTTTAAAGTTGAGCTAGCTTCATCGCTATGAGAGAATGTAAGCAGGGTTTGTTTGTTTACGCTAATGTCCAGTGGCTCTCCTACCTCCCCCCCAGTGCATCCACAACAACCAGCAACTTGTTGTGTCACTGCATTAGCTGAATTTCTGGTTTATCTTTTTGACTGGAACACACACATTTCCCTGGGGATTTGCTCACACGGCTGGACTGTGTCTGCAGAAGCAAAGCCATCTGTGTTAACGTACAGAAAAGAGGTCCAGGAAGCCACTTCAAAGACAATTAGCCAATAATCCAAAGGCTTCATTAGCATGCAGGTACAACATAAAGCCAACTGCTGTTGAATTTTAATGACTTGATCACTATTTGGATGTTTTTATTTGACTGAATGACAAAAAAAGTGCCGCAAAATCACCCTCAAACAATCTCTGCATGTTAAATAAAAGAGTCTGAAAGTCACATTCAGGGCGAATCCAACCATGGACGCCCAGGCTTCATTAGGTATAATCCCCACCGTGCTGCTGGAATTGATAGTCAGGCTCAAAAGCTGCTGGGGTCTTTTTCTGTTCCTGATGTGACATGCTCTGCCGGATGGGATCAACATAGCCGTGTTTTGGCAAACACACACCTTTTACTCTGGCTTCCTGCACATTGTGTGTCTAAATGACTTAAATGTCTTTCTTTCACAGTCCAAAAATGTGTGCATGGGTGCAAACATGTCTTCATTCATTATATAGAAAGGAATAAAGTGCCGTGTGACAGTTTTTCTTGACAAGCCTTCTTTTTTCAAAGCTCACACACACACACACACACACACACACACAGCTCACTTGTTCATCCACTACTTTGCATTCAAATGACGAGCGAACACCCCTTCTTTATAGCCACGGCCTCTTTTTAGAGAAACCCAAACCCACAGACATTCAAGTTCATCATGTTGTGGCATGCAGGCTTTTTGGTGCCAAAAGGCATTCCTGCATCCATCCAATCATCAAAATCTGCTCCCTTTCTCGACATTTAACCAGACAAGTATTTGAAAACCGCCTCTCTCGTGTGTTTTGTTGCATTTGCAGCTACGCAGGCTCCCGTGTTTGCCCGGTAAACAGCTGAAATTGGGTGGAATTTCAAACAATGGCATTGAGCGTCACGCTGTTGGAGCCCCTCCTGCACACAAGACCACTGACTGGATACACAATGATCCTTTTTTCACCCTCATACCAAGTGTGCACCACGTGAGTGAGTGAGACTACTGACAGAAAGACACACCAGAGTGAGGGGGAAACTGTTATTCACCAGGGTCCCATTGTGACACCCTCCACCCCACATCCCCAGTATTCAAGGGGCTTGGACTGAATAGTAAAATGCATCAGAGGTCTGATATTTGTAGTTGTGAAATATTTTTTCAATATTTTCAAGAAAATATTTTTTCTTTCAAGAGAGGCCCAGGCACATTTATTTTAACATAGTAATATAGGTATTCAGTATTCATAGCTATTCAAACACCAATTTTAAAAATGACTATAGATACATTTGTTTTTGAACCAATGATTTTTGATTATTTAAAAAAATATTTGAAGACATTTATATTGCTGTCAAAAATCTAACCATAACAGTAAAGTGCCACTAACGTTATTTTACTGATAATTTATGCAGTATTATCTGCTACTCGACGTTCCATTGCGTAAAGGGGGAAAAAAAACAACGTTTTGGAATAAAAAGCGGAAAATACAGCCGAGCCATGCGCGTCCCCGCTACTGTACGTCGACCTGTTGCACGCCAGGCGCGCTCCCGCATCATAACAAGTTATGAATCATAAAATAATATGACTTCTACAAAAGCCAGAGTCCCGGATGTGCATTTCTCCCGCAGGCCGCTCGTCGCTGACACGATCCTTTTAGAAAAACACCAAAAAAAAAAAAAAAAAAAAAAAAGTACTCACCGTGTGCGCAGCGACGATTTTCGGCGATGATATTGTTTTATGACAGGTGGGAGGGATGCCGCTCCGGAGGTTAGGTTGGGCAAGACCGACTCCGTCTCTCAGCCGGGACACTGGCGCAGCTTTTCCACATTCAGTCCCGGTGATGCGCAGTCGAGCAGCCGCATTTTTTCAATTATTTATCTCCGTCGCGCATCGCTTTGTCTCTTATGACAGAGGCTTGTTTTTATGCCTGATTGCAGTAACACATTGTCCGGCAGTCGGTGCAGACGCGCCGCAGCGGCTGGATTGATTTCTTTCCGTCCCCCTCGGCCGTGCGCGCTGCTCCCCCCCCACCCCTCGCCTCTTTGTATTTGTCGGGCCTGCTCCAACTGCCGGGGCCTGTCTGCGCCCTCTGCGGTACTGTCTGTCTGTCCGTCTGTCTGTCGCCCTGTCTGTTATAATTAATGGCCCTCGCAGCCAGACTGTCCTCTGGGAAACAGTGTCCGTGCACGTTTCCCTCCCATTGACTCTCAGCGTGCAGCGCGCACAGGAGTGAAAGGCTGGTCACAGGTGGGCATTTCCCACACACTTAAACACTAAAAACGCTTGTGATAAATTCAGAATTCAGGTTGGGGTTTCGTTGTAAACACATTTTGCCTCCAGAAACACAGATTTAGCTGCACAAACTTGTTGGGTTTATGCTGAAATTCGAAAGCCGGCATTGTCTAAATGTGAAAATGTTTTGGCAGACCAAGGTCAGTGGTTTGACCCGTCTGCCATTTTTGTCACCAGGAGACAGGTTGATAATTAAACCCTCGTGAAAGAGCAATTATTAAACAGCTTGTTGCTTAATTGATCTTATTACCTCTAAGCTGATCAGAGCTGTTGCCTTCCCATGATTGCGCCTCACGCACGCAGATACTGTACTGGGGTTTATGTCGTACACCAGGAACGCCACTAGGGGTCTCTAAAAGACTAAATTTTAAAATAGTTATTGGTTCGATTCCGGACTTTGCATATATTTGCAGGTTGTCCAGATTTCCTCCCACAGAAAATGTGTGAGTGGGTGAACTGGTTCCTGCTGGGATAGTTCCATTCCACCATTGAGTGTTTAACAGTGGAAACAACAGAATTGAAAACTACACATTTTAAAATCTTATCCAGACTCCTACAACTCATATTGTTTTTGTTTTTTTTGTTTGTTTTATTTTTTTTTAACCAAAAAAGTTTTTTAAATAGGATCTAAACAAAAAAAAAAAAAAGTGAATAATTTCCTTTGCACTTCCTTCTTTTTCCAGGGTCATGTGACCTCTGTCAGCCGGAGTTGAAGCCGTTGGGATTAACCTAAACACTCTCAACCAGGACTGGCACAAATCACGCTCCAGCGGCCTCAGACTGAAGACTCCGGGACACCAGCAGGTAGACCTTATTCCTGATGACGTTTCGTGAAGAGTACTTGTCACAGTGAGCTGAGATGAACGGGGAGCGGCAGCTGGATAAATCGGAGCGGATCTCCTGATCCTCAGGTCAGTATCCCAATAACTCATTACTATCTCATTCAGGTGTTTTACTGTTTGTTATTGTGTGTTATCTAAATTGCATTTCTAATATTTAGTCAAGTTAACACGAGGTTTAGGTCAGTTTATGGGCCATAAATGGTCAAGATTCTGAATTGTAGCGTCTGTTTGCAACATTTCATGTAATTATGCTGCGCTTTCTAGGTGTGTGTAAATTTCATCCAATCTATGTTTCCAGGTATTAGTAGATAAACAGTTAAGTGGTCTATTCAGAGCACAGCAAGCTGGATTATGGTCTGTGAGCACAGTTGGACTGAAATAAGGATATCCCACTTGCCAGAAGTTCAGTTCTAACAGTCTTTGAGTCCTGGTTAAGAGCTTGTGGCTTGCACTTTTTTAGAAGACTAGAAGAATAAAAGGACAGTTTACAAATCCTGTTATTGTTTATTGTTCTAACATGATGAATAACTGGATGTCCTACATGTAACAAAGCATATAAAACAGATATTAGGAGAGAAATTAATCAGTCGGTTAAATAAAGCAACACACTGCAGAATTAATATGTAAAGCATAGAAGTAATTTAAATATTCAAATATGTTATAAATCTAGCTATTTGCACCTGTTTTGGACTAAAATTAAACTGCGATGTCCCTGCAGGTGGTGTGTGATCATCTGTCCTAATCTGGTATTAGCGTTCGCCCGGTCACCATGGCGTCCCTGGAGCTTGAGTTGACCTGCTCTGTGTGCCGAGACGTCTTCAGCCAGGCCCACCCCCTGCCGTGTGGCCACAGCTTCTGTCCCGCCTGCATCCGCGAGGCCTGGAGCGACCTGGCTGAAGGCAGAAGTCGCTTTATCTGCCCCCAGTGTCAGGAGGAGCGCGGCGAGGTGCCGTGCGACTGCTGCCCCGCTGACGCAGGGGAGCGAGAGCCGACTTTGGCTGTCAAAACCTGCCTGAGGTGCGAGGTGTCGCTGTGCGCAGACCACCTCCAACCGCATCTGGAGAGGCCGGCCTTCAGCAGCCACCTGTTGGTGGATCCGCTGGGAGATCTCTCCCATCGAAGGTGCCCGGAACACGCGGAAATACTGCGCTACTACTGCGCCGATGACAGGCTGTACGTGTGCGGGGACTGTCTGCTGGAGGGGGGCCACACCCAGCACAACGTGAAGCCACTCAGGCAGGTGGAGGAGGAGTTAAAGGTCAGCCGGGGAAACCGGGTGCCAGATAAACGGGCTTTCTACGTGATTGTTTGGGTTGCTCATCTGTGATGGACTCCACAGGTCATTCTCCAGACCCTGCTCGGCAAAGCAGACGAGAAGCTGAAAGACGGAGAGAAAATCCTCAAAGAATTCGAGAACATCGACTCCACCACGGCTGTGAGTGCTCTCTTTGTGATCCCTCATCTTTTAGAGGAATTCAACGCAGATGAATCCAAACAGGTGGAGGACAACAGGATTTTATGTCAAAGTGGAATTAGCCTCATTAAATTGAGGTGATGGGTTAGGACACCTGACTAATTGAGTCTTGGGACCGATTCCCAGTGCAACACGTCTGTGCTCTGACTGATGAAAGTGGCCGTGTGTGGTCTGGACCGTGTCTGAAGGTGGAACCAGCCCTTTCAGACCTGGGCTCAGGAGAGGTGACACGGGGCGCGCGCAGTCATCAGTCACTAACCAATAACTCTCGTGACTGGTTCCAGGACTCCCTGAAGCAGGACGACTCCCAGGTGGCTCGGCTAGGGTCAGACCTGCAGCTGCAGGTGCAGAACCTGGTTCTCGCCTTGAGGGACATCACCAAGAAGGAGCGGGAGCAGCTGCTCGAGCGTGTGAGCGAGGACTGCTCCAGGGTGAGAGAGGACATGGGCCAGACGCTCAGCATCCAGCGCTATCTGGCCTCGTTGCTGGCCGAGACCGACCCTTTCCTTCTCATCTGGGTACGAACGTTGCATATAACCGTGTTGTGAGGATCGCTGCTCTCAGTTAAAAGTCAGTTAAAACTCGTTTTATCATAGAACTGGCTGATGACCTGCCGTTCATTCTTCTTTTCTCAGGCCTTTCAGTCAGACGACACCAAGTAAGTCCACAACCGTTCTGTGACGGGGCGATTTAAAGGCTCCGTCTTTGGGCTCTAACAATGGTCTAACAACACATTTGTTTTTAGATCACACATGAAACATTTACTTTTCATATAACCCTGTCTTTTATCCCAGAAAGCTAAGCAAAATATCATAATTATTATTATTATTAGGATCCCTATGTCTAAATTATATTTAAAAATGTGCTTTTCTTTGGGTGAACTTGGCAGGGAAAGCTGTGTTGTGCTCTTGTGTTTAAGGTTGCTGGCAGACCTGAACAGTCCGCTCTTCGTCCCTGATCCCATCAGCCTGGACAGGAAGCACATCTTGGAAGACATCGAGCACAAGTATCGCGACTTCATCACCGCCGCCCTCCGCTGCCTTACTGAACTCAAGAGGGAGCTCTGTGAGTGCCGCCTCTGGAGACAGGCACAGATTATTTACCTGCATAGCTACTTGCTGCCCTCTCCTCTGAGGCCATGGGAAATTTGTAGCCCTTAGATGAGGTTTACTGTGGGATAAATGGATGAGAATATCAACACTGCACTCATACGTTTGTGCATGTTATCAGCAGCTGTTGCTGCTGTTAGCTTAGCTTAAGAGTAAACAGGAAAAACACCTCCACAGCTCGGCTTGCAAAAGCTGTCTCCTGACTACCTATTGCTATTTGTATTTAGGGTTTTTGAATTTTAATCAAAAAGCAACAACATGTAAAGATGGAAAACAGCTCCCTGAAAGATTAGCCCCCTAGTGGTGAGCTGCGGTCAGTTCCATAACTCATCAAATCTTCATCAGGAGCAGCAGAGGTGGTGTTTAAAACTTCATATTCTTGGTCGGTTCTAATCTGTTCCCTGGCTTCACGGGTGTTTGTTTCCCTCTCATCCAGTGACCAGTCCTTTGACCCTGGACACCAACACTGCACACCCTCTGCTGAGCATCTCTGATGACCTCCGGTCAGCGGTGAGGGTCCCACAGCGCCTGCCCTGCGCCACTCACCCCGAACGATTCGACCACTGGCCGCAGGTCCTCACCGTCCAAACCTTTTCCTCTGGGACACACTACTGGGAGCTGGAGGCTGAGGGCTTCTGGGATATCGGTGTTTGCTACAGAAGCATTGGGCGGAAAGGGAAAGAGGGCAACGCCTTCGGGATTAACAAGGTAGTTACAAATGCCAGTAACTTTTATGTTGGATTTCATAGTTCCTTTTACCGAAGTACTCAAGTCATTATTTTCACTGTTTGCTACAGTAAGCTAGCTTACTGTTTGACGGAGTTTTGATCTACATTTCCTCCAGTTTTCATGGAGTTTGACGCAGCAGCACGACAGAAAGCTCGCCGCCTGGCACAACCGCCGAAAGACACGCCTCTCGCACCAAATGGCCGGCAACAGAATCGGCGTCGCCGTGGACTACAGCGCGGGAACCATCACGTTCTCCGAGGTGGGACCGTCCGGCAGCCTGACCCACCTCCACACGTTCACCGTCACGTTCTCTCAGCCGCTCTGCTTAGGCTTCGGACTCTACAAAGCGGAGCTCAACAGCCGCGTCACCATCATCACTAAAAACTGAGGGAGGAAAAAATTACATTTGATGGAACCAAAGAACCTGCTGATTTTTTTGTTTTTTAATTCCAGAGGTCTTCTTCTTTGTCATTAAAGAGATACTAGCATCAGTCAGTGGGTGGACAAATGTTACATTTATGTAAACAATCAATATATTTTCAAAGATCCGTTGATGAGTTTGGACATTATCGTGCTGCTTTTGTCCATCTGTGTTGGATTGAAAGATATATTTTCCTAATGAAGCTGTTGTGTTGTTTTTCCATATGCTCTAGGCATCCTCATAAATTCATCCCCAGGATACGAGAGGGAAAAAACAAATGCTTTTAGAAAGTAAGCATCCACTTCATGGTTTTCTCTTGGAGGTGGCTATGTACAGAACAGTAGTCTTCCTCATTTTTGCTTTATTACACTATAAAGGTGAGTGGGAGGATGCAACATAGAGGGTGAGAAAGGAAAGGGGGGTGGAACCAAGGGAGAGCGAGGGAGGAGATCAGAGCGTCTTCTGCGCTTCCAGACCGACCGGCGCTGTAAAATAATGTGCCGGTGAGGAACGAGAGCCGGAACATCCGAGAGCGAGCATCCGCTGCAGCCTGATGTGGGATACGAGCTAGTACAGACAGAAACAGGTGATCCTTTCCTTTTCCTTTTACTCAAGTATTATAACAACAAAAAGCCATTTCATAACCGTTTTTTAATGCAGCGCAGGGCAGTTTAGCACTTTTGTGCATAAAAACCTCACACACAAGTGTCTTTAGAGTGTTTTTTACTCATATTTTTACTCTCCTGTTGAGATGTTTAAGGGAGTTGCTTTAAACTAAACATTTTCCTGTCATTAAGAAATGTTTTTTGCATTGATGCCTTGAAGTGTGAACGAGTGCATAAGCCTGTTGTGTGAGGGAATGTGTGTTGTGTTGGTAGTAGTGGGGGTGTATGTAAAGGACAGATGGTCTCTCAGTGGAGTTGTTCCCCCACTCCTGCTTTTTTTTTTTTTTTTTTTTAATTCCAGCATCTTTGCCCTGTCACCTCTCCAAGAATCTTACCTCATCCATTTCTTGGCCCCCTGCTGACCCCCACCCACCCTTCTCCCTCACCATCCTCGGTCGAATATCAAACTCAGATCCTCTGACTTCATCCCTGTTCTGTGTCTCAGAAGTCTCTTCTGCATTCTTTTCAAGATGTTTTGCTGACGAGGATTTCTGTGTGTGTGTGTGTGTGTGTGTGCGGTTGCCATTCTGGTCCCTGCCGACGTGACACGTAGGGCTCTGAAGCTATTTGAGATTTGTGAAGGAAAGCCGGAGATGGACACGTTGACAGCCGTGGGCACTGGACGTTTCTGACTGTGCTCTCTGAACACGCTTCAGCTCTCACACACTTTTCTGGCGATAGTTTGACGGCTTTTCTATTGTTTTAGGTTATCCAAATGACACTTTTCTAATAAAAGATATTCCAACATCCAAGGTTCAGTCATGCATCCCAGGCCAGTCACCTTTGACCTCTCCATGCTGGTGATGGTGCTCTTGTTGTGGGGGCCAATGGCGTCAAAGGGCCAGAATGACACAGATCCCATCATCCTCGAGGGGAAGTGTCTGGTCGTTTGTGACTCCACTCCTTCCTCTGAGCCTGCTGGTAATGCCCTGGGCATGTCGGTGCGCTCAGGCTCCGGGAGAGTGGCCTTTTCTGTCAGCCGCCAGACCAACCACGAGCCCACAGACATGAGCAATCGCACCATGATCATCTACTTTGACAATGTGAGTAAACTTTTAAATGATAGCCAACTGCTTTGCCGCTAACACTAACTTTAAGTCTCGTGCAGATATTTGTCCTCAAATCCTTGCTTGTTCTTGCACCAGATTTTAGTCAACGTGGGAACTCATTTTGACCAAGAAACAAGTGTCTTTCTGGCACCCAGAAGAGGCGTGTATAGCTTCAATTTCCATGTTGTAAAGGCCTACAACAGACAAACCATACAGGTAAAATAGATTAACTTGCTGTTTTATTATTTCTGATAACAGTGGACTAATTTGTGCACAAATAATCACTTTTATTTGTTATTTTTTTCAGGTCAGTTTAATGCTAAATGGCTGGCCAATGTTTTCAGCGTTTGCTGGTGACCAGGATGTGACCAGAGAAGCTGCCACCAATGCTGGCCTGGTAATCATGGAGAAGGGAGACAAGGCCTTCCTCAAACTGGAGAGGGGAAACCTGATGGGAGGATGGAAATATTCCACCTTCTCTGGGTTCCTGGTCTTCCCTTTGTGAGGAAGGTGGCGCGAGAACAGGTCGAATTGTCAAATGCTGTGAAAGGAGGCCAATGTGACAAAGTCGTAATACTATAAATTAAGATGATTTAATAACAAACTTATAATGTGCATGATCAGATGTGTTTTATTCCTAAAACCAAGATGAGGATTCTACAAAAAAATGTACATGTCAGATCAGTGGCTATAGGCAATGCCGACTTTGTGCTTGAATTTTATTTAAAATGCTGCCACTACGTTAATGCTGCCATTAACATTCTGTCTGTAGCTTCCAAACGTGCCCTTTAATCTGCTGTTGTGTGACACTCCTTCATATGCTAGTTTTCAGCAATTGTGTAGATATTTCTAATGACAAGTCTAAATAAAATTATGTAAAGTTGTCCCTACATGTTGCTGTTACACTGATTGTCAGACATCAAACACGAATGAATGCCATAATTCTTTTGATGGCCGCAGCAGCTGTTTGTAAATATAGCTCCCACCAGCAGAGTCACTATTGGCGTGCACCAAGCAGACCAGCATGAGGACCCGTGCAAACTAAGGCGAATAGCGGATACTCCTCGCAGGGCTGCAGACAGATGGAGACTTTGGCGAGTAGGCAGCCTCCTCTCTACAGGACTGCCATGGATAAATGTGGTGCCCTGTCACATACAGTCACTTATGCTTCCTTGCTTCACGATAACAATATCTCTGTCTTCTCTGAATCACTTTTTCTTTTTTGTGATTATAGGCTGGCACAGAAAAGTAAACACTGGTTTATTGTGTCTGTGGTGCCTTAAAAAGAACTCTTTATGGATATATTATCTATTAGATATTTGTTAGAATGAACCTGTGTCTTCTGCATGAAGTTTTAAAATCCCTTTTTCATTTGTAATACCAATCCGTTTTATGAAATATAAATTAAGAAGATTGAAAGGTAAATGTGTTGCATTAAGTTATGAGCGTCACTATTTCTGTGATCTTGAAATACTTACCCTTTTTATAGATCACATAAGATAAAAAAAATAACTTTTTAATAATAAACTAATTAAACTAACTAACTAAATAATAAACTAATTAGGAAGATTTTATCTCAATCTTCCTAATTAATAAAAACACACACACACACACACACACCAACATTCTGAAATTTCAATCCAAAACAGAAATATTAAATACCAACTTTGTTCAGCAGAGGGCGATAAATGCGAACAAACAAATGACCGGTGTGCGTCCACAAACCATCCTGTTGGTGACTTGAAAGCTTACCATATGTCAAATTGATTTTATTGATTAAAAACGACGTAAAATATCAATCAATATTAGCTGTGCGACCTGATAAACATCTTCACTGTAAACAAAACCGTATCGCGTAATAATTACAATTTTAAGCTTCAGTCAAGGTAATAAAACCTGGGAAAAAACGGCGTCTCACGCTTAAACACGCCTACGGTGCAATATGCTCAAGTGACTCTTTAACGTGGTGAAAACTGCGTCTTTTTTTCTTCAGTTTTGGTTCGATTTTCTGCTCTTTTCAGTATCAGCATCTGTGGCTGTAAAAACGGCAATATTGAGGAGGATGGACCGAGCTAGGCCGCATTTATTGTTCTATCAACCTAACGCGGTTCTCAACCCGCCTAGAAACGGTCCTACACAAGACGAACAGCTCGTCGAACCAATGAATGAGCCTCACACGGCCGGCCTTAGAGAAACTAAGCCAATCAGCGTCTCGGTGTATAGAAGGGGCACGCGTTCTACGCTTTCTCTAGCAAGAAGTTAGTTCCTGCTCTTCGCTGGCCGTTTCCTGTAATCGTACAGTGTTGTGAGACGGAGAAAGCCATGTGTGTCGATGCAAAGGTAAATTTAGCACACCGAAATTATTACTGTGGGAGTCAGGGCAGTGGGTGTGATGGGTATTTCAGGTATTCGTGCCGAAAAATAGCCGGAGAGCACCCGAAACAGTATTGCGGCCTAAGCCGTGTCTGAACGTTGTCGGGCAATGGTTATTGTGGCACGTTGCTTTGGTTTGGTCCGGTTTGTTGATGAGATTGAAGGAGTCCGGTAGGCTGAATGGTTGATAGTAACTGGCTGAGAAGTAAAGCAATGTTTCCAAACTCATAATAAACCGTCTTACAGTTTTAATATGCTTTTGGCGCCGCACACCCTTTTGTAATTGGCACATCTTGGTCGCGGTACAAGCTAATGCTAGCTGTCGGTTTTGTAAGAAAGACGGCAATATGATCAGAGGGGAAAGCATCGTACCTGTCCACTACCAGCACCTCCCTCGTCGGACTTCCTTACCAACTGTTCCCAGTCACTATTTCTTTATTGGATATATCGTTATTTGAACAGTAAAAGTATGTTTACTTAATAAAAGCCGTTAATATCGCACTTAATTGGCGTTCTCGACAAGGTTACCTGAAGTTGTATTCAGAAACAAATTTTACGTATTGGGAATTGGTGATGCGTGTATTGGTTAGATTTTATTATTTTTTTTTAAAATTATTATTCCGAGAAATTGTTTTTTTTTCATTTATCGTAATGGGTAACCTAATTTTTTATCTCCGCATACAACGTAGAGCCAGTTATATGTTCATATCGTAGTTGGTTGCGATTTACCTTTTTTTTTTGTCTTATCATAACTTGAAAAGCCATGGACGCAAGCAGCCCTCTGCCAAGCAGGTCATCTCCTCACATATTGTGATTTATACCTATAGTGTAATGTATATAGGCAATACAAGCTTGCATAACATAAAAGGTTACTTTAACATCAAAGCCATTGGTCTTTGGTTTCTCTTGACCCTTTGTTCTTCCTTTGATCTTCCTTTGACCCTTGAACTTTGGAAGATCAAAGTTCCTCCAGAATCCGGAACATCACTGAAAATATAGTTACCTTTTTCTTGGCCCTTTATCAACATTTGCTCAAAATTTCATTACAATCTGTTCCTAAGCTTTTGAGTTATTTTGCTACAAGACAGATAAATGCCAGCTGCCATGTAACCTTCTGCCTTGGTAGAGGTAGTTAGACTAATAGACGGTTGATGAGTATCAAATTTTAGTGCACATCATCAGTCAGAAACCACGTATAGTGTGTATATTTTTCCCCGTATTTAGATATGTCTCATCTTTCCATGTTAAGCTACTGGATATAGGCAGATTTTGAAACTGGTTTGTAGAATATAATCAAATGTGTCTGCCTACATCAATGTGTCTGTCAAAATCTGTTGCCAGTATTACAAAGCTGTTTCTTCTCTCTCCTCAGCTGTTTTCTTGAAAATTTTGAAAAACTGGACTGCAACTATTTAGCCTCCACATCGGACAGTTTTTAACATTTAGCCCGTCTCCCTGCGTGGAGTGGGCAAGATGGCGGACCCCATCATGGACCTCTTTGAGGACACTCCCTTGTTTAACCTGGATGCCCTACCTGATGATTCATTCACTCAGGGCTCCTCAGACCCCGTCGAGGAAGCGCTTAAACTGGCATTGGGCCAAGTAGACCCACCTACTGATTCTGAACTCACGGTCAACACGGGCCTTAATGACCCTGTAGTAGCTTCTGCCATCCCAGACCCTGTCCAAGTCCCTACCCAACAGCCAGTACCACTGATGACATCTCAGACTGTTTCCATAGCCTCAGCCCCTGCGCCTGCATCTGTCGATGGGCTACAACAGATCCAAGTCCAGACCTCCATACCTGTTGTCAGTAACACCAGCGTGGCCACCAGTAGCACTGTCCTGTTGAGCTCACCTCTGACTGTTTCCAGCCCTCCTGCCACCACTAGTGCAACAACACAGCTCACGCAGATAACTCAGCAGCTCACACCACAGCAGTTGGCTGCTATTACACAGCAGGCTGGTGGTAAAATTGTTATTCTCAAAGGTCCCCAGGGTCAGGCTCAAGTGCTTCAGACTGTATCAGGAGCCACGAGCCAGGCTGGTGGAAAGGTCATCCGTGTATTGTCTGGTACTCCTCTCAAACCTGGCATGTCTATACTGCAGGGGGGTACAGTTTTGAACCAGACAAGCCCAGGGCAAGCTCAAATCAAGGTGGGTACTACAGGGGTACAGAGGGTGCTGCAGTCTCCAAATGGGCCAGTAAAACAGGTGCTGCTGACCTCTGTACCACAACAGGCACAGGGCCAAGCAGTTCAGGTTCAGATTCCAGCCCAAGCAACAATTGATCAAGGACAGAACCAAGTACAAATCCAACCTCAGGGGCAAATCCAGGTCCAGCCCCAAGCCCAGGCAGCTCAGATCCAAGTTCAGGCTCCGGGCCAGGTACAACTACAGCCAGCCATGCAGGCCCAAACACCAGTAAGTGCACCGACTTCTAAAATGGGTATAAAAGTAAATTTTACCCTGGTAGTTTCCTAGTATCTTTCAATGCTTATTGTAGTCTTGTGCTTTGTTTTCTGTCAGACTCTTTCCTAAATATCATAATAGATGTCATTTTCTTTGTATTCATTTTAGGGTGGAGAAGCAAAACGCATCACGCTTGTTCTTCAGCCACCCTCACAGCCTGGCTCTGTAGCAGGCCAAGCTGGTACATTGCAGCAGCAGGTCACACAAATCCAGCAGGTCCAGTCTGGACAAGGAGGACAGCAGCAACAGGCCCCAGCTAAGCTAGTGTTGGGTCAGCTCCCCGGAGGTAAACTGGTGCTCCAGGGAAGCCAGTTAGCAGCTCTAACCCAGGCTCGGGCTGCAGGTCAGGCTGGAGGACAGCCCAAAGTCCTCACAATTCAGCTACAAGTGCAGCAACAGCCCAACCAACAAGGAGGGGTTAAGGTGAGAAAGAAGTTCAAATTTTGTAATTACCTGATTTTAAAATCATTTAAAGTTACGTGTTTTCACCCCAGTGTTTCCATATTTATTTAAATTGAGAAATCACTCTGAGAGGACTTGACCAGTCTTTTCTTTTACTCTCACAGTACCAGCTTGTCTCTGGAGCTGGAAATACTGGCAGTCCACAGGTGTTGCAGATCTCACAGGGCCAAGGAGGACAGAGAGTTGCAATACCCCTCAAAATGCTCCTACAACCACAGGTAAACCTTCAGATATACACAGATAATTGCTAATTATATGCTGTATAAATTGTCCCCTGCAAGTTTCTTTACACTTCACAACCTCTTTTGCACAGACAAGCTCAGCGTCCACAGCTGGTGGCACAGTTTCAGTGATGAAGGTCACCAACACTTCGGCTGCAGGCCCCTCTGCGACGACCACCCCTTCCTCTCAGACCATCCGTATAACCAAGGCCCCCCAAGGTGAGTCTGCGTCTGTGCGGCGAGTGGAGGTCCTCTGCAAGCAGGAAAAAGCTAACCGCATTGTGGCTGAAGCTATAGCACGAGCCAAAGCACGTGGTGAAAAGAACCTGCCCAGAGTCCTAAACCAGGACGAGCTTCCAAACACACAGAGCTCCCCAGAATCAGGGGGCACTTTAACCGTGGTGTCGGCTACAAAGAAAAAGTCCAGTGGTGGTGGTGGAGGAAGCAAGAAGAAAAGTCCTGTGTCTGGGGGTCCTACCCCTAAAACTGCAGGAGGGGCAAACAAACACAGCAAAATGAAGACACCTGGTGGGACAGCTGGAGTGGCTGGATGTGCAGTGATAAGTGGCAACAAGAGCAAATGCAAGACCAAGCCGAAGTAAGTGCAAGGCATCCCTCAACTTCTGGATGGTTGGAAATAATGCATTACATAATTTGTTCCTGTCAATTTGCCAAACATTTATTCTGGCTTTGTTTTTCTTCTCAACTTCCAGTACAATTACACTTGTGGGAGCAAAGAAAAGAAAGAGAAATGCTTCATCAGACCACTCTGATGGGGAGATCAGCCCTGCTTCACCTGCTCCACTAGATGATGAATTGATCATGGTACAAACACACACCCACATCAGATAAATGAGATCACTGCACTTTTAAATGTTTTTAAGTTATCAGTGGCCATAATAAATTTACATTTACATTGTGTTGCTCATAAAGCCAACCTTGACCAATTTTTTTTTTAATTTTTCTAGAAGAGACGTTCAAATCGTGTTGTGAAGAGGAAGAAGTACACCGAAGACCTGGACATTAAGATAACAGATGACGAGGACGAGCAAGAAGATGTGGATGTTATCACAACCTCAGCAGCAGTAGCTTCTATCAGTGGAGGAACAGCTGCACAGCTCAAACAGGAACTGGAGCTGGATGTTGACGGCCATCCTAGCATGCAGTTCTTTGTGGTGAGTGTTAATACAGAGGGATGGACTGAGAGTGAACAATGAAATAATTTATGTTTAAAGTTTGTTTCTTTGACTTGACTGAGCCAGGCGGATATGTAAATACAGCATTGAGAGTATGATTTGTTCACACAGGAAAACCCAAGTGAAGAAGATGCCGCCATTGTGGACAAAATTCTGGCCATGAGGGTAACCAAAAAGGAAGTACGTTCATACTCGCCTTTCTCTACTTCTTATTTATGATAATTTTAACTCTGAGAACTGCTAAAAACACATCCAACTAAACCTAAACCTTCTTTGACCCTTCAAGCTGTCCCCAGGCCAGTATGTCAACGCTGAGGAATTCTTTGTAAAATACAAGAACTAGTAAGTTTCATGATGTTGGTCTTGGAAAAAAAAAGACTTTTGGGCAAATTTGGCTTTATAAATCACCATTTGCTTAATGACAATTTCTTTCACGGAATATTCTAGATATTTCTGATATATAAGCAGCTAAGACTTTTAAGTAATTGTGCTAAATTAGGTTTTCAGATAAAGTAGTTTATGACTAATATTGCTGTATTTTACAGTATCAGTTGAAATCAAAGGATGAAGGCAATTAAGTTTCACTCTTTTTGTAGTTCATATTTACACTGTGAGTGGGCCAGTTTGGAGCAGTTGGAGAAGGATAAGCGGATCCATCAAAAGATCAAGAGGTTCAAGACCAAACATGCACAGATGAGCCGCCTCTTTCAGGAGGTGAGAGGAAACCCACTGTGGTTCAGCTGATGTGATGGGGCTTCTTTAACCAGAATCGTTGGTCTCTGATCATGTGGTACTTTGGCAGGATGAGGAGCCTTTTAACCCAGACTATGTAGAGGTGGATCGAATCCTGGACGTTTCCCACAGTGTGGACAAGGACAATGGCGAGGTGGGAAGGAAAAACCTTGTTAAGACATTCGTTTTACAAGAGAGTGTAGCTTTTCCATTCTTCATTTGTCTCATAATTTTTCCACAATTAGTAAGGTTATACTAATTAAATTCTTATTTTTCCCTTTTAGAATGTTATCTACTATTTAGTGAAGTGGTGCTCTCTGCCTTATGAAGATGCCACATGGGAACTGAATGAGGATGTGGATGAGGGCAAGGTTGAGGAGTTCAAAAAAATTCAAAACAGGCAACCTCGACTGAAGAGAACGGTAGGCAATTAGGGCATTTTAACTGAAGGTTGTGTTTGAGTTTTGCTTGTTATTCGCTTTCAGTCTTTTCCATATAAATAGCACCAGGAAAAGACAGATTTTTATTCTTCATGTTTCTATCATAAAGATGAAATATGACACTGGTGACTCTGCAGCATTGACTTTTGTTTCCACCAAGGCCAGGTCATTTGTGTTTTAAATCGATATTGTGGTGTATTTGATTTCCTTTACACTCTTCCAGCCGAGACCATCTCCCAGTTCATGGAAGAAGCTGGAGGAGTCTAGAGAATACAAGAACGGAAACACTCTCAGGGAGTACCAGCTGGAAGGAGTCAACTGGCTGTTGTTTAACTGGTACAACAGGTAACTATTGGCAAAGCTGAAGTCAATAGTGTGTGTGTGTGTGTATATATATATATATATATATTTTTTTTTTTCCTATAATATTCACTAATTAGCGGATTTTTTTTTTTTTTTTTTTTTTTTTTTTTAGGCAGAACTGTATCCTGGCAGATGAGATGGGTCTGGGTAAGACCATCCAGTCCATCACACTGCTCTCTGAGATATACGCTGCTGGTGTCCAAGGCCCTTTCCTTGTTATCGCTCCCCTTTCCACCATCACAAACTGGGAGAGGGAATTCTCCACCTGGACCAACATGAATGCCATTGTCTATCACGGCAGCTTGGCCAGTCGACAGATGATCCAGCAGTATGAGATGTACTGCAAGGATGAAAAGGTGGATTGATAAACGATGACTGTTGATGATGAACTTTACTGTATGAGATACACATGTAATAACGATTTTTCTTGTCTCTGCAGGATCACTTGATCCCTGGAGCATACAAGTTTGACGCCTTGATCACAACCTTTGAGATGATATTGTCTGACTGCCCAGAGCTGAGAGAGATCTCCTGGCGCTGTGTTATCATTGATGAAGCTCATCGCCTTAAAAATCGTAACTGCAAGCTTTTGGACAGTTTGAAGATGATGGAGCTGGTAAGTCAACCTAAAATACAAGTGAAATGTTTTTTTCCCAAAGAACCTAATGCCTAGTATGAAACCAGAAGCGTATTGATATTTAATTTGCAAAGATTTCAGTATCGCAGTTGATGTTTTTATCATTAGTTAAACAATGTTTTCTTTTTCTGCGTGGTCCACCCTGTGCTCACCCCTTGACCCCCCTCCCCACTCTCTACCCATATTCAATTATGTTCTGTTATTTCTCACAGGAACACAAGGTGTTGTTGACCGGTACTCCTCTTCAGAACACTGTGGAGGAACTCTTCAGTCTGCTTCATTTCCTGGAGCCAGCTCAGTTTCCTTCAGAGACTGAATTCCTCAGAGAATTTGGAGACCTCAAAACAGAGGAGCAGGTATGAAATAAAAACATATTTATTGACATTGAAGTCAACAGTATTTATGATAAAGTTGTGTATGAAACATTTACCATTGACAGTGTCACTGTATGCAATAATTATTCCACATAGATATTTTATTCTCGTACATCTGAGTTGGGATAAATTAAATTCTTTTGTGAAGATAAAGTTAACTTTGAACTTGGTGGTTACTGAATTAATAGACCCACTGTTAGTTACATCTGCTTCTGAATGACTTGTGGTATCTCTAAGCTACACAACCCAATAGGTTTGTGCTGATGATATCTTACAAACCACCACATTATCTATTATTCTGTATTTTATGTTCCTGAGCGTTCTCTACTTTTGTCTCCATAGGTCCAGAAGCTGCAATCCATCTTAAAACCAATGATGTTACGAAGGCTTAAAGAGGATGTTGAGAAGAACTTGGCACCTAAGCAGGAGACCATCATTGAGGTTTGTGTCAATGACGCACATTTATTGGTAGATCTGATGGACAAAGACGTTGAACTCACTAAATATTTGACTGTGTTTACTCTCAGGTTGAGCTGACAGATGTCCAGAAGAAGTACTACCGGGCAATTCTGGAGAGAAATTTTAGCTTTCTCAGCTTGGGGGCAAATAGTAATAGTAATGTGCCCAACCTGCTCAACACGATGATGGAGCTTCGCAAGTGCTGCAACCACCCCTACCTCATCAATGGTATGAGATCAGCATAAAGTCATAGACTTGTAAAAACAGATGTTGATACGTTTAAATGTGTCCTCTGTAAACCAAACCTAGTGCCAGTCTTTGCTCTGAATGCCCAGGTGCTGAGGAGAAGATAGTAGCAGAGCTGAGGGAGGTTTATGACCCATCGGCTCCAGACTTCCACTTGCAGGCCCTGATTAGGTCAGCCGGTAAGCTGGTGCTGCTGGACAAGCTGCTACCGCGCCTCAAGGCTGGTGGCCACAAAGTGCTCATCTTCTCCCAGATGGTTCGCTGCTTAGACATACTGGAGGACTACCTCATCAACAAGAGGTGAGAAAGCCAATATGTACTCTAGATACTGATGACTTGTTTGTCCTAGCATGAGGATGTACATCTAAGGTTTGGTCTTTTTTGTCATTTTATTTCAAAGATACCTGTATGAGAGAATTGATGGCAGAGTTCGTGGGAATTTACGGCAAGCTGCCATCGATCGCTTCAGCAAGCCTGATTCGGACCGATTTGTCTTCCTGCTGTGTACCCGAGCTGGTGGCCTGGGTATTAACCTCACTGCTGCTGATACTTGTGTTATCTTTGACTCTGACTGGAACCCTCAGAATGACCTGCAGGTACAGGCTAATGATGCTACGTGTCGATTTAGTTTATATTTGTATGTATATTAACTTTAAATTCTTGTACTAGGCTCAAGCACGGTGTCATCGCATTGGCCAGTCTAAGGCTGTCAAAGTGTACCGACTGATTACTCGGAACTCTTACGAGAGGGAGATGCTAGATAAAGCCAGTCTGAAACTTGGCCTGGACCGCGCTGTACTGCAGAGCATGAGTGGCAACAAAGACAGCAATGTGAATGGGGTACGAACCTACTGAAACTATCAAGTACTGCCATTTTTTGTATCTTGTTCATTTAAAAAATGTTGAATTTTTTTTTTTTCCATCCCCTTTAATAGATCCAGCAGTTCTCCAAGAAAGAGATTGAGGATCTGCTGAGGAAAGGTGCCTATGCCGCCATTATGGATGAGAATGACGAAGGCAGTCGCTTCTGTGAAGAGGACATCGATCAGATCCTACAGCGAAGAGCCACCACCATCACTATTGAGAGCGAGGGCAAAGGCTCCACTTTCTCCAAGGCCAGCTTTGTGGCCTCTGAGAACCGCACCGATATCGCTCTCGATGATCCAGAATTCTGGCAAAAGTGGGCCAAGAAAGCTGACATAGATGTGGACTCCATGAACAGAAAGGTATGTGAAAGACTTTAAACCTAATTTGTATGCCCCTTTGATACCTAGAGTAAGATGTTGGTTTACCTCTCCCAACAGAACACCCTCGTTATTGACACTCCCAGAGTTCGCAAGCAAACTCGCCAGTACTCCAGTTTACGAGGTGAAGGTGGAGAGCTGTCTGATCTGGACAGTGATGATGAGTATCCACCTGCCAATTCCAGACAGTCCCGCGCCTCCCGACGTGCCGACCGCCACAGCGGCGGGGGTTATGGACGCACTGACTGTTTCAGGGTTGAGAAACACTTGCTCGTCTATGGGTGAATAGTTTTGGTGCATTCATGTGACTTTATTCTGTTACGTTAATTTTTCCAAAATGTCATTTTATGGATTTGGATATACTCTTGGCCCTCGTTTTAAATCTTTTTTGTTCCCCCAGGTGGGGTCGATGGAGGGACATCTTGTCCCATGCCCGATGTAAGCGCCGGTTGAGCGAACGTGACGTGGAGACGATCTGCCGAGTCATCTTGGTTTTTTGCCTTCTTCACTATCGCGGAGATGAGAACATCAAGAGTTTCATCTGGGAGCTCATCACACCACCTGAGAATGGCCGGGAACCCCAAACCTTACTCAACCATTCTGGTAGGACTCGTTATGCGATGTTTAATAATTGCATCTTTCCAGGCCATTCCATGCTTTAATCGTGACGATTTTTTTCATAATATGATTCCAGGCTTGTCTATTCCTGTTCCAAGAGGCCGGAAGGGGAAAAGGGTCAAAGCCCAGAGTACATTTGACGTGCAGAAGGTGGAGTGGATCCGCAAGTACAACCCTGACACCCTGCTTCTGGATGACAGCTACCGCAAACACCTCAAGCACCAGTGCAACAAGTCAGAGAACCACTTCCATCATATTTTTCTAATTACGTGTTCAGACATTAAAATCTTCTCTCTCTCTGACTGTAGAGTGTTGCTGAGGGTGCGTATGCTTTACTACCTGAAGCAGGAGGTGATTGGCGAACATGCTGACTCTATCCTGAAGGGTGCTGACATCAGGTATCTAATAGTGTTTTCTCTAATCCAAAAGAAGACTCAGCCTAACCAGGCCAATGAACTACTGGGAGATCTTAGACTTATATTTCCATGCAATTTACTCAGGGATGTTGATATCTGGATGCCTGACATGGAACAGCAAGAGGTACCTGCAGTATGGTGGGATGGGGAAGCAGACCGCTCACTCCTTGCTGGTGTTTTCAAACATGGTATTTTAAATTTCTACCTCACTAAAATGAGTGTATCAGGTAGTTGCATTTATTGGACTCTTTCAGATGTTTGTCAACCGGTCAAACTTATCTGTTACCAGGTTATGAGATGTACACCACTATGCGTGCGGATTCCTGCCTCTGCTTTCTGGAGAGAGTTGGTCGACCAGATGACAAGGCCATCGATGCAGAGCAGCATACTGGTGATGCAGAGTTAGGAGACGAGTGAGTTTTCCCTCATTAACAGGGCTATAACACTGTCGGGTTCGTCCCATTACCTTAATAATGTGCTTCAACTTAAATGATCCTTGTTGAATTTTGTGCCAAGATGTTCTTTTTATGTGCTCAGTGGTTGGTTTGTTTGTATTGTGCAGTGCTGAATATGATAAATACTCAGAAGACCCAGAGTTCAAACCTGCAACAAGACACTCCAAAGACATTTTTGAGGAGGTAAGAATCTAAGCTGTTATACTGAAATGAGTGTGTACTCAGGGTGAAAACCTGAGTGAGTGTTTTTTAGAACTAAGCAATAAGGTCTTTTTTCTGTAGTCGGACTCCATGAACGTAGAAGAAGAGATTTCTGTAGAAGACAAGGTCAAACAGCCGCTCACAGAAAGCGCAGCCAGTCAAAGCGGCGTGTGCGAGTGGCCCTCCAGCTCTTCACTCACAGCACGGTTGAGGCGCCTGATCACGGCTTACCAGCGAAGTTACAGGCAGGAGCAGCTGAAGATCGAAGCGGAGGCAAAGGGCGACCGAAGGCGCAGGAGGTGCGAACAGGCCAGCAAGCTGAAGGAGATTGCGCGACAAGAGCGGCAACAAAGGTAAGTGGAACTATAACATTCAGCGTTACACACTGTTGTCTTGCTGAAGTGTTTCCAGCAATAGTTGTTGTGTTCTAACTTTTCTTTGTATCCTGAATAATTCTCAGGTGGACACGTAGAGAAGAATGCGACTTTTACCGAGTAGTTTCCACTTTTGGCGTGGAAACGATAAAAAAGGAGCCCGACACTCTTGAGGGAGGGCAGCCAGAGTTTGATTGGAATCGCTTCCGTACCTTTGCCCGTCTGGATAAAAAGACAGATGAAAGCCTGAGTCGATACTTCCGCTCTTTTGTTGCCATGTGCCGGAGAGTTTGTCACCTACGACCTGGCCGGGAAGGTACGCCTGCTGCACGTTATCAGATTCTGTTAAAGTTCTGGGTGTTTTTTCAGACAGCCATTAAAAGTGTTCTTTCATCTGATCAATCACTTAAGAATGTTTATATTTCTCTCTTCAGATCCATCAGAGCTTTCACAGACTGTGGCCCCTATTACCGAGGAGCGTGCGTCACGTACACTTTACCGTATTAGCCTCCTGCGTCGCCTCCGTGAGCGAGTTCTGCCCCACCCGTCCCTCGAAGAGCGTCTGCTGTTAGCTCCACACAGCTCTGAGCTGCCGACGTGGTGGAAGCTACCAGATCACGATCGTCAGCTGATGCTGGGTGCCGCACTGCACGGTGTCAGCCGAACCGAGCTTTCAATCTTCTCGGACCCGCAGTTTACCTTCAGTCAGGCTCGGGATGAGTTTATCCAGAACCAGCAGGCCCCACCGCCTCCACCTCCGGCTGTGTCTCTCATCCAGCCAAAGACTGAGGACATCCCTAGCATGAATGCTGAGGGGACTGAAGAGGAATCGCGATTGCTTGCAGGCACTCAGACCTTGGTTGACCTGCCAGATACACCTTTGAGCCACCGTGATGGCAAGGCAGCTGTGCAGGAATGGAGCATGAAGAGGAGCAAAGTGAGGGTTGAGAAAACTGGAGAAGGAACAAAAATTGAGGGAGGTTCTGATTCTGACTCCGAGTCTGGGTCCTCATCATCTGAGCGATCGGGCAGCTCTGATGAAAGTGGAGACAGTGAGGAAGAGGTGGAAGGAGGTAAATTGTCAGCTGCAGAAAAACGATTTGACTCCTGGAAAAATGAACTCCACAAATTAATTTTTTTTTTTTTGTGTGTTTCATGGATGTAGATAATGGTTTAATTCCCATGATGCCATCTCAGGATGGGATTCCTCCTCCTGATCCTTTAAGACTGGATTGGCCCAAGGTAATTAAGTGCCTCTTATTTGGTGTATGTTCATGTTTGACATATTTTTCCAAAGAATAAACCTTATGTGGGGACTCCCTCTTTACTTCAGGACCGGGTGTTGATCAACCGCCTGGACAGTTTGTGCACACTGGTGGTGAGTGGACAGTGGCCCTCGGGGCGCCGCTACGTGTCCGAGGCTCAGCTCAACTCCAGCTCAGAATTCACAGGAGATGAGATGGCCTATGCTCGGATGATCCGTAAACCCATGGGCATGCCTGGAGGCCCTGGGGCTGATGGAGAAGATGGAGAGTTCACTGTCAAACTCTTGAAGGTGCTATTATTGCCAACACTGATAGATGCTGCTAAGGTTTTTAGCTTAGGCGTAAAACTGAAATTGTTGTTACCTTGACAGGAGGAAGGGCTGAAGCTCACCTTCTCCAAACAGGCACTGATGCCTAATGGGTCTTCAGGAGAAAGCAGTCGCAAGAAGCACAAGGATCATGAGGTATGTGACGGGGTTTCTCTCAGGTCAAAATTCAGAACAAAGCTTAATTTTTTTTTTTCCTTCAGTTATCTTATCCTGATGGACTCCATGATTCTCTGGAGCGCACCCCACGACGTAGAGACCCTCCTACGTGGTTGAAAGAAAATCCAGATTATGAGGTAGAGGGGGACATGCTGGAGGTACGTTAAAATCTTCAGTTGTTAATGATTGATAAGGAAACAAAGTTTATCATCCATTTCAACCATTTTTCTTCCTCAGCTTCTTGTGAACAGGAGCAAGAGGAAGAGGAGGAGGAGGGCAGATAAAGCCCTCACTGGCACAGAGAAGGTCAAAATCATTAACATGAGGACAGGAAAGAAGGTGAAGCACACTGAATATGTTCTACTCTTATAATTAGTTTGATTGAATTGTATTTGACTGACAGAAAAGTTTTTGCTTTGTAGGTTGGAGCTGCTTTTTCTCCGATGCTCCAAGACTTGAGGGAATATCTGGAAGAGAATCCTGATAATGCTGTAGCACCCGACTGGTCTGAGACGGTTCAGAATTCGGTATGTACAGAATTAACATTGCCCTTTAGCAATTGTATCTTGCTGATGTCTAGAAAATCAGATTTTATTATTTAAAGTCCGAAAATGTCTTTAGAATACAAAAACAATCATAATTTAACATTTTCTCACAGGGCTTCCTGCCTGAGACTTTCTTCCACCGACTGCTTACTGAGCACACGGAGATCCCGAAGAAAAGCAAACGCCGTCACCACCACCACCATCATCACCATCACCACACTCCGGATCCCACCCCCGAAGACCCGAGCTTGGATGGAGTCGAGGAGGAGACTTTGGTCTCCGATGGAGCCTACATGATGGATGAGGAGGACCTGGAGGCCTCCCATCACTTCCTTACCAGTCCTGACTTTGACGTTAAAATGGAAGGTGGTGACAGCCTTTCCCAAGGTGACTACGACAGCTCGGATCAAGAGGCGCTTTTGGAAGATGTCATCCTCGCACCGAAGGACTCTGACTCTTCGTCCAGCTCGGAGGATTGACTCAACCCCACACTTTAAACACGTTTGACTCTGTCCTCTTCTCAACAATTATGTTATTCATTTATTTTACCATAATCTGTATCAAATTATGGATTGTTTTTGTTGCTACTTTTATTCATTTGTTTTATATAGGGATATTTTTTGATGAAAGGAGCTGGTTTGCACCCATGTTTTCATTTTCATTATCTCAGTTGCGTTCCATGATTGTGACCCAAATCCTCCTCTTACCTCTGACAAATTGGCATAAAGCTAAGCTTTCTTACTTCATGACTTGTCATTTCCTCTTCTCCCTCGTATCCCATTCCTCCCATTACATTCCGGAAAAGACCAAAAGGGGACTTCTGCTGTACAGATAACATTTTCTTATCCGAGAACCTCAGTGCTGGACCTCTAAGGCTACACTAAACTGGAAGTGTACTGAGCTCAGCCTGGATCCAGTTGATGAAATACCTTGAATTTCTTTGGTAATATCGTCTCTGTCCAGATTAGTCCATGAACTCTAGAGGATCCAGTGTTTGGATGTACTGTTAGTGTTTTCACTCATTGGGGTGGTATGGGGCTGAGAGGGAGGGAAATGGTGTATTCGTTACTGAAGCAGTTCTAAGAGGATGGGTGTATTGTACAATGTAGAGCTGGTTAATTGTGTACCATGAGATGATGGCGATGAGGTATTCTTGTTTTATGATCTATCTGTGAAATGAATAACAGCGATCTACAGTCAAAGAAGTTTTTGTGTATCAGTGTGATTTTTTTTTTTTAAGCCATGCAGAAGCAATAAGGAGGTTTGCTGTTTGTATAAGAGATTGTTTATGTCAATTTCTTTTCAAGAAGTTAAATTAAAACTGGTAATATTGCATAGGCTCTTAAATAGGCCCTGGAGTAATGTTCATATATTAATTGTTTGAGACCTATAAAACTGATCCAAACTGGGGAAATATGTAGCTGTATAAGATATTGAGGCCAAAAACAAAAATTCCCGAGTTACTCTGAAGCGTTTATCTGGAAGTCTTAATGTACTTGATAATTGTAATCATGCCACTGAGTCAGGTCATTCACAAAAGAAGCTGAAAGGATTAAAGTTTCAATATTCTAGCTCATATATGGTTGCTGATATGGACACTAAAGTCAACAAAGGTTTGGTATTTAAATATTTTTACAAAAGCTGCGAGTCCACAAACAGCAATTACCTCCGCTTCCGTTTTTTTTTTTTTAACGGGACTGTGAGGATCCGTTTTATGTACGCCGTAATCTGATTGGCCTGTTGGCTGGTGACGTTGGCGACCGCTTAGTGGACGTCTTGATTAGCCAATCCGATGACGGCGTTCCTTAACGCTGCTAAAAATATCGTTTCCGGTTCCGACGGACACCGGATGCGGTGTAATTGTAGGCGGGTCTTGTGCTCATCCTGGGGAAAATATTGTTGCGAAACACAACATGGCGTCAGCCTTTGAATTGAATAGTGATAGGTCTCCAGTAAGTGCAGACGGAAATCTTTGAAGAAAAGTATTATATTGTGGTTATCATAGCCCCCAAATCCTTCCCCTTTTGCCAATTTCTGCTTAATTTTTTCCATAATATTATTTAGCCTAAAATCTCCACGAGCCCAATGGTCTGCTAACATCTATTAGCCTTTGTTAATGTTTAGAGGTCTGGAAATGAAGTTTGTATTTAGCAGAATTTAACCTACGTGTACAAATTGGCTTGGCATACCTTTCGCCAAAATGGATCTTAACTTTTATTCTGAACTATCCGCTGGTTCCCCCTCAAATGTGGACTCGGAGTATTTGAATGGCCAAGCTTACGGCGGCTACTCGGAGGAAAATAAGGTAACGTTAAACATTCGGTTATCAATAATTACAATAAACTAACGTAAAATATCGTTCCTTGGTTTTTAACAAGCCTTTTCAGTTTTCAGAGGGCAACGACAGTTATCTCAGCATCAGCGGACAGGGCCACCATCCGTTCTTGTCCGCTGCGGTGAGTAGCTTCAGACAACAGCAGCGTTTACTCAGTTTAATACACGTTACTTCCTTTGTTGCTAAGTAGTTATTCTATTTCTTTCCTTAACCTCTGACAGACTTTCCATACCCCCAGTCTCGGGGACGAGGATTTTGAGATCCCACCTATCTCTCTCGATCCCGACCACGCTCTGAACATCAGTGATTCGGTCTCGCACTTTGAGCTGACCGATGGTTCAGATGGCCCCTCAGGCCCCAGGAGCCTCGGTAGCGATCTGGTGGTCCAGGCTAACGACCCTTCCTTTGCTTCCACGTTTGTAAACTCTGGTTCTCAAGGCCTGGAGCAGATTAACCTTGGGACGATGGGTCAAGCTGTGGGGGGAGCACTTATGAGCTCTTCTGCATTGGTGAGTCAGGGTCCCTCACACAAAAAATCCTTATTTATGTACTTAAATGTTAGTTGTTCAGTTTATCCTAATTGATTTGTTATTGTGTCCCGATCTCTCTACAGGAACTGGGGAATTCTGGGGGTTCACACTTCAGCAATTCTTCCCTCACAACAGTTGATGTCCATCTTGGTGATATTGGTCATGGGCTTTTGGAGAGCAGTCACCTGTCGACCATTAACCAATCTGAGCTGGTATTAGGACTTGGGACTGAAAACATTAGGCACCATTCAGGTACCACTGAGCAACCTCTGTCTGCAACACCATCACCTGCTAATTCACTGCAGGATGAGGAAATGGATGACTTTAAGGTGAGGGTGGCCAGGATTACATTGCACGCTTGCATCACCAATCCCACGCTTACTTACATGTCTTCTTTCATTTTTCCTTGTCTTTTCCAGAGGAGTGTGCTTGTAGACACCCCCGTGTCACTGTCTTCATCTGCTGCACCTTCATACATGACTTCCCAGTCTGTTCCTACATCGTCTGTGTCCCCATCAACAGCCAAGAGAGGTGGAGCGAAGCAAACCACACCGCTCTCTGTACCTGGGATGGCGGGCAACAAGAAGGGAAGGAGGAAGAAAGACCCCAATGAACCACAGAAACCTGTTTCAGCATATGCCCTTTTCTTCAGGGACACCCAAGCAGCAATTAAAGGTCAGAACCCCAGTGCCTCTTTTGGGGAGGTGTCAAAGATTGTGGCATCCATGTGGGACAGCCTGGCTGAAGAACAGAAACAGGTATTGGTACAACCGTGTTATAGTTTTAGTTTTAGCTTAAATCCATTTACAATTTCGATGTCTGTGTAGATTTCCCATCAGCGTTGGTTTGTTTCATTCAGGTATATAAAAGAAAGACAGAAGCAGCCAAGAAAGAATATCTGAAAGCACTGGCGGCATATAAAGCTAATCAGCTCTCACAGGTGAGGTCAATCATCAGAAGGAAAACCAGTCGGCTGTAGACATGCATCAAGTTTTCTGTTTTTAATCCATTTTCACCTCAGCCAATCACAGAAGAGATGGAGACTGCTCCCTCATCACCTGCGCAGATGCCCAACCCCACATCTGCTCAACAAGCCCCCCGTGCTTCTGACATCCTGGAAGACAACCCCATTACCAGTCCTTGTGGCTCCAGCATCATCCTAAATGTCCCAGAGTTAAAAACTCATTTCTACCCAGGAGCAGACAAAGGCATCGCAGCAGCAGCAGCAGCAGCTCCTCCAGCCAAGATCACCAAGATCATCATCCCCAAACATGTGCTGCAGGCCGGGGGTCAGCTCGTGACCGTGTTGCCAGGAGGGGTCGGCACTTTTCAGCCCACGCTGATAGTGTCCGGCGCCCCTCGTCAGCCGCCTCCCTTGCAGCAGATGCAAAGCGCGCCGCCTCCGCCGCGGCTACAGCAGATGGCACCGACACCACCGCCGCTGCAGGCCAAGCCCCGTGAGGGAAGTGCTGCTTCAGTTCTCCCAGTGTCCTTACTGGCTGCTTCTCCACCTCCGCTCCAGATAAAAATAGTGCCTGCATCCATACAGGACAGAGACTCTCTGCCGATTATTGTCCCCGATACAGATGTGCTGCTTTCCACCACCACATCTGCCCGGCCTGTGCCTGCTTATTCAGCACAGGGGTTGAATTCTGCTGCCACATCTGGCCGTGTGGATGAAGTTACACGTGTGCTCCCTTCAGAAGAGGTAAATGTTAAGTGATTATACTCGTTGAAAGTGTGAGGCTGCGTCTTTGTTGAGTGTTGATGCAAAGGTGATTAAGGTTGTGTTCCTCCGTACCAAAAAGACATTGTCATCAAATAAACAATGGTTGAAACAAATGAACGAGCAGAAACCCGGATTAATGCCTTTCTCCTCTCGTTTTTCAGGTGGAGATGGAAGTGAACAGCTCCAGCGACACCACACCTGTGATGAGCATATGTGTGAGAGCAGGTTGTAACAACCCGGCCATCGAGAGCAAAGAATGGGATAAAGAATACTGCAGTAATGAGTGTGTGGCCACACACTGCAGGTGTGGAATGCTTTACACTTGCATGCTTTTCTTCCCCAAGAAGATGCTTATCTTGGGCTCTATTTGTGTCTTTCAGAGACGTGTTCGAGGCGTGGTGCTCCATCAGGAATCAGACGATGGGAACGGTGAAATAAAAAGCTGCAGCACACTTGAAATGACAGATGCGGAACTGGAATAGTGCAGTAAAAGTGGATTTAATTCATTTTGTTGTTCATGACAGTTCATGACAGGTGCTATTAAAGTCATTAAACTAGTACTGCGGTAATATAATCCAGTTGCTGGTACATTATAGTGTAGAATTACAGGTCAGACATTAGAAAAGATAAAAGGCAGTTAGCAGAAAGATCAGTGTAAATTATTTAAGATGAATGAATTGCACATCCACTGTCTGCAATAGTTTAAACTGTTAATTAGCACACACCCCTGGCAGATCGAAACGAAGGCAGCGGTAGGCAAATCCCCTCTTTTTCTGTAATCCATCCATCTTTGCAGGTTCTTCCTGTAATCGAGGCCTTTATTCAATCATTAAGCGTATTTATGCCTAGTACAATGATAATATGACCTTCATATTCCAAAGGAAGTAGGCAGAGGTGGGTCATCGTCAAAAACAAGGTCAAATTTTGAAGTTGATTGATTGTCTTTGCTTTAGCTGACAGTCTGCTGTTGTTTTTCCAGTGTGCTTCAGTGATTATGTTTGAGTTACAGGCCAGTTTACACTTGCTTCACTGCATCCAGAAAAATGCTTGTCTACTTTGACTCTGTACTGTGGCCTTATAGGTTTTATATCGAACGATAATTTTGTAAACTATTTCCGGACCGTTGGCGCAGCAGTGTTCATAATAAATCGGTAGAAATGCTCAGTTCGTGTTTTTTTTTTTTTTTTGTTTGTTTGTTTTTCAAGAAGCAAGATTTGTTAGCGGAGCACAAGATGTCGAAAGACCCAAATAGATGTTCACCAAGCTTTCACAATGGAGGCGATGCTGGGTGGATCTATCCGATAGAGCCCAAAACCCAGGCACACCGGCTGAGTCAGTTTAGCCCGGAATTCATGCAGCCGTGTCATTGTGGAGTCAGTCGAAGCGAATGTGATGTTCCCCTTCTCAATGTCCACCATCACTGCTACGCGGTTGCTCTCCAACGTTGCAGAGATGGCTGTTTTCTTTCCATCGTGGTAGGCGACCAGTTTACCTCTGCCATTGTGTGTGAGGCTCCAGGAGTGTGGGTTGTTTCCGAAGGCGCTCCTGGATTTGTGCTCGTGTTGAATGCTCCTGAATGATACAGCAATGTCCCAGTATCCCTCAACTTCCACCTCCCAGACGTGGGCACCAGTGCGAAAGCAGTGGGCGGAGAGGACCTGAGGGGCTTCATCGAAGCGGGTCAGAATGCTGGGATATCCCATCCTGGTTTTAACTTTCTTTGCTGTGCGGAGGTCATTGGAAATTTTGATGTAATCATTGGCAGTGTCCAAGTCCAGCATTAGAACTCCTGTAGATAAGTAATGTATTTATGACAGATTTTATAAAAGAATTAATAACCTGGAATATAATTAAAATCGGTTCCTCGTATGGCCACTAGATGGAGCCAGAATAACGTTTTCTGATACTATTCTGTTAACTAAATTGTTTAAAGGTTTTTTATTCCCACACCATGAACTGTAAAATCTGCTTCAATAATGACAAGAATATTTGGTTAACAGATTTTTCTCAGTAAAGTTTGCGACCTGAAGTGTCACATCATGTCCAAGCAATTACTAGAATGGCTGGGAGCGTCATCCAGTGCTCGATGACTTTGAAAGTAAATTAAACTTTCTATTCTAACCCACATTTTCAGGAAATCTTGTCATACCTTCATCTTTTGTCACTGGTGGAAAGTAGCTGTTTACTGGATGATCAACCAACCGTTCTGTGAAAGAGGTAAGAGTTGAATGAGTTATTTCCCCACTAGTTATCCTTTTCTCACAATACCTTTTTATTAACCGCAAAAATATAAAAGTGGCAGTACAATGAATTTCCCTAGTTCTGTAAAAATGCCCCTTTGCTCAGCAGTCAGCATTTTTGAATCACGTGTTGCTGAATATTCTCTTTTTTTGGGCCTGTTTGCAGATGTGGAACTGTCTCACCTGCCATGGTGGCATAAACGTAGTGGATTCGATTCTGCTGATCCTTCTGTGCCTCCGTCAGTGCCTGGTTTTCCACAGAGCAGTTATAGGCTGGTTGAGAAGGAAGAGGCGTGAGCTGGTGGAGGTAAAGTGGACGTTTCCTGCTCTGTTTTCTTACCATAAATGAGAAGCATTAGGAACAGGCAGAACAGAACAATGGTGATGCTGTTGGCAGGGGACTCAGGCGGGTACGCATTCTGTTTCCTTGTCTCCTTCTGGAAATATATAACAGCATCTGAAACATAGCTCAGCTCCAACAGTCCGTCTCCACGTGATGAAGGAAAAGCAGAAATTGTCATTCCAATCAGATTCCGTTGAGATAATCTGTGATCCCTTCATTTTCTGTTAACTGTGGCTTATTCCTAATCTGGGGAAGCTCAGTTGTCTTCCTGGTCAGGTCATCACACACATTCACTCGCACCTTGACTCCAGTTTACCTCATGTTTGTTTTTGGACTGTGGGAGGAAACTGGACTTCCTGAAGGAAACCCCACAAAGATGTGAAGAACGTACAAACTATAAGTGGATCCGAACCCAGAACCTTCTTGCTATGAGCTGCATACTTCACTTTGGATGTCCTCTCGCAGTGTTTTGATTGACTCGTTGGATTCTCTCACTTGATTCTTCATCATTTCAAATCTCAGGTCTACGCGTTGCAGGTGTTCCTGTCGAGTACACACACACACACACACACACACAGATTTATACTCACTATTAAACACAAAAAAATGCCACTCCTGTTGGAATAGCCCCATTTGGAATGTTGTCAGCATTTCATGGAAATTTAAGAGGGGATTTTTCAGCGTGAAGCAACTATAAGGTGACTCGAAGTTAACGTCACACTCAGAGTCCCGGACCAGAAAATCCAGTTTCATCTGTTACAGGAATAGTTTGTTTCCTCCACCACCAGCCTTCAAATCGAAACTGATATCCAAACTGACATATTTTAATGAGGATTCCAAGCTCAGGAACGGGCAAAAACTTACCGACAGCCGAGCCTGGATGATCAAAGAGACCATCTTATTCACCATATTCTGCTGCTTGCTCTCCATTGTGCACAGGTTGCAGACGTAGCTCCTGGATTCCTTGCAGTATTGCCTCGCCACCTCGTCCCTGTGCACGGGACATTTCTTCTTCACGATCTCCAACAGGGGTTTCACCAGCGGGTGATCCGCGAACGCCGGTCGCTCCAAGTGGGCCTTGACGTGCTCGTTACAGAGTGAAACTTCACATTTCATGCACGTTTTCACTGCCAGGTTTTCTTTATCTGGGCAGCAGTCGCAGTACACATTTTTGTCGGGTCCACCCTGATGCAAATGAAATGACAGTTTTAAGCTGTAGTATTAGACTTTTATTCTTACATGTTAAATTCAAAGAGGCCTGCCTTCCTCCTCCTGAGCTCCCGGTATTCTTCTGCGACACTGGTCAGTGTGTAGCTCTTGCTGATTTCAACAAGTGGTCCAAAGTGTTGCCTGCAGTTCGGGCAGCGGAAGGGAGTGGTCCTGGAGTGATCTCTCAGCTTTACCACGCAGCTCAGGCACATGCTGTGGCCGCAGGGCAGCTGCCGAGGATCCTCAAAGATCTCCTGGCACACACAACACGTCAGCGTCTCCTCCAGCTTCCTCTCCATAACATCCATGCTGGTCTTCGGTGTCAATCAGCCGCCAGCTCAGGAAAACCAGCTAAATCAGCGACTAACCCTAACCCAAATGAAAGCAGACGAGAAAACCTCGGTGTTCCTCGTCTGCTGGAGACACTCTGATGAGAGCGAAAGCATTTTCAGGCCTTTTGAACCTCCTGCTGAGGGGCGGGGCATTGGTAACATTTTATGGTTTGTTGTGTTAAATAATGGACTTTGATAAAGTAAAACCCAACCAGGTGCTTTCTTCATTTACAATTTAAGAAAAACTATTATGGTTTATTACAACACTGGGCATGTAACGACTGCTTATTAACTGACCTATAAGTCAGCTGTAGTCACGCTGTTGAAAGAAAGCATCATCTAAATTTTATTGTGTTGGAAAAAAAATATATAGGTGAAATTAAAACAGGGTGACTCTAACTACTGTAGCGGACAGCTTTAGACTGGTAGAAAAGGAAAAACGTCACATTCAGGAATACAAATAATGTGAACAACACAAGAAATTGTATTAAATCAGTGCAGGAAAAAAAAGATTAAACTCCCAGTGTAACACAATATAAAAGCTTCAGTTGTTTACAGGGTTAATTCCCTTAAGCAGTCTCAGTATTTAAAACAGAAAGCGTATTATAGGAAGTCAGAGACACCGAGAGCGAGGAGGAGTGTGAAGGTTGACGAGGGCGATGTCTCTTTGGTCCTGTGTGAACGAGAACTCGAGCTGAAGAGAGATGACGTCAGAGATGATCAAGCATCTTTGAGCAGATCTCCAACCTTCCCAGGTTGTACCGACAGTTCCAGTCTTCCAGTGTTTCATTCCGAGGTAGAAAACCTTATTTTTCTCCACGGCTACAACCCAGCAATCATCCTAAAGGAAGGAACAAAGGCCGCGGAGCACTCGTGCTTCTCCAGGTTTCTCACGATTCTGAACGTCTTGCCGCAGGTGGTGCAGCTGAACGGCTTCTCTCCGGTGTGAAAGCGCAGATGCGCCTTCAGGTTCTCCCTCAGACGGAAGCTTTTGTTGCACTTGGTGCAGACGTGCGGCCTCTCGCCAGTGTGGAAGCGCATGTGCCGACGGAGGCTCTTCCTCAGAGCGAATGTCTTTGAGCATGCCGGGCAGGAGTACGGCTTCTCTCCGCTGTGGAAGCGCTGGTGTCGACGCAGAACCTTTCTCCTTGTGAAGGTCTTGTGGCAGACGCTGCAGACGTACCCCCCGCGGGTGTGTGTGACCACCTTCTTAAGCCTCCATATGCCGATTCCACAGGGGCTGAAGCAGCAGATGCGATGGCCAGTGTGGAGGCCTTGGTGGTGGCGGAGGTCTTTTAGCTGATGCGAACCATTCCAGCTTTTAGAATTCTGACCTCTGGCGTCACTGTCCTGAAAGGTCCTCTCGGACCTGGGCACCGTGAGAATGTCCACCAGGTGGACCCTGCAGGGACGTGTCAGTTTTTGGTCTGGAGAGGTCAGTTTCAGCTTCATGTGCAGGTCATTTTTCTCCTTTGGTGTGTGAACCCGTTCCCAAACCCCAACCTCAGCGGGAGTCAGGGAGCCGTCAGAGAGGTACGGACTGTAGGCCGACCCCCTAGTGGTGCTGACGCAGGCCTGCTGAGGCTCGGTCATAGCGGGCTTCTCACGCTTTGGTGGCAGAGACTCTGACTTGAGGATCAGGGGACAAACAAACTTGACTTGCTCTGGAGAAATGCTGTCACATGTATCCGGTCGGACCACGAGCGGCTTGTTTTTAGTTGCAGAACTCTGGGCAGATCCACGATGTTCCTCACCGTCCAAAGCAGTTGCTGTTTGCGATTTTCCATCAGCTGGACAGTCTGCTTCACACAGGCAAAACTCCACCACATCCACAGTCTGCACCACAACCTGACAAGAGGAAAAAACATGGCAAAGTGCACGGATATACAACAATCTAAGGTAAAATATTCACACACACACCTGTTGCTTCAGAGCTGAAGCGACTTGGCAGTGATGAAGTGCCGCCCCCTGCTGCTTCCTCTCCCTGTAATCCTTCAAACAATCCTCATCTTTTGCGGGGACCAGCAGGCCTGCGGGGAGTGGGGGAGGATTTAAAGGGTCGCGCATTCCCGAACGCTTGGCCGGAATCAATGCAAATGAACCAACACGGTGCAAGAAGGAAAACCGTGCTGACGCTACAGCAGGGTTAGTGTTTAAAATCCCGTCTCCATGATAGAATCCCAGCACAGAAACTCGGTAAAAACAGGAAGTTCAACATACCGAAAGCGCCTTGCGGTTCCACCTGGACTCCGACGCTGCGCTTTGTGCCTCCAGTCGACAAACTGTCCGAAACCGCGAGGGTTTGCTTTGCCCCTGCACACTGGGTCGGACTCCGCGCCGACACTTGGAACCTGCTCTCGAACAGTTTGATCAACTCGACCGTGGCCGCTTTGACCAGCGTCCCCAAAACCGCCTCCACCTGCGCCTGCAGGTTCGCGTCCTCCGCCGACATTTTGGCCGCTTCCGACTGGCCCGCGTTTGTTTGAATCGGTGAATAAATCTGGGCGGAATTCTAGCAAATATATTTATTTACCATCTGCAGCCACATGGTTCGCATGAAGAAGGGGCGTGTACGAAACAGGCGCAGGCGCGTAAACGCCAAAATTGAGTTTGACGTCACCAAAGGGGCGTGGCTAGGGTTTGCCAAACAAGGTAATATTGGGAGACCGCAAATCACTTTTAATATTTAAAACTCAAATTTACACAAAGACACAAAGAGGCTTTACTCTGTTTTTGTCCAAGTTGTCATTTATTTAAGACTTTACAGTAATTTCAATCTCTCTTGTTACAAAAATAGAATATGGCTGTTGTCATTTCATCACTGTAGAAAACATCCTGATGTATAGCACTTTCAGTGCATCTAAGACCTGTCAGAAAAGGCTGTGAGCGCCCTCAGATCTGGATTCAGCTGTTTCTCTACGGGGGGGGGCCGAACAGGAAAATATGTGAACAAATGGAACATTTTCAAAGTGCAAGAGACTCCACAGATGAACTCAGACGCGCTGCATTAAAGGCTGGAAGCCATCGTGCTCAGCGGCAGTGGTTGGAGGAGTTGCGAAAGGGCTGATAAAGATGTGGGGGTCAGGGGTCACAGGAAGTAATTTGTCCCTTAGAGCAGCGGTCCCCAATCCCCGGGCCGTGGACCGGTACCGGTCCGTGGGTCATTTGGTACCGGGCCGCACAGAAAGAAAAAATAAGTTATGTTACTTGGTTTTATTTATAATCTGCACCTGAAAAATGTTTTATTTTGAAAAATTACCGGATTCTCTTTGTTATATCCATCTATGGCTCACTGTTGACTCAGGTTTATTATTATATTTAGAAAATACCACAGTTTTCATGCTGGTCATCTCATGTTCTGTTGTTGTATTTATCCACCACACCTTAAAGGCCGGTCCCTGAAAATACTGTCTGACATTAAACCGGTCCGTGGCGCAAAAAAAGTTTGGGGGCCGCTGCCTTAGAGCCTTGGTTAAAATTCAGCTGATGTGGTGAGATGATGTGATCGAAATGGATCAGTTCAAAATAAGAACTCGATACAAAAGAGGATAAATTGATAGAGTTAAAGATGTTGACTCTAGATTACATTGGTCAGATTAATGTATTAATTGTGACGTATTGATTTAATAATCATCGTCATCATCATCATCATCATCATCATCGTCATCATCGTCGTCGTCGTCGTCGTCATCGTCATCATCATCATCATCGTCGTCGTCATCGTCGTCATCGTCATCGTCGTCATCATCGTCGTCATCATCGTCATCGTCATCGTCGTCGTCGTCGTCATCATCTTCATCGTCATCATGATCAGGATCGATTTCACCTGACAGAACGTCCTCAATCCAGTCCTCCAGCTCGTCGGCAGACGGCAGATCATCATCGTCGATCTTCATCCACACGCTGTCGGCCTGCAGAGAACAACAAAAAGAGGATAAAACAGCTGAGACCCAGGGGACCCACTGGTGCTGTCAGGCCCATAAAAGCCCCAGGAAGCCCTCCCACTCTGGCCATCCATGCCATGCTTACTGAGCACACAACCACTCACGTCATCAGACTTGACCACGCCGATCTGCGGGGAGGACAGGTCGATTCCGAAGGTGTTCTCCCAGTGAGGCAGGAGCTGCGGGACACAGGACCGAGCAGCATCAAACGCAGAAGACGAGCAGCATTTTGAGACGAAGACCGTGCTGAATTCTCACCAGAGGGAAGTCGTCAGGGTCAATCCAGATGATGCTGAGGTTGGGGTTGTCTGTGTTATCTTCTGCCACTTGCTTCAGGATGTCAAGGAACTCAAAACCATCTGAGGAAAGTGGATGTCTACATTAAGAGGCTAAAGGGCGATGATGAGCATGTGACGATATTTGACGTGATCTGAAACGCTCCTGGACCGCTGAGGCTGCGTCACATCTGTGCTGCGCTCTCACCGTGTGGCGGTGATGTTTCCAGATCACATAGAAGTTCTTTTACCTGGGTCGGATTCCTCTGCGAAAGCGACGATGTGTTCGCCGTTGATGTCGTCGTCCTGGCGACGAGAGAAAGGCCGTGTCATTGGAGCAGCTAAACTGAGACCCGACAGGGTTCTGGAGCCTGCCTCTGATTTCTTACCCAGATTTCGTACACGTTGTGGGGTTGCAGCTTCCTCAGGGTCGGCCTTGGAAAGCACAGAGGGGCGTTAATCTGAGGCCGTAGGAAGCAAGAGGGGACTTTAGCATTGATACCTGTCGTTGTCTTCAATGAACTTGACCAGCTCCTCCTCGGTGTAAGGTTTTCCTGGGATGAGAATTGGATCATCCATGAAGGGTTCGTAAAAGTCCACCTCATTGAGCTTCAACTCCAGAGCTTTGGCAACCTGAAATGCAAGATTAACATTCTGTGGGTAAGGAGCGTATTAAAACCTGGGAAATTAGGATTATTTAAAGATACTGCATGCTTTATATTCAGGCCATTTTTGCTACGGTTAAATAAGTTTGTGGAATATTACGGATGCAATAATGTGTGCAGAGAGTATTGTTTTTGTTTGCCCTGAATCAGATTCTGTTCTAAATTAATGGTAAAATTTGCACTCTCGCTCTCTGTATCTGTACTTGACGATGTCTTTTGCTCACTTTAGGATTGAAGGTGGCGTAGAACTTGATGTGAGGGTGGAACTCTTCAGCAGCATCAGCAAAGGCCTCGAAATCTGAAACGGTAAGAAAGCGACTCGGTTGCGTCTCTAGGTGTCAAGTCTGAAAAACATAATTTCAACCTGATATTTGTTGTGTGACTGATGTGCAGGTTATTCACAGGTGTTGGAATACAATCACGCCATCACAGTCCAGATTCTTACGTTCCGACTTGTGACTCTTAAAGTAGCCCACCAATTTGATGTCCTCGTCAATGTTTTCGAAGCCTTTCAGTTCCCTACTGTTGTCAATGATTTCCACGGGGTCCTCCAGAGCCTGAGTGGCGAGAAGACCAGAGAGACGTGTTCAGGTCCTCCAGCTCAGCAAACGCTCGAGTAACAACAAAAAGCACCTTTTTTATCTAACATGAGGCAGGTTATTAACTGAGAGACTATATCTTCACGAACATCATAGATGAACTCCACGAGAGTGTCTGCTGCAAATTCGCCGTCGTATTCTATGACTTCATCATCTGTGAAGATGTAGACGCTGTCGGACTCCTCGAGGCCTGCACAGGAGCGAAGATTTAAGCAGGGGGAAAAGAATGCCAATAAAACATGCAAATAAATACATTTAATCCAATTTATTTACCTAATTTCTTTGCAACAACCTTGTCAAGCTTTGCATCCAGGAGGCCGAAACCAATATCCTCATCATCGAACTCTTCCAGGACCTGGGCTGCAAGCTTGAACATAAACCAAAAGACATGTTAATTCCTCGCTTTGATCTGGCTGAAAAAGGGGACACGTGCGCAGTAAAACGTACTTATGTGCATATTTACGCCAAAGTCGCCTCATTCAGAGGCTTCACTACCATAAAAGCTGCTGCGCGGAGCGCTGCTTGTGCACTTTCTAAATCTGTACGAAACCTGAACCTCGCGACTGACAGTTGGTTCCACCAATGGTGGTGCCACATTTACAACCTGACAGCATTGAGGAAGTTACACACACACACACACACACACACACACACACACACACTGGCTCCCGCTGGTGTCAGATAAACCATTAAGCAGCTGCTTTTACTAACAAATTATTTGTGGAAGCAGAAGGTTTTGCAGTTTATTCTGCAGCTATTTTCTGTTAATTTGACAGCAGTTGGAGGCTGGTGTAGCTCACCAAACAGCAACAGTGGTTTCAAAAGTTTCTGATTAAATAAGGAAATGATAAAAGCAATATTCATAATTAATCAATATCTAAACTCGAAATGTATTCCAGACTGATCCATTTAGACAGTGAGTTACTGTGACCTTTTGCCATTTGGGTGGGCTAAAATAATCTTTCAAAGGGCAAATGGATGAAGTGACGAAGGCTTGATGATATCAAGGCAACTAAAATAGGTGACGTCTGAGTGCGTATGGCTAATGCAGCTATTAAACTATGTAACCTTAGATCATAACAACTGAAACCATTTAAAACAAACAGAATTGCTCTGGACTTCACGCATGTGCAACAAGGATTCTTCCTAGCTAAGCTGAACGAGCAGCGACGAGTGGGATGTTGTTGTCTGTTGCTAAGAATAAAAACATCTTCAGATGTAAAATATAATTCGGTCCACATTCACAAGAAGAAACCCAAGCCCTGAACTGGTCACAAAAAGCAGCTCGGAGTAAATATAGCAGCAGAAGCCACACCAGGATAGGGACTATTTTGGCAAGGAGGCAGTGATGCTCGGCGCTCTGGGATCCGCTGACAAGTACAGTACTGCGAGTGTCACTCATACCACTGGGCTGAGCTGGCACTGCTGGATACAGATACTTCAGAACTGGCCTCCAGCCCCAAGATCAAGCCCAAGCACTCCCACTGAGAACCATAAGAGGTGGCTGACATGAGGAATGTCTATAAAAAAATCATCTTTATAGTTCTGCAGTAAGGGGTTCTTGGTCGATCAGCGCCGACGTCATGTTGAAGACCGTTTTGCATGTGTTTAAATTCAGTTTCAGAAGGAATCGCCCAACGTTCAAAGCATGGAAAATGCCTCATGGTTGCCGTTCATCATCGTCGCAGTTCTAAACGATGATCAAGCATGTCACAAAGTGACAAGATCGAGACATGCAATTGCAGGGTTTGCTTGAAGACGACGTGTTGACGTGAAATGTGTAACCCGAGCAACAGCCCACCTCCTTAAACCTGAGGGCTTTCATCTGAAGGATGATGTAATGTCACTTTGTAGCGAGAGGTGTGAGGGGCCGTAGGTGTGCTGACAGAGGTTTGTGAAGTGCATTGACAGCCATCCCCTGACCCCTGGCTCTCACCCAATCTTCTGACAGAATAAATGATACCTTTAGTCCCGACAGACCGGCCCAGTCCTCCGCTGCAGTTGGTCAGCGCTGATGACACCCACAAACATGTCACACATTTGTAACTTCACTTATCAGCATGTATCAATGTCTCAAAGATGTTTTCTACCTCCTCCTTTCCTTTAAAGGGAGGTTATGTTTATCATCCACACAACAAACACACTTATGTCGAATTTAAGACACCAAATCAGTCTCTCTTTATCATCATAATCCAGCGGGATTATCCATTCCTGCAACTCTTTAAACTTTATTCTGACAACACGTAACCCACCTCAAGGGCCAGCTCCTCAATCTCAAACTGTCTCTGGGCGACGCGGCTGGATCCGGGATGGTCATGGTAGTACACCACCATGACGTCATACTTCTTCATCACAGACTTATAGTTCTTTGCGTTGAGGTCATGGACGCGGTCCTTTCCGTCATACTCTGGGTAGTCCAACGTCTCCTTTTCCAGTGATAGCCCCCCAAAGGACAGCAAGACTGCCACAAGCACCCAGGTCCACTTCATTACTCCTCCCTATGTTAGTTTCTCTAAGTTAAAAAAAAATAAACACAGGGTAAAGAAAAATATCTGGTAAAAGTACTGAGAACCCCTTCCAGTCCGCGTCACCCAGAAGAGAGCAAGACCTACTGCTGCATCCACCTTATTAAAAAGCTCCCATGGGCAACTTGCAGTGGGGCATTGGCTGCAGGAGGGGCTGGGCTAAGTTTGACAGAGGTGTGAGTGGGTTTGGTGTCACACATCACAGGGGAGACGAGGGCAGGGTCCACTTTAGGTTGTTGGGGTGACACCTTTGTGTAGGGTTACATACTTATCTGAATATTACAAACCCGCCCGAGTGGGTGGGGCAAGGAGATGTGGACCAGCTCGCTGTGATTCTATTTTGATAGAAGACAGCCATGAAGCTGCACAGAATGCACGTATCAGTGTTAGGATGTATGTCATTGTTGAGCCTGTCTGCTTTACATTAACTGAGAAAGAGGAGCACAATCTATCATGGGCATCTTGGATTACGAAGCAGTCTTTTCCCATATTAAGTGTAGACTCAGACTTGGATCCAGGCTAAAAATAATGAATGCAGGACAGAGGGGTACATATCAGGAGGGAGGGGTACTCGTGTCTCATTTGCTGTTGCTGGCACTGGCAACAAAATGTGCGGATGGGGCAGTCAGGGACATGGAGGGAGTGAGGAGAGGATAGGAGAGGGTGCTGCACCTGCTAAGGATTCAGGGCATAGGTGTCACTTAGCCCTGACTCAAGGAGAAAGTGGAACTTATAGTTTAACGGGAGGAGGATGAGGTGCATGAGGCAATTCATTTAGAACTTTTTTTTAGCCTGACCCAACTGTGCATATAGCATATGTGCTATGTTCTTGAGCTGGAGCAAACAGGTGAGTTATGGATGCATAGTGTGGGTATCATGCTCGCATGCAAAACACAACAAAGCAAAAAAAAAAAATACAGCAACCCTTTGTGTAAAATAGTTGAGAATATTCACCATTCATAAGTCTGCAAGCGCTACAATTTCATGATAAATCAGCTTATAACGTTACATTCTTGCGTAATTTATTTTCCACAAGTGGAGAGTACCGCCTTTGACCACTAGAAGGCACCCTGCCGACATCTTAAACGTTCACTATAAATAAAACTAAACCAAAAACTAAAATATTTAGTCTTTAAGTAAGATCTGTGCACCTTATCATCAGCTTCGACATCTTTTGATATTGTTTTGTAAATTAAATGACTTTTCTTAGCTTTATACTGAGACACTAATAAAGAATATTTTAATTTTATTCTATATTTTTATCCTAGCCCAGTGCCTCATTGAAAAGGTACTAGCAATCCCCAGATTTACATGTGTGTTTTTAAAAAACTATTATCAAATATCTTTATTTTTTAAACTTCCTGATAAGAGGGGTGTGGCCATAACTCGAACCCTCTGTGGGCGGCGATAGCGTCGCGTTTCATAACATGCACAATGCATAATATTAATTTGGTTGAAAACAACACTGCAACGTTTACTGAGCCATACAGGGAATTAAAAAGCAATTACGACGGTAAGACATCTTAATACAAGCCCGTTTCTCTCTGATAGCGGACACATATTAGCTAGCAGGGTACATGATTTAATTTATCTGCGCAGTCATTAATTGTTTTCATTTGCGTGAAAATAAAGCCGAACCCTTGATACTGGCAGTGTAACTCACGGTTGGCAAAAATGTGTTATTTCTATCATTTACATTTAATTTCGTTAAACACCGGACAGTTGGATAGGCAAGATAGCGGAGCACAGAGATAATCGATCCTCTCCTGATTGTGCTATTGTCCATGTTTGTCATTCACTGTCAAATAAGGGTATGAGCCACTTTATGATAGACCCGTGTAATACCTGCGTTATAACTAGTATAGCAACGTCCACGGAGTGTTGCTAATTAGTCGTAAAGAGGACTGTTAACTTTTATTCATAGTGAAAGGCATTATACTTTTGCAGATGACTTCAGCTCTGGCCAACAGAGCAATAGGAGCCATTGTGGGATCAGCTGTTGCAGATGCAGCAGGTAATAACACAAAAGTTCATTCTGTACTATTAAAATGTTGAAAATGATGAAATATATTAAAGGGGCACTTCATTATCCGCAGAAGAGCTTTTTTGTGGCTGCAGCAGGATAAAATAAAGCCATTTTGTCTATTTGTCTGCTTCTGATTGTAATTGAATTGCCACATTGCTTGCAGCTCAGCCCCTCCACTGGGTTTATGACCTCCAGAAGTTGCATGGGATTCTGGCTCAGGATCCAAACCCTGAATTTCGCTCTGAGTCAGCAAACCCTTTCTACAGGAGGCAGACAGGCCAGCAGAGTTGTTATGGCGATCAGGCATTTGTCTTACTGGAGTCTTTATCTGAATGTGGAGGTAAGATTGTCGTTTTGTTGCTTCAAAACTGTGCCTCAACTTAAGCTTTTGGACAAAAGTTGTTGTTGATGGTAGATTTAGATTTGTGCTGCTGTCACCATCGTTAGTGCCGTGATTAAACCTGCGACTCTGGCTTGTTTTGTGTCATTTAGGTCTAAATGTGGAGGATCTGACACAGCGCACACTGAAATTCTTTGGGCCCGGATCAGAGTACGACACCCCAGTCAACAGTCCATACAGAGAGAAAGGAGGCATACAAACATGTTTTTCTGATATCTCTCTGACAAATAAGTTACTTTTAAATTTGATTATGTATGTATAAATGTGTTTATTGCAGGACCACGTCCACAGCTGCCCATTGAGGGACCGTGGAGACACGCAAGTTTGAAGAGCTTCCTGAAAAACATGGATGCAGGCAAAGAGGAGACAGGTAAACCTGCAACGAGGCCATTTTCGTTATCAGAGTTCAGAATGAAATTTGGCACGCAACGTCTTTGTGATGACTTCAGGATGTGAGAACGATTGTCAGATCGACGGAATAACCAGACTCGCTCCGATCGTGGCTTTCTATGCCGGGAAGCCTGAGATGCTGGAAAAGGTTGAAGATGCGGTGCGTGTCACTCAGAACAACGACGCATGTGTGGCAGAGACTTTGGCTGCTGCTAGGTGAGACTGTTTCTTCTGAGGCTTGTCGCGTTTGGTGTCCCAGCCTACTGAATTATACATGGATTTCCCAGATTCCTGGAGCACTTTATACTAAATGGGCCTGATCCAACAGCCCTGGAGTCAGTGATCAATCAGCTCGGAGACCCCAACAGGAAGCAGCCCCAGGATCTGGATAAAGCCGTGATTGGTATGTGAGGCCTCCCGCACTGGTACTTCTTCACACCAGAGTCATGGAATTGAGTCATGAGACAAAAGCGTCGTGTTTCCTCTTGTTGTGTACGATACACTGAAACGACTCGTCCCACTCTGCGTTTAGTTCAGGCAGACCGCAGAAATCAAGTCATCTCACTAATAACTTACAGTAAAGTTTATTATGTGTTTGTATCAGTGCAACAACAGATTTGCTGTGTTTTTGTGACTGTTTCCAGGTCACATTCATCAGGTTAAGGAGAACTTATCAAAAACTCCCCAGGAGCTAATCCCTGCTGTTTTTGTGAACGCCTGAGGTATTCCCACCTGGAATTTTAATCATTCAAGGATGTAAAATATCAAAATATACTAGTGGTCATATATAAGTCATAAATAAAATTAAAATCACGTAGCTTAATCATCTTCACTTAGCTTCTGTTGTTGGTGTTTTCCAGGTTTGCCAGGTGCCTTCCAGGCAGCGCTGCATGGAGTCCTGACAGCCACTAACTATGTGCAGGCTGTTAGAGACACCATGAGCTGTGGGGGGTGTACCTGTAGCAGAGGCTCCTTCATTGGAGCCTGTCTTGGGGCTCAGGTATATGTTTAATTAAACTTCCATGCATATTATTTAATATTTAGGCACTATTGTACAGCTGGTTTATAATATGTGTCCTGTTGTTTTTATTCTTACAGGTTGGTCTTGAGGGAATTCCAGCTTCATGGTCATCCAGAACTCTGCGTTATGAGTCTGTGTTGGAGCATGCCAAGAAGATAACCAGCCACCACCAATAATTATTCTCTCTGTGTTAATAACTTTGTAATCTGAATGTGGTTGGGAACAAGATGATGACTGTGGAGTATTTACAGAACAGTCCATGAAGGTTATTGTCTAAACAGTTTTAATGGCAGTAGCCAGATGTTTTTGTCTGTAAAGGTTCAACATGTCAGTTCATATGTTCACTGACTTAAGCGTTTTAAAATATATAATCAGATAGAAGTGAAAATGCCTTGGAGAATTATTTGAGATTTCCATTTTAAGTAAAAAAAAAAATGTCTATGATATATTTCCATTCTGCTTTTTCCCAAAACACAATTAACTGTGAGAACCACATGAATTCTAGTGAAATTCTAAAATCCTGTTAATCTGAAACATTGTGGCCTTTTTCCACATTAAAAAAATTCAATGATTCCATTGTACAATTTTTATGTTTTAACCGTAATTAAAAAAAAAAAAAAAAAAAAAAAAAAACCTTAGCAGCGCTTGTAAAATTAACAGATAAGATTGTCCCGCTGCGGCCACCGTAGACAATTCTGACGACACATTAGCGTTAGCGTTCGGCAGATAAACATGGCTGCTAAAGCAGGGAAACAGAGTCGTTCGGGCTCCGGACTCACAGGCAGAAAAGGAGGCGGTGAGCAGGATGAAGAGGAGCAGCCGCTGCAGGCCGTTTTGGTCGCTGACAGCTTTAACCGGAGGTTTTTCCCGGTAACCAAAGACCAACCCAGGGTACGGAGCTCGCTCGCTAAGCTAACCGGATTGCTATAGGAAGCTAACTAATGGTCACGTTGTAAACACTGACGGAACTGCAGTGACAGCAATGAAGGCGATTAAATACACACAAACAGATAAGCAAACGCCTTTGATTAGCCCTTGTATTTGTTTTATTATATGCTGTGATGTTGTGATCCGTTTCTGCCATCGGTAGATGGTTATATTGACTCCAGCCATCTGTTAACGTTGCCGACAGGCTCTGTTGCCGCTGGGTAACGTTGCCATGATCGACTACACGCTGGAGTTCCTCACATCCACTGGAGTGCAGGAAACGTTCGTCTTTTGCTGCTGGATGGCGAGTAAAATCAAAGAGCACCTGCTGTAAGTTTCACGAACACGGTGTCACCACTGTCGGCGTTGATGAAACGGTTTGACCGGCCTCTTTTCGGCAGGAAGTCGAAGTGGTGTCGACCGTCCTCTCCGAACACGGTTCACGTCATCACTTCGGAAATGTACCGGTCGCTAGGAGACGTGCTCAGGGATGTTGATGCAAAGTCCCTTGTGCGTTCTGACTTTCTGCTTGTTTATGGAGATGTGGTGTCAAATATCGACATTAGTCAGGCGCTTCAGGAGCACAGGTGAGATACTGTAATACTCAGGATGTAGTCATTTGAACGGTAACATTTTAGTCATATGTGTGAATGGCTTGGCTTGTCCGCAGGCATCGGCAAAAAGTGGAAAAGAACATTTCAGTGATGACCATGATCTTCAAGACATCGTCGCCGGGTCACAGGTCCCGCTGCGAGGAAGACGATGTCATAGTGGCTGTGGACAGCAACAGTCAGAGGATTTTACATTACCAGAAGACGCGGGGGTTGAAGAAGTTTCAGTTTCCCATGGTAAGCTTCTAACATCACACCTGTGAGATCTTCCCGTTTGGGGTTTGATGAACAAGCATCGCTGCTGTTTGCTTCACAGAATATTTTTCACAGTGGAAGCGACGAATTTGAAATCAGATATGATCTCCTGGACTGTCATATCAGTATCTGCTCCCCGCAGGTCAGTTTCTGTTCCAGAATTAAGTGACCAAATTATTATGAATGAATTTCACACCGTTTGTCTGCATTTTCCTTAGGTTGCTGAGCTTTTTACTGACAACTTTGATTACCAGACCAGGGATGACTTTGTCAGAGGGATTTTGGTCAATGAAGAGGTACTTTTTAGATGTTTATTTTAGTTAAACTCTGTCATTATGCTGTCATTTAGCTTTCGCTGTCATTTATTTCACTTTCAGATTCTGGGCAACCAGATACACATGCATGTCACCCGAGATGGCTACGGCGTCCGTGTGTCCAACCTCCTCATGTATGATTCGGTATCGTCGGATATTGTGCGGCGGTGGGTCTACCCGGTCACCCCTGAGGCCAACTTCACAGACCAGAAAGGACAGAGCTGCACGTACTCTCGCCACAATGTCTACCGAGGGTCGGGAGTCAGTCTGGGCCACGGCAGCCAGATGGAAGAGAACGTTCTAATTGGCTGCAACACTAGCATCGGCGCCAACTGTAGCATTTCTAATAGTGTCATCGGCAACAGTTGCACCATAGGTGAGCTCTAATCCCATATCTAACAGCAAACTGTAAATGTAAAGGTGTAACAGTGGTGATGTTACCTTTTTTATTTCAACAGGTGACAATGTAAAACTGGAACATGCCTACATCTGGAATAATGCTCATATTAAGAGTGACGTGGTGATCAATCAGTCTGTTGTCTGTGACAATGTTGAGGTGAAAGCAGGCGTGAGGCTCAATAAACAGTGTGTCCTGGCCTATAATGTAAGCGACCTGACTGGAATGTGTGGCTTAATATTAAATGTAAGATAAAACTTCTACAATACTACAGTCTTGCTCCCTTTGCTGCGATCGCTCCCCAAGGTGGTGGTCGGACCAAACACAACTCTACCTGAGGAGACGGTCATTTCCATGCACCATCCAGAGGAGGAAGAGGAGGAGGATGAGGACGAGTTCCTGAGCGACGATGCAGAAGTGCGTCACAGTAAAGACCAAACCAAACTAAAAGGTCAGTGTTGGCTCTTTGCAAAAGACACGGTTTTCAGATGTTCCAGGTAATAAGCTGTGGGTTTTATTTTCTTTAGGATTTAACCCCGCAGAGGTTGGAGCAGAGGGGAAAGGATACATCTGGAAGGCGAGCAACCTGGATGATACGGAGGATGAGGAGCTGTCACAGTGTCTCTGGGGTAGAACAGCAGATTCTGTTTGATCGATGAAAAAGTTGCCATGCAGCTGCAGACCTCATGAGAACAGCATTGCTCTTTCTGCTTTAGGTTTGGTTTTGAAGCCTAATCCTGAGAGCGATAGTGAGGACAGTGAGCCTGATGGCCCCGATGAACCAGTGATCCCCTCTCCTGAGATGGATGATGTCAAAGGTGAGGGTTTTTTTTTTAATTACCGGTATTATGTGATACAACATCCAATGATATAAAATCTGCTTTAATGTAAACCCGGAAGGTTTTGATCATCTACCCCGCTTTGTTTGGATACATTTCTGACACTGTAACACAGTAAAACGTAGAAATGGCCCGTATCCTGGAAGTTTTTTATATTTTATGAGTGAACGTAGAGCTGCATTACCCACCTTTAGACAATAGTGCCCCCTACTGGACAATGAAAATATAAACGATGAGAACAAAAATAATAGCTTAACGAGAAGAAAATAACCAGCTAATTCATTCTTCTCCTTCATGTAGTGTTTCAAGTGGAGGTTTTGGGGACTCTGCAGAGAGGGTTGGAGGAAAACATCAGCTTTGACCACCTTGTTCTTGAAATCAACTCCCTCAAGTAAAGATGTTTTTTAAAGTAGGTTTTTCAAGTAAGTCTGATTTTAATGTTGAATATGACACACTCTCTTCCTCCAGATATGCTTACAACATCAGTCTGAAGGAGGTGACACAGATTTTGACCAGAGTGGTGCTGGAGTACCCTTTCCAACAGCAGGGTCCTGAACTGACTGCATCACAGTATGTTGCACTGCTCCTGCCCGTGAGTGTATTCTTTAAAAAAAAAATACCTATATTCATGATTGACATGATTGAAGTGTATCCTTACTTTTGGTTTCACTGTCTTACTTTCAGTTACTGAAGAAATGGGCGCCAGTGTTTAAGAACTATGTGAAGAGAGCGCGGGACCATCTGGACTGTTTAACTGCCTTTGAGGAGCACTTCCTGGACCAGGAGAGTCACTGGCCTGCTATGGTCAAGGTCAGGGGCTCTGCCGCATGACCCCAGCTAAAGAACTGCTATCAGGGGTCAAACTCTGGCTTTCCCCATCCAGGTCCTAAGTGTCATGTACCAGCTGGAGATCTTGGAGGAGGAGATCATCCTGCGCTGGTTCTCCCAGGGAGCTGTTACAGACAAGAAGAGAAAGCTGCGCAAGAACCAGAAGGTATTTCCCCCGGGTGGCGAGCTGGGTTATTGACTGTCTTTATTAGAAATGAAATACCTGGCGATGAGGAGGGTTGGTCTGGGACTGCTTGATCTTTGTTTAAACTCTGCAGCTTGTACTGTCATGTCGGATCCCTCACTGCTCTTTAATTTTTAAAATCATTTTTGACAGCTTCAGGAGTTCATCCAGTGGTTGGAGCAGCCCGCGGAGTCTTCAGAAGAGGACGGAGAATAAAGAGGAGCGCTTATGAAAGGACGAAGATGTCAAACAAACTATCCTGTTAATAAATCCAGAGATCTAGACAGTTGCTTTCACTCTTTACCAATATTAGCCACCAGTTTGGCCTAGTTTAAGCATATTTATCAAAAAGAATGAGCCAGTTAAAACACAGAATCGACTTCACTTTATTATTAACAGCTTAAAATGTTGCTCAGCAGTAAAGTTTTCCCTTTAAAAGAAAAATGATCTCCTTGGTATCAAAATGTGAATATCAAAATTAATCTGACCTGGACGGCCATCTATTACAGCATTAACAGAGTTCCTGCACTTGTTTCTCACAAAGAGCTACAAAATATGGATTTATAAATGATCAGGATGTTTAAATCCACTTTTTATGACGTCAGCTTTATCTTTTCTAGCATCTGATATGAAATTAAGAAATGATAATTTAAAAAAAAATTAAAAAGCATTTTTACATTTACAATTCAAGTTTTTAAAGATGCCTGCAGGATCCACGTGTTCAGACCTACTTTGACCTCTCGCCCTCTTTTCCCAACACTCTGTAAATGACTCCGGCTAAAAGGGAAGCTCCTGTGATCCCGCTGACAGCAGTCAGCGTCTTCCACATGCTGGCTGACCTTTCGTGCCTGTCCAGAAAGCTCCTGTGGTCGCTGGACACCAGGACAAACTTGCGGCCGTCCTTGGGGGCCTGCAGCCTCATCACCCGGCCTCCCTCCATCACCACCTCGCCAAAACCCGTCAGGGTGCTCCCCACCAGCAGGAGCTCCTCGCTCTCCGCCTTTGACACGGGTTTCTCTCCGCTGATGCCCTGCACCACCAGATCCACCAAGCCCTCCTCGGCACGCCGGACTTTGAAGTAAACTCTTTCCAGGTAGCTGCCGCAAGCTTCCAGGGGGTTTTGGACCTTCACATGTATGTCGGTGAAGTAAGCTCCAGAGCTGACCAGGCTGAAAGGCACCGTGATTTTCTTCTCTTTTTTGTTCCTTGTCCGGAAATTCCTAAGAAAGCAAAAGTAAAACTTTAATTGACAGTTTGGCAGATTGATAGATATATTTTTGACCTGATGTCTACCATGTCCGGGTGTGGGAGTTCCAGTACTGCCACTGCTCCTCTTCTGTCAGCTTCTGGATCACACCAAAGCACCGTGGGACAAACTGGCTGGCCAGAGGCTCCCCATCTGCCTGGACCAGACCTTCAAATACCAGGAACTTATCTTAGAACCCCCTTAATGATGCACTTCATTCAGTATTTAATACATACATGAATTAATGTTTACCTTCTACAGCAACATACTGAAGGCGCTTGTGAGGAATTGCCTGGAGGACTTGAACCAAGTGCTGATCAGGCCTGAAAACAGGTATTTCCTGAATTGTTTACAAAGGAGGAAAGAGGTTAAATTTAAACAAGCACATCGTTACACATGCGTTAATGTTAAATATATATTAGCTCAAGAATACACCTGCCTTCAACTTTATCAACTCCTCTTTCTTTTTTTGGTACAAATTATAAAAAAGTGCGGAAAACGCAAAACTGGACCCAGCCACGAATAAAACCACTGTATTTATCGATTCACTCATTTCTGAAAGGCAAAAAATTACAACAAACAGTCATGTCAAACCCAAGTAATGTACAAATGTCTATCTCTGACAAACTCTGTTGTGTATTTTAGGGAGGATAAAACTCACCTGGATAAAAATAAATCCCTTTACATCTAGAAAATGAAAACAAAACCAAGACGCGTCTTCTGCTTGACTTTTATTTCCGTATTAGTGCGTGGTGCGTCATCGCTCATTGGCCAATAGAAAATCTAATCTATTTCACCACCAGGTGGCAGCAACGTCTCATTGAATATGTGTTTACGCTGTAAATTAAGGTTATGTTAGGATTTTCAACTTTCTTGCTTATTTAAAACGAAGTCATTTTCAGCGAGCACTGTCTTGTACAGTTTATCCCTTTTGTAAGAGTAGTTCATATTTATTAACAGACCTGAAACGGTCTGTCAGAGTATTTGTCAGAATATTGTTGATATGCCGATGTAAAACAATAATATAAATATGACAGTTATTAGACTGAACATTAAAGACACTAAAATATCCTGTAATAATACTGTATTATTCAGCTTTGCAATTCTGCAGGGACATCTCTGGCTGGAAGATTTTTTTTTTCCCCAGAATGATAAGTCTATATTATTCTCTGTCCTTGACTACCCAGTGAAAGAAAAAAAATGTCCTTTTGGTGAAAAAAAAAAAAAAAAAAAGATTTTCCCATTGTGGGAATGTGTCTCACTCAGTGCATCAAGATGCTTATCAGCCCTGTGTGGATTAAAGCTCTTATACAATCTAAAGAGCTTTGCAGTCAATTCCCAAAGGTATTTCCTTGAAAGAAAACAGTACATCTGTAAGAAACAAGTGTTGAGCTATAGTTGCAGTTCTTATTCAGTCCTCACATCCTCTTTTTTTGAATTTGTCAACCCTCTCACTTCCCCCATTTGTCTTTTATGGCTCCTGGATAATTAAAAAGATCACACGAGTTGATATTAACTCTTTACCTGCTAACACCTGCATGTGCTCATGATGACAGCGCTATTGTCATCCTCAGACTTTATATTGGCAGCACTCTAATATTTACAAATACACAAGTAATGGCTGCAGCTGCCAGTGCAAGTGTTTTACAACAGTGTGTACACATAACATGATGAAAAGATGTTATGAGCAACACCAACACACATCGGCTCCAGAAATAACAATGACTTTGTTCACGCATTGGTATTTTATTGAGGGTTAATGATGTTTATCTTATAGTAGCTGCCATGTTAATTAATATGTGCTTTTGTGTTTCAGGTTGGCTGAAATGCACCGATGATCAGCCAAGGAAACAAGAAGCCAAAAAGCATCAAAGGCCTGGTGGCATTTCTAACAGAAGACTGAAATCACTTCTGGTTCCCCTGCTGGGAGGAATTCACAGTATGTTTATTTCATTTTGGTGATTTTTTTTTTTTTTTTTTTTTTTGAGCTCTTAAATCTAAATCTATTGAACCATCCAGAAGGTTGAGGGACAGCGTGCAGAGCAATTCCTGAATTATATTAAATCCTGCCAGCTTATTGAATTAAACCTTTTGGGGAAGGTTTGACTGACAAAAGCAGAGCCAAGAATGCTTGTATTATTATTATTATTATTATTATTATTATTATTATTATTATTATTATTATTATTATCATCATCATCATCATCATCATCATCATCACATTAAAGCTCCCAGTTCGTCACTCTGAGCAGCCATTAGAATGTGTGTCCATTTACAGAACAACCATGGGGAGTCGATTTTTTTTATTATTTATTTTATTTTTTTCCCACATCAGTCTTGATGAATTATGGGCTCTGCAGCTCTGCATCTATGTCCCCGCAGTCACTTCATGCACGCCCGGGCGGGCTTAATGCATCACACTCGGAGCACATTCGGCAGCATTATCTTATCTGAGAGGAGCCAATTCAGAGTTGGCTTTTTATTACATGGACTACACCCATCTGAGTAACATCAGATTTGCCCCCTGGTTGTAGATGGCAGCAGGAGAAAACTGGCCTGACGCACAGAAGGTTGCAATTATTTAAGAGATCGTTTTCTCTCTTCGCTCCATTTGTTAATTTTCGCAACAGTAAAGTAAAAATCCAAACATTTTTGGAATGAAACTGCAGAATGGAAGTACAGAATGTAACCCAGTTTTTCGTCTCTGGATAATTTAAGACTACGAATCTTACTTGCATACACTACAGTCTGGGCACACAGAACTCAGCGGCATCATGAATTAGTTACCTCTAGGATGATAAACTAAATATATGATCCGATGTAATAAAAATATAGGCACAATTTCTAGACTGATACATATAGACCATGTATGTTGCTGTAACAAGGTTACGTTCATTATTCTTTATATAATAATGTGTGTTAAAGTCCAGTACTTCCGAACCTGCTGATGTTTTGACGCATTCGGTTCTGATTAGATGTCAAATTGTTGGACAGTATGAGTCAAGCTCGCCCACTTTCGAGCGTCAGGTTTTTTTTGTTTTGTTTTGTTGTTTTTTTTTATCTTTTTTCTTTTTTTTTTTAACTTTTCTGTGGCGCCTTGTTAACGCCCCCAACCTCTGACGTCCAGAGATGAGGTCTCATTGGAGGATACTAGTAATTCAAGGTGAAGGCGGTGTTGGAGGAGGAGGATTTCAGGAGCGCAGACGGCCACAGAGCGCAAGAACGCACGGGCTCTGCGAGTGGACCCACCCGATCCAAAAGTTGCATTATCACCCTGATTACCTGATTACTTCTGAAGTTTATCTCTCCGCGTCGGTGCTCTGGAGGACATGTTGGGAGGAGTTCCACAGACCTTTTTCCTCCTTCTCCTCTGCGGGAATCTGCGTCCCGTGAGTATTTAGAAAAAAAACGCGTTTTACTTTTCTCATGGTTTGAACTTGGACTCGCGTCTCTTGCCAATCCTAATTATGCAGCGAACGAACAGACACAGATGTACACACACACACACACACACACACACACACCCACTCACGCTGGTTGTACGCAGCGCGCATCAACGTGTCTTCACGCAAACGCTGCATGATCCTCATACAGGTCGCAGGTCATTATTTAACGCGCTTTTTTGGCTTTCTTGTGACATTTCATGTACAGTTTGATTTCTTTCCGGCTCCACTTTTGCCATCACTTGATTGTCCTCACAAGAATCCGCACACCAGTGAGCCAGCCGGTTGTTGCTGGTGGAATTGGTGTGGCTCTCATCAGGACACCATGGCAATGGCCTTTGTCCTTCTCTGCAGCTGCTTCGGTCTCCCTCGCACTCATCCACAGCTGTCTCCAGTAGAGGAGCATGTGGATTCATGCGCAGGCTGGAACCCATTTGGAGGAAGGAGCATGAACAAAAATGTGCCGAACATCAGCGCCACACTCCCAGGCTGTTTTAGCGTCTGACCGGTGAGAAATAAGTAAAGGAAATTCCAAAAAGTTCCTTCCACTGAGGCACAGAGGAGATGTTTGTAACCGTGATCACTGTATTTGAACGATAGCAAGATTTCTCCGGATATTTCTGCAGCACATGGAAGAGTCATTACTGACATTGTTCCAGCTCCTGGTGTGGCTAACAATAGCCTCGATAGCAGCCTGATTAATTCCCACAGCGGGAACTCATCCACCTAAGTAACTGCAGTAAATCTTCCAGCCCCGTACAGGATCCCTGTGGCGGCGAAAGCTCCTGTTTCCGCAGCAGATCCCCGCAGTGCCTTGAAAAATGGGAAATGCAAACGTAAAAAAAGAAGAGATGTTTGAATGACAGCCAGTGGATTAACTCGGAGTCATCCACGCGCGTCGGGTGGAAAGATAAATGGGAGCTTATCTCGGGATGCGGGCGCGATGTGTTTGCCTAGAGGTGTTCAGAGAGCACACACAGTGAAACTCACACAGCCCTCGAGTGTAAAGGTATAAAATGTCATCAAGGGTGTCCTCTGCAGGTATTTTCAGGGCAGAACCAGATGTGTGACATGAAGATGGAGTTGGCCAAGGAGAAGGACGCGTGCGAGGCCCAGATTGAGAACAAAACTGCAGGTAGGTATGTAGTCTGTCTTTGTGTTTGTTCAACTTTCCTTCTTCCTGTTTCACCCTAATTTGCTTAATCCCAAAGAGGTCTCAGTTCAAGGTAACGCACCGAGCTCTCGAGACAACAGCCGTTTAGACGTTCCCCTCGGGTTTACGTCACAGCGTGTCGCTCTTTCTTCCTTAAGTGCCAAACGTGCCAAAACGTTCCAGAGCAAACATGATTTTGGCCGATGATGCGAATATGACCTGGGGAAGCACCTTCAAGCGAGATGCAGATTAGCATTCTGCATCGAGGACTAAGCAAATCGCTCCGGTTTAAATTCAAATAACCGCGTGTGACATGGGTCAGCGGGTCATCTGCTGTTATGGATTCAGGGCTGTGGCTTTGTAGCTGCTGCCTTCCGGCTGCCATGGAAACGAGAAGCAACAACCTTCACCTGGAGCTGCCTGATCTCCTTTTCTTTTTTTTTTCTGTTGCCCGGTGACAAACGTGCCTTTGTTGGCCTTCTTGTCTCTGCTGCTCTGCTCAGGTTGCACTGGGATGTGGGACAAGATCACCTGCTGGCCCAGCGCTGATGTTGGAACGGAGGTCACCATCCCGTGTCCCAAGTACCTCTTCTACTTCTCTGGAAATGCGCGTCCACGTAAGAGCCACGTCTATGGCGTCTGCTTCGACTGTGTGCGATGGTTGTGTCGGTCAGAGCATCTTATCACATTCCTGAGACAGCAAGGCGAGGTTTCTGTCGCTCTGGGTTGTTGTTCTTTTTTCATCGCCCGGCTGCGGCCGTGGTGGTCAGGGCTTTTTAAAATTTGGACTGAAACTGGACGGGCTGGTTGTTCTGTTGATGCTGATCTTAACAACAGCACACGGAGCTCTGTGCTTATCCTCTGAAATGATGCTGTTGTTCATGCTGGGCTTGGTTATTTATTATTATAGTACAAAATTTGACAGTTGGAAAAAAAAAAAAGCTCCAGCGTCCCCGGGGTCAAAGGTAACTGCGCCACCCTGCAGCTTGATTTAAGCCGGAAGGGTGATTTGGTTCTGTGTCATGGAAAATATGTTATTTTGATGATGTCAGATGTTATTTCCTTCGAACTGACATGGTTATGAATTTTGCGTTATCATTTAATGGAACCTTTTTTCTTCCTTTTCAAAACAAAAAGTTATCTTTGACAAGAAAAACAACACTTCCTGTAATAATCCTCAAATCTGCTGCACACAGCTTTAAAAAAAGAACCATTACAACATAAATAAAACCTGTTAATCTCCTTGTCAGATAAACTGCAAACGCGACTTTAAGCTTCTTTATCTTCATCGCAGCCTTTCTGGGAGCGGAGAGACGAATCAGGAAGCAGGCCGAGGATCCTGGCCGGTCACAGCTCAGATCAATTCACCCTCCCGATAATCATCCGTCCTTTCAGTCCCGAGGTTCCATATTTCATCTCCCAGACAAAAACAACAAATCCCTGTAAAACCTAACTGCGCACGGCTGAGTCACAGAAAAGCAAACAGCTTCTCTTCCAGGTCGGCCATGAGGCGCGTTTCTGCTTCATCCGTAAGCGCCATAGAGGGAAGTGATACTAATTATGGCAGAAAACGGCTCTCAGGAGAATTTATTGGCTGGATTGCGCGTGTTTGTACAGTACTTCCCCTCTGAGATTCCCCTTCATCACTGTTGTTCATTAATTGCTGTTCCCAGTTCATGATGTTGTTTAGTTTTTTTCCTGGCAGACCTTTGATTTGGGCCTCTAAGATGCACGCGTTAGTTTAACGAGCTACACTTTGTTTATAGTGGACTAGATTAGCAAGAATATGTAGATCAAGCATTATCAGCTGTGAACAAATGTGCTCAAACTGGGAAAGACTGGTCAATACTCGATGCTGAGAAGCCTTAAAATGTCTTGGATGCAGTTTTAGTTCAATTCCGACGGCACCGGAAGCTTCACCTTCTCTCTCAGGGTCAAACATTAGATTCATTATTTCATTTAGAAATGTAAATTTCCTCCAGACGGGAATGTCTGAGGAGAGGGAAGAGCCAGGATGTCACATATACCAACTTAGAGTTCACTTGCAGAGCAAATTGAAAGTAATTCAACTTTATTAGGTGTTCTGAAGCGCTCACTGAGGAATTACAGAAGGCAGAAAACCCAACTCATTGTGAATACTGCGTCACCTGACATGAAAAGTTGCATGTGAACATGTTAGGGAGGTCAAATTAATGCGATCTTTCTTCAGAGGGCTGCTTTAATGGAGCTTTTAGGACGGCTAATTTGAGCTTTGAGCATTCATATTGTATCATGTCCAATTTGTCAAATCAGAGTTCTCTGAGTCTGTTCTTTTAGTCGTTTAACCCCTAAACTCTGCTGTACAGCAGACATTTTATTCCCTTGTCCTTCTTCCTGTGAGAAAACGCTGTTGGGCATATGCTTCCGGCCGATTTTGCCAAGTGGCACAAAAATGAGCGACGTACGTTTTGGATCTTTCTTTTAGAACGTGAATGCTGCCCGGCGTAACGTCAGGTTTCTGCTCGTTTGGCTCGTTTGGCGAGAGGAACTTAAATGATTTATCATCTGCATGGGATGGCTCGGCGAGCAGCAGAAAGGTTTTCTGGGAAGCTGTGATGTGACCCAGATGAGAGATTGTGTGACCTGAGAGGGGGAGAGGACTCCCGGGAAAAGAGAGGGCTTGGATTTGCCAGATTTATAGGGCAGAAAGCAGAGAGGTGTATTTCACAGGCACGTCAGAGGCTCTCTGGATCAACTGGCATGAAGCTCTGTGAGGAAAGAGACGGAGGAAAGTGGCCGTTGCTGCCTTTCCTGTGGTATCAATTATGCAGTAAATCAACAAACGGGTGCAGGTCTCTGAAGGTTAAACCCGCCGTTGGGTAAAGGAGATCTAATCAGTTTACGGTCTGGGATTAGGCGCATTATAAATTACCCCTGAACTTTGGTGAGAACCTTTCATCTGCAAATATGAACAGTGTGGGAAGGGAAAAAAAACACCCGCACCTCCATCAGGCGCTTGGTGTAATTTGAGGTGATCGCCACCATCAGCTGGTGCTAAACTGTAAATAAACGTTTTTTTGGTCCAAACGGTGACACTTTGACCTGTTCCAAACAGAATACAGCAGGTGTTTCACAGCGCCCCCTGCTGCAAAGGTAAAGGCAACGTTTTCTCACGCAGAGTGCAGCTCAGATTCAGTCGTTATTGACACATCCCAGTCGTTGGTTTTAAAGGACTCACAGACCACGGGGGGGGGGGGGGGGCGGTGGGATGACGAAACATGGCGCCACCGAAAATCAGGGCCAGGTCATAAATTTAGCAGAGACAGAGTTTGCCATTCTCAGGAGCTCTTCACCTATTAAGTCTAACACAAACACAAAGTCATTCATCTCTTTCAACAACATGGGCGACGCGCCCTCTCTGCGCGCTCGCCGCGACGGGGTCGCTGCCTGTCAGAGACCCGGCCCTCAAACCGCCACACTCGAGTGTACGCGCACGCCGATGCGAGAGTTTGTCCAAGAGCGGCTGTAATCAGTTTGCAATCGTCCCTATACAAGCATCCCAATCAAAACGGCGGCGGGACGATGAACTTGTCTGAGCTCTCCGATAGCCGCCGCGCTCGTGTTTTGGGCGATGATGAAAGCATTCTTCAGGCCATCCCTCGAATAAGCCAAATCCAGCGGTGGCACGGCCTGAAACAACAGGGCCTTTGTGTCCCGCCACCTTGTTTGCAGAGGCAAATCTGCCGTCTTCTTTGCAAAGCGCCGCTCAGGTATTTGCGAGCTGACCAAAGTTTAGCGCCAAACGCGTCCCAAGACTTGGGATCTTTGGTCGTTTCCCAACGCGGCCTTGATTTGATAGCAGCTTTGGAGCGATACGATTGGGAAATGTGAGGAATGTCCTACATTTAGGCTGTGTTTAGTTTGAAAATTCATTTGTCACACTCGCACACACACACACGCACACACACACACACACGCGCGCAGCAGTTGCATTATTGCTTTCATGTTGGTAAAAGCAGTGAAGAAATACAGCAGATAAATATTTCGTGCTTCTCACGGCCGACAGGATTAGATATGCTTCATGACGATAAGGGAAGGTTTGGACTCGGTATAAAAACTGGCTTTTTCTTCCTGATGCACTGATGTAAAAAAGTTTGATGCCTCCAGATTGCTGCAGGAGTACTCATGACTGAAACATCGGTCCTCTGATTCAGAGGTCAAACCCTCGTCTACGCCACTGGCCTCATGTTTGCTGAGTCTCTTTGACGCGACGTTGAGCTCGTTTTACTGACGTTTCTGAGCTCTGGTGCAGGTTTTTTTCTATCCCATACCCTCCTCCTTACACAAATCTGGTGTACTGCTATGTTTTTAAGCTCCCTCCAGTCTAGTCTTGTCTTGGACCTCTCACTGTTGCCCTCATGGGCACAGCCGGAGTAAAAATATCTCTATGATTCACTATGGTCGTCTGTGTGTGTGTGTGTGTTCAACCTCAGTGTAATTAAGAAACAGATGGAGTCAAATTCTCTTGGGAACAGATCTGAGCTGGTGGGACGACCGAACCTCTTCAATCATTCCCTCCATTTCCTTTTAGTATTTGGGAATATTCCAGAGAGACGTTTGGGTCTCGGTGTGAACAGATGTCAAATTTGTGTCCCATGGCTGACGCTCAACACCGTTTTCTCTCCGATTCGCCTTCGTTGCATCAGTTTTCTCCCTCCCCTCCCCCCTTGTTCCCCAGGTAACCTGTCAAAGACGTGCACGGCGCTCGGCTGGACCCCGATCAGCATCAACTACACAGTCGACTGCGGCTACGATCCCAACTACTCCGTGGCTGATGATGATGAGGTCAGTATGGATGAAGAAGCTGACGCCTCTGCCTGCTCTTTGCTTCCATTCCAACTCGTCTGTTTTCTGCGCAGGAGGGCTTCTACAACGCCATCAAAGTGGGCTACACCGTCGGTCACAGCGTGTCGATCCTTTCTCTGACCATCGGCATCATCATACTGTGTCTCTTCCGGTAAGCAGAGCCTGCAGAATGTTTCTTACTGTCTTTTCCCCTCGTTTAGAGCGATTAGCAAGCTCTCGCCCGGCACTTCCTGCAGTTTCCAGGGGTTTTACGGTGTTTTTCACAGACACAGGCAGATATTCAAGTTTGACCTTCTCAAACCAACTGTTTCCCGCAGGAAAGCCCAGCGACTTACTGGCTGGTTAACACCATCCTCCCGTCTGACCTTTAGTCCTGGGGTTGCAGGGGTAAAATAAGAAGCCTCGCAGGCCGCTGCGGACTGCATTTTGATAGGTTGAACCTGCAGCGCCGGTCCGATCGGTTTGGCGTGTTTGCATCTCGCTGGCTAAACAACAAGAGTGTTTACTCTTTGGGCTTATGGAATGCCAGTAACTCTGGAGCGGGGACACAGGATGTGAGAAACATTCGCTGTTTATGTTCATTTCGCAGCTGCTGGACGCGGATCGTCGCCGAACAATCGAGGCGATTCAGCCCAGTGGCGAGCTCACGAGGACCGTGTTTGTTTGAAAACTCCCAAGAGCGAGGATTTACATTCGTGACGCCGCTGATTTACTCCTGTTGTCCTCTGCCTCGAATGTAAAGACGGACGCAGACGCGTGCATGCAGATTTTATGTTTCCTTCTGCAAAATTGGGAAACGCGTTGCTCCGCAAATGTTGCCAGCGGACACGAGGAGAAGCTCCTTAGTGACACAGTTTGTAAGAAACTTCAGGGTTTCTTTCTCCACGGAGGATAAAGTTCATTTTGGAGTAATAATAAAAATGATAGATAACCTGCACAGCTGCAAAACAGCCGGATTCAAACCTCCGTCTGTTTTCTCTTTTGATGTCAAAATCAGGCTCACATGCATTAAAATGAATCATCTGAAGTAATAACATTTTCCTGTTTTTCCGAGCTTTTTTTTTTTTTTTTTTTTTTTAAATGCGAGATTTATACTGTGACATTTAGAAATCAGAACTCATAAGTAAGTGAGGGGAAATTCTGGTGAAGATTTTCCTGGTGTTTTTTTGCCATTTCGGGATGAAGATGCGTTTTATTAGCGTGTTTGTGGAGTGGTGGCGTAAACACGGACGAGAATCCCGAGTGTCGGTCTGCTCCTGCAGGAAGCTGCACTGCACCAGGAACTACATCCACATCCATCTGTTCGTGGCGTTCATTCTGAAAGCCGTGACGGTTTTCATCAAAGACGTGATTCTGTACGAGGTCGGGGAGACGGAGGAATGCCAGGCCGCCGTGAGTACGCTTCAATCCTCGCCTGTCACGGCTCGTCCCTGTTTGATGACTCGCTCAGATTTCAACGCTTTTTTTCTGTACCCGTGGGCGTGGCAGTGTTTGCGGCGTCCCCTCCTCTGCTGCCACGATAATTCCTCATTCCCGCCATCAGCAGGATGTTGGCAGACTTTCTGTTTGCCGAACGTCACTCCTGAACTTCTGGAAAGCTTTTGTCAATACCTCGCGAGGTCGTGTCACAGAGACGGAGACAGATCTCTGACAGCTTCGTGTCTGAGAGATGGAGCCCGAGCGTCGCTGTTTCCGATGGTCGGCCGACTTCCTCTCCTTTCATTCTAAAGATTTTTAGCCTTTATGCTGAATCCCTCGCTCCAAACACAGCTGCTAACCTTTGCAACTCTTTCTAAACACAGCATTAGAAATGTCTGTCACACACACACACACACACACACACACACACACACACTGCAGTCTGAACTTCATAGCATCTGTGAGAAATGCAGTTTTTAGACTTTGGATTCCCTGTGTGCCCTTTAATGCGAGCTTCTTTGGCAATATTAACAAATACAATTACAACTTTAATATAAAATAACATGTTCAATCACTTAGTTGGTCCTTTAATTGTACTGACAGCATTTATTCGCTTCTATTTATCTTTATTTATGAAGCGTCTGTTATATTCAAAATTGCCTCCAGGTGTTTTACAGAAACAGACGTGCGTTTAAAAAAAGTCTGATGTCGGATGTTCTCTGTGCGATGTGATGTGATGTGATCCAGTCGGTCACCAGCGTCCCGGGTGTCTTCCAGGTGGGCTGCAAAGCAGTGATGGTTTTCTTCCATTATGGCATCATGGCAAGTTTCTTCTGGCTGCTGGTGGAGGGCCTCTACCTCCACACTCTGTTGGCCGTCTCCTTCTTCTCTGAGAGGAAATACTTCTGGGGGTACATCCTGATCGGTTGGGGTATGAATCGCTCACACGCAGCCTTGTTTTCAGCATGCAATCAATCTGTAGTCAGGAGACACCCGGCGCGTGTTTGGACTTGACTTGAGCGCCACACGCAAACATAACGCTACTTCTAAAATGGCCAGTACTTTAGGCACAATGCTCGGTCTGCCTGCAGGACACAAGGCCGTGGCTCTGTATGCAGCCAGGATGTGCCAATATTGGCTCAAAGCAGATATGAGACCAGTTTTAAAAAGTTATAACCAAAAGGAAATTCCGCCGGAGCTATAAAATCATCTAAAGGCTTATCAGTGTACATATCCCCAGGGCATACTCAGCGTCGAGTCAGTGTTGTTTAACCTGTTTCTCTCTGTAATGTGGCAAATTGTAATTTCTGCTTTAAATATCTTGTTTGCAGGAGCTCCACCTGTCTTTATCGCAGCGTGGGTGATTACAAAAGCTTCTTTAAATGATCCGGGGTGAGTTCAATACGTAGGACCTGTTAAATGCGTATAAAGTAGCAGATTAACCTGTTTAAAATGGGTACATACACAAGTGCACAAAAAGTTGCTGCTTTCACTATGAAGCAAAAGTGCATATTTTTAAGAGTATTATGGATAAGAATCTTGCTAAATGGTCATTAGCGTTGGCAGAAAAGTATCTTCTAAATTATTATTAAGAAAAATTCTTCAAAATGATGTAAAATATAACAGAAAGCGGCAATTTCTATGTTACAGCTCAAAGATCACTAAGAGCTTGTCCGTCACTGGAACTTGAATAATAGGAAAAGCCTACGAGAGCTGTTAGCTCCTTGGCTCAGCTAATAATAGCTATTTGTTAAAACAGCAACGACGGTACGAAATGGTGAAAAAGAAATGTTGGACTGCAGCAAATGATCTCATTTTTCAAGCCGTTTTGTATGAATTACTCCTCAATCCAAGTGAATTAGTTTGAATTAGAGGAGAGCTGGTGGAGACGTTGAAAGACCAGGTTTAATTTGGAACTGTGAATGTTCTGGGATGCCTTCTGCATGTTCTCAACACTCCCCACAGATGCTGGGATATAATTGACGACACTCTGTGGTGGATCATCAAAACACCAATTTTAGTCACCATACTCGTGAGTCACGCCACCACATTTCACACGCCGCCGCGCATAATGCAGCCACCTGACCGAGTGGTTGGTTTGCCCCCGCCTGGCAGGTGAACTTCATCCTCTTCATCCGAATAATTAGGATTCTGCGGCAGAAGATGAACTGCCCTGACATCGGAAGGAAGGAGTCTCATCAGTACTCGTAGGTTTTCGGCCCAGATTGTTAAGATAAAATCCCACCTTGTTTTGTGCCGTTTAATGAATTCATTTGCACGCTTTTCTGCCTTTCTGCCCCTCAGGAGGCTGGCTAAATCCACCCTGCTGTTGATACCCCTCTTTGGCATAAATTACATTATTTTTGCCTTCCTTCCAGACCACATCCAGTCCAGAGAGAGGCTGGTGTTTGATCTGATTCTGGGATCCTTTCAGGTATTTATTCTTGGTATTTAGCTGCTGTATAAAAAAATCCAGCACATAGAAACATAATTCGTCATGATTTGTTTCGCAAATGAAATTACTGATTTATTGAATTCGAAATTAAATGTTAAAGCGAAGCGATGGAAACCTCGTGAGGGAAATTCTTAATTTATTGTCTCCTGGGAAAATTTCCCAGAGATGTACATGACGAACCTCCTGTCTGAGCCAGAGGTTGGTCAGAATCCTGCCGTCATTACTCATGCAGAAATATTTTGAGTGTTTCCTGAGCTTCCAGAAGCAAGATTCCACTTTTAGCTCTGAAGTTTTCTCCACTTTTTCAGGGTTTTGTTGTTGTGGTGCTCTACTGCTTTCTGAACGGAGAGGTAGGTAAATCCAAATAAAAGCCGCTCATCAGGATGTTTACTCTCTTTTTATGTGGCCAAATCTGATTTTCTGTCCCCCGCTCATGAGTGTCATACCCTCTTAACGCCCCCTCTTCATCCTGTTTGCCCTGGCCTCTCCTTCAGGTCCAGGCGGAGATTAAGCGTAAATGGCGCAGATGGATGCTGCAGAGGTTCCTGGGGGCTGGCGCCAAGTACCAGCAGCCCTCCATCGCCAGCAACGGCAACAACTTCAGCACCCAGATCACCATGACGATCAAATGCAGCCCCGCCACCCGACGGGCGTCCGAGTGCCGCGAGCACCTCTCAGCCATCTGAGGCGAAGCCGTCTCGCTGTTCGTGTCGTTATTGTCGTTTATCGGAGGTCAGTTCTTTTGTCTTTATGTGTGTTTACGGTCTGTGGATGAGGTCATGTGACGGCTGTACTGTTCGGGGCCCGAGAGGCGACTTTGCAACGACTCTCATCTTAAGCGCAGCACCTGTTTAGTAGCTGGATCGATGACTGATCTGATGTTTACGTAAACATCGGTCTGCACAGAGACAAACAAATGAGCTCTGAGCACTAGCTCATTAGCATCACCCTCCAGAATACCGCAGGGAGGGGCCAAACCTGACCATCTCTTGTGTGTATTCAAGGGAAACAGAGCTTGGCCGAGGTTTTCTGTGATGTTGAGCAATAGATAAATACAGCCAGTGTCCTCGCGGTGTCCTATAAGAAGCGCAATGTTTATTAAAGATGACTCCAAGCACTTAACCTAATGGCTGGCGTTGCTTCAGGGAGAGCGGTATTACTGATGTTGTCAGGCTGTTGTGAACAACAGTCGGGGAGGAGCGATCTATAGCATAACAATCCCATCCTGCCTGTGACAGTTTTATACGGGGCATTCGCAAACTGCAGCTGGATAACATTCCTGAGGAGCAACTAAAGCTCCTGCTTGTGAAATTCATCTCAGGCTTTTGTCTGAGTGCATAGTTGCTCAGTTCCTTGTTTTTTTCCTGCATCTAATGGACCAGATGTATCCCATTATGTCTGTAGGACGCACGGCGGTGACAAAGATGTCGGTTCATCCACGGCAGAGAGTTCCAGTTTAATTGAAATAGTTGATTCTCTACGCAGACGCTTCTATGCTTCTTTGTGCTGTTGGTGGTCATGGTGATTTTGTGCCCTGACGGGGTATTTATATCATCCGGCCCCCAAACCAACCAGCTACACCTGGCTAGCAGTTATTGATTAATCAGACAAATCATAGCCGTTTATGACCTGCAAATAAAGCCAACGACCCATGGTTTCCTGTTTGTAGCACGCCCAATAGAGAACAAGGAATGGTTTGAGTTTGGAGCTGAAAACAGAGCTAACACGTTGGCCGAGCAATGTGGATGTGCTGCTTTTGACGGGATGCGTTCATGCAAAGTGCATATTAAAATGTGCTTTTAATCGTCCCTTCTTATCAGGAAACCTGTGTCCAGCTCGTGACTAAAGACCTTGCCCCGATCCTCTGGAGAATGCAAATGCTGACGCTACTAAGCTCAGAGCTCCACACGTTGATGTTAGCATAGCTGTAGAGTCTATCCATACATGAACCCGAGGTAAAAATTTATATGATCAGCAAACACAATTGAATTACTCAAACAGTACAGATAAATGATTTGGGCTTACCACTAAACCCTGCTGCGTTCATCTAGTAACCTTTGGCACTGTAGCCGTTACAGCTTTCAGCATTAAGTTAAACATCTCCAAGAATTATTTAACCATTCGTAAGTTCTTTAAAAATCCCCACAGTAAAAAAAATATTTACACAAGGTCAAACCTTTCCAGGAATATCTTTGTTTTGGAACTATTTGTTCTAAAGTCATTATGACGTCATTTATTTTTGTAAAATTGATATTATTATTTTCGTGTTTCACCCTACCGACGAGCTGAAACGAGTACCTCAAGCTAACGGTCAGACGCATCAGAATGTGATGTAAAACTGTTAATATGTCATGTTTAGTGTCAGTTGCTTGCAGAGCTCAGGTGCAAACTGGAAATCACTGTTTACATTGATAATCTCGTCTCTTATGTGTTTCCCCTCAAGATTTGTGCAAACATGCAGTGACATTGAGTGTAGACCCAGTGATAAAGATGTTCTTGAACAAACTGCCGGAATAAAATAAAAATATTTGCACTGTGGATATGCCTTCTGACTGCTCAGAGGAAGTGTGTCTCTTGTAGAAAGAGGATGTTTATTTGTAGTTTAAAATAAATCAATCTGGTGATAAAGAAAAAGAAATAATTATAACAAAAACACGTAGATGACTCACTTAGACCTAACGCGTATCTGTCTCCCCCTGCTGTAAGTACAAGGTATAACACGTTCATACAACTGTAAGTTGGACTCTAAGACAATGTTTGAGTCTGAGTTAATCATTTCCTCTGAGTCCAGTTACAACTTGTTCAGACGCAGAATATTGAGGCGCGCTGGCAGAACGGTGGCGCCCTCTGCGTAACTGATCTCCCGCAAAATCCCAGTCCAGCATCTCTCGGGCTCATCGTATCTGTGGGGAAACAGGTTTTAACAGGATAATAAGGAGTTGCAAACTTAATGCCTCTTCTCCGTACAGGGAATAATGCACAGGACGGTGTTTAATGATCTTAATCAAACTTTGTAAATATGTATAGAAACTGTGGAATGCCTTTTCATTTGTCACAGCTTTGTAATAATATATGTAATGTGTAAGAAGTAATATTGTATAGGTCTTGTGTTCTATATTTTATATTTTTACTTAAGACATCATTAAAAGACCAACTCCAGCAGCTCATTAGAGTTTTTTCAAAAATCATAACCCCACAAAAATACATTAAGTTATCCGATATAGATATTTTTTTTGCACGAGATGACAGAGATTGTGATTTTTTTTTTTTTTTTGCCATTGTTTGGAAGGAAAGAGGCTCAAACTCTCACCTCCAGATGTCTGTCATCTCCGTTGGGACGGGCTCCTCGCTGGTTTCACTGGGCATCATGGCAAAGCCTCCCAGAGCGTACAGGAAGCCCCCCGTGGAGATCAAACTGAGGGAGCTGCGCTCCTGTGGGAACTCTGTGAACCCGGACCACCTGGAGCAGAACGTTACAGTAAACACACAGCGGAGCGCTGACGGTGTTTAATCAGATGCTGAATTACTGAACGATACCCTCAGCAGAGCAGCCCGGGCTGTTTTATGACCTAATTACCACCTAGTGTGGCTGGATGAGTCATTTCACGACTGTGGACAGAGGCTCCACTCATCCACACGCACGCTCAAGCCTTACTTGTTGGTGGCGATGTCGTAGACCTCCACTGACCCGGTCAGGCCCGAGTCTGTGACCCCCGTCACCACGTAGATCCGGTCTTTGTGGACGGTGACGCCAAACAGGGAGCGGGCCGTCTTCAAAGGCGCCAGCTCCTTCCACTCAAACTTGGTGGGGTCGTAGACGCAGACTCTTCTCAGGCACTTCCTTCACAGACGTTAGTAAAATTAGCATTGTGCTGCTACAAAACGTGACGACAGCGCGGTGAGAGACGGGGACGTACTTGCTCTCTGACTTTCCTCCAATGACGTAGACAAGACCTTTGTGTGATACGGTCCCGTGGCCGTACACCTCATAGGGCAGAGGGTCCGACTCCCCCCACTTGAACGACCTGCAAAGACAAACGGTTTCATCTCTATCCAGGGTTGTTTTTTTTTTTTTTTAATGTTTCAGGACGCGAATCCCACACTTACTGTCTGTCATAGATCATGACCGAGTCCAGCGCGTGCTCCCCTTCCTTCAGTTCTTTTCCTCCAACGACAAAGATGGAGTTTTCGGCTTCGGTCAGGCCAAACAGGCAGCGCGGGTTCGGCTGTGATGGCATCCCTAACCACTCTGAGCTGATGGGGTCAAACTGGGAAGGAAGAGAGGATTCAGCACATGGATGCAGGTGGAGGTTGTTTTTTTTTTTATTTTAGAAGGGTGTTACCTGGAGGAAGTAAGAACTGAACGGTTCATCTTTATTCTCCTCGTAAAGCATTCCTCCCACGACAAAGACCTGGTTCTGACCCGTCACCAGGCTGCAGTGGTTTTTGGGAATATCTGTAGACTCCGACACCACAAAACATTCATTCCCCACCGGGTCGTAGGCCACCGTCCCCGTGTCGCTGATCATCAGGATCAGGTCCATCTCAAACATCCCAAAACGAGGGTTGTTGTTGAGGATCCCTGGAAGGTACCCTTCCTCCTCCTCTTCATTCTCTTCACGTTCACCCTTGCTGAGTTTCTTTGGCTGTGGGAGCCGCCCTGTGTGAGCATCCTTGACGAGCTCCAGGTCTTCCTTGATGTCCTGGTTGAAGCGGAGGTACTGGTGACGTTCCACTTTGTCTTTGAAATAATCCAAAGGTATGAGCCGGAAGCGGATGCAGTGCAACAGCTCCGGCAGCTCCTTGACGCGGTTGGTCTCGTCGTGCTTGACCCAGTCCATCAGGGATTCAAACACCAGCTCCTCCTGCGCGACGTTGAGGGCATCTGATGTGATGATGAGGGCCAGTTCGCTGGGACCCAGCTGCAGGAAGTCCTGGTCCCTGGCCACGACCTGGTAACGTTCACAGATGAAGTCCCTGGCAGCCAAAACAAGCCTGGAACAATCCAGCAGAAGTCCTAACCTGAGGATAGCCAGGCAGTTCCCCAGCACCATCTTCTCCTGGAGGTAGGACACGCACACTGAGAAGATGGAGGGGATCTGGTACATGTTGGCGACAACAAAGATATCCTGGACATTTTGTTCCGTCAGATTGATGTCTGATGTGTACAAGTAACGTAGAATCATGCCCATGACGCCCGGTTCCACATCCCTGAGGACAATCTCGCGCTTCTTGCTCTCCTCCAGGTCCGACAGGAACATGGCTTTGAAGAAGGGACTGCTGGCTGCTAGAACCAAGCGGTGGCAGGGGAACTCCTTGTCCTTGATTTTCAGGATGCAGTCTACAAACTTTTCGTTCTCCAAGAGGTCACACAGCCCGTCCTGAAGGAGGGTCTGTTGGTACATCCTCGGCTGCTGCACCGGGTCCACAGTCATGGCAGCCATTTTGTCCTGGTCTTGGTGGGGTGTCTCGGGAACCCTGCTTAACTCCGCACAGCAGAGCGGGACTGTCTGTGTCCACACGCCTGCCCGGATCGCTCTGGAAGGTCTCCGCTGGTTGGTCCGTTGGTGGGCGCAGCTGTCTGGGGTCATCACGATGGGAGCCTGGGGTATTTATAGACAGGAACCTCACAAAGCTGAAGAATCTAGACTGTTGGACGGGGAGGAGGACAAAGGCGAAGACCCCGCAGACAGCTGAGTGAAACCCAGGCAAACAACTGACCAGAAACTCTGAGTCAGTCTGGTATATTTACACTCTTTGTTAAAGCTGGTTTTGCTTCTGTAATCCAATATTGCCAGAAAAAGAGAGTGAAAACACTCAATGAGGCTGTTTACCTTCATGTCCCTTCATGAGAACCTCAGTGGAAGCGCAGTTATCAAGTTACAAGATAATCACACTGAACGACAGAAATGGCACAAACCCTGAAAATTCAACAGGCCTGGGGCAAAACATATATTGTATATTCACAGGTTTCTCTTAAATCCTCCTCAGATTACTAATACAGCAGGTGACACACTGCGTATAGTGTCCTTTAACACAGATGCTAGTTCTTATTGATTTCATTTGAATCATTTCCTGCCTTTGTAATGTGATAGGATGAAAGCTTGACTGAAAATACATCACTGCTAAAATATCTGATTGAATGACAACTGCCCTTCCTTCATTTCTTTTGGCAACTCTAAATAAAAGATGAACAATAATCTGTTCAATGTGAAAATCAAAATCAGATTTATTTAAATGCTCCTTCAAGCAAACGTAAAAGCAAATATTTAAGTATTAGTTTGGAGTTGAGCCACAGCAGTTAAATGGCACTCAATCACTATTTATTTGATTTGCATTTACTAATGTTTTTATTTTTAAATAATGTAATCTGCAAGAATTAGCTGTGGTCAAATCGCGCCACCTGGTGGCGACTCCCTGACAATATCAGTAGACGTAAATAAAGCCCTAAACTGTGCTCAAGAGAATTGTATCATAAATAAGAAATTAAATAAATGAAACACATTAGTAAAGTACCAATGTATTATGTACCTAAATGTAAATACTAGTGTTAAATACAAAATGATTTACGGATTTTAAACAAACCAACATTTCCATGAAACAAATCTTTATTTCAAGTTAAAATTTGTAGTTTAAATAAAAAGTATGCAGCGAGAAAAGACATTGCAGTCTTTATTAATTTTCAGCGGCTATCTGCCGCCCTGCGAACACGCAGCAGCTTTTTGTGACAGCTTTGATAAGACCCATATCTCTGCCAGACCGCCTGCCTTTTATAGCAAACTGAGGGTCTGGATCATTCAAGTGTGTGGAAGGAAGATATGCATGAATACCACGCCTACAGCAATCTCCTCTGAGCACTGAACTCATGACACATTCAATATTAGATGCAATACATTCTCAATCTGCATTAATATATGTTCTCCGTGCTATAAATCTGCTTTGTGATGTGTTTTATGTAGGACACAGCACCATTTGTTGCACCCTGATTTCAAGTTTTTTTTTCTCTTTGAGTATGATTAAAAATCCTCACTGCACGTAAGACTGTTGGGTATGGAAAAACAAGCGATCTTTCATCTTCTGTTTAGCTTTAAAATGTATTTAAAAATGCTAGGTTTGTGCCAAAAGACTGCTTATCTGCAGCAAGTACACTTGTGGATCATTTCATGTTTCAGAACCTTCCCTCGTCTCTGACAGGCCTGAGAACGGTGCAGGTGCAGCAGCAAGGCCGATGATGGAAGGATGCGATGGAGGGATGGCGTACGTCAAGGCGTTCTTTTACTCTGCTTTCTTCTTGCCGCCATCCACTGGTTTGGCCAACTCGGGATCGTCCAGCAGGGCTCGCCGTCTCTCTCTTTCCTTCACCAGCTGGATGCCGCAGTAGGTCACAAACAACACGGAGAGGGTGGATAGAGGGAAACCTGAAGGGAGGGAAGAGAGCAGCGAGGGAGGAAAAAGCAGAGCTTTAAAGGAAAGCAGCCGTGCTGGGCTGATGTTGAAAGCGAGGATAATCCGGTGAGGGATCCCCCAGCGTTCCAAGGAAACACGATTCCTCTGACGTCAGTGTCGAACTCACAGAGAAGCCTTCAAGTTCGGCTTCATGTGACACACCTGTGTGGCCTCTCACCTGTTAAAACCAGCCGTCCTCCCACCAGCGTGGCGAACTGCAAACTGTTGAGCGACACAACGTTGTAGAGGACGATGGCCCAGAAGTTGGCGGCGTTGAAGACGCCCCTGATCCTACGCGACATGGCCTCGCCCATCATGCGCTGGACGCGGCGAAACAGACGCACAAGCATGAGCACACGGCCGCAGCGATCGGACGGCTCTCGTCCATCAGTGTCGCTCACCTCGATGGCGGAAAAGGGAGGCAGGGAGAAGAGCTTGGCCACCCACAGCTCAAAGTTGAGCCCGAAGCAGTTCAGAAGCGACCAGACGTAGACCACCTGGCAGGGGCCCAGCCACAGGGTGGTGACGGCGAACGTGCACAGGGTCGCGAGAAGCTCCCGCAAGATCTTATCATGATCACCGCCGATGTAGTCGTAGACGTACCTGCGAAGGTTCCGAACGAGAAGCATCAGAATGGCCAAAGAATGGCGAGTTGCAGCTGAGCGTCAGCACTCACTTGCAGAGCCAGTCGTTGATGCCTCGGTCAAAGTGCCTGGAAGGACAACCCTAACAGTCAAAACGCCACAGACGGCTGTCACCGCGCACATTTTGCCAAAGTCGCACGTACGTCTCTGCGAAGACGTAGAGCATGGTGATACACTTGGGAGGCTGAGGAGGGTCCAGGTGGTCCAGCGTCGCCACGGTGTTGATGACCCCGAACATCACGGCTGCTTTCACCCAGTCGTACACCAGGTTGGAATAAGCCAGGCCGGCTGCAAAGGTGCACGCGGAGGTTCAGTCCTGGAGCCTGACGGGCGTTTTTCAACACAGAATCATGCGTCTAACCCACCCAGGCACCAGTCAGAAAGCTTGGTGACCAGCTTCATGTCAGTGGGGATGGTCAGGATGTACAGGTAGTGGAAGAAGAGGTCCACAAGCAGAACAAGCCCCAGATGTATCAGCGCCTTGGAGGTGATGTTCCACATCTCCCTGTCTTTGCGGGTCAGCTGTGTCCTGTTAGCCTGTGAAATTTAGATGTTATCCTCTGCAGCTGGACCCAACACAAGCGGAGCTGGCCACCTCACCTGCGCGTGATACCTGTCGAACGTCATGACGGGACCGAAGAAGAAGAAGGGGAGGTAGAAGTTGTATTTCAGCAGGTCGGACAATTTGTAGTTGCCGTCCTTCTTCTCGCAGTTCTCCAGGCCGAAGCTCATGCAGCGCATGATGCTAAAGCCGCAGCCGCCGTAGAACAGGATGTCTTGAAGGTCAAAGGAACCAGTCACCAAGGATTCCTGGAGGAGCAGTCGAGAAACAGTCACTCTTTTAAAACCTCCTGCAGCTCAGTAGTTGGACTTTCCTCACCTGCCAGGAGTTATACGGCTCCAGCTTGATGGAGGCCAGCGTGGCAAGCCCGGCCGCCAAGCACATCAGCTTGCTCTTGACCGTGGCGACGCTGTAGAGAATGATGCAGTGGGACAGAACCAGAGCCATGAAAGTCCAGCCCATCGTGACCAGAACGGCCAAACCACCGTACAGACCAAAGATGAAGGATCTGTGCTGTGGGTAGAGGCCGAGGTCAGGAGGGCTGAGTGAATATCATGTGTTTATACTCTTCAGTAAAGGATGCAGGGCACACCAGAGCACTTCATCAACCAAGCATCTGCACTAGGATGGAGGGATTAGGTGACCAACGTCCACGTAAAGTCACATCAAATGAAACACGCGTGACAAAAGTTAGATTTCACAGGTTTATTCAGGTTACCTCACATCCACCTACACCCATCTTCATTTGCGTGCATGGAACAAGACAGAAAATACAGTTATTTTAAATGTAACACACACACACACATACACAGAATTCAGATCATGCTGATGCATCAAGTCAATAATGTGTTAGACCCTGGAGCAAAGCTGCACAGCTCGACAAATCATGTTTGCCCAGTACAGCCGAACCGATTTAGCTGTACGACCCAAGGCCTAACTGGTCACACTGGTGCGAGTGGATTTAAATTCACACTACACGACAAACGAAACCCCAACCACACACACGTGTGCCGTCATATCTGTGTTTGAACGCCAGTCTGTGGGCTTTCACACACACCTTTGGGGCCACCAGGCTGAGAATCTTTGCAAAGATAACGTGACCAGCGAGAGCAAAAAGGATATGATTGCGGAAGGTCGTGAACCACATCATCCACTCGAAGTCCGCCACATCCTGCCGCGAGACGGGACGCGTTACTGACACGCAACAACGGCTCTGATTCGTCGTCACGTGTCCGTGAATTTTCCAGAGAGAAATAAGCGGCTTACCATCTTCCTGCCAAAGTAATGCCATCCTGGTTTCACACTCCCACTGAAGGCTTTTCTGTTTACGTTCTCTGAAGACAGAAGAAGACGCCACAATGGGGATATTTAGACAGCGAAGACTTTTCTAGCCACTCAGACGTAATCTGGCTGTAGGAGATTAGTTACTGCATAACCTCAATAATGCACCAGGGCAGAAACAATGAAATAACCATTAAAAAGCCTAAAATATTCATTACATAATAACAAAAATGGGGGCCAGGTGGAGACTCTGGAGCTCCGTCTGATCACAATCGAGGCAGCCTTAAAAGGGGGTGGGGGAGCAGAGCCAGGCTGTCCTGCAGCCCTGAGCACCAAAAATGTCCATTTCAAGAATCAGAGAGGAGAAAGCGACTCAGAGGTCAGGAGTCCGTGACAGACGGCACCACTCGGCCCATTCAGGCCCGTTTCTGAGGGTAAAAGCTGCCTCGGGGCTCCTAAAGCTGACACATTATCAGGAAAAGTAATTAGAGCCACTTTAAATTGCTTTTATAATAATAGGACCGATCTCTGCTTCTCCTTCTCTACCCTGCTGCATTTCTGTGGACACTTTTATTGTCCTTTTAGAGAGTTTTTTTTTAGACTGTAAGTGTTTCTTTCAATAGTTATGCAACCAGGAATCCATACAGATATTCTGAAAAAGTGTGTGTGTGTTTTTTCTTATGTGTTTTGGGACACTTCTTGTCATGACTCACCAGACGAAGCTTCGAATATCCAACTGCTGGCCCATATCAGGGCCAGGCCGAGCACAGCCGTGTAGAGATACAGCTCATATCTGGGGAGAGCAGCCTTGATCCCCATTGTAAGCCTGACAGGAAGAAGAAATAATCAGCCGCAAGCAGCAAACGAACCCAGACATTTCTGAACGGAGTGACAAGATGCTGGAGGATTTGGCGTGAAGCTGGTGCTGATGGTGATATTTGGCAAAACACGTGTCAGATAGTGTCTGCTCTGATGCCAACAGCATTTGACACATCGTTCATGCGTGGAAAACATCTAGATATGTTTCACTAACAAGCCTTAAGGACCGACAGGGCAGGGACTTAAATAGTGCTGCAGGGCTCTGGCTCCCTGGAATCAGCATTGTCAGCTGCGCAACCCAAGCTCTTCTTCCTATTATAGCTCCTGAAGTTGATCCACCGTGGAGCAAGGCAGCTGCAGTGCTATGTGATCTGAGGTCGCACAGAATAATTAGCCCTGACCAAGAAAGGTGCATCCGAGTGGGAAAACCGCACTTCTGCACCGATTAAAGCTGCGCACTTTCAATGAAAGAGTTGCGTTTGTCCGCGCCAAAGTGTAACCATGGTTAAGCAGGGCCCCACAGCAAAGTTGCATATAAATGAAAGTTTTCTCTGCCACTGAAGACTACAAGCATTCACCCTGATTCTTCTCCTGTCTAACAGATCAGTTTTACTAACCTTGTACCCGCTCCTCACTTCAGATGACGGTTTTCTCGCCCAAAATGAATTAAAAACAAAAAGGGGAGGCGATGATTGTGACTGCAGGGTGTCTAATTCATCTGTTTTCTGGGGGGGTTGCCGTTACCGACGATTCCCGAACCGCGGCCAGTGAGGATGTTGCGGACTCCGCGAAAGGAGGAGGAGGAGGAAGAGGAGGAGGGGGGTTGGTGGGGGATATATTTATCTTTCACTACTGCACCGCAGTGAAGGGTGGTCCACCCCGAGGCCATCGGCTGAGACCTTAATGAAAGGCAGAAACAATTTCAGATAAATATTTAAAACGTTGCAGAAAGCATCGATCGATGCAGAGCAGCAGACATACCAGCATAGCCAGGGCAAAACGTCCATTTAAGTGGAATAAAATATTCCTCTTGGGGCAAAAAAACACAAAAACCGCGACTCAAAATCCAATGGACTTTTGTATAATTGGATAAAAACAGTATTTTTAAGTTATTATTTTTAATACGATAAATGCATTCTAAACGTCAGCCACTAGGGTGCGCTGTGGTATTGTTTAAAAATCGCCCACACACGAGTTATGCGCAAAAGTGCTTTGCTGCTTCCATAACTAATAAATTAACCGTTTTTTTGCCAACCGCGCAAAGTATTTGTTCCATTCTGACACACGATAATCAGTGTTTGCTTTTATTCTACGAACAATGTGAATAAAATACTGTCTATAAAAGTGATTACAGAGAAAGAGAAGCTTTGGGGAAAGCAACTACCTGCATTGGCCTGAGAAGCTAGTGCGGCTGAGTTGTCGCTGCCTGCCCGAGAATCTGTCAGCGAAACAAACTGCCCCCTCCCACCTAGGACCCCCGCTTCAGATCCAACTCAAAATACATAAAGCGTCCATGTTGCAGGGGGAATGTCGGACCGCCAGAAATGAAATCATAGACCCAAAAGTGTTAGTTGACTTTAACGTCGAACAGATCGCGTGTGAGACATACTACTGGACACAAAACTAACATTGGACGGGTTTCCAAGTGTTTTTCAACGCTGTACCAGACCAGGCCTTGCATTTTGGACCTTCGGAGAGTCACAGCTAGCATACATGCTAACTTAAGCTAGTTAGCAACTCACGGTCGGGTAGTTTTGTTTTTTCAATCTGTTGACGCTCGTGCTGCTCAAACTATTTGTTTGCAGCGACGATGCTGAAGTCGTAAATGACAACCGCTCGTTGGCTTCCATTCACCTTCGTCTTTGCTGGGCTGCAACCAGCGCTGCCACAACACATCTCTCAGACAGCTGCCTGTTTTTCCCCATTTTAAAAACGGCTAGTTGCCAGTGGCTAGCAAACGCAGCAAGCGCGCTAAGAGGAATAACATAGAGGGGAAACACGAAACAGAACAGGAATAAACACCCGCCTAAATGGACCACACGTCCATTATAACACAGGTTTCCAACCCGAAGGAGGAGGAAATAATATCCCTTAACCAGGAAAAAGGTAAGTAAAATCAGCCGACGGTAGTTAATTTTAGCCCGCTAACTACTTTTTGACTGACGTTAGCTTAGCTCGCCCTTGTTAGCCTTGATAGTGGTTAAAGACACTGATTTTCCTTAGCGCAGCTATACTGTAAAAGCCTGGGAATAAGTCCAGCGTTATTTAAGAAACTATTGGAAAGCAACAAGTGTAACAAATTACTCTTTAACGTTATGAGAGTATTCTATGGTGAATTCTGCGCGTTCAGAGTGAGGAGCGCTCCGTTTAAAGACGTGCGCTCTTATCCGATTGAACTTAATTACGTTAACAAGAACGTCTCATATCTTATTGACTGCGCTTTAATCTTGCCTTTTCTTTAGTGTTATGTCTCTGCTACCGGTGGTAATTATCTGTCCGGTGACTATGAAGTATGAGTATGAATCATGACCACAAGAAGTAGCTTTAAAGTTGATGATGGTTTGGTCTGAGAAAAGAATTTATGATTCTCGATGAAACAAGCATTCGGGCACAGACAAACCAGGATAATAGAGGAAATAAAACGTGTATTTTTAGGAATGGGCAAATCTTTGAGTCTCTTTTTAAGTCTTTAACGTGGCCTAAATGCCTAAATTGGAGGTCAGATTTGTCCCTCCAGACTATGGATGCTGGTGTCCATTCATTCATTCACGTTCTTGGAGATGCTTGCAGACTTTCCGGGTCACCCAGGCCCAGGGGATGTATATCAGTATCCCATCTCAAACCTCACATGTCAGACCATTAGTAACACGAGAACTGGAGTCTTTTCAGACACAACAATGGCTTTGCCTCTGAAGGTGCACAGATATCTCCCCTGGTGATTATGGATGCTGTTTGAAAGGAATGTATGCGTCACACGTCTGCAGGTATGTGGATGAAGGCAGAATCGCTTTAAAACTTGGGATCTGAGCCCTGCAGTATGAATATGTGTCAGGAAAAAGTATGCAGGTGTAGAAATAAATATTTTAAGCGGTTAAAATTTGCTTTAGTTCGGTTTTACATGATTTAGATTTTGATGCAGGAGTTCAGCTACTGGTATTAATTAGTTTTATTCCCGTCTTTCGTGAGCTGCTGATGTTGTTGGAATGTGATAAAGGGCTGTATGTTGGTCCTGTTAGGTTTTCTATAGATTACATAAGACGGTTGCATTCCTGCTGTGTAGGTTTTGGTGCTTTCTTTAACATCTGTTACCTCTGAAGACATTTTAAATTGTTCTTGTAGGTCAACTGGATGTTTGGAGAAGAATTGAGTTGGAGGACTGAGTCATTTTTCCGTTTTCTTGCTCTTTTCTTTGGATTTGAGAGTGACTTGCTGGCATCTTTCCTCGGGGCTGTAAAACATCACCATCATTATAGAAATTAATGTTCTGTTTGAATTCAGTAAGCAGCAACACTAACACTCATCTACTCACTGTATCAGCATATTTTTGTTGGCTGAACTCCTGAACATCTCCTGAGTTTTATCACATTCGGCGGTGTCCGCCTCCTCTTCGCTGGTAGATCTCCAGTTAACAGTGACAGCAGCCATTAGACCCGGTTTGTACACACCTTCAGTCCACTTTGTCTTATCAGCTGTTCCTGAGGGCATTAAACGGTCTGACACTGATTTTGCTCACCTTCATCTGCTGCGATCGCTATCGTGACGACCATCCCACAGGAATTCGTCAGGTAGTCTTCCGGCTCCAGACTGTCTGTAGGAGGACCAACCACATTTGCTCTGAGCGTGGCTCTTCTGGCCGTCTGTCGGCTGGCCTCGGCTGCCCAGCCGTGGCTTAAATATAGACTCTTTGGCCTCTCGGCCAGGGCGGTGTTGCCCTCAAGGCCGGGGCAAACACAAATGCGACAGTTTTTCTGGATTTGATAAGAGGAGAATGTTGAAGTAGCATTTTGACCCATTCGGGTGGGTCTGTCAGGGGTTTCTAGGTGGCGCACGCATCACGCGAGGCGATAGCCAGAATGTCCTCTGTTTGGATCTGCAGCCTCTCGTAGGTTTATGTAAGCCACTGGGCATTTGCATGCGTGGGTGTCCTCCCACGCCCAAACATGCAGGTTAAGGAGATCAGATGCATCAAATTTCCGCGCTCCTGCATGCATGGCGTGGAGCGGTGAAAAAAAAAAAAAAAAGAGTGTTATTGTCAATCAACCCTGCAACAAAGACCTTATTTTCATGGATTACTGATGGGAGCGTTTTTAAACTCAACTCCAGCTCTGAAGCGTGGCGTTGAAAGAGGAAGAAAGATAATTTTTCTGGATTGTTTTTTTTTTTTTTTTTGCAGAATTCCTAAACTCTGGCTCTCTGTAATTACAGGTTCTGCTGATATTGCCAAACAAATCTCTGTAGCGGTTGTTTGGCATGTGGCGGTTGTTGCAGCGGTGTGTAAAAGCTGGAGTTCACTCTAGTCAGGAATTATTCCCAACAGAAAAACTACCTTTAGATTTTTTTTTTCCCCATGCTTCCATGTTTCTCACATACTCAAGCGAGGACGAGAATCTGTTTTTCCTTGAATAGCTATAACCAAATTATTCAATACTGTTAGGCCAACAAGACAACAAAAAACCCCACAAACTGGGGGAAATGGTGAATTATGGGGCAGATGGCGGTCACAAACTGACGGATGCGAAGCTCCGAACTGCACGATCCTCCGTGGAAGCTGGAGGAAAACCTTTGAAACTTCCTTTTCAAACAACATCTCAGGATATCAGCACAGGCAGCGCAGGAAAGACATTTGTGTGTTCTTTTGCTTAAACAGATAAGTTGTTCCTCTTAATCGGCTCACAAATTGCTGCGTCCAGTAGTTTGATAGTTGACGAGCTCGTCCTGACGCAACCAGCCGCCCGCTCTTCTGTTCAACAACTAAAAGACGGGTCTAAATATAGCCCCGTATTTTTAGAGGTTCTCGGACTATCTGCAAACTTGTGTTCACGAGCACTTCCACGCGTTCTGTGTGTAAACCTGTCTCTTGTTTTCACAATTTTTTACTCTAAAATTAGTCTTGTGCCACTTTTCCTGGATTTCCCTCCAGCAACATCTGGAGTTTCAGCCTTGAAGGAAGCGCCCTGACCGACCCGGTGGGTCCGCAGAGGTCAGGAGGTCGGCGATCAAACATGACATCAGGCTGTGTGTCCTCCACTGCTGCCACAGAGCTCTTGTTGTGAGCGGAGGGGACTAATGGGAGGACAGGAATGCAGCCTTGTATAGGCTCTGAGTGCCTCCCCCTCCTCCCCCGCTCCGCTCCCGTGCACGTCCAGGCTGTTTCAGTCGCTCACCTGCCAGCGGAGGCGTAGGAGGGGAAACCGGCTCTCATAATAGAGACTCTGGGACCAATCAGGCGACAGGAGTCAACAGCAGGGTGTAAGAGAGGAGGCGCGAGCGTGCAACGCCCATCATGGTGCTATTAATAAAAGCCCCCCGGTCTGCTTTTAGGCCCGGCTCCCTGGTCCTGGAATGAGAGTTGCGATCAGGGCAGAGCGCTGATCCTCACCCACTTTTTGTGTTGCCAGTGACGTCACCCAGCAGTCAGGTTATTTTCTGAACAGTAGTTGTGAGGCCAGGTCAACACAACCCACACTGATGGCCTTTAATCACGCTGAAGGTCTCGCCTGTTACAGCTGGAACCCGCATCAGTGCTCCAAGTTATTCCTCTCCCACTGTTCTGCATGCAAACAGCTAAGTGTAAATGTTTCCCAGTTCAGTTTTTTTTTTTTTTTTTTATCACAGCACACATGATTTGCATACCCGCTTGTTCACCCGCCGCTCTTTCCCTCTCCTGCCTTCTGGTTTGACAGCGTCCCAGTCCAACAGCAGTTTGAAGAAGCAGAGGAGCCGAGGCATCTTCAGCACGTTCTTCTGCTGCTTCCGCAACTACAATGTGGACCCTCCAGCTGTCAGCACCAACACCAGCTCCCTCCCTCCACCCGTGGAGGAGAACGGGTCGCCACCCAAGGTGTGCCGCCGCTCCGCCCGTTACAGCTGCCACTCTCCTTAGCGTCCTTAAGCTCCTCTGCTCTCTGGATTTTGTTGTCCTCACCCACTTTTTGTGTGTGTGTGTGTGTGTGTCTGTCTCTCTTATTGTAGTGTGACCAGGTCGAGGTCATTCCTGTCCCTAGTGTATGTATCGCCTGTCTTGTTTTGGGTTTTTTTGAGCCTTTTGCATGCAGGCTGAGTGGGCTGGTGCTGGCACATCCTTTCTGCGTGGGCTGCCGCCGCTGCTGCTGCGTGTGATTGATTTCAGCTGATCGTAGCGCTGACTGTATCGAAGGTACCTAAACGCCGTGGGGTTAATCCTCACAGGGCTTGGGCTGCACGAATGCCTCCAGGTGGTTTGTATTCTTTCAGAAACACTGAATGCTACTTACATCACTACTGAGAAGCGTACGTATGTCATGGAATACCTCAGTCAGGTGTTTCCATAAATGAATTTGCAGCTAATCGGCAATTCCAGCCTGGTGAGGTTTGATTCGGGTGAAACTAACGCCGCTCTGCTGCAGCAGGTCTAACCTTTGCATGATGTTTTTTCTGTAAGACCTTGAACTTTATGACGGTGTTTCCTCAGAGGGGCGCATCGGGGCCTCTAAATGCACCGTTTGAGCTCCAGCAGCCGTTTAGGCAGAGAAACCTTCCCAAACATGGTGCCGCTCAGCCTCGCACTGCAGTCTATGCAAAGTCTCTTATCGAGGTCCCGCCGTGGCGCTTTCTTCTCTCCGTATATCTGACCTTTCTGACCTCATCTGCACTTCCTCCCCCACTACAGCCACCAGCCAAATACCTCCTGCCAGAGATGATCATACCTGACTATGGGAAGAAGTGCGTTGTGATCGACTTGGATGAGACGCTCGTCCACAGCTCGTTCAAGGTAAAAGCAGAAGAGAAGCTGTCGTTTGTTCATCTGAACGAGCGCTAATGTGGAAATGGAAGCTACGGTGTGTTCAAATGGCTTCCTAAAAGAACTCTGAGGGTCATTAACCTGCAGCTGGGTAACGAGGAGTAAAACAAAGCAGTCAAAATATTTGCAGGCTGGTTTGTGCTCAAATGTGCTTTCAGGCCGATTTTGTTAACCACATGCTTCCACAATACAGTTTTAATGTCGGTTTGTTTGATGCCAAAAGGAGGGATTTGTAAAAGCAAACAGACTGATTTTTAACATCCTCCTGACAGATTTGAGCGCTGATCTGTTTTATGTCGCTAGCAGGACCTCTGCTGGGCTGTGCTGGTACTACACCTGACTGACGCTGTCGCTTTTGTTTGTGGTTGCAGCCCATCAGCAATGCTGATTTTATAGTTCCGGTTGAGATCGACGGCATCGTTCATCAGGTACTGTTGATGCACACATCTAAAGGAAGTGGCCGCTCGGTCCTGAGAAGAAGGGCTGTGATCCCGTTCAAGTAATCCAGGATAGGCTGTGTGTATGCAGGTCGGCCTATTCATGATTACTTGCACTGGATGGCATCCGCGAGTCAAGAGCATTTCCATCTTTGGAAGATTTTGTTTTTATATTTGAGCGTTACTTTTGTCGTCCACCGGTTTTGCCTGCGTTCAGCCTCACCTGAGCCCAGCGTCTTACAGGTATACGTGCTGAAAAGACCCCACGTTGACGAGTTTCTTCAAAAGATGGGGGAGCTCTTCGAGTGCGTGCTCTTCACAGCCAGCCTCGCCAAGGTATGTTGTTTCTTTCCTGTTAGGAATTTCTGTAGTGGCAGCGTAGCGTTTTCTCTTTCCTGGTTCTGCTGTGCGTTTGTGCTCTTACCTTCTGAATTCTCACACTTCCTTCGCTCTCCATCTGCGTGTTTTGCATCTTAGCCGATAATGAAGGGTGAGTTTGATCTGTAGAATCAGCTGCTTGTTGTGCTGAGGTCACAGTAGGTGTCAGTGATGCTCATTGTAGATTAGAGTTTCTCTGTCAGCTAACACCGGTTGGGAAGGATGACCTGTTTGGCATCAGAGCGTAGTTTTTGTCCGCTTTCTGGATATGTCGCCCACACATTGTGACTCGTGCTTTTATTTGTATCACACTGGTAACGTGCGTGTGCTTGGCTTGCCCAGTATGCTGACCCTGTGGCAGACCTGCTCGACCAGTGGGGGGTCTTTAGAGCACGGCTCTTCAGAGAATCCTGCGTTTTCCACAGAGGGAACTATGTCAAAGACCTCAGCCGGCTCGGACGGAAGCTCAGCAACGTCATCATTGTCGACAATTCGCCTGCTTCTTACATTTTCCACCCAGAAAATGCTGTGAGTCCCTCAAGTGTTGCCTTGTATCAGACTTTTTGTAGTCAGACTTGTTCCAGAGTCAAGCAAATCCAACGACCATGGTTTCTTTTCACCCTCTCCTCAGGTGCCAGTCCAATCCTGGTTTGACGATATGAATGACACAGAGTTGCTGGACCTGTTGCCTTTCTTTGAGGGACTCAGCAAAGAAGAAGAGGTGTATGGAGTCCTGCAGAATCTGAGAAGCAGGTAGCAGCGCAGCCCTCGGTGCCACCAGCCATCTCCTCTCTCCACTCTGTCCATCTCTGCCCTCTTCTACGGTCACAGCTCTCAGACTCAGGCAGATCCTCCCACACGCGCCCCTCTTGTCTCTGCCCCAAGAGGAGGCCTCGGAGTCTCACTGTGGAACCTTTCACGTAAGCTCTTCTCAGCTCTCATCTCCTGGTGACTTGGCTGCTTCTCAGAGCCGTTAGGAAGGAAAAAAAAAAACACTAAATATTCCAGGAACACTGTGTGACAACAACAGCATACAGAGCATCTTAAGCTGATAACATTGGGGACAAAATGCTAAGAGGCGTGAACTCTGGTCTTTATTTTATTTGGTGAAGTGCTCGTTTTAAACCAAAAAAAAAAAAAAAAAAAAAAAACCTCTTTTGTGGCACCACACAAAAGCCTAAAAAGATCTGGTCCTCGTATCGTTGCTATGCAGGCAGTTTCTGGTAGTAGAAAGGACTGTGACTCTTTTCTAGCCAAATGAAGTGCCTTGTGTGAATGTTTATACGGGGAGATATTTTGTACATGGCATATTTCCAGAGTACTTAAGTCTTTTCACACATGATATGCTTTAAAGTGGACAAACAAATATCCTGATATAAGTTTTACTTTTGTTTTCACATGCTGGGTCAGCGTCTTCATAGTATCCTTCCTTTTTCCCAGGTTGCTTGTGCCATTATATAGACGTGATTTAGATCCTTTCTGCTTTTATTATATGTAGAATAGTTCATTTGTTTTAGGCAAAGGCGTTCGTTTGCAATTGTAAACCTCATGCCCACCAATCGAGTATAGTTTAAAAAGTTTGATCTGCAAGCATAATTTTGTGCCATTTTTTGGTTCTCGTCTCAAGTAATCCCCAATTTATCCGATTTTATTATTTGCCAATTAAGGTTTTTTTTTTTTTTTTTTTTTTTTTACACAGGCTTCATATCTTTTACGAGGGTTCAGTTTTAACAAACCATCAATAGAGATTATAGAGTAATAGGTGTTATTGTACGTTTGTCATGTTACGGGCTCTTTCATTTTGTGGGACTTGTTGCATGGCCACTTTTATCCTTTTGTTGGCACACATGAGTGGTGCTGCCTCACCCTGAGGGGGTTCATCTTCCTCCAGAATTGTACACATTTGCAGAGGGTTCCCATTTGTTGTTTCAGTAATGGGTCCTGTGCCAGGGTTTTTTTCTTTTTTATGGCGTTAGTGTCTTTAGGGAACAGTGTTTAGTGTCTTGGCAGGTCTGGACTGAAGGAAAAAAAAAAATCACATTTCTCTCTGGATTCACGGAGAGAGGATGAGGATGCGGATGGGTGGCGTTTACCCTCCTAGACTCTTTTTAACTGCTCTTCACCTCAGTGCCTACATTTTGAGAGGAGCCACACAAATCGAATGCTGCAACATTAGCTACCAGGGCAATAACGTTTTTCTGGTTTTCCGGGAGGTTTCGGGTCGTCTGGAGCACTTGACACTTCTTTCCAGTAGAGGATTGGACAGTAAAGGCTAGTCTGATTATGGGAGAACCTTAAAACTGGACCTTAAAAAGTGATTTAGTTCTTTTTTTTTATTATTTCAGATTAGAAAACAGAATAGTTGTTTTTTTTCCCCTAAATAATACTGAAACAACTTGAATGTTGCTTGGTCTATTACAGCAGAAATTCCACCTTGTACAGTCAGTTGCCATAGTTACCAGTTTCTGTTGTATAAGAGCATTAAAAAAATGCCTTCCGATCCTTCTGATTGGGGGCTGGGTGTCAGCCGATCGCGAAAGCCTCCAGATGTTTGGGGCCAGTCCTAAAAGGAACACTACGGGGCTACTTCAGGCGGGCGGGGGAACCTCATGGTGGCATTAATGCCTTACTACCTGTGGAGGCACGAAGCGCTGCTGCTGCTTCAGGAATTCCAAGTCTGCACCTACACAGCTGTAGTCGTTAGCGTCTTATGGAGTGTGAGGCCGGCTCGGTCGGTTATGTCCATCCTACAGTGAGGGGCATGAACACAAGGCCATAAAATGGAAGGCGAAGCGGTTCCTTTGCTTCATTTCTCATTTTGTCATGATATCTAAACCTACACTGCTTCATAATTTCCAGCTTTCATTTTCCAGTAGAGACCGAGGCTCCAACAGGCGTATGGAAATATTGTCTTTGATAAGCATTTGTGTTGGTGATTTCAGTGCAATGTCCTTTTTTTTGTTTATTCTTGAACTAGAAGCATTTGGGCGACTTCTCAAAGATGACCTTGTTCCTCAGATTGTTTTTATCAGTCATATTTTTCTACCTGCCCTTTGCCAGTATTCGGTGTGAGAAGTTGCGCATTTCACGGCTTTTTTCCCGCCCCTACTCTGCCTTTTTCTGTTCAGATTGGTAATGTTGCTCTCTGGCGGTTTGGAAAGAGCTCTGTCAGGTCTCCTCTTTTCTTATCAGGGGATTCATTCATTAATTTGTGCTTCCTTACAGTGTTTCTTTGTGTATCACATCACTCGGCGTCACACGTTTGCTCATTTTAATTTGATTCAAACACCAAAGGTCCTCACCAGTTCATAATTGAATCACTTTATTTCACGTTTTGGCTCATTTTACCTATAGGCAGCATATTACCCTGATTTTTACCCCTCTGTTCTGTTTTTTTAACTCAGATGTGTGATATGGTACATAAGCAAAGGCCAAAGATCATCACTGTGTGATTGAGGTGTCCGTGGTCTCTGTACCTGGTGTGATCCATTAAGTCATGAGCGAGAATGTTACTGCGTTCTGTTGGCATCTTTTACGGTGAACTTCAGTTATTTTCTTTTTTTCCAGACATGTCACAATAAAGCACATTTTTAATGGAAAATGCTTGTCTGTATTTTAATGTGCTGATTAAACATTTAGACTCAAAATGAGAAGTTTGCAGTAAAGAAGCTGTCCTCCGCCAAGCTGTTGTGACCTATTTTAAATCAGCTGGTAGCGCTGGGAATGATGACAAGAGCAGGACTCAGACGAGTGTGTTTAAAGCTTTATCTCCACCTTGAAACACAAAACGTACTGATACGACACGGAGAAAAAGAAATCATACCCGGTGAAGACAAATCGTGTTGTTTCGTGCTGGCGTGAGTTTCTGCTGCGTTCAAAAATGAGTAAAAAGATTTAAATAGACAACACGTTGAAAGACTGATGTAAGCTGGATGCAGTTAAACACGAGTGCAGCTCATAAAATCTAAAACGGTTTGTGTGACGGTGTCTGACTACAGAATCTGACGCAACCGTCAGCTTTCCCCAAACTACTGGTATAGCAATAAGTTAATTATAAACTAAATCTACAGAGCAGCAAAAAAAAAAAGGACTAAAACATCTGCTTAAAAGCGGGTAAAATAGCCGATAAGCGGACGGTGGCGTCTCACTCGTCGTCCAAGACCATGGCGTGCACGAAGAGGCCAGCGGAGGGCAGAAGGTTCCCGTTCTTGTCGAACAGAGGCACGTGTCTGTATCCTGCGTGGGAGCACAAAACAGTGGAGAAATGGAGACAACGAAGGCGGCTTTGTGCGGAGGTTGAACCGGGCCCTCTGTTCCACCAGAGGCCCTTGATGAGGCGTGAAGACAGAGCCGCGGTTGTGCCGTCTGCTGACCGACTTACCCATCTTCAGGCTGTTGAACGGGAGGGTGTACTGGGCGATGAAGTCGTTGTCGGATGTGGAGTCGTGGTCTTCGATGACGAAGCGTACCAGCGCCAGCTCTGGCACGTACACGTCGAACTGGAAGTTTTCGTTCCACGACGGCTTGAAACCTCAAAGGGAGAAAAGTTGACTTAACTCAACCAACCCGACCCAAAGGGCACAGCTTCTAAATGAAACGTCCAGAACCAGGGAAGGTACCGTTGTTGACAATATGACGGGTCTCCTTCTCAGCGCAATCAGCCGCTACTCCCAACACCTCCACTTTGACCAGCGGGTCCACAATGGAGGACTCCTTGTTGTTGACTTTGGGGAGCTGCTGCGCTGATATGACCTGATAACGAGAGGACGACGCATTACAGCGTCTGTGCATCTGAGCGGAAGAGGAAAGTTGCGATACTTAACCATGAGGTGGAAAGTCTTGTGCTGGAGCCAGTCTCCTCGGGTCAGGGTGATGGGGTCGAACTCCGTGCTCGCGTCCCTCATGAAGGCCGGTTTCAGGACGTACCCGCTCTTCCCGTTAACCTGGAACCTTCCCTGGTTGACATCCATGTTGGAACAGGCCGTCTGGAAGTTCAGCGCCACTGGGAAAATATGTAAATAGGCATTTTCATTGGTTCCTACCCTTTTATCAGAGCACCTGAGAGCTGGGTGGGCAGCGTGTACCGATTTGGCAGCCGGCGTTCCACAGAGGAACGGGGTTGTAGTTGGAGGAGTCGGTCCGGACGCCTGCAGGATAGATGCGGCTCAGCTTCGCGGCATTGTGGCGAATGTATTCGTTGGCTGCGGAAGACACCCGCCAGAAAAGTCAGCGTCTACATTTTTATGGAAGTAATTGTGATTTGACGATACAGTTTAGGCTGAAGAACCCAAGAGGAAGGTTTTCGTCTCTCACCCGACTCCTCGGCCAGCTTCACGGCCTCTCCCTCCTTAAAGGACGACATCTCGTAGAAGCTCAGGTTTTTCCTCGCGTCTTCGAATCCGTGGAAGTGGACGCTCTTGCAGTAGATCACTATGTCTGACAGCTCTTTGGCCAGCTTCAGCTTCTTTTTCTCCTGCAGGGCGACCGGAAAATCAGGCGAAACTGTAAACAAAACCTGCGCGGTGGAGGGTATCATCATCCCTGATGAGCGCCCTCACCTTTTCTTTCTGCTCGTCCTCGTCTCCAGACTCTTCCTCCTCGGTCACGTCTGTGTCTGTGGCTGCCTCCTGAGCGAAGACGGCCTCCAGTTTGTTTAACCTCTTCCCTTTGATGAGGAACTTACCCTTCAGCTCCTGAAGGAAACACACGTGGCCTGTGAGTGGCCCACATCTTCCCCGGTAAACGTCATAAAACCAAAAGAACACGAACCTCTGGAGATGGAAAATTTGCGGGCATTGTGTCCCCCAGGGGGGACGTGATGAGAGCGCTGCCCAGTATGGAGCTCATGTGGTGCGCCATGACTTGCTGCTGCTTCACGCTGCAGTGGTTCTCCAGCGAGAGGATGACCGGGTATTCAGAAGCCTGACGGTGAACGAGAGGAAAGAGCTCATGGAGAGCTGATGGAAGCGGAGGGGGATGTTAGTGGGCGGTGCGCGGACCTGGAAGGCGTATTCCTTGATGGCTTTGATGACGTCCTTGAAGAGGATCTGCGAGGTGAGGGTGTAGCCGTGGTAGATCACCGGCTCGTCGTCTGATCCATCCCAGCAGTCCAGCTCCACGCAGCGGCAGCCCTTCAGCAGAGCCCTGAGACAAGACGGACGCAAAGAGAGACCCAGAGGCAAAGTCTGTTCTTCTGCTGAAGAGTCACAAGACCTGACGTGTCCCTCAGGCTTCAGCGGGAGGTCAGCATGCAGAGGAAAAGCTGGCTGCGGGCCGAGGAGGAGAACGTTTACCTGACGTAAGCCTCCGTGCTGCTGGGCCCTTTGAGCTGATCCTTCATCAGATAGGTGTTGTGCGAGGAGGAGATGAAGTAGTGACTGAGGGGACGGCTCATGTCCTGATACACCTCCTTGTGCTCTGCGTTGAGGATCATCGTTTCTGGATGGTGCAAGTACATGAGGAAGCCATCTTTGGACAGCAGCTTCTTCTCCTTGACTGTAGGGACACAGAGACGGCGGTCTGGGTCTGCTCAGACTAAAAAAGAAAGAAAAAAAAAAAACAACCAGTGGAGCACTTACCATTTTCGTCTGGCTCGAAATTCTTGATGACGTTGTTGGCATCAGCCAGCGTGGCTTTCTCTCTCTGCTCTTTCATCAGGAACTCCACCAGGTTTTCAGGGCTCATGAAGCCCGTAGTTTTGGCGTACTCTCCGTAGATCACGTCGATCTCCTCCCGATGGGTCAGCAGGTTGTAGAAATGCTCGATCTCGTCGCCAGCCAGGTAGCCAGATTTGGATTTGTCACATTTCTGTGCAGTCGTCAGTCAAAAATAGCTTATAAAGATTTTTACATGAAGACTTTTTTTTTCCCCCAGATAAAAATGATCACCTGAAACAGCATCTCAGCGTAGATGTCATCCACTTCAATGTTGATGAGACGCAGGAAGTTCTTCATCTCGGACTGACTCAGCTTGTCGTCTTTGTTCTTGTCGGCCTTCCTCAGGCAGCTCAGGATCCAGCTGAAACGTTCTCGGTGTAAGGAGAGTTCTCAAGCCAGCTCCAGGTGAGCAGCAGCATGGACCCGTTCTTAGAAGGATACTGCTCTGTCTTCTGCTTTCGGCTCAGGTTGTTTAAGTTGGACACCAGCTTCTGCAAGCTGCTGACCCACTGCCTGGCCTCCTCATCCGAGCTGGCAATCAGGTCCAGGTTCTTGCGGCGGCCCTTGAACACGATGGAGAAGCAGCGATCCTCCACCTGCTCCTCCGTAGACTTTCTCAAGCCCTCCGTCTGACGGCCCACCCGGACTGCAGCGATGTCATCGAGTGAGACTGAAAACAAAAACAAGAGTTGCAAAAGTGTTTTTCTGCATGAATAACACATAACTTGCTAACAGTTGCTGGAACATTATTCAAAGCTGTTTTCTATAAACTTGTGCTGGCGGTGACAGTCGTCATCGTGTTATCAGTGCTTACAAAACACGCTTGAGGGAGTCCAAGTGGTCTGGAACTAACAAACCCCTCCTCTACGGATTATAAAATGAGCAAGGAAGTGGAGGCCGCCATTGAGGAGCTCTGATGGCTGTCACACATTTACAGGGCGGCACTCACAGGTCTGATTCGCTTTGATCAGCTTCTTCGATTCGTGCCAGACGGTCTTGCAGTCCTCCTGGAGTTTGAAGTAACGCGTCTTCTTCCAATTCGGTGAGCGCACCTTGAGGAGGTTCCCGCCTTTGAGCAGGAAATGGAGGTCGAGGTCGCCCTCCATGCCTGAGAAAAAAAAAAAAAAAAACACACACACACTCATTTGTTAACTGTTAGCTGCCTCACACCTTTGCTCTTACTCACTTAACTCCACCTTAACGTGCATTTCTATCGATAAAGAACTCCAGGGACACATTCAGAGCTCCAAACACCAATCCATGCAGGAAAAAACAACAATCCAAGTATCTGGAAACTTTAAATAGAGTCTATTTTGACTGCAAAGCCCGATCCAGCCTGGATGGCGCTCCTTACACACAGAAGAGCCTACCTAGGATCTTCACGTTAGTCTGTATCGTCTTCTGGCGACTCGCTTTCCTCAGTAATTCCTGGGATTCGGTGAGTTGTGTTTGTTTTTGCAGACATGTCATTGTAGCCCGAAACGTTTCCAGAAAGTGTTCTCAGTGTTGGAACAGCTTAGTGTGTGTGTGTGGAAGGGTGTGTCGTGTTTCAGCAGCTCTCAGAGTTCACTTTTTATGACATTGGAGACTCCCTTTTCCCAGTCAGCTGACGAACAGACGCAATTCCGCTTCCAAGGCGGTTTACTTAAAAACGTGGCTACATCCGGGTCGTGTCCTAGACTGCAAGTCAAACCATTTACTTTGGCAGTTTCCTTCACAAATTCCAGTTAAAGTGAGTACTCTTAGTCGGAAATTAAGTTCGGCAACAACGGGAGTTGAACTGACGTTGCGCTTAATGTGTGCGTGTTTGTGTGATAATATACACTAAGGAAACGTTACAAATGCACATTTAAAAAACATTTCCATGAAATTATTGGTACATTTTGAGTTTGGTAATTGACTTGATTAATAGATTACTATATAACAATACAGGTTAATTCTAACCGGTATTATTTGTGGCCTCGTTGGTTCCATCTAGCGGTGAAGCATGTAATCGTCAAACTGTGATTTTTTTTTTTTGTTTGTTTTTTTTTTAAGCGACCACTTTCAGAACTTAAAAGTTGGGGGAAAAAACAAAAGATTGAAATTTACATTAAACTGGTTAGCAAAAAAATGAGTGCAGTTAAAAGAGAATGCAGCCGTTTAAATGCTTGATTGTCTTCAGTTAGAATCTTTGCGCCTTTTGGATTTTGACGAGGCTTGTTTTATATTGTAATGTGAAACATTGGATCACAGGGCCACACCTTTTTGCACTGTATAATCTGGGCAGATAGGGTGGGTTAAACACTAAACGAACGCCGGTAGAAACTTGAGAGCGATTCTTTTTTTTTTAGAATTAATATGTTGGATGATTAAACAGTAAAAACCAGTTTGCTCAGATCCTGTCCTGATACGAAACGACCAACTTTGGAATATTTTGGCACAAAAAACCCGCATCCCACCTGAGCTCAAAACAGATAATGACTGAACAGAAACCTACCGCTCCTGCGATCGGTGCTGTTTGTGTCCATGCCTCCCGAGGTTGTGGATTCCCCGACTTCTTTTATTCAGTCTGTTTGCTCGTTTCACCCTGGCTCCTTCTGTCCATGTGCGCTACTAACGGAGGAAACTCGGACTCTGGGTGCTTTTTTTTTTTTTTTTTATGTTTTTTTTGGTGGTTTGGTTCTGTTGCAGCTCAGGCACCTCACACGGGCGTCGACACAGGTGGGTTCCTCCGGGTAGTGTGAGCGGGTATCAGCTCTCCTGCACCCTCGCACACCAGTTTGACCAGCCTGCCGTGCTGATGTCACAACAGAGGAGGTTGGAGACGTGCAGACCCACGCTTGACTTAACGGCATGTGCAAAACATTCCACGCTGCACAATTTGGCCCCTGCATCTGCTCCCAGTTATTAAAATCCTCTTTTAATGAGGGCCTTTTACAATTCTCATTTTATCGTAAATGATTGTCATTATTTCACCATCGTTTTTAACTTGGCAAGGTTTTTGCCATATTGTTGAGTCATATCACACTGAAGTATTACGTTACTGGGAATGTTCTTAATCAGTTTAACAGTAGTATAGAATTAAATAGGGCGTATTCGGAATAGATCAGCTTACAGCAAAAGGGTAAATAAAGTTAAAGCACAATAATTATACATATTAGTGGGGGTAAATGGATTTCTAGTTAAATATATTAGACCAGAATGCTAATCATTGTGGGGATGTTGCCCTTTCACATACACACCTACCTCTAGCACACTTGTAGGTTTTTAAAATACATTATGTGCTTGGAAAAGTGTTGAAGTTCCACTTCTATTCGACCCCAGATTTTTCTTTTCCACTTTTCAACCAGACCAAGGAGCCAGGAAAGCCAATTTTGCCCACTTCTTGTCTTCATGGTCGCCAGCATGCTTGTGCATGTGCATGTTGGTTACACTGAATGGGACAGATGAAGTTTTTGCTTCTCTGTTCATGTGCAGCTTAGACCCGGCAGGATAATAGCACTGCAATCACCGGCTGCTGGGGGGCTCTAGTGGCTCTCAGCACTTCTCTTTCAGGCCTGGCTTACCCTCGGCGCACCGTCAGCATCAGCGGGGGTGGGGGAGCAGGAGCCGACCTCTTCCAAAGCCCGCCAAGTTGTTCCACCGGGGTGTGTTTCCCTGAGCTTCATTCAGAGTTTGTATCATCTCTGAGAAGACGGTGCAAAGGAATCTAAGGTGACTCAGAATTGCTCATGAAGACAGTTTTCATCTTGAGTGCGGGAGTGTGTCATTTGAGGAGGATAAAACACACAAGCCTTGACAAGCGAAACATTATTGTGTATTTTCATCCAGACAACTCTCTCCTGCAGCCTAACGCCTGTGTATGCGTAAATGAACGAATCAAACACTGAACTGTGATTACTTTGCTAACATTTGATTAAAATAAACATAAACCGCATCCCATCCCAACTCTAACGTGTAAGAGTGTAAAGTGAAACCTTGAGCATTGTTGGAAATTCTTGGCTCTGTTCCGGCATCTGATGAGCAGGCAAGAACAAGCTCTGCTGTTTCCTCACATACCAGTGATGCCAGCAGCTTTTCCACAAATCCTCTCCATTCCTGAAGACGCTCGTTGGGAAATAAACGGTAGAATAAATCCTTCCTGACTTCCCCACAGACACACCTTAAACAAATCATCCAGACCAGACGGATGAATTCTGCAATGGCTTTACCAAAAATACATCTGCCTAACATGTATTTAAAAATACAACATGGAAATTGAAAGATTAAAGATCCCTAATAAACCATGGCTGTTTGTTGGCTGTTTGTAGTTCAGCTTTAGTTCAGTCTGTTTTACTTTGCATTGTCTAAGTAATATACAATATAGCACATTTAGTCCATTCTTTAATTTATATTTTAGTGGATTCCGTTTTTTTTTTTTTTTTTTTTTACTTGTAGCAATTCAGCTGTTTACTTTCCCAATCTTAATACTAAAATTACTAAATAGTCCAAAATCAAACTATATGATGAAGAGTTTTTTAAACTCCGCTGTGGAAAGTTTTTGCCACTCTCAAGATGGCGCCACAGGCTGACGTCGTTACGTCATAGGATGCGTCCGTCGAGCGTAAAGTTGTGTTGACAGGAGCCGTAAGAATTGTCAGCGGAACTGCGATAGCAAGCATCACCGGAGCCGAATGGAGTAATCCTAAATATATTACTCAGACAGCATTTTTTGCTATTATTAAAAGGATATTTTACGCACTATAGCACCGACACCATGGCCGACGACCCATCCTCTCAAACGTGGTCAATCAACAAGGATGACTACGAACTGAATGAGGTGATAGGTGAGTAGCTTAGCTTGCTAAAGTTAGCACCTTAGCCTCCCCGGGATCTACGTTGGCTGCTAACAGCAACAAGCAGGATAGCACTGCTTTTGTGTAGCCAACAGGATGGCACTTAAAACAACTAGCTACAAGGTTAGCTGCATGCGGAGTTTCCTTTGTAAAAGGCCTAAGTCATTTGTGGCTTCTGGTCGTTGGCTAGCTAAAGTGATGTAGCTTCCTAGCAAGATAGCACCAAGGAAATGGCTAGTTAAAGCAAGTTACACTACATTATCAGCCAGTTTGAGAGGGTGGTGCTATTTTCAAGAGGGTATGACACAGATTAAAGTGAGAAATTCCTCTTTAAAGAGCATGCCTGACGACAAACTGAAATACTGAACTATGATTTGGTTGATTTGCAATAATTATGTACTCCAATACTGTCATCTTACTCGAATGGCGTTATTCCTAAATATCATATACTAGTTCCTAGTCATAGCGTCATAAAACTGATGTTTTTTTCTTGATTCATCTCCTCAGGGAGCGGTGCCACTGCCGTTGTGCAGGCAGCATTCTGCAAGCCCAGAAAGGAAAAGGTGGCCATCAAACGCATCAACCTGGAAAAATGTCAAACTAGTATGGATGAACTGTTGGTAAGCAGCTAGAAGTGTGCTGGAGCGTATCAGCAGCCCAGATATGTGTTTGTGTGTTTGTGTGCTTCCTTTGGAGTAGGGTGGAGAGCAGATCAAAAGCTTGATACCACCACAAGCACTACATTTCTGCAACTGTGCTGAATCAGTATTGCATCGAGAGACATTATTACATTGTCCTTATGAGAATGAAGTTACTTTATTCTAAAAACGTTTCACTGACGACCATTGATATCCACATACAGCATAGTTGCAAACAACTGTGTCATACCCCTACTGCCCCCTTCAACTACAATCTCGTGTCACAGCACGACTCACAGTGACTGAGTTCTGTTCTGTTCAGCGAATAAACAATTAATCATCATGTATTTATTATTTAACATGCCATTTAAGCAAGTATACCGGTAACAGTGTGCTTATTATACGTGTGTACTGGCTACCCAAACCTTAAATCTACACAAAAAAAGCACCACTTTATTTGTGATGTATGTTTTCCAGGTAAAAAACATTGTAGTTATTGGAACAAAATGTTAATTTATCTAACCCTCCTGTCAAATTGATTAATTACTGTAAACGCTGTGGTTTTAAAAATTCTTCATTTCTGAAAGCAGTCTTTTATAAGATCATGTTTCATCCATTACCCTCTTGCTTAACCATGTTGTGTGGTTACAAATGTGGAATGTCTGTTTACCAGCTGTGCACGACATTCAGGAAATCAGGGAGATGATTCTGCTTCGTTCATTTCCTCCTCATCCTGGCATCTTGATGGATTTTCAAGCAGAGTCCACCAGATTATGCTGCTGGATGTTTGATAAAGTTTCTGTTAGACCACAGTTCAGTATAACTGAGATGTGTCTCGTCTCTTAATCTGAGTAATAAATCAGTGTTCTGCGGCAAAGCCTCTGTTGCTTCTGAAGTGAAATTGTAATTATTTCTGTGTGCAGAAAGAGATCCAGGCAATGAGCCAGTGCCACCATCCAAACATTGTGTCTTATTATACCTCCTTTGTGGTGAAAGATGAATTGTGGCTCGTCATGAAGCTGCTCAGTGGTGGTAAGTTTAAAAAAAACAAGAAAAACATACTTTACTGCTGATTTCTCCAGCTGTGTTCTTATCTTCACCTCGGCTACTGTTCACCTTCACGCATACTTCTTTACTTTTTTATCTCAAATAAGGCTTGGTTTGAACTTTGACAGAATGTCGGTATTAAGGCCTCATTTGCCGGGTGGCCTGTTAATAGTTTTTTTTTTTTTTTTAAATTTCTGGAGATAAGCGACCATGTGGGCAACTGCAACACCATTGTGACTTTACTGTAACACAGAAAACTGGTGGAAACAGGGAAAAAAACCAGTGTGTCTGATTACTTTAGGGTTAAAAAAAACTAAACACATAAATCCCAACATTACAGATAATTACGGAGAGTAACGATATTGAAAAGTGAGTGTTGATGGTAGCAGTTGAGCTGTGTGTGTGTGTAAACTTATTCATAGTTTAGCTTCATTATTGTTGATGGAAAGATTCTAATAATTCTGTTATGTTGTGTTTTCCCGTGAAGGACAGCACTAACATTAGCTAACAGTACGGGCACACAGACATTCCATTCACTGCCTGGAGACTTCCTTTGCACACTGACAGAATCTCTGCCTGTCTCCCAGGCTCAGTTCTGGACATCATCAAGCATATCATTTCTCGCGGCGAACACAAGACTGGAGTGTTGGACGAAGCCAGCATCGCCACCATCTTGAAGGAGGTTCTGGAGGGGCTGGAGTACCTCCACAAAAATGGGCAGATCCATCGGTGAGTGGCTTCTCCGGCTCCATAATCCCTGAACTGGACTCACTCCTTTAATATTTAATACTGTGAAGATGCATAATTGAACAGTTTTATTTTCCATTGATGTCTTTGCATTAGAAGATCTCTTCAGCAATAATAAGAATATATCAGTTTAATATAGGTTTTAGTTGATAATGGTGCCTTTTAAATCATGTTTAACTGTAAATGTAAGTGAGCCTTTAGTACAGCACTGTAGTGCAGCTGTTCGGATGGTGTCATTATCCTGCCCACTTGTTTCTTTATTACCATCACCTGCACGCAGAGTGCAAACAGAAATCAGGTTGACCAAAGGTGCAGTTGTCTGTCTGCTGGTAAAGCGTGTGCATTAATGATGTTCTCACTCCTCACTCAGGGATCTAAAAGCTGGAAATATTCTTCTTGGTGAGGACGGGTCTGTGCAAATTGCTGGTAAGTGTTTTGTGTTTTCGTTGTTCCTTTTTCAACCTCACACATATTGTTCTTAAAGCATTTATCTGACTTTTTGATGTATATTTTTTTTAAACATTTCAAATCTAGATTTTGGTGTGAGTGCCTTTTTAGCAACTGGAGGAGACATGACGAGGAATAAGGTTCGGAAGACGTTCGTGGGGACGCCATGCTGGATGGCCCCTGAGGTCATGGAGCAGGTGGGAGACTGAGCAGATGGTTCCTTTCTCCCCTTTTTCTTTCTCTCTTGGTGCTCCTGATGAAAGAGACACAATCTATTTTGTTTCCACCTTCACAGGTCCGTGGCTACGATTTCAAAGCTGACATCTGGAGTTTTGGGATAACAGCCATCGAACTGGCCACAGGTGCTGCGCCGTATCACAAATATCCACCAATGAAGGTAACTTTGTGTTTCTTTTGGGATGTTACCAGCGGGGACACAACTAGATAACACTGTGCATGGAAGAATTGCAATGACTGTCCAGACCGACTGTGATAAAGTTGGTTTCTAATCACCTGTGTGTGTGTGTGTGTAGGTTCTGATGCTGACCCTGCAGAACGACCCTCCCTGTCTGGAGACGGGTATCACAGACAAGGAAATGGTGAAGAAGTATGGCAAGTCCTTCAGGAAGATGCTCTCTCTGTGTTTACAAAAAGATCCAAAGTTAAGGTCAGTTAATCCTCAAAACTGAACCCTTCAAGCCTCACTTTATTGTTAGTAGTGCTGACTTTTATTTCCATGAGAGTGTTTAGTTATTTAATGAGTCTCTGGTCTTTCTTCATGTTTAGGCCAACTGCTGCAGAGTTACTGAAGCATAAATTCTTTACAAAAGCCAAAGTGAGCATTTTAGCTTTATCACAAATATACTCAATATTCCACATGTGCCCTTTATTTTATTGATTTAAAATAATCCTTTATCTGCTTCAGAACAATGAGTATTTGCAAGAGAGGCTCCTTTTTAAAGGTCCAACAATATCAGAACGCTCCAAAAAGGTTTGGTCATTACTAATACTTGTTGCACAACGCTCTTACCTAGCACTGCATGTTGAAATATGCCCACGCAAAGGAACCTTTGAGTTGCTATTAACCGCCGTTCGTAGGTGCGTCGGGTGCCTGGCTCCAGCGGTCGACTCCACAAAACTGAGGACGGCGGTTGGGAGTGGAGCGACGATGAGCTGGACGAGGAGAGCGAGGAAGGCAAAGCTGCAGTTTCAGCTCTGCGGGTGAGTCTCTGCGTGGCAACTGGATCCACATCACCGCATCGTTTCTCACTGCTCACGTTTCTGTAGCGCTAGATGAACAGCAGGTGGTGCTGTTGGGCAACATGACTAAATCTTAATTTAAAAGTGAGAGTAGAGGGTAATTATGGTAATGATATCATGATTTAAACCACCGACACTGATAAACAAACATCTGATCAGAAAACCTCTTTATAATTAATTAATTATAATTTTGTGTGCTTATTCTCTCTTTATTTCTTGGTGTGGGATTTTATCTCATCTGTTACCTGTGATTCCATTTAAGTCCTGTGTTCAAAGTCATCTGGTGTCAAATTCTTTCAATCCCACGATGTTCCATAAGTCCATTGGGGGGGATGAAAAGAAAATTGCATGTTTTTAATCCTGACAATCTGTCATGTCCATTCTGCAGTCCCCCAGGGTGAAGGACGGGTCTCAGAATATGGAGGTGAGTGTATTTGTGGTGGACATGACTTGAAAATCTTAACGCTTTGTCAGAGCAATTTGCATGACTGTCTTTTGTTAGTCTTTCTTGTTTCCTGTTCATGCCAAACTCTGAATCTCCCACTGATTTGTCTATGTGTTGTAGCTTTTCCCATCATCAGATGGCTCCACAGGACATCTGCAGCCACCTGGGGCAGCTCGTGAGAACCTTCCCAACATGGGCCAGACAGAGGAAGTTCCACTTCAGGTTCCTGCTCAGACTGGGAGCCCTTCACATGTTTCCACTGGTCAGGTAAACGGGTGACGATAGGCAGTGTTTTTCTGACATTTGTGTTTTATATTTTTAGTAATATCTTTAGTGTTGAAGGAATAACTACGCGCCTGCCATATTATCTCGTTGTAGGATCCAGCTGCAGCCAACACCAGTGTTCCCATCAGCCTCGTCCTGAGGCTGAGGAATTCCAAGAAGGAGCTCAATGACATTCGATTTGAGTTCATGTCCGGCAGAGGTTCGCCAACAAAAGCACTTTTCTCTGAAATCCGTTCAGATTAGCGTCTAACACCTGGACTTTTCCTCTCTGTGCTCAGATTCTGCTGATGGAGTTTCTCAGGAGTTGGTCTCAGCAGGCCTGGTTGATGGGAGAGACCTGGTCATCGGTGAGTTACATGTACACCCCTGGCATGATGTCAGTGTGGGGAACAACAGAAAGCTGCTGTTTGATGGCTTGAAATGTAAAAGTAACATAACTGGAGAGCGAGAAAGTCATCTGACACGATGCTCTCTCTTCTTCTGCCTTCTTCCAGTTGCTGCCAATTTGCAGAAGATCGTCGATGATCCTCAGAACAACAAAAATGTGACATTTAAACTGGTAAGGATGGTAATTTCTTTCGTGGAGTCACACTGCCTGGGTGGGATCAGTGTGTTTGGTACCATTGTTTCCTCTCCTCCAGGCATCCGGCGTGGAGGAATCTGAAATACCGGATGATGTTAAACTCATCGGATTTGCACAGCTCAGCATCAGTTAAGTTGAACAGAGCCAGCAACAAAGGACAGAAAGTGACGACGGTGCGCGATGGCACTGTCATCAATTCCAAGAAACCACTACTGCCAAAGAGAGATGGAGGAATGAGGTAGAGGGCGAAGAGGAGGAGGAGGAGGAGACACAGGACTGGCAGGAGTGTGATACTACTGCAGGTTGCATGAGGATCATGATGAGAAGAGGCTCAGTTCATCACAGGAATCACACTTGAAACATTAATAGTGCGCTTATACAGTTAACGAGAGAAAGGATGCAATCAAATATATCAACTCCTAATTTCTTGTTCTTTATTTCTTCCTCTTCACACATAAGCACAATCCAAACCATCTCGCCAATACTGGAAGTGATTGCCTTTTATTTTTCAATCTTTTTCTTAGTTCTAATTACATCTCTGATTCTTTTTTGTTTACTGTGCCACAGAACTCAGAAGTGTTGTGCCACTGTTTTCAGGCACTTTGTGCTACGGTGAAATTGAAAAAGTCTAAATTTGACAAAGTACAGAAGGTAGCAGAGATGGGGCTTTGTAATCCTGTAAATTTGGTTTATTAGCGGATCCTCTGATGAGGTGACTTGGGGTGTGTGGTGTGGAGGTTTTGTCCAAACAGAACCAAAGAGTTGAGGCTCAGACGGCACTTGTGAAGTCATTATTTACACATCTGCTCTCTGCACCCGGCTGTCTGACGGCTTATTTTCACATGTCTACATCTGCCTGATCTTCTATGCAATGAGTGTTTTCTTCTCGACACAGGTGACCGCTGGTTGCTGATAATGTTTCGACTAGGGAGAATAATGTGTACTGTGTGTGTACCGCAACAGGAGTTCATGACGCCAACCAGCTGGACAGGCAGCTTCAAAAACCCGCAGTGAGAATTGACCTCCCGACACGCTGCAGGTAGTAAAGGTCGCTGTCTGCGAGAGGTTGCGAATAATCCCGAATGCTGGCGTTGTGTTGAGCCTGAGGCCGCCGCTGTTACCGACTGATTGCTGATGAACTTCTACATAGAGGGCTGCACAGCTGCCACCCAGTTGAATTAAAGTTTATTTTTAAAGGGGTAGTTCATCCAAATTCTGACATAATTCGAACTAAAATGGCTTACATCCTGTAGCTGTGAGGACAGTATTGGTCTCATTTGCTGAGATTTTCAGCCTTCACAAGCTGAAAACGGAGATTAGATTGCGTAAACGCCAATGTTCACCAGATGTCAGGGTTAGGTCCCGTCAAGTTGTGACTAATGATAGATATGCAAGATATGAGGTTCAGTTTGTTGAAGATCATGCTGGAAAGCGGGTTTTTGTCCATAGAAAGGGTTTCCTTCATTTTCAGTGAGTTTGAGGAGAAACTTCTTCTGGAATGCATTCTTGGCACATGGTAGGAACAAATGCTTCCCATTTTCAAAAAGAAGTCTTGTAAATTTTTTGAACAAATTCCTTCTAACATGTTCTCATATTTCATCATGTTAAAATAACGACATTTGGCACTTGCTTTGACTTTGTCTCCATTTTAACAGAAAACATGTTTACACAGAGCTCAGCAAATAAACCCAACACTGTCTGCACTGACAAACCATTCGTAAATTTCTCGTAATTAGACGCTTGTTTCCCACTAAACCGACTCTGTTTGGAATCTTTATTTGATATTGAGTGTGTATTTATATTTCAGTGCAAACAAAGCCTCCCAACCCCTGATTACAGCTAAATCTTGAACACATTGGGTGAAATAGCCCTTTAAACTGTCCATCTGATCGTCACTCCTGGTGTACCTGTATGATTGTTTCTACCACGTGCAAAGGGCTGCCAGATAGCTCCTCGTTCAGGTACTTCTGTAAATGGTGTATGTAAACATGTTGTAAATGTACATTTGATGGCAATTCCATGCACTGTCGCACAAACATCCTGAGGTTTGTATGTAATGTAGATGCATTGACTGTTGAAGTGCACATTGTTAGAGAAAAAGAAACATTTCACCTGTAAATATGGATTCAGGTAAAGGGATCGAGGCTCATCGTGCTCGGTTACAGAGTTTCACTTGCTTTGTAGCGTTTCCCACTGTTGGCCTTTTTGTCAGCGCATCACTAATCATGCACTAATTATTTGTCTGATTGGCACCTTATTGATCTATTAACATGTGTGTTTTTGGAAATACACAAGGCTTGTAATCCTACCGTGCTTCATGTTGTTTTCTTTGTCAAGGGATGGCACCCAGGAAGCTTTTCCATGTGATCTTAGTGAATGTGTGTTTGTGAGATTAACACTAGCAGGTACGTTTTTATTGTTTTAGAATCGTGGCCAGCAGGGGGCAGCAGCACATCCGTGTCATAGCAAAAAGGTTCAAGTTCTACTGAGTTTGCGTGTTCTCCCTGGTCTCCAGGTACTGTACAAAGGTCCAAAAACTTGGGTTAAGAAGAGTGAGTGAGTGAGTGTGTGTCCTCTGATGGAACAGTGTTTTCATTTCTCCGACCTGTTGGCTGGGTTTCAGCACTGACCAGCTATTAGATGGTGGTTAACAGAAAAGAAGTGTAAAAGTGCATATGTGAGAAAAGCGAGCCACCATTTTTTTTAGCAGTGCTTTCTTCTGAAAACCATATTTTTGGTAACTGCTCACTACACCGTTGATCATAATCCGTGCCTTCCCAAAACAGCCAACTCTGACTTCTTCACATGAGTTCTCTGCTGTGTGGAAAATGCTGGGTTTTGGGAGCGTTCTCAGATCTATCAGAGACTTTGGGCTCTTCCAGGAACCTCTCCTCTTGGGGTTAATTTTACCCTTTATTTTACTGCCCCTGAACCTTTGCAGCGTGATTTTTGTAGTGTCTGATCTGGATCGACACTAACAGACTGGATCCTCAGAGCTGATCCTAACCTGACCGTGGACGTGCAGCTCAACTTGACGGTGCCTCGGGAGGAGGATGGGGCCCTCGGCAGGTGTCACATGTTTGCCCCATCATCACAGACGTAAGAATGTGTCTCCTTCACAATCGCCTGCCCTTCTGATCCTCCTCTTCCCAGTTCAATCTTGTCTGTGTCTTTATTTTTATTTTTTTTCCAGGTGCATCCCTGAATCTGTGAGGTGGTTACTTGGGCAGGGAAGGACAGAGGAAGCACGGAAGATCATATGCAAAGTAGAGACTATCAATAAAAATCAATTCCCAGAGGATTTGCTCCAGAAGGTCAGTAGTTATTAGGAAATAAGTAATGGATCAAATGAAGGATTAGCTGTGGGCTAAAGTATAGCCAAAATAAAGATGGATGACATTGCAGTTTGGGTTGTAAGTACAACATGTGACACCACACGTAGCCCTAAACTATAGCATCCATGCAACTAATGGATAACGTATACATTTTCTTTTAAGGCGTCAGCAGAGCAAGAAGTTCAAAGTGAAGGAATCAAAACACTTTTTACTTAAAGTCCCAAGTGTCTTGTCTCCAAAGGCGAATATTTAAACATACACACACCAACACACAGGAAGTGTGTTGCAATGATTGTTTCAGTGGAAGAATAGCATCACTCTTGCTGTCAGAAAATAACTGTCAGTGACTTCCCTGATGTTAATCTTTTTTTTTTTTTCCGAGATGCAAAATAACAACATAAACCACTTCGTATCAAAAAGGACCCAGTAGTTTCTAATATAATAATTAGTGACTGGTCTCATGGATAAAATGGACAATGACTCCTTTAAACAGGCAACACCTGAAGGCAGAGTCCCAGATGCGCAGCGGTCTTTATCCAGATTAAACTTTTTGTTTTGCAGAAGTTGTTATGAATTATATGTTTTTTGCCTGATATAACACAAATTCACCAGAATGTCAAACTGTGTTTTTATCTTAAAATGGTTGAAATTCAACAGTTCAAGGTTTAGAATCATTTAGTTTCCAGAGTTTAGTTTCCTATATAAAAAAGGTCCAGTAACAGCCTTTACAACACAGTTATGATTGCGCAGTGCTGCTTTGTCTTTTACGTAACGACAGTAACAGTGAACAAGGTAAAGCTATAAAAAGCTTTTCTAAATCTTAGAAATGTAGCTTTCAGCTCTTTAACCCGATTTCTCTTTTATAATTTATCATTTGTTTCATAATATTTCCAAATACAAGAATAAAAAAGTGGACAGTTTATAATTTCAACATCTCAGGCAGTTTATTTAAAAAAAATCCAGCTCACACAGCGGAACCTATATGTTTTATAAGTATTTTACGAGTTAGTAAAAGGTCATCATGTCCATCAGTACTGAGACAGCAGTTGGTGTTAAAGGTCAAAGCCTGATAACTCACCCATTTAATCACGTGACTGAAGTTGAACCAGCCCCGTAGCAACGCTGGTGACTCAGCAGGGTTTGGAAACTGTCAGTCACGGTTCAGCCATCCTCCAGCAGCCGCTGCGCCCTGCAGATCAGCGCCCCGACCATGCCTGGCTTCGGAGAGGTCCTGCACAGTATCGGGGAGTTCGGGCGCTTTCAGAAAATCACGCTTTTGGCTCTCTGCTTCCCCAATATCATCCTCCCCTTTCACTTCGCCAGCGTGTATTTCACCCAGTCCGACCCGGAGCGACACTGCAACACGGACTGGATCCTCCGAGCCGAGCCAAACCTGACTGCGGAGGAGCAGCTGAACCTGACCGTGCCCCGCGGCGCGGGCGGAGCGCTCAGCCGGTGTCGCATGTTCGTTCCCGTGGACCGGGACATCGAGTCCATCAGGCGGTACGGACTGAACGAGACCACGCCGTGCACGGATGGATGGGTGTACGGCAGCACGCTGTATGTGGCCACCATAGTGACAGATGTGAGTGGTTCGGCTCACGGCCGCTTCCAATCAACGCAGAATGTGTGTGTTTTAACCATGTGGTCTGGTTTCCGGTTTGGTTTAGTTTGATCTAGTTTGTGAGCAGGCAAATTTGTTGCAAGTGGCACAGACAGTGTTGATGGCTGGCTTTCTGTTTGGTTGTCTATTATTTGGACCTTTTGCAGAATCGTAAGTGTATTTTTTCTGCTCACGCTTGCATATTCAGGCTGGGCCACATGTGCTGACGGAAGGCTCTCTGTCTCTTCCAGGGTCGGGCGGAAGCGAGCGATTCAGATTCCAGTGGTTCTGATGTTCATATTTAGTGGGGCCTCTGGATTATGCCCCAGTTTCTATTTGTATTTGGCATGCCAGTTCCTGGTGGGAATAGGCTACGGAGGATACCGACTGAACGCCGTCATATTAGGTGCAATATTTGTTTTCCTCTTGGAATTTCGGTAATTTTTCTGTGCGTAAAGTTTGACTTGTCCATATTTAATGTTACATGATGATAAAATACCCCATATTATGTTTGACTGGTTAATTTCTGACTGAGGACATGGAACACTTTTCAAAGCTTGATATTTATTTTGGAAATATGTGCAAACGCTTGGTCAGGTGCTACCATAGGTGCAATAACTGTGGTTAATTTGCTGTCTCCTTAGGTAAGTGCGTAACTCACTCCAGGGGTCACCTGTAGGACCGCTCGGCCTCTGACCCTGACTGTGACCTTTACAGCCACTGAGTGGATCGGGGTGTCCCAGAGGTCGTGGGGGCCGTGTGTGATTCAGCTGTGCGGCGCGCTTGGACAGTGCGTCCTTGCTGGTTTGGTCTACTTCATCAGAAACTGGAGACTGACTCAACTAGTCACAGCTGCTCTACACGCGGTGATTGCTATTTATATATGGTGTGGTTTCGTGTTGTTTTTTTAAATTATTATTGGCCTCTGCCATCCTGAATGCAAGTCTCGGGATGCTAAGAGATGCTGCTCGGTCGTTTCCAGGTGTATTCTGGAGTCAGCCAGGTGGCTGCTGGGCAGAGGAAAGACAGGAGAGGCTAAACGGCTGATTACCAAAGTGGCGACCATCAACAACTACACCATTCCAGAAGGTCTCCTGGAAAAGGTCACGTACAGTTTGGCCGCGGTGGTTTTCCATCACACTGGCTCTTTCCTCATCAGAGTCTTAACACAAAAATCACGTTACAATCATTTCTGTACCACAGACCCCTGTTCTCACCTGGGGTCCAAGTTTCCTTTGTAAAAACTGGGTAGGGCAGAAAAGCAGTCCATGCTGGACAGAACAGGGAGAGTAACTGCTGTTCTGCCGTGGATTACAGATAGATGAGAATGAAATGGAGAGAAAGGAAGGTGCCGTGGCTCTCATCAGATCACCTGTACTGAGGAAGAACTTCTTCACCCTTGTATTTGCCTGGTAAGCGCCATTATTTTGCTTTTTTAAACACCCGATCGGCCTGCAGTTGTATTTTCTTTGTCTGGATTTCTGCAGGTTCTCGTTAAATCTCACCTACTTCAGCATATCGTTTAACGTGGCAAACTTCGGCATGAACGTCTTCCTCACTCAGCTGATCTTTGGTCTGAGTGAAGTGCCGGCGCACATCCTCAGCATCTGGCTGTTAGAGCTTCTGGGGCGGAAGGTGTCGCTGTTGGCCACGCTTCTGATTGGAGGCTTATCCGTTGTAGCAATTTTGGTAGTTCAAGGTAGGACTTGCTAAAACCCAACCCTAACCCCAACCCCAACCCTAATCCTAACCCTAACCCGTGTATTTCACCCTAACCCCACCCTTAACCCTAAACACTTAACCCTAACCCCTGACCTTTTAAGTTGTTCTGCATATGGATGTTCTGTTGATTTGTTGATTTTTCTTTTCCGTTCTAAGATCATGCTGTCGCTGTCACCATGTTGGTAACCTCTGCACGTATTTTCTTAAGCTGGGCTGGATCCATATGTACAGTCTATGTTCAGGAGCTGTTCCCAACATCTTTTCGGTGAGTTTTCACATAAAAGGCTGCTTCTTTCCGACTGGCTGTGACGACACTAAAGAGGAGCATGTGGTTGTTTTCAGGCAAACAGCCTCCGGTTTGGGCTCCATTGTGAGCAGAATCGGTGGTTTAATGGCTCCGCTGGTCAACATTTTGGCCATGTACCACCCGTCAATACCCACCATTGTTTTCGGCAGCCTTTCCATCATCAGCGGCAGTCTCTGCTTCCTGCTTCCCGAGACCAGGAGAAAAGAGCTTCCGGAATCGATTCACGAGGCTGAGAACGGGTATGTTGCTCAAATGAATGTGCGTCAGGTAGCGACTCACAATCAAAGTTTGGTACATCATCTCCACCTGGGCATTTTTTTACCCGAACTTGCATCAGTATTCTTCTCTCCACAGATACACAAAACAAGCCAATGCAGATGAGTCGACAGACAGTAAATCCACCCGTCTGTAGACGTCCTTGATGGCTTTTATTCATGTGAGGCTATAATGAAATAATCTTTACTGGTTTCTCTGGTAATTTTACAGTCAGCACCAACACTTTCTCCCATCTGTGGTTTGATTTGTTAACAAAATTCCCTGAAGACTGAACCAAGACAATGATAAATACTCGTAATAACCCTAACCCTAATACTCGTAATAATGATTAGCGATGATAATCCTACGCCAACTTTGTTTTAAACATTATAGACAATGAAAATTGCCATCGTCCGTACACAATAAAAATGTTTTCACACGCATGGATTCCATTATTTTGTATAATCAGTAAGCGGTACATCATTAACAATGATAATAAAATGTCTACATTCACAGGTGAACATATAACCCAAAGTTGTTGCTATGGACGCAGCGTGACGTGAAGGACTATGTTTTTCGTGACAGCACAAATAAAGAGTCACGGGAGGAGTCACTAGACCGGATATTCAGGAACAAGAACTGTATACACATACAAAAGTAGTTATAATTTCATATTAATATAGAAGCAACAGGCAATCGTTCCATCGTCTGTTCTATTTATTAAATTAAGGTATCTGTTGGAAGTTGGACAGAGCTCGTAAATCGGTCCCTCCAGAAGGAGAGTTTTCCACTGGGTTCTCTCTGGGTTCAGAAGACCTTCGACAGTCTCCAGCTCCTCTCCTGTGGTGAACGTGGTTGGAGCTCTTTAAGGTCTACACAGGTGTAGATGCATCACAGAGAGTACCTTCAGGAATCTGAATCCAGGAAACAATCTTTCCCAAATTTTGCTGCGATTCTGATTCTTGACGCTACGGCTTGCGTCTCTGGTGGTTTGACATTCGCCTCAAAGAGCTCACTTTTTTTTGTCTTTGCTGGACTTTGTTCCCTCAGCTGCTGGACTTCTTTCTTAAAGATTTCCCACTGCTTATCCATCAGTTTTAGGCCCTTGCCCAGTAGTTTGTCCGGTGTCTCGCACTTTTTGAGGACCACGGGAGGCTTCTGGCTCCTCGTTTCCAGCTGCAGAGCTTTCGTGTCAGATGGTTGATATTCTCTGAAGAGTTCTTGGATGCTTCTGTGCAGCAGTTTGCCTTGTGCCCTCGAGTTTTCAGTATTTGTGCTCAGATCTTTAATCATTTTCTTCAGCTGCTGGATTTCAACGTTAGAGAGTTCAAATCTCGTTGTCAATTCTTCGTTGCTGTTCTTCAGTTTTTTGACCTTCATCTCAGAGTTTTTCACCATCACATCGAGATTCTGACATTTTTCTTTCAGCTGCTGAACTTGCGTCTCGGAGGTTCCACACTTCTCGACTAGTTCCTGGTTGTTTTGGTGCAGTACTTTGACTAGTTCCCTAGAGTTTTCAGTAGTCGTCACCAGCTTTTTGTTCAGTCTCTTGAGCTGGTGGACTTCCCTCTTTGAGAGCTCATATCGCTTTGTCAGCTCCTCATTGCTCTTCTCCAGATCTTTGACTTGGTCCAAAGATTGATCGATAATCATAACTTTCTTTTTACATTTCTCCTCCAGCTCTAGAACGTCTGCCTCTGACTTTACATGTTTCTGTATCAAATCTCGACTTTTGTCCTCCAGCTGGTGATTGGTGTTTAGCAGCTCGCTGACCGTCGCAGTAAGTTTTTCGACGTCGTCTTGGAGCTGTTTGTTATCGTTTAATAGCTCCTGGAGTGCTTTGTTGTTGCTTTCGTTGGTACTGAGCGACGTCTGGTTTTGAGACACCAGCTGCTGGATCGTGGAATCACTGCTCTCACATTTACTGGCCATCAGCTGGTTGTCTTCCATCAGCTCATATAGTTTTAATTCACAGCTCTTTATTGTCGTCACTAGTTCTTGGTTTTCATTTTCCAGCTCTGCCACTTTGGCCTCAAGTCTTGCGTTGTACTGATCTAATTCTTGCATTTTTCTCTTCCAGCACTGCACCCGGGTGGCCACCTCCTCTGAAAACCTCTCCTGCAAATCGTTATATTTAGCTTCCCACGACCTCTCCTGAAGGAAAAGTTCATCTTCCCTCTCAGGCCAGCCTTTCTCCTCTGGTTTGCTCCAGATCTCCTCCATAGGCGACTCAAACTTGGTGGAAACAGCATCAACTAGACTGTGTTGAATTGTATCTGCCATGTCTGTCTTTGATTAACTAGTTGCTTCTCAATGTGTCTGCATTGAAAATACTAACGCCTTTAATAGCTACATCAAAGAAAATTAGCTTTGATGTAAGATTTTTTTATTGCCTCTGCCAAGGAGATCATGTGACAGCGGCGTTTGACTGTTTCCAAAATAACTTGAAAAGTTATGAACGGATTTTATTGAAATTTTCAGGACATGTTGATGACGGGACGTGAAGCAGATGTTTTCATTCTGCTGATGGTCCAGATTCCAGAGGGACTTTGACCTTTCATTTTCCAAAGATTATAGGCCAAGATCAAAGCCCAATGGGGGCCTTGATTGTAAAGCAGCCTACTATGTTATGTAACGCTGTATTACTACTGCAGTATTGATCAGATCTTAAAGATCTCAGCCACAACTCCAACATGCTGTTCAGGATCAGCCTTTGGCTTTTAGTTTCCAGCTGATGACCTTGTGCACCAGATGTTTCCAACTTCCTGACTGGTTTTTGGCTGCTTCTGTGCAGAATTTTGCCTCGTGGTCCAGAGTGTTGACGCAGACACCGACTGTCCCCAACTCGCAGCCTACAGGAGTGTACTACACAGATCTTTAATCATTTTCTTCAGCTGCTGGATTTCAATGGTAGAGAGTTCAAATCTCATGGCCAATTCTTCGTTGCTGTTCTTCAGTTCTTCCACCTGCATCTCGGCTCTTTTCACCATCACATCGAGATTCTGACATTTTTCTTTCAGCTGCTGAACTTGCGTCTCGGAGGTTCCACACTTCTCGACTAGTTCCTGGTTGTTTTGGTGCAGTACTTTGACTAGTTCCCTAGAGTTTTCAGTAGTCATCGCCAGCTCTTTGTTCAGTCTCTTGAGCTGGTGGACTTCCCTCTTTGAGAGCTCATATCTCTTTGTCACCTCTTTATTGCTCTTCTCCAGATCTTTGACTTGGTCCAAAGACTGATCAATAATCATAACCTGCTTCTGACATTTCTCCTCCAGCTCTAGAACGTCTGCCTCTGACTTTACATGTTTCTGTATCAGATCTCGACTTTTGTCCTCCAGCTGGTGATTGGTGTTTACCAGCTCGCTGACCGTCGCTGCAAGTTTATCGATGATGTCTTGGAGCTGTTTGTTATGACTTAATAGCTCCTGGAGTGCTTTGTTGTTGCTTTCGTTGGTACTGAGCGACGTCTGGTTTTGAGACACCAGCTGCTGGATCGTGGAATCACTGCTCTCACATTTACTGGCCATCAGCTGGTTGTCTTCCATCAGATCATCTACTTTTAATTCACAGCTCTTTATCGTTGTCACTAGTTCTTGATTTTCATTTTCGAGCACCGCCACGTCCACCTCCAGTCTTTCGTACTGCTTGGAAAGGATTATGTTTTTGTGATCTAACTCTTGCACTTTTTTCTGCCAGTACTGCACCCGGGTGGCCACCTCCTCTGAAAACCTCTCCTGTAAATCTTTATATTTAGCTTCCCACGATCTCTCCTGAAGGAGAAGTTCATCTGTAATTTCAGTGGTCTCATAGAAGGATTCTCTGTCCTCTGGCCTGCTGCTGATCTCCTTCAGAGGCGACTCAAATTCATCAGACTCGTTGGAAACAGCGTCACTGTCCTGACTGTATTCATTTTTCTTTGTCATGTCTGGTTTTCATTCAGCTAGTTGGTTCTCATACAATGTGTGTCTGCCATTGGCAATACTATACACCTTTACTGTTAACATCAAAGAAAATCCACTTTGATGTGTACTTTTATTTTTACTATTATGCTATATTATTTTGAAATAATCATTGTCATACCATTTTTTTTTCTTAGGCTTTTTTATTTTATATTTAACAGATCTCAGTTTAAATTTTCAACAGTTATCAAAAGATGTCTGGTTGTCAATGCCACGCGTAATAAACATGTCATATATAACACACACTCCAGTTTTCCCTAACTGACCTTAGAGTAGGTCTAGGTCTGTAGATAGGTGGATGTGATGAATCGTTAGCAGGTTTTATTATTTATATTGGTTTTTGTCTTTATTTCTTTATTATTTAATGCTTCTTTTAAAACTTGTAGAGCTACTGTAACAGTTAAATTTCCGCACTGTGGGATCAATAAAGATCAATCGTATCTTTAATATGAGAATAAGACCCGAACGTTTCCTTCGTCCCATACTTTATTGACCATTTTTGTGTTTGAAGTCCTTAATTCAAGCAGGAAATGGTTTTGACAAAGTCCTCTCGACAGTCGGCCAAGATCCCAGTTTTCAGCCTGATTTTTGGACCTCGAGAGAATTTGTCCTTGCATTTGTCTTCTTCTGGCTGTTTTCTTGGTCATTTCCTCTTAGTCTTTCATTGTTTTCATTACTAGCTTCTTCTCCACTCTTCTTTGACTTGTTTCTTAGACTTTTTGAAGACCAGAGGAGGCTTCTGGCTTTTAGTTTCCACCTGGAGAACTTCTGTATCAGATGTTTCAAACTTCCTGATTAGTTTTTGGCTGCTTCTGTGCAGGATTTTTCCCCGTTTTTCACCATTTGCGCTCAGATCTTTAATCATTTTCTTCAGCTGCTGGATTTCATTGTTCGAAGTTTCAAGTTTCATAGCCAGTTCTTGGTTGCTGTTCTTCTGTTCCTTGACAGAAATCTCAGAGCTTTTAACCATCATTTCAAGATTCTGACATTTTTCTTCCAGCTGTTCAAGTTGGGTCCCAGAGGTTTCAGACTTCTTAACTAGCACGTGGCTGATTTTGTGCAGAACTTTGACTCTTTTAACAAAGTTTTCAGTAGTTGATGCCAGCTCCTTATTTGTTCTCTTGAGCTGCTGGACCTCTTCCTCAGACGTTGCATATTTATGAGCCAGTTCTTCATTGCTGTTCTTCAGCTCCTTCACTTGCCTCATCGACTGTTTAACCATCATAACAAGACTCTGACATTTTTCTTTCAGCTGCTGAACTTGTGTCTCGGAGGTTCCACACTTCTGGACGAGTTCCAGGTTGTTTTTGTGCAGAAATCGGACTTTTTCCCCAGAGTTTTCAGTAGTCGTCGCCAGCTCCTTGTTCAGTCGCTTAAGCTGGTGGACTTCTGTCTTTGAGATTTCATATGTTTTTATCACCTCTTCATTGCTTTTCTGCAGCTCGTTGACTTGTATCAAAAACCGATCAATAATCATAACTTGCTTTTGACATTTTTCCTCCAGCTGTTGAACATCTGTCTTTGACTTTATATATTTCGTCATCAACTCTCTATTTTTGTCCTCCAGCTGGTTGTTGGTGTAAACCAGCTCGCTGACTGTTGCAGCAAGTTTATTAATGAAATCCTGGAGCTCTTTATTATCATTTAATAGCTCCTGCAGTGCTTTTTTGTTCCTTTCGTTCGTAATGAGTGACGCCTGTTTTGGAGGGACCGCCTGCTGGATTGTTGGAGTACTGCTTTCATATTTACTCGCCATCCATCGATTGTCTTCCATCAGATCACGTACTCTTAAGTCACAGCTCTTTATCATCGTGACTGGTTCGTTTTCATTTTTGAGCTGTGTGACTTTTTCCTCAAGTCTTTCGCACTGTTTGCAAAGTATTGTGTTTTTATAATCTAACTCGTACATTTTTCTCTGCCAGAATTGCTCTTTCATGGACAACTGTGAAAATCTCTCATGCAAATATTTATATTTAGCTTCCCAAGATCTCTCCTGCAGGAGATGTTCATGTCTACCTTCAGTGGCCTCTTGGAACGATTCTTTCTCCTCTGGCTGATCTCCGATCTCCTTTAGAGGCGACTCAAATTCATCCCTGTGTTTGGAAACATCCATTTCTTGACTGTACTGATTTGTCTTTGCCATGTCTGACTTTGATTAACCAGTTAAATCTCAAAAAGTCTGCTGAACTTATGTGTCTGTCATTGGCAATATTAACACCTTTACTAGATACATCAAAGAACGTTTGCTTTGATGTGTACTTTTATCCTAACTTTTATCTTTCCTTTCATTCGGGGCAATGTCCGTTCTGAGTTTCAGTCAACCGCCTTCCCAAATGATAACTCAAAAATTGCTTGTATTGTGTTTTATTAATTCATTTATTGATTTCAAGGGCTCATCACACAGAACAGCCTCAGTGCTCACAGCGATTTCTGTTGAATCCGTAAATACAACTTTAGTTATAGAATAATAACAGTTTTGTTGTCTGAGCAGCAGACAGACCGTGTTCACCTGCACCCAACTATGATTGGTTTGGACTTGTGTAAAATCTTATTTACTCACCAAGCTGCACAATCAGCAACTTTCTTTAAGGTAAATTCTGCCATACCCTGAAAGACGTACATTTGCAGCCAAATCTGCAGCGCTCATGCAAAAAACATCATGGTTACAGACTGTTTTGGATACAGATTTGGGTATTTTGTATGCTAATTATGCTCCTGTTGATTTGAATTACATTTATACTGCTATAATTTAATTTATTTATTTTTTACACCCACAGTAATGGTTTAAACATTATTTCCTCCTAACAGCGGCAGGCTTACCCAAGTAAATCATCCATCCAGCTGTGACCAGTGACACCACTTGGTGCTGCTGGCTCAGTGCTGTCAGACATTAAAAGACTGTCCAGGAATAGACTGTGGTCGCCTGACTGAGACGCGTGCAGCGTCTGCTCTCCTGGCGCAAAGATGTCACCAGAGAAAAGATCGGTCTGCAGCAAAGGGGCCGGCGTGGAGGACGCCGCCGCTCCGAGTGCCTCGTTGACCAGGTCTTCAGAACCCAGGTTGGGCGGCAGAGACATGAACACGTCCACGCTGTCCCCAAAGATGTTGTCAATAAAGTCTGTGGACGTATCGGCTGCTTTCTGATCAGCTGGTGACTGAAAGAGCAGAATATCATTTGAAGAGAATATGTCCATGTCGGCACCCTGGGGTTTTGTCTGGAAGTCGGACTGAGCCTGGGTTTGACTGAAATCGAGGACAGGCATGTGATCGGAGACTTGGAGCATCGTCTCGTCTGCAGCCTGGTCCGAAGCAGGAGCAGCTCCGGACCGGGTCAAGGTGGCGGAGAAGTCATCCTCATCATCCGCCGAGGTCACAAAAGTCCCCTCAGAGCTAAGTGGACCAAAAAGGTCAGAGGAGACCTCAGGGCCGTGGTCAGGAAGCTCTCCAGCGAAAGGGTCTGGGCCTTCAACGCCTGATGAATCGATCAGCTGAGGACTGGAGCCAGATTCTGCAGTATTGACCTGGGGGGCCAACTGATCACCCGAGGCTAAACCACCGCTGACGTTGAAGATACCATCATTAAAGATCTCAGTCTGGACTCCATCACGCTCTGGTTTAGGGGGATGGATTTTCTCCTCTGCTGCTTGACTCGGTGGTTTGGAAGCTTTTCCGTTTTGCACCTCCGGGTTTGGATCATTAGCTGCGTTTGTCTGTTCTACAGCTGACGGCTCGTCTTTCCTTTCAGTTGCTGAATCTTGGATCAGGGCAGGTGGTTTAGTAGGGTTAGGGTTTGTGTGTTTGCCGTCGGCTTGTCTGTTATGGTTTTTTCCACTGGGTACAGGTGACTGGGTGGTGTCTTCAGCTTTCTCTGAGGAAGACTGAAACAGTCTTCCCAGCAGGCCTGGTTTGACGTCTGGTTTCCTGGCTTCCTTTGGTTCGTTTTTGTTGGTTTTTTCATTCCCCCCAGATGTGAAGAGTTTTGACAAAGGACTCTTGCCAGTTGGCCAAGCTCCCAGTTTTCCCTTCGTCTTTTCAGCCTGATTCGCAGAACTCTTCAGAGAGTTTGTCTTTGCGTCTGTCTTCTTCTGGCTGTTTTCTCTGTCATTTTTGGTTATGTTTTCTTTCTTTTCAACACCAGCCTCTTCTCCGCTCTTGTGTTCTAGAGGATTTTCTGACTCAGGTGGGCTTCCAGAGCCTTTTGGCATCACGTGCGTTGCCTCAGATTGTTCGTGATCATTTACAACCTCTTCGGCTAATTCCTCGGACTTTTCCACCATCTTATTCTTCAGCATCCCATCAGGCTCTGGGGTCTCCAGTCTAACGTCGGACTCTCGGCCGGACCTAGGGTTTGGGTTCGGGTCTGCTTTTCTTTGGATTTCGTATTTAGAGATTTCAAGATACTCCTCACTTTTTTTCTCTTTTCCCTTCCTGAACTCATGTGACGCAAGATCTCCTTTACTTTTGTCACTCGCTTCATTGAATGTCTTCTTAGTTTGACCTGAGTGTGGATCCTGTCCCTCAGGTTTGCCTCCTGTTTGATTTGACTTTTCAGTTTGAGAACCAGGGAGACTCGGAGCAAAGCGCACAGATTTCCTACCACTGTTTGGATCAGTGTCCAGCCTGTCGGGAGCTGGACTGAAGCTCGGTTTTGGGATGGGTGCCTCGTGTTTCTGTTGCAAGGTTTTGATCGTGCTTTTAACCACATTTTCTTTTAAGGACAGACGAGGGTTGGGCGCTGTTTTGGGTGGATCACTTCTTATTTCCTTTGAGGGAATCTTCTCAGCTCTAAGGTCAGAAGGTGTCGTCTTGGGTCGTTCCTGGTCCTCTCTCATGAAGGGACTGGGTAGTACTTTGACTCTGGTTTTAATCTCTCCATTGTGAATGTTGTTTGACTGATTATTGCCTGATAAGCTCTCAGATATCTTAGTTTTGCCGCGTGTTTGCTGCTGGACCGTCTCAAACCCTGTATTCTTCTTCTCTGGTGGCCAGATTCTTTTAAGCTTGCCTTGAACATCAGCACTGCTGGCGTTTCCCACCTCTCTCACGAATGACTTTGGAGTTATAACAGAAGACTCTTGTGACCAGTCGGGCACGTTTAGGTAGCTTTTTGTCATCTTTGGACCGGACACGTTGTCCACCTCATCGATGCCTCCGTTTTTCTGATGCAGCTGGTCTTTTTGTTGCTTGTACCCAAATCCTTCATAATTTCCTTTGTCTTTAAAACGTTGTTTGTAGTGAGAAGTGCAGTAAAATTCTCCATAGATGGAGGAATAGTTGTGCAGGCTGTAAAAGAGCAAACGAAAACACTGGACAAAAATTTCTGAACTCGCATGTTTGTGCTTGATCAGCGTCCCTGAATTGTTTAAAAAATCAATAAAAAAAAAAAGGCTTGATTTAAAAAAAAAAAATTGAAATGATAGGATTGATTAAGATTTATTTGTATGTTTTTACTGTGAAGCATGTCTCACCTGAGCTTCTTCTTACAGTGTTTACAGCAGAAACAGTTGCTGTGCAGGATAAGTTTATTTGCCAACAGTTTTTCCATCGGATAGACGGGCGTCAGGCAGGCAGAGCACATTTCCCTTTCAGGTAACTGGAACTATGGTGATAAAATATATTCATAATTTAAAAAAAAAACAATAAATGAAATTTCACATACTTTATGACATGTACTAAGCATGCCTGGCCACCAGAACATGTTAAATATGCACAAAAATGCACAAGATATTCAATGATTTCAGGCAGCCATTTGTTTATTACAGTTTCCTAAAAATAGCACAACTGAATGAGGAAACTGTTTTAAAACTGTTATTTATTTGACACTTTACACAAGTGAACAATTTCAACTAAACGTTTAGCTACTTAATGCCTTGTTGCGGTATAAAATCTAGAAGACAAAATTCCTATTCAATTAAAAACCATTCAATCACACGACCATCAAAATTGTCCCCTCAAAACACACATTGCAATATACACAAACTAAAGGCGCGTGAAATGCACTGTGACTGCTTTAGCGCTTTTCCTTCGGTTGGCTGAATGATACAAACACCGTCCCTTCATCATTGGTGGCCCTCGCCACTTTGTCTTCAAAGAGGCGACCCGGTCTTCTAATTAAGGGGGACGTCACGACGCCGTCAAACAGAGGAGAGGATGTGGTGTCAGAATGCTTGGTGAAAACCGTGGAGGTCACAGAGGACACGAAAACATTGCCAAAGCCGTCAGTCTCCTCGTAGGTCTCGCTGACGGTCTTGGTCCCGATGATCCCGTCGGGTTGCTCCGGGGCACTTTTAACTTCCAGCACGCTGATGTTTCGCTGTGCCGGGCCGTGGCAGCTCTGAGCACCGTCGTCAGCTGTTGGCTTAAACGTTGACATGGGTGGTTTTGTTTGTTCAGCAGGTCTTCGGGCAGATGAGTGAATGGAGATGAATGACGGGGAGGACTGAGAGGACTGTCTGACCAGTGGCTTTCGGGGCACTTCCTGTGAGTCGGAAACCTTTGGCATGTTCGCGTCAGACGTCTCTTTGGTCTGCTCTGGTTTAGCTTTGCTGGACCCGATGCTTATTTTCCTGATGTTGCTCGAAGGCTGAAGGGTTTGTTGAGATTTCAAAGATTCATCAAAGAGTCCCGACAAGCCGGCGATGTCAGCCTCAGATTTCAGACTGGAGACGGAGTATAGAGCCTTTTTAATGGCATCCTCAATGTCACGAAGTTTTGCTAGTGTTTGTTCCTTCAGATTCAATATTTCCTTGCTGGCCTTTTCCAGATCTTCAAACGCGGTCTCAACCGAGGAGATGCTTTCGAGGTCATCGTCCCGTGTCTCTGCTTCAATTTTCTTTTCTTCCATTTTACTCTTCTTCACGTTTCTGCCTGAAGTGACCATCCAGTCGGGGACGTATAATGTCCTGGATGAGCCGACACCTGTACTGCTGGTCTCTCCCTCTATTTCCTGCACTTGAGACAGGATTCCTTTGAGTTCTTCTCTTTTCCTCAAATTGTCAAAGATCTCCATGGCTGCTTTCACGTTTCCTTTCATGATTTCCTCCTTGTGAACAGAAAGCCTCTGTCGTCTTTCATCTTCAGTCTCCTTCGCTTTCTTCTCTCTGAAAACAACTTTTTCCTCAAGCTTTGGTGGATTTTCACTGTGATTCATTTGCGGTGTGTGATATGTTTGCTGGGGGTCATCAGAGCCCTGCTCCTTGCTGGGATGTGCACATGATTCATTGGTCTGTTTATTGTTTTTAACGTCACTGGTTACTTTTACCTTCTTGGAGAGCGACAGAGCTCTTTTGTCCTGTTTTGTCTCACTTTCCTTTCTTTCAAAGTGCTGTACAGCGGCCCGCAAGCTGGTGTTCATCTCATGTTGACCAGTGTTTGCTTTGTAATTGTTCGTGCACGTCTTTATCTCCTCAGCTGCGTCGATTTTCCCGATTACATTCTTCTCCATTCCCAATTCGTTGCCGTTTGATATCGCTGTGTCATCTGATCTGATGAGAGTAGATGGCGCTGTTTCCTCTTTATTAATTTTTTGAGACATTAAAAGAGCTGACGCACATTCCCTCTTTCCATTTGCGTCTGCCACTGTTTCATCAGCCCAGTTTTGTTGGTATGTTTGGTTGAAGAATTCTTCATGTGTTTCGCCATGTCCGGATTGTTGAATACCTGCAGACGGCACAGGAAGCGGTTTGCTTTTTCTGGGTGGATCATTTGTTTGACTGGGGTGAGCAACTTCAGGAGCAGAAGGAAGCGAGATGTTCTGCTGCTGCACAACAACTGATTTTGTCCATTGTGGCTTTGGTGCCAATGCGGGTTTCTGCAGATTCTCACATGTCTTTTGGGGGCGTGGTGGTGGTGGTGGTGGTGGTGGTGGTGCAGTCTGGATCTCACTGGTGGGTGATTTAGCATTTCCATTTGTTAGAGCGTTTGACGGGGAATTCTGTGTTGTAATGGGTGGTTGTCCCTCACCGGTTACTGAAATTGAAGGAGACAGTTTTGTGTCAGATGGAGGCACAGACACCACAACACACTGCTTGTGAATAGTCTTGCTCCTCTCTGAACAAGCCCTGCCTGAATTTCTGTATATCATTGCAGCTTTATAGTCTCCTTTGGTTACATTTACACTAGACCTCTCAAGAGACTGCAGAGCCAACTGGACGTTACCTCTAACAACATCTTCTTTATCTACAAGCTTGTGCTCTGCTGCTGCGCTCTGCAGAGACCTAATGGTTGCCTTAACATCTCCTCTGACTACTTCTTCTGTCTCATCCTCTGTAGTCTGGCCATTACATTCACAATTTACAAAAGGTGGCAGTGATCCTGGTGCACAATAACTGCCTAGAGCTGCACCTTGTTGCCATGTCTCAAAGGAAACAGGGATCTCCTGATCTTCCTCTGCATTACTGACCTTTGGGTTAGTCTTGCTTTGCTGTCGTCTCGAGGAAGGAGAAAATGTAGGCTGCACGGCAGCTGAGGGGCTCTCCTCTTGAGCTGTGATGTTCAGGTTGTATATTTTTCCAGGGACAATCACTTCCCTCTCCATGTGCATGCTCTGCTGCTTGGCTATTTCCAGAGATCTTTTAGCTGCTTTCACATCTCCGGATATGATGACTTCCTTTTGTGGCGGGTTTTCGTCTACCTCGGGAGCTTGTGCCGACAAATCCATGTCATAGATAGTTCCGGGTTTAATAACTTCTCGTTCCACGTACATGCTCTGCTGTTTTGCACGTTCAAGCGACTCCATCATTGCTTTGATGTCACCGGCCACAATGTCCTCCTTCTCTACCTTGATGGGTGGCTGTACTGCGAGCTGTTGCTTTGCTGATAGCACGTCTCCGGGAATAATTTCTTCCTTTGGAACACAGTTTTCGACACTATAAGGACTCTCAGATGAAAAAACCTTCTTGGTGTTCTTTACATCCCCTGGCAAAACATCAGAAACGGTGCGCTCCACCTGCTCTTTCTGCTGGCAGAGACTTCGTTTTGCTTCCTTCACATCCCCGTGAACTATTTCAATGTGCTCCTGGGCCAGAAGGCTGTCAACTTCATCTGCTGACAAAGTGTGAATACTTTTAAGATCTCCTTTTTCAATACAAGTCCTGTACAAGTTCACATTACCTTTCTCATTTTCATCTACTACGCAGGATGCTACACTCTTCTGGGTATTAGCAGTAGCTAAGAGATTTCCGATTGTAGACTTTACGTCTCCCCTTTCTCGAACAGAACTCTCACTTTTTCTTTCAAAATTACAAAAGAGTGAATACGCTGACATCTCAGCTTGCCCTCCGCTTGTCTCTTGCATTAAAATTCCCGTTGTCATACTGTCTTGAATTAGCAACTCAGTGATAATCTGAACAATATTTTGTATTCTTTGATCACTCTGTAAGTGGATAGTTTCTGTTGACTGGTAGACGGGCAGCTCTACAACCGCAGTGTTTATTCTACCCTTCTCTACTTCTCTGAGAAGACTTATTTGGGGCTTTAGTGTTGGCTTGATTAACAGTTGTAGCATTATGTTGACGATGTTTCCCCTAACGAGTTCTTCCTTCTGGATTTGGACATCTTTGTTGCTTTCAACCTGATATTTTGCCATGTTGACGTTTCTGCTCTCATTTGCTTCGATAATGATACCACTTGAGTGAACGAAACCCATTTGGCACAGATAGGAAAGGGTGTCAGCGACGGTATGAGCAGTGATTTTGTCCAGAGGAGTGGTTTCAAAAAGCCAAGTGGTGCACTTCACATCAGCTTTGGGGATGTCTTCCTCGGGATCTTGTACCAAGGCGTCCTCTGACTCCTTGATCTTGTCCAGTGGCTGCGATTCGAACAGCCAAGTGCAGCGTCTTACATCCCCCTTCTGGCTGTCTTCTCTGTGGACTGTTTTCACAGGACTCTGTTCCTGAGATTCACCTTTCAGGCTGTCGATGTTTTGGTTTTCAAACAGCCAGGTGGAGGTCCTGACATCGCCGTGCTGGACATCAGTGACGCTAACCATTCGCACAAACCTGCTGGCCTGATTCAATTCGAATTTCTCTTTATTGGCCTGCACGTTCGTGCTTCCAATGTCTTCCACAACCCTGACAGTGGGCTCATCCCGGCTGGTAAGGGAATCCAGTGGTTGTGTCTCAAATTTCCATCTTGCAGATTGGACGTCTCCTTTTTTGATGTCTTCCTGAGTGACAGCTCGGATCACATAAACTTCATTCTCTGCCTTGATGGCATCAAGTGGTTTCGTTTCAAACATCCACCGTGCTTCTCTTACATCGCGGCTCAGTACCTCCTCCTTTTTCACCGTTGTGACTTCGTGAAACTGTCCTTCTTTGTCTCTGATGGCGTACAACGGCAGGGACTCGAACATCATGGTGCTCGACTTCACGTCCACGTTGCTCGCAGGCTCTTCTACAGTTCTAAACTTCTTATCAAGGGGATCGTCGTGTATTCTGTCCAGTGAAGAGGTTTCGAATATAAACTTTTTATTCTGTACATCACCGCTCTCTATCACACAGGTCTCCTGAAGATCTGCTTCCGTTTTGTCCTTGTTGATCAGGTTCATAGGACAGTTCTCAAACATCCATGTAAATTTATGCACCGAGCCTTTTTCGACCTGCTCGTCTCGGTTTTGCTCATCAGACGATGTTGTCACCATTTCAGATCCTATTTCATCGAGAGACTGGGACTCAAAAAGTTCTCTGACCCGTGACACGTCTCCAGATTGAAAGTTGACGTTACTGACAAGTCTCACGTCACGGTTGGAATTTGCATCCGTTCTTACTCTGTCCAGAGTCTCCGTTTCAAAAAGGTGCTTCGCAGTTTGAAGGTCGACCTCTGGTTTGACTGTACCCGGTATGGTGTCGCACAGCTTCAATCTGTGCTCTTCCCCATCTCTGACGGAGTCAAGGGGCTGTGATTCAAACAGCCAAGTAATCGTCTTGACATCAGCACCTTTAGGGGGTTCGTTGTCGTTCCATTTTTCTGTTTTGTCATGCAGAATGTTCATTGGTTCTGTCTCAAATAACCATTTACGGGTCTTGACATCACCTTTCTCCACTTCAGAGGCATTATCGTCTCTCTGCTTGAACGTGGAGTGGATTCCATCTATTGTCTGCGTTTCAAAAAGCCACTTTGCCATCGTCACATGGCCGATTTCCTGCTCCTGTCTGGTGATGCCTTTAATCATCTCAACACTTCCTTTTCCCTCAGTCAGCTCATCCAGCGCCTTTGTTTCAAACACCCATCTATAGTTTTGGACTTTTCCTTTAACAAATTCCTCCCGGCGGACAGTTGTGACCCTGTGGAGATTTCCAGAGCTGTCCTTGATGGCGTATAAAGGAGTCGTCTCACACGTTACATTTGTGGCACCATCCTTTTCCCTCTCCACAACCTCCTCGTCAGAATGTGCAATTTTGCTAAGAGGAATCGTTTCAAAAAGGTGTTTGAATCCCTTAACATCTCCCTTCTCAGTGTTGTAATGCTGAAATGAGGCTTTCTTTTCAGAGCTGCAACTCTCAAATATTTGTCTTTTGTCTTTCACTTCTCCCTGTTCGTCTGCCGAAAGGGTTATTTTCTTCAGATGCCCGACTTCATAGTTATCATTCAGGGTCTCCAGAGGCTGAGTTTCAAACAGCCACAAAGACGTTTTCACATCTCCCCCAATAATTTCTTCCTTTTCTAAAGACTCTTGTGCGGAATCTCCTTTCAGCGCTGCCAGTGGTAGCATTTCAAAAAGCCTCCTTTTGTTGACAACTTCGGCTTCTTGGGCACATTCAGCCATGGTGCCCTCAAACTTGGCTCCCACGTCCTCTTGTATCGTGTCAAACGACTGAGTTTCAAACATCCACCTCTTCTGGTCAACTCCTCCTCTGTTTCCCTCTTCTAGAGATATACCTCGGATGATCTTCACCCCAGATGTTTGCTTATGAATCAGATCCAGAGGTTGGGTTTCAAACAGCCAGCGTGCACTGCTGAAGTTGCTGCCGTTGACCTCCTCCCTGCAGATGGATTTAATCTCGTGGATGTTGCCGCTGTTGTCTCTGATGGCACAGTGGGGTTCTGCCTGGAAGACCTTTAGGGTCTTCTGGATGTCTCCTTTTTGCTCTTGAAGTTCAGACCTCAGTTTTAAAACACTGTGGTCTTCTATGGCGTCGCAGCGGCCCAGGTCGCTCAGCGGCCTGGACTCAAAAAGCTGCCGAGTCCCTCTTACGTCTCCCGGCTGGATGGGTTCCTTCAGCACCGCTTCCACCACTTCACCTTCCTCTCTGTTTAAGTGGTTAAGAACATCCAAAGGCTGAGTCTCAAACAGCCACATTGACGTTCTCACGTCCCCTCTGACAGAAGCCTGTCTCTCGGCAGACCTGTGCTGGGTGTTCTCAGCATGTTCAAACATAGACGTGGTGCCTCTGACGTCTCCACCTTTCAGCTCTTCATCATATAGCAGCTTCTTGGTTTCATGGGGTTCCCCAATATTGTCCAGGTTCCAGTTCTCAAAGATCCACTTCATGGACTGCACTTCACCCTGATAGGCGGCATCTGCTGCCTGAGCACCATCTGGCTGCACCGCCTTCATGATATCGTCATCCACGGCATCATCAAGGTGTGCCCGCAGCTCTGGGTGGATGTGTTTAAAGAGCCTCTTCAGCTCACTCTTCTGCCTCTGCTGGCAGAAGGTGGCAAAGGTTTCCTTCGGTGGAGGCGGAGGAGGAGTGCTCAGCTCCGGCCCTTCGTAATCGAGGGGTCTGGGTGGTACGAGAGGAGGTGGGGGCAGAGGCAAATCCTCTTCATCGTAAGGTGAGTGTGAAACTGTGATTCTGGAGGATTCCGCCATCTTAAATAAAAGACAGATGGCAGGAAGTCAAGCTTACAGTAGTAACAAACGCTATTGGTTACTATAAGAAAGGCTTGCACGTTAGCAAGTGAAGCTATACTTTACCTTTCTGGGCGGACTTGATGCGTTTCACCTCAAACCATCTTCTTTCACACCAGGGTTAACAAAACACTTCATCACAGTTAGTAAGCAAACGTCACAGATATACCTGGGCTAAAACTGCAGCCCTGATGATTTTCAGTTGGAAAATATATTATTACATTTGCACCGGTGAGCTCCCCTCACCCTCAGTAAGGAGTGCAATTTGAGATAAAATAACATTTTGTCACGGTCGTGTTGAGAGTGTTTTTTAGCCAGACAAGTTAAGCATGAGCCCCACAGCACACTTATTATGCACACACGCTAAAAGCCAAACAACCGAATAACTGCAGTACCTTACGGACTTTAGTCTTTGTTTTTGGAGTCTCGCTTGCTTCCTGTAAAGCATCAGAAAAAAATGCACGTAGATCAGTGGGGTATGTGCATTAAAACAGGTTATTTCCAGCACACAGAGGTGCTTATGGGTCATTCTGCACCTCGGCTCTTGACCTCGGAGTGTGAGGAAGAATGAGAGGCATTTCAGGAACTCACCGGTTGTCCTGAGCTTCCCGGGGAGTCGATAGCGGCTGCTCTTGACAGATAAAGAGCTGATCTGTCCCTCACTGACGAGGACGTAGATATCCTCTCTCGGCTTTGTCTCACTGGGGTGTCCCCCTTAGTCACCGGCAAATTGTATTTAGCATCTGTAAAAGACAGTAAATTCAGTTTTATATCTACAAGACCGTAAAAGAGGATTATGGGCGTGCAGGTGACCTGTTTTAGTATAACCGTGTGTGTATTAATAGTGATCGTGGTGTTCTCGGCCTTGTGGAAACTATTTAATCTACAGAAAGCCTGCGGGGTGATATATATATATATATATATATATATATATATTTCAGGGTGATAGGTATTTTAAGTGATACCCAGACTGAGACACTGCTGACCACCACCTGAGTTATGTGTTAGCGATGTATATATAGACACGAGTAGGAAAGGGGTAAATTTACGATGGTTTTGATCCCGGTAACCGACCACACGACATGCATCCTGTCAAACAGCCTCACAGCAGCGAATTCCGACGGTCCAAAGAGAAAAAGAGATAACTAAAAATAACAGCAACTGCTTGATCAGCTGGAGTGACACAGATCGCCTGCTCATTGTTTATTGTGAGCAGTCTGCCATGAAACTGTCGACACCTGACCTGTGGAATGTGACAGCATGACGGCACCTGAAGCTGCTTTACTCTTCAATAACAGACGTTTTAATACAGCATTATGGGCGTCAAATGGCAGATGTGGCCACTGGCGTTATTATTGGTGTTATTGTTTCTATTCTTCAGACGGTTAAATATCAGTATTTTAACCGCTGTGGTGAATGCAGCGAGGGGTCAAAAGCACAGTGTGTCTCCACCCAGCTGTAACTAATGAACGCACCTCCTCTTTTCACACATTAAGCCCTCGCAGCACAAAAGGACGGAGCAGCAAGCGGGCGCCTCTCACGAGCCAGGAATTAAAGCATTTTCAGGGCTGGATGAGCAGGGAGAATGAGGCCGAGCGTACCATGCATGTCCTGTCAAAGTCCCAAACAGCCGCACCGAGAGGTCAACTTCATGACCCCTGACACATGCCTGTGTCACAGCAAAATGTTGCATGACTTCAACTAAAAATGCTAATATTATTAGAGGTCATCAGTGGGTGATTTTTACATCCGTAAAACATTTTTTGAGCTTGAAAGCACACAGTTAATAATTAGGAAAATGTAAAATGACAGTAAACCAGATGTCAGATGTGCTCGTACAGTAATACAGATTAAATATTACAATAATACTTTTAGCTCAGCAGCTAAAGTATCAGGTGATATAATAATGTAAAACTTGACCTGACTTGTTTCTTCAGTCTTTACTGATTTTTAAATTTGGTTTGGGGCTGTGTTCGTTGACACCTTTGATCTGGGCTCATTGTTTGCTAATGAAGAGATGCTATTAGGGGAGCAGTGATGTGGGGGGGTGTTTGGGGCCGCTAGCAGCTGTACAAATGGTAGTGAAATGCAGTTGGTATTTGTTCTTCACCACTACCTCCACCACCACCATCAGCTGTTGGTGACTGTGGCCACATTCACAGACTGTAATGAAAACCATCCCCACAGAACAGACATGGAAACCGCTCATCACGCCACTGCCTGTTAAAATAGTCTTAGTCTCCTTATACGTTAGATAGAAACTAATCTGTTTTGTTGGGGTTGTTTTTTTTTCCACTCATATTTGAATCACAGCTGTAAGAACCAGCGTTTTTGTTGCCCGACCTCAAATTCCAGACATCTCAGGGGATAAACGGCTGAAAAATGATAGCCGCTTAAAGTTAATGAAGATGCCATCAACACATAATGACCTTCACCCACATTTATAAATAAGAACAGCAAAACTGTCCCTATTTTATCCTCCTGACTAGATTAAACACAACCTTTTAAATCATTTAAACATCTCTACAAGTCATCTGGAACGCCATCAGTAAAACAAAGCGGCTTTGGACTTGGATTATTAGCTACATATTTACATCGATATCCACCAATTCATTGAGGTTTTACTCACAAAAACACCATCCAGTGTTGCTGCGTCTCTCCTCTATCTCCTCTGCTGTAGTGTGCGATCGGGCCGTCTCTCAGGTCACCCTCACTCTCTCTACTCCTGTGGCCTCGGTGACAGCTGATTTTTATCAGAGGACGCTGCCCCAGTGGAAGATTTTGGCTATTTTGGGAGGGTGGGCTGGCGGCCGTGCTACCCGGCTGAGTCAGTCACCAGTGTTAGTCAGTGGGGCACTCGTCCACCTCCCATTCCCACAGCTACATTGTCACTCACTATAACAGGCGCTGGGTGGGACCTGCAGAATGGGTGTCAGTCGATGTCTGGCGCACAACATATATATATATATATATATATATATATATATATATATATATATATATACTTCCTGAAGGGCCTATTTTTACGAAGCAGAACTCTGAGGTGTTCTACAACTCCTACGTAACCCTACGTATATGTAAAAAGTAAAATTTTACTATGATTTCATGACACTCTGGATTTAGATGTCCACTCACATGCCTGCCTGACTTACTCATGTTAGCTGCATCACGATGTCAAAGAGGAAACTACGTTACGCTGGAGGCATATCGGTTTCAGCACCCAGAGTCATAACCGCGAGGGCCAAGGTCTGCGTCAGAGCCAGCGCTATCAGCCCCGTCTGAAGCGTGCTGTGTTCCAAAGCAGCATCTGCATCTTAAATCAGCTGCAATCTCCAGCCACAACCCGCTGGGATACAAATACAAACCTGAGGGACGTTCATGGAATTTTGGAGACTTTTTTTTGGTTTGTTTTTTTCTGTTTCTCTGTGCATCTGGAAAAATCAGCTTGGGTGGTTTATTTTGAGAGAGATTTGTAACACAAACATTCTCAGGGCCACAGATCAGGACAGTTGTTCTACGTGTCTGAGAAGTGTGACGTGGGCTACTGGTGTGGCACCAAAAGAGATGTCACACTATTGAGGGAACCCTGGCACATCTCCCAGCCCTGGCTTTAACATCCCTGGGACTGCACATATGACATACAGCACCGCTGCTCACCGTGCGAGTATCTCCGTACTTTGTCGTAAGAATCCTGGAGCCCATTCACGACCTTTCCTCCTTCCCTCAGAGTTATCCTCTGTGGAAAAAAAACAATATGCAATGTGAATGATGTTCTCACAAATAGCAACTTTTTTTTTTTTTTTTTGCACTTTCAAATAGCAAAACCTGAAAGAGCAACACAGCTTGTTTGATTTATATTTAGTGCACAGTCATGTAACTGGAGCTATCGTTATTACTGATTTCTTATTGCTTGCAGGCACTTGGTTGTAATGTGTAAACACTACACATCGCTGGTTTGGCTTCTTTCTTCGCTCCAGGTAAGACTGCACTCATGCATGCAGCAATTCCATTCAGTGTAATCAAATCTGGTGGGTGTGTTTTGTGGCCTTGTAAAATCTGTACTGAACCTGAGTGCTCGGGTTGTTGTGACACACCCGGTCCTGCAGGGGGCGCTCTCCTGTTGTCTTACATCCAGGAGCAGCTGTTGAGTGCTGTTTAGGGCTGCTGTGGAAGCTTGGCTGTGGGTTGGCTTTGGACTCAAACAGGGCACACAGAGCCTTGGTGCTGGTGGGCTCCCTCTGAGGGAGAACGTCCATGGAGCGACTCCTGCACAGACTCGAGCTCCATCCAGATCCCCACAGGGGAACGTTCTCCTTGCTCTCCCCCTTCTTCACGCGACCCTCCACAAAGCTTTCTGACACCTGAAACCACCCACTTGCCCTGGGTTTTTGTGCTTTTAACACTCATTGTTACTGCTGATGATGACACTGAAAAGCTACCTGGAGTTTGGGGCCAGATGGTTCAGTGCTCCTGACGTTGCCGCCGCCCTGGTAACTGTTGGGGTTAATAAATGAACACATCTGTTAATGAATTAATCCTCTGCAACAGTTTTACAGTAAAAGTCCAGATAACGCTTTAAAGCCTCAAATTAAGCACTACTGACATTTTAGGGTTTTTAAAAGTAGAATCATGAAAGCAAAAATGTTATTTCTGAAAGGAAGAGAAGACACTTTAAAGAAGGTTTTTTCTCCCACTGTAGAACCTACTGTTGCACCAGCTGAAGCACTGATTTTCTGTCCCAGCGGTTGGGATCTGGCATGGCCCTTGACCTCTCCTGATATCCAGAGACACCCCAAAGAGACTGGGTCCTCCTCAGTCCAAACGCCTCCATTTTGGTCCCTCTTAACAGCTGTTGCAATAAAGAAATATTTACTTAACTGTTAAAGACCTCACACAAACGGGTCTGTTAATGCTAAGTGGTTTCCAACAGAGTCGGCGTTTGAATATAAATGTGATCACTGATCTAAAATGCACTTAAAGAATCAATATCAATCTCAGATTAAATCATACAGCAGCATGTGTGTTGTTATATAAAAGTCATATGACTCGGTTAATGTTTTTAAATTAAAAATGCTAAGTAATATGACCGAACCCATTATGCATTCACTATTTCTGCTAAATTAAGGCTGAAGCGCATGTTTAAAAGCAGAAAATTGAAATTCTAACCTGGCAAATGCACATCTGTAGTTACATAACATTAGACAAACCGAATTTGGTTCTAATATTGTCACTGCAATCCGGTTAAATCCACGCTTCTCTGTCTGTTAAAGAAAAGGAAATGTGTCTCCATACCAGCAGAGCCCAAGCAGAAGTCACCTGCACATCTCCGTCTTAGTGGCTGGCTTGTGGTTTAGGAGGAGCTCTCACAAGACACAGCAATTAGTGGCGTCCAAAGTCCTCGAACACCTTGTGATTCCCAGCTCTCGGATATGAGATCTCCTACGGAAACATCACCTGATTCCTGCTCGGACAAATCCATCGTAAACCATGAGGTGTGTCCCCCCATAAATGTATTTCATGTTGTATTTTAACACTGATGACGGTGATGACAGCCGAGGCCATTACTAGAGAAACCAGACCTGTGGGAACGCTGGCAGCTGCCACACTCAGATGCCACTGCTGAAATTCCTCACATAGCAGCGCCTGGAGCCACAGTTACTCAGCTTTAAAGGCCTTTTTAAAAAGACCTTTATTCCATGTGCAGAGATGGTGTGTTCACTTGCATTACAAATACGCTGACGCTGCATGTGCTGCATGTGCTGCAGCGTTCATATCCTGTTGAGGATTAAAGTCCACTGGAAATCAAAGGGTGGGGTTCCAATTCTGCTTAGCTGTGGGTTCAGCAATGACGTCGCTTCCTCAGTCACTGATTTCTATATTAGCATAACTGCTATTATTGAGCCTGCACTTGTACCTGGATGTCTGCGTTTTGCACCAAGAAACCACTTTAGCTGATATTATTCTAAGCAATCTTCGAAACGTTTATGTCGCCCACCAGTGGAGGAAATGCATGAGGGAAATGTGACAGTGGTGTGATTTAACAGCCAGGAGATGGCATCAGAGACGCACAAAGGTACCTGTTTGGTAAACAGCATTTCAAATGCTGGGTGGGTGGAAGAGGATTTATCGTTCCCGACAGTGTGCGGCTTTATATGTGGGCATATTATTTAAAAAGAGTTCATTAGTTCATAAATTTGCACATTCACACGAAAACATGACAGTTATTAAGAGCTGAATACACCAGGAGAGAGTGTTGTTTTCTCAGCTGTGATGCGTGTTTGGCCCCAGAGGTAAAGAAAGAAGGGAGGAAAGCAGTGAGCGATTGAACATGAAAAGGACGGGGGCTGGGGGGGGAGTTAGACAGCCTCACCCACTCGTCGTCACAGAACAATCACTGCTGGCCTAAACAGCTGAGAACAGAGCAGGTCTCCTTCCTGCCGCCGCTGCTGTGTGCTCCTGCAGGAGCCTCACATGGAGCCACATGTGACGGCCAGCAGCAACAACATCACCGGAGCTGCGAGGACACACGAGCTCCCCCTGCAGGCCTGGCAGAGAAACACAGTAAGGAGCAGCACAAGAGAACGCAGCTCTCCCTTCCACGTTCTGGAATAAAAGACACCCAGACAGAGGTGGGCTTCACCTTTTTCCGCAAGTCAGACATATTTTTTTTCTTGCCTGTCAATATTGCAACACAAGCATTTGTGAGTTTGGTCAGCACAGCTCTGTGGATAATGTTGACAAGAAAGTCATTGTTGAGCGTCAGACCCAATCATACAGCTGCTGGTGTGTTCCAGCTTGCACTGCTCACAGAGAGCCATAGATAAGATCAGTTTTGGTTAAAAAAAAAAAAAAAAAAAAAAAAGTTGTGTAACGCACTTGATCCTCGATCCCGAAGGGTCAACTCGTGGAAATGATGGTGTTTTATTGTGAAATAATATATGGTAAATACACACAGAAAGCAGGAAATAATTACAGAAAATACATTTGTGTAACAAAAGAGATGAAAATCTGGTTTTCATTATGTTTAATGTCCATGAAAACCCTGATGTCTCCACTTTAACCCCCAGCTGATGAATTGTTTTGATTTTGTGTTGAGTTCTCCCTTAAATGCGCATAGATGCTCTAAATTATCCCAAAACCTTACAGTAAAGAAGAAGCTCTGGACGTTGTTATGAAGGTCACATGGGAATTCTCTCTTACAGATACAATCATAAATATTTGTGCTCTTTTAGACAAAGCGTCATCAGTAAAGGTCCTGCAGGACAAGCAGCAGAAGGCACGCAACATGCTTGTGTACTGAAACTTGAAACTTGTTCTTTTTGCACGTGTGCTTCATAGACTCATCATCCAGTCGCATCCTCACTCTTGGCACTGCGATGTTTGTAGTGTCACCGTCTCCCAACTCTGTTGCTGGTTTGGGAAACCAAATTGTTCGTAAGCAACCCAAGAATCTTGGCGTCAGATCAGGGTGCACGGCAGGGATCCATCATTATCGTCTCTTCTGATGCTTTCTCTGTGTCATCTTTAAGCAGGAATATTTCCATTAATTATTTAACAATGATTTAAGCATTTTATCAGATTTTCCCCATTAATGGACACACCAGCTGACCTGTGTTCCATAAAACCAATATCTGAAAAAGGATGTCTCAGATAAGAGATGATGATGACGATGATGATGATGACGATGGCGATGGCAGTCGTGATTCACTACATATCCTTTTTCCATCCTCTAAAATAGAAACTGCCGGGCTATATTTGCCTCTGCGACCATGGTGACGATTGTCAAAATATGACATCAGAGGTTGTGCAGCCAATTTCATGTGTTCATGCAACAGAGAGATGATTAAATAGAGAAAGGGGGGAATGGGAGAGAGAGAGGGTATTCTCCATTGCTCGATACGGTGAGGAAGTTAATTACGGTCATGCTTGAGCTGCACTTGTTGTACTGTTTGTCTGATTCTGTTGTCAAGGAAGCCAGGAGCTATTATTTCCATTTTGTCATCTTAACACGGTTTAACAAACAGACATGGCAGACAGGCCAATACTATCAGCCACTTCCTGTTGTGAAGGAGACATTTGAAAAGAGGGTCATCTGCACGATAGAGACCTGGATGCCTGGAGCTTTGTCAGGCTCTGTCAGTACATCGCTGCGTGTCGGCCATCGCTGACGGCAGCAACCTGAGAGGTTGTCACCAATGTAGGTTAACTATAACTTATGTAACGTGGACTCCGGATTGGAGCAGAGTCAAGGTTTTATCTGCTCTTCTTGGTTCAGGCTGATCTGATCGAAAGCAGAATCATGCAGGTTACAGTCACTGTTGGTTGGAATCACTGACTCAGATCGTTACTTTTCCTGCAAAATTAACCTCCTGACCAGGTTCGAGTCACACTGTGCGTGTGTGACAGGAACAGGAAGACCCAACTGTCAGACAGATGTATTTTTGGATGGGCACTTGTGATTGTGCTAATAATAGCACATTCAGTCTCATGTGCTGTTTGATCATGTGTTATTAGTAAGTCACTCATAATCCGGGTGGATCCATAAACTCAGATAGGATTTGTTTTGTTCCTTATGTACCGTTTCACTGTGTGTTTCTACAGATTCGTCCTGTTATCATCCCTGCAGGTTAGCGGAATGGAAACACACACATGCATTAGCCAAAGTGGGTCACTCTCGTTCATCGCACACTCCAGCGCTGAGGTGGAGCGCAGCATTAAGTCCTTTCTCTGGCCGGAATATGTGGAACAACAGGTATTAGTGCAGTTTTTCTGCAAGCTGAGGCGCTGATGTGTATCAGCAACGGGGTTAAAGTTCAAGAGTATTTCAGGTCTGGCTGACTATCTCTCATCTCTGTCATTTTTTTAGGCTTCTGTTTATGTTTGGGATCCAGTTTTCTCCCAGTCAGGATGTGGGAGTAGCTTTTGATCATCTTTAAACGCATGCTGGAATGTTAATCCAGATATTTCACCCTTTCTTACTAAAAGGTCTGACACTGAGAGCACAATTTTTAATTTCTAACAAAGGCCAGTGTGAGAGAAATGCTTTAAAACCTGAGAAATTGTTATTTTTGTTTGCCAGGGACTAAGCCTGTCAGCTCAACACTGAAGATAGATCCCTGGAGTCCAAGAATGTTTCATTACAGAGGTGCACCAGTGAGTCATTTTGTAATAATGCAAAATGAGTAACAGGGTGTCGGTGCCACATTTGACAAAGGCCCAGCAATGACGAAAGGCAAGTTATGAAGAAATACAATTCTATAAGAGCAAGATTTCAAGGGAGAAAAGACAATATTTTTTAAATTCAAATATTCACTTTGGCAATCAGGCTTTGGAAAAAAACCTAAATGCAAAGAAAAACAGAAGTTTTATTTTTAAGACCAGACCGCATGACAGATACCCTATACATGCCCTAACTTGTTAACAAGTTTGTCTCGATTGCCTTCCGATAATCACCAGCTTGACGTTTAAATAGTTATTTATTTACCATTACATCAGTGGGTGCGTAAAATCAACAGATAGGAATTCGTGGGCAGAAACGAGAGCGCCTCTGCGTACGCCACTGTCTGCGTCAAGTGGAGTCAGTCGGAATCACAGAGAGAACGTACACGGAGCAAGATATTTACCTCCGATAACTTCCTGCTTCCTGAGGCAAAAGACTTGGAGGTTGAGGATAACTCAAACGTTTGAATTTGAAATGTATGACCAAAAAAAAAAACCGACAAGGGCTGGGAGCAGATTATTTTTGCGTTTAAATCAGAGGGAACATGGGCAGCGGATTTAACGCCATATCAGTTTGTTTGAAATTAGAAAACAATTGACGCGAGGCAGAAATTTTATCCTTCACAGTTTAAAAATAGGCACAAGAAAAATAAATTCTTGTTCAATAGCTTTGATCTGACCTCTCCTAAAGAAATATCTGTACGGAATTTGATATCTTACTTTTGCTTTCCTGGTAGTACACATGAGCAAGGTCCGGGGCGTGTACTATCTTGTTCCTGAATGTGCTCTATGGGAGCTCCCAGCTCTCATATTCATATCGGTAGTACTGTGGAGCTATACATAAACACACAGGGACACTCAGCTGGCCGAACCACGGACGAGACCGATAACTTCGTGTCAGTTTCGGCATTTCTTCTTATTATGCTTCGTTTTGCACGGTGGTGAGTAACAAAAATAATAATTCTTTTATTCCCATATGATCGACTGTTGAAGGTATGATGTTGTTCATGTGGTGATGTTTTACCACTTATGCTGATGGTGATGTTTCACACATCTAAGTGGGTTGGTTTGTTAACGATGGTTTGCGGGGGGGCGGACATGGACAGTTTTACGCGAATCGTGAATAAACTTCGACTTGGACTCAGCGCGCCGCCGCGAAGCCACAGATGAAGTTTGCTCAGGTCGAAATGTGCCCGTCTGTCAGTGTTCCTGCTGCAAATGTGGGGGCTGTCTGACAGTGTAGTCACTGTAGCTGACACGATCGCCGTGCGGGTGAGGAGGTCAGCTGTCTAATGACTGTTCCGATATGTTACTGTTATGTCAAACAGGAAACGACTGCCGCGCTCCTCCAATGGAAACCCGGTATGTCATCCGCGCCCGCATTCCTGAAGGGATGAAAAGTGCTGGAACACAGTGAAATTATTGTCCACGGTAGATTTCTCTCAATGGTGTCAGCCTATTGGGCATTAATACCCCCCCACCCCACCCCCCTCCAGTTTCACGCGAACGCGCACGTGCTTTGTAGCCGCGTTTCTGCTACTTTGCACCTTTAAATTATTGATGCGGCTTCAGTGCATGCCCACAAATGCAGCAGTTTTAAATGTGTGATATACTAGGCCGGGAGAGGCCTTAAGGTATTTATGTTAAGTTGCTATAGCTTAAGCATTTTCTATATTCCTTTATCTGTTGGGGCCTGGCTGCATATAGCAGAGCATTAATCAGTGTAAACAATAAAGGCTCATGGTGATATCTCATATTTCACCCCTAACGTCTCCAGCAAATTTCAAGGACTGCACATATGCACACACAGATTCAACAGTTTAACGCTTCGCTCACTGCAGACAGATGGAAACCTCAAATGTGGTGGAATGCAAGGTTTCATTTCCATTTTGTGCACATTAGTCACAACAGTAGTGGATGGATCAGTTCAATTTATTCTGCTGTTATTACAAATTCAGGTGTTAATCAATCGATATGACAAATAAAATAACAAACATTAGCAAAGAGCCAATTAGCTTTGACGGGCGCAAATTTAATTAGCTAATGTGTGATTTTGAAGGCAAGACTTTAAATGGTTACATTCAGTTGTGTTTTCACTTTTTTTGTATTGCAATTGCAGCTTTTCAAGGAGAAAGAAGGTACAGCAGCAACAGCAGCTTGTCTTTGCTAACCCCCCACAAAATACCCCGCTTCCTTTTAACCATCCTCGAGTATCCCTGCAATTACTCCTGTCTGAATTTCTTCTGCATGTTCTGATCCAAAAATAACAGCCACTTGAACCAATACACACCCCTAGTCCTTCACGAGGAGCCACTGGTCGGTCTGTTTCCACGTATTCTTCACAAAAAAACTCCAAGAATCATTGGAATGTTAATTACTCTGTGGGGAAAAGAAAAAGAGCTGTTGATTTTTTTTGATAACATTCTCAAGTGTTCAGCTGGCTGGACACAATTGTCAGATTTTAGATTGTATTTGCACATTTACTGAATATCAGTTTGTGAGATCGACATTATGAGGATGTGATTAGCCTAGACAAACTGTTTACCTGAAACCGGCTCGACCAGCAGAGCTGCAGAAAAGCCCTCTCACTGCTGCAGCTGCCATCTCCATTTGACTGTGTACTTAACTAAAACAATAAAGGAAACCCCGTCGCCATTCATGAGTTCATTGATTTTAAGGTTCTGGGGTTTGGAGACTTTTATGCCTATTGATCGCTGCTTTTACTACCACTTTGTGATGAATATTTAAACTCTTTGCTTGTGTTCTTGAAGAACGTCACTCTGCAGTCCAAGCATGGAAGGCATCCTCAAGAGAAAGTTTGCTGACGTAGAGGACAATCCTCGCTACTCGTCTTCTCCTCCATCCTCCCTCTCCTCCCCCGGTTCCTCAGAGTGGGAGTCGGACGGGGAGAGCAGCTTGTCTGACCACCAGGATTTCACACCTCACAGCCCTTCTCCAGCCACCACTTTACCCAGTAGGTCTCCAAACCTTCCTCACCTTTCAAATAATGCAAACCTCCTTATCTAACAGTTTCACCCCCCCCGCCCCCCCCCCAAGAGTGTTAAACACGAGCATCTCTTATCAGCCCGCAGCAGCACTGCTATGAAAATGCTAACCTTGGGGCAGTTGTAGATAATACACAGTCATCGCTGCCTCTGGATTATCTGTGCAGATGGGTAGAAGATCATTTGCCTGAGCATTAGAATGTTGTGGAATCAATTTGAATAATAAGGTCTCTTTACACAAGTCATATCAAATGACCTTATTAAGTCACCTCGGTACTTCACGAGGCTTCCAATGAGAGAAAAAGCTGCCGCTGTGATTGTAAAGGTAGAAAACTGTGCAGAGCTGTTGTTGGTCCATGATACTGCATGATCGGCGCCCCGGTGCGATGTTTTACACACGGGAGGAGCAGCTGCGGGAAGGGCTTGGTCAGCTGGCCTCAGCTGTTTACGCACTTTGGGATACAGGAGTTCAGCCTCAGTTATGTGTGAAGGTTTGATAAATTGCTGACACCAAGCTGTGAAATACTGAAGGTTAAACAGGCAGAAATGGCTCTGGTGAACCTCCACCTCCATGCTGGATTACTCATGTTTTTTCGGCGCTGTTGACATGTTCACTGTCGCCACGGTCGCTTTGCTTGGAATTTCCTGTCTTCATGTGTCCTAAACTATTGACCCTGGCGATTAATCACCTGCAGTGTGTCACCTAGTGGCTACTTGGAGAATTACAAGTTTCCTGTCCGGTCAACTTTTTATATTGAAACAACCCAAGTTTTAGGAAATGCTTCTTACCTTGTGTTTTTAAATTTCTCTCTTTGTTTTGCAGCTCGGTCCATCCTCAGGAGGTCCAAGTTTTCAGGCAAACAGAGCAAAGTCCTCTTTGACCAAGTGTTGGAGTTCAGTTTTCCTCTGTGCCAAGGCTTCACCAGCGTACCCAGCCACGGAGGTGCCACCCTGGGTATGAGGCAGCGGCACAGCGCCCTGCAAAGGTACACGCTGGCGGAGCATGCTCTGCAGCAAAGGCACAGGCGGAGAGAGAGACTCCGAGAGCGACGGCGTGAAGAGAGATTCCAGACACTAAAGCACAAAGTGAGCTTGCTTTGCTTCCGCTGTTCGATCTTTCTCGTCTCCACGGCGGTTTTCTGACTTTACCTGTTGTGCTGATCACAGCTGATCACTAGCGGGGCCATTGACCAGAGAGAAGCAGAGGGATTAACCTCGGATCAGACGCTGCTCGATGACGCTGACGTCCACGTCAGTGATGCTGACCTGGAGAGTGGAGTTTTCCTTCTGCCGTACTCCTCCAAACAGAGGCAGGCTCTCCTCCTAGCAGCTGGGGTGAAACGCATAGACCGGGAGGAAAAGAGGCAGCTTCATGCCCTGCGCCTCTCCAGGGAGGCCTGTGGATGCGACTGCAGAGGCTTCTGTGAACCAGAAACCTGTGCGTGCAGCCTGGCAGGAATCAAGTGTCAGGTAGGACTCTATAAAAGATCTAACCTATAAATAATTGAAGTAATATATAAATAAATTAATAAAAACTATATTATAAACAGGTGGACCGCTTCAACTTCCCATGTGGCTGCACAAAAGACGGCTGTGGAAACGCTCAGGGACGCACTGAGTTCAACTCCAGGCGTGTACGTACACATTACATTCACACCGTCATGAAACTCGAACTGGAGAGGCAACTCCAAGATGAGAATGAGAGCAAAGAGTGCCAGGACCAGGATGAGGCCCGTGAGGTACAGGACGAAATCTGCCCTTTTGGCCTCAACGTGGAGGATGATGGACTTTCTCTGGCCGTGCCCGCAACTCCATCCTTTCATTTAATCCCTGAGAGGTTGGCGGTGGAGGAGAACAGCTGCAGCAGTGATGGGACCGAATCCTCTCGCTCCTCCTCGGACTCCAATCCAGGAGGGTGCCATAATGTGTCTCAGAATTTGTCTGAAGTTGACGGGGGGCTGTCGCGTGTCCTCAGCATCTCTGACGACAATAACTACTCTACTTGCAGCCAACTCAGGCACATATCAGAACCGCTGAGGCAGCACAACGGCTCCACGTCTACTGATCCACAGTCTGCAGGCACATTCACAGACAGTCTAAACAGGACCTCACTGACAGATTATCTTGATGAGAACGCAAACCAGGCCAGGGACATCTTTAATGACGACTCTCTTGAGGGCTTCCCAAACACACCGTCACCCACGGTGGACTACTCCTCAGGAAACTACATGGATCTGAGTCTTTCATCGGACTCTGATCTGGAATTCTTTGATAGCGATTACACATCTGGGCCTCTGCACAGTTCTTTCAAGCTTCACAGACACCCAGACAACTTGTGCCAGCTCCAGCTGTTCAGCTCTGTTCATTTGCCCCAGCATGAGTCTAGCACCTACCTTCTAGAGTCTCTGATCGGGCTGACTGAACCGAACCCAAAGGAGAGTGAAGCATAGCTTTTACAGACTGTACTGACATAAGACATAAAATAGTATATAAAGCAGTGCTTTATGTATATGTAGTATTTAAATGTGCAAAAAAAAATATTGAGGAACTATTATTTTTTTGTATGTACTTTTTTCTCCCTAATATTTTTGGTCTTTTCCAAAGAAGGGACCAGACTTGATTAATTATTATATTACTTTTTAAATTTCATTTTTCAAATTGCGTAACAATAAGAATAATAACAACAATTGAGTGTTATTTAATTTCATATGTCAATAGATGTGAGGTGAATGAAAATTATGTGTTGTTTTTATTGAAGCACTCGGCTCATGATTGTTAACTGAGAAGATTAAAACATTAAGAAGAAGATTTTAAAACGATATTCTGTTTGTGTACAATGTGTTACGTGTTACTATATTTAAAATTCGTAACGAAAGACAATTCCTTTGTTTAATGCGCTAGTCAGAGATACATCAGTGTAAAAGTAATAGAATGTTTCATGGCTTTGCGTCACTATTTTTCCACCGAAATCGGTGCATATTTTTAATCACGAAGGGAATTTAATGAATAAGCTAAAGGAAACATCCGAATTGCTGTCGATAACGAGTTCGACAATATCAACGCTCGATTCGTTTAGACTGCAGACAAGATGGCCGTTGTCTGTCAACCGCGTTAATTCTATTACACTTGTTTTATCTTGATTTTAAAATAAAATATAAAGTTCTTGGCCAAAATGGGTTTATCGCAGAGTTCAGAAGTATCAGATGGAGGAACGTATGGATACCATGTGCACGGGGTAAGTTAAAAACAATTATTTTGTTTTGGGACAGAACGTAACGATACAGCGGCTTATCATGGACAGCGAGACTATGCTAAGGCTAACAGATTATTGTTATTACATTGCATAAAAATTTCTGGATGAAAATATTTTGAATGAAAACGTTTTTCCTGTATGCTGTTGCTGGGACACTGAAATTTCCCCATTTGGGGATAAAAATAAAAAAAATCCTATTCTATTCTTAAATTTGTGAAAATTGATTTAATGTTCTGAATGGGTCGTTAGAAGGTGTTAAATTTTTTTCTTTTTTAAATCTCAAAACTAAGTATTTGATTTTCCTGTTTTATTATAATTTAAGAACACTTAAGTTTATTTAAAAAAGTTATTTTGGATAGGTTCAGCCAAGTTCCCCTGCAGAAAAGGCTGGACTGGAGCCTTTTTTTGACTTCATTCTGGCTCTGGACAACAGAAGACTTGTAAGTTTGATTGTTTTGCTCTTTGTAGTTAAGCTGCTTATGATCACAAGTAAAAAGTTGTCACTGCTTCTTAATTTGTAACCCAATTTGATTGTTGTCCAGAATGAGGAAAATGATCTGCTGAAGGAGGTGCTGAAAGTCAACATCGGCAACTTAGTTAAAATGGAGGTGTACAGCATCAAAACCATGCAGGTCCGTGACCTGTTTGTGGTGCCCAGTAACATGTGGGGCGGACAGGGCCTGCTTGGTGCTAGTGTACGTTTCTGCAGCTACCAGGGAGCAAATGAGAATGTCTGGCATGTTCTGGTGAGTTTCTTTATCACAGAAAACCAAACAATACTGATTAACTTCTGTCCTGGAATTCATTGTTTTGTTTGCCATTTCTTTCCTGTAGGACGTGGAGGCCAGTTCACCTGCTGCGTTGGCAGGCCTTCAGCCACACAGCGACTATATCGTCGGAGCAGACCAACTGTTGCAAGATGTAAGATATAACTCTACACTGCTTCTTATCACGGTATCTATAAGAGTTATGATTAATTCACAGTGTCGATTTGCAGTCAGAGGACTTTTTCTCACTGATTGAATCCCATGAAGGGAAACCCCTGAAGCTGCTAGTGTACAACACACAGACGGATGCCTGCAGGGAGGTGATGGTCACACCAAACGGCGCATGGGGTGGGGAGGGCAGGTATGTGTAATAGTAGGAAAGATCCTGCTTTGGTTTATACCACAGTTTTAACACGCGTAAAAGACTGCACAGCAACATTTTTATTGTATGAATTCTTTCCTTATCTTTAAAATATTAACGCTCATGGTTCAGTTTGGGCTGCGGTATTGGTTATGGCTACTTGCACCGAATTCCAGCACAGCCCGCTGCATCGCCAGCACATCCTGCTCCGTCAGCAGCAGCTCCTTCTGTTCCCTCTCCTGAGGAAAAACCACCTGTGAACCAGCCTGCTCACGGATTCACTGAGGTCAAGCTCACTTTTCATGTTACATTGACCACAAAAAAGTTAAACTATCTAAAGAAATAATCTGATTTTAAAGGATCTTGTTTCTCCAAATATGTAGTTTAGTATCGCCTTATTCTCTTGGGTTTTCCAGGCACCTCTGGTGGCACCATCAAGTTTGAGCGAGGACGTGTTAGATCTGGAGCAGGTCACCCTTCAGGAAGCTCCTCTTCTTCCACCCATACAGAGAGTTATGGATCCTGGTCAGGCCAGAATGTTTTTTTTTTTTGTGTGTTTACTGTTATTTCTGCACTCTTCATTTTATTTATCCTCCATATTTTAGGTTTCTCAGACGAATCAGAAGTGATGACCCCTGATCCTGCAGACTTGCTAGACAGGCTCGATCTCTCCATGTCATCCATCGACATGACCAACACGGCACTGGCTATGCAAGAAGAGAAGGAGTGTGACATCTCAGGTGTTCGTAAGTTTATCCAGAGCTTCTTTATTTAAGAGTGACCCAACGTCAGCCTGACTGACTTCATCTCCTGTTTTGCAGAAGAGCTGGAGGACAGCACGCTTTCATCATCACCGGACAACCAGGCTGAGCAACCGGTGCCGAGCGCTCTTGCAGCCATGGAGCTCCCCTCTCCTCTGACTTCCAGTGTTATTGTGTCAGATCCAGATATCCAACCAGCTGATCCACCTCACCTGCACTCAGTGTGCATGGATGCACCCGGTCCTGTGTCAGAATCAAGCAACAGCCCACCTGCAAATACAGTAACCCCCTCTGCTTCCACACCCCCTCCCGTTGATCTCCTTCAATTCTCAGGTACGTGTGAGCCGACGGAGGACAGTTCACCCAGTCAGGACAGAGAGGATGCACCAGCAGAGAACAGAGTAGAGACCGGTGACCACCCTCACAGCAGCCACGAGCAGGACTGGGAGGACCCTGAAGAGTAGGCTTGTTTCAGGTCACAGTAAACATCACACAAAAAGGCAAAACATCTTAGACAATCACCAGGGCTTCCTGGAGAGTCACTAAGCATCCTCCATCAGGGCCATTACACTACAGAAACCAGCTTTAGTGTGGAAAAGACACTAAGAACGCACCAGTTTTGATGAGAATTTTAAGCTACTGCTTAAACACTGGGAAGGATTTAATGTAAGCACGTTTAGTAAAAGGTGTCAGGAGTTTGGCTCTGGTAAAGCAAATGTGATCTACTACTAGAATGCTTCCAAAGATCCACATATTTACTTACAGCAAGGCACCCCTGCACCTTAACCTACAAGCTTGCTAACTGCACATACGTTCAGTTTAAGTTTTTTTTTTTTTTTTTTTTTAATTTTGGCCTGCATATCAGAGGATTTAAAACAACTTTGTGCAAGTATGGTTATTTTAAATTGTGGATTGTGTAAAATGAGTTTTAATAAGGTCAGCATGTCCGTAATGTTACTGCTTGATGGGATTTTGACCGCCCCCCCATTTCGGCTTTAAACCCACTCTATAATAATTATTGTTGACCTATGCAACAGTTGAGGTGTAAATGCAACAGGGGAAGTTCCGTTTAGACATCGATGTTAGCTGTTTTTAATTGGTTCTTAGCGTTTCTACAAGACTTATGTACAAGTGTGTAAAATAAGGAAAGTATTTTTGCAGATATTTTATGAATTGTATGTTTTATTAGGAATGAGTGCAGTGTTTTCATATTATGTAAAACGGGTGAATCTGATGTTTAAACAATCATTACTTAACTTTATAAAAAAGTCCCTTGTTATCATTTTCACACACACATTACAACTGAAACGTCCATTTAGAATTCCTGTCAGTGTGTCATTGTTAAACCATTCCAATTTATTTCTTTGAATGCCTAAAATATACATATTTGACAAGTTATTACAAGGGATACTTTAGTGTTATGGCCTCATTGTGGTACCCAACATTTTTGGCCAGTTGAAACTCACCTCCTCACTATGGCGTCGGTCTCACTCACACACTCTCACACACACACACTATTCACCATAGCAAAAGTAGCTGCAGAAAATGTAAAAGATCTCGTTCTGCTTGGCCACACACACACAGAGGAAAAAAAAGGATATTACCATTTATTTCACTTTGGTGATTTTCCCACAGTGCTCGAGTATTTCTCCCCACACCTTCAACTTGTACTCATGTTTTCACCGACCTACAGAATCTAAATGAACCCAAGCACAGAGCAAATAAGCATGTTATTTGAAAGGATACATACCTTATATATAAAGTTTCCAAATTAGTAAGATGACTTGGACAACTACTAACATTCTTAAGAGTGAACTGCAATTCCTGGGTTGTAGTAAATACAATAAATGCAATTTTTTTAACATCTGAGTCGTTACCTTCGTGACCCTGAAGGTGAGCTAGGTTTCAGAAAATTACCTTGTTTTCTGTAAACTGTACAACACAAAACAAAATCACTTAAATCAAAAATGTTGTACATGTATTTACAAAAAAAAAAAAATAAAACAGTCACTCCATTGAGAACAGCACAGCTAAAAATGAAAGGACAAGTCGAGGTTAATGGGAGGAAAAATGTGCTCCTAGACTGGTGGCTGAGGCGTGATTGTAGAACAGGGACAGGTTCTGGAATGTACTAGAACAGACAAACGGTCCACTACACCTGTGTGTGTAAGACGCAAACGTGTAGCTTCAACAAAAACAGATCAGGTGGACATAAAGAGGAGCGTTTGTCCAAAAACAAAAAAAGTCCCAGACGTCTCTCGGCTGCTCCTGTCAGCTCCTGGTGATGAAGCCACGTCCTAACACGCTTAGTGGATTCTCGTTGATAACTGCAACTCTGGACCACATAATGGGGCTTGGGGTACTACATGTCAGAGGTGGGTGGTGATTGGCAAATGACAGAGTTCTTGCTTCAGAATCGGTGATTTTCACGTGGACTTCTGCCTATAGTGAAGCGTCAAGTCCCCTCCGCTTTTCCAGATAAAATGTTTAACTGTTCGCAGGTCCATATTGGGATCTAGAACCTGGGGAGAGATTGTAAAAAGCTGATCAGATTGATGGACGGAGGCTGTGCGGGCAGCGATGGCACGCTTACCTGGTCTTGACACATTAATTCGATCTTCTCCTCGGCCAGCATGGCCATGTCCTCCTCCTTCTCCTGCTCCCCGGGCTTATCGTTGGCCGAGGAGCTGGTGGTCTGAGACTCGTTGTCCAGGTTGATGATCTTCTCATAAACGTGCTCCATCACCTTCCTCACTTGCAGCATGTCGCTGGCTGAGAGGCGGTCCCTGCAGGACAACCTGTGCTGTTAAACTCCAAATCGTGATATTTTCACCTTAGTTTGACGAGCGAGCACTCACTTTTTCAGTGTTTTTGCACCGGAGGAAGAATGTGGCTGGAGGTAGAATGGGATTTTGTTGAACTTGGGCATATTTTTCTGAAGCAAAACCAAACATGTCGATAAGTGGGAAAAGTAGTTTATGTTTATGTATAAATGTTCAGGTAAAATCAGGTGAAGTACTTACATCTACAGTTATATCAATGACCCACTGTGGAACAGTCTCATTTAGCAGCATGGACTCTGTCTCTCCACCTGAATCTCTACATAATAACCTAAAACAAATCAGCAGGTCGGTGTTGATCATTCCGTGCTTTAAATTTCACCTTTAGTAGGAATGTTGGGAATACCTAAATAGAGTTCTGCCTCCTGCTTCTCCAAAGATGACTGGGGTGTGCGGCGGCACTTGGAAGTATCCGTTTCCCTTCTGGACCCGGTTCTCCTGTTCTCCGTTCACTGCAGAGGCAAGAACACACTGAGTGTAAAACACACAGGAGACAGGAAGCAGTAGCAAGCAAGCCCTCATAGCTGCGGAGGCGTGTTGTTTTAGGACGCCGTGCTTACCGTGGTTGACTTCATTCTCCTCCTCGTCCATGGGGTTGATGCGAGTTCGGGGCCAGAATTCCAGGAGAGCCTGAAGCAGTAGGCCACCCAGGTTCACTTAAAAGATGGAGGAGTAGATAAAGTTAGCACGTTAGCTGCGATGCATCAGATCAGCGTTTAAATGAGATCGTTTAGCGATCTTACGCTTTGGGTCGGATCCATCGGAGCTTGAAAACCCAGCATCCTTTGCGGACACCCAGGCAGCGAAGCAGTCGCTCTCATCTAATGTGATGGTGAGCATCTGTTTAAAAGTAGAAGCAACAATGAAGAACAATTTTAAAAAAAAAAAGCCGCTACCAGTATTTTAAAAAGCTCTGAGGATCAGAAACGTAACTCACCCCAGTTTTCAGATCAACAGAGAACCAGTTTGGCACATAAACCATCTTGAATCGCTTTTTGATCTCCTCGTCAAACTCCACTTTGCCCAAGTCTTCACCCTTGCAAGCCTGGAGGTGAAGCATGACATGATTTCTCCAACTCCCGAGTGATTCATTTGACAAATAACAGCTCATTTCTCTGGGTGTCAGGACTCGGTCTGGTTATGGTACTGAGTGAATCATCAACTTAAACTTTCGCTCAGCGCTGACGACCGCGTCGCTGGGCCGCGGATCTGTCGGCACCGTCAGTCATCTCCTCTGCCGTGTTGTGACTGAGGAGCGAGGCTGATCACTGACAAGATCGACTGTGTGGTTTACCTTTAAAACGTCCCAAAAGGCCACGTTGTTGTTGGTGTCTTTGGTGAGAATGTGTCTCTTGTCGTTCAGAATGTGGCACTGTATGATACTGGCGCCCCCTGCAGACACAAGAAAGTATTTCACCTTCTGAAAAAAGGAGGTTTGCATCAGAAGATTTTTATATTTACCCTTTATGACTTGTTCTGGCTGCGTGCACAGTGGCGTCAGAGGGGTGGTGCAGTCGTTGTCATACTCCCCTGATGATCTGAAGTTGTGCATTCCCTTGAGAGACTGAATATACACAGATTACCATCATCATTATGGATTAATCTGGATTGTAACTCACACTAAATAGAATTTTCCTCCCTACAGAAGCGGTGATTAATGTAATGCAATTATTGCTCTCACGCTCACACAAAGCTGGTTTGCAAATTCTCAAATATGACAGGATTACAGTTAAATGGCATTACACGTGGCCACACGCACAAGTCTCCATCGACAGTGGATTCCGGAGCTATTGTGTCGACAGCCGAGCAGCGATCTCTCAGAGGTGTCACGCGTGCTTACCCATTTATTAACGGATGACTTGGTGGTGGAGACCCAGATTGCTGGAGGTGGGTCAGCAGATCTGTCCAGTTCCATCTGAGCAAAAGAGAAACATTACAGGGTTGAATGACCCCAAATATTTAGCTGTGAACAAAGGGAACATGAGGTCATTATTAAAAGTGTTTTAATTTTTACACGTCCTGCCTCTAATTACCCCATTGAAAATAACATTTTCAAGCAAAAAGCAACAATTTTAGAGACTCTAATCAAGAGATTTTAAAGTTCTTACTTTCAGCACCGGGGCCTTCTCCTCACAGATGAGCACACGGATGTCTGGGTTACGCAGATCAGTGCAGTAGATCTTTTTGTCTCTGCCTCCAGAATAAACGTGTGTGAAGGCCTCGTTGACCTGCAGGGCCCATACTCCTTCATCGTGAACCCGGTAGGTGGCGATACACCGTTGCTGCCCGAGTGACCACAGGCGGATAGTCCCGTCTGAACTGCCCGACAGGCACTGCGGACACAGCAGCTTCACGTTCCACATGTTCTGTTTAACACCTGCCACCACTGGCCATTTTTGCGACACAAACCTGGGTGCCGTCTCGATTTAGCAGCAACGACTTCACGTTGTCTGTGTGCCCTTTTAGCTTCATTAGTTTTGCACATGTTCGGGGATCCCACACTCTCAGCACCTACAGAGTGATGAAGATGTAAACATGGGATGTAGAAATGAACATAGTGCTCCTTTGTTATTATTTAGACAAATTCCAGGTGTTCACGTGGGTGAGCTGCCACACCTTTTCTGTTGATCCGGATACAATAACTGTGCCCATCTGGTTCATAGCCAGACTGTAGATGGAGTCCTTGTTCCCACTGAGTGATGAGGCTATAGGCAGACAGCATCAGGTCAGATGTGACAGACCTGTGATTCATTTCACAGCTTGCGAGTGCATTCACACCAAAATACCCACTTACTGGTGACAGTGTTGTTGGAAGCAGTGAGTGCTGTAAGTGTATTCACATCCCAAAGAAAAATCTGCCGGTCCAGACCTGCTGATGCTACAAGCTCCTTATCCTTAGCATAAGCTAGAGCCTTCACGTAGTCTTTATGTGTTCGTAACGTCGACATACAGAACCCTTTATGAGCGTTCCATACTTTGACTGTTGTATCCGACGAGGCAGATATTACTGAAAGTTGACCAGAAAGATACGTTGCAGTGAGCAAATATAGTTGAATATATATGCGGATTGCAGCCTCCTCTAAAACTCACATGTTTTGCCATTGCAGCAGAGAACTATGTCATTGACCCAGTCGGTATGGTGCTCCATTGAGGCAATATATGGGTCCTGCTGCAGTTGTTTCCAGAAATTAAAAAACAGATAAAACATTACAACACAACATATCAGAAGATTCTGCAATTGTGAAAATAACGACGATTTACTTTGTGCTGGTAGACGCTCCATATCCGGATGATTGAATCTCTTCCAGCAGTGAAGAGACGATTAAGAGCCGGGTCCAGCTGCAGCGCATTCACCCCATTTCGATTGTATTTTTCCACCTCATCTCTAATGACATAGGACACCTGAAACAAAAAGAGACGAGTGCGCCCTGGCATCAGACTCTTACCACAATCACCTGTATCGTTCCCATTAACACACCCACTTCCGTGTGCATCTTTAGCAGCTTGTACGCGCTAACAGTAAAGTTTCACGCTCTTGCATTGAGATACAGCGAAGAGTAAGCATATGAACGTTCCGAAAATGTATTATGAACAAGGAACGTGAGGAATTTCAAAGAATTCCAACAATGTAACCTTCTTTTAACTACTAATTGGGCAGGATCACCAAGGCACGTACATTGTCCCAGCAATTAGACGGAGCCGAAGAGGACATCTAAAATAGCATTCACGTTTATACAACAGATAAACACTACCCTTTCAGTATGACACATACATGCGGAGTCTCATGATCCGTGGATGTAGTTATTAAGCACTTAAATATTTGTTTGCATAGTGACTCGTGAAATCATTTAGACGACAGTATTAGCGTAGGTGCTAACAACTAGCAACGTAAGCTAAGCTAGCTAAGTTAGTCGGCTTCAGTCATGACTCGTAACAGCAACCATATCTTTTTCTGGCAACTTGTACTTGTCAGCCAAGTATGCATTCATCGAGTTTTACAGCTGACGATCACAATGTTGCCACTGTTAGACAAACGGCAATAACGCAACTACTCAATTATACCTGTACTTTTCTCCGCCCAGCAGCATTTTGCCTGTGATGCGTGGCCATCTTGCATGTTGACAGTCAATTCATGTGATGTAAATCCGGGGGAAAAAAAAGAGAACGTATGCCGCTGAGATTTATGGGTAGTGTAGTCTTTTAAACTGACTGTACAGTTTGTTTTAAACGATACAGTACTGCACAGTAATTGTTTTAATGTAGGTTTTACTGTTCGCTTTGAGCCAATTTTTTATAGCAGAGTATAAGAGTTATTGTATTTATAAACTCAGAAGACGAATTAGTGAGCTTAATCAGACAGACCGGCCTTCCCTATAAAAGTAGCTATTCGTGATATGAATATTATTATTGTTTTTTATTGTTATTTTTTTCCCGTCACAGCAGATGATTGTGGTCGGTTGAGGGCGCAGTAAGCCAAAAATACCGGCAGCTAGTCTACCAGGTAATCCAAAAACACTGAATAAAACCGTAGCGATAAGTGCAGCAGGTTTTGGTTACAAATCAAGTTCACAGCCGGTGATTTAATTCCTCCTAAATCTGTTTCACTAGGCGCCAATTTTAAACTGCGTTTGAGCCAATAATTAAATGCTCATTGTGTGATGAACCGCAATTTTGTGTCCTCTTTACGCACAAAGCTGCAGTTTTCTGGCTATGAGGTCTTAAAAGTGCGTGATGGAAAACTGCCACTGTAACTCTGTCATATTTGAGAGCGACATGGGGAAGCTATAGGAGCTGTAATCCTCTGTGGGCCAGCAGCATCCACCCCTCCCTTTCGATCTTGCTCAAGGGCAAACCGAGGTGCGCCTCTCCCGCCGCTGTCCAGCTGCGGGAAACCGCGCAGCATCCTCACGCACGAAACTTTTGCTCTGCGGGACTGTTATAAAGCCGCTCGAATGGCAAAAGAACAAGGAAAAAAACTTGTGGCTGGTATCAAAAATTCCAATATACGGTGATCTGGGGCGGTGAGAGTTTTTACCGGATTCTAACTAAAGACGCACTTTTTTTTTTTTTTTTTTTTTTTTGGACTGCGGTTTGAATTCATTATGATTATAGTTCGAAGAAAATATGGATGCTGTACGTGGAGTTTGGCTGTTTTTTCCAAAATCCAAAAAAATCAACTCTGGAAATGATGCTGTAAATCTCAGAGTTTCATATGTAAGTAAGGAATTTTTTAAAATTCTTGAAATAGGAAATCTTCTCAAATAACTGTGTTACCTGTTCCGTTACCTGTTCTGTTTATTTCGGATTTACCTACATAATTTATCTAAAACAGATTGATACTGTGGTACTGTTAATTTGAAAATCAAATGATATGGCGTTTGCCAAAGGTAATTATGGAAAATGTATTTTTGTTAGATTTTTTTTTAATGATGTGCCCCAAATTACTTTCATTCCCTTTTTGGGGGGAAATAATCACTTGTGAATACCAGGAGTCTATAAGCCTTCTCATATGGGGACATACAAATTACATAATGACATTTAAGGTCTGTTTCTAAACTCTTTTGTTGACATTTACCAGTGTTGAAAAGTGATGAAGCGCAACAGGGTCCATATATTTAATGAATTCAACTTCCAAGTCATGGTATTAATTTCTCTTTATGTCCTTTAACCTATATATTTAAGCTATCTGGTGTAATTACATTGAAAGGTTTTGCAACAGAAGTAGGTCATCAGTTGAGTCTGTGAACCAGCAGCTCGGTGAGGACACAGTCATGCATGTCAGCTGCACATAAAGGCTAAAATCGGAGTTCCACGCCGAGTTTTTTTAGTTTCACAAGGCCAATGTTTACTTTTGGGAAAGCTTTGATGCACCAATAATGTAAGAACAGCACATTTAAATAACATTATTTTTGAGAAAATTTTAGAAAATCACATTCAGTTACAAGTTGGATTATATTTTACATATTTTCATGCTTGTACTCTTAAATATGTAGGTAAAAAAAAAAGATTATTCAAAATCAAAGTACCAGTAAAACAAAAAGTTGACATTTTTGTACATTTCGAGAATAAAATCATTTTACAGCCACGTGAATGTTAAAATTAAGCTCTGCAACCAGACAGCAAAAAAGCATTTGCTAAAGTATTGTAAAATATTCACTATTTTTTAAAATATTACCATAGTTTCCAGTTTGATTTACCATTAATCTGTTAATTTTTACCATACCCATTAAAAAAAAACACTTCATCAATTTCAACTGCATCACACAAGATTCACTAAAAGTTGTGATAATCGTAGTTTAATTCACAGCAATGCTGCAGAGCTTTGTTGTTGGCCCACATGAGGTGTATTTCATCCAGTACTGTGTGTGTGTGTGGGTGTGTGTGTGTGTTTGTGATCTTTTTTCATTCTAATTATCATAATTATTTGCAGTGATGAGCACCATATCACATCTGGCTGTTCTGGGAATTAAATTTCATTCAATTAAAATCTTTTCCCCCTCACTCTCTCTTATCTAATACTCTACACTAGCGTGCAAACAGAGCAAAATTGCAGATATTCTATTTAACTGTAGATTAGGATTATTGATATACGTGGATTATGTATGTAACCGCAGCACCCTTTATCTTTTATTAGGCTGAAGTTGAACGCAAATAAAACATTATTTCCTCCAACATTTGTATCATGCAAAAATGGAACTTAACCTATTTTAATGGGGAATTGGAAAGACCTCGATTCAACATAAAACAGGAGCTGATCTGAGATCAACCTGGGCCAAATAAGCAGATCAAGGGAAAGCAGATGACAAGCGTCTGGCTGGACGTGTGAAGGGATCAATGCATTTCAGGACAGGAGGAGATGGAAGACTTACACTGCTTAGTCGATATGAAAGGGATACAATGGTATTCGTCTGTCGAAAAGGGAACACACCATCCTATCCTCTTTTTTTCAGTTTTAATAAATTTAATCACTGTGGAAAACAAGGCCGAGAGTTTGTGGTGGTGCCAAGGTTGCTGCTTGTGGTCCTGTTCAGACGGAGATTATATAATCCATATTGGTCTTTTTGCTTTTTCATGGTAAGAGTATCTTTAATGGTGCTGATGCAACGTTTTGAGGCCATTTGAACTGCCAGCGGTCTTTCATTATCATAACAGCAGAGTCGTGATTCGGTGTTATTTAAGATATTCTGACTATTGTGAAATCATACAGAGCAAATTTTCACAGTTTCAGAACTCAAATTAAAGGCTCTACATTCATGTCCTTAGGCAAATTTACGACCAAACGGTGTCCAGATAGGATCCCCTGAGTTCCCCAGAATCCTGAAGCAGTGCTGGTGAAAACCCCAGTTCTGTTCTGCAGAGTGTGGAATTAATCCCTCTGCCTCGGTCAGAGGCTGCCCTAGTTTGGCAGAGGCAGTTGGATAACAGGAAGCTGATGGTCACTGCTGCGGTTATAACATTTGTATTACGTCCCTCGACACCACCGTCTAATCAGGATCGTATCAGTTCAGCTCGCGACCTTGATGCATCCGTGTGTCCCTGGTAGAGCCCACACATCCCACTCAGACAGGTTCCGCCACAGACCCACTTACGTGCTGCTTAAAGCCACTATAGAATTTTAATCATGCTGATCTTCTCTTTATAGAAAACTGAGATAAAACCTGAAAATGAAGCTGAACTTGATACTGCAGAGCAGCACAAATTGTCAGATTTTTGATAACCTGCAGCAGCTGAAGCCATAAAAGCTTATAGACACTTTCTTTTATGTGGTCTGAAAGAAAGTTGCAGAAATGACAGAAATCTCAATCGTAAAGGTTAAAGGGCCACTTCACAGCAGAAGATGAGATCCCGATATTTGACACGGAACCCTTTATTAACAAAGAGCGATGTAGAAAAGTTCAGAGGAAAATTAGCCTTTGAAATAGTGAAAGAAATTGAGTTCTTTAGGTTTGCTGTCCAGAACATTAACGACATCCTCTGATCCTCCTGTGTCCTCTGTCCTCGTCTGCAGCTGTGAGTAAATTCTAGTACAGGAGAATCAGGATGAAAAGATGGCAGCCATGCTGTTACCAACGGGTCCTGATGGCTTGCGGCGGTTCACCCGCGAATCCTTGGCTGCACTGGAGCGGCGGATTGCGGAGGAGCAGGCCAAAAAGGCCAAGGGTTGCCACAACACTCAGAAGAACACAGACCCACTCAAACCCAGGGCCGACCTGGAGGCCGGCAAGCAGCTGCCACGCATCTACGGCGACGTCCCTCCAGAACTTATCGGGATCCCACTGGAAGATATTGATCCATTCTACTACAAGAACCGGAGGGTGAGGTCTTCCGAGCGTGTGTTTTTGTGGCGCGGTATTGTTTTAATGCGCTGTACTGCCGGTCCTTTTGATCAGCTGAGGCCGTCACCATTTCGTGGCCGCTCTCTGCCACGAGGGCTGAGCGCTTGCATCACTTTAGATCTCTTTTGGATTCAGAAATAGGATTAGTAAGTTTTGATTTGCAGAGTAGATCAGGCTGCTGCCCATTAACGGTCTGCTTATGGAGAGATGAAAAAAGGGACGTGGCAGTCATTCTCAGAGTCTCTTTGTTTTGGCATGTGATACACTGCTGGATGGGAGGATTATCCCAAGATAGAAAATAAATAAATAAATGAAAAAAAATAATAATAAAGGCCGCATCTGTTTGGGAACGCACAGCCCGCTTTGGAGTCGTCTCCATTATCCCAACTGGCCTCGCTTATGGCGTGCATGTGCACTTGCTGCTTTCTTGGAGGCTGAGGTGTTTAGGTGGGAGCTATCACAGATGGTAGACGCAAACGCAGACTCTCATCCCTCAAGAAGAACAGCTGAGCGGCTGTTCGCTGCTGCTGCTGCTGCTGTTGCGTCCCTCTGCACCGAGAAAAATAAAAGCCTCCGGCTGCTGTTTTCGCATCCTGTCGGATGTCAGTGTTTCATTTATTCTCACCTTTTTCTGTTTCTCTCCTTGCTTTGCAGACTTTTGTAGTACTTAACAAAGGGAAGGCCATCTTCAGATTCAGTGCCACATCCGCTCTTTACATATTCAGCCCATTTCACTTCCTCAGAGCGATTGCTGTCAGAGTTTTAGTCCACTCATATCCTTTTTAATCAGCCGCTTTCTGCGTCCCGCGATGTGGCTGTCAAACATCGGACATCTTAATATGGTTGCTGAAGTGGAAACGCTTTGTTCTCTTTGAGAAACTGCATGCAAGGAACAAACCACACGTAAGGAAGGAAGTTTAATGAGAAAACAAGGTTATATTTCAACATTCGCATCTAATACTGGTCGAAAATGTGATGTCTAATATTTACTGACCCACTGCCCCCCCACCACCACCACCACCGCTGTAGCTTTCTATTGGATTTTTTGCATAGTTCCAAACAGCTTTGTAACGGTCCTCTCTGGCATCGCAGACCAAATTCCCTCATAAACCCTTGTTTAATCTGCAAAATGAAATAAGAGCAAGGAGATTTCACATCATGTGACAGCAGCCTATTAGTTCTCAGACAGCTGCTTCATACTTTATATTCATTTGGGAGCCTTTGGCTCTCTGCACTTCTATACTATAGGTGATAAACTATTAATCTGACTATCAAATGCATTTGTTGATGTGTTTTTGCTAAAATAAAACACACTTTCATATTAGTGAATAGTTTTTTGCTGTAATCTGCATAAGAGAATGATATCACCGCTGTGATATCATTACTGTTCAGTGTAATTTCCTTGCACTTTACATAATCTGCGTGGAGTCTGTGTTTAATGCCATTGGCTCACATGCTGATTGTTTATCCTAATGGCTGCATTTCATAGGATTATCACATCTCTATGTGCTGCATTGTTATCAAACACAACAACTGTAATTTACCTGTATGCCGGGGGCAGTTTCCTTAACCTGTTTCCCACATTGTTCAGCCTGTTCATAATGTTCACTATCCTGACCAACTGCTTCTTCATGGCCATGTCGGATCCGGCGCCCTGGACCAAGTACCTGGAGTGAGTACACACGTTTTTTTATAAAGCTGTTGCCGCAACTGCAGACTGTGAAACTCTCTGTTCTAATGTGCAACTTTGCTTGGGCTTGTTGTTTTATTAGTGGTGTTTGGAGTATAAGCTGACCTGTGAGTATACGATGCATGTGGAATGAAAACTGGCAGTTTAAATCCAGAAACACTGTGATGTGCTTGATGTGGAACATGGCAGCAAGCTGTCATCCTCAGTGGGTCAAGGGAACGTTTAGCATGCAGCATGCCACCAGCACTGAAGAAGAATCTTGAGTCGCTCTGTTGCAACTGATTTGATGGAATGCACATTTGAACGAGGAAGAGTATTTCATGCTTTGGTTGAGTTGGAGAAGCTTTAAAGATGGAACTGTGGACTAAAGCACGTGTTCAATATCGTACAACTTAAAATGCATAATTTATAAGTCAACTCTTCATCACAAAGGTATCCTCTAACATGGATTTTAGCAGCTACAGTGGCTTGTACAGTGTAAATACTGTCTTCATGACCTTGGACCTTCACCCAGATTAAAATGCATCATGGTGCCATTTTTATGATTATATCACTACCTTTTTATTTTATTTTATTTTTTACTCTCAGCTGCTCATGCATGTTATTTCATATTTTTCACTATCCCATATATAATATATTTGGATCAGATTATTTATTTTACAGGGGTATTCTGTTTTTTCAAACTTTTCCGTTGTCATCTTCTGTGATGATGAAATCAGGAACTGAATGCATTTTTCCCTGTGAATATTTTTCAGATACACTTTCACTGCTATTTACACTTTCGAGTCAGTTATAAAGATATTTGCAAGAGGATTCTGTGTAGTGCCGTTTTCCTTTTTGAGAGATCCATGGAACTGGCTGGACTTCACCGTCATCGTCATGGCGTAAGTATCCACATTTCTGATATTTTCACTCGCTTTGTAACTAAAGATTATCTGTAGTTTTTCTATTTTTGAAGAGGAGACGAATGCAAGAACGAGATTATTTAAAAATCAGCGTTTTCAGTGTTTTCTCGCCATGTAAAAGTGATGTTCAGTCATCCAGACACACCTGAATGATAAGCCTGTTGTAGGGGGTCAAAGGTCTGTGTGCCACGACCGTCTACGTACGGGTGACCTCTTGATCCTTTAATACAGCGCTGTCCAGGTTACAAGACATTTGCTGTGGTTTAATCAGAATTTATCTGCGGGATGCTTTCAGCAGCGAAATAGATACTTCTGAACAAATTTCCTCGTGTTACGTTTCAGTTATGTGACGGAATTTGTCGACCTTGGAAACGTCTCAGCGTTAAGAACCTTCAGAGTTCTAAGAGCGCTGAAAACCATCTCAGTCATTCCAGGTAATACAAGTATCACCCGGAGCCATCTCCGGTATCCCACCGAACTTGTTCCAAATGTGATTTCACCTCCCGTCCTCCTCCGTGAAGGTCTGAAAACCATTGTGGGCGCGCTGATCCAGTCTGTGAGGAAGCTGGCAGACGTGATGATCCTGACCGTCTTCTGCCTCAGCGTGTTCGCCCTCATCGGTCTGCAGCTCTTCATGGGGCTGCTGCGGCAGAAGTGCGTCCGGAGCCTCGGGCACTGCATCAACTCCTCGTACAGCTCCACCGAGGCTTTCGTCTGTAACAACAGAACCTGGAGCTCCCAGGAGGATTTCCTCAGCAGCGAAGGTCAGCCTCATTAGATTCTTGATGTTAAACCTGTGCTGTACTTAATTTTCTTTCTTCAACATTCTCCCCTCTTTGTAGAGAACTTTTACAGAATTGAAGCAACAAAGGATGCCTTAATATGTGGATATGGAAGCGATGCAGGGTAAGTGATTCATCAGCGGCGTCAGCTGTGGCGTACATGCAGTAGAGGTGGAGGTCAGCAATATTTAAATGTGATTTATGAGCACAGTGTAGAGGTAAAGGAGCCTGTTGGCGGGTGTGGCGTGACAGAGGCTGCACACAAGACGACATGTGGTGTGGATAATCAGTGCAGCTCCACTGGAACCCTTTACTGAGAAACATGGAGTTGCCAGCTGGAGAGAGGGAGGTCTTTGGAGATTTCATCATCTCGAAAGCTTAATGACATGATTAGGTGAACCCGAGTGTAGTGGATCACCCTCATTGTTGCTATAGAGAATTCTTTAAGCGCGTTTAATTTTGAAAAGCCCTGTTCCGTTAACATTTTTTTATTATTCCCGATCAAATGCACAGCCTGAAATCATCCAAATACTGCTACTCAGCTTGTGTGCTGAATAATCCTATAAATCCAAATGCTTTTCAAACAAGCGGAACAGGAGGACTCTGCTCATGCCAGGCCCAGTTCAAGGGTAATAGTAAACTAAATACCCATCTGTGTTAATCTGAAATCCTGCCGCTCCCACAAATGGCTTCCATTAGCTGCTCTTGTTAATGATGCAAGATAATGGAGGGCAGCAACTTTTGACTAAAAAAAAAAAAAAAACAAAAAAAAAACAATGCAATTAAATAAACAGAGAAAGGTGCAAATATACAGTACGTTTGATTACATTTTAGGTGAAGGTCATAAAATCCTTCCCTGATATTTTAATGAGTTTGCAGTATTTTACAGGCCCATTTGAAGATAAGGACGTATTACACATTTGTTTGTGTACATTTGTTAATTTCTCAAAATGGAAAATCTGGTTCAGTCCACAGTGAGATGCGTCTGAATCAGGCATCTCTGGAGTTCAGTTACCTGTAGGAGCTGCTGCCTGTTTCTGCCATTTGTGAAGCTTTAATTCAGCTGGAATTCATTTTAATCTTTTTTTCTGTGTGTAATAGCTGTTTTAATGGCTTTTAGACTGAATAACTAGAGGATTAATCTCTTTTTTTAATTTTAATTTTAACTTTGCTCTGTCGTCCCCAAGAACACATCAGCTTTTCATGTAAACTTTCAGAATAATGGTACATTAATGACTCAATCCTGTCAAGTTATGGATTAAAGTAACCACCAGGACTTGTGTTTTTGTCTGCGATGAAGTCAACGTTTTAGATGGAACTTCCTGAGGCCCGCTGTAGAGACGGGCAAGATATTAAGCAGGTCAGGACGGAGGACGTAAAACATAGAGGATGCTTAATCTTTTGAGTGTATTCCAACAAGTAATCCCTGAGTAGATTTCCAAATTAAAGCTTTGGATACGTTGTGATGACACACACAGTCACACACATGCACACAAATACACGGACGTGGACACGTGGACAAATGCACACGCACATACTCACCTGACAATATTGAACAGATGCTTTAACTTAGACAGTTTTCAAGGCGACGTCAATTCCGTCCAACATTGATTCTTACACGCTGGGTATTTATCTTAAAGCCACTGTGCATCGCTCAACTTTTGCCCTTTGCTAAAGGGATATAGGCTTGGAAACCCGTTGCCTCAAAGGGAATACGCTCAGCCTCTTTTACTACAGTACACTGATTACATGCTTTGCAGAATTATGTATATACTCTGTGGCTCTTGCTGATAGAGGGTTGATGGCAAAATAATACCTTTAGATTATTGAAGATGCAATTTGTTGTTTTGTTTGTTTGTTTTTGAATACCAGATTTTTGGTAAAAGTGGAAATCACTATCAAAATATTTAGATATCTGACATTAGTATTTTTTGGTGTGTTAGACTTGCAAAAGTTGTTGTTGTTGTTGAAAGTACTTGCTTGCAGGATGTTTACAATAAATAAGGGCACTCCACCGGAGGACAAAGTTCTGAACTATAAAGACCCGGCGAAGTGCTGGGTCGGGAGCTGGGATGCTCAACGGCCTGCTGGGTGAACGGAAAACGAATCCTCTCACGACGGGATGTGGTCATCTCAGGGGAAAAAAAAACGACAAGGAGACAGTCGTTAGACGGGGAATAGTCCAAAAGGAGAAAGATCAATTGTTCAGCGCTATCTACCACACGGGAGACTAACAATCCAACTCCGGTGACCTGCCGGCAGCGTCTTAAATAGAGCATTGATGGACATTGGTTGCAGGTGTGCGTTACCCGCTGGGTTTCAGAGTCCGTGACATTACCCAGGCCCCCCCACCCCCCCAACGAGCACCTCCTGGGCATTACCGGGCTTGTCCCGGTGGTCGCGGGACAAAAAAACCCGGCGAAGCTCCTGGTCAAGGATGTGTCGGCGGGGGATCTACGACCACTACTCCAGGCTGTACCCCTCCCACTCCACCAGGGATTGCCAGCCATGACCTCGTCGGCGGACGTCCAGATGACGTCGAGATGGTAAGCGTTCCTAAGGTCCAGTGAAGATGCCCAACCGATGGAGAGGCGCGAACGCTGAGGCACTAACAAAGGCACTAACCGGCATGCTTATTATACTTATTCCTGGTGGTGATCTCATTGAACCCCCGATAGTCGATGCATGACTGCAGGGTGCCATCTTTCTTCTTAACAAAAACGAATCCCGCGCCAAGGGGAGAGGCCACTTCTCCATGGCTTCCCGCTCCAGTCTGGAGAGGTGCCGACAAAATTCTGAACTCCATCGCATAATCCGCCATTGAATGAGTTGGGTTGGGTGTATCAGTGGTGGACGGGAGGAGGAGTACAGAGTACTGGTGAGTGACTTTGTGGAGTGGTCTGGGAGGGCCTGCCTCCTCCTGAATGTGGCCAAGACCAGGGAGATGGAGATCAACTTCAGGAAGAAGAGTACGGCCACACCTTCTCAAACAGACTGATTCAGCTCCGCTGCCACAAAGACAGATACAGGAAATCTTTCCTGTCCAGCGCCATAACCCTGTTCAGCAGCTCCGTCTGACTGAGACTCACAGCCCTTCGTGCTGTGATATGCTCTTTTTAGTACTTTCATGTGGCACCTTCTCATGTACTTCCTTGTTGCACATTTGTAACATTGCACATTTGTCTTTTTTACTTCTTGTTGCACATTCTCATGTTGCACATTATTGTAAATATATTATGATAATGCTGACGCTGCTGCTGGAACAAGTTCATTTCCCATGTCTGGGATGAATAAAGTACTTCTATTCTATTCTATTATATTTACAAAACAACAAGGGCGCTCCATCGGAGGACAAAGGCTGAACTAAAAAGACCCAACAAAGTGCTGGGTTGAGAGCCGGGATGCTCAACGGCTGGCTGGGTGAACGGAAAACGAATGTGGAGACCTCAGGGGAAAAAAACGACAAGGAGACAGTCATTAGACGGGGAATAGTCCAAAAGGAGAACGATCAATCGTTCAGTGCTATCTACCAAACGGGAGACTAACGATCCGACTCTGGTGACCTGCCGGCAGCGTCTTAAATAGAGCATTGATGGAGATTGGTTGCAGGTGTGCGTCACTGGCTGGGTTTCAAGGTCACCAACGCCATCTAGGGGAGAACAGAAAACAATCCACCACAGCAGAACACAGAGTCAGCAACGCCGGTCCCTGACATCAGGCTCTCTGTGTGCGTTTTGTCAAACACTGAGCGACCGAAACCAACAGATTGGCGACGAGCTGAGCAGTGCGGTGGGGAGAAGGAGGGGCCTGGCAGGAAGATGCTGCTGGTCACACGCAGCCTCCTCTGCCCCGACTGTCAGATATTAGCGACCAGTCCTGCTTAGCTGGCTGCTTGGTGAGACCTACAGCTGTTCTCACAGCAGCGCTCTGACGCCCAGCTGTTTCCCGACCATTACAAAATTATTCGGCGCTCAGATTGACATGGCAGAGCAGTTTGTTCTCAGCTGCCGGACTTAATATTTGCTGTAATAACACCACGGGGACAATGAAGATCAGAGATCCCCTGCACAGAGCTGAGCATTTTTTTAAACTGCAATTTGATATCCATCTGGCTCAGTGTAATCCCCATCACTCCATTTTAGTGCTCCGGCCTGGAACAAATTTCAAGAGGACTCTTCATAACAGGGTTGATAGCAGGGTTTGTGCTTACCAACTCATCTGCTTCCCTACACATCAGAGTCAAAGGCCACAGAGCCACATGTAGATACTGGACATTTTTTAACTTTTAATATTAAAAAATGTCCATTAATAACATTTGCCATCTCTGCCCCAGCTGTCTTAATGTTTTGTGTGCGCAAAAGCCTTTGTTTATCATTGTTGTCCCAAAAGCAATGTCCTCTACTTTCCAACAACTTGTGCATTTGCAGGAAGTGTCCAGATGGATTCGACTGCCTGAAAGTGGGAAGGAATCCAAACTACGGCTACACCAGTTTCGATACCTTTGGATGGGCTTTTCTAGCGCTTTTCAGGCTCATGACTCAAGACTATTGGGAGGAACTGTTCCACCAGGTGGAAAAACCTAAATTTCTCATGATTTCTGTACAAATTCCTAAATGGTTGGCTGAATTATTAGGCCAAATATTGGTACTTGCTTTAGGTTTTATTAAATAAATATAATTTAATAAATAATAAATTATATTTTATTAAATATAATAAAATGTGTCTTGTGAAGACACAAGACACATTCAGAGAGCTAAAAAACAAAGTGTCATTCTATCCTGGGATATCTACTTGAAATAGCATGCTATCAGGCTAGTACCAAATCAAATTATACATTTAAGCATATTTAGCCTGATTTCAGTTTTCAAAGAACAAAAGAAAAAACTTGGAACAAGTTTGTTTGTTTTTTTGTTTTCGTTTTTTTTTTTAACAGGATTTTTTTTCTCCCTGTAGACTTTACGCTCAGCTGGGAAAACATACATGATTTTCTTCGTTCTGGTCATCTTCTTGGGCTCGTTCTACCTGGTCAACCTCATCCTGGCTGTGGTAGCCATGGCCTACGAGGAGCAGAACCAGGCAACCATTGCTGAGGCCTGGCAAAAAGAGAGGGAGTTCCAGATGGCCATGGAGCACCTTCGGAGAGAGCAAAGAGTAGGTTTAATGTAAACAAGTCAGGTATATTTTAAGTTATGTTCTCAACTGCGTATTTCGAATTCTTTGCGTGTTCAGTGGGCAGCTAAAAGACAAGCACAGGAGACAGACTCGGTGTTGTCTCCGGAGGTTTCTCCATTTTACCTGAAGACAGGAAGCATACGTCGAAGCAGCAGAAGAAGAAAATCACACAGGACATTGTCTGAGGAAACAGGAGAGGAAGCGGCAGATGACAAGTTTGACACCCTGGATGAGCCAATTGTACCTGACACCTGACAATTTATTTCCGCCATTCGTTCCTTTTCTTCTCAGCTGATCTATCTTCTGTGTTTCTGCAGCCTCCTCTGTCTCCCCTTCCAGCACACCCACTGCTGGCCACGCTCTCATCTCATCCTCTCAGCACACGAAGAGGAAGCCAGATCAGCATCTTCAGCTCTTTCCGAGCTCGCTTAAACTCCGAGGCCGACTTTGGGGACGACGAGTACAGCGTTCATGGGGATGCCTTCAGGAGTCGAGCCAGTTCAATGGCGACACCTTGGAAGAGAAGGACAGGGAGCGTGCGGAGCCACTGCTCCCAAACATTCAATCCCAGCCTCAACGTGAACGGCAGGCTCAACGTCTCTCTGGAGCACAATGGAGTCACCACCCTGGGCCTGCACACACCCACGTCCATTCCTGCTCCCAGCATGGAGCGGGTCAAGGAAGACGCAGTGAGTGATACCCCCCTCACACTGGTTTTAAATAATGGTTCACATGATTGAACAGCCTGTGTTTTCTGCCTGGCAGAAGCCCACCCATGCAGAGGACACGGCCGTAAGACCTCTGCTGCAGCCATCTCCGACGGTGACCGAACCTCCTATCGTGCAGAGGAAAAGAGGGCTGAGTTCAGTCAGCTTTCTTAGCGATGCCATGGATGGTGGGTCCAAGTTGCATTCTAAAAGACAAATAATTAAACCTAGTGTTGTTTGAAATAAAAACTAATTTCCTCTGTGAATTACAATAATGCCTCTATGCAGAGTTGGAGGAGTCCAGGCAAAAGTGCCACCCCTGCTGGTACATGTTTGCCAAAAAGTACCTGATCTGGGAGTGCTTCCCCTGGTGGAGGCAGATTAAAGAGTGGGTGAAGCACATGGTGATGGATCCTTTCCTGGATCTGGGTATCACTATATGCATTGTACTCAACACCCTCTTCATGGCCCTGGAGCACTACCCCATGACTGAGGAGTTCAACACCATGCTGTCTGTGGGCAATCTGGTAAGGGCTCTTTGACTGGGATGGGCTTTTTTCCAGCATACAGCACACAATTTTAAATGATGTTGGGTTAAAAGTGACTAAAAGCATCAGTGAGACAAACACAGAGAGGATGGAGAAGGTGTGTTTATGCAGATAATGTGTTATTTTATGAGGAAGAGGAGTTATTTTATAGCCAGAGTTGAGCAGGTCAAACTCGGCTGTGTTGATCCTTTAGTGTGTTTGTGATTATTCTTGGCAGGAGAGTATTTATAGTAGGAACTGATTCCCTCATTTTGCAATTTCCCCCTGCTGGAAGAGGGAAATACTCTGCCAAGTTTTCGAACATCAGTGTTGCATCTTCTGACATTGCTTTCACTCCTCTGTCTGTTTTCTAAGGTGTTCACTGGGATCTTCACAGCTGAGATGGTGCTGAAATTGATCGCGCTGGATCCCTACTACTACTTCCAACAGGGCTGGAACATTTTTGATGGCATCATTGTTTGCCTCAGTCTGATGGAACTGGGTCTCTCTAACGTAGAAGGACTGTCTGTCCTTCGCTCTTTCAGACTGGTAACGTCAAAATTATGATTCTTCACAACTGCAAGGTAAAAACTGAGCAACATGATGAATTCCCACCTTCCTGTCTTCATCAGTTACGGGTATTCAAACTGGCAAAGTCATGGCCCACTCTCAACACCCTCATCAAGATTATTGGCAATTCTGTGGGCGCACTGGGGAACCTGACGCTGGTGTTGGCCATCATCGTCTTCATTTTCGCCGTGGTGGGAATGCAGTTGTTTGGGAAGAACTACCAGGACTGCGTGTGCAAGATCTCCTTTGACTGTCAGTTGCCTCGCTGGCACATGAAGGACTTCTTCCACTCCTTCCTGATCGTGTTCAGGGTGCTGTGTGGTGAATGGATCGAGACCATGTGGGATTGTATGGAAGTGGCTGGACAGCCTCTCTGTATCCTGGTGTTCATGTTAGTCATGGTCATCGGGAATTTGGTGGTAAGAATTAAAGACCTTCGAAATTATCTATCTATCTATCTATCTATCTATCTATCTATCTATCTATCTATCTATCTATCTATCTATCTATCTATCTATCTATCTACAAAATCCTCCACTATTAAATGCCCTCCAAAAATATTCTGCAATTCTAAATTGTACTTCAAAAGTACAGCACTCTGTGTTTTAAGGAGATTATTTAGATGATAAAATGACAGTTTAGCTGTGTTATATTTTCAGCAGCAATAAAAGACAGACAAGGGATGCTGGAAAATAATAATAGTCAAACCTTTTAGGTCTTTTTTTTATTGGATTTGCTGACAATAACAAAGTGCACAAAATGACCAGGGAGGTCTGACAAGAGAAATCCAATTGCACATCGCTGCGACCAACTGTAACTGCTCAAATCCACAGGATGATGTCAGAAGTAATCAGGGATTACGTGGTACCAAGGAGGACTGGTGTTTCCATATTGTGACAACAGGACATCCTTCAACGGTTGCTGGTGGCTCGGGTGCTTCTTAAAAACCCGTGACTTGCAACAATACGCTTGTGAAATGGTCACTAAGAAACCGGTTGTGTCATCCTGGTCATCTCGTAGATTAGCATTAGCAGACTTCCCACTTCCGAATGTCTAGTCAACATATGAGCCATCTGTCGCCCCGCCGCCCCCCTCCTTAGTAATACATGGATGCATAGAGAGGGATGCAGATGCAGCCCAGCAGACATAATCTGAAGGTGTTAGGGTTAGGGTATGAGCTGCTAATGAAGACTTAGAGGTCCAGCTGTGAGCTAAGGTGTGTTCAGAAGCTCAGCAGACAGCTACTCTGACAGGATGAAATGCAGCTTGCATGCATCAGGTTCCAGAGGGAAAATCTCTCTTTGTCCACACATATGACGACTTTCTGTCCAGCTGTGTCCTGCAAGCTGATGTTAATAAGAACTGATTACAAAAGAAAAAAATCCCTGAAAATGTAGACATCTAATTTTGTTAGAGAGGCGTCGATAACATGACATTTCTTTTCAGACTATGATTATGTCTTTATTGATTCATTTTAGCCTCATTAAATGCTACTTATTTACATTTGTAATCCGATGTTCTGACATTTCTCTTTGCTGGAACTCTTAAGTTAGCATAGCAAGGAGGTTGCAGGTTGGACGGGGGCAGTTTGCATGAGTGTGCAGTTGAGTGATGTCAAAACAGCAAGATGGCGGCATTCAAAGTTATGATACTTAGATTAAATCTTCCGCTCTCTCAAAATAGAATCAGTAACCATATAATCTTTGTCGTGACTTACTCGGTAGCTAGAGCTAATCAATCCATTTAAGTCTGGGGTCAAATTAACGTGTTACTGACAGAAAGCAAGTTTTAAGACAATACTCAGTGAAAAGTCGAATTATCTTTGGAGTCATCATCAATTCCAGGTTTTTTCTAGAGAAACGTAAAGATCCCAAAAGTGCTCCTTATAGAGTCTAATGGACAGAAAGCCCCTCTGCACTTGAATCATGGGAAAGCTGTTTATCCGTAGGATTATCCAGGCTGCTTAGGGGTGAGAAGGTCGGAGGGCATTCATCACTAATCATCCGTTCATGCTCCCCATCTCTGACTGATCCTTACCAACTGTGCCCACACACACACACACACACACACACACACACTTAAGTGTACAAAAATGGTGTTGGTGCTGTTGCTCTCTAAGCTAGGAGGCAGATTGGGGTTGGAAACTTGAGTTCAGCGTAGCTGAAAGTGCCAGCAGCCATATGTGTCTAAGAATCTCCGAGTGAAAATATGGAATATCCTTTATTATGCATTAAGTGCTCATCCTCTTGCTTGCTTAAACGGTTCAGTGCTGAGCACAGCGCAAATACAATGTTTTCTATCACATTCAACAGGTGTTGAATCTGTTCCTGGCCCTGTTGCTCAGTTCCTTCAGTTCTGACAACCTGTCTGCCCCCGATGAAGACGGCGATCTGAACAACATCCAGATCGCTATCGCCCGAATCACCGCTGGCGTCTCCTGGCTGGTTTCAAGCGTCACCAATGTTTTCAACCGCAGAATCAAGCACCGAAAGCAAAAGAATCAAGAAGCCCCTCAGGCCGTGAAGATGGTCGTCAACCACGTGGATTGCAACGGCGGGATTTACGGAGAAAAGTACGTCATACCAGAGGAGGACAGTTACATGACCAACCCCAACTTGACGGTGACTGTTCCCATCGCACCAGGAGAGTCGGATGTGGAGTTCCTGGAGGAGGAGGAGAATTCTGACACGTCGGATGATGAAGACAATAAAGAGGTACGCGGTTCTTTGTTTGTTCAGTTTTAATTGCTTTACTTCGCTACTTCGCTAGTTTACCATGAAAACTCCCTCAGAGAGTCTTCACGTTGCTCCAGGATTCCTCTTTGTCGTTGTCCTGTGGTTGTGGGTTCAGGTGGAGGGAGTGTCACTCCTGCCCTGCCTGGCAGGCAGACAACATGAGCCCAGATGTGGACTACAGAGCAGATTATGCTGACACAGCTGAGCTCTCTGTTTTTTTCCTGCTGCCCTTTGTGGGCTCCACATCACACCAGAATCATGCATCAAGGAAGATGGAAATAAAGTTTTACAGGAGCTTAACTGAGCCTCAGGACCTGCTCAAGAAGTAACATCTTGATTTCAGTGCAAGTTAAATAATCACCGCTTATTTCAATGAACCAGTTTGTTCATTCAGAAACAAGGGAAGATCATTTTCTCTGCTCTGTCAGACACTACAACTGTGGATAATCTGCTCTCTTAGTCCAGTGGCTGTGATTTAATGTTAGATTGATGAATACGAATGAAGCTGCATCTCTATTTAATATGTTGCTACAACTTCTCAAAAATTGTTGATGTGTTTAATATAAAGCAAATTAAACACACTAATAGAAGTTTTCAGTTTATAGTGAGACTTTTCTCCATGCAGGATAAGATCAGCCTGTCTGAGGGCAGCACAGTGGACCTGAGGAAGCCTGGAGAAGAGATGGACAACCTCTCAGAACTGGCTGAAGAGAGCATGGAGCCAGAGGAATGCTTCCCAGAATGTGAGTCTTTTAATATCGCAGGATAATGCAGCTTTAACCTCTGTACTTCATAACTTCCTTACAATCTTTGTAATCCGTGCTGCTTTGTTTTTACCTTCCTGCACAGTTTGCGTCAGACACTGTCAGTGCTGTAATATTGATGTGACCCATGGTCTGGGTCAGGCCTGGTGGAGGCTGAGGAAAACCTGCTACCAGATCGTGGAACACAGCTGGTTTGAGACCTTCATCATCTTTATGATCCTGCTCAGCAGCGGAGCCCTGGTACGCACCGCCAACACCTGCCAGCAACACTTTTAACAGCAAATGGGGACGATTTCAATGTCATTTCTGCTGAATTTTACTGTTATGTTTGCTAACACGCTTCACATCCTTCTCATCCGGGTCTGCCGCAGGCATTTGAAGATATCTACATTGAGAAGAGAAAAGTCATAAAAGTGGTTTTAGAGGCTGCCGACAAGGTATTTTCCTACATCTTTGTGCTGGAAATGTTCCTCAAGTGGATCGCCTATGGCTTCAAGAAGTATTTCACCAACTACTGGTGCTGGCTGGACTTTCTCATAGTGGATGTAAGTCAACAGAAAGCTGTGTGTTTCTAAAACAAGGACTTAAAAATGAAACATCTCCCTCTGGAAAGTGCTGGTAAATGTCACCTTAATCACAGGAAAACACATTTTTAAACAAGCCTGACAAAATGATGGAACCTCGGAGATTTAGAAAACAAACAGCTCTTTTTAGTTTTACGATTGTTTGCTACTTTCTGCGAGCATTTGGTGCAAACTGTTGGGTCAGATGGATGTGGCTCTGTGAGTCTGTAGTCTTCCAAAATACCGGAGGGTTGCCCCCGGAGGCCTGACCTGACCTCTGATTTCACCCGCTGTTACACAGGTCGCCACAGACCGCTCTATTGTTAGGGTAAGTTGTAGTTAGCGGGTCGTGGGTGAGTATGGGCTCTGAGATCGGACACTTGCATCTGCATCTCCAACTCTTGTGTTTCTTCACTCGTAAGTGGTTCCTGCCGCGATATCAAAAGCCACCGTCCTGTTTCCAAACAGGCAGATGACCATTTTTGGTGTTTTAAGAGAAATCTCTCAACTCAGGACCTTGGCTTTTATATCAAAAGCAAATGCGTGTGCACTCAGGTTTATCTACAGAAGATCTTTTTCTTCAGCATTTTAAATCTTTAAATGAAATACACAGTAGTGCTGTTTTTTTATGCCTGCTCTTCAGAACTATGCATATGATGTTTGTCTCTATGAGAAATATACAGTTCTTTTATTGTGTTTTTCTATTTCTCTGTGGGTACAATGGAGCCGCCTGTTGTTTAGGATTCTTTTAAAATATCTTCTTTAGATATATATATTGGACAATCTCATGCATAAATAGACTTTTATAAAGAAAAACACGGGACCTCATTGGTCCAAATTTGGTTTTCATTAACTTATTGGACAAATTGGATACAAATTTGGCAAAGATGACGATAAATTCTTTATAAAAATCACTCTATTTGATATATATACATACCATATTGTGTATGTATATATAGCTGAGGATTCACGTATGGACATTTGTCTATATGTGCATACTTGTCTGTGTTTTATCACCATCTCTCATCCCATTTTCATTCCTAGCTGCCATCCAAGGGTCATTCAACAGCGGAATGCCATTTGTTTTGTTTTGGGTGTAGAATAGAGTGGACGTCTAAATTTGCTTTTTGCAACAACCCAAATTAATAACTCAAAATTCAAAAGTCTTCCTAACTGTGGAATGCCCCCATAATGCACAAAAAAATCAAACAAATATGGCTCTTTAAATGTATTAATTTTGTATTTTTTTTTTTAAAGTGTATGCCAGTTTTATGTGCAGTTCTCTTACTTGTGGGCTACTATGATGTAAAGAACTAACCGGTCATCAGATGTCACATTATCTTCAGGTTTACACATCTCTATATCTTTCACACAGGTGTCTTTGATAAGTCTGGTAGCAAATTCACTGGGATACTCCGACTTTACTGCCATCAAGTCCCTGAGGACTCTGCGAGCTCTCAGGCCTCTAAGAGCTCTGTCCAGATTTGAAGGCATGAGGGTAAGAGTTTAAAAAATCTAAAAATAAGTTAGCTCTTTTTGTTGTATAAGAATTCAGGACTCACTGATGAGCTGGATAGCTGTGTATTTGCTTTGAAGTGGTGAGAAGTGCTCTGGGACTAACTTGCGCTGCCGTGCCGTGTTGGTGGTCAGGTGGTCGTGAACGCCCTGATCGGAGCCATCCCCTCCATCATGAACGTGCTGCTGGTGTGTCTGATCTTCTGGCTCATATTCAGCATCATGGGGGTCAACCTATTTGCTGGCAAATTTGGGAAATGCGTGAACCGGACGGGCTTCATTCATAGCATCTCGGTGGTCAACAACAAGTCGGACTGCCTCGCCATGAACGACACCCAGTTCTACTGGACAAAAGTGAAGGTCAACTTTGACAATGTGGGAATCGGCTACCTTTCCCTCCTGCAAGTGGTAAGTTTTCATGCAAATCTTTTGTATCTGGGAATAAATCCAGTTTAGTGCTCAGACGGTAACGTTGTGTAATGTTACATGACAGGCGACGTTTAAAGGATGGATGGAAATAATGCACGCAGCCGTTGATTCAAGAGGAGTAAGTATGGCTGTCTGAGTTCTGAGTCCATACAGAAGCCATGGTAACCACGTATCTTCTGTTCCAGGTGGAGGAACAGCCAATCAGAGAAATAAACCTCTACATGTACCTGTACTTTGTGGTCTTCATCATTTTCGGCTCCTTCTTCACTCTCAACCTCTTCATCGGCGTCATCATTGACAATTTCAACCAGCAGAAACGAAAGATGAGTCTTGCAGCACATCTGGGAGGCGCCTCAAATGTCTTTCTGTTAAAATAATGTTTTCTTTTTCTCATTTGTACTTAGGTGGACAGGACATCTTCATGACTGAAGAACAGAAGAAGTACTATAATGCTATGAAGAAGCTCGGCTCTAAAAAGCCTCAAAAGCCAATACCGAGGCCAACGGTATATGAATTTAAGTTCTAAAACACCACCAGTTTATCATCCTGGCTGAAAATATACCTGGTAACATGATGAACACGACTCATTTGGCTGCTATATGTCCTAGAACATCATCCAAGCCTTCTTCTTCGATCTCGTGTCCAAGCAAGCCTTTGACATCATGATCATGATGCTCATCATCGTTAACATGGTGACCATGATGGTGGAAACCGACGAGCAGTCCGAGCGCATGGAGTCCATCCTGAACAAGATCAACCTGGTCTTCATCGTGATCTTCACCACTGAATGCCTCATCAAGATCTTTGCCCTCCGCTGTTATTTCTTCACCATTGCATGGAACATCTTTGACTTTGTGGTGATTATCCTGTCAATTGTGGGTAAGCAGAGACACACTGTCGGGTGTTTGCTCAGCCAGGTGGTTTACAACTGTGCTGCACGTGATTGCAATCACTTCCTTTGTCGTTCCAGGGATTGTCCTTGCAGATATCATTGAGAAGTACTTTGTATCTCCAACCCTGTTTCGAGTCATCAGACTGGCGAGGATAGGACGTGTACTTCGACTTATACGTGCAGCCAAAGGAATAAGGACTCTGTTGTTTGCCTTAATGATGTCCATGCCAGCTCTGTTCAACATCGGCCTCCTGCTGTTCCTTGTCATGTTCATTTACGCCATATTCGGCATGGCGAATTTCGCTTACGTGAAAAAACGGGACGGGATTGACGACATGTTTAACTTTGAGACCTTCGGCAATAGCATGATCTGCCTTTTTCAGATCAGCACATCAGCTGGTTGGGACCACCTTCTAAGTCCCATAATGGCCAATTCCCCAGAAGAATGTGATGTAAACTTTGTCAATACGGGCACGAACACCCGGGGGAACTGCGGCAGCCCTTCCGTGGGCATCGCTTTCTTTGTTAGTTACATCATCATTTCCTTTCTCATTGTGGTAAATATGTACATAGCTATCATTCTGGAGAACTTCAGCGTTGCCACCGAAGAGAGCACAGAGCCACTGAGCGAGGACGACTTTGAAATGTTTTACGAGGTTTGGGAGAAATTTGACTCTGAGGCCACACAGTTCATCGAGGTTTCCATGTTGTCGAACTTCGCCGACACTTTGTCGGAACCGCTGCGCATAGCCAAGCCCAACATGATCAAGCTGATCTCAATGGACCTTCCCATGGTGAGCGGGGACAGGATCCATTGCCTTGACATTCTGTTTGCTTTCACCAAGCGTGTCCTGGGAGAGTCGGGCGAGATGGACGCCCTCAAGCAGCAGATGGAGGAAAAGTTCATGATGACAAACCCATCGAAAGTTTCCCACGAGCCCATCACGTCCACGCTGCGGCGAAAAGTGGAGGAGGTGTCCGCCACCATCATCCAGAGGTGCTACAGGAGGCACCTGGTGCGCCGGCAGATGAAGCAGGCGTCTCACCTCTACAGGCAGATCAATTACGACAGCGTGGTGGACATGGAGAACGTGCTGGAGACAGAGGGATTGATAGCCTCCATGATACAGCACTATGGACCGGTAGAGGTGGAGGTCTTAGAAACAACAGCGGATACTGAAATATCCTCCCCACCTTCCTATGACAGTGTGACCAGGGCAACCAGCGATCTCTCCGAGGTCATGAGATCCATTTACAGGAACACCGAACAGGAGGATCCAGGTGAAAACTATGAGGAGACCTTTTTCTAAGACCACTCGTGTGGCGAGCGTTTGTTTTACTTTGTTTACTCCAGAGGCAGGCAGGTTTTATATATTCTGTGGAAATATGCAATATTGTAAGTTAAGTCACAGCCTGTTTCCACATTTGTTGCAGTCAAAACCTTCCTGAAACAGCTTTAGCAGGTAGTCTGTATAATATATACAGGTTACACGCCAGAAGTACAGTTCCAGAATAATATTAAAGTCTGCAGTTCTCTTGAACGCACAATGAAATGACCTTTTGCCCAGCAATGTTAAATTTATGTAATAAGTAAACCTGTGATGCAACATCTGTAATGATTTTTTTTTGCTTGCTATGACTGTAGATTATTATGTAGACCTGCTGTCATCACTTTACCAAGCAAAACAGTGGAAAGGTACTTATGGAGAATGTGGCTACCTCAAGGTCATGAGACAAAAACCTTGTTCACTGCCATTTCTAACATTTCTAATTTTAAAACCTGTCTTCTTCAAGCAAATAGTATGAAAAATATTTTTGTTAAGAGAGGTGAACTTTTACTACTTTTAAGTTTACTATAATTGTATCGTCAAGAATCTCACAAAAGCAACGACACTCAAAAAAAAATAGCATTATTGATCACCAAAAGCTAATTGACATGAGGAATTGAAAAAGGTTCATGTGAGTTGCTAGTTGTTGTTTTTTTTAAACCAAAGCCTCCATTTACTCAGATATTACAATTGAAATTTGACCAGAAATTACTTTTACCAACTTTAATTACATTCTTTTTCCATTTACATGCACTTTTGTTCCATATTTTTAAAACTCCACATAGGCATAGCTTTGTCTCTTATGTGAAAAAAAATTGCAACTTCAAATGATTTAGTCAAAACTAGCAGCAGGTTTATCCTATCCTGACAACGAAGGACTGTGTGTATTAATAAATCCCTGAACTATGTGCCTGTTTTTGATTGTCGTCCGCACACTCTGAATTGAACAATTGAATTTCATCTGATGGATATGGGTTTGCAGAGCACGAGTGCATTGAAGCTTCTTTTCTTTTTTTTTTTTAATCAAGGATTTTGAGGCATGTGTAATGTATGCAAAGCTACTTTCTAACTATTTTTTGTAATGTATTTATATTTAACCATAGATTGATGGCTATTACAAGATATGCTACAGTTATATTCATATTACATTGTTGATTTTTATATAAAAGCCTTTCCTTGATAACCTGATTGTCTGTACTGCATTTAGGTTGATTGTTGCTTGGATCGTCTCATTAAATGCTGATAAAAGTCTTCAATAATTGTTTTCCAATTCTCATAGTTCTCATGAGAAAATTATGAAAAACAGAGTACCGTCTCACATGAGAAGAACCAGTTATCTGATGTGACCTCATTGCACAACCGCGCTCTTTTAAATCTCTCTCTTTCTCTCTTCTCTGCCTATAAAACTAGAACAGATGTGCAAACCTCTGTCTCTTAAAGTATGTAAAAGCAGAGCATCAATGCTGCTGTGTGATAAACTCTTCTCTCCACTCATAAAGATTCTCCCCTTTTTGAGTTTTCTCTCGCAATATAGCAACATTTTGTGACAAATTCAAGTTGATATTTGACCAACAGCATCATCAAGGGTGCCAATTTGGATTTAGCCCCAAAGAGATTTCCTCTCTGTGGTTGTCATGGTGGTCAAATCCAACTCTGACCAGCTGGGATGGAGAGATAATCTGTGTGTAAAAAAAAAGGGGGCTAAAAAAAAGCAAAAAAAAAAAAAGCAAAAAAAAAAAAAAAAAAATCACTTGTTTTAATTACACACACGCATAAGTGCACACACTGTCTGACTGTCTATTTCACCCACACATGCAGTTTTTATGTTATACGTTCAGTAACACTGCAAACACACACCATGCTGGAATCTAACTTTTGTTTGTAGTTTTACGTCCCAGAAAGATGTGACTGGAACCAATGACACTTTGGTAACTGATCTGATGCTTGTGTATTTGAACATGTGGCAGAGATTAAAGCACTACAAACATTTTAAAAAAGATTAAAAAGGCACTATGTCTAATTACAAAATGCAATGGCCCACATTGAAGCACAGTAATGCATTACAAAATGTCAACATATAACATAACAATGCTAAACTTTAAATCGAATTTGATGTATGACAATAACTTATTATTTATAATTATGATTATTAGAAAAAAACTGTCAGTAAATGTCAGTTATTTCCTGACATTTATTTTTGTTACAACTTCTGTAACAAAACAAATGATTAGCTGAAGAAAGAGCAGCAAGCCAGTTATTTAATTTATTTCTATTTATTTAGTTTGATACTGACCGAAGCTGTTCAGGTGACCTGATGAAGTACAGTCTAATTACTTTTCTCATGTTCCTCTTTTTCCTAAATAGGTCTGAAGATCCTCTTTATCTAGAAATGTTAGACTGCCACCAGCAGGAGATTTAAGAATAGACAGATCGGTCAGATGGAGTCAGCCACCATGATCGGATCCGGACCAATGAAGGGTTATTAAAATAAATACACCCCCGAGTGTATTAAAAATGTGAATCCGCAAAACTCGAGATTGACAACCGTAAATGCGACAAGTCTGAATGTAACTCGATATTTTTGTAAAACTGTATGGCACTTGTATGGTTGTATGTTATTTTCTTTTCATCTATTGCCTTGTCTTCTCTTTTCTTTTCTTTTCTTTTCTTTTGACCACTACTCACGGCGTAGGTAGATAACCATCTTTATCCAGTATTTAGGCCTTTGAACAAGAAATTCTTTAATTGCTGTGTCTGAAACGTTTGTGATCTCTGGGTGGCGACAAACCGGAAATTTGATGAAGCACAAGAAACGAAGAAGAAGAACCCAGACGTATTGACGTCACCGAGGAGTCAAAAAAGTTTTGGAGAAAGTGAGTAAGCATACTGAGCAGAACATTTTTCAGTGCTATAAGTCACACTGGAGGAAAATAATAATAATAATAATAATAATAATGCCCTATATATGCTGTACAGCTTGTTGCTGCTAGTACGGTAAAGTTAATATGCACTATTGTATAGTTGCTCTGGACAGGGTTTTGCAACAGAATTGCATTTTAATTTAACTTTAAGGTGACAAACCTACCATAAGGCATGCAAAGATACTGATTGTGGTATTGAATTGATAAACCTCAGATTTTTTTTAACACGATATTGTGAAATGTATTCTGAATGTAAATCCTTTTATGTAATTTTATTGGGTTTTTTCTTAAAATAAAATATGTAAAACTAATCACACTATCATGTTTTATAACAAATAAAATAGAAAGTTCTTTCGACAGTTAAATATTGGCCGGGCTGCTCTGCGCATGCCGGCTTGATGTTCAGTTCAATATGGCTGCTTTCTTCGGGCTGCCCCGTAAAACAAAACGAAGTCACCTTTCGGGAAAAAAAAAAAAAAAAAAAAAGCCCTGCTGAGTGGGCCAAACAACGCTGTTTAGGACGAGCAACGTGTTTCAGGAAGAAGTTGGCGCCTGAGGCCCCGTTTGCACTCTACTAGTACAGTAACCGAAAAGATGAAATATATGACACTTAAATGAATTTTATTATCGACGTTATTAAAGAATCCCAAAATGAACGACATGGGTAGGTATTAGCTCGCGAAGCACAATAGAAGAACAAGTTTGCTACTTCCGCGATGAGACGAATGGCTAAAGCTAAACTATTAGCCGAGGCTGAACAGGCCTCGACTAATATCTGGAACAAAAATACTTTCCCAACAAGCCGGTGGTAGTAAGCAACGTTAGCCATCCTGTGGCTAACAGGATGCGTCGCATCACCACAGACAGTAATATTGTTTTAAACGTCTTTCCTGATCGAAAAGGATATATTAATGTTTTCTCAAAGCAATCGGGTCCCGGGTTTGTTTGAAATGTCACTATTGTAAGCCATCTAGCCACTCAGCTGTTTTCGAATGTAAAATAATTTATATGTATGTTGTTAGTTGGGTAATTGTTCTGCTTTATTTTGTGATAGGGCGTTTTTTGGACCATGAAGCTAAATTTAGCATGCCTGGTGCCATAGACAGAAGCGTGGTATTAGTTTCACAACGTAGAGTTTTATTATACAGTTGGTGAATTGGCCGTGATAATTTTAAAGACATACACTGGTAGTATAGACATTCAATCTCCCCTTTACGGTGTAATGACAACATATTTAAAAATAAGCAACAGTTATTTAATATTTAGAATTCCCATTAAAGGTCTGTGTTTAGTGGAAGCTGCTAAATGTCAGAAAGTGCACACAACGTGATTGTTTGACTTGTTTTGATTTCTCTTCGAAGAATTCAGCGTCCCCTTGTCCTCGCTTGGACTTCTGGTGCCCCCACTGCGGCTCATGTCAGCAGTGATGTGGGAAGTGGTTCGCCAGCGAAACATACAGCACTATGGAAAACTTGAGGAGTTTGTATCTATGGTAACAGATGCAGTTCCCGAACTGATGAGTAAAAGAGAAGGCAGGCTGCTCTCACTGGGCCTTAGAGCCAGGGTAAGTGTTCTGAAATGTTGTGTATATAAAGTGAATTAGGAAAATACACAAAAACACCAAATTACTTTCCGCAGACAACCCTCGAGTTGCTGCGGTCTGAACATCCTGAAGATATGAAGGTTGTTGAGGCCCACCTCAACCGAATCCGGTCTTCTTGTATTGAGGAGGTACTGGTGTTATAGTTGTTATTAAAATAAATGATCAGCCCTTCAGATAAAGTGTGACTTATTCTCTTCAATGCAGACAAACGATCCTGTAATGGAAGCACCAGAGGCAAACTTTATGAAGCTGGTACAAGGGCTCATTGAAGACAATGACGGTAGAGAACACTTTCTTAAGGTAAAGTTAATTTTATTCTTGGTTTAAGTCTATTATTGTCAATCATAGTTTTGGTCAGTCATAAACAGAACATGTCAAACCTTAGTAAAGATTTTACAGTGGAATAACTCCTTTAGAGGCAGGATTCATGTGTTCTAATTCAGATTCAAATAAAATACAGTACTGGACAATAACAGCCCAAGTATAAACATAATGTCATATATTAATTGTCCGGTTGCTTATTTACGTCTCTTACAGAATGTGTTTCCAGTAGAGTATGGCCCTGATTTTGACACAGCCTTGGAAACACTTGTTTGTGAATTTTTTACCAGACTGGAGGAGTTATTGCCAGTACCAGACTTCAAGCAGGTACAGAAATAAAAAATGATAATTAAATACATGGGATTAATATCAGCCTAAAATTTAAAATACACCCGTATTTACTCCTCTGTGTAGACCGCATCCTGGATCAGTGGCGCCCCCTCTGTTCTGGAGGAGTACATGCAGTGTGTGTCAAATGGAGATGACCTGAAATTTCTTCTGCAAAGCAAGCAGTGTCGTGGGAAACTGGCTAAGAGCACTGTTGGTATGTTTACTTAGCAGGTTAATGAATATGTAATTCTCCAGGATGGAGAAGGTTAAAGGTTTTTATTTTCCCTGCAGCCCCATTTCAGTCAGATGACCTTCTGATACCATCTTTGTGTCTTCCACCTTCTCTGGAGGTGGCCATCGCCTCACACCCCAGTGCCTGCGATGATGAGAACAGCGACGTTCCTCAGATTGTCATGTTCGATGAAGAACTGTCGACGAACCCCTCAACATCTACCGACTTCCCCGAATCACCAAAAAGGACCAGCGTGTCATCTTCTCCATGCAGAAGGCAGCAGCCGGGGATGCTCAAGTGCCCCGAATGTGACAAATGCTTCAAGAATCAATTTGTCCTCATGGAGCACCAGAGGGTCCACACTGGGCTGCAGCCCTATAACTGCTCTGAGTGTGGGAGGGCTTTCAGGACAGCCACGCTCCTGGCCGGTCACCGGCTAAGGAAGTGTAAAAATGCAGCATACCTGTGCATCAAGTGTGGCAACAGTTTTCCCACCTCGCTGGACAAATTCCGGCACTACTGCCCAAAACGTGGCCGTAACTACAACTGTGGACAGTGTGGGAAGACTTTCCAGAAGTCCAGCAGTCTAAAGGAGCACTTGCTAACTCACACCCAGAGCCGTCTTTTCAAATGCAGCCACTGTGGGGCGGGTTTTTCAGGAATCGGAGACCTGAAGTATCACCAGCAAGTGGATCACGACAAACCGTACGAATGCAAGCAATGTGGAAAGAGCTTTATCTCCTCCAAGAGTCTGGCCAAACATCAGCTGCGGCACGACGAAGGTGGCGAGATGCAGACCACCAAGCTGCTGAGTGGAGGTAAACACGCGAAGGTTGGCTCGGCCCATCGCATTTCCTCGGCATCAGTACCTGCCAGGAAGACATCTGTCAAAACTTTGTACCCGCGGGGGCGAGTCACACACAACTGTCCGCTGTGTGGGAGGAGCTTTAAGTATCGCTTTGAATTTCTAGAACATCAAAGGTTCCACACGGCAGTGAAGCCGTACAAGTGTTCTCAGTGCGGCAAAGCCTTCCGCACAGAGGCTCACCTGTCGGGGCACAGGAAGAGGAAGTGTAAAAACGCCGCCCACATTTGCCCCAGGTGCGGGTGTAACTTCAGGTCCCTTAACGAGCGGGTCAGACATCATTGCGTCCAGCTGTTGACAAAATACGAGTGTTCCCACTGCGGGAAGACCTTCAAGATGGCCCACCTGCTGAGAAACCACCAGATGAGTGAGCACCAGCTTCCCTACAGCCCCAACCACCGCTTCAGATGCAGGTACTGTGATGAGACGTTCCCGGGCATCAGCGAGCTGAAGTACCACCAGAGGGTTGATCACGAGAAGCCCTACCAGTGTCAGGAGTGTGGGAAGTGTTTCCTGTCTGAAAAATGCCTGGCTAACCACGAGCTGCGCCACAACGACGAGCGGCCCGAGAGCTGTCCGGTCTGCGGCCGAGGGTTCCGAAATCGCTATGACCTGAAACAGCACATGCGCACTCACACAGGCGAGCGGCCGTATCAGTGCACCCACTGTTCGCAGTGCTTCTCCACAGCGGGGGGGCTGAGGAGTCACACCAGGGTGCACACGGGCGAGAAGCCGCACGTGTGCCCTGATTGTGGCAAGGCGTTCTCCCAGATGGGGGCGATGCGCACTCACAGACTCACCCATACGGGAGAGCGGCCGTTCAAGTGCACGGTGTGCGGGAAAGGTTTCACAATGGCGCACAAGGTCACGGTTCACATGCGCGTGCACACAGGCGAGCGGCCGTACGTATGCAACCAGTGTGGAAAAGCCTTCTCGGACGGAAGCGTGCTGAAGCAGCACACGCTGAACCACTCAGGAGTGAGACCGTACCACTGTCAGCTCTGTCCTAAGACCTACACCTGTCTGAACCACCTGAGGAGGCACCTGAAAAGCCACTCATGCATGACCTGATGCACCAGCTACGCTGTGGGACAAGACGCAACCCACCGTCAGCAGTTAATCACAGCAGGTTCGGGACTATGGGAACATCTCAAGGATCAGCGCTGCATTTTGGGAATAGCACTTTTTTTTTTGCTAACAGAAAACAGACATCATTAGAAACGTATGATATCATCATGTTGCGCATTCAACAGCCTGGTGACTTTTTAAAGTTGAATCAGGCTCTTGTTGTCTCAGCAAATATAAGTGCATTCAACGAAATGATCTTCTAAAATCAGCAGAAACGTGCACTTGGTCCCTTCCAAGGTGGCTCTTCTGGGATTATTTGGATCAGTTTATAAGATCTGGCTGTTATTTATCGAATATGGAAAGATAGTAACATGTTGGTTGAATATCCCAGTGCGAACACATCATGACGCCGTCAGCTGTTTTTGTCGGCCTGTGTGCTCTGTCATCTTTGTAAACTTCAAAATTAAAGTATCTCTTTGCACAGTTGCATTCAAGAGGCAAATGTCTCAGAAATTCAGAGAAGTCATATCTATCATCACTCAAGAATGATTTCCAGGCAGTGGAAAATATTTTGGTATCATAATTAGCGTCTCCCAAACAGACGAGGTTTGAATGCAGAGGAAGTTAATCTGGCGCGCTTCCTGTCATTACACTGTTTAGCGTTTGTGGTCTTGATTAGTCTGCTATTTCCTGAAGTTGGGACTCCTGCAGTTGTCTCTAACGCAACCAAAGTCTTCACTTTAGATTTCTAGTTGGACTGGACTTAAGGTCACGCTGTGATTAATTTATTCCATCTGTTCTGCATGTTTCCTCTATTTCTCTGCAGAACATGCATAACTAATGATGTCTTAATGAATTATGAATGCGTTGCATCCGCGTTTCTCACAGTTGCGAGATTACATCCAAAGCATTTATAAATGCCATTTGCTCATAAACACACATGACTACCAGATGTCCCTCTTCTCTCATCACCCCTTCTTTTTTTCCTTTCCTCTGCTTCCCCACACAGCCTTTTTTTCCCCTCTGAAACAGTGATCTCAGTGGAAAACCTGAGTTCAGGCCAGCCCTTTACAGTCCCACAGATTGAGCGCAAGCATATAGTATGTCCACGGCAACTGTGCAGCGTCCGCCCCCGTCAACACCTTTGCCAGTTTAGCACTCAATTGCTTTTTCCATAAAAGTTCCTGTAAAACTTTCCGAGTTCCCCGCCAGGATTTCCGCAAAATGGCCGCTAGATGGCACTATGTATCTTTGGATTACTTCGGTAAATGGGGTGCCAAGGACGCCCCCTTCTTTATTTTAGGTTCCGGTCAGGTCTGAGAACCAAAGTAAACCAGATGTATTCCAATTCTTCCCACCCCCATTTTCCACAGTAAAAGGCTGTGCGTCTGCTCTGCATGAAATCGCTGCTCGTGTTGCAATTTTTGCTTGCTTGCGTTGGATGCTGAAGGTGGGGTTGGAGGGGGGCATACCTCTGAAAATCAAGAAAAAAAAATCTAAAATCAGCATATTATCAGGCGTTAGATCATTATGCCGATCCAAATGTGCGCGCGTAGGAGCGCCGCGCGTACATTGTTTATTCCAGTGTTTCCCTGTGAAACCTTTTAAGGAAGCAGACCTATCTGGACGCTGGATAAACTTTGTGCGCGTTCTTCCATCCCATCGACCCCGGAGAAAGCGCGTAACCTCCCCCTCCTGCCCCCTCCGCCCTCCTCCCTCTCCGTGCGCTCTGGTCCTCCTCTGCGCGCTCCTCTTGGTCTCGCCTCGGACGAACTGCGGCGGAGCGCTGGATCGCTAAAAGTTCGCCCAAATTTGTTTTTAGGTACCAGGTTTGGGGCCGGAGTGGTTCGGAGTTGGTTCTGTGGGGAGCGGAGGCTTCTCATTTTATTATACTGTTTAGTTTTTTTGCAGTTTAATCATGGAGACGCTCCGAGGTCTCCTGGCGCTCCTGTGCGTTTTCCTGGCTGGAACGCACGCGCAGGATCTGCAAAGCAACAAGTTTGCTGGTAAGTTTTCTAAGTATTTTTCGTTCTTTTTAAGAAAATTCCGCCATAGGTGACATGTATGAAATTCCATTGCATGTTTTTTAAGGTTAAATGTAACGAGCCGTACATGGAGTGATGTGTGCTGGATAGCTAAGCCAGATGTGCGACGCCTTTGCTGAGCTCCTCCTGAAGTTTGACAAGCTCCTCAGATCATCTGCACAGATCTAACCTTTGAGAGCTAGACCAGACGATGACAGTAGCCTACTTCTGAGCAGGCCCTTGTTCAAGCATGGCTGCATGAAACAAATTAAGAGCAATCAGCGGGTTAGCTGCTGGTACAAAATAGATTAATGTTCCAGGGGGCGCACATCTGCCCTTAATGTAGCTGTAGAAAAGAAAAGATGCCAGAGTTTAGCAGGTAGCATCCTGTAGCTGCTACCTGACCTGCTGATGTTTGATTAATCTTGTGTATTTTGGATGTGCTGGTTGAATTCACAGGTTACACAGCAAATGTGGATCGTGACAGTTGTATATTTCTGTTTGTTTTTTTTTTTTTTTTTTATGAGCAGAATGCCCCGTTGACCTTTTCTTTGTACTGGATACGTCTGAGAGTGTGGCCCTCAGACAGAAACCTCCCAACTTTTATATTGACCAGATCAAAGCGTTTACCCTGGGCTTCATTGATGAACTCAGGAACATGTAAGATTCTCTTTCACACACTCACACACACGCACCTTTTTTGATTATGTAAAACTCACATCACTGCAGGAAAAGCATGGCACAAGATACCTCCATCACAGGGGGCGTGGCTACTAAACACGGGGCGTGGCCACAAACGCTGACCACGCCCACCAAAACACTTTTTGGAAGCAGAAAGTTATTTTTATTTTCTTTCAATAGGTTACACATTGTTAGATTTGATTGATGGATATTATATAACAATGTTTTCTCAAATTGAATGATATTTTAACGTGCTCTTGTATGATACTAGCTACATGCTAATGTAGGTGTGTCGTTAATTGACATCTGTGCTCGAGCAGACGCCACCGATGTGACCGTATTCTGACGTGGAACTCAGGAGCCCTGCACTACAGCGACGAAGTGGTCCTGATAGGGGAGCTGATGGATATGCAGACTCGCCGCCAGGACCTGAAAAGTAGCATCAACACCATTGAATACATCGGCAAGGGCACCTACACTGACTGCGCCATCAAGAGGGGCCTGGCTGAGCTGCTTATCGGGTATTCACAAAATACAAACACCGATACAAAACCTTCAGCTGATGAATCAAAACAACAACATCGTTCTGTGTTTGTGTGTTAACCCGCCTACAGGGGCTCCCACTACCACGAGAACAAGTACATCGTGGTGGTGACTGATGGCCACCCCATCACTGGGTACAAAGAGCCATGTGGCGGCGTGCAGGAGGCTGCCAACGAAGCCCGGCAACATGGAGTCAAAGTCTTCGCTGTGGCCATCTCGCCTGACCAAGAGGTATAGAGCTATGTTAGCCTAGCTCGCACCCAAACTCATCCAGAAGTATTAGCATTTTTAGTAAACTGCATTAACATGTTCAGAGGTTCAGTTCTCTAGAACAGAAACATCACAGCTAACGAGAGTGGAACTTGATCCTGGCCTATAAAACAGTTCTTTAATGCTGACCCGGTCAAAGGTGGGGGTGCTGACGGCACTGGAGCTGATCGTATCGTCTCTACAAGCCAAAGCTCCTTTAAAATGAGAGGCTTTTAGTTAAAGCTGGTGTGAATGAAACATGTCAAAAGCACCAGCCTGGTTCTGCTTTCGGGGGTCCGGTCAGGGGGTGCACCTGGTAGGTCTTTACTGACGCCCTCACAAGTCAGCCCTCCCTGTTACTGATGCATTCAAAGGTAAAGTGGACTGTTAGACTCTGGCAGTCAAACACGCGTCAGGAGACAATCTGCAGGACGCACAGATGCTGCCAGGAGTTAGACGTCCCACATGTCTGGAAGACGTCGCATGGACGTCTCCTATATTTCAGTCCCAGCCAACCAGGCTAACAGGTTTCAGTAAAACACCTCAAGCAGCCAAACTCTGCTGTTGTCCAAGTGCACCTCCAAGTGTGATAACAATGTCGGGTTTTTGTGTCTGATCAGGACACCCGGCTGTCTCTCATCGCCACGGACCAGAACTACAGACAGAACTTCACCGCTGCAGACAACGCCAGGTCCACCAAGATGGGAACCATCCACTCCATCATCGACATGATCGTACGTGTCTCATTCAGGGATAGAAGGAAAAAGTTTTATACCTGACAAAATGAAATAATGTCTCTTTTCTTTCTATCTTTTCAGACAAATGAGACAAAGGACACGGTATGTTTTCAGACATTTATAACATTAAATACTGATTTAATAAATATTGTTACTGATTGTGCATACAGGAATGCTACTGTAGGAGTGATTGATTTATTTATATTAATTGACTTATCTGCAGTTTTTGCCTTAAAGTTTTGCATTTTTAAAAATCATTGCAAATTAAAAAAAAAAACTTTACTGTTTAAGAAACTCAGAAAATTTAAAACTAAACATAAATATTTATTTTCTTTTTTCTAGTGCTGCTCTTTTGACTGCAATGTAAGTAAGCCTTTTATTTCACTTATTTTGTGCAATGTCTTTTTTGTGTTTTTAGAAATGATCTAAACTTTTGCATTCTGCTGTTCTGTTTGCAGGCTGCAGGAGGCCCTAAAGGACCAGATGGAGACTTGGGCTCCAAGGTGCGACCGTCTGAAAACACATAAAATGGGCAGGATTCTGCATTAACTGCATTGTTGACATTGTCTGCATCTTTTCTTTGTTGCCTCTCTGCAGGGAGAAAGAGGAAGACCAGGAATGCCTGGAGAGAAAGGAGATGTTGGCGATATGGTCAGTGACTTCTGCCATCTTCTCCCTCCATGATGATGTCATCCTCCAGGCTTGATGGTCTAACATGTCTGTCTCCATTTAACAGGGCACCATTGGAGATCCAGGTCCTCCTGGTTACAGTGGAATGAAGGTAGAGTGCACTTAAATTACTGCTTTATGTAAAGGTTAAGTTAGGTAAACTAAGGAAATAAAATGTTTTCATGGTAACCAAATTAGCATTAAAGCTAACAATAACCCCTGTATTTTGTTAGCATTCCTCCTCATTGGCTGTTGACTGTGTTGACAACTTTCTGACACGTCTTTCTGTTTTCAGGGAGATCGCGGGCCCAGAGGAGAAAAGGTACGAAAATACGATGTTTGTGTTTGTTTCAGTATGAATGCATCGACGAGGCTTAACTTTGCTTTTCTTCTCTGCAGGGTGAAAGAGGGCACAAAGGCTACAAGGTAAGCTACCACAGGGGGCGCTGTTCTTCCTGAGACAGAGCTAAAGGTCAGTTTTATTGTCTTTAACTCACTTTTCGTTTCGGTCTTCCCCAGGGAGACAAAGGTCAAAGGGGACGAGATGGAGTCGATGGACGCAAAGTGAGAATCATCTATTCAAACATCACAGCTTTGCCGACCTGTCATTTCCTGTGTTTGTTGTTGTTGAAGAAGGATCTCTTTGGTTTCCCTTGATAGGGTGAAGCTGGTTTCCCCGGTCTTCCTGGCTGTAAAGGGTCTCCGGGTGGAGATGTAAGAATTCTGTTTATCTTTGTCCTGCAATTTTTAAACACGCCGGAATCCATTAGCCTTTAGCCGTTAGCCGCCACAGCCTGTCCAGGACTATTGCAGCAGGCAGGGCTCTGGATCCCCCAGAGGATGGCAGAAGGACACGTTTGGCTTCTAATCACTGATTTGCTTACATTCTTTGTTGTCAGACTGTTTATCATAGAGCCATACATTCACACTGTAAACATACGTTCACATACGTGACAGGTGGCCCGCGAGATCGTGGCTGAAGCTCGTGTGTATGTTTTGTGATTTTAGGGTCTGCAAGGAGAGCCTGGACCCAAGGGAGACCCTGGTTCTTTTGGAATAAAAGGAGCAAAGGTTTGATATTTAGAAAAAAAATAGAAAAATAAATGTAAATGTAAAAAAAAATATATATATATATAATTTTGGTGCTTGTTGATTTAGGGAGATCCTGGCCGCGATGGGGAACCAGGAAGACCTGGAAAGTATGGCCCACAGGGACCTCAGGTGAGGTGATAGAAACCAGAAGTGTGTGACGTCCATCCGACCCAAGTTCCAGATGTCTGAATATCTGTGTTGCGACAGGGTGAACGAGGACCTCCCGGAAACAACGGCGACAAGGGAGAGCGTGGCGATGATGTGAGTATGGACGGTCACAACAGCGACGGTAGCACCTAAATGCATCGTTTAATCCGGTGCTGTCTGCTCCGTGTTCCAGGGTCGAGTGGGGCAAGATGGACCTCGTGGCGAGAGAGTAAATATGATCGTTTTGATGCTGAGGCCGAGACGACCTCTCAAATCCGTCTAAATGCTTGTAAAATCCTTTATAGGGACAAATAGGAGAGAAAGGAGAGCAAGGTGCCCGTGGGAACAGAGGTCCACGAGGAGAGCCGGTAGGTGACCATGACCATGACCTTCCTGATGCCCGTTCACAATTTCATGGGAATGTTCTGCTTCCTGTGTTCTCAAAAACAAGGAAAATATTTAAAAGGCTGCATGTTGCCAGATTACCAGATGGAAAGATGACGCCGTTTAGCTGAAGTTAGCAAAACCGGTTAGGTGGCTCCCAAATAGAATGGTTGTGTGCCTTTTACAACTCAGAGTAAAGTCGGTTAAAGCCGCAGTGAAATCAGAGATTGAGGTCAGGGGTCCACGGAATAAATAATTCAGCTGTGCTGAATTACAAAGTCACGTCGAATGTGTAGCCATTTAAAGATAAAGTTAGTAATGACAGTGTAAGTGTTTAATCAGCTCACATACTTGCCAAATGTAAGCTGTTTGTACTTTTCGGAGTCGAGTGCTGAGTTGAAATTGGCAGAACAATGGCTTCCCACCTCTGACTCCCACTGTCTTTATAGGATCCCAGCGAGCTCCCAGTGATGTCATTTAGCTTCAGCGTTGGCTCTCTTTGCTTTACTGTCCATTGTTAGGCTTTCGTATGCGTTTTCGCCATCTTATACGTTTGTTCTTTTCCTTTTCCAGGGTGATCCAGGACCTCGTGGAGAGCAGGGGAGGGAGGGCTCGACTGGCCCCAATGGAGACCCTGTAAGACACATTTATAATAACACTCATTTACGAGCTATACGATACGAGCCACTCTTCTGTGGCCTGATGTGTAGGAGGCAGCACAACCTCGGTTCCAACTGTATTCCCCCCTGGTAGCGTTGTAGGTTTTTTGATCAGAATAAACCCCAGCTCAAATGTGCGTCCAAATCCGCAGCATCCATATTTTACATTAAAGAGGGAGGATTTTCGGAAGCTCAAACGGGGGCCGGCCTGGCCCGCGCCCCAGCTTTCTTCCCACTTTTGCTCCGTCTCCCCTCTCATTCCCCATGTCTTTTCTCCTCCTGGGAACGCTGACACTCACTCTTTCCCCTCTGACTCAGTTCTTCTCTCCGTGCGCTCCAGCCAAAGCCTCAGTATGGTTTTCTTAGCAAGGCTCCAGGCAGCGCAGTAGTAACAGTAATAATAATAAGACGTTACAGACGTTGGTTGTGGTAACCGCTTTGAATGGCTCTTCTGTGCTGCCTTCTTTCCTCATCAGAATTGAGCCGTACAGAGAACGTGGAATAACTGACATGTTGGATCTATGTGATAGAATCCAGGGAAAAGCTGTATCCTCGCATACAGTAACAGTAGCATCTTAGTAATATTCTTAGGGAGTTTTTTAATTCAAAACCTGCATAAAACTCACTGTTATGGGCTGTCAGGGTCTGGTTTGGCCTAGTTTTGCACACGTTTGTCCCATTTAAAAATGAGTTAGTGACTTCATTAAATCAACAGGGCAGATGTGCTTCAGTGCAGCAGCTGGATCCAGCTGTTCTGCGAAGGAATTAACTCCAAGGCTGAAGCTAAGTTCTTCCACTGCAGAGATCTGCCTTTGATTTTTAAGCACATGCGTCAAATGCACAACACGCAACGTGTGAATCAGAGTTGACGCTTTGGAATGATTGTTTTTTTCATTGCTATAATCAGGATTAACCTCTGCTCGCTCATACGTTTGCTTACAGGTTTTTTGATGGGCTAGGTTGGACATGTTTCATGCCGGGCAAACATAACCTGTTCCAAATTCCAAAAATCTGTTTGACAATCGTAATTCAAACTGGGCATCTGTAGGACTGCTCTGCATCACATTTAGGCCATAATCCATGCATACCTTTGGGAAAAAAGGCAAAAAAACCTCCTTACAGTGTTAGGAAAATAACAATTCAGTGATGTTTACTGTTGCAAAAAGTTTATTATGTCCCCTGATCTTAGTTTTTATGTTAAAAAAGCTATCAAATTAATAGGGATAAATGAGAAAGGCCTATTAAATGTCCCTCTAACTGGGGGTATTAGACTCCTCTGTCAGTGTTCTTCAGATGAAAGTGCTTTTAATGTCTGGAGATGTTTTTACGGGACTCTCGTTAACTCTTTTCCAGGGCGAGCCTGGCAAGGCCGGCGCTGCTGGCTACAGAGGGGATGAAGGCCCACCTGGACCTGAAGTCAGTTCCATGGGACACACACACATGTGCACACACTTAAGCTACAGTCCCTTACCAGCCTGATGAGATCCAAATGTTTTGAACACGCTACACATCACTTGTCGTACGTTTCCTGACATGCTGTTCCACTCATCCTTCAGGGGCCAAAGGGACCGAGAGGAGTCAAAGGATCTGCCGGAGACAGAGGCCCAATGGGCCCAACGGTTAGTGTGGGAGGCAGATGTTCCACCATTGCTACTCTCTGATTTCTTTGTGTGTGTGTGTGTGTGTGTGTGTGCGCGAGAGAGCCAGTATAAATGTGTCTGATCCTTTATTTCAGGGAGATATTGGTATTCCAGGAAACGGAACTGCTGGATGTCCTGGTTTCCAGGTATGTGATGGTGGACTAGATTGTGGTACTATAAAAGTAATATAATTGACTTTACACTCTACACCTCTGTCTTTTTCAGGGTCATCCTGGGCCCCGTGGAGACATCGGTGAGCCGGTAAGCATCTTCATCATCACAAACGTCGTGGAGCGTAGAATCTGTTGCCTTACCAGCGTGTCGTCTCCACCTTCAGGGTCCCAAAGGAACTCCCGGACCTAAAGGAGATGATGGAGATGCTGGAGATCCTGGCCCAGATGTGAGTCTTCTTCATATATACATTTATGTCATTTGAAAATCATTTTCTTTAATTACTTTCTGGCAAGTGGCAGTGACAGGATGTGAATCTTGTGCCCTGATTCGTTAACGCATCATTTTCTGTCTGTGCGTATCAGCATAATGATGCTAATTCCTGTTTTCCATTAGCACCACTCGTATTATTCCCACAATACAGTACTGCTGTTGTGCAGCTGTAAATGTTCTGTGTGTGTGTGTGTAAGTTTTGAGCTCTCGCAGCTGTGTGTATATGGTTGTCAAGGATACAGGACATGAGTTAGAAAGATTAAGGAACTGCGCTTCTATTTTTTTGGTGTTTTTGTTTGCGTTTGTGCGCCTGAGCAAGTGTGTGTATGACGTTGAAAACGTCGCGCGATCGCAAGCGTAAATACAGCGTGCCAACCTCAACACGTTAACCCCGGGTTCAACTCGTCCGTGTTTACCTTAAAATGATTGTGTTTCCAGGCTCCATGTTTTACAGCGTAAACATTTCTGCACGTGTTGGCTTTCCCCGTCGTTCATCCGTTTAAAACGCCACTTGACCACCCATCAGGAGCGTGTGTTTCTGCAGCGCAGGATTAGGGACACGGAATGGTTTACCCAGGTTCCCTCCAGGAAAACCCCTTTCCAGTGCACAGGAAACCTCTTTAGCAGATTCTACTCGACATCTCCAACCCTTCAACATCACTTCTGTTAGCTTTTTATAAACTGGTCCCCATTTGTCCCTCAGTGTGGGAAAAGCATCAAAATCCAGGATAGCCACATGCCCATGGGGCGTTCATCCATCCTTTTGGTTTTTTTCATTCGTGCACAAACAACCAACCATTTGTTCCTGTTGCCTCCGCGTGTTTTTGGACAGCGCGGTGGAAGGAAAGATGACGTCGTGAGAAATGGTTTTCAGAGAGGAAGCAGAAGGTCGGTTTATGATGACAACAAACCAGAAACTACCCGTAAACTAACCCGAACCCTCAGAGAGTGTGTGAGTTCTGGTTAAAATCGTTTAAAATGCTTCGCCTGTGCGGGCCTGTGCTCTGGCCAGAGGGGACAGGACATTACAGACAGCAGTGAGAGTAAATAACGGTGGCGGCAGACCTTTTGACTTCATCACCAACTGGAATGGTAATACACACGTGAGGAGGTAGAGGATAGAAAATGGTCACATCTGCAGCTGGTGAGCCATAATAACGAGGGCAGTGATCTCGTTAGGTAGCTGGTTTTTTTTTTTTTTTTGCACTCTTCCCTTGAATCCCTGCTCACACCAGTATTCCCGTCTGAAGCCTGAATCAGTATTACTCATGGCTTTTGGTTTGGGTCGTGACTCCCCGCAGCTGTCCACAGTTCTCTTCTTAACCCACGTCTGTGGGAACTCGGAAAGATGAGCCAAATGTTCAGATCGGCCCCGCAGCGTCACCTCAGGACAGACCTGAAGCCGGACTCTGTAACATTCAAAGGGCTTCGCTGAACGCCAGGAAGTGGGTCCAAAGCTCACAGGCCTCGTATCGATCAGCAGTCGGTCAGGGAAACATCGCGGGCTAATGTTTTTAGTCCAGACCTGGACTCATTTAACATTTTGGATGTGCTTCTAAACCACAATAAACAGAGAAAACCACCTGTGTTTTTAAGATTTATACTATTGTTTATTTTGTTAGTGTTTGATGGGGACATTTTTGGTCCAGTGTTGTGAATTTATGGCGCATCTGTCATTCACATGGCCTGGAGCAGGACCCAAGGGCCACATTGGGTTTTAGATCTTGATGAAGGGGCCGGCCAGGTGGTGCAGGAAACTAACCCCCCAAATGAGGATCAGAGGTTGACTAAAAACCCTGCTTGATGGACTATTGACTGAAAATATTGTGAAGAGTCTGTAAATTGGTCCAACTAGAAATGGATGATGAAGCTCCAAATGATGTTTGGCCCCACCTCCTTGACATGCTAGCATGCTAGGTGACAGTGGGGTCTGAACCTTTTTCCAACCAATCAAGCTGACAACCCTCTTCATTTGGCTTTTGGAGAAATTATTGTGAAGGCTCTGCGGGCCGGATTCAATAGTTCATCGGGCCACATGTGGCCCCCGGGCCTTAGTTTGCCCACCTCAGGCCTGGAGGTTGTGTTTTTTTGTGTGCAGAACAACAATGGTCCCCCCCCGCTGTTACCGTTGGGAACAGCTGTCTGTAGCAGCGTACTGATCTCTCTCCTGTCATTTGGACAGAAAACTTTAATTAAAGGAATTTCCAGACAGGTCCAGGCCTAGCTTTAAATTCTTTTTCTCTTCACAGAACAGTGAACCAGGAGCTCCAGGACCTAAAGGAGCCAAAGGTCACAGAGGACCTGAGGGAAAGCAGGTGAGATTAGCTGACTTTGTTGAAAGTGCACGTGTGTGCGTGTGTGAGCCAACGCGGTGTAAAGGAGTTGTTGGCGTTCTGTTGATATGTTCATAATCCAACAGTAAATAAAGCCAAGTTAGCGTCAAATGAACTTAACTGTAACTTTCGATATTTCCAAAGATGCAATGGCAGCCTTTAAAAATCCATGTTTTAACCTGCCACAGTGGTTCAAACATTTGCTTTTAAAACGGATGTTGCAGGATTGTTAATTCCGCCAACTCAAACCAGAACAAGAGTTAACGTTGGCTAAGGCGCAGATGTAAGAAAAAGCTTAACACTTTGAAAGCATCTGTTGAAAATACCTTAAACTCTTCCGCCCGACTCCCTCGCTTTGTGCCACTCCTCCCTGGTTCCAAGCTTTGGAATTGGCTCGGTCTTTCTCTATGAAACATTAGCGTCATGACTTCTGTTGGTGGTTTCTAGCCTCTGGCGAGCCTGTGAATTACCCTGTGTGCATCCATGCAGACTTCACAGGAGTCTTTGTTGCTTTTGACTGATTTTAATTTGCTAAAACAAACCAGATGCTGTCTTTTTTGCAACCAAAAGCAAAACAAAAATGCTGTGGCAACGAACTTTAGCAAGAATCATGCAGTGTCAGACAGATAAAAGCCCACACGAATGCGTGGGTGGTGATGTGTGTTCCGTGGAAAAGAGATCCCAGCTTCCTTCATAAACAGGATTTCAAGAGAAATAGTCACTTATTTTCTCATTTAATCTGAAATAGTTGCAGCCTTTGAGGTGACACACGCAGCTCTGGGAGTGAGAGCACACGAGTCTTTTTGTAGGGCCAGTTTTTGAAAGTGAGGGGGTCACCCTGTAATGGTCTTACTGGTTCTCCTCTTCTGTGCAGGGACCTTCTGGGCCTCCTGGACCACCAGGAACTGATGTGAGTAATAAATGCAATTAAAAAGCTAATCTGACCGTTTAAAATGATCCTTGACCGAAGTGCAGGAGTCAAACGCCGCAGACTTAATCTCCCTTCAGGCTGCACCACAGTTTTGATTGAGAACTGATCCTTTGGCTTTACCCCAAACCCACACATCCAATTTCCTGAGTAAAAGAAAAATAAAATGAAAATAAAGCCTTTCACAGGCCAGTCCTGTACAGTATTGCCAGTCAGGTTTCCTTTAACATCGGAAACGCTCTGTGACCTAATTTATGTTCTGTATGTCTTTGAATGTTACGTAATGGCTTTAACGCACCGGCCATGTCCTGTAACATGATCTCAAACTGTTCCCTTAGGAATGTGAAATTCTGGATATCATCATGAAGCTCTGCTGTAAGTCAAAAACTCCGCTTTCCATGCAAAACTCGCAAAAGCAAAACACATGTTGGCCACATTGTAATCACTTCTCAGCTTTACAATTAGCCAAAGCTCAAATGTGAGGATGTTTTCTGCACTCAATCATCCTTCTTTTGCCTTTTTTTCTTTCAAACGCCCTCTCCCTGACTCCTCAGCTTGCTGTGGTAAGTTTTCATCAAATCTCGACCAGGTTTGTCAGCTTTATGTTTCCTTTTCATCCTTCTGGCCATCACGGGCCTTTGCTACCTTGTTTACGCGTCTACAGAGTGCAAATGTGCAAGCCTGGACCTGGCGTTCATCGTGGACAGCTCCGAGAGCATCGGTGCCACAAACTTCGCTCTCGCCAAAGACTTCATCATCGCAGTCATAGACAGGCTGGCCAAAGACCAGCAAGTCAAGGTAGTTCCCTGAATCCATCCTTCTCTCTACACTATTATGTATCATCCGTTTTTGGCTAGCTGCTGTACGTAGATCCAGGGGCCCTTGAGGACTTTTTTGTTGATTTAAAGATATATAAAGAATTATTTTTGAAAGAGCAAGTGCATTCCAGGAGACAGAGCTCAAAGTAGAAAGTGTGAATGAAAGATATTGTCTAGAGCTTTAGGGCTTCCTTTAATGTCCCTCCAAAGACTCTCCTCTTCCAGTCTGGATGTAATTCATCAGTGTGGGTGGGCCCCTGAAACGTTGAGAGGAGTTTGTACACAGAACACGACCAAAACGTGAGCTCGTCAGGCAGCGCTGCTCTTTCCAGTTTGCAGGTAACGACTCCGGGGTGAGCGTCGTCCAGTACAGCGGCTCACGGGCACAGGAAGTCGTGCAACTGGGGGTCAACGTTAACAGCGTCACCGACTTTAAACAGTGAGTTCAGCTGAAAGCAGCAGAAATCCGCCCTCTTCACTCGGGAGCTTTTTCTCGGTTTGCTTCATCTGGTTTCTGTCTTGTCCTCTGGAAAGGAAAGCAGTCTTTCAGTGCCCAGAGAAGCGCACCAATCATTTCCTTCCAAAAGATGATAAGTGTGTGTTTGTCTTTGTGTCCAGGGCAGTGAAAGACCTGCGCTGGTTGGCTGAGGCCACATACACAGGAGAGGCCCTCGAGTTTGCCCTGAAAAACATCGTCCAGCTGATGAGACAGGAGAACCGCGTGGTCCTCGTTCTCACCGACGGACGTTCCGATATTATCCGGGACAAGGTTCCCCTCAATGTCCTTTGCGGCAACAACGTCCGGGTGAGTTCTCGACGCCTCCGGAGCCACGCCCAGAGGCTGTGGAACTGGCACACACAACACTTTTACTGGTCTGCAGGTGGGTGGTCTGGGAGTGAAGGACTACACAGGCCGCCAACCCAACCAGGAGCAGCTGGACAACGTGGTGTGTAAGAACGACCCGAAACCAGGCTTTTCATTCGTTCTGGATAATTTTGCCGAGCTGCTGGACGACACCTTCCTGCAGAACCTGACATCCCAAATCTGTCAAGGTAAAAACCTTCACATACACACACACACACACACACACACACTCTTTTTGGTGTTTCTGCTAATCACCTGCTGTTGTCCTCTTATCCAGATAAGAAATGCCCCGACTACAAATGTCCTAGTAAGTTCTTTTTATTATTATTATTATTATTATTCAGGGTTAAAAACGGTGAACAGCCATTCCTACCAAAAACTCCTCCTGACATGAAAGTTCCATCGTGCTCAGGTCGGTTGCTATCTTTCTCTCGTGTGTGTTGCAGTCTCTTTTGCCAGCGGTGCGGATATTTTGGTGATGATGGACAGCTCGGCCAGCGTTGGCCAGAAGAACTTCGAAATGAGCAAGAAGTTTGTCCACCGCCTGGCCGAGCGTTTCCTGACCGCTGACAGGCAGCCAAGTGCCTCAGTCAGAGTGGGTCTGGCTCAGTACAGCCGGGCCGCCCGCATGGAGGTGGCGCCCACCAACAACCTGACCCAGCTGGCCTATCACACGGAGCAGGCCGCCTTCCAGAATGATGGCACCAATGTGCTGGAGGCCATGGAGTTTGCTATCAGCAGTCTGCGAGGCCGCGGCGACGCATCGGGAGGCAGGAAGAAGCTGGTCCTCTTCTCCGACGGCAGGTCTCAGGCCGTCACTGAGGCCGTCCTGGAGAAGCGCGTTCGCGAGGTGGCGGATGCGGGGGTGGAGCTCTTTGTCATTGCCGTCGGCAACCAAGTCAACGAAGCCAACCTGCGCACGCTGGTGAGCAGAGGGCGGCAGGACGACATCACCGTCGCCCAGCGCCACTTGTTCCGCGTCCCAGACTACCCCTCTCTGCTCCGCGGAGTCTTCCACCAAACCGTCTCCCGCAGAGTCTCCCTGTGAGTCCGGCGCTCCAAACAACAGGACAAACACGCTTTAGAATCTTAGGCCCATCATAATTACTCAGCCTCACTCATTTACCATACACTGTGTTTGAGTAAGTTTTTTTTATTAAAAGAAAAGAAAAGAAATGTCACAAAACGACAAATGATTGTCTGACGGACAAAAAGAAATTGTCTTTGTAAAGTCAAAGGAAGTTTTTTTTCCCTGAGTTATGTCTGCAAGGCTCTGGAGGCAAAATTCATGGAAAAAAAAAGGAATTTTTAAATCGGTGCTTCGTTCCTGGAGAGCCGTCATTTATTATACATAAATAAACTACATTACTAGCTTTCACAACTCCCGGGGTGGGATCCCTTCAGGTATTGTGCACGACTCTCAAGCCCGACCACTTTCACGTCAGCTAACCAGGTGGGCTGAAATGGGCCCAGCGAGGCTGCTCTCTCCAGGACGGCAGCACCTGCAACCTACATCATCTGCGGTTTTTTTCTGTTTCGCGTGGAGTCGTTTTTGGCCATTAAGTGTCTTTAAACTGATGCCTGGATTTGTGAAGTGCCACTTTTCTGTTTATGTTTAAGTCCAGCTTTAAATTCTACCCCTGTCCCTGGAGGGCTAGCGTGATTGGCCAGAGCAAATGCCTTGACACACTCCGAGCTCGGTGAAAATTCTCACCCGGCATCAGTTGAAAGCTCTATTTAGCCAACAGGGAAAACAGGATGTGACATCAGACCGATTTTTACACGAAGCCCTCGGCAATTCACCTGGAACAAATCCGGAGAGAACATCCGGAGTGTGTTGGATGTGTGTGCGCCGCAGCTCTTCTGTCTCATTTACAGACGCGGAGGTGTTTCTATACATTGTTGATTATTCCACAAACAGCTGAGTGCTGAGGTCACGGTTTCAGACGACACAATTCTCTTTTTTCCCATGCGCACCTCTGTCAAACATGCACACAAGCTTGACTCATGCTTCATGGGTGAGGGAGGGAGACATCTGTCACGCACGGAGGTCCGGACGTAAAAACCAAACAGGGCTCAAACCTTCAGTCCCACACACACACGTCTTTCACCCTCAAAGTTCCGTCCTTTCGTTTCATCGTCACCAGTGGCGCCGAGTCACTGAACCTTTGTTATCTGTGGTGCTATTAGTCTCAGTGTATCAGGATCTTTTCAATTTGTTAAAGATATTTTTATCTGAGGACAGCAAAGTCTCAGAAATGTTGTTTCCTTCAATAAAGGTTAATACACCAAACGTGTTTGTGGGTAAATTTGTGCTGTAGATTGCAGATATCATCTATTTCTGTACGTGTCTGATTGGAAACTGTGAATTCTGTGGGTAAACAGACATTGTGCACGACAGAGACGAGGATAGGACAGCTTATTTGGTAAAGTTAGTTTGTGTTGGTTGCTACGTCAGATGAATATCAGGATTGTTTTTGGTTGTGGTAAAAGAAAAGAATTGAATCAGACCTACGCTGGCATGTGTGTGCCTGTAACGCTGCCCTAAAGCAGCGCTAAACGTTCCAGCGCCTTTTGCTGGAACCCTGGGAATTCCCTTGTCAGGGGTCAAAGGTCTCAAAGACCTCTTGTAACATCTTTTTGTCGTGTCTTGCACAGCAAATAACAGTACGCGAGCAGGTGACTGGCGAAGTGAAAGTTATACGTCCAAGGCTTGATCTCTGCGAGCAACTGGGCTTGGGTAGCTTCTTGAAGACATTTCTCCTCGTCTCCAAAAGGTTTCTTCAGTTTTTACACTTACGCAGCCCGCCATCCAAACAGCCAGCGTCTCTGACTTACATGTCTGCGTGGGAGTAATTAGTCATGGAAATTACAGGTCTTGGAACATATGGCAGCATGTGAGTGGTCTCCTCTTCCAAGATGCATCCTGGACATTAACAGCGTGATGACTGCAGAGGAAAAAAATAAATAAAAAAAAACAGCCTGCCGACCTGTTGAAAATGAAGTCTCAGGATTCTTTCATGTTTTTGTGCTGCAGGTACTGGTTTGAAAAAAGACAAACACTTGTCTGTTGTTTTCTACACAGTTAGGTTTGCATGAAGCTGTTTGAGACGATCCCATGATGGAGAAATCCTCTGACGCTGTCTCTGTTTGGACTGTCTGATATATCGCTTCCTGTGTAACAGCCTCTTTTGATTATCTGCAGACTTATCGGAGTGTTACACAGAGCCCCCACCCACATGAGCCTGTCTGCGTGCGTGCACGGCTTTCTGTGCACGCGCGTGCTAATCCAATGGCGGGCACGGCTTTGCCCGTTTGCAGGAGAATTCACACAGATGTCCTGCGGTGTCTTCAAAGATCTGCATGCGATTTTGCAGGACTTTGTCTTCTGTGGCCGTCTGCGCTGGAGCGACGCTTCCACAGAAATGCTTCTTGGCTCCTCTGTAGTTTTTCTGAAACCTAATTTCCTCCCTCCTCGTCTCTCTCAAAGCCGCAGTGATTCCAGCTCTCACTTGTCCTCAGACTTCACTAGAAACGTTTCCACTCAAACTGACCGGCAGTGACATAACTTTTACACACTGACTCGGCGCGTCTACGTGCATGTGTGTCTGTTTTTGTGTGCACCAAGGTAACGACTCCCAGCTTGCAGTCTTGTCTGAACAGAACGCACATCTGGATGAGGAGGGTCAAGGATTCTGCAGACGATGCGGAACAACCCCTGGACTCATACTTCAAGGCTTCAGATCTGTCAATCTGTGCATGCTGCAGACGTTAACCACGCACTGCGTACCTCCAATCACGTGCACAGTATGGGTTTGTTGGTGAGACAGCCCTGCATTGATGCATATTTGCATGTAAAGTAAAATGAATGGAAAGGCTGTGGACTGTGTGGAACAGAAAGGGGAGAGCTGCGGCTGATTCTGGAAGTGATTATGCTGAAATCCCCCCACACTGAGAAGCTCTTGTAGTCCAGAGGGAAAAAAAGGGGAAAAAAGTAGAGAGTGAGTTTGTGAACGGAACAGAAGGAGAAGAGAGCCTGGTTTCTTTGGAAGGGAGGTCATTCCTTTTCTGTGAGTCAGACTTTTAAGAGAGACCAGAACCCCCTCCTCCCTCCAGCCTCCACGCATCCCTCCATCACATGCGCGCACAGACATAGCTCTCCTCCGCTCTTTTCTTTTTAAGGAAAAGGGCCGCCCGGGCCAAGGCAGAGACAACTCCTAGAGTAATAACTCTCATCAGCTCCTGACCTTTTCTTTGTCTCAGTTCTCATCAGCGTTTGGTTGCCCTGGTAAAGTGCTGACAGGCGTCTCACCTCTGGACTGGTCTCAGGTTCATATATTCCAAAATTCTAGAAAGAAACACTTGGACACTGAAACTTGTCTGGATGAAATCTGCATGTGCAAACTAGAGAGTGGATGAGCAGTTACAGATTCTTGGAGCTTCCTGTTCACACGAGCTCCTTTAGGTCGGCCCTTTTCATCTCTGTGTCACGTGTATCGTGTAGCAGATGTAAAAGAATGTTCTTGAAGTCGCCTCCTGCGTGCTGGCCTGGATAACACAACCAGCGGTTGTGTTGCTGGTTACGGCGCTGACAGCTGTGGAGACCACGTTAGAAAAACCACGGAATATGGGCACTGGCACATCCGCACGTTAGTGCAGCCAACATGCAGTCACGCTTTACAGTGACAGCTTTTAACTGTGAAAGTCTGTGCTGATACGTGCTGGGATGGCGAGGCTCCTAAAATGGAGACCTCCCAGCACATCCACAAACACTGAAGTGCAGACACGTAGCGAAAACGGGCCAGTGAAGCACCTATGGGTATAAACACAGTGAGAAGGCTCATAGACCATCTTTCAGTGTTTACACCAAGTATAAACTTCTACTCAGCCTACTAATTGTGACCAGACTGCTAGACACAAGCAAGCAGTGTGTGTGTGTGTGTGTGTGTGTGTTTATGAGAATGGGGAGGAGGAGGAGGAGGAGGAGGAGGGGGTTAGTTTGCCTTTGCTATGTTTTATGTGTGAAAAACTTTGTGAAGAGCTTTATGTCAGGAGCGTTTGTGTTGTTTTGTCCTCAGCGTTGCAACTTGTCCTCAGTTTTGGGGCCACTTGTGTAAAGCTGCATGTCCTGATAGTAGAAGGTAAGGAGGTGTGTGTGTGTGTGTGTGTGTGTGTGTGTGTGTGTGTGTGTGTGTGTTAGGGAGCGGGGGTGCAGCTGCGCTTTGGCATTCTCTTTTACTGGTGTATGGAAATAATAACGGTACAACAAGCTGCGGGTGCACGAACGCGCGCACACAAGGTCCAGCAGAGTCATGGCGCCGCCAGGCGGACAGCAGGTCCCACTGCTGGGGCGCGCCGTGCGCGCACAGGAGGAGGGGACAGAAGTGTTCGCTGGGGCTGGCCCCGGACAGGCGAGGGAACGAACGGCTCTTCTGCGGGAAGTTAACGCGCATCCACGGCGTTATTTCCCACTCGTTCCTCCTGCATCCCCTCATTCTTTATCGGCTTTTTTTTCTGCTGAGATGAGGAGATAAACATCAACTGATCAGTTGTTCATTACGTTTAGTTTTTGTGGGAAAAAGGCAGGTAAGCAGCTTTTACGCACGGCAATGTAACAGCCTCTCTTTTACGGGTCTACGGTCTCAGTCTCCGGATATCTCCTCTAATGCATGCGTCTGCATGTCTTTAGAGTTTTGCTCATTAACTGAAATGAAAAGTTTTTCAGCAAAAAAAAATACTGCTAAATACATGTATAACGTAAAATTCTTTAACTCCGCGTTCGGAAAAAATGTGAATGGTGCGCGCATTTACGCTGTCATTTTTATGCAATAATTTGCTTTATTGAACGGGACATTTGTGTTGCCCTCTGCTCTCCTGAACGCGCGGAGACCAGGGAACATCTGGAAGAGCAACTCGGCCGGAGCGCACAATTGTTTGTCCGCCAGAGGGAGACAGCGAGGCATGTTTGCTCTTGAATATGCTTAAAATGCTTTAAAAAAATATAGCTTCCGTTGACGCAGCTGTGCTCCACGGCCCAGGAAAACGCGAGATGGCTTCCCACACACAGACGTGTTTTTCTTTGAAATTACTTACAACGAGTAGTTTTTTTTTGTTGTTTTTTTTAATTAGCTAATGAGCGAAAATAATGGGAGAATTTTTGATTGCATATTGCTCTCAATCCTCTAAAAAACCGCAAAAGTTGAAGTTAGGAATATTAATTCAGAACGCGCTCAGGGGTCCGAAGACCTTATGTCACGTGGGTATCGTTTGGTAAATTGATTAATTGTAAAATGGTGGCCATTCCTGCTGGGATTCGAATCTGTCACACCCATCTGTGAGAGGATGCCCCCTAACGTGCAAACCCAGCCATGACAGGCGGCGGATGCAGATTTACTGTGAGGAGCAAGACAAGCGTGAAATTATTGAGATGTATTCTAGTATTTTCTCGTCCGTTTTTAATTGACAGTGTAGAGTTGTTTTTGATATGATGTCAGATGATATATTTTATAGAAATTTGATGACCATTACTAAATTTCAATTTGTTAAATCTCTATTTTTGTATTTAGATGAATATTTCAGCTTTTGTCTGTGTAGATTCTCAATCATCCAGGTCATGGTTATCCAAAGTAGATTTCTCTGTGTCAACTGGACTGAAAGGTTTCCTTGAAAACGGTTAGGTGTGCCACTTCTTCAGGACAGGACTCAGCAGTACACCTACACCTAAAAGACAGCGGACACTCCTTTGAGGACAGTCAAGTACGTGTGCTGGCCAGAGAAGATCGCTGGTTTGAGAGGGGTGTCAAGAAAGCCATCCACGTCAAGTTGGAAAAACCATCTTTAAACAGAGGTGGTGGACTAAGGCACTTTCTGTCACCCACGTACAATGCAGTTCTCCACTCATTTCGTCAGCATTCCAAACATTCACGCTGTTTGACCAGACCTGGAGACTCATTAACATGTGACCCAACAGACAAAGGGGAAGCACCCCAACCGAAACTAGATGAACGACCCTGCCAACCACCCTGCCAAGGACTCTCAGGTGACCACCCGGGCCATTAACATGCCGATGGTCCACAGGGCTATATTTTCAAGCTCTGCCCCAGCAAACTTAGAACTGAAGAAGCTCTCTGGAGAGAGGGTGAAACGTTTTCAAGGAAACCTTTCAGTCCAGTTGACACAGAGAAATCTACTTTGGATTTCAGCTTTTGATTAGTCTAGCCTGTTTCCCTTTTCAGTATTAAATAGTAGAACCTCAGCAATGGTCGCCTCTCAGCAGCCATTTTGTTTCTTTTGTTTCACCAGCAACTGATGTTTTTTGAATTTAAAGATAATACATTTTGTAAATTGAAGTAAATTGAATTTCAAAATATTATATAATCTGAAATAAGAGGAAAAGTCGTTTAAGACAACACCACACAGAAAGAGAAAATAAGGACACAAATTTAATTGTTTAAGCTGCTGTATTATTGTATGCTGTATTATTATCCCTACCATTATCAGTATTAGTATGATTATAGCTAGTGTTTTTAATAGTTAAATTTATTTAACTGATATTCTTGTTGCCATTGTAGTGTCTAAACATTTCTCATAATAACTGAGTAACTTAAAATTTCTCTCTGGGGAACAAAGTCATCCGTCTGTCTTACAGCTTTGTATTTTTAGTGCGTTTTCATCTCCTTTATAATTTTTTTTTTTCCGTTTTAGCAAAGAAACAGCTTGTTTTATGTCTTATTTGTGTTGAATTGTGGTTCAGATAGGGGAAGACGAAGATGCTGGGGTTGGAGGTTTTTGTGTTCTCTCTTCTTTTTGGAGCCCTGGCTGACAGCCAGTCAACACAATGTGAGTGAAACCAGAACATTGTTGCTGATGATCTGAAATCTTTTAGCAAAGTTTTAACATTTTGCACAGGTGTCCTCCCTGCAGAGATAAATGAGTGTCCCATAGATGTATACTTCACTATCGACACTTCTGAGACCATCGCCCTGCAGGAGTCACCCCCAGGATCCCTCGTGGAGAGCATCAAGGTTCCTTGTTTATCCAGCATTTCATGACTTCGAAACCTTAACAGGAAATTCTCTGTGGTCATCAGCGCTAAACAAATGTCTGCCAAAATCAACCCTGCTCTGTTTGCTGTATCTGACTGTAGAAATTCACCAGAGAGTTTGTTCAGCGTTTGGACAATGCGGAATACAGAGGTGCTGTGCGGATCAACTGGAACATTGGTGGACTGCACTTCTCCCAAGAGCAAAGAGTGTTTAGTCGTATTGGACCCAAGAGTGATTTCATTAATGTGAGCTTCATTTCAATCCTACTTTAATGACCTTAAGTTTATAAATTCTCAAATGTCTCAGCTCAGAAACTGGGAATGGTGAGTTGATGTATCCAACGATAGACTGGATCTGTAAACTGGTGTCTTCCTGGGTTTTTTTTTTTTTTTTCCGCTTTTCCAATTTGCACTCCTCTGCATTTACAGGGTGTCAACGGAATCCAATACCTGGGCAAAGGCACCTACATCGACTGCGCCCTCATGAACATGACCCAGGAAATGTTACGCTCACCCTCTTATCCCAAGGCCCTCCGCTTCGCTGTGGTCATCACAGACGGTCACGTGACTGGAAACCCATGTGGGGGCATCAAAGTGTCCGCGGAGAGGGCGCGCGACGAGGGCATCCGGATATTTGCCGTGGCAGCATCCAAGAACATCGATGAGACGGGAATGAGGGAGATTGCCAACTCCCCAGGGATGGTCTACAGGAGGGGCTTCATGGCGGTGGACCTGAGCCAGGGCAGACCCATCATACACACCGAAACCATTGACCGCATCATCAAGACAATGGTAACGCGCAAACACAGACAGACTCACTTATGTAAACGGGAGTGTGAGCCACGCCTCTTACCCGTTTTCTTTGTCTTCACAGAAACATTTGTCGTATGTGGAGGTAAGAAAGCAGATGGACGTAACGTAAGTGATTTCACAGAGGTTAAATCCTCAGTATCACCACTCGCTGCCTGTCTTCCTGTTTGACAGTGTCACAGTGTGTCCTGTCTGGAGACACCAGGACCATCTGGTCCGGAAGGCCACAGAGGACAAAAAGTGAGCTTTGTCCGAACACACAGATGCAAAGAATACACATTTTCCACCTTCATCCTCACTGATATATTTTTTTATCCCATCAACGACAGGGTGCTAAAGGAGACAGCGGTGAACCAGGGCCTAAAGGAGAAAAAGGTCGTCCAGGAGACCCTGGTATTGAGGGTCCCATTGGTCAGCCTGGTACCAAAGTAAGACACACAACAGGTATGAATATTTGTTTGACCTTAGATTGCACTAAGAATTGTCTTTTCATCTTTCCTCCTTAGGGAGAGCCAGGTTTAAAAGGAGACAAGGTGAGTTGTAACACCCTCTTCAGCACAAGTCCACACCTCAAATGTGAAATAAATGACTTACTGCAGATGAAGTGTGAACAATAACATGACTGTTGTGATCTTTCTGCCCACAGGGAGAGATGGGATCCCAGGGGAAAAAGGTGGGTCTTAAATCTGCTGCAGTTCACATTCTTTGCACAAATCCCTGAATTTTTATTTTTGTCTTTTCGGTCTAATTATTTCCTCATGTTGTTATCAGGGAGCTGGTGGAATCCCAGGACGCAATGGAACAGATGGACAGAAGGTCTGCTGTTGGACAGTTATTGATGAAAATGTCAAAAAACACTTTTGAACAGTCTCCTAACGTTTAATCCTCTTCTTCCAGGGGAAAATTGGTCGGATTGGAGCTCCCGGCTGCAAAGGAGACCCAGGCGACAGAGTACGATTTTTATCCCAAACAGTATATCCGTACCGTGTTGTGTCTCGCCTTATTCCAAGTGTGTGTGATGCTTTCTAGGGTCCCGATGGTCACCCCGGAGATGTTGGCGAACTCGGTCCTCCTGGAGCTGATGGAGAGAAGGTATATGGCCTCGCCTACACCGCATCCATCAGTCACCTCTCCTGCAGTAGACTGATTGTGCGGTTGTCTCTGTCTCAAGGGTGATGCTGGACGCCCTGGAAGACCTGGTCCCCCTGGCCCACCTGGAGAGATCGGACAGAAGGTAAACTGGAACAGAGAAGAGATGCAGCAGTAAAATTTAACTAAGTAGCTGCACGATTGTTGTGCTTCTGGTACGGTGAGGAATGTTTCAAAGGAATGTAAACAGTATTTAATACCAAAGGAAAATGTAAAAAATGAATATTTCTTTTTCACAGGGAGGGCTGGGAAGTCCTGGATTGCCCGGCAATCCTGGAGAAAAAGGAAACCCGGTAAGACTGGTTACAGCAACGAAACACCTTCTGTTAATGCACCATGCAGCTCACCTCTTTTCTGCTCTCTTAGGGAAGCCCGGGAAATCCAGGAGCTACAGGCGAGATAGTAAGATTCACCCACAGCCATGTTTGTCTGAATGTTTCACTCAGTGTTTGTGCTGGTTTTTCTAGTTGTTTTTGTTTTATAGGGGAGAAGAGGAGACTATGGGGTGAAGGGTGCTCAGGGGCCAGACGGAACTAGAGGAGAAAAGGTATAAATGAATATAATCTATGTGCTTGTGTTGCTCTGTTCCCAAAAAAAACTATCTGTCCACACGTGTGTTCCCTTGCCTACTGTTCCCACATGCACCACATTTTATGAAATCCTGTTGGTACGTTGGTAACAAATATACAAACTGATCCAGATCCAAAAATTTCATCTGAATCATGGCTGTTGGCGACAGTCAGGCAGAATTTGGATCCTGATCATTACAGAAAAGTCCTTTGACCATACGTATCCACACTGGTTCAATGCTAATTATGCTGTTTCAGGGTGAAATGGGTTCAGAGGGCTTGAGAGGTCTTCCAGGTGAATCTGGAAACAAAGGAGCCAAGGTGAGATTTATTTTACCGCTCCCAAACTTTAATCTTTCTCCCGAGATTATAATTTTTACCTGTTCCGCACCATTACACAGGGAGACAACGGCCTTCCAGGGCCCAGAGGATCACCTGGGGTACCAGGAGAACCTGGAAGAAACGTGGGTGAAAATTCACATTTAGAGAGCAAAGAAAAACTCAGACACAACACCTCATCCAGCTTATATTAAAAACTGTTACAGGGCACCAGAGGTGATGCTGGTGATGCTGGACCAAGAGGAGAACCTGGACCACCTGGACCAAAGGTGTGTATATTTATGCACTAAGATCTTTGGGGTTTTTTTTGGCTCCAGTGTCTTAACAGTTTCCACCCATCATCCACTGCTCAGGGAGATGCTGGAAGACCCGGCTTCAATTATCCCGGATCCAGAGGACCAACGGTAACATGCACCTCATCTCCTTGTGTCTCCAAACTGGAGTGACACTGGACTGACAGAGCTGCTAATCTGATGTACAGGGTGAGAGAGGAGCGAAGGGCAGCCATGGACCTCGAGGCAGCAGAGGAGACTGTGGTCAAAAGGGTGAGCCAGGCAATAAAGGAACTCCCGGGGAGCACGTACGTACCTCCTGATAGCACATGCACTATGCTAGTAAGATATTTCCTTCTTTCATTATTATGTAATATTCTTCTTTTCGTGCCAGGGTGAGCCAGGACATCGGGGTGAACCTGGAAAAAGAGGACCAAGGGGAGATGTTGGACGTAATGTAAGTGCATAAGAATAACCAGAAAAGCCCTGACACTTGGTCTAGAGAAGAGCTTAGGATGTAATAAGGTGATTTCTTTGTCTACAGGGAGATCCCGGACCTGAGGGAGATCCTGGCCTGACCGTGAGAACATGAGCCAACTCTATCTCAGTGTCATATCAAAGGAAACACTCAGATGATTTAATGTAAATATGTCTGTCAACAGGAATGTGATGTGATGAACTACATCAGGGAAACCTGTGGCTGCTGTGGTGAGTCCAGTCACAGCTGGGTTCTGAATATCCACCGATGCCCAGTCAGGTTCTCAAAATGTTTTTTTGCTCTGCAGACTGCGAGAAACGTTGCGGAGCTCTGGACATCGTGTTTGTAATCGACAGTTCAGAGTCAGTGGGTCTGACTAACTTCACCCTGGAGAAGAACTTTGTCATCAATACCATCAACAGACTGGGATCCCTCGCCAAAGACCCTAAGTCAGATACAGGTAAATATACATCAGCAAATATATTGGAATTGTGCATCGAGCAGCCACCAGGGGGCGACAACGGAACTTCCTTAGCTCTATTTTAAGTCAAGTCTAGAAAATGCATTACTTTGTGTTTTCCAAAATGCACATTAATGTATTTAAAGATGGAGATCAAGATGATTTACACACATGGCTTCCTAGGCACAAGAGTGGGTGTGGTTCAGTACAGTCACAGTGGAACTTTCCAAGCCATCCGTCCTGACGATCCCAAGATTGATTCAATGACTTCCTTTAAGGTCTCACTCAAAGCACACACAGATTTAATGTGTGTTTTTAATGTGTCTGTTTGGTACATACTGTGGATATCTTGAACACGTTGACTCCTTATTTATTCAGGAAGCTATGAAGCAAATGGAATGGATCGCTGGTGGAACATGGACTCCATCCGCCCTGAAGTACGCCTACGACAACCTGATCCGGGACAGCCGCAGAGCCAAAGCCAGTGTCTCCGTGGTGGTCATTACAGACGGACGCTTTGACCCCAGAGATGATGATTCTTTGCTGACCTACCTGTGCAGGTTTCTGATGCTGGAGCGTCATTGTGAACGACAAATGTACTCAATTGTGCAGACGAACAGAAACAAACTATTTTGTCTCTTTGCTTGGGTCTGTGTGAGCAGTGATCCCAACGTTGATGTGAACGCCATCGGCATCGGAGACATGTTCTACCAGATTGAGGAGAACGAGATTCTGAAGAGCATCGCCTGCCAGAAGGACGGCAAGGTGCTGGGCATGAGACGCTTTGCAGACCTGGTGGCTGAGGAGTTCATTGACAAGATAGAAACCGTCCTCTGCCCAGGTACACTCATCGCTCAGACGTCCAAACTGAAGCTCATGAAGTCTTTGTGAACTTTCTCTTACATTTTTTTCGTTTTGTTATGTTTTTGTTTTTTAGAGCCTGTCATCGTATGTCCTGATCTTCCCTGTAAATCAGGTAAAATATTGATAACGCGAGACTCGATACACTTTTTCAGCCTTTAGATCTGGATAACAGGGATAGTTGCACCCATACCCTTCAGTGGAAGGGCATAATAGATTTTCACCACCTTTAAGAACACACATGCTCGTTTCTCTCCCTTCACGCGTGAATAGAGCAGATTGGTCGTCTAGTTGAGCAACACTGATGCCCAAATCTGTGTCCAGTAAAACAGGTTATGGTTTATGTTGTAATATATACTGTAATAAGTTCCTGTAGCACACAACAGCAAACTTTAATGAAACTTCCTGTACCTCGGCAACTTTTTTTCTGACTGTGCTGATGCACAAACTCTGTGGGACCACGCCCACAATCTTATCCCGCCCACTTCTTTTAGGGGGTGTCCCTGCAGGGCAAGCCTCTCTCCCGTGGAGGCCCCTGGCCGAAGAAGGCAGTCGCTCACTGGTCCCCACCTCAATGGAGGGTGTGGCCAACCTGCTGAATGGTCTGATCGAGCAGCAGTATGGGGTTGGCATTGCAACCATGGCGTACACAGCCCAGAGAGCCAAATTCGCCCAAGGAACCGACAGGCAACAGTGGACCGAGCTATTCATCGACTCTTTCAAATATGTCTATGGAGACATTATGGGAGACCCAGAAAAAGCCTTGGAACTCTGCTAGTGCTATTGCGCTAACCACGCTACCTCGCCATTACGGATGGCAATAATAATGAAGCTTATTGCTGGAATTAGAATCAGTTTTGTCAGATTTGGGGGCATTGTTGCACCTTGGCTGATGCAAAAGAATTGCATGATATGAAGCTGTTCATGTGCAAATATCTTGGCTCATGCTCATATACATTCACAATGTGAAAATTGACTAAAGTTCAAATTCGGATGAACTCAGGGCGCTCCCTCTCCTCAGCAGGAGTTCCTCAAAAGTATTATTATATATAGTATTATATAGATTTGACACATATCATTTCGTCCACCTTCGTGGAGAAACATTTTCCTTTACGGGGAAAGTGGTGGATAGTCATCCTCTGTCACAGTCATGGGCATGTGTGAGTGTGTAGTGGCTCTCAGAGGAATCTTGGTTTCCACTCTGAGTCACTAGCTCCCTAAAACTCCGTGGTGGCTTTTTTTTTTTTTTCTTTTTGCTGTTTTGCACATTTCCATGGTTATGGCCTTTATTGTGCGCTGTGAATCATTCATGCTGGTGAAGAAGCCGTGACATGTGGAAAATATCTGGTTTCATACATGCCACAGTGTGCTGCATATGAGTCAGGAGTTGGCGTTTTGGTTTATTGACTTGGCGTTGACAGTGAAGGAACTACTTCATGTTATGCCATTGACTGTTGCATGACTTTTTTTTGCATGTGGCTTGGCTTTAAGGGAGAATGACAAAGAGATAATGAGTAAAGAGCTGCTTTGACCTCTTGCAGGAGTATTATACTGGCTAACATGCTGCTGTGAAACGAAAGTGTATTCATGTTTTCACATTGACATCTCAAAGCAATAAAACAACAGAGCAATCTTAAAGAGGTGGTTTCTTGCTAATGCTGCTTATGATCTCAAGAGTATGGCTGTATTCATCTGAACACTTCGTATATGTGCGTGTTTTTGGTTGCTTTGACCTCAACATTGTATGATTTGTGTGTGTCTCCTCCAGAGCCGACCGTGGCCAGCTGTGTTCGACGGCCAGTTGATGTGGTCTTCATGTTGGACGGCTCTGAGAGGATGGGACTGGAGAACCACCGCCGGGCCAAAGAGTTCATCGAGAATGTGGCCCGCCGCCTCAACCTGGCCAACAGTAACTCGGACGAGAGGGATGCTCGCTTTGCTCTGCTGCAGTACGGCAGCCCTACAGAACAGAGGGTGGAGTTCCCGCTGACACACAACTTCACGCTGATCAGTGATTCGCTGGCCAACGTGAACTACATGGATTCCTCTTCCGCTCTGGGCAGCGCTATCATCCATGCCATCAACAATGTTGTGATTCCAAAGGTACAAAGAGACAGATAGCGTCAAAGAAATATGACTGACATGCGAGGGCCGTCGGGGGTCTTCAGGAGACAGAAGAAAATTGTCTCACTACTTCCAACTTTGTGTTTGCAGCAGGGAGACCGACTGGCTCGTCGCCATGCCGAGCTGGCCTTCGTCTTCATCACTGATGGGATCACATCCAGGGAGCAGCTGGATGAGGGGGTGACTGCCATGCGACGGGCAGAAGGCGTTCCCACGGTGATCGCCATAGGAAAAGACACAGATGAAGAGGTTCTGCGGAAGGTGGCCCTTGGGGACACAACGGCCATCTTCAGGGCAGATAACTATAACATGCTGAACAAATCCTCATTCTTTGAGCGCTTTATCCGCTGGATATGCTAGTGAGAAACTCTACACACCAGAGAATTAGAGAACACAGAGTGAAGAAGGGCCAGCTCCTTCAGCGCAAACATGTAAGCCATCCTGCTGTCATACTCAAGTGTGTATTAGACCTGCCTGTCCGCCACGCTGGGAAAGGTTTAGGAGTGAAATGTATCTTATTTGCAGTGAGTTAATCTGTTACCTTGTGATGCAACAGTTAACCCTTTGCTGTTGTTGCTATGGAAATCTGCTCCAAACATTTTGAGATAACATCCTCGTTTGGACTGGCAAGTCTCTTACACACTTTGTAATACACCAACAGAGGTATCACCAAACCCCTGTCATCATGATCAGTAGTGGATATAAGGCACTGAGGCGGCTCGAATAGGTGAAGATTCATACGCAAATCCAGCTGGACCAGCAGACACGCATACACAAAATGTCGGCATGCAGTGTGATTATTACAGCGGCTGTTCTACTCTAAATCTGTGCTCAGCACTTAAACCCAAAGACATAAGTATTCCAAAGGAGATGTGTGTGATTATTGAATGTGTAGGACACAGGTTGTAGGCTTTATTTCCTTTTTTGTATGGATTTCCAGATGGCAGGAGTTGTCTGTTTCTCTTTTTCTTTGTCTTTCAACAAGTCAGTATTCACATTAAAGGTGCTAAAATTACAATGATGAAAATATGTTCATTTTTACATTACCTTGTTTTTTTTTTTTAATCACTGTAGGTTCTTCAGGGGATAAAAAAAAAAATGCTATTGTCTATTTTCTGGGCTGGAATATGCAAAAAAGCCCCGCAATGCTCTCACCAAAGAAGCACATATGGTAGTTATTTACACAAAAAGTTGGCAAAAACATAAAAGATGCTAATCTGTAAACACACAGTTGAAATAAAGCCCAAATGTGGTGTCCCGAATATTGTCTTTTTGTTGATGTTGTCAGTGTGGTACCATGTTTCTAATCGCTGTGGATCTTTTCAATAAGGCTTTCAGTACAAATTACTATGAAAAAAGGCAACAATTGTAATAAATCATCTTTTTCATCTTAGACATAGGTCCTACAGATTTCGAAAGCAAGAAAGAACAAAAGAAATAAAGAAAGGATTAATTAATTGACGTTGTAGGACTGCAGGATCCCTGAAGTCTGCTCCGGTCCGACCTCTGTTAGAAGCGCGCAGGGTTTGTTTGTTTTACAAACCAGCGTATCCAGCAGGCTGCGGTAATTAGTACAGCAGCTTTCAACAGGCTTGTAGGCAGACTCAGCTCAGTGTGCGGGAAGAAAATATAGATCTTCGGAAGTATTACAAGTAAGTGTCAACGTTGCCTTCTTGTACTTCTACTTATTTCAACCGTCCTTTTATGACTGTTCTTAAGCAAAGTTCGAAGGTCGAAAGCGGTTAAATTCTGTCATGAAAAGCGGTGTTCGTGCCTAATGACGGCTAAATTTGAACGCATAAAGTCAGATCTTACAAGATAAACCTTTACCGGATTAAGCTTCAATTTAGTTGTTTAAAATTCACCAACGTTTGCATGTTGCTTCTTGCATAGTCAGTTGTGTGTAATTGACGGTAAATGGCGATCTTTAGCTCGTTACCCAGACAGGACTTTTTTTTATTTTTTTTAAATATTTGTTAATCGTGTGGTGGGGTGAACTGTGTGCAACAACAGAAATGATATTCAAATGAAATGATATTTTTATCGTTAATACTTAATTGTAATGAACCTGAGACTAGGCAAGAAAAACAGCTCGTTTTAGCTTTAAAAAGAAACCAGCCATGCATAAGAATTTAATTGAATGAGGAATATCTGGTGAGTGTAAGTGCGTGTTCCAGTTCTGTCAGTATGAAGGACGAGGCCCTCTCCTCCCTGTTTACCCCTGCTCTGGTGGTGGACCTGGACAAAGTGAAGAGAAATGTCCAGAAGATGACTGAGCACTATGAGAAGATGGGTGTCCAACTTCGTCCTCACATGAAAACCCACAAAACCCTGTATGAACACACACACACGCACGCATACGCATGCATGGATGCATAAATACAGTTGTCATCTTATGTAAGGGATCTCTGTGGCTTTGTCTAGTGAGTGTGCTGACATAATGACAGGTGGAACCCGGAGATGCATCGCGGTTTCCACGCTTGCTGAAGCCAGTTTTTACGCCGACCATGGCTTTGATGACATCCTCTACGCTTATTCTCTTCCCTTCGATAAGGTTCCCCCAACTTATACACTAAAAACACAAATTCTATATGTAAATAATTAAATGAGTTCATGTTTACCCACCAAAATATCAACCAAGTTGAAAATGTAGGTCATTTTCCTTTACTGTGTAAGTGTGGTGTCATTTCTCTTCACAGGTGGAGCGCTGTGCAGCTCTGTCTGAGAGACTCGATCTCTTCCAGATTTTGTTGGATCACCCAGACGCTCTGGAGCAGCTCAAGAAAAGGCCGCTGAAAGACGGCCAGCGGTGGCACGTCTGGATGAAACTTGATTGTGACAACGGGAGAGGTAGAGCTCAGGGAGACCACGGCTCATCCTCATGTGCCCCAGCTGATCCTGTGCTTGCTCTGTTGTAGCTGGAGTCCTGTATTCAAACCCCGGGGCGCTCAGACTTGCTCTGGCCATTGCTCACACGGACGGCGTGGAGCTCACAGGCGTGTATGCTCACTGTGGCAATACCTACAAGTGCAGAGGAGTGGAGCAGATACAGGCAGTTGCCCAGGAAACCACCAACTTCACTCTGCGGTTCATGGAAAAGTAAGACATAGAGAGAGGTTTATTGTGACATAAACTGATATAAACACTCTAATGAAAGTGGTTAATGTGATTTTTTTGTCAAGGCCCCATCAGCCCTTAGTGTACTAAAATACCAAAATGCTGTATCACTTCAGACTGAAGGATGCTGGCATCACCTGTAAGTCCAGCATAGGCTCCACCCCTTCCTGTAGTCACCCTGTCAAGGACATGGCCCAGCTCAGTGAGGTGCACCCTGGGAACTATGTTTTCTATGGTGCGTACACAAATATATTAACTTATCTTATTGAAAGCCATGTATTTTTTTTAAGAAAATGGGTTTGTTGCTGCGTTTTAGATGTGCAGCAGTCCATTATTGGCTCATGCAGTTTGGAGGACGTGGCTGTGAAGGTTTTGACCCGGGTCATAGGTCACTGTCCTCACAGGAATCAGCTCCTGATCGACTGTGGATGGTCTGGACTGAGGTACCTTCATCTGACCTATGACCCCTTTTGTGTTTTCAGAACAGACCAGAAGATAATGAGCAGATTTTAATGTCTTGAGTTAAGTGCTCTTAAAAACCCCTTGTGCCCTCAGTCTAGATGGAGCTGGAGCTCTTCCCACTGGATATGCTGTTATTGAAGGACATCCAGACCTCAAGTACACTAGTCTACTCTTGTTTTGTTCTCAAAACTAAAATTGTTTGCGATGAAATTCTAGTGGAAATTATTTCCCTCCAGGTTGGGGTCGATGACTCAGGAGCATGGTAGAGTGGAGCCCATCTCAGGACCTTTGGATTACAATAAATACCCGCTGGGCACAATGCTCACTCTGATTCCATACCATGTCAGTATTCTTGCTTTTTGAGGAGTCAAGCTTTGTCTCTTTGATTCTCTGACTGACTGTTTGACCTTTGTTTGTTGTTTTGCAGTCCTGTGCAACTGCAGCGATGCATTCTGTGTACCATGTGTACTCTGATGGTCATCTGGTGGGGAAGTGGCTCCCGACACGAGGGTGGTGAACAGCTCTAATGCGCTTTTTCTGCTTTTTTTTTTTTTTTTTTTTTTTTAATAAAACTTGCTAATTATATCTATATATTCAGAACAGGTAATCAGCACTCAATGCTCTACATAGCGTTTTCCATTCCAATCCAAATAACTGATGGCGTCATTGCAAACTGAGTTGAATAAAATTGAATTTTGAAAATTCAACTTCTGGATTTGTTTTTTTTTTTTTTTTTTTTTTTTTTTTTCAACAGTATTCATGACAAAATAATTGGCATTATCTTCTGAGATTACTTTATGCATGCAAAATAAGGGCAAATAAATTTGATTAACCAATTAAAAAATAAGTATTTTTAAGTTAACTTTTTCCTTCATATTTCTTTGACTATATTTCAGTTTTAGATTATTTAAATTCACAGTTAAAAGTAAAATAAATAAATTATTTTGAAATATGTCGGACTTCATTAAGACCATAAATTTGACAGGTCTCTACAGAAAGTTTGTTTAACTATTGTCACTTATGTCAGACATCAAGTACTGGATAAAGTATAATATTTAATATGGGTGGATTCGAAATCCATAAAACTGTAGTTGATTCCGTTTCCTTTATGGCGAAGTGCACTAAGGGAAATGTAGTTCTGCGCTCCTATTGGATGTGACGTGACCTTTTATTTGTCACGTGGTTTAAAAAGTTCAGGAGGATGGCGCGGGAAGTTGTCAGGCCATTCAGTCGTTTTTAGTTTACTAGAAAGTTCTGTTTTTCTTTGACGTAACAGACTCCCACAGGTAAGTTAATGATAGTTTATACACAGATATCGATTTTTGCTCCCTTGCAGCCATTGTACATTGTGATTACTTGTCCACGGATGTTTTTTCTGTAACCGGAGGCTGGTTAAAAATGATTACATTGAAAATCGAATGTTTCTCGTTTTGCTTTTTAAATGGTGACGAGCAGCTAGCTTGTTAGTTGATGGCACAGTTTGCTGTGTCTTTCTAGCCATGAATGTGCTGGAGGTAAAGTTTATTGGCGATGGAGATGCTCTGGAGCACATCGTGGACAGACGTGAGGGTATGGACGTCAGTCACAGTCCTGCTTAGGTATGCTTTTGTTTTTAGCTTTTTAGTAAGTCGCTAACTTTTGCTGTGTGTATTAAAAGATGTGCAGAGCAACAGTGGGGCTGTTCAGAAGATGGTGAGATTGAAGATCCCACCAGGACGACGAGACAGAGAACAGGACATAGAAAAAGAGGGGGATGAAAATGGATTCCTGGATGAGCAAAACTACATTCAAGCTCTTGGAGCAGACATGGAAGGTGAGTGAAACATTCTGTTAGTACACCTCTTTTATTGCCATCAGATTTTGATTACTGCTCCACGTTTGCCAGTTAAAAAAAAAAAAAAAAAAAAAAAGCTTTGTGTGGTTATAAAAATGCCATTTTCCCCCTTGTTACAATTGAGTCACAGAAGAAGATGAAGGGATGTCCAGGGTGGCTGGATCCTCAATTTTCACCTTTCAAAAAGTCAAACGTGGACACAGCATGGCTCAGACAGGTGAGAGCCTCCCTTTTATCTGTCCTTCCTATAGATAACCATTGTTTTCATTCATTGTTTACTTTGTTTGTGGCTTTCAATCATAGCAAATGAGTTGGCTCGGACTCCAGCAAAAACGGTGACCTTCAACACAGCTTCTGACAGTGAACCGTCCACTCCCACAAGATCAAGCCGCAGTGAGTTTGGCACATTTATTATTATGATTTTATTTGGTTTACATAGAATTGTACTAAAACTTTCACTGTGCATCTCCTTAACCAGACCAGATGAGTGAAAGCAGGACACCACAGGGAGTGAGTATAAAAACGTGACTTTTTTTTTTTTTTTTTTTTTTTTTTTTTAAATGAGCTTGTGGCATTACTGCAGTTCTGTCTGTAATCTGTGCTTTCTGTATGACAGAAGAAAAAAGTCCAGTTTGTTTCTACAACACCCCACAGGCTGAGGAAGAGAATGACGAGTGAGTTTAGCCTGGTCCATTCAAAGCAGGCTCATTACATGTAACAAAATGTACCCCGTTAGACCAGACATGTGACCTAAACCTTTTTGCAATGGGCAGCTCCGAGCCTTCGGTCAGACAGTGATAGTGAGCTGTCACCCTCTGATTCTGGAGAGGAGGTGGATGAAGATGGAGAGGACGAAGAACAGAAGGTGAAGAAGGAAGACAAGGAGAATGTAAAAACTCCAAGAACACCCAATAAGGGCTTATCTGCAGCCCTCTACAAGACGCCAGCCAAAAAGAGCAAGACTACGTGTGAAGCCCCCAGTCAGCCCAGTATGGTGGAGGAGTATTTTGAAGCCCATGGCAGCTCGAAGGTGTTGACGTCTGATAGAACGCTGGAGCGGTTACACACCCCGAAGCTCGACAGGGTCGGTACATACCAGTCGGTTTTCTGGAGCATTTAAATGCATCTCTGAGTGCATCTCTATTTTGTGTTTACAGGAGACATTGGTCAAACTCTTAGAAGGAAAGCAATTGTGCTTTGCTAAAGAGATCCAACAGCTCCACAGAAAACACCAAAAGCACTTTAGTAAATGGATGCTGCAGCTACAGTGAGTGTTTTTTTCCCCCCCCGATTCAGGGTTTTAGTTATAACATATGAGCCCAAACTAACTCTTCCTTGCTGCAGACTAGGATTTAGTGTGCTGGTCTACGGTTTGGGCAGCAAGAAAAATCTGCTGGAGGACTTCCGTGTGTCTCACCTGTCCCAAGAAATCCACCTTGTTATCAACGGCTTCTTCCCATCCATCACTCTGAAATCGGTCAGTATGCAAAGGTTAATGTTAGTTTGCATAAAGGATGTTTTTATCAGATTGCTTCTGCTGCAGATCTTAAACGCTCTGACGTGTGAGGTTCTAGAACACCAGGGAAGCTTCCGGACGCCCTCAGACCAGATCCAATACATCGCTCAGACTCTTCAAGACAGTACGTGTGTTCTTGTCTCTGTTTCCATCTTGTTCAAGTTGGAAAAGTTGTTTTAATTCAGGTGTGTCCTGACAGGTCCAGACCTTCGTGTTTACCTGCTAATACATAATATCGACGGACTTATGCTACGAGGAGAAAAGACCCAGAGTGCACTGGGGCAACTGGCGGCTCTGCCCAACCTGCATTTGGTGGCATCTATAGACCACATAAACGCTCCACTTGGTTAGTTTTTATTTTTATTTTTTTAATCAGCTTTTAACATACATCTGAGAGAATCTTTCCTGTGTATTTACCAGTGTGGGACCAGTTTCAGCAGAGCCAGTTTAACTGGCTGTGGTGGGAGTGTGTCACCTTCCAGCACTACACTGAGGAGACGTCATATGAAAACTCACTCCTGGTGCAGCAGACGGGTGCTCTGGCTCTCTCTTCACTCACACATGTGCTGCGCAGCTTGACACCGAATGCAAGGTACCGTACACGCACCGACCAGACTTTTTATGGCAGCCATATTGATGTGACATCACATGTAACCATGAGTATAGATTGCCCACCGAGCCAACCAGCATCATGACTTTGTTTGATTCTTAGTTTTGCGAACCAAGCTATTTTTGCTAATATAACTGCTGGGGTTTCTCATGGCTCTCCATTCATTCTTTTTGCAGAGGAATTTTCAAACTGTTGGTGAAATTTCAGCTGGAGAATAAGGACAATCCTTCATACACAGGTAGACATGAATTTAGTTTAAAATGTGTTTTTTTTTTTTGACCTAAATTCCTGGGAGATTATATTTGTGTTGACTGACATTTGACAAATAAGGGTGCTAATTGTTGATTTTTCACAGGATTGTCGTTCCAAGACTTCTACCAGCGTTGCCGGGAGGCATTCTTGGTGAATTCTGACCTCACCTTGAGGACCCAGCTGACTGAGTTCAGAGACCACAAACTGATCCGCACACGCAAGGTGGGTCAAGCTCTTGTCTAGTACCAAAACTCCCCTCCTGCAGGGTCCCTCACAAATATTTTTCTCCTAACTTTTCAGGGTGCTGATGGAGTGGAATACCTGCTGGTTGCTGTAGATGCAAGCACATTGATGGATTTCCTGGACAATGAGGATGGAAACTGAGAGTTCAAGAACTGCTGATCGGAAGAAAGATTACATTTTCACCACTGACTTTACCAACAAATATGTTGAATTAGACAAACTTTGGTGAAATAAGAGATTTGACATACGTGTAATACATTCACAGTATGTTTTTGTCGTATATGGGATTTAAAACATCTGAAAAAAATGGAACTAATGTTACTGCAATATTGTTTCAAATGTTTCCTTACAGAAATGCATTTAAATTTAGCAAAAAAAAAATTCTTTTTATTATTTAAAGGCAGTGAGGCAAGCCAAAGGAGGATTAGAGTGACTATCACATATCATGCAGATCTGGATTAGAAAGTGACAAGTAAATCATAGAATAACTAATACCCAAAACTGCAATCAATATTGAGAGGTGACTGTGCGCTTCAAACATGCGTTATTTCCATGGCCAGCAGGGGGAGCCACGCGGTCTTATAATGCATGTAATTAATATTTGTGCTCTGATTAGTTTTCTAGCACTCTTCTACAAAGCATAGCTGCAATATGAATGATGATCAAAGGCAAATGTAGGATATGCATTAAAGTGTGCCAACCTTGTACCTGGCAGGACACCACCATTTTGATGGGTCACTGAGTTCAGATCCTGATCAGAATATAAGTCATAAATCATGCTCACATCTGGGCCGCTCAGACCAACAAGAACTGCCAAAACAGACTCCAGTCCACAAATCATCCGGACGTTTGGCCTTGAAGTGTATTTCATTGTTGGATATCAACAGATTTCTCTGTCTGCAGGGAATCAAATGTTTCTGAGTCCACTGTGAAAGTCTGGAGCCGGTTCTGAGTGGCAGTGTGTACAACTCGAAGCTCCTCTTCATCTAAATCCCTCAGCAGGAGAAGAACCGCATCAAGAGTGTGCGTCTGAAAACATGTGAGATCAATTAATTGTTATTAAGTTAGAAGTTTCTGATCAGAATTACCCAAAAGTACCCAAGGTCATGTTAGAGTAAAGGTAGAAACATTATTCATTTTAAGGACATAAAAATGCACTAGACATTATGGAAATAATGCTGTGACATTGTATTACTAGTGGTCATATTTAAGCGATTAGCTACCTTTCTCAGTGAGGGTTTGGTTTCTCTGGTTGACGGAGAAGAAAGAGATGAGAACTTCTCTCTTTGGAGAGGCTTCATTCCCAACTCTTCCCTGATTTTACTGAAAAAATAAAGAGAGGATCATCAAACTGATTATAAATTTACTGTCCAGACTATACATGTTCTAATTTATGCCACTCTTCAAGGTTTACTTGGTCTCCTTCATCGTGTAGTATTGGGGGTCATTCTCAGTGTCTGCATCAGGTAATCCATTGGATGAAAGCTGATTTTTGAGACTTTCTGGCGGGGTAGTGACCTCTTCACCTTCAACAAGTGCCATAGCAAGCTCTTCCTCTGTCACAACTAATAAAAAAAACAAACGCATACCATTCAGACTAACAGTCTAATCCCAACAGATGCTGTGGTGAGTCTTACTTCTGTTCCAGCTCACCTTGGTTGTCAAGCTTCTGCAATCGAGGCAGGCAGCGCAGCACAGACAGGCGATACCGGTTGGGATCTGTTCCACAACAGGGGTTTTCAGCCAGGCACAAGACTCTGAGACGGGGCAGAGGACGCAGATGGCAGAGCTCAGAGAGGGAGGGAATTATGTTCTTCCTCAGGTAGAGCTCACACAGAGACAGACACCCAGCCAGGGGAGACAGCGATGAGATGCTGTTGGCACTAGGAAAGAGGCAGGAGCAAAATTTAACATCAGTGTTTTTGTCAGGTTTAAAAAGCTGAGTGTGTGTGGTGTGAGAAAAACAGCAAATTTACTAAAACCAACCTAAGTGCCAGCACCTCGATATTGACCATTTGGGAGAAGATAGAAATCTAAAATGGAGAAGTAAGGGGAAACGGTTGTTAAGGCATGCACAACTGGATATAATCTAAACAGTAAAAAATCTAAAAATATCAATTTCGCATTCGGTCAAATACGAAAGCCTTTGTCAGTACTCACATCTGTCAGGTTGCATCCCCTGTAGATGTGAAACACAACATAATGTTACATCAAACGCTAAATATGAAAAATGTCAACAGAAAACACGCTAAATTTTCGAATATTTACCAGCAATTCAATTTCTTCACGCTTTCCAAGTCGGAAGCCTTAGCTTTAGCGAGAACCTGTTTTTGTGTTAGCTTCATTGCAAAAACTAAACTGATACATAAAAACAACAAACTGTAACTTAAATGCACTATATTACAACAGTAGTCGCATTGTTGGTGGCTAAATGGATGAGCATATCATCAACACTACGGATATTTACGTCCCCCGTTTAAGTGCGCTTGCGCATAACCACAAAGCGTCCTTAGTTACGGCCATTTCCTGTCTGTGTAGATTCTCAAAGCCATTTCCTGTATAACTAAGATGCAAGTAAAAATTCTTTGATAAACATACTTCCAATAAATACCAGAGGTATTCTTTATTTTTGATACAGCACGAAATTGTATTTATTTGTTAATAAAATATATTTTGCAAAATAAAAACTCCAAATCCCAGAATGCACCACAACCGAAAGGGGTAAATCGCGCGTGCGTACTAAGCAATCCCTCTTTGGACCTACGTCTCCACTGAAACGATGGTGAGCCTTCAGAGTGTCCTCTGTAATCTATGTTAATCCATCGTTTTTTTATTATGAATTAAAAAGTTACACATCAGGGGAGTTTTTCGAGTACTAGATTGTTTGACCCATGTGGTCTTTTTATTGGATTTGTCATTCTGATCAATACAAAAACGATGTTTTCATATCATACACGAACAGAAATGGCTGCCATCAACGCTACGCCTCGGTGCCGGGGAGGCTAGTCATATTAGCTTGCTAGTAGTCCTCCAGTACTGCAAATTCTACATATAATGGCCAACATATTGCAAATTAATCAACTAAACCTTCACAGTTTCTGCATTCAGTTATGTTGTCTCCCAACCTGCTTTTTGCTTATTAACTTGTTTATGTGGGATAGAGAAGCTATTGTAGGTATGCTAACTTGAAAGCATTTGATACATTCGGGGTATTTCACTGCCATTAAAGTTTCCGGATGCTTTCCTATGACATGTATAGTGCCATCACATAAACACAGGGGAAATATAACTGCTGTGAGCGCAGTTCTCTATAGCACCAGTGTTAACCTGAAGTTCAGTTTCAGTAGAATATAGAAGGTATATTTTAACCAAACTGTACTCATTTTGATTTTTGTGCGTGCTAATTTTGACAGGCCAAGCGCACCAAGAAGGTGGGGATCGTTGGTAAATATGGAACGCGTTATGGCGCGTCGCTGAGGAAGATGGTGAAGAAAATTGAAATCTCCCAGCATTCTAAGTACACCTGCTCATTCTGTGGCAAGGTGAGGAACCCCGTTGTAATGCTAAATAGGTTTTGTTTGATACATTTACAGGTGTAATACTGTATTCATATTGACATGGGTATATATGTAATTTTTCAATTACAGACTAAGATGAAGAGAAGGGCTGTTGGAATCTGGCACTGTGGGTCCTGCAGGAAGACAGTGGCTGGGGGTGCCTGGACGTATAAGTATGTTTGTTTTACTGTTTCTGCATTTCAGTTTCATGAGAAAACTTGCAGCAATTCAGTTATAATCATATACCTAGTTATGGTAAAAAGTCCTCTGTTTACCTGATGCACAATGATATGTTTTGACTGCTGTACTTGGGTTTAAAATGCTTTATATTCAGTTTACTTTACAGCATTGAATTTACTTTGTTCACTGCAGCATTTCCCTATATTTTCACCCTAGTTTGTTAGACTGAGTTGCTACCTCACACTGTAGATTGGAGTTTTGAAAATAACATGACTGAGAAGTAGCAACTGAGGAACTAGTGTATTATTTGTCAAGATTATTTAAAAATAAAAAATTAACAGTAGTGGAGTTACTGAATGCCCCCTCCAGTCTACTTCTGCAACATCTCATTCAGCTGTAAATGGATAATTTCTAAACATGTATCCCTTGTCTTTCAGCACAACGTCTGCTGTCACAGTCAAGTCTGCAATCAGGAGACTGAAAGAGTTGAAGGACCAGTAAACCATGTCATTCACTGGTGGATTTGGGACTTTTTCTATAATTTATCCAACCTGGACATGGCTACATCAAAAATAAAATGTTCTGGAGCGGAAAATTGTCTCTGTTCATCTGTTTTAGTCCTAAAATAATTTCAAGGGTTGTCTAGGTTGTTTGCCACTGTTTTTTCACTACAAAACACTGATATGGCAAGTTATCTTTATAATCTTGGTAATTGTGTAAGCAAATACTGTAAGTTCCCCAATTAATATTTGTTTTGTTAATTATTAGATGTTCAGGTTTTCCACAAAATGTAAATCTCCTTAAAAACCAGTGTGTTTGCTTGGGATGCAGATTAATGTTAGGGCTACAGAAGACATGGGTGGAGCGGCATTATTGAGAGAATAACAGTTTATAGCCTACAACCCAAGAAATAGATATCAATTTTTATCTGTCGTAAAAGCGGCTGAAGAAAATTATAATTCTTTGTCCACTATAAAGAAATGTCAAGTGCTTACATTTTAAATTTCTGTTAAACAAAATTACGCAACCTATGCAGCTGAGTTTTCACATCAGCTCCTCTAAAATCATCACAGTCAATCAGTTGATTTCCTCAACTGGAGAGAGATTCGTCTATTTGATTATTTTATGTATAATAACATAAAAGATTTTAACATATACACAATATTGACCTTACTGTCAATAATCTTGACGCTTTCAGAGCGCTATGACTACAAGGAACGCCCACTCTTAAATGGAGGCGTGGTCTCCGCTGCACGGGTCCAGACAACAATGGCGGCGTCCAGTGTTTTCAGACCAGGCTTGTTCACACATAAAGTTGCAATAGTGACAGGTGGTGGAACCGGCATCGGTAAAGCCATCTCTGCGGAGCTGCTAGAACTGGGAAAGTCAAGTTATTTTCTCATTACAGCATTATTTTTCTAAGCAATAAAGACGGTTTGAAGTATTATTCTGACTAAACGATCGTGAACTTTACCATAGATAGAGACCTTTGATACATGTTGCAACGCCAGCCGCAGTGGATTGGAACAGAAATAAACATTTATATGTAATAAACGCGTTAACAGACAGCCACACACTGAGGGTCCAAACACTGGAATCTGTATTGTCACATAATTTGCACAAAGTGCTCGGCGTCTCCTTTGAACCTGTATCATCGCTGAATTGATATAACTGAACCTTTAAATGATAACAATGATGATAATAGTCATATTAGTACTACTCGTTTGATAATGCTGCCTTATGAGCTGACAAAGTCAAATGTATTTTGAGTGATTGGCTTGTAATCGGTCATTGTAACCGCTGTCCCCCATTTTTTCTTCAGGCTGCAGTGTGGTTATCTCCAGTCGGAATACAGGACGGCTGGAGGCAGCAGCTCAGGAGATGAGACAAAAACTCCCTCCTAACAGCCCTGTATCTGTTACTCCTCTTCAGTGTAACATCCGAAATGAGAACGAGGTGCACTTTCCCACAGTCTTCCTTCAATGGATTCATTGTTAGCACCTGCTACCACAGCTGTATGGTGGTTTGATTTCCTCATATGTCTGTAAGGTGAAGGAACTTGTGTCATCAGTGTTGAAGCAGTATGGCAGGATAGACTTTCTGGTGAATAATGGTGGCGGTCAGTTCAGCAGCCCTGCAGAGCATATTTCCTCCAAAGGCTGGAAAGCTGTGATCGACACCAACCTGACTGGAACTTTCCATTGCTGTCAGGCAGGTACGATACACACAGTGAACACTAATGCTGTAGTTTGTGAGCAAATACTGATTCTGTGGTGTTTAATACACACAGTCTATTCTGCATGGATGAAACAGCATGGAGGTGTAATTGTGAACATCATTGCTGATATGTGGAAGGGCTTTCCCGGCATGAGGTAGGAAATTCATTTAACTCACATGCTCAGGTTTAAACTCTATTCATCCTTTCCATCTCAGCCACACGGGCGCTGCAAGGGCAGCAGTAGACAACATGACAAAGAGTCTGGCCATTGAGTGGGCAGCCTCTGGAGTCCGTGTCAATGCTGTAGCACCAGTAAGTGCAGAGCAGGTTTTAATTTGCATACATTGTTGGAAGTCCGTTTTTCCAGGTTTGTGTATTTGTACGACTTGCAGGGTACAATCTTTTCAAAGACTGCAATGGAGAACTACAAGGATCTTGGGCCTCACCTATTCAGGATGTCAGTTCCACATTGCCCTGCTAAAAGACTGGGAGTTCCAGAAGAGGTGTGTAACTGTAAAAAGACCAAAAATACCACAAGAAAAGTTGTTCATTAAACAAAAAAAGCTATGGTGTATTTTATAAATGAGATACGTTTTGTCTCAATGCTCTGTCTATGCTCAGATATCATCGGCGGTGTGTTTCCTACTCTCACCTGCTGCCTCCTACATTTCTGGAGCAACCCTGAAGGTTGATGCAGGACAGAGTCTGTACCATTCACTGTGGGAGATACCAAGTATGTGAATCTTGTTAATATATGCAAGACACATTATTTTACCCGTTGTGTACAGAAAAGTTAAAACTTGTGCTTGTCCCTCCAGACCACAGTGCCTGGCCTGAAGCTCCTGAGGGGGACAACTTGGATGCTATGAAGGACTTACTCAATCCACAAAGCAAACTCTAATGACTTCTTATGTCATTGCTTGAGCCTAATGTAATATCTGTTAAAATAAAACCATCACGGATACTGAGGGAGAAATACTACTAGCACTGTCCAAGAAAAGTGGAACAAAAAGGCCTCAATGTGATGATATGTGAAGTTTTTAGTTTTACACACCCTAAAAACCTTGCTTTTTTAAAAACTATATATATATATATATATATATATATATATATATATTCTTTTGATAAGTATTAAAAACATTCAATAAGAAAATATCTCTAAACATTCTATTGTCAAATTGTAAAATGTATGTATCCATTTTGTCTTCCACCATTTTGGCAGATTAAGATCATAAAATATTTTTCCTGGACATTTAATACTAAAGTCATAAAGCGTGAAATAATGAAAAATAGAATGTAAAATATATAATTATATAATACAAGTATAGCCTCTATGCCCGTCACCAAGTCTCTATGTTTTTTGTCCTGAATGATTTGCCGTAGTCCTTCCGTAAAACACCTTCGGTTGTCGTGAACTTCTGTACTGTAGCAGAGGTCATAACAAACCATACAGGTAAGCCTTTTGAAAGAATGAAATTAATTAATCCTCAACATTTTTAAACTTCTGCCATTATCAGTGATTTATGCCATCGACATTAATGTATCCATAGTTATTTATGGAAGTACGGGTTTAATTATATAGCAACAAAATAGCTAGCAAAATGCTAGCTCATTAAACGATGACTGTCAACAGTTTACATTGTAATGCTTAGTAAGAGACTACGTAGAAATCAGTTTTTTTTACGAGTAACTACTGCAATTATTGAATTTGATTTATGGATTTGATCAATGCAGCATTGACTTAATGGTAACTTAATGTCGGGTGACAATTTTACGAACTGCAGTACTAAATTAAATCTCAGAACTCCCGTATACGTATCGATGCGCAATTATATTCTAAAAATGCATCATAGCAGTTATCATTGTGTCGATCAGATAATACAAAAGTTAATCTATCTCTGTTGTATTGAATCTATCTGTCCACTCATAATTAATGAAATGTAATAAATACAAAAGATAAAATCAGTCAGTTCACCTTTGTATTATATTCAGTGTTAATTTACATTTATCGATATCTGGTATCAGCATGGGAGGTGACCACGGCCATGGAAAGATCTCTATGCCAGACTGGCGGCAGTGGAAGACTGAGGGAACACCACTTGAGTTCACACAGAAGAGGTTAGCAGCCAGGGGCCTCAAGGACCCGTGGGCACGGTCAGTACTGACAGCCACATTCTTTACAGCTGATATTTTATTTTGTTTTTAGCTTTGCTTATTGTTTTTACTCTTTCTCTTGGCAGTAATGAGGCTTGGAGATACTCAGGTGGCTTTGCTCGTGCTGTGACTTTGTCTGATGTTCTGCTCAGAGGATTCAAGTGGGGATTTGCAGCCTTCACTGTTGCTCTGGCTGTTGAGTACACCCTGTTCCCACCAAAGAAGGGAGGCCACTAATGATAACTGGTGTACCTCAAGCCCAGTCAGTAATTTCATTCAGTATGTTTTCTCGGTTTAATAAATATTTTGATCACCCATGCACTTCCCTTGTTATTCTTACATTAGTAAACCACAAAAATGATTTAAAAAGATTGTAATTATTTATCTGTTACAATGAATGAACCCAAGTTTACAGTATTATAATAATAATAACAAAGGTTCACAATGTGTTAGTCTTGTTTCCTTTTCCTGCCCAGTTTCCTAAGGCATAGTTTTAGACATTTTACTGTCAGCACTACAACAAGCAGCAGCATAGCGAATAAGAATGCTACAACATCTAGGCAATAATACTGAATCCAGCTGAGCTCATGGACAGCAGGTCTGAGATGTTTTGCCCCTTTGTGCCGCATCACAAATTCGGTCCAGTAAACGGAAAGCTCAAGTGGGTCAACTGGTTGGTCCTTGTGGAGCACAGAGAGTTTCTTTATGTTGTGTTTATACCTGTACAGATGGATTGAATTGGAGAATACAATGTGAAAGTCATAAAGATTTGTCATTATTATTTACAACTTGATTATCCAGTTCTGTAACAAGTTCATGTTTAGTAAATTCAAAATCTCTTGAGTTATTTCTGTATGATCAAAGGTAAAAATGATAAAATGTATTGGTATTTAAACTTGTTCTTTGCAAGCAAAGTAAATTTGTCCATTTCCCTGGTTAATCAATAAAGGGGGCACAATATTAAAACTCTTACTTGTTACTGTCACCTCACCTGGTGTCATTGATGACGGCATTCAGCGATTGGACAATGCTCTCTGTCGTGACAGTAAGGATATTCAGGACAATTCCTACTTCTCTGCTTGCCAGCTTCTCTGCATTGTCTGGCTGTTCTGCTAACAGAGGCACCATCACCATGGGAACAGCGTGGCACACACCCTCATAGAGACTGTGTGAGCCAGCGTGAGTGATAAAAGCTCGAGCTCCGGGATGTGCTAAAACACACAAGTATCAGATGTTATTTTCTTATGTTATATGGACATTTTGATACTTTCACCTGTCATTTACTCACCTAATAGATCATTTTGGGGCACCCACTTCATTATCTTCAAATTTTCTGGAACATTGCCATCAATCTGCCCAGTGTACCTCCATATTACCTATGGAGAGGTAAGCGTCATATACTGTGGCAAATTTTGAGAATGGCTAAAGAAATGTTGTGGGCATGTGTGTTAATACTACCCGGTACCTTCTGTGGAATCTGTCTAAAAGCCTCCATAAAGACAGACATTATCTCCTCTGGCATCTCTGACACCATGGTACCCAGAGTGAATACTATAAATCCATGCTCTCCTGACACCCAGGGAAGCAGATCCTGCAAACGCACACATAACGACAGACAGAGATGGCTCAGGTGCACTGAAAACAGAGACGTGACTGGATGAAAAGGTAAAATATAGCTGTTCTCTTTTCTCAATCGAAACTAAAAACACAGCTTACTTCAGGCAGAGTATCTCTCACATTGCAGTTAATTCCACCAACCAATATTGTGTTTGGCATGAGAGGCCGTGGGAAATCCAGTGTCATGTCAGTCCTGCTCCAACACATCACGATGGATTCCATCATGAAACACAGAAACCCGGGTTTTTTTATTGTATTTTATAGCCCCATTCTTTATCTACCATACATGATACATGATAGAATGTGTGCGTAATCAAATATGTAACCTTTGTTCTTGTTACCTGAGCAGCCACACAGCAGATTCTGACAGCACTTCAGCGATGCCTACTTCCTCCCCTAAGAACTGATGGGAAATGTTGTCAAAATGCCAGAAAAGCAATTTGCACATCAACGGCTCCAGCAGAGCAATCTGCAAGTCACACACAAAAAAAAGTATTTTAACAAGCTGAGTTTACCATGGGAATAACGTATAACATGACAGAGCATATGGAACTAATAATAATAAAAAAAAAACTTTACAGAGAAAGGAAATGTAGATTTTGTTAGTTAAAGTATAGTGTACATTTATTTTACAGGATAAAGGGTAAATTCACCCCACATGAAAGCCTGCTCTCACCAGAGTGTTAATTGTCCTCTCTCTAAAGTTCATTTTATCTGTGTATCTAGTCATGAAGCGAGGAACATAAGAGGGTGGAGAGGGGCACCCAGCAGACTTCATATCCATCATACACGGAATTCCTCTTAACAGATTAACAGCGGGGATGCCTGGAAATGGATAAATAAGAAAAGATTGGAAAATGTTCACATATGTGATGATTTACATTATTTATCTTGTAAAACCCACCTAATTTCCGAGCTATTAAAGGCCCTGTGGGCACCATGGGGTTAGTTAATACAGCATCAAATCTCTGCGGAGTGATGACAGCAAACATCAATAGAGCATCTTTCCCCCTGATGTAGACATATTTCTACTACACACAATATTGTATATTCAATGATTGAATTAATTCTTAAAAATTTAACTGTTGCACTGGTGACAAAGTAAACTGTCTGACTGATTAACCTCTTTAATGGTTTATTTACGCAGTGGTCCCTTAGTGAAAAACAGATTTATCTTGTGACTGGACTAGTGTTGAATAAATAACTCACCTGCTGCTCCAGCTGAGAGATGACACTAGCATTGAACAGTAAGCTTTCTGCAGTGGAATAGAGAAAGCTTTTAATTTTCTGAAAGTGGTTAAAGCCTTTTCTTATCTTCTCCATGAAAGCCATTGTTGATTTTTCCAATACGTCCTTGTTTGAAGCAATTAATGTATCAATTTCAGCTTGGTCATAGGGAACAGAAAAGGTCACTGTGTCATAGTATTTTCCTGGACCCATCCTTACGGAGAACTCTGGCATCACCACAGTGACCCTGTGCCCACGGTGACCCAGTTCTTGGGCAAGGGCTTTTAGATCCACCCAGTGACTTCCATCCATGGGTACCACCAACAGATTGCCCAGGAAAGGTCTATCAGAGTCATTTGCAGGAGTGATTGTAGCGCCTTCAGTTTCTTCTGGCCTCTGCTTTCCTTCCCCCACAGACTCTTCCACCCTAACAGCACCTTTCACCCGCATGCTTAGCAGCAGGAGGGTAAACAGAGTGGCACTCTTCATCGTCCTCTCTCCTCTGCAGCTGAACTCTAACAAAAAGGTCGAATAAATACAGGAACTCAATCTGTAAGCCACTCCTTCTCAACTTTCTACACCCATTCAAGCAAAATAAACAAGCCCTTTTGGTGTGTCGCAGTTTTTTTTTTTTGCTATGTCATCCTTACCACTTTGAATCTGCTCACCTGTGCATAGTTTAAAAAACAAAGTAAAGAATAGACAAGTGAATAAAGGTTAAAATATAATTGCTAGTATAATCCAACTAGTTGTGAAAGCAGAGTGGAACTAATTTTGACTACAATAGTGTAGCTGTCGTAATTTAAGTTTATAGTTACATTTACAATGATAAATAATAATAGTAATTAGATTCACAATAAATAATACAAAGTCTAGCATCTGAAAAATTCAGTACAGAGGGTGAAAATGGTATGTGTGGCCATGTATTTTGTGTTTATTGTGATTAATTTGTAGGAAAGGATCAAGCTTAGCATCTGATTGACTGGTCCATGCTTGTCACATTTAGATTGTACAGTGTAGATATGATTGTGATTGTATATTTTCTGTTACAGTTTTCACCAAATCCACACTCAAAACGAAAACCAGGAGAAAATTAATGTTTCAACGACGGCTTGAGTGGAGAAAAATAAACGTTTGAAAACTGGATGATCTCTCAAGACTGTCTATGCTGAATAGAAGTTGAGGAGTTAAAATAATAAATAAGCAGCAAACAGTTGCTTTCAATGCATGCATGACTGAACACAAGTAGACCTGTAGTAGGCCCTACTAACACATTGATTTACTGACAAGGGTTAGCAAGGGTCAAAGTTCAAAGATGAGTTTTGAGATAAAAGGAGTTGAGTGAATAATTTTCTATGTTCAGTCTTGCTTTGTGTTTCTCTGACATGTGATCAGTGACTGCTGTTCCAGGTACGCCTTCAAATTAAGAGTAATAAACCCTTGATTTCTTTTTTTTTTTTTTTGTAAAGTGCTACGATACAAATTGAAATATCTGTATCGTAGCAGAGGGAAAGCCACTTGAGTTCACAGAGAAGAGGTTAGCTACTTGTGAAACCCAGCTCACAACATTATAACAGATTTACTAATAAATCGTCTTAGAAGTGGGCTTAATGATAACGTTTGTAACGCTAAACCATGGGGTCTTTAGGTGGCGACAGTGAGTCTGTAACGTTTTACCAAAATAAAACCGTCGAAGAAGAAATACCAGCGTTTTTCCTGTCGCGCGCACAATTGATTTTGATCGAAACGCACATAAGGTCGGTAAACATTTATATTTCAAGTATTGCTTTAGTTAGAAGCTGCTATTTGGTGGTTTTAGTTATCTTTACATGTCAGAAAAAGCTGCTTGAAAAACATGTTTAAGCACATTAACTGTGACCATTATGACACAGAGTAAGTGTTGAAGGCAGACTGCTGAATCCAATATAAGATAAAGAAATCACATTTAGACAAATTAATGTTATGTTTTCTTTAGCTAGCTAACTTGTAGCTAGCTTATTAGCTTTAAGTTTAGGTAGAAACAAAGTTTCAGTTGCGCTTTTGTGTAAGACTTGATCATAGAAATGAGAAACCGGAATAAAGTGTTCCATAATACATTATGCTGTGTGTTTGTTAAATTAGTTTATTAAGGATGTGACGAAAATGCTTTATTCTTTTCACAGACCTTTGATAAAAGATGGGTTGGACACTCTTTTGTATACATCATCCCTAAGGGTACACTATTTTAGGTGAGACCACATGTAAACATATTTTCGGAATGCGACTTTTATCCTCTTGACTATATATATATATATATATATATATATGTGTGTGTGTGTGTAAACAAAAATTAACTCACCATATCTTTACCAAAGCAAATGTACTATTTAACATTTCTGTAGGGTAGAATTGCTGAACAATTTGTGGGGCTCAAATTTCACAAAAGCTCCCAGTGTAAAGAAAAGGTCTTATTATGCTCAAATGGCTCGTGATATAGATACGTTATTATAGATATTAATGGTATATTAATATTAATTGCAACATCTCTTGCAGGTCTTTTGAGTATTGTATAAGGTGGAAATTACCTATGTATCCCATGCAGTCATCCAGAATAAGAAAGGGATCCAAGGAGGAATTCCAGGGAAGCCCCAGCTCAAATGTGTCTATCCATCACAAGTGGACGAAGAAGAAGAAGAGAGCACGGAGGGAAACTAAAGCTGATAATAGTGAAGCTAATACAGTTGAGGAAAGGGACTGTGATATCCTTGACTTTGACAGCACCCAGCAGAAACATGGCAAGAAAGATGAAGGATGGTTTGCCAGGGTGGATGATGAAGGAGTTGATTTGTCTGACGAAGACTGCAGCTCGGTTTCAAGCATTTGCTCTGGTCCCTCCGCCCTGGACAGCAGTAATTCTAGAAAACAGACGCCCTCACAGGGTTTCTGCTCAGCTTGCTGGAACCTCTACAAGAAGGCAAAAAAAGTGAAAGCACCAATTAAAAATAAACTCCTGGACAAAGGTGAGTGCTCACTTTGGAGAAAAAGTGTTCTACAATTTTCTACAGAACAATTGTGAACCTGTTCCCATGTTCAGTGTGTTGCTTTGTGATGTTTTTAACAGATCCGAACTCTCTGACATGTGACCAGTGGGTTCTTCTCAAGAAATGGAGGTCAAAGAGGGTACCAAACACAACAGGGTAGGGTCACTTGTGCTGGGTGCTCTTGAGCTTTCAGGCCAGACACTACTGGTGATGTTTATTTCATGAACCCATTGTTGTGTTTCAGTCAGCTTTTGGCACATGTGCACCTGGTTAAGAAAAGGCTGGTGAGACATCCAAAGAGAACTAATCCAGTAACGGGAGAGAACAAACGGCCCAAGTGCTTGAGGCAACACGTTTTTCTTCAGAGGTAAAACATCAGGTTTTGTTATCAACATTGATTATGTAATTTCTCCATTATGGGATAATAAAAACATATTCTGTTTTATTCAATATTTTGTCTCAGAAATCTTGCAAAAGTATTAAAAGTTCCAGCAAAACCAGGGAGGAAGATGAAAGGAAGGAAGAGGCCAAGAGATGATTCTTTGGGTCCTCGTGTTGTGAAGCAACAGCGTTTCCACAGCAGCGATCTTGCCAAGCACGCGAGCAATAAGATCCCTCTGGTAAAGACCGATAGCAGTGGTTCTTATCAAAGTAGCAACCAGAGCACTAGTTCTGGATTTTATGCTTGGAGTGAACAAGAAATGGATGGTCCAGACAACATGCATCACACAGTTGAGCTGATTTCCTCCTCAGTCAATGTACAAGAATCCTTAAAGCCACAAGAGGTCAGAGTCAAGCCAAAAGCCCCGAAGAAGACGGCTGGATTCAGAGACTTGCTTGCTCAAATGCGAGCAAACGCCAGTGTGATTGTCAGAGAACCATGTCAGTGAGTCCACTCATTTTTTTCTAATTTAGCTGCTTAAAAAGGACTAGATACTTTTTTTGAGTGGTTCTGCAGTTTCACACATTTGTCGTGATTATTATTTATATTTCCTTAAATTTCAACTTGAAATTGTTAAGTCTTACATTCTACTTGACAACTGTAAATATTTTTTATATGCAGAATGGCTCAGTTCCTTTGTGAGGTGTTGCCAGGAAACAAGTCTCAACAATCTTGTCCAAACATATGAGAATTTGAATAATTGTGTATATAAAAGTGAATTTGGGTGCTAGAATGTATGTTAATTGGCATTTTTTTAATTGGAAAACGCTGTAGTTTATTAAAGGACCACTGGATGGCGACAGTTAACTAGTTGGTAAAATTCTGTTACATTTCGGCTGTGTTATTCAAGCGCTATTGAAGTTTTACTGCCTCATCCTTAAATTGTGCACATCAGTTATTTTTAAAATTAATAAATTATTTTCACAGTTTTTTTCCTGGTTAGCAGTTTTACCTTTAGTGTTATCAAGTCCAGTTACATCAGTCATTCCTCCTTATTTAAAAAATGTTAAAGTGGTATTTATTTGTTTATTTAGATGTTTGTGTTGATAATGTGATGGTGAATTTGGAGGAAGGTGATAATGGACTGAGCTGTTGGGGAGTTGGATAATGTAGCTGTTTACCTATGGGATTAATGTATTGAGGGAGGAAGGACGTTGCTAGTCTGAACATTGCTCAGCCAGGAAATGTGTCTGCTGGCTGTCTGATTTGATGTATCGTTTAATCTTTACATTTTCCACTTTATGACCGATTGCTGAGATCAGAGCACAGCAGCTGGGTGATTGGGGCTCCAGCTGTGTATATAGCGAGCGTGAGCGTATGCTGGGACTCTCCGGGTGGATGTGCTTCTACTTGCACTGCTGTTAAAACTGCATTTGCTTCGTTTTTATAAAGGTGATTTGCTAATAACACAAACACATCAATGGTTCGCTGAGTGTGAGAAATCTCAGAGACTCTTATCAGCTTCACCAGAGCGTCGCTGATGATAATCCTCCAGAATACCACGTGAATTATCACCTTCTGCATCTTCACATCTCGCTTTCATTATCAACAAATAGGTTGGTGATTCACCAGGAGCCAAACTAAGCTGCTTGTGTTGCTTTAGCAGACCATGAAGTCTGGAGACACGGACACTCTTTATACATTGTTTTCCATATTGCCAATTGATCCCAGTTATCACAAAGCAGAGGTCTCGGGGCCAAAACAATTCAAGCAGTTTGGATACACAATACAGTATCCTGTGATAGAACCACTATCAGCACCTGACACCTCGAAAACAGGAAGAAGGTTTCAGCAGGAACACAGATGTGTTGGACTGTTTGAAGGAGGAGCATGGTGAGAACTATATAACCCTGTAGGAGCAGATCTGAGCTTCACTCCTCTGAGGCAGGGACGAGGTCTCCATCATGTCCTACTACGAGGTAAGCTTGAGTCACACGTACTTAGTTCAGTGCTAGAATCTCAAATCGACCTTTAATCGTCAGGATGTTGCGTGTCTTCCTTCAGCATATCTTCCTGGAGTACGACTACAATGACACCAGCTCTGGTTCTGGCTCCGGGGAGCTGGAGGTGGATCTGGATGAGCCGTGCGGTGTGGAGCACGTCATGACTGCTGACCTCCAGCGGGTCTTCTTGCCTGTGGTCTACGCACTCATCTTCATCGTGGGCATCACTGGGAACGGCCTGGTTGTCCTGGTCCTGGGCTGCCAGCACCGGTGAGCAGGCGGCTGGATCTCGTTGTGCTCCGGAAAAGAACCAACAGAGGGTCTGATGACCATATTTGTAATATTTTTTCCAGATCAAAGTGCAGCCTCACAGACCGGTACCGCCTCCACCTGTCTGCCGCCGATCTCCTCTTTGTTCTGGCGCTGCCTTTCTGGGCTGTGGACGCAGCCTTGACTGACTGGCGCTTTGGGGCTGCCACCTGTGTTGGCGTCCATGTTATCTACACGGTCAACCTGTACGGCAGCGTGCTGATCCTGGCCTTCATCAGTCTGGACCGCTACCTGGCTGTGGTCCGGGCCACGGACACAAGCACCGGCGGGCTGAGGCAGCTGCTGGCACACAGGCTGGTTTATGTGGGTAAGGGTGGCACACCCAGAGACATTGTTTATATATTATTCTTTATATTTATGTTGTATTTCTGATGGCAGGTGCCTGGTTGCCCGCTGGCCTCCTCGCGGTACCAGACCTGATATTTGCCCGGACTCAGGAAGGAGGGGAAGGGGCCACCCTCTGCCAGCGTTTCTATCCGGAGGAGAACGCTCCCCTCTGGGTGGCAGTTTTCCACCTGCAGCTGGTGCTGGTTGGTCTGGTGATCCCAGGTCTGGTCCTCCTGGTTTGTTACTGTGTCATCGTCCTCAGGCTGACCCAGGGCCCCCTGGGGGCTCAGAGGCAGAAACGGCGAGCAGTCAGGACCACCATCGCTTTGGTTCTCTGCTTCTTCCTTTGCTGGCTGCCTTACGGAGCGGGCATCTCTGTGGACGCCCTGCTGCGCCTGGAGGTCCTGCCACGCAGCTGCCGCCTGGAGGCCGTCCTGGGCGTGTGGCTGGCCGTGGCAGAGCCCATGGCGTTCGCTCACTGCTGTCTGAACCCGCTGCTGTACGCTTTCCTGGGGGCCAGCTTCAAGAAATCAGCCCGCAGAGCTCTGACCATGAGCCGAGCCTCCAGTTTGAAGATTCTACCACGAAGACGACCCGGAACCTCGACCACCACAGAGTCTGAATCGTCCAGTTTACATTCCAGTTAGCGCCTCCCTGTGGCCCATGTGGATGAACGTGTATAAAAAATGTATATATGTGCACCTTGGGACGTTTACGTAAAGAATCTGAGATAGAAAGGAGCAGTCTGCTGGTCCATGACTCCTCTCCTGTAAATACTGCTTTTTGACTTATTGTGTTTCTGTTGTGGTTGTTGGTAATAAAACATACTTGTGAAAATGCCTCCTTGTTTCCTGAGTGAAAGCAACACTTTAAGGGTAGAGCTGGTTCGCACTTTGATCAGGCCGTGCCAGATCTCATCCAGTCTGCCAGCGTGTGCACAGACCTTGGCCAAGGGACAAGAAAGGGTGACTCAGTGTGTGTGGGGGTCATCAAGCCAAGCTCATCAGTGTTTTCTAAAAAAATACAATATTGTTTTGTTTCCAAAGGGTTGCAAAACAGGGTTCCAGACGAAGATTAGGGGAAATCAGATATTCTGGGCTAATCTTTGTCCATCGGTCACTCCCTGTGCGTAAATTCACACTCGCTGTGCCACATGACGCGGAGCGTTTTCACATCCCTTTCAAGGAAGGTAAAGCTTTATAAAATCTCTCAGGTGTGTCTTTGTCACATATGAATGCGTGCGCGTATCACGGGGCGCAGCTTTGATTTATGCTGATGATATAAACAGTTTGGCTCCTCTGCGTGAGACAGACGGGAGCACGACGGGGTTAGAAGGTTCGTTTTTCCAACACACGAACTCATACAAAGTGCTTCCCACATTCATACTTCCACTTGGAAGTGGGGGAAAACAGAAGCTGGAAGTTTACTGTGTCCTGTTTCCTGGAGCAAAGACGAGAAAGAGGATGAAGAGGAGAGATTTGACGGAGAGGAGGGAAGAACAGAGTAAGCCAGAGCTACAAAGTTGGCCGCATGAGTAACCGTGTCCATCGATGCAACTGTATCCTGTCTTTGGCCTACGTGGCTTCACTAAAGTGCAACATTTGCCACCGGCGAGGAAGAAGCATCTTCATTTGTGTCTGTTTCTAGCTCACAAGTGCACACACACTTGGACACGCAGTTCTATTCATAGTGCATTCAAAACAGGAAAGACTTCCTGCAGCTCATTTTAGGAAAAACAAGCAACTAAAACAATCAGACACCCGAGAGCTGCAACAAAATAAATCACATGATCGAAGGAGCCAACCACACCAGCGACCGCCAGCTCAAATACAACAATAATGAGGCTTTACATTTTACATTTATTCTCATTCTAACTATACTAACAAACGTTTGTCGTCTTTGGAACAGGTTCTTATCAGTTTAAGGCAAAAACCTTTCTAAAACTGAATGAATATTATAGCAAAACCTAAGATATTTTTGGACATAATCCAAAGGTTTATATCACTCTAACGTCTACATGTGTTTTTAAGTCAAACTCTTAATAGACTGAAATAATAACTACAATTAAAAATAGAAATCTTTCTATAGAATAAGTCAAAACTTTGTTTTTTTTTGTAGGGACTTTAACGGTATAAACTGTGCGAACCAAACTTAAATTTATCAATGGTGCGTGTGGGTGCGCGCGTGCACGCTTACAGATGGTCGGGTTCCCTCATATTCAGACAGGCTGAGTTTCCTGTTGCCAAACAATCGTGGGAAAACCAGAGGTCAAGACAAAAGGAGAAATAAAGAGGAGGCGATAAACTGGTGTGAATCCAAATGGCCTGCAAAAACTTCCTACATTGTTCCTGGTGGATTAATACAATATGACAGGTGAAACCAATAGCCCATACTGGGAGAGCTTGAACTGACCTCTACAAGTGGAGATGTGAGAAGGATTTACAAACAGAAATTATAATAACTATCACAAAATAACGGCAACACTAGTAATATTTCAGAAGGCGACTATATAAATATGATATAAAAAACAAGGGGTTCCAAACACCTGATATTTTATAATATCACATTATCTTAAAAAATGTGCTTGTTCTCATTAGTTCGCACGGCACATATTTCCATCCCTTCCTCCATCCTTTCATCCAACGCGCTAATTGTGGTTCGGCTGAAGTTGAGAATGGAGAATAACGGTTATTTGTCTCTCTCTAGTGGCAATAATTGGTAACTGCAACGCAATTCTTATTTCCACATGTTAAATATGAAGCTATGAAACACAGTTAAATTAGTTTACATGGGTATTTTATAACTTGTTTTACAACTGGACCCGGAACAAGATTTTATATCGAATGTGGTCTTGCCTGCATTAATTATGTGTACATGTTGGAATGAGGAATAAATAGACGAATAGTTTACTATCTTCAATTTTTACTGTAACTTTTTGGATTCGTTGAAAAGAAACCGAAAACCCGCTTGTGCGGAAACAGGAAGTATCCGGCACAAACAACCTCATTTTCCTACGTTACTTACTTCTAATTGGCTACAGGCAGGATGACGTTATTTCGACTTCGCTGATTGGTCAAAACTGCGCGCCAAAGATCACGTGCCTGTCTTTTCGCGCGAAAGTCCCTCTGTTGTGTGGTCCGTAGCGTTCTTCCTGTGTGTGTCGGGGAGCAGTTCTGAAGTTGTTTTTAGGTTCTTTTGCGGCAATTTTTCGGGTAGTTCGTCATGGATGTTGCCACAACAACCACAGAAAATGCCGGGGAGATGGTGAAGGACGAATTGGCCGAAAAATGCCAAAAGTTATTCCAAGCGTTTCTGGAGGAGTAAGTCACTTTCGTCGTTCAGGGTTAATGATGGCGAGCATACTTTTTACCCAGTAACACTGAACTGATATATGTTGCTTTTTCACTAATCGCGTCGTGTGATTGAGCATTTTCTTAATCCGCGTACAGGTTCCAAACTGGCGATGGAGAGGTGAAGTATGTCCAAGAAGCCGAGGAGCTGATCCGTCCAGAGAGAAACACGCTGCTGGTGAGCTTCACAGACCTGGAGGGCTTCAACCAGGAGCTGGCCACCACCATCCAGGAGGAGTACTACCGGTGAGTCGCCCACGCCAAAGCCTGAGCCTCTTAACCTCGACGCAAACATTAAGTGGTTGTATTTGTTGCACATCCAGTTTTTGCTATAGTTTGGTTTACACATGTGGAAACGCTACTTCTTCAGCAAGTCTTGATGTTCTTTATGAATCTGCATGCATGAGATCCGGTTGATCACAACAGATATAACTATATCACAACAGATCTAGCTGACAGCATCATCACAGGCGTCACTGATGACGGAGGTTGATGGTGATCACGTTAAACTTAGCCAAATATTTATCTCGATGTTTTTGTCATGAGAGGCGGCTGCAAACTGACATCTAGCGTTTTATTTTCAGAGTTTACCCCTACCTTTGTCGAGCTGTGCGGAACTTTGCCCGGGATCACGGAAACGTTCCTCTTAACAAAGAATTTTACGTTGCCCTCGAGGATCTGCCCACCAGACACAAGTAAGTACACACCGGAGCGGATTCTCTCTCCCTCTAATTATTGAGTACTTTATAAAATATAGTTGTTTTTCCGTCTGTGATGTAGGATTCGTGAGCTGTCCTCCTTGCGTATCGGTACGCTGGTGAAAATCAGCGGTCAGGTGGTGAGAACGCATCCCGTGCACCCCGAACTGGTAACTTTTCCACAGTTGACTTGCATATACGCTGCAGGAACTAGGAGCTGTTTGTGGAGCGTTAATGATGTCTCTGCGCTCTCAGGTCAGCGGGACCTTTCAGTGCATGGACTGCCAGGCGCTGATCAAAGACGTCCCGCAGCAGTTCAAGTACTCCCCGCCGACCATCTGCCGAAACCCTGTCTGCAACAACCGCTCCCGCTTCCATCTGGACACACACAAATCAAAGTTCATTGACTTCCAGAAGGTAACTCTTGGAAGAACCTTGTGTTCTCCTGTGTGTTGAAGGAGAGGCAGGGGTCTGATTAGTGTCCGTGTGCAGGTGCGTATCCAGGAGACGCAGGCGGAGCTGCCTCGCGGTTCGATCCCGCGCTCCCTGGAGATCGTCCTGAGGGCTGAAGCCGTGGAGACGGCTCAGGCCGGTGACCGCTGCGATTTCACCGGCACCCTCATTGTTGTTCCAGATGTGTCTCAGCTGCGCACTCCTGGTATGTTTTCACTAATGAAACCTTCAGTTGAGCTAAAACTTCAGTGTTTTTGACAACTGGTGATTGTCTCTGGTCCAGGCGTGCGAGCAGAGACCAGCACCCGCATGGCTGGAGGACCACAGGGCTTTGAATCTGAGGGGGTTCGGGGCCTGAAAGCTTTGGGAGTCCGGGAGCTTTCCTACAGGCTGGCTTTCCTGGCCTGCAACGTGGCTCCGACTAACCCACGAGTGAGTGGTTTCAGACGCGTTGGTGATCGGGAATCTCCAGTCCCACTTTCTGTTCTGTTACAAATGTGCTTGGTGTCACAGTTTGGCGGTAAGGAGATCCGAGAGGAGGAGCAGACTGCAGAGAGCATCAAGAGCCAGATGACTGAAAAGGAGTGGGAGAAAGTGTTTGAAATGAGCCAAGACAAGAACCTTTACCACAACCTGTGCACCAGCCTCTTCCCCACCATCCACGGTCGGCCTGCGAGTCAGCAGCATCGCACGTCCTCGCCAGGAAAGCTTTGATTAAACGGCTTCCACGTCTGTGCAGGGAATGATGAGGTGAAGCGAGGCATCCTGCTGATGCTGTTTGGCGGCGTTCCCAAAACGACCACAGAGGGAACCTCGCTTAGAGGAGACATCAACGTCTGTATCGTTGGAGATCCCAGTACGGCCAAGAGTCAGTTCCTGAAGTATGTGCTGCAGCAAGTATCCATAGATTGATGCAAAGGCATCACGTTTCGCAGATCCTGATGCGCAGCTCTGTGTGTTTTAGGCATGTGGAGGAGTTCAGCCCCCGGGCGGTGTACACCAGCGGGAAGGCCAGCAGCGCTGCAGGTCTGACGGCAGCTGTGGTCAGAGACGAGGAGTCCCACGAGTTTGTGATCGAGGCCGGAGCTCTAATGCTGGCTGACAATGTGAGCGTCGCGAGGGAGCGGAGCGTGGACAGGGGCATCTGCGGCGCTGATACCCGTCTTTCTGTCGGTAGGGCGTGTGCTGCATCGACGAGTTTGACAAGATGGACGTTAAAGATCAGGTGGCCATCCACGAAGCCATGGAGCAGCAGACCATCAGCATCACCAAGGCTGGGGTCAAGGTAGGCACAGGCTTATTAAACTTACTCGGAGTTCATCCTCCACATCATGTTGTTGTTTTGCGTGATTTTCCCTCACCGGTTTGTGCCGTTCCATAGCAACGGAATGCATTATTCAGTGGGAAAAGATGGAGCTTTCTGGTGCTCTTCTGTATAGGAATATTAATCGTTCTGAAGGCCTACGTAGTTACAAAGATTGAAATACCTTTTCTGGTGTCTCCTGAAGGCCACCCTGAACGCTCGCACTTCCATTCTCGCCGCTGCAAACCCTATTGGCGGACGCTACGACCGCAGCAAGAGCCTGAAGCAGAACGTGAACCTCACGGCCCCCATCATGAGCCGATTTGACCTCTTCTTCATCCTGGTGGACGACTGCAACGAGGTACGCCTAACGTTCTGTCAACACGTCCCTGTACGGACCAACAAAGGTTTGATAGTCTGATGCTTAAGAGTCTTTCTGCGTGAATCCCAGGTAACCGATTACGCCATCGCCAGACGGATCGTTGACCTACACTCTCGCGTCGAGGAGTCTGTGGACAGACTTTACACCCTGGATGAGATCCGCCGATATCTGCTCTTCGCACGGCAGTTCAAGCCCAAGGTGCACATCTGTCCGACCTCAGCCAGGCCTGACACACTTGCTGGGTGTATTAACGTCGGCGTGTTTGGTCCCCGCACTCGCAGATCTCCAGTGAGTCCGAGGAGTTCATCGTGGAGCAGTACAAACGTCTGAGGCAGCGAGACGGTTCTGGTGGCGTGTCCAAGTCTGCCTGGAGAATAACTGTGAGACAGCTGGAAAGCATGATCCGCCTTTCAGAGGGCATGGCCCGCATGCACTGCTGCGATGAAGTCAGTGCAAAAAAAACACTCTTCAAGATATTTAATACACGAGTTTTTTACACTCTTTAATTAATATAATAATATTCGCTTCAGGTGCAACCCAAACATGTAAAAGAAGCTTTCCGTCTCCTGAACAAATCCATCATCAGAGTGGAGACGCCCGACGTTAACCTTGAGCAGGAGGATGAACTAGAGGAGGAGCAGCAGGAGGAGGAAGGTAAGGATAAATCTAGTTACCCAGTAGCACACCAGAGTAGCACTGGAAGTTTGACTTGGGCCTTTGTTGATTTTCCTTCAGTATCTCTAACCTTTGACCCAGAGACAGGTGTATCTGTTTTACATGTTTATTTCATTAGCTGATTTGAATCTGCTTGTGTATGCAGGGAGCGCCATCCCTAATGGAGTTAATGGCATCAGTGGTCATGTTGATGGATTAAATGGACACTCTGACGGCGTGAATGGTCACGTCGAGCCTGGCAGCCAACCCAAACCGTCACTCCGTCTGTCGTTTAGTGAATACAAACGCATCTCCAACCTGCTGGTCTTGCACCTGCGCAGAGCAGAAGAGGGTAAGCAAGGTCTTGTTTTACACTCTTTCATTTTTACAATCAATCGTGTTATTGAACCTTTTTTCACCCTATCTGCAGCTGAGGAAGAGGAGGAACTGAAGAAAAGTGCAGTTGTTAACTGGTATCTGAAGGAGATTGAGTCTGAAATCGACTCTGAGGAGGAGTTGGTCAATAAGAAGGGTCTGATAGAGAAGGTTCTCCACCGGCTGGTGCATTATGTGAGTCCAACCTCAAAGCCTCTCGTTTCACATCAGCTAACACGTTGTTGACGTATATTGATGTGTGTCTTTCTACCAGGATCATATCCTCATCGAGCTGTCCCAGGCAGGACTTAAGGGCTCAGAATCAGCCAGCACAGAAGAAGCTGTTCTGGTTGTCAACCCTAACTACATCCTGGAGGATTAGTCTTTTCTAATATTCTCTGCTTCTTCAAACTCCTCAATTAAAACAGTGATGAGAATTGTGTTAGCACTACAGATGCATTTGTCATATTGTACAGATAATTCTGGAGCTCTTTAAAAAAAGGTTAGATTATTCTGACTTGTGTAAATATCTTCCTCTCCTTCCCCTGTTTGTTGGTTGTTTGGCTCTTGGAGAAAAATCACTGAATCCTAAGTAATCGCTGTTCTGTTTACGTGATTCAGTTGTTTAAAAATGTCTTTTTTTTAAATTGTTTGGATGCAAATGTTGGTTAAATAAAAGATAAGATACGTATTTCTTTGTAGCTGGTTCAGTTTCCACAGCTTGTCATAGGTGATCTCCACTAGGTGGCAGCATTACACACAATTTATGGCGCATGCGCGATTCAACTTGCTGAACAAACATGGCGGCCCCCTATCTGAGAGGGTACAGGATGGCTTTGCAAGGTAAAATAATCGCAAACAAGATTATTTAATTTATCGAACATCTGTCACTTAAATTAGTCTAGTCTATACTAGTCTTCCTTAAGCGAACATCTGAAATACATACACAGCCGCGCTGTTTTAGTGACTTCCTCGTTAGAGCTAAAGACCAAACGTCAAACTTAGTTCACCAGAAAGTAATTAACGTATACCAATGACGCAGCAAGGTCTTTTCCTACATTAGGAACTTGCCTCATCCCACGCTGGTGGCTTCTAACGCAGAGCAGACGGGCCCCAGCAGCGTGCCAGCGGCTGCGGTTGCACGTTTCTCCTGCAGCCTCCTACAGCAGCTCCAGGATGGAGCCACAGAAGAGCGGAGAGACAAGCAGCACCTCCGGGATACAAGAGGGTCCAGAATACATACCCAAGAGAAAGGCGAAAAACCCCATGATGAAGATCGGCTACGCGTGGTAATTCTCTCCGTCACATTTTTAAATAAGAAAAATGAAGTCAGGTGACGTACAAACACTTTCATTCACTGTTGAAGTGCTTAAGTGGAGATATTTCCTAAAATAATTTCTTTCCTCTTCCCTGCAGGATGATTGGCCTCCCCACTGGCATCATCGGCTTCATACTGGCCAAGAGGCAAGTGGACAAAAACAGACTGAAACAGCTTAAGATTCGTCAGAGGATGAAAAAGTCAAATGAAGGCGAGTATGAAGGGAGCCGTTATCAGCATCCCACACAGGACGTTAAAGTGGACCATTGATGGCTGCAGATCCACTGAGATTTGCACTAATGCAGCGCTGCAGCAGGGACATTCAGCAAATCTGGATATGATCATCCACCTGGAAGATGATCCCACATCTGTCTGCAGCTCTGATGATTATATGATGTAAACACGCTAGAAACCTGAACGTGTGAGTGTCTCACATGAAACACCAAATCTCACAAATAGAAATCTTTATTATGGGACGATGACTTGCTCCCTCATTGATGTATAATTACAAAACCTGTGTATACTTAAGATCTTCAGCTTCAATGAGTCTGAGTCTGCATCTGGTTTATGTTAGCGCTGTGGGATTTGTCATCTCAGGAAACCTTTTACTCAGAATGTTGATGAAGGTTTGCTTGAACAAAGTAGATTCAACTGTCTTCAGAATCTCAAATATGGTTTGATCAGCTAACATTTGTGATGCAATAACGCAACGGTGCCACCCGGATGGCGAATGATGATGATGATGCTATTTAAATGGATGTATCATTTACATACAATGCAAAGACAAAATGCTTGTAGCGTCACAAATGCTTAATCTAGTTCCATGTAGCAACTACTGTATACCATACGAAGAACAGAGAGTCTGGAGGGCACCGGTAGCTCAGTCTGGAGGGCACTGGGCTGACAAGTCTTGGGTTCTTGGCCCAAGCCTGGGTTGCGTCAGGTAGCAGGTATGCGTCCAGCTTTCTCCTTGTCAGGGAAAAGTGTTTTCCCCAAAGGTTAAATACCTGGCTGCAAACAAAGGTGAGTGTCTGGTGGCGGTAGCTCAGCCTGTAGGGTGCAGGACTGGCATGTGGAAGGTTCTTGGTTCACGTCCTGGTTGTGGACAAAAGTTGAGTGGTGTTTTGTCCTTAACCAGGGCCTGAATCAAGACTCTAGCATGTGGAAGATCCTTGGATCAGGCGGCTTGGTTCCTGCCTCAGTTGTGGACAGATGATGTTTTTTCATGTTTGTCAGTACACTTTACTGGTTTTCTGTCGTACTTTTCAGTAAAACATTTTTTTACACACTTACTCTACACTCTTCACTTAAGACAGTGGGCCTAACCACCCAACTGCGCAGCCCGGTCCAGCTGTACCCAGGTGAGGGCAGCGGTGCAGCCTGGAACCCCCACCTGCAGGTTGCCACTTGGGGGTGGGGGAGTTCCTCTTGTGGGAAGGGGGGCATGCTGGAGGATATCCCACCTGTGCACGGGTGGGGGCTGGGTGCACACCAGCTCGTCATGGGAGCACACCTTCCAGGTCCAATCCAACCTTTGCTCAACCCGGGTTTGAACCGAGAACCTTCGACTTGCCAGGCGAGTTCCCTTTGTGTTGAGCTACCGCCGCCCACCACCCCTGTCTTCGTTTGTTGTATTTCACACCCCCTTCAGCAGGACTCTGTACTTTGAAATTCTTGGGACAACTGGAGATGCTAAATGTCTTCTCCTTTTTCATCTACAAAATCAGGGCTTCCTGAGCTTGATTTAATCTGGGGTATGCGAGTCATCAGTTTTACTTCAGACTGGTCCAAAACACTGGGTGCACACCTGGACGAGAGGCTCACCACACACTTCAACCTGGGTTCGAACCCAGAACCCTCACCATGCCAGGCCAGCACTCTCCACTCATGTAGTTGTTATATTTCACGTCCCCTTCAGTACAACGCTGTAGCCTAAGAATCTCCTGTATTTGCCAACTCTTTTTTTTTATCTACTAAAGATACAATTTTGAGCTCAATTTTATCTGGTGTATCCGAGTCCTCAGTTTTACTTCATCTTAGTGGTCCATGGTTAGTAAAGGCATACCTTCATAAAAATACACCAAGATTCACTCTGAAATCATCTTCTTAAACAAGAAAACTTGATATTTGACACTACTTCCACTCTAATCCAGTTCTCTGCTGGGGGATCATTAAATCCAGATGGATTTAGGATGAACATCTGTGTGTGTGTGTGTAAGTGCGTGAGTGAGAAGCTGCTGATGCCACAGACACCGACGACGCTACTGGTAGAATCAGGGAATTGCCGTAAATGTACATATCAGCTGGAGAAGCCGTAATTCCCGTCTCCTCAACCATAGAAAGGGAACAGATAGATTCAAGGGTGCTGAGAGTTGTAGTGATGGATGGAAGGTGTGAAAGTGGAGCACAGCTGTTTTTTCTCAAACAAATGTCCATCTTGCTCTCTGATGAAACTCATTCTTGCAGTGTGGTTCCATGTTGTCCTGCATTGTGATGCAGGGAGGCGACAGATTCATACGGCCACCATCGGTCCCATTGATCCCAGCCTCAGCATTCCTCCTAATCTGGTGGGATTCATGGAGTGTTTCAAACTTGCAGGATGTTGCAGACATCTGCAGCGTGTCCATGAACGCACCAGGGTGCTTCATCCCCATCAGACGCCATCTTTTGGATCACAGCTGTAGCAGACTTTCTCTGTCTCACAGATGCGTTTTATGAGACGCGAGCCAGGCTGTAGCCCAGATGCTAAGGCTGCTCTAGCACTGAAACCATGGCACACAGCAGAAGTTAGTTTGCCTTTTTTTCCCCTCATCACTTCAGGTGTGACAAAAGAAAAAAAAAAAAAAACAGCTTGTATTTTGTTTTTGCTTGTGTCTTTAATACCCAGGAAATGGACGAAAACATACACTGGTCTTTAAATTACTCAAAATATTTGACTATATGTTTACAAACAAAATAATCTGTGTTTTTTTTTTTTTTTTTTTTTTTTTACACAAAAGGTGGCAAGTGTGGGGAATTGCATTTCGAAGCGTTGCTTCAGCCAATATCTTACGAAAATGCAACTTACAAAAATAGAACTCAAAGTCCCACGGGTAATACGTATACTGCATCTTTGTGTCTATTTTGCTTCCGGTTACTGACCCGGAAGCACACTACTTTAAAGAAAGAAAGAAAGATGGATAGATACATAGATAGATGCACATATAAAAATAAAAATGATTAGTAATTCCTTAATATGATGCAATGGCGCCATGTGTAGTGAGTATACCTCTAAGCTTTCATACTAGTGCTATTGTGATCAGCAAAGATCCTGTAACATCACATCCTGGCAGCACACTTGTTGCTTCAACGTATAACATAAATTTGGTTACCTTTAAGTTGTTTTTACAATGAACATTAACCTTTAAAACATGCTTTTTCAAGAAAACAGATTAACTAATGAGGTATTCCCACAATCATTAAAGGCTGGAAGGGTGACAGAGCATTTGGTTCGGATGTGTAAATCACATCTTTGTCTAATCTGCTTATTAACTCAGCTAAACAGGAAAGAGATGTGTTTTACAGAAACCTACTAAAATCTTAAATAGTGAATTCTCTTTGTCCTATAGCAGGGATGTCATAACACAGGCCTCGTGGACCGTAATCCAACCGGGGTTTCTTTTTTTTACCTAAAAAGGTAGAAAATTCCCACTTTGATTGGAGAAAGCCTTTACTGCCTGGGGAACAGAAAACCCGGCTGGATTGCGGCCTCACAGCGCCACCTAGTGTGGAAATGAGGCAGTTACTGTAAAAAAAAATAAAAAATTTTTAAACTCTTATAAACTTAAAATGTGACCCCTAACAATCCAGCATTCATGTTTGAATATCCTAACACCAAAGAGCACAACCAGGTACAGACACTGATATACTGACGATGCAGATGTGCATACGAATGGACGTATTTACGTAATGAAAATGTCATCTTAAAAAATTGTTTAATAACTACATGGTAGTGCCGGTACAAGTCTGATAGTGAATATATTACTTACCTAATAAATGCTTGCCTGATCATGCATGTTGAAGCTAATCGGGGAAAAGCTAACTGTAGAATATTTTTATTAAAGTAGAATATTTGCATTTTTCCCCGCAACATTTACAAACCAAGTCATGCACATCAACATGCAGAAAAAGATTTCAGCACTAACAACAGAAAGTGTCCAGCTGGAAATCAATTAATCGCTCTTTTTTTTTTTCTAACATTTGTTGGGGTTGGACAAATATTTACCTCTGAAAAGTGCATTTTTGTGCAACCAAAAACACCAAATGCATCCCCTCCTTAGAGCATACTGTTTTTAAAAATGTATCTGAATTCTTAGCAGAAATACAGACGTGTTTACTTCCTCGCGGCACCAATAATTTGCAAAAGGAAAATGAAGATCTGGGCGATGTCGACGTAGAGGGAAAGCGCAGCAAAGATATACTCATCTTCGGAGATGGAGTACTTCCTGTTCCCTATCAGAAGCTGTGTGTGGTAGGCCAAGAACTGCACAGCGGGAACATCTGAATTAATAACGTCCATTATAGAAGTTCCTGCGTCTGCAGGGGTCAAATACTCACCAAGGTGAAGATGATGGTTCCCAAAGCTGCATAAAGCATATGAAGCCACAGAACCTGCAGCAAAACATAACAGTGAGGACGTCATGATAGGAAAGAAACTGCTGCTTCAACAGGAGCTGTAACTTACGTATTTAAAGGACAAGACTATGGCGGAAATGATGCCGGTCACAAAAACTACGATCCCCAGCACGCAGAAAAGACCCTGGCACTTGGTGAAGTCCACCTTCGAAGAGAAGAACTTGGTTTAACAGGCAGGACAGCGCGAACACACAGCAGCCGCTCGAAACACAGCCCACCTTTGTCTGGAAGCAGAAAACTGTGACGCAGATGCAGACCACCGCTGTGATGCCCATCGCCAGAAACACCACTTTTGTTTCGTAGTAACTAAAAAAAACCCTAAAAGTTAAGTTCTGAGAGACACAGAGCATCTTTTCATATGCGGACTAGGTAAGAGTTTATTTACCTGGCAATGGTGCCTGTCATGTAGGACAAAGCCAGGGTCTGAAAATCAATTCACAAATTCAGAATGATCAGAATTCACTCTTTATCCTGGCCCCGAATCTCTCTCAAAAAGGTGCCAATGGATGATGTACAAAAATAACAATCCAGGAGATTATCAAACAGGTAGGGCCACTTAGTCTTTGTGCACAGGTAAACACAAAAAACAGCAGATAAAGTCGTCAAGCTTACAAACAACAGCAACAGAATGAGGTTCCATGGGTGTTTCCTCCTGGAGAAAAAAAAAAAAAGAGATAAAAAGTTTAAGATTTTAGAATTGGTAACAGTTTTTAAAACAGCAGCGATTCTCACCGGGGGCCCGTGCAGCACACCAGCACAATGTGGGTGATGAAATACACGGCACTAAAATGATACGCCAGATAAACTTTAGTGCATAAACTGGAAATGTAGAGAAAATCAGAGCAAGAGAATACGCACTATGACACCCAGTAGAGGGCTGGGTTGGTCCTCACAAAGTCTCCAACAGGTGTTCTGTGGCACAGACACTGGATCAGCGGTGTAACACACACACACACACAGGGAGGAGGAGTCAAGCAAAACACACACTACATACTCACACAAATGTGAACACAGAGATAATCGCTGTGGTCACGATCAGCTGAGAGGCCAAAACCAAATACACCTGAAAGAAAATGGTGAACGTTAAATCCGATGCCTGACTTATTAAAGAAGAAAATGAAAGAAAGCTGGAGGACTGAGACTGATCTAGAGCGCTTTCACCTTTCTGATGAAGGCGTGCCGAACGCTCGTGCTGTCCCAACCGCTTCCTCTTGCTGCAAATCCGTCTCCTGTTTGAGATCAGAGAGGTAAAATCAGGAGCAGCGAGAATCAGAAAATCCACGCTGATCAAGAATTAGGACAAAACATGAGAAGATATTCACCAGAACTCAGGACATCTGATGGTATGGTGGGTGGAACGATAGGAGGCATTGGAGGTGGGTTGGGGTAGCCGGCTCCCGGAGGACCGCCGGGGTAAGGCTGTCCGGGGTAAGGCTGTCCTGGGTAAGGCTGTCCTGGGTAAGGCTGTCCTGGGTAAGGCTGTCCTGGGTATGGACCTCCAGGAAAGCCCCCCGGCTGCCCAGAGTACAGGGGGGTATTTGGATCAGTGTGGTAGGGTGCAGAGGGCTGGCCTGGATGCGGGCCACCATACCCAGGGAAGCCGTATGCTGGTGGCTGCGGGTAATTCCCACCATGGAGTGGGCCCCTGGATTCATCGTAGCCCGGAGGATAATCTGAGTGGGACATTTTACCTGTGGCAAGAAAATATAGTTTTAACATGTATGAATGGTTTAATACATAATGTCTGCAATACTAAAAACTACAAAAATATAAATTGGTTTCACCTTTGTGATGGAACAAACGTGATAATAAATCCATCCAATCTTTTAGGCCTGCAAAATGAGCTACTGTATGAACATATTTAAAACATTTGATTTATATTTAGAGTCATATCAGGTTAAACTGGACACGTGGTTCTGAGGTCCAACTCTAATAAACCACTAAGCTGACCGTTTTACTGCTGATACTGATTTTGTTTCAGTAGAAACTCCAAGAATGGACTTGCGTTATTTGCATTTTGGGTTTAAAAATACTTGCATGTGTTTCTAATAAGCTTCAGTTACTTGCAAAGCTCCCAGTGTTTCACAGGGACTTTCAGGGCGGAAACACACAGACAAGGAATTCAAAAAGCTGGCTCCATCTCGCGCTGCCATTACATCAGTCTGAGCACCAGGCAACAGGAAAGAAAACAAAATGCTGGAAAAAAAATGCTTCAGAGTAGCTGCAGCTGACGCGGCGACAGATCGAGCCCCCGGGCCGATCAATGCGCCCGCTGTGCTGGCTGCGACGCAGCCGTGGATGGAGCGAGCCTGTGTTTGAACAGGGGGGTGTAACCTTGGAAAGTAAATACTGAGGATGTGCCAAAAATATGTTCAAGGAGAGGGCTTGACTGTGATTAGTAGCATTCCTGGTCGCCCTTTACTCTTATCTGATAATTTTCTGGAACATGCCAATTTCATCTCAATTCAAATCTGATTCAAATCAGTGGGATTTATTATAATAGATCATCCTCTTACTGTAAATTACGTGGCATATTCAGGTGAAATCTCTCAATTTAGTCAGAAAGGCACAAAAATATACAATATTTTGCTTCCAAAATTGGTGCACTGTCAGAAAACAGAATTATACACCATTTGACAACAAGGCAAACGTCCAACAGGTTTCACAAGGAATGTGACGTGACAACTCGACTGTTGTGAGTTCCATTGACAGTTATGTGTGCGTCATAATGAGAAAAAAATAGTTCTGAAGGCTTCCGGTGTCCAAGAGCTGCCTGCCTAAACATTACTAATGTTGACGACACATCAGAAGTTGTGCAAAAAATGATAAAAGCTGAGGATTTACGGGCTCTGTCGCGTTGGCCTCATTATCATCCAGATCCAGCACGCTGCCCACGACCAGGTGGGGATCCCAGTAGATCTCCGAGTTCAGCCACCACTCGTGATGATTAACAGCTCCTCATATTTAAGCAACATTATATTTTAAGAGGACACCTAAAGTTTTGATGTTGTCACCATCAAAGGAGCTGGTCAGTGCTGTAAGACACCTTCCACATGACCTAAAACCTCCTGAAATATGTTAAAAATGGCAAAGGAACATGTTGTAACAAAATGTTTTCCATTTCCTCAACTTTTTCCCCATCTTCCAGACTATATGCCAGAAAAATGGGGAAAATCCAAGAGGATACCTGGATGTGGGACATCTAACCAATCTTTAAAAGGAATGGACATAATTATAAAATGTTATTAAATCAGCACTTAATTATACTTTTGGTATAATGCTTAGGCTGCTGTCCCCACGACCCGACCCCGGATAAGCCCAAGAAGATGGATGGATGGAGATGGTCTAATAAACTGAGTAAAAGCAAGTGTTTCTTTAGTTTTTAAGAGCAGAATGAATAATACAAATGTACTTTGATTGTAGGATTCATGTGCATTGATGTGCTAATGATGATGGACAGAACTTTACTCTTGCGTGTCTTCTAACAAGAAAGCGACTCAACAACCTTCATTTATTTAAAATCATAGTTTAAAGACGACAGGCTGCCGCCTGCGTGAAGACTTTGTAACTTCAGCCTCTGACACAAAACTGGGTTTTGTCGCAGCTTCGGACAGCAAAGCTTACACGTCCGGACACTTAAAAACATTATGTTCGAACGTCTGATACAGGAGTGACACGGTGAGATTCGGCCACTTTAGGCGGAGCCATAGTCGCCATAGTATGTTTTGATTAAACCCGTTTGCCGCATCTGTGGCTAATTCTTTTTTGCTAACTGCTTAAATTAGCTTTACTTACCAAACCTTAGACAGTCGGGGCGTCTTCTGAGCGATGGGAGGACGAAAATATATTTTTTTAATTCTTTTCCTCCGGAAACGCCCTTTCTGCTCTAAATACTTGCAAAACAAACTCCAGAAGTTTCCCGAATTCGTAAAAGCGAAATTCTCCGACGTCTGTTTCCGTCACAGGTGTGCAGCAGCAGTAACGAACATTTCCTGGAACAGTAAATTAGCAGGGTGGAGACACGCGCACACGCGCGCGCTCCCCAACGTGACGTATGTGGGCGTGGCCGGACTTATTTTCAGTTTGAGTACAGTAATGTTGTGTTCATGTGACCAGGAATTAAGAGTGACTAAAATTATTCTTGAAAAACCATTTATAAACAAATTTTGAAAATAATGATTAGGAAATCAACGCCAGGAGTGAAAAAACTTAAATAATTAAAGGTGCAACTAGAGTATCGATAAAATACTCAATATCGCCATATTTGTCTCAGAACAGCAGTACCACTCACCTAGTTTCTTTCATGTATTTATGGATAGATATAATGATAAAAGTGCAAGGCGTCAGGCAGCACTACTCCTTTATTGTGGAACTAATATCCATAAATACAAAGCCACACAATAAAATAAAATACTCCCTGCTTAAAGTGACAGCCGTGACAATTATTGTTATTTTTTCATCCAGAAAAATATAAATCGAGTACCCATAATACAGTTTGTAGTTCTGTTTTGCTTTTCATCATTGTAAAGTTGGCTTCTATTCACTCAAATTCATCCAACCAGAGAGAAAACCAGATAAAGACACAGGCGACTCCTGCATGCATTCAGATAAGAAACTAGTTTGGTTAAATTGGCACTCGCAAAGTGGATCTTGGTCAGCTCACACGTACTTGAGGACCAGCTTCTTGGTGAGGGTGTACTTGGGCTCAGGCATTTGTTTTCGGCTGAGGAATACTCCTTTGCTCACCTCCCTGTTGACACGCGTCAGGATGCTGAGGATGTCGTCCTGCTCTGGGCTACAAAGAAAAAGACATTGGATATTTAAAAAAAATATCAGTTTAGAGAAGCAAAGAGAGGGAGGGATCTAACTCTACTTTACCTTTCTGCTGACTTAATTAGCTGACGGCACAGCTCCTGGATGTAGATGGAGCCTGTTGTAGTATTTCGAAATGACTTATAGTCCTGCACAGTGGCCATCCCCAGCAGGAAGTCAGCACTATCAGGTACTGTCTCACCCCTGACAGCACCTGCATCCTCCTCCAGCCTAATCTGCGCCTTGTCCACTGCCTGCACTTGCCTTGGAGGACACGGCACAGACCCTATCTGGAGGTCGTTTCCCTGGCACGCTTGGATGAAGAAGAGTTTGGGCTTCCCCGCCAAGGTGGGGGCCATCCTGCTTATGAAGGGCTGCGTGACATCTCGTAAGTTGACCTCCACCCCGTCGGTCCCGTAAAAACACCCCTTTTGTCCGTGGGAAAGTACACATACCACCTGGGATCAGACAGAGATATTTTAAAAAGATGTTTTAATAAATACGTAAAATAACAACATACTGAAATTTAATCTCTCATGTCTGGTTAAGACATGTCAGATTAAACTCTTCTGTCACAAGTTACATTAAAGCTAAATTGTAAAGAGATGCTGTTAGGTCTCTCACCAAAGCATCTTCATTCACAAAGTTCCTTTTGGCCAGACACTGCAGCTCAGAATGAATGGCTTCTGCGGTCAAGTCGTTGTGAACCACCACCGTAAACCCCAACTTGGTGAACACCACCCGTAGAGTCTCTACTTCACAAAAAAGTTATAACCCGAAAGGCACGAGCACTCTGATTAACATTAGTATTTACGCCTACTTTCATCCTCCATCGTCCCTGCTCTCCTCTTAAGGTCTGTACCCGGGAAGGTTTCATTGTTGAAGACCACACACAAACCACGAGGATTATGGATCAAGGCATAATACTCTGTCTAAAATACAACAAAAGATAAATACTAATAAAGGTCCCGTGAATGAATGGATGTCAGATGCGAGCGTCTGTGAGTTGTTTACATCATCAGCCAGCGGTGAGGGCTTAATGACAGCTTCAGCATCGGAGAAAAGATTCTGTTCCGTGTTGTGTTCTGTGGGACAAAAAAAAAAATTATGGTCATTCACATCACGTGTGTGAGATCAGAACCAACAACACAAGTGTAGTTGTCTTATTAGCTAAAAGAAGGTGCATGAACCTACCCCTGGACTGGGTCTCAGGTACAGGCAGATGATCTTGAGCTGGCTGCTATAAAAAATACACAAGCTGTCACCATTCTGCCGGACAAACGACGTTATGTTCGACAGACACATGTAAACATACTTACCTGGAAATTTATGTCCACAGGAGAGGGTAACGCTGTTCCAGAAAGTTGGTTACCTACAAAAAATAATACATTCAATTAACCGTTTCCATTCAAACACAGTTATGAATGTACGATATTGTTACAATTAATACATATTTTTAAATACCTCTGAACTGTTGCATGAACTGCTGCACATTCGATGCCAGGAGCGGATTCACATTTTGTAGCACTGCATGCAGCTCATCGAGGTTTGTATTTGAGAGTAAATGCTTCTTTTCCATTTCAACAAACACATCCAGCACCGTCTACAATAATCAGCAAGGAAAGATTTGTTTTGTATAATAATAAAGGAGCTATCGTTTAAAAGGATCAAGATGAAAGGAAAAAACAATCCAGCAGTACTTTTCCATGTTTGATACCAAAATTAATTTGTCACTCCTGTGTGGTGTGAAGGACGGCTTTGTTCTCACATTGCACATCTCAGTCGGTCTCCTTCCCAGCTTGTCACTCAGAAGAAACTTTATCTTCTCAAGATCCGCCTGACGCAATTCCTCATATAGTTTGTACAGCATCACCCTGAAGAAAACAAGCAAAATTGTGTTGTGAACAGGAGAACAAAAGTCTCTTCTGTAATCCAGCTTCATAAACATATCGCTCTGCTTTTACCTGTACTCAGACAACAGGGGCCTTGCATCCATTTCCTCTAGCTGCCTGCTATCTGCTTCCAGAAGGCTGACGAGATCTGCTCGACGGATAGTTTGGAGCAGCTGGGAGAGGAAAGAACTATTCTCCAGAAGACAGTTTTCTTCTAATCTCAAAAACAGTTCTCTTGCATCACTAATCTGTAAGAAGAAGGATAAAAACAACTTTGAAATGAACCAAAACACCATGCAGCAGCTGATACTCCAATAAAAAGTTCAACAATCATGTGTTTTATTCCTTATTTAAACATTTTTATTATATAAAACTGGTACAGTTTTCTCAATCCTTTTTCCTCTCAATACTTGTTTCTTGGGCATGTTTGACACAGTTACAATGTATGCAATGCTCACCCCTTCCAGCCTTTTTCTGCTGACAGCTTCTCGACACAAGAAGCAAAGAGCGGCCACCTCCGAAGAATCAAGTTCATCATCTATGCGGGAGAGCAGCAGCAGATCCATCACAGATCCACCACAATCAGCACAGGCGTGAACCCTCAACAAACCAGTTTTAGAAATATGGGGTTATTTTACAGACAGAAAATAAATAAATAAAAACAAGATGTGGGAGAAAAGTATATCTGTTATTGCTCTTGATATTAGAAAATTGAAAACACTGGCAAAAAGTCTAAAACAAAGTATATATTCGTTTGATAACTGCATTTAATAACACACAAGGCACCACATACAAGTGTAAGATGAGGATGGAATGTAGATGTGTGATTTTGTTATTGTTCATTCGGAGATGAGTTACTTTTTTTTAACCGATTGCTAGATTTTACGTACGGTGTCACCGACAAACGTTTATTGCAAAACGTAAAAATGACTTTAGATCTGTTTCAAATGAGTTAAATTTGATCAATGGTCCTGTAGACAAAGCGAATACAAATGTATTATTTATAACACGTTACGGCGAATGTATTAATACCTACAACTCATAACAGCGGCATACTAGTAATCCTTTTTTTTCTCTTACCGTCGTCAAAGCCCTTCCAAAGTAGGCGAATGTTTTGTCTGCTTTCCTCACAAAAAATTCACAATTTAGTTCTGTTATCGTGTTTTTCCTTTCTTTTCGTTACTCGGCCAAAACTTGACGACCAACTATTTCCTCGGCTTTCACTTTCAACAGAAACCGGCAATGTTCGAAACCGGATACAGGAAACGGCTCCGATTTTGACAAAATGCATGCTGGGAAGAATTTGAACTAAACATTTTATTTAATCATCAAAACTATTTCAAAGACTAATTCCGAAGACAGAATCACATCGTATTATTATAATTACTATTATTTTATTATAATCATTATTAGAATTAAAGATCTTTTACAGCGGCTCGGCAACGAACACGGAAATTGTTGAATGAACCCGGGAAAACTCGAGCGGCAATTTTAACGTGCTGTTCAGGCTACGGAGCGTGCGCAGTATGGTTTTTCTCAGACCCGGAAGTCAAGCATTTTTGTTCATGTGTAACTGAGCAAGTCTTCGACTAGCTCATAAGCGCATTACTGCCGTCTACCGTATAATATCTAAACTACCCCTTTCTTTATATCAATATTCTTTAACACTTTGCAATAGTGCATACGATGTCAATTCCTTTTTCAATTTTACATTTATATATGTAATTTTTAATCTAAACTTTTATTTTGAACATAGACTCACATCCTCACAGTCTGACAGTTGGAAATTTAAAGTTTGACATAAAAAATGCTATTTTCTGACGACAGAAGCTTGTTTACCTAGATCACATTGATAAAAAAACAAACATTTAAACTACAGTTCAACTGTCAATTAGTAAAACAGAACATGCCAAGCAAAATTCTGAAATATATTTTCTACTCAGACGAATATTAGCAGAATTAAACAGTAAGTTCTCTGAGCCTTTAGAGTAAAGGGGCTTTTAGACTTGGTTCAGGAGAATAGTCTGGGGCAAAAGGAAGGAAGTACTCTCTAGCAAACTGGAAGACATCATCAGGTTTCCTCAGCAGCAAGAACTGCAGAAAGTCAGATATGAGGGCACGGATCTCTGGATGTTGCCTCAGGTACAAGGTATGATCTGCCTTCAGCTCCTCCTTTTCAAAGAAAAACAGATATAAATGCAAAGTTTATTCAGAGAATTCATGGCTAAAAAGAAAAAAAATATATGTATATTTATATACATCTATATATATATATATATATATATATATACTACTAGACTACTAGTTACCTTCCTGTCCACGAAATATGAGGACATCTGCATGTCTTCTTCCCAATCCAGGGTGTTGGGAAAGGATCTGAATGATTTAAGGGTCGCATCTTGATCAGGGAGTGGAACGTGCTGATTCATCTGATTAACAGAACGAGGCGTCGTCAGAACACATTAACAAACAAAAATCCAATAGGATTTTATTCACAACTCTGAGGTTGGGTAATAGTCCTGAAGTTAAGGTTGGGGTTAATTATGATCAAAGCCTCTTGGCCTTGATCCTTAGAAGATCTTTTGATCATCATAGCTGGAGCACATAGTACTTTCATGTGGCACAATGTCATAATTATTTATTGCATTGTACAGTAATACCACTCATTTGCACTGATATTTACACTATTATACTGTAAATATTTTGTAAATATGTTAATACTGACGAGGCTGCTGGGACAAGTCAATTTCCCATGTCTGGGATCAATAAAGTATTTCTATTCTATTCTATTCATAGTTGTTCTAGGTTCTTACTTCTGTCCAGGCGAATGTGGGGGAGGAACAAATCAGCATGTCCTTCATACATAGGGTGCTCTTCTCTAAGACCAAAAATATAGCATAAAATCACAATAACCTACTGTTCAAAGAAACAGGAGCTATATGTGAAATAAAAATGACCTTTTTCTTCCTGAAATGGCAGATGGGAGAGTCTCATGGAGACAGGTGAGCCTACCTGCACTCTACTGGCCAAGTGCCTGCAGAAATCACATGTGTGCACTCAACATTTGTTGCTGTGATGTGAAACACATGTAAGAAAAGGTGCAGTTATTACCCATCAGCTAGGAAGTAGCTCTGCCATTTAGTGGGGCTGTGCGCAGTTTCAACAGTCCTCTCCACCCCAAACACCTCCACCATGTCGCCCCCAACTTTCAGCTGTTTCAGACCCAACTTGCTCTGAGAAGAATTACAATCCAAGAAAGTTCTAAACATTTAAACAGCACAAAGAATGAGTGTGACCTTACGCTAGTATCAAAACGCACAACTGTGGAGTGGATGACCCGTAACCCCTGGTCAAGAGCGAGGAAGGTCATCTGCTGTGGCACTGTTTTCCGAAGAGCGATCAAGCGCAGCAGCAGCAGGCTGGAGCCTTCGGTTACCAACCCCCGTAGAGCGGACAGAGGATAAGAAACCTGCTCCGTTGTCAAATCCTGTGCACATACAAATGATGAATTCATGGCAGCATCTTTGAATACGTGTAACAATTTTATGGATGTAGTGTATCGTCAGATAATTATATTGTTGATGATTGTGTCACCTCTCCTACAGTTGTAACTTTATTGATCCACAACTGGCCATCATGCTGCACCATGTGCCACTTTTTCTCCAAACTGTTGCCCTTAAGCTGAAAAGGAATTAATGTTTCTTTAAAAGACAGGAATTATACCAATACAGAAAGACAGCACCCACAAGCAGTCTAGGAAGTTTGAAATGGCTCACCTTGACATACTCATGGTAATGTTCCTCCAACACCTCCAGGTCTGCAGTCAGGTAGGCTTGAGTGCACAGACATGAGGGTATTTACACACTTGGATGTGAACAAAAGTAGCTCAACTGGTATTTTCTGGCTTTCGCTTACCTGTCACTGTTGTCCCACAGGGACAGTGGTCGATGGTACCTTGGCTCTGAGCATGCAGCAGCATGCATGGCTCCTGGTCTTTACGTGAAAACTCTACTGTGACTGTGAAATTCCCCAGGACCTGGCCGCCTTCAGATAAGGTCACCAGAGAGTCTGCAAACACACACCCCTGCAGCTCTGCAGGCTCTGAGAGAGGAAGGTTATAAGATACAGTTTGCTTTAACAAACTAACGTTAATGTTCAGCTTCATCTGCAAGTTGTTTACTGAGTCTCCATGACATATGTTTGTGGCAACTAATGTGTCAAATCCAGGTGCTGCTCACTCTCGGTTGGCTGCAGCTACAGAGGATAAAATATTCTGAGAGGAACTCACTCACCAATACTGGATATGAATAAAACAGCCTCATCGGAGGCTTTCATCTCCCCTCTGATGACAGCCTCCTCTGCATCGTCTCTCAGCGGGTTTTCCATGATCAAAATCGCTTTTATTTACTTGCAGGCGCGCACGTCAGTGTCCGCTCACAGTGGAGAAACCTCACTAAATAAACTTTTGTTGCCAGGAATTCGGTGGATTTGTCATTTTTCGGACACGCAATATCAAGACTGCTGCAACCCCTTTTCTGATACGGAACACAACGAGACGAGTTGTCATGGAAACGATGCCGTAGTGCGGTACAGACCGTGTTGCGTGCGCAACCTTTTTTTAGCGGCTGAAAGTCTGTTGTTCCAAATTATTCAGTAAGGTGGAGAAAATATTTTTTCTAAATATATTCTAAAATTATAGACTATATTACTGCACAAATGTTTTCATAAACTGCTGACAATATTTTTTAAAAAGTCACACAATGACTTAAGCTGTTTTAAACTTATTTTTAAAAAATGCAGTGCGATGTTAAGTGCTGTGCAATTATTTCTGTGTAGATTCTCACTCATCCAGGTCATGGTTATCCAAAGAAACCTTTCAGTCCAGTTGACACAGAGAGATCTACTTTGAATAACTGTGCAATTATTATTATTATTATTCCTATCAAAGCAGTATCATTTCATCAACTACAACTGATTAACTGAAAAAGGGTTTATTCGTTAAGATTGTCACACACTAAAAACTGCTGGGTTAATTAATCAACCCAACCGCTGAAAATCAACTTGTACATAACACCGAGTTTCAGCGTTGCACTTTCAGCGATGAACCATCAAAACGCTCACTCGCTTTACCGTACGAAATGATGTAGATGGGAACTCAAAATTAAAGTGTAGATAGAGTTACCGTGCTCTTTCGAAGTGCAGATGGCGTGGCCGCAGTGATAAACTGTATTAATCTTTATACATTTCCACATAAGGGCGTCTCCGTTTGTTCCACTTCTTTGCTTCATATCCAAGAAATTCTCATTGTTTATGATCACACAGAGGCCTGTTGGTTGGCTGTTCAACTCATAGTGCTCATCCTACAAGGAATGAAAACATTAGATCATATACGTACATATACACATCCCTGGTGGTCTAGTGGTTAGGATTCGGCGCTCTCACCGCCGCGGCCCGGGTTCGATTCCCGGTCAGGGAACTCTGTTTTTACGTTGATAGATCTTCCGTCACGGAATACGTCGTTAACCCATAGTCTGCACACAATAACTAATAGCTGTTTTATTGCGTCTTACCGCATTCATTACTTTTGAACTAAAGCTGAAAAATTCTAAACGAGAAGGTCATTCACGAAATTTATGCAGTTTATATTAATTAACTGCACATTTTAACCAAGGCAATGCAATGTGATACAGCTCTAATAACCCAATTAAAAATGGAATTGTTACACAAGGTTAACTAGTTTAGGAGAATATCTTGGAAACATGTCCCTGGTGGTCTAGTGGTTAGGATTCGGCGCTCTCACCGCCGCGGCCCGGGTTCGATTCCCGGTCAGGGAACTACAGTTTTGCTATATTTAACGTTATTGTGTCAGTTAAGGGTTAGAGGTTCAGACTTTTTAAACAACATAAAGATGTCGTGTCGAAGATTAAATTCAAGGACAAATGACCTATTTTGTATTATTAGCCAGTGTGTTACAAATTGCCTTCAGGTAATGCAAGCATTTAAACATTTTAACAAGTATGATAAAAAATAATAATGAAAGCAAATAATGAAAACCGGTGGGGGAAGGAATAGTTTCCTTAAGATCTTTGCAGGACGTGACGTCATACTTCTCCTTTCTGATGAGTAGGGCACGTAGAGAAAAGTCAGTTTAAGCTAAAGGATCAAGTAAAGGGTAAGGGTTTTTTATTTAATAAAATAATACCACTTTAAATTAAGCCAGATTTTGTGTAATTTAGATTGATTCTTTATTTCTTTGACAGAAAAGCATAGAGAAGGGGAATGATGAACTTGTTATGGTCTTGACGGATTGTTTGTGTGAAATACATAACCTTTGTTAAGATATGGAAATGAGTGTGTCCTTATGAAAAATATATCTATAGGGTTAATAATTTCACATTTACATTCTATGAGAGTTTATATATTTTAAAAACAAAAAGGGAAGTAAAACATTGCTTAAAATGCTGTTGTGTTACTGCTAATAGCTTTCATGTGTACTAGACAATCTCCTCTCTCTCTTTCTCTCTCTCCCTCTGTGTGTGTGTGTGTGTGTGTGTGTGTGTGTGTGTGTGTAGGTTGGCCATGCTATTTCCAGTTCATTTAACGCTTTGGTGCAATTTCCTTTTTTTGTGGGTCTCAAAAATTGGTTAGTATCTCTCTCTCTCACACACACACATGCACACAAACAAAACGCTTTCACACTTTCACACACAACTTTGGATTTTCTGCACCTTTTTCCTTTCTACAGAGGCAAACGTCAGCAACTCAGCTGTCTGCCAGGATATTGACTTTATTGGAAGTGTAAGATTCAAAACATCTTTTTCTGGATTTCCAGACAGATACAACTTCATCTTCATCATGTCTTATTTCTACTCCTGTGTGTATTTGTTGTAAAGTTTTTTCACCCGGAGCAGGATGACATCGAACTAGAGGATATCGAAGAAGAGTCTCGCTGCCTCTTATACCCCACAAATGTTCTCAACTGTTCCTGGTCGTTGGACCACTTACAGGCCACCCAGATCGTTCCCCACATCAGGTACTTTCTGATGACTCTGCATTTAAAGGCGACATCTTTGGTGAGGATTTCTCAGCGTGGCTACACATTTATTTTTTTGTCTCTGCTTAACCAGCATTTGTGACAGTCAGACGCTGCTTCAGTCTTGGAATTGTTTCACAGAAGAGAGAGTTGGGTCGGAGTCTTTCATTCTGCAGAACGTTGACGTTTTATACGTAGTCCTTGAGTTTAACATAACTCTGCAGGGCAACTGGACGGTCTACACCAAAACATTTGACAAGCACAATCTAGGTAAATGCGTCGTTTGCATGTCTGATTAATAAATATCTCTGGATCGTGATCAGTTATTTAGCTGTTGTACGTGCCACAGAGGTCCCCGCTCCTCCCGGGAACATCTCCACATCGCTCAGGGATGAAAACCTGCTGGTGAATTGGTCTCTGCCAAAGAGTCCGGTATCCTTTAAGTCCTCATGCTTTAAGTACCAGCTGGACATCGGTGACGGGGTACAAAATTTGATGCTGGTGACTGATGTTCACCAAACAAGTGTTTCTTCTGCATTTGAATGGAGTCTTTTGAAAACAGGAAGCGGTCAGAAGTATACTGGGGGAGCTGTCTTACACGGTGCTGAACGTGGACCCCAGCCAGACCTACAGGGTGAGGATGAGGGCGAGTTTGAGCGACATTTGTCACCCCCTCCCTCACTGGAGTGAGTGGAGTCACGTTGCTGGTCAGTGCCAGTTGGTCTTAGTCCATGTTTGAAATGTACAGAAAGCAGAGTTTGTAGCGCCTGCTTGTGTATTTGCAGTTGTGGAACCATCGGATTACCACCTCAGTTTGCTGGTGATCGTCCTAATTTTGCTTGGAATACCCATGATCCTCCTGGCTCTGCTGCTTCTGGTGAGATACCAGAGGTACGGTCTAAGTGCTACTGACTCATGCTACAAGGAATTTGTTATTCGAGTATTTCCATTTCCAGCTAATTTACAACTGCCTCCTCTTTACAGTTTTCCATACTTAATTCTGTAATAATATATATTTATATGTGTTGTGTCTGCTTGTTTTTGAGTTTCTGCTTTCAGCTTCTATAGCTGACACCCCACCAGCTGAAGAATTCTATTTTGATTTATATTATTTATTTCTTTATGTTGCGCGTGTGAAAACTTTCAACCTTTCTGTTCTATCGCAAACGAAAGTGTGTTTTTTAGGAGTGTGAGAGTGTTTTTAGTGAAGAAACGTCTTTAATGTGCATTCGGACAGAAACTGCATGTGTGACTTCTACAATAGGCAAACGGGAAAAGATGGGTGTTCTTTTTGCTTTAATGGTTTCAGTTTAATGGTTCCAGATTTTGTTTTCAGGGTGTGCAAAACATTTTTTCCTCCGATTCCGCGCCCTCCGCCCAAGTACATGTACTTCTTGGAAAAAAACGACGGGTTAAACGTAAGTCAGAGAAAGAACTCACGCCAATGCACTTTCCGCCCACCATATGGCGCTGTTGAGGCTTTCGTGTATGTTTGTCTCTCCAGGTCTATCATCCTCGCACACCAGTTGAGGAGGAGGTGGTCACTGTGGTTTTATACGAGTGAAACCCAGTGAGGTGCTGTCTGCTGAGACCTGAGCAGCCGTTATCCAGGCAAAGGCGTGTGGAAATGTTTGATTTCCTGTGTTTCTTTGATGCCAGCTTTCATGCCAGGAATGTGTGACATTATCAGCAGTTATGATGTATTTAATGTGTGTAAATTAGGCAGAAGTCAGATGAAAGTCAACTCATATCCAAAGGTGATCGAACCTTTTCTGATGCTTTCTTAATGTATGGAATAATGTATGTACCCACATCCAGTTAGCCCAGGCTGAGCCAAACATTTCTAATGTTTTATATGTATTTTGCTGTATTAGCTTTTAGACTTTATATAGTTTTGGGGTCTTTTTTTTTGCATTGTACAGCATTTTGCTTAACTACGGTTGTTTTTAAACGTGCTATATAAATAAAAATTAACTTGTTTAACCACGTGTGTGCATTTTTTTTTTTAGCTCATTTTAGCATTTATTTTCATTTCAAACTTGTTTTTATTTGTTTTACAGAATCATCAGTTCAAGGTCAATGACATCTGGTAAAATTCATATTCATGAAAACAAATACCAAACGGGACGGGAGCACATCCGGACTACTATTAAAGACGATAAATGAAGGTTTTAACTTGTTTTCAAGTCAGACTAGGCGAGAAGACAGATTGCATTAAGCTGTTCCAAAATACAAACCTTCAAATACATATTCTGATTAAAAAAAAAAAAAACTAAGTTCACAACAGGTTGTCAAAACCTGCATCACTTCCTGTGAGGTTGTCACTTTACTAGGGCAGTCTTACCGACCCCTGGCTAATTTCTCACACTTTGAATTTATAAAAACACAAAATACAGTTTCGCAGTAAGCATACAGTCGTTATTGTGATTAAATCAGGCTCAAGGTTCAGCGTAGACAAGAAAATGTGGTTTCTGTTTTCAAGAACTGAAAATTGTAACATTACAGTAAAAACATTTCCATCGCCTCAGATGGTGCAGTGACTAATACTGGAAATAGTGACGTGTGAACAACAAGAACAAATCTTTAAAAGTTCCGAAAGGTTCACCTGACTGTTGTTGGCTGTCGGGCCTCAGCGGGTGGAGCTGCTGCACGTGTCCATGTAGGGCAAATCTATGGGAAACAGCAGCCGAGCTGTGTTAAAAAGTAACCTTCGTCACACAAACGTGACTTTTTAACCATCTCTAAGCATCCCAACACAAGCCGAGCTCATTTAATATGTCAGAACATGTTCCTTACCAAAATGATCATTACTTGTGGGTTATTTTACCCATTTAATTCAAGGTGACAAGTTTTATTGTCATGTGCACAGTAAAAGTAGGCTTCTCTGTACAATTAAATTCCTACTTTGCCGTTCACACCAAATGCCAAGAGAAAAAGAAAAATAGAATTATTTAAACAAGTAAATACAAATTAAAGAAACAGCATGCAGGCAAGAATGAACAAACAAACAAATATGCATTGTATGTGTATTTAATATAGGTTTCATTAATTCAATATTATCCATATTTTCATATACACAGTTATTTGTAATATTTGTGTACTGTACTATTACAGTATTCCAATTCATTAATTACTAAGAATTATTTCTGTGTTTTTAGTTGCAGCTATCACATGAAGCCCTGTATAAATTATTTTTTGCCCACATTTATTTCAAATTTCTATACTGTCACATTTGACAGTTTTATCTACGAAACAACAGTGACAGTTTGACTTCAGTGTGCAGATGTGTGTGTGTGTGTGTGTGTGTGTGTGTATCGTACCTTCTCCAAAGCCTGTGAATGCTATCTGTGTTTTGTCCAGCGGGTCTGTGAGGGGCGGTACGCAGACCTCAGAGGTCCGGCCTCTTCTGTAGTGCTCTATCAGGGCTTCCAGAGTTCTGAAGTTCGGCTGTCTGCCTCCTGTCTCCTGCTAATGGCACACATTAAAAAAGATTAGAGGCCACCTGGAGTGAGTGTGTGTGTGTGTGTGTGTGACATATTTCCACCTGGAGAAACCAGCCATCAGTGGAGGAAACAAGCCTGAAGGTGTGCACAAAAGGAGCTCTCCTGCAAAACAAATTTGAATGATTTGGTCATTTTCACAGGCAGATGTTAGACAAAATGACCAAATTCCATTGATGGGATGTTTAAGACCGTCCATAAAGTTGGGTTACCACGGATACATCCCTTAATCTTACCTGACACACAGGCAGTAGGCTCCCGCCACCGTCTCACTGTCCCTCAGCAGAAAGCTGCCATCACGGCCAAACCTGGCCAGCAGCATCTCTGTCACCTCACTCCCAATCCTCCCATAATAAATGGACTGGACCAGCACCCCCTCGGCCTGCATGCTGCCTCTCTGACAAGCGCACATCTGCGGGCCTACCGCAGGCTGCACACACACCGAGTGCTTGCGAAGCAGGAAAACCTTTTTTTTCTGTTTTTCACACTTCCCTCCCATGACTGTAGTCTGCACAAGACAGCACGTATTTGATTCAAGACTGAAACCTTGGGCTCATTGGCACATCCGTTTAAGACATAAAAGAAGCAAAAACACTTTCTGTCAGACTAAAAAATCTGAAATGGTTTAACTCCTATTAAATGGGTCAGTTTCTTCATTAGTAAACAGTTACGGTGGATTTAAAATGGTTTATCTGCAACAGAGTTTATTATGCTGAATTAACAATTACAGAAATTAAAGAAAACAAAGCAGGAAGTTACAGTCGAGGAAAAAACGAGCTAACGTGCTGTTGTTCATTCAAAGGTTTTAACAGACTGGAAAACCTTTTTGTGTGTGAATCAGAGTCAGAGTCATGGAAAAATAGAATAGAATAGAAAATACTTTATTTCTTGTTATACAAGATTGTATATTCAAATTCTAGGGACAGATGGAGGGTCAACTTGGGCTGCTGCCACCGCCAATCAACCTGTACCCTTCTGCCGTCATCATTACGTTAAAAATAAATAAAAACACACCTAAAAATATGTCACAAACCTGGTATCAGACAAGACAGACTGATGTGACACACTAAATAGTTTTGAGCTTCTTTCTGGCTCTTCCTTCGGATTCTTCCGTTTGCATCGAGCTGATGACCCGGAGTTCCGCAGAAAACATGTCAGACAGGTCTGTGTGAGCACTCAGGAAGCTGGCCAGCCTCTCCAAACACTCGCCGTCCTACGAATGTCACACACAGCTGGGGAACGTCTTGTGACAGATTTGTTCTAGTGAATGTATCGGATTTTTTTCTGTACCTGCTTCTCTAAATCGTCCTTATCTTCATCAGCGGCAGCGCGCAGCAGTTCCTGCAACCTTTCCTGCAGGAACTCTTTCTCCCATTGGCCGATCAGCTCAATGCCAACCTCCAGTTCGCTGGCAGAGTCGCTCTGTAACCCATCGGTCACACACAGGGAAACTTTTGCATTCAGCACCTGAAATGAAATAAACATCTAAACACCCGCTCCATAATTCTGACTGATCAGCAGCAGCAGCAGCAGCAGAACCTGCAGCTCACCTTCTCCATCTCCTGACCAGCTGTTTTCATCTCCGGTGCATGGCTGAACTGCTGCACGAGGCTCTTCAGGCTGCTTCCGTACTGCCTCATCCATTCATCCTCCACACACAACTCAGCGGAATGCATCAGCTCATTCCTGCAGCGGATCACCTGCACGCCAGTGCGTGAAGATCCAGGGGAGATGACAAAACACCCCAGATGATGAAGTCACTGGCCAAAAGCCAATTTGAAATGTAACACCTTGGTTTTACAAGTATGACAGAAATAACACCTTGGTAGGCTGATAACGCCTTCATCGACACCACCTGTGAAGAAACGTGACGAAGCAGCCTTTTTGTTAGCGTGTGAAATTGGTTTCATTTTGCAGGTGGTGAAACACAGAGTGCGTCCACTGCAGTGACTTTCAAACTGACCTAGTGGATAACCAAAAGCCCACATCTGATTACCTGTCTCACACAATCCACGTTGACTGAGTGGAAACAATCGCAGAAGTTGATCAGGTTGAGCAGAGCTGAAGCGTCACACAGGGCGGCGGTCTTTACTCCCCGTGGCATGTAAGCCTAAAAACAGACAGAGAGGGACTCTAATCAGTCGTAATGAATCCTAGCGTAAGGTAGTGTGTGCTGGGATGTACCTTGGCCAGTTCCCAGGAGTCTGTTCTCCACTGGGGAGGGGAACAGTTACCCCAGTTCACAGTGACGTTCTTCTGCTGTCTGTGATGGCTCAGGATCACTGTCTTCCACTCCGAACATGCCCTGCATGGTGAAGAGAACTGCACAAATGCACAAATATCTGATATTGTAAAAGAAATACTTAACAAAATTAAACAGAGATTAAGAATTACAAAGGGGAAAAGGATGGTAAATACTCAATAATCGTCCTGTTCCTTGTAGATAACGCAGATTATATTCACATAAGCATTCGTAATTATTGACTGCCAAAAACATGCGTACACAATCTGAGACTTTAGGGGGTAAGTGTCTTCACTTCTGAAGATGCTTAGCTCATTTTCATCCTGGTGTTTACACACCTTTGGACCTGGACAATGACGAATCTTATGTGGATTGTTGCTAGCGATTATGCACGGAAGTGTCATGGTAGCGCCAGGATATTTTAAACCGCAGCTGAAACGGGTAAGATTAAGACGAAAGAGTCGTGGATCTAACCGTGGTCCCTCTGGTTCTGCAGAAGTTCTTGCACGGTTCCTTGAGGCGACAGTTCCGGGTGAGCAGATCCGTGTGAAAACCTTTTATTTGGTGGGTGATAAAGGGATGAAGACCTTCCTTGAGCAACTTCAAACAATAAGAAGCTTTTAACCAGTTTATGTATTCCCTGGAGTCGAAACGATCAGTTGCTTCTCCAAACATTTCCCTTTCGTGAATCGCTAGTTAGCTCCGGATCAGCTCGGATCAGCTCGGATCACGGCGTCGCAACGACATGGCCACGCCCACTACGACGCTACCAAGAAACAGCCGCAAGATGGCGCTGTCTACCTTTTTAACAAAAGACCTGGCGCTGCTTCTGGTGACAAATTTCCGGCTCATAGTCCACGATAATCCGATTTTAAAGCCTCCCTGAGATCCCATTAATCGGATAATTCCCCCAAAAGTGGCTGCGTGGACTGTATCAAGCACACCGTTGATGCGTAAAGGTGTGGGCAGTTCAGCAAAAAGCTAAATTCAACATCTTTCTATTAAACTGAGTATAATTTGTTAACGAATTGGTTGACTAACAAAGTTAGGTTATTACTTGGTCGATTAGTTACTTATATTAAAGTGTTTGATTCCAGCTCTGTGCAAGGAGGCTTAAAGGCGGCAGGTAGGGTAGACTCCCCACCCCTGGATGCTTTTAGTTTGAGCTGTAAGATGGAAAACTCAGAAGTCTGCAGCTCCCTCCCTGATGAGCACTTTGAGCATGCATCCTCTGGGACATCCGTGCATGTGGCTGCTGGTCGGATTCACAGTTTTTCTCAGAAGGGGCTGCCTCGGGAAAGTATATTGCAATGACTCCACAAGGTTATGGAATCAGATTATGATGAATAAAGGCGTGTTGTATCTTGGTTATAAGTAAGACTACTTCCTTATTTTTGGATGAAAGTTGTTATAGTCACTACATATTAACAAAAGCTAAAATGACAGGGAGTTCAGTATACCTTATGCAACTTTTTTCACTAAACTTAGAGCTCTTGCTAGCAAAAAAAAAAAAAAAAGAGGGGGTGGATGGACTGACCATGCTGTAAAGGGTAACAGTAGATATCAAACCAGGACCCCAACATCATGTGGAATGATCCTTCTCATTCCTCCAGTGCGTCGCAGCTGCTGAGCCGATGTGATGCGTGTCATCACCGGACCCAGGAGACAAGATGGAGACGGTGAACAGGTGATCAGTGTAAGCAGGAGAGGAGCCTGTAAGGAAAACACAGCCTTATCCAGCTGTGTCCCTGAGACAAGAGGGCCAAAGCCTCTTTACATGCATTTATTTGCATTTTAATTAAACATAGCACACAAAGACAACAGCTTTGCTAGCGTTCATCTGTATGGATTATAGCTCATATTTAACAAAGGGGCTGCAAAGGTTTGGAGCATAAACAACCCAATACTGAAACATGAGCAGATGAAGTGAGATGAAGCTTCCTGTAGTTTAAAGACTTGTATTATTCTCTAGCAGAGAACACTTTTATTTGTGTTTGTCAGACCAACCAAAGACGCCGTCAAACCCATAAAGACTGTGATAACTGCCTCGGTGTCATGAAAGAGAATATAACAGCAGACATCTTCATTTGACAGAGTGCAGCGTGAATGAAATTGGAAATGTGAGCACGTCAGCAGTGAAAGTATTCAGTCGTGTGAGCAGCATGTCCCGCGGGCTGGCACTGCTGACACCACTTTGGTTCACAGTTGAATATCTCAACTAAGTGGATGGACAGTCGTGAAATTTTGTATTAGCTGTTCCCAGACTGTGTCTAAGTGGAGGGTAACGGCTCCTGCATGCCAGCTGAGGAGCTGCGCTCATACGGATGGAAGCGTATTAATGTGTGACCACAGAAGTGAATATTTACGAGTGGTCGGTACAAAGGACTCCAATTTATGCCAACTACGCCACCCTAGGACTTTCACCTAGAGAATATGGTACCCAGTTCCTTTGATAGGGTTCCCAACATCGCCCATGCACAGGTACCTCGCACAAAAGAATACAGGCAGCACAAGGTAGAAAACAATTTTATTTATTTCTCTTTTCTTTAAAAGGACAAATAAATCATCCCGAAACAAACACTCCAAAGAACAATAAAAAAACACCCGAGTAATGTCTAGCAACTTTTAGCAGATGTTAGTAAAGGCCACAAAGAAAAAAAGGTAAGTAAAAGAGAGTCACCCAATAACTATGGCCGAGGCCACAATAATCTTAACAAAACACAGCAAACCAAACACAAAATAAAACACACAAACAACCAAAATAAACAAAGCCTCGACACCCAGCTATGGCGGCCCTCCACCCTCTCCTTTAAGCCCAGCTCAACAGAAAAGCACGACAAACTCACAACTAACACACAATAATTCTAAAACCCAGTCCAAACAGGACAACGGGAAAAAAAAAGGAAACAAGTACCAATCTACACTCGGACAGAAGCAGGGAGCAAGCTGGAAAAGTAGCAATACAACCAAAAGCAGCAAGCAAAACAAAACTCAAAAGAGGCAAGGCAGGGAAATAACCAGAAACAATCTAAAAAAAGAAAACTCACTGTTAGTACCACCACCCACACCCCTAATATACGATTTCCCACACTGCTCACCTGCACAGCCGGCAGCCACCCACATATAACCAGGACCACATTCACCTGAAGATCCCAGTCAAGAACACACGCATCATCGGCACTCTGGGTCAGGAAGAGAGAGAGAGAACGCAAACATTTCCAGACCGGTCTAAATAGGCTTTCGCCTTAGCGACAAATAGCACGGCTACTCTACAGGTGCCCATAAGGGGCGTTCCCATCGTCCCTGATCACCGCACCTGCGCTAAAACGGCTCACTCTCCATCCGGTTACAAATGGAAATAGACCTTGTCTGACCGTTTGCAGCTGTGACCAAATTCAATTTCCTTTTCACGTTACTCTGAAAAGATTCCATTCAATTACAGCGTCTCCTTTTGTAATGCTAACTCAAACGTGTTCTACTCTTCCTGTGCACAGGTGAGGGTGGTGTGAACAAGTGGGGACAAATGAAAAAAAGAGCTTGTTTGCCTGTGCTGCCTCTTATCTCTTTGATTGACTGCACTTTCTGCCCGGTGCATTCAGGGACATGTTTCATTCCCCCACGGACTCTGACTGAAGGGACAAAGGTGACCAATATATGTCCCTGCGTTAATTTGGTTCAACATGAGACGTGCACCCGGAACCTGCAGGATCACCAATTAAAACAAATTAACTCACAATTATGAAAATGAAAAGACTTTTGTGTTGTATCAAATAATTACATCTTTACATGAAAATTTAATTAGTCTTTTACGATGCACAGAGAAAAACAAATATTCCTCTATCTTTGTAATTGGATCTCTGTGGATTTGAGGATAGTTAAAGTAGATTAGACGCCCTGGAGGATGCCAGCGTGTGTGCATAAATGAGCCCTGCTTAGCAGTCAGCTGAGGGGACACAACAATATTAACATGGGTGTGTGTGCTTGCAGGTACGCAGCGAGCGCGCGTGCACGTGCATATAGACACATACACGCATTTTTGTGCACGTGTGCACACGTGTCTGCACCAGAGTGCCCACAGTCCCAGCAGGGTGTGTTTTTTAAGCAGAGAAGATCAAAGAGACATTAGTATTCTGAAATAAATCACATGCACTGTGTAGGTCCCCCAACACAGGAGACACACACACACACACACATGCACACACACACACACACACACACACACACACACACACACACACACACACAGTCTCTCCATCTCCTCCTTTCTTGCTCCTCTACCACCTCTCTCTTCAAAAGACACCACCATCCCCACCACCATCACCCCTTCCCCCTCTTCCAGGGGCCCCTAGCGGCCTTCAGAGCGATCTGCTTTCCCACTCTGAATCCTTTGTTGCATCCTTTCAATTTCTCACGTTCCAGCTTGAGCCCCTTCTCCTCCTCCCATCTGCAAATAAGCAGGAAAACGCTTTGTCAGAGAAAACTTGTTCATCGATGAGAAAAACAGCAAAGTACGGGGCTGTGCTCTGTGCTCAACGATTTAAACCCTTCGAAGATTTTCTTAATGTTCTAAAACAATGTTTTCTTCTGCTGGGCAGCCAGACTTCAGTCTGAAAGATGGTCACTACATTAGTCAGTGGGGGCGAGGGAACAGAGAGAAATAATGAAAGGAAAAGGCAAGAAAATGAGTGACATGGCACAGTCTGAAGAGGAAGAGGCTCATGTTGAAGTGAGGATGAAAATGAGTGGAATATAAACGCCCCCCGTGGTTCCCTGACAGAGGAAATATCCATGCTTCTCTTTCAGCTACTGTATGTGGGCACGCGTGTGGGATGGATAAGTTTAGGCGAGTGTGTACATGCATGTTATTTATGTGAGCGCGCGCGTGTGTGTGTCATTTTGATAGCCACCCACATGAATATGTAGATCAGTTTTAGAGAGCGTATGTGCTCAGCATTAAAGCCCACTCTCCACTGCTGACCCAATTTCACACTGCAGTGTCTGTGTGTGTGTGTGTGTGTGTGTGTGTGGTGTGTGTGTGTGGGTGTGTGTGTGTGTCACTTATTAATGCATTTTGCAGAGCTTGGAAAATCGTATGTTACAGACGGAGGTGTGTGTGATAAGTCTCATCACCACAAAAACACTTAACTTAAATAAAAACAATAATTAAAAGCTCAGGCTGGCTGAACTCTCTTTCCTTCCTTTCTTTTCCTTCCTTTCTTTTCCTGTATGGTCTTATGATGAAAGGAACTGTGTGACATTACAGAAAATTAATTCCCTGCAAACATTCTGAAGATAAATTTGACTTTCATGTAAGCAGGATAAATGTGTTCAGCCAGAAGCTGGTTATCTTAGCTTAGAGCAAAGAGGAAAAACAGAATATAGAAGCACCAAAATACTACTGACCTCCTGATATCAGATGGAAAAGAACAACTTTGTTGTTGGGATTTGTACTGGACAGGAAATTACTCCAATCTCTCTTACGTTTATCAACCTCATCAATCAATAAGCCCGTTATTTGTTTTCCATTATTCTGAGAAAAGTGCGTATAAAGTCATCTTTTGTTATGCTTATGAGAAATTGGCCGAAGGTTCAGGTTGTCAACTCAGCAGAGCAAGTCAGCAAAGCAGCAGTTCACAGAGTCACCTGTAGATGGCACTGTTGAGAGGAGAGCGGCCGGGCGGCATAGCTGAGGCGACGGCTCTCTGGTCTATTGTTCCCGGGATTCTTCCTCCACCCACCCTCTTCTTCTGCCTTCCAGTCCAAATTCCCCCTCATGGACTTCAAAGGAAAGGAAGGAACAAAAAAATAAGGTGAATTAATTTTCTCGCACTCTTTCACCCACACGTGCCAGTGAAGCGGATGTGCTTTTTAATTGCTTGTGCAAAATACATAACCTATTTTTGTCTCCTTTAAGAAAACCTAAGTGATGACCTGAGAAAAATCTATGCAAATGAGGGGAAAACCTCATGAAACATTCAGGTTGACTCATATGCAGAGGCCACCTCGACAAGTTGCAAGAAAATAAAAAGGACAGTACAAAGCGCTGCTCAGCCCGGGTATAGCTTCATAAAATATGGCACACGCTGCCGTAAACTCTGACACATTCCTCAGCATCTTTAGCCCTCTGCCCAGAAGCCCCAGCGCAGGCCGAACTCTGTGAAGTAGATCAATGGGAGGATTATCGCAGGACCAAGATGCCAGTTATAGAGCAGCTCTGTGCTGCCTCAGTGAGGGAGCAAGATTGAGAGGCTTTCTTTTGATCTTGCGCTGGCGCATCTGAGAGGGCCCGCTGCTGATGATAATGATGCTCAGGCCGGCTGCAGAGAGAGCCTGGCTGGGGCCCGGCCCCGCTCCCGCTCCCGCTCCTGCACTGGTGATACAAAAGGCTGGCCTGCGGAGGCTCCGACAGGACAAATGGCTTTAGCCGGACGGATTGCGGGTTTGTGTGAATTTATCTCAACAACTGTGTTTTATTTTTTTTTCCTTCCAGGAAAGGAATGTTAGCGATGTAACTGTGGCGTGTGTGCGTGTGTGTGCATGTGTGTGCGTGCGTGTGTGTGTGTGTGCACATACGTGTGTGTGAGTACCAGAATATTCCACTAACAAAGTGAGGACAAGCGAAGACGTTTTGGCTGGTTCTCACAAGTGAAGAGAGCTGTTTTCGGTTAGGTGCAAGTGTGTGTGTGTGTGTGTGTGTGTGTGTATGTGTGTGTGTGTGTGTGTGCATGCTCCAGTTGTTTTCTCAGTCACATTAGCTACAGCTGAACACCTCTGTCCTCTTTCAAGGACACCCCTCCCTCCTGTGTGTCTCCATCTCCCAGCCTGCATCCCCCCCCCACCCCACCCCTGGGCTCATGCACATTCACACACCTTTTGTACACACACACACACACACACACACACACACACACACACACACACACACACACACAGAGCCTTTCACAGACCGGCACTTTCTCTCTGTCACTGTTTGACAGGCTATGGTGCTACTTTCTGGACATTAAAAGCTTAAGGTGGTGTGTGCCTATGTGTGTGTGTGCGTGTGTGTGTGTTTGTGTGCGTAAGTGTAGACGCACACTTGCCTCAGAGCATTTAGGATAACGTCACTATTATTTCCTCGCTGTATCTCTGCATGGGAACGGGGCGGCAGAGCAACAGCTCGCAGACGCTGCTGTCTGATTCATCGCCTTTAGGGCCAATGTCTTTCCCTCCAGTTTGGACAGATTATGATAACAGGATGTGGGGTTAATAATCTCTTAATTAGTGCTAAATGGGAATTAGATTAGGCTTTTGTTAATTTCAAAAAACAGCTCTCCCTAACCAGATTTGGACAGTGAGGATTAAGCGCCACTGACGGCAGAGCTGTGAAGGTTAGAGAGGGAGAAGTTGACATGTTTGGCCTCGGGTCACAGTCAGACTGACCACCAACGCTTTATCTGATTGGCTGTCAGTCAGGTCGGCAAGAAGGTGTCAGGATCGGCTGTTGGCTCGGCGGGAGTGTTTGTGGCCAGAGGCAGGACGGTTTCGGGTGAGGAAATGAAATCTTTCTCAACTCACCAAGTTCACAAAAACATCGTAGAGCTCATCGTAGAGCCAGTAAAACGTCCTCAGAAGCTTTTTTTCGCCCCAGTACTCACTACATTCAAGTATCGGATACAAAACCTAAACGTTTGCTATGAATCCAGTGAAGTAAATGTACACGTTTATTTATATGCAGTAGTAAACTCTGCCCAGTCGGTTATTTCCATACTCCCTCACTTGCTCTCATCCCTTTGTCATTAAAGAGTGTTTCTCTTCTGCTGACCTCCTACCCACTTCATTTGATGGGCCCCCGCTAAGACTCCATTCTTCTCTCTGTCTCTCTTTGCTCGTCTTCCTCCCTCTTCCTCTCTCTGTCTCACCATCCTCACTCTCTCATCATCGTCTTCCCCATCTTTCTTCCCTCTCTACCTCTGTCTCTTCTATGGCTCAGCGTGGGTGGCTGAGTTTAATGAATTCTCTTTTCTCTCTGCAGCCAGGCACTGATTTCTGATTGCGAAGAGGTGTGTGAGCGTGTGCATGTGTGCGGGAGCGAGTGTGTGCGTGTGAATGAATAAGCAAAGCGCTCTCATCACTTATTTTACTTTCTCGCTTTTGCCGCCGTGACTCTAGTGATTATATTGGTATAAATAAATCTTGGCCTTTACTCTGATCTTACCTTCAAACGATTCCTCCTCTTTATTAAAGGAAGGAGCCACCAGATGGATTTTCCCTCTTAGGTGTCCAATAGTGCGACCACAGGGGCTTCTGGCTCGGTCGCGGTTCTTGTGGTGAAGCTGTTGTGTGTCAGTGGTTGAATACTGGAAGCTCTGTGGTTCCATGTCTGATCCCTGCTGCTTGCCTGGATTTCCATCGCTGATGAGCGGGTGACACCTCACATGGCCTCACAACCTGCTCTGAAACCTGAGGATCAAGGTCTCTGAATCAGACAATCCATCCATCCGCCGCCTCTTATTCGAGGCAGGGACACTGAGCTGCAGCCTAGCACAGAGAGGGAGACATAGCATCACATCCAAGCATGAAGGCAAACTGTGCAGTTACGATATTTGGCTCAAACTTCCTGGAATAAACATGTTTGCTGCTGTGGTGCTGTTGGTTTCCAGCTGGGGTCAGGGCTGTGGCTGAACCGGCCTGCTTGGATAACGCAGTAATGTATAACTAGCCTATCTCGTAGCAGTGGCTAGGTGCTTTCACTCACTGGTAATTAACGTTTTCTGCCATTTGAAAATTGAAATTTATTCATAAGGGAACAACCTTGGATCGCTGGGCTCATTAAAGCAACCGCTATAATTTAATGCCAACCTCTGTTTCTATTTGTTCAAAAGGGTGTTTGTGCTTTCATGTATTCCCAGCTCGCCTATTGTATCTCGTTTTGAACCGGGCCTCTCTCCGCCGCCTCCACTAAGTACAAAATGTTGCTGCGTGACGCATCGCTGACTCTTAGCGGTACAATCACATCACCATGTTCTCAACTCCTTATACTAGCTTAGATTCGGGACTGATTTTAAAGTTTTATCACAGCAGGTTTACCAATCAGACGCTGTGGTGTAGGGCGTCTATACGACATTATTTAGCTAGATCTTTTTAGTGTTTTTTAGTCTTGTGTTGTAAATATCATTCAAAGATTGAGCTTCGAGTGTCTGAATGGTCTCTGCAACAACATCTTGGTGGATTGCAATAGGAACTTGTGCAGACAGTTAATAGATGGGTTGACCCCTTTAGTTTTCCCCTGGGTTGACATTTCTGCTTTTAGGGAAAGTACTTTTACAACTATTTGATGGATTACTGTGAAATTGGGCACAGATATCCAGGGTGCTGAGAGTGTGGGTCTTACCGACTTTAGATTCCCTTGACTTTATTCCCTCTAACACCACCAGGAGGTTGTTATTAGCGTCCTGCGTTAATCTGCACTGCTAGTGTTTCCCTCACAATCACTTGGCAGTATTTTAAGTTCTCTGGGCATCAAAATGTTAGCATCACATGAGAGATGTGACACAGCATCTCATTCACCCTCTGGTGGTAGGTTGCAGTGATGGAATGAGTTCCGCGATGCCATTATTATCCCCCCTCAGAGGAAATTTGAAGTGTTGGAAGAGACAGCGTCAAGGTTTTTGAAAAAAGTGACCCAAAAATAATTAGCTATCTTTTCTTCTTCTGCTAAAAAGTTCAGTTCCATTTAAGCTATAAAATGGAGGCACCTTTGCTCCGACAGAGTGTGTGTGTGTGTGTGTGTGTGTGTGTAGTTCATGGAGCTGTCTAAATAATTATGAAAGTAGAATCTTTAAACTGGGTTGCACTCCCATTTTCATGCCAAAAGCGAGACTTCAAACAGATGAAACAATCCTCCCATCAAATCTGAGCAGAGAAAGTGGATCACCTCCACATCTCCAGGTGCTGCCGCATCTGTCCCAGCATCCAATTGGACGAATGGACCGGCGGCTTAATGGGGGGGATTTTCTTAATCTGATAATTGTCAGACTGATGGAAAAATGTGATTCTCTGTCCTCCTGATTAAAGGGCGAGTACACATAAATACTGGAACAGTTGCTGTTATGACCAGAAGACAATGCTCCGAGGTGCACACACAAACACGCATGTCATCCCCTGTGTGTAGCCTCCCCCCCGTGGTATGGTAATGAGCTGCTAATCTCTCTGGTTTACACAGCCAGTGTGTGTGTGTATGTGTGTACACATTGAGGTGCAGTATGGAAAAGCCTGAGGAATTCTCTTAGGCCGTCAACCTTCTGCTCTCACTTGGGTGCAGGCTGTCAACACGTTAAATAGAGGAATCAGAGTGTGTGTTTGTGTGTGTGTGTGTGTGTGTGTCTGATAGAAGGAGAGAAACAGTAAGTGAAAACTGGATAATAATACAGAAAAGGCGAGAAAGAGGGGAGAAAGGAGGAAGAAATGAGGGTTGAGAAGATGGCGAGAGTAGCTCGTGTAGCATCAGCACATTTGTTTACTTCCTTTATACGTTTATTTTTTATCTGATCTATAAATCCTGACTCCCCTCTCTTCTGCGCGCCTCTGTGTTTTGATGCCACATTACTCAGTGTGTGTGTGCGTGTGTTTGTGTGTGTGTGTTTATTTATTATGCCAAAGTCACATCACTAATTAGTCCCTGGGAGCAGACCGAGGCCATTTGCAAAATCCCACTGATTAAAAACAAGTCCAAACCTTGTGTTGCACACACACACGCGCGCGCGCAGCGTACAGTCACGTCCACGCAGCCGTGTATGTCTGCTGAGGAAAGCTACTTACTGTCGAGGCTGGAACACATGTGGGCGAGTGTTTGTGGAACAGCGCTTGTGCATGCATGCTGAAACGCTGTTGAATGGGCCGTTCGAGAGCTGCCAGTAGTCGTGGCCAGTTTAATATTTAAACTCGCTGTCTAAAGTTATCATACCCCAGGGTGGCTTCTGTCACACAGGAAACACAAGAGCAGGCTGGCGCGTGTAGCCTCGGACACACACACACACACACACACACACACACACGCTCAAAGCCTTCAGGACCTCCGGCTTATCACAAATCACACTCTGGATGTCAAGGACATTGTGCATTAGGGAGTGTGACAGACAGAGAGAGCAAACGACAGGCACGTTCAACCCACAAGCTTTTTCTTTTGTAAATCTCCAGTTTTATCGACATTTACATTTTACACCTGCCTCAGCCAAAACGTTTGAGCCGCGGCGACCAATTAGTCCTGTTTAAATTGAACGGCGCGGAGGAGCGGATGGATGTGAAGGATGGGGACAGGGGAGCGGGAGTGGAAGGAGGAGAGAGTGACAGCATGAGGAGAAAGGAAGGAGGGAGTGAGGGATGATGGGAGAGTCAGAGAAGAGGAGGGCGAGGGTGATAAATTGCTTTGAACTTTAATGGACGTCTCAGATGCTCCTCTTGTGATGTGTTCGGACAATACGCAACATTACTGGCGCACGTGATGCGTGATTGTAGCTGACAGGCAAAGAGGCCTGTCCCAGATGACCTACCACACACACACACACACACACACACACACACACACACACACACACACACACACACAAGCATGCGCATACATCCACACATCGCACATGGTCTACAAAAAGTCAGACAATGGAAGCAGGAAGGGAAGTAACTTTATAGCAGAAAGTACAAATTGGAGATGAACAGATGAATTGTGGGTGAGGGAGAGGAGGAGGAGAAGTGTTAACTCCAGAAGGAGAAGGAGGAGAGCCGAGGGAGTTACTATCCGAAGGTGTCGCCATATGGTCGAGGTTGGGTTCAGACAAATAAAATGTTGCCTTCGCTTCACAATGGTTAACTACACACAAATGAATCACTAATGGAGCTCTCATTCACACTCACACTCACACACTCACAGTCACACACACAATGGCAGACATGTGAATGAAACTTGGACACATTCACACAGAAGGCGCAATAAATGTTGACAAAGGTGGGTGGGTTGGCTGAGGAGGATGGGGGTTCGTTTGTGGGGGTTCAAGCTCCGTGTGTGTGTGTGTGTGTCGGTGGAACCACCCCTCTTCCATTCCACCCGGCTGCCTCTCTGTGAATGTGTTGATGTGTGCGTGTGTGTGTGTGTGCCAGCCTGCCTTTGTGTGTGTTTGAATGGGTGCTTTGTCCCCCAGTCTGCGCCTCCACTTTGCCAGATTTCTGATGATTTTCCAGTGATGCTTTTATCCATCAATCTATCATCTACACCAGGTCCTCCAAAGACGTATTCAGCTTTCTTTTACAAGTTTTAATACCGGCGTTTTCCTTTTGCTCTGGGCATTTTAAAGCTTTAAATCCACAGTGAAGTGTGTGATAAGTGAAAATGCAAATACACACTCCTAAAGTTGTTGCCTTGTTTATACTGCAGATCTAATTAACTGATTAATCCTTCAATATTTCCTTCGTAACCATTAGATGGATCATCCGGTTGGACGTCTGAACACGCTAACTGCGTCTGAAACCTTTCCTGAAAAGTCGTATGCAAAAATTAAGCGAAAGGATGATTTTCATACATCGGTTACAGTAATAAAAGCCAACTTCTGCCAGTCTAAAGACGTTATTTACAGACTGGGGTGATTTAGTTATGTGATTTAGGGAATAAAGGATTGAAATCAGAACCTGGAGCGCATGAATTTGACAAATAACACTTCTGTGCGTCTAACCCTAACCCTAAGTAGGTCAAAACTTTGAGGGGTTTTGTAAAAAGAGGAGGAGACAACAAGCAGGGAGGTTGCAGACTTGCCCCCGCTGCTCCTGCCATGTTTGGTCCACGTGAATAGAAAATGAGCGCAGCGCACGTATCAGTCTGAACAAGAGCTTAAATAGTTCATGCAGACAATGGGAATATATTTGCTTTAATGTTTCATAGCTGCGCATTTATCAAGGCGTGAAAGCGCCCAAGTGTGTTCCGGCGCGTCTGTGCACAGGTGGGTGCACATCAGCTCCACGTTTAATGTTTGATGGAGGTTTGAGGGGGTGTTTTGTGCCTCCCTGCAGCCTCTTTAGGTCGATTCACAGGAGGACGACCCGTGTGCTCCAACATGTGGCAGGCAAATGTCTGTGTGTGTGTGTGTGTGTGTGTGTCAGAACGTGACACAACCCTCGTGCGAGGGTTGGGGAGGCGGGGCTTATGGGAGGGTGGAGGGAGCAATAAAAGATTCAGTTGCTGTGGACGTATTGTGGAGATAACAAATGTTTCCATTTTGTGATCATGCATGAGTTATGACTCCTAGGACATAGCTTAGTCCGTGTGTGTGTGTGTGTGTGTGTGTGTGTGTGTGTGTGTGTGTGTACACACGCGTGTCTGGATTTCTACGATTTCATAGCATCCTTCAAGCTGATGGGTGGTCAGACCCAGGTGAAATGAAAGCATTGTGCTGCCTGAGTATAAAAGGGCCGTTTTTCTTTTTCGGGGTGCCTCAGGTGCGCACAAAGACAAACATTTCTACCAGCGGTATCACAGAGTTTTGTCTGACTCTGAAATTCTGAAATTCAGCTCTGTCGGACTGACACACAGGCAGATAAGAGAAACACACACATGCTGGCATGGCGCTCTCTCAGGTCTCCATGCAGCTGATCGGAGGCATGAGTTTCGGAACAAAAGGGAAATGTTCCACCTCAAAGAGCGGAGAATTTCTAAGAGAATGCCTGAACCTGGTGCACTGTCCTCTCCTACCTTCCAAAGCCTTTCAGCTCTGAGCTATGAAGATAGTGTGAAACATGTGTGAGTGCACATCCACAAGGGTAAGCTGCTGAGCACTTCAAACCAAGGGCCTAATCAGCACCCCATAGCCCACCCACACAACCTCTCTCTGTATCTCTCTCTTCATCTCATTTCCATTCCCTCTCCCCCTCCCACGGACTCGCTCCTGGATTCTTCCGTGCACTCATCCCTCCTTCCCGCTCCTCCCACAGGATGGCAGCGGCAGGAGAAGTGGCATCATGGAGGGTGAAATGGGGGTCATGGGAGGAGCTCCTGGGAATAATGGGCACAGTGCAAACTCAGCTCCCGGGTCAGCTGAGGGCCTTCTTCCCTCCCACCCTGGAGGCCATGTTGGAGGGTAAGGACAGGTTACCCTCATCCAGGATCTGGGTCCCTGGGGAGCAGGCGTTGACAAGGCCGCTGGCGAGTGCTATGACGCTGCTGAAATATTAAAGCTAAGTGGATCGCACTGCCGCGTGCCCGGGCGAGTGTGCCTTTCTGCGCGTGCCAGTGCGTCGCTCGTAAGTTGCGGCAACTTGAAGTGGAGTGAACAAAGTGGAATGGAGTTGGATAATGCCTCACGCTCTGAACAATGGCGCAGAAGAGACGCTTGTGACAGAACACAACCTATAGGAGTGGATGTGAAAAATGGAGAGGAGGAGAGGATTAAAAAGAAAAAGCAGAGTGGAGCCCAGAATGATGGTGGCAGGGGTGGTGAGAGGCAAGCAGAATAAAGGACAGGAAACGCACGCTTTCTTCCCAGTTAGTTCCCAAACACCCTCTCCTAATTTTTGAATTGTCAGTGAAATTGTTCTATCGTAAAATTCAAGGACACGAATGGACAAAGCGGACGTCTGCTGTGGTTTCTACGTCAACATCTAGCCTTTAGCTCTGAATTCACCTGAAAGTGTCACTCCCAGGGGGACTGACACGCCTGCATGGTGGCAGATTTAAAGTGCAATGCTGACTTTTAGACCACTCTGAAGTGTTTCTGCCTTCGTTTCAAACCACGCGTGGACCCCTGTGTGTAAGAACAGGAAGCCATGAGACAGGAAGTAAAATCAGACCTCAGCTGCTCCCTCAGCTGCCAATAAGAAGGCATGATGCGCATTCAAACACACACACACACACACACACAACATCTTCAGCTATCATTCACATCGCCCGAAGCACAATACAGCTCGTTAGTGGATACACACTTAAATCGAATCTATCTCCTCTTCTCAGCTGCTGCGCCTCACAAGTGGTTACCGGTGTTATTATTTTCAAATGAATACACACAAATGCACGACACTGTCTGGCAGAACACGCTATAAATACACCACGTGCTGATGAGGAGGGGTAAGTGAGAGTGCACGAGGCAAAACGCTGAACCCTGTGTGTGTTTGAGGGAGGGGGAACATGAGCACCAATTAAAAATACAGTGCAGGTACAGCGTGTGTGTGTGTTTGTGTGTTTGTGTGTGTGTGTGAGAGAGAGAGAGAGAGAGAGAGAGAGACCTGCGAAAGGCGTGTTGAAATCACTGTTTCTTGTGTGCAGCTTGTGGGCATTCAGCTAAATTATGAATTTCAGCGTGCTGTCTCTCTCTCCGTTATACACACAGGAGGAGTTTGAGGAATCTCGTTGCTGTAAGATATAGACACAGCCTTGTTTTATCACAGCCGCTGCGCCGTTAATTAAAACCAGACAGACGTTTCCAGTGAAAGGGGATCTCATTTCCATTCTGTGCGAGTGGGAAAAGTAGGCCATGTTTTGGAGGCGCGCCACCTTGGCTGTCCTGTGGATGAGGAATGAGTGACAGGCTGAGAGAGGAGAGGACAGGAGAGGAGAAAGGAGAAGGAGAAGGAGATGCTCCGCGCTTGTTTGCCATCCCGCTGACGATCCACGCGCTGTGGGAGTCGCCTATCAAAACTGGTGCTAACTCTGCGTCCCGAACCCTCACCCCACAGCGCCCTGCAGGCCCCACAGCGCTGAACTCTGTGTTGTATCCACGCTCCTCATCGGGAGCTGCCTGCTCTCATTCCAGGACGTCGCCGGAAAAATTGCGTCCCTCCGGTTGGTCGCAGGAGCTCATTTACATAAGCCGCCTTTTATTTCAATCGCACACACACACACGCGTAGCCACCTACAGTGGGCACGCATTCGCACACGCAGGCCTCCCACCAGCCCCGAGGGAGACAGATGCTCAGACGCACACCTCATTTCCTAAAACCCACCCCTACGTGCCCGCTGAGATGCAAGGATTTAAGAGAATTTGGCTGCCAAGGGGGCTGGTGCTGGATTTCATCATTCCGATGCGTTATTCCGGCGCCTCGGGACAATTTGTCGTGTATTAGCGAAATTTCTACGGTCGTTACCGTTGCCAGAAACAAGGCTGGAAAGTTTTCACGCCGTCGTGCGTGCGTGAATTTAAATGGAAAATAAATTTGACAAGGCTACTGTGCTAATGTAAAAGTAGACTTTGTTCTGCAGATAAAAATGGATCCTCTAATTCACATCTTCTGAAGTATTTAAACTGAATTCATATGGAAAGATCTTCCATTATACAACCAGAATGGGGTTTCTTGAGTGACATCCAGGAAGTGGCTTGTGGGTGATATACTGGTAATTGTGAGACATCCACTGAAATACACCTGCAACAAGAGTACACATCTGAGTCTCTCGCACGTTTCTCAACACTTTGCACAACTTCTACAATTATATTTGGTCTAAAACAATAATTGCTTTAATGCAGGGAGTCCCTCGTGAGCTTTAGGCGCTGGGTCTACGCAGAGGATTGTGGGTAAAAACATCGTCAGAACATGGAAGGAGCGCATTCTAGTGGAGGTCAAATCCTTTATTCCTTTAACAAGTCAGGAACAAGTAATATCTTGTCAGTAATTTTCTTTTTTTTTTAACGGATTCTTGCCACTTTTGGACTGATAAACATTGGTTTGCATCAATTAAGCAGCATCTGATGAGCCATTTAAAACAAGTTAATCCACAAAGTAAAGAAAATCAGCTCCATCGTTGCTCAGAGAATCACTTTCTGTGTGTTTTGATGTATTTTATTTGATGTTTTATCCATAACCGAGGGGATGGGGGTGGGGTATTTTGAGTTGTAGTTGGAGGTGAGAAGTTCCTGAGCCAGTCATCGGGGGAAAAGCACATTTCCAGTCCCAGCTCGGCACAACGTCTGCGCTTCATAATTGTGATCGTTTCCCCTGAATGGATCCGGCTGAGTCTTTCAGGATCAAGCGGGGCCGTTCGCTACATTCTGGCCAATCGTCGCCGTTTCATCTGTCTCGTTAGGGCCAAAACTCGCACGACTGTGCTGGTTAGCCCGGTGCAGCCTGCGGGGGGGTCGCGTTCACAATATAACCCCCGCTGCTCGGACTCATTCTGCACCGTTTAGCGAGGAAAAGACTCTGATGGCTTTTGTCTAGTTTGGACCGATGCTAGAACGTCTCAGCGCGGCGCCTCTTTGATGCTTCTGACGCGCCTCATTAACAGTTTAAATTTACACCTGCCTCACGCATTCCTGCGGGACCCCCCGCACGCGTGAATGGGACTGTTTGTTGCGTATACGGATCACTGGGAAGGTTCTGGACTTTTTTGCATTTATATGAAAACCGAATTTTTATTCTTCTATTCTACCTCCTAAAAGTTGGCATCTTTAAGGCAATTTGAGCATTAATTAATCTGGAAACAATTATAATGTCTAAGAATCCAAAAAAGTGAATGTGACGGATTCAGCAGTGATCCATTCTCGGTAGATCCATTCTCCTTAGTTAATAAATGCAAACATTTGTTCCTGATGGCTCACTTAACCTCTTAATTTATGTATGACCGCCAGAGTTCCATTCAGGCCAGAGGCATTGGTCAAACAGGCCGTCACAGAGACGCACCGCAGGGCTCCTTTCCCGCTTTCATCACCGCGTGTTTTACGCAGCAACGAGCGCCGCTGCGCAGCGCCGACGCGCCTAATTGTTCCTGCGTATTGACAAGTTGGTTCCGGCGCATTACTGATTTTCCACCGCTTCGTGACGGAGCTCTGCGCGAGTATGGGACATCTGTGGGGGGTCAGGGCTGAGGGCAGCCCCGGAGCTGCGTCCATCTGCCCAACAAATACCCACGTCTTCAGACACAAGTCAGCTAAACACCTAACGGCCTGTATTACATTTGCATTATTAGCACATAATGAGTGAGTTGACATGAATAGAGAATAAGCCTAATACGCCATCAATTAGAGAGCCTGTAAGAAAGAGATGCAACACTGTGCAATGAAAATAATGACGGAAATCACATTTCTCTCTATTATGGTGGCCCAAAACTCTCCCATCTGCATTTTCCTTTGTGTAATCAGATGATATCAAGCCAAATCTGGGACACAGACATTAAACAGCAACTTGGAGATGGTTTCCTAAGCCTCTAATCTTTTTTAATAGAACTCTGAGATGTGTCCTCAAACTGAGTGTCAGTGGATTTTAAATTTAAATATCCGCTGCCGCCTGCAATCAAGACCCCTCCTAAAAATACAAAGTTGAACGCATGTGAAAAATAAACACGCCGGCTCCACTAAATCCGAATAACGACGCTGTATGCCCTGAGCAACTTATTAAAGCGCCGACGATGTGTGATTTATTTGAGTTGGTGTCAACTGTGCAGTGTAACTGAATGTGACGCGCTTTTCCTGCTGCACCAGGGAGCTTTAAGAAGATGCTGACCTTGAGGAAAATAGAACATCAGAAATAATCACACCATAATGGCCTGCGGTCGCCTGGGTGTGTCGAGGATAATGCAGCGAGTTTCAACACTTCCATCATCAAAGCACGATTGTGAAGCACCACAGCAGAGAGGAGAGAGAGAGAGAGAGAGAGAGAGAGAGACATCAAATGTTGATTAAAGGAACTCTGAGGTTTGCGCTAAAAAGACTTGAAGAATCAAGTATTTTCCTCACTGCAGCGTTTTCACCTCAGTAGTGTGCTGGATGAGTGTGAGTCACCCAACTCTGTAATAGCCTGAAGCCATTTTCAGAATAAAAATTGGCTTTATTGGCCAAAATACTGCAACACGCTGCTAATGCGGTGCTTCTGGGACTGCAGAAAAATAGAAAGAAGCATATGTCCGTCCTTCTATTACCACCGTCTATCCTCCCCGAGTCCCTTCGTGCACTGATGGGACAAACATACAAAATGGAGTCTCCAGAGGGAGCTGGAAGAACGTTCCTGATGGCTCATGCAGGTGACGTGCACAGGAAAGCCCAACCTAGTCACTGAACAGATGACCACCTCTCCAGTGAGAGGACGTCATGGCGGGATGGAGTCCACCATGATGTAGCTGCCGCTGGTCAAAGGAGCCTGGAAGTTGTCCAGTTTCCCACTTTTTCCCACGTTTTCATGTCTGCGACTGGCTAAAAAGAGCATCTTTAACCCCGGAGGAGCTAAACGAGCCGTAATCCTTCCACAATTACACACCCGAACCCAAAATCCTGACCCGACGCTGATCTTTGCTCGCGCAGATCCGAGCAACGTTGATAAACTGCTTTTGCTGGACTGAAAACCATAAAGGCAGATAACAGCTCTGTGTTCCTCCGGTGCCAAAAGCAAATTGACTTTGTAGGATCGGCTCAGTTCGAATCATTATCAGCCAGAAATTAGATCCCCGTTTCTGCACGGATACATGATAAATCTGGTGCAGTTTGTGGAGGCCTTGGGGTAATGAATCAACACTCAGCAGCCATTAAATGCTCTACGCCCTCAGATCATTAATGTGCTGCATGTTCGTCGTTCATTTGAGGGGCTGTTACACTTTTGGATGCGTTTTCCCTCCGAAGATGAACGTGTGCCACTAACAGGTCTAAGGTTTGAGCGCCTGGTTTGATCGCCTGACTGCTTGTGCCTCTTTCAGATCTCAGCCACTAATGGAGCTGTTTAAATACGCCAGGCTTCTACCCTTCCAGTCCTCCGCTTTTAAAGAGACCTTTAAAAATATTGCCAAAAATATGCCTCGCTGGTAATGAGGTGTCTGTCTCTGTTTCAGAGCCTGTGTGCTTCTTCTGTGTGGGAAAGAACACACACCTGTAGCGCTTTTCGCTTCATGGTAGAGCTCAATCTGGAGCTGCGCACTGACGTAACCCACTAGATCAAAAACGGCCCTGAACTTCAGGGCCTCCTGGGTTTCTTATGTAGTCCACTTTCCAAACCCTCCTCCTGATGCAGGCTGTGGTGAAATCCAGCTTTGGAAGGGCCCGTCTGGCCCCTGTAGCCCAGCCAACCCCACCCACCACACACAAAGAAGAGGGCTCCGGCTCCGGTGGAACGAACCCACTCTGGCCCACTCATCGCGTTTGTTAGCCCCGCAGAGACCCTGAATTTAGAGCAGCTATTCTATCTAATGAGGCAGAACTTCATGGCTGCCTCTATAAAACTTTGTCAGCCTTCTGTTCTCTGGCAACAAAGCCTGAATTTTTCAGTTTTTCCACCCATTTTTCCCCCCCAGTGACACACAAAATGATAAAATGGATCTAAAGTGTTTTTTTTTTTTTTTTCCCCTATCGGTGACGGGCGACAAGCGTTACAAACAAAGACGACTACGTAGAGAAAATAGGGCGCTTATGCAGGAGGAGCGATCAGGAAAAACACCTCCGCAGGGAATACTTTGATGACTTTGGGTTGTAGTTTTATGAAATAGCCTACATTTGGCTTTCTGTCGAGGGTCTGTGAGGAATTGAGAGTGTGAATGTTTTCCCCTTTGTTTTATATTCTGATCTGTGAAGATGCTTCCTAGACCCAACACTAATTTGACTATTTCTCATTTATCGTGTGCAAAGATAATTGGCTGTCGCCTGCTGCGTCTGCCTGCGAGGGTTTTGTGTTTACAAAGTTTGTTATTTTTTTTCTCTTCATGCAGCGCAATGGAAACAGAATGCTGACAGCATTTTATAACTTTATCAGCTGGAGTTATAGTCCCACAAATACAATACGGCCCCATTTACACTGAAAAATGCTCCCGCGTACTGTTAATGAAAATGCTTTTGCAAAAAGCCCATTTAGCCGCCGAGTCAGCAGTGGAAAATATATAAACAAGTGAAAATATTTTAAAAGCATGCCATCTGGGGCTGAGGGATGCAGGGTTTTACTTCCACAAAGGCTGTGAATTTGCCATTATTCTCCTCTCTCAGTGCTTGAGGGGGCATTAGTCAGAGCTAGCATAAACTTATCTGGACCAGTTAAGACAGAAACACACTCAGAAGTGTCTCCCGACTGCAAATATTTCTGCCCCAACAACCGCCAAAACACCACCGCCGGTTTCGTTAAAGAGGCAACTGGGATGATTCAGCTGAGGACCTCATCACTTCCTGTTTTCACCTGAGGTAAATAAATCCTTTAGATTTAACAGCCGGCGGAGTTAACGCGCTTACCTCGCTGCAAGCGAAGCTGGAGGTTTTTCAGTGTGGAATGGTTGCGGTTGTGTGTCTGCATTCTTTACGCCTGTTAAAGAGGAGCACAAACAGGGATTTGAGCACACTGGGCCAAAGCAGGAAGCTCGGCCCTAGATCTAACTCAGCACAGCGGACATTTGAGGTGGCGCAGATTGAAAAACATCCAGTTTGACCATCACTGCGACCCCGACGTCGTGTTTGCTTGAACCCAATTACAGAAATCAATTCACCCAGAGGCTGTTGGATAAAGAGGAGTTGCTCAGAGCTGGAGGGAGACTCTGATGTTTACTGCAGAGGCCGATGGAGGCGACCACACTCAGGTGTTCCACCAGACGGGCAACGGGAGAAGTAGGTCAGGCGCGGCCCCTGTGGCCGACCTGAAGATAAACAGACCGAAGCAGACGAAGAGCCAAGATCTGTACAGACTCGCTCCTTCTTGGACTTTCGACCCATATTTGCAGCATTTGCTCAAAGGATTTCTCTCTCCAGCATCAGCGTGGGCTTCAGTGTTTCCGCCCAGCCGAGTCTGACGTGAAGCGTTGCTCCTTGTTGTGATGGATCGATCTGCAGACGCTAACACAGCTCTTCTACGGTGGCTGAACCCAGACGTTCCGGTGTCGTCTTGAAGCACCCTTCACACTCCAAAAGAAGGCAGACCTGAAATATGCATGTGAAACTGCGAAACATCCTCAGCCCCTCTTGAATTTTTGCCTTCGCATCACTGGCATGAATGTTTTGTCTCACTAAATATTGCATTCAGGGATGTACTTACCATTTACAAAACTTTGATTGAACGCCCCCACCACCGCTCGGCCTCCATTTCCACGTCAGTCCATCAAGCGTGACTTACTCGCACGCCACATAAAGCGCGTTTCAAAGCGCGCCGAGCGCAAGCGGCATTCGAGGGGTGAGGACTTTGACACAGAAGATCACAGGGATCCACAGCTGGGCTCTCCCAGCCAGACAGTCCCACTCACCGGCTTTCATCCAGCGGAAGGTCTCAAGTGGCGCTCTTCCGTGGCGGCTCCTCCCGGGCAGATCACGGCTGATGCGGGGATCTGAAAGATAACTCTGTCCTTTAGAGGAAGTCTTCTCTGGCGGGGGCATTGTCTTTGCCTCATTAGTCCTCTCACGGCCTGCATGAACAATCATGGCTGCGCTCCTGAAATATTGATTAGCTCTATAGCGCGCAGGGAGATGTTTCAGGGCTTTTCTCCCCCCCTGTGCGGGGCGTTTGGGTGCATATAGAGTGTTCCTTGAATATAGTTATTTGTCTTCTGTGGCTGTTTACTCCCAGGGGAAGACAACGTCGTCTCTTCAACGTTGTGCTGGCACACGCAGCAAGGACACTGATCACATTAATGCCTTATTTGCTTGTTTGTGCGCTCTGTCTCCTCTGTGTGCGTGTGCCCCCCCTCCATGCTTTGTGAGGCGCTAGCCGTAAAGTTCAAAGAGAATTATTTAGTATTGTTTATGGAGGATGACTCCATAAACAGCGGAGCTTTAATGTTGCGTGAAAGAGGCGCCACGCTGCAGGCTGCACTGCCGGCTGGACTCGCGTTACCTGTGCAATCCTCTTTACTCACATTACCGTCGCGCTGCACCGCGCTCCGTGCAGAGGGAGGCAGAGGAGAAGGTAAGAAGGAAGAAGGGTGGAGGAGGAGATAAGAGAGAGGAATTACAAAGTAAGAGAGAGTGGGAGTTGTGTTGCCTCACAAAGAGCCAAGTTGAAGCAGCATTCCTCCCTCACTGCTCAGGCGCTCGGTGATTGTCTTGTGTGACTCACAAAGACTATAAAGTGGGTTACTGGGTTAGTGCTTGAAGTTAAAGAGATAATATACCTTTAAAATGCTTTAATTCGTCATGGGATTCCTTTTGAACCCAAAAAGTCTGCTGTCATGAAAAGATGAAGAAAAGAAAAAGTTCTTGTGGTTGTTGCTCTTATTTCCTGCTCAGTAACAGGTAACAGTTTTTTTTTTTTTTTTTTTACTGGGGGCTCTGACACCACAACAGTGTGATATAAAACACACACGTGCATCAGTTTATCATCTAGTTAAGTTTAGACATTGTTTGGTTGGTCTGAGCCAACTTCTGGAAGAGTCTCTGAAGCTCCACGGTGGACTTTGAGATTACTTTGGCACTTGTGCTGCTGCCGCTGCCAATAGTCAAGAATAAACCTGCGAGCTTCCGTGTTTATTGAGGAAAACACCAGAGTTACTTAAACAGGATCCTGGAACCACCAGGCAACAAAGCTGCGCGAGGATATGGAGTTAAACGCTGCGAAAAATGATGAGAGGCGTGTGTTTGTCCTTGGTAATGAGCCAAACGGAGGAAGCTGATTCTGTCTTGATTCCTTCAACCCACAGCAGAGCATGTGCAGGAAATGAAGACTAACAGAGGAGATAAACGCCAAAGACGTGACATGAAAACAATCTGCAATGTTATGAACAAACGTTCATTTTTAAGGGTTCAATCCAAGCGGGCCTTAACCGAAACATTAGAAGGCCTTCAAAGCTTCAACGCTAAGCCACAGACGCTAACACCAACTGGTACAGGAACAACAGAAATCCATTAACATTCCATACCTGGGCCAGAGTTTTATTGCAGTCCGCATGTTTCCCAGATGCCTCCAATGAGTCCGGAGCAGAGAGATTGATGTTGCTTTCATGAGCTGCACACCTAAATGAACGCAGCTCTTCTTTCCTTGGGACATTCTTCAGTGACCACGTCCCTCCTAAATATTGCATATGATGGCACCAATTCGTCTCTGGAGCAGCTGGTAAAGGGAAAAACAGGGTTACTTTAATATTGTTGAACAAACATTGATCTAATACTCGGAGTTTTGCTCAACATCCATCTTTCATGCAGCAGGGCCGTACATCATGCTTCTGTTATTGCTGTCAGGATTACTCATTTCTCATCATAACCATGTTAACGGAACCATTCGGTGATTCCAAATCTTCCCTCCAGATTCCCCAAATGATCGATGAGTTAACGCAGCCTTACATTTAAGCCCAGACATGGTGTTTCTGTTTGTCTTTTAGCTGCATCAGCATCAAACTTTAAATGCAGCTCTTCCACATGCAGGTTAGTCACACGGAGACGAGACGAGGAGACAGAAGTTCACGTGAGTGATCTGCGGACGCCTGCCTTCCCTCCCTCTACGACTCATCCACAACCATCTGTTCATCCAAAGCGCGGCGCAATCTGGCGCACCGCAGCCATCAGGTGTGCGCGCAAACACAGACTAACACACCCCGGAGCTTCTCATTAATCAAACCACTGCGCTCACTTTTACCGGTTTAACTTTGGGGTTCGAGAAGAAGAGTCCAACTTTCAACTGACTCTCCCGCTGCTGGAGGCAGAGGCCAGGCTTGGCCCCACGTCCCTCCCCAGATATATGGCTGCTTTCTTGTGAAGCTTTATGTTCGCTCTTCGTGACCTCCCCTGAATCGGGATTTGAGTGATGGAAACAGCTCGGCACAAAAGCGGGCCAGACCCACAAAAGCGGTGAAAGGAAGGAATGAGAGGGGAGAGAGGAGGAGTTTTTGGAGGAAAACAGTTCCGCGAGCCTTTAAATCATCATTGAAAACTCGTTAGAAAGCTGGCAGGGCCGGGCGGAGACGGCCGCACAGATTGCGCGCTCCCGAGCACAATAACGGTAATGAAGTGGAAGCGCGGAGGGAGTGTCCCGGCACAGATTTCTTTACTCTAGTTACTCCTCTGGCCCTAAAGTTTCCCCACAATCTGTGTATGGGGTGTAAAAAGCGGCATTCATGAGATGTTAACCGCTTTGTTCGTCGGCGGGGAATTTATTCAAAGTGTTGCCGCAATCAGCGGCAGATGGGACGGAAGGTGATGGATCGAAGCATAAGTTAACTAAGAGAAAAAGAGACGGAGGAAGGAGAATGAAAGTTAAGAAGAGTGGACGTTAGCAATACGGAGGCACTCCGGAGCCCGTCTGTGTCAGCTGTTTTGCTTTTCGTCCCTCTCGAAGCTGCGCGCTGCTGCCACGTTTCAGATTATTGGTCCCCTGCTGCGCAATCACGATGCGAAACAGCCTGGCCACGTCTCTGTCTCCATCAGCTATGTCGCCTTTGTTAAAAAGACGATATTTACATTGCAGCTTGGCGCGGTTTAATTGGAAAATCTCTAATTAACTTTATTAATTATTTATTTATTTTTTTTAGAAAAAGCCCATGTCACTCAATTAGAGTCGGCAAGAAAATGATGATGGGGAAACTTTCACCGTCTTACTTTTGGCTGACTGTGACTTTTTTGGGAGAGCTTCGGGGAATGAAACATTCAGGCTAAATTCAATTTAACACTTTTAAATAAATTGTTACTTTTAGCCATTTTAAAAAATTGCACTCACGCCTGGACAGAAAACTGAAGCACAACGTTTTTCAAACGCAGCTAATGGTTCCCAGTATGGATCAGTGGGAAAGGTTATGACCCAGAAACGCGAGTGCAAGCGCCGCAGTCTCACTCCAATTTATCCCGTGAACGCAGCACAAAACAGCCAATTAACCTGCAAACAACTCTGCGGTGGACTCCATTTTAGATAAGAGTTTGGGGATAATGCAGACTGAATGGCCGCGGGAACCCGCGTGTCAGTAGAGTGCCGACAGTAATCAGGGGCCATGACGCACGTTTTTCAAGCGCTGCACTCTGGAGCTGCCGTGCGCATTCATTCCTAATCATTTCCATCAATATTCTGGCGGATGAGGCCATCAGAATGACTCTTGAGTGCGCTTCCCTGCTGGAGAGGCGATAATTGGATAATTAGTCCAGGGGAACCAATTAGAGCCGTGCGCGAATGATGGCACGCGAGTTAAGCAAAGGTTAGTGGAGTGCTGGAGAGGTGGGGGTGGGCGTGGGAGGATGGCTGGGCTGATCGATTATCTTAGACACCCTCGCCCTAGCACCACCGCGCATCCCTCCTGTTCTCACCCTCCTGTTCTCTCCTCACCCCACGTCCTCCTCCTATCGCTGATCCGCCGAACAAAGGCGACCAAATCGGCCATTTCCATCTCAATGAGTTAAGCCCCAACAAGAGGCAGCGCTCGGGCGACCGGCTCCACACCCCAAAATCCCCGGCGATCACTCGAGCGAATGGGCCCACAAGCGAGCAGAGGGGGGAGGAGAGGGAGACACCGAAGATGTATTTATATATGGTAAAGAAAACGCTAATACGCTGCTGGAAGAATGGAGGGGATTTGGGGGACTGTCTAATTCTGCCATTGTTAAACTCGCGTGCAGACGGGCGAGATTGACACGGTGATCACGTGAGAGGGGGAGATTTTTTAGGTGTGCGTGTGTGTGTGTGTGTGTGTGTGTCCTTCAGATGCAGGCTCTCTTTACTGTGGGGGTACAAAAGCCCATCAAACAAGCTCTCTTCTGTTCTCGGTGCGCGCGCACACGCAAGTCATTCAGGGAGTTTAATCCACGAGGCGCGACTCAACACATATAGTGTAATTTGCTTTTTATCGCCCCGTCGGTGTGCGTGTGTGTGTGCGTGCGTGTGCGTGTGTGAGAGAATGCTGAGCCGCATTATAGAATGCTCGTATTCCAAACACATAAAAGAAAATGAGAATAAACAGGACAAATTCCCACACGGCCCCACTGACGGATCCCCTGGATCAGGCTCCATGGTTCCACCGCGACACTCGGGTTCTTCCCTGCTACCTTTCACCCGGGCTTCTTACATCTGTCACTAATAACAAGATGATGCCCATCTGTTGCATTTCATAAAGAAATAATTCACTTCCGGCCAGATGTTCTTTCAATAATGGATCGACTGTATGAGGAGAAACAAATCAAACCGGAGAGTTAAATTTATGCGCCTGTTCAACGGTAAAACAATGACAAACTTATCAAACTCAGAGAAAAAGTTAATTAATCAAGTTTCCCCCAATCTGACAAAACCAAAAATCCTCATTAAGGTGGGTCATAACTGATCTATAAAGCTAGATAAATGATTTATACATCATTAATAGCCCAAGTAGGTTTGGCTAAAATATTCATAAAGGAGTCAGACTGGAAGGCGGTGCCGCCAGTCAATTTCTCTTACAATATTCAATGAGATGTCATTAATTAGTCATATAATGTGTGTCCTTATCGCTCAGGACAGCCCTGACTGTGTCTAAGTTTGCAAGCTGCTTGACTGGATGTCGTCCATTCAAGGTTTCTCCTGTCTGACTTTCGGTGGCAGATGGGTGCTTTATAGAACACGTCAACTGATATTAGCTTCTACTGCAAGGCAAGTGTTACCCTGGAAAAAAGCCCTGTGTGTGTGTGTGTGTGTTTGGGTGGAGGGGGCTGTTGAAGAAGGAGTGGAGGGAAAAAGAGAGAAAGAGCGCAACTGGAAGAATAAGAAAATCGCTTAAAGAGCCGTGACGAGGCCCCAGCCGTCCTCTAAATGTATTTTAATAGGAGAGACCCTGGTGTCCGGACCAATTCATCTCCCATTTCTACGCAATGAAAGGAGCCTTGGTCTGGACCGGGGCAGGCCTCAGTGGGGGTGGGGTGGAGGATTGAAGGGCTCCACAAAAACTGCATGTGGCTTTGCCTTATTATGCTGCATTTAGGTGGTGGGATGTATGAAGGCAGCAGGGGTGAGGGTCCCCACCGAACAGCTCAGGAGCCACAATAACCGGCATGGACGGCTGCAGAGGGAGGCCCTGCCACGCCATTATCCCGCAGCTACTAACGAGAGCTTCATGCGCCTTTGATATAATCTCACTATTGAAATCCTGATAAATCCCCCCCTGCGTTTACAGCCAAATCCCATTTGTAACGGCTTCATTGAGGCCCGTGTGAGTGCGTGCACCGTCGCCCGGTTGTGTGTGTGTGTGTGTGTGAGAGGGCGTGTGCGTGCGTCGTGCTCACCTGCGCCTCTCTCTTCTGGCAGGCGAGGCCAAGGAGAGTGCACGTTGAACCCGGCCGTTACACTGGCTCTAAAGAAAGGAAATAAACATAAATCCCCTCTCTGCACAAGACATCTCGTGAGCCGATCTGGCTGAGCCCGAATTAAAATAAAATCAATGTGTGAGGGGATGTAGTCCCTTTCTATGGCTCCAGATATCATCAGATGTGAAAACAATTACTGGATTATAGCATATTAAAGGGCGAGGAATTGCAAAAGACGCAGCAATCTTTACGAAATGTATAAATGAGAACAAAATAGGCACTAAATAGAGCTATTACCGAGGGTCACGTGACACCCTCGAACGACTCGATCTGATAGTGCGTCAGGATTGAGTCTGATATAATTATAAATTGATTTCGCCTTCTGGATGAGGACATTCTGGGGCTGGCCCAAGTCAGAAATGATTGCTTTTGGGGTGGTGAGGTGCTGATTTTTACTCCACTGGGGCAGACAGGACACGCGTGGGAATCCATCTCTTCACAGTCAAAGTGTGCCCGCAATCCTGAGCAGATACTCATACTCAAATGCTTTGTCCTCTAGCTCAGGGACACTGCGCATCTGCGCTCCCCCCGTGCGTCGTTGCGCAGGCTCATTATCAGCCGGAGGAACGTAAACAAGCAACGGCAAGTATAAATTGAATCAGACCCCACATTTAGCGCACAATTCGGTTGCCAAGTTTCTCCACACAGCCCAGGAATCTCTGCATCTGTTTTAGAGGGCTTTCAGAAGTAGCCCCTCTTTCCCCTGTCAAAGCCCGGATTGGTCACAGTGCGGCTCATTTGCATGCCTCGCCGTATAAACCCTCCTGCAGACACTGCAGCCCTCTTGCGCTGAGAGAGCAGCACACCTCCACGAGAGAGAGAGAGAGAGAGAGAGACGGAGAGCGCATCCAGAGTGCGCATTGAAAGACATATGGAATATTTGTCGCAGACGATATACGAAGCATAAAGAGAGAGCAGGGAATGAGCAGCAGTGTGCGTGCGCGATTTGTTTAAACTTTAAAACATTTTAAGTCGGAGTTTTGTTTTGTTTTGTTTTTTCTTGCACAGATTGATTTGGAGTAAAGGTGTCAAAATGGGAGGAAAAGGGTGGAAAGGAGTGCTGGTGTGCGTCTGGTTGACTAGCCTGGCACTTGGCACACAAGGAAAGACGATGAAATATCAGACATTTGAAGAAGACGCACCGGGAACAGTGATTGGAAACTTGGCCAGAGACATCTCCGCTGCCTCCTCGTCGGGCATCTCCAGGAGCAGTTTCAGGATGATGAAACAGTTCAACTCCTCTTACATCCGCCTGAGGGAGAGCGACGGCCAGCTGACCATCGGGGAGAGGATCGACAGGGAGCGGATCTGCAAACACACCTCGCAATGCCTCATCGCTTTCGACGTGGTCAGCTTCTCCAAAGAGCAATTCAAACTCATCCACGTCGAGGTGGAGGTCAAGGACATCAACGACAACACCCCCGAGTTCCCTCGGAAAGAATCAAGTCTGGAGATTTCCGAGAACACCGCAGTCGGAACGCGGATCCCTCTGGACTTTGCCGTGGATGACGATGTTGGAGTAAACTACATCCAAAGCTACCAGATCTCCGTGAACAGCCACTTTTCAATCGATGTGCTCAGCAGGGCTGACGGGGTTAAATATGCGGAGCTGGTGCTCATGAAGGAGCTGGACCGGGAGACGCAGGCTTCTTACGCGCTGGAGCTGGTCGCCATGGACGGTGGCAACCCGTCCCGCACCGGAACAACGCGCATCAACATCAAGGTGAAAGACTACAATGACAACAGCCCCGTGTTCGACAGGAACAGCTTTTCCGTGGACCTGCCCGAGGACGCCCCGGTGGGCACCCTGCTCCTGGATCTGAACGCGGAAGACCCGGACGAGGGGCTGAACGGAGAAGTGGTGTACGGGTTCGGCCACCAGGTCCCCACGGAGATCAGACAACTCTTCAGAGTGGACAGAAAGACCGGACGCCTCACGCTGGAGAGCCAGATCGACTTTGAAAGTAAGAACACGTACGAATTCGACGTTCAGGCCACCGACCTGGGTCCGAATCCGAGCCCGACCATTTGCAAAATCGTAGTGCAGGTCCAGGACGTGAACGACAACGCACCAGAGATCTCAATCACCCCCATGACTTCCATCACGGCGGGGATAGCGTACATCACCGAGGCGGCTGCCAGGGAGAGTTTTGTCGCTCTAGTGAGCACCTCGGACAGAGACTCGGGCGCAAACGGACAGGTGCACTGCACCCTTTACGGACACGACCACTTCAGACTGCAGCAGGCGTACGAGGACAGCTTCATGATTGTGAGTACCAGTCCGTTAGACCGGGAGAAAATCCCCGAATATAACCTCACAGTAGTGGCGGAGGATCTCGGCTCCCCGCCTTTCAGGACAATTACGCAGTACACAATAAGGCTGACGGATGAGAACGACAACGCTCCGGTGTTCAGTAAGCCGGTGTACGAAGTGGCCGTGGTGGAGAACAACGCGCCTGGCGCGTACATCACCACTGTGGTGGCGCGGGACCTGGACATGGGGTTAAACGGGAAGGTCGGCTACAAACTGGCAGACGCATACTTCATGGGCTCCCCAATCTCCACCTTCGTGTCGCTGGACCCCGCGAGCGGCTCGCTTTACGCGCTCCGGAGCTTCAACTATGAGGTGATGAAGCAGCTGGAGCTCCGAATCACGGCCAGCGACGCGGGCTCCCCGCCGCTCTCCGGCACCGCTAATGTCTACGTAAAGATCGTGGACCAGAATGATAACGCGCCGCTCATCACTCAGCCGCCTCTCAATAACGGCTCCGCGGAGGTTCTCCTGCCCCGGGACGCTCCGAGCGGCTACGTCATCACCAGGGTGGAGGCGCGGGATGCGGATGAGGGCATGAACTCGGTGGTGTCCTACGCTCTGGCCACGGGGGAACTCTCCGTCTTCTCCATAAACAAAGACACCGGGGAGATCTACCTCAGCCAGGTGCTCAGCCACGACGTAGACGAAACCTTGAGCGTGACCGTGACGGTGAGTGACAGCGGCAGGCCGGCGCTCACCTCCACAGCCACGCTCCACTTCCTCATCATCGAAGGCTCCCCGCCGAGCGACCGGACGGTGTATCACCAACCGGACAGCGAAGACGACGTGCTCGCCCAGTGGGACCTGTCGGTGGTGATTATCGTCGTGCTCGCGGGGAGCTGCACGCTCCTGCTCCTGGCCATCATCCTCATCGCCACCACCTGCAACCGGCGCAAGCGGGATAAGAGCGGGGAGGACAGCGACTCTTACGGGGAGAAGGGCACGCTGGAGAGGGGCAGGAACCATGTGGCGGACAACCCGCTGCTGCCACTCCATGGAACCGGGGCCGGAGCGGCCTTCGACGGACACTCGTACAGCAGCCAGCCCGGGTTCACCTCGGCTCACCCCGGGGGCAGCGACATGTGCTCGGCCTCTGAGGACGGCAGCGAGGTGCCCTGCGTGTACGACTCAGATAATAACAGCAAGCTGCGAGGGAATAAACACGAGGTTAGATGCACCTTTGGGACACCAGGGAGGGGAGGGGAGGGGAGGGGAGGGGGGAGGGAGGGAGGGAGAGGAGGGGGAGTGTGGAGAAGAACAAAGAGGAATCTGCAGTATGTTCAGAATGCAAGCACTAACCTGTTTTTCCTCTCTCCCCCTGCAGGGATACTCCACTTTGCCTGGATATGGGAACGGAAAAGAGGCTGTGAGGCCAATCACCATCTGGAAGGGGAACTCCTACACCACCATCTCTGCCCGGGATCCAGCTTTCAGTGGCAAAGACAGTGGAAAGGGGGACAGTGACTTTAACGACAGCGACAGTGATGTGAGCGGAGACACTGGCCTGAAGAAAGATGGTGCAGGGGCTGCACCCATGGCTGGCCACAATGGTAAGGGCACAAATTAGCATCACGTGTATAAAAGTGATTAACCTTTATGTTTTTATTTTCTTTTTTTTTTTAGAGCTCTTACCCCGCTCTTTTCTTTCCTTTTTCCAGCTCTGTGGGCTTGCACCAGCGAATGCAAGGTCCTGGGCCACTCGGACCGTTGCTGGAGTCCCTCAGCAGTAAGAGCCAACGCGGCCCCCTCCCCTGCCCCGACGCTCTCTTCCTTCAGCAGCGGGTCCAAGACGGCTTCGCTTCCCCGGGACCCCAACCGCAGGGACAACTACTACCAGGCACATATCCCCAAAACGGTGGGGCTTCAGAGCGTGTACGAGAAGGTGCTGCACAGGGAGTACGACTACATGGTGGTCACCCCACCGAGGCCCGTGAGGGTGCAGGAGATCAGTGACATCACCCTCCCTGTGTACACCCCCACCCCGACACACCACCCCACCTCTGACGCATAAGAGAGACGTCCTGCAGACTTTATGGAGCGCAATCTCAAAGAACTTTATCGTGTACGCTAACGCTTAATTTATGATCTGTTGACAATGACAATAATGTTTTTGAAGTTAGTTGTTGCCGTGGAGAGTGTGCATATCTAAGTTTATATCTTAATATTCGTGCTTTACTGTAAATCACTTTCAATGTCCATGGAATCACTTTGAGAGATGTTGTTGGACATGAACTGTATCATATGCAAGTCTTATGTACATAAAAAGATTTTATTTTTATAAAAGTAACGATTGAAAAAAAAAATGCAAATATGGATTGTAATTATTGATTTAAAGGCTGATTATTAAAAAAAAAAAAAAAAAAAAAAAGCCAGAGACTGCGCAGCTGCAGGGCTACTGACCCAAAATGGAGTTGATAAAAATGTAAACTATTTGAATGCTATAACGAAACATGTACAGATGGGTTTTTTCTTTTAATCATCACAATATTCTGTGAGGAAAAATAAAGTTTGAAATACTGTTGAGAGGATGTGTGAATACTCACGTGCCTTGCAGGAGTAATAGTCGCTGTTCGGAGCCAACAGGCGTCGCTGTTATTGCAGCAGTGAGGCTACGTCCTTCCGCCCGCCGAAGGTCACCGTCATTTTTCCTCCCCTCTCTTGGGAGCACGGTTCTGCTGGCGAGAAGCCCAAAATGACGCCAAGGCTGTCTAGTAAACCACTCTGTCACATCAGTCAGACAAACAGCTGCAGAGTTCAAGACATGAAGCTCCTTCAAAGCTGCGTTTCCTTTGCCGAGCAGCTCAAATCCCACAGCGCACCTGAAATGTGCGCACAGAGACGCGAAGAGATTAACCAGGCGTAAGGCGCATTGATTCTCATTTTAAAGGGAATAGAGGAAACGTGGCTAATGATAGCTGTCACTGAGCACCAAAACACGAGATTTATATTCTCTGCGGAATAACATATAACCGCGAACAGCTCCATGCTGTGATCCTGTCTGGAGGATACTGCTTTTGTGTGTGCCAAATGAGCGCATACACTGACGTAATCCCCTTGATTATTATTCAAGGTCCTGATCATCTTTCATATCAGCAAATCAGCTCTCGCCCAGACGGGAGAAAGTACAGCGGAATAAGAGCCAACCCGGCGCAACAAGAAGCCGTTCTTCCAAGATACCGCGTACGCGCAACCTCTGCAAACTGGAGACGACGTGAACCATTCCGCCAGCGTCACCTCTGACCCGCAGGCACCATTGGGGGGATTCTGGAAGGGTGATGTGAGGAGACAGACTCTCCCTCCATAGTCTCATTAATGGCGCAACAGTTCTTTAATTAATGCTGACGGGGCAGCAACTTCAAAAAGAGCCTGAGATTTTCCAAAATAAAAGAACACTAAGAAAGTTTTGTGCACACTGAAAAACACAATTATATAAATAAATAGATTTATAGTGACAAGTCTCGGGGTTATGCTGCGTAAAACATAACAAGTATGCGTGAACGTGAGTGGGTGAGAGGGAGAGAGGGCGAGCGACAGAGGGAAAGAGAGAGAGAGTTTGGGGGCGGAGGAGTTACTGGACTGGACAGTCCTCAGGTGTTCAGCTCCAGTCATGGCCGGGAGCTCAGAGAAAGTACCGATCGCCTCCGCGGGACCGGAGGACCTGCAGCAGTTCATGCCTCCGGTAAGTTAAGGTCAAACCCAGACAGCAGGTATTTCCGAGCGGCACACAGTGAATTTATTAGCCGTGACGCTGTTACCGTAGGCTTACTCTGCCGTGCCCGTCAAGCCCTCCGCCACTGGCCGCCTTCTGAAGGCCGGGATCGCGGTCCTCATCGCGGGGGCCCTCCTGTTGCTCCTCGGCGCCGCGGGTGCTTTCTACTTCTGGAACAACAATGAAAAACACGTAAGAAGCGACTGTTCCCCACGTTTATACGGGAAAAAAATGACATTTTTCAATCAATATAACATCAGGAGTTCCATTATGAAATTCAGTTCTTGTTTTTAACATTGGCTTTTACCTCGTTTAAATAAATAAAACCAACCCCAGAATGATTTAAATTCAAACTTCCTCATTTTAATAACTTCTGAAACAAAATTCAAGGCAATAACAGTCGGATCTGATTGAACACCGCTTTTGTTACACTCTACGCCCATTTTAAGCTTTCTAAAATAAGTGACACATTCATATAAAAAGTCTGCTGCACTTTAATTTTACTTGATGGAAAAAGAAAACGTAGCTGTTTTTTTTAAATTGGAAAATAATTTATCAGTTGCAAGCCTATTTTGAGCTTTAGGAATTAAAAAAAACCAGACTGTCGATTTTCTTTCAGCAAAGGCAAACAGTAAAAAGTAAATGGACTGGACTGAATGGAGGCGTTGTGTCTGTGCGGTGGTGCAGGATGGATCCTGGGAGGCGTGTGCACGCGTGTGTGTGTGTGGGGCAGTGGTCCGTCTGATGCTCCAGGGGCGAGAGGTGGACGACATGAGGAGGAAAACATAGCTTTCTCTGTTTCCCCCGCCATTACAGAGTTAGAAAACGCCAGAAAGGCGTGATGAATAAGCTCTGTCGGTGGGTCACCATCACCCAGAGCTGTGCAGATTGTGTTCCTCTGACTAAGTCTGAGTGGATGTGTCATCTGAGACAGAAATCCAGAAAATATCTAGTGTATGTGTGAGGAAAAGTCACAGGAGAAAGAGTGCTGAAGGGGCGAGGGCTGGGAGTGGGGGTGACTCACAGGACCTTCATACCTGACGTGCCAGTCTGAGACCCGAGTGTGTGTGTGTGTGTGTGTGTGTGTGTGTGTAGGTCTACAATGTGCACTACAGCATGAGCATCAACGGCAAAGTGGAAGAGGGGACAATGGAGATCGACACGGCCAACAACATGGAGAGATTCAGCACCGGCAGCGGCTCGGATGAGGCTGTGGAAGTCCACGACTTTGAGACTGTGAGTTAAAGTGATTGAAAACGTCAAAAACAATCAAACAAAAAAGAAGCAATTACAGCAGGGAAGCTGATCAGTGAGCCAACATTAAGAAATAATCCCCCTTTAGGCCAATCAGTGTCACCACACATTGTCTTTGCAGATTTCATTAAAGTCTGACTGGTGGTTATTGACCTTTAATTAAAGCAGCCCAATCAGGCCAGTCAGACCAGTGAAGCAGTCAGCGTGGCCTTTCAACTATTCAAATTCTGACCTTTAAGAACAGCATCCCTTGGGTGTAATTTCTTAATCTGGAATACACCAAAACTGCAGCCCTGTGACCAAAAAAAGCAGATTACGGTTGAGGTGAGGACCGATGATGGATGGCAGATGTGAAGATCTGATGTCCGTCTTAATGGATGCTCCTTTCCGGACGGCTCCAGGGGATCACAGGGATCCGCTTCGCAGGAGGAGATAAATGCTACGTCAAGACCCAAGTGAAGGCTCGTCTGCCCGACGTGGCCACTCTCAACAAGGAGGCCGTGACATTTGAGCTGGTGGGTTGTCCTGTTTTACTCACACGTCCTGATTGATCTCTTCATTATCAGCATAAAAACAGTTTAGCCTGCAGACATGCACAAGAAGTGATGCAGTTTAAATATGACATTATTAGCATCATGAAAGTCATCAGCTTAGTATAAACATTGGATACGTGCATATAAAACGTACCTGGTAACACACGACAAGCTCTATTTAGCTGTTCACAGACACTTTCCACTTTTCCAAAAACTGTCCATAAACACAGCGGCGACCTTTTTTTCTGGGTTTGTGCAGCGGCTTAGTGGAATCGACTTTAATGAACACAACAGTGACTCTGCTGAAATGTGTGGATTTGTTATCACATCACACCAACACCACCGCCTGTGTCTGCTCAATTGAGGCTGTCTGATAATTACAATCATTTAGCGCCGCAAAACTCTCACATCTTCATAAATTTACATCAGCAGAATTACCCTCATGAACACACAAACACACACACACACACACAAGCGCACAATTAATTATCACGCAGGGCTGCTCTTATTGCCTCTCAGCCTCGTAAAAGATCATTTATTTCACGTTTGCGCTCTTCTGTCTGTTATTGCCTTTCTCTGCTTTCATAAATGATTGTTTGGTTCATGTTTGTGTGTGTGTGTGTGTGTGTGTGTGTGTGTGTGTGTGTATGTGGTGGGGGGTTTGGGGATGTTGCTGCTATAATGGTTGCTGCAGGCTGGTCATTTGCTATAATTTAGAGTGATGGCAAATGTGGGTTAGATAAGCACACATACAGGCATTCCGAGCCAGGGAGAGTGGGCCAGATAAACTCTTATCAGTGGAGCGATGGCGAAGGACCCCCCCCACCCCCCCACACGCCTTCTCTTGCTCCCTCCAAGCGAATAATCCGAAAGGTTGGAGGATAACATCCGCTAACCGCGGCTGTGGCTAGTGCAGCGCGGCCCTTCAGGAACAATTGCCTCAGGGCAAGATCCTTCCCAATGAATTGCACCTGCGGGCTGTGGATACAGGGAGCGTATGTTTACAGTCTCCCCTCTCCAAACCTCATTAATTTATCTGCAGAAACCTGCAAATTTAGGCCATCCAACCTCGCCTTCCCCACTGATCTTGATGAGTGCTGACACAGTGTGTACAGTTGAAAACAGCGCTGAGGGAATCCGTACGAAAGCCTCCAGGCTTTCCCTTTTTATTACGCTGCTTGTTTGTATGTTGTGGAAGGCGCATTAACAAGGCAACATTAATGCAGATTGGACTCGGACATGATGCAGACTCTGAGCTGCGCAAACAAGCGTGGCGCTGGTAACACGAGCTATAAAAACAAGTGCCAAGTCACGCTTCGGCAGCCAGCCGCTTCTTCAGATGTTCTTGTTGTGATGGTTGCTCGTCTCGTCCTGTGTAGGAGGACGAAGTCATGCCAGCCAAATTCGAGGACAATCTGATCTGGGTGGCGGCCGACACGCCCGTATCGGACTCATCTTTTCTCAGCAGCAAGATAAAGGATTTGTGTGGAGACCTGCCAATCTTCTGGCTGCGTCCCGCTTACTCAGGCAGTAAGTAATCATGGAAAGACGAGGAAACATCAAACATTTCCAGGCTGTTTGAGTTTTTCGCGTAAAACAAAGAGGACCCGGGTCAAACGATCCAACTAATTTCCATTTAACATCAGAGATACAGCCTGACAAACAATCTTAAAAGAAAAGCAGAAGTGCTTTTGATGTTTCCAGCTCCAGGCAACACTGTTTTTCAGCTCCATGTGAGGTCAAAAGTTCCAAGAACACAATTTAATTCTCTACTACATCCGCGGACTCCAAACTACCGCCTGAGAAAATGGCTGTGCAATCAGGAGCCGAGCCACATCGGTGCCACTCCGCTCCCAGACTTGGGCTGCTGTCAGATATTGAGGCTCTGATGATGTGTGCAGGCGCACAGAGGAGGAGGAGGGCCGCCCCCCGCCAGCGCCGTCAGGCAGCTGCGCCCGAGGAAGAGGAAGAGGATGCGGAGGCCGAGTTGAACCCAGAGAACCCCTACCAGGTGAGTCACACCGCACAAACACGCCTGTCCACTCACATCTGAGCGATACCTGAGGAGGACGAGGTGAAGGACGGCTTCTCACAGCACTGCGAGCAGCAACAGATGCCGGGGTCACGGCGCAGGGGCCCGGATTGTCGCTGCAAATCTGACTCGTGCATGCACCAATGCGTTTTCCACGCATGCATTTCCTATTTGAGGCTGTCCAAAGCTTTTCTCTCAAAATTCAGAAGCTATGAATAATTCCACAGCCCCTGGCCCCCCCGAGCAAACACGTAGGCCCCGCCCACAGAAAGGCCTGTACATCCAAGTTGTTGTGTTTTTCCCCCGCACACATAGAATTTCAAAATAGAAAAAAACTAATCTGAATTGAAATAAAGTCAAATAAAACCTTGTACTCACTCTGTCCAGTTTGGCCCAGATTATCCCAGTTTCATTCATCCTTGCGTCGTTCTAATCCCCCATTCGCTGCTACGCACGCCTGCCAACCACAGACGGGAGTAAACAGCAAACGCAGCACCGAAGAAAATATTTGACAACAAAAAAACCACATGTGACAACAACCCCTCCCCCATCCCATCTGTCAAGAATTCTTTTTTAATTGCTTTGAGAAGTTCTCCTCTCGCAGCTTAAGCCGCGCGTCACCGCAGTGATACTCAAAGCTGTCTCCATCCCTCCGCAGCGGGGCCTGGAGGGCGAGGTGGGCAGCATGAACATGCTGGACCACCAGGGCGTGTGCTGTGCCGAGTGCCGCCGCCAATACACGCACTGCCAGAGGATCTGCGAACCACTGGGGGGGCCCAACGTGTGGCCCTACCACTACCAAGGCTGCAGGGTGGTCTGCAGGGTCATCATGCCCTGCAAGTGGTGGGTGGCTCGCATTCTGGGCCTGGTGTAGACCCGCTCCCACACCACCTCTACCTCCACCACCCCGGAGAGGCAGGTTTGGTGTGTAGCTGAACGACATCAGACACCGCTCAGCCATTATGAATGCATGAAACAGAATCTAGAGCGCACGTGACCTGATAAGTAGACAGTAACTGCACTGCACAGCTTGTCTTATTAAAAATGCATACCTGACATGGATGTAGATCCTCGCGGACTACAACATGATGCCAAAAGAAGGTGTGATATCAAACATTCAACGGTGCTATATTTAATTTAACACATTTACTGATGCATTGATTTCATCCATTTCTAATGCTGCCTTGTTTATCTATAGGAGTAAACTTGTACTTATGGGCTGGTAGTCGCATCTTTACTCCCAATTTGTGCTGCATTTGGTGTAAATAAACAGAAAGTGCTCGACTTTATGTACCTCCTGCTATGAAATCTTTCATCTTTTCCTTCCTGTCGACGCGTCTTGCTAAGTATTTTTCCTGCTTTGAAGTGCAAAGAGCAATATCAAATAAAGTTCTTTTTGAGGTTATTTGATAACGCATCCCAGCTCTTTTCGAAATTAACAATCTTTTTTTGTCTCAATGTTGCTTTTAAGCAGCGCGTATGGGAAACCCAGCTCCGTCACGCACGTCCACCGACGCCTTTTAGTTTAAAGAAGTGTCACGTCTGGTCGCTGCTCTGAAGGGATGAGCTGAATCAAGTTTCCAGAGTTCTTTAATGTTGAGAGTTGGAGCTCTAGAACTCTTTAATGAGCCTAAAGACTCTGTAGCCGTCACGCTCAGAGATCTTACCCACGATGCAAAGCGCTTAGCTCCTTTTGATGTCACACAGCCGCCTCAGGCAGGGGTAGGGGGGTAAGGGTGGGGGCGGTGTGTTTGTGGAGTGTGCGTCAGGGATGGTTGCAAAGGCGTGTTACGTTGCCAAGTGTCCCGTCCAGACCCACGAACAGGCGTTTGATCGCCGGGAGATGAAACGATGTGTGATGAATTTAACACTTAACTCAGCGTGAGAGGCCTGATGATGCGGTTAGGTGCCTGATCCATATTAATGCTCTCTTTCTGCGGCGGGATGCCTCCTTGCAGCCACCGCACGTACCGCATGCGGCTGAGGAAGAGGGGTTGGCGCACGCTCTCCCGCCAAATCACCACTAACCTGAGGCCCAGTCCTGCCAATCAGACACACAACCAGTCAAACCACAATAGCACCACATCCTCCCGACATTAGCTTAGTGCTAAAGGTGAAAATAACACGTAATATCACCATTTTGAATCTGTGAGAGTTTTAAACCCAGACAAAACACCAGAGGAGTGCAAGCCAAACAATAACTGATTTATTTACACCAGGGCTTGAATTGAAGTGAGAAAGAAACCGGCATTAAACTGCTCCACACGAGCCATGACCGTCTAAAACTGCCGACCTTTCACTAAGCGTACAGAGAAGAAGTCAATCACAGCTGCTTGTTAGACATCTAAATGAATTCTTACTTTTAACAACTTTGTAATTTTATACAGTGCCGATAAGAGGAAATCATAAAAGGCTCTCGGAGGAAAGGCGGTGTGAGTTTGGAACGGGGAGGGTGAGCAGACAGATTTCATCCCTTTTGAGTGCACGGACAATCAGCCCAGCAGACTCGTCCAATCAAGCCATCACCTGGGTGTAAATTATCACAAACAATAAACGTTGATGGCGCCGACTCAGGACAGGCGCAGCGGCTGAGCTGGAGGAAGGATTTGGCGAGGGTGTGGAGCTTCTGAAGGAAGCTGTGGAAAGATGTGGGTGATGCAGAGTGGGGAGGAAGGTGCTTCAGTATTTCTTGAACTCCACGTCGTCGGGGGGGCTCATCTCCACCGTTCTCTTGCCGACGTCTTTCCAGTTGGTGCTCAGGACGGTGCCGCCTGACTCCATCTGCAGCGGGAACACACACACACACTCAGGTTGAAATCGCCTCAGCGGAATGATCCCTCCTTTAATTAATGCCGCAGTTACGCAACTCTTGATTCGCCATTCTCTTAGCGTCGGAAGCTTTGATAAGTCCACAGGCTGAGAATCGCAGCGCTCGTTTCACTGTTATTTCACATCAACTCAAGCTGACGCTCCTCGGGCGCTTCAAAACTGTCTTCTCGCCACCAGTGACAGCAGATCCTCTGAAGGGTTGTGTTGTGCCACCGTTCTTCTTATTGTAAACAGAACGCTGATTCATCCTAATTATCAGCCAGATTTTGGGCCGAGCTGAAACCTACACTCATCCTCCCACTCAGACAAACAAACTGACAGAAGCTTATTAAATAGCCCATCTGTCAGAATCATTCGTGAAGCTTTCTTGGACTTAAAGACAATATTGCTTTGGAGCTTTCTGAAGCGTCCTGACAGGAGTGAAAAGCACGCTAGACATTTTATGAGATAAACAACATTTCAATGTGAAGAGACCGAAGAACATTATTCGTATTTTTAGCTGCTGTATATTCCATCCAGGAATCTGCGACGCGGAGATCACAGCGCTGAGAAGCTGGGCTGTAATCATTTTTGCAAGTTCCTGTGAGTTTGTGAGCATGTCTTCATCCAGACATCGCGTACGTATTAATAGACGTCTTCTCGTACCCTTTTCTTCTTTTGAATTTGAGCTGTTTGCCATTTTCCAGGCACTAAATGAATGAACTCTGAATCCAGGACACAGCAGATAATCATCGCCGTCGTCATTGAAGCCTGATACTCACAAAGGACTTGTTCATGGCTCTCCTGACTTCATCGGAGCCGTCGCTGTAGATCTGCTGGAAGAGGTGGTTGAGGGCCGCGTCTCCCTCCAGCTTCTCATTTTTCTCCTCCTCGTGGATTTCCCCCACCATCTTGTCCCACTTGCGGGTGTAGTGGGACGATGTGGGGTACTGATCTGGTGGAGAAGGGATAAAGGAGACCGTGTTAACAGGAAAAGTTGGTTTTACTTTTGGAAAGATGCCGCCGTTAAAAAAAAAATTTGCCGAATACGGTTCTTGTTTGTATATCTTTTTTGGGAGGTTTTCATCGAGCGCAGTTTAATATCCTCACTTTCACATCATCTAATTACACCAACACAACTCATTTTGCTCCATTTGCAACTAAATCACCCGGCTGGGACGCTGACAGATCGTATTGTAATTTGATTTCTGCACTGCTGGATGAAATCTGCCGGCTGTAATCCCAGAAAGAGATGGAGAGCAGGCAGGCAGGCGGAGGGAGGGAGGGAGGGAGGGAATGTAATCCAGATGTCAATTTGCATAAATACGGCAGCAGAGGCGGGCTAGACGTATTCAGGCCATGTCTGGACAGACAGCAGCGCCATCGCATGAAATCATACATCAGATATTGTGTTTAAATGACCGAGCTGTGAGAGGGGAGCTGGAAAAACAGATTCATGGGGGCTGAGCTGGTTGCATGGAAAGGATGGTATCGCACATGTAAACACACACTTATATAAGTAATTAATTGTGTCAGTAATAGCAACGTGTGGGCTAAAGTACTGAGTCATATTTTGCTGTCATATCCTTCATTCTTCTTGCCCACTTTTACTGTCAGACTAATGAAAGGCCCTAGTGGGGCTCCGCTGCCCACTCTCGCTTTAGCGCAGAGCAGACATCCGCGGGAGCCCATATTGATCTCTGCAGGGGGAAAAATAGGAAGATGGCCAGTGCAGACTGGAGCATGTGTGAGCGCAGCAGCATGTGGACTGACGGGGATTGAAGTGCTTGATGTTGGACTCCTGTCCCTCTCCCTCCAGCTTCTCCCATCTGATGGCTTCTGTTTTCTTCATCTTGAACTCCACCTGACAGAAGAGAAAGGAGGAAGTGATGGGGAGAATTTGAGGAGGGGGAGACAAAGGAGACAACAGCGTTTAGTGAAACATGCGGCGGGATAAAAATAGCTGCCTGTAGCGCTGTCAGAGAAGCAGACAAGTCCATATCAGCGCTGCATTCATTTCCACAGTACAAATAAAAAGGATTACTGCTGCTGTCAAATAATCCAAACCATTTGATTCAGTGATTAAATAATCCTCTCATCAGTAAATTAAGTGTGAATATTCACATGACAACACAGCTGATCTTAAGAACAAAATATGTTTTTATGTGCATTTCTCATTAAATCAAGAAAATTGAAGGGCATTAATTCAGAGAGGAGTAAACCATCCCAGAAAAAAGTGCTAAAATAACACTTTTCCACCAGAAAAACAATATTAATATAACCAAATAGAAAGCAATATTGAAAATTAACATTTGTTACATTAAGATTGACACGTTAAAAGTACAGGACATTACTGGGGCCAGAGAGACTCTCTGCTATGAGCTAGCATTAACTCAGATCGTGTGTGTGTGTGTGTGTGTGTGTGTGTGTGAGAGAGTGTGTCTGAGACATCGGGGATATGCGTGGGCACAGTTCAATCTCGAATCCCACTGACAGACACACTGCAATAACGAGACGCCTGTCAGCCAGAGGGCCAGTGTGAGAGACAGGGTGATGGGGAGGGAGCGAGGGCTGAGAATGGGAGGACGGCGGCTCCTAATTCCACACAGCAGCATCTGATCCAGATCATTACACGGGGAGAAACACGGGAGAGGAGGAGACCGAGAGGAGGTGGACACGCGCTTTTCACGCCGAGCTGCAGTGACAGGGCGCGCACCAGCCAGACACGAGAGCCGCAGACCTAAAACGCCGACCCTGCTTTAATGAAACGCGTGTTTGAGGTGCGGGCACGTGAAAGACGGCTCAGCTTATGTTGATGCAATTAGGGAACATTTCTGCTCTGCTGGGCTACGTGATGATTCATTTATGAGCACACCAGCGGAGGAAAGAGCACCGATAGGTAGACAAGGTTAGAGACGAGGAGGGGAGAGAGGCTGACGGAGCGAAGCCTGACTGGAGAGAGCAGATTGATGGAAACAAGGAAGCGTGATCGCTCCCGCCTTCTCCTCCGAGGTGATGAGCTACGATGCAACGCCGCCTGCTGATGTGTCACTTTGGTACGTGTCAGCAACTTTCAGCACCACAAAGAGCCTTGTGCTCAGACATCTGTGCAGCGTCCGAAATTAAGTTTGGAGCTCCCCTGCAGACGATGGACCTTTAGCCAATATCCAAAATATCCAATAAAAACCAGAGTATTCTGCAGAGGTCATGTGTCTTCGACTCCAGCAACGTCCCAGCAGATAAAAAAAAACTCAAGCGTGGCCTAAATGGGGCTTCTAGCGCCGTTACCGCTGCGAGGTCGTAAACTTCTGAAATGTTCTTTCTTTGGACAGCGATTGGCTGCATCGTATTCAGCAAGGATCCCTAATCAATTCACACCCACTTAGCACGATGTTTAGCAACTTGTGAAAACCTAAAAAAAAAAAGCAAAAAACTAAATAAATGGCTTCCAGGGCAGACTGCCTGTTTAATGTTGGCGCAATCCTTCTGATCAATACTTTTTCTGGACTTGTACTGTCAGCAACAGGTTTAATGTTAATAGAGGCAGAAAAGGTAATTAGAAAACTAATTATGTTAAAGAAAAGTGCAGGTTTCAGTGCTCAGTGTGAAAATGTAAGACTAATTATATTTGGAAAGAACCTTGTTACATAAATCTTTAATACTATGAGGCAGCATAGTTGGTTATTACTATTTGGATTGTATGGATCTGCACTCAGCGGCACGATGGTGCAGTGGTTAGCAAGAAGGTTCAGGGTTCAAATCTTGGCTCTGGCCTTTCTGTGCGGAGTGTGCATGTTCTCCCGGTGCATGCGTGGGTTTTCTCCGGGCAGTCCGGTTTCTTCCCACAGTCCAAAAACATGCTTGTTAGGTGAACTGAGCAATCTAAATTGACCGAGAGTGTGAGTGCTTGTCTGTCTTTGTGTTAGCCCTGCGATAGGCCGGCGACCTATCCAGCAGCTCTCACCCCACTGACAGCTGCGATAGGCTCCAGCAGACCCCTGCGACCCAAAGTGTGGATAAAGCAGGTACAGAAAATGGATGGCTGGTCTTTCATGTTCTGAGAAATAATGCTAACAGGCATTAAAATCATCTCAGCTTCCTCCGTAGCGCTTGTAATTTTGAAGAGTTGGGTTACATTTCTTCTATTTTTTGTCTTTTTTAACTTTTGTTTACCCCTGTGGGAAAGCAGTAGCAACCAAAGGAGCCTTAGTCGAGCTGTCTGATTAGCCAGATTTCAGTTTTAACAAGGGAGAACTGACTTCTCTTTTTCATCTTTAAACTGATTTGTTAATGATCCTGGAGTTGCTAAAAAAAACAAAAAACAAAAAAAAGACCTTGAAACACAAAAACAGCAAACAGAACAACTGTTACCATCTCGGAACTACCACCCAGAGTTTGCAGGTGTTACAAAAGCTGTCCTAGATGCTTCTGCAGAGTGACGTGCAGCAGAGATTTGTGCATGTGCTTCCCTGCGTGCTCCTGGGCCATACAAAATTAATCTGCTGCCACATCTGCGTTTCCTGCCTTTTAAGGGATATGGCATGCCAGGCGTCGTGCGAGTGTCTCCCCGTGTGTGTATCAACAGGAAGTGTGTGACAGGCGAAGGAACGGCTCGTGAAAGAATGTGACAGCGGAGCCACATACAGAGGCCACCACCCCAAGGACCCCAGGGGTGCGCTATACAATAGCACACTACACACACACACACACGGAGGCAGATATGCTATTTACAGAAGGGCACTGAGGTCTTGTCGCATGTGTCTTCAACCCCTCCCAGCATCTTCTCCCTTTTTTCTCGAGATTCCATCGGATTTAAAAACAAACTTGGCTAAAAAGACGAATAAATGAGATAAATATAAACATTCTTGGACATTGACAGGCGTGCAAATTAAAGAGCGGAGACGGCGCTTTAGCTTTTTTTCTCGGAAGCGATGGGTTTGCGTAGTAAATGAACAAACGAGCGTGGATTTCAAATTGGAACTGGAGTGCGCTGGCGTGCGTGTGTTGAACCGCGCGTGCGTGTGTCAGCCGTCTGTTCTGATCAAACACACTGGTGTGTAATTGGCTCCCTGTTGTCACGGTGACCCCTGCGGTTGAATGTCTGCCGTGGTGGAGGACAGGAAGAGGTCGCACTGATGATAATGCGCTACAGATGACACACACACACACTGGAAATACTTTGTGTAAATGGCACAAGTGTGTGGAAAGTTTCACTGTGTATGTGTGTGTGCGTGCTCACTTTCACACCAACGCCCGGCTTAGCCTGCCCCTGCTAAGTTGTCTTTAAAGACAGCGAGGAGATGAAGCGTAAACATTGTGGAGCGGAGAGAGCAGGGCAGCCTATTACAGAGACGGACAGACCGACATTGGTCGGGAATCAACAGCTCCGAGGGCGATGCGTTTTTTTAAATGCTCATCGGGGATGCATGCCAATCCGGAGAAACTCCATTTGCTGATGCTGTTGTTCCTTTTAATGTTTTCCCCCAGTGGCTCTTTGGCTTCAGCAAAATGAAACGGCTCCAAAATATTTAAATGAGACATGCATGAGAAGGCAACTCAGTCTGAATTGCAGCGCTCCATATGTGAGCGTGTCACATATAGGTTTGAGAAGAGTTATGTAGTTACATGTCTTGACATTAGGGCGTATGTGCTCTATATGCTCTGTGTGTGTGTGTGTGTGTGTGTGTGTGTGTGTGTGTAGGGGCCGTGTGTACCAGAGGAACCCAGTGGACCAGTGAACAGTGAGGTCTCTGTGGAAGAGGAGGAAGGTTTGTACACTCTATCCTGCTATCCCAGAGTTTGGTATGCGTGTCTGTACAAGACACAGAGAAAGACAGGTGTGTGTGTGTGTGTGTGTGTGTGTGTGTGTGTGTGTGTGAGACATGGAAAGACCAACAAAGCAGAGAGATAAAGGTAAATGACATGAAACAGAAGACAAACGGTAGAGATTGAGAGTCAGGGTCCATCTTTCCAAGACTGAGCTCTTGTTTAGGCTGCAGCCCACGTGCACCTCTGGTATGCAGTGTCTGCTGTTGCCATGGAAAAGGGAGAAAGTAAGTGAGGTTTTCCTTTTTTTTGAGAGCGAGAGAGGGGGCAGTTTCTGTACAGGTCAGCCTCCACTTGGTGCAGTGTAGCCGATGGATATACTGCACACAACACAGATGTCAGGTTATATAAGGCTGATAATCAAATATCCCCAACACTGTTCTGCCGCTGAATGTAGAATGTAATGTAATTCCAGCACCTGTGATCACCGCCCCAGATTCCTCCTGTGGTTTTAATGTGAAATAAACTAAGAAAATATGATCGCGGCGTTCCGAGACTCAATGGTTGGGATTCATGAGGTGTTTTCTGTGTTTGCAATACAGCATCTGTTTAGCTACTTCGTTTTCTTCCTGACAAAACACTAATAATTATAATTAATTATATAATTAATAATTATTTAGACCTATATTATTTTAAAATGATAGCAAATAAGGTCATAGTAAATGACAATGACGCAATATGATTAGTCTGTGCGGTAACATAAACTTTAGCGCTGGATCTCTATTTGACTTGACTTTTTTTTAATAAAAATTGGCATGTGCGTATTAGACTTATGTTTTAAGACATTTTAAGCTGCACCAAAGTTTTTTAAAAAGTATTTTCAGCTAACTTAAATTAACTGTGCAGCCCGAGCAGAAGTGCAGGGTGTCCAGAGTCCGAGGCTTTAAAGTTGGGGGTCGGTCTTGGGCGAGACACAGAACAACTTGGCACATTTAAGCTGAATGTTAATGTAAATGACCTGGCAAGCTCTGACTGTGCATACTCAAAAGTGGTGACGAGAAAAAGTAGTCATTGAAATCCTGTTGGTTGAGCTGCATCTGCAAGCCAATCCCTTGATTAGTTCAGGAAGTGAATGCATAATGAGTCTAAGTCAGAGGCAAAAATGTATGCAAACTAATCCATTTAAAAGCACGGTTTGCATGTACATGACATGAGTAAATTTAAGTGAATTTTCAGTAAATATTAACATCACAAGTATTCCCTTCAAGATGAACATACCTTCATTACTTATTTGTGCTGACATCATAGATTAGAGACCTAAACATGAACAAATTAATATGTACATTTATGTTTTTAGATAAAAATCAATGCATAATGACATATACTCCTATATAACAATCGACACAAACCTGAATCTGTATCCCAAGACTCAAACCTGGTAATGGTCGAAACTCTAAATCAGCACACACTCTGCCAGCACACTCATTAGCTGCATCCTCAAGAATACACACTAATTAATGTAGGGTAAAACGTGCCCTTCCTACTCGTTAGGCCCATAATCACCTTAAATACTGTGGAGCAACTCTCAGCGAGGCCTGATAAGGAAGGGTGTGTACACTGGTGAGTGTAGGAGTGAGGATACGTGCATGTGTGTGAATCTCTGTTAGCGGCTCAGATGAACTGCTCTGTATGTCTCCACATCAGCTGAGGGGTGGATTTTCTAACGGAGCCACAGTGAGCTTTACCAGCATTAAGGAATTATAGCAGCCACAGCCTCATTTATATCGCTTTAAATTACAGAGAGATTACGATGCTAATCTCAGAAAGGTAAGAAAATGGACAGCAAAGGAGTGTAGATTTATATCCTCTTTTTTGATGATTATTAAAGGATTTCATTAACATTTCAATACAAAAATAATGAATGATCAGTGGTGAAACAAACAAATGCCTGCATACAGATGAAATCCTTTATACTATACATATTGTTGTAGCCCATAGTTTATTCTATTTATTCAAAGTTTATTTTTGATATTTAAGATTGCTAGTTTAGACGTTAGATCAGCAAATGTTCATGTTGAAATGCCCCAACTGCGGGACAAATAAAGGCACTCTTATTTAATGAAAACCTTCCTGTTTTAAATGTATACATTATCTCATACAGGAACATGAAATAAGCCCTGACATGCTTCAAAGTGTGCTCCTTTAACATAAAGACTACTATGACAAGGCTACACACAGTGTTTCTGCTCATTCTGAGCTGTATTCTTTGACTTTTCAAAACATCGGCAGGCGCTTGGGTGACTCAGAGAGTTTCCCTCCACCTAGAAATTCTCTCTGGATTATTTGTTTTTGAGCTCAGAGAAGTCAAGAAGTGGTAAACAGCTTTTTTTTCATCACCATTATATGGAGAAAAACACCACTATTATATATTAGACACAAAATACCGCATTATTTTGTTGCTCCCAGGACATAAGACACCACCACCATCATCATCGTATATCAACCTTGACCCACATGCCTCTGAACTCATGCTGCATTTGCGATGCAGTTTATTGATCTTCTTTCCAGTCAATACAACTAACTGATAAATGCTCTTCAATACCGATAAGAAAACCCATGGTTTTCACCACTGTTGAACTTTTAGCTGACTTCATATGCTTGAAACATTTAAGAAAGAAGATGAAGATGGTGTGAAGGAGCATGAGCCGCCAGCTGTTTCATGAAAGCTGTTACAGTTTTTGGTTCGTAGGATTTCAACTCTGCAACAAAGATCCAAACCACCGATACCTTTGTGCTGAGGATCTTGAAGCTGCTGTGCTCAGGGACGATCGGGTGCAGTAGGTGGAGGCGCAGGTGGAAGTTCTCGCCTGATGGCAGCTGGACTGCAGCGGAGAGCTGAAGAAATCACACAAACCCAACAGTAAGCATATCATAGTGAACCAATTGGACAGACACAGACTTGAAAAACGTCCACAGAAGAGTTTGGATGTAGGTAAAGGGTGGGAGACTGAAGGTGTCACGCTTGTCCCGGAGACGATTCATCGGATGTGGCTGGTGTGATGGCCGGGAGGATTTCGCCTCGACCCCTCCAGCCTCCCACTGACCAGTGATGAGGAGGGGCTGCGACAGCTCCTAACAGCCTGTCACTTAATGATGAGCGGCCTGTTGTTTTAGAGTGACACGGTCTCGGCTGCGGCCAAAGTCGGCACACACTTAACACGTTTGTCACCAGACAGAATGTCATTTAGCACCTTTACATGAGAGAACAGTTCACAACAGTATATTTGACTATTTCCATTTACTTTTATACTATAATGGCTAGTTTGACAACACTAAATTAGTTTGAAAGAGTTACTTGCTGTTGTTTCATGTTAGAAGTAGTTAGTAGATAAAACCTTAGAAAGTGAACTAAGGTAGCTTTTGGCAATTCGACAAAACTTACTATTCATTTCTGGCTAAATTCCTATACTCTGTGTAGGTACACACATTCCTTTCATCTTTAATTTCTCTTATAGAATGACTTAATAAAAAATAGATGAGCTTATCTGTATTTCACACCACCGAGGAGGCTTAACAAGTGACTGTGCCACACTGAACAAGCCAACTATTTCTTTTGAAACAGGGAAAACTCAGTTTGTTATTCTATTAGGAAAGACAAAGCTGTTCCCTGGAGTGCCCTGAAGTTACCCCTCAGAGAGAAGAAAGGAGAAGTTGGAAGAGACAAAAAAGAGAGAAAAAGAGAAATAAAGACAATTGCCCCTCGAGGGCTCCGCAGCTGATCTTAGATCAGCTATGTCTTCTATCTACAGACAATTAGGAGGTTTCAGAAACTGGGGAGGGTAAATTGTTCTTAGATCTGTATTTTGGGAGCAATGTTAACAAGGCTCCACTGGAGGCATAGTTGGGTCCGTGGGGAGAGTGTGTGTCTGTGTGAGTGTGTTTGAGTCTACGTGTGTATGAGACCCATCTAATGGGCCCCCTTGAGGAAAAACCCAAGAGCTAACCCATCTCTGCACAAATACAGAGAGAGCACACTCTTCATTTTAATGCGGCATTTAAGTGTATTTATACCTCTTTTTCCGTGAAGTTGACACACACCCCATCCTTGGATATGTTCTTTGCCATGACTGTGACAACGACGTGAGATTCTGTTTGGTACCAGTCGTGTCTGGAAAGAAAAGAAACGAGTTTTTCAGTTTTCATCCCAATTTCAACAAATGGAAGATAAAAATAAAAGTCACAAGTCTGCAGTCAGAAGTCAAAAGGTTGCACAGAAAACAGCAGTTTCAGTGTAGTTAGTTCTATTCCACTACATAACAACAAAAACAAACAAAAACCATAAAACTCAATTTATGGACTCACTTCACTGATGGGACTGCTGGTGTCTGCTGAGTCATTCAATCCCCGGGACGGGACCATAATTAGAGAGCAAGATGTTGTGATGAAGGCCAGGCAATAAGCAAAGACAACAAGGAAAAACACATCAACAAAAAATATTTGCTAGATTCTGACAAGGGGACGCGTGCACAGCCGAGGGATCTCCGATGATGTTGAGAGCAACAGTGCCCCCAGGTGGCCGCGCGGAGAAACTCACCCTGATAGTGCTGCTGACCTGCGTCTGAGCTGGAAAAAAAATATGAAGTCAAATTTAGATTTGGGTCCAGTAACGCATCATGCAGTCCAGCACAAAAATCAATGTTTCCATATCATTGTCAAGATACAATTGCTAACACACGTCTATCTACAGCTATAAAGGTATGGTAATATAATCCACCCCCTTCCAGCCTACAATCCTTGCCACCAGTTTGTTTACTGGTGGCATCCACGCCCATTAAAATCCCTGTGAAACCATGCAAGTCTGATCACCACTTACCAGCGTGCTATCATGCATTATTCACTGACTTCATTACAGAGCGAACATGGAGAGGGAACAGTCATGAGATGATAGCAGACGTGTAAATGTTGTCTTAATGAGGCCGCGACGGAGACAGCATGGAGGAGGAGCAGTGGCTGACGGAACAGAATGTCTTCCAAAAAAAGGAGGCACACAGGATACCACAAGTGAAGAATTAACCAGGTGTTGAGTGTGAGTCATTTGGCGAAAAAGAGAAAGTCACCACCAGCACGAGTAGTTTCAAGCTTTGCAGGAGTGGGCGGGTAATGTGCATGCTGGTGTGCATGACTATAGGTGTGTGTGTGTGTGTGTGTGTGTGTGTGTGTGTAGGCCTGTAAATGGGTTGAGTCTCGTCAGGGGCTTTCAAACACCAGCAACGTTGACTCTGATGAATCACGCCGCTCCTGGGAGTGCGTGTGCATGCGGGTGTGACGCGTGTTTGTCAAAACTCTTGGTCTTGTTTACTTCTGATGATCCAGAGGGCCCAGCCATCACCACAAAACAGAAATACACTACCCAGACACTGCATGCATATTTTATTGGATGAGGCAGTTGTGCCAGCTCCGCCACTGCACACACATCTCTGAATGCCTCACACCATTTGTTTGATGAAGGGGGTCAACCATCTCCCTGAACATGCCATTTAACCGCAGTATTTGATAACGTGAAGTCAACAACACAGAACACAGTTTAATAACAAAACCAAAATTAACCCCCAATAATGGTCTCAATGCCATCCTACCACACAACCAAAACTTCAGTCACTTACCTCCCATAAGCTCCTCACACCGTTTTATCCAGACTTCAAAGGATTTGTCAGACACTGTGGAGATCATGATAAAAAGCATTTACCATGACGCACACATACATATACGATATGTACATGCACAAACACACACACCTATCTGAGCATTTGGAGGTGTGGTACATTGCTCAAGTGCTCTGAAGGTGTCCTGGCACTTCCCTTGCCACCAGCACACCTTCTAATTTTCGCTGGCAACCGGAGATCGAACCAAAAACCCTCCGCTTCCCACCCAGGCCCCCACAGGCAGTTTGAGCTACCACTGCCCCCATCACCACTGCCCTCAGACTCTGATATTTGCCGTTTGATCCTATTTCTGCACACGTGTGTAACAGTTATGAAGGAAGGAGTAACGAGAAAGGTTCGATGTTGTTAGACTGTCTTGGCCTTCCAGTTTTAAAGGAGTGTGATGAAGGAAACTTGGTCTGGAAATCAAAATAAACCACACTCACCATCCAGCTGATGACCCTGAGTGAATGCTGCAAGTGCTGACTCGTACTGGTTCAGGTGGTATTCTGCTATTCTGAAATAGGGGAAAAATGCTACCTTTAATAAAAACATTTTGACCAGTGGGGCAGCAGCAAAAAATGCTTTGTAACAGATCAATAAATCAGAACGCACAGCATTAAATGTACCTGATATAAATACAGACAAAAGAATACCAAACACCAAAACATTCATAACCGATTGATTGTCTTATTTCCTTTATTCTGCATTATTATCTGACCTACCCTGTTCTCATGAAAGCAAGAGGAAGGTTGGGTTGTAGCTGTTGAGCTTTTTTGGCATCATCAACAGCACCTGCATAGATCCAACCAACACATCAGTACAGGAAAATGGGAATGGATGAGTGATTCATAAATAAATTCATGGGTGCTCATTCAAAGAATAAATTACACAAGGTAAAAAGTAACAAAAAAAAGACAACATAAGCAACAGCATTGCTTTTTTAAAATGCTAATATAATTACTATTGCTATCCATTAATTTTTTTATTTTATTGTTTTACAAAGAGCAGGAAAGGATAGTAAAGCAAGTTGTTATTTTTTGATTGACATGCTAAATTACAATTATTTTTCTATGCCTGAACACACTGACACACTTCACAAGTGTTCGTGGTTTCTTGATTTTAAGACAGTTATCTCATAAATTAGTTATGCACTGTGTATCAAAGCTTACATTCGTAATTTCTGAGGAGGGTGTGGGCATAGGCACGTTGGCAAAACCATTCAGCATTGTTGGAATCTCCTTGCAAAGCTTCATTTAGTGCCTGAAGGGAACAAGATGCGTCATTAATCACAGACAAAAAAAATTAAGGTAATGTTTTTCTCTGATCTTAAAAAAAGCTTAATCAATTCCATTTAACAAGTAATTAATTCTTAAACTTAAATTTGGCAAGTAAAATAACAGATTTTAGTGTATTTTAAAAATAAAAATCCCTATGCCTTCATTTTGAAGTTTTAATTTATTGGACGTTTAACGAGACTTATTCATTATTCATCAATATTCATTATTGATTTCGTCATAAAGTCAGAATTTGCAGCTCAAAAATATAACACAATTCGGGCAAATTAACGCGGTTGTAGCCGCAAGAAAAGCGAACTATTCCTGTCTATTGGCCGTCTCTTAAGATATTATAGTGATACGTTGTCTGTGTAGATTCTCATTCATCCAGGTCATAGTTATCCAAAGTTAGATCTCTGTGTGCAACTGGACTGTAAGGTTTCCTTGAAGAAAGCGAAACGCCTTCAAGGAAACCTTACAGTCCAGTTGCACACAGAGTTCTAACTTTGGATAGTGATACGTTCGCTGAAATGTCTATTCATGGTCAAATAAATGCCAACATTAGCAACTAATTCAATGCCACCACATATATATCATTAAAACAAAGACACCAGAATAAGGAATAGTGGCATTTATTAAACTTGCTAGTGCTCTAATTAGCTAATCATATAAGCAAATGCTAATGTTTACCTCCAGAGCTTTCTGTGGATCATCGTCAATAAATCTATCCGGAAAATTGCTAAAACGAAAGAATGTAATAGTTATCCAGCTATATCTATCAACATATAGAAACAATAAATATGCTACAATTAACCTACCGTTCGCTTGCCATCGGTGTATTGTGAATGAGCGCAATGTTTCTAGAGTGGCAGGAAAGTTCTAGCAAGACAAGTCAAATATGATAGCAACCGCATCCCAGCAGCAGCAGGCCTGTCAACATCCGGCTGCTCAGCGCCCTAGAGCGCCACTGCTCCACCTGCCGACCAGGAGGACTCATGACGACATAATGCCCAACAGTGAATTCAGGAATTCTCATTTCAAACAGGGCTGCTATTCCAGAAATATCCAGAATACTATAATGCAACTGTGGACATGTTAGGCGTTTTTTGTTTTATAAAAATTATAGAAAGTTCTACTTTTAAAGTTGCTTTAAAACATTGGGATAGTCTGAATAGATTGCATAAAAATACAGCAAATATACACTGAAGCCAATGTATTTGTGATTTTTTTTTAAGTCAGTGACAGAATATTTAAGCTGCACAATTAAAAAAATATATATATTTTTGTTTAAATAGTTAAAATTCATATGGATCATAATTTGTCATGATTTTAAACCTGCAGGGAGGTGCAAAAAATATAGTGCAGTAAAAAGTTTATTCTTTAGGAGGGACACACACAATAAAATTCCATTCAATTATTTATAATTATTTTTTTATGACCTACAAAACTGCACTGCACAAAAAAAAAAGCAACAGAAACTCCAATTCTCCCTCTGCTATAAACTTAAAAATCCATATCAGCGAAATGCACAGGGTAAGGAGACATCAAGATAAAGCAAAGCCTGGGCATTACAAATGAACCATTTCTTTCTTAATAAAAGAAAGCAGTTCTGCATAAGATTCCCTGGGGATAAAGGCACAGTTATAAGCATCTCTTGAACCAGGTTTAGCCTCAGGGAAGCCACCATAAATCCTATAAGCTCAGTTTTAATTTGGAATGAGGGGAGCCTTATGGACTGGCTTTGCGAGGCTAAACTAAGATCAAGTGGAGAAAAAAAAGAAAACTTTTCTGCACAACGGGTCAGCATTCTGACTTCTGACATAGGGTGTGCAGTGTGCAGTCAAATTTAACCTGAGGGAGAAGATGGCAACAAGGCACAATGTCAAGCATGTTCACAGATATATAATATACAGTATAACACACAATACACAGTTATCAAGGCTTTAGAGGTCCTTATACTGCAGGCATTTATACGTGTAACATTTAAGAGTGCATAGAAAAGACTAGACAGTTATGGTGTGACTCTGGACACAGAAACACGCACAAAAGACAGATTTACTGGTGATTGTCAAGAGAAAGGAAGGCTCACTGTCCAGAAACTCAGGCTAGAGAGTAGAACTAAAAAGACCTAAACTAAAAATAACAGTGTTCCCTTGTTTTCAACATTTCATAATACAAACAAATCTCAGCAATTTTATTTAAAAAAAAGGAATGGTTTCAGTCAAAAATCTCACAGCTAGGAAGAGAAAATGTGAACGGATGTACTGAGAGCACCAGGCACTTGAGAAAGAAATAGTAGAGGTAAACATTAGTGCAAAGCCATTAAAGAAAGTCTGAATAATTCAGATTGTAATAAAAAAAAAAGTGTGACATTAAAAAAAAGAAAGGCACAACTGATGAATGCTGGAGCTTAAGTGCAAGCGAAGGGAGTGTCTGCAAAAAAGGTGCAGAGAGGCTACAGATTCCAGTGCTTGTCTGTGTTTGGTCTTTAATACATAGTGGCTACAGGAAATGACAGGAGGCCGAGATAACGGGTAAGAGCTTCTGAAGCCTGGCTCTTCTTGGAGCCTAATCAGCAGTGTGCTGTGATACTTTGGTTCTGACTGATTCTGAATTCAGGACAGGAGGCAGCGATCTATAATTACCTTTGCTGCCAATTCTTAATATGTTGGCAGATGCAAAAGTAACACAGGATCAAAACCTCACTGTTAAGACACCAATGATGCCACAGCGCTGCTCAACTCTGTGACTGGTCCTGAGTCAGTGGACTGTGTGAGCATACGGGCGTTGTGTTATTTTGTTAGCGACACCAGCTGTGGAGCCTCCATCTGTGAGCCTCTTTGTCCCGGATGCAACTTTTCAGCAGAAGTCTCCTGTTCACAGTTACCATGGACGCCGCCCTCAGCAGCAGCCTGGCTCTCATTCAGTTTCCCCAGAAGCAGAGCGGTTTTGAACACCGAGGCTTTACCCTCCGGCTGCAGGGACTGCACCTTGGGCAAATTCTGGAGGGTCCGCAGCATCTCTGCAGACACAATAGGCAAATGCTGCTCCTGGATCAGGCTTTTGCTGCCCGACCGCAGGACGGTGTCACGTTGGCCTACGGACTTGGAGGCCGGAGTGGCGTGCAGGGAGGCCAACCCTCGCATGGAGTCGGGCAGCAATTTCTTGTGAGGCGGTGGTGAATCTTCCTCCTCTGCTGAAGGGTCACCAGAGGGTGTGCTGTCATCAGAGTCATCGCTCACTCCTTCATCATTACCACTGTTGTCTTCATAGTCTTCTTCTTTGGTCCCATCTCCATCTGTGATGTAAATCATGTCCTTTGGCAGAGTGGTAAACTGGTACACGAGACGCTGACCTTCAACTTTATTCAGTATACCTCTTTGGTAATAGTACCTAAATCAACAAAAACATCCATATAAATATTCATTGTGTTAAACTGTGTTTTAACAGCCTTGTGTGTGCTTTTGTCGCTTACCTGAGTGCTCTCCCCATTGTCTCATAGTTCATATCTGGTTTGTTTTTGTGTTTACCCCAAAGTCTGGCGACAGCTTTTGAGTTGACCAACTTGAAGATTCCCTCATGAGGATCCGTCCATTTAATGTAGCGAGGACAGACTTTCCGGTCTTGCAGCAGCTCCATCAGGAATTGCCACAGGTACAGCGTGTTTCCTCCTGGAACAAACAGACAGGAAGGAAAACCCTGTTCTAAAAAATGACTGACCTCAAGTAATCAAGGCCCTTTTCAGAGGCAAAATATTTATTTTGCTGCTAGCTACATGTGATGTTGCATTTCAGGAAAAGCATAACATCTGGAATTTTTTAGCACAGAGTATAAGATTTTATGTGACAGCCTCAAATAAATCTCTTCTGTCTATTCTAAAACTAGCCAGAAGAAAGCATTTAGAAGTAGCCAAAAGAAACAATCTTCCTACTGAAATAAGGTCTATAAACACTTTAATTATCATTGTAATATTTTGATTTCTGGATTTATTGAGTTTTAATTGAAGCTCTTCCTCCAGTGTCATGTCTTGGACAATGCTCAGCCACTCGTTTAATTTATTAAACAAGAGAAGCACATTTGTGAGATTACATTACCTTTATTGTACTTGTCCTTCTTCACTGTAATGTCTGGAGTGGGAGACTCTGGCCTCTGATGTCTTGGCTTTCGGCCTAAAATAATTGAAAAAAAAAAAGTGGCCTTTTTTCAGTCATTGTGAAATAATTGGATAAAACATAACTTAATTTCAGACTAGCAGATGCTAAGAGACTGACCCCGTTTCTTTGACTGAAGCTGTTCAGCAGGCTGCTCTGGGTGCAGAGAGGGCCACTGCTGCTCATCAACAACTCCCATAATCCCCTCTGCTGACACAGTCACCTGAGTAGCTGAAGTAGTGATGACATCACCCAGAGATGGTAACAAGGTCTGGGCTGGAGGGGGGCACAAACAGACTTAATGAAGAAGAGCAGCAATGAGTCCAGCGCATCTAAAAATAACATTCTGCTGTCACATAGCTCAAAATGTAAAGGCACTGCTGGGGCATCTTCACCCTGTTTGTGTGCAGTCGAGTCACCTTAACTTAGGCGCAAAGCTGTGTATCTTACTGTAGTGTTGTTCCAGGGACAAAGTGTCAGGGCACTCCAGGAGGAGTGAGTCAGCAGCAACAAGTGTCTCCATGGTTTCCTTCTCTTCATTTTCACATGGCTCCACTACGAACCACAGAGGACACAGTTACAAAAACAAGCACAAGCAGGCGAGATGGATCAGCTCCCTCATATCCCTGGTAGAATTAAGAAGGGATGCTTTGTAATAAAGGGTAATGACCACATGATGTGGTGCATTTAGTATTAATTATCCAGATTTTAATATAATTATGAGAAAAGTAGCAATTACAGCACAATATAATATTCTATGAAATGCTGCAACATAAACTCAAACCGGACATATCAATAAACTCCCACGCTGTGAGTCCTACTGTATGCCGGAACTGTGCAACACTTTCATTATATATTATATTTTGACTTTTCTGGTTGCTTTCTGATTAATGTTTGGGGTTGTGCTGTTTAGTTTAAATGGGCGTCTAGTTTCAACGGATCAAACAAGATAGTCCATAAATATTTTCAATAGGTTTTTCTTTCCACATTAAAACGGAAGATGGAAAAAAAAAAATTTATTTTATTTTTTTTAACCTATAAAGCTTCTTAAACCTGCTAAACAAGGCACAGCCTGACATGAATTGTTTTGACTTTAATGATGCACTTGTCAAAGTGCTGCTACCACTGGGCATGCAACTTTACGCTTGGCACAACTGACAGCGTAAAGCTTTCCAAAGTGGTGCCCCAGAGGCAAAATATCACAAAAATAAAAACGCTTCATGATGTGACGTCAAGTGCCTTTGAAACAGTAAGCGAAAAAACATCTGCTGGCTAACAGCTGTTTTAACTTCTCAAAAGCTTCATAAAAACCCGTCAAATGAAGAAGCAATGGATTTAAAAACGTTGTATTGATTATCACAAACCGATGCGGGTCTGGAATTACAACTTTCCGAGCTCACTGCCAAAGGTGCTACGTTGCAGCTATCGCTAGCCAAGTTACCCGAGCCTCGTCACTTCAACAGTTCGCAGAAGTACACTGGGATAAAACAGCACGATGCCGTGACAAAACTTACTTTTAACTCCCAGCCTCGGGATGGAACAAGCTATAGCATGCGTGCTGTAGCCCTGGTTGACTGCGCCTACATCCTTAAATGACTCTTGAAGCGTGTTTCCCAGCTACAATCTGGGAATGTTTTGTTTCACTTCCTGCATTTTTCCTGAGGGTGGTCCGTGTGCGCGGGGCTCCACTGCGCATGCGCAAACCATTTTTGTCCTACGTGACTCTGTCATAATGTTATTTAGTTCTATAAAACTGTTAAAAATCTAGAGCTCACATTTCCATGACTTGTTTAAAACATGTTGGCTGCCCAAACTATTAAATAGGTCATTTATCTCATGACAGATAAACGTGCCAGCAGGGGATGCAGCAATTACGGGTCTACTGACCTTTGAGCAGCTGCTGGTGATCTCCAATTTCATTAGGCTGTTCACAGGCTAGACCTGTATAAAAGAGCAGTTGTGAATGGGGAACCTGCTCCATGCTCAACGCTGGGTAGTCTGAGTAACTTCCCAACTGCAGGACACACAAATTCAGAGAGATAGGTTGTCAGCTTGTCAGACCACTCACGGTTAATGTTGAGCACCACTGCTTCACATTTACTCACCTGTGACATGTTGTGATGGTCACTGGCAAAGTCAAAGATGAGCTCTGTCTGCTGAAGCATGGCTGATCGTCCCAGAAAAACACACACAGTCTTACTTGAGTGAAAATAGCATTACACAGACGCAGCCCTTTGAACAAGCGTGATCTTCCCTCAGGACCCACTGAGCTTTGGACTTGTTCAGCAGAAGCAGAAGTTAAGTGACTATACTGGCAGACCAAAGACGGAGAGGCGTCACAGGAAACTCATGCTTTCAACTCTCGATGAGGAAGTGGGGAATGCTAAACTGTCCTGTGGTCAGAGCAAACCTGCAAGAGCGAAACAAGGCCAAATGTCAGTGGGGGATGGAAAGGCCACAAAAGACAAGACAGACAGTTGGAGGATCACACCTGCAGAGTCCATCTTCATACAACCGGGTGGATTTATTTGAACTAAAGTGTCCGAGTATATAAATCAATAACGGTGGACGCTATGTTCTGAGATCCGCATAAAAACAACATAGTTTGCTTCTATCGTTCACCTATCACGCTTGCTTTTCTTATCTTGCTTCTAACAGTTGCTAGAACAGGCAACAGGAAGAAGAGTTTGAAGCACAACGTGGTCAGCGTGTGTGTATGTGTGTATCTCATGTGTGAAGGGGTGATGTGAGCAGGGGGGGCAGTTGGACTTGAAGCATCGTGTAGTTGCACAATGTCAAGGTTGCAGGGGCTCTGCAGAAGAAAGAGCTCTTTTTTACTTCCACTTACTTTGTTTTGGTAAAACTCAATTTCTACATCAGTTTAAGAAAATGTTTGATCAGTGACCTAAATTTGTTAAGATATTTTAAAAAAGTGGGACGCATATCTTCAACATCCACCAGCAAAGAGTTTAAGCAAATGAGCAAAACAAGAAGAAAGATGTGTTCATGTGCTTTCCACTCTTTCCATGCCTGATTTGTAATGGATTTTGAAGCATTTTGTCAACACTTTTACTGTAAGTGACTCTTTCTGATCTATGAATTCTATTGTGCAGTATGCCGTCGCAGACAGTCACTCCTCATCTTCCAAACAGAGAAAGAAAGCGAGGTCGTGACACTGTCTGTCTGCGCAACAGAGACACAACATGTTTGGGTCAGTTATCACACAGGAAGCACAGCTCTGTTAGGAGGCACCACTTCCTGAGTTCCCGAACCAAAGGCCTGCCAACATTTCTGCCAGAAGCGGCCGAAGCTTCCTCTGATAAAAGCAGTCGTTTGGAACCTGAGTGGAGAGACTCTCGTGAAGCAAAATGTTTCTATTATGAATAAATAATATGCAGAATGCAATTGTTCCTGTAATCTATCTGATAAACAAAAGCAGAAGTTAGCGTGCACATAATTCTCAGGAACCTCAGCTGCAGACTGTATTACACATGCAATACACACCACATTGTGCGTGTGTGTAGTATATATAATTTAAAACTTTCAGAACCTTAAATATAAACTCTACAAAATATCACAAATGTCAGAGGCACCATAAACCAGAGAAACCACAACCTCCTCATCAGTCTATACCAGAGGTGGAAAAACTAAGGCCTGGGGGCCACATGTGGCCCGATCACCTATTTAATCTGGCCCGCAGCCTTCACAATAATTTCTCCAAAAGCCAAATGAAGAGGGTTGTCAGCTTGATTGGTTAGAAAAAGGTTGAGACCCCCCCCCCACCCCGTCACCTAGCATGCGAACATGTCCTCTCAAGAAGGCGGGGCCAAACGTCATTTGGAGCTTCATCATCCATCTCTAGTTGGACCAATTTATAGGCAGTTGAAAATATTTTCTCTGTCAATAGTACATCAAGCACAATTTTTAATAGAACCTCCGATCATCATTTAGGGGGTTAGTTTCATTCACCACCTGGCCCGGCCCCTTCATCAAGATCTAAAACCCAATGTGGCCCTTCAGGCTAAATCATTTCCCACCCCTGGTCTATACTCTATATATGCAGTAGCCATTGCCATTGCATTTATTTTTGTTTTTGCGCTGACGTTCAGAAGTAAATGTGCATGACGGCAAGCTGGCCCTCTAACATAAGCGCCAGTGAAAGTTGAACAAAACGTGACAAACGCAGCTGGCCTTCTGTGCCTGTGTGCCGTGGCCCCTGACAGTCAGCGTTGACTGGCTGTTCTGTATTCCTGTTGTGTTCCCTTTCTTTCAGGGGTTGTCGCCGCTGCGGGCCATCGTGCCCCGTGTATGCGCTCATTGTCGGCGCGCCCCTCAGCCCGCCAGTGTTATAGAGATCATCTCCAGAAGTATAGAGCCTGTGTTCATCAGCACTCTGGTCACATAGCTTTGTCTCTGTGGCCTCCGCACCGGGGATGTGAGCCTGTGAAGTGGCTGCCAGGCCCCTAAGGACACTGATAAGCCCCCATAACATTCGTTCCCTCGTTTGTGTGTGCAGAGACTCAGAGACAGCGCCAGTGTGTTTGACAGAAAGTGGCAGAGAGTGTGTATGTGTGAACAAGGCCAGGCTGATAACAGCGAGGCAAGCAAGGGAGCAGCAGATAAGCCGCTCTTGTTGCTTGGGGTAACCGTGCCTTGTTAAATGAGCACGGTGTGTGTACGTGCGTGCGTGTGCGGAGGAGATTGGGAATGGCGGAGGTGGTCACAACACGCCCGTGTTTTTACAACCTTTCTTTGTGTGTATGTGGGTTTGAAAGATGACATTTCTGGAAAGTCAGAGATTAGTACGTCACAAATGAACATTTGTGACAGGAAGTTAAAACTCCGTCAACCAAACACACGCAGGAAAGTGCTTTCAGTTTCCCTTCACATGTCACAGAGCTTCCAGTCGCCCAGAGCTGCTGCAAAGTTGCTATTGTGGTGGAAAAATACTGTATATTATATAAAATAAAAGGCTTACCTTGTTTAGGGCTTAAGACTACATGTGGCAGAAGAACAGCCGCCTGGAAGAGCTATCGAAGACACATGGAAATTGATCTCATCTCTTCTGGCAAAGAGCCCTCATCCTTTACCAGACCTGGGTTCAGCCTGCTTCTGGGAACGTCCTTCAGCAAAGAAAGGTGCCACACAGAGATTTAAAGTGTTGATTCTGCTGATTCGTCTCTCCTTGACTTCAGCCCTTCTCAGTTGTCACTTCCTCTTTTTTTTTAAACTATCAGCCCTTGTGAGAGCTGATTGGTCACCTGTGTTATGACTCAAGGTAACCCATAGTGACTATTGTCGGTAAGGAGCAAATGTAAACACGGGCGTATTTGCAATGTAAAGCAGCAGAGAGCTCAGCAACTGAAATGCAAACAGCAGAGGAGTTTAGATGGTGATCAGCCAGTGCTTGAAATGACCCCATTACTGTACATCAATATTATAAAACAGGTGTTTAGAAATCAAGATACAAATTCATGCTGAATTATTAAAATGACAAAATAATTATTAATTAACTGTCTTATTTGCTGGGAAATAGCAAGATTTGCCTAAAGAATGCTTGAAGAATTTAAGTTAAAGGTGTTTTTGCTCAATCACTATTGCCATCTAGTGGCTATAATCTGCACCGACACACTTAACGAGTGCAACGCGCTTCTCTTCTGTGGTTCCTAATTTAAAGGATCAGTTACAGGTACCTAGATGCCCAAACATCTCTGATTCTCAGAGGTCTGTAAATAGAATGTGATTCCTGACATTTGTGTTTTCTTAAAGATCATTGGTTTCTTTACTGGGGTCCCTTCAAGCCTGCAGCCAGGCACCATTGCTGTTTACTGACTGCTGTAGAGCCTCCAAGGCCTGCAGAGCTTCACCTTTCTTACTGTGATATAGATAATCACAACATGTACATGTCAAGTTCTCCTTAAATATTTGGATATATGCAAAAACAGCACATACTGATTTTTATTTCACCTCTGATCTGTGTCTCTACATCTTGTTTATGTTGGCCTGATAAAACCGAATAAATTAGGCTGAATTAGGCCTGAGGAATGTGCTGCCTTGGCTTGGAAACTACGATAACTCCACTATGTTTCAACAAAGGGGGGTTAGGTTTTATTTTTATGGTGTGCGAATACACGTGAGGGACGGTGGGTGTATAGTTACAAAAAAACACTCTCCTGTGACACACTACATCAAAACAACACACAGTCCTAAACAAACCAGGACTGTGTGAGCAGCTTTAGAGATTGAGATTATGATGGTTTTTGAGGTGTTTACTTGTTTATTGATTAAATAATGTGTCATATTGTCATGCTCTATTTTGTGTTTTGCACTTCATTAAAAGCAGTAAAAAAGGAGTAGAAATTAGTTTTATCACTGATTTAAAAACCTAGGCAAAAGTAGCTCAGTGTGTGTGTGTGTGTGTGTGTGTCATAACTGGAGATCTGTGAAAGTGAGTGATATGTTGCATTAAATCAACCTTCTGTTTTTTTTTTTGTTGTTTTTTTTGCAGTGTACATGTGACCAAACCAGAGGAAAAGCACCCGAAGGCGTTCACATGTGAAAAACGGCAACCATGAAACACACTGGAGCCTGTGTACCTGTTTTCTGCTCTGACAGTCTGCATTACCCCTCCAAGGCCTTATATTCAACTCTCTCTCTTCTTTTCCCCTTTGAAGTAATACGGTTGAGTTCACCACAGACGGGCAACTGCGACACACAGACTTTAAGACAAATTCTCGCTGACGATTCGGAAGTAAATATTTATTCCTGTTGCATTTGAGTCTAGTTTCAGATTTACACAACTGGTATGAAAGCAGAAAAAGGTCTTAGATAATGTACATCAAAGCATCAAAGGAATCTGTTTGACAGTCCCAAAATAGTTTTGTTATCAAACACACATGCACGTCTATGGAAATTGCTGTTATTGGAAGCATTCAGCCAGCACATAGCAGTTAAGTGTGAAAAAAAAAACCTTTGGAAGGATGGTCCTGAGCACGGCCAGGTTCGGAATAGGCTCCACCAATCAGTCCCTTATGTTGAGCTGGAAATATCTCCTTCTGGCTGTACTCACTGCAGGCAGACCCCCCTCCACCCCCATCCACACTGCAAACCAGCAATAGCATAACCTGAGCAGTATGTGACGTCAACACAACACGCTGCACAACAGTCACAAAGCAGCCAAACAGCGATACAGATGATGCAGATAACACAAAGAGCAAACAGCTTTGTTCTTGCAGACTATTTGACCGCAAGAGGTCCTACCAAACTGGATAAACTGGACAAACTGGGCTCTCAAACCTCTGCCATGGTTTTAAATGTAAAATTGATGTCAGACGACGGTGCCATTTGTACATTTGTGCAAGGCTTATAGCTGGAAGCACACCGCTGTTCATGTCCTGCTACACATAAAAGGATAATCAAAGAAAAATCCTTATGAAAGAGGAGGCAAAGGAGGTACGGAGAAGAGCAGAAACGGGAAGTCGCAGAGGGAGGAGGGCAAAAAAAAAAAAAACTGAGGTTAGATGGCACAATAAGTGGTGAAAAACCTCGTAAACACTTTGTTGAATCTTTGAAAAACAGTGAGATAAAGCGAGCAGATGCGGATGAAGACAGAAGTCAAGGATGGGTGGTGAGGCATCACAGGACAGAGGGCCCCATTTTAGAGCTAATGTGACATGCGTGACACTGTTTTAGCCCGAGGGAACATTCCCAGGTCAAAGCCTGCGTGTGTGTGTGGGTGTGTGTGTGTGTTTACAGCAAGAAGCAGGGAAAAAAAAATAATGCAATCACAGTAACGTCCTGTGTTCCCTTTCACTATCACATGACGCCACCCCCCCGGTCACACTTAATCGAACTCGCGCTCGCAAGCACATAACACACACACAGACTCGTACAGGCTGCAATAACAGGCAACGTTTCCATACTCACAGCCTGAAATGATTATTACCATGCGTTCCAACAGATAAGGGCTCAAAAAAATGGACAAATTCCTTCACAAACACACAAGAATGGGGTCTTGTTTGTTGCTTTTATAACTTTATTGCGAAATGAAGCCCCTTACTTTGCTGTACCGGTAAGGAGTCACACTCAGAAAATACATGCACACAACACAGAAAGCCTGGAGAACAGTCCAAAAACACGGAACAGTACGACAGAAAAGATGTCTGTTCAGATCAGTAGTTCAGTAACTAGCAGGAAAATATGTTTAAGGCGATACACTTAAAGAGGACAGAGTATGCTCAGTAAAATGCATACAAGAATATGTAATAAAATATACAAATAATCTCAAATAATAATTGTTTAATACTCATACCAGCTGCTGTTTGGATCACAGAAAATACTGCAAGATTCATAGTGTCAAAGTAACATTCAGTATCCAGGCTGCAAGCCCGAAGAGCTGTTGACCCTCCACACCCAGTTTTATGTTAAACATGGCCCCAATCCCCCCCCCCACCCCTCCCCCCACTCCTGGTTTGTTTGTTGTTTTTCATTCCAGCTCATTCATTCCTTCTGCTTTACACATCTCACACGTGCTAACCAAGAACAGACTGTTTGACAGGCTGCGATTCTTTTCTTTTCTTGGATAAGGAGATTCTTTAGCAGTCCCCGACGGTTGAATGTGGAAGAAGATTCGGTAAGATGTCACAGACGGGCCAATAACGGGCACTCACCCTCATTCGGTCACCCACACGCCAGCATTTTCGTTCACATTTCTCCTTTGTCCATAACCCGATTCTTCATCAAGCTGTGGAAGACTTGTTGGTCATGTGGGAGTTGCTCTGCTCAGAGGCTCGGTCGGTGACTTTCAGCTTCATGCACGACTGCTTCTCATCCATCAGCATCTCTGCTGGCAGGCACCAGCAACACAGGCAGGACTGAAGAGAGGAGAGAGGGATGAGAGGAAGACTAGCTGCGCATGCACGTCCGGGAAAGAACAAATCAATACAGAAAGCTAAAATAATCTTTTTTTTTGAGCAAGGACAATAAAAAAAGCCAAAGTGTAAAAAATGGATTCTTACTGGAGGTCCAGCCATTAATGGCTAATGGTTAATATACAGCTGCAGCTAACAGGGATAAGGTGTAACATCGCCTGCAATTCATTATGCACATGGAATTAGCAAGTGGAAATCAAGTTGCTAACAGATGTGAGTTTGTTTTCATCACGCGATAGTAGTTTGACAAATGGACGAATGATATGCCACGACTGCGAAGAGCTGGTTGCTTATTTCATCAGCTCTGAACTTCACGTTTTTTTGCTTACACCGCAGCTGTAGCATTTCAAGCTACATCAGGCCCCGCGGCATTTCCAGATGTCTCAAATGTTGTGTTTCTGAAGTCAGACGGGCAGGAGCTCAGCAAATCTGCGCATTTTTAAAACAGCTGTAGCCTAAATTCCTTCTTCCTTTTTGGTTGTCTTAAGGCTGATCTATACTTCAAACGCATCATCTAGCTTTTCTTATCTGCCGCCACTGTGCAGTCAGAGGAATGAGGTGGATCTTATGTCCCTGCGGTGAGCTACTTTCACAGCCAGATCTATAAGGCATGGGGTGTTTAATATCAAACACACTGTCTTATCTTGGTTTCAAAGCTACATCTCACCCTGAAGCAGCTCTTGAAGCGCTTGCTGACCATGTAGAGGGCGAGTGGATTGATGCAGGAGTTCACAGACGCCATGTTGATGCCGATGTAGTCCAGCACTAACAAGAAACTAAAAAGAACGACAGGGTCAGTCATCATCCTCTGGCACGTGCATCTTTTGATGCTGCATTGTGGGACGTCTACATCACATCCTCCCGTACCTGAGCAGCTCACAGCGGTTTGGATCCTTCTCGTCGTAAATGGTGAACTTCAGGATGCGGCTGACGTGGAGAGGCAGCCAGCACAGGGCGAAGACCAGGACCAGGCAGAACACTGTCTTGGCAACCTCCCTTCTCTGGATAAGCAAATCAAACAGCACATTTGATCTGGATTAATCAGGTAAATTAATAATATCAATCTGATTTCAATCTGACCTGCTTCAGGTGGTCACTGAGGGCGATCTGGACGCCATTCTTCTTCCTCAACATCTCGCAGGTCATCAGAGTGTAGAAAATGGCAGTGCAAGCTAACGGCAGGCAGAAGTACACGCTGAACAGCCACCAGTCCTTTGCCGACTTATAAAACTGCGCAAACAGAAAAAGATGTTTTGCCGTTAACTAAAGCTGGGGTACACACCCGCCACGCAGAAAACGATGGCAGATAAAACAGCAATAACACTTCAATCACATTCATATATTTTGTTATCTGTAACTGGGTTAAAAAAACCTTTCCCCCGTGCCTGTTTTCGAGCCGACCCAGATCTCCCTTCCAGTGTTCACAGCTGTGTCAATACGGAAAGCTCTGCTCCACATTGCACATTTTTATGCCTCAGAAGATCAATAACTCACACTCATAAATCCAGGTTTTTGCATGGGGTGCAGCAAACAGATCCTCAAGTGTTCTCCTTTGTAGTCCATGGTGATCATGTCGAAAGCAATGGCCTCCGGTATAGCTAAGAGAATGGAAAATATCCAGATCGAGGCTATCTCGTTAGCCATCCATTTCGGAACGCCGATCCCTTTGATGCGGCTCCACGAGGCCACGGCTCGATACCTAGAAGAGCCACGGAGTGAGGTTATGTAAGGAAAGCACATTCATCAAAGAGGCAGTCTGACGTCAAAGGTAAGACACTTCCTCAGCTAAAGATCTGGGCTGATTAAACACTTAAACATCCACTTCAGTACCTATGAATGCAGCACAAGGACCTTTTTTTCTGCAGCACTGGGTCAAAGGTCATCCTTCAGAGTCAATCATCATCTGGTGTTTACCTGTCGATGCTCAGAGCGCACAGGCTCAGCACCGTGATCCCCACCGAGGCCTTCTGCACGAAGGGCACCAGCTTGCACAGCGTCACCCCGAAAGGCCAATCCTCTGCGAGCAGCTGGAGAGAGAGAGACACGTTTATGGCAAGTTTAAGACATTTCCGATGGGAATCTTCCCCTTTGCTGCTCTCTCTCTTCAGGAATCCAGTTATCACCACCTGTGAGCCTAAATTCACACCTTCTGAGAGCATTCCAAGCTCTTTCGCTCCCCTCGTGTTCAGTGTTTTCTCCCTTTTATGTATTTTTTTTTAATTTAATCTGTACTTGATGGAACCATGAACCAGGGTGTCATGGTGGGTCATGACAAACGGCATTACCCTGCTCAACCTTGACAGAGCGTGTCTCTGCTTGGCCTTGATCTCTGCTTCGAGCCAGTGGAATGTAAGTTTAGATCAATTGGGATCATATGTGGTTCCGTATCTCTCTGAAACCACCAGCTTTTGGTCTGGTATGCAACCATGTCCAGTTGTTTTAGCATGCTTGCCCCTTTACCCAAATACACGGGCCCCATCCCCCCCTAAGCACACTCACACATGCACACACGGAACCAAACAGATAATGAAATACCAGAGACATAAGGGGATGAAAAAGGCTCATAAGGTAATAACGTGAAAAAAGGAAAGCCCCCTCCTGTGAGTGAGTGAGTGAGTGTGTGTGTGTGTGTGTGTGTGTGTGTGTGTGTGTGTGTGCCAGGATTAAAGATCCAATATGCAGCACAGTAATGAAAACCATCGACTTCACTCATCATTTATTATTATTAGTAGCAGTCGATGGTTGTCGGTATGTTATGGTGTAGATCTTAGCTGTATAGACATTCGCTCACCTTGTAGACGTTGATGGGGATGGCGATGATGATGTGCAGCAAGTCCCCGAGCGCCAGGCTGGCGATGAGGATGTTGGGCCCGTTGCGCATGCACTTGTTCTTGTAGATGATCCTCAGCAGAGTGGAATTTCCAATGATACCCACAACGAACACCAGGCACGACACCACCGTGTTGATGTACTTGAAGGTGTCCCGGATCTCCGTGGGTCCGGTGCACATGGGAGGTAGTCGCCGGCGGGGCATGGAGATGTTGGGCCTCACGGGAATCTGCATGTCTCTCTCTACAAGCCCCGGCCTCGGCGTGACCACCAGAGCTCCCTGGGACAATGTGGCCTCCTGCTGCCCGCTGGCGGCGGGGATGTGACCCACCAGGAGCGGCAACACCAGGCAGAGGAGACGAGCCTTCATCCTGCAGTTTGGTCGTAAATACTGCTTTATCCGACTAGCTGAGGTCCTTAAACACAAAGATGGTTTCAGGGCTGTTATTTGTCATTTTAGACAGTCTGACAACACCCTCGCTGTTGATGCTGAGATTAGGTGTAAGATAATCTTATGAAACAGATCTACAGACACACCCATCTCTGTTTTCAGTGGAGGTACAGGATAAAAAAGCCTTACATATTCCAGAATGAAGAGAGATATTATAACAGAATTTTTGCCATAATTAAGCGACCACAGTAATGAGGATGACCTTCCTCCTGGTCTCACAGTTCCACAAAGGAATTGGAACGCTTTTAATCTGCAGTTTCTACTTACTTTTCTCCAGGTATTGTAAAAAAATCTTCCAGTATAAACAGGCTCGTCTTAGTCTCCAGACACTCTGAACCTTGCAGGACGGAGAAAAGCTCCGAGAGGAAATGATGGCCGTTCCCCCAGTGACGGTTCAGTCATCTCCACCAGAAACTGCCTCCATAAAAGCGTAAACCTGCTCTGTGGTCCCGACACTCTCACACTCAGCTCCTGCAGCAGTTCCCTGAGCTTCAGTCCTCGTCTCAAGAGGGTGCTGGGTTGATCCCTGGCCTCCAACCCCTCCTCTTGTAATGTGAAGGAGGGGCGGAGGAAGACAAACAGAATGTCCACCATTCAGCCCCTAGACTCATCTCCCATTCAAGTGGGTTAAATCAATTGATAAGCTGTGTTTATGTGGCTCTTAATGCCTATCAGAACTTCTTTAGCCATTAATTGTTGTTTTGTTGCCACAGCTTTCTAATTGTTTAGCGAAACGAAGCGTGAAATGAATTACTTAAATGATACTGACGCCTTGTGATAAATTTGCATCCATGGAAATACTTTACATTTTCATTATTTCTGCACCATCTTTGATCTGAGGCCAACAGATCCAGTTTGATCCAGGTGTTGGACTGACTTTGAGAACAACATCTGGAACCAAGCTGCTGATGAGCTTCATGAAATAATATTCCGACATTTTAATATTTCATGTAGATCAAAGACCCCGCACTGTTTGGAAAGCAAAGCAAGTCTTTGAATTCACGAAAACAGTGATGATAAAGCCAACGTTGTACAATTCCAGGTGTTTGTTTGCTTTCTTTGACATAAATGAGACACAAACACACCTGGACTTTCTTGCGATGCTCTCTCTCTCTCTCTCTCTCTCTCTCTCTCTCTGTAATAAATCAGTCATCTGGTCACACATAAAGCTGTGTGCAAGTATTTATCCTCCTCACTTTCTCACTGATTAGTAACATTTCAAACCTTTAAAAAAATCAAATCATCAGGAAATTCTAAATAAACAAATCCAGCTTTTGTTTAGACTATTTCATGACGTGAATGTAGTGAGTTATGAAAAACAACATCTTTAGTGTGGAAAAAGGAATAACCCCTCTAAATCTAATAACAGGCTGTGATACCCTTGGCAGCGACTGTGCAATTATTTACCAAATGTTTTCAGGAATTTGGCTTCTCTGCTTCGCAAAATGACTTTAATTCCAGCAACACTGGCGGGTTTTCAAGCACGAACGGCCTGCTTCAGGTCTCGCCACAGCGTCTCGGTCAGATCCAGATCAGCGCTCTGGCTCGGCCATCCCAAACACGAAACCTGGAGATGTGGATTTTCTTTGTGTTCTTTGGATCGGCGTCCTGCAGAAGGGTTCTAATGTTCTCTGAGCTTTAGTTCAGGTGGATGTCTAGGGTTCTCTCAGTGAATGCAGGCAGCTCTCCAGCGAGACCTCAGGTGTTGCTCTGCCTAGACCACATCTGCATCGGCTCAGATCGCTCCTCTCTGTGAAGCCCGCTGTTTCGTTTCACCCAGGCAGGCGGCCATCAGAGCCAGATGTGGTCCTCTGTTGGCTGATCTACCGCCTCACTGGAACTGCTGGAACTCCAGTTTGGCTCCTTGTGACTTTCCCTGCCGCGTGCGCCCCTAACCAGAGAGAAAAGAAAAGCTTGTCTTAATGAAAGCAACATTCTCCTCGCTGAAACAGACCTGTCGGCTTTGCAGCTAAATCTGATTGTGTGGCTCATTAGAGCAGGGCAATTGTTCTGCTATTCCTGTCTTCCTGATGTTGGACAGATCGTCGTTAGCAATTCAGTTGCTGCTACCGGATGCTACTGGTTACTGGCCAAAACATTCTTATATCATATAAATGAAATGAAATGGACCTGGGGCTGGATCACGGAGGGTACAGCCTGGAAGGAGGGAGGGTACAGCTGGGAGCTGCCACAAACAGGACAAGTCATCACGCATCTTTTTTTTAAAAAGGCTGTTTCAACAAACTAATTTCGCACAGTCGAATAACCTGGAGCCTCTCGAAGGGCCGTGCAAGAGTGAAACCGAGAACCTTACTGTCAGAAATCAAAAACACACAACCTAAACGGCAGCAGGACCATGGAGCTGCGCTTAAACATGATCCAAGGTTTGTTGGAAAAATAAATAAAATATAGCAATGACATTGGGTTTTGTTTTTTGTTTTTTTTTTCAGTCATGTAGCAGCGGCGTCCTGAACAACGACGAGTTGGAGAAGTAATCTAAAAAAAGTCTTTCAGCTGTGGGGCTTCAGTGACGTTAACAGTCCTACTGTTGTTGTATGACTGTCTTTATTGTCATCTGATGTTGGATTTGAGAGTTCTGGCATCAGCAGATGTTTATGTTTGCGGACGAGAGGCTCCTGGCCTTTATTTGGACATCATCAGAGGAGAAGGATTACTCCACCTGTTTTTGATGTGTTATTGTAGCTGAATTGCATCAGTGAATTTGAAGGATCGCTGGCTGGTGTGTGAGAGCTCAGCGGGTTCGGCATGGCTGTGGATAAATGGCTGCTTGTGTCTTCGACATGTGGAGAATCAATGATCTGCAGAGTCAAGAGGGCATCTTATCACACAATAAACCCTCCCGACGCGCAGCTTAGACGCTTGTCACACTGACTTTAACAGCTGGATTGTTCGCACCGGTGGGTTAATTTCCTGTGCGTGTCCGTGAGTCTGGGCAGCCATATGGATTGTGGTGGATGAACACTGAGAAGTTTTCTATTTTTAATGCATGTTTGTATGAAAGACTCCGCCTTTACATGCCTCTCGTTTCAAAAAATCAACAATTTGGAAGGAAATATTGTATATTAGAGTAGTGCTACAGTGAATTAATGCTAAAAAAAAACCACGTGTGTAGCAACGATACGCTTCTGCTAATTACTGAGGTTCACCCCAGAATAGGCTGCAGTGATTTTACACCCTTTCAAAGACAGATTTGGAGTGCGTGATGTGTCTGGAGTGCTTCGTCTACGCGCAAGAGCCTCCACATGGGATGAGAGGAGGACTGTTGTCAGATTTATGCACCAGCTCCATCATCACATGTCACTTTACCACACAGGCCTGACACGTGTCACGAGGTCACATGCTATGCCACCCTCCCCGAGCACGCTGGTATTAAAACATTTATAAATACAGTTAGAACTTCAACAAAGAGTGTGGACACAGAAGCTCTATTGGCACAACAAGCGGTAAATTACTGGTAGATTGTCATTTTTTTTGGTTGTTTTTAATGATAACTGCGTGCCGCGGGGCTCTGCTGCAGCCAGCTGCAGCGTTGCATGTGTTGTTGTAGACCTCTTCTGTGTCTGCATAACAGACAGAGAGAGAGCCTGTCTTCCTCCCCCCTCCGGTCCTTTAACACTGGGCCGCTCTTAACGTTATACAATAAACTTTTATGTCTCCGTGTATACACTTTTTATTCAAAACGGCTGCAGAGTTAATTGGGGTTCCAGCTGGAAGCTGCACAAGCCAAACGTGAACCAAAGCTGCTGTGTGGACACTTAAACAGCAAAACAAGTGTCCTGTCTCAGTGTGTCCTATATGATTTCCCAGCATTTCTCCTCCGCTTCCTTAAACATTCTTTTCCTTTTCCCCTTGTTCATGTTCTTTACTTGTGCCTCCCTGAAACGTTAAATGTAAGACAAGTGAAGGGATGACGGAAAGGGCCTCAACTAAATCTGCCTAATTCACATTCTCTTTTCTAAAAACACATCCAGAATGATAGAAATTATTTAACTTTTACAATCAACTGGTCAAAACTTTCAGTTTAAAAGTATTTTTCAACAGATGTTCTTAGGCTGGGCTTTATTATGTCTTCATGAGGCTGATTATAAAGCATCTGGGCACTGGACTTCATACATCACGTCTCACCCGTCCCCCCACTTATTTTTAGAGTTTTTTTAGAATTCGAGTACACATGTGGGGGTTTCACGGTCTCTGGCGTTCAGCCTCAACATGCCAAAAACACGGATCAGGGCCACGTTCTGTGATGGAGTCTTCGGCATAGATTTTGAACATTTTACGGCACAGCTCAAGGGACACAACATATTTGCACACAGAAATTCAGATGTCAAACTAATAACTTCATCCTGACTTCTCTTGACATTTCCACACATTAAATCAGCGAAGGAGGTTAAGTTTTGACCCAGCGCGTTTGATCCTTGATGAGCTGGAAGACGCAGAAATGTGAAAAGAGCGAGCAGGAGGAGGCCGTTAAAGTTCTGTCTGGGTCCAGATGAAGCCGCAGACCCACGACGTTTTATTTAAAGGATGTAATGATTAGCAGCGGTGCGTGCTCTGCTCATTTAACGCTGAAATAATAATCAGCTGTATATGCAACTAAAATGAGCCTTTGGACATCGCGCAGGGGGAACTTTGGTAAACACAGCATGAGAGAAGAGCGCATAATAAAGCAAAAGGACTCTCACAAGTGTTCAGACAGGGCATTTAGTCACTATCAGCGACAGTTTTTATCTAAAAACAAGCACAAACTACATGAAACTACTGTATTAGTCAGGCTTTCTGCGGTGTTTCTGTGTAGTTTGCACACTTTCTCCTGGTTCTCCGCTTTCCTTCCACAGTCCATAAACGTGCACGTTAAGGCTGACGGGATGGTGGGTGTGATCCAGGTTGAACCTGCCCAGTTTGAGTGCCGGGACAGGCTTCAGTGGCAGAAAATGGATGGATGACGGATGGATGGCGGATGGATGGACACTCTCAGACTGACACATGGTGTCTGACCATCAGACGACACCGAGGCTGGAAGTCGGAAGTCCCGTCGCAATCAAAAACCAAGTCTCATCCTTCTGGTTCTGATTTCCTCCTGGGGAAGCAGCTGGGTTTCAGCTGCACTAAATGGCGCCCCCCCGGGACGGTTCCCATTTTCTGCATCCCCTGTTTTAGGATTAACGTCACAGCCAGGCCTCTGCGGATCTCCGTCGACCTAATCAGATTTGCGTGCATGTCCCGAGTGTTCTCACCGTCTCCTGTCCTCTGTGTAAGACTGCTGTGCTTGGAAACAGGCTGACTGCTCGTGGAAATGAAAGCGTCACAGGTTTCAGATGAGACAGAAATGGCCTGATGTCTTGTTCCCCAGCAGACAGGAGCTGGTTCACTCGGACAAACAGCATCGAGTCCGTCCAGCCATTCCTCCCAGCAGCTTCAGGACAGTGCTAAGAAGCTGACCTTTCCCCAGCATGAGGTTTGCGTTTGTGGTTTCAAACGTGACAAACGCTACTTTTTTATGTTGTAACATACCAGAATAGTTCAGAGACTCTCACGAACAGATGAAGAACCGGATTCCTGCATCAACAGATGTTTGACGTGTGGTGGATTCCGAACTGAATCCAGTCGGACCTGGTTTCTCAGAGTGAGAGGGTAAATCCGGTCTGTCAGACATGCACACAAAATCACTACATCACAGCAAATTAGAGAAAAATAATCACCGCGCGTGCGGGTCTGTGAAGAGGCAACAGGGGTCTGACGGACCCTTTCGCCCTCCAGAATCCACACAGACCGGAGATGGTGTCAGAATTCCGTGCACCTCGTGAATAAATCAGTGGGTTTCATTTTATTTCAGCACCTAAAGCCTGCAGAGTCACTGTAGGGAATATGAAGGGTATTATATATTAACCCACGCGTCTCCACAGTGACAATATGGTCCATAGAATATGAATATGAGAGACTGTTGCATAAGAAGAGTGTATAAATATTGACGAAAATGTCCGTCGATGAATTGGGGAATGTTGAACTTAAACAGCCGGTTGACAAGTGATGGAAGAGAACATAAACATTCATCGTCATGGGAGGGATGGCTGTTTACACTTCCTGGCAGTTTTATGGCCCATCTCCTAGTATATGAGGAGATAAGATTATCTATCCTCCAGAGACTCCACCGTGAACGGTTTAGCCGAGCATTTGAAGTCCTTTTCTGAACAAGTGGAGACAAGAGCGACAGCAGCCATCTGCACTGAATTTAAAAAGACACACGGAGCTGAAGAACTAGAGCAAGATTTAATCACGGGCAGCACCGCTGCCATTTATACACTTAACAGATGTGAATTAGGTCCTAGCAGGAGTGGACACACACGGCAGGAACAGTTGGTACTGTGTCTCTCTCTCTCACACACACACACACACACACACACACGGGGAGCGGTCAGAGATGGTCGGATATCTACAGAGAGTCAGCGGGAGCGGCCATGGAAAGAGCACGTCTGCTCTAGGGCTCCGAAACAAACTTTCAGCCCTTCAAAAGAGGACGCAGGCTCACACACAGGCTCAACTGGAGGTCACGGGGCAAAATCAGCGGCGACATCGTGGAAGTTGGGCAACTTTAATCGGTGTGGTGACCTTTGTAGAAAGTATAGTTTCTGTTCGTCCCACTGCTGTCGCAGTTTGTGTTTCTGTGTTGTTTCAGAAAGAAAAGCCTCAGGGGAGAAAGTTGGACGGCGCTCCGAGACGAGCTGCAGAAGATAAAGATCAAACTGCTCAAGATAGACCGACCTTCACAACTGACCTTAACTGTGTGTTCCTATCTCAGCACACACACACACACACACGAGACTGCACAAACACGCACTTATAAGTTTTGGAGTTATGCGCCAACTTGAACCGAGATCAAATCATCCTTTATGCCCGAGCCGGACAGAGAATTTCCCCCAGATTGATGCTATCTGATCAAGCCCAAATCTAATAAGTAGCTAATTTTCTCCTTTGATCAAACCTAAATCACATGCCACATTTCATTAAAAAAACCGCTGATCTCAAAACACGCACAAGTGAACACTGGTGAAATGACTTCGACATTAATGTAGAATTCTGACGGGACAGGATGCCAGACCGGAGGTGAACGCTTCACACGTGCGCAGACGTTTTTCCAATAATCTCACAGAAGCCCAAACAACCACCACATTTACATAAACCTCCAACTCGTGCAGTGCTTTTGAACCTCTAACACGGCTCTGGAGCTGGCCTCGTATCTCCGCGTTAAAAAGAATGTTCTTTACTGCAGGTCCCCATGACTTCCAGCAAAGTGCAGCTGGAATGAAGGGATTATCTGGAGATGCGATCAGGATGTCTTCCATCATCACACTTTCCCTTTGAAACTGGAGCCTGCTTGGCCAGTGCCAGCGATCGTGTCCCGCTGCTGCTTTCGATTTGGACGCGGGGAGGACAGAAGCGAGAGTTTCTCACCTCTGACGGACCTCAGCAACAGAGCTGGGATTGTTCACTCAGCAGATCAGTGTGTGACAGGAAGCCCCGTGTCCTCGTGGGACATGTGACTCCCATTTGCTGAAGCCTCTAACAGTGTGTCCGTCTCTTTTCTGCCCTCACTGCCTCTGCTGTGTGCGCTTATCTGTTATTATTGATCTCTGAAGCCATAAAATAATCGGCCTGCTCGGCTAATTAGCCTCAGTGAGCTCTTTAACTTAGATGTGCCTTGAGGATATTTTTTTCCATTATGAGAGCTTGTACAATATTCTGTTGTAGCTAGTTGTAAGTAGAAGGCAGCTTGTGCACATTTTTACATTCGCAGTGGCACATCTGTGCAAGCAGAGATATTGAACATCTGGATCTAAACGGTCGTTTCTCTACAAATCAGAGTAAAGATCGGTAAAATGAAGAGTGAATCTGCAGCAGGTCCTCATCCACCGAGCAGCGAGGCAGGTCTGAGATCACATCTGAGGCCTGGGGGACAGTTAGGAGGTCTGCCGGGTGGGCACCGAGGGACCGGCCACCCGGGACACCAAAAGACCCCATGAAGACACACATTTGTGGTTTCCCCCGGCCTGAAACACATGACTTGATCTGTTGATGAGTTTGAATGGGCACCACTGATCTAACCGGATTCAAGGTTCCGTTTGAAGCCGGTAGGAGAGACGCAGGTCAAATATAATAACGGTAAATACCCTGGCTCGCCGTAATTGAAAGATCAAGTGGATTCTTTGCTCGTAAAAACCTTGGCTGTTGGCCTGATCTGCAGGCCCGTCTGGGTTCCTGGCAAGACTGCAGCTGTCCGAACTGACTCAGCCAGACTGGTTTCACTGGTAGCTGAGTAGCTTAAGCAACACCTCCAAAATATCTGATTCACATGGTCTTCGAAATGTCAGCTAAAAAAAAACGCTGTTATGACAAAACCCGAGACTTTTGAGCACATTATCTGGTGCAAATGATTAAACATTCAGCAACTGGATTAAACTTGGCAAAACTACAGGGAATCTGTCTTGTGATCAAAGCTCACAATCGCCCCTGTATTTTTGCTTTATCTATTTTCCTGGAAGTCATATTGGATCAAGCATGCATGTGGAGAGTATGAACTGACACGGAGTCGTGCACACGCCCGCCAGCATTGCTGCAGGTTGAAAGCAGCCGTGTCCCGGAGAGACGACGTCGTCACACTGCTCAGAGAGCGTATGAGGCCTGAAATGTGTAAAAGTCACTGACTTCATTAATTGCAATTCAAAGGCCCAACTTTTGGATCACGGAGGCCGGGGAGCAGTACCTAAATGCTGCTGCTCTTCCATTTTAGCTTTCATGTGGGACTATTTTGAGAAATTACGCTCTCCAAGCTCAAAAAAAAAAAATCTGTGCAGCATGCAGATTTTTGTCCGTTTTTGGCTTTCTCTCAAGACTAACGCACACTTGACTGTATCTTTGAGTTTGATTTATAGGAGCTGACGTCTTGCCGACAGCCTCTGCATTTCTAGCGAACCTTTAGTGCCTTGAATCTTTCTCACAGTTGTGGCTCCACGTGGACGCTAATTGGAGAGCAGCAGGGAACCAGGACACGTGCCTCATCGTCTGCTGTCCCCTTTCTTCTTATCATATACTATTCTCTTTCTTCAGGTAGTCAGCTGAGGTCCAATAAAGTTTTTAGATGGCACACTTCTTCATCCGTTCCCCTTTCATAGCTGCAGGGAAGCACATGAGCAAACCCTAGTGTTCATCACCTGGAATTACATCAAACTCAGCGGGAGAAGGATGTGGTCTGTTCTCATCTACTCAGTATTTCTTGGTCTGTAGTCTTAAAATAATAACAAGCTGATGAATGGATGGTAAAAAAATGCAGTAAATTTAAAGAAAAACACAATTATTGCTTAAACAGATGCTCTACCTGTGCATTTTGTGAAAACATCTGTTTGAAAATGAAAACAGTGTGTTGCTTACGGGTTTATTCCTTAAATGGAAGAACTCAGAAGACCGATTAAAATATTTTTGATTACTTAACCAAAGTCTGAGCCTGTTGAGCAAACAGCTTCAGGCCACAGCCGCAGGAAAAAAGGTACTTTAACAGGGAGAAACCTTGAGTGGGACCTGGCTCGGGGACCCTCCTGCTGATGGTCAGAAAGGGGGATGATCTCAGAACTGTCGACAGTCCATCAGTCAGTCGTATCTAAATCAGGGCATAAAATACATAGTTAGATTCTACACGCCTTAAATGAATGAACTGTTTAGCGCAGTGATGTTAATCGCGATAAAAAGACAAAAGTCTCATCTCACCTTCAAGTAAGACAAGCTAACTTCTGACTCTTGGAGTCAGAGAAGTCAACACGTGGAACAAATCCCTCGCTTTATCTCTCTCAGCATTCACTCTGCCGGCCTGTTCCCGTCTTAACGCAACAATGGGACGGCATTACCATCGGCTCATCCTAGTGATCCCGTCTCCCTGGGGTCTCGGTCCCCTTCCAGTGCCGTGCGAATGTAGGTCGGCTGCACTGTGATCCATCCCGCCGGCTGTTTGCTTCGGCGGAGCCGAATTATCGACTGCTGCGCTCGAGCGTGTCAGTGTTTGGGATGTGCCTTTATCAAATTGTCTCATTAGTGATGACTGACAGCCTAAACTAGGCTCCTAAAGCAGCAGCATGTGTGAGACGTCCAGCTGAAATGAAAACAGTCCCCACCGACACCAGCAGGCCTGAGCCAGAAGCCCCAGTCGCTGGGATTCACAGCAGAACAACCGGACGACCTCTAACAGCAGGTGAGGCCCAGACAGCAAGCAGGTGAATGAAGAGCGCCCACACAGGGCTCTGCCTCCCAGGAGCCCAGATTAACAACTACAGGGAATTAAAGCGTAACTGGAAGATTTCCACTGTTTGACCGCAGGAATTGGAAGGTACCAGACCAGGGGCGGAAAGATGCAGCTGTCGCTACAAAAACATGCAAACGCAAAATTGCTGTTTACTTGAACGACAGAAATAATCCTCGCTTGTATTTTTCTTCCTCTAGATGTCTTCTTTTGTCGCCGATGTTTGTCTGGGACAACAGCTCCCTGAAGCATCACATGAAAATTGTTTTCTTTTGTGAAGGATTTATCGTTTCTTCTTGTTTTAAATCCTCTCTCTCTCTCTCTCTCACACACACACACACGCGCACGCACGCAGTCACGGCTCTTCAATTCATCACAGTAATCACTACAGGCACGATTTCAAACTGCAGAAGCAGGCAGTTTTCTCTGTGGGAAGGACACGTCGGACAGCTTCCAGCAGCAAGGTAACCTGATGTTATGCTAAATCTGTGGTTATTAGAGGACGGGAGGAAAAAAAAATCATCCATTTTACTCAAACTGTGCACACACACATTTTTGAAAAGGCGGGAAAGGTAATCTGAATTGTTCCATCTTCCTTCAGCCCATTTTTCAACTCCTACATTGAGGGAGAAATAAGAGCAGTGTGGGATTTTGTTTTATCCGCGTCAGACGCCGCGCTGTCATATTCCAACGGATCGACTGGCGCGTCCATCTGCTCGTCCATTTATCCGTCACAGCCAGAACAAAAAGAGGAAGAAGGGAAGGGGCCGGGTGTTTGGAACGGACACGGGCCTTATCCTCCTCGCACAGAAAAAAAAGCTTACTGTGATCCCTGGAACATAATAAAGCCCTCCTCCCCTGCACCTCTGGGCCGGGCCAAAGAATAATACCCATAATGCAGCATGTCTGACTGCCGGAATCCCCCATGGCCAGACTCATCCAGCTTGAGGAGGATCGTGCCAGGGATGTTATGGAGTGTACGCCAAATCCTTGACACACACATTATTTCTATGCCCTCTTGGGTTAGACAGCGTTGCTCTGGAGCCTGGGTTTCAATGTACGAGTCAGCTGACCTTGTACGCCAAAAACGCCCTCCAGCTCTAGATCTTATAGCACATACTGGGACCAGTATGCCGAGTGTCATCGCTAGTGCCCTGAGGGGGGAAAAAAGTGCGTTTTTAGCGCACCCATGCTCGTCGCCAAGGCGACGACACGGCGCTGGTAGATGAAGCAGATACAACAGTTCTCGCACAAGCGCTCAAGCCCACGGAGACGCGCCATAAATAACAGAACAAGGCACACGACAGCGAGTTCACCGCAAAGTTTCCCCGTTGCGCTCCCACGAGCCTCCATCATCTCTTCCAAAACAGCTCTGATGAGGGAAATCTGGGAATTTACTAACAGAAGTAAAGCAATTACATGTTAGGTTGCCCTGAATTATTCATGAGTCATTGTTTGAGGGATGCTGGGCATTCCCTTAGAAACAACACAACTGTGCTACATTTGTGGCCTCAAAGACGAGAGCTGGGAATTCAACTGGCAACCGCCGGCGTCGCCTGGGCTTTGCAGGGCTGATCTATGGCTCCACAGCGCCGCCCTGTGGCAACAACCACACACAAGGTTCGCATGCTGGATTCTTTATTTCATTTTAAATATCCTGAGCCGACAGCAGCATTTCCAGAACAGAACGCCTAATAAGATTGCTCTGGCTTACACTCTGACACAGGCAGCAAGCAGCAGAAACTGTAAACGCAAAGAAAAAAACATGCAAATACAGTAGGAGACTGTGTGCACGTGTACAGATTTAAGGGCATTTTATAAGGTTGTAGCTTTGAATATACTAATCAGGCCCCATGTTTTAAGCAGCAGGCCCCATAATATGTGGACTTAAATAACACAGTTATATATTATGACACAACTGCAAGAGTTTAGAGTAAATCCTGGCTGCCTCAACCTCACCTCAAGTGGTCAGGTGGCGTTTCATAATAATGATTATACTATTTCTATAATGATTTTATTTATGACCTATTAGTCATTAAAGTAAAACATGGTATATTCTTGGGTCCCTCCAGGAGGATCAACACTGAAATACCCACATACCAGGTAAGGCAGATATAAAAAATAATAATAATACAAAAAAAAAAACACCTATTCTGGGTTTTCACTCCAACATTTGTAGGAATTTAGTGCTGTAGTAGCCTGCTGCCATCTACCGTTCTCAGTTTGTATCTCAGACACGAACAGTCCATGTCAAAAAAAAAAAACTAAGGCACACAATTTCAGGTCACCTTTTGGTGTAAAAAAAAAAAACAGGAAAACCTCATTTTTTTCCTCATCAGATCAGCCACAGTGAACCGCTTCTAACCGAACCCTAAACTGAGGCTATTTCTGTCTTCTTCTTCCACATGAACCATTAAACAAACATGGAAATGAAAGTAAAGGGGCTTGACATCAGGTAGGAGTGTCATCCACACACTCTGGGTCACCACCAAGTCTTTAACTGCTCCACAGGCTCCAGCAAGGATCCCCTCACCATTCATCCAGTCCCGGTTGTGGTCCATTCAGCCCACTGGAGAGCACCCTCATGCACTTTTTTTTAACCCACGTCGCACCCCATCGCTCACACGTTGATCTTCTTTAGCTGTTCATATGTGAGGAAGAACTGGAGACGGAGTGAAGGAACACAGGCGGAGGAGTGGATATTAACAATGACAAAGGCTCAAAAACACACCCTTGTTATCGCGATCTACGCTGCCTCCGCAGGTCAATAATCTCATTACATGCTTTCACCCTGGCTGGACTTCTGTGATGACCCGCCAGTACTTCCTTCCCCTTGTTAACTCTTTCAAAAAGTCAGTCTCCTCCCTGCTCCCCCGTCGAGGCCGCTCATAAAGCCCCTAAACACGGGCAGTGGCAGCGTTAATGAAGCAGGGCCTTCGGAGGGGATTACAGAGGCTTTAGGACTGGCTGAAGCATTAACCAGCGTGTATCCAAACTCACCGGTGCACCTACGAGACAATTCAAGGATACAATGATGTTCCAGGGTCCCAGGCGGAGCCAGTTTGGAAAAAAACCCTTGTAGAGGGCCATGAAGCCCTCGTGGCGCCACGTCTAGAGAAAAGCAAACGTGTTAAAAAGGAAGCTGCTGGTGGAGTGTGGGAGACCTCAAAAGCTGCCCCAGACACACAGGTGTCCGTCACTGACCTGCAGGATGCAGTCCAGGGTTCCCTGGTACAGCGCTCCTCCTCCCTGGTTCATCAGTCTCGTCCGGACCACGTCCACCGGGTTGGAGGCCAAAGCTCCCGCCAGGCCGCAAACAAAGCTGGACCTGGGGAGGGGTAAGACCACAGCTCCAGAAATGACCTCGCAAACTACTCTTATCCATTTATAAACATTACCAGACTGGAGGGGGCTGAAAATGGGACTCTTACAAGAAGTGTGTGTACACCGTGTCCCCCATGTAACCCGACAGGATCAGGTGCTTCTTGGTGATGTCATAGGCTGGTAGCTCGACTCCGACCACGATGGCCGCTCGCTGAGCCGTTAGCGAGACGCCCTGATGCAGAAAGAGAGCGAGCAGAGCAAAGGTAAAGGTGTTTAGGGCAGCAGAGAATGTGTGCAGAGATGTGGTGCAGACTTCTCTGGTACCTTCCACAGTCCCCGCGTGCCCTCCTGCTGGTAGATGTTGATGAAGTTCCCCATCATACTGCCCTGGATTAAATTTCCCTGAGCCTGCATTCGAATCTGGAAGGACAGACGGAGACGAATGATGGTCCAAACCGAGACAATAAGGCAAAAAGCATTTTGGCAACGTTTTCAGGAATTTGTGTCACATTTATACAAGCTGCCGTTAGTCGGCTTGGAGCTCGGAAATGAGGCTGAAACACCAAAAGTGATGATATAACCGCAAAAGCGACCACCTTGGATAGCATCCAGCTCCAGATGAGTCCAATTCACAGATCCTAACGAGCCAGAGCTGAGCTAATGCTAATGCTAAACGACACCACTACGCAACCTCAACATTATTATTAGCACGTGATAGTGTACCCTCCGCTCTTTATTTTTAACCGCTAGACTTTACGATGGCAGTTAGAGTTATTTAAAAGAATAAATGTAAAATGATACATAAAATATTATTGGAAAACATCCTGTGCCGCCTGTGGAGTCAGTAAGAGAAGATGGCAGCCTGAAAGAACAAACATGGGACACTGGCTGTCTTTGAACGACTGAAAGCAGAGTTCAAGACGGATGCAACACGTGTTTCTTAGCAACGCTGGAAAGGCACACGTATCTCACGGCTAGCCCCATCCTCAACAGTCAGCTCTTTGTTTAACTTTTCTGCCTCTGTTAATATATAAACGGGACCATTAGCCTTTTTAGCAGCGCAATGACCAATCTAACCACCTCTATCCGACAATAACAAGCTCACTCAGCATCTGCTCACAGACTCCTGAACCTTTAACCTCTTGGGGCAGGAGCAAACAACTGAGAAGCAGAACATTCCCACATGCAACAACACGTCAAATGTCAACGGGACAATCTGACGTCAGGCAGTCAGCAAGCTGCCAAATGAAGGGGTATGTTCTGCAACTGTCCCTTCAGCTAATATGTTTCTTAACATTTATGCATTTAACCCAATTCATTAAGCTTAACAATCAGCATATATAAAGCCACACACAGGCCTTTCATATTCTTAAATCCACAACTTTTAATTAGAAAGCAACTAGAACATTATGTGAAGTCTCAGTTTCCATCTCTAAATAAAGCACAAGCAGGAGTCTACGTTGCATCAACGTGCCCTTTACTCCACTCGGCTTGCTCCCACACCTACAGCCTGGGGTCGTTACGGTCCCGCAGCAACAGTTAATTGGATCTCACTTGCAGGCCTTTTTGAGGCCCAATGATATACGCTACTAGTTCCACGTACACGCAGACCCTGATCCAGCTTCCACTGCTAAGAGAAGGCTACAGCGCAGCTGGGAGCAAACAGCCCAGAAGAAACAGCAAAAACAAGCTCTGGGAGTGAAAATAGCTACCTTCAGCACGTCAGTGGGATTGGCGATGGTTGAGGATATGACTCCCGAGAGAATACCACAGATCACGTTAGTTAGCAAGGTCTCCTCTGAAAGATGAAAGTAGGAAGCAAACTGTAAATGCATTCAGTTTGACAAAATATGTAAAACAGACTCCTGGCTTAAAGAGTTGCACTGGAACTAGTTTTTCAACGTCTCACCTCTTATCTAAGAGGCTGCTAAACTCCTAAATTAACTGTCATTAGTGGTCATTTTGCTTTTTTAAAGGGTGGGGTTGAGTGAGACACACCTAATGTCACCTAGTAAAAAAAAGTCATTTTTAATAACGCTAATTACAACCAACAAGCAGTAAACCAGCACAGTACACATCACTGTGGGATTCCCACCAGTTCATTTAGAGCTGAAGAATCTCACCCTCTGGTCTGTCAACCAGCAGTCGCTTGAAGCTCTGGTATGTTCCAATTTTAATGGTCCCGTAGGAGGCCTGGCGCAGCATGGCTGGAGCTATTCTGGAAAAGTCCAACAGACGTCGAAAAATCACAATATGTCAGCTTATCAGCCACAGCTGGAACTGCAAAATAGCCTAAAACAATGTGTCAGCACATGGCAATAAAATAGAAATACAGGGTAAAACACACACACACACACACAATGACGTCAGCGAGGGACAACAGCTGAACAAAACATGAAATAGACAGACTTGAGAAACATGAGAACAGAGGGGTAGAACCAAAGGGTTAAATGTGTAAACTAGTGTTATATTACTAGAGGTTGAGGAGACATCTCGACACAAGCGTGCGTGTAGGGTCAAAGCCCCAGACTGACCCTGAATACAGCGCCCGGGGCCCCTCCTCTCTTCCTATCCTCATTATAGCATGAAGCATGCCTCTATACCGGATCTCTCGATACTTGCTGTCGCCCACCTGGCCTTGGACTTGAAGCCGGGTCTTGGCTAAGTCGATGGGGAACGTCCCTGAAACATTAAAAACGAGGAGGTTCTTTTACAAGACCGGAACTCGCAGCAAAGCTTTACCGAACTCATCGCAGGGTGGGCTCGGCGCCGGCGTCTGCTCCCATCACTCACCGCATTCTGCCGTCACGGAAGCGAGCCCGCCGAAGACAAAAGGCTTCCAGTTGACGCTGGACATGTCCTCTTCTAGTCGTCTCCCGAATCGGCGAAAAGGCAGAACTAAAGCCGAAGGTTACAAACATTAAAAGCGCAGTTGCGGCTAAATTCAAATCCGGTCGAGTAGCGCCGGTGTTTTCCCTCCTGCCGCCCTGTTGTCGAAAGCCCCGCCCACTACAAGCTTTACTGGATAGTCGCGTTGCACGCCACGCCCACTATCTGTTGCCTCGCAACCGCTACAGACCGTCGAAAAGAGCCACGAGGCGAAATTTTAGTAGATTTAAATCTATATTTAGTTAGGCTTGAAATTTAAGTACACGTTCCATAGTGAGGCAGAAAACTTGAAATTATATCCTAAACGTTTGGGTCATTTATTAAGAAAAGACGATTTATAACAGGAAGTATCGTAAACAAAACACAATTTAAAGAAATAAACGCAGTCTTTATATTCCGTGTATGAAAATAAATACAGAAAACATAACAAAAAACTGAAAAGTAAAGAAAATAGAGTGGAACATTATGTATTTATATAATAAGAGATTCGTGACTGAGCAGTATTTGCATATTTATTACAAAAAGAATTTACTGCGAAGCGAAATAAAATATAACATATGCTGTAGCTTTAAACTTTTGCCGCTAGAGGTCAGCACTGTACCACTGTGGACCTCTGGCAGCTTCTCTCAGCCAAAGCTTCCCCACCATCCCTGTGTATCAGTCATTAAAACTGCAAGAGAGGACGAGAACTAATTAGACAACGCATTATCTAGTAGGTCTGAGTAATAATAAGCCTGCATAACAGTTAAAGACTGTGTGATTGTATATATTTGAAGGCTCCTTCTATCACAGTGATTCCTTGCAGGAAAATATTGCTTCTGTAAATGGATCAGTTTCATCTGATCACATCTATCCTTCTGATCTCAACTCCTGGATCTTTTCTGCCGGCGGATGAACATTAATCTTGAGCATATTTATTATGGTCATATGCTCGTTGTATTGTTTGATGAATGGGTTGGCTTTGGGTCAGTGAACACAGCATTGCCATCAGTACAATATTAATGACCGGGGAGAAAAGAGGAGGTGTGTGTGCATAACGGTGCACTTTTCTCGGTGGGTGGGAGTGTTTGTGTGGCTGCAAAACACGGAATAGACATATGGAAAAAGATGAAGGGAAATATTGCCGTTTTATCTGAAACCAATAAGTAGAGGGAAGCGTGTGGTGCCTGAAATGGCTGCGTAATGTGGTGATTTGTCATGTGGAACCAGAGAGCAGATCCAGGATAAAGGTTGGAGGATATATCTGTGTTTGTTGGTGTACAAAATGAAGGAGAATACAGTACTGTGAGAGCAAGCGCCCAGAGCTGTATTTTCCATTTGTCTGAACCAAATGACCGGTCACAGTCTCAAAACATTTAGTTCTTACCTCTGTAGAGACACTGTTTTTGTTATTGCAGGGACGCATCCCCGTTAGAGAAAGGTCATCAGCATCACGTCTGACACAGCCTTTTATGCATGAAAAAACATCCCCAAAACCGATGGTCGTGTTGTCTGCAGGCCTTAAGTACACTGTGCTCTTGCTGCTGCAGTTAATGGAAGCGCTTGTCTGGACTCCAGGAACATCGCAGTAATGTCACTGAGCATCACCAGACCGGCGCTTTACAAAAACAAACCTCAGTGTGAACCTCTCGGCTAGCTTATGGTCGTAGCAAATGCTAATTGATTTAAAAATGGTTGTGTGGGTGTCGACTCATGTCACAACAACACAGTGCTGTCAGAGGATGCAAGTTTGCTGTTACGTAACGCGAAACAACAGCAAGAACCCCCCCAGCGTAGCTAACACACACATATGCTAATCTGTGATTGCGCTGAAACCTGGGAGGATCGTTTGACCTTTTGGGAAGTCCACTTTTTCAGTTTCTTGTTGAGATTTTGAAAAGAAGAGATGCATTTTAAGTTACAGTATATATATTATTAATTGTGATAACATGTTTAGCTCACGAGGCGCAGATAACGTGACATTTACACTTTGTTCTAACGGGTTGAAACATCCACACGTCCTATATACAAGAAGAGAACACTTCCCCCCCTTTTTCTATCAACAAATGTGCAGCTTTAGTGCGGTTCTAGGAGAAATAGTTGGAAATCCAATTACTGAAATAGCCCATGAACTCTATTTTAATCAAGCATTAATAAATTATACAATTAGAGATTTAAAATCTCTTACACTTCTGCCAATTACTGCCCTGAAAAGAAAATCCGCTGCCTAGAAAAATCTCTATTTGTTCTGTTCACTCCTGCAGAAGATTCTGTGTCCAACACTTTTGGAGTATGAATAATTGAGTACATGTATGCGTATTAATAATAAAATAAAGAACTTTAAAATGCCTCCATATGCTGAAGAGTTTGCAAGCCACAACCTTTACATTCAAATGAAAAGCACATCATTTACATGAGATTTGGGTCTGTTTGTTGTTAAATCTGCAAACTGATTTTATGGCCAAGTTCTTCTTGACCTACCAGGTTACAGAGCCGTTACTGCAGCCTGCCACAAGAGGGCAATCAAGCCGCTTTGACAAGCATTCCTTGCTCTACTTCAAACACACAAAGGCCAACGCTTGTGTTGTTTTGGCTCCTCTCTTTGTGGTGATGTATTTTTACCCCCCCTCAGGGCAGCGCTGAACTTAATGAGGAGTGAAGGCTTGTCCACTGTGGTTAGTGTGTGTGTGTGTGTGTGTGTGTGTGTGAGAGTGTGTGTGTCCCACTTGTCCCCCTTCTCACTCAGCTTCTGGAGACAGCGTGGACTCTTCGCTACAGTGACGCCCGCGACACGTCGCGATCCCATTGGCCGGATGTGAGCCGTGCTCCATCATTCTGCATCCGGACTGGTTGTGAGGGGGGAGCCTCAGCTACACACCCACGCATCACGACTTTCCAGGCCTCCCCCCCCCTTTCTGTTGCACTCATTTCCATAAATCCAGGCATTTCATTTTTCTGCATCCATATAAGGAATTCTCATCAAACGTCATCGTAAATCCGAATGACTCACGCTTCCGCCACCTGTTAACCCTCCCGCTGTAACCTGACGAAGAGCGTCCGAGCTTCCTGGTTGTCTGCTAAGCACCTCCTCAGGGTTGTTGTCCTGTCAGCAGGATTTTCAGTTTGCAAGGTGGTCAAACTGGAGAAAACCAGACTTTCAAGGCCTTTTTGCTGCCCCCATCCTTCATAAGAACAGTTTTCTCTTCTTCTGAGGCGTGCCGCTGATGCTGATTACCCCCAAAATCAAAGGATATCACCGATTATTGGGTAGAAATAACGGGCTATGCGGAGCTTTTGCAGTTTATTTAAAATAAGATGTATTTATTTTAATTAAAAGAAATATTCAAACCCCGATTGGTTGTTTTCAGCATAAAGAGGATGAAGAAGAGGGTGAAGATTGTTCCCATCGTAATTATCTTCAGCTCTTCTCTGCTTTAGGTCTGTATTTAGAGCCATTAACCCAACATGTGTCTGCTCCCCTCCTGCACTCCTCCACCCGGCCTCTAATAGTCTGGATTAGCTGCTGCTTTAATAGACTCATCCATCTCCTTTGTTTATTCACTAGTTTTCCTCTCACACACACTTCCTCTCGTCCTCTTCCTCCTCCTACCTCTCTCTCTGCTCATGGGCAATTACACAAACAAATGCGGTTTGTTTCCCTCTCAGCCTGATTTTAAGGGGAAAAATGAACGGATTTAACCGCCAATTGTGGTTTTGGTTTAAGGTCAGATGCATTGTTTTATCACTGAGGAGAAGGTGAAGTTACAGCACATTAGCCATGCAGATTTATGTAAATTCCTGTCAGATTTCACTCTCTCCTCTGATTGGCCACAGCTCTGCGTGCCGGCGAGGCAGAGCTTAAAACCCAATTTGCATCACTTGACGATAAAAGGGGAGGAAGGGAGGAAGGGCTCTCCCGTCAGCTGACGTCGCCGCTGCGGCAGTCGTCAGCCGTATGTGAGACACCCGCCAGTGTTTCAGATAAAAACTGTACGTGGCGTCACGAGTCCCCTCCAGAGGGCAAATGAAGGACGAGTCCAATTTAGAGTTCAGTTCAGACATTCAGGTGATCTCTTCACTTCAGTTTTGGATGTCAGAGGATATTTTCAGTTTTTTCAATAATTAAACCAGCAATGGTCTTTGATACTCACAGTGTGTGTGTGTGTGTGTGTGTGTGTGTGTGTGTGTGTGTACGCACGCCTGTGTGAGCTTGTCTACATGCTGTTTATTGATTATCTGCCATTTCCCTGAATGTGTTTGTAAAGCAAAGGGGCCCTGACTTGAATCAAACACACACACACACACACACACACACGCACACTAACACTTATTTGGATTTCTTATTAGCCATTTTGAAAGCTAAAGGAACTAATGATTTTGCTCACCTTTGTGGGGTGTCACAGGGTGCTGGGTGTGTTTACACGAGTGCTGCAGCTCGCGGCTTCACCTCCAGCTCCTCTTCCCTCGCGAGCCGACAGCTCGTCGCACATCTCCTTGTGTTTTCTATTTGCTTGATTCCCCAAAGGGAGGAAATTTCCTCTTATCAGTCCAACCCAGATGCAGTGCTTTTCTGTGTGTGTGTGTGTGTGTGTGTGTGTAATCCTGCCCCCCCCCCCCCCCCTTGCTTTTACTGGCTCAACCTGTTTCTGGTGCTGATTCAGAAAAGTGAACCAGTTTGTATTTGCAGCCGCGTGTTTGTAGTGGCAGTTTCAGCTGATTAGCTTTGCTGTCGCTGTTCTCATCCACATTTTTTCCCCTTTTTTCATTCCTGATCCCTGGACTTTTCCCGACTCCTCAGCCGGGGGTCTTGCTGCTTCCTTCAGCTCTGTGGTTACCATCACATGATCCCTGCGTGGATCTTTGCGCAGCCCTGTTTCCAAAATTGAGCAAAAGGGGAAAAGAAGAAAGCCTCTCCCGGCTGCGGTTGCCATAGTAACTAGCGATTCACCGCATCTGGCAAATTATAGGTCTGTGTGGAAGGTCTGAGAGGGTGTGTATGTGTGTGCGTGACAGGGTAAAGCGTGTGTGTGTAATTGTAGGTGAGGGGGAACTTCTCCTGCATACAAAAAAAAACCTTTCTGCTCAGGTGAAAATGAAAAATCAGCCTGCACTGGTGTGATTGATGATGACTTGTTTGGGCACACAGACACACACACACACACACACACACACACACACACACAGTCGTTAGACTCTGATGCCTTGCAAATGGTCATGGCCTCCAAGGAGCATGGAATAATCAGCATGGTTGACGCACCGCGGTCGAGATCCAGAAGATATCAGTCCCGTGTGGAGACGTTGGAGGTCACGTGTCCTCACCATCCTGGATTGTAAACCCCATCAAAGTAGGTCAGGAGCCTTGTTCCACTGCAGGACGTTAACAGCAGCATGCAAACTGCACCACAGGCTCTGACTCACAGATGGAGTCATTCTATCTCGACTCTGTTTGGCTTTAAAGGAACTTTGATTAGCGTGGCTAAGAGAGTTAGCCAAGGCTAACAGGAAGTTGGCATCGCTGATGAATGCCAGGAGAAGAGGTTGAATGCTCAAGTCCTCCTCAGGTGACAGTAACTTCTCTTCATACCTGTAGGACTTGAGGAGGACTTGAGGAGGAGAGAGAAGGAAGAAAATGGAGGAGAGGGAAAGGAGATTGACAGCAGATAGAAGAAAGACAGAGAGGCGAGTGAAAACAGGAAGAGGAAGCTGAGTGATGGATGTGTGTTTTCGCGTCCAAGAGGAGAGGTACACGGAGAGAGAGGTGTGCGTGAGGGCGCCATTAAAGCCGTGTACTATAAATCTGTGACAGAGCGTGTGTGTGGAGATAACGGAGGGATGTCTCTCTCCATTCTGCCTCTGTCAGGATGATATATGCGGCCCTTTCTCCCTCGCCGTGAAATATTAAAGGCGCGGGGCGTCGGTGCACGTGTGTGATCCGAGCCAGTATGTGGCCAACGTGTCTGATGGCGCCTCGCTCCTTATCAGGAGGGGTTGTGGGGGGGGAGGAAGAGGGGGCGGACGGCTCCAGACACACAGCAGCAAACATGCAGATGCAGAAGAGAGGATTGTGGCGGAGGAGCAGCTGACAGTGACGGCTCTGTTGATCAGCAGCTCCCAGCTGGCAGCTGTGATTGATCACATAACGGCGAGGACATTTCAGCGCTCTGCTCTTCATTTAGCTGACAGCATTTTCTTTATGGCACCTTGTGTTATGGTATCATTATCGTGCCAGCGCCACCGGAGCCCCCGAGAAATAAATCTTTATAATCCTCCACTCTCTCATCCTCCCCGCCCGACTCCCACCATCACCGTCTGATGCAGCCGCCGCTCCGCGCTCGCCGCTCGGGGCGTCTCCGAATCCCTCACGCCGTTCACGTACGGCTGCTGCGGCTGTCACTCCAGTGACCTCATCGGTCAGAGGCGGGAGGCCGCGTGGATCTCTGTCACGCCTGAGTTTAAAGGCAAACGCGTCGGGCTGCCCGACCCTTCTGAAAAGCATCGTTTGACCTTCAACCTTTGTGTAAGTCATTATGGAATCATTTCCCTCAAAAGCAGTTTTGAGGGTTTTTCTTACCTTTCCAGAATGTAATTCTCTGAATTAACCTTAAAAAAGTCATTTTTAACTTTTAAAAAGCTCTTTTAAGCTTTCAAGGTGATGGGATTGTTTATGGATTGGGAGTGATTATGGATTATATCCTTGAGTATAAAAGGATTAACAGGGATGGAGGAAAGAAAGACAGACCCTGAAATATCTGAAGATTGGAGACACAGATGAAGTGAGGAGGGAAAATGGAGAAATCCAGAGTTGATGACTGAGGAAATGATGAATGGGCGGAAAGAGAGACAGATGGGCTGGCTCCACGGCGAGCAGCCAGAAAGAAACAGTCAGTGCTTATGAAGTTAGACGATGATCATCATCTCTTGCTCTTTCTGTGGCTCAAAAACACACACACACACACACAGACCACAGACACACACACACACGTATACACACAAATATTAAAGTAGCTAGAGGGAGGAATCGTTCTCTTACAGAGACGAAAGGTAATGATATAAATATTAACCATAAACTCTTGGCTACCCTTTGGCTCACGATGCGATGCAACAAACAAGCGGATGATTGAATGTCAGCAGCGTGTGTGTGTGTGTGTGTGTGTGTATTCTGGAGATATTTACTCACATTTTGCTGCATCTTTGTCTCCTTTTGTTTACCTTCAACAAGCTAATTGATGCTCTAGAGTATATTTTCAAGATGTTGATGGGGTCACAATAAAGCTAACGCAACGGGGAAAACGTTGTTTGTGTTTCAAACGCTGAGAGTGGAAGACAGTTCATTACATCTTTGGCTCTGGGTTTTGGTGACTCATAGTTACGTCACGCCAGTTCATTAGCCTTACTTGGCCGTCACTCTGGAAAAGTAGAATTTTGGCCAACAAATAAATCGATGCTTGCAACACTGCGCGTCCCCGTGTGTTTGTTGTCATCAGCACCTGACATTCGGTACCTCATCACCACCCCAGCCTTTGCCCTCGTTCTCTCCCTCTCTCTCTCTCTCTCTGTCTCACCCTGTTATACAAGCGCACACACACACACACACACACACACACACACACACACACACACACAAAGCCATAATGGGGCAATTATCCTCTCCAGCTCCGATGTGCGCCCGTGATTGTAATTTGCATTTATTATTAGCCTTCAGCCTGCCAGAAGACGGTCATGCACGGCGGCGCACGGACAGACCTGCACAGATGCTTCACAAATCCGAGCACGCGACCACAGCAGCGCTACATACACTGTACAAACACACGTGCACGCGCACGTACTTTAGGCCTGCGAGCGCCACACTTCCATGGTCGTGCATGACAAATGAAGTCGTTAGAATTTGATTTGTTTTGCTAACACTGATTCCTGTTAATGACGCTCTGACGGGAAAAGTGTGTTCCGCAGCGTCCCATTACAGGCGCACACGCTTCCCAATCCATCCTGTGACAACGGCGCGGTGTGTCCGTGTCTGTCCCTCTTCCCCGGTCTGTAAATGTTCTCCCCTCCGTGCCTCGGGGCTCATCATATGGAAATTTCTGAGCAGTCGAGTCTCTCAATGCGCGTTGAGGACACACACACTCCACTGGCGGGCTAATAGACATGCGTGCAGGTGCCAGCAGACGTGCGCACAGTTTCAAAGCACTGGGCTGTGAAATGATTCTGTTATCATGTGGCCTGACTGGAATATATTTTCCCATCAACCTTCTATTGCTGGTGTGCCTCATGGACTACGTGTGTGTGTGTGTGTGTGTGTGTGTGTGTGTGTGTGTATGTGTTGGGGTGTGGAGGTCTCCATAAAAAAAAAAACAAGGTGACAGTTTCAGTGTCTTTTTGTGTGGCTTACATTTCACCTTGGTGTTTTAACGTTTGACATCAGAAGACTGATCATATCTGACTGACTGCTTGAATATTAATGAAATGTTCAACTTTTCTGAATTTGAACATTTCTCTCAATCCTCTCCACCGTCTCCACAGCACGCAGTGCTTGAACGGAGCTGCCCGCAGAGTGGCTCCCCAGAGTGGGCTGGCTGCACCGCCTAATTGACGTGAACATGGCAGAGTCCGGGCCCACCTCACCTTTCTCTGCACGGTGCTTCATACTCTGCCAGCTGCTAAACAAGCTTGTCAGTCACGTGCTAATTTGGGAAGCCTCACTCCTCCATCTTACTGTTTATACATTCTTCTTGATGGGATGAAGCATAAAACAATGGAGCCGGGTGCCGAGGGAGGGGGGTGTGAGCCCATTAGCGACACACAGTAACACCAAGCTCAGATTCTTAAGCATCGACTCTCTAGATTCAAGACTGAGGGCAGCTCTTGTGATGAATGCACAGCTAATGTAGCAGTTACAGCCGTTTATTGGATGAATTATGGTTGACACGCTGGGTGGACAGAAAGGGTGCTTTGTTTGAGAAGGTCCTGGGAAGGAAAAAAAAAAAAAACCCTCTCATTTCTGAGCATTGTGAGATTCCTGGACTTCCAGTTGTTGTTTCACAAACTCTTCTCAACAGATCACATGATCTACTTCATCTCTGATTTAAGAACTGATATTTCATCACTCCTAACGCTGATTACGTATAAAAACTGTGTTAAAACTCAGATACAGAATTCAAATGAAACTAAATTCACATTAATCATCTAAAAATATGACTTATTTATTCAAGGCCTCCAGCTGTTTGGACTTTCCAAACAGCTCCTGAAGGTGTAGTTAGATGGAAGTTTGTCTGTTGCCATAACGACTGTCGGTTCCCCTGTTGTGTCACGCTGAATTTGGTTCAAAAATATTAACTACAGGACAAGACAAACTGACTTTAAACTGTCTTCATGGGTGATTCAGTTCACAGTCCAAAACATCCTTTTTCCGCACCACAGACGAGGAAAAGGAGCAGAACGACTTTGCCAATGCTCTGAGAGGTCAGGGTGCTCCTTCCTCCTCCTCGTGGGATGATGAGAAGGAGAAAGAAAAGAAACAGATGTGGGGTTTGTGTTCCTACAGCATCAGTCAGCAAGTTCTTTTCATGTTTGCATGTGCATGTAGTTGAAAATGACCGCCCCGACCTGTTGAAACCCTGCAAACATCGTCTTACTTTGTCTTCTGGGTTCAGGACGCCTCCATGACGCCTCACACGCCCACAGAAGTAATTCCGTAGTGACGCTATCTGCCGGTATTGTGTGAATAATTATCACGGGCAGCGCTTATCTTTATTAGCCATATCTGTGCAGGAGCAGCCTGGCAGCCATCTGATCGTTTGCAGTGATGAGTGGACATAATGGCTGGTCTGTGGCCAGCCAGCCAGCCGACCAGGAAGCAGGTCTGATGAAGACGGCGGGGACGCTCTCAGTGTTCTTGTCCATATCAAGGTTATAAGAAGCTGCGGGTCAGAAATGATGATGCATGTTTTCGTCTGGTGCAGGTGAACTTTACAGCAGCTGCACTGAGGTTTCTGCTGCAGACAGAAGAAATGCCTTTTTATCAGTCTGTTTTCATTTCAATCCTTCTTTGACGTCTTTAGTTCAAGGTCAGTAACCAGAATACGTCCACCCACCCAGCCAGCCAGCCAGCCACACCTGAAGGCGCGCACGCAGGGGTGCTGCTCACGTCACTGGTGTTTTTCCTTTTGCTGGTTTAGTCTTCTTAATGTGGATCTAGCTGTCAGTCGCACTGGGGGAAGCTTCATTAGTCGTCAGAGGGAGGAAAGGCTGTGACTCATGCCTGCTTGAAGAGACCAATGGGCAGCCGCCTCCTCACGTATAAATAACGGATAAAAAAATAATCTTGAGGGAGGAAGGGTCACTTGGTGCGCCGCTCTGTGGGATTTTACACTGCGCTCTGTTGGCATTCCTTCATCGATGCCACTATTCCTCTGCTTGACTTTGGGGGCTAATTGTGACATCCAGCTCTAGTTTCCCTGGGCTCGGCAACCTGTGCGCTCCTGAGCCGGTAAGATGCCTCCGCCTTTCCAAAGCAGCCGCGTCCGTCATGCTCCGCCAGATTCAGATCAGTCACCGATCAAAATGTCGCGATTTTCTTTCTTTGTTTTTTTTTTTTTGGTTTGTGTGTGTAAAACGTTGAAATTGTCGTGTTTGCATGATGTATTCATTATTTCCGTCTGCAGTTTAGGGGACGTTACTCTGGGAAACGGTTGTTCACAGCGCAACTTAATTGAAATGTCGATTACCGAGTCAATAGCTGAATTAATGAAAATTATTCTTTATGTGGACATTTATCGAATTTTTAAAAATAATCTTTACTTTAATCAATCCATTTAAAATAAAGCACATTCAGTTCTTATTCATTCTCATATAAGACTCAATATGCTGCTGAATGTGGTCGGTTTTTGAAAATGACGCACAGATTTTGACGCTGTGATTTTATTCCAGTGATGTTACACTTAAAAATGTGTCAGAACCTTCCTGCCTGAAAATATTCGCTAATTGGAAAGTGTCATTAATATTATCTTCTAAATAAATAAAGGTCGTGTAGTCTTTGTCTTGTCTGTGTCGTGCGTCATGCGCAATACTCTCCAAATTGCACCTTTGGAGTCATACTACATACTAACTACACGCCGGTCTTCTTAAATATATGGCTCTAAACTGACTGAATTTATATTTTCCATGAGCTCTACTGATGCCCAGTTTTTTTTTTTTTTTTTTTTTTGCAGCTGAATTGTTTCCCAGGCAGAGATCCATTAACGGAGGACTGATGGCCACCTCGGAGCCGAGAACCACTGACGCGGAGCAGGACCCTAACTCCGACAATTTAAGACCCCCGTCCACAAGTAGGCCCTCCCACTCCTCACTGTTAATAACTCTTCAGATCTCCGAAGGGAAATTCTCGTTAAAGCCGTCCTGTCTTTGCAGAAACAGCTCACTGAAGCTGAATTTCAGTGCCTTGCTCAAAGACACTTATGCAGCGAGATCTAGCGCCACAACAAAGCGTAGACCCTCTCCCCACTGCACGCACCTCTCTGTCTCTCTCTCTTTCTCTCCCTCTCTCTCTCTCTCTCTCTCTTCTCCTGTGTCTCCGATAAAAGCGCGTCTCGCCCTGGCCATTTGCTGCGTGGGCTCCGTCGTTAATCATCCCGGTTAAAAACAGAGCCATCACAGCTGCCTGTCGCTGCCGGAGCAGCGGTGCGCACCGCCGCTGAACCCGGCACCATCGACGGAGATCCAAGAGCATTAAAAAAACAGTTAGCACAGACTGTCATATTTAAAATACTCAACGATTTCAATATATTTTTGGTTTTACTCTGGATTTGATTATTATTGTTGTTATTATTATTATTATGATTATTATTATTATTATTATGACTGCTATTTTTTTAGAACGGCCTATAGGCCTCTTCCGCTTCTCGGGAAAATATCTGGCTCTCTATAATACACACACATGGCTCAGAGCTATACATTAACCTGTAGGTTAATTTAGGATTTGAGTATTTGCCGCATACACACAATCGACCTCATTCTTGAGCACTTGGGCAACCATCTGCAGCACAGGGCGGGGAAATAATAATGGGTTTGTTTGCAGCCTGATGTAAACGTAAATGCAAGCCGATTTCTTTAGATTTTAAGGTTTTTTTTTATGTGTGAAAAATGTAAATGTTAATTTACCCCGACAAAGTCGAGGAAAGAGAAGATGTTTGTTTTGTTTGACTTACTGGTTATGTTGTTGCTGGATGTTGCCATTATCTCTCCGCTACGCTCCATCTCACGCCTGGCGGCTTGTGTCTGCGCGTGTGTTCGCCCGTGCGTGCTTTTGTGCGTGTGCTCTTTGGCCAGACCCCCTCGGGCTGTTCTTTTTTTTTTTCTGAGGATGGAACTGCCTCAGTAAAATTATTTGTTTTTGTTTGAAAGTTTTCCATCAGGGTGGAGGAGAGAACGCTGCTCTTTTTCCACTCGGCTTCTGCTTCGTCTCTGCTTGGGTGTGTGCGTGTGCGCGTGCGTTGCATGACCTGCAGTCTACGTTTGAGACGCACCAGTTTCTGCACAGGCATCACCAGCTCGCTTCAGTCACATACTGTGTTTCACTCAATTAATTTCTGCCCTCCTCCGTGAGCTCATTTCACGGGCGTTAATTCCAGTCCGCCCCTTGGCTGGGTGTGTGGATGGGCCGTGCGGGCCACTGTCGGCGCCTATTGATTGAATCTAAATCGGAAATGTGGCGAGGATCATCCTCTTACGCTCAGTTGGCGCCGCGGTGACTAAAACAATACGTGTGCGTAAAAAAAGGTAAAGAAAGCTGTCGAGGTTTTTCAAGAGCCGCATCACACACCTGGCCAAGCCGCATCACGCCTCCACCGTGCTCTTTCTGTCCATCTTCCGCCCATCCACGCTGTCTCCGCAGCCTGAAACTCAAATCTTGGTTCTGTTTTAGCTTACGAATACGCGTGGATGCACGGATGCACACGAAAACTGGGAATGAAGATCTGTGGTAAGTCTTTTTGTGGGCACCTTAACGTCTTCGGCATGCATTTTTTCTTATCATTTTAGTCCCATAATTTTAAAAAGTAAATATAATCAAACCGGCGAGGCCTTAAAATATGCCAGTACAGGCTACTGCACCAGGATTGTCCGCCACTGTCGGAACGTGTTTCCGTCTATTAAAGGTCAGTGGACGTTAGCCTGCAGGTCTGAAGATGACGGCTCCCAGCAGACCCCCAGAGCGCCCCCGGACACCCATGCCTCCTCCATTTCAACACAGAGGAAATCCTGCTTTCAGACAAGAAAGCAACAACCAATACAAATAAAAAAAACAAAATCCAATTCAGATATTTCTTAAAACAATTTTCACACCATTTGCCTGTTGTCTCCCTGACAACATACTAGCCAATAATATTTCACCATTAAACGACGGGCTTATCTGTAACACTTATTGATTAAAGACACGTGTTTCTCCGACACAACAAATAAATAAATAAACAAATAAATACTGTATGGGAGTGTGCGTTGTACTATTTTTAATTCCGCGTTACTAAAAGTGATATTTTTCCGGACCTTTGGCTTCGCGCGTTATTCTGTAGACAGGGGTTATATTTATTTATTTAATTATTTATTTACTTATTTTACTTGTTTTCTTTTTTGTGAGTTGTCGGTGAAAGCGGATACACCGCAGGGTGTTACAGTGAATCTTTATCAACCCCTTTCAGACAGTATTTATTGGCGTTGTTACAGGAGGGGGCGTGCACTTTACCACACATGGTTGCCGACGGTGGTGCCTCCCGCTCACGCGTGCGTGCGTGTGTTATTTGGTTGAACTGACGGCAGAAGAGCACGTCTGGGACAATTCATTAGGAGCCGCATGAGTACAGGCCAGTTCCAAAGCCTGAGATCCACATCGAGGCCTCACAACAACCGCGCGTCCATCGGTTTTATTGCGGTCCCGTAGTTGCCTGTTTTCGGGTTTGGTATGGAGTTTTTTGGTGACAACTCGTGCAACACTTTAGGGTTCCTGCAGAAGAACAACAGCCTGGATGAGAAGTCGCGGCTGGCGGGCCAGAAGAACATGCTGGCGTGCAACAATAGCGAGAGGGACGCGCGCTTCCGGCGCACCGAGACCGACTTCTCCAACCTGTTCGCCAGAGGTGAGGACGACTTCCACAATAAAGACATAAAAAACTAGCCTTCGTAGCACGTCAAAATAAACACGTTACGCATTTCCAGACTACTGTTATTGCCCATTCTTTACGCACCAGTGTTTATTTTAAATTAAATGTAGTCAATAAATGTTTTAATAATGCGCAGACTGACGCACTGAACTTGGGTTCAATTTAAATTTTTAGAGGCCAAATATAAAATTGTCACATTTATTAGCAGCATAATATTGGGCTTGTATGTTGTTACTGACAATTCTTTAAAGTAATGGTTTTATTACAAGTGAGCACAAATAAACAGGCACAAGCAGAGACACAAACGTGCCAACTGCACATAAAGCTAGACAATAAAATCATTTTTGTGATGTTGGATTCTTTGGGGTTCACTGTGGAGAATCTATGAATGGATATGGAAGGTTTATTGTGCAATCTGGAAATCACCTAGAGGAGAACAAGCATGAAGCCTCCACTGCACTAAACTCCCACCTCTACCTCTCAGACCTGCTGCCAGCCAAAAACGGAGAGGAGCTGACCATGCAGTTTTTACTGGAGATGGTCGACATCCTGACCAACTACATCAAGAAGACTTTCGACCGTTCCACCAAAGTCCTGGACTTCCACCATCCCCATCAGCTCCTGGAGGGCATGGAGGGCTTCAACCTGGAGCTGTCTGACCAGCCTGAGTCCCTGGAGCAGATCCTGGTGGACTGCAGGGACACGCTCAAGTACGGCGTGCGCACAGGTAGGTCCCAGCGTTTAAACATCAAGATTTAATTGGTTTAAAAAATTACAGCACAATAAAATGAAGAGATGTTGGCTACAGCACCCACATAATTCTCATTTTATCATGTTCCTGCTAATTAATATACAATAGATAGTTTTATTGGAGAGCTAAATTCAACACAAGCCATTAGAAAAGGTGATTTGCCAGTCATTCTAAGGCCTATTACACTGCCATCTTTATTTATCGTCCCCTTGGTAATTGTGTTGACGTCCCTTCTTCCCTTTCTTATTAAATGGAACGCTGCCTGAGGGGATCCTAACACAGGCCCGTCCAGGCTGTTAAAATGACAGGAGTCAAACTGTCCCCTGGGTTTACTCCATCATGCAGGGAACACTGTGTCTACAGTTCAGCAGCATATTTCACCTGGAGACTTTCACACAGCTCTGCCCCACTGATGCAGCGGTGTGTGTGTGTGTGTGTGTGTGTGTGTGTGCGCGTGTCTGATCCAGAATAACACTCTTCTTTCCCCAGTTTAAATGACTAATATATTATGCGAGCCATACAGTGCCTCCTCTATAATGCGCTTTTATCCGTAACCGTTTTTAGGCTCCAGGCATGGAAGAACCTTAAAGTTTAACTGCCTGTAATATAACCTTGTTAGCAATGCAATTAGGGAAATACTGATATGGCAGATCTTTGGCTTCTTAACTGAGACAAACATCTATTTTATTTAATCTTTAGGTCACCCGCGCTTCTTCAACCAGCTGTCTTCTGGCCTGGACATCATCGGTCTGGCTGGAGAGTGGCTAACGTCCACGGCTAACACCAACATGTGAGTCACATCCCGTTTATGGTGGGGGAAACACCTCAGTGTGTCGCAACAGGGCGGCACTTCCTGTCTTTACGCCACTGGAAAACAGCTCCCGGTCATTTTCAGTTGTTGACAGAAATATTCATGAATCTCCTCTCGGATGTCTGCACAACTGGCCGCCGGGGTGTGTGAGGGCAGTTACGTAAAGCGTTTGGTTTGCCCTGCGGGGGGTGTATCGACACATGGCAGGGCGCCACCCTGCTCTACTGTAGCGGCCTCGGGGGTGGTTAGATTGCATATTGATCCCAGGTCACAGTAACATGGTGGCCCACTCTGATAGAGGGCATGACCCTTATTCACCTTACACACTCAGAACATACGAGAGCGCACATGCGTGTACACACACGTTGCAAATAACTGCAGTGTGATGTTTGCATTATCACATAGTCCCTACATGAGGTACAGTATGTGTGGTTGTAAAACAAGCTTGAAAATGATATATAGTTGGCAGAAAAGCTCAGGAATTTGATATGTTGAGCATCGATAGTGATGATTTGATGATGAGTATCTGCTTGCTCTGCCTGTGGTGGTTGTACACAGGCTTTTTTATGTTTCTTTGCACAGAAACAAACTCCTTAGCAGAGCTAACAAGAGTTTAAAATGGCCAGAGATGACGGGAGACAACCAGCACCACCACTCCCCATTTCATGGATTGTTTTGTTTGTTCTCGAACGGCTGCTAAAAAAGATCAATGTGAGGATAATAACCCAAAAACTGCAATGTTTGTCCCATCTGGTTTCTCATAAACTTCCCCATCACCTCCTGGATGGCTCGGAGACAGAGGGCCACTGCATTCACACACTCTCGTAATGACACAGAGGAACACACACCAGCGATGGCTGTCCCACATTCAGCAGCTACGGTTTCCAGTCCATTGAGCGGAGGCTCATTCAGAGCTGGTCTTAGCAGATAGGCCAGCTGGGCCCCACGCTGACACACAATGTCCTCCGGCTGCATGGAAAACCCTGTCGCTCTGCGGAAACTGGCTGCTGCAGCTCCCTGCGGAGACGTCATTCCGGCTCTTTTGTGTGGTTGGAGATTGGCTCGGTGCTCCTTTAAGAGGCTGAGAGGTGAATGCAGTAGGAGGTCATAGGTTAGCCTCATGCACGTGCACACACACACACACACACACACACACACACACACACACACACACACTCACTCTATATAGCAGTGCCCTTGATGATGATAATAAGGGCATTTAGAGGCTTTCCCTGGAGACAGGCAGGTGACTGAGGGGTAATTTTCACCCTGAAAAGACCAATGATTGGCTCTGATTGTGATAAGGATCACTATTATTGCCATTACAGCGTGAAATGACTCGCAGAGAGGACACATTTTAAAAAGAAGCCTTGTTTATCCCCCTTCTGCTCTTATCAGGGTGCATTAAAAGGAGAAATAAAAGTGATACAACTATCAGAAATGCATTTCTTTTCCAAAGATGACACAATGACTATTTTAGAGATTTGACAGGCACAGTCTTTTGTGGCCAACATTCTTACATGCTCTGGTGCGGTTAGTTGAATTAGAAGACAGTGTTCTAATTATAAAAAATAACCATCCTTCACAACAACCAGCTACAACAGCAGTTTCTATCAGCTTTCATTGTGCTTTTCTTTTCTTTCCCTGGCACGTTTTTGCTTTCTTGTCCTCATTCTCCGCTGCACGCTTCCCTGCCTCTGCTTCCGTATCATCCCCTCCTCTCCCTTTGTTGTCCTCTGTCACATCTCCCTCCACGGCATTGTTCCCCTCGTTCTTTGTCTCTTTTTTTTCACCACAAAGCGCCTCCGTCCTCCTTTAGATACCTGCTCTCGAAAGAATCGGGACGGCGAGGGGAGTTAATGTTGTTTTTAGATGGTGGTGATGACCGATGGTAGCGGAGGAGGGTTGTGTAACTGGCCTCATTAAAGGCAGGGCAAACTGGGACCAGTCCTGAGGGTGTGTGTGGGAGGTGATGAGATGCCACTTAGCAGAGAGAAGCACAGGTCCCTGTGACACATTTATTGTACATCAGTCCAGTAAATCTAATGTCATCTTCCGCTGTTATGTGCTGGGAGGATTATTTTTGTTTGTTGTGAAAATGGAAACACCAGCTGCAGTGGCTTTTGCTCTTTCTGAATATTGGGGCGATTCCAGGCTCTTATCTCCTTGAAACACTCTCCTCTGTCCATCTGACGCATTCACGGGCTCTCAGCCTCCAGCTCGCTGCCGAGACTGGCAGCAGTGACAGATAGCCATCAGGGCTTTGTGCGCTTTAATTAAACCGCTGAGTGATTTTAGAGAGCATCTGAATATGAATATTTGCTGCTGCCGGACTTTCATCAGACACTTTTTAATTAGTCCGGTCTGCACAAGCTCCAGTTTGTACGTGGATGAGATTATTGAAAAGCTAATGAAAAAACTTCTGTGTGTGTGAGAGAGTTTTAGTACAGTGTGCAAGTATCTAATTTTATTTCAAGGGTTGATCGTTTTAAAGGAACAACTGCAACATTCAAATCACAGGGATTTGTTCTGAAGATACCGTACTTTAATCATGGACTGTGTGGCCGTACCCTCCCTCAGAGCAGTATATACTGTATTCATCGTGCTTGTTGTACTACTGTCAGGTTCACCTACGAGATCGCCCCCGTATTCGTGCTGATGGAACAACTGACTCTGAAGAAAATGAGAGAGATGATTGGGTGGCCCAGCGGAGAGGGAGATGGACTTTTCTCACCAGGTGAAACTAAAAAAAACATTATGAAAATGGGATGTGCGTTTGTAAAGCTTAATCAGCGTTATGAGTCCAGTGTGTCGTAATAATGCCTTCAGAGAAGCACGAGTGATGGTCAGGGCGTGCGTGTTGCTGTCCAGGGTGCTGATGTGCCTCGTTTCAACAGGGGGCGCTATTTCCAACATGTACAGTGTGATGATTGCGCGGTACAAGTATTTCCCAGAAGTCAAGACCAAGGGCATGTCTGCGGCTCCTCGCCTTGTCCTCTTCACGTCTGAACACGTACGTTACACGCAAAGCAGGTTCACTGTCTGCAGAATTTAGGCTCATAAATGAAGTAGCAACCTTCGAATGACAGATCGCCCGTGTGTGTCCCCACAGAGCCACTATTCCATAAAGAAGGCCGGAGCTGCTCTGGGCTTCGGTACTGAGAACGTGATCCTGCTGAGCACAGACGAGAGGTGAACTATTGATGCAGTGAATGTGCAGAATACTGTGACTTGAAACTATAATCCGGTGCGCTCTGCTCTTTCAGGGGGAGGGTCATCCCTGCAGATCTGGAGGCCAAAATCATTGATGCCAAACAAAAAGTGAGTGACATTTATCCTTTTTCTGCCTCCTTCTTATTTGTTCTCCCTCTTTCGACAAAATATTTGGCTTTCTTCCTATCGCAACATGCTCTTTCTGCAGGGTTACGTGCCCCTCTTTGTGAACGCCACCGCTGGTTCGACGGTCTACGGCGCCTTTGACCCCATCAACGAGATCGCCGACATCTGTGAGAAGTACAACCTGTGGCTGCATGTTGATGTGAGTATTTGCAGAAGCTGCAGCAGCAGTAACGGCGCCACCTCTGCCCGTCTGAACGTACTTTATCTTCCAGGGAGCGTGGGGCGGCGGACTGTTGATGTCCAGGAAGCACCGCCACAAGCTGAGCGGGGTGGAGAGGTGAGAACGTGGGAGCAGATGAGTTTCACATCCTCACAATATCATAAAACTTCCTTTATTAAGACGTGGATGAAACCGTTTAGGGCCAACTCGGTCACGTGGAACCCTCACAAGATGATGGGCGTTCCTCTGCAGTGCTCTGCCATTCTGGTCAGAGAGAAGGTACGCTGGAAACAGATGAGGGCTGCAATAAAGTCACGACGTTAGCGTCAGCTACAGCTAACGGCGCACACGTTGCTGTCCGTAGGGTATCCTGGCAGGCTGCAACTCCATGTGCGCTGGTTACCTCTTCCAACAAGACAAACAGTACGACGTCACCTATGACACCGGGGACAAGGCCATCCAGTGCGGGCGACACGTCGACATCTTTAAGTTCTGGCTCATGTGGAAGGCCAAGGTGAGATGTGAGAGGTATTGTGATTGATCCAACGGCAGTTATAGGTTCACACTTATATTATGGTTGCTAATCTTCTCCCCACAGGGCACCATCGGGTTTGAGCAGCACATTGACAAGTGTTTGGATCTCTCTCAGTACCTGTATAACAAGATCAAGAACAGGGAGGGATATGAGATGGTGTTTGACGGAGTGGTGAGTTTCTCACTAGCCGGGGAAAATCATCAGTGAAACAGTTTGATATCGAACATCCTCAATAATATTTTTGTGTATTAATTTGATGGATTGTTCTCTGCAGCCTCAGCACACCAACGTTTGCTTCTGGTACATCCCGCCCAGCCTGAGAGGCATGCCTGATGGGGATGAGCGGCGGGAAAAACTCCACAGGGTGAGACACCCTTACCGTTGACTCATTTCACCGGTTTTCAAGTTAAAAGTTCAACAAAGAATTACCCAGGCTCATCGTTTGTCTCCACTAGGTGGCGCCAAAGATCAAGGCCATGATGATGGAATCAGGTACCACCATGGTGGGCTACCAGCCACAGGCCAATAAGGTCAATTTCTTCCGCATGGTGGTCTCCAACCCTGCAGCCACCCAGTCTGATATCGACTTCCTCATCGACGAGATAGAGAGGTTGGGCCACGACCTGTAGGCGCCCATCGCCGCTCCAGATGGCGAGTCGGGAACCCTTCAGAGTTTGATTGCCAAGGCTGGCGATGAGGTGAAACAGTCCCAGTGCTGCAGACAGAATAATCTAAGGAAGGTGGAGCATTCTGACTCTTTCTCCTCGTGTAGAGAATATTTTAATCCGCATACAGTAGTTTGTCCTCCAGATTAAAGGTAGAAGTACCAAAAGGTTCCAGGTACTGCATCCACACTCAAAACGTATGTGTGTGCCGGTGTAATCCCGTGTGAGTGTGTGTTTCTAATTCTAATAATTGTTTTATGTACCTTGTCTTTTAATGTTTGAGTGTGTGTGTGTGTGTGTGTTTAGACAAAGGGAGTAAAAAAGCACAGATCAAAATCAGCTATCATACAATTGTTCTGCTGTATCACACATTTGCTGAATCACTGGTGCTTTCAGGTGTATATTTAATCTCAGCGCACTGACCTGTGTATTCTAAACCAGTGTCCCAGTCCCATGCAGCAGTGTGTGAGCGCGTGCGTGTGTGCAAGTATGCAACAAGTACATTAATGCTATAAAGAAAAAGAAGCTTACCTGACCCGATGTAGGTGTTTTAGATGTCGACCTCCAGCAGCAGGTCCATAGTCTGTCATATTTCCCCCTAAAGAGGTTTAAAGTTGGAGATTTAAAATGTCTGACATCTTTTCATAAATAGAACGCTGGCTCGTTGTCCATTCCATGCAATCCCCGTGACTCCCATTAATGTTTATAATCCTGTTAAAACATAAATATTTGATGATATAAGATATAAGAAAATATATACTATATTGCATTTCCACTGTTCAGATTCAGGTATTTTATTGTAAATGTATCTTTATGTGTATTTCATGATAATACATTTGTACATGTAATGACAGAGATTTTAGTAATCTTTATTTATAGTGACTTTGTCAGCCAAAGAATGGGAATCCACGACAGAGCAATCCATTGTCCTGCATATGAAACTTCTATACATTATAGATGTTTGTAAGGTGTGACCTATTGACCCCAGACTGCGATGCAAATTTCTATGGCGTATTTGTTCCTGTGATTGTCTTTTTGACCGAATGTTTTGAGATGACTTTGGCTGGCCTTCTACTGAGCTACAGAATGAATCTGTGTGATCTTTTTATGTGAGAGAAAAGCACAAGATTGTGAGAATGTACTCTCTGTCAAAGACTGGGAAGAAACGACTGTCGTATCTGTCTTAACCCTAATGTATTTAATGTGATATAATATATTAATTGTGATACATATTACCTGTATTCTCTGTGTTATGGGAGCTCAGTGGAATATCTTGCATAAAGAGTTCCCGTGTGTGTCTTTGCACAACGTTCACCTTTCTTTCTTCCATTGTAAATGGACGTGTACTGAGGCAGTATTATATAAGAATTATATATACAAAATATTTATGTTAAATAGCAACCATATGTAAATGACATAACTGTCTAAATACTTAACGTAATCTGTGTAAACTTGTACGTGACCAATGAATCCTGTTTGTGACCAATTTGTAAGGGAACGTTTCCCGTGCAGGTTTTAGTAGGCACTTTAACAGAATCATACTAAAAATACCTTTAATAAAGACTATTAAGGAGAAATTAATGTGGATTATTGAAACAGGTTCTCTGCTGCTATGCTGAGTGGATTTTACCTGGAATTGAATTTTATTAAATAACATTACAGCTTTCTCTTTCACACATGTAGGCACGCAGGCGCGCACACACACACACACACACACACACACACACACACACACACACACACAGACACACACACATAGCTATGCAGGACTCCCTCTTTGTCTAATCATTCATCCTTTATCTTCATAATATATCAATTTTTCATTTGCCATTCTCTTTATCACTGCCACCATTTCCCCTCATTTATGCCCAGTCTGTCCTCCCATCACCACTTAACTCACACATATGTACGATCAAATTAATGATTAAATAGATAAACAATGGATGCAGCGGGCTTTACCTGATCAGAAAAAATGATGCTGCCGTTTTTGTCAGCAGATCTGAGACGTAGCTGACAGCGCCCTCTGGTGGCAACTTTTCATCTGCAATAATTTTAGGATCAAATTTAATAATTTGAAACTAAACTACAATAATTATTGTAGTGTGGTAGCATTTTTTAGTGACATACAAGCCAACATGGCTTTACAGACATGAAGCGACAATATATGTGCGGTGGCAATTACCTTTTTTTTTTTTTTTTCTAAATTACTAGTCCTAATTTTAATGGTTTATCCAGTATGTCCAGCTAAAACGTGTCTGCATAACACCAAATACAGAGCACTACTATACCCGGAAAATATGAAATAAAGAGTAAATGTAGACTACAACGTTAAACGAGGTAGAAAATATATAAATGGGGTTAAACATTACGTATTTTGCCAAAATTTTACTTGGATGCTAAACGGTAAAAGCGTTTGAAGCCACTTCCTGCCACGTAATGGCGCATGCGCACTACTCGGCTAATCGTTCGGCGACGTGTACCCGGTGTGAGAGTGTTTAGGCATCTCAGTTCGGCTGGATAAGAAGCTGCCGTAAAACCGAAAAAAGCTTTAAAACAGCGCAGGTATGGGAGGATCGCAGAGTGTGGAGATACCGGGAGGAGGCACAGAGGGTTACCATGTGCTGCGGGTGAGTTTTCTCTTTCTACTGTATCATACTTTCTACATTATGCTGTTAGCTTAGCATCCAGTCAGAGAAGGTGTTTTTTCGGCTGTACAGAGAAATCCAAGGCTGGGGATAAGTGTTGCGGCCTCCGTGTAAAAAATGTAATGTTTAAGCTGTAGTCAGGTCGTATAAGAATAACCTGTGTGTTGTATGACGGTGCCAGCAGGTTCTGTATTTAAATATTTATGTCAAAAGCCAGCGACAGTGTTGGAGTAAGATACATAAACGAACCGGATGACAGGTGACGAGAGCGCTACAACCTAAGAAACAATTCTTCTTTTAAGAGTCGCAGCATGATTCTAGTAAATGTACAAACTTCCACTGACCCTCGAATGTCACAGGAACCTCTTCACCTTGTATTAGCAGTAGCAGCATGACAACAGGGCAGCTTTTGGGACCAGGACACAGCCTGCAACATGCAATCAGATTGAATATATTGTTATGATGATATAGTGTTATGATTTTATTTTGTCTACAGTGATTATTGAGATTGATGAAATTGTATGACTTTAACTGAAGGTTCAGGAGAACTCCCCTGGACACCGTGCAGGATTGGAGCCTTTCTTTGACTTTATTGTCTCCATCAACAACACCAGGCTGGTAAGGAAATCACACAGCTGTGCAAATACATAGGCGATTGTTTGTGTCATGTCACGATTCTTCCTCCTCCTCCTCCTTCACAGAACAAAGACAATGACACATTAAAAGATTTGCTCAAAGCCAGCGTAGAAAAACCAGTGAAGATGCTGGTTTATTCCTCAAAAACCCTGGAGCTGCGGGAAGCAACAGTTACTCCCAGCAACCTGTGGGGAGGTCAGGGGTTGCTCGGGGTCTCCATTCGTTTCTGCAGCTTTGAAGGAGCCAATGAGAATGTTTGGCACGTGCTAGTAAGAACATCTTTGATCTACTTTTCCCCATTTTTTGGTTCTACTTTAGCATCTTTACTAATGTTTCTTCATCTGGATTCAACAGGAAGTGGAGCCTAACTCCCCAGCAGCACTTGCTGGCTTGCGGCCACATACCGACTACATCATTGGAGCGGATACTGTCATGAACGAGGTCAGTGAAGTGACGGTATCACATCACCGTCATTGCTGCTTCCTCATCCTCTGTTTAATATTATGTGTCCTTTTTGTTTTTTCCTTCTCTTCTTTTCTACAGTCAGAGGACCTTTTCTCTCTGATCGAGAGTCACGAGGGGAAGGGCCTGAAGCTCTACGTGTACAACACCGACACCGATAACTGTAGAGAGGTGGTCATCACACCCAACAGTGCCTGGGGAGGAGATGGCAGGTAAAGCCATCATGCTTGTGTGTCTCAATTGTCTTGTTGCCAATTTTCAAACTCACACTTCATAAAGGGGTTGTTTCTCAGTTTATCTGGGGGGGAAATTAAACCATTAATCTCTCTTCTGTTTTGTTTTCTTCTTCAGTCTTGGATGTGGGATTGGCTATGGATACCTGCACAGGATTCCAACCAAGCCTTTTGGAGAGGGAAAGAAGATCAGTTTTCCTGGAAACTGTGCCAGCGATCCCATCAGTCCACTGAAGGATGGATTCACCGAGGTCAGAAAAACACACACACATCCATGCAGTTGGACTTAATGCAATGTTCTGAAATGTTATCCTTTCTTCCACCCTCCTCCCTGTGCTTTTCTCAAGCTTATCGCTTCAAAGCCAAACAAAACTTTATTAGTGTGCTGCAGGTGTACATGACAGATTTGAGGCTCAGATTAAATTTTACTCACCTCATTATGCACGCAGTGAAGTAAGTACTTGATAACACACCATGTTTCTTTTGCCTCCTTCAGGTCCAGCTGTCAGCAGTGACCCCTCCTCCAACAGCCCCTGTCATTCCCACCAGGCTGGAAGATTCGCTTTCAGGCTTGTCGATCAGTGCAGCCCCTCCCACCATGCCCAGTGAACTGCAGACAGGTGGCTGACTCGTCAGTATTTATTTCCTGTTTTAGTTTAAATCCAACCATGTTAACAAGTGTCCGTCTTCACCAGGTTTGCCCACCGTACCTCTGCTCCCCTCCTCCACCAGCCCCTCTTTTAGCCCCCTCGCCCCGCTGAATCCTGCTGCCTCCGGCTTCAACCCCACCACCACACTACCAGGTGAGCGGCTTCATTATAGAGTAGCAGAAATTAAAATGGTGGCAAACCTTTATATTGCGTTGTTCGTGTGTGGTTATAGGTCTGATGCCTCTTGCGGGGGGCTTACCTCCCCTCCCCAACCTGCCCAATCTCAACCTGCCTTTACCAGACCTCAGTTCCGTGTCGTTACCAGTAGGATCAACAGGTAAACACATTTGTTTTCTGATCTAGCACCATGTGATACTGAAATGTTTTTTCCCCTCTTCCCCCTCAGTTCCCCCTCTGGCATCTCTCCCTCCCCTCAACATCCCAGGCCTGGCCCCCTTACCCACGCTACCAACCATGCTTCCCTCCCAGCTGCCTCCCGTCCTCCCTCAGGGCGTGGCCCCGCTCCTGCACGTTTCCACAGCCTCGGTTACAGTCACGGCGGCCAACGAGGCTGCGGCCGCCGACCCCACACTCCCCACGGAAGCTGCCTCAACCAATGCCAGGGAATCACCAGTGCCCACGGAAACAACACAAACATCGTAATCGAGGAAATCAGCTACATCGTCAGATCAAAACACACACCTGGATCCTTTCTCTCTCTCCCATCTTGTCTTTCTGTTTCTCTCTATTTATTTGGCCATGAGAAGACCCGCAGACGGCTGCTCCAGTTCAGACCCAGGGGTCGGCAAGCTCCAGGAGGGGGTGAGGATGGTTGTAACGGAGCCTAAACTACTGCAAGAGGAAGACCAGGCCCACTCTGTGGTTCGCAGCTTTGCTTTGCACCCCTGAGGTTACAACACGGCAAAGAACCTTTGCAGAATTCAGCTTTCTGATCTAGCAATCCTCCGTTTCCTTAACATTATTGTTTTTTTAATATAAACAGCGTATGTTAACGGGGCTGGACGATAAACCAATGAATTCAGTCTTTTAACTGGTCCTGCTGGAACAGCAGTAACAAAAATGCCTGGCCTATTCATTTGGATTACTGATAAAGATTTCTGATCTTATTGTCCAGCCCCAACATCTAACCTATTAATTAGTCCCTCCGATCACGAGATTACTTTGATTAACTCTATTTCTGATGAAATTGCTGTAAAAGTCTCTTTCCAATGAATGAACCTGCATTAATTTGCACCATTTTTGTGTTTTAAAAAAGGTTATGCTGTTAGTTTCCTAGTATGTCTTCATGTATATCCTCATCTGCTCAGTACCTGTCTGTCACAGAGGGTCGCAGGCTGAAGGTCATGCCAGGGTGGGGGGGCGGTTTAGCATGAGCTGCTGAATCCTGTGCCTGCTGTTGGACTGTTGATCAATAGTTCAGGAGAATTATGTGTGAAGGGTTATAAAGGACAGGAAGTCTCCTGGCATTGCTTCTGTTACTGTGGGCAATGTTGCAGTGCAGCCACAGGGTGTCGCTGTAACAAGCTTCTGGAGACCAGTATGCACAGTGAGCAATAAAGCCGAATTAATTTTACACGACCTTCTGCCTGTCCTGCTGCAACTGTTATACAATAATGTGGAGGAAACACTTTGAGATTCAGAAATGTAATATAAAAGATAATCCTCTGCTCCAGTTTCTAAGACTAATGTTGCATAACGAGAAATATGGTGATCCAACTCGTATCTCGCCAAGCTCTGTACTCATCCACTCCACCCGTGCCCAGCCATTTTGCTGCGGCAGACAGAATTCAGCGGACAGATATTTGTTTTACGCTTTAGTGCAACCGGGCAGATCAAATTAGTTTGTCAAAGCAGACAGATGTTACCCATTTCACAGAACTTTGATCACTTTTTCTTTAGAGGCCAGCCAGCCGGGATCAGGTGCTTCCTCATGTTCAGGTCATCTACAGCACAAATAAAGTGAGCCTTGAGAGTGACGATGTAACTCCAGAGTCCATGTTTGACACTTTAAAAAATATCACCACAAACTGGGTAAGCGTTTTATTTACAGAATGACAACACTTAGATACATCCATGATTTCTAACTGCATTAAGTCATGCTGCGACACAGCCAGTCAGGGGTAGCACTGCAGAGCCTATCCAGTTCTGTACGTAACTACTTATTTGAACTTTGAATAATAACAATGTCCTTGCAGTGAACGTATTCTACACCTTCGCATCATTCTGAATGGCTTACCCCCAGTCAGTTCTTGGTCATCGACCCAGGGCCGTAAGCCAGCCAGGTTTTCTGCAGGCACACACCTCCAATCCCAGCTGCCCCTATGAAAGCAGCTGTCTACCTGGTAGCGCAGAAAACCTGGGCCTTGAAGCACTGGTTTGATGTCCTGGTTTGTAGGAGGTTTTGCCCGACTCTGGAGATGGAACCAGCAAATCTGGAAGTCCTCTGGTTTCATAGCGCCCCCCTCTGGTAGATGTCCACGCGTTCCATCACCTGGCCTTCCGTGGATCGTCTTTTGGGCTTGTATGTGAAAATAAAAATGCGGCGGGTGTTTTCTTAAAAAGGGTCCAGGAGGGTGAGCTCCTCTAAGAGTTCAAGTATCCACGTAAGCCAGGCAGAGACCGTTCACGCACGATTAAAAGCAACATTTATATCAGCAGACTGAACGGCTTTTGGGAGAAAGCACAAAACAAACGGAGTGAAGTGAGACGGTGGGCAGCGAACATGAGCCTCGTCGCGTATTTGCTAGTGAGTTAAGGTCACCTGCACATTAAATGTACATTTAACTGACACAGCACAGCAACAGCTGACCCAGTCCTACAGTTCAGGTCGACTCTTCGGCGTGCAGACGCACGTTCCGTGAGCCTGATGGTAGATCCGAATTGCTTAGCAACAAAAGAAAAATGGGAAGCCACTCGCTGGCTCCTGCACAGTCCAGAAGTAGCCCACGCTGCTGTACTTCAGCGAGCCCAGATCACAATCTGGAATGGAAGTGCAAAATCGGCCCCAGACATTTCATCTGGGCCGTTTTCCTGTTAGTCTAAACACACGAGGATTACAAGTTGCACTACTTTCCTCGGAAAAATGTGACAATTATACCCCGACAGAAATTATAAGCCGTCTTGTGCGGAACGGATAAAGGTGAGCTTGGACAGGGCCTCTAGGAAACCTACAGCTGCTGATTAATAAAGTCCCTAAAGAAAAAAAACTAGCTACAACATTTCCACTTCCTGCTACAAACTGGAAACCTTCTGTTCTCCATCTCACCCATCGCTCACACCGAGGATTGAGGGTACAATCTGCAAAGGGAGCACCCCTCTACCAGCCCTTCAGCATTTCCTTTCCCTTGCTAGGTAATCCAACTGGGAACGCCTCAAGTAGAAACAATTTTTAAAAAATAGCCACGTCTATCATCCGCTGAACCCGAACAATCCTGATATTGGGAACCATCGGCCTTCTTAAGCGCCAGTCAGTCAGTAGGTGGGGAGGGATGAGGCGGAGGGCTGCAGGGAGCCGGACGAGTTTGAACGTCTCATGTGAGGCAGCAGGTATGAGTCCGAGCACAGCTGGTGAACGTCAAAGCGGTCCTCTTTGCGGTAGGCCAGGCACCGCCTGATAAACGCCTGCAGAGCGGAGAACAGTATTAAAGAGGAGGCTGAAAATTCTTTTCTGCAGACAAAACGTCAAAGGTTTTCCGGGGTTACGACATGGCTGCACGTGATCGTTGCAAACGCTTTTACGGCTACACCTTAAAACTGCTGCAGATGCTCAGGCAAGTGTCAACAGGTTACTGGAGAGACAAATTCTTTGGGAAACAATTATACTTAAATGACTGTATGTACATGTCAAAAATACCTCAATATTGCAACATGTCAAATGACCCAACTCAATTATTCTGAAGCCAAGAAAGGTTGGGAAAACAATTAGCCAATGTTTCAATGTCACACAGAGCTGCGCTCGAGTTACAAGGACTTCGATTCCGTTTCATTTACTGACGTTTGCTTGGCGTGAGTGAATAAACCGTGTTGAAGAGCACATCTGTGTGTTACCTTAGCCTCTGTGCTAGCTTGGGGTTTAGCAGGGAACTGGACCTCCGTGGCTTTGAGGATGGTGTTTTCCTGGAGGATGTCCTGCTGTGACTGGTTGTGACCAAACGGCTGAAGACATCAAGTAATTAGTTGGTTTTTTTTTTAAATATTCTGGTGTGTGTAATTCATTAGGATTAACAGGTTAATGATGGCAGTTTCACGGCGATCTGGCTGATCATAAACACGTACCTTGCGTCCATAGAGGCACTGGAAGAAGATAACTCCCACTGACCAAACGTCCACCTTGTTAGAGATTTTTGGAGGTTCTTTCCCCACCACAAAACACTCTGGAGGAAGATACCTGCAACACAGGAGCACATAAAGAGGAAGAAGATCGTATTTCACTGCTCATTACCATGGCAACCACTCCGGCTCTCTGTGTTACCAGTATGTCCCGGCTCCCTGTGACGTGAGGTCCATCCCGTCCACGCCGTAGTTGTCGTCGTCCATAATCTTTGACAGGCCGAAGTCTGTGATTTTGATTTCTCCACACGCCGTACCATCCACCAATAAGATGTTACCTGCTCGTCCAACGGACAGGGAGACGGTTCAGTGGGAGACAGACGTGACCGAAGAGCGAGTCTACACAGATCACAGAACGCCGAGTGATCACGTGACCTTACCGGGCTTGAGGTCATAGTGGATGATGGGGGGTTTGATTTCGTTGAGGTAACGCAGAGCGCTGACGATCTGCATGACGATGGAGCGCGCCTCCTTCTCTGACATCAGCTTGTTTTGCTTCAGGTAGAAGTCCAGGTCGTTGCCTTCGCAGAACTCCAGAACAGTGCAGAACCTACAGATGAAAACACATTGAAAAATGTCAATCTCCTCCTCCTGTGTGTGTGTGTGTGGGGGGGGGGGGGTCAAAGGTCAGCAGCCACACCTTCTGCTGCTGTATCAGCCTGACTGCAGTTTCCAGCCTTGCATCTGCTCTACTCTTTCCCCCAGAAGAGCCCGAGTTGGACCCGACAATCGACCCTTGTGCGTCACGCAGGTTTGTTTAATCTGTTTCTTAAAAATAAGGCAGCTTTGCTGGAGCGGAAACGTCTGATGTGATAAGGTCACAGTCAAGACCCTTTAAAAAGGACCAACAGCACCCCCAACCCCATAACTATTTGTTATTTGCTGCTCCTAGTTAGTCTTGGCCGACCTGATGAGACCGTGTTGTTATCTGCTAGAGCTGGTATCAAACACTGACGGCGATCCTTCGACACAAGCGTTTTTAACTGGTCTTAAAAAAAAAAAAAAAAAAAAAGCTTTTAAACCAAAGCTGGACGATAAAAATTGTCTCGGCATGCCTGCCCGGCAGAACTGTAGCTGCCAGAGGTCAAAGGTGACTCACGTGTCAGTGTCCAGGGAGAAATAGTCGTATAGTTTGACTATTCTGGGATGGTCCAGCTGCTTGTGTATCCGGTACTCCCTGCATGCGTGCCTGGAAGGAAATGTCAGGGTGTCCGTTAAGGGAAATGGAAACCTAAAAAATGCCCTTTGTCTCAGCGTTTGTCGGGCCCTACTTGTGGTAGTTTTCCTTCTTCTCCTCTCGCCAGTTCTTGTTGAGCTGGTGAATTTTTACAGCTGCATAGCGCTGCTCAAACAGGTCAAAAGCCTGTGGATGAACCAAAAAACAAAAATAATTAGGTCGCGCCTCGGGTTAGCAAAGAGAGGAAAGAGACGTTTCTTTCTATTTATTCTCAGAGACAAATGACCTTATAGACTTCGCTGAAACCGCCTCTGCCCAACAAGTGCAGCAGCAGGTATCTCTCATTCAGGGTAGGGTGGTCTTTAAAGCTGTGAGGGAAACATGTTTTTAAGCTCCAGCCTCTGATGGTGTCATATTTTCTAAAGGAAAGTATTTCCTTACGCTGAACTGTCTTCATTGTTTATCCTCTTCAGCTCCCTGATGTGTAGATTCCTCACCCTCTCCAACCGTTCCAGCTCTGCTTGGATTTCTGCTTCTTCCTGCACGAGGACAGATTTGATTCAGAGCACATTCAAACCACGTCTGCATCAAACAAAGCCTGCAGAAGCTCTTTATCGGACCTTTTTCAGATGTCCGAGGCGGAGCTTGAAGATCTCTTCCTGTTCGTGGTACTCAGCAAGGGTCAACCTGACAAGAAAGCAAAGCAATGAAGTCTCAAAACGCACCATTTTAAGGATAATTTCACAGAATTTGTGACTGTGTAAACTCACAGCTGAGGTAAGGTGGGTTTCAGGAAGGGGTCCGAGTCGTTGCCATTCACCACCTTGGTTTTGCGCTGCTTGGGCTCAGACGTGGACGCTGCTGAGAGGGAGGGGGACGCGGGGTTTGGAGGTTTCCTTTTGGCCAGCAGCTTCCTCTGCCGCTCAATGTCCTCCCTCTGCTGGTTGATGCCCTCCTGCTGCCTGGGCAGACACGACCACACACACACGCAGGGTCACCTTTCCACAGGTGTGGCCGCGCAGCCTTTACACTTGCGCACGGGGTTCTCACTTGATCAGATTCTGGAATGCGTATCCATCGGTCCACTGCTCCGTGTAGGACGCCCCGTGTCTGACAGTGGTGAAGTGACCCAGGCGGAGACGGTCCTGCATGCTCTTCTCCCGACACGACTGTTTCTCCTGAGTGCTCTGCGAGTTCACGTCGGAAAATATTCAATATCTTTGCTCAAGTGCATCGAGAGAAAATGTAAAAGTAAAAAGCCGTCCTCTACTGTGATTACAGCTCTACCCTAAAGGTGTGGTCGGCAATGGTATTAGCATTCAGCAGACACACTAGACAAGTCATGTGACTCCTGTGAACTAAGCCTATACATAACACACTCGTCTGCGTCATCCTCGGTGCTTTATGTGTGGAGTCCTAATGGAGAGTGAATGTCTGCTACAGACAAGCAAGCAAGAGGACAGGAGCAGAGCTAATGCAGCAAATACATCATGTTCTACTTCTTTATAAAGTGGCTATTTCTTTACCGCCTCTGCGAGCAACACATGCGTAATAAAACCACGGATGGAAGACACATATTAGGCTTATGTAAAGCATAGTCACGTCTGTTTGTTTGCATACAGGCCACAAAAAAAGCTCAATCCTGTGCTTCACCGGGTCAATAACGCTGAACAGATACCTTCTCTATCAGCAGTTTCTTGCTCATGGTGATGCACTTATTGAGCCTCTCCTTGTATTTCTCCAGGAGTTTCTGTTGCTCGTCTATCTGTCTCCGCAGGTCACAGTTGGCCTGGTGGGGAAAAGGTTGGGCTCTGTCAAATTTAGCCGTGTACTCAGCAGCAGCGCAAAGACAACGGTGTGATTCTGCCCTCTGCACCGACCCTGAGCAGATCATCTATCCGCCCCTCTTTCTTCTCCAGGTCCAGGCTCTTATTGCTCTCCAGGGCAGCAAGTTTCAGGCCTGTTAGCTCCGTCTATGAGAGTTGCACACAGACGAGCCAGTCAGGACGTACTTGGGAGGGGGCGTGTTTTTGTTTCAGCCGTGCCTCAAATTTACCTGAACACACTTGCTCGAGGAGGCTTTTGGGTTGTGTTCCCCGAAACACAGACTGGTGGGCGACGAGCTGTTCTGCCGAATCTAAGGAAAAAAAAAAAACAAAAAACAAATCCAGCATCTCATTTTCACCTCGCTGAATGTAAAGCAATAAACAGTCAGAGCATTCTACTGTGGGCGAAACTCACGATGGAGCCCGGAGCGGAGTGAGAGTTCTGTGGAGAACGGCGGGTGGATGGGAGGCCTCTGACTGGACTGGAACCATTTCCACCCTGGAACTTTGCAGAGGAAGAAAAAGTTCAAGCAAAGAACCTTTATCAGAATGACGAGAAGCCAGAAATACTCACATCAAAATAGTCGCTGATCTTCGGCCCACGTGTAGAGGTCTTCCCTGTATGGAACAGAGATTCAGAGATTTAACGCCAGAACTCCACAGATGCCTTCGTTTACTTCATCTTACAAGCGTCAGTGATACCTTGACTGCTCTCCGAATAAGTGTCAGCTTTTCTTTTCCTGCCTCGGGATGATTCAGAGGGCTTCTTCTCTGGGGTCTGTGAAATGAGAGAGACAGAATAAAAGGAGGAATAAATCCCATGTGTTTTAGCTCACAAAGCTGAAAGATCAGGAAGAAAGAGTACATACCGAGTAGGCAGGGGAGCTCCCTCTTTTCAAATCGGAGTTCTAGAATGAGAAGAAGAGGTGGAGGTAGTGGGAGAGACGGAACGACGAGTGGGCAGAGGAAGAAAAAAATGGAGCGGCGTCTGTCCAGGCTTTACTGCATCTACATAAATCATTCTGCCTCCTTTCTCCCTGAAAATAAATCCAATCGCTGTGGAAAATAATGGTTCCGTGTGTTTTACCTCTGACTCTTTGTCGCTCGATGAGCCCAGGCTGCCATAACTGTGGTTGGACGACTCGTTGGCCAGACCCTACGCATGTGAAAAAGAGAAAAAACACACAAATAAGCCCAGAGCACGGCCTATACATGCAGAACGGTGCCATCTGAAATGTTTTCTGTTACATAAACAGGAGTTAAATAAAGGCAGGCAGTGCTTTAGTCTGACACCTGCCAAAAGGAATCCAGATCTCAAATTATTAAGTGTGTGTCCTCCCTTAGAAAACAGGAATAATCTTCACCTAAATGGCAAAGATTATTCCTGAAGATTATTATTATGCCATGTAGCATTATCAGGATGTGATGCTATCAAGTTGTGGTCTATTTCCTACAAGTGGTACTCCCCTCTGCGAGGTCATCGTAGACGGATTCATAATTAATTGTTGACATACCCAACGCAGCAGGGGAAAAACTCCTAAACTAAAGCTGATCCGTTCAGTGCAGCTTGTCTGTTTATGAGTCGGAAGGCAGGAGCGGTCCCTGGGAGAGCTGCATTTGTGCCTGGTGCACGCAAAGTACCAGCGTTTGTTGTTTGTGTGCTGCAGTTACCTTAGCACCTCCGCTGGTGCTCCCAGTGCTGCCTACAGTGTTGCCAGTGACAGCCCCTGTAAATCTGGCCTCCAGCAGCTCCTGTCTCCTGGGGTCCAAGCTGTGCAGCTCCTCCATGGGGACTGGCGTCAAATAGCAAACCAGGGTTAGACACACACGCGCATCCACTCAGGGGAAAAAGCTGTGGGAGAATTATTGAGGAGCACCAAAAACCAGCTTTAAGCGGATGAGACAGAGGACAGTATCTGGGGGAGGATTAGAGAAAATTAGAGTGATTACAGGATAAAAATAGGAAAAAAAATGGATATAATTCAACTGGGCAGCAGGTAGCTCTTGAAAAGACACACTTTGATGCCTTGAATGGAAGACATTGTGGGCAGGTGACGCTGCAGTTAATAAAGGCACCAAAATCCACAACCGTCTTCCACATTAAAGGATCTCAGCGCAACAAGAGAGATAATGATACTGAAGTTTTATCTCTTTACCCCAGAGGCACATTTTTTTCTGTATGCTGCATTTTCCACAAGGAACTGACGTGGGCCTTTTTCTGCAGTTTGTGCCAGACGTGCATAATGCTCCTCAAACTGCTGAAACAGGGCACGGCCTTTCAGCGTTTGAGTCTCACATTTGCATTGAAAATTGCACTAAATAAAGTGAAAATCTGCAGGCAAATTCGACAATGTAACATAACCAATGGCTGACTTGGCCTTCATCTCTGACAACCCGTCTCAAGGTGGAGAAATACGTGCATGTACACACGCCCTCTGTCCCCTGCTGCTGCAAGTGTTTGTTTCCTTATTGGACATTTCCTGCATATCTTCTGTACATAGCTTCTGGCTCAGGGGTAAGCCCTAAAACGCGTAATGGATATTATGAAACAAAGCACCCTGCAAGGCCTCTGTCGGGTTATTTAAGGACAAAAATGACAATCACTTTGGTCACTTTAAACATTCGCAACTTTCCAATACGACACTGTTGTGCATCTTAACATATCATGGTAAAAGCTAGTCAATTTTGCTGGCATTCGTTCTTAGTTGCAGTAATAAGATCACCGTGTATTTCCCATGTCAAAATAACTAACGCAGACGCTTGATTTCACTGCAAAAACTACTTTTTACATCCTGCCATTTAGCGACGTCGGTGAAAATGAATTGTCGACAGTAAAATGCCCCCAGACAGCCCAGAAAGGTGAAGTCAAAGGCCTGTACTCAAGTTTACAGCAGCAGATGCATGCGCTGCAATGCACGACTGCGTGCATGCACAGCTTCGTTGTGTAATATACAAACTAGATGTTTCGGATGTCATGAGCTGCTACAAAACTCTTATCGCATCGAAAGCGCCGAACAACTAGATACCAAGTAAGCTGACAGTCTTATTAGCAAAACAACAAGCTAGCGCTGCCTTTGTGCAAACATGATAGCTTGCTGCTACTTAGACTGGCCATCAACTGAACTGACAGCTGACGTTTGGCTTCCAATTCACGGCATCAGTGAACTTGATATCCGTTTTTACTTCAACATTCGGCTGCTCGACACGGCCAAAACAATCCACTTCCTTTCCTAGAACAGACTTTAAAGAGAATCCGAGTCGGTCGTGCGCTCGGAGAGCTAATATACCTTCCTTGCTCTTAGCGGTCGCCGTTATATGTTGTTGAGAAATCGTTGGGGACGAGGAGAGCTGCGACCAAGATGGCGTCGCCTCCAAACTTCCACCACCACTTCCACTGTTACTTTGGACACTCATGAAGCCACTTTGCCACCGAGAGGAGCCAGCGCACACACTGCCGTTAGCGGAAATCCCAAACTTGCGACCATCTTTTCGCACCTGCCGTAGCCAAACAGGCGAGTTAGCTTGCGTCGTAGCCTCTCGGTGCTGCTAGACGCTTCGCATTCTGTGAGCCGTGAGTGTCGTGCGGAGGAGCGGCTTCTTTAGACATAAGCTGAAGCGGATCCAGCGTAACCTTTGCATGATGACCGCACCGCGTGCCTGACAGCATCCAGTTCACGAGCGGGCGAGCGATGTTTCTGGTAGGCGAGGCTATCGCGAGGCTGGAACGAGGCTCGCGCGCACCTCACAGCCGGACTCACACGCACACAAACTCACTCACACGCTTGCGCGCGCACACGGACGTAGACAGACAGACAGACACACACACACACGTGTATGTGTATATATATATATATATATATATATATATATATATATATATATATATATATATATATATATATATATTTCATACCATTTCATTGCCTCTGCTTACATGCACGAATGCGCGTGTGTGTGTGTGTGTGTGTGTGTTAAAAGTGATAGTAATATGGTCTGGGCTATAAGGTCCTTTGTTCATATTTGGTGCAGTGCATCAAAATGCCTTTGCATCCTTGTAGGGCAAAACACACACACACACACACACACACACACACACACTGTGCAGCTGTCTTTAGGAGGCCTCTTTTGCGCCCCTTAATTTGTAGTGTCTAGGCATTTAAACACCCATACTGTTATTGGTGAAATAAGAGAGGGGAAAAAAGAACTACACCTTCAAACATTTTAACCTAATTTATTTTATTTTTACCTGAAGAAACAATATTGAACCTCTAACATTACAAAAGTAAATTCTAGTGTAGTTTAATGAGCGCTAACATCGAAAGTAACAGTGTGCTGTGCAGTCAAACTGCTGCTCTCCTTGCAGTCAGATTGCATCAGGAAACCGACTGAGACACAAACAATCATCCTGCACCTCATATGCACCTGCCAGTGGTAACCTGATTTTTTTTTGGTCACATGGTTTCCATAGTAACAGTGCAATAGTCTTGACAGGCAGTGGGGAGGGTTGTATAAGCAGTATTACACTCCACTACAAAACAAACACACACACACAGTTTGTGATGTCATTTGATCAGTGAAACTGGAGGAAGGGGGGACGGTGACAGGGGCAGCAGTGGAGACATTCCAGGAGCATCAGATGTCTGATGGAAAATGAAGAATATTGGCTGACATTTGGAAAACTGTTTAATTCATGTACAAAAAACAAGAACACCATCATCACCATTTTAATTGTAAAGGCGTGTGGAAAATATGCATAGCTAAAAGTGCATAAAGCATAGAGATAATAAATGATATTAATTTTGAAATTGAACATTTTACTGTGTAATGCTGAGATTTATAAATACTGCTTTCAAAAAAGTGACAGTGCAAACCCTTTTTATTTCTAATTAACAGTTACCTAAAGCAAAATCTTTGATAAATATCTACAACAGATGCTACTGTAAATAATCTGTAAAGCATGTTTATACGTGTTTGATGAGGTAATATATGGTAAAATATACAGATTGGGACCGTATTTGTTTAATCAAATCTGTATGAACATATTTATTGCCCTATCATTAGAAAAAGACAAATCCTGATTAATCTGAGATTAAGCTTCATGTTGAGATTAGTGAGGCTCAAAATGTGTGATGCAAATGCAGATTGATGAAATAAGAGGTAATTAAATGCATATATCCATTTTAAATGGACGACTAATTAATAAACGAGCACTGAAATGTATCATTTCCTCTAAGTGACAGATCTGGATCGGATTGTTCTTCCGTATACTTGACTTTAACTCGGTCATGCAGATCAGCACCACTGGTGATAAAGAGCTTAAAAAAAATCATCGTAATAATCTTCGGAAAAGGAGGCTGTTCCTTGAGGAAGTCTCTGCCTGTCGTACATGCTGATGTAAGATCGAAGGAGGTCCTCCATGATCTCAGCCTGAAAAGGGAGAAAATTAACAGTAATATTGGGATATTTACTAACAAAAATCTTTTTTTCCCCCCCTGGTGGTACCGGTCACTCACGTGTGCAGTTTCACAGATGAAGTTGCTGCCCTTCATCACGGTTTTGAGGGTCATGTGGAAGTGTTCCTCCCCGCTGCGGTAATCTGTGATGCGGCTGAACGGATACATGTCCAGCTCCTCCTGAACCATCAGCAGCGTGTTCGGGTCAGGGATCTTACACACAACGCGACACACTCAGAAGTTCCTGACCCAGTTCTGACGGGGCCTACCTTTGTCTCCGGGTCCATGAAGCCCACGCCTTGTTTGCTGATCACGACCAAGATGGTGCTGGGGAAGCTCGCCTCGCACGTTTGCTGTGGAGGAACAGATAACAGCATCACGCTGGAAGGAAGCGCCTTCGCGTGCTGGGCACCGCTTTAACCAGATAAGTCACCTTTGCTTCGAAGAAGCTGCAGCCAAACGTCGGCCATGTTGAAATGACTTTCAGAAAGCGGATTTTGGCCTCCTCCACTGTGATGCTGCTCTGTTTGTTGTAGGAGGAGAAGATGTGCTGCAAGCGGAAGAGGAAATACAGAAGAATGTGACACCTCAGTCACGTGGAAGCTCTCCATCTCCACCAGGTTCCTCTTTTCACCTTCTTCCAGTCGTCCGGAGTCATGATGTTTATCTGGTCCGCTGGGACGAGCTCCTTCAGCATTTGGGGGATTGTGACACTCTGGGATCTGTCAGAATCAACCTGGATTCTGAAGAGCAGCCCGCCCAGGTGGATCATGTCCTCTCTGGTGCAGTTGTGACGCCCCTTAAGGTACTTGGGCAGCTCCTGCATGGAGCCACCACGGAAGCCATGCATTGTGGTGATTCTGTGAGCTTTAGAAGAGCCTGTTTGACTTTAGAAGAGACTGTTTGACTGAATACCTGAGGAAAGTGAAACGTGAGGTCAGCGACTGGATCTTTGCAGGGGATCACGTTGAACCAAAGTTTCCTCTTGAACATCACCAGGTAGAGGTGAGCAGCTGCACTGGCTGAAAAACAGCATTAAACTAGTAAAGACTCAGCTTTGATCTATGAAAATGGAAGATGTCAGCATGAAAGGTGACCTTCTTTGGCCTTTTTGGCCTTCTTCAAAGAGTGTGAGGCCTGTCTTGTACTGTCAAAGAAATACTGATTCTCCTCCAAGCTCGTCGTCTAAGGAAACAGAACGTTTCCTTAGATTAAAATATTAAAATTGAAATATTAAAATCTTAATCTCACGTCACCCTCGGTGGAGAAAAGCGCAGCCGCACCTTTTTCCGTGTTTTCAGGTAGAGGCCGTATCCGTGGGCTGAGCTGAGTTTGAGCTGGGACGCGATGCTACAGCACAGCTCTGTGATCGTGGTTGTGGACGTTACCTCAAATATCTGCAAAACAGCGAGCAGAACCAGCAGCGCAGACGTGCTCATGATCCCAGGCTGAGTGAGGACTTTCACTTTTCTTACGTTTGCACTGAAAAAAATGAGCTCCAGCTAAACGACCGGTAGCTTTTTTTCGGGCGTACCTGATTTGTTTCATTTGGGAAGTGAACTTTATGGAAGACACGGGTGCTGTTCTGCCGGATGGCTTCTAGCTCCACCAGATCGGGAGGAAACCTCCTGGGCTCCTTGCTGATGTTTGAAACACACACGCAAGCGGAATATTCAAAATCTCTTGTATGTGACTGTTGATTTGCCTTTTCAGCCTGACCTCTTCATCTCCCGCAGCCTCTGCAGGCAGTCGGCAGCCAGCTGATCTCTGGCGCGTGACTCCAGGAAGCGCCGGACGTGGCTCATCAAGGCGGGACTGGGCGGGAACAGGCCCGTGCACAGCCACATCAGCTGCCACCCACGCTCCATACTCAGCCTGAGAGGGTTCCGGAGGATTCAGAGATGACTGGACATGTCGGTGCTTGATTGTGTGTGAATTCTTCAAAACTAATCCAGGTGTTATGCAACAGATAAATATCCATAGTTTTATGATTTCCACACATTCTGTGGCCTTTTGGGTGTGTGTGTGTGTGTGTGTGTGTGAGTGTGTTTTCGTTACTCTGCTGTCACGGGAAAACAAGAGTGTTTGGGGACCGGTATCATATACATTTCTTCACAAATGTATGTAAAACTGTGTGTTTGCTAGAGATGCACCTGTAGCTGTTGCCAGTCATCTGTCTCATAATCTGGCAGTAGATCTCGTCCTTCAGGGCCTCGTGCTGGGTGGCCGGGCCAAAGATCTGGTCAGTCAGCTCTCTAGGATGGCGAGCGATTTTGGTGGGGTAGTCGCCCATATACCTCAGGATGGGTGGCAGGAAAAGGTTAAGGAGTAATTAAAGATACTCAGTTGCAGTTAATGGGAAGAAAAACTAGAAATCCTCAGACCAAGACAATGTTAGATGGTGGATCACATTATAAAGCACTGTCAGTTTCAGGAAGAATAACAGGTGATGGATATCGGTGAAGGCGTTGCAGGCCAGGTTGCTGAGCTCAGAGTTGTGCATCAGGTTCTTCAACAGCGGCTGTCTGAGAAGGTCTCTGGAACAAGCCCACAGTCTTTCACTTTTGTGGGCTCCATGTCTGCTCCCTGCAGGCCTGTCAGAGAAATCCAAGTCCTTTTTTTTCCCCAGTAATTTACTTTTCCCATCATTCATTCTGATGGTAGTACCTGAAGTTCTCCAGGGCAAAGTCTTTTAAAGAAAAAGGAGCCACCGTTTCCTCTTTCTTCACAGAGTTCTGCACCACCGTCACTTTCTTCTGTCCTGGACTGAGAAGCTCCTGACGGGTCAGAAACACTTTATTAGACCACGAGGAGAAGCTCGTGTGAACCATCCAGAGCTTATTAGGTGAAGTCTGAACACTTCACATGCAATATCCCAACGTTACCACACATCTGTAGCAGTCTGTAGACTAAAGTTAAGACTACAAAAGTGCAAACACACCCCATGTTGCTAAATCGAATCAGCGTGGTCATCTGAATGCAAGATTTAATCTGGGATTTTAGTTCTAGCCATACTGAAATCTGTGGGACTCTGGTTTGACTCCAGTCTTTCCAAGTTGACCTCATGGTGAATGATGTCATGCCATCCTAAATGAGGAGCCCCTTGGATCACACGGACGTTTGGAGGGACCGTTGTCCCGTTGTGGCCTGAATCTGTCTGTTGTTGTGACTGGCCATCGTTTACCGTCACACAACACACGTGCTACAGCAGACACACGTCTCCGGCGGCCATGTCAGCCGTAAGCGATGCAGACGGGCGGACAGCGTCTCCGTTTTGGGCTGCCAGTCGAAACGAAGCTAAATCTGATCCGATCACAGTGAAATCAGCGCAGAGTCAGGTCAGATTTGAGAAACAAAAGGAGGCCTAACAAACCCTTAAGTGACCCTTTACAGTCTTCCACAATTAGTTTGTTTGGTGAGTCGTTTTAAAGCTCTTCTTTTGTCAGGTTAGTTTGAGAAGTGGCTAGCTGTACCAGCACGTCTTCAGAGGGTCTGCTGAGCGTTGGAAGGAACAGCAGCGAATGCCTGTAGACGACGCCGCTGCTGTTGGTCCTCTGGTTGGTGGCCCTGATCAGGGTCCCCCCAGCAGACGAGTGGTGCTTCCCGGCCACCAGCAGCAGGTCGCCTCGTTTACAGACCAGGAACGTGGGATTTTCTGCAGAACCAGTGAGAGCCATGAAGGCAGCTGTTCGTGTCTAGCGTCAGTGTGCACGGGAGGTCGACTCGCACCGTTTTTACCGCTGTCCCGCTGAACCAGCGCGTACACCGAGCGTCCTCTCAGCTCCTCCAGATGCTCCTCCACGAGCGCCGCCATGTCTGCAGCTTTCTCGCCCTTCAGGACAAACTCTCCCCTGACGGTGGTCAAACTCGCTGACGGGGAGCCAAATTCACCGCTGCTAGAAACACACTCTGTATTGTTTGCTGCTTTTAAAGCTCTTAGCGGAGAACATTTAAACCTGATTTCACCACTACCTCGTGCGAACTCGCAGTATTTCAAGGTAAGGCATCTCAAGGAGCTTCTTGTCTTTTCCATCCAGGAAGACGACGCCGCGCCAGTTTACGGCCACAACGAACAAACTGGTATTCAAGGGCGGTCCTGCGATACAGATGTTTCCAAAGCCACTGTTGGTTAAACGTAATTGGAATAATAATCATCAGTACGTTGACTCACCTGACGTCATTGTTACTTCATAAAACCTGGAGAAGCACAAGGGCCACGTCTGTCGGGCGCTGTTGACCAGCTCTGCCTTTACACTTTCTTTCTTCCTCTCTGGAGCCTGCATGTTCGGGGTCACACAGGGGTCACCTGAAGCTGCAGCCTGAGCGAGGAAGCTACGCCGTACCTGTAAATGTGCCGAGCTGACGAGGTCGATCCACTTTGTCTTCCCTCGGCTCTCAGTGAGCCGGGTGGAGATGCACTCCTCCACCACCTGCTGCACGTCCTCTCTGTTGTATGCTGGGCCAAACTGGATGTAATAGTGCTTCGCAGCCAGGCTGACATATTCATCCTCCTGAGGAACACGACACAATTCCATGACAAACATTTCAGAAACGTATTTTGTTGTTATCATCTGAGAAATTCTGGAAATTTGACTCCGAAACAACTAGAAAGGACGTAGATAACGTAGTCCCACCTTCTCGCAGGTGTACTCGCTCGACTTGATCCCTTTGATGACTTGGCTGTAAATGAGATCTGTGCTAACCGGGTCCACAGAACAGTCGTGCCAGGGGGCGAACAGCTCCTTGCGAAAGGAGAGCCTCCAGGGGGCGTCCTTTTCCTCCTTGCCCTGCCTTCTCATCTCCTGCTCACACTGAGAGACTGCATCCAGCACGTGATTCCCGCAGCTGCCCAGAGACCACATCTGCCAGTAACAGAGCAATCCATTTTATCTGATACGCTTTGGCCCTATGTCAGTACGAGCTGAAACACAAACGGCTAAACGCGCGTAAGTGCAACCTTGTCAAAGAGGCTGATGTAGAGGGAGAATCCATATGTGTCTTGCAGATTAATTTTGTCCGCCAAAACCTGGCAGACTTCAGCAGATGTGGAGGCAGAATCCAGACGCAGGTCGACCGAGCGTCCGTCCAGCAGAGCTACACACACATCTATGGGCTCCTTTGATTTTGCAGCCTGTGAGCAGGGAAATAATACAGATTTAACTAAAGAAACACGGATCCATGCATGATGCACAGAACAGAAAGATAGAGCAGTAAGATAGCATTTCTACCTGCAGCTCTACCCAACAGGGAAGCTCCTTCCTCTCTCCGTTTGCTTTTATACGACTTAGGCGCTCAGAACAATATGTTCCATAATCATCCGGCCCTTTGAGGAGAAATCTCTCCAAATACTGTGGGAACAAAATTACAGTCACCTTTTTTTTTTATCCTATGATGTTTTACTAGTGTCAACCTTATCTAACTGCTTTAAAGGCGTCATCATATCTTGGAATGAGAAAGTTAAATTTTAGAGACTTTGTAAAAACACCTCGTCTGGCTGCAGACTGACCTTCACGAAGAGGTCGGTTGGAGGAAAGATCCCAAGGCAAATGGAAAGAAGGATCCAACCTTTCATCTGGCTCCTCTTGTTCCGGTTTTTCACCAGCTGCTTGCAGATCTGGCAGTAAATTTCATCCCTGCACCAGAAGGAAAGCATGAAAAGAACAATAGACAGCCACTGGCTGTGAATAATGGGGGATATTCAGGATCTTTTCCTGGTCGTGCCTGATGTCTTTTCTTGATAGAGCGTATCCACTGATAATGTGGACTTTTTCCAGGGATGAAAGCGGACGATCCAGGGCGGGACCCTCTCCGATCAACACATTATCTTCCTCTATAAATTCCTCCAACTAGTAAAGACCAGACCGACAATCAACGTGTTGCAGATGAATTAGAAATCATCGGTACTCACCTCCGAGGGTATAACAGTGGGTCTTCTGTTTCCAACGTTGGGCTTTTTCTTGTTTTTCCTCAAGAATTTCTGTGCAGAAAAATAATATGTAAGAAAAAAAGCCAAAAAAAAAAAAAAAAATCAAAATACACAGTCTGGTTAAACGCTAAACCTCTTCTAGTCCCATGATGTTGTCCAGCCTAACACCTTGCCTCATAGGCAAGTTACGAGAGACGGGCCTCGGACCCTTCTTCGCTGTTTCTGGAGACGTAGGTTCCGGAAGGTCTTCCATAAAACGCAGTATGAGCCACCAAACAGTAAGACAGGCCTGGAAATGAAGAAGAAATGACACATTTTTACTCTTTTTCTGTTACTCTCTTCAGAAACCTTCCTCACACCTCGTCTCACCAGAGCGTCGCCCTCGTCGTCGTGGTGTAAGAGAGGCTCCCCGAGTCTGTGGCTGATGTGCGTGTGTGTGGCGTCGCCCTGGAAGTGGAGGACGCTGAACCTATAGAATGAAAACTCATCATCCTCTTCCGATGGGGACGTAGACGTCGACGAGGCTGCATGGGAGACTGGTGTGATTCCATGCTCCTTCACAAACAAAACAGGTTCAGGCAGTAAATGAGTTGTTGCTAACAGTTAGCGTCGCAGGAACTTTGGGCTAACCTTGACATGAGAGGATTCTGATGACTCCACTGCAGTTCTGGCCCTTGAAACCTGTTCAGTGATTGGCTCATGCTCCTCAAGCTCCTGAGCAATGGCCAAGAGTTGTTGCTGAAGATCTGAGACGATCAGATCATGGTTCTACTTGGAGCAGAGGTTGAAGGGTTAAAGGTCAGATTACATTAATGTGCTGCTCGCAGCTGCTACGTACATGGTCCCGAATCTTTTGGGTTCTTCTTCTGGCCAACATTCCTCTGGTGAAAGCCTGCAGTAGGACAGCTGCACTGCTTTTCTGCTTCAGCTCCTTCCGGGCCAAGTAGCCCCGTAGCTACAGAAATCATTCACCAGAAACATGAAAAAGCGTGAGCACCCTTTCCATTCAATAATAAAGGTATCAGCAGTGGTTTACTGTAGCCCAGTAAGCCTTTCCGCAGTGGTACACACATGGCGTTGAATGGTGATTGCTGCAGCCTGCTGATGTAAGTAGTGTGAGCGTAGCTTCTGACTACGGATCGTTGATATCAGCCGATGGAAGCCACTGTGAATCTGGTGGGGAATGATTGAAAACAAGGTCAAGGTTCAGCGATAAGCTTCGCTTAGCGTGTTCTGTAAAAGCTAATCAAACCTCAGACCTTTTGTCGTCCTTTGCAGGACCTCCAGCATTTCTGCAGCACCACCGCCGCCCTCCTCTTCCTCAGAAAAGACATTCTGTAGAAAAAGAGGAAGAGTCGTGTATTCAAGGAGAGGCAGAATTCAGCCTGAACACACGTGTGGGCTGTTATTTCCACTCTAATCCTGAATGTTATTTCCACCTGTCTTTGCGTCCCTTCATGAAAGTCTGGATCACCAGAGCGGCTCCGTTGAGCCCTCGGTCCCTCATGTGCTCCAGGGTAACATCACGGGAATCCTTAACGACAAACAGATCAAGAAGAAACCCTTTTATGCAAGAAATAGCAACTACGTTTTCCCAGATCCAGTCTGAAAGTTAATAGAGATACATTTTTTTCTGGGTCAGACTTCCTGCTTTGTCGAAACAATGGACAAAAGAAGCAATTGGGTGTATTAACTTTTCTTCACCTTCAGGAAAATCTTGGTCTTGCCTATTTTCCACGTGTCTTTGTCTTGAATCACAGAGCGACAGATGGCTTCGCAGCAGGCAGCAGCTGTGCTCTGGAGAGACGATGAAGGACGGATTTAACAGTGACCAGATGTTAACAGGAGCGTCACAGTCGGGAGATTAAACACACAACAAACAGGTAAAATATCAAACGGGCGTTTGGTAAGTATCCAGGAGACGACGACTAACAGTTTTGGGGTCGCAGGCGGTCCTGTCCAGCAGCATCCTGTAGCGGTTCAGGAAGTATTCAAGGCTGTGCCGGATTGGGTATCCCAGCTTTCTGATGTGGATGGTGTCCATCAGGCCAAAGCATTTCAGCTGGTGCATGCACAGATTTCTGTCAAACACCTGGAGGAGAACACATCAGCACACTGCTCAGGCCAACATCCCAGCTCTTTTTGACTGCTGCACCAGAACAGTCGCCTCATCAGGAGACAAAGCTAGTTTATACAAGGACGTGTTGGCATCTGCTCATCGGTGTCTTAGTCTGGCTGTGGTGAGAGGTCGTTCCTTAAATGATGCAGCCAGTGCTGCTGGGCAGTATCGTTTACCTTCGGCTGCTTTTTGTCGTTCGGCTTGAAGCATCGGATGAAACAGGGCCGGCAGGCTGACAGAGCTTTCATGAGCGAGTCCAGAGACTGGCGGAACTGACCGCTCAGCGTCGGCACTTGTTTGGCGCCGTCGGCTTGGGCCTGCAAGGAAGACGGAGAAGATCACCGTGACCATTGGTAATATGAGATAATCAAGTTCTGCCCGCGCTAACTGTGGGGAAATTGAAATTGCCGTACCCGTACAGAGTTCCTGGGCGTCATGATCACCCTCTTGTTGTTGTTCATTTTCTTTTCCGTGTTTGGAAGCTGAGTCTCAAACATCTGGTGAAGGAGCTGATTGGTGGACACGTCGACCATCTTGATTAAATCCAAACTGACAGCATCTCGGTTCTTCTCAAGGAACCCTACATTTAGGAACTGTATTAAATTAATAAATAAAACCCCTCAGTGCAGATGTTTGATTAGTTCATCTTTGCTTTCGTACCTCTGGAGTCGTAGAAAACGGCTCCTGCGAAGTGATGAATCCCAAAGTCTGTGTCTCCCTCACGTTTGGAGGTGACATAGTTCCTGTTTCCTGTGTGATGCTGGTTCATCTTCTGCAGCATGCTTGCGTCGGAACCCTGCCGAGCCACACGCAGACTTGATTTTTCCGAGTAAAAGCAACGTTTTGTTCAAACAAATTCAGGGATCTGTGGAAGAGCAGCAGGAGCGGCAACCTTTGGAAACTGGCTCTCCTCGTCGATCAGAGAGAGCAGGTTACAGGCTTTCACAGCCAGCAGGTCCAGGATCTCCTGGTTGTCGCGGAATCCGACGTTGGTCCAGGCGACGTCTTCCCTCTGGTACTCCTCCTGTTCCTGCTTGAAGACGTGACCCACGAAGAACTGCTGCAGCTTCTCGTTAGCGAAGTTAATGAACAGCTGCTCGAAGCTGCACGACGGAGTGACACCTGCTCAGTCATCGTGTTTCCGTCATCGTGTTTCCCACAAAGCAGCTGTGGGGAAATATTCTGACCTGTTTCTGTAGAAATTCTCAAATCCAAATATGTCCAGCAGGCCGATGGACAGCAAAGCGGATTTGGGGGATTTGAGCAGATTCCTGTAGATGACACTGTTGATTTTCCCAACAATCCATATGAAGAGTTTATTGTAGACTGCCTGGAATTAAAACACATTCAATCTATGTGTTTATCTGTTACAATCATAATGCAAATAATAGTGATGGTGCTTTCGGAGGCTAAATCAGCCTCCTCACCTTGCCAAAGGCGTCTCTGCAGTCAGAGGCCTGCGTGGAGCTGAGGGGTTTGCTCACGCTCTCCCTCGCGGTCATGATGGAGCGACTGGTCAAACTGGAGTCCAGCAAGCCTTTCCTGACCTTCAGAGAACAGGCGTGAGGTGTTGTTTATGTCTGAAGACGAGTTAAACCACCAAAAATACCACCACAAAGACTCTAAAAAGCTCACCCCCAGCAGTGACGCTGCGACGCTGAAGTGTTTGGATCTGCTGACGTGACAGGTTTCCAGGTTATCCTGTGTGTTGCCTGGGGCCACATGAGAAAGCAATAATTAAAATCATTGTTTGCTCTCAAGTATAAAATGCCAGGATGTGTTTGTGAACGCTCACCCTCGAAGCAGATGTTCCCCAGGTGCAATATGGCTGCCAGCACCTTGAGGATATCCTGACGCTGGCTTTCTGAGAAGAACAGTTCCATGGCAGAACGGATGTGCTTATACATTTCTGCATCATCTCTGCCCTCGCACTGGATGCATGAACCCTGCAGCAGGTTTCCGTGGTAAATGTTGAGGTTGCGTGTGAAACTACTGAAGGTTACCGTAGTACCTTGGTGAGGAACATGTATTCCCCAGGGTCAGTGAGGGTCAAGGCCTTCTTCTCCTCTGCTGTGATTCCTGCCAGCATGCAGTAGAATATGTGGTAGTTTCTCTCCCCCAGGGCCTTGAAAATCAATAAAATATGTTTCAATGGCCACCTCACACTTCCCTCCATCTCTATGTTCAGATGTTCCACATCGGGGTCACGGAGGTGATGTCATTGTTTGTAGAGTGGCTTCCTCACCTGATGGCAGACGCGGGACTTCTCCAGCAGATACTGCTCCATACGAGCGCCTTCAATCACTCCGTCTTTGTTGAAGAAGATCTCCAAATATTTGCCGAAGCGGCTGGAGTTGTCGTTGCGGATGGTTTTGGCGTTTCCGAACGCTGTGTGCGACAAAACACGGATGCTGTGCACGTCCAGCCTCGTGCTCGGTTTATGTTTCTGCCTGAACGTCTTGCTGTGGTGGACGTACAGACGTACCTTCCAGAATGGGGTTAGACTCCAGGATGAGCCGTTCAGTCCGCTGCTCCGACATCTCGCTGCTGACTGCAGCCAGGTACCGCAGGATCAGCTTCGTGCTCTCTGTCTTTCCTGCCCCCGATTCGCCACTGAGGAGGAAAAAACGACGCATTCCTACCGTCTTTGCACGCGACAGTCCCGAGAGGCCAAACCAGAGTAATTCTGACCTGATGACGCAGCACTGGTTCTGCAGATGGCGAATCATGTGACTGTAGCAGGACTCGGCCAGAGCGTAGATGTGCGGAGGGAGCTCCTCCAGGTTCCTGCCCTGATACAACTTCACCTGAATGATGCACACAGACAGATTAGCTGGCGGAGGACAACTCACAACTGAATAAAGCAGGAATTTAAAAGGTATACCAGCCACACCTGCTCACTGGTGTAGATGGGAAAATCCTGGTAGGGATTCAGTGCCACCAGCACAGAACCTATATAAGTCTGCAGTAAAGAAAATGGCTTTTTATGACTTAGAGGAATTAATCTGATGGGTTCTGTAAAGCACATTTCTATTCTGGATGCATGGACAAAGAGGCGATTTAAAGGTTTTTTGTTTTCTTACGTAGATGATGCCCTGCTTGTGTCGCAGCATCAGGTTTCTGAGGAGGCCGGCCTCGGTCACCTCCCCCAGGTTGATCATGTCGTCCACGCCCTCGGCCACTGTCGGGTGCATGGCCCTGAGGGAGGCCTCCAGCTCCTGGGACAGACGGTGCTCCTACAGGGAGGTGGTGGGGGTCAAACTGGGTTTCAAAAGTTGCCTGATATACCACAAGGACATCCGGATTTTGCGCTACGCCTGTGTTTACCTTCCCCTCATCGTCCACCAGTAAACGCTGGCCGGATGCTGTGACTTTGACCCTGGCTCCTATGGCCACCTCAGCACTGGTGTCCATCCAAACCCACTCTCCCTGGGATTCACCAGCAACAAACACACTCAGGAACAACAGAGGGTGAGTGTATCAGTCACGTCCAGACAGAACTTACCTTTTCCAGCATTTCTACTCCCTGAAGAAAGAACTGAAAGGCATTCCCTGGGAGATCTGCATGAATTCATTCCCTTCTCTGATCCGCACTCCGTGGGTCTGTGTCAGTCTGAGGAGGAAGGAACCATTGTCAGGAAGACTTTATGGCACTTTGACTTTGAACCATCAGTGACTTCAGGGAAAAGCTGGGCGAGGGCGTTTAACTGCTGATGGCTGATGGGAAAACTCGTCAGGACGACCGCACCTAAAGAACACAGCTCTGATCCGTGTAGAAATCCAACTCATTTGCATTTAAATGGTCAATAAACACTATGTAAATAAAGGACCTTGTTTTGATGTGAACGTGGCTTAACACGCTGCTGTGATGAATTTATGTGAGGCCTTTGGACCCTGGAACTGCTGCCTCAGTGACGATCGGAACCATAAAGATTACTGCTGCACGGGATTTATTTGATCAAAGGGAGGTGGCTTTCGTAGTGTCATACTGGTTAATATAATGTAAAGAACTTGTCATTTATCTGGTGGTTCTACTTCAGAGGAAGCTCCCTCCGAATGTTTCAAGCTATGCAGCTTTAAAGCGAACCGAGATGCCCTGAAGCTGTTTTTATTGGCCATGGATTTTATTTCTTGCAAGTCTCAATGGTATTTTTTATTTTTTTTTACACTGCAGCGTAGTCCAGGGTGGAGGTGATTCAGTCTTTCTTACTGTGGCAGCCGGGATCAGAACTGTTTCCACTTCAAAGGCTTTCAAAAACATTCCTCAATATTTCTTGGAATCAGCTTCTTTTTATTTTGGTGGTGTTTAGTACAGCACAAACACACTTTCAATACTGAACAAATAAAATGAATAAAGACAGAAAAAAAAAAATCCCCTTAAATCACATTTTCCTCTGAACTGCAACCATGGTTAAAATGATTTTCTTCAAATTAAACAGAAAGTCTGTTCATGTTGTTTTTTCTGTGCCCTAAAATACATTTCAAACATTTGCCACAAAGTAAAATACCTGTATAAAATGATCTTAACACATTCACATTTCACTTCTAAAATCTGATATGAAGTCAGATTTAAGTGTGTAAACCAAAGATGCAGGTAAATCAGAGCTCAGCTCAGCTGGACTCAAAGGTGATGGTTCCTCACACTCAGTGAACATGACAGGAGATGATCTGAATCTAAAAGAAAACTCAGTAAAAATCCCCAAACCTTCGATAGATTTGGGTTCCCATGGTTGCCTGCCACCAGATAGGCTGATCATTTCATAAGACTCTGTTTAAAACACTAAAATATCCCTTTAAAGCAAAAAGGCAGATGCAAAGTTAAAGATCAAAAGCAAAAAAAAGAGGTGAAGTTGACTAAATTAAGGCAGAAAATCTTAATGCTTCTGTGCATTAGTCCCCTCTGAGGGTAAATATAATAATAAAAAGCACGAAACAGCTGGAAGCACATGAGCCAAACTAAAGGCGTCAGGGTTTTAAGACCACCGGCCATTTTCAGCAGCAATTCACATTCAAGTCTTCTCCATGGCAAGCATTAAAAACAATCATTTCAGCTGATAAACTGCATTGTTATTAAACGGAGCACGAATGAATCACTTAAATAAAATGACAAATCATTATAGCTGTGTCTCCCAGTAAAATAAAAGTCAGTTTGACCCCCTCACTCATCCTGCGGAGGAGTTCCCTGTGTAAAACACAAAATTACACAAAGAAACACAAAACACGGCTTGAATGGTGAGATATTCTTTTACACATTAACTATATTTTCTAATTACTAAAAGGTGCTATATAAATAAAATGTAATTGAATTGAATTGAATATACTGGTCTGGTATCCAAACGCACTAATGGTTCCCGTCAATCTCCAGACAGCCGCCGGTGAAGAACAAAAGTACTCTGAGTTTTAGCTTCCACACATTAGACTGTTAACAACAGTTAGACTACAGCGCTCCGCACGCTGCAGGAGTCGCCGCTGTTGTGTTAGTTCACACTAAACAGGTCTGACACTTAAAGCAAATGTGCAAATGTAAACGTCTAAAGTGCTCCGTGTGGGGTTTTCATGTCGATTTGCTCTTCTCGGGCCTCTGCAGCACGGCGCCGTATTTCATGGGTGCGCCGTCCACTTTGAGCTGCACTTCCACTAACGTGAAGAGTGAGATTACCTAAGAGTTAAAAGAGGAACTGTGAGTATTCCCAGCAGGACTCCCCTCTCCGAGGCATTGGTCATACCGCAGTTATTTTTTAAAGCAATCCAGGTGTTTCTGACCTGCTCCACTGGAGGCGCTTCTAGGTCCTCGGGTGCCCAGAGCAGAATCAGCTCAGACTTCTTCCCCACTTTCTGATGGCGGAACGAGCTGACGCCTGCGACAGACTGAAATGGAAGGAAGTGGTCTCCATCAAATCGGGACTGTCTGCTCTCAGCCTACAGTGATGTAGAGGCTGGTGATGACGTCTGCGTAACACAAAGGTTAACTTATAACTGAACGTACCTTGCAATAGATGCGTTTCTGGACTCCGTATCTAAGAAGCAGGACATCAAAGGACTGATCCAGCACCCCCATCACCATGGCCTCAGAGTCCAGAGGACCACACTCCTGTGGAGGGAAAGCAAAGGCCTCAGGATTCTGCAAATACAGTGTTGCAAAGAGCTGAGCGCTGTTGCAATCGACTAACACACCTTAACAAACACTCCAAAGAAGAGCTCACTGCTGAGCTCCTGGACTCTCTTGGACGCTGTCTTTTTATCGTTACAGTGCGAGGCTTGTTTCTGGACTTCCTCCTTAGTCAGGCTGAACTTAGGGCCGCATTCTGCACGCAAACAGGCAGGAAAGTGACGGAAATGAGGGTGAAAACCAGAAGAAAACTTCAGATCTGTCTGCTTCAGACCAGAGTCCTGTTTAAATGTGTTTGTAGTTGAAATGGTACCAACTCAGGGACGCAGCGAGCAGCCGATGGACCACGACGTCGGCGTAGCGTCTGATGGGGGAGGTGAAGTGAGTGTAGAGAGGAACGTTGAGGGCGTAGTGCTTAAAAAGTTTCTCCTCCTCAAAAGTACTGGTGCAGAAGTAGAGTGCCATCTGGGTACGCGAGAACAAAAACGCAGCTCAAGACAGTGTCACACATCCGTCTGCAGCTGGTTCTGAGCTCTCACCTGCATGGGTCTGGAACACATGTGTGTGAGGACTTCTTTTCTGGCGCTGGAATACTTATCATCACCAACAGCTGCATTGAGGCTCTTCTGCATGTTGCAAAATCAGGGACAAAATACTGACTCAGCGATACGTACACTGGCTTAAAGGCGCTTAACAGATTTAAAAACTTTAATCAGATATTCGAATGTGTTCATCTGTGTGTGAGATAAAAGGTGGATACGGACGTGTAACGCTCCTGCGGACGACAGGTCGATGGCGATTCCCAGCTGGTCACAGAGCTCCTGCAGCTCGTCCACCATTTTGGCTTTAGGTGGAGGGTGTCGGCGGAGCAGGGCCACCTCAGGGAATCTGGTGTAGATGTGGTTAGCTGTGGCCATGTTGGCAAGGAGCATAAACTCCTCCACCAACCTACAGAGCAGATTTAGTCATCAATGTCAACCAGGAAGAAGAAACGGGCGATTAAAGCACAAATGATCACTTCTGACAATCAAACAGGAGGGATGAAGGCCTTGGGTCGCATCCCTGTATATTCTCTTACTCACTTGTTACTGTCTCTGTACTGGTAGAGATAACAGCCCTGAGGCATCATGGTCTCTTTGTCCAGGCTGAAAGTCAACTTCAGCTGCAACCAAACAAAAACGAAGCATGAACATAAATGGATCAAACAAGGTCAATAATGTGGACATAAAAGAGCCATATGACTTTTTTTTTTCCAACCAATGATCTCTGATCAATTCTTTAATGTAGATGTTTAAATTAGGAGACCTGGTCTAGTCTGAGTGCTCCTCCGGTGAACCGCTGAGTGCGCAGGTTTTTGGCAATGGCGTGCAGGTTGAGCACAGCCTGATGGATCTCGTCGATGGGGTGGTCAGGGTCCACTGGCGGCAACTCGCCGGCTGAAAACATTTTCTCGGGGGCCTCGATCATGCTCTGAGCGTGGTCGTAACTTAACTTCGCGCAGGAGCGGATGACCGAGCGGCCGAACCACTCGCTCAGTATCTAAAAGGAAGGCGGGGGAGGTGGAATCACTGGCAGGAAACAGGAAAACAGCTACTGCACCTTTGGTCTTTAACAGTTCTACCTTCCCCTCCGGCGTGATTTTCCAGATGACAGAGAAAGTGAGTCTGTCGCTGAGAGGATTTAAACTGCACAGCTCCTCACACAGCAGCCTGGGCAGCATGGGGATCACCTGCACGAGAAGAGGGCAGGGCTGACTCCCACTTCCTGCACTGTGCAGCAGCGCGTCATCCCCGGAGGTCACAACGGGCACTGACCTTCTGGACCAGGTACACGCTCGTGGCTCGTTGACTGGCGGTAGCATCCAGGACACTGCCCTCCTCCACAAAATAGCTCACATCAGCGATGTGGACCCCCACCTCAAAGTTACCTGCGTTTAAAAACAGCGTGCATCTACACCCAGTTTTTAGACGTCTGTCACTGTAAACGGGACGTTTTGATAATTTACCGTCAGGGAGCTGTTTGCAGGAAAGAGCATCATCCAGATCTCTGGCTGTGGCAGGATCGATCGTGAAGATGCATTCTTTCCTACAGAAAAGAAAACCAAGGTGTGTAACCTTCACTGAGCTTCCTTCAGAACACGTTTTGTTTGCGTAAACCAGGATGTAGGTGGGTCCCACTCTGAACGAGTCCTACCTCAGGTCTCTCCTCTTGCTGATCTCCTCAGGGGGGATGGTCCAGGGCAGGTTCTTGGGCAGGCAGTCTAACACCTCATCGGAAAACTCCGAAAAATCCACTTCATACTCCAGCAGGATGCCCTCCGTCTCCGGCTCGATTTCTCCGGCCTGACCCAGAGTCTTCTCGAGACGGCTGGAGGAACCAGCGGGAAAAGTTCATTTCCTGTTGCAATCCTCGCATCAAGATTGAAATGCAACACTCACCCTTCTGCAAAGTTGCTGCTGGCCTCCCAGTTGGTGATCCGACATATGTACAACGTGTTAGTGTAATCACCCGGACGGGACCTGAAGTCTTCCGGACAGTCGGTGAGAGGAACGTTAATCCGAGGGAGCCGGTGGTCCACGGGGGAGAACATTGCAAAAGGCTTATCGGGCAGGAATTTCAGGAAGCCTGTGGCAGCTCTCGAGTGTTTCTTCTCAACGATGTAGACCACCTGAGACACCAGCGGAAAGAGACATCATGCTCTGAGTCACACCAAAATAAACCTGTTCTTGCAGAGTAGTTAGGATGCCAGAAGATGTCAGAATGGTTCCAGCAAATATGAAGCTCTGGTTTAACTCACCTTAGCAGTCCTCTGAAGGACTTCTCTGTTTATCCCCGAGGCTGACGGCTGCTCAGGCGGTTTCCCTGGTACATATGAGAAATCTTGGTAACTCAAAAAGCATCTTCAACTAAACACTCCTCTATCCCAAATTCATATCAATGCTCAGATATTATTCATGTGTTGATGTATTAACGGCACCTGGAGAAGCGAGGCTGAGACTCTGAACTGTTCTGGTGACGTCGTCTTTGTCGCTGGACTCGTCTTCTACAGCGGAGCCAGACAGGGAGGAGGGTGCTGCACGCTTCTGCGCTGCTGGAACTACATTTTCTCTCTGGTTGTCTGATTCGCTGGAGCCGTGGGAGTCCGAATCCGACTTCACCTGCTTGAAAACACACCTTCAGCGCCAGTATACCTTAACGTCACAGACCAATAACTAACAAGCAGCCTTTAAAAAAAAAAAAAGTCAGCTTAAAAACTGAAGTTGTGGGGACGTCGATCCCAAGTAAACTGTAATTTCTCTACCTTCCACTGGTCCTGGGGGAGGATCTGCACCACCACTGTATCTCCATTAAGCGCTCTGTTCCGAGCTACGATGCCGTCCAAAAATATATCTCTTGTGTTGTCCTGCAGGCATGAAATCAGGTTATCTTCTGCCACGTGCATACAAGAGTGCAACAAGTTAACAAGAAGGTAAAACCAGTCTAAATCGGTCTCAGATGAACTCACTGGTGATGGGACGTAAGCGTCGTGGTAATTCTTTGGGTTGATCCTTAGTTGTCCCTAGAAGGAAAACGTAAAGTTGTGTATGTTAAAGATCGTTGCCTTATATCTAGTAATGAATTCTGATTCTTCTTTTAATGATAACCCATCCAGCTGTCAAACATGCGCGCTGTACATCACATGAATGGTCTCCATACTCTGTTCTTTAGCACTGTATCTGTGATCGAATGGATCTTTATAAATCCAGATTAGCACCTGAATGAGTTCTCCTCTTTTAAGGCCATGTGAAACTTCCTCAAGTGTCAAGTAGGATTCAAAGACTTGCTTCTTTTTTCCTTTGCCCTCTTTGTTCTTGTGAGCGGGAGAATTTGGAGCTGAAAAAGAATGTGATCCAACAGGATTTGTTAAAAAAAAGAAAAAAAGGAATACAACACATATTGCAAACTATATTGAGTTTACCTCTGGTTTGCTGAGGTTTGTTGCCTTTGTCGCTCCTCGGCGTCTGAGTTTCAGTACCAGATTTCAATATGCCTTGTCTGCTTGTGCCCTCTTCTGGGTTCTTTGGGTTTTTTTTCTTTGAATTAGTCGTCTTCTGCTCCTGTCCAGTTGCACTGGCTTTCTTGGGGGTTTGAGGAGGCCCAAACAACGCGTCTGAGTCTTGACAGTCCTGGTTTTTCTTCTGTTGCTTCTTGGACTGATTACATTTCAACAGATGCAGCTCCTCCCCAGACTCCACGTCCCCGTCATAGCTGGTGGTGGTGTCTCTTCTCTGTCCACGATGAGGTCTGTCAGACACACCCTGCTTTCTTTCACAGTCATGCTGACCATTTCGAGTGACAAGCTTCTGCATGTACAACGACAGTGAACTCGCCTCTCCTTTACTCTTCAAAGCAGATGGGGAGAACCCAGCAGAGTTAGAAAAATCGATGGACCCTTGATCTCCTTTTTTCAAGGTCACATTCTGAATATCGCTTTGGGCTTTAATTGGTGTGCTTGGCATGATCTCTTCTGTCTGAGGCGTTGTATCCACCATATGTTGCTTGAGATAAAGACTGAATTTGCTGCTGTTATGCTGACTGAGAAGCCTGGCATAAGCATTTTTCTGTGGAGGAGTACATGATTGGCTTTGGTTTTGCTTTGGTTCTTGATTCGTAGGCTTCTTGGAGTTGCAGGGAGAATCCATGTCAAATTCTTGAATATTCTGTTACAGAAAAACATACAAATATATCCATAAATACTGCTATTCAAGCACGCAATGAACAAAACATTAAAATCAAGACATATAAAGGTGAAAAACAGTTTAGGGTTATAATAATTTTGTTCCTTTTTATTAGTAATATTGTTACACAATATGCATTTTCTAGTTAAACTAAATTCCCTAATATATAATTGGAAAACATAACATGATCACATTAAATTAGATTATATTAATGATCCCTAACCCCAGTGTACCATGACGTGATTTAGATGGTGTATGAAGACGCTGCCACGTTAAGAAAGTCTTTAAAACACTGTATGTAGAAGGTAAACAATCGTATACGACTCCACCTTCAGCGGCAGCATTTGGCGTCACTTCAACAACAACAGTTTGACCATCAAAACTTACGTTTGCAACAGTCTAAAGATTAGTACTAACCTATAAACTATAATGATAGACACTCAAAAGTAACAAAAAACTGTGCATATGCGATTCCTCTGGACCAACGTGTATTTCTTATTATAGCGTCTGACTGGGTGAAATGAATCCGTATCATTGGACTATTGAGCCGTTTTATGTTACCTCGAATCAAAGTTTATTTGCTGATGATCAAAAAAACAACGACACGTCGATTCTGTGATCTTCAAACCCGATGTTTTTGCGGGACGCTAGGCACCGTGGGATATGGGAGAGAACAGACTGTTTGAGTCGAAAGCAGTGCCTAAACAGGCAGACTACGCAATAAAAGAACCAACAACCATGACTGCCCAACCAGGATCCGCAGCGCACCAATGCGGACACATGTGAGTCGGCTACAGCAACACTTTTAAAATACATCCTTACCCTTTAGTTAGAGCTAATGCTAATGATGCTCGATGACACCTTAAAGCGGCAATCGGAGTTTCGAGTGAGTTCAGGTTTAACTAATGACAAGTACAACGGGAAGCTGACCACTATAAATATTTAAAAACGAAAAGTAAGACAGAGTCAAAGTCGTTTTTTATAAATTACCTTACACAACAGATAAACTTCCGTTTCTTTTTTCTTCGTACTGTTCAAAGGCGCGATAGAGCGCGATGGAAATGTATACCGCCACCTTCCGTGCTGGAGTACAAATAGCGGGATAAATTACATGGATTACAAAGTAATGTGTGCATGCACATATGTAGACGTCCTTGTTTTATTTAACCTATTTTGGTATAGTAATGCAACAGTGCTGTCGTAAGGAGCCAAGAAAACAATTTATAAGATGGCTTGGCCAGACTTTAAAATCAAGCCGGTAGGACGTAACTACAAATTATGACCAGCAGGAGTCGCTGTATGTACACTGTTTTGGTCAGCTAATAAACAACTCAACAATGAAGTATAAAATGCTGTTAATTTTAATGACACTTTAGGTCGTATGAAGTATAAATCATTACACAGAATCGCATTAACACTTCCTCCAGATAAATCTTTGGACTCGATTTTTCAACATTGTTTTCAAAAACTGTTGTTGAACAAAGAACAGTTATGTCTCTTCTTAAACTGCTTCCAGGTGTTTCCTGGTGTGAAAATGGGACTTGTAAGAGACAGACAGCAATTACTGCTAACTTGTTTTCTTTTTATTTTCCACTGTGCGGAAAATCTGAATGAATCGACAAGAACAAAATGATGGGAGCAAAAAATCTATCTGGTATTAAACCTTGACTGTTGTCCAGCCTGGAAGCTGTAAACAGCCGTGACAGTGGCACTGCTGGAGATCTTTGGTGCTTATTTAAGAAAAGTTCAGCACAGTTCAGAATTCCCTTGAACTCTGGACGGTGAAAACATTCTGATCCACAGAGGTTTGTGCACTGGTGTGGCAGCAAAATAGGCAAAATAGGAGACAAAGGATGAAAACCTTGGCATGCCTTTCCTGGCTCTCCTCTGGGAGAGCAGGAAGTCCTGGACGAAAATATGGCTGGCACAGCAGCCTCTCTACTGCTGTTGTGGTTGTACAAACCCAAGTTGTAAAGCATGCAGATGAAGCAGCAAATGCATATCAAATATTCATCAGGCCAGGGAAGGCAGTGCCGCTTGTAAGAGAGGATGAAATAGAGGGGGCAGAAGCAGTCACTTTGCACCATCGCTCACTTCTTTCACTCTCACCGCTGCTGCTGTCTCTTCCGATGCTGAAGAAACTCAGAGGATGTCTGGAGACAATGTAAAAAAAAAAGAATGTGCATTGTATTTAACTTCATTTGCGATGCTAAAATTGAGCTATTTGGGTTCTGATGAACGTGTTGAAGATGCGAGTGTGTGTGCTGCAGCTGCACACACCTTCCCAGTTAGTCGTGCAGGGCAGCGTTGGGGAAATCTTGTCACCTTCCACTGCCATGGCAACAGCCTGTAAGTCACCCCCGACAGGATGTACAGTGCTGCAACAGCAGGGCTGAGAGTCCAGAGCTGCCTCCAGATTAGTTCTGGAGGTTTTGTTTAAACTTAAAACGTTTGCATGTTCTTCCAGTGTGTTTTTAGAGATACCTGGAAGGTTTCACCAGTTACACCACTAAGCTTGAAACCCAGGTGTGACTGCTTAGAGTAGACCTGGATGGATGGAGCTGAATGAAGATATTTTTATTCTTCTTATTAAAACCTCTATAAATAAATGGAAATGCATGCTTTTAATTGTAAACAAAATGCCAACAAACCAGTTACAAATTTACTTTGTAACTGGTTTGTAAAAGAACAATATTCCAGACGCTTTTACAGTATTTGGCTCGTTCACATTGTTCCATCATGTTCTAATTTTAGATCGAGTCTAATTGGCCGTCTGCTATTTCTCTACCATCGTCACTCATCATCATCATCATCATCATCATCATCATCATCATCATCATCATCATCTCTCCTCCTCCGGATCCACTCTCAGCACCGGACAGCTCCGGTCTTTCCCACGCTCCGCCCACCGCCGGCAGAGGGAAACAGCCACACACCGGTGGGTGACACCAGCTCAGGTAGGCTGTCAGGATTTTACCGGGAGGACCCGAACTTCTGAGACCTGTGTTCTTCCTCTCACGTGGATTCCATCGAGTAAACGTCACTTCACGCGAATGGCTCCCAGTCCGAAGATTCGGGCTGTTTGCTGAGTTCGGCGTCTCTGCAGGTGAGGATGCTGAGAGGATGCAGAGGATGAGCAGCGTAGATCCTCTCTGCGAAATCGGGATATTCTGAAGCGATCCTGATTTCAGACGGGGTTTAGTTATGCTCGCCACTCTTCACCAAGTGTCCACGGTTTCCTCCCCGCGTTCGTGACCAGGAACGGCATGGCTCTGCTGGTCGTCCCGCTGCTTCTACAGACGGCGCTTGTTTGGGGATCCAATTATGGTTACGTTGAGTGGTCGGATAGTGACGAGAAGAATCCAGTTTTCAGCACCCAGAACATCAACAGGGACACCCATCACCACCCGACCCATTACCCGGGACCGGCAACCGAGCGCGCCGTGGTGGCGCACAAGCTCGAGGAGGACCTGCCGAGGGTGGTGACCGCTTTCCTGCACACCGGAGACTCTTCGGCGCTCCGGCAGGTGAACTGTTCGCGCAGGTACGAGCTGAGAAGCCTCCGCGGCGGCCTGCACGTCGCCTCGCACTACTCCCTGCACGGCATCCTGGACACTTTAGCGCACGCCACAAACTTCCTGAACGCCATTCTTCAGGCCAACAGGTCGCGGGAGCACACCCTCCAGAGGGACATCCACTGGTACCACGCCTTGGTGCACAGTATTCTGGAGGGGGATCCTAAAATCCACAGGGCGGTGGTGACTTTTCACGCCGATGCGACGACGCCCGGTCCGCACATTTTCATCCAGGCGACCAGAACCGAGGAAGAGGTCGTGCTGCAGGACCTGTCCAGATCTGCGCACCAGCTCCTGAAGAACAGAAGCTCAGAGTCCGACTGGTTTAACGAGTTCAGGGACGGAAGGAGACCACACGCGCACAGAAAAGTCCCCGATGGAGCTGGCGCCAAGCCCGGAGGGTACCTCTTGGACAAAAACCAGATCAAGTGGTCGGCGCCGTACCTGGAGTGCGAGCACGGCGCGTTTGTGCCCCACTGGCTGCTCACTCTGTCTGCGGGATTCTATGGACTGACGAGCAACTCGGCACCAAAGTTCCGGTGAGACGAACTTCATTATTTCTTCATTAACTTCATTAATTTGATTACATTTTATTTCTGTGAATAGAGACACAGACGCAAATAATATTCAGGAGGAAAAAAGTAATGCAAGGGAGCAAAAAGATGGAATAAAATATTTTTTAAAGGTACAAGTCCAGTCAACGAACAATTTGGCATGTTTAAAGCATCAAACGTAAAGTAGTTATTTAGATTAAAAATGACTTCAAAACCCTAAATATAGGGGTGATGGCTCATTGAAAGTCTGGAGGGTGATCACAGGGGAACCCAGATGCAGTATCTCTGCAGCTCAGGATGAGCTGAAGGTGAAAGGAATACACAAATCTGGTTGTGGTGGGAAATGGCTTTGCACATTTCCACAAGAGTGAAACCAACTAAATAAATCGCTCAGTCACAGTCAAGGACAACAACCAGACAACTGCCTGACTGACAGCTGGAAGGTTCTGAAACTCCAGTGTTAATTCCTAAACAACCGCAGCCGCTATGCAGAAAGCAGATGGTAAAGAAGCTCACAGAAGCACCGAAGGCTGCTCTCTCTCGTTGTATGCTCACCTGTCAAATCGCAGCTGTGCAGCTCTGTTGCTGCAGTGTCTAAAGAACAGCATGCTTTTGTGTGTGTGTGTGTGTGTGTGTGTGTGTGTGTGTGTGTGTGTGTGTGTGTGTGTGTGTGTGTGTTGGCATGTCTGTGGACTGTGGCTTGTGCATGCAGGCCCAGAGAATCGGCCAAGCATCTCATATTTCAAGGCTGCCGTCCGAGAGTGCCTGAAAGAGATCAATGAAATCATAAATAAACAATGAAACCTCACAAAGCCAAATGAAAAACCACTCTCAGGTGCACTAAACCTTTGCATCCATCTGTGCATCGTCCACTTAACTCACTCACAACTAATGGAAAGAGCGACTCGGAGTCACACCCTCGACACTAACCCGCATCCACACACTCACATTTGCATAGCACTGCCTGGAAGAATTCCCGCTGCTAACTGAACGTGGGAGTCGACCTGACGATTGGAGCATCAGCTTGGAGTGAGCGACAGCGGGAGGTCGCGGGTGATTCTGCATCCGTGCAAGATGGTTTTTGAATCTGCCCAATCTTTCCTTGCATGCTTTTCACTCTACAGACGTCTTTGAGTCGCAGGTTCAATCTCAGCGCTGTGGCGTCTCTCTCATGCGCTGTTTGTGTCCAAACTAAGACCATCAGCAGAGAGAGGAGGTGGATCTGCTTGTGCCAGGCGCTTAAATGATCTGTTTGCATCAAGTTTCAGCAAAGGAAGTCAACTGTGTATGTCAGGAATTAGTGTCCAGAAGCTGCGAATTAAAGAGATGCAAGGAGCCTCCTGCAGGCGTGGCTGTAAAAGTGCGTTTAAACCAGAGCTGACAGAGCAGGTTGGTGTGGATGAGCAGACTTTATTCCATACGTTTGTGCATATTTCTGTTCCACTCCTAACTCTTCTGTTAGCGGCGTCCAGCAGACAGGAGCTCAGAGACCAGCAGTGTTTGCGTGCCATTTTCCGCCTCTGCTTCTTACGCTCTGCAACTTTTATGGTTTCTTCCTTCTGTCGCAGAGATGTCTAAAAATAGAAAGTTGCTTGACTCTGGTCAAAAATGCATAACCTAGTATGGATGATGGAGTCATCTGCACCGCGCCTTCTGCTGTCTACCTCAGTCCTCGGCTCTGTTCGCCTTCCTGCCGCCACTTTAGGCCAGGTCGGAAAATATTTTATTTGCAGATTCCAATGTTTAGTTGCAGATCAAAGCAGGGGAGGAGTCGGCAGGGAGCTGTCCCTCTGGGATGTGGGGAACAGTCGAAGCTGCATTTGCAGACGAGTCCATTAAAATGTGGGTTCCGCGTGGCGAGGTGCGTGTAGAAATGGGCCTTTAGCTCAGGACATCATGTTGCTTATGTACTGATGCTGGGAGGAGGTGGTCTGCTGGAGGTGTGCACGCTCGCATGCCTCTGAGACTGCGCACCTGTGGGGCTGAAGTCCTCCGACACCACAGCCGCTCCGCTGTTGGAGGTCTCCAGCTGAATCTGCTGCAGTCGTGTCTGCGAACAGTGTTTGACCCCGTTTACTCCGACGGCGACCAGCTGCTCGGACCAGCAGCTCTCCTCATCTGTTACACCTCCAGCCTCCACCTGCAGACATTCTTCAGCCTAGGAGCTGGCAAACTTTTCTAACACACACTTCTTCACTTCCTTTAAGCATTTTCGTTTCAAACAATGTTGTCTTTCGGAGTCCTCACTGGTCGGGTCTGATTCTGCACCGTTGCTTTACACCGGAACATTCATCTGTGCAAATTATTGGCAGCAAAGACTTGATAATGAAAGGTTCCTAAGATTATTAGTTGTTTTAATAACTGATTAGGATTCGCGAGGCATCAGAGCGGCTTGTTCTCTGCGGCTGTCATGAATGTTATTAGTTGCATAACAGGAGAGAATCACCCGGGAGAGCACACCTCTACCACCCACCAAAAATGGATTTATATCTACACCCTGGACCCGAATTTGAAAGAATATTCTTCTTTATACTTCATCCTGATTAAGAAGCTACAGCTAAGAGAATATGGCTGATTTACGTTTGATTTATTTACTCAGGACATCCAATAAATCCAGGAGCAGGAGTGTGAGTGTGTGTGTGTGAGTGTGCTGAGTTCAGTCTCCGTCAGATGGTCGGTCCCTGTCTGCCTGTGGCCCCGCTCCACAACTTGCTGGGATGATTCTGGTGGGTCATCCTGGCTCTTCCAAGCTTGAAAAGCTCCTCCTTGTAATTGGCTCTCCAGCCTCGTCCAGTCAGCTCTGAGCACGGGAACCGAACTGACTGGATAATGGCTGCCTGGCTGCGGTTCAAGTGCTTAAAAGCAGACTTCCTTCCAAGGGTGAGGGTCCTTGTTGCTGCAGCCCTCATATTAATTCGCTCTCAGCAGCTTCCAAGTCGAGTTTAAAGGTTTTGTTCAGCAACTGAGTGCAAATTTCAGTATCATCCTACTAACGGAGATTTTATTAGCAAACGATTAAAGTTTTGCTTCACGTCAGTTAATTCTGGTTAATTTTACCAGATTCAGGAAAGTATATATACCGTGCACGTATGCTATAAATATACTGTAACATTAAGTGCTGTACTCAGCGTGAAGAGGTAAAAGATCCTTGAAGTAATAAAATGATATCAAATTTTTATAGTACCTAATTCAGGTAATTCGGGTGTTTCTTGTAATTTATCGTGTTTATTTTTCTTGTTTTCTCCCGTCACTTTACTTTTCATCTCTTCCTCAGCCCTTTTTCTGCTCCGTTATGTTTTTTTTTATTTTCCTCTCCAACCCTGGGCCCCGTCCTTCTCATTTTCCTGTATAATCTGTTTTGCTACAGCCTAATTCAGGTATTCCTTTAACCGAATGTGCATCTTCTCCCATCGATTCTTCTTTCTCCACCTTTGCTTTACTCCCCACCTCCCCTGAGCTAAGTGGTTTCGACAGAAGATGAATGATTAAACCCCTCAGCTCTTTCATTGCTTATTTAAATCCATCGCTCTTTTCTTCTTCTTCTTCTTCTTCTCTGTATTCGGCAGCGGCGTCGTTCGCGTGGATGTCAACCTGCAGGACGTCGACATCGACCAGTGCTCCACCAGTGGCTGGTTTGCTGGGACTCATCGCTGTAATCTCACCAGCATGGAGGTGAGGCGGCGGGTTTCTGCGCGTTCATTTGCACACAGACCTCCCACAATGCAACTGAAGTTGTTTTTGCACCTGAGCGTGCGCTGTAATCACGCCATTATGACGAAAATAGGTCACACAGCAAAAGTTGCCACTGACATGCTTATTTATATCATGCTTTCACACAAAAACCTATTGTTGTGAAGTGAATCAAAAAAAGGCGTGATTGCCTCTGTAGACGACGGCGTGCTGTGATGAGGGGGTGGACGCATACGTGCGTGTGTGTCTCTGCAGCGTCTGTCCTCATCCGGCTCTATGCAGGAAGTCTGAGCAGGGGACAGCACGTGTTCCCGGCCATATGATATATATAATACATGTAGTGTAATGGATTGCGGAGAGAGAGTGAATAATTGACAATGTTCTTTGTCTGTGCCCCCCATCCCCCCCCTCCCCCACCCCACATTCACGGTGGACTGGAGGAAGCAGGAGGCGTCTGTGTCCGTGCTGGTCATTTCTCAGAAGGTGTGATTATCGTGCTGTTTGCAACGGATGACGCTCGTGTGCGAACTCAGCACCGCATTCATTTATTTGTTCCCCGAGTGCTTCAGCGCTCAAGGCCGCTCCGATCTGTCTGTCAAAGACCTCCTCTAAGGCAGCTTCGCGAAGCGTTCACAGTTTTCGTCTTTTTGTCAAAAGTTTTGTGCCGTAATTGTCAAGGTGAGGACGATTTGCGGCACTTTTAATCAGCAGTGCTATTTGTGTCCCGCTCTTCGCCGTGTCTGTGCCGCAGGCAGGGATTAAGACGTAGAAAACATCGTGCAATTTAACGTCTAGATTATCAGCGTTAATTTAGCCCCGTGGAACGTATCGACCCTCAGAGTTTCTAACCGTGGTAGACGTTTTCATTCCCGCTCACCCGGCTTTAGCTTCCGGTTCGGCTGAGAACACATATAAAAGCGAAACGTAGCGAGCCCAACCGGCTCTCCTGACCTCTGACCTGGAAGGCTGTTGAGGCGCAACAAGCGTGTCGGTTAAATCACAGCATGCCAGAATTCTGAGATGTTTTGAAATGCAGCGGAAAATTCCTGCCAAACACATCCCGAAAACCATCAGGCGTCTTTCCTTCCTGTCCTGGTTATTCCTGAACTTCCGTCTTTGCTGTTCTTTTTGGACTGCCGGGTAAAAGCTTTGCCATTGTCACAAAGTTCTCATTAAAAGTTTATGTCTAAATCCCCCCTAAATACATTTTTTGGGGGAAATGGGCTGTGAAAAGTCAGTGTGGGGCTCATTGCTTTTTCCATCTAGTACAAACACAACCCGAGGCTCTGTCTCCTCCAGAAATGACAATAAAGCGTCGGCCCCTGGTAATGTGATGAAGCCTGGTGCAGCGGCCCCTTATTACTGCTGCGCTGATCTTCATTCCCTTTGGAGCTTTATGTCAGCACCCTGCAGCTTCCTCCTCCTTTCATTATTCTGCCTAATGTTGAACAGATTGTGTTCACATTTGATGTGAAGTCGGCGAAACCAGACGATTGGTCACGGCGGGCATCTTGTGCTTGTAATGAGACTCAAACCTGGGACAAGCTGAATCACAATAATACTTTAAAAAGTAGTCCAAGTACGCCAGAGACCACACAGAACGAACTTGGGAAATCAGCGAGAGCGAGGCCAACAAACAGTCAGCAGTTTCAATTTAAATGTTAATTTAACTATTAAACTTAGGTATTAGCTTAGGCCTCTTTTCACTGGCTTCCCGTGCGCACCACGAGGTGATGAAGATGTGATCTGGAACAGAGACCGCGTCGTTTGTCCTCCACTGCTGATAATTAACAACCTGCAGACGATGCACACTCGCTGTCAAATTTCGCTATCACTGTGAAATATTGTTAAATGTTCCCTTTAAAAGCAGAAAGAAACCTGCACAAAACACACCAAAATAACACACTGAAGACATTTCAGTAGAGGCAGGAGGAGGACTCAGCAGATTCTCTCAGCTGGAAGAACAAAGCAGGGTTTTCTGCTTTGATGACCTGATCAAAGCAAAAATGTGCAGCGCTTTTTTTTTGTTTCTCGCTTTTCTTGTTTTGCGTTAATATTTAAGCAAAAATCAGTACTTTTCTCTTCCTTTTGCATTAAAAACATCTCTAAAGGAGGATACAAACAACCCACAGTGGAATATGTTGCTGTCTCCTTACGTTTCTCTTCTTCTACTACTTCTTGCTTCTTTTTTCTGCTCTGCCCAGGAAGAGTGAGGCGGTGGAGGGAGATAGGATGTGTCATTGTGAGCCAAATGGAAGATTTCATGCATTATGGACACTCAGTCATTGGGGACACGTCTTACATAAGAAAGCCCGGCTTATATAATTAGGCAAGCACTTGAGGAAGGAGAATTTCTGTGTGTGATTTCTAGCTTGATCTTACTTCTGCGTTTCTGCGTTTTGTTGTCCTCTCCGTGTGAAACGTGCTCTCGGAGATAAAGAGTCTCGAAAGCCGAGCGTGGATAACGAGTGTAAACTGCTGTGACAACCAGAGACAGTTACAGTCGTTTCTCTCTGTCGACTACAGGCCTCCTCTGCTCCGTTTCCATGGCTATTAACACTCCTCCAAATCAGGCTATCACAACCTCTTCCTCTCCTTTTCTTAAAACCCTGTAAATCTTTAATTTTCCATTACTCCTGCTGGCTTTGGCTCTGTATTCTGTGTACTTGAGACGCAACCTGGCAACTTGAAATTCAGAGAAAGGCTTTAAGCGGCGCTGCAGGAGCCGGTATTTTCAGTCACTGCAGCTTTAAAAAGGATTTGTTTGAGCCGACGGAGGCAACTTCAGCCCCTTTCACACAGGTAATCAGCAGCTTGCACCTCTGGCACCTCACTCTGCTGCGTGAATATCAGATTCCAGGCTGTTCAGAAGAGTTCCTTTGGAGAGAATCATCTGTGGAATAATATTCAGACTGCGATATTCAGTTTAGTTTGAAAGGTATTGATATTTTGAGTGTCTTTGAACTAAGGTGACTGCAGCTCAAACACACCTGTGCAGAATTTTAAGAAAATAATGAGCTGGATGTGGGATTGCTTCTTCATGCTAAACAGATTTCAAGGGGCAGTGGAGACAGAAAAGAACCTGCTCTGCAGTCTGTTTCACTGCAGAGACTTTCCGCCTGTCCTTGGGGAGTTTGAAGCTCTACAGATAAAAATGGAGTGACATGATCTGCGACACGGTCAAGCAGCAGACTGAGTGTGTTTGAGGATTTCCTTTCATTTCCTGTTAAATCGTGGGTAAACAGGAGAGCTGTTCCCTGCATTTAGCTGTGTCCAAACTCTGCTCTGGAAGCTGCAGGGAGTGCAGAACCAGTACCAGGACGAGCGCCCATCCTGGAAAATGGCAAATAACATGATTTGAGTCCGCGCTTTCTGTATGTCTCAGCACTTTCTGGAGGCCACCTGAAGGGTTTGTTCTGCTCCGTGCACGCTTTCTGGAGAGTTCACTCGATGAATGAATCGATTTTACAAAAGACCACAGGATGACTTGCGCAAGATCTGCAAAGCAGATGCATAATGTATGCCCGGCAGTATTTCCCAGCTTTTTCTTCCTCTTTGTCCCTTCATTAGCTTTTCATGCGCAAAGAGAGCAAGGACGGCGACACGAGGAGGAGGAGGAGTGATGGATGAGGAGTGATGCTCGTCAGGGAAGATTCATCCTCCGCGGGAAAAAAAAAAGTGCCATTGACTCTCTAATCTGCCGCCTGCAGCTCTGCTGCTGCCACGCCAAAATGTGAGAGCCTGTCAGGTCCGCGGCGGCAGTTGGATCTTAATTGGGTGAGGGGATCTGGGGACCACCCACTCAGATGTCTGTTTGGAGAAGTCTTTCAAATGCCAAGTGAGTCCCGTGTTTCGCTCCGGGCACGCGTCTGAAAGAGCTGCAGCCAATTAGAAGCGCTTCTGCGGCCTTTGACGTCCTGGAAAAGGTCTCATTTCACACACCTGTCACCTCCGTTTCCGGGGGTAACGCACGCTGATGGTGCAGAGAAAGGCATGCTGATGGTGGCTGGGCCGCACCATTGTAACCACCACAAACCAGCGGTCGATAAGCACCCGGCTGATTTTGAGGTTTCAGGGTCAAGGCCAGGGTCTGCTCCCGTCAAACTGCCCCCCCTTCAGTTGGTCCTGTGGAACTGCAGCGAGGCGAAGCGATTGTAATGCTTTTAGGCTTTTAGTGTATTTATAGATCTCTGAGGGATGCTGAGTTCTTTCCCCCTCGCACAGCCCCTCCTCCCCACTTTGGCCCTCGCCAGCTCCCATCTTGGTGTCGTGTTCACAGTTTTTTAACAAATGGCATCGCGAGAAAACGGAAACAGGCGCCACAGACGGGCTTTTTCACCAGGCCCAGAATTCACTTGGATTGGTTGCTTTGGTTGAAGGCATTTGGGGGACGTAGAACAGGTTCCATCATTTAAAAAAAAAAAAAAACATCCTTCCTCTAAAGTTAAGCCAATAATAAAACTCACATTTTCATGAGGGCAATCCATCAAAGTAGGACATGTCAAACAACCCCTGAGGACAAACGGTGTCTGCCTGCACGAGGATTGTGGATGTTTGCATAGGATTTAATGCCAGGGCACTTTGGGGAATGTTTTTAGTGTAACTCCCACGAATGTTTCCGGGAGCCTTATTAGCTGAATACAAGTAGGTTCAATTTTACACCCTCATTAGTTTTAAAACACACTTGGGAACATAAAGCTGCTTCTGTCAAAGCTGAGTCGTGTTTATTATAGGAGATAATATCTATCTATCTATCTATCTATCTATCTATCTATCTATCTATCTATCTGTCTATCTATCTATCTATCTATCCTCAGCTGACTGGATACCAACTGTTTTGGCGTCTTCGGGGAGGCCGTTTCAGCGTCGCACCACCTGCTCCTTCTGTCCGACGCAGAAACCTTCTGTCCCGGGCCCACATTTATTTGGGCCTGATGGGAAAGGAGGAAAATAATTGCAGATTCAACTCCATCAAGGCTGTTAAATCGCCTCTCTGGCCAAGATTGACGTCTTTTGGCGTTCGCTGGGTGGATTATGATGTCTCACTTCCTGCAGTTATAGCTCTGGAAAAGCCACTTTGTTTTGTTTTTTTCTTGCTAAACAGAACAAAAAGTGTGAAATCAGCTGCTGATAGGAAGCGTTTAAAACTTGAAACTTCAGCCAGGCAATAAAAATTCTCGGAAAAAACAGACAGGGTGAAATCTCAGCGGTTTAAAGCTCACATCCGTCTTCCAAGACGAGGAACGGTGCGTTTTAACTGCCGAGCCACCGCTGGTGCTGTGATTTACTGTTATCTGTTTATTCTGTCAAACAGTTGTTCAGACATTCCTCCCTCCACAGCTCATTCCTCCAGCCGCTGCCTCTCAGTTTAGAGGATTGGGGCTGTTTGTCAGCTTTGGAAAACAACGTTTTGCTGCTCCGAGGAGTGTTTATCACAATAAAGAGCTTTTCTCTGTTGATGTAGCTGCTGTTACCAGAATGCTGCCATCTTTAAAATATTAGTCAAAATACTGTTAATAGGAATAGAATTTGGCAATTCACAATAATGGTAATAGTGTGTTCTAACAACGATAATAAACATGTTATAGTGCAGGAGTAGAGGCATTAATAGGCCTACTGTTTGATGGGTTTTCTCTTGACGCTAGTCTGTGCTAAGCTAAATGCCTCTTCATGACAATAATGACAATAAATTATTGGTCATTTATAAATGAGTTTGTCTACAAAGCCTATAAAATAGCAAACATATAGCAGCAGTATCTGAGGAGATAGCTTAGCATAAAGTCTGGGAGCTGAAACTATGCTCTCGACAGCAAAACACAAATTGTTTCTTTGATTTCTAAAATAATGAGTTATGCTAACCAACATTCCATTTTTAGAGCCGCTGATTGTAGATTTATTTTAACTTTAAAAAAGCCAGACTAGCGGTTTCCTTCTCTTCTCGTCGCTTTGCTAATCACCTTCTGGCTCAGCGAGAGTCGTGCTCCATCAGTCCTCTCATGTATCTGCTGGAAAATTGAAATATTCCTTTTTGAAAACCAGAGAATGAACAAGTTTAACCAGGAACCATCACTGGTTTGTGAGATGCAAATGTAGCAGGCTTCTGTCCCGGAGGAAACGCAATGTTTGTACTGCTAGCATGCAGCCTAATGAACAATGTATGAATGTCCATTATGATTTTATTTTAGCAGTGGGACATGTGCATTCACATGACAGTGCAGTATCCTCCTCAGCGCCGGCGTCTGAGTGTTTTTTCCCTCCAGATGGTGCGTAAGCCTGTGGAGCTCCCAGAGTCATAAATCCAAGACAGTATGCAGACATGCTTTAATTCTGCAAACAAGCCTTAAGTCTTTATTTAGATATTAATCAGTTTTGCTTCTTACTCGGCGAGGCCCTGTGATTTCCCCCGGCGTTTCCCAGTTTGTAAGTGGGCCGATTGGTGCCTCGCGCCGCAGAAAAGCACGGCTGGAGGAGAGTCAGCGGTGCGATTTAAACAAGTTCATTAGCTGACGCTGTATAATGTCATTAGTCAGCAGTGGGAACGCAGAAACCCGAACTGTTCACTGATACCGGTGATAATTGGATGAAAAATAACAGCTTTAACCTGATTTCCTCCTTCCAGTGCACTCCCATTGTCGGCCATGGATTCGTGCTGGACAAGTACAGGTGCCAGTGCAGGAAAGGCTTCTACCATCCGAACCGCGTGGCGCTCAACGGATTTAAAGGTAAGTTCCGAATCCTTGTGCGATGTAAAAATATCCCGTGAAAGGTGTCAGAACAGAACTTTTTATCCTTTGTTTTAAGCTGAGACACTTTTCTGGGTGTTTGATATGTTCCCGGCATCTTTGAATGGGTTTCCTGGGCACCGAGAGGTTATGAAACCTCTGTCAAAGAATCCTAACTGGAGTTTCCATGGAAACACCAGCGCAGCGGGTGGCATCTGAGTCATGGGACCTGAGGTCTTTAATTTTAACAAAGAACACAGTTTGGCAAAAAGAACTTGAAAAATTGTGAATTTAGTTTTGTGAACACCACATGGAGGAGTATTTATGCTTTACTGTGAAGGGGAATATGTTACTTATCTCCTCTATGATCAGATCAGTTTAGCCTGATGGAGTTTGGATGCTTTTTGGCCGCCATTGTCTTTATTAAGATAGCCTAAGATGCTACGGAAACAAAGAAACTGTAGGACTTAAGTGAATATAGAAACAAAAACTTCATTTTACCAATTAATATAAACTGTGATTTACATCCTGATGAGCTCTGTGATGATCACACCCCTGATTCAACAGGTCTTGCCGCAATTTTTAATTTGAACACCTTCAGTTTTGACCGTTTGACCTTTTTTGATGTTGAATATTTCAGATTAACCTCATGGAGAGGGGGAGCGGGACAGGGGACAGCGGCGCTCCTGCTGATGTTGTTGTTTTTATGGGCCTGAGACTAACAGATATCCACAACATTTATCATTTGGCTTATGATTTCACTGATGTTTCTCGTTTCACCCCTGAGATTTTTCATGTGCAGCCTTAATCCCCCCTCCTCGCTGCCTCTGATTTGAATTCTGACACTCTGACTGATGGCGTCCTGGCTCCGACACGTCTGCGTCCCCTCGGGGACGGAGCGCTGACGCGCTTTATCGTGACGCAGAGTTCTCATAACCCAATAACCAAAAAAAACAAAAAAATCAGGTTTGAAAGGAAAACCCTCGCAGCTCAGACCAGGTCACAGCAGGTGATAGATAAATATCCCAACTCTCCATCCGGCTCCCGTTGACACATCTCACAGGTCCCTTCATGGATGGTTGGGATAAAACTGCGCCTGAACGCACCACACGCCGGTGGCATCATCACAATAACAGCCTGGACTGATGGATGGCGTGGTTTCATCCTCCTCGCTGTAATAATAATCGGCTGAATGGGGTTATGTTCCAGCGCTCGTCTGATGGATGATGTTCTGTGACGTCTCCAGGTAAGGAGCAGGGCCCCAGCAGAGAAGAAGCCCCAGACTTGGCCAGCAAGTGCCTGCCGTGCCGCGAGGGCTGCCCCTTCTGCCGGGACGACACGCCCTGCACAGTGCAGGAAGCCGGCGCCCTGTGGCTCGCCGTGGCGTCCTTCCAGGGCCTGTGCATGGTGCTGGACCTGGCCTGCATGGTGGCGGTGTACCACTTCAGGAGGAACAAGGTGAGGAAGGAGACAGCTCAGGATCAGCCATGCCGCCGATTAGAGGGATCCTGCAGAACTTCACTGCTTCTGGAATTACACCGTGGGAACCGGAGCAATAAGCTGCGTGGATTGTAGTTACGGTTTCAAAATTGTAATAGAAAATAAATTGAATCAGAGCTGAAAAATCAGCAAGAAACTGATGGATAGTAATATGAAATCCCCGGAGTGCTCCTTTAATTAATGTCCCGCCACAGAAGCAACTGAGAGACAGCAGGAAAACACCGAGCAGGTGAAAATTGTGCTTCTCTAGTCTTACAATTCAGCGGTGCCTGACTGTAAACGCTGCTGACGCGATGGATGTGAGGTCTTCTGCGGAATACTCGCCCGTTCACTGATGTGTTTTCTCGTGTTTTTCCGTCCGCAGAGCGTTCGTACGTCAGGTCTGGTTCTGCTGGAAGCCATCCTCTTTGGAGCTCTGCTGCTCTACTTCCCAGTAAGTCTTTGCTCCGATCACAATTATACCAGACGCCGTGACAACCACCGTCTGCTCAACTTCCACTGCAGTTGCACAATACCTGAACGTGGAATTAAGAGATTAGACACATAATCGATGCGTGTAATTTCATATTCAAGCCAGTTTAATAATGACAGGTTACAACATAATTCACATAACATAATTAGCTTTTTTTGATTAAATTCCACAAAAAGAAACACTACAAAGGCGATTACTCCTAATTACATCCCTCCTAAGAAGAGATTAGCGTGTAAAGGCTACTTCCTGTGTCTGCCCGTTCCTGGTAAAGACGCCGTACTTGTGATCATCTCTGGGAAATAGTGCAGCCGCGGCGCCTGGTCAGACGTCAGATAGATGGGAGCAAGCCAGGCGGGGGCAGGATGGTCCTGGGGAGCTCGTTTGTGACAGTGGTTTTTCTGTTTCTGCCCACTGCTCTTCTCCACCCCGCCCACATTCACGCCGAGAGAAATTGAAATTCCAGTAACGGCTCCCCCCAAAATAAACTGCCGCCCTCTCATCTTCACGCTTTGGCTTACACCGAAGTTCATTTCTCCCTTTGCGTTGCCGTTGCGTCATTCCTCCGGGCTCCTTTTCTTAAGGTTTGCGTCCTGAGTTGCTCCTGTCCCCTCACCCGTCTGTCCGCTTCCTCTCGGCGCGTCTTCCGCCCTGTATTTGCTGCTGCCACCGCAGGCCTCCTCAGCCGAGCTCCGAGCAGCTGCTGCGCTCGATGCATTTTTAAACAGTCCATCAAGTTGTTTTAAAAATACATCTGCTGATTAATTGATGGAGGAGGCATGGGAGGCTGGATTTAACCAGGAGGGACCTCCTTCTCTTCTGGGCGATGCCTACGCGTGGCTCCTTGTTTGCTGTGTTTGTGCGTAAAGGGTGGATTATTCATGTGTTTGACAGGCTTTGAGACTTTGTACGTGCCGTCGGATCGCGTGCAATTGCTGCGTGGATTTGCATTTCTGCATTCATGCACGTGGGTGTAAGCGTGGCCTAGTTTAAACGCGTGGAGGTGATTTATTGTGTTAGAGCTGGAAGGCTGAAGGCTGCTAGAGCAGAGAGACAGAGATGACAGGTGGGATGCTGATGTCAGGGCAACAGCATGTGTTAGAAGTGCAGAAGCATGCAGCCATGCACATACGAGACGTAGTTCCCCCACTTCCTGAGAGGAAGGCGAAAGCTAATGAAGCAAATCAGGCCCAGAACACCGACACCGACCTTCACTTCATTTGTGGAGCCAAAGAAACGGATGAATGTGAGCATAAATATACATCAGCAGGGATAAGAATGAATTAAAATGAGAGAAACCATCAGGGAAGAGTCATTTGTCGGACAGTCGGTGGTGACGCCTTAACAGGGAGCAGCTAGAATTCGCCGTATTTGGACTCGACTCGCCGCTCTTGTTGTTCCCGCACGCCTTCTCGAGCGCTGTCGGCCATCTTTTCTTGTCATGATCGCCATCAGATATTATAATGACGTGTGTGTTGATGCAGGTGGTCATCCTGTACTTCCATCCCAGCGTGTTCCGCTGTGTCCTGCTGAGGTGGGTTCGCCTGCTGGGCTTCGCCATCGTGTACGGCACCGTCGTCCTCAAGCTGTACAGGTACGGGCACGCCTGAGCGACGCGTGACGCTCGCTGGCTTTTGTGGAGTTCTGACCCTCCCTCTGACGTCTCCTCACGTCCTTCTTTCCTTCCTTTCTCCTCACCTTCTCCTCCTCCGCTCGTCTTCCCTGACCACTCTGGATATTAACTTGCAGTATGAGTTCTCGGTTTCAATAATTCAGCACACACACACACACACACACACACACACACACACAGGCCAATAAACATATTAGAATTTCACATAGATTGCATCTGCTGAAGTATCTATCCAAACACACACACACACACACCTCCTGCTCTGACCAAGTGCTGCTCAAATGGTCGAGGGAGGTCAAAGGTCACACAGAGTGTTCCTCTGGCAACATTAGCGCTCTCGAGGTTGCCGGTTCCCGAGGCTCAGCTCTCGTCACCCGGTCTCAGTAGATGCGGCGGCGTTGTGTTGGATTGGTCACAGTCTAGTCGAGCGAAGAGATGAGGAGCGCTGGGATGATAGAAACAGGGAATGAGTGTATTTCCATGAATCTCTGGCCCGTTTTTCTCCCCTTTCCTCTTCTGACACAACATCTGATCACATTTGTTCAGCCGCCTGCATGGTGACGGCCGATCCCTCTTCATTTGTTGTGATTCTCTAATACCCATGCTGGTCCCTGATGGAACAGAAGATTAGCTTTCCATGATGCTGCAGCCTGATGCTAATCAGCAGTCTCCTCTCATCCCTCGCTCAGGGTGCTGAAGGTGTTCCTGTCCCGCACCGCACAGAGGAGCCCGTACATGACCAGCTGGAGGGTTCTGAGGCTGCTGCTGGTCATCCTGCTGGTCGTCTTGTGGTTCTTGGTGGCGTGGACGTCGGCGGTGTGCCAGAACCCCGAGCTGAGCCGTGCCCTGATCACAGCCGGACTCACTCCGGAGGGGCTGCAGTTCAGCATGTGTCTGCTGGACAGATGGGACTACATGATGGCCGTCGGTAAGTGAGAAACAGCAACATTTTGGTCCTAAGTAGCTTTTCTGGCTCACGCTCGGGTTTGCGCCGCGCAGGCAGAGCTAAGGATTTAGCTCAGTTTAGAGAAGTTATTTTTGGAAAATGCTGCAGGCGGAAGCGCAGAAAACCCGCATTTACCAGGAGAAGCTCCAGGCACTTCGCTCCTGCTGCTAAATTCAGAGCTTTAATTCCACTGTATTGAATATTGTCTTCTTTGCTGACCTTGACGCAACCGTGCTAACCGGAGTTAGCGGCAGCTACTTTAAAATATAGGATGAATTTCTACATGAATTATTAAAAATATAGCAAGTTCATTGTCGCACACTCCTGCATCGGTCCGCACTTTAATAGCTGTTTTATCAGAAACTGACCTTCCTCATCCTATTCTTGCTCTCACTCCACGTCTGCACACTGCTCTCTTTCACCCCCCCACCCCCCCGCTCTGACAGGTGATTGAAGTGTTTTCCAGGAGTCTGATTTCCGAAGGTCAGCGTTTCGGCTGAACAGCCTCCAAATTATGCCAGTTTTGCAAGAATGCTAAACTTCAGAGCGGCGCTTATTAGTGGCAGTCAGGCGGCAAAGGTGCGCCGGCCCCGGTGGATGGGTGGGCGGGTGGTGCGGTCCGACAGTAGCCGCTGCAAGCGGCGCTCGTTTGTCTGCATCCTGTAAATATCCAGCAGAAACCACATGAGGCTGAAATGAAGTCGTGTGGGTCGCTGGATCTTAAATGTGATAAATGCTTTGATGGGACTCTTAGAAGGCCAGAGTTCCGAACAATGCAGCCAGCGTGACAGAGGGTGTCAATGTGCTGTCACGTGTGTGTTTACAGACTTCTCTGCCCTTCAGAAGGCATCGGGCAGATTCATCTGATTTCTCCTCAGAAAAGTTCTCAGACACGGTGAACAAATGAACGATGGCAGCAGGATGCCCTCTGACCAGTACCACCTTAAACCTTCTCATTCACCTCCTGTTTCCAGCATTTAGGGCCCCTTTTAATCAGGATTGATTTAGAGGTCGGGGGTCAAATCTTTTTACCACTTTTGACCACTGGATGGCACTCGCTTTAAGAGATCCGTGGAGGAGAAGATCATTTTTTTGAGGAATTCAGGGTTTAATTTGGGGTTTAACATGGAGATAAACTCACAAACTGACATAGAGCAGAGCGGCTCATGCTCTTACACACAGGTCATACCTGAGAGATGGGGAGAAACGAGGAAGCAAAGGTGTGTGAGAGGATCAGGACAGTCAGGAAGGTGCAGAGGAAAGACTAGAGCCGACAAGAACACGCTGCTTCTGCAGCTGGATTACCTTCTTTTCCACACACACCGTTAAAAAAAGAAAAAACTAAACAAAAAAAACATCCACCCAGATGTGAGATTTCACAACCTGTGACCTCAGTGTGCTGAGGACTGGGAAGAACTTTCAGGAACTGCCCTTCAACTGCTCCGATCTTGTGTCAGCAGCTTCTTAATGACCGACTCTGGATCTGGACGGCGGCGCGCCTCACTCAGACTCACTCTGACAGCTGTTTGGAGAAGGGTGGGTGGGGGGATGGAGATGAATCTCTGAGAGTTTGGTCTGCCTCTGAAAACTGATGGACGGACAGATGGATGGAGAATGAGGGAGGCAGAGGAGAGAAAAAGTCAAGTCTGCGAAGTGTGAAGCTGAGTAATGATGCGGAGAGAGACGGGGGTGGGGAGGACTCAGCGGTACGGAGCTGAGGAGACTAAAAAGTTTAGATCCGTCCATGCTGTCAAATCTGTGTGTTTCTGGAGTGACGCTGGTGAAAAGAAGAGCAGCTCTCACAGCTGCTGATGCTGCTTTGACTTGATATGCAGACAAAAACAAAGACTTTGTTAAATCCCCCATTAATCTGCGTTTGGTGGGTTAGGGTTAGCTAGAGTTAGGGTTAGGGTTAGCTAGGGTTAGGGTTAGGGTTAGCTAGAGTTAGGGTTAGCTAGGGTTAGGGTTAGGGCTAGCTAGGGTTAGGGTTAGGGTTAGCTAGAGTTAGGGTTAGGGTTAGCTAGGGTTAGGGTTAGGGTTAGCTAGAGTTAGGATTAGGGTTAGCTAGAGTTAGGGTTAGCTAGAGTTAGGGTTAGGGTTAGCTAGAGTTAGGGTTAGCTAGAGTTAGGGTTAGGGTTGGCTAGGGTTAGGGTTAGCTAGAGTTAGGGTTAGCTAGAGTTAGGGTTAGGGTTAGCTAGGGTTAGGGTTAGCTAGGGTTAGGGTTAGCTAGAGTTAGGGTTAGGGTTATCTAGGGTTAGGGCTAGCTAGAGTTAGGGTTAGGGTTATCTAGGGTTAGGGTTAGCTAGGGTTAGGGTTATCTAGGGTTAGGGTTAGCTAGGGTTACAGTTAGCTTGGGTTAGGGTTAGCTAGGGTTAGTTAGGGTTAGGGTTGGGTAGAGTTAGGGTTAGGGTTAGCTAGGGTTAGGGTTAGCTAGGGTTAAGGTTAAGGTTAGCTAGGGTTAGGGTTAGCTTGGGTTAGGGTTAGCTTGGATTAGGGTTAGCAAGGGTTAGTTAGGGTTAGGGTTATCTCTTTAGTGAGCAGTTCTGTGCACCAGTATTGAGCAACATATAGACTGTAGTGATGATCTATGACTGGGCCTGATCATGAGTATTACTGGCTGTAATCAGCGGTAAGGCTTCAGGAGCTCATGTCCTCGCGTGGGCCTTTTCCATATGTATTTACTTTGTTTGCACATCAGGCATCACAAGGTTAAGTTGTGCTTTCCATGGCTGAACTCGATTTACGATGCAGCTAGAGCAAGGACTGCACACACACGGAGCCACAGCTTTCTCTGATGATTTAAAGAAAACACTCAAAGAACGCCAAGTTTCCAGACGACCGTGATCTTTGTGCAGCATAAACACACCCGTGTGACCCCTGAACGCATCCCCAGACTCTCATTTCCAGCTCTGTGGAGTTTGCATGGCCTCGTTTGCTGCAACATCCCAGAAGGATCCCCAGCGAGCAGCCCTTCACCTGTGTGCACTCTTGTGTTCCCCAGCGGAGTTCCTCTTCCTGCTGTGGGGGGTGTACTTATGCTACGCCGTCCGCACCGTGCCGTCTGCCTTCCACGAGCCGCGTTACATGGCTGTGGCCATCTACAACGAGCTGCTGATCTCAGCCGTCTTCCACATCATCAGGTGAGGGAACACATCCAAGTTAGCGCTGAGATGTGAGAGGCTAAAAAGGTTCTTTTGTACACTGACAGACACAAACAACAAGATCTTAAGATGGTACAAGGATAAATTGGATTCGACTGTACGTAGTGGATCTTTCTCTTCTTCTGACTGACAATAATGAGAAGAACAGCAGGAGCGGAGGGGTTATTCTCTAGATGTCTTCCTCCAGCACAAGCTGTTGTTCAGAAATAATCAGAGGTACTTAGCACAGAGAGTGGGCATAACAAGTGTCGAACATGTCGGATGGAAGGCTGAGAGTTTGCCGCCTCCATCTGAGAAACGAATGGTGTCAATTGTGCGCCTGGGTGAGCCGGTCTTAATAGAGGTGAATAAACAAACGGCTTCCACAGGCAGAGACACTCGCGCAGCTCAGAAGCAGAGCCCGGCTGCGCTTTGTTAGCGTCTCAGTCTCTCTGGATCTGCCACAGATGGAGATTTATGCATTCAATTCAATTATAAAAAGAAATCCGCAGCAGATTGGTTGGCTTTTTCGATTTTTGTTTTGTTGCTAGGCGGACTGAGATGCTTTGTTTCTGTTTTAAAGGGCGGTTGGGAATTAGCGCTTCCATTAGCACCGCTTTGGGTGCAGGCCACCTGTAGTACATCTCCAGTACGGAAACAAAAAAACTAAAAACCTAGCTGAATACCTGCCTGCACCTCCTCCATCCTGCTGCTTCCAGTTAGTGGTTTTGCTTCTGATATATTCAATGAATATGACTTTTGCATTGATCCTAACACTTTCACTCAAGAGTAGGTGAAAGCACAGATTAAAATTCATGCTGTTTCCACGTTTCTGTGGGTATTTTTATGCCGTTACACAACATGTTTGTGTGGTTTAAACGTCCCCGAGTTGCTGAATCAATAAAATCATGTAGGTATATTTTACTTTTGTAACAGAATTTCAAAATAATTGTTTCCTCTCGCCCTAAAAGGGGACCAGCGGAAGCCTGTGGTTGGAAAATACAAATGTATGTTTGTTTCACCTTTTCAGAAAAAGCTCATATAATGGATTTTCGCTTGTCTTGAGGTCTGCTCTGCAGAAGATCATGTTCCGCTAATCTACTGAGGAACAGAAAAGGGCGCACGCGTCCCTCCGTGGTTGGAAACTGTTGTAATTCAGGTCTTTCTCTCCAGCTGGGGAATAAAACGTGTGGATTCTGGGGGGTGATGGCGGCAGTTAGCCGCTGCCACCGCCCAGAGATAAAGCAGGACCATTAAAACACACATGAAAGTGGCCCAGCCTTGTTCTGGACATTTCTGCGTTAGCTGTGGGTCTGCTTTCTCTCTCTGGCAGTCAGGAAGCATCAGGCCTGATATGCAACCTAATCCCCAGCCTCCCGCTGTATAGTAATTATACTGATTTATCCTTTGTGAGCTGAGCAAAATCTAAATGCTAAAATTAAGGCATTTCTAGGGTTTTAGCAGCTGGAATGAAGAAGAAAGAAGGAAATATTAGAGAAGTGGGTTTAAAGGAAACCACATGCTGCCAAAGAACGGCTGCCGGGAGTTTGTAGACCGAGGGGTTGAAATTCATTTAGTTGATTAAATCTTCTTTGCAGAAGACAGATTCCAGAGCAGACCTGGTGCCAGACACCAGGAAAGTTTTTGAGAAGTTTCTTAATCTCTTATCAGCCTGCTGGAATCAACCAAATCATCTCAGGTAACGTGAAAATGGGTCAGTAAAGTGGGACAGAAGGAAGCAGACCAGCAGGACTCTGAGACAAGCTGGCACAGGAGAGAGCGGGAGATGTGGGGTTTGAATACGCAGGGAGGCGATTACACACAGCTGAGCAGCGTTTGGTTTCCAGGCCAGGCGTGGCAGCAGGAAACGTCAGCTCGATGTTGAATTAGAGCCAAAAATCTTTAATAAATAAACTGTAAATACGCAAAAATGCTCTTATTTCATGCTACTCTGTTAGCCAGACACAAACTGCCATTAGCAAAAAGAGCAAAAGTGTACTATAAAGGATTTTGTGTTAAGAGTAAAGCTTTTCTCTGCTCCCTTAACACCAAATAAACAATCTGTTGGGCTGACTCATGAACGGGATGAAATGGGTAATTTTAGGGTTTATTGGGGAAAAGGGGACCTCAGGGGAAGGTGGTGGCAGATGGAGCAGTTGAGGCTTGGCAGGGTGGAGGTGTGTGAGGATGCTCCAGGAGCTGGACGGCCTGAGGAGGTGGGTGGGTGGGTGTGTGGGTGTGGGGCCGAGCAGCCCGAGAGGTGAGAGTGGCCCTTTGGCTCCCGCTGCTGATGACGGATCGTCTCTGCTCTTCTCCGCAGGTTCTCCGTGGTGCTGGGGCTGCACCCGGACTGGATGCTCATGTTGTTTTTTGCTCACACTCATCTGACCGTGACCGTCACTCTCTGCCTGCTGCTCGTCCCAAAGGTGACGACCCCCCCCCCCCCCGAAACCCATAACGCGATGTCTGAAGAATTCATCTTTTTTCAGTCATATTTCTGTATAAACAGACAAATATCTTTGTTTTTCTGCCTCCACAACTTTTAGGATTCTAATAACAAATAAATCATAATGAAGTATTCTAAAAATTAACATTTTGAGCTACTTAGTGTTGACAGAGATGGCAGTCATCCTAGTTAATTCACTTTCATTTACTGTCAGGATTGATGCTTGTTTATCTGTGTTAATTCAGTTTTTATGTGTATTTTTGTTTAATTTGCCCCCCCCCCCGGCTTGCAAACCTGCCCTGATGTCTTTCACCTGTGTTTAATTGGCTCCGCCCCTTTCCTCCTGTATTTAAGGTGTGTGGCGTTGTGGGCTCGGGCCTTTGCTCAGTGGGTTCCTGCTTACGGACAGACTAAATGAACACTGGTTGAGCTTTAGGTTGAGCTTAAAAATGCCTTGTGGTCGGTCTGAGCCTAACTCCGGTTCAGATAAACCACAGTCGTCTGACAGCCATCGACTGTCTCAGACACGCCGGCACATTTGGTAACATCGACTTGGTAACATTCTCTCAAAATGGAGCGTTAATGTTTATTATAATCTGAGCAGCCCCGCGGGCATCCTAATGTGCTTCCTCAAGTCTGATTTCCTGTAATCCTCCCGCCGCGTGCAGTTTTCTCCACCGCCACCGCCGGTTTTATCACCTCGAACGTGCAAATCGGCTCCGTATCCTGAGATAATTATGCACAATGGGAGGATGTTCAAAACACACTGTTGACATAGTGCCAAATTCAGACGGACGGACGGATTCAGATCTTTTTGATACATCCTTCTGTGAGTCATTACAGATTTGGGAGGAACTAATTCTATAAACCCAGATGAATAAATTAGCTCCGCGTACCTGAAGGAAATATCGCTCCGAGTCTCTTAAAAAGATAACAAACCGGGATCGCAACGGCCCAGATGAGCGTTAGAAAATGATTTAATTTATCTAAAAATGGAGGCATGATTCACCACCAAGCTGCCGTCTTATTTATTCTGTTATAGCGTGAATGTAATCAGACATCCTTCAGGCCAGAACAAGGAGCTATATTTAAATAAAATTCAATCTTTTTCCCTCCCAGCTGGCTCTCTGATGCCATCTTTAACTTCCTTCTCCATCTCTATTAGTTCCTGTCCAAGGGAACACAGGCCAGGGATGATATCGCCACCGAGGCTTATGAGGAGGAGCTGGACATGGGAAGATCCGGCTCCTACCTCAACAACAGCATCACGTCGGCCTGGAGCGAGCACAGTTTGGACCCTGAGGACATACGTGTAAGTCATCCCGACAATCAGAACATGAAATGTGGAGACGTGGAGCAGGAGGAAGAGCTTCAAAACGAGCCGTTTTTTTAGATTTGGTTTGGTGTTTCTTGGTGGTGTTTTTGGAATTACACCCAATCGGAGCAGGGTTTTCCACAGTTAACTGCAACAAAATTCAGATCTTTAGTTAACATCCCCGAGAACATGTTTGGTTGTTCCAGGAGACCACTGTCAAATATTAAAATCTGGCTGGTTTTCACAGGATGAGTTGAAGAAGCTCTACGCCCAGTTGGAGGTCTACAAATGCAAGAAGATGCTGGCCAACAACCCTCACCTCCACAAGAAGCGCAACTCCAAGAAAGGCCTGGGCCGCTCCCTGATGAAACGGATCACGGAGATCCCGGAGAACATGCACATCCACCGGCAGTGCAGCCGAGAGGACGGCAGCGAGCACGGCAGCAACCGCAGCACCCTGAGGAGAAACCCGTTTGAATCGGGCCACCAGGGTGAGATCTTTCTGTCCCGGTGGAACTGTTGTTGTGAGTGCTTCTGGCTTTGCTGAGCTGTATCTGAATGCAGGCAAACTTCGAGATGATTCCCCGAAGAGCAACCTCGCAGGCCTGAAGAAGTCCCACAGTTTTGACCACGTTTGTGACCCAGATGAAGACGTTGGGAGCCAAGTTGGGGAGAAAACGACTCCAGTTGCTGGTGTTAGCGGTGCTGAGGGATCTCTGCTGGGTTCCCTGATTGGACGTAAACACACCAAGAAGCAGCTGGAACCCGCAGCGGCCCCGCCGAGGTTGGAACCGGCCGAGTCCACCGAGTCCGTCCCTCTGTTCTGGAAATCAGCCAGCGCTCACAACCTAACGCACGAGAAGAAGCCGGTCCAGCTGCGCACCTCCATCATGCAGAAGTCCCTCAGCGTCATTGCGAGCGCCAAGGAGAAGGTGCCCGGCCTGGCCAGCAAGACCCAAAGTGTGGAGGACGCCAGTAAGAAGGGTCTGAAGGGACAGGAGGAGAGGACGCTGTCGGAGGTGGACGAGACGCCCGAGCATTACCCAAAGATGAGCATCAGCCAGTCGGTGGAGTACTCCAAGGCGCCGCTGAAGATGGGCATCATGAAGCAACAGGTGAGAGGAGAACGCAGAACAGACGCCTGCATGACAGGATCCGTCCATCCTTTCATCTCCTTGATGCTAATTTTTTCGTTTGGCTCTTTAGGTAAGTGGCAGCCAGCCGTCCATTTGCTCAGAGACGGGCAGGAACCTCTACGACGTGTCCGAGGTGTGTCCCTGGGAGCTGGAGGAACCTCAGACTCCCACCGAAGTCAAGACGCAGAAACACGTCTCCATCGCTCCCGGGGAAACCGGCGGCAACCGGAGAGGCAGCAGCAACTCTGGGATCCCCAAAGGCAGCCGGTCCCAGCAGAGGCAGAAAGCAGGACCGTCGCCTTCCAGCAGGCGGCGCTCCAGAGATAAAGGAGACAGGGAGGAGCGGAAATCACGGCCGCCCAGGTCGCCCCTCCCTCTAAAACCAGACGTCTGTCCCTGGGAGTTTGACGAGCAGCCCATGCTGGGGGGAGATTCCGAATGCATCTCCCCAGACAGGATCAGGCGTAAGAAGAGCGTCACGCCCACCGATGGCAAACCCAAGGCACTCCACTCGGACCACTCCAAGTCCACGGGCAGCCTTTTACAGCCGCCCTCGCTGATGGTGGAGATCTGTCCGTGGGATTATGCCAGCCCCCCCTCCCCGAAACAAGAGAAGACCTGCAAAAGCCCCAGCGCGCACAAGAAGAAACGGAAAGGCTCCTGCTCCTCCAACCACAAATCTGAGAAGGAGAAATCGAAGGAGAAGACCAGGGAGAGGCGGAGCTCCTCCAGCAAGCCGCCGTCGGAGAGGAGGCGGGTCAGCCAGTCGTCCGAGTGCAGCGGGCTGGTCTTTGAGCGCCGAAGGAGCTCCACTAGAGACCCTGAGATGATGGAGATCAGGAGGTCGGAGGTTTACTCCAGAGACCCTGAACCCTCACTCGGCAACGTGGCGCAGATCAAAAAAACAGCCGAGAAGAAGCGAGAAAGCAGCTACAAACCGGCAGTCACGGCCGACGTTTGTCCCTGGGACTTTCAGGAGCAGGGCTCTGGGGAGAGGGCGTGATGTCTGCTCCCAGCGCTGCACTTTTCAGCAACGCCACCCGACCGTCCGGGTCGGAGGAGGAAACGGACGTTTGCTTTACGTTGGTGCGAACCCGACCTTCTGTCTTGCACTGAACGCAAGCGCAAAGTCACCTTTTTTCTGTACTTTTGCTTCCACGTTTGTTAAAGTTACGGTCCCGCTTGAAAGTTGACGTCCGTGTGAAGATCACAGACGTCAGGTTAACAGTTCCAGGATCTGAGTCTGACTTAAACCTTCAAGCGTGACCACACGCTGTGTTTGTGTTACAGCACTGAGATAATTAGAGAACAAGTCGTTAACCAGCAGATAAGACAATCATTTTTTTTAGAATCAACATAAACACTTCACCTAACGAGCTTCATTTCTGATGAATGGTTCCCTGTCGGTCACGGAGATGAACTCTATCACACTTTTCGGAGGCAACCAAAGATGTCGAACAGACCAGTCGTCTCGTTCAAAACCAGTTTACTGGCGAGACAAAGAGAAAAGAGGAAGATTGTGACTCAGCTTATATTCAACACGAGACAAATTGTATCTGTACATTGTTAAAAATGCTAATTGTCACTTATGCTAATGGCCCAGTGATCCCGCAAGTGTTCACTGGTGCAACACGATGGCGGACGTTTTGCCAGTGTTGCTTCTTTTGACTGTCATATTTACACGTGCTGGAAACAAAACAAAACAAAAAACCCAAACCAAGATTACGATGGATGATGTGAATGTTTTTTGTTTTGTTTTTTTTTCCACCAAACCTTCTCACACCTGCAGACACACGACTACGCATGTCCCAAACGTTCCCCAGCCAGTGAGGAACAACCATTTTAACACCACACTGACGTCAACAGCGGCTTCACTGTCCAGACCGAAACCATTGAGACACGCGTGCGTCTTGTTGCGTGTGCGTGACAGCGAAGGAGCTGCAGCCATGCACTCGCGTTCACCAGAAGGCTTCAAAAGGTTAACCGACGACTTCTGCTGTCATGTGTCTACGGAGCGTCTCAAATTATAACCTTACGCAATCTGTCTCGCCAGTTAAATGTCCCAACAAAAGAAAATGTGGAAATTTGGATGAATAAACATGACCCACTGCTGTGACTTTCACGTTCAATTTTAACGACTGGTGATTTTAGGTTCTTTGAAATACAATGTTGTGACTTGCCCACATGTATTTTATGCCTGTAACCCTGTACATGTTCCTCCTGGGAGTTACAGAATGCTGTAATGTGCACTTTGGAGTATTTATATTGTACATTCATATTGTGTTGCATGTAAATGCAGTAAATAACCTGTTCTCAAATATGGATAAAGTCTTTCTATAAAGCCAGTTTGAGGCTTTGTCTGTTTCCTGACAGCAATGAAAACATCCTCAACCAGGATTACCTTCTGGAATTATCAGGAATCAAAATATGGATTTAGAAATCAGAGGAATTACTTACATAGGACCAAATTATGAAATATAAGGATATGGTTTCAATTGTCGGCACAACGCTGCCACCTGGTGGAAAGTAAAGGTTTGACGACAACAGAACAAACTTTATTTTATAAACTTTATTTAACGTGGGCATTTTCTACTTTTAACGGTAAGATGTCAGGCTATATTGACAAAAATGATTCTGCTCCACGGTTATAAAAGGTAGTCTTGGGTGTTCATATCCAAGAACGTGTATTTGAATATAGTCCTAATAAACAAAGATGCTCTTAAGTGACATTAAAGAAAACGTCCAGGTCGGCGTCCCTTTTTTCTGTTTCATTTAGCAGATTGAAAGAGATCCATTCCCACATCTAAGTTAAATTCAAACTCGCCTCGCAGGCCTCTAATTTAGAGCTCCAGAAACACAGATACGCACGTTCCGAACTTGTGTGTCAGCTCGGTTCCTCCCAGCATCAGTAGAGACCCAGACCCAGACCCAGCCCCATCCTGGGGGGGGGAGGGCGACGACTCAAAAACGGCAGTGACGTCAGCCCTGCGGCACCGGACAGGGCTGCGTCCCCGCATCAACAAGCGCTTCCCCAGATCAAGAACCGCAGCGCCGCAGCATCACGCAGCTCCTGTCCTCTCCTGTCCCGGTCAGAAGGTGCACTTTGGAAGATCATGGGCAACGTGCAGGTAAGAAATTCAGGCTTCCTGCAACTTCTGCTGCTTATTTGAACTCAACCAGCGCGTCACCGGCGCAAAACCTGGATAATTTCATGCGTAAAAAGTGAGGAATCACCAGGAACAAAATGAGCAGGGCTGTCAAAAGTTCCGTAATAATGTCAGAACGAATAAAGAATAAGCTGGTGAGTGGGGTCAGTCAGCTCTCCTGGAGGCTGGAGGGATCTGGTGCTGCCCCATGACTCAGCGCCGCTGCAGAGCTGCGCCCTTTTCCTGCAGGAGCCGCTGCAGCCGCAGCTCTGAACGCACCAAAAATCTCTGTAGGAATCAAGTTTTTCTCTCACAGAGCAACATTTCACAGACTTCAGAGACTTTAACCATATATTATTATTATTATTTTAGCCCACCATCGTCCCCTGTGAGGACTTTGATGTCACAGCTGATATCAAATCTATCAGAAAAGCATGTAAAGGTTTAGGTAAGTGCATCAATGTATTCATTTTCTATATATAACATTAACATGGCATTGATATAAAACACCCCAAGATCTGTGGGATTACATATAATCAAAATCCAGACCTTCAGAATAAAACAGGAAATGACTAACCTACCTACACAAACCAACAATACTGTGCCAGTTAATGTCTAAATTAGTCACACATCCAAGTAGCATTGTAGTTTTTTTAGTTATCATTTGATATTACTTAAATATTTCAGCTTTTGAGCAACCAGATGTCCGTGTTGTTGGGTAATTGTATTTGTTTTTGTTTATTTTGAAGGTACTGATGAAGAAGCCATCGTTCAGATCCTGGCCAACCGCTCTGCAGCTCAGCGCGTGGAACTCAAACAGGCCTATTTTGAAAAGTATGATGATGTGAGTACGCACACACACACACACACACACACACACACAGCCATAGACACAAGCCTCAGCCTTCTTACCTCTGTGTGTGTGTGTGTGTGTGTGTTCAGGAGTTGGAGGAGGTCCTAAAGAAAGAGCTGACTGGTAGTTTTGAGAACGCAATCGTGGCCATGTTGGACCCACCTCACATTTACTTCGCCAAAGAGCTGAGGAAGGCCATGAAGGGCGCCGGCACCGACGAGGCTGTGCTGGTGGAGATCCTGTGCACAGCCAACAACGAGGTGTGATGATGATGATGATGATGATGATGTTGATGATGATAACTTTCTATAAGGAGCACCAAACGTTATGTAAAGATAAAAAGAGAAGGCAGCTGCGAACAATGCTGAATTAGGAAAGGTGTGTGTGTTGGTGTGTGTGCGTGTGTGTATCTAAATCTTATTTGTCTCTAACAGGACATCATGAGCTACAAAGAGGCTTACGCTCAAGGTGAGTCCTCATCTTTCAGGAGCCTTTTATTTACTTCAACAGTCCTGTGAAAAGGTGTGATTTCATCAGATTTCTTTCTGAATTATGAGGAAAAATGGCAGCGTTCTCTGACTTCTGCCTCTCTTTTTCACAGTTTCAGCTTTTTCTTTCCCTATTTTGTAGCTCAAAACTACAGTAGAAATGCAAAACTAGTATTTATGTCGAAGGCAGACGCTGCCTCTCAGGGTTTGATGCTCTCTCTCAGTGCATGAGCGGGACCTGGAGGCAGACATCGAGGATGACACCAGCGGGGACGTGAGGAACCTGCTGGCCTCCCTGCTGCAGGTGAACCCTCCTCCTTCTGGCCTTTATTCCTCATCTGCAGTACCCAAAGCAGGGGGGCGGGAGGGATTCAGGGACAATCAGACGTTCAGCCTGAGTCACACGGAAACAGCTGGTAGGATTGTTCATCCCACTGAGAATCGGCACACACCGCAGCATTGTGTGGCGCTCCCTGGCCTCACAATGCTGCGGTGTGTGTGTGTGTGTGTGGCGCTCCGTGGCCTCCGTGTGTTCTCCTGATTGTTCATCATTCCCGCCCTCTGCTGCTTTCTTCAGTTTCCTTTCCAGCAGAAAGAAAAAGACAAACACATTGTGACTTCACACACCCTCAATACATCCAATCCAGCGCCTGATTCCTGTTAAAATCTTGACTTTATTTCATGTTTTTCACTCTTTTCTTTCTCTTCTCTGCCTCCCTCTTTTGCTGCAGGCGAGCAGAGACGCAGGCTTTGACGTGGACGAGGATTTATCTCAACAGGACGCCGCTTCTTTGTTTGAGGTGCGTTCAGGCGCTCAGTGATTGTGCTCTCACCACAGTCACGCATATTCAGGTCAACACTAACACGCGTCGCCTCGTGTTTTCCTTCTCCAGGCCGGAGAAGGCAGATTCGGCACGGACGAGTCGACCTTCACCGACATCCTGACTCGCAGGAACTACCTGCAGCTTCAGGCCACCTTCAGAGCCTACGAGTCGGTACGGACACGCCCTCTGCGCAGCCAGACGTTCCTCTGTCTGCTAACTATGTTTCACTGATGCTGTGTTTTTTGTCCTCTCGCAGCTCTCAGGAACAGACATTCTGGACACCATTGACGCCGAGGCGACGGGAATGCTGAAGGACTGCTACGTTACCCTGGGTGGGCCGACGGAAGGATGTACCATCACTGAAACGCTTTACGAATATCTGTTTCTGTTGTAACGTTCTCTTTGTGTGTGTGTGTGTGTGTGTGTGTGTGTGTGTGTGTGTGTGTGTGTGTGGTGGGGGCGTCTACAGTCAGGTGTGCCAAGAACCCTCAGCTATATTTTGCCCGACGCCTCAATGCTGCCATGAAGGGAGCGGGCACGGATGAGGACACGCTTATTCGCATCATTGTTGGTCGCTCTGAGGTAAAAAAAAAAAAAAAAAAGAAAAGAAAATCTGTGCATTAACAGGATTTATACGCAATACACCAACACACCACAAGGGGGAGTCATAATTAACCGTTGGCCGGATCACGTGTTCCCAATGTCGTTTAGAATTTTGTGATGTAACGAGCGTGGTGTGAACCCACAGATCGACCTGGAGACGATAAAGGACATGTATCTGGAGAAATATGACGTCACCCTGAAGGACGCGCTGGACTCGGAGTGCAGCGGAGACTTCAAGCGCCTCCTGATAGAGATTCTGCACTAAACTCTGCACACGTCCTTCCTCTTCTTTCCCCTCTTCTAACTTCCTAACCAGCTCCAGTCAATTTTCCATAAAAAAAAAAAAAAAGGACCAAAACTCAGCCGTTTATAGAACACTCAGTGTATGTATCCACAGTTATTGCTGGTAACAAGTGAACAGGTTTGTTTTTTATCTAACTGGCTTTTCGAGCTCATGAACGTCATCACCATCAAGTCGCTTTAACTTGGCTTCCGTGAAGATGAAGCGATGTAACTTTCTGATTTCCAAAACGCTCAACACGCAAGTGCCGAACTATCACGCAGACGTCAAATCCAAAACCTTCTCTTGGGTTTTTGTATTCGCGTCCCAAAATGTCACACGGGATTTTTTAATGTTTTTATCGTTATTTTAAAGACAACTCACCTGTTCTATCCAACAGTTGCTGCTTCCACTCAGTGCTTGAGTTCACATATAGTGAATAATCCACTTCTTACTTGACAGATGTGCAAAAGTCTGTAACCGGATGAGAACAATCACTGATATTAAACTGTCTGTGTGTGTCTATCTCAGCTAACCGAGTCTTAACAGTTACATTACTAAGAAAAGTATGTGTACAAATTAATATATTAAAATGTATCACTCAAATAGTGTAACCATACAAATGTGACAAGTAAAAAATAAAGACAATTTTAACACTTCAATGACTTGTAGAGTTACACTGCTAACAATATTGAAATGAGCGGTGGAAAGTGTGTGTGTGTCTGTGTGTGTGTGTGTGTGTGTGTGTGTGTGTTGATTTATTTCTCCACATAGGGACAGTTGGAAGTCACAGGATGACTTTAAAGAAAACTACAGAGAGAAAGAGTTCAAAACAAATAAGAACCGCTTCCAGATGCAGCGGAGGTGCAAATGTCATATATTTTCCAACCTTTTTTCTTCACCTTCGTCTTCCTCCCACATCAGCAGCTCACAGCTGTTACAGTATGAAGGTTGAGCTTTACAGTGCATGTGCTTTTTAAATATTCATGCTACCTTCAGAGGATGTCTGTGTGCCACATGCAGCCCATCTGTGCGGCCCAATCAGAAGCAGGAAGGTTCACATACATGTTGATAGAAGGAACATTGTCACAAATATTAGATTCTTTTCTGTGTCGTTTTACTTAGATTTCTTTCTTTTCATGCTGTGCAGCTCTAAAATTGTTCAAGGAGTTGCAAAAACTGTAAAACCTGCAAAACAAACACCGTCTGTGGCTGTCTTTGTTGTCTTCCACCACATCTGCAGTCTATTATCTAAAGTTGGGCAACTGGTGGTGCTGGGATCTGGACCCTACAGGCCTCCAGTAAACATTTATCAGCCAGGATGTGGGTTCAATTTTCCTATTTATTTGAAAATTCGGGTCTTCGCTTCTTGCTCACTGTTGTCTGTGACGCAAGGGTCTGGTGGAGCATGAACTAGTAAAGTCCTGATTTAGGAAACCTGTGGCTCCAACCAGACCTGGGGTCCCGGGTCCTCACAGAACGTGTCCTCAGGATGGTTTTTCAACGTGAACTGACTTGCAAAATAAAAAAGGTCATCAGCTGAAGTTAACTTCACGATGAATGACTTCTGTTCTGTGATTAATTGGAAACACCTTCACCTCTTAAAACCAGGCTGCACAGCTCCGACCGTCCAAACCTGAGTCAGTCTGAAGGAAACAGTCTGAGCGCACAGCAAGACAAGAAAAGGTAGGTTTTTTTTAATTTCGATTTAATACAAAACATCAAATATACACTTTATTACTTTTAAAGTAAGAATAGGTGTCATGTTTAATATGACAGGCCCTCAGTGAAGCACACAGAACTTAAAAATTCAAACATTTAGAGTGTTTTTGAACATGCACTTTAACAAGGCAGATAAGATGAAACATGCTTTAACAAAACTAATAAACAATTAAAATAGAACCAGCTGAGGAGAGGAGACAGAAAGTGACATATTTAAATATAAAAAGCAAAAAATGTTCAGTAAAATAAACTGAACTTGTGTAGAAACGTTTGTTCGCCAACAGGAATGAAAAAGAAACACGCGTTAAACATGTGAAGATGTTAGCTTATGTTTTCTGGATTTAGCTCGTTATGGTTGAAAGTAAAGAGGTGGCTGGCCGTCGTGGAAAAAATCAACAACGCTAGAAGGCAAAGAGCAAATTCTAACTGAACCCTTTTTAAAACTATTGGTTTTTACCTGCTGGTTGTTTATGAAGATGAACATTAGATGATCCCCCAGAGGCAAAACTTAATGATCCTGAATTTGGATAAATCGTAGCTTGAACAGGAGGAATTATTCCACCCATTTAAAGCAGAAGGAGTAAGAAATAAACTTTCTAACATTAAGCAGCCACCCAGAGGATCGACACCCCACTCCCTGATTGGTGGCTGATCTGGTTGACCCGCCCACGGACGCAGTCCAGCGTGAAAAACACCGCCGTCCCGTTGTGAACCTGGAAGGAGGCTCGCAGGCTCACTCTGGCGTATCGGCTGCCCTCGGGCATCTGCCCTCCGACCTGCTGGGCCAGTGGGACGGGCCGTGCTCCCTCAGGCTCCCGGCCTCCTCCTGACCTCTCCAGGTCGCTCCGCCTCAGGAGCGTCACCTTGACCAGGTTGCAGGAGTGGATGAGTTTGAGGTCCAGGGCCACGCTGGCCGTGCCGCTCTCCCTGAACACGAAGTCCCGTCTCTGGTCGGCGGACCCCCTCCCTTGCAGGTCCATCTGGGCCACGCGAGCGGTGGTCTGACGGAAGAACAGAGGTTTGTTTCGGACCGCCCCCGAGGGAAGGCTGCAGTTGGAAACGGAGGCGGAGAGAGAAGAAGAGAGAGAGGCGGGAACCCAAACCAAGCTGAGGGCGCTGATGCCCGTCTCGTCGCCAAAGAAACGCACATTGCACTGAGGCGGAGAGAGGATCTCCAAGGCCAGCGTGTCCCCGGGAGAGACCATCGCTGCTCCGGAGAGAGACAAAGACGTGTCCCGGTAGTGGACGCCTGGTTTGAAGGAGCGGCAGAGTTCCACGCCCGTTCCGTTGTGGCTCAGGTAGGCCAACAGCTGGAAACCCTCGCTCACGCACGCGTGGCCCACGGAGTACAGCGCCTGTTGGAACACAAACCGAACGGTGCCGCTTTCAGCGAAGCGGATCCCCCGCCCGTCGTGGGTCAGCCCCACCACGTACGGATCGGAGGTGTAGGTGGTGCGGAACACCGGGCGGTAGTTGGTGTGGTAGTGGGCGGACACCGCGGCCTGTGCTGTCATGGCGACAGCCCCGGTGTCGTGAGAAAGCCAGAGGAGGCTGAGCGAAGCGGCGGAGTGGTCGAACAGCTGGACGCCTTCGCTGCTTTGGTTGCAGTGCTGGCTTGCGCTTCGGATGAAAAGGGAGATCAGGTTACCGGGGGCGACCTCGGCGACCCCGCTGATGCTGGCGCTCTGTAACGACCTCACATCCTGCTGCTCCACCCTGATACCGCTCAGGTCCCGACCTTCGGAGCCGTGCGTGTTGTTGAGGCGGAGACACGCCTGGATGAAGCTGCGACAGCCGTGAAGCACCGACAGGTTCTCGTCCAGCCACACCAGGCCGTGCTGCCGCAGCGCCAGGCGCCCGTTCTCGACCGCCACCAGCCCGCCGTCGCCGCTTCCGCTGACGTGGAGCTGTGCGCTGTGGGCGAAATGAGCCAGGTTGTGGCCCTTGGCACCAGGCAGGCTCACGTCTCCGGCCCAGGACAGAGACAGGGCGGCCTCGGGGGCGGCGGTGGCGGCGACAGCACCAGAGCAGACGGCGTCTGTGTTGAAGGTGCAGGGCGAAACCAACGTCTCGCCATCACAGTCGTTGCAGGCCTGACACTCGTCCACGGCCGCGTTGAAGAAGTAGCCGTGGCCGCACACGCCAGAGAAAGCATCGCGTTCCGTCATGCCAGGACATCTGAATCCGCCTGAAGGGGGAGGAGACGCGAGAAGGCGTCAACAAAGATGCAGCACAGTTCAGAAAGACGGATGCAGGATTCTCACCTGGAGTGTTCAGACACTTGTGCTGGTCCCTGCAGAGATCAGGGATCTCCAGGCACTCATCTCTGTCCTGCAACCACGAATCAGCCGGTTAGGAGGACCTGAGCCCATGAAGGCTGGTTATCCCTACGCTAACGACGGAGGTGCTAACCTGGCAGATCCTGTCTGCGTGGACCGAACACTGGGCCACCATGAAGAAGCCCGGGGGACAGACGGTGCACTTGTGGCAGAGAGGATGGCCGCTGCTGAAGCCGCAGTACTCCTCGCTGTGGCAGCTCCCGCAGCCCATCGAGCGGCTTACCTCCATCACGCTGGCCTCCATGTCCACCTTGTGCAGAGTGAGGGCCTGCTGAGCTTTTCCGCCTCCGTCCTTCACGCTCAGCGTCTCCATGTGGCTGCCCAGATCCCCCTGGATGTTCTGGAACGATGTTTGTTTGATGGTTTCCATCATTATGTTGTAATAGGATTTAACCTGGAAGCAGAAAAGTAAAAGGCAGTTTAGTTTGCGCTGGTCACGGTGTTGGTCTAATACCTTTATGGCTGATGATGTTTCAGATGCTTTGTCCAGACAACATCAAGGGTTTCAATCCTTAAAACTATAAAGATGTTTTTCATTCAGCACATCATTTCCCGTGTTCCTTTAATCATTTGCCAATATGAATCCATATTCTTCCACCCATCGGTCATCAATCACAAGCGCCTTACTTCCTCCAGCTGTTCAAACATGCTCCTCTGCTGCTCCAGGATCTCTCTCTGCTGGCGGACCAGCGCCCCCTGCTGCTCTCCGAGGAGCCTCTGCAGCTCCTGGACCTCCTCTTGCTGGCTCTTCAGGGCCTCCACCAGCTGCTTCTGGTCCTTGGAGAGCTGCAGCTGTAGCACAAGCGCGTCCTCTGAAGGAACGTCGTTGGCTCCTGGAGACAAGCGACCAGTGTGAATTCATGAACCACCGTTTTTACCCACTCCCTCGGGGCTACTGACCTGGTCTCATGTCACATGTCAGCTGTATCCACGCACCAGCTTCTGAACCAAAGTCTGCAAACTCGCTTAGAAACTGCGCCGCTCTGTCTCTCACATGAACCGGCACCGTGCCTCCTCTCCCCACCTCTTCTGCGTGCGCGCCGCAGCCGTTTCCGACGCACGGTTTCGGCTTGTGGCGCATTCTGCCCGGTAGCTTACAGCCAATCCCTTTACATCCTCGCGTCGCGGTGTCATCACTCGTCTGTTGACGGGAGTCGGCGGTGGGACAGGTCTCACCAGCGCAGGCAGGATGGGCCACATCCGCCGTGATGGTCTTCGGGTTGGTCCTCCTGCCGTCCATGACCGCCTGCTGCGTCTGGAAGACGGCGTACGGTGCCAAAGGCGCGCTCTGCCCCTGGTAATGACTGAAATGAGCATCCTGCTGGAAGGATGGGTAGACCTGCACCGGTCTGGGCTGTGCAGAGTTGTGAAAAGTCCGCCTGGACGCCGCTGCCGCTGCGTCCGTGAGCCCTTGGCAGTGCGCTCCGACGCACGGTCCACTCCAGTCTGGGTCGGAGAAGCAGCGCGCCCCCCGACAGTTTTCAGGCACGGCTGCCTCACTCAGCATAAATGGTGCACCGAGTAGAAACAATATACAGATTGATGCCATGTTGGTAAAAAGAAAACAATTAATATTTATCTGCGGTGGTCCTTCAGTCTGATTAGTTCATCTCTTTAACGCATAAACAGCCTCCCGCAACTCCCGGTTGGTCCCAGATAAGTGAGTGCACAGACGTGTAACTCGTCTCCAGTGGTCTCTGCCCCTGTCGCCCCCTTCCCGCTGCATCCAGCCCACATGTGCTGCTGCTTCTAATTGGCAACAGGCGTCGCTCCTGGTCTTAAATTAACCCGTAGCTTTCCCGGACATACCACTCTGCCGAGTCACTCCAATTCATCCAAATGTTGCATGTGGTAAATATTTGGACGTCTCTGTTGTTTTTAGTCTCACTCCAGTGGGGGGCTCTTCGGGGATCTGCTCTGTTGCGCCCAATTCCCAGAGTGGCGCAAATACGCAAATACTGATTTAGGTCCTCTGATCATTCAGAAGGTTTCACTGATCAGCCATGTGTGGTTTGAATACGTCCTTTCACAGATTTAAATAGCAGCAAAGCCAGTTCAAACGCCACTTAATTCCACTTTAATTTCCACTTCCAGGACCCAACATGGTCCAGATTAGAGCTTTAGCCCACATTAGAAACCCTCTAACATTTCCCCTCTTGTCATTTTCAGGGAAAACACACGCACTTAATTTAACCACGTTTAAGCAGTGAAACATCTTAGATCTGCCTGTAAACATGCTGGCACAATCACAGAAAAGTGCAGAGTTACTCAGCAAAGATGAGAGTAAATGAAATGAAAACCTAAAAACGTGTCTAAAATCACAGTGAGTTCGTTTATGGTTGAGTCACTCACCTACAACCAGCTCAGTTTGACTGTGTTGCTGTTCTGCTAATTAAGGTCAGCTTCTCGTCATGTCTGGGGTGAATCTGTTTGGATTCTGCGCCTGTGACACATACATGCCCCCACCGCCAAGACAAACACAAATCTACTTCCTGTTTGCAGCAGAATTTGTGAAGCAGCGCTGCAACACAGACGGGCTCGTCAGTCACGTGAAGGCGCAAAACAGGTGAGACCAACTTTATATCAGCACGAAAAAAGATTTTAGAAGGGCATAATTATCTTTTATACATCTGAATTATGTCAAATCAGAAATGTTCTGGTTCAGATTCTTGTGCAGACACTTTTAGGTTTGAGTTATGTTTAAAAGAAACCAAGAGTGGTCCGAGCTGTGGTCCCTGCAGCCCCCCCACCTCCTCCCTGTCCGTGAACACACGCTCTGATCTGTCAGGAGGTGCAGATCTAGATATCCGATTGATAAAAGTATCATTTACAGGATAGAAGAAGTAGAAATAGAAGTTGGGCTCCGCATGTATGAGGCCGTAAAGGTGAAGTTCACTTTCTTGGTGCAGAAATTTCACTTTCATATGGAAACAATACTCAGCTCGCCACCGTTTCCCATTCGACCTCGTTACAGTTTAATGAAGGTTGTGTTTACTGTTGGAGGTAAACACAGAGTGAGGCTAAACAGCACAGCCGAAGATGTAAACTGTGCCTCAGACCAGAGCACGTGCGTGTGCATGTGGGCGTTACTAAAAGGGGGAAAGTGTAAGAAGTGCTACAGGGAGCTTCTTAATTTATGAAGATCTTAAAACAGCACATGCATGCCGCCATATACAGGACAGAAAATGCATCGCTCTGCAGCCTCTGAGCTGCAGCTTTTTCAGCGTGAATTTAAACAAAGCTAAACAGATGTCGGCTGGGCTGGTCAAATATTTAGCCTGCCGCTAAACGTTAGGATCTCTTCTAACATAACACGTCCAGTTAGCACTGAACTTGTAACTGCATTTGTAAGCAGCGGTTTTGAGGGATAGCCTCTGGTGCTAATGTTTCCTACAGAGACTCGTATCTTTATTATCGTTCAGTTCAGTGTTGTAGTTTTACAACTTTTACGGCTGGAACCATTCCAGCGCTAATAACGGCTAGAAAACTTCTACTAAAGGTTGGCATGCTTCACCTCATTAGCACCTAGCTGCTAAAGGCATTGGAGCAGTTAAAGGGTTTTACGCTAGGGATGAAAAAAACTTGACAAAGTATACGTGGACGCAAAGATCAGGGTTTTGTTTTTTGTTTTTGTTTTTTTCTTAATGTCCATAACCAGAACCTGTAAGGCAGCTTTTCACCGATGGTCAGCCTTGAAGCTAACCAGGAAGATAGGCGATAGGCCGATGTTTGCTGTATAAGAAGCTCCATATGTGAGGCTCCACGCTGAGGCTGGCGCTGAGCCGCCTCTGCATGAGCAAACCCAGACTGTCCATGCTGGTCTGTCAGGGTTTCCATATGAGAAACTTTGATTGCTGTTTGCTTTTGAATCCTGGATAATAGGCGCAAAAAAGCACAGCCGACTTTGATTCCTCACAAGCTCAGGCGCCGTCATTTAATGGGCTTTGTTGTTAAAGCAGGACAAATGAGCTGCGGCCTATTTGAAACGGTTTGTGCAGAGCCAAATAAAACCTTGTCGGAGCAGGCCGCCATCCTATCTGACTGTTCAGCTGCTGTTTTTCAGTTTTCCAGATGGACGACATTGACTCCTTGTTCAATCAGCTGATCAGAGACATTGACGGTTTTTCCCAGGTGAGTTGAGCTGAACATTAGCACCGAAAACTGCTTTATGTGGTACCAAACAGGCTCTAGTTCTTCGAATTAGCTGGTTCATAAGTGTTAAGGGGCCAAATCTAACACTGACTCCTTATCCTAACCACAGCCTTTCATGAGGGAAACCATAGTTTTTCAACTATAACCTAAATGTAGCATTAGCATCTTTAGCAGCATGAATGTCTCAGTTTCTGACATAAATATCATGAAAAGACGCTGAGGGAGATCTGCGTCAGAAAGTGGCAAAAAAGACCTCTGACCTCCTTCAGGAGCTATTTAAAGGTTCTTCATCGTGTTCCAGAGATTGAACCTATAACCTTCGTATCACTTCCTGTAGCCAGACATCTGTGCTCTTTTTAGACTTGTACTGTGATTAAAAGGTTGCGGTTCTGCCAAAGACAAAAGCGGTTTTTGAAAAGATTTTCTTTTCTTAATGACCTGACATGTGATTTATTGCCTTTGCAGGCAGGAAGCTGAGAGAAATATGTCATCTATTACTGTCCAGCCTTGAAAGGAGAGTCTGATAAACTAGAAAATAAACCAACCATTTATTACAGGCGTGTGCATCAATTAAAGAGCGGTTCCAGGGCACATGTGCCATGATTTAGGGGCCGTTCTTTGATTACAGATGTAATCCGAATCCACGAACGACTTCTGTTGTGACATCTGTGTCGTCTGCATCTCCAAACACCAGTGAAACAATTAATCTTCTGACGACACACTGCTGTCATTTTGCTAATATTCCTCATCATGTGACTTGGTTGCAGAGTCTGACGCCAGCAGGAGAGGAACCAAACAAGGGTCCCGCCTCGCAGAGCAACCTCTCGGCCGGCTTCAGTGATTTAAATGGTAAGAGCCTCCAGACCTCTGGGCTCTGTGGAAGAGGAGGAGGAGGAGGATGCAGCCTGGGTGTGTGTGTAGGGGGGCAACAGTGGGGCGGGATTCTAAGAGAGTGTTTGATGATGTGCCCGAAGGTCGCAACCACCTCCAAATGGAGACAATGAGTTTGGAGAGAAAACAGGGCACATAGCAGCTGCCATCTTGGATCGGTGATGTCGTTTCACGGCAGGTTCGAGGTCTGGGCTGCTCATGTCACGTCGAACCATGAACATCTGAACATGCAAGTGCCCTAGAAACAAGGAGAAATTGTGCACAGAAATGAATGAATGGGATGCAGAAACAGGCCCATGAAGGGAAACGCCGCAGTCTTGATCATCATCATTGCTAACTGTAGCCAAAAAATTCTTATTTAGAACCCACACAAACTGTTTATCGCTCTCATCTTCCATTGTTCGTTGTCACTGATGCTCCTATTTGTTGGTAAAGCTGCAGCGAGAGCCTCATGACAAACATCTGGCAGTTTCCTGCAGCAGCTGGAACCTCGTACTCACTGGTACCTCAGCCTTCTGAAACTGGGAGCAACTTTGAGCTGAAACAGACTTTTCCTGTGGGTTGCCGGCTTTAATCGCTGACATTTACAAGGCCGCCGGGCTGACAGCCCTTCCATTATCTCCTCAGCGGAGTCTCTTAATGAGCTGGAGGATCACGACCTCGATGCGCTGGTGGCCGACCTCGGAGAGGAATCCATCAAAAACAGCAATGCAGACAAACCAGGTGCAGCGTCGGCTCAGGAATGCAAGCGAGTGGCCTCCCTCCGCCCGCCAAACACGGCTGGATTCTCTGGAAAAGTGCGGGTGGTTTTTCACAGAACATAAAAACACATTAACGTTTTGCAACAGTGATAACGTCCCTGTTTTCTGCTTCCAGAGCGACGAGCAGTTGAAAGCAGACAAAATTAGCCTGGCCCTTCACAAGCTAAAAGAAGCTAAAGTGAGGAAGGTAGGATCCGTCCTTTCCCCCTGCTGCTGCAGCTGTCTGAGGTCGTGACCTTGCCTCCTCCCGTAGTTGTTCATAAAGGTCCTGATGGCTGACGGCAGCTACAAGGCGCTGATGGTGGACGAGAGGCAGGCGGTCGGGGAGGTTCTGGACAAGCTGTTTGAGAAGACGCACTGTGACCGCAGCATCGACTGGAGCCTGAGCGAGACCAACCCTGACCTGCAGACTGGTGAGGTCTCACACACACACACACACACACACACACACACACATGCACACGCACTCGTGCTGTGCATGCCGATTGAATCATGGAGCATGTGTGTGCAAGCTGTCAACTCCTCCGAGTGAGCGCGACAAGTTTCTCATCATTTCAGGGAGAATCTTTGAGGACCATGAATGCTTGGTGGAGCTGCTGTCCATGTGGGGTCGCCATAGCAACAACAGCATCTATTTTCTGTCCAGCCCTCAGAAGTATGTGATGTTCAGGAACCCTCAGGTGAGCAGCTTTTCCACGTTAATCTGAATGCATGGGTCGTCGCCTGAACTGAGCTTTTCTCCTCCTGAAGATATTTTACATGTGGAAGAAGGAGAAAGCGTGCACGTGTGGATTTAACCAGCAGGCCAATCAGCTCCTCATCAAGGTCAGAGAGTCGCATTACCTTTTCTCTCTTACATCCAGTCCATGACATTTTTTCTTTTAAACCTTTAAACCAGGAGAATTTTGAGGGTCCAGCGGTCATCGTTCCCAACCTCGAGGGCATCCTGTACCTAAAAGAAGACGGCAAAAAAATCTGGAGACCTCGCTACTTCCTGCTAAGGGCCTCAGGCATCTACTACGTTCCCAAAGGAAAGACAAAGGTTTGTGAAAAATCACAACATTGTCTGCGTAATTGGAACGTAAACGCCACATTATCTCATTATACAGCTTTTTGACTACCATGGCTAATAGACACGAATGTCGCGTCGCTAATTTACTTCCCTAATTTCCCAACCACGAGAAACGTCTGTCAGCACCAGCAGATTATGTCGTTGAGGCTAGAATTTCATGCTGCTTGCGGCAGTGGAGGGGGGTAATATGTTGCAGCTGAGCTGAGCAGCGGCTGACGTGCATGTGATAACGCATCTCTGAGAGATGAGAGCCTGACTCATGAGAGTTAATGAGGAGAAAAGCACAACGGTGGATCAGGTCAGATGACCGGGTTAGCTGATGCACAGACTGGAAAGGGGAAGCGGGAAACGAACCCAGTTCTGGGAAGGTTTTGCTCGTGGTTTTGACGACGCGTCTGATTGGTTGTGTTTTTTCCACCTGTCTGTCCTGCAGTGCTCCGCTGACCTCGCCTGCTTCGTCCGCTTCAAGAATTTCGACGTCTACACCACCAAAAACTACAGACACAAGTACAAAGCACCCACTGACTTCTGCTTCATTCTGAAGGTAACCTGGAGAAGCTCGGCCGACCTTTGACCCCGAATCATTGCTGTCATTATAATCATTATTTTAACAGACGCTTAAGTTTAAGAAACAAATTGGTTGTTACAGAGAGCTGTTAGCAACCAGGTGAACATCGAAAATCTGCAGAACCTTTAGTGAAACGAATTCGTGACGAGTCACGGTCAGAGGTGTTAATGCATTTGCCGCCATCTGCTGGAGGTCGCTTGTACTGCACGTTGAGGCAGCGTTTGGATTTAATACACGGAACAGTTGAAAGTGATGGGTGCGTCACTGCCTGTTTCCCAGCATCCCTGCATCCAGAAAGACTCACACCACATCAAGTTCCTGTGCTGTGAAGATGAACACACCCTGCTGCTCTGGATCAACTCCGTCAGAATAGCAAAGGTCTGATCCCATAAACGCACCACCTTGACGTGAACCTAGAAGTGTTTGTATCGAAATGCGAATGTTCTGTTGTCTGTTCTCTCCATCAGCACGGGGCTGTCCTCTATAAAAGCTACCAGGCTGCAGTGAAGAGAGCCTCCCCTCAGCAGACAGTCCAAACTGAGACCTGCAGAGGTCAGACTGCACAGAAAATAGGAAGCAGAAGATTAAACCCTGATGTGGGTAAGAGGGCAATCAAGACACTAACAGCTGTTTTAATGGCTGTTCTGGCAGAGGAAACCTTCTGTGGTGCTGAAGACTTCCCGTATGAGCCACCGCCTGACTTCATCCCTCCTCCTCCTCCTCCTCCTCCTCCTCATCCTCCCAGATCTGCAGAGGTTTGAGACGCAGCCTCTCGACGTTCTCTCCCCTCACGTTAAAAATGCTGCCGCTAAATTAAACAAAACATCCCATTTCCGAGGTTTCAACGAGCTGTTTATTACAAAAGGCTGTACATAAAATTCAATGAAACACATATGTACAGAAATACGGACTGAACCCCCCACCCAGCCCCCACCCACCACATTTCATTATTAAGAGAAAACACACATCAAATAAAGGTGCTTTGACCTGTGATGCCCTGAAATGCGACACATTAGGTGGTAAACATTAAAAAGATACACACACGCGCACGTTCACTCACACACCCACACACGCCAGTGGTCGTTTTATGGTTTCATGACAACAAAAGTATAAATTAATCCTTCACGCACAGACTGCAAGCTTCGTTGGCAGCTTCCAACACAACGAAACAAGTTGCGCTTACAAAGTTAGAAACGTGTTAGGTAGAAAAAAGTGGCATCATGATGGAAAAATACAATCAATGAGAAGTAGTGGCGAATGGGTCACTGTAAAGATGTTCAGACGCCGTCACGCACAGACACATTCCCTGTGATGCGAGGAAGGCCCTTTGCTTTTCAAAATAAAGGTTGTTGTTGGGCTACAGACATCGATGCTGGCAGAGGGATTGGCACCGACAACCGCTCTAGGGGAGGAGGCAGTCTGAAGCAGATACAATCAGATCAGAGGGGTGTTCTGGAGCAGAGGGCTCCAGGTCTGAGGTCATTAGGGTTGGCCATTACGGTTGATGAGCACCGACGTGAAGCACCGCGACTGAGAAGGCGCGCGTAAAAATCCAGTGCAGCGACACTAAAACAGGTGGCCGGGACCGTTCTGCGCTCCGGGGGAATCTGGGCTCCGACACGATTGAGCAACCACAAAAAAAATAAAATAAATCAATACTCACACCACTTTTGTCCGGACTGGGATAAAAATGGTGCTGTGAGTGATTAATAAAAGGTAACATCAAGTAAAAATTAAAAAAAAAACAAAATAAGACGTTGGCGTCACCTCCACTGACAGATGATGGAAGCGCACAGGTGAAACACGACTGACCGAACGTTACTGGCAGTTTCTCACGTTACAGCTTATATACAAGTTAGAGAAGAGAAAGGGGACTTGATTCTTTTTTTGTCTGTACAAACAGCATCTGCACTGACAGAGCAAACTCCTGATCCGGACATCAACAGTGTTGAACATTCACACATGTCCTAATGCACTAGTCAGTATGTCCTTTCTTTAGTTTAAAAAGGTAAAATTCTTTTTTTTTAGCGTGGGGATGGCAGGTTTTGGTGGTTTATGGCGGTAAATAGAGACTGCAGACTGATAACACTGTATTAGAGAGATTGTTTGATCCTTCGAGCTAACTGGATTATTTGTAACAGAAACCAGGACTTACTTCCTCCTTTTAGTCCACAGCATAAACCCACAGAACCTCCAGCTTCATCTTTGTGCGATTTTTTTTTTAAATTCTAACGCAGCTCTGTGTAAGCTCCCCCTCCCACGGAAAAGAAAAGAAATCACCATGGCACTTTCACACAGGAGCTCTGAACAACTGCGTGAATCTGTACATCTGATTTGACCTCTGCAGCGCTGGATTGGGTTCAACCTTCTTTTTTTGACTTCTTTTTAGTCAGCATAGTGCATGATGGACTCAACGTAGTTTCCTGGGAAGAGTCCCGTGACGCCGTTGCAGACGCCTTCGAACCAGCCGTCGTCATTCTTCTTAATGATGTAGATGATGGCTCCTTCCATGAAGGACAGCTCGTCCTCCTTGTCCTTAGTGTAGTCGTAGATGGCCACAACTGGAGGGAACACCAACAACAGTTATGACTGGCCAACAAACAGAGCGGGAAGGTTGACCCTAGCAACACTGACCTTTCTCTAAATAAACCTTGGGCGCCCATTGGGGGTCTCCGTCGGCGTAGGGATCGTTGTAATGAACAACTGCGGCCTCCTCTTCTTCGTAGTCCACGGGTGGTGGAGGAGGTGGAGGGGAGGGCTCTTCGAACACGCTAAGGTCCTCTGGAGGAGGTGGTGGAGGTGGAGCAGGGCTGTCTGTGACTATAAACACACAGTTCCACACATTTTTCACTCAAAGTGAGATTGATAAATAAGAAAAATATAATTAAGGGAAAATAGGTTCCAGATGGACAAAGAACATGGTACTTTACAACTGACAAAACTGTGACATCAAATAATTAAAGACAATCTTTTTTTTTTTAAAGAAAACTTTGACACTGAAGGTTTATTGGATGTTCTGAGACACTAGAGGGCAGTGTTGGGTCATTTTCTTCATGTTATAAAATTTCGTTTTTACTAAATTTCCTAATCCTAATCATCATTTAATTAATCAATAAACTACACATACAACATTTACGTTCATAAAAACCAATATTTCCACATTTATCAGTCATGTTGGAGCTGTTTTGTGCTGTTTCACAAGGTGATCAATATGCGTCACTACAGTCGATAAACCTTTCTAAATATCAGCACTGGAAATATGAACTGTCACTTCCTGGGCACGTCCTCTGAGAGGCGCTCTACACACGTTATAGGTAACGAGTGCGCGTGTGTTTTACTACACGGCTGCACTTCTCCATACAGCTGGGACAGGGCATCAGGTCACATTTCCTCTCTGTCAATGGACAAACCGCATAATACACACACGCTCAGAGCCCTCTGTTTCCATGGTAACAGACAGCCGTCTCAAGTGTGTGGGCTCCACTGGAATTTAAAGTTTAAATGTGCACCGGTTGCAGCCATCCACAGGCAGTGTGCAAGCATGACGCACACACGGTGAGACTGCCAGTTTGGATTTGATTTAGTGATCAAATATCTGATAAAGAAGAGGGAGTGTGTCTGAGATTTGTGCAGGAACAGCAGGTGCGCGTGTGATTTGCTTTCAGGATGTGTAGCTGCTGTAGAAGCGCAGGCTTTTGTACTTACTGCTCTCCTGCATTCTGGCCACAAAGCCTGTCAGAGGAATCTGTGGGGTCAGCTGGACCACTGGGGGAGGCGGAGGAGCCACAGACACTGGAGCAGCAACACCCAGAGCAGCGGACAAAGCAGACAGGGGGACAGAGAAAGACGAAGGCGGTGGACAGGAAGAGAAAGACGATGAGCAGAGAAGGGCCACAGGATTTACCGGAGGAAATAAATGAAGATTAGAGAGCTAGTGGGTGAGCAAACCGCTACAGGAAGCAGCTGGGCAACTCTTTCACACTCTTGCAATCAGCGTGCTTTTGTGCCAGAGTTTGTTTTTTTTTTTTGGTTTAACTGGGTCTGAGAAGCTGCCTCATCAGCATCTGATTAAAGCAGATTTGCCCCGGTGAAAGAGCTGCAAAGCAACGCTACAAACCCGAGAGGAGCGAGCGGTGACGGCTCAGCAGAGATGTGCACTCCCAAACAAAAGCAGCTGCCTGGCGACGGGAAACTGTAGCTCGGTGACACCTTCAGTGACCGCCTTCGCTCAAAGACGTGATTTCACACTCACGTTAGCGCCCGGTCTGACTCATTAATCACATATAACAGAGGCCAGGCTGGAACCTGACACCGCAGGAGTGTTACGAGTTTAAATGTCAGCTCGATGCATCAGTACCTCAGAGTAATGAGGCTGAGCTGTCTCCTTTGGATCTTTTCTTTCAAAGAGGAACAAATCAACAATAATTTCACTTTAAATTTACACTCCTCATCTGCTTAAGTATGACCATCACAGTTTTAGTTGAACGTGTGTTTCTGATCAATAAACCTGAGTTCTGTGTGTAAGCTGGGCCGCCGTTGATGTGGGGCTGCTGGGAAGAGACGGAGGGCGCGCGGCGGTAGGTGCCGGTGGCTGACACCATGGAGGCTGAGGAGGCGCTGGACGAGCTGTGGCGGGAGACCTGTCGGGATATGGTGCCAAACTGGGACATGGGGATGGGGCCCAGGCCGGGACCCTGAGGCACTGAGGCTGAGGAGGTCACCACTGCAGGGGAGGAAGAAGATTTACGCCTGCGCTCGGACTCTTGATTGGCTGACATAGCCGAGACTCACCTTGCCCCATGCTGGGAGGGGAGGGGGTGGGGACTGCCAGAGGGACGCCAACTGCACTGCCCCCACTGTTCTCCCGGCCACCACTGCCCCCGCTGCTGCCGCTGCAGAGACAGAGAGAGAGAGAGAGAGAGAGGGAAAACCATCATTAGAGGATGGTGGAGTTAATCACAAACGTGTCTGACATTGTCACACTGTCAATCCCACATATCTGCAGTCCTGTCACCATGGCAACACACTCAGGGATGAAAGATGACAGATCATTACCGCCCTGGATGTCTGCATTCATTCTCATTGGTCCCACCTGTGCGTCCTGGGCCTCTGGTTGAGGGAGGCCGTCCTTGCAGGGCTGTGCTGGCTGCCCAGTCTGCCCGGGCTGGTCATGTAGTCGTTGGGCACCACTGGAGGCTTCACCGGCTCCAGGGTCTTATAGGGGGTGTTCCGACTGAATGCCAAAGACAACAGGAGGCATTTAGTAACACTCTGGTTAGAGGACAGAAATTAGTGATTTGTTTTCAAAAATGAGCTTACCCCAGAGTGCCACGCCCAGCCATGGGGGGGCTTGGGGGCTTCTGTGTGGGTGGGTTAGTCCTGGAAATCGTCCCTCCTCGTCCTGCTGTGTTGTTTCCATGTTGCTGGTGTAACACATGTAACACGATAATGATAAAACACTACATAATCTACTGAATAATATAGTATAATTGATCATAAAGGGTCAGGCCAGCTTCGTACTCACAATATTGTACAGAATATAACACGAATGAAAAAAGAGAAAGACATCCATCTCTTACCTTGGCCTTAAGCCACTGAGTGCAAGCAAGCAGAGAGGAGAGACAGAAAACCAGATGTGCTCAATGGTTGAAAACAGTTAAAATGAGACACAACGTGTGAAACCTCAGCATGGAACACACCCATCATTAGTCTGACACACAAGTCATAAAGTCCAAATAAAACAGAGAAGAAAAGTTCCCTCCGACACACAGCAACAACAGCCTTGTTCTAGTTGCTGCAAACCAGTTTAGGATTTGTTAAACTCCTCCCCCGCCCTCTTTATTTGTACATTATGAGTGTGTTATCGCTGTCTCGACGTGTGTTACAGACTGTAATCAAAGAGAAAATCGTGTGAACGGTGAGACGTGGCAGAAACAATGAGACGCGTCTGAGCTACAGGCGGTGTTTTAACGGCTCCAAGAAAAAAAGCATAACAGGGCCGTAAATCAGCGAGAAACTGGAGTGGCTGGAACTATTTCACCCTGGCAACAGCCCGCAGTGCCAGTAAACGCTGCGAATGAGCCCAGAGTTCCCATCTTAACCGAGCACGAATTCCCTTGGTGTTTCAGAGGACGCGGAGCTCGGCCGGCCTTCACAGCCAGGAGAAAATCTGGCTCCATCCCCAAAATACGTAGCAATTCTGACCTAACTCAATACTACTACTGCAACATGAATGAAGGCATGACTGGCTATATTAGGAAGCAGATTGCCTATAAAAAACTGTCAATAATGTGGTTTTAAGACTGTGGCTAAATATGATAATTTCATCAAATAATTGGTCATGATAACAATTGGCAACAGAATTTACAGGACATATTATTTATACTAGAATTCTCTTTGTTCTTTTTCAAGTTGAAAAGGTAATTTAAAGAAATTAACCAGAGTGCAAAACTACAGAAACAATGAGATATATAATTACAAAATAAATGCAGATTAGAAAACTAAATATGTTTTTAAGCGAGCAGCTACGATAGATGTGAAAACAGGGCTTCTTGCATCATTTTTGCAATGAAATAACACAATTATTTGCAGCGTTGATTTGCATAGTGGACCGTGCCAAGTCTGCCTCAACGCGAGGAAGGAAGAGCGAGCTTTTGAATATGAATGGGCGGATGTTTGGAAACCAGCGGTCATCCGCTATCTGAGCAGAGACAGGCGGGGATGAAGAGGCCGCCGCTAACAAACGCTGAAAATGTGTGACGGCGGCAAGTGATGCACACAACTGTGGGCACACCGAAGGCTCTTAAAGAGGTGGGGGGGAGAAAAGAGGGCAGAGGAGAAAAAGGTGTGGAAGAAGATGCCCCCAGAAAGAGGAGGTCAGTCAAATCTTCTTACTTTGACACCGTGTCCCACATCATCCAGCAGCGTGTAGTCGATGGGTTTGCGAATGTAACGCACTGGCCGCTCCATGTTGCCGGGGGCGATGATCTTGTGAGTGCGGGAGGTGTTCTTGTTTGTGGTCAGGATGCCGATCTCTCGACGCGCCACCTTCTCCTTATGGATGTCCACCGTCTGGGTGAGGACAGAACATGGGGGGGGTGAGCACCACCAAAGTTAGTCACCATTAACGACCAGTTACCCCTCGTTAGGACTGGGATGTGCTGGAGCCTGTCCCAGTGGTCTCTGGGTATAGTGGGTCTCTGGCAGTGCTTTCTGCCCCACTGGCCTACACCCTGGGGGCTGTTTGAATAGATGCCCCTGTGAGCTGCCACATCAGGGCTATACTGGAAGTGGCAGTGACCTCCTTCACTTCCTGCAATTAGCCTCCCTGTCCCTCAGAAGGGAGGGTAATTAACGATAGATAAGGAATGAAGGGGGAAAAAAAGACCCGTCCCATCCTATAATAAAAATGATTCCTTGTTAATTTACTGTTGACTCCTGACATTTGACCCTGTGAAACTGCGACAGGGGCTCTGACCTCCACCTTCTCATTGCGCATCTCCCTCCATGTCTGCCTGCTGCATGTGCAAGATGTGTGGTGAAAGCACGATGCTCTTTTCTTAGAAGAGGAAACTGAAGCGGCACGCCCAACCTCCGACGGGAAGAATAAAAACGGCCCATTTCCTGCCACTGATACGGCGGAAGCAGGCTGCAGATAAGAGAAAGTGACACAGGCACCAGAACCCAAAACGACAATCTCCGGATTGAAACTGATACCTTCAACTGAGGCATTTAAAAGGCATCATGTAGCGTACAAAACATGGCAACACTGGGCGAAGTCTGGGCACACAAGATCTCTGTGTCGGATACTCTTCTAAAACCTCTTGCTGTAGTAACTTCCTTCATCCTTGGGGAGAGCTCTGGGTGCTCTTCCTGCCTCCCTCTCAGTCTCATTTTCTCCTGTAATCTCTTAATTGTAATAAACATCTGGCTGCCTGTTCAACCTCTGCTCTGCTTCTAAGAACAAATGTGACCGCTCCATCGGTAGTTTTGGCTTAATAAACCTGCAGGCAGTCTGCACATTTACAGCCCTCTGGTTGAAAGGAAGGAGGAAAAAGGACATCTATCCAGCCTGCATTTAGGATTCCAGCAAATGTGACGTTCATCAATTATTCAGTGGAATATATTTAATGTAGTTATTTTAATAATGGTCGCAACTGCGTACAGGCACATCGCAACTGAAAAACTAGGCTGCAAGAGCTCATTTGCATCAAGTTGTGTTATTATTCTCAGGAGAAATCTGACAGAAACGGAAGATCCACCTGGGTTTGCAGGATCCAAAATGACCACTGGATCAGACCGTAAAGGACCTACAAAAGGACTCTCTCGCTGGACTGCACCTAGCTGTTCTCCATCAGGCAGCCTGTGGAGCAGGCTGAAAAATGTGAACGGACAAAAGCGCTGGCGTCAGGATTTCACTTCATCCCTGACAGGTTTAATGAAGCACCGAGGGAGGGAGACGGGGGTGATGGCCGCCGGCTGACAGGCAGGGTGGCCACATCACAGAGGACTGCTGATGAAGCAAGAGCGAATACAGAAGGGCTGTAGTAGTCTCTCACATCCGGTATAATCCCGCCATTTACTGTATGTCTGTCACAGTCTGGACTTCAGCTCTCCAAACGGTTCCACGTACCTGGGAGATGTGGTTGATGGAGGACTCCATCCGTCGTAGTTGTGACGCCTGAATGTCCAGCAGCTGCAGCACATTGTTAGCTAAGGCGTTGATCTGATAGGCTACGCTGGCCAGAGACTGGGTGGTGTAGGCCTTGGTCTCCTCCAGGGCCTTCTTCTTGTCTTGAGCCTAAACGGGACGGAACGACAAGCCAGGATTAGCGGCGGAAGGTCAACGTTGGAGAAAGGCAGCAGCCTGATTGTTGCTCTCAGTCATGTGAGCAGCTTTCTGTCTTTCATGGAACTCTTAGGGCTGTTGAAAAGGTCACAAATGAGGGAAAACAACAAGCATTCAGCCCCTCAGAGGGATCGGAGGGAATAAATGAGTGGATACGAAGAGGCCTGGAAGGACGACAGTATCCTCACACAACTCATAGGGAAAACATGGAACAGGTGCATTGTGGGAGCTGAGCCCAGTGAGCAGGAATGAAGGAATGCCAAGATGTTTCACAGGATACCAAATCTCCCGGCAGCATGAACCATCTGTTTCTAAGTGCCTGTAAATAGCAAAGGGACTGAAGGGCATATTTTTAGCTGGGAAAGGAAGCAGTGACATTGCCGTCGTGAAGAGAACCCTTGGACCATTTCAGGTTGGGTGTCAAATTTCAAATTAAACGCATTTCAGGAGCAATAAGGCACCCCACAGATTGGATACTGTGCATAAAATGATCATTTTAATCAAAGCTGCCTTCATTTGATGAGGTCATGTTCCATCAGAAATGCAAATCTAAACATCTGGTAGAGCCTTGCAAAACAGCTGCGGCACCAATATATGCAGATGTGTGCTGGGAGCCGCAGGTTAGAGGATTACATTCAGGCCCTAAACTGCCAGTTACACTGTCTTAAGCAACACTATCACAGAAAATTAGGTTTTGTTGGAGAGAATCAAAAGGAGAAGAGAAAAGAGAATAGTACAAAAGAAATGCAGATTAACGAGAAAATGGAATCTAACCCAGTTTAATGCGGTGCTCAAAATGGTGATTTGAACTCTCCATATGATGAAAGAACAGAGGATATAGTTCAGCCATAAATCCTGCTTTGCAAGAGAGAGACTCCCCAGTCTCTGGCAGCTCTGGCAGCGACAGACTGCTTCTCCTCGGGTGTGCAAGAGCGCGCTAACGCACGTCCTTCCTTCCTGCTGTCAGACTGTATGACCAGCACCGTTCCCAGTACACACGAGAGCACCCCCCACCCACCAGGTGACCTCACACCCTTTAAAACTGTCAATGTAACACATACACTCCATTATTATTGTTATGATTACTATTATTGTATTTGTTGTTATTTCAAGTGCAGAAAAGAGCTTTTTAATGGTTTTGGAATGAATAATTGGGGTGATAAAGCCCAGGTCAGACACTGGAATTCCATGAGTCATACGTGAAATAGCTGTGAGTCAGAGGAGAATCATGTGAGCTGATTGTGGAAGCGTGGGGGGTCAACATAAGGGAATTATTAGGTAAACGCTCCTTCAGCTCACACCTCTCCACTCATTCCTGCAGAGAGGTAGTAGGTGGAGGGATCCATTAACTATCCACAAACCAGTGAAGGTATGACGTTAACCACACAAACTGTGGGTTACTTTGATTGCTAAAAATGCAGATGCAACATGGTTGAATTGGACGCAGATGTGGCAGCAGAATGAAGCATACAAACGGATGCCTTTAATCCTCAATGTGGAGCTCAACAAAGTGATCTCTAATGTGTTCGTTTGGCTTAGAATCTCTGTCACGGAGGAATAATATCAGGAATCTATCAGCAAAAAGGCAAGAATGAAATATGGATTTAAATCTCAATACAACCTCCTGACCAGGTGTACAGCTGGAGTTACCATGGAGATTGAGCCGGAGGGCCCTGGCTCCGACCACAAAATCCATCCGTCCATCTCGCTTGTGTAGCGCCTACCTGACAAATTCAGAACTTGTGATCGAAACCAGTTCTCACTATTTTGCGGGTGCAGCAGCGCTGTTGTGGCTTTACGATTACTTATTCTGACTGACAGCATTTTAAAATTCAGTCTGTGTATGCAAACAGGGATGCAGACACACAAAATGAATATATAAGCGTGTAAAGATGATGCAGGGGTATAATCTGCTCTCAGCAGAACAAGATGCAGCATCCCAGCTTGACACACATATGCAAGCTCAGAGATAAGTGATGCTATAAGAAAGAATAAAACATGATGTCGGGCTGATAATAAAAACCACACAGCCAAGGGGTCTGTCTTTAATAACGAAGGTAGTGAAGATCTAGAAGCGTTTAATAACTAGTATGAATGTACGTATAATACGTATAATCATAAAATATAGTTTATATATTTAGCCATACAAGTAGAATAGCCCTTCTACGTGCACTGTTTTATCGTTCAAATGAGCTGCGTCTTTTTCCAGTTTATTACTATGAAAATCGACCGTAAAGGTCCAAATATGTTGTAAAATTGAGATATTAAATTGATAAACCTTTTGGCCACAACAACGACACACCCTCTGAAAGCCCCCAGCGGATCACCACACGGCGAGTAGAGCCTGTAAACGCGAGCCCGGCTGCCCCGGTGGAACCGAGCCGAGCGGCCGGATCCAAACCACGACGATACGTACGAAACCGAGGGACTGAACCACCCTGACGGAGGAAGAAAGCGCCGGCTCGGGTAGGCAGCGGTTGGGGGAGCCCTTCGGTCGTGACCAGCGTTTCCTGTCTCTGTGGTTTCACCCATTTCTGCTAAAACATCGCGGCCGAAGCGAGAAGCCAGAAATCTGGATTTAACGGCCGGGAAGCATCGCCTACCTGAACATAATTGTTTTCACAGTATTCCGCCACCCGGGACAGGTTCTGGTAGCTCTCCACGAGGGCTCTTTTGCCGGCAGGGATCTCCTCCTCTAATAGCATTTGTAGCTCTGCCATCTTACATCCCTTCGCATTTCTCTCCTCTCCGTCCTTCTCAGTGAGGCGAGGCGGTGATGCTGCGCTGTGTCGCTGAGAGAGGGGCTCCCCCGCCTGGCTTTGTCAGGCCGCAGGCCTCCGATTCACAACGGCCGGTGACGAATCACTCCTGCGTACGAAAAGGCGGCCAGTGATTGGCTGAAAAGCGGGGGTAGAAGAGAGGTGAACCAATGACCTTTCAGAATGGATGACGTAAATCCCATATTAAGATAATAGTCCTGCCCCCCATTTTCTCTCTTACCGTTATTACTGTATTATTCTTAATATAAGTAGTTTGTCTTTTGTTTTAGTTTTTATTTTGTGTCAGTTTAGGCTGTCGTCTTTTAAAGTATTTACAACTAGATGTTTGCTTTTATCATTATCGTGTAATAAATTATATATTACAACGACGATTCCGAACCTTTTACTACTTGGAGCCCCGTAATTGTTTGTCTCCACGACTACCCAGGTTCTTTTTGATTCTTTTTGATTATATTTAATTGAAAAAATAAAATCTGGGTCACTATGCGTTTTTTTTCCTTTTGGGAACAACTGTAACAAAAACAACAGCTGCACGGACACTCAAATACATCATTTTTATTTTAGTTTTCACGCAAGATTGCCACGCAATCTGTATTTTTATTGTGACCCACCTGGAAACGCTTATTCATAAGAAGACATTTTTTTTTTAGTAATTATACTTGAATTATAATACCTTTATGGATGACTTGAAATTCATTAAAAATTTAAAACACAAAGAATAATTGGATAGTGTGACATTAAATTGTGTCTCTTTTAAAGGAATTAAATTAATATATAGTAAAATTCAAACTGACGCTGAGCAGACAAAACTAAATAATTACTACATTTCCCAACATCCATAGCGGTTTAAACCCCCCCGAAAAGGATTGTGGGAAAGAAAGGAATCCGCGTTGATTCTGGCTAATGTTTTGTTATATATAAGAACTACATTTCCCAGAAGGATTATGAAATCCTGATAGCTCATCGTTGAAGGGAGTCAAGATTGGCTTTCTGCGGCACAATGCATACCGACGTCGGGATAATGAATTAATTATCTTACCGGTTAACTTTATGGTAGGTTACCAATAAATCAGCTATTTGTAAGAAATATTACTAGATCTAGATAATAACGTTTGTTAACCATTACCTGACAGGGCGTTGTAGCTAATTTGTTTGAAAACCTTACAAACGGGAATAATTTGCGTCCCGAAGTGACGATCTGCTGATCTCAGTTAACTGAGCATCATCTGATATTTTGGTTGAAGGCGTGAGGGTTCATTCATGCCATCCTTGTTGGGATTCAGAATGGCGCAGGAAGAGGAGGAAAACAACCTGGAGGCGAAATTTGATGCTGCAGTCAAAGTGATCTGGAGTTTACCTGAAGAAGGTGATAACTTATTTCTGCTGCTGCGGTCTAGTCTCTGAACGGTCGTGACTGGGCTGAGGTGTTAATTCATACATGTGTTATAATTATGTGCCTGCTGGTGTGTAATCATCGCTCCAGGTGACCTGACCTACTTTAAGAGCTGCCTTGAGAAGTCTGCTGCACAGGATCAGACATGATTAACTGAATCGGTTAATTGCTAGTCTAAATGCAGCTCCTGTGTCTCATTTATTTCATGGTATAACTCCATTTTCAAACTGTCCTGCTCCCCCTGTCTTATTTTAATCTGTCATCTTTTCAGGTCCTTTCCAGCCATCTGATGACATGTTGTTGAGGTTCTACGGTTACTACATGCAAGCCACCCAGGGACCCTGCAACATCCCGAGGCCCAGCAGCTTCTGGGACTCTCGTGGCAAAGTTAAATGGTAATTATTCGAATTTTTTATTTGCTATATTCCACAAGCATTGACAATAAGACATTGTTATATTAGGCGTCAGGGCTTTGTTCCAAATTCATGACTTATTTTAATAATAGCACCATTTAAATAGTTATACTGTTTATAGTTCTGCAGTCACACTCAATAGATTAATTATGGAGAAAGTTTGTGTCCACGTTCTGTTCAGTGTGAACAAAGACTTTGTGTTGCCAGGGATGCATGGAGCTCTTTGGGAAACATGACAAAAGTGGAAGCCATGAAGAATTATGTTCAGGATATCCAGCTGGTAAGTCTTTTCAATGAAGGATGAATAGAGGCCCTAGTCATATAAATAATCGGTGTCTGTTTTTAATAATTCACATTGGTGCCTTTAATTCAGGCTAAACAAATGTGTTCATTTCTAATACGTTTCTACTGAATACTGAACGTTTCTTTTTTTACATCATGGAGAAAATAGAGTTAAAGAAGAAGTTAAAGAAGAAGTATTCCATTACTCTTGTACTGGTTGTACCAGTGTTTTCATCTACCACTCATACAAGTCTGGCAGTGACATGAGGATGGACCTGCCAGCATTTTTATAAACTTTAACACTTAATTGTCAGATTTTGGAGACCATCCCCATCACCGATGAAGTGTCCGATCTGGTGCAGAAGCTGGATAACTTCTTTATGGAGGCAGACAACGATGATGATGAAGAAAATGATGTGAAGAGCAGATCCTTCACGAGGCCTTTTGCACAACATGCAGGTAATCCATGTTTGGAATATCTGTGCTAATCTAAAAACTTGGGGGATGCAGCGCTGCTGTTGACCTCTGGGATGTCTTTTGTTATTGCTACTGAGCTTGTTTTTCATGCGACTTTTGTCATTAGATGAGCAGGAGAACCAAATGCACAAACCAATGATGGAAGGCAAGTCTTTGACGTTCATAGAAGCTGAGCTGATAGATTGTTTACAGTAATCAGGCTTATTCAAGGCAGATTAATGTGTGATAATTGCTTAATAACTTGTGTTGTGCAGCAGAAGCTATATAAAACTGGCTAGTGTGGTCTGTGCTGTCTGTGGTGTGTCATGTTTTATTTTTTGTGTTAGATGTGGTGTGTAGACAACCACTTCCTTTCTATTTCACTGTAGGTATTGTGGGCTGATTACAACTTAATGAGGAGTTAATGAAGAGTGTCTCTTCACTGTTCAGGCTATGGGGATCTGTGGGACGATATACAAAACATCCAAGAGAATGACAAAGACGGCAGTGTTCATGGTGTGAGTGTGAGTAGCGAGGAGGCTGAGGGCAGCAAAGAGGCTAGTGAACTTGAGAGGAAAGAGCAATGTAGTGATTGGAAAAGTGAGGAAGAAGAGCTGGGAGATGAAGACGACAATACAGAGGACAAGGACGAGGATTACAAAGGTACTACCAGTATCTATGTCATATCAGACGTGCACAAAGCGGCATTGTTGTTTAAAATGATGCAAGGCTGCTGTTTGCGCTCTGGTGTTACTCCTGGCTCCTGCGGTCCCTGCAGAGCTCAGCGCAAGCATCCAAAAACATCAACACCGCACTTTTTGACATGACTGTTCATTACTTTAAACACAGGCACTGCAGTATATTTAGAATCAGTAACACACAACTCTGCTGCTGCTATAAATACTCCCGCACGTGCCTTTTTGGCTTTCAGTTAAAAATAATCCCATTTTTGTCCTATTGTAACTTAAATGGATGCTACAAAGAATGCGTGCATGTAGAAAACATGTCAGATTATATTCAAATTAATTTGAATAGCAGATAAAAAGTACATAAAGATAATTATATCTGTATACTTCCAGAGTTAGACAAATACCACTTCAAAAAAAGATGTGTAGGTTTCCCTTTTGATATTATCTCAGTGTGGACGCCAGACCAGAGTCTGTTAATGGTGGCGGACGCAAGGTGGCGAGCTGACACCCAAGGCTCCAGCAGCAGCGTGGAGGCCAGCGTGTCCTCCCTCACCAATGGGACCCACAGCTCCCTCAACACTGAGATGGAGGAGGACGAACTGGCTTATTCCATCGAGCGTAATGTGCAGGGCAACACCTATATGCACTATAACGGTTACGCATGTGGTAAGGTTCACTCATGGTGGTTTATTCAGCCCCTAAATATGCAAGAAAAAGGAGACGATTTTTTTAAAGGTTTTATCACTGCGTTTTCACTGTTAAGAACCTCTCAACACCATCCCTCACAAGAATCAACGATCGACAGACTCCGATAATGAGGAATTCTGTGATTCAATGGAGCAGCTGGCTGTAGAAGAGGTATGACGGTGTGTGCAAACCACATAAATATAAAGAACCTTGTGTGGATGAAGGTTTTAACTGTTTGTTGGCTGCACTTCATTAGTTATAATTACTTTCTTCCTCCTAAGGGGGCGTCTACATCAAAAATTCTGTCACTTGGATCAGGAGTCCACTCAGTCAGGCAGAAGGATCTTTGGTCTGGTAGAAGCAATGCCCGAACTGGAGGAGAGGCTGAAGTGATCATGGCAGATTCCTTCTTTAAAGATGGGATTAAAGTGTGCCAACTTCAAAACTCCCTGTCAAGCAGAGGAAGAGGTGAGCTGCGGTCGGCTGGAGTTGTGTCTTGCAGTTCCTGACAACATTGAGATTTCGTTTCAGCTTCTCAGTCGTCCGGCACCTGCAGTTCTCGGCTGTGTACCAACGTTGATGCCCCCTGCTGTGTGGCGCCGAGCAGCTGTGTGGCGCCGAGCAGCTGTGCTGGCGTGGCAAATGTCGATGAGCAGATAGCTGCAGCTCTGCTGAGGCTGCAGCGCGACTTGTCCAATGTTGTACACAGGCTGCACGCTCTGGAGGCACATGCATCATCACAGGTGAGAGGCTGCCACGTTGGTTAATGAATCCTGACCTTATCCCCGTGTGTAAGCACCATCTATCCATCTGTCTATCCATCGATCTATCCATCTGTCCATCCATCATCCCTCTATGAAACCTGCATTAGGGTGCTGAGTTAAAAACACACATAACTTCTTTCCAGTCGAGATCATCTTGGAGGAACGCGAGCTCATTACCTGTAGAAAAAAAGGTCAGTTTTCAAGCCTCAGAGAAATATATGTAAATGTTTGTAGGATTGAAATGAGCAAACACCTTGTGTGTGTTCATAGTTACCAAGACCATCCTGGTGGCCTTTTGACTTCTGCCCACTCACATTTGTGTTATATGGACTCTGGCCTCTGATAACCCACTGGGGTGTCCAAGTTTACTTAAAACACAAGAGAAGGTGAGACAATGTATTAAAACTGACCATACCTATATGTTATTTTTGGTTTTTCAACATTTAAAAGTATTTTTTGCTCTTTTGTGTTGATAGGAAAATCTCCTGAATGTTTTGACAACAGCTTCAATTAAAGATGTTGTTACCCTTTGTTGCTTTGTGGCTTTTTGGAGGATGTGTGTTGCGAATCATATGTGAGATGTTGCACTACCAGAAAATGAAGAAGTGGTCAGAAAAAAGGGAACTTCTGAATTACACATAGCATTTTAACTTAATGGAACTATTTATGTGTTTATGCATTTAGGATGTTAGTATAATAAATATTATTTATGATGTTATTTGTTATGATTATGTATTATTTATATATTTGAAACAACTATTATTGTTTACTTATGGCTTAATTAAAGATGCCATAGTTACTGATTTTAGAACAAATAGTTAAAGGCATATTAAGTAAATGTTCATAGAATTATTTTAGTAATTTTACTGCATGAAAAAAAGACCAACAATCAAAGACAAGGGATAAAAACAATCTGTATTGCTTGCAAATATGCAAATATTAATGTTATTCACTGTATAGATTATGCTGTTTTTAAACACATTATGTGACAAATATTATCTTGTGTAAGATGTCCATACACTGTGAAATGCCGTGAATTATAAAATGATGTGAGAAATAAACCCACACGTGATATACTGCTAGGAAAGTGTGGAATTATTTAATTAAAATGTAGTTACTGTTAAATCTTCGTATGCGGAACGTTAAGATTTTGACACGAACACAAATGTTTGTTACGCAATACATCGAACGTCACATCCGGGTTATTTTTGCCTGTGAAGGCTAACACCGATGTGAGCACACTAATGCGTTATGATCGCTAAATAGTAAACGACACAAACACAGACCTCAAACTGAACGGAGCGGTGGTCGAACTGTTGTGTCTTCACGTTTGCTTTGAACCAGAGAGAGTATAAAATGTTTTCTTTGCCCGTTCAACCTCAGGTAAAAGAGAAAGCGAAGCTAGCGTTAGCGTAGTTGTTTTGGCAGGTGCTAGCAAGCAAAGTTAACCTTTGTTCTAGTAATGTCGGTGACTTTTCAACGTGTTTGATTATTTGACTACTGGATAATCTTTGTGTTTCTAATGCATCGTTGTTATACAGGTTTTGTTAATATTGCTTGACTTGAGAGATACTATGCGGATTCAGATAGCTTCTGTTCTGTTTATCGCACCCTTTCAGTTACAGTATAAATCTGAATCTGACGAATATATTGACTTAAAATGGCCTTTTTCTAAAGGTTGCAACTGTAAATGTAGTTTGGTATTGAAATCGCTACTGTCGTTATAGTCAGTATGAGTATTTGTTGTTGTAGGTGACTGTACCTCTGAGCCACCTCATCAATGTGCTCCACTCTGTGAAGAGCTCAGTGGGATGCAGCAGTTCCACATACTCTTCAAGAAAGCAGAAAAAGCTGGCCTCAGAATCAGAACTGAACCGCACAGAGGTATTTTTCTACTTGAATAACAGCACTTTTTTAGACAGCTATTTGAATTTTACATAATTGGAATGACGTATTACGTGCAGCCCAAACTGAACCTGCGTGAGCTTGGATTATCAGACCTGGGAGTGCAGCAGCTGGATGACTTGGTGAACCATGTGTTGCCATGCTGGGGTCCACAGGACACCCCGTTTCTGTTGGGTGGACAGACAGTGTGGAAGACCTCTCATATGTCAACACACTCATTTTTTTGTAATAAGCACGGTGAGGCAGATTTGTTTTTGTTACATTAGTGCTATCTAAAGCTAATGGAACTTAAGTAGAGGTTCCTGTGAATGAATACTGTGAACCACGTGTATTTACAACTGTCATATCCTCTGCTCCCAGGCTTCCTCTGTGGGTCAGCGCCCATGTCAGCCCTCTTTTTTTCCAGGCAGCACCATTCACCTCTTGAGACATTCAAAACAGAGCTTGTACATTCTCCAGGTAAAACAAGATTATCATCATCTAATCAAAATGTAATACCACTATGGAACTGTATAAAGTAACTTGAAGACATTATACCTTAATAAATAGTTAATATTTAATTTGACTGTTGATGAAATGGTATATTTCAAAATCAGGTTCATTTCTAAATTTCAAATCATGCTCACACATCACATTCTCATTCTACGCTTCCAGCGTGGATCCAGAGCAGAGGCTTTAAAACCTTGAGGAACAAAACCAGACGGGTGCAGTCAGCCTTTGAACGTCCCCCCGAGTCTGAAAGGTTCACACCATCTTTTATGAAGGTAAGTTATATGTGAAGACATGTTTAAACTAATGTACAGTCTCAGTACATTAAATATGTTGACCCTGTGCCACAGGGTTTCCTGATACGTGACAAGGGGATTGACATTGAAAAACTGGACAGCCTCCTGAAGAGCAAGAACATATCAAATGGGGAGCAGGATGCTTTCAAAAGGGGCTTCGCTGAGGGTTTCCTCCGAGCTCAAAGCTTGACGCAGCGCACTCAAGGCAAGTTTTAGCACTGAACGCTACGTGATCTGTTATCCACTGAGATCCACTGACATCGTCTCTCCACCAATGTGCAGACTCTCTCAGGAGGACACGTCTCATCCTGCTGGTGCTGCTTCTTGTTGGACTGTATGGCCTCTCCAAGACCCCTTTCATATCGGGTAAAGGCTCCTTTTCTCTAAAACATCTTTGATTGCATACTGGCATGATCCTAATGTTATACATTGTTACCGTGATGGAATTACATCCTCCTGCATGCGTTCTAACAGTTATCTGTCAGAAACAAGCAAAGAAAAGCACTAAAGACATGCCTAACTCTTTATTAAACAACTAATCTATCTAAGCAGTCGTTTCTAACAGGCCACATGTGTGTGCCTATGTGTGTGTGTGAGTGTCTGTCCATTAACCATGTCATGTAGTGTGATTTCGAACTTTAATCTAACCATTTTGAATAGTGCGGTTCCGAACCACATCAGGCCTGGACTCGGCGGTGGACCCCGTGCAGATGAAAAACGTCACATTCGAGCACGTCAAAGGCGTAGAGGAAGCTAAGAATGAGCTGCAGGAGGTGGTGGAGTTCCTGAAGAACCCACAGAAGTTCACAGCCCTGGGGGGAAAGCTGCCAAAAGGTGAAACTGCCACACTTTCTCAAACTACATCATTGTCACTCAGTTCTGCATTTTTAGGATTCTCATTCTTTCTCATCTCCTCTTCTGTTCTCTGTCTTTAGGTGTTCTCTTGGTTGGCCCTCCGGGAACTGGAAAGACCCTCCTTGCCAGAGCCGTGGCTGGAGAGGCGGATGTGCCCTTTTACTACGCCTCTGGGTCGGAGTTTGACGAAATGTTTGTCGGAGTTGGAGCTAGCCGCATCAGGAACCTTTTCAGTGAGATTCTATTCCAAACTTAGAAAAATATTATTTCTCTCTTCCTTTTTATCAATCCTAATTATTAAATTAAACCTTCTCAGCAGATTTTTATCTTATGGTGTGCTCCTGGTTTCTATATTTGTGGCTCTGTAGATTATTAAATCATAAGTGTTAAATATACATTTGTTACCTTTACGACTCCAAGAAAAACAGCAAAACTCTTCTATCTAGTGGTCAAATTTGGAACTGCATGCTTCCCTCTCTTCCCACAGTCACTATCTATTCTTTTCTTTATATTCTTTTGAAATTCTCTTTTATGTCAGTATTTATTGTGTTTGATATATTTTATTATATTTGTTACAAGCAGTATTTTATTTTTTATTGTTTGTTTTGTAGGAGAGGCTAAATCCAATGCTCCTTGTGTGATATTCATCGATGAGCTGGACAGCGTGGGCGGGAAAAGAATTGAGTCTCCCATGCACCCTTACTCTCGACAGACAATCAATCAACTTCTTGCGGAGATGGATGGGTAATTAACTCAAAGCTAGAGGAGAATAACCACATTGGGACATTTAGGCAAACTGCTAAATGTCTGACAAATTAAGCTAATTTATCACATTAACGAAAAGCTGAAGCTGTGGGATAAAGAATCAATATAAAATGTGACTCAGACTGCTGAAGGCTGAGTGTTCGGAAATGAGAAAATGACTTGCATTTGCCTTTTTATTTTAGGTTCAAAACAAACGAGGGCGTGATCATTATCGGAGCAACCAATTTTCCAGAGGCTTTGGATAAGTATGTTATCGCCTGTCTCAAATTGCATATGTATATTGATCTTCCCGGTGCACAGGATTAAAGAACAGACACCAGTCTTGTTGGTATGAATCCATTCTGGTCTTTTCTAGTGCCCTGATCCGGCCAGGAAGGTTCGACATGCAGGTAACTGTCCCCAAACCTGATGTGAAGGGACGCACCGAGATCCTTAACTGGTATTTAAAGAAGATTAAAGTGGATCCAGGTGTGTTTTCCTCACCATCGTCAGGATGGAGCCTAAAGTTGCTTCAAGGATTCTTGACACTGGGAGCAACTTGACGTCATCAGCTGACGGCTAATGTTTTGTCTCTACTCGGCAGCTATTGAGGCCAATGTGATCGCCCGAGGCACCGTCGGCTTCTCCGGCGCTGACCTGGAAAATCTGGTCAACCAGGCTGCCCTGAAGGCAGCAGTCGACGGTAAGGACATGGTCTCCATGAAGGAGCTGGAGTTTGCCAAGGACAAAATCCTGATGGGTGAGTGTAGAAGAAGCTTTGTTATTTATAGAAATCATATTACATTTGTAACATCTGGCCAATCTGCTGCACTTCTCTGCCTGAAGGTCCTGAGAGGAGGAGTGCGGAAATCGACAAGAGGAACAAGCGCATCACGGCGTACCATGAGTCGGGCCATGCCATCGTAGCCTACTACACCAAAGACGCCATGCCCATCAACAAGGCCACCATCATGCCCCGAGGCCCCAGTCTGGGACATGTGAGGACACAAAAACCTGAAAACTCACCTTTCGCTTCCCAACTTAGAGTCCTTTTTGAGCTTTTTTATGTATTTTCTCAGGTGTCCATGCTCCCAGAGAACGACCGCTGGAGTGAGACTCGCTCCCAGCTGCTGGCTCAGATGGATGTCAGCATGGGAGGCCGTGTGGCAGAGGAGATCATATTTGGCCCTGAGAACATCACCACTGGTATACCCCAACATATGTCACCTTTTTCCTGTGGATTGCTCGGGTACTTATTCATTTCCTCTCCTCCAGGTGCATCGAGTGACTTTGACAGCGCTACAAAGATTGCTAAATTGATGGTGACCCGATTTGGAATGTGTGACAAGGTCGGTTAGCTGAATAAAAGGCTCATTCTAGTACCTGAAACAGGACCTCAGTGTCTGTCTTCCTGTCTTCCAGTTGGGTGTGATGACCTATACTGACCTGGCAGCCCAGAGCCCGGAGACACAGGCAGCTGTGGAGCAGGAGGTCAGAGTTCTGCTGAAGGTCGGTTGCGTTTAATGGCTTTTTCCACTCTGACTGTAGTCAACATCAGGAGTTCTTGGATGAGAACCTTCATCTTCCATTTTTAGCTTCTTACTCTTGTATTCAAGGGTTGTCTTTGTTTTCTCCCTGTCCAGGACTCTTACGAACGTGCCAAATCGCTGCTGAAGTCTCACGCCAAAGAGCACAAAAAACTGGCAGAAGCTCTGCTCTTGTATGAAACTCTGGATGGCAAAGAGATCCAGCTGGTCCTGGAGGGAAAGACGCTGGAGACAAGATGAACCCCGCGAGCAGCCACACAGCGGTAATGAGGGGAAGCGTCCGTGCTGACACGCTGAGGGGTGATGGAACGAGGGATGAAATCAGTACTCATGGTGTCTCTTCTGTATTTTAATCCCCAATGTGTCCTATTTCTGTTATATATGAAATGTAATTCCTTTGGTTTTTAAATTACATACACGTTTCATGTTTTTGTTGCTCAGGTCACTTTATCAGAATAGAATGAATGTTATATTTGCAGCTCAAATACCCCATCATCTAGTATTTGTGTTTTTACTGAGGATTGTAAAATAATATGCATTTTGGCAAAGTTCTTTACATTTTCCATTTTCTCCCGGTGTGTATACTCATATCTTCCAGGCTACGCTTGTGCGTGGTAAGTTTAGCACCCATTCCCGCCATGATGGATCTATTCTGTGCACCTGACACGAGTCTAGAATGTTGCTGACCCCCATCGTCCCGCCCCCCTGCCGTTAATATCTGCGTTACTTATATTTGAAGGTGGCCTTTATGGGAATGTACTGTAAATGTGAAGTTTTCCTCTAAGGAAGAACATAAAGTAAAGGGTAAAGGGTCTCAGCACTTTGGGGAGTGAACAAATCTCCATGTATAAAATTTTATTTCCTGTATGTACAGAAATCAGTGATGTGCAGCCTCAAAGAGCATGTGACAAATCCACAGTACGTGTATGTTGAGTAGTTTATTTGAAATCTGCGCGTTTTAGTCAGGTTGAGCTCACAGATATAAAAATGGCAGGAAAAATATAGTTTTTAAACTGACATGGATAGACAATAAAATCAAAGACTTATTTCCGTTGTGGTCTTTGAAATGCCTGAAAAAAATCTAAATAAACGCCATCACAGCTTCAGTCATCATCATTGTTAGCTTTAGCAGAACCTCCAACAAGCCCCAAGTAGCGTTAAAAAAACAGGAATAAAGACTAAACTGTGGATCAGCCCGAAAGTAATGACCAGAAAGATGATCTTGAAAAACGTCCTGAAGATGTAGCTCCCAGACAGGCTCAGCAGCACCACACCTAAGATGGTGGACAGCGCCCCCTGCAGTATGGGGTAGCCCAGGCGGGCCAAGGCATCCATGGCTTTCTCGTTGACGTCGGCCTTGCTGCTGGAGACAAACGCGTACGAAACGTGCGCTGAAAAGTCTACGGAAAAGCCAGTGCACATGACCAGGTTGATCATGGAGATGGAGTCCAGGTTCACGCCCCAGAGCGCCATGAAGCCCGTCACGCCCACTATCACCGAACAAACGGCGAAGGCCACCCACACCGAGCACAGAGGACTGGGAATGAGGGCGAGCGAGACCACGAGTATAGCGACCGCAGCCACCAGCACCGTCTGAACCGTCCTGGCCGTGACGACAGTGTACTGGTCAAAGTAGATGAAGGCTGGGTGGAAGACCAGGAGCTGGAGCGGACACTCCTCCGCTGTCTGCCTGAGCTGCACCATCATGTCCTCCTTTGGGATCTTCTGCAGCGTCTGAATGAAGAACCTTGAGGCCTGGATCTGACCGCCTGCGGAAAAGTTGATGTCCTGTTTGAACATGGAGTTGGCTTCCAGGAAGTGCGTCAGGTGTGTTTGGAAAGCGCTGGCAGAAGTGACGTCGAGATCGTTTGTGTTTGCGTATCGTTGGAAAGAAAGAAACCAGCTGAGGGTTCCACTGACAAAGGTCAAACTTTCAAATCTGGAGACGCACGCGTGCAGACGCTCCTGCTCGGACTGGTCCCAGTAGAGCAGGGGCTGCTTCACCGCCACCATCGCGTTAAAGCCGTATTCACTGAAGTGCTGCCGTTGATCCTCCAAGAAATCGATGATATAGGAATCGTCCAGAGCCAGATTCCTGATCTCAAGTCCTTCCTTTAGGATGAGGCAACCGTAGATGCTAAAGGCTAGATAGCCTGCGTAAACAAGGAGGACGCACGCTTTGACAGATTTGTGGGTCAGAAACGGACCGTAGAACTTCTCAAAGATGTCCGTCATGGCCTCCGCCTCCTCCCTCTCTGTGATTGGATCGTATCTCCCACCGAGGCAGCAGATGGTGGAGATTTTGGTTCTCTTTGCTGCTGATTCTTCTGGTACTTTCCCACAGGTGAACCAGTGCTGGCCCTTAGCCTCCCGGCGTCCGTTTAAAGCCATGCACGCCCCCAGGAAGGTGATGCAATACAGATAACAGAAGCAAACAGAAACGCCGGCATAGAGGCAGAAGGACCGGACCGAACCAAAGGCTGAGCTGTAGCCCACAAAGAGAGCCAGAACGTTGGTCAGGGTCGTGATGGAGATGGAGACTCCAGCTTCGCCGTAGGTCTCAGCCAGCCGGTCGGGGACGCTAGCCAGGACACGGGTCCTCCTCCAGCAGGAGATCATGATGAACATGTCGTCCAGGCCAACACCTGCACAAACGAGAGGTGAGTGAGAGGTTTTTCTGCAGCGTTCTGAGGCGTACACGGACCTGGAGGGGGAGACGTTCCCACCTAATATCATGAACGGACATGAGGCGGCCGTCATGACGAAAGGTTGATCCAGGAACAGCAGAGCACCAAACCCGCTCAGGACGGCCAGAGCTGTAGAGAAGACCCCACAGAGAGCCAGCCACACCTTTGTCCTCACGTTATCCAACCTGGAGGAAACTCAGACATCAGCAAACGTCTCTACACACGAAGAAAATATGTGTGGGGCAGATTTTTCTCTAACCTCCAGCAGGTGAATATGGAAAAGGTGATAGCGATGGCGTAGGCAGCGGAGAATAAGCGGATGACGGATCCTGGAGTTTTCTGGAACTCCCACTGCATGGACCTGGAGGTGGAGTATGACACCTGGGCAGATGGACAGATGATAGGAAAGGAGAAAGGAAAGTTGTCATTTTAAAGGTTAAAATCGAGGTTCTCTGTACCTGAATGGAGGCCGATGATGCGTTTGAGACCAGCCGGAGGAAGCTCTTCAGCCAGAGGTCTGTCTTTGTTCTGTCGTCCTGGCATAGGTAGTAAAAAAGCTGAATGGCTCTGCAGCTCTGCACGACCGAGCTGTTGGCGCACAGCTTCACACCTCCGAGACTTCCGTGGAGAGGAACGCTCCCGTTCTCAGAGTGAAACCACGGAAACGTCAGATTGGCCCTGTCGCCTCCAACAATGTCCAGGATGTTGTTGGGGGTGCAGGATCCCATCACTCCTGCACAGATGTCCTTGTATTGAAATGACTGGTTGCCATGGTGAACCACCATATTCCTGACCTCAGAGTCCAGCTCAACGATGTCCTGGAGAACCTTTGTGGTCAGAACATCCCCCTCGCTTGTAACTATGAGGGTCGCGTAATTCCCACCTGAGCTGAGCCGCAGACGTGAAAACATGGACTCGTTCCCTGGAAACGTCTCTTGGATGTACCTTCTCTCCTCCTTGGCTTGTCCGTCCACGGGCGTGAACTGCTCCTCAATGTCGTTGGCAATTCTGTCCTGAAGGAAATAGAATCCGAACCCCAGACCTGTGGAGAGAAGAAGAGGGGTGACCAGGAACCACCGGGGATGAGACCCCACCAAATGACCCATCATCTCAAAGCAAACACGTAGGCGCCTTTCCAGGCAGTCTGAGCGTAATCTGACCATTATATTTGCAGTTTAATCGAATGAAATCCTCACTTCAGTCAGAATGTCCAGAGAAATGAGCTGTGAGTCGTCACCAGTGGCTCTATTTATTCTGTTTGAGGACATTAGCATAATAGCAGGGTTCGGCCTGCATGTAGTGAACCGTAGAAAGTCCCAGGAAGAGGAATACGGGTGGGCATGCCTCGCTGGCTCTCAGCACCCTCTGGTGATTCCTCTTCACGGCTGAGGTAACGTTAAAATTTAGGATCTTCGCTGAGGTGGAAGACAAGCAGAGACGCAGAACAAAGATGTATTATAATGTGATGTGTGGACCATTGAGATGTTTTACCTGACTCTTGACAATAGCTCTGTGTACACATTTCCTACACAATAACATTAGAGGAGTAAAGAATCAGGCTTTGTCTTCAAGAGGAAAATACAGAGAATATGCTCTTTGAAACGGATGAAAACGATCTATATATAAAGAATAAAGTGTTATATTAAATTGTATATTAATTATACAGCGTATATTAATGTTACACTGTTGTTTTATTGTATTTTTGGCCTACTTGATATTTAAAAAAAAGACAAACGAATAATAATCATAATTTAATCATTGACAATAATCCTAATCGCGTCATGCCGCATGACGTCACAAATCACATGGTCGGAAGTAGTGAGATAAGCAAACTGTCATCGAGCTGCTAGCAGCCTGTAGCCGTAAAAACAAGGAAAACTTGCCGATAAAAGTGCAAGAGAGTTGAAGTCAGACTTTCTTCCGGAGGAATATGGACGAAGACGTGCTGACGACGCTGAAGTTGTTGATTATTGGTGAAAGCGGAGTCGGGAAGTCCAGGTTTGTCCTTGGTTTTAACCAGCTGCTCAGCTAGCCTGTTGTGAATGTAAACATGTTTTGCTGTAATGCAACTTTAAACAGCTGTCGAAAAAGATATGGTCGAAATGAATGTTAAATAAGATGACAATATAGGGATTAAAATGATTTTAGGGCAACTTTATTTGAGTTATAAGCTTTATTTGAGGTGTAAGCTTTCACCGTTTGTTGACATTAAAGTTGTGTCGTTGCGATCATAGTTGGAGGCGAAAAACAGCCTTTTGTTTTGTGTATCCTGCATATTTCCACTTTTTCCTTCTCCAGTCTCCTCCTGAGGTTTACAGACGACACGTTCGATCCACAGCTGGCAGCCACAATAGGTCTTGCAAATATTTATTATGTAACCTTGTATATTCCAGACGCATACAGACAGTGAAAAAACTTTTTGATAAACGAACGTTTCTGCTTCGTCATATGTTTTTTTTAGGTGTGGATTTTAAAGTAAAGACACTTGCAATAGATGGCAACAGAGCAAAACTCGCCATCTGGGTAAGAACGAAGCCATTAATGAAGCTATTTTCTTATCTTTTGCACTTTTAGAAAAAACACGGCGAGATAATAACTTTTCTCCACCAGAGGACGACATTGGACAATTAGAAAGAAAAAATGCATACACACTTAATCATTCTTATTTGAATTTATTGCTGTGTTCTTCCCTTTTTATTTTTTATGACTTTCCTCTTGATCCCCACTTGTGATACCAATATCTAAGAGTAATTTTCCCACAGGCTGAACTCTTGATTATCTAAATGTGATCCTTTTATTCATTTATATAAACATCTGTTTGAGATCGGGTAATGGTCAGTTTTATTTTGAATGTCTTTTGACTGTGAGCTATCAGAAATATAAACAAGTCTGACTGCAGTCTGGATGGATGTGAGCTGCAGTCTCTAGACGCAGATATGGCATGCCCTGCTGCTTGTCCAGTCTCAGTGCAAATCATTTAGTGACACTTCTCAATGAAAAATCCTGCGTCCAGTTACGGGATCCAGATTGACTCCTACGCTGGGCCAAGCTCTGCGTCTGGAAAAAGTTATCATGATGACAAACAAAGTCCATAAGCCCCCCACAGCCAGAATTGTGAGGCTGGTTTGAGCAACCTTGTCGTATTGTTCGTGATCATGAGTGTTTTTGCCTGTGCAGGATACAGCGGGGCAGGAAAGATTTCGCACCCTAACTCCCAGCTACTACCGCGGCGCTCAGGGAGTCATTCTGGGTAAATATTGACACTGTACTGCAACAACGCCACCGCGCCACCCACCTCCAAGATGCATAGGCAGGTTTTTGTTTTCACGCTCGTACACATGCTCACAAACTCCTTCTTTCCCTCCGTTTGTGTCGACAGTGTACGATGTCACCAAACGCGACACTTTTGCGAAGCTGGAGAACTGGCTGAACGAGCTGGAGACCTACACGACCCGGATCGACCTCGTGAAAATGCTCGTGGGGAACAAAATCGATAAGGTCGAGCCGCCGCTCTCGCACCTTCGCTCCGTATTCTTACAAATCAAGTGTTTTCTGAACACACTCGAACTGAGGACGTCTGCTTCTGCTTTCAGGATGACCGTGAGGTGGACAGAAAAGAGGGGCTGACATTTGCCAGGAAACACTCGATGCTTTTTATTGGTACGTATAGTAGAATCAGACATGCTCATTTAGAGTCACGCAGCCATCAAATAAACCTCTGAGAGGCTACCGCGGTTCCCTCAGATGTCAGAGCTCTAATCGAGTAGCTGGAACTAGCCGAGACGTCCTTCGGTGCGCCGCGCGCTCGCTTTGGGTTTGTTGCCTTGTTTACCCCGACTGTTTTTGGCTTTGGCGCTGGGATGGAAGACGCAGCTGCGTTGTGATTAAAATCTGGCGGTGCTCTGTTTCACCGGATCCTTGTCTGCACGTGTTCCCGATTCACATCTGCAGGTCTGGGAAATTAGGTTAACGTTGCTGCGGAGTTTCCATTTTAAAACCATTTTAATTAAGGGGCTTTGAGAAGGGTCGGGGTCCAAGAAAAAGATGTGGGTTCAATCAGATGTGAGGACGTCTCCGCTCTGTTGTCTTTAAGAAAATGAGCCTCATATTTGTCATCACCTGCAGATTTCAACCTTCATTTTGCTCTTTTTTTTTTTTGTTTTTTTTTTTTTTTTTAATCCACTGATTCGCCTGATTTTGTTCAGAGGCCAGCGCAAAGACCAAAGACGGCGTCCAGTGTGCCTTTGAGGAGCTGGTGGAGAAGATCCTCCAGACTCCGGGGCTGTGGCAGAGCGACAGCCCGGGTCGGAGGTTCCAGCTGGACGAGCAGCAGCAGGGCAGTGGCCGGGCCTGCGGCGGGTACTGCTCCGTACCCTGACACCCCCACCAAGCCGACAGACGTAACCCCGGGAAAGGAAAGAGGGGCGGCGGAAATGGACCGGAGCTTTGAGGAGAAGAGCCCGTCAGAACGTTCCGCTGCTCCGTCCAGACTTTACTTTATTTGCACACCTCCTTTACAACTCACATGTCACTTGCCACCGAACTGCTCGGCCGAGAGGAACACGTAGAAGTCTCCTGTCGCGTTTTAAAGGGGAGACGGTGATTCCGCCGGTTAAAAGTGGAGCGCCTGTAACACGAATCAGATTTTAGTTAAAGTGTAGCACTCGTCAGATATGACTCCAAATCATTTATTGTAATCAGCACCGGTGGCCCCAAAGTGAAAATCCAAACGCTCCAAACGCGAACGTGTTTACTGGCTCCATTTGTCATCATGTGGAATGTTGGCCTGCGCCACAACACTGTGAACACCATCTATACAAGATTCCAGCAGGCCTCCCAGTTACTGACGCCCCTTCTGTGCGCTTCAAACCATTTCCTTCATTTTCCACTTTGAAAACACTAAAGCCAGGTCTTCGTCTTTCTTTCTTTCTTTCTTTCTTTTCGTCTCATCTGGACCACAACTACAATGTTTACGGTATTTAGAGGTTAAAAAGCTCTTTTAGTGGTTTCAGTGAACGCCGTGTGGTTTTAGTTTGACCCTGATTTGTGGTTTAGTCTCACAGATGTACTGGAGGCATTACTCTTGTATCACTTCTGCCTGTCGGAGTTCCTTTTTTCTTCTGTAACCCAGAGCTGACCTCTCGGATCCCCGTGTCGCCCCCCCCCCCTCCCCCGCACCGTGTCTGTTTGAACCATACAAACCAGTGGCACTGGTTGCTGTTTGCCGTGCTCGCCGTCCGTGCCCCTCTGTCATCTCAGACCGAAATAAACGACGTGCACGTCAGACAGCGTTGTTCCATTTAGAGTCTGTCCAGTGTGTAATCAGAAGCTAGCTCACAGTGGAAAAGAGAGAGAGAGGCTGTCTTTTCCGTCATGGTGACGTCTGTTGGAAGCATCATTTGCTCAAAATGTCAAAAAGCTACACGGGAACACAAAGTGGAAAATAGTCCTGTTAACCATGTGGGTTTTATTAAAATTGTCCCAGAAGGGAGAGTCTGATAAAGTGTCTGAACCACCCCAGAGGGGACGAGAGGTTCGTCACAAATCGTGATGTTTCGGACACTTTTTTGGCTTCTGACCTAAAAATGCTGAAATCTGATATTTTAAAAGCTGCATCACCTGTTGTAGAAAACCTTATAAAAAGATCCATGTGCAGATATCACATTATATCTGCCATCAATTCCCTTTTTCATTATATTAAACATTTCATCAAGAAACAGTCTTGAACTTGTTCAAAGCATTTATCGGCCAATAGAGGGCAGCAAATCATGCTGTTATCACCCTGGCACATTAGCTGAACTTGCGATTAACACCCTAACAGATAGCACCTGGACTACAAAAACAGAATTAGGCTGTTTAATATCCTCTGAAGTGGCCCTAATTAAACTTAGCTGGGGCCTTTAAGCACCCTCAACCCCGAATTTCTTTGCGCTCAGGTCAAGGGAAATGATTTGTCGGCTGGTTTCACATTTGGTTTATTCAAATAGCTGCTGTCGGACTTTACCACCCAATGATAATCCGCGTCTCATGGAAGGTTGCGTAACTTACTGCAACAAAGGGCAACAATACGTCATCACAAAAACGGGTAGAAACAGTCTGTGGGTCAGAGGTCGCGTGCGCTAATGCTATGCAAATGTTTGTTACTGTTGTGTCACAGTCAGAAGGTTGTGTGTTTGAGTCCCCCGTGTTGCTTTGTGCTTTGTTCTTTGTCTTGACTAGAACGCTCTTGGTTAAGTAATATAAAAAACAATCAAACAAAACTATCTGCCTCCAAACTGTCAGGCATCTGGAAGTCCTGTAGGCTATGGAAGGATGAGTTCAGCACGGAAGCTGGGTGCCGAGACGCAGCTGGCCAGGGCCACGTTAACAGTCTGGACCTCGGAGATGTGAGAGGACTTCTGGATGATTCGGCTGGCCAGAGGGGGCCTCACGGTGCAGCCCTGCCTCAGAGCACCAGGAGGTCCGGTCACACACATCCTGGCGATGGTGAAAGGCTCTCTGGCGCGTCTCTGGCCCGTGTCGGCGCCGGGCTGGGCCCGGCCGCTCTGCTCCGGCGTGCAGCGCTGCCCCTGGGCCAGGTTGGTCAGAGCGACAGCAGCGTGGATCTCCCTCCAGCCCTGGTGGACCCGTCTGCGCTGCTGCGGCTCCCTGTGGACACGTCGCAGAAGCAACCCGTCACGAGCCGAGAGCGACACTGAGGTAAGAGTTCTGGGCAGATGTTTTGAACTTTAAAGCAGAAATCTCTCAACACAAACTCAGATCTAAGCAGATGGATTACAGATGGTGCTAATATTTCCACGGCAGCCTCCAAGTGGAAGTTTAGGGGGGGAAATGCAGTTTTTTTTCAGATTGGTTAAAGCTGAAAAGTGCTAACAGCTGATGTGAGTGAAGGCTGAGTACTACCTGTCACACTGAGTTGAAGAATAGTCTGTTGTGTCTGCAAAACAGAAGACAAAGACTCAGCAAAACATGCCAGGAATCTGTTTACGTGACAGCGGCGAAGCTGCAAACAGAATATTCAAAGTGATAAACCGATGTTGGGCTTTATGAGCATGTGGGAGCCATTTGTACTGATTCCTAGCATGTGTGTGTGTGAGGCTTTACTCGGATCTGTGGGTCGTGGGCGCTTCCAAGCGTCTGGGTCTTTGAATATAAACGTTGGCGTTTGTCTGGATGCATTTTGCAGGACCAGAAAAGTTCGGCTGGGTGGGAGTTCAGCGGCCCGCCGTCTGAGCTCGACGCAGGGTCCGAATTCAAACCGTCTCTAGACGGAAGAATAATTGATCATGATATCACGATGTCAATGGACTTAGCAGCCGGTGCCGGACCCCCGGGGAAACATTACAGCGCGTTTGACTTCTGTTGGCGGCCTGTGCATGAGAGCGCATGATTTGTCCAACATATTTTCCATTTTCTGTTTGAGACGAAGAAATTAGAGGCGCGACCCGAAATCTTTCAGTGCTAACGGCTCATCCCCGACGTCCACGCGCGGGCGGGAGCCAAGAGCCACTACTTAGCCATAATAAATCTTTGGGGTTTGTGCTTTTTTCACGAGCGTGCATTTCTGCCTTTAACTTTATCCCGGTTCGTCAAGGAAAGGCCTTCAGAACCTTGTCGTATTTATGACCTGTTTGGACAAAGAAAAACATTTTTTTTGGTGAGCTTGGACCAAGGCCAACAAAAAGTCAGACTGCTTTCAGGTCACACCGCAAATCTGTAACGTTTCTATTCTTCGGTTTAGCACGAACAGTTACAGTTTAGCACGTACTTAAATAATGAAAGAGGACACATCAGGGATGCTACCGCTTTGTTTTCCATACATTTGTCATGTGTTTGGTGAATCTCACAGTTAAGCTGAAGATCTTAATAACCTGGAAGTAGTTCTCTTTCCAAAACATGCCTTTTAGAATAGGTGCGTAGATGTAGTTTATGTAGCTGGCAACTGATGAAATAATGTCTGTGCGAGCTAACAAGTCTTGGAGGTTTTCCCACACAAATGATCCAAAGATTCCCGCTTAGTGGAAAATGGCCGAATGGGAATTATTTCCTCAGTACGGACTTGCGTTTGAAAACAAGCGGAGCTCCTGTGTGTTTTCATTTGAAAAATGTAGCTGCATTTTTGTCGCCGTGGTTACAGGATTTAGGGCTCTCTTGGCTCTTTAAGTTGAAACTGAGGCGTTGCAGAATTTAGTCCCGCTCACCTGACTGTAAATAATGAGGGCACAAATGTAAAACTGTTGTGCAGCTTGACGTGCTGAACATGTAGCATTGTTTATTAGTCCGTTAGCTGAAATTTGGTGAACGTTTTAGTCATCTCCGGGGCTGAGTATAAACGTGTTAATGATGTTACGGCCTGCCCAGCCTCTGGCACCTTCACGTTCCGCTTCTCTGCCACGCGGGAACCGTGAACAGGCCTAGTTCAAATAGTTTAAAATAGAACTACAATTTTGGGAATAACATTTTTAGCCTCAATTATTAGCTTAGCCTGACACATATGGCAGAAAAATGCTAATTCAGGCTCAGCCAAAAGTAAACACAAACACAAATACGGACTTGAGTACTAAGACAAGAAGTAAGAAGGATGTATATATATGTTTTACTTTAAATAAACACTTGCTTATGTTGTTTATTTGTACTACATTTGTTCCACATCGCCGTTTTGGCAGTTCGTAACTCACTGACGGTCGTGCCGAGTTAAAGCTGATCTGTAAAATGACTTTAGACAGAAACCAGGTTTCTCGACTGCCAGGAGAGCGACTGCAAAATGACGTAACGGAAGTTCGAGCGCGTTTTAATTTCACCGTGAGACATGTGACGAACGCCATCACGTAAAATTGCTGCGGACTCCTCGGAGCGGTTGGGATGTGATGTAAATTTAGATTGATTTTGAGCGGCGGAGCGACACTTGGGAAAAACAAGCTGCCAAGAGTTAAGGAAGCGAGGCAGCTCTCTTAAACGGTCCCGGGGAAAAGCCAAAAGGATTTTAGCGCTCTGGCTCTGGCTCGTCTCCCAGCCCGGCGAGATGACCACGGGGAAAAGCCCGGGGGATTCTCGGCTCTGCGTTGCGTGGCTGAGCCGCGGCTCTGACCGTCTCTGTGACCGAGGTTCCCACCTCTCACCTCGGGAAGAATAAAGTCTCAGACATTGTGTAATTATCCTTGAGAGGGAGCTGGACCTTTCCACCGCGGTGAGAAGCCGGAGCGGAACGAATGGCACATGGAAGTATGTGGAAAAGCACAGAGCGGCGGCCAGAGCGAACGCCGTCCAGTTTTAAATGAGGGATTTCAGCATCTGCGCGAGTATAGATTGTAAAGGCTTTGGCTCGTGTCCGCAGAGGATTTGAGGGACGTGGCCTACAGGGTGTCAGGCCTTATCCTGAATTAGCCTTAACTGAGTCTCTCAGCGCTCCCTACTTTAAGGAGTATGTTAGAAAGGCATTACGGATCTCTGAGGAGCCAGGAGGATCCTCCCAGGCCTGCTTTTATTTAAGTGAGCTTTAAAAGCTTTGGAAAAGTGTCACTTTTCCTCATCCAGGACAAATCATGCAAGAAAAAGACGCCTCTCACCCATCTGATAGACATAATTGGCCTCGGTTTCGTAGGAGGACGCCGGGGACACGACGTCTTGGTCCTCGCTGGAGCTGAAGGACCCCGAGTGGCTCCTCCTCTTCCGGGCCGAAGGCGAGGGCGAGGCCTCGGCCGCCATCATGTGCCGCAACGTGTCATTCAGATATCGGTTCAGCAGGCTGCTCTTGTACTTGGAGGGCGGCGACGTGCTGTCATCGCTGTTGCCGGAGTCAGCCATGGCGAGAACGTTGTCCTGCTTCTGGAGAACGCTTTTGTGAGGTGACCTGCCAAAATCCGACTGGCCGATGGCCGTCTGGATGGGACACTCTTCATCTGCGGCACAGGAAATCATGAAATCATGAGCGGGATTCAGGCAATTAACAAAACCTTTTTTGGCGCTTAAACAGGAACAAAATGTTCCCATCGCAATGTTCCATCACGAAAAGTGACACCACAGGGGTCAAATCAGTGTAATCTGCTCAGCAGGAGGTCCAGGGCGGTTCCTAAGGGACACCCAAGCGAGCGCCCCTGTCTGAGGAGCCAGTAAGAGCCTACCATCTGAGTCCGTGTCGTCGCTGCACACGCTCAGCCGCTCGGCGTTCCCCTGGATGTATTTGTTGTACAGTTTGATCCTCAGGGCCCAGCTCAGATCCGGCTGTCTCACCGTGTTCTTCAGCCTCCGCCGGGCATTGGCGAACCAGTTGGAAACCTGCGCAGACGCACCGACTTCCTCAACAACGGGAACCGAAACGGAGCAGGTCGCACCCAGATGTCCACTCAGGCGCGTCCAGGTCCTCACTTACCTGGACAAGCGTCATGTGTGAGCCCAGAGCCAGGAGGACCTTCTCGGTCTTGGTGGGGTAGGGGTTGTCCCGGTGCTTGTACAGCCAGTGCTTAAGTGGCCGGGCCATGTCCTGCAGCACCTGTCTCTTGTGGCGGACTTTGACGCCGCCCAGAGGAGGCCTGGAGGACCAAAAGGTGATTTTAGAGTGATGAGGACCCACCCGGACACATAAAACCTCCTCCTAAACTACTAGACAGATTCCTGATTATGTCTTCTCAGAAGATTTCAGAAAGTAAGCATAATCTTTTAAAGCATAAGTGTATCCTGGGCTCAGAGTTAAAAGAGGCCTACCCGTATCTCCTGAACTTAAAAGGAGCGCTGATTTCTGTCGCGTCCCGGCAGCACAGCAGCTCCACGTCCTCCCTGTCCGCTAAGCCGCTCCGAGGCGAGTCTCCACAGTCCGGCTCGGCTCTCTGGCCGTTCTCTAAGCGAGCCTGCGTGTCAGAACTCATGGCAGCGGCTCTGTCCGTTCTCAAACACAGGTGCATCGGTAGCCCTCCAGATGTGAATCAGAGCAGCTGGTTCCCATTCCAGATGTTGCAAAAGCAGTGTTTCGTGCTCCTCCTCCTCCTCCTCCTCCTCCTCTCTTCTGCTCCGACCCGATGAAGGTGTAAAAAGCCTTAGGAGGGAGATGATGTTTGAGGAGTCGGAGGATGTTGTCTGGTTTAAGCTGCTCTCTGTGAGGAGAGTTCAAATAACCTGCTCCTCTGCTGCTCATTGGCTCCTCAGCGGTCCAATCACATGTCTGGAAGGATTCTGAGAAGGAGAAGACCACATCACCGAGAGAGGCCGTTACATCCACCATGTTTTGGTACAGCCAGTCCTGGAGCTTCTGTAGAAACTATATGAATCCTTTATGTTTTATTAGAGTCATTTATGAGGCTAATTGCACGGCTGCTAAGAGCCGGCAGAGCCCTCAGACGGTGGAAAGAGTCGTAAAGATGACAAAACTGCACTCTTTACAGATGTTTTTTCTCAACTACAAGCAAAAATCCTGCACGGATACGTGTTACGACGCTCCAAAGTCACTGCTTACATCTTGGAAATTATGTTATGGTTTATATTTTACTTGGTGATGATCCGGCGACGCCGTTCCAGCAAAGTCGAGCCACCGAGTCTTTAAGTCCAAACCAACAATAATTGTGTTTATGCAGATGTTGCAGCCTGTCCATACCGCTGATTGGCTATAAATACACACCAGCCTTCATCTGTTTAGCCTCACTGCAGCTAAAACGAAAATACGTGCGACCGAGGGTAAACGAAACCATCTGCGGGGACCACTGTAGGTGCACGCTAAAAGCAACATGCACAAATGAGATAATTGCCATTCTGTCGCAAACAATGTCATCTTTGAGCGAGCCGCGTTCACCCTCGTCTATTCTTGGTTCGTTGGCCCACCATGACCAGTCCTCCGAGCCTCTGCGTCTCACTGCCTCTGGGTGTTTAGCGGTAGAAACCGTGACGTGAAAAGTAAAACTTCCGATTACACTGATTATATAACTGATGTTCTTTCTCTTCTTGCACTGTTAATGTGAAGCGACACCATGTTGACAGCGAGCCTGGTTTCCAAACATCCGGCGGTGGCGTTTTAGCCGTCGACAACAACCATTCTTACGTAAGGCCGCCGTGATGCTTCTACCACCTGCTGGCCCGCTTTACCAACACTCCAGCAGGTTTTCCTGCTCCTCCATCCACGGATCTTTCTGAAGGTCACGGCTTTGATCCGTGTTGTACTTGTTCAGTTGTTAAACATATTAAAGGACTTCATAATTCTCGCCCCCGCTCGTAACTGGGCGGTACTGGTGGAGTCCGAAACCTCTCAGAGCTGAAAAGCACATGGAGCAGCAGCGTCTCCGTTAGGGGCAGTAAATTCCTACCTCACATTCCTCAACAAGGTCGGAGAATGCTACATGCTACCGCAGGCCATTTACTACTGGCCCTGTGCAGCTCCGGTGTTGATATTAGCTACAGCACACCTACGCATGCTAACCAGGAGAGCAGTAAACCCACCGTGGAGGGACGTATATCTCTACTGTTTGGATAGTTTCAGGCCACGTCCGTGTGAGGTTCACATACGAGTCAAAAATTCATTCTTCGTACTGCTTTTATTAAACAATAGGTTTGAGGAACGACAAACCATTTGTTAACATCACCTCGGTTCCTCAGGTTTAGCTTCTTTCAGCAGTTTCTACTGCGCTAGAAGGCTAAATGCCTTTTATGGCCTTCTAAACTTATTATGTGTAAAGTGACAAAACTTGGGAGTGAGAGTTTAAAATGTTTTATTGGACTTCAGAGCTGTCTACATGAGTCTAATGGTGTGACTGTGACGAGACCATTTAGCAACCCCCCATCTCTGCAGCTCAAACACAAGTTTAAACATTATTTAAGATCAGCTTTGTTTATTTTTGCTCAGTCATTTACATGATTGAGCCAAATTAACCAAGAAAACTTGACCTCATCGCTTTGCGCTTGAAGCGGGCGCCGCCGCCGAGCGCAAAGCGGTGGGTTTTCATTGGATCGCTCCGGGGGCTTAAATGATTTCAGAGGGGCGCCTGCAGACTGTCAGCGGCGTGATGAAATTATACGGCCACATTTTGGCTGGGGCTTGGCTCGGGGCCTGGAAGAAGTGCTACGGCACTCTGGCAGCGCAGTTTGAGTGTTTTGGTAATCAAGAAATATGTAAACAGGCCGATGAGCGCATCCTCACTCATCCGTGCCGCCGTCCACTCGGTATTCGGGGGTGTTTGACACAGATGGTGAACCCGCCAAAGTTAAATATGAACCAAATGGCGTGCTTCTCATCCCCGCAGCTGTGCCCAGCAAGCCTCGCTGGCTCTTCACACTTCAGCTTTGATGCAGTTGTAACTTTCTCTGCAAAGTCTCCTGAAAGCCATTAGTGGCCCTCCACCCCCCATTCCTCCTCCCAAACATGACATGATGGACACATTAACACTCCGTCACACCAAATTGAGCAGAGCATCCGAACAGGCGGACGGAAACCGCGGGAAAGGAGGAGAGCGAGGAAGAGGAGCGGAGTCCTTAAATCTGAGTATTCCTTAATGGGCCGTCACTAATGGCGAGTTTTTTAATTGTCTCAACACATTTGCGACAGAGAACCTTTTTTCGCGGTTTAATGGGGTGTGTGTACGGGTTGAGTCGGCGTGGGGGAGGATTTAAAATACGTACATTTGAACCTCAAATGATCAACAAACACGTTTCCATTAAGAAGAACGAGCCCGGAGCTGAAAGTGAAAACAGGTTTTCCACCCTCTGCCGGGGTGGGCGGCCTGTGTTTTTTCCAGACTAAAGTAAAGCGAGCAGAGGGTTTTAAATTGGGTCGTTTAAAACAAGGTTCTCTTGTCTGGGCACGGTTACTACCCACAGTTTGTGGCGGTGTTAGCATCTGGCAGACCTGTTGGTCAGCCCCTTTGGACTAAAAGGGGACATTCCGACGTTAGAAGAGTGAGAAACATCCCGGCTGAAGGTGTAGCTGCTCCCAGAACAGTAGCTCTGCAGTGACAGTGAGCTGAAATCCACTGCTCTCTTGTTTGCGAGGCTGTTTTTGTGCAGCCTGATGTCTGCCTGACTTATACTAATAATTATGAGTAATAATGCTTCTCTGGTGTACGTTACACTAAATTGAAATGCAGCAGCTGTCAGAACGATTCCACGCTGATGTTTGGAACTTGGCAGGGGAGCATTACGCTCGGCCGCACCTTCTCCCCCCCCCCCCACACTCGGCTCCGTCCTCAGAGTTGTTACTTCTGCCAAACGCCAACATCAAAACCAAAGCTGCAGTTCTTCGCTTCAGATCCAGCCGCCCAGCTGTCCGCAGCTCCGGCGAGCGCCTGTGGCCGACGGGCAGACCCACTCTGGCGGGATCCACTGGACCTCGGCACGGTCGACCCTCTGGAGGTCTGCCTCCAGCTCTCTGAACGCCGCCGTGACGTCTCCGTTGACGATCACCTTGTCGAACAGGTGCCCACACTGGTTCTCCATGGTTTCAGCCAGATCGATCATGTTCTCCAAGTCCTCCTCCTGCCACCAGGACACACCAGGAGCGTTAAAATGTAGCCGCCGTGCTTCTTCACCACTTTTTTTCATGGAACATGGCGGACACCTGAAAACCTGGGGGAACATGCACACCTTCAAGGAGAGAGGCCAGGAACCAAACCAAGAACCTTGCTAGGATGTGGCATGCTGTGAAGCCCCTGTTCCACACTAACAGCGGCAGACTGGAGGCCCGTTCCTCAGACAGGCTGGTTGAGAGCCAGTTGTGGTGCTGGACACACTCCAGCCGGACTGGGACGCAGATGTGTGACCTCGCTGCTTTAATAAGGGCAGCTGGGTTCAAACGCTGATGGACAGGCCAGGTGGGTGCGATGAAAGCCACCCAGCGCTTCTCACACACGGATTCACCTGTGTGTTCTCTGGGGGCCATCAGGCGCCCACCCAGCAGCCCTGGAACTGCCCTTGCACCCCCACACGCGTGCCTAACGTGCTCACTGAGAAGATCCTGACTGTGCTCGCGTCCTCCTCGTCGCAGATGAACTTTGCCCTCCGTCTGGTCAGGCGTAGCTCCTCGAGGGGCGGCGGCTTCACAAACACCACGTACGGCATGAATTCCAGCGAGTACACGCGTTTTATTTTCTGCAGGGCGGAGGAGGAAGGAGGAGGAAGAGGAGGCGCCGTGACTTTCACAGAAGCGAAAAATAGATCTGCGAAAAATGTAGCCAACTTGGATCAATCACACTTTTGGGAAGTTTGAGCCTGCTCTTAAAATACACGTTGAATGAAATTACAAAAGCTGCCAGCGAATGAGGTTTGTGTCGAAAAGAAGTTAAGTGGTGATTAAACTATTCTTGGCCCGGGAATTTTCTGTTTCTCCTGTCTGTATAAACAGTGAACAATCCTTATTTTTGTGCTTTTATTTCTTAACAGGATTTGAACGTTCGAGGCTCTCCTGACCTTACCGCCCCCTGCTGGTAGCAGAAGGTAAGACAGACGCTAACAGCAACGTGCCCCCGACCTTGTTACCTGCTACTTGTGCACTTTTACGCTCACTTACACTCGGGTGCACGTCCAGGAGGCACACCTTGCCTTCCGCCATCACCTTGCGCACAGAGTCCACGCTCGTTCCGTAGTAGTGCCCTCCGTATCGCCCATATTCTAGAAACCTTTTGAAAATAGACAGATGGAAGTGCGAATAAAGAGGCCGAAGTGGTGAATACTGGTGGGCGCCGTACCTATTGTTGAGGATGGACTCCTCAAACACATGAACAGACAGAAAATGGTAATCCACCCCTTCGCCCTCCTGCTTCCTCTTCTCTCTGGTGGTGTCTGAAAGGACAGAAGGGGCTTTAACACCGATCAGAAACCTGACGACCTAGCAGGAAGTAAATGCACGCGAGTCTTACACGGTACGGTGACGCCATAGCGGTCGGGATCGGATATTAAAAGCCTCCTCTTCAGCTCATTAACGCCAACGCCGTCGGGCCCTTGGGACAAAAGCGCATTAGGCCGTGTTCAGTGTGCGGGCAGCTCGTTCCAAACCGCGTCATGTTCTGCTCGTGATCAAACAGCTCCGGCGAGGTTAGCGAGCCGGTGACACATCTGTCTCCATCATCAGAGCAGAAGAGAGGAAGCACGAGAGAATCAGACAGCCGCAGCTCTGATTTCATACTGATTTGGAAGTGATTTCCCACACGGCCCCGCTCTTTTTCTCCGTCCCTGTAGCTCTCTGTGGGACAGTAAATGCTGCTGTGCCCTCTGGAAATCCCATAGCTTCGCGTCTAAACGTGTCTTTAATGTAGGAAGAGGAAACACCCCCTCGCAAGGCCTTAGCACTGACCTCCATTAACAACCAAAACCTTAAACTTCACCTTCGCCGTCAGCTTAAAAGGGGCCCAGAATCATTGTGAGCATGTGAGGTCAACCTTTCTGGGCTTCCAACTAGTTTTCCACTACCCCAAAAAGCTGCGTTTGCAGCCAGCATCACGCCTGGATCCAGTCTGGCGCATCTATCCGTTGCCGCAGCTTAGCCGCTACACGCTGTTGCGCTGCTACGTTTCCATGGTTATTATGCAGCTATCTGCACCCGTCCTTCGTATGGAAGCGGAACGCGTGCGCTTCCAAACCATAATGAACCAGAACGCTGCCATTTAGCGGAAACGTGGCCGAAGCGGTGGGTCAGGAACTGTTCGGTCGCTGACATCACAACCAGCCAATCAGGAAGTCTTCCACCGCTGGGCCGTCAGGATGGAACAGCTGATGGCAGGAGGGTCCCCACTATGGTCCTCATCAAGGTTTCTTCCTGTTTGAATTAATTTCATCTGCCACTGGGCGTCAGGTTATGAGTTTCTGGGAGGAGAAACTCTTGACGCTACCGAAGCTTTATCATTAAAAATAGATAGTTTGACCCCACCCAGAGAGTAAAAGAAGTCAGGACCCACAGAGCACACACACACACACACACACACACACACACACACACACACACGCGCTGCAGCATCTGGGATTTTCTGCTAAAGCTGCTCTCTGCGCTCCAGCGTTGCCTCAGATGCTAAATGAGCTCATTTAGCTCCGTCTGAACCCTGACAGTCAGATTCCTGACATAGCTGCCTTTCCCATCACAGCTCGACACATTAGCAGATATCAAGTTTAGAGACTCTGCGCTCGTACGCCGCTGATGTCTTTCGCAGGACGTCGGACTGGGCGGCTTTTCGCCCCTGACCCGTTTTGGGTTGGTTTTTTTTTTGGTTTTCTTCGAGAGCTGCAGGATCTGTGCGGCTCAGATGGGCCACAACCTTTCCTGAGGTCTACTATCTCATTTCAAGTATGTACACGGTGCAAACAAAATACTGTATATGTTTCCAGGGTGGCCAAATTTGATGCAGCTGGTTCCAGTTAAACGACGGAGGCTTTCCCATCTGTAGGCCTCATTGCCAGTAAGCTACAGATTCCTAATGACGATCTACTCGATGAAGAAAAAAAACAAGCCACAAACCAGAGTCAAGGTAAGCTCCGACTCAATTAAAGACGTCTAAATTGAAATCCAGACTCTTAGCTGTGCTAGCTTGATGGTAAAATCCTCGGCTGACAACATGGAGGATCATGCTCGCCATCCGCTCGTCCTCTTCTCCTCCCTCATCCATGCTGCCGTGTCCCCGTCCCTCCTCTTCCATCTTTAATGGGATGATGAGTGGTAAGGTGACGTTAAGAAGGCCTTCGCCGGCGTTCCCGTGGGTCAGACCAAGGGTAACTCAAGAGAAGACCATATATTCTGTTTAAGCAGCCGTGAACAACCAACCAGCAAGCGTGCCCTCTGCCGTCTCTGGACACAGATGTTTCCACCCACACTGTTTCTGCGGCTCATACCCACCGACCAGAAGGACCAGGCGGTGTCCGTCCTCTGGGTCTCTGCGATAGGGGATCACCTCTCTGTAGCTTGGGGGAGGATTGGAGCCATTTACCCCCGCGCTCCACCTCTTGGATCGAGCCGCCTGCCTGACCCAGCTGCTCTTCTTCCCGAGTCGGAAACTCCTCCGTAAGCCGGCTGGATGTGAGACAGAAGGATCGGTCAGGTGAAGACCCCAGATCGGCGTAAACAAGCCGCTGCTTTTTAGTCTTCGTGCTAGCTGAGGCGGCAGAAACAAATAGTTCCAAACTGTGGCAATAATCTGCCGAGAAACGTCATCCAGCATGAAGACCTAGCAGCTGCCTGACTTTCCAGCTTCCTGCCGTTTCCTAATTACTAATAACTAGCGTTTTTCTCTCTTTTCCTTTTTTTTTACACAGCTAGGTTCCGTGTAAAGGTGCTTCCCTTAGCACCGGTGGTCATAAAAGGAATTAGCCACGGTGAGCGAGCGAAGCGAAACAGCAAAATCAAACCCAATTGGCGAAACCGCGAGCGCTGCCAGCGGCCACCCAGACTCCCAACAGCAGTCAGGAGACGACAACACGGTCCGTCACGCTTTGCTCGGGGGCCGCCCAGCCGCCAGCGCCTGCCATACATCTGCGGTCTGGCCGGGCTCGGCGGGCCGGGCCGGGCCGGCCTCGTTCTGGTGATGTAAAACGAAGGTGGCAGGATTCGTTTGACGTTAGCTGTAATTTCGCTCTGTCAGCACAGCTGTACGTTTCCTTTGCAGGAAAATGTAACTATCAGTAAACTCATAATTCTGTTTTTTCTTCTGTCTCGGAGTCGCTGGCGTAAGAATCATCCCAATGTTCGGTTAATTCAGGTAAAAACGTGCACTTTTATCGGCTTCCTGTTTTGTCACGGTGAACGATGGAATCGCTCAGCAAAGGAGCTCGGTCCTTTTTCACCATGGACCCTCCAGTATTTCCATTTCCTCTCCCTCTCCTCTCTGATTACTGTGCATTAAGTCGTCCGGCATCTACAGGGATTTATAATCCAGGCAGAAAGGAAACGCAGGTTCTGGGCCACATCCGCAGGTGGAGGCTGGCTGCAGATAAGAAGGAACCCAGGGATTATTAAATGCATGTGGCCAAGCTAATTATCTTGCCTTGTATATACGAAAAAACAAGAAAAAAAAAAAAAAAATTCAATCCTGCGCCGCTCTAATGCACAAACATGTCAGTGAGATCAGGACAAATGAGGTAAAAGGGGAGGCTAAATCCACATCAGCTGCTCCGTCCACAACTACAAACCTCCAGACCACAAAGCTGCGCGATCTTCCACACCGGTTTGTGCTGAAAAGCTCATTTCTTCCCCCCGTCCTCCATCATGATCGATAATGTTTCCAAAGTGGGAACGACTGCGAAAGTCACCTTCATTTATTGTTACCTTTATTTAACAAACTGATTAAGAGCTAATCCACGCGGTGAGTGATTCTTTGCTTAAGGACACCTTGGCACGCGGAGACACGTTTAAAAACGCTATCTGATGTTTATTCCGCGCTGGAGTCGTGCGCCACGTTGTTCCCTTTTCCTCTATCAGCAGGATTTGAGTGGAAAAAGTCTCACCGATGTGGATCCCAGTGATGGCTCCATAGTCCACGTCCTCCACGACTGGACAGGCTGGACAAGGACAGAACAGGTGAGGAAACATTTGACACAGTAAAAATGTGTGTGAGAGAGAGAGAGAACCTTCCTTCTCATCTGTGGTGCATGTGGAGAAAATAAAAGATGAGTACAAGCGCAGAGCTCTCCGCCAGTCTAAGACGAGCTGTCCACCTCAGAAAAGCAGTAAAAGGTTTGCTGTCAGAGCTCGTCACCTGGCGCTTTGACTCTCCCAGGTTCGAAGAGGGCCGTGGGCCGCTGCAGCGCAACTCTCCTGTTCGCAAAATTGAAGTAAAGGTTAACAACTGGCGCTAAAGGCTCTGCGGTTTAAGGCGGCCCACCTCTGGTGAAGCTGCGCCGAGGGGACCAGTCCCGCGCGACTGTGGCCGTCTCTCTGCTGACAGGCCTGCCACCAGGCCTCGTCCTCGGCGCTGACAACCTGGAGGATGTCCCCCCACCTGAAGGCCACCGCCGCCTCCTTGCAGGGGACGGCGGGATCCTCGCCGGGGTCGTAGTCGAAGAGCGCTCGGACGAACAGCTGAGGAGAGGAAACAGCCGAGCCGGTGAGAGAGGAAAATGTGCCGTGAGTTGCTTCATTCCTTCTTCCGTATCCTAGCAACGGACATCTGGTCCTTCTTCACATGTGATGGTGTCATTTTTGAGCACGGACCACGATCACAGACGATGATTTGCCTTAATCCCGTTCAAATGCTCGCTCAGTCCAACAGTTTCCAGCTTTGAAATCCAATGCGTGCGGCGTGCACGGTTCACAAAGAGGACTGCGGTGGATGAGGTTTTCCTGCGGAAAGCGTGCGGCTACTACACCAGGGTAAACTTGGAGCCGTTGTGCAAAATAATAAACCCAGTATTTTGATTAAAACAACAAGACAAAGCTGGAAAAGGTTGTGCAGGCGGCGCTCGTCCTGTCCTTGACTGTCTGGACGCGCCGCCGTGACGACGGCAACAGCAAATACAGCGGACACGACACTGATGTGACCTGTTTCCACTTAAAGCGGCTGTTCTGTGGGGCTACCTTTGGCTTATTTGGTGGCGTTTCTTCCTTGGAGAAGGCGGGGATGATGGTGAGCCTCACCTCCTTCTGAGAACGAGCCTGTGGGGGGGGCGAGGACAGGAAAGAGACCTTCATGGGCTTCACCAAAACAAAACAAACCACCAAACACCACATATCTTTAACGGCTGACGTAGCTAGCTGGATGGAGGTTAAAGTGCGTCCGTTTGGAGGTGTGTGGCAACGTAAATAAGTCCCACTTTTGTTTCCAGTGGCAGAAATCGAAAAAAAGAGCGCAAAAATGTGAGCAAAGGACGAGGAACGCGCCACACGAGGCGAGACGAACCAGAAGAGACGGGATTTCCTTTGGTTTCCTGTGCTCCAGCGAGACTCCGTTCACCTCCCTCAGCTCATCACCTTCGTGGATCAGACCTTCAAACGTTAGAAAATCCCATCACGCTTCTGCAAATATCATCAAGTAACGCTAATCGTCGAATTTATCAGCTCACCGCTTTTATCCGCAGGCCCTCCTCTCATGATCCTCGCCACCACGATGGCCCCAGTGGATGTATCCCTCTTTATCGTCGCCCCCTGAAGGATTCAAATGGAGATGAAGAGGTTAAAAAGGGACAGTGAACGCACCGTGTTCAATCAGTCGCTTTATTCCAGCGGAGGTTGTTCAGAGACCAGCTGCTTTACAACACACACACACACACACTGGAAAAGGTTCTCTAAACCTCCATGATGTTCAACAGACGCCTTCACGTGGAGAGAATCGCATCTTAGCGGCCACAATCAGCTCCTCTGCGGGTGTAGCCGCCGTCTGGAAAAGAGTAACGACCTGGATCGATCAGTCCGGCTTTGGGACGCATACAAAAGTGTGTTCCTTATTACGGACAAACACACAAACACGGCGCAGTGTGGAGTTTGTCTGTTAACAGATTGTTTCTCTGACTTGTAAGAGTCCCTAAGAAACCAGGCCCGAAACATCCGATGGAATTTCGTGTGAGGGAATATTGAGCATCTCTGTTATGGACCAGAGTGGAAAGGTGGAACCCGGACAAGCGTCCATTAATCTGTATGTTTACGGAGAATCTGATCTACAGTATATGTATAAAATGAATCTTTCCTCGGACAAATCTGGAGGATTTTGTGTCATTAGCGAAGGTATGCGCACTTTTGTACTTTCGGCCACTCGATCCAAGAACTTTCCAGAAGCAGCGACGGCTCGGAACAAAGCGGAGCTATGCAGATGATCCTGGCGGAGATGGAAGAGAGGGGAAGCCAGGACAATGTTCGGCAGATTCAACACGTGCAGACGCACAAAGAGATAAAGAGTGAAGCTGAAGCTGAAGCTCGGGGCTGGGAGCTGATCCAGGCGGGTACGGGGCCACGCCCGCTGCAGCTCCTGCGGATCTGCGTCAGGCAACAGTAGACGTTTGGCAGCGTTCACACCGAGAGGAGCCCCTGGGCCAAGTTTGGTGATTATCTGCGCCCTCGCCAGGTCTTAGATAAGAAGATTGATAATAGTGAAAGTGGTATCAATGATCTCATTAACGCCTGGCAAGCACGAGCGCCTGCGTCTCCAAAGCTGACGCAGTAAACCGACCGAGGAATCAGTCACGTTTCTGCCTCGACCTTCTGGAAACACGGACATATTTACGCACCAGCGGCTCTTTGGTTTTGACCAGGCTGACGATTTTGACGGAGTCCTCCTCCTCCTCCAGGACGTGGTCGGGTACAGGCGGTAAGGTGGGCTCAAAGTCCCGCTGAGCCACGGTGTCGTGCACCGACAGGAAACCCTGGAAAGGAGACAGGAAGTCGTGTTCAGGTCACCACAGGAACACCTAGACCCAACACATTCTGCTCGTGCTTTCTGGACCACACACACACACACACACACACACACACACACACAGGTATCACCACATTTCCACTGGTACCTAACGTGACCGTTGTGCCCAAACGGTTCATATTTTTGGGATAAACAAACCCACACACAAGCAGTTTCTGCGTGAAGCCACGGGGGAGCGTCTGATCATCCAGGCGTTTTCAAACGGTCGTCCAAACAGCCTGTCAGCTAGCCGGGCGTTTTCAAAGCACAAGCGTTCATTTGCGGGTTGTTTCTGCAGCCAGGCCGCGTTAAGTAAGTGTGAGCTGCTGCTCCGGAGCCAAGAGCAAACGGGTCATTACGACTGTTCAAACAAGGCTGCTAGTTTAGTGCTCAGCGACTCACTGGAAAACCATACGTGTGTGTGCGCACGTGTGCGTGTCAGCACATCCCCAATGAGGAGACGTGCGTTTGAATCTGGGCCTCGACGCAAACCGGGAGCGGATCGGTGCCGTTCTCAGGTGTCAGCAGCTGTGATCAGGCGGGATGATGAGCCGAAGCTAATTTCGTGAAAACCTACAGGGACGTGGACGAATCTGCTCGTGCGACTCGCACCAGAGCCAAGCTCAGCAGACGTCAAGCGTCCAGAGTTGTGAAATTACAAAAGCAGACGAAGCATGACTGTCTGGAAATTAGCATGTCAAATTATGGTTAAACATGGGAAGAAACTGCTACTGCACTCAGGATGTGCACGTGTTAGCGCTTTCATGATAATGATTATTGTGACAGGACAGATGTGCGTTTTTCCAAGTTATGTGAGGTCAGAGAGGTGATGGAGAGGCCGAAGCATGTTTGTAATCTTCATGAAAATCGGAGGATAAACAAGGAAAATTGCGTCCGGAAGCTCAACGAATAAAGTTTCCATTACAAATGTTTGCGCTAGAGGACGTGGCTACCAAAATCATCGTCAAGGGCAGAGAATTCCACCGCTCTATTCATTTTTTGTGTTGGGAATAATGAGTTTATCATTGTAAAAATGTGTAATGAGTTATAGGATGATACTTCACCTTAAAGTGAGGTTTAGAAATCAGAGCAGCTAGTTCTCTGGCTTCATCGCTCCAGCTTTGCTGTGTTAGCTCCTCGGCTAACTGGAAGAGAGAAAACGGGCTGTAATTAGAGGTATAACGTTATATTTAATATTGAACATTAAAGTGTTTGACAGATTTAAGCTTGATGCTAATTAACTAGCGTGAGTTCTCTTTGATTCGGCGTCTTTAACAATGAGCTCCTGAATGTTCGAGGCTACTACGCGACAGTGAAACGAAGCAGCGGCGGCTGAGACTGCGCGCCGTCACTCGTCATGTCAACGAATCACGGTAATGACTGCTTCAAGATGTCGAGGAGCAGCGGTGCGGTGGAGGTCATTACTTTCCACTGCGAGCAAACAGAAACCTCTCTGAGGGGAAACAGGCCCCTGGTTTGGCCCTACCAGCGGGCCCTGATGATTTAACCCAGGCGGGGAGAGGCTGTCGAAGCGAATCTGAGGCGACGGGAGTGAAGGGAAGGAGAGCAGAGCGTGGGAGAGAGTATAGGGGGAGATCGGCAGTATGGAAACATGGAGGGGAAACGGCAAACGAGAAACCATACAGATAAAGGAGGGAGAGCTTGGAGCGGAAAATCTGAAGGAGGCACCGCCACAGAAAAGTTGTGGTGCCATCACAGTCCACCAGCGCCGAAAATAAGAAAAAAGCTGAAATTCTGGCTGGTGTGCAGAGAATGATTTTAGCAGCGTTGAGTTTGAGTCCTCGGTGACCTCACTCCTGGCAAAGCTCATTAAACTCATATCTGCTGTCAAACATCTGAGCTATAAAGGTTTCTGAAAGTCGGAAAGAATGCGCGTTGCTCTGGAGCCACGAGGAAGTCGTCTCCTTATCAGAGGAAGCGGCTGGAGCGGTGAAACGGATCCTCCGACGGGGTCACTCACGTCTGAGGCCAGGCCCGCCGTGTGCTCTCGGACCGGGAGGAGGCCCCGCTTCTCGAAACGCCTCAGGCGCTCGTGGATCTGTCAGCACAGCATCACAGCAGAGGTTTTCTGCAACTTCTAATAAACTCAACATCGTAAAACATCGTTGATGGAAGAGTCTGGGAGCGGCCAGAACATTTTTATACAAGCAGTAGCTGCAGTCACAGCGGTTTCCAGTTCAGCCCGAGCAGAAGGCGGCGTAATTGTTTCCTACGCAGATGAATGCTGATAAGAAAGAGCAGATGTGAAGCTGAGGATCTTCACCTTGAAGAGCAGATGGAGCTTCTTCTCCATCAGCATGCTGTGGAGGAACCTGTAGTCCTCCTCTCTGTCTGTGTGACGCTCTGTCCCCGACATGATGGACGATGGCAGCCTGCACACACCAGGAGCAAGGTGGAGGACACTCCCTCTCTCACACACACACACCTAATAACGCTCCTTCAACACCTGTTACACATTCACACTCTCTGTAAGGTTATGAGGAACAGGTCAAGAACCCTGAGAGAGAGGTCAAAGGTGAGGGCCTGAGGACAAAAATACCACATGGAAAACCCTTTAAAGTTTTCACTGTTATGGCATCGCCACTTTATTTTCCAGTGATGTGAGTGTTTTGATATCAGAGGATGATATAAGAGGTGGGGAGGGAAAAACATAACGTGCTGACCTGCTACACTTTGGACGCAACTCCGTCTTCTGTTCTCCTCACTCTGGAAAAAATTTAAAAAATTGTATTGAAGCCTTTCATATATCCAGGAATCCTGTTTAGTGATCTGTTCCAACATTTATTTGTTTACATCATCCCAGATGGTGGATGGAGAAGGAATAAATGATAAAACTCGTAAAACAACAAAAAAAGTGCAGCGCTATACTGCCCCCTAACGTTCGAGTCAGGTACAACTGCATGTCAATTAATTGTGTTTTTCAATTACATTCACGTTATTTCATCAAATTATTGGCCACATTACATGAGAAATTATGCAATGTAACACATTTTTATGTAAAAAAAACAAAAAAAACACCCCACACCCCCAACGTTCAGCAGTGTTGTTTCAGTGATGTGAAATGCGCAGAAATAAGGCACGCATGCTTACACTTACAAATAAAAGCAATAAATAAAGTTGTAAAATTAAAGATTGACTCACCATAGATCATCCAATCCATGGAACCAGCATCACTTAATATTCAAATATTATGAATTTCTACATCCACTTGTGCTGTGCAGTGTTCGAATGTCCTGACTGCAGATGGTCGCAGGGACCGAGCTGGTCAATGTCTGACCTAAATCAAGCTTGCAGGTGATCAATAAAACAGTGTGGTAAAGTTGGTCAGCGCCAGTTCCACCTAAAACTGGGTTATTACCGCCACCAAGGTGGTTATGGTTTCGCCGGCTGGTAGTAAAATAAATAAAAGTTAGCAACGGATTTCAATGAAACTTTCAGGTAATATGTTGCCGGATTACCATCTGGATCCAGGATTTCGTAAGCAATTAATAAATACAGAAACATATATACAGACTTGTAGTTTAAATCGGTTTCCGGAAGTTGTACTATTTTTGTTGTTTTCAAAAGTCTACATTTATTGCAAGGCTGCAGTATTAATAACGTGAGTTGTAGATTAAGTTCACAAAATGGAGATGTGCCGATCGTCATGCTAATGACTTGGCCCATACAGTACCACACCCGAGCTGCTTGGCTGCTTCCAACCTCTCGGATGGCCAGTTTACAATACTGCCAATACAATATTGATTATAGGGTTTTGTCGACCCAGATACACGAGCGGGCGTGGGCGTGTCCTTAAAATATCCAGCCAATGAGCTGCAGCTTGGAGAGCTAATAGCCGCTTACTTCCTTTTCAGCTGCGTCACGTTATCTCAGACGGCTAGGCTAATTCCGGAAATGTGAATACTATTTCAAAATAAAAGCTCAGATTTCTTCAGTTCGCTCACACGATATGGCGTGGTCCTTCATCTTCTTTTCTTTGACGCGCCACATAAAGCTTGATATATGTGTGTAATTACAGACTGTTTTTACTTGTTTTTTGTCAGGTTTTGATAATATTCAACAGTTGGTGGTTTAGTTTGAAAAGCAAAACAGGAACTAGATTTTCTAACTAAACATTATAGAGCTGAATTCCTCGCTTCCTCCCCGGTGCTCTCGGCAGACTCAACGTCGGCTAAACCAAATGTTTACCGCAAGTACATGTCAAAAGATGCACTGAGGGTGGGTTTTGATCGCGACCGCCCGCTATGCAGTGCTGGAACGTTTTGTTCAGCTTGTAGGTGTCTGTTTTGCCGGACAGACGAAGTCTAGATACCCGAAAGCTGAAGAAAGAGAAGTGTGAAAGCAGAGACAGAAGGCCACGGTTCACACACACATCACCACAGCCTTGATGGTGATGTATGCAAGGAAACCAACAAGAGTCAGCGATGGGTAATTCGACCGCATATGTTGATAGCAGTAAAATTCGATTAGATTTGTTTTTTTGTGTTTGATTGTATAGATGGCTGCTGAAGAATTCGCTACCCATCTACGCTACTAGCTAGCTAGCAGTTCAGTTACTATCAGCTAATTTTTTATTATTTGACATTTTTCGTTTCCAAAAGGCTAATTTAAACAAACATCAAACGTGTTTATAATACATTTTGAATAACGAACGTATTATTGGTACTTTATAGCATTTTTTTATGTATATAAATGTGCTTTAGTTGGTATACCTTAAGCTAACGATTGCTAATTAAACGTTAGCCACCAGAATTTTTATCAGTATTACGTCTTGTATGCAATGAAATAAAGTGATTTAATCGTCTATTGGGTTTGTCTCCACAGGTGTACCGACAGAAGGGATTCACAGTCCTATCAGGTATGATATCTTTATTAGAAATGACCTATCTTCGAAAGTGTGATAGCATATCATTATCATGTAATTAGTTTTATGGGTCACACTGAGAATTGACAACCCAGTGGTTTGATATCATTGCTCCAAATATATTTCAGTAAAGTTGATGATCCTGTGATCTGCATAAATTTAATAGACAGAATTAAATGTTTATGCACTTTGCGGCAACATGCTATGCAACTTGACTATATATATTTATTTGACCTAGGCCCATAAATATCAACCAAAGAGCCAGTCTAGCAACCTTCACCGCTATGACAAGGTGCGAGATGGTTCAGCAGACCCCACACCTCCTTACAAGATGCAGCGACGCTCAGACGAAAGTCCTGGCAACCGACATGGAGACGGCATTGGACATGGCAAGGCTAAAATCTCTCAGCCCGTTCGAGGAAAAAATGGTAAGATGAGATCAGGTTCATGGATGGTTTTGATCGGCAATGACATCTGTTCAGATGGGTATGAGGTCTATGGGCTGTATTGTGGTTGGCAGCTTTTTGCATGCTGCGATTACGTAGTTGTCGTTATTTTCCAAATCAGAGCATGCTTTGCATAGGTTTATGCAAAAAAGAAATTTGCAGGGTTTTTCATAGAGATTCTATTCAGGGATAAACACCCAGAGTTACAGTAGAATCTATTTAAAGGTATTTTTGAGGAGTATCTCCTCTGAAGCTGCCTGCATCTGTAAGCCCGTGGGCGTGAAGCTGCCTGCATCTGTCCTCCGCTGTCAGGTGTTGTAACGTACTGTGTTGAATCTCTTTTTAATGTTCGCTGCTGACTGGATGAGCTTCCCCGATCAAGAGGAAAGAGTAAAAACAGAGTTGAGGAAAATAACAGGACCCGAGTCATTGCTGAACAGCGAATCGGTGTTTTTTTTTTTTTTGGTTTAAACTGGCTTTGTTGCAGGGACCAGCGGCTCCCCTCAGGAGAACTGTCACAACAACAGCTCCCACCACGGCTCAGACTTGCATGCCGCTCAGAGCAAGCCTGCAGACAGGGTGAGACGAGAGTCTTCTAACAGTCTGCTGGTTTACTACGTCATTCTGATTTTGTCAGTCAAATGTGAGGTAATATCATACTGGCTATGATGTCAGAATAAGACAATAATCAAACAACTCCTGCTTTCATTAAGACACTGAAATGATCAATAACTTTACCTGTTTATGCTGAGATATGCTAGACAAAGATGGGTGGTTTTAATTTTCCATAAAAAGTTTTTTACTTTTCATTGGGTTTAAAAATGCCACAATATGTAATGTTTATTATTATAGTCCATTATTAATGGGCATGTCTGTTACTGTTAAACTGATCAGACTGAAAATCCATTAAAGTGAGGGATCTAAAAGTGTGTCTCTCTGATGCCTCTGCGTTGTCTGTCCACACCAGGACCCAGCTGATGACTGGACAGAGCACATCAGCTCGTCTGGGAAGAAGTACTACTACAACTGTAGAACTGAGGTCTCCCAGTGGGAGAAGCCCAAAGACCTGTTGGAGAGGCAAGCACATTTAAATGTCCAAGAGAGCTTTTCATCCTCGTTTAATCACAGCAGGATTAACACAGGCTCAGACTGCCTGCACACAGCACGCTGTCCTCTTTGATTTCTGATTCATCTGCTTCAGGGAACAAAGACAGAAAGATTCAGTTAAGGTGGCAGGAAACAGTTTTCCCCGGGACATGGACTACAGACAGGAGGCCTTGCAGGACAAAGCCCCATCAAGTAAATATAGTGCGCTTTTCAAAAAGACGTCCTCTGAAACGTTGCTAACGCTTTTGTACCTCTGCAGAGACTTCAGGGGATCAGTCTTCAGCATCCATCGCCAGCCATTCCTCCTCTTCCTCATCTTCTCAGAGTGTGAACTCTGCCCCAGGTCCCGCCTCCTCCACCCTGTCCTCCTCCTCCTCTTCCTCCTCCTCCTCCTCTTCCTCCACTTTGATGCATGGGTCTCAGTCTGTCCAGTCCCCTTCCCCAACCCTGCTGCAGGACCCTGCCCTCCTGCACCAGCTCCTTCCTGCGTTAAAGGCCACTCTGCAGATGAACAACGGCAGCATGGACGTGGCTAAACTCAACGAAGGTCAGGGCTCCAACCAGTCAGCTCTAAGAAATGATGTGGGGTTTTATTTGCAGCAATTACAGACTCTGTTGCGTGTTCTCGCTCACTCACCTTTGTGTGTGTGTGTGTGTGTGTGTGTGTGTGTGTGTGTGTGTGTGTGTGCGCGCGCACGTTTCCTCTGACCTCCTCTCCAGTCTTGGCAGCTGCTGTCACCCAAGCTTCCTTGCGGTCTGTGCTTCATAAGCTGCTGGCTGCAGGACCTGCTTTCAACATCACTGCTCTGCTCTCAGCTGCTCAGCACTCCAACCAAGGTACAGCCTCCTCACTGTCCCGTCATCCACCTGAACTACGTCCTCGTTCTTAGGATCCCGCGTGCGTTTTGGGATTGACTCTAGCTTCCGCCTGCTTTTTCTGCCGCGTCTTATTCCTAAAAGCAGGAAAAGGGGCCTCTGGGGTTGAACCGTAACTCTGTCTTTCTATTTCAGCCCAGCACGCCAATCAGTCGCCCGTCTCCCTGACGTCAGAGGCATCATCACCACGGCCGTACGTGTCGCCACGCAACGGTACGCCGCAGAGCAGCCAGAAGTCCCTTCACCCCGGCAGCGCAGCGTCCGCACAAGCAAGGGTGAGTGGAGCTGTTTTCTTCTGTTTCTGTCACTGCTGCTTTTGCTTTAATCCCTCCTCGTTCTGGTCTTCACCTCTGCAGGGCGGCGTGGCTTCAGTCAAACCGAGATTGGCTTCTGTGTCTCAGACGGCAGAGAAGCATCCAGAGGACCCCAGAACTCTCCAGCAGAGAAGGTGAAGACTTTGGCTCCTGAAAAAACCTTGCCTTGGTTCTTGTGGTCTTTCTTAAGCCACCTGTGTCCACCAGCCAGGAGATCCCGTGCTCAGGATCAAACCCATCTGGGGCTGTGCTGCCCCACGTGCCCTCCAGCAGCTCCAGCCAGACCCAGGCTGATGCCCCCAGCTCGTTCACCCCGACACTGGCAGCTCACTTCGATGAGAACCTGGTCAGACACATCCAGGGATGGCCTTCAGAGACCACTGAGAAACAGGTACCCTTGCTAACGCTTCCCTCTGCTGCTCTCTCGCCACTTCCTCCGTTCTGCTTTTCTTTACTCGACTGGTTGTTAGGCGGGCAAAGTAACATTGTTTAAAAATGGTCTGATCCAAGTTTCCTGAAGGTTCTTGTTCCTGTTGCCTCTGAAGCTTTCATAGCTGTATTTTGGCCTCTTTCAGTACACTTCAGTAGCTCCTCAGGCTCTAGCAAGAGGACGTTATCTGTGGCTGAAAGCTTTAGAAATTCAGTGTGAGTGGTCTGGAGATGGAAAGCCATCTACAGTTTTGAGCATAAAAGGTAAAATAACCTCCTTCCCACATCCGCCTGAGGCGAGATGGCAGCTATAGAGGACAGAGTTTGCTTCCGCCCGGGAAAAGTCTGCACGCGCAGCGCACAGAACAATGTAAAGAAACGCCTACAGACGGTCCCGTTGACTAATCTAAGAGGGAAGCAAAGAAACGCCGCGGCTGGAACGGGTTCAGTGCAGGCGCTGTAAACGTGGCTCCTCTCTCACCGTCAGGCGGCTCGGACGAACGAGGACTTCCACAACATGGGCAGCTTGTACATGTCTGAGATCTGCACTGAGATGAAGAACCTCCGCTCGCTGGTCAGAGTGTGCGAAATTCAGGCCACGCTGCGCGAACAGAGGTGAGGCAGACAACGGATTCGCTCAGAGCGCCGTCAAAACTCGTTCATTTCTTTTTTTTTTTTTCTTTTTTTTTTTATGCGTTGGCTCGTTCTTCCGTCTGCAGAATCCTGTTTCTGAGGCAGCAGAGCAAAGAGCTGGACAAGCTGAAGAACCAGAACTCCTACATGGTGTGAGAGTCTGGACTGAGCTGGTTCAGGGTCGGACACGCCTGACAGAAACCAACCCAGAGAGTCGGCCCCCGATGAAGCCACGCTCTTTCTGGACACCACGTCTTCCCCCCCCCCCCCCCCACTTTTTATTATCGCTTTTTTACTGAACATTTTCACCAAGTTGGACACTTTAGGCAGTGGACGAAGAGGACCTGAGGCAGCACCTTTACAAACCGTCGCCTTCGGTTTGTCGTATCGGAGTCGTTTGTTTTCTGGCATGGTTCTTTCTTTTTTAATCCATAGTGACTGGAGGAGAAGGATCAGCTGATTTTTGACCCTCCAGTCTCCTCAAGTGGACTCAGATCTACAGTTTGATGCATCCATGTTGCTCTTTTTAATTCCCCGTCTTCTGAAACTACTCTAGGCCCTACCCCGGCCCTCTTGATGGGAGCCACCGTTATGGTTCCAGTGGTTCACTGGAGTTCTGAGTAGTCTCATCAAACACTCCAGATGATTAAAAACCGTCAGAAAAACCCAACCCTTCATTTTGAGACCCAGGCTGGCTGCAGGAGGCAACTTTCTGTTGTTTTGCTTTGTTTTTTTTTTTTTTTGTTTGTTTTTTTTTAATGTGATGAAGTTTGTTTTCCCTCCCGTGATGGAGAGAGTGTTTCATTCCTGGTGTGCATCTTGGCAAGAGGAGAAAAACTGAATTTACAGTCGTGTAAAGTTAAATTATTGGTGAACATCACTGTTTACTCATCATGACGGAAAAGATCAAAGACTTTGACAGAAGATGAAAGACACTGATATTTAAAAAAAAAAAAGATTCCATCATTTCTTTCTGCTCCTACAAGCCACATTGGTATTTTTTTTTTACAAGGCTTCATTCATTTCAAAGTTTTTTTGTTTTTTTTTTAAGTACAGTAATGTCACAGTCTTACTCTACCCACAGAGCAACTTCATTCACACTTCAGCTATTCTCTGTCACATGTTCATGTTTTGGGGGTGGGGTGGGCTTCAGGGTTGGGAACTTTGTATCCTACAAAATATTAAAAAAATAAAATATACCACATCTTTGCCTGACTTTTAATTGCGCCTCTTCTGTTGGAGACGGTGGAGACGCCAGTGAATAGTGCCTTTAGCAGCTGTGCTAAATTAGTGGAATTATGCAGGTAGAGGAGGATCCGGGTGACAGCTCTGGAAAATGTTGTGGCCACTCCGATCAGCCTCCATCAGTGTGCTCGGGTACAGGCCCCCCGGTGGCCCCTGGTGGGTTCCAGCCAATCAGACTCAGTACTGTTGTCCGGCCACAAGATGGCGACAGAGCAGATCTTGGCTGTGGTTCTGCTTAAGAAGGTTAAAAAACATGCCCTCCTGCGCCCATTAAAAGTAAAAAAAAAAAAAAAAAAAAAAAAATCACTAAAGTGTAGTTACATGTTTTGGTGGGATCAGGTTCACTAAAACATTTTAATTGAGGTTGCAGAGATTATGTCTGCATTGATATTGAGATGGAGCCACGCTGTCAAACTTGGAGAAACTTTGTCTTTCTCCAACATCTCCTTCCTGACCTCTCACCACCGGGAGCCTGTGAGAAAGTGCTCTGTGTATTCAGATTTTACCCTCATTTAGCAACATTCGATCACAATAGTTTCTTTTTCCATGGGGACGCATCAGCAGCGTTAGGTGTGGAGGGCAGAGCTGCTCCATTTGTCCTGATCAACGCTGATGTCCGGGGGCACCGACAGGACGGAGCCTTTTGTGTAGTTAGCCAGATTATTCCCGTCTGTCCGCTGACTAGTTCCTTTTATGACTGTTGTTGTGGTTTAGGAGCATTGTTTGAAGATTTGAAAAAAAGTGTGCCTGCCCAGTGTGCCGGAATTCCAGGAACATGACCCGGAACTTTGATAAGTACCGGTTAAAGCGCTCCGCAGGAACTCTGAGATCCCGCCATCGATTCCCACGTGACAGCTTAGCTCTGATTGGTTTGATCGCCGCCACCTTACATAATATCCAATATTGCTGCGCGGGGCTTGGGTCGATAGATCCCATCACTCCTGCCTTCGATCGCTCGCTGGTCGCTTAATACCCTGCAGGTCAAAGGTCATTTTCATCTATTCCCGCATGCTCCAGGCTCAGCTGGGGACCAGAGCGACGTCTGTTCAGCACCTGCCCATCAGTCAAGAGTGGCAGACACTGGGCTGTCCCTGTGTCCTGTGGCCCCCTGTTTTGCCACTGGCGTCCCTGGGGACGGGGGTAAGTGTATTGATGACCTGCCAGGCTCTATTTGCCTCTGCCACGTGTTTATTTATGGCTGCCGCTAATGTGAGCGAGCCAGCTGTGGTTCTTCCTTGATCTACTGGTCTCACCCCTTCCACTCGACTTTGTCCTTGTCTCCTTCCTCACCCGTTCGCTGACCCCTCTCACCTCTTTTCAGTCCAGTTCAACTCAGCTTTATTTATTGTCTCTAGGAGAGCCCAAACAGGCAGCGGTGGCAGGAAACAGGAAGTGACCCGGACCAGGACCAGGCTCAGTAAGGTTTACAAACAATGTTATGGTCAGCGGACATGCCCTAACCCTAACGCTGACCCCTAGCCTTGACCCTTAACCCCAACCTGGCTGACTTTTTCCCAGAAGACTGCTGGTTTCCTGACTCATCGGCCTCATCCAGTTCCAAGTTTTACATCCGTGTTCTTCGCTCCTGTCAGGATTCTTGATTGAGGCTGTTGTTTAGCTGTTTTTCTGTCAGCGGCTTCTGGTTCAGTGTCATTTCCTCTTGAAAATGAGCTTTGATGGGAGTGAAACGGCTGATCTTGGATCAGCGTGTCTGAGCTTTTATTTTCGTCTCCAGACAGCATTATTGAAAATCAACAGGGTCATTAAAAAACGGCAGTTGTTAAAAAGGAAACATTAGTGTCTCTCCGCGCTTTGATCGAGGTAAAGGAACCCTGAAAAGCTGCACTTCTCTTAGTTGTTTTTGACATTTTCAGAAATATTTAACACCCGTTAAACAAGAAGCTTCCGTCTGGGTTAAGTTCACAGTTATACGGAAGCGGCAGTAATTGCCTTCGCTGTCACATTTCCTGATGAACAAACCACTTGGGAAGTCTGTGTAGATTCTCATTCATCCAGCTCATAGTTATCCAAAGTTTGAATTGGCTTCCTGTTTTTAGAATGCGCATTTATTTATTTCCCAGGCTAATCTGTTTTTCAGCCCAGGGGACTTCTGGAATCTGTCTCGGTGAACAATTACGCAACCAGTCGCACAGTGTAAATAAAATAACGGTTATTCCTGCGACTGCGCTGCGAACCGGCAGCACATTTCATGGAGGTTATGCAGACAGGCCAACATGCACGTCAGTAAATAAATAACTGACTATATGGCTTCATTAGAGCCTGTCAGGGTAACCTGGATTCACCATGAAGCTGAGCCGGCATGCATAACATTTATTTAGCTGTCAGTCAAACAAATATGGCCTGACGTACACCTGCCTCTCTACGGGGAGGATGGAAGGTAAACACCGTGCAGGTAAAACCCACACATATAAATGAGGCAGAGACTGCAGCCCTTCAGACTCATTATGGCCCCCAGACGCTGTAACAGTGCGTGTCCACCACAGGGGGCGCTGTTCGTCAGCGGTCAGGCCCGCTGATCGGGTCCCTAATGAGATCCTCCCGGGCTACTTCGGTCCGGCTGCGCCTGGAAACACGTCTGAGAGCGGGTGATGGATGTGTCAGTGGATGATGGAACGGAGTAAATCTTTAATGAAGCCGCTCAGATCTGAGCGGTGAGAGCTGTGGTTCTGATTCTGACTGATGGGTTTCAGCATCTCAGTTCTGGAGTGTGATCTGTCAGCAGGCACTGCAACCAGAGCAGCTCTTTTTACTGTTGCTGCACTGTTATTATTATTATTATTATTATTTTTATTTAATAATGATTATTATTATTACTATTATTTGCTCTCAGGTGTGAATGCACAAACACACAGGGGTATTATTTAAACAATCAGTAGTTTAATTTGCTTTGGCCGCTCCTGGAAAACAAACGCCGTTGTTTTCCACCTTCTTCTGAACTTTACTTCTAAAAACTCCCATTTCTTAACACCAAACAAAGATCCTCGCTGTCATTCGACGGTCGTTATTTTCTCAGTCTCCAAACAGGCGTCTGAATATTTTATTCTTTTCTTTTTCGTCATCTCTGGATTTCTGGATCATCTTTAAGCCGCCGCTCGCTCTCATCATCCATGTGCCTCTCGTATCGGTGCAGCTGTGGAAAGTGGATTCACCTGTTAGCGTAGCGTGCCCTGCCCTGCTCGCCCGTACGTGTGGGGCCACGGAGGTTGAACGAGCTGCATCTGCTTCTGAGGCCTTGAGCAAGATAAGGAGCAAACCGACCACCAGTGCATGTAAACCGTGCATTTATCGGCACCTGCAGGCACCTTTTTTAAGCATTTCTGATTCATCTGTTTTATTTCTAACAATTCCAGGAGTTTAGCATCGTTTCCCAATAACTAACATATTCAGAGGCCAACGTGGACTATTAAAGTCAGGCTGTCCCGCTCTGGCAGAAGGTAGATTTAAAAAGGCCTCCGGCGAAACTCAGCAGGGATGACACTGAAATAGCTGCAGTGTTTCAGCCCTGCTGTTTCACTCCAATGTTGCTGCTTAAAAACACAAACTAGCTGTGAAGTCCTTTCAGACGCTGCTGATTGGCCTCCCGAGAACAATGGCCGCTTTGCCCGGGCGATAATTGGTGGGAAAACCTAACCTGGCATTGCTGAGAATTTGAGTGGCTTCCTGTGATCTGAGAAATTTGCACGGCGGGAAAAACGGAAGCAGACTTGTTGTCTCACCAATTAGCGCTTTTCCATTTGTATGAATAGTTCTTACCGTGAGGGCGGGGCTTATTTCTTCGGCCTATCAGGTCAGGGCGACGAGGAAAAAGAGTCGGGCTTTAATGACCCACAGCTGCGATTTGATATTCAGAATTCTGTCTGGCTAATTTTTGGATGCAGGGACCTTGTTTTAACACTGCCATGCTAATTAAAAAAGCCACTCCCTTAATAACATTGACTCACTCGGTTAAATGAAGTATCGATCTGCCCTGAGCTGGGAGCCCTGGACGACACGCGAGATGGGAGGATGAGCGTGAGGAGGGGGGTGAGGCGTCTCTTCTCTTCTCCTCCCTGCAGCTGAATTCTCGCTGCTGCCACTTCCATCCCTCCCAGCACACGTACGCAGCATTTGGTGCGGCTGAGTCCGGGTTAATGATGGAGGGAGCATGATGAGGGACCCGGAGCGCTGTGGCCAGTGAGGCCACAACAGTCACAGATGGGAAATCAGGAAAAAGTAGTTCTTTGACTGCACCCACTCAGGGATTTAAACACGATTTATATCCTGCCGTTACTTTTGAGGCTGTGTGTCAAAGTCATTAAATTTGGATGCGGAGGATACGCCTGGATACGTCTTTATAAGCTATATTTATTAGTAATTACAGAGTCTCCGGTTTATACTTTTTAAGCCCATGGTTTTACGCTGAGCATGGATTTTCCATCTGTCTTTACGTCCCGACGTAAATAAATATCAGTGATCTGTGGAACGTGCTGAGCAGTCAGGCTTCCCCCCGACTGTCGGCTAATTTCATTTCCAGCAAATGTCCGGATGATTTAAGCCTGGCCGGCGCTCCCAAATGTTCCGTGTTCGTTTTGCCTGACGTGATTAAAGAGATTTTAGAAGTGAAAAATTGTCAAACGTAAAAAAAAAGTTGGTTTTTAAGCTCCTTCGGGTCCAGAGGTGAGCTCTGCTTTCACATGCAGGTCTGCTTTATCGTTCTTCCACCCGATCAACCACTAAAATGACACCGTAAATCCACAGCCCAGAATGAAAAATCTGCATTTAGTCTGCAGATTTTAAAAACTTGTCCAAGATTTACTGTTTTTAGCACGCTTATTTTATGCCTTTTGATTGGCTGATGACAGCATAACTGGACCAACTAGACTACAGAGAATAAATGACGAAGCTTAACCCATTTTTGAGTGTTACTGCGCCACCTACAGCACGGAAGCCATTATTATGGGTTGTCTCGACACGTTCTTTGTCAGACAGAATGATGTGAATGCAATGATGCAATGGCCACGTTTTTGACTTGCAGGAGGTCATCTGATGGTGCTGGAAAACAGCGGAAACTACACTTCCGTGGGGATGAGTGAGAATCTACACAGACTCTTCCGTGGGGACACTGTTTCGGTAATATACTGGAGTACAAATAAACTTTGGATTGTTAAAGAGGCTGAATTTTAATTGGCTATCGATCCCCCTGCAACCAGGAACCACAGAGGAGGTTGAAAAGGGAGAATAAAGAGCGTGTTTACCTCCGCTTTCCCCTTATTCTCCCTTTACTCGGCGGTCTCTGTCTTCCACTAGATCACCTCCACCGGCCGAGGTGTAGAGGGATAACGCAGCTGTCAGGAAACAGCTGAACGGGACTTTTCTTTTCCCCTTTAATAAGGCGAACAACACATCAGCGGCCCCGCCACACAGAGCCGGAGTGCAGCTGTAAATCTGGGCCAGCCATCAATCACAGCCTGCTTTGATTCTGCCTTGGTGAGGAAAAGACGGAAAAATGTAAATCTTAAGGTTAAAAAGACACTCTGAGCGGCTGCTGTGGTGAGGCTGGTCCTTGAGTGAGTAATTCAACATCTGCCTGCATGTCGGCCCTTCGGCTGCCTGTGATTCCCAGATCAAAGTACCAGAACCAGAGAAAAGTCCCTTTTCCACAGGAGGGACTTTTATTATTCATCTGGGTGATTCCACCAGGAAAAACTTCTCCCCCCAAACGTTGATTTGGTTGTGGGGGTGAGACTTCCTCTACGCTGTGTGCTGAAGAACATCTTCAGCAGGACCTCGAGTCAACTCGAAAACAGGCAAGGAGCAGGCGGAGGTGAACAAGTCCATGAGAAGTTGAAGAAGATTAGAAGAAGCTGAAGGAGCAGAACAGCATCAGTGGGTCTGCGATCCCCCCCTGGACAGGTGGTCTTCAAATCCTCTCAGAGACACGGAGACGCTGGCGGCCTGGGTGAGAGACCCTCGGCTCTGCGGCTTGTGCGGCAGAATAAATTAAAAAAGGCCACAGAGGTGCAGGATGAATCCCTCCATCTGTCCCCTCCTGTGCCCCTGCAGGTCCTCATTAGACCCTAATCCTGTCAGTGCTGCCTCTGGAAAACAACCCCTGTGAGCCGAAGGTGCATCAATACTTGAAAAACTGCTACCGCTCCACGCGCGAAGCTGCGTCCCAGAGAAGAAAGTCCAACATCCTGTTAGCTACAAGAGCAAAGAGAGAAGAGTTTCAGGCCTAAAGCAAGAAAAAACTAAAGTCTATCAATATCAAATTGATTCATTACTATCCCTCAGGATGAAGTTTGATTATTTACCTGAAGCCCTGATTCATCTTCTTCTATCTTCTTCATCCATCATCTATTTAACTATCCCCTAATCAGGAGGGCGAGCAGAACTCTTCTTATCTGCTTCAGTTTATATCAGGACAGAACACAGTCGCAGAGACTCCTGTTCACTCCCACACTTTTCCCGCCTAATTAGCTGAATATAATGAATTGTGGTGAAGAGCGGCTCCTGTGAGCGATGCTCGTATCCCGGCGCAGCTTCCACCTCATTTATCCTGGACTCTGTCCCTGCAGCCAGTAAAGCTGATACTCCTCCATCCTTTCAAAAACTCCCTGAAAACTAACCAGGAGCTGCTTCCTGGACCTATCCTGGACAGGTATGTTTGGATCACATGACGCGTGTCCCGTGATGGACGGGTGTGAGTTCTGGTTCTGGACGGACCCTCCCGGCAGCCTGACGGCCTCTGGCAGAGCTGTGGAAGGTCGAACACTTTCCTAAACAATGTCTGGGAAGCTGCGGCCTGACAGTGATGAATGGTGCTGTGGGTGCTTCCTGCGGTCTTGGGATTATCACGGCGTAGGTGAAGCCCCCCCCACCCCACCCCACCCCCCTCCGTGCTCTGCCTGCTACGCTGGGAAAACGCAGCTTGTTATCCTCACATGGCAGGTAGCAGGATTAGCTGAAAGGCACTTTCAAGACGGGTCGCCGAGCCAGAAGCGCGTGCTCGGGTGTTCGCATGTGCAGGAGGAGCTCTTTAGAGTACAGATTAGAGGTGAAAAGGTCGCAGCGGATCCCCGCCATCAGCCTTTCTTCCCCAGCTAGTATCAGAATCCTTTTGTCCTCTGCCCAAGCGTCACGATGTGAACAGCAGCACTTTGCTCTCTGCTCTTTATTTGGGCTCATTATCCCGACTCATCTGTCACCGGATTTGTAACCTTAAGCTCCCCAATTAGATCAGTGGCCTTTGGTTGCACGGTTAGCTCCCTGCGCATCAGCCCACCCAGCAGAAGACAGCAAACGTCAGCGTCCCACCAAATTCAAAGCGGAATGAGCGTGGCTGCAGCCTTTGCGTCTCCGGTTAAAAGTCACGGTGCCGACCGCGGCTGCACATGTGCTGTTGTGTGAGTTTTCTCTTACGTTGGTGAAGTCAGTGATCTGCATGTGTTTGGGGACTTGCAGCCGCCTGATAACCCAGGGTGCGTTTCAGCCTCCGTGCGCTCTTATCTCCAGACGGCCAAACGTCCCCGCGCAGCCGCTTATCTGCTGAGTCACTTTGGTGGGTGCAGAAGGTACATACATTAATGATGTTAGCTCAGCCTGTGCACATACGGCTACATGATAACGCGAGCGCAGAGCCGGCCTACTGTAACCGGTCTACACAGGTGCCTGCTAGACGTGGTTTCATGATTCATGTACAGCGCGCTACGTGTGTATATATGTTATTTGTGTATATAGGGTTTGGCATGTTTCTTATTCTTATTTTTATATTTTTCTAAAGTCTTTCTAATATTTCTTTCTTAAATTTCCCCATAAACATATTCTTGTTCTTATTCTTAAAGGTCCAGTTTACTGGACTGATAATTGGAGACATTTTCGAACTCTTTTGCTGGGGAGACAATAGCAGAGTAATGTCCAGTTTGCCCTACCGGACTTTACCGCTTCCTCATAAAGAAGTATTGACTGTAGAGGACATAGAGAGTAAATGTGAGTTGTGAGGCGCGGGGTCAGTCATCCTTCTAATGAACAGCGACCTTAAAGGCAGCTAAGCTGACGCCGCGGTGTCACTCTTCCAATGGATCTCTGTCGTTGGTGTCCTTTATTGATTGGGGGAAAATTGTACTGTTGTCTTTTCTTCAAGAGATCTTTAATAGTTCATCTTTCTGAGAAGGAGGAGAAAAGGTTGGGACAGGGTGAAGCATTGGCCTTTGAGGGCACATCAAGGACAGCAAGGAGAGTAAACGATGGAGAGATGAGAATGACTGAATGAGTTCTGTCCTTTTAGAGAGGGGATGGTTGATCTGCTGGCGTGGGGCAGAAACAGGAAATGACCTGTACTGGGCCCTGAAGAAGCGTCCTGACCGCTTGCTTCTGACTGCAGATGAATTCCTCAGGCTGTCTGAGCAGGTTTAAAACCTCATCACGCTGCTTCTCCTCTGATATTTTATCTGCTTATTTGTGTCACTGCTGCTGGCTAGAAAGAGATTAACCCTCTGTGGATAAATAAAGGTTTCCTCTATTCCTCCATGAAAGCGAGGATGTCTCCCTCTAATAAAAATTGATCCCAGAAAAAGAAACGGCCAGTGTTCTTTCGTTTTATTAACCTGGATGGATCTCAGGACCACTGCTCTTGTACCAAGGGCTGTCCAGTAAGTGGGAGTCGGGGCTTATGCCTTCAGTGCAGCCGGCCAGCAGGGGGCACTCATGATGTTCCATCCATCTGTTGCGCTACCCAACCCGTGTCCCGAAGATGCCAGAATCCCTCAAGTCCTTGGAGTGCACACATGAAGATTAACACAAAACTTCAAGGTGATGTCACCATGGATACCGTCCCGCGTCTAATTGCCACTTCACGTCGAGAGGCTGGAGAATTTGCAGCCGAACTGGACAGCAGCAGAGAAAATCACAGCTTTCTCTTCATCGCAGCAGAAGCTGAAGCGAATCAGCCGATTCTGGGTTCCTGGAATCTTGGAGAGGATCCGTTTCGGGGATCCCAGCCGAGTTCTGCAGCGGCCATGTTTACTTTGGCGTACACAGCCTAATTTTATGGGTTTTTTTTTCTTCTTTTGGAGACGTGAAAAACATTCCAGGCGGCGGCTTCTAGTTGCTTCGACAGACGCACAGATTCTCCCGTCTGATTGTTCATCAGGTCTTTCCTGTCATCAGATATTTCAAAGGCTAACGTCACCTGGTTTTAGCTAGCTCCGGACCCTTTCAGGACCGCTGCCGTCTGCTACATCCTCTTCATATAAACCTTTCTTATACTTTTGTCTCTGAAGAATGCTGATGTAAAATATGAAATGATGGAGTTATTAATGTGCCACCAGCCAGATGAAGGCTCTGTTCACGTCCTACATTTTTAAATCTGACTCTGGAAGAGGCTGAGCTGTGCCCCACCACAACCGGCCCCAGAGAGTTGAAAGCAGCAACAACGTGGTGATACAATAAAAAATTAAGACGGGTGAGCGGGTACGCGCAAAAAGAGGGAGAGCGTGAGTGTGAAAGGGAGGCGGGAGGCGGTCAGCACCCGAGGGTTTCCTCTGACATGCTGGATAAGCAAGCGCGCTGTTTGATGGATGAATCTTATTTTCTTGTCAACCTCAGACTACTTTTATGTTTATCTTGATATCTTCTTGATGGGCTTTCATTTGTCCGGACTGGACAAGACAGGAGGGGGGTCAGAGGGTGAGAATGAAGGAGTCAATCAAAGGGAGCAAGTGGATGATGAGGAAATGGAGAATAACTGTGAGCCGCTCCAGGTTGGTGCAGAAACGTCCAAATCGGAGCCCGATTCTCGCAACCGCCAGGAAGTAAATGTGCTTCAGCGGCTGGGGGATTGAAATCAAGTCCTTTCAGCCACCGTCTGACGTGTGGATGTCTCAGTCACCTCCACCGCTGGGCGTCGGCCCGGCAGCAGGCCAACGCCAGCAGGAGCTCCTCGTTTTCTCCTTCTGACTCCGCGGCTCTCATTTGAGTGCCCCCCCCACCCCCGCCTCCGCCCCCCATCCCTTCGGCCCAGGGGAAATTTGCGCACCACAGATTGATTTTTACAGACCTTCCATCAACTGACCTTAAAATGATCTGCAGCATCCTGGTGCGTTTTTCCCTGAAGGTGAACGTGGTTTTTCTCACCGTCCTGATATCCTTCAGAAATAACCAGCCTGTGAGTCCTCTGCACGCACACTTACTGACCGCATTCAGGATGTTCTCGGCCTTCTTTCAGCGTTATATCCTGAGAAGAACTCCCTGACCTTATGTCTCTGTCAGGAAGTGTACTGGCCGTCTGTAAAGTTGGAGACTCCAAAGCTTTGCTGCCTGTTTGAAGATCACTCCTCCTCCTTCACAGGAGGCGGTTGGTTCATGCCGTTTATTCTCCACCGCCGTTCTCCTGTCCTGTCTTTGGATCTCTGGCTGTGGGTTCTTTCTCTGCAGAAGGTCCTGGAAGTCTTCTAGTTCCAACGGAAAATTTAAAGCGGAAATAAATACAAAAGATGCAGAACAATCAGTCTGCAAGAGAACGGATTTTTAAATGAAGTCAGTGACCTGAAGTGACAGAGAAGAACTACACAGAGGCCATTAAAGGACAATAAAGTGGCTGCTCTGGAGGGACCGCCAAAGGTCAGACCTCAATCCAAATGAAATTGTGCGGCTGCACTTGAAAAGGCTCAAAGAACCTGACATTTCTGCACATTTGCAGTGATTCTGCTTTCATCTCTTATGTTATCCTTCCTCCCTTCCTTCTCTTCTTCCTTCTCATTTTTGTCCCCATGTGGAATAACGTTGAATATCTTATAGGGCCGAAGTCGTTTCTCCGCTGATATTTCTCTTTGGAAGAAGGTGAAGGTGAAAAACACTGCAGACGAGAAGCAAAATGAGCTCCCTGGACAGGTCACATGTCCATCACGGGGCTAACGGCTGCAGACAGGCTATCGCTCACACTCGCGTCCGTACCTACGAGCAGTTTCAGGCTGGACCTCTCGCTGGAAGCACACGGGCATTGTGAACAGAAGGAGGTGCAGCCCTGGGCACCTGAACATGAGGAGCTCGCTGTAGATCACTGTAGATGAGCTGACTGATGACCAGAATGCTCCACAGCTGACTGACTGAAGATATAACAATGAGTCTGATGCTGGTGGCGTTGTGGGCTTCCAAAGCTGTTTCTATAATGGTCGATTTTAGAGCCATACACTTGTTGAAAGTGCACACTTTAAAGCTGTTCTACGATGGATTTTCTGTCCCAGGCTTCATCTCACCTTTGATGTGAAAGAACCGCCTGACTTTGAATCTTTCTGCCAATCGCGGCGGACTTCAGCGACTCGCTCCGAGAGTAGAAAGGCCCCATTTATCTGCTGCATCACCTGTCAGACTCCCACAGAGGCGTTTGGGATGCAGGCGATGTCACCAGCATCCCCTTCTGTCCTCCAAGGACGCATATTGTTAGGGGCGCTGCGAGGCGTCCCTCTGCATTCAGAAAGCAGCTTCATTTCTCTCTGTGCTTTGTTTCGTGTAGCGCTGGGCTGACTGACACCCCTCTGTGGGGTTTGGAGGTCTTCCTGGATGTTCAACAGGAGAACCTACTAAAGGCCCAGAGACGCCAACAGTCAAATGTCCCTCGACCATGAACCAACCGTTCACTGAGGCGGTTCCTGGGTACTAAAACCCATCAGACTTCTGCAAATCCTTTTTTTTTTTCCTTTATTTAACTGAGGCTAAATTTGCTGCGCTCTCTCTAGGTCATCCGATAGTCTGTCTCAGGCTCTGATCCGGATATCAGCGCCACCCGTGGCTTTACAAACGGACTTGTGGGCCACCTCCTTTGGTTAAACCCTGCTAGCATAAATAACCAGAGGGAAACGTTAATGAACAGTTAGACTGTGGGGTCTGTAGTTTTATAGTGATTGTTTATCTCACTGTCAGGCAGGCGGCGTCGAGGGGTAATTAAGACGCCCCGGGAAGGGAAGGTGGGAAGGTTCCCAGCAGGCTAAAAGGAAAAGGAATGGTGGAGCATGTATTCTCCTCCATCCACATGTTCTTGAGCGGAAGAGCTTCAGTGGGGGCGGATGGACGTCTCAGAAGTAAAAAATGTAGAGCAACCTTGGATTGCACAGCGACCCCGCAGAGACGCAAAATAACGAGCTCCCTCTACGTGTTGATTACGGCCCAACGCCGCTCCTCTGCTTTAAAGCTCTGCCAATATTCGGACCGTCAGAAATTACCGTTGGTGATATTTCAAAGCGCGAGAGTCGAGCGAGAAGGACACAAAGATGCGCCACAAAAATAAAACCATATTTTATTCAGATCCGACTGTGGGCTGTGGGCAGGAAGTGTGATTCTCGGGCTAAATTAGCCCTCAAATGGCAATAAAACGTGTTTTCTTTGCCACCAGATGAAAGATGCACCAGGATCTGGTTAAGGTTGGGGTCAGGATACCCTAAATATACTGGTTATATTGGGAGACAGAGGCTGAACAGTGGGTGATGGGACTGGTTATGGTAGGAGTCAGAGGTTAGAGGTACAAAAAGGTCCTTCTTTTCCTCTCACTATATTGCCAAAAGTATTCACACCTGCCTTGACTCGCATATGAACTTAAGCGACGTCCCATTCCTGATCTATAGGGTTCAATATGACGTCGGTCCGCCTTTCGCAGCTATAACAGCTCTTCTGGGAATGCTGTCCGCAAGGTTTAGGAGTGTGTTAATGGGAAGTTTTGACCATTCTTCCAGAAGTGCATTTGTGAGGTCACACCCTGATGTTGGACGAGAAGGCCTGGCTCTCGATCTCCGCTCTAATTCATCCCATCCGATGCTGCATCCGACGCTTTGCATTGCACCTGGCGATGCATGGCTTAGACGCAGCTGCTCGGCCATGGAAACCCACTCCATGAAGCTCTCTGCGCACTGTTCTTGAGCTAATCTGAAGGCCACATGAAGTTTGGAGGTCTGTAGCGATCGACTCTGTAGAAAGTTGGCGACCTCGTTGCACTAGGTGCCTCAGCATCCGCTGACCCCGCTCCGTCAGGTTACGCCTACCCCTTTGTGGCTGAGTTGCTGTCCTTCCCAAACACTTCCACATTCTTATAATTCAGCTGACAGTTGACTGTGGAACTGGATTTGTTGACTGTGGAACTGGATTTGTTGCACAGGTGGCATCCTATCACACTTCCACGCTGGAATTCACTGAGCCCCTGAGAGCGACCCATTCTTTCACAAATGCATGCCTAGGTGCCTGATTTTATACACCGGTGCCCATGGAAGTGATGGGAACACCTGATTCTGATTGGATGGTAAATATGATAAATAACGTCTCATCAGATATTCCTACAACGCTACGTTTGACACTGTCAGCCAGCGTGTTTCAGACTCTGAATCAAATATAAAAGCGTTTGTGCTTTGAACTTTGTGTATCCTTTGTCAGTTTTATGTTTTTGCCATTTTAAAAGCTGTTTCTTTTTCTTTCTGGTTTGAGAAGCATGGGAATTAAAATTTCCCCACTTAGCTAAACTTGAAATCGAGCAGTGACGCTTAAAATGCAACGTTTCGCCAAAGTCTTTGTGTGGATTTTAGCAGCTAGCTGTGCTAACAATACTGCAGAGCTGGGACTAATTTGGAAGGAACCATTCCAGCCGCTGCTTTCCGCTTCTCCAAACAAAGACAAATTAATGACAAACAGGGAATAAAAGAGATGGCAAGAAGCCGGTTACGAAGAGAACAAAAACAGAGACAAAGAACAAAAACTGACTGCAAATGACCATAATAACGACTAAACAGGGCGGATAAATGAATAAAGGCGGCGAAAGCAGCAGATGGAGGAACTACAATGGATCAGTATAATTTAGAGCAGAATAGCATCTGCATTGTTCAGGACACTGCTTCGGAATAACAAAGAACAGAACAGGAAATTATTCAGCCAACAGCCAGCAGACAGATCTGCTTTTAACACATATGATCAACATGCAGCTGATTGCTGGAGGCCCAGCGGGGGGCCTCACAACCTTTCAGGGGCTACCTGGAAGCAACAGGTGTCCTCCAGCGCGTTTTTGTGTCCGCGCACGTTCGCAGACTCACCAATCACACCCAAAGTGACTGCGTGATTTGGTCATTCTGACCGAGGTTTTCACGAAACAGGACGCCGTTTTTTTTGTTGTCTGCTGAGCTGAAGTTGAGCGTTTCACACTGAGAACAATTCTGAGCGCAGCCAAAAGCCGAGGAAGGACCAAAAACAGCCTTTCAGCCACAAATGTTGTTCTTATTGCTTCTAGTTTGAGATCAGGGAAGCAAATCCTGAAAAAGACAGAGAGAGAGGGAGGTAAAGATAAGAAAACTTTGATGTGGACTCTTTAGGTTACAGGAACAAATGAGACCTGATCGGATTTTGTGTATTTGTGTGTGTGTGTGTGTGTGTGTGTGTGTATTCTTATACACAATGAATACTGAGGACAAGACTTGCATTTCACCTCTGGGCTGCTCTTTATGCTCTTTAGAAGGTTCGAACCGGGTTGAGGTCAAAGTTCAGGTTCGGGTGAGGGGCTGGCGAACTGTGACGGTCCTTACAAAGATGGAACTCCGAACCGGCAGTGTAAAGAGGTTGGAAACAATCATTAAAACAGCCCTTCTGGTGCGCTGGACCAGTTTTTTGCATCTTCAACGAGCGCTCCACGGTAACGACCGTAACAAATGAGACGTCCAGTTTATGGCCATTTTTTTTCCCGCTCTTGCTGCAGCGGGAATGTTGCCCCCTGAAGGTGAGAGCCTGTCAACAGCCCCTCCTCCGTGCTGCTCCCTGCCTCTTGGTCCCTGTCTTCATCGCTGCATGAGGAACGTGAAGTGGGCGCATCAGCTGCAGCGCGTCCTCCCGCCGCCTGTCACTAATGCTTCATTAGACGCTCGGCGGGGCCATTCATCGGCGTGATCGCCTGGCCGCAGCGTGCCCCTCCACCTACTACCCCCTCGCCTCCCACTGCTCAGCATCCTGCGTGATTCACTTCAGCCAGCGAAGGAGAGTGGCTTTGCTGGCTGCAGTATATCACAGATGGTTCCACCACCCAGGCACACACACACACACACACACACACACACACACACACACACACACAGACAGTGGCGCTATCATTGACTGCCTGGATCAGGTTAGATTATGTAGATGAATTAATCCCTGTGCTAGACTGGCCTTTCATTACCTGATGTCAATGCTTCCACACATCAGTTTGGTCGTTACTGTGACCACCTGATGAATTAAGAACACTGAAAGTGCCTCAGCATCAGCTGAAAGTCCTCACAGACGAACCACCACCTGACGGCTCCGCTTTCATTCAGGAGACACCTGGAGCAGCCAAAGTCCACATTTATGTGCTGTGGAACCTCACTTCCTCTCCTCCACCTTCAAGTCGTCTCCACCCCCTGACGGCTGTCAAGCAGAGATATTTCAGGTGACAGCAGAAGCCTGAGCACAGCGACCCATGGAACAGCACATATAGTATGTTCACAGTGCAGAGAGGACAGGTCCAACGCCGGTCCAACACCAGTCCAACGCCAGTCCAACGCCAGTCCAGTACTGGTCTAACGCTAGTCCAACACCAGTCCAACGCCAGTCCAATACTGGTCTAACGCTAGTCCAACACCAGTCCAACACCGGTCCAACGCCAGTCCAACCCTGGTCCAACGCCAGTCCAACACCAGTCCAACACCGGTCCAACGCCAGTCCAATACTAGTCTAACGCCAGTCCAACGCAGGTCCAACACTGGTCCAACACTGGTCCAACGCCAGTCCAACACCAGTCCAACACCGGTCCAACGCCAGTCCAACCCCGGTCCAACGCCAGTCCAACCCCGGTCCAACGCCAGTCCAATACTGGTCTAACGCCAGTCCAACGCAGGTCCGGTCTGCAGGTCCGGTCTGCAGTACTGGCTGGCTGGCTGGCTGGGTCACCGTGTCCCCTCTCTGCCGCTTCCTGCCTCCACTGACACCTCCATATTTCATCTCCGCAAGCATCCACCCTCCACCGCAGCGTAAGACAATGGAGCCACGGTGTTTTCTTTACTCCCTGTTTGCAGTCTCCCTAACAAAGGAAGTCTTTCAGCCCGCAGGAGGAGGACGGGGGTGCACTCCATAAAACAGGATTATCCACGGAAGATAACAGGAAAAGGAGGTGTCAGCATGCGTGACTTGATCGTAACTCTGACTTTGTGGAGCGGTAGTCCTAAAACAAACACATTTGGAGGAGGAAAGGAGGTCGGATATAAAAGAAAAATGTTCCACTGACAAGATTATACAGTTTTGATGTGTGAGGTGGAATTCATTGAAATTATAAACCCATATGGTAAATGTAGATCTCTGTGAGGACGTAGTCACTCAATTCCCGTCTGCATTTCGCTGCCTGGACATTGGGATTGATTAAGCTTTGTTTGACCTCGGATTGTAATAAAACTCTTCCCCGGTGTTCGGGTTTGGGAGCCTGATCTGAACTTTGATTAATATTTTGCTTTCCAAGGTCTGTCAGCGAGCAGCCCGGGACCTCCGCCCACTAGTTCGTTAATTCAGTTCAAGTTTATTTATGTGTCTTGTCTCACAGCTTGATGGAGACCCATAGCCTCACCCCTGAGCTAGCAGTTTCAGGCAACCTTGTCGCTATGAGCATTAGCATAGCTCAAATAATGCAGCAGCAGACATGGACTTACTGATTATATGGTTATTAAGCAGCTTTTATCAGGCTAAAATGTGGAACCCAATTATCCATCACCCCCCCCCCATCACACACACACATATACACACACACACACACACACACACACACACAAACACACTCCTACCCTCACCTTCACACAAAGCCAGACACATCTGTGTCAGAATGTTCTTTCACAGTTTGATCTAACAGTCACACATTGGAGTGTCATACTGGAGTTCCCCAAGGCTCTGTGCTTAGCACCCACATGGTCCCCACTCTCAACTCACGATGGTGATGTCAAACACCTCGATACAAGTCAGCACATCAGGTTGTTCTGCACAAGCAGCTTCTTTGATTAAATCTGATGCTTTGTGCTGCATTTAACTTGACTGCATCAGTTGTGTAGCCAGTCTAGCTCATCACTCACTATTTCCTGTTGATCATTTCCCAATTTCAATCTTAATGTTTGGATTATTCTTTGATCAAAACCTGCATGCAGCGACACATTTGTGATCCTGACAGGTTGGTTAAGCTAAGCTACATGGATGTAGCACCAAGCAAACCTCGCCAGAGCACGTTCTTTCCTGCTTTCAGACAGATTCTCTCCCTACCTCTGAATCCTGCAGTCTCTAGCCTTAGAGACCTGGGAAATTAATTAAATGTCTGAAAATGACATGCTTTCTTTCTTCCACTTACAATACTCTCAGCTTCCTCTTTCTCTGGACCTTGGAGACGGTACATTGATTTCCCTGCTGTATTACTCTCAAGTCATGTCTTTCTTATATTTATTTAGCTGCTGCAAGGAAAAGGTAAAAAATGGGCTCGGAGTGTGTGAGCAGCTGCAGAAACATGCTGCTGTGTGCAGAGTCCATCTTGCAGGTCTGTCATGGCATGATAGTGCCTCCATTTATTTACAGCGAGTGCGTGATTGCCAATTCCGGTGGCAAAAGCTGTTCTTAACTCTCTACTCTGGTCCCTCAGCGTCCTTTTCAACTCCTCCTGTGGAGTTTGGAGAAAAGGTTGTTTAACAGGGTGGCATCAAACGGAGACCTCATTAGCATGCCGTCATGCCCCGATAATGTAGAGTTGTTAGTTCCTGTTCTCTAAGGCAAATGCCACTGGCATTTGTTATGTGAAAGAAGTTAACATATCATTGTCACCTACATGTCGGAGTTTTAATCATGATGAAATAGATCAACTAGATTAGAGATTCATTCTAAAAAGAAAATTTGTGTCACCTGCCGCCAATTGTGATTTGGCGTACCAGTAATGGCACCTGGGCCTCAGGTTGCAGACCCCCGTCATTGATCATTATTGGCCTGCCCAGATTCAGAACTTGAGTTTCCTTCAGTCATCTGCTTAATTCAACCAGTCATGTGATGTATGATGAGATAAAGAATTAGTCCAGCCAGTGAGCAACTATTTTTTTTTTTGGACAGAAATGCCAGTAACAACATACGGAATTGGTGTCAGCAAATGGAGGGAAAAGCTAAGTCTCTCTGTAAATTGCCTCGACTTTAGTGCCTGTAATCACAACATTAAATATAGCACATAATATGTCTGCCTCCGCTGAAGGACATAATCAGCCGTATTTCATAAATTCAAAGAAACTCTGCGGGGCCGTGTGTTTATATCGAACCGTAAATGGCTCCTGAAGTCAAAAACACGTATTTGTGCTATCCATTAAACTTTTTTTCTGAAAAACACCCCACGTTGAGTGCACACCACTCACAAAGGTGCTGTTTTTCAAATGAAAAATCTTTTCAGCTGGTTGGAATCTGACACCTACGGATGGCTGTCTGACACATGCGTACGTAGGAGAACAGCGTGTGCACCTGTCTGATCGTCAGGCTTTGCTTCATCAGAGGTTTATTTTTCTGAGCGCTGGAGGCAACTGGATGGGGAAAAATGCTAATAATGGGGCTGACACAGTTTCGGCAATAATGGCAATCATCTGGTTTGTTGAACGGGAAATAAATTGTTCAAAATAATTTATCACACAAATGAGCTTTTTCAGAACTAAATAATGGTTTCATTTGCTTTTTTCTTACAATGATGTTGCTCACTTTAACGAGCTTTCAGTTTACTGGTCAGTCTACGTTCTGACGCTGACTTATGGTCAAGAGCCGTGGCGGCTGATTTAAGACTTGATGGAGCCCCAGGACGCGACGGAAAGACTGGTTTCCCTTCTCTTCTCCAGCCCCTCCTGGCTCTCCATGCTGAAATTGCTGCCCTGGAACCTGGTAAGCAAAGAAAAACAGAACAGTGTACAAACAAGGTTTAGGTTTTTTGCGCATGTTGTTGGATTTTATTAAAGTTAACCTCGAAACCACACGTTAATCAAAAATAATTCAGGCAAACGCTCGCTCATCAACATTTCTACATTTCTGGGGTAAACAGACCATATAATTAACCATTTGTTTTCTTAATTAACTTTCAGTCACCCCAGGAAGACCCTGGAATAATGGAACAGCGCATGTTCTCGCTGCCTGGTCTCGGCATACAGGGAACATGACAGTAGATGATGCATACGTTATGGAGTCGGGGGAAATCTGTGACCCCGAGCTCCACATTTCCTCCATTTTTTGCTGGGTGGTTATAATAGAAAACTTCCATTAGACACTGGAAAACATGCATGAATAATAATCAGTAATTACAAACAGATGGGAGCCCAGTGAGGACTGATTTGTCCACGTAAATAAGGTGAGTGCACATGCTAGCGTGACACTGTCAGGTTCTGCTTTCGCCACCGCCGTGTCAGCCGCTTGCCACACAGAGAGAGCGGCTGTTTCCAGGGTCTCTTCAAGTCTAATGATCTCCGGATGATGAAGGAGGTCGGTTTCAGGGGTCCGCCCAGAAGCCCTGTTCCAATCCATCCGTCTGCTGGCGCTGGTGTCTGAAGGAGACCCGTCACCCTTGCATCCGCGGGTCAAAGGAGGGGCTACGGTGTTGAGGATGACTGGGAATCTGAAGCCGGTTGGTACCATTATTCCCACAACATCCAATGCTGTTACTTCCGTTGTTGCTGAGGAAGACTTTTGGAATATTAACTGGGAAAGGTACACCAGTACTGAAGTCTTCTTCATGCTGCTCATCCAGCTCAGTGATGAGCTAACACCTTATAAACAGTAATGCCATTTCCCCAGCATTTAATAATCAGGATTTACTGGTTTTATCATTTGGGGCCTCTGACTTGCCATATTAGCATGTCATACAGGACCATCGTAAATTAGCCTAATTGGATCACAGAGGTCACTCGGGTGGCCCCTGTAGATGATCTTGCTCTCCGGTGACGAATGATGACAGCATTCATTAGTCGATAGGCTGCTGGTCGCGCACAGCTGATGATCTGTCAGAAACGTGGTGCTAGTTATGGACGGTGTGAGAGGGACGGTAACAGTGAGCCCATTGTTCTGCCAGGCTCAGGTGTTCTCCTCGAATGTGAAGACAATTTGTGGGGAAAGAAAGTCACGGAAGGTGGGACCAAGGCAGGAAACGGCACAGCTGATGAAGACGGAGTGAGGTGGATGAAAGGAGAAGATAAAAAAGGGGAAAAGGATAGTGGACAGACACAGAAGGAAGGCCTTTGCCTCTCCAGCCCCGTTGAGGATTAATGAAGAATGGAATTCCATCTGGAGGTTTTCCTCCACAGGCTCAGGGATCCTCATCCTCCCTGATCTCCCACAGAATCTGCTAAAATCTTCTGGAAACATCTACCTCCGTAATGCATGAAAAAGGAAAATACATGCATGTGTAGGATGCTGCTGGAAGTAGACAGCCAGCGTCATCCTGCCCTCTCAGATGAAGATGAAGTTAATCAGAAGAAGACGAGCTGGTGGTGATGTGCCAGACCACCATCTGCTGCTCACCTCTGGAGGTGTGTGTGCAACAAGCCAAGGTAATGCAAAGGTGTGATGATTTGTCATTTCTAGCACGTTTTCTGCACCAGATAACACTCAGCTCCCCTTAGTCTGACGGCAGTAAATTGGCGTAATCGGCAGATAAAAACCCCCCTTGCAGATGTTTGGCCTGATGTTGGTGTAACGTAAACGCTCTGACAGTGTGACTTTGGCCGGCTTATCATCAAAAATACACACATTCAAAAACAACAACCTATTCCTTTCATTTAAAAGTCTGGCCGTCTTTTTTTTAATGAATCCGTGTGGTTTTTGCTAACATTTATGAGGCGTTACAGTTGTAGACAGATGTTCCATTCACACTGGCGCTAGCTGTGATACTGACCAATAAAACCCTTTATTTTATGGAAGCACTGTTGTGAATCTGTTTTACTCGAGTATAAAACATTTCTGTGGTTTAATGAAACCTCGCACTTTCTGTTTAATTGGCATGTAAAATGAATTTAAGGCCAGTCTTCGGTGTGGGAGAATTAGCTCCGGAATGAGGGGCTTAAATTAGGCAGCTGTCACATCCTATCCTGTAGCTCTCCGTGATGCCGGCGGATAAAACAACCGTCAGAAGAAACTAAAACATGGAGTTGGGTGATGACTTTCCTCTTCTTTTAAATATCTATATTTTGGGTTGATCAAGATGAATTTGATTTAGCTCTAATTGGGCCCTTTTCTGCCTTTGCCAGACAGCTGGCGGGAGGCAGAGGGAGCGCGTGCAGATCGGAATTGAACCTCGTTTCGCTTTCACTCAGCAGGTGATGAATTATCTTTGTGGTGTTCCATTTTCACTCTGTCTCATCCTCAATTTCATTTCTTACCTGTTTCGAAGAAGAAAAACCCTCTTCAGTTTCGGGAAGCGATAAATGTCTCTGTTTCCGCTTCCCCATTTTTCTACTCACCTGTTTGCCATCTGCTCGGGGACGGATGCTGCTTTGGCGAACAAAGGTTGCTCAAGTTTTATTTGGACTTTCAGAATCTTCTCCTGCCCTTCTCTGTTACCAGATGGGACAATTACGGCGGCCTGCGGTGATAACCCTCCTCTCCGCTAATTCCCATCCATGTCTCTTATCGGTAATTAAATTCTGTAACAGAGCTCGGCTCCTGCTTGAGGACGTGACACTGACTCACACTCTAAACAGCGTCGACGTGCTGGAGATACGCACTTCACATGACGGCTGACCTGAAACCTGGTGGATCACAGAGGTACCGCTCTTATCTCTGCCCACCAGAGGCCTCCGGATCACACTGGATCACGAGTTGCACACGATCGATGAGCAGAACATCTGGTCTGGGGAGATGAAGCCACGTCGGGACAAGACTTGATTTCTAGTTAACAAGATCAGCTTTGTTTGGCTCAGACTGTAAGATAAGAGATTTTTTTAAAATATGCTTGAATCTGCCTTTGCAAATACGCAGATCTTAAATCCATTAATCATCCATTTACCGTGTTGTTGTTTTATTTAAAAGAATGCCACAGCACGTTGAGTTGGATAAAAGTTTTATTCACGTATAAGCCATACCTTAAAAATGTTAAATCCGCTTTGGGTATCAACTTCAGAGCGCCTGGATAAAACATTGTGCTGAATGTGCTTGACAAAAACCTCAAAGTTCAGCTTATCAAACAAATGATAAGATACAGACGACAACCTTTATTTCCACAATAAACATTCGTGTTTCAAATATCTCGGTCTCCTCAAAGTTCTTTCTTTTGTTTTGGAAAAAGCTGGAAAAGGTTTTCTGACCTGATGATTCTGAATACTGAACACAGGAGGCGTGATTCCGAACACTGATGCATGTGCCGATGAGCAAGGCACTTCTGCTGTTGATGCTGACCCTTTTCCAAGGTGAATTTATGCTGACCTCCGTGCTGACCTACTGAGGGTCTCTGAACTTCACACTGTTACCTTTTTGTTCTGCTTCCGTGCACATGCACAGGCCCTAAACCTAAACACATATTTCAACGCCTTTTAAGGTGTTTTAAGGTTGATGTTCCCAAAAAAACAACTGTTTCAACGCCACTAACATGCTAGCAATGTCAGGAAATCAAAGCGCTCGAATGAAAACCACTTAATCAGAAACCAGTTCATGTGGGGAGGCGAGACGCTCGGCGGACCAGTGTGGATGGATGTTCAAGGCTCGTTAAATCAGTTTATTTAAAAAGGTGTGACATCATTAAGATGATTTCACTGAGTGGGAAGCAGCCCGCTCCTCAGTGGTCCGAATACTGAATCACGTTCCATCACGCAGGTTTCTGTGAGATCTCGTGTCGCCCCCCGTGGAGCCATAAAAAATAAGAACTGTGCTGAGGATCGAACCATCCGGTGGTCTCGCGGGTGTTAACCTTTTAAAGTGAAAAGTGTGAAGTGTGTTATCAGCCTGACGGAACATTTCCAGGATCTGTCCTCATCTCATCTCCAGGAAAGACTTCAAAAAAGTCTCATCGATCTGCTGTTGGTACGCTAACGGCAACAAAGCGGATCTCTGGAACCTGCCAGAACGGCTGTTTTTTTTTTGCTCTTTTCAGGGTTTTGACTCTCCTCGTGTTGTCTTTAGGGGGTCCCAGGTTGACCTGTGGTGCTGGCTCATCACCTCAGAGCTGATGCAACACCCGTGTGGGCGGGGAGCGACCGCGCCGCCGCTCTGCGCCTCCTCCTCTCACATCACCGATGATGCCTCGGCGACTCTGAGTCCCAGATCAGCAGTCACAGTTCGGCCTCCAGCGACACCACCGTCGGCTTATTGATGTCCGAGGAGGGGGGTTTGGTGATGTCGTTGGTGGCCTCGAAGGAGGGGCCTAGCTGGGGGATGGTGGTGGTGGCCGGGCGGCCCAGCAAGGCCACCATGTAGAGGAAGTTGTTGGTGCGGCGCTCCCCGGTGGGGGTCACGCCCTTCACGGCCTGGGTGGCCACTTTGGAGGAGATCTTCATGCTGGAGCCCGAGTGAGGGTCCTCGCAGCAGAGCAGGGACAGGAAGCACCTGTAAAACTGGGCAAACACACAGGAAGTCAGCCTGACGCCGACCGAGGTGATTCACAGCATCGTTTCAAACCCTCCCGTCTCCATTAGACGCTGCCTAAATTCCATAACATTTACATCATTTGCATGGTTATGTGTTGGCCCGGAAAATTAGATTATCTTTCATTTCCTTCTTTCATGTGCTGGTGCGAATATTGGTCATATTTTATGACCAGCATCTGCGTGTGTCTGTGGTTGGTGTGTTCTGGTGCTTTTGGGTGTTTTTGGTGGATTTGTTTTGGTTGTAATTCATCACTGAACCTGAGAACACATGAAAAAAAGGGGATGAAGGAGGAGAGTGTCAATAAGCGGAGGCTAAAGTCACAGGAAAACAGCGCCATCAGCAGCACCTCAGCCTGTCAAGAGGGGATAAAGAAAGAAACCTTTGGGAGATCGGGAACTCATTTTTACATTTCCATTATTTCCTACAGAGAAATTAGTTTCCTCTTTATTTCACGTGGCCAAATTGCTTATTGCTCAGTGGTTGAGACAAATATGATGCGTAATTATATATTGAAACTCCAATTAGACTGGCTTTTATGTACTTTTACTGTCCAATTCTGATTCTGTAAATTGTTATTTTAAAGTTTTACATCTCTGATTCTCTCTCACTGAATAAAACTTATTTCTTGGATGTATGACATTGAAACACACAAAAAAAAAACAACAACTGACATTTATTCATCTGCGTCGGGACGGAGCTAATTTAGGACTGCTGAGAAGCGCGGACCTGGGTTTGACTGCAGGAACCGCGGTTACCCAGGATGCTTTGCGGCCAGCAGGTGAATTCAGGTGCGCGTTGACACCGCAGCGGATCGAACCTTCAGTGGGATTTTACCGTTTCTGGGCTGAGCTGGAGCCGCTTTTGGACTCTCAGACGCGACTGAAGACGGATTCCAACAGCAGCCGGAGCAGATGACGTCAGAGTGGAAAGCAGTCACCCAGAGACAGGCCGACAGGTGAGCTCAGACCCCCACGGTGCGCTGCTGCTGCGTCACAAAGCTGATGTTTGTTGCTGTTTTTCCACCTGTTTCCTCCTGTGACTTTTCTTGTGGAATTCTTATTTCATTTCTGGCTTTAAAGGAAACATATTTTCATATTCGGCGTCCCCAGAGCTCGCGCCAACGTCAATTTACGGGCTGTATTTACCTGCGTGCGTTCACCTGAGCACAGGGATCAACTCCGGCACCTTATTTATTAAGTTTTAAGGAACCTGTGTGGAAATATGTGTAACAGCGTAGAAAAGTCGTGCATGTGTGCGGGTTGGAAGCTGCTCGAAGCCACAGAAATGTGAGTTTGGACACGGTTGTGTCGCACCTGTCCTGTGGACAAACAGAGTTTACACGTGACTCTTTCTCTGCTTAGGAAGTTGGATGTTGCGCGTTTTTCTTAATCGTTGAAGGATCTAAATTCTTTCCTAGCCTGAGAATCTCAGCGAATTTAGGATGAATTTTTGGTGTGGCGCTGAGGAGAGCTCGTTAGATTCTGGAACCTACGCCAACAGGGACCGAAGCTTTAAAGAGGGACAAAGCTGATAAGTTACAAGAAGACTTGTTTTCAGCTGAAAGGCAGGTGGGTCAGAGAATAAGGAATACTGGATACATTTTTAAAGGAGATGTGGAAGTGTCAAGATCGTGATTTCATTAACAAATCACGATGCTGCTCCTGGAGCTTCCACACGGAGCCGGAGCCCCGGGGTAGCCGGCTCAGAGCACGACTTGATGGACGGAAGGGAAAATTCTGAATAATTGAGCAGCTTGGCTGCAGGTTAAAAGTCTAACAGTGCATTCGGGGTGTTTGGCTGTGCTTTACATTCCAGACATTCCCGACCAGAGGCTGGAATCACAGCTTCAGCTTTTCTTCTTCTGCTGGCTGCAGTCGCAAGGCGCCGCTCTTGAGTAAACGTAGTATACTTAGTATACAGTCTGACTCACGTATACTTATAGTCTACTACATTTTCTCAGCGGGGGCAGAACACGATGAACCGCAGCCGAGTCCATCTCTCGCTCTGGAAACGTTCATATTCAGAGTAAAATATAGATGTGAGATGAGTTTGTTGGCATTCAGGAGTGATGGAGATGTTGTGGCCAAACGGCGCCACATTTATCAGATTTCTGCACATTGGTGTAGCCACATCGGAGTTCTGATCGGTAAAAAAATATTTACAGATGCTATTATAGAATTGGAGGATCATGACAGCTGAGCCACGGTGTGCTAACCGGAGCTAATCCCATGCACAAAACTTGCTAACACGCTAATGCTGTGCAACTCTTCAGTGAGTAAAATTATCTAGGCGTCCGACTAATTAGGAATCCTGTTCACCATCATTAAAAAGTCTACAAATAACCACAACAGCTTGTTTACAGTCTTGCAGCAAAGTGTGAGCGCCACTGAATGTGCGTTATTTACATTAGCGTTAGCGCTGTTTCGCCTCCTTGGCTGTTGGGTGGTGGGAAAGCTGCTGTCCTGTATTCCACATTTACCTCCGACTTTATTCTGTGTTTTCAATGTGCTTTTATGACTGTAATGTCATAAAACGCAGGAATGTGAGTCAAAGTAAGTTTGTAGCTCATCTTAAAGGCCTTTGGGGCGGCTGCTGGAAAATACCCAGAAATAGACTTTGGAAACGGTTGGAGGACAGCTGCTCTGACTTTGGCGGGCCAAAGGTGCGTGCCACTCACTTCAAATCTGTTCATGCAAGTGGACATGACGCGCGCTGGCGAGCAGCTCAAAGTGACATTCAACTCAGCGCCGAGTAGGTCACCAAAGATTTGGTCCTCTGTCAACTCAGAAAAGTGGAAGAACTGAAATACAGACTCGGGTTTGCCGCAACAGGAAGCAGCAGGTCCACAAACCTGGTTGACAGCTAACGCACATATGTCACCTCCGTGCCCTCTGGCGGCCTTTGGGGTCACCTGGGTTTCATGTGTGTGGATTCAGATAGCAGAGATTCAGCTGGGCTACGTAAAGGAGGGGCGGAGGTCAGACAGGCGGGTCGATCAGCCGATTCTTATCTGTGTCCAATTAGCAAGCCTAGAAATGACCACACTAGCAGCCGGTTTCTTCTTCTTCTGTCTTAAAGTCGTCTCAAACCGTCCTCCTGACTTCACCGTGACTTCCCGTCAACTATGAGCCATCTTGTCAGAACTCTGCCTCGTTCTGAGCAGAACCTCCACACGATGCTGCTTCCCAGTTCCCTTCTTCTCGTCCCTTCCTCGCCTACAGGTCGACTGAGCGCTGCTGAGGAGGGCAGACGGTCGGCGCCTCTCCACCGTGCTGCCCGGAGAACCTGCAGGAGGCGGACGGAAGGGCGAGGGTCACGTTTATTAGGACGGAGGCTGAGGTCAGGAGAGAAGGCAGAGTAGCGAGTGATGGATAGAGCGTGACAGCCAGATAGGAGTATTGATGGGTCGACTCAAGCCGACCAGACGGGAAGAGCTGATGCTTTTTAAGATATGAGGATCCGGGAAGAGAGGAGGGATGAAGTCTGGCACGCTTTAAAATCCGCTTTCCTTTCACTGCCCAACGCTGCTTTAAAGACGCATATTGACAGATGAAAACAACCTCATTATTTACAAAGGTAACGCTAGGTCAGCAGGGGTCTGGCTCACGGGCTAATCGTGTGCCTCACGATGGGTTTTAAAGGTTTTGAGGAGCCACGGCTTCTTCTGTGACTTGTTTTCTTTGATGTTGAGGGGAAAGGGAGCGGTGAAATTACACGCGCGTGTCCAGACTTTCACCTTTCAGGGTTTTGACAGAAACCTGAGCCTGTTTATCACACTGAGGACATTTAAGGTTTCCTTCAAGCTAATGTGCTTTGGTTTTGGACCGTGGGAGAAAACTGGAGTCTTGCCAGTTTCACTCCAGCGATGCGAAGGTCGTAGGATTGAGTCGCTGCAAACACGTCACACAGTCCAGACAGATCGGTTCCAACATCCAGGGACTGCAGCAACTTGTCTGTTCGCCAAGATCAACAGAGTAGCAGCAGCTTGTTTGTTTGTTTCCACGCTGTCCATGACGTGTGTGCGTGTGCTTGCATGTGCATGCGTTTGTGTGCGTGCATGTGTGTCCTCAGCAGTCGTACGAGCAGCACATCCTTCCGTGTATTCACACGGCTATTCGGTGTAGACTTACCCATAATTCTCTGGGTTTTTCCAGGCGAATTCCCAACATCGCCGCTCTGTGCGGCCCTGAACACCAGCTGCTACGTGAATCTGTACAGCATTTTTAGTCTTCAACTCGCCTCAACTCACAGTTTCCATAGTAACGGGCTGGGAGGAATTGAAGACTGAAAAAGACATACAGGACATTTGGTGTTTCGCTGCTGTCGGGTCCACGATGCTGGGGCTCGTTCCCACGGGTGGAACAATTTCATTTACAAATTAAAAAAAAAATAAAAACAGTACATAAACTTAGAAGAGCTGAATGTTCAGCTTCACTGAACAGAACAGAGTGATGAACGTTACGAACGGGTTTCGTCCGTCGTCCCCAGAGCGGCTGTATGAATTACGCTTTTGTCTGCTTGAGTTTTTTCGTTTAAGGTAAAAACTTTAAGGAGACGCGTGACAACGTGTCAACGAAATGTTTTAATCTCTTAGAAAACAGAAACAATAATGGAGAATTTATTCCCATAAATATTTGTAAACACGTGGTGAAGGTGGGCGGGGCCTCTGGCAGATGAGGAAAATCTGCCTTTGTGTGGTTTAACTGTCTCATAAAAATAATGAATCCTTGATTAATTGAATCTGATACAACTGGTTCAGTTTTGACAAGAGTCCCAAAGCAGCTGATGGGATGAGGATGACAGTTTTTCCCTCCTCAAGTCTAAGCCGACCCTCCTTCCTGCAGCAGACAGCTGCTTATTCTCTCACGGTAAAACCCAAAATCCAGTTTAGCAGGAGCGAGCGCTGCGCGGCTAAAGGTAAACGACATCCTCTCTCTACTGGGATGTTCTTCGATCTGCCGACAAGGAAAAGTGTTTGTCAGCCGGCTTGTGTGAGTGGAAAGTAGATTTGTGAATCGCTGTGAAGCAGCAGGCATTCGTGCCATGGGGGGCATGGTCAATAGAGGGCGCTAGAGCTGTCTGCTTAGGCTTTAAGTGTTTAATTGCAAAAACAAAAAATGCTGTGGTTGTGCTCAACAAAACCATGACAATTAAGGTGTTTAAGGGGTCTTTGTTTCTATTTCTCTGCTGATTTGTTTAAATGTCGCACAAAAACACTAAAGATTTTAAATGTCGTCAGACTCAACTGAACGGCCTTATACTCCCCTAACGCAGCCCTTCTTTCTTCTTCTGTTTTGTGTACTGGTTTGGTGCAGAGTTGCAGGTATTCATGACCCGACGGGTCAGTCATAATGATAGAAAGCAACAGAATAGTGGGACCTAGTTAAGTCTAAATGGAAAAGCCCATTAAGCAGTTGCTGGCCTAATCCTACTGGGTAAAGCAGCATCCGACTGGTTTCGCTTTTCTGCCTCATTAAAAGTGACTTAAATCCACCAAAGAGCTTCTCGCACAAGAGCCTAATCTGATTACAGGTTTTAAAAGAGTCCTTCATCGTCTCCGTCGAGGATCAGATCTCTCTCGGCTGAACCTGAAATTGCAGAATAAATTAGACGACAACAAACCGTCTGAGCTGTTTAGTGTAAAAACACGCCGTCGAGGGCTGCGGAGTAACCGTGGCGACACCTTTAAGGCCTGCTGTGATTAATTATTCAGGCATTGTGCACCATAGTCCTTAATCATTTCGCATGTGTGTGTGACTGATGGTGTGTGTGTGTGGGTGAGTGTGTGAGTGTAGGGCGTCCGTTGTGTGCCACTAGAGGTGCTGAAATGTGTCTGATGCTCCGGCTTTGCCGAGACTCCAGCCTGGACTCTGCAGGCGGCGTCCGGGCTGTCCAGACTTTGTCTGACCTTGTGACAGATGTGCGGTCATGCGCGAGAGTTTCTTTGACTTTTCTACTGTCTGTTGCTGCTACTGGCTCATTTTATCAGCACTTTTAGGTTTTTAAAGGGATTTATTAATGGTGGTTTGGATTTCTGGTTTCTTTGAGAAAAAGTTGCGTTGGCTCATTTTTGGCTAAATGTTTTGACTCACAGCTGTTCAGCGCTCCGATAAGGGTGGTCTCTTGTCGCGGTGAGGCATGTACAGACCAATCCTACGAGGACGTGTGCAGCGTGAAACATAAAAATAAACCTTTACTGTAAGTGTAAGTTTAGGTAGAAAAATGTAGCAATTTATTTGCCTGAAATCTTTGAGTTTAAAATAATCGACCCGTTGCTTTAAAACCAGGAATTACTCCTCCTGCGTGTTCAGGCAGGGAGAAGTTTGAATCGTTAGCTTCAGCTGAGTGACTCAAATTAGGACATTACAAAATAGATTACGCTTGTTATTCGTGTCCTGAGATACTCCCATTTCCAAACTGGGACAGACCTGTGGGAAAATCCTGCTCTCTTCTCATTGAATTAATTGTTGCTCAGAAACATCAGCGAGTTCCACAAACGCAGCATCGGAACGGCGGTCGTTCCCGGCCTGCCGCACACTCACCTGTTTGTTCATGAAGACGTAGATGACCGGGTTTATGACCGTGCTGGACTTGGCCAGGATGGACGGGATGATGCTGACCTCGGGCGTGACCAGGCCCAGCGGACCGAAGGTGGCCAGCAGGGCCACCACGCCGTACGGCAGCCAGCACAGCAGGTAGCAGATGACCATGATCACGACCATGAACAGCACCCGCTGCTCGCGCTTCCTGCTCATTGAGGCGTTAACGCCACTGACCTGCAGACGGAAACGGGAAGAGGCGCTCAATGGTCCTGTGATGCGTTCAGCATAGTAGGTTAGCATCGTTTAGCTGCCTAGTTAATCGTGTGTTATTCAGATACTCAGTCTGTTCAAACATCTGCTCAGAGCGGCCCAACGAGGGATGTTTCACTGTCCTGAAACATCAGCAGGCTCATTTTGCCGCTGCCTGGCGGCTACATCTCGTCAGTTGTCACTCATTTTCTTCCAACCTGGAGAAACGCTCACAGCAAATCGTGTTCAGTGGCCTCGGCACTGGCAGAAGCGTCCACAAAAAAAAAAGTATAGAGACAGACACCTCATCATGAGGAAAAACACACATTTCTCATATATGTGATGTGTTTAGGTGCAGTGGCTGTTCCACATTCGTTTGGCTGCCACAGCACTGATGTTTGCATTGTTGTGCTAATGGCACACAAATAAGAGCCCCTCTGTTTTGGCTGACTAATTAAGCTGCGTCTCCAAAGTGCAAAAATGGTGCAAAAAAACAGGAGTTTGTTAGCTTTAGTAGCCTCTTTCCTACAAAACGCGATTGTTTGCTGCAGTTTGTGTCTTTGAGTAAACCTTCAAGTGTTGTCCTGTCGGGTAGGGTTGCTAAACTGTGAGGGAACGGTTGCTTCAGGCGTTTACAGTCTGTCCAGCCAAGCCGCTGAGACTAAATAAATTTGTTTTCTTTCTCTGCCATCGTCCGATGGCGGGAAACCAGCAGGACAGAAAAAAATAAAAATCCAATAAACAAACACCAGTGGAGAAAATCGTATTTGCTTCTAAGAGGACAGTTTGAACACTTCTAGTGTTCCATCACCTGCCTGCGCCGGTTGGGGGTTCTTACGTTAGCATCCTGAGAGGGTTATTGAACAGAAACGGACAATAAAGCCGTTTGTTTTTGACCGACACCCGGTTTGGCTTTGCTCCTGTTCCCTTGTTGGCATCGGAGAATGGCTTCAATCTCGGCCCTGATTAAACAAATGAAATGTCTGAGATCACAGACAAATAGAGGAAATGGAGTGTTAGCACTGGATGATTGCAATCAAAGGTTGGGCGGCTGCTACAAGGAGCTAGCTTGCTAATTGACTGCCCTTTCGCAGAGGCTGTTTTGTATGCTAAACGCCAGCAAATCATGCGACGGCGCAGCTCAGTTCCAGCCTTTTGTCAGAATCGTGAGCACTACAAGCTTTGATGAGCATCAGAAGCGTCTCCTATTTATTTTTAGTCTGCTGTCACGTCGGTTGCACATAGAGTTGCGTTACAGGCAGCGATCCAATGCTGCGCCGATGACAGCTCGCGGACAGAAGGACGGGGTGGGGGGTTACAGGGAAATTAAGTCAGGGAGGAATATTTTAGCCAAATGCATGACTAATCTGACTATCCGGTTGCTAATTTTCCTCTGTGGTGGCAGGATTGTTGTCTCTGGTGGACAGTTGGTCAGAATTGAAACCGAGCTGAAACGGTCAGGAAGATGAGGTTGGTCGCTGCTTTCACACGTAGTTCTGTGTCCCGTTACCCACTAGAAATGTTTGTTATCCGCAATGGTCCTGCTGATAACAAACCTATAGATTGTTTATGTATCGGTTGTCCTGTCTGATGACAAACATCTTTATCAGCTGGAAACCAACTCACTCCACACTTTGAGATAACAAATTAGTTGGCTGCTATATGAAGTTCAGGCTGTTTTTAATTGTGAAAACGTGTCCATGCAGGCAAACTATTAAATGAAGTTTGGAACATCAGCGAGCGGATTATGGACTCTGAAATATTTGCCCTGTCTGAGAACCTACGTGCTCTGAGTCAGTTGTGAATGAACCCTGGAGAGGTCAGTGAGAGATGGAGTTAAACCCTGGACAGGTCAGTGAGAGGTGGGTTAAACCTCCAGACAGGTCACCAGGCGGTTAAACCCTGGACAGGTCAGTGAGAGGTGGGGTTAAACCGCCCTGGACAGGTCAGTGAGAGGTGGGTTAAACCCTGGACAGGTCAGTGAGAGGTGGGGTTAAACCCTGGACAGGTCAGTGAGAGGTGGAGTTAAACCCTGGACAGGTCAGTGAGAGGTGGAGTTAAACCCTGGACAGGTCAGTGAGAGGTGGGGTTAAACCTCAGACAGGTCACCGAGAGGCGGGGTTAAACCCTGGACAGGTCAGTGAGAGGTGGGGTTAAACCCTGGACAGGTCAGTGAGAGGTGGAGTTAAACCCTGGACAGGTCAGTGAGAGGTGGGGTTAAACCTCCAGACAGGTCAGTGAGGAGGCAGGGGTTAAACCCTGGACAGGTCAGTGAGAGGTGGAGTTAAACCCTGGACAGGTCAGTGAGAGGTGGGGTTAAACCTCAGACAGGTCAGTGAGAGGCGGGGTTAAACCCTGGACAGGTCAGTGAGAGGTGGGGTTAAACCTCAGACAGGTCACCGCGAGGCCGAGGTTAAACCCCTGGACAGGTCAGTGAGCGGCGGGGTTAAACCCTGGACAGGTCAGCGAGAGGCGGAGTTAAGCTTTTACACGGATGGCGCGTGAAGGGACGGAGGCCTGAACTAGTGAGCTGTGTCTAGAGGCTCCAGCTATAACATCAAGTGTCATAAAATCTCAATAACCCAAATAAAGACAAGAACTATGTGAAGCCAAACGTCCCTCGGCTTCATTGTTGCCCTCAGAGCAGGAAGTTGTTTCTCCCTCCAAACGGATGATGGGCAGGTTCCTCAGCCGTTATTATTAGCTCCGTTCACGGAGAGAATCCGTCAGGTTATATTTAAGGGAAATATTCCTGGAGCCCAGCTGCAGTTGGAGCTGCGGCTGGAAATGAATAAAATTTGAGCTCCGGCTGTTTGACGGATGTTCTCGGCAGACGGAACCCACAGAGCTGCTCTGTAGCTGCAGTCTGAGCCTTCCATGACAGTTCCGGGAGCCTGTCAGCGGTGATGGAAAGGTCTGGCAGAGGGCAAAACAAGCGCCGCGCACTCATCCTCAGCTCTGCTTCTTGTTAGTCTAAAGAACGACTCTTCACATATTTGTCATTTAAAACTCTGCTTGATGTATATTGAAATTCTAAAAATGTGGAAAAGAAGCTTCAGGGCTGAAAATTGAGCCACGGTTTCTGCACATTTAATTATAACTGACAAACATTTGTCTTCATTTGAAATTCTTCCTCTTCTCTTCCTCAGCAGCAGCCTTTAAATTATGATTTATGTGAAAGGAGCGCACGCACCAGCTGGGCAGCGCAGACCTGGTTATTCTGGACTTTTATTCCAAGTCATCGTTTTGAATCAGCTTCAGATTTGTGCTGACTTCAGTTTTAGTTCTGTAAATGTGCAGAAGCAGATCCCAACACGGCTTCCTGAGCTTTGACAAACCCACCGGAGCAACAAAGATAATCTCATCCAAAATGTAGCTTCAGCGTTTGTCTCACCCAGCGAATCCGTCAAAGCTTCCAGCTGTGTTAGCTAACCTGCTGCTGTGCTATTATTTTGTTAAGTAATTCACAGAACCCCCCCTCCTCCCCCACCAGATGCCCAGAACTCCCCAATTCTCACAAATCACATTAGAACACTCCAATTGGTCTTAATTATTTTTTTTTTTAAAAAGGATCAATTTAAGTGTTTGGGAGCAGCTAACAAGATTAAGTAGCTGGAGGAAGCAACAGTCTGTGGCAGTCGGGGCCCCCTGTGGCTCTTCTGGCTGCAGCCTCAGCAGAGGAGGAGGCGGGTTAATCCAGGGAGCCAGGAGACAGAGGACACTGGACAAGGTGAGAATGCAGCGGCCGATCCTGGAGACACGGATCCGGTTTATCAGGCCGAAGTCGACTGTTCATCCAGTGGTGAAACCGTCTCCACGGAGACGTGCAGCAGCTGTTCCTATTTAGCCAAAAGTCTCTGAAACCAAATGGCAGAATCAACACCTGGTGAGGTTTTCTTTAAGTTCACACGAAGAGACGGGATATTCCTGAGCAGATCTCAGTTCATGTCAGACTTTCTGCGGAATTCAGCTGCACGATTGGAAAATCCCCTAATTTTTCGCTCTCGGCTTTGAGATGACGGTGAAGTTTCAGGCTAAGTGGGATGGCGGCACCAGAAGGATCCGTCCTCGCCAGTCTGATCGCACATTGATGCCTTCAGTCATCTGCTGCTTCGCTCTGACAGGAGGAAAAATCGAAAACATCCCCGCCAGGATCTCGGAGAAAAGTTTTATCTCCCCGTTTGTTTTGGTGGCGAAGGTTCAAAGTCATCCAGTGTGTTTCCGTGACGTCCACGCGGACCAAATGGAGCTTTTTAACAGCTCATCAGCTGCAAACAAGCGACCTCGGCCGTGCACGACTGACCCTTTGAGTGGCTGCTGTGATTGGCAGAGGAAATTGGTGAATTAGCTTCAGGGGCATCGATGTGTCGGGCCACGCGGACGCGCTAACGTCTTAATTGTCACAGCTGCATGAGCGTGTGGCTCCTAGAGGGAGGCGGTGAGTTCAAGTACAAAAAACACAGGAAAGATCCAGAGTCTGACTCTGAGGTGGGGAAAGCGATCTTTACGGCTGGTTTCTGCTCTGGAGGTTCTGCCGGCGCAGCTTCTGTTGGCTGCTAAACATGATTGATCGCAGGGTTTGTGTCGGCTGCACTGGCCCCGTACAGGCCGGGCGAAGGGCCCCTCTCAGCAAGAAGCCTCGATGCCTCAGCGAGTCTCTTTAAAATCATTCACTGAAGAGCCCCCTTCCACCCCCACATGCAGATGTGCTCTCCAGGATGTGCAAAAAGAAGTGATTGCACCATTCTGAGAGCTGAGGGAGGTCTGGAGATCACAGGTTTTTACAGACACGCGCCCCAAGGAGTTGCCTTCTTTTGGAATAAAACACTCCCAGAATAAAACACTCCCAGAATAAAACACTCCCAGAATAAAACACTCCCTGGGGTTTACGGTTAAAAACGAGACAATGAATTCAGGACTTGAAACACTTTTTTTTTACCTTACTTAGATTACTTTTGGTATGATCTGCAGACCCGGCCTGCGGTCCTTACCTCGGCTCCCGGAGGCTCAAAGTCAGATAGAAGAGCAAAAGGAAAATGGGTCGAACAAAGTTCTGACTTCCTCAGTAGAGAGGCGTGAAAACAACCGGAAACGGATGTTTAGCACAGGAGAAAAGAACCAAGGAGACCTTAAAATCCAGCCTGGAAAAGGTCCCGTTGCTCTAAAAGCGCTGGTACTGAGTTCTTTATTATTGATTTTATGCAACACTTGAGGTTGTTTTAATTCAGCCAGGATACAAACAGTGTCGCTGGTCCCCCACGTTTCTACAGAGGCCCGTAAAGGTCATGCAGGCTTGAATCATGAACGTTAATGAGACATAATCATCAAACTGTTGATTATTAACTGTAGTTTTCCAGCGGAAAGTAGCATTCTCACCAGTAGGTGGCACTAGATCTCCCACACTGGTCACAACTCATTAGAGACTTGCACGAGGTTTAAAACATTCGCGAGACATTTTACTGGGAATGAATGGATCGGTCTGGCGTGATGTCCGATTAGAAGATCATCTGAGCGATGACGCTGCGCCACAGATGGAACCTTTTTACATTTCCTTTTGTCCCCGTTATGACCAGAAAGTTTCCAGTTTCTTGTCTGCAGCTCAAGGACTTGTTGACCCTGACTTTAAAAGTCTGAGACAAATACCTTTAGTGCAGGGGGAGAAAAAGATGCAGCCAGAAGTTCTGTTATTTTGCCTTTGCTTTCAGATGGTTAGAAAAGCCGTATTTGTTGGGAATTGGATGGATCCAGCAGAGGCGAGCGCTTCCATCAGCAGCAGTCCTATAAGTGATTAGATGGAAATGGGTCATGAAGAACCCAATCAAAGCTATAATATATCTGCTGCCCTATTTCCAATAGTGGAATCTCATGTGGTATATTAGATTTATATCCTCGGGAGCCGCACAAACACAGCCAGCACATCCTGGGTTCACCTGTGGGTGGTGAAAAACTGGAAAAAAGCCTGATCTCTTGGGATGACGCTATTGCTGTCTATTACAGATTCCATGAATGAACCGGCCTCCGTGCGTGTCGCGTGCGTGTGCGACAGCCTGCAGACAGATGGCTGCGGACACTCGCTGAGCCTCCAGGGGCTGTTTCATGTTCAGATTCTCCAATTAGGTCACGACTTACTGGGCTGAGACAGGTGGAGAGCCCTGGAAGCCAGCAAAGCAAAACAATGGACAGATTCTCATTCAGTTCTGTCGGATCAGACCTGGGAGGACGTTTAAAATAAGGAACCTATTTATACTCAATTGAGTTGGTTAAATTAGATTCGTGTTCTTGAAGTGACCAAATTAGTTCTTCATGTTTGGCTCTGGAAAGGTATCCAGTCCCAGAATGATCTTTGTGTTCTTGCTTCGTTAGTTGGTTAGTGTGACCGACTTAAGGCCTCCTCACACTGGTGGAACTGGTTCCCAGGAGTCACCCCGCTATAAAAAATGACTGATTTTAGCTATAGGGACTCATGTCTGGTGGTTATTTTTGCCCCTCCTTCAGGGAGCGGTCAGGGCGCCACGCAAACTTAAATTTAAGGACATTTATTATAGACTGTGTGTCTCTGTTGCATAAATATCCATAACAAATCTATTATTTCTGAGTTATTGAGGAGACTTTCCCATATTTGAAATATGTTTTTGTGCTGCCTGATTGAAGTTGAAGAATATCAACGTTAAAAGCTGACTGGCCGTCAGTTTATCGCCTCTGTGGGAAACCTTTCTAATCTGTTGTCTACCTGATATTTGTAGATCAGTTCGTTTAAAAAATGTTTTGTTTAAAGAAATTTGCTGAAATTATTTTATATATATATATATATATATATATATATATATAAACCCTGTTTCTCACCTCAGGACCCAGAATGTGTGTGTGGGGTGTGTGTGTGTACTTCCCAAGGTCGTGCGAGCGGAGCACAGAACGTAGATAGCCCACGGTGTAATTACAAACATGCTCTCTTTCCTCCTACCAAATAATCAGGTCCAAACAAACCTGTTTCTAAATAAAAGATGAAGCCTTAATCAGTGCTGTCGGCCTAAATTGGATAAACGTGGACATTAACTCTGAATTTTTTTGTCTGTGACTATTTTTAGACATAAAACCCAATTTAGTTCTCTGTAGGTTCCGTCTGCCTGCTCAGAGATTTAAGAGCTCAATTCAGAATCAGCCTCTGATTTTAGGATCCCAGCTTTTTTAACCCCTCATGGAGGTAGATCACCGCCACAGGTCACGTGCACGTTACACAGCGCTATCGTTCGTATTACGGGCAGAATACGGCTCACAAAAGAGCAGAAATCCAGACAGCGCACAAGGCCGTGATGAGCACATTCCTTTGCTCAAACTCTTCCTTATCAGAAGTGTGTGTGTGTGTGTGTGTGTGTGTGTGTGTGTGTGCGTGTAATATCGGCTGGAGGTTTTTAAAACTAGAACTGGCCTGAGAGCTGCTGGGGTTCGCTCATCCCGTCCTCAACTCTGACCTGAATGTTAAAAGCTATATTAAGGGCGACTGTTAAAAAGCGTTGCCCCTGGCAACACTAGGTGACCTCTGGTTCCTGCTGGGTGGGGCATGATTGTGAGAAACAAACAAAAAGAGACAAAAATGAGCTGAGTGGTGACGCGTCTCGCTGGTCCCCTCATGTCAGTCTGGTCCTGCTCGAGGTTTCTTCCTGTTGAAAGGGCGAGGCCAGACTGGGAATCTGAAACCTGCCAAACTAAATGGTTCCAAAGGAAAAGGCTCCCACCTTTTGTGTGTTGTGAATTTTGTAGCACAACCGTTTCCTGTCAGGCGTCAACATCCATCTGACTGTTGCACAAAAGCGACACCTTTGGGATTCCTTCCGGAGAGCTGGGGGGGGGGCGGCGGTGGAGACAGCAGCCGAGACAACCAAGGTGAAAAAGATGGATGATAATTGCACGAGGAAATGGAAGGAATATTCAGAGAGGACGAGAAGAGAGGATGAGTGAGGGAGCGAGGAAGGAATCGCAGCGCTGCAGAAAATGAGCCGCTGAGCTGGACGTGTGTGTGTGCACGGAGTTGGAAAACACACACACACACACACACACACAGGCACCCAACAACAGTAGAAACGGAGCTGGGTGGTGGATCAGCAACAGGACGAGCAGAGACGTAGCTTAGCACCTAGAGGGGAAGAGCGCTAACTGTGGAGCAACGAGGCGGATGTTTGTTATTCAGGATCGAGTTAGGGATGAGAGTAATGGGATGCTCCCACTAGTGGATTTAACCTACACACACACACACACACACACACACACACACAGGTAGGACAGTAGTAGTTGTAAGTGCGCCAGAGACGTGGTTGAAACCCAAAACCGAACCACCGAATTTGCATTGAAATCCCCCTCCGGTGAGCTCGCCATCTATTTTTGTGCGCTCTGATTGCAGGTCAGAGTTGGCAAACAGGCAGGGGTAGAAAGGTCCGCCGGCGGCCCGGGAAATTAGCTCATGACCGGTGCAAGGTCACCGAGGGTCACCACCAAATTAAGTCCCCGCGATGTAAGTCGAAAATTTTTTTTCTTCGTTTTTGATCATGTTTCCGCCTCCTTTACGTCCTCTTGGTATCCCCCCGATCCCGCCCCATCACTGGAGCTCTACCTCCGTGTCACATGGCCTCCAGCATAGAAATATTAGAGCACGACATCCACAGAGACGCACGAGCATAATAAATTTCAGAGCGGGGGTAATGGTGCCGAGAGCCAGTTGTTATCTAACCAAAGATCTTTCTCCGTGTGAAGTCCTGGACGTGCAAATGTGCAAATCAAATCATTTTCACGTTTTTCTGTAAAATCCGATCCCGCCTAGTGGTGGTACATGTGAATTGCAGCAATGAAATCCCTGGCGCTGAATGAAACTGGCGCTTGAGTACAAACTGGTCGAGGTCGAGTCAAAAAAACTGCATTTGGGGACTTTTATAGGTTTGCTGGTGGCCAGAGGGGCTAAAGTGAAACAGGAAAGCAGTGCTTTTGGCAGCCCAGCATCCAGCAGAGTGGGCAGCTCCAGATGAGGAGAGCCTCTTTTACAGAGACGCTGTAGCTCTACAGGGACGGCGCAGTTCAAACATGACTGTCACCGAGCAACCGTCGCGTTGTAAAAACTCTGTTTGAGATGAGAGATGAATTGAAACACCGTGTTTTTGCGACAGGAGGAACGTGAAGGCATCAGGAGCTGCAATCTACTGGGATCTGCTGGTTATTGGTTTCCATTAGCAATATTCCGCTTTTCCACTGCGGCTGCTTTATTGTTGCAGCTCCACATCGATGAGACACGTTGGCTCGTGCTCTCCTGGCTGAATCGGGTGGAGCGTTCCGGCTATTTTGGACTCATTTCTTCTCCCTCTCCGCTCAGTGTTGCATTTGGGCGTCACCGTTCCAGAGGCTGGCACGTTGGAGTGGAGTGTGTGTTTGCGTGGAGACGCAGGTGTTTCAGCCTCAACCCCCCCGAAAGCACAGAGTCACCTCCCTCAATCACAAGCGCTGTCCTCCGCATCGATAAAGACCTCAGTTGGCCATCACAGAGAAAGCAATAAAAAGAACAATAGACACGCATGCACGCACCCGTGCACAGTCACTCGGAGCTGAGCTGATGCAGAACGTCATTGTAAAACCGTCTGCTTGCAGAAAGTAAACGTTTCATTCGATACAAGCTGGTAAGAAGTTGAAAATAGATTAGAAGGTTAAAGAACTGAAACCTCTTATTTTAAAAAGATTCTACATCTTTAACTATTTAAGATCGAAACGATTAAAGAGGATGGTTCCTTTAAAGTCTGTATCCACCACACTAGCGGATCGATGTGGACCTGTAGGTGTTGCAGCGACACCGTGACCAGCGTCTGCAGACGCACGGCGAAGCCTGGAGGACGGTTAGATTAAAGGGACCGTGGCGGCAGTAACTCCAGCCTGAATGGAGAGGCTTCGTTAGCCGCGCCTGCACCGGAGCTCCGCTAGCATCGTGTTAGCTCTGACATTAAAGATAAACGTCAGCAGTTCGGATTCATTTTTGTTATTGACTGTAAACTAATTACTGACCTAAATTTCTGTTTTATCAAAGGAAAAAAAGGGCAAAAGCTAATGAAGGCGAAGTAGTGACGAACATTTGAAACAGCAGGTTTTGTCCTGTCACGGCCACAGAGTGGCAAGCACACGCACACACACACACACACACACACACGAACGTTGCAGTTGCAACCATGGAAGAAAATATGTTTTGATGTGTTCTTGTGGACTTTTTGTCAGTTTTTGTGTGTGTGTGTGTGTGTGTGTGTGTGTGCGTGTGCGTGCGCGCGCTGTGGGGATCTTTCTGGTGTAAAAAAGGACCGCCAGCGAGACCTTGACAGGCCCCATGGGGACCAGAGACTCATCATTTTCCCTGCTTCTCATTAGGGTCGTGGTTTATACTGAGCGAAGGTTAAGGTTAGAGCCTGAGAGGTCAGAGGTCAGGCTGTGGTCACTCTCTCATCTGAGCGTGCCCTAAACAGAATCTCACAATTTCGGATGTCAAAGGCACAGGTCGCCACAGCAACCGACCTGAAATCGTTGCCTTTATCATTGCCACCGGTGGCTGTGGCCAGGTTGTGTTTAAAGTGTGTGTTTGTTGTACTTCTGTTGTGTGGAGGGGTCGCGCTCCTGACCTTACGACTACAGCAACAGTAGATATTGCCTTTGGTTCTGAAAGTGAAAGTTTAATTGTTGTTGTTGTACAGCCAGCGAAGTGCAGCTCAGAAAGCCTACGTTAGCCTGACGCTACTTAACCGTTTGTTACTTTTATTGGCTCAGTCGACAGTTTCACCAGCTGCTTCAAGGCCTTCGCAGAGTTTATGTTCCCCGTCGCCTTCAGACTGTGGCTGTCGGAACAAACTCGCAGTTTTTTTGACCTTTGATTCATGATTGTGAGTGGTGGAGGGCTACACGCACCTCATCGAGCTGCCGTCGGCTACATAAGATCACAGGAGCAATGGCGAACGCGGCGCTTCAGCACCGCAGCTCCGCTCAAAAAGTCGTTTTTTCACAGCTGATTTATTCCTGGGAGGCGAGCGGCTGGCGGTAAGCTCTCCAGCGTTTTGCTGCCGCTGTTAGCGTTGTTTGAAAGTGCCAAACATTGGCCAACAAAGTAAAAGAAGGCGCCAATTACAATGTTTGATCTATATGGAAAGATTTGCCATCAGTCTGATTGGATTGGTTCGCAGCATCGATCCTGAGCGGTGAATTGTTGCGCTCGGAGTCCGTAAGGTAGCTTTGACCCTTCGGGTTAAGTCCATGAACAGAAAAGTCGATGGGAAACAATTATTTTATGACTGTTACCTTTGTTCTTTTATGGCTGCAGTTTAAAACAATCGTGAAAAGTTTAGTTTAGTTTATTTGCTTTAGCTTGTCAGAGTATAGCGCTTGGTAATTAGCACACACACACACACACACACACACACACACACACATGCTGGCTCACCTTTCTGATGGCGCAGAGCAACTTCCCGTAGCAGAACACGATCACCAGGAACGGCACGATCAGACAGAAGACGAACAGGCAGATGATGTAGGAGATGCTGTTGGCCGTCTTGGCCGTCCAGTTGACGGAGCAGGTCGTCCCCGGACCCTCGGGGCCATAGCTGCTCCAGCCGAAGAGCGGCGGCACGGTCCAGACCAGCGAGTAGACCCAGGTCAGGCCGATGCCCAGGCAGACCTTGCAGTAGTTGGACGAGTCGGCTTCAGTGGGCGTCATCATGGTGCTGTAGCGCTCGAAGGACAGGACCGCCAGCGAGATCAGGGACACGATTCCTGCAGAGCAGAGAGGACACGCACACGGCCGAGCCTCAGAAACACACACTGTGTTTGGACTGTAGAAGGAACCAGGAGATTGTACGGACTCCAGCGGTTAAGGAAGGCCGACTGAAGCGCTGATGCTGCTTCCACCAGCACGCTTGGCTAAAGTTACCCTCTTCAGCGGAGAAAAACACCCCAAACACTCGGAATTTACACCTTTGCTTATGACCGCCCGAGTGGCGGGAGAAGGAAGCGAACGGCTCAGGAGCTGAATTTCACGTGCGCGTGGCTCATCAATCACGTACGGCTGCTATCGGAGCGAGTTCACTAGTGTTTATTGATCATGTGACGGCAAACAGAAGATGAAAGATGACTTCTGGACTGCGTGGATCTATAGCCTCACATTCAGACTGGAACCATGGTGACCCCAAACACGCTGCTAAAGTATCCGAGTAACTGGAATGTCCTCCCACAGTCACCTGACCTCCCTCGTTTTTTTCCACACGCTGATAACTAGCTTAAATGTTTCCGTTGTGGTAGATCTGTGTGAGCCTCCTGCTTTGGAGTGAAGAATAAATTCAGGAAGCTGGCGTTGCAATTCTCCGTCAGCTGATCCCCACGAGGCTCCAGAACAGATGCAGATCCAGATCAGTAACATGAAGACACAGGATGTCACCCAGGGTATCATGTGATCGGCTGAGCAGAGCCGTCCGTCCCGTCATCACCGCCGAAGTCTTGATCTTCAATCTGGCGTATCGCGATGGAATGACGGGCAAAAGATCCTGGCATCTGAATTCAACCTCATCCGTCTTCCCTGACAGGATCAGAGGCGGCGGAGCGTCAGACGCCACGATGAAGCGCGGTTTGGTGTGATGATGGCGGGATAATGGAGGTGAACATCTGTGTTCTGAGTCTCAGACTCCCTCCGCTGAAGTTCTGCTTCCCTGCATCACTATTCTGATTCTCTGGATCCCTCAGAAGACACTTTTGATGAAAACTGGTGCTTCAAATCCACAACTGCAATGCCTCGGTCCTCACAGCTATAGAGAAATATTGTACAGTAAAATATCTCCACTGCGTTTTAAGCAGTTTTTTTTCATATTTCATAAAGAGAGAACCAACCCACAGCATCAGGAGACTTGCCTCCTCTGTTAGGCTCCTGTATACGTTAAAAACTAGCAAAGTCAAATTCAAGGATACTTTCCTAGTTTTCAAGGTTTGATGGTTCCTGGATTGTACCTTGTGTCAAAACACTCAAAATAGTCAAAACGGACCAGCTGGACACGGAAGTAGGCGCATCAAGATGATGAGACAGGATGAGGGCAGAAACAGGAAAGAAATGAAACATTCTGAAACTTGCCAACAATCCTCAACCAAGTCATTAGATTCTCTGTGTCGGCTGCAAAGCATCAAAAGGCCACATCGGTACATTAGCGAGGTCAGAAATGGTGTTTTTTGGAGGACGTTAAGAATAATGAGGCGTGACTCTTTTGGCAAGCTGCTCTTTCCGTGCAAAAATAATTATGGGGAGAGTGGAAGCAGACACCTCTCACCCAAACACAGCCCGTCCGTGCTGCGGGACTCATTACGCCGCCTCGTTATCCGCCTGACGCTCTGACCTCTGTGGCGGCGAGCCATTCTTCTGGTTTTGAATATCCTTCTTAAAGTCTCAGCAAATCAGCCTCAAACATCAAGTGTAACGCCGTCTGCGTTTCCCGTCTATATAAGTACGTGAACTCGCCTGTGGGCGGCTAACATGAGGCTAATCCAGCGTTAGCGCCAGCCGACACAGTCGACCCCCCGAGTTTAACACAAGATAATAAAGACCAGCCAAAGAGGCCGATCCCAGAGTACACCGATTCCTACGCGCATCCCTGCCGATCGGCGTCAGATTCGCGCTCCTGGCGTGACATCAAAGCGACACATCTTCACTTCCGGCCTCCAGAGCGTCGCAGGGTGAGCGCTGGTGAGCGGAACCGCGGGTGTGTGGGAAACCAGGCTGGTCTTTTGTCATCGGCGCTGTCGCGCTAATTTGGAGAAACATGGATCACGGCGGAACGGCGGCGCCTGGCTGTGGCGCAGGAAAAGATCGGTGCTCAAAGCATGATTCATCTTAAACAATCAGTTTCACTCTTCCGTCTCTGGCCCTCCTTTTCGCCCTCTCTCACTTTTTATGAGCCTATTGAGGAGTTACTCATCCATTACCAATGAAGGCTCTAATGATGCCTGCAGGGTCTCACACACACACACACACACACACACACACACAGATCCTCCTCCTCTCTGTTTCTGCTCGGTTTTAGCCAAAATCCTGTCAGACAGATTTAATAAATTGGCTCCTTGTGGATGTGAGATGTCTTCAGATGGTTCTTAATCTCAGCTGAACGGGGTCGCCGGGACGGCTGATACAATCAGAGGTCGTCGAGAACAACCCTGAAGGGCCCAGATTACGTTGCTACAAAGCAGCAGAAGTAAAGTTAGGGAAGTTGGTTCAGATGTGACTGAGGGAGCCGATGACGAGTCAGTCGCCGCTGAAGCGGCCAGTGATCAAGGAGGCTGTGTGCTAACGCTACGTGCTAATGCTCTGCTGATGCTGTTGTCACTGATATTTGGAATTCTGTGCAGATATTTATTTCCAAACATCAGAGGAAGTGAAGCGAGAGGCCGTCGCTCAGAGCCGACCGGATAGCGCGCTCGGAGCGTGTTTCTGTTGTCCAGCAGTCGGACCGTAACCTCCCCCTCCCCAAAAGTCAGGAAAGCAAACTTTATCTCTGGCTGCAGCTGTTTGAGTTCAAACTCCTGATTTCCCAGCTGGTTTAACAGGATCGGGCTCCTGCAGCGGATGGCTGAGCAGCTGATGAGCCTCCCCGTGATGAGCACGAGTGCCTGAATCTCTGTAGCTCCAACAGGTGGGAGGAGCTGGTGGAGCGAGATTGTTGCTTGCTTACCAAAGTCAAACATCTGCAGATTAGACACCTTCAGCCCAACCAGAAGCAACTCTTTGTAAAAGATTTACGAGCCCTTTCACGCCGGCATCACACGTGCGGACCTGCGTTTGTGCAGCTGAACTTTTCCATCCTTGGAGTCCGCTCGCAAGTCTGACATCTATTCATTCCAGCTCCAACGATAGAAATGTGTTTTTCTGAGAGCTGACCGTGACGTACAGAACCAGCACAGGACCCGTTCATGGCGTCAACGCGGACGCGAGGAGGAAGAGGCGGCAGCGGCGGAATGAAAACATGAATTATTGACGTGAATAGAGGAGTGGCAGTTGTCAGTTCGGCTGACAAACACGGCTGCTTCTACTGTCGCGGCTGCTGGGTGACGCGTGTGGAATTTGAAGTTCCTGACATCTGCTTTCAGCTGGATTCAGAGCACGCGTGAATGGATGAATATGAAGTGGATGAAGTCACTCTGGCCGCCGTTTTGTCGAGCAGCTGCAGCTAACCTCTTTTTTTTTTCTTCTTTTTGCGGCGGTATATTTAGGAAAAGCTGGAAAGTGAAACGTTTCCTTTAAACTCTTATAAATATAAATTATTCACGCTCAAGCTGATGGCAAAGCAGCTGTATTTAGCAATAATGGCATAATTTAATGAAGAATAATTCTCAATGTGGATGCTTTGGAGAAAACTACACTACCCACAATCCCCGAAAACCACAGCGAAACCTGACTGGTTGCCGGCTGCAGTTCCTGCCCATGAACTTCAGGTGCTTGAGGTGCTCCATAGAGACCAAAGCACCGTTTTGTATCACATTAGTACTGGTGAAGTCGGCTGCTGGTGGCTAACAATGCTACCGACCGGGACTCTGACTCGAATGTTGGGAAACAGTCGCCTGCAAACTGGCGTTCCAGCTTCTTGCGGAGCCAGTCCGATCTGATAAATGCTAGTTACATGAGCTGAAAGGCAAATAAACGCTGGGCCAAGGTTAAATCTAGACTTCCTGGGACATACGCTCCTGTCCCGCCGTCCTGAACCGGGTCCACGTATTCAGCTGGACATTTTCTTGCAGAACTGACATTGACTGGTGTTGATGGTTGAAGAGGACCTTCACTCCAGGAGTTACATTGCTTCATTTATGCCGACAATGTAAAAGATGTTCTGCAGCCCAGGTCGGCTCCACTGGGGACAGAAGCCAGGTTTCAGTCAGTAAAGTCTGCCACAGACCCCCCCGCTGTTGGCTTTGTGGAGGTCCGACTCCGCTGCTGCTGCTGCAGACCTGCAGCAGCACCTCAAGGAGCGACGACGCACAGCTGCACCGTTTACCGGCTGCTGCGCACTGCTCCAGCAGCATGCCAAGCAGCCTGTCAGACGGACAGGAAGGACGCATGGGAGCTCCAAACACACCAGCGACCCGCTGTCACGGACAGAAGCACCTGACCGCGCTCCTGTGCGTCACGTAGCGGGAAATGATCACAAGTGCGTGTGGGGTGTCCGTCTGATCCTTCCTGAATGGACCTTCCCCTCAAGATGAAACGATCTGTGACCTTAAAGACCACACCGGTGTCCGCAGCCTGAGACCATCACAGCAGTTACGGCTGAAAGAGAAGCAGGCGCGGCGTGACGGGAGTGGATAAACATTGTAATTGGTTGACCGAGCAGCCTAATTAGGTTTTGCGCCGCCGACCGCGGTGCGCAAATTAAGCCATTATTTTCTCGTTATTTGACCCGATGATCTGCGGCTTTTCGCAAAGTTTCCGATCACGTTAAAGAGGAAGAGCGGCGGGCTTCATAGCCACACAGACAGTCAAAGCGCCTTTTTCTAATCCTCCGAACGGCCGATTTTACCCGCAGAAAACATCCGAAGCAGAGCAAGAGCTCCGCGCGGTCGGTACGATAAAAAAACATCCAGATTCCGGACATCAAGAGGCGAATAAAATATCATACAGTCTCTACTCACCGAAGAGGGAGTTGGCGAAGCCGTACCACACGCAGCCGGCTTCTCCAATGAGCCAGCGTCCCTGCGTGCTGGCCGCGAAGCTGAACGGAGTCCCCACTACGCACACCAGCAGGTCGCTGATGGAAATGTTCATCAGCAGCAGGTTGATGGGCGATCGCAGCATCTTGTAGCGGCAGAACAACACGAGCACCAGCAGGTTGTTCACAAGTCCGAAAGTGCCGATGAAGCCCAGGAACACGGACACCACCAGGTTCCCCGTCGGAGTGAGGCTGGACCGGTACGAGCCTCCCGCCTGGTGCGCTTCTGCGGCGCACACGGCGCCGTTGACCCCTGCGCAGCCGCTCAGACTCACGTTGGACACGATCATCGCAGCCAGTCGCGGCGGTGGCACACTGTGCCGTCACGGCGCACGAAACGGTTGCTAATATTCCCTGAGCATGTTGTTAAAAATCAGCGGGGAACGTCTGGAATATAATCTCGCAGCCCGACACTTGTTGCGGTGGAATGAAGGTGAATTGCTGGAGCCGAGTAAGAAGGGTGGGCTTTGAAAAGTTTGTGGGTGTCAGAAACTTAGTGTCTAGATTCTGAGGGAGGGGTGGCTGGAAAATCTACTCTGTTTAAAAAAAAAAAAAGGAAAACAGGAAAAGTTTGGGCCGTCTGTGCTCCACCGTGTGGAACTCAACAACCTGCTATTTTCGCCGGCGCTGCTGCCTCTGACAGACACCTTCCTCCCCCCGTCCCTATTTAAATTATCGTTAGACGGGGGGGGGGGAGGGCGCGCAGATCGTCGGCGGTGCCATGGAGACCATCCAGACCATCGCCATGCGGCTCAAACAGAGCGCAGCGTTCTCAGATTCCACCTTAAAAGTTTGTCGCTCCGCCCCCTGACGCGGGCGCTGTCCGCGGTGCTGAAGACTCTTCACCGCCAGGTTGGTCCAGACGGACTCATATTACAGTTGTTAATGTCGCATAAAAACCGGATTCATGGTTTTTGTAGTAAACGTGGCTTTTTCTTTTTTTTTTGCAGTTTTAACTTCCTCCTGTTGTGAATGTTGACGTGTTGAGCTCGATTCCTCGGGACTGCCGGGAGACTGGATCTTTTTCTCCTGCACCTCATCCAATCCAACGTATCCATTTGTTTGGGGGTTTATTTTCGTTGTTTTCTTGTTGAACACCATCTGAATATCTGGAGCCGTGTGTTCCACCTGCGGGTTCTAAAAGACACGCCAGAGCGGGTTCAGCCTGGAAGGATGCGAAGCTGCCTAACCAGTTAACCAAAATAAAGCATCATTTGAACTGCCGAGGGCCCGTTTGGAGGAACATTGTGTCCAGCACTAATTAGGAGGTTTTGAATTATAAATGTTGTTTTCTGTTGTTAAATTTGTCATGTTCAGAAGGAACGTTTTGTGTCGGGCTGCAGGTATCACAGAATTTCAGCTGTTTCCTGGAGGCTCCAGGCTTACGAAGGTCGTCGGGTCGATCCCAGGACCCTTGCAGTTTGCCGAAAAGTCCAAGAATCTGTGATTAGTGATGACAGACAGTGACCGGACAAGTGCCACATAAATACAATCCACCATTTTCATGCACTGCCATGCTGTAAATGGCAACATAATGATACACCCCAGAGTCCAGCTCACTTCCAAGATGTTGGCTATTAGCCGCTAATTAAATGCAAATCCTGGCGGTCAAGTTGTGCTATTTGGTGTCAGTGGACAACTTAACTGCAGAGGGGAAAGGCTGCTCTCTGCAGCACTTGACTCTGCTCGCTAAAGCAAAGCTCCAGAATCAGTCAAGGGGATCGCCCTCCCAACAGCCAATCCCTGCCCTCCCAACAGCCCCTTTGTCTCCCTGAAGGTAATTATCCGTGAAAACTGCACAGTGGCATTTACACTGACACCGTCCACAGGCGCTCCCACCTGTAATTGGGCTCGATTGTGAATAGCAGCCCCGTTTTTAATCATCTCGGTGGGACACGGTCAGTTGGTTTTTGGTCGAGTTTGTAGGTCAGCTGAGTCGTCTCCCTGTGAGAAAAGGAACAGGAACGTAAGGTACAAATGTGCTGAGCAGGTCTGCACTGAGCGAGCAGTTTTATGCTCATTTTTCCATTTGTTACAGACTGTTATCGTCTTATTAATTCAGTTTTCTTCAGCAGAAGCTGCACTTTTTGCCCTTTAACCTTTGTGATAAGACAGAAATGTGCACACATTTCATTGTTACTGTAACTGAGACAGTCAAGGGATTTGTTCTCCTGCAAAGTCTGCTATGTTTCCATATTTGGTGCTTTTCTTAATGGTCTCATTACTTATAAAAGTCGTTTTCCTGCGTTTGAGCGCTCTGCTTATTGTATAAAAGAATCAAGCAGACTGGATGTTTAGGGGTTTTATATTTGTAATTGGAAGCAAACTGAAGTGCCATCTAACCACCAGGGGGCAGCACCTGCGGCAGCTGTTCATTTTTAAAAATGAACTTTGATTTAATTTTTGAAGTCAAATTAAAACTTCATGAATAAACATGGATAAATGTAGCAATTCTAACTTAGAAAGGTAAGATTGTCATATGCTATTTGTGTAAACTCCTGCAAACCGCTGAGTAATTGTGAGATTGATGATGAAAACATGACTGATTTGAAATGTAGCGATAATTGAACTTTTTTATTTAAAATGTTCTAACGGGTAAACCTTTCCTCCTCTTCCTGAATATTGAGTCTACGATGGCAGACACACATTCTTCGTGGTCTCTGTGTCCTTGTGTGCAGTGATAAATCTCGGTATCGTCTCGGTGTCGGGCCGAGGACTCATACTTGTGTCTTTACCTCGCAGCAAAGATGACGACGGCCTTGGCGCTCCGTGTCCACATGATGTGCAACTTTCCGTGCATTCGTCTACAGACGGATGATCTCTGCGTGCAGGACCGAGAGGCCAGAATGGTTTCCAGAGGGAGCTGAGAGGAGGGAAAGGTCCTCAAATATTACACACTGTTCCTCCATAAAAACGTTTATTCCTTGAGTCCCCGTCTCGCCTTCCTCTCCCTTTCTCGCCCCCTCGCTCTCCCCTCACTCCTCCCCTTCTTCCCTCATCAGTTAGCCTCCGCGCTGACATTGACCTTGGCGGAGCGGCCACTGTGACTTAATGTGCCCGAGGCTTTAAGGAAAGCTCAGATGTGGCGCGATAGCGTGGATCATATAGATTTATGGTTCCCGGCTCTAATACGCGAGTCGGCCACAGCTCCTGGCTCGTCACTCGGGCCCCATGCTTTAGACGCCTGACACGCAGCTTGTCATGGCGTGATTCAGGAGAGGGGAATATATCACTGCTGACGGCTGAGCGGGGACGGCGAGAGGCGGCGCACCAGGCCGCTGACTGACAGGCGTCCAATCGCACGCGGACATCCGTCTCCACCTTGAGCGGGACACGACTGTATCATGGCAGCGCTGTCGTTTTTGACTGCTCTGCCTCAGGCCGGAGGTCGCCAGCGTTCCGGGCTCGGTCCGACTCGCCGAGTAGCTGTGAGGTGTTCCGCCCGGCCCCGGACCTGCGCGTCTCTGACTGTCCTGGTGCCGGTGAGACGAGAACCTTCCTCCTCCTGGTTTAGGTGGGGAAGGCGAATGCCTGTGGGCCCTTGAGCAAGGCCTTGAAGGCTACCCAGGCGTTTGCCACCTGTTTTCATGAGTCTGTCGGAACTCCCAAACGTCGGATGCTTGTTGCTGTTGTTCACATCGAACCTGCTGCATCTCCAACAAGCAGCGATGTCGTAGGGTTTGATTGGGCGAATGACCACAGATCAAAGGGATAAATGTGGCGGCGGTGCGGTTCTGAGCAGGTACCAGCCGGTTTCCACAGCAACAAAGGTGTCGGTGTGAGAGGACCAGACGAGCAGGTTGGCCTCCAGCAGTGGTTCTTCACAGGTGTCCGGGTTCAGCCCCGGGTGAAACAGGTCTTAAAGAACTCCTCCTCTTGACCTTTGCCCCTGGCCGTGCACCCCCACAGGTGAAACCTCACCCCGTCAGAGCGCAGAGGCGCTTCTGCGTCAGCGTGATCTGCTGTAAATGTAGAACTGCAACCTTAAAATGTCCCATCCTGCCTCCTTTGAACTCAGCGAGGAGCCGGAGGCAGGAAGGCCCCTTTAAGATGCGGCTCTAGTCGCAGGTTTGAAAAATCTGGGTTGTGTTGCACAATCAGATGAATGCAAATCAGCAGCGAGAATTTTAGCTAGCTCTCAGTGGCAGCAGCAACTCTTCTTGTGCTGCAACTTTGATTTGTGTCACAGAGGATCGTCTTTTCTCCTGCTTTGATCTGTTTTGTTGTCGTCGACGCGTTTGCGTGAAGAATGCGTCGCATCGAAACACATCAAAGCCATCATCGCCATCTAAATCCTGCTAGATGAAATTACGGACCTTGGTGCTTTTCTCGAATCCAGGAGCCAAATGTAGTTGTAATCACAGGCAAATGCGCACTGTCACAAAGTTACGAGCTTTTCACGGCGGAAAACGCTGTTTTCCCGGAGCAGCGCGACATGGCCGGGCAGGCGTCAAGTCATTGGTAATTGGTGAGACTCTAATGTGTCCGCGAGACTCCCCTTGAGTGAAAAAGCATTTAGGCGGTGTCTTTTCATAGCTGACATGCTAACAGTTTGCCACTAGCTTAGCCTGAAAGGGGCCGTTCAGCCAGCAATCAGAGCGCAGCTGGACGTACGTCCGTCGTCATAGTGATTTGCCATTAGCGTTTGTGCACTGCGACAAGGACGGTAGGCCAATTCAGATGTCCTGTTCAATGGAAGCTCAGCATAACTGTCAAAATCTAATTTGTGGTGCGTGAGCGTTTAAAAATGGGGCCCTCAGGACGGCATTCACAGACGTGTCACCCAGTCGGCTCACGCTGAATACAAACATCCCAAACGTCTTTTTTTTTTTAAAGCAAAGGGCCCATCAGAGAGGGTTTGTTATCAGGTCTGTCTGTTCAAACACCCTGTGAGCGACGGCTCACAGATGGAGACCAGAACCTCAAGCCAAAGAGACACCAAAGAGCTTATGTGAAACAGATGCCTCACTACGATACCTTTCCAGTCAGCAACAACGTGCTTGGTTTTAGCTGCGATTGTGGGATAAGATTGTGGGATACCGAGCTGTCCTAAGCGAGTCAGGTCTGATGCACAGTTGATAAAATGGGCGGGGCAGGTACCCCTGCGGCGTGTACTGGGCAGCTTGTGAACTTAGAATTAGAACAGTTCTTTGGCGCAGGAATTGAGAAGCACGCATACTTTAACCAGGCGGTAAATGTAGATTTTCTGCCTGTTTCCATCGCTCACCCTGGTTCCTGCTGAGGGCGAAAGGTGCAGAGCCAAAGAAGCCATGTTTTTCATTCAATTTCAATATGTAAATGATTGACGGTGACTGTTGTTCTCTGTCAGCTGATTCTTGCCTGGACGGGGGCGATGAGCAGACACTCGAGCGCTGGGAGGCTGCCTGGGTCTCGCTGAGAGCAGATAAATTCTTGCCCTAATCGCCTGATCCATCATCTCATCCGGCCAACCAAAGCTGGGTTTGATCTGGGTTCATGGGGCATGTCTAATGCCTCTGGTTTTAATGGGCTTCACCCTTTGATTTTCCTGCTTCAACAAGGGGGAAGCGGAGCGATGGCCAGTTCTCAGCGTGGCCACCACATGCACACACACACACACACACACACACACACACACACACACACACACACACACACACACACACACACACACACTGTCCTGAGCAGATCTATAGGCCATCCATACCGCCGTCAGCAGAGCGTCATTGACGCGGGCCGGGAGCGGCGCCATTTCTGGTTCAATCTGCGGGGATGAAACTGGTAATTAAACCAGTGCAGAGTGGGAGAGAGCAGCTCCCAGTGGGCTGAGAGGAGTCAGGGCCGTGTGCTGTAAAACGGAGATGACAGAGGTCCTGGAGAGGCAGAGTTATTTCTTTGTTGCATCTTTGGGCTTCCTTTGGTTTGATCTTCCTGCAGGAAAACCTGAACACGCGCAGCAGCAATTCCCTGTAATCTGCTCAGGCTCGACGGCGTCCGCGGCTTTTCGGCGGAGCACTTTCGGTTTAACTAAACTTCCACTGTGTGACGGTGTTGCCGCTGCGCCGCGGCGGGTTGTTATGCTGCTGCTGAGCCGGTGGATTAAAGACTTAGCTGAGGGTAAATGATTCTCTGCAAAACAAATCCTCCTGTGGCCACTTCCTTTTTCCAGCAGTGATGAGCTCCTCCACTATTAACTCAGCTCCACTGGAGGGAAAACCAGTGTGGGCCTCTACTTCAGAATTGTTTATCCCGTGGTTTGCAGCTCGTTGCGTCGGTGAGGAGGTGGTGATTTCCATCCTCATGTAAAACCGGAATCTTTTGTGGTCGCCTCCTCCAGCGCTCGCTCTTCCTGTTAGTCCTCCTGACGTGCACCACTTCCTGTGCTTTTAGCCGTCTCCATCACAGCCCTCTTGCGTTGGTGTTGTCGTCAGAACCTTTTCAGAGCTCTCGCCTTGACAATGAGCCTCATAAATCTGCCGAACCTGCTTTCAGGTCATCGGCAAGAAAAAAGGAGAAAAGAGCCAAGCGGAGCCTGAAAAGGACGCAGCGCTAAAAGCTCCCAGCCGCCTCTGTGTTGTAATTGTAGAAAGATCGCTGTTTTGGTCAAATCGGAGCTTTTCCCAGATCTGTCGCGCTCCAAGGTGATAAAATGATACTTTCCCTGCCGGGAGGCGCATTAGTTGTGTAACATTTTTGCGCTAATAATCTCTTAAAAGCGCCATTTTCAGTCAGCGGTGAATGCTAAAGTCAAGGAATCAAACCGCAGCAGAAGTTTGATGATGTTCCGCCTGATTTCACCAGCATCCAGACGCCTGCAGAGACGCTGACTCAGCACATTTGCTCTTTGTGTTCTCTCTGCGTCCATCTGTGCTTGGCAGCGTCTCTCAGGTCCGTGTTCCTGCAGTCTCGCTTCTCATTTTCCCCTTTTCATAAAGCGCCGCGCGTCTCCGCGGAGGTAAACACACAAGCGTCCACAGAGAAGTGTCCGCAGCTGCATCTGCAGGATGCACGTAAATCTTCCTAAAGGTCGCAGTAGTTCCTCCAGTTTGCCTTTCTCCCTGCTTTAAACATCAAAAAAAAAAAAAAAAAAAGCTCCGGGATTAATAATCAGAAGCTCATTAAAACAGACAATAACTAAAACCTCCTTTTCCTGGTTAAATGATCCATTTCCTGGTTCAGTTGCCAGCAGGAGGAACCGCCTGGACTCTAATGAAACCTCCGACATTTAGCCATATTATAGATCTGTTAGTGTAGCCCTGTCAGCCCAATAAGATAATTATAACAATTATGCAGATAATTACAGACTTTGCAGACACTCCACAGCTCCCAGTCCAATTTGGAAAGGTAATGGAAGTCGTGATACCGTACGCTTCTGCTGCTCTCCTTGATGGAGCTTCCATCTTTTCATTTTATTTTAATTTTAATGACGATAATCGCTCGTCGCATGGGTTGAAAAGTGCTGCCTCGCAGGTGACACGTCATCATTTACATGTCAGATCTCTTGGTTTCCATTAACAATAATGCAGATATTGCAGGAAACAGCCGTTCTTCTTGAAAAGCGCCACCTAGTGGCGGTGTGGGATGTATGGAAATCCGAGTCAGCAGCGGCTTCAATCAGGCGTGAAATGGAGAAACATTCTTTCCATTTCAATGAAATGTTGCTCTTAGAAGAATCCGTGGTTCACCCCCCCCCCCCGGCTCGTGGTCCCTCCTGTCATATCTTTCCTTTTTCCGATTGACAGCCACTCCGCTCAGTCAACGACAGTTAGGGGAGGCATAGAGATGCGGCGCCCCCTCTCCAATCTTGTGCCAGTCAGACATCAGCAGCGGAGCTGAAAGCAGGAAGTCCTGGAAGAGCAAATGTCTTTCAGCCTGATTTCAATTATTCATCCGCTTCCCCGAGGGAGCGCTCTCACCGCGTAATAAACAGCACGCTCACGGAGGAGTGTGAACTAGAGCGGCTGTGGTCCTGGTCAGGGGGATTCGGGCGGGTGCTCAGATCCACACATCAGATGATGGTTTTCCAAGCTTCATTCTTCCTCAGCAGCTTCTCCCTCCCTCCTGAACCTCGTAGCTACAGCAGTACTCGCCCCATCAGTCTGCAGGTCCGATCAATCGCTGATCGATTCGGATCAGCGATGAAGAGTTTGCAGCGCTTCGACTTCGTGCTCGTGACCGTTTTCCGTCCTCCTCCCGTTCGCCTTCCGCATCTCAGCGGAGCAATTTAGCAACCCGAGAATCGTGGGCCAGATCTGTCAGGTGGAGCGGGAACGGGGGCGGTTTCCCACCCAGACAACCAGCGGCTCTAATCACGTCCTGGGGGACCGGCGGCGATGCGGGGACGGGAAGTTCAGGGACTTCAGGTTCTCGGTGACCTCCGATTGGTCATCGCTTCTCCTGCTTTGCTAAGTTTAGCTCACGGCTGCAGGTGGGACTCAAACAGGAAATCTAGGACAGTCCTGCTGGCTGACAGATGGACCAATCAGAGCACCTCATTCTCATTGGACCATCAATCCCATAATAGTCCCATAATACTCGATCAGTGCCGATATCCGGTTTCTGGTCACCGTTGCCCCCGCGTGCGCAGGTTCCGTCTCCTTCCACCAGTGGCGCAAATCCGAATAATCAGCCGGAAAAGTGCCGCCGTGACGATGACCTGCAGGGCTGGATGAGACCATCATGTCCGTCCACGTCCGTGTGTCAACTTGTGCACGCGGCGCTCGGGACAAGACTAATGTCCACGTCCCCGTCGCTTCCCTCCTGATTACAGGAGCCGGCGTGGAGAAGATGGACGGCGGGGTGAGGCGGCGGGGCCCACATCCGTCACGTGTGGACGCGGCGCTGACGGCTCAGATGAGTGACGGCTGAACTCCTGTAGCTGAAAGCGCCGTAGACGTGAGACTAGACGTGCTTCAGGAACGCCAGGCGGAAGAACTCTGGTGTCCAAACGCATCAGCTGATTCCCAGCCTTCCAGGCGGCTGATTGGTTCCTTCTGCCCTTTGATCGATCAAAGAGGACAAACCTTTTGGAGCTTTTCGTCTGTGCTTCTTGACCCAATGAGAGCGACGCTAACGGAAGCAAATCCAGAGAAACCGAAGTGCTGAGGGCACGTTTGAGTCTCGCGCTTCTTTTTGAATCCGTCTCATCTGTGAAAAGGTTCCTCGCAGAGACGTGGGGACAGCAGCCTTGTCCAGCTCCTTTCTCACGTTCCATTAAAACATTCTGATCCTTCACTTCTTAAAACAAGGAAGGTTCTGGGTGTTTAACCCCTCGTGGGCTTATCGCCTTGGAGGAGGTCCGGGGCGCCATCGATCTGCTCGCCATCAGTGTGGCTCCGCGCGGGAAGGGGGGCTACGCCGTCAGCGACAGCGCGCTAACCTCTCTGCACCAGCTTTGCTGGCTTATATGTAGCGACGTTGCGTTATTTTAGCGTAATTGTAGCAATAATGTGTCTCATTTATGTCTGAAGCCGTTGAACCAGAAGAAATGAGCCCTAAACGCTTTTGTTCTTTGATGTCTTCTGGTACCAGTGAATCAAAGCCTTGTTATTAGACATCAGTCCAGCTTTGTAGCAGCTGAATGACATGAAAATCCAGCTTCTTTTGTGTTTTGATTGGTTCTTTTTTCTGTTTTAATCAAGCAAGTGAATCACAAATGATATTCAGGCTGTTTTCATCAGGATTGTTCAGCCCACAGGCGCTCTCGGCTCTGTCCCGCCACGTCGAGGGAACGAAGACCGTTTCCTTAGTGTTTGTGGAAATTTGCAGGTCACTTCAAAACAAAATCTGGAGGAGTAAACGTTAACATGTGGCTGCTGCTGGCAGAGACCTCCAGCAGTCCCACTGTTTTTAGTACCAGCGGCCGTTTACATTCATAAAGACCAAATCTGAAGGTCCAAACAAGCTGGTAATTAAATACTTGATGGCTTGATTTCATTCACCCTTGTTATATCTGCAACTCTAGACCCATATTTGCATGAAACCAGCTGGGCGCCCTGATGTCAGGGCGGAATGAGGCGTGACGCCGTGTGACCCAGTTTAAAAACTCCATCTGATGGAAATCTTGCCGCGAGGTAACGAGCTTCATAGCAGGTTGTCTTGGATCTGCAAATGGAGGCGAGCGACCCCCCTCCTCTGCGTTTGGGTCGGACGTGACCCGGCCCAGAGGGACTCCGGCGGACCCTCATCTGCTTTGGGACGTTGACGATCTGCCGGCCGCAGAGCTGTCCATTTGTTCCCAGCTGTGAGGTTGCAATCTGCGCGTACCTGTTGACCAAACTGCAGGTTGTTGTCCAAGCGACACCTGTGATGCTTGTTTCCCTTTTTTCCGTCAGGCCTTAATTGCGCTCCTGCAGCGAGGATAAAAAGCGACATGTCGGCGAACCGCTCAGTTCCACATATAACAGGAAGCATGTAGGCGGTGCACACGTGGCCCCCAGTTCATCAAAGAAGTGTGAGGCCATGCATCAACCTCCGGCTCCTTCTGAACATCTCCTGTGTGAGTAACCCTAACCTGGGGGGGGCAGGGGCTGCTTTCTCTTCATGGTGTAACGTTGAAGGAGGTCTGCAGCGCTCTCTCCTGACTCCATGTGATCGTTCTTGATTCTTTTCTCTCAGAAATGAGATGCTCGTGTTTATCCTTGACGCTCGCGATGTCGGCGGAGACGGCGCCCGCCTTGGCCTCCCCAGGCAGAGCAGCAGGCGAGCCGTCAGGTTCTGGTCGTGAAGCAAAAACAGGTGTTGCGCTCGTTCTTTAGAGCTAACTTTCTGATCAGAATTCACTGCTAACTCTCATCACTGCTGTTTCGCCGTAGCTACAGCTGGAACTAAACCAGCACACCGCCAGAGACGCCCCGTCCTCGTCCCCGTCCCCGTCCTCGTCCCCGTGCCCCTGACGTGACAGGATCCTCCCCAAACAGGCTTGAAGTCTTTTTAAAAGGGCCTGTTTTGGTGCGAGGATGCTACAGGCTGATGGCTGATGACATCCTGCTGTCTGGCTGTTTGTGTTGTGGCTATAAAAGAGTGGTCCGCTGGGCCGTGACACCACCTCAGCTGCGACTGCAGCCAAAGGCCATTTCACTCGCAACAACCGGAGAGGCCAGAAGAGGCAGAGGACTAAAAAAAACAATGGATGAAGGAATATGGCGCTAGGGAGGGATGGACTGTAGATTACCCCTGCTATACATCCATCAGCACCGCCTGCACGCGGGACCGCTACACAGTCATGTAGGCATTCTGCTGGAGTCCCACTCAGCGTAATGATGAGCACAAGGAGGGCGGGATAATAACCGAGTCCGGCCCATCCGGGCGCTCTCCAGAGCTGCGCCACGGCGTGAGGCGGCACAGAAAATGAACTGGATTACTGCGTGTCCTTTAAGCCTGATCCCAGCGGGCGCACGTGCTCTGCTTGGTTCAGAGGGAAGAGGTGAAGTTAAACAGCCAGCTGTGACCAGCGTTGCCTTCAGGTGCCTTCCACAGGATCGTTCACAAACGTGGCCGTTTACATTGACGCTTGAGATGACTGAGTCTCAGGTTCAACTCAACTTTGAGTCCACAAACCAGCCGGACTCAGGTTTGACTGAACCCACCTGTCCACCACGTGGAAACCAAGTCTTCCCACCCAGCCTGCTGAACTCGAACGCACCATAGAAGGGAAGGAAACGGCGTAGCGGCTGAAATATGATCATTTTGCTTTGGCTTCATGTTGGTTGTGTGTCTGATCAGGTGCCCTCCGCTCAGCACGTTGTCACGGAAACGACAGCGGGGGGGGGGGGGGCGGTCTGGATTCTGTCCTTTACCCATAAATCCATGAACTGATGTGAGGTTAAAGTTCTGGTTTTAATTTTCCACCATGAAATCTGTTTGATCAGAGCGGCCGAGACCAGATCAAATGGTATCGATCCGGCCATATCAGCTTGTCATCAGGCGGCTTTGCCAGTCTGTAAATCATAGAGTGGTGCTGCCGCACACTCGGCCCCCATCGATCTCCAGGGTCTCGCTAGCGCCCCCTAGCACCCGCCCGTGCAGCTGAGCAAACTGAAATCTATTTTTCCAGGTACCAGAAGCATCTGTGACACAGGCAGAGGACGCGTCCTGGAGGGGGCCGACGAAGGTCCCCCACCCACGTCACACACGTCCGTCTGGAAAAACGACAATTTTCACCGTCTGACAGAAACGTCGGCTGAAAGCAGACTGTTTAGAAACAGTCCCCCCCCATCACGCCGTTCTGTGTTAACAGCTGGAACAGGTGTGAGAAATGATCCCACGCGCAAATACACACACACACACACACACACTCTCGCCGTCGCTGCAGCGCGTTAATCCAACGACTTTGATTTTGAAGCGATGTCGCGAGATCAAAGACGGTTTTCCAAAGTGTGCTCGTGCGCGATGACCTTCTCTCAGATCTCCACAAACGCGTGACCAAAAAGTAGAAACCGAGTTCCAGAGTTGAATTGAATCTATTAGATAGATGGTAAACACACCAGCAGGGCTTTTCCCCCCACAGAAAACACTAAGAAAGCGCCTCATTCTGGGATTCCATTAACTGGGAGCGCGGCCCCCAAAGCGCCGAGCTGGCAGAAGCCCTTTGACTTCCTGTTGTTTTCCCTCCTCTGGTGTATGTTGTGAGACAAACAAGTAAATAAATAATAGCGCAAGCACTTCAAAGGTGGGTTTAATTATCTCCAGGCAGCTCAGCGTGAGGGGGTGTTTTATGTTTTTTTTTGTTTTTTTGAAGAGGTAACAACCTCGGCGCCTCGAACCTGGCGGCGCACACGCCAACAGCAGCAGCCATTCATCACGGTGTCACTGGGAAGGCTGTGGGGGGCGGACTCCCGGGTAAATGGGCTCAAATTAGACTTCCATTACACACTTGTGCTTAGCTCACACTCGTCTTCTGGGCCCGCGACTGTTAATGTCTGCGCACGAGCGTGTGCCGGAGCCCCGCCATTAGCTTCATTAAGCCGCTCTGTTTCCACGCGGGAAAGCAATCATGTCTTTGCGCGTTTGTTCGTGTTCGTTGTGGACGCGCGTCCGGGCAGAGCGAGGTGAACAGAGTAATGTGCTTACTCCGCGTGAAAGCGCTCTTCTGCCGCACGGCCGCTAGCTTCGCCAGTTTCATCAAGACGTTCAGAGCGAACAAAGGGCTTTTTCCCCCTTGATTTTTAGGTTAAATGTTTTCATTTTTCCACTGAGGAAAAGTGATTGTGCACAAAAACGTAGAAGGTAATTTTACCCACAAATCAAAACCTGCCAGTAAATGTAATTTACGGCATTTTAGGGCAAATGGCTTTTCAAAATAAAAGACGTTGCAGTGTGATAAAAGTGCTTAAATGTGCTTTTTTTTCCCCTTTGAATTTTATTTTGAAGGATTTATTTTTTTAATTTTTTAACCAGTTACACGTGTTTTAAAATTGGCATTTAAAATTAAAATTGGCAGCGCATGCACTGGTGCATGTGATGGCTCGCTGGTCTGCAGCTTTGTTAGAACAAAGCTGTCAAGGTGGGGAAGCCAGTTTGTAAATGCTTTGATCTTTGGGAGGCGGCTGAGGAAAATGCCTTTGATTTCTCAGACTGATGCTCGTTTTCGGAAGCGACGGATGCTCTCCGCCTGCACTCGTTCTCTGGCCGGACGCGCTTTGATGGACGCAATCAAAGCAGATTTAGACCTTCCAGGAAGAAGCGCCTGGAGGTCATCCACCCACGCTAACAGAGGTCAATAGGCCCGCCCACTGCCGCGTCTGTCGCTCGCTGTGATCTGCTGCCCGTCCAGACGCCTTTTATTTTCTTTACCTTCTGCTGCCTCCATCGGCTCATCTGTCGTTCCTCCGGTCAGCCCTTTTCTTCTTCTTTATCTGCCGTTTTCTTATCAGGCCGATATCCAGAGCCGGATGGCGGCGTCCGTTTGGCAGACATGGGGGGAAATTGCCCCGGCAAAGCCCGAGCAGGTCACAGCCGGCGTTGTTAATCTCGCCTCTGTCGGCAGACGCACGTGCGGACGCCACACGCAGGCAGAAATCCGCACCCGGAGCCCATCTGAAGAGGTTGTTAAATGTCACATGTATCGTTGGAATTACCTGAAAGGTGACGGCGGCGTGCTCCTGCGCTCGCCGCCTGGCTCGAGTGCAGGTCATGTGATCACACCTTCAGGCCTGATACGACATCAGTGCGCGTTTCTTTTCTTCCTCCGTTTTCTGATCCGTGTTCGTAGCCTCGTGAATATCTGGCTCAGCACAGAGAGACGGATGGCGGACGAGAGCGCCGTTCGCGGCTCCACCGCCAGCACGGAACACGGCTCTTACAGGCGGTTACATCAGGCGCTCGTACACCATCAGACGAGTTTATCTGCCTGAAATCTCACGCCTGGCTCTTTGCTGGGAGAAGTTACGTTGGTCAGCTGAGCCTCCGCTGGCGTGCTTGCAGGAATTCCACGGGCTGCCGGGTAATAAGCGGCCTTGTTCCCGCTCACAGGATATAAAAATGCAGATAAGGAAGCCGGATTTGAAGGCCGGCCTTGAACCGTTTGCTGCTTCTTCTGAGTTTTGTCAGAAGAATAAATGAAATGAATGAAAGGCAGCTTTGGCCGATTAAACGGGAGGAAAAGCAGCTTCATTCACTGTTGCTGAAAGGCTTCAGGCAGGGTCCTGACACCCGCCCTGCAGTCAGTCAGAGGCCGAGGAGAGCAGGCCTCCGTTAAACGGCTGCTGTCGGGGGTCGGTCTGGGTTCAATCTTTCACCATTTGATGGCGTCTCGGGGTAACGCTCCCACTTCTTCTTCTAAAACGCTGCGTTCATGCACCCGGTTTTCCTGGAGAAATTGAATCTGAATGAGATTCCACAGCCGACTGACTTGATTATCAGCATGTCAGGTTGTCCCATTCTTTTTCCTTTGTTGTCTGTCTTTTTTTTTCCTGCTGATGTCGAGCAATCAGAACCATCTGACAACAACAAAGTAGATTTTGCTAAAGGTGACAGAGAAACTTTCAGCTTTGCTCTGCACCAGAAGCTTCCACCCGTCCCACCCGACTCCTCATCGCTCCTCCTCTGCTGTCAGCGCCGTTCAGCCTCTGGCAACCCCCACGGCCTCTTCCAGGCGGACGGAGGTGGCGAGAGTTGTGGGACACGTGGAGGAAGACTGACATGATTGAGTTTTGAGTGGAGCGCTCACACGGAGGGACTGATCGATCCCAGAAGCCCATGGGCAAGGCTCGGCGCCGGGTAGGTCATCTCCGCCAACGCTGTGATTGAGTCCCACCCAGACCGTGTTCATTAGGAGCGAATTTAATCTGCTATTGATTCCTCACATCAGCTGCCCTTTTTTTCCTGTAGGAATATGGCCGCTTTTACCGCCTGCTGAGTCTAGCGCTAACGATCCTGCCTGAACCGCCGGAAACAAGCGTAAGTAAAGCCCCATCTTTGGTTAGTGCGTCGCTGGTCTGGAGAACAATTTCAGATTAGAACACTGTGACATCGTCACCACGGAGTTGAGCTAAAGTGCTGAATCAGTCCCAGGGGAAGTTCCCCAAGTGAGTAATTGTTTGAGAAAGTTAAATTATGTTTACCTTTGCCATGAGGAAGAGGTGGCGCCGAGGCTAGCGGGAGCGGATATTAGTGTCATGGACCTGGAATCAGATTTAGCTGGCATGCTAACATCGGAATAGAAACAACAACCCAAACGTGTGGCATGTGTATGCTGCAGTTACCGTCTCTGCCACAGGTGGCAGCGTCGTGCAACTTCGCAGGTTGTGTGTGGATCAAAGCTTCTGCGCGCAGCCGTCCGACATCAGCTGACACAGGGCGGAATTCGCCGGCCAGCAAACTTCGTCCGTGTTGACACCTTGCCATGTCGGCAGTATTGCGCCGAAAAGGTCAGACTTTGATTTCATTTCAGTTCTAGCTTATCCTGTTACCCAAACAGCTGGTTGTCTCCTGACATCCCAACAACAGCTTTTGCGTAGTTAAAAAAAAAAATGTTTTTTTTAGCCGTTTGTAAATTGAAAGAAGTCGTGTCAGAAAATCTTTGCTCAGGTTGCAGCAGAAGACTTCTCACGTGAACGTCTGGGTCAGCACGTGCGCCACCACTGCAGATCCAATTAAATCCATGAGTGGAGGTTTGGGGAGGTGGGGGGAAGCACACACACACACACACGCTGCTGATTACTGGACCACTGAGGCAGAGTTTTTACATCTGATTAAAATAAGGTCCAAATTAAACAACTTTCTCATTAAATGCCATTATCTGACACGACACTGCTTCGGTTTGTGCGCAGGTCGCCTGGAGGCCCGACTCGCAGCTGCTCGTCCAGGTCATGTGACTGTCCAGCTCCTCACCCCTCCCCACAGTGCTCAGCCAGGAATAAGGTATTTCTAATGGTCCAAATGTGGCTGAATTGATTAGAAAATTGCCGTTATTGATTAGTCAGGAATAGTGCTGATGTTTATTGTGTGGAGAAGTGAAGCGTAGCTACCGGTGACAATGAGATCAAATGTCCTCTGAGGAGTGCGAACATCCATCCATCCATCCATCCATCCATCCATCCATTTTCTTCCGCTTATCCGGGGTCGGGTCGCGGGGGCAGCAGCCTAAGCAGGGAAGCCCAGACTTCCCTCTCCCCAGCTACTTCGTCCAGCTCTTCCGGGGGGATCCCGAGGCGCTCCCAGGCCAGCCGAGAGACATAGTCTCTCCAGCGTGTCCTGGGTCTTCCCGGGGGCCTCCTACCAGAAGGACGTGCCCTGAACACCTCACCAGGGAGGCGTCCGGGAGGCATCCTGACTAGGTGCCCGAGCCACCTCATCTGACTCCTCTCAATGCGGAGGAGCAGCGGCTCTACTCCGAGCTCCTCCCGGATGGCAGAGCTCCTCACCCTGTCTCTAAGGGAGAGCCCAGCCACCCTGCGGAGGAAACTCATTTCGGCCGCTTGTACCCGCGATCTCGTTCTTTCGGTCACTACCCAGAGCTCATGACCATAGGCGAGGGTAGGAGCGAAGACCGACCGGTAAATCGAGAGCTTGACCTTTCGGCTCAGCTCTCTCTTCACCACAACGGACCGGTGCAGAGTCCGCATTACTGCGGACGCCGCACCGATCCGCCTGTCGATCTCCCGCTCCATTCTTCCCCCACTCGTGAACAAGACCCCGAGGTACTTGAACTCCTCCACTTGGGGGAGGATCTCCTCCCTGACCCGGAGAAGGCACTCCACCTTTTTCCGGCTGAGAACCATGGCCTCAGACTTGGAGGAGCTGATTTTCATCCCGGCCGCTTCGCACTCGTGCGAACATGTGGGTTAATATGAGCCTGAATCCTCAGAGCATCTCCTGCACGTGCTGATGATCAGGTCCTCGCTGATCTTTGACCAGCAGGTGTGAATGCTGATTATTCCAAAGCCAAACACCCTTCACGACCAGCTTCCTGAGTATTCAAAGAGAGAGCGGGACCGTCGGAGGTGCGAACGTTAACACGTATCCAGTGGTTCCGTGTGCGGTGTGAGGATCAATGCGTCGACCCGCGCAGGGCCGGCTCTGTTCCCTCGCAGGACTCAGGGTCTCGCGTTGGCAGGATGTCGATGACGACGAATACAAAGAAAGCCTAATTCATTCCGATTGATCTGTCACATACGAGGAGAGGCCAGGAAGGCTGCTGGGAGAGCAGCGCTCCCGTTAATTACAATGTGACTTCACCAGGAACACACCAGGAATACTAAACCATCCCAGCTCACCGGATCAACGCCGCGTTAGCATTAGCCAGGTGAGCCGCATCGGCTAGATTTATGCATATTATTGATTCGTGCGCTGAAATCCTGAAAGGGAAACGACGATGTTCGTACCCTCAACCGTCCAGTAATGAGTCACTCGGGGGGGTTAGATTAATCTAAAATTCCTGATACATAGCTGATCCTGTTGTGGAGAGAGTTCACTCGTGTGGCCACAATAAATGAACAAAAACAGGTAAAAAATACTCAATACTTTAATAAAAAATACATTATACATTTCGGCAGCATGAAATTTTTTGAACATTTCCATCAAAAATGTACAGTAGACTTTCAAAATAAAACCCATCTGAGAGGCAAAGCCAGGACAGGAGGAACCAGTCAGCCAGGAAAGCGATCACCAAGCTTAACCAAACGGTTCATTCGTCAGGAGAAGGGTGGAGAACAACAGCAGGAGCTTCACCTTACTCCTTCAGCACAGCAGCAGCAGCCCCTATCCAAACAAACTTTAGCTCCACGAGAGGAAAATCATCCCGCGTTTGCTGCTCAGGATCAGTCAGAATGTGAATAAAAGGATCTTTGTGGTGGAACCGGGAGGTTTCCGGCTCTACGGCCGCCTTATTGCACATGAGAGCTTTGACTGTCAGATAGCAGGGCTTTTTCGGGCAGATGGCGCCCCGAACGCTCCGAGGCGGTCGTGCATTGTAATGTAAATTGAACCCGTTGGAGGAGAGGAGCGCCGTATGGATGGCGTGCTGGCCATAAACGATGTTTGACCGCTTTTATGTCGACTTATTTTCTGATGCTTTTAATGCGACAAAGCTCTCCCAGCAGACGCCGCCCCCCCCCCCCCCCCCCACCCGAGCTGTCGCACCATTTCGGTTATGAATTATTGCCCCTGAAGCTGCTGACCGGCACGTCACCGCAGCTTTAAACTAGTAATCATGGAACAGGATGTGAGCCTCGGGACGACGCTCACACCGCCGCAGTTATTAGCCTCTGACTCCTCCTGGGGGACGAGGAAGAGCTGATGCAGAGTTCTGAGTGGGCAAAGTGAGCCGTCGCTGGGGGAAGCAGCGCGGCCGGTTAGCGCTAACTTGTGCTTAGCAATGTGGGAGATATGAAAACGGCAAACTTGCATGTTTTCTGGTTATTTTGCGGCAGACAGAGACAGACAGCCTACTTTCAGCCTGGGGCAAAGCTAACTAATTAGCTTAGCTGAACTGGTGCACAGGTGCCGCGGTTCTCCAGATAGTCTCGTTTCCTCCCGCAGACCACGTCAACAGTCAGGTGTCGGTGCGACGGCGTTGAGCGGCTACCATCACCTTTTCAGTAATGCTACGCCAGTTAGCAGCGCCTATATTTGCACGTTTCGTTCACGTTGTAGGAAGAAAGTTCAAGCCGCCCCTGGATTCGGGCTGCTTCTCTGAATCGGTTCTGACTGAGCTTTTCTGAAAGCGGATGTTGTGCTTTTTAATAATTTCTGCCATCTGGTCACATTTCTTTCTTGCTGACAGTTTCAAAGTCTCCAGTGAGGATCTGCTGCCGGGCGGCGCGTCTGAAGAGCTAATTTGCTCCGGGAGCGGAGTCACCTCCTCTGATGTTTCATCCAGGATGAAGCTCTAATCAGACGCCGGCGGCTGGAGATCTCTGTCACCGTCTGCAAACAAAGAAAGGCTTTACATTCGACCGGGGAGGAGGAATCAGTAAAAACTAAGTCCTTTTTAATTTAAGTTGAACGGTGTTTACACTGGCGGCGGTGACCTCAGCCTTCGAGGCTTTGAAGGGAGACACTGAAAGATCAACAGAGAAGAAAACTTCTGTTCTAGCGTCGAATCATCGAATCTACTCCCGCTTTTGCTGCGCCGCAGACAGGAAGCAGTTTCAGTGGTTTGTTTTTCGGTGGGAAAGCGCGACGACGTCCACCTCTTATCAGCGGAACGACATGAGGGCGGCGCCGGTTGGAATTTATTTCCTGGATTGTGCTTAACAAGCGGGACTTTGCTCAGCCGGTGAGAAAATGCCACTAATTCCAGATTCGAAGAGCTCTGGGAGCTTCAGGACGACGGTGAATTGTTGTAATGAATTGTGACTACGTTACAGCGTCTTTACTGCCCTCTGGTGGAAGAGGTGGGGAAACCAGGCATATTTCTCCCTTTATTGACTATTATTCTGGTTTTGCCAGCAGCTGCGGTTAATCCCGTCAGGCTACAGGTGCTGTCAGATTAGCGCGTCAGCGTGGAGAGGCTTCCTGTGCTGTAGAGGGTAGCGTACCTCTGTCTGCTTGTGGATCCGTAGTTCTCCAACATCTGAGTGCTGGCAACCTCCAGGTTCCAGTCGCACGTCTCCAGCAGCTTCAGACACTCTGACCTGCTCCTCAAACCCAAACAGAACAACTGCTCCACCTGCAGAAACAGGGATTACACACGTTCAGAAGAGTCTCCAGCAGACGCTCGGCTGCTCCAGCAAACACACTGTGGCGGCCTTAGGGGTGGGGTTTTTTTTGGTCTAAAATTCACAGCTTCCACCAAAGAGCAGACAAGTGCTCCCCTGCGCTCTCTGCCAACCTAACAAGTGCTCCCAGAGGCTCCTGAAGACAGCCGTAGATGTCGGTTTCATATTTATGAGCTTCTAAACCGTTGTGGTTATTTATTTAGAGCCGACTCGCTGCAGCGGCGACCCAGTTTTCCCCACAGGCTCGCACAGAATCGCTGCTGTCATGTGATACGAGCCTATAAAATAACAATGACAGTCAGCGGCTCCGCGTCGCTACCTGATTGCAGTTATGTCCTGTTGGGGGGGCAGAGAGGTTATTACAGGAAAGGTCTTTGTGCGGTGAGAGGCATCTCTGAGGGCTCCTCAGCGGGGAGGCGCTGCAGCATCACTGCACACCAGTTTGGTTAAGCAGCAGTTTGCTCCTGCCTCTAAGTTGACTTTCACACACTTCCTGTTCGTGTGACAGTCTCTGATTTAAGGATTTAAGGCTCTAAAGCGCTGAGAGTACTCACCTTGAGGTAATGCACGGCTTTGTGGAAATTCCAGCTGTGGTTCTGCAGGGCGGCCTGACACTCCTCTAGGGTGACCCCATGAACCGCCTCCTGCACCTGAATCAAACATTAGCAGTATTAACACCCCTGGAGTCGAGTCTTAGCTCCTCACAGTTTACAACATCGGCTAGAGTAGCGCTTCCTGTTTAATCGCTACTTCCTGTACCTGGACTCTGCTAACTGGAAGATTACTCCCAGTAGTCCCAGTGTGGCCCATTTTAATCATACTCTGTGTCACAGATCGGTCTCCAGTAGAATGGAAACACACATCTGAGCTATGGTTCTCCTGCCCCCTTGTGGTCAGACTTTGCATAACCACGATGAAGAGGAGCTTAGCTCTCAGGTAACAGATGATAATCAATCATGGAAAATGAAAGCTCTACTTTCAGCGTTGCATTACTTCTTGAACTGTTTTGGACCCTACCATCTTGACTCTGGCGGCTGAGTTCATTCCTCCATCCGTCCCGCCGCAGGAGGCCAGGCCCGTCGGCGCCGTCGGCCTGTCTGAACAGACACGAGGAAGACTGACCGACGTCTTCATTCCTGACCGGGAGCCGCCCAGACTGCTGTTGTTGTTGGAGGAGAAGTTGGCCTTCAGCTCAGCTTGCTGAGCCAGGCCGCTGACCACCATCGGCCTGACGGTGGCGGTGTTGGGCTGCCTCCCCTGTTTCTCCTCTACGACACCGGCGGGCAGGTTCTCCGCCTCCCTGAAGAAGCGGTCGTAGCGGTCCAGGTAGGGAGGCCTCTCCGGTAGAAGGTAATAGTGGGTGTTGCTGACTTTACATCCATCTTGCACGATGGGGAGGATGCAGGGGCCCCTGCTGGGGGCCTCCTTCCCCTGAGCTTGGATCACTTTGGGTGCAGCATATTTAGGATCCGAGGCGAAGCTGTGTGTGGTGGGCATGAGTTTACCCGGAGAGGTGGAGAGGTAGCAGCTGTAGCTGGTGAGTGGCGCTTGCATGGCGGTGGGGCTGACAGAGTAGACTTTCTGATGTGGGGAGCCCACCACCAGGCCCCGTGGGCTGGGGGTCCTGGAGCCTGGCTGGGACAGAGGGTCTCTGGGAGGGATCTGAGGCGGGTGGTCCTGGGCTGCGCCTGAACTGTCCTCAGCTGGGGTCGGTGACAGGTCCCTTGACCACCGAGCAGCTGGGTACTCGCCCCGTTTCACAGGACGAGGAGGTAAGGGGACGCGAGGTGGGATCTGTGGTTTGTCCTCATTAGACAGGACGCTTTCCTGATGTCCATCCCAGGTCTGAATTTGCGATGGGGGGTCCAGCTGGGGGACGCTTCCAGTCGGTACATTAAGTCTCCTCATACATTCTTGCTGGAGTTCTTGGAAAATCTCTGCTGACTGCGAGAAGGAGGTGGCGAGGCCTTGGTTCTGCCTGCTGGGGAGGAAGAGGTTGTCCTCCAGGACTGGTCTGTCCGGCCCACACGTAAGAGCATCCCGCGCCGTCTCCTTCGCAGAAGACCCGTCAGAACCCTGGACGTCGCTCCACTTCTCTTCATGCTGCTGCTCCGAGGTGTTGATGGAGCTCACCTGGGGTAAGAACAAGAACAATTCAGAGTTTGTCACAGCACTAAATGAGCTCTGCTTCGTACCTCCAGATCATCTTCATCCTGGGCTACGTCATCATAGGCTGGAGGCGGCGGTAACGGCCGAGCGTCCCAGTCCACCACAGGCGTGGGGTGAAGAGGTCGAGGCAGAGCTCTGCAGGGACTCTGAGGCGGCGTCCGGTCCAGAAGGTTCTCTGCTTCCAAAACCAGCTTTGCTATCGCCGGAATCTGAATTTCAACCCCAGGTGAGGGCGTGGCCGGGGGGGGGTTCTCCTCCCCGAAGTCGATGAGAGACACGTCACTGTTGGGGTTGTAGCCCGAGCCTGACGAACGCCCGCCGCCCTGTTTGGAGGCAGAGACCCACGCGGCAGGCTTCAGCTTCAGGCCCTTGACAGAACCGCTTTTCCTTAGCGAAAGCCTCTTCAGCGCTACCACATTCTGGTCCTCGTCCTCGTGGACCGGATCGTAGCACGGCTCTGGGGGGGGGGGCCAAAATCAAACACCAGCTGTCAATTAGCCGATAAATCAAAGTTCAGGTCACGTCACACAACAAAATCCAAGGAGGTCTACTCCAGAACGGCTTCCCTGTTTCAGGTTAGTGCAACACACACCGCACAAAGAGCGACAGGGCTGACGGAATCACACCAGAGAGCAGAGCAAGCACACAGGTGTACCTTTGAGGAGAGGAACTAGGAGGGAACAGAGGGGGCAGGAGCGATGGGTGAGGAGCTGCTGAGGGAAACCACACTTACTCTTGATTAACACCGCTGGCTGCGGAGGCCGGGGTGGTGGCTCCTCTGGGAAAATCAAAGCCGTCACCACCACAGCGAAGCAGGAGAAGAGAGCAGCAGACGTAAAATGTATTAGCAGGAACTGAGGCATGAAGGCTAATGTTAGACAGCGGGGGACAGTTCTTTATACAGAAATTAAGCCATGGCATCAGAAATGTGAGTAATTGAGGAGGGGTAATACTAAAGCTTGTTAACACTTTTAAATTCAAATTAGCTGACATATGCTGTCATTATCTGTCAAAGTGCACCACTAATAATTCCAGTTGTCACACTTACTTTTAGCTCGTCCTGGCAGCTGTGTGGGCCGAGCATCGCCCAGGTCCACGCCGCTGACGTCAGGGGGGTCCATGGGGTTTCCCAGGTACAAGCTGGTAGAAACAGCAAGGTGGAGGATGGTAAAAGTCTGGATGGAGCAAACCTGGTGCTAACACTGTGCTAACAGATTCCATTAAAAACGACCAAAATCAAAAACCAGGGCTCACTCGTCAATTCTGTCGGGGAAGCCCCAGCAGCGCCGGGGGTTGCTGTCTCCGTGCCCCGTGTGGATGAAGCTGTTCTTGAGTGGTCGGCTGATATCGTGAGCCGACAGACCCGCGACCGCTGTCACCACGTTTCGGGGGAACTGGCCGACCTTGAGAGTCCGTTTGTTTTGACCTCGCCACCAGTAGTTCTCCGCCCTGACGGAGAGAATCTCAGAATGAAACAGGACCGGAACAAAAAGCTTAGCATGACGCTGGAGGCCGTGAAGCAGACCCACCTCCCTTCTATAATGGTGATGACATCATCGATCTGGATGTGGAGTTTGTCGGGCTCATCAAAGTCCTCCAGAGCACACATGTCTGTGGGCATGGTCTGAAAGAGACCCAGAAAATCAGAACGAGACCATCAAGAACAGATAAAGCTTCTATGCAAGTCCACTAGGTGGCGTAACAGGCCAAGTTATAAAACCCAGCATCTATTTTTTTGTCTAGCGGACCCACCTTTATGGGGTACAAGAGGAAAATCACCCCGATGGTCCTCCTACCTCAAGCAGGAACTCCCGCAGGGCCACAAAGGTCGGCCTGTCGTCTGGTTTCTGAGCCCAGCACTGCAGCATGACGTTATAAATGTCCTGCGGACAGTCTTCGGGCTTCGGGAGGCGTTCCCCTTCTTTATCAATCTTGTGCAAAATCTGAGTTGAAGACATTTGATTTTTGGTTTGATAACTTGTCTTTATGCAGGGACAAAAACGGAGGAGGAATTCATGTGGGTGCGATTTGGACTGAGTTTTCATGTTTACCTGGCTCCCGTTGAGGCCCAGCCAAGGCTCCTGGCCGTGTGTGAACATCTCCCACAGGGTGACTCCAAACATCCACGTGTCTGTGGCGTGGGAGAACGTCCTGGTCTTCAGACTCTCTGGAGCGCACCTGAAACACCGCACAACCAGGAAGAGAATCAGGAAGAGGCGTGAAAGCAAACAAAAGCTATTATCAGTGCCAACAGTGATGGGCTGCAGCCTCAGAGCAAAAGCGTGTCAGCGTTATTTTGCCCACCATGCAAAGGGGACCTTTCGATGCTCCTGCATAACGTAGTGCTCGTGGTTGTTGGGCAGCGCCCTCATCAGGCCAAAGTCCCCAATCTTTACTTTGTGGGCTGAGGCCAGAAGGATGTTCCTGCAGTGAGAAAGTAATAATGCTCCAGTGTGAATCTTCCAGCAGCTGTTTTGCACGTCAGACAGCTGAAAATGAGCTGAGCTGAGCTGACTTTGGGTCCGAGCTCAGGCAGTGACTCATTCTGCTCCCAGGGCCAAGTTTCTCCACAACAGCCTGGAACTTTCAGGGTGGGGAAGCAGCGCAGGTGATGCAACTGCTTTCACCCAGCAGCAGAGTGTGAACGCACCGTGTTTTGGACACTACCTGGCGGCCAGGTCCCGGTGGATGAACCTCCTCTGCTCCAGGTAGGCCATGCCGCAGGACACCTGCACCGCGTACTGGCACAGGGTGTGGATCAGCACGGGGCCCTGAGGACGCACACACCTGAGACGCTCCAGCAGAGAGCCCAGAGGGGCCAGCTCCGTCACCTTCGCAGGGAGAGGAGACATGTCAATGGGAACCACGCTGGTACCAGCAGCAGCGGCGCTTCTGCTGGTTCCATTCTGTTATTCGTCTTGTCACAATGTAAACACTGACTATATTAATGTTAAACTGAACAATGGCAGTAAAGACAGTGTGATCTGTGTGTGTAGCTGAGCTCTCTGAGTGTGTCCACTACCATCTTCATCGGGTGTGTGAGCACCACACCGTAGAGGCGGATCAGGTTCTGGTGGTCCAGGGAGTGCATGGCGTTGACCTCACAGATGAAGTCCTCCAGAGCGTCGGGCTGGCTGAGAACGTCTGTCTTCAGACACTTTACAGCCACGTTGAGCTGGAACGACACGTGTTTTCAGCCCGGCGTGTGTATCTCCAGGCTGTTTGATGATGACGGAAGCGTTTACATGTCCTCACCACCTTCCCTGTGGGGGTCAGCCACTCCCCTCTCTTCACCACCCCGAAGGAGCCGTCCCCCAGCTTCTGGAACAAAGTCAGGTCCTTCTCTGAGATGAGGCATGTCAGAGCCTGGTGCTGCCCGTCCAGCAAAGCGCCACCGCCCCCCGGCTGCAGGGCCGGGACTCCTTCCTGAGGCGGAGGAGACGGCTTCCGGAAGGAGGAGGTGGGCTGGCCCTGCTGGGGGAAGTCTCCGCCCTCTGGGCGTTTCCCACTAAATACCTAAAAGTGGAGAAGATGAAGGCGTGAACGGCAGCGAGAGCAGCAGAAACCTTGTTTCAGTCCTCAGCTCCCCCTAAAAACCCCCCAAAGCCTCCAGTATAATTTGGGAATGTACGTAACAGGGATTCAGCTCTCAAGCGCAGAAATTCCCCCGACGTGACGTGTAAACAGATCTGGATGAGGATACACACAGAGAACTGTCCTGCCTCCCGGGTTGAAAACAGCAGGAATAGCTCAGCAGTGAGGAAGTTCTCATTAGGAATCTCTATTAGATTACGTGGCCCGAATGTTTCAGTGTGTGTGTGTATGTGTGAGAGAGAGAGAGAGAGAGATACAGCTACAGGGTTTCCTCATTTCCTTCCATTTAAACCGGTACACTGAGGATCTGTGCGGAGCAAAGTTAAACCTTTGTTTAGTCCGGAACCTAAATAGTGGCTGCCAAAATGTAAAGGGACAGGACCTGCCGGAGGAACCAGCAGATCGCATAACACGTTAGCTAAAGGAGATAAAGATGACCAATTATCGTGTAACCTGATCAACGCGGAGGCGACCCGAGCTCACGGCGGGGTCAGGAACAAAGGTCACAGGCTCCTGGAATGTGGTACCATTAGTGAAAAAGCTGTCAATGGATCCCCGGCGTCTAACGCGCAGCCTGATATAAACAGTAGCGAGCGGTGTGAGGTTTCACATTTACGCCCGACCAGACGTGACATAATGCTGCCGGCCCTTTTTTTTTTTTTTTTTATAAACGCCACATCTCCGCGGCCGCTATGTGGTGAGTGGGTTTCAAATAGGACGCTCGACATTCAAACGTTTCTTATTAAAGCCACCCTGCAGAGCGTGCGCACACACACACACACACACACACACACACACACACACGGCAGCAGGAGGATGCAGACCTGCTGAAGATGGTGCCAGAGGACAGGCAGGTGTAATTATAGACGTCCACAGCGAACAGTCAACACACGCTGTCCTGGCAGCGTCTCCTCACTTATTTCTCCACATAACGCACTCTGCAGGGGTGAGCTGGAAATAACCGGGAGATGTTCATTTTATCCTCGGCCTAAAAGGGCGGACGAGCGCGTTTGCGTTGCTTTAGAAGGGAAACGTTAGCGTGGGAGCGACGTGCTCCGCATCTTTGTCAGCAGCTCTTGTGACCGGACTCGTGCTCGCTCCAAAGGCTTAAGCGGTCTGATTCAGCGCAGGAATGCTGCATCTGTTCCAGACATTCCAGATGTGTTCAAGACATAAGAAAAAAAGAAGCACTCACATTCCCTTAGGCACATGCTGGAGGGTCAGAGGTCGCGCAACCACAACCGTGACTCTGAATATAGAATCTATCCAAAACACTGGTGGAAAACTGAGTGAGTGTGTGTGTGTGTGTGTGTGAGACCTTGCTCATCCAGGACTTGCGTTTGCACATGGCTTTCCTCCTTTTGACAGCTTCCCACAGTCTTCTCTGTCCTATAATCCAAGAAAAGAGGCAGACTGATGACAGCTGCACAAAACAGAGATCTGAAGACGCGTTAGCGTGATGGAGGCGAAACAGAGGGGGGGGGGGGAGGAGGGGGAGGGGGTGCAATTGGTCTTAATCTGGGGCCCTGAGGGCTCCAGTAACAGGATTTCTAATATTACTGATGCCGTCCGCTTCATACACAAACCACCAGCGCACAAAGACCTGCCCATCCCCCGCTGATGCCTCTGAAATCATGTCAGGGCTGTTAGTGACAGCAGATTCGCTCCACTGATTCTGGGCTGGAGCCAAAGGACACAGTGGTTTTTACTCACGCTACGCACTGCAGCCAGAATGCAGGAATGAACTCCTATAGCTGAGCAACAGCAGGAACAGGGAAGCATTTCCTGAACTCACCAGGTCGACCCATGCCGATCTTCTCCAGGTCTTCATTCTTGACGTAGTCGAAGTGCGACAGCCGGGTGACGTTGAGGTTGTCCCGAATGCGCAGGAAGTACTGCTGCAGCTGCACCTCCATCAGCAGCTCCAGCAGCCAGTCTGTTCCTTCCTCACACTGCATGCTGCTGCCCAGTTTCTGCAGAACAAACACATGGCAGGTCTGCAGCAGCGGTGAAAAGACAATCAAGCCATTCTTCTCTGCACAGGGAGGAAACTGAGCTCAGGCCGGCGGCGTGCCCGCCGACAATTGTCTGTATTGCGCTGAAATACCTGCCAACGGGCCCAGATGTTTACGTCACCGCCCTCAGAACCCCGCAATCAGCCAAAAATACATGTTCAAAACACAAACCAGCTGAAGCTGCCTGAGCTGACATCCTGGGGGGAGGAAGAGGCCAAATATAACGTGCTGCAAGGAAATGTGCACATCAGTGTTGGTTACAAAACCAGCTAATAATAATAATAACTAACTACAATCTGCAAGATAGGTGGAGGTTTTAGCCTTTAAAACGAGCTCATGAAGACACAAACTAAACCTCTCTGAGCTGCAGAGACTAACGCGGGGCCTTTCAGGGTGGACGCTCTGGCCTGGAGGTGGGGGCTGGTGTCACTGCTAATTAGAGTGTGTACAAGAGAGACTTCCTGCGCTGACGGAGCCGAGGTTACACGGTCGGGAGGAAAGTGTCAGAGGGCTCACAGCTTCCTCTGTCATGTAACGCTCTTAATGGGCTCGGTCAGAGGTCACTTCCTATTGGGTAATGACGTTGACCTGAGGAGTAACAGAATGTCCTGATACACACTTCACACACTCGACAACAGTCTGGGATTTGTTTCTTCATTTCCTGCATTGACACACGTTAGCGTGTGCAAATATGCTTTACTCAACGTCCTCTGCAGCAGTTTGGAGCTCCTGAATCGACGTGCGAGTGAGACTTCACAGCATGGTGCCAAAGACGTAAGGCGGCTTCCTCTCGGGCCCCTTTTTCTTGACTGTGTCCTATCGGGTCAAAACCAAGAAGCGTAAAGACTTTTGACCATTACCTTTAGTGAGAAGCCAAGTAACTTAGAAAGCACCTTTAACACGTTTGAACATATATGGACAGTCCATATTCAACAGAGACAACAGAGACAACGTGACGTCCCCTCTGAGAAATGCCGCAGGTCTGAACTCATTCCTCATGGTGGTGGAGGACAGCCTCAATACAGCTGGACAGCTCTCTCACAAACACGCACGTCCTTCTATCTTTGTGAGAACTTTCACAGTCTTAACAACCTCCTGAGCGTTTAACCCCAACGTTAACCCTCACAACTGAACCCAACCTAGCCCACGAAGTCAGGAGGACCGTTCCAAATGTCCTCACTTCCCAAAAATGTCCTCAAAAGCATTAATCTGCCAGCAGGGAGACAAAACTTACTCGATAAACATGAAAGTTTGCCAGGAAGGGAAACGACTTTTTTAGCTTATTAAAGCGTCTCATCCTGAATTCCTCACTCGTTCACGTTCAATTTAAAAAAAAAAAAAAAGACGTTAAATGCGCCTGTGGGCTTTAAAAAGCCAGAGGTAGCCGAGGCTCTTCAGCTCCATGACCAGAACCACATTCTGTTTAGTCCAACATCTTCGGTCTCTGGAGGTAATTTAAGACACCTCCGATCGGGACCCACAGTTCCGAACCCGAGACGGAGAAGAAAAGCTTCCTATGATCCTGTACGCAAATTCACTGCATTCCATGGCGGGGCAGCGGTTGTTCTGTAAGCCCCTCTTTAGCTCCGCTTCCCGCAGGAACGCAAAGAGGCATCCGGGCAGCAGCTGCTGGAGAAAAGTCGATGGCTTCAGTTTGGAGCTGGGAAAAAAAAAACGACTGCGGGGTCGTTGGGCTGTGCTCAGTCCACTAACGTGTCTGCCTGCCTCCGCCAACCAGCCAGCCAGCCAGTCATCCACACTTACAGAACTCTGCAACCACTCCTCCTCCTCTCTCCCTTTCCTTCCTTCCTTCTCTCTCTCTCTCACACACACACACACAGCTCCCTCCCCTCTCAGTCGCTGCTTGTTTGCTTTTCCATCCTTCCATCGAGCAGCAGGATAAAAATAGGAGCAACTTTTCCCCGATCCAGTCACCCGCCAGTCGGGCAGGCAGCAGAGGCGTGAGAGCCTCGGCGAGCCAGTGTCTCCGGTTTCAGATTTTGGACGGGCGTCTGTCTGCGTTCGGGGAACAATCGTGTCCGTTTCTGACCATTTCTGCCCCGTCCACCTTCCTACTCACGCCATCTTCCCGCCGGACCCGCCCCCTCCTGCAGCCAGACGCGCTGTGCTGTGCGTGGTGCAGAGGACAGAGGCTTCTTGGTATTCAGCCCACAGCAGCATTTGATCCAGGGTCAAGTGGTCACATTCAACCAAAGATGGGGAGCTTGTTTCCTGTGATGCAACCACACACACACACACACACACACACACACACACACGCACACCATGGACCATGTCTTCTCCTCACTAGGATACCTGACCCTAAAACAGTTTCATTTGAACACATAAATTGATAATAAATAATTTCTGATGTAAAAAATACCTTGATAGACAATGCTTGTGACCTCTCCACAGAATTACTCTTCATCATCATCATCATTTCCTCCAGTCCTGACCTGATATCTCTCCCCATATCCCTGACATCTGTTCCTGGCTGACTCGCTGCATTTTAGTCTTTATTTGGTAGTGTCTTTTTATTTCCTGCCTTTAATCCTCCAAAAATGTTATCTCGCCATCCCTCCGCCAACTATACACAAACCCTCAACTGTGGCTGCGCAGACCCCTCGGCCTCAGCGGGATGAGGGGGCAGGAAGGGAGGTGGGAGCAAAAGAGCAAACAACGCCAGAACAGCCGGGAAATGTGGGACTTTAATTGAAAACGGGGCGTTTGGCTGCAGGGCCGTGCCAGTTCTACTAACGCGGATCAAATTCCGCTTAAATGACGTCACGATGAGCCGTGATCTGACTCATCTGCTCATCACACACCCTTCAAAGCATCATCTTTACGAACCAGACTCTTTAGCAAAGACTTTAACGGCTCCACGCATTCAGTTCTGTCGTTACTCGGGCCAACTCTAACGTCACCTGTCCATCTCAAGCACACAGGATGTGACAGAACATCAGGTGGGAACGAAAACTCACTGCCTTCCTCTCTCTCCTCTGCAACCACACACACACACACACACACACACACACACACACACACACACACACACACACACACACACACACACGCACAGGGAGTGAACTCAACTCCCTGAAGTCAACAATGCCATTAACGACTGAAACACGACGTCCCCTCTTAGCTGGCTTACATGCTCCAGAAACCTCCCGTCTGGGTTGTTCGCCGCCACGGACGTAAAAATAAAGGAAATATTTGCTCAAGTGCAGCAGTTACGCAACACACGACCCATGTAACAGATTAGTTAATATTATTCTAAACTCAGAGGCAACAGAAGACAGACGAGAGCCCCCGTGACCCCCAAAACACTGAAAGAATGTGCTGCAGCGATGTCAGCTGATTGAACATCAATCATGTCGGTTTAATGAGTCTGGGTGCAATACCACTGGAATGCCACTAGGTGGAGGTGGTCTTGTGACAGTTGGGTGTGTGAGCAGCACACACACACACACAAATGAGGAGAAATTGATCAGAACAAACAATGGAACACCGGGATGTGGAGGGTTTTTGGTCTTGGTCCACCAGTTTCCCCCAACTGTCCAAAAACAAGCACATCAGATGGACTGGAGACCGACTGGTGACCTTTTCTGGCCTGTAAATGAACAGATTTATTTCATTTATTGTCTTCACTTAAAAACTCTGAATTCAGTCCAGATGGTTAAACAGTTATACGTCCTGAAGGATGAGTTATAAAGAGAATGTTACATTCAGAAAGAAGACTCCATTGTTTAAGCCTTCATGGTGACAAGGACTGCACACAAACACACACTCTCACACACTCACCCAAGCACGACTCGTCCTGTTCACATGGAATATGACAAGGATGCTAACAGCTTTCCGCCTGTACTCAGACCCGCTACGCAGAGTTGTGTGTGTGATTGCTGTCACGCTGTTGCGTTGGGAATTAAAACGGCTTAGAAGATCCGCGCTGACGCTGCGCCAGTGCGTTTTGGCGGCAAAACCTAGAAAGACAATTAGGTGGGAGGTGCCAAAGCAGGCAACAGAAAACAGAAAGACAGCCTGAGCCGAGCGTGGAGGCCTGTCAGACCCTCACTGGGTCCGAGAGCGGATGTTAGCCAAAGAGCGGATGTTAGCCTTTGACGACATCATCTGGCTATCAGCGCACGCAGCACCGCACTGGTGTGGGCGAGGTGTGTGTGTGCGCGCAGCTGTCAATCACGTCTCACCTCCCCTGCACCATCAAATCCCTTTAAGCTGCATCAGCATGAAGAAATGAGTGAATCCATCTGTATCCCAGACTTAGCTAAAACCCTGAAGGTGGCGGCGCTCGCGACCTCTGGCCAGCCGAGGCTCCTGCAGGTGCATTACAGGAGCTCACGTGTTGATCTATGCCAAAGAAGCTGCTCTGGAGTGGAAGAAATAACATGAGCTAATACTGATCAAGCCTCGTCAAGCAGGAACAAAGACACCTGCAGCAGCCTTTGTCTGTCTGTCAGCTCCGCACCACATCCACATTCAGGGTGGAGGTACCTCCTCGTCATCGCTGGGCAGCTGCTGGTAGTCGGACTCCGACGTCTCCTGCAGCCTCTGGTATTCTGCCGTCTCTCCCATGGCGAAGCTCCGGCTGCTCCGATCAGTCCGAGCGCTGGGACTGCGTCGGGGTCATCGGTGGGGACAGTGATCTTCGTGTGCGTTCATCCAGAGCTCTGCAGCCGATCACTGGCGTCCTCCTGCAGATGCGGGGGTGTGGGAGTGGAGGTGACAGAACTGGCAGGCTGCGGTGCTGCCGTCCCGCCACACGCTGCTGTAATCGTTCCTCCCCTCTGCTTCTCCCACGCTCATCTCCGCTGTGGCTGTCACACTCCGCCTCTGCCGCGCGGACGCCTCTCTCTTCCGCTGTTCCAAGCTTAGCTTAGCTAGTGTCACATCCCATCAGCCAGGAGAACACAGGAACCCCTTTTTCCTTCACCTGTTAAACTGAATCCGTCCTTTGTGTTTGCGGCTCTCGAGCAGCTGTCCAATCAGGCAGGAACCTCGACTCTGACGGGGTTTGTTAATGCTGCTTTGTCCTAAATGGACGTCCTGATGGTTGACTGATAATCCCTGCCTCTCCTTGCTGTTATTGTCCCCCCCCCCGCTTTCCTCACCTCCTAACCCACTCTCCGCACCCCACCCGCTTGGTGATTCGGCTCTGCTCACCCTCCTTTATCGCCGTAGCAACATCCACTCGTCACACATCCGTCCCACATCCGTCCCACTCCTGCGTGCCCCGCAGCCACAGCGGTCCAGTCAGTGGTGGTCCTGGCAGGGCTGACCAATGGTGGCGAGGCGGCCTGACACCAGGAAGGACGGGTGAGGGATGAGTGGAGGGGGGGCTCTAATGAGGAGAGCTAATCCTCCCTGTGGGGGGGACAGAGCAGCGCTGCTTTGTGTGCATCAGAAGCACCTCTCCAGTTCAGGGAGGGCTTTCCAGACCATCTGGGTCCTCGCTGAGTGGACATCTGGAGAGGGGGAGAATAAAAATAGAAAAGTGTGTGTGTGTGTGTGTGTGTGTGTCGGGGGGTTAAAAACAACCTGCATTAAAGTCTAAAACCTGATGATCCCAACAATTTCCTAATAGAGTGTTTTAGCCCCTTAAATTACAAATTCAACGTTGTGATGTCCTGATGAAACTACAGAGGAACACGGACTACACCGTCTCCACACCTTCACCTGTGTGGTATTTGTGACAAACGTGCATGATTCCTCCCCCTCCCCTGTCCCACTGAGCGTCACTCACACTTTGCCCTCAATCCCCTCAGCTCTGTTGTTGCTTCTGCATCTCTGCCGGCTGTCGCGCTCACAAACACCTCATGAGAGCGCGCGCGTGCGTGTGTTATTTTGCTGCACATCCTCGCGTGCAGCAGCTAAACCCTTCTGCCCTGAGCGTCAGAGCCCAGGCTGACCCCTCTGCTGCGGCTCTGTTTTCCGCTCTCTGGCCTGTTTTTCCCTTCTTTCCCTCCCGTTTTGGCTCTTATTGGTCAGACTGGTCAGCCTATCAGATGTCTGAACGCACGCCTTGCAGGCAAATCTGATCCTACCTTCGCGTGTCATCGTATTTGTTTCGTTTTTTCCAGAAATGTACGTGTATTGCTAATGCTGGTCCATCTCATGGTTGCAGAAAAGAGTAAATCTACCAGTGCATCCACCTCGTTCTCCATTAAACCCACACACGTCCTCTCATTACCTTCCCGTCTCCTCCGTGCCTCCCTCTCTAACCTCTGACCTCTCAGATTCCTTCTCTCTCCCAGAAACCTGGAAAACTCCTTCAGTATCTGGAGGCTTTTAGGTTTTCACGACTTTAAGCTTTGTTTGTCGGCCATCTCGTCTTTGGGGGGACGTTAAATCGGAGCCTGTTAAACACGTAAACGCCTCCTCCGTCCCAGTGAGAGAGAGAAAGCAGACCTGGGGGAGACTGTGGGTGTGGGACACAGCTTCAGGAGGCCTTTCAGACGACTTTGGGCTCCCTCTCGTCTCTTTGCTGCTGCTGGCGGTCGCGGTGGCGGCTCTGGGGACAGCAAGAAGCTTCTGAACAGAGGATGGATGAGCTCTTAATGTAGGTGGGAATCTAATTATTTCACTGATGTACCAACTCTAACAGCCACAAGACATCCCAGAAAACGATGCTTGAAGCCTCCAGGAAGCTGATGCGACCGAGGTCAGCGCGCGGACGAGCGGCAGCCACTTCCAGCGTGACCAACTTGGATTTTTATCGTCGTCACCAGCCGGTAAAAAGCCGCCGGCTGATCCACGGCCAAAACTAAACCTCTTCTCCCTCTAAATCCTCACCATATGCTGATAAATAAAACAATTTTCAGGCATAAGCATAACACACCAGGAGCTAAAACCTGAGAAAATCACCGTTATTAGAAAGACCTGCGCGGATTTACAACCTCTACCCTGCTTCCGTCTCCATGGAAACACAGCCCACACTGGATTGTCGCTCTAATAAACCTCCTGTTTGTATTGTAATGTCACATGATCACACGTATGAGACAACAAATCTGACTTTATTCAAACACCAGTTGGTCTGTCCTGCCTGGCTGTGCTGGGATGAGCCTAAAGATGAATCATTTCCATCGCAAAAACTGCAAAAGGATGAAAGACTGGCTGCCCGCCCGGCGGGCTCAGTTGGGATCAATGGCAGCCGGGCGCAGAGTCCACAGCCCTAATGGCTTCCATTTGCTGGGCAGCACACAGACAGAGTTGTCAGGAGAAACTTTATCCTCCCGCATCAAGCTTTCCCAGAAAGATCTCCTCTCCAGAGTGGAGAGACAAGTGTGAGAGGCAGATGACAAACAAAAAGATCGCATTGTGTGTGTGTGTGTGTGTGTGTGTGTGTGTTTCTAGAGACTGAGAGGGAGACAGGCTTATAACTGGAACCAGCTGCATCAAATCTGGCCACCGTGGAAACATCTACAGTATTTTGACCTAGTGGCTTTAGGAAAGGTTGTGGCCCGTCTGAGCGCAGAGAGCAGCTTTAGCAGAAAATCCCAGATGCTACAGCGCGTGCATGTGTGTGTGTGTGTGTGTGTTTATACAGTGAGAGGCAGACAGGCCTGGATGTTATTTAACCTGCAGCACTCATGTCGTCTTTCCTGGAAGTGCACGTGTGTGTATGTATGTGTGTGTTGGCTTTCCTCTGTTCCAGCAGACAGGTGGAATTTAAGAGGGTGATCCCAGGCCCGTGGGGGCCATGCAGAGGACAGGATGAGAGGAGAGTGTGAAAGGGTCCCTCTGCTACAGCCTCTGTGTGTGCACGTGGACTCGTGGAAGGACAGACGCTAAAGAGCTGCATTTGTGTGCATGTGTGGTGGCATGTGAGCGCGCTGACATCAATATAAAAGCAACACACGTGACTGACTGCCTACAGTGGGGGTACATGAGAGGTAGTTTGTACCCAAGCCCACTAATGGTCCCACCCGTCACCCACTTTCTTTGCAATTAAACTTTTACTAATTGTGATCTTTACATGATTTTTTTAATGAAAGTAATAAAGTCTCCTATAATCTCCAGAGCAAATGAACAATTAAAAAAAAATAAAATAAACGTCAATAAGAGCTGTAATTTTACATCTGGCCACCTGGGGGCAGCAGAAGACTTTGAAGATTCAAAACCAGTTCATTCAGCAGGTTTGTAACATGCAGGCAGAACAATAGATTTATGCCCCAAAGAGACAATACAAGCAGGGAAAAATAATAAAAAATAAATAAAAATAATTACCCCTAAATTTTAAACTATAGATGAACTCTAATCTCTAATGTTAATAACACTCTGATGTCTGGATCTGTGGGAGACGCAAAGCGAGTGTCTTCTCTGTGTTTGGCAACCAGAAAATGTGAAATACCAGCATCAAGATTTCCCTCCACACACCCACCACAAAGGAGAACTGCAGCATTGCGACATACAGCATGAGGTAACCGTAAAAACAAAATATCTCACTGCTCGCTTGGTCAATATATAAGCTGCTCTTCCGGTCCCTTCTGACCAAAGAGTCACGCAGATAAGAGAGAAAAGCATTCACACCTGGTGGCGCTTCCGAGATAGAGAGAAGAGAGGATAAAGGAAAGCAGAAACAGTTGGAGCTCCTCTGTTTTACATTTTGTTGTTCTCATTGTGCACGTTCATCTTGAAACCGGATCTGGTAACAACACCACAGGCATACAGAGACAAGATGAGAGGCCCCCCACCCCAGGGGGTCTGGAAACACTACACGATCTGCAGCAGTGGAGGAAAAACTGAAGACATTTCTACAGATTTCATTCACTCATCAGACACCCCCGTTAGCAACGGGCCTGTGACCTCAGCGGCGGCCTGAGTCCGCCAGTAATCAGTGGACAACCACGCCAACAATGTTCAGCCGCTGGTGCGGTTTAACAACAGAAAAGCAGCATGTCAGTGAGTGCAGCCATTCTCACACACACACACACAGAGTGGTGCTCTCACTGTCCCTCGTCTGTAGCGTTCAGAGACGTTGCCGAGGGTTTCAGACACCTGAGTGCAGCTGAACAACATCCTGACTTCGGGGGTTAGAACAAAGTAAAAGTGCCCACTTCCTGGTGTGATGTGCCAGTTAAACCGTGACGGTTCTGTCACAAAAACGCATTCGCAGGAGCGGCGTGACTCAAAATGACATCAGCTCCCGTGTTTGCTCTGGTCCTCAAAGGTGAATAGATCCTATTCAGGCGTACAATGAGCCGCCAGTGGAGCCAGTGGAGCCAGTGGAGCTCTCCGCTCACTGTCAGCCATGATCTCATGTCTGCACAGCCCACGAGAGCAAACAGGGAGGGAGGGAAAATAACAAGCAGAGCAGAAATACACGAGCACAACCTGCAGAGCCTCTTCACTGGCGGCAGGAAGTGGTTCTGAAGTGTTTCCTGTCTGCTGAGTCCAGGTGTGTTACGGCCAAAATACACCCGACAGATTCGGAATCAGAGAATTTACAGGAAACAGTCAGAAAAAGTAAAGCGAGATTGTTCCTACCTGGTTTTCTCCCACGGCAGCTGGCTCAGGACAAGGCCCCCGGGTCCATGTAGGAGGTGGTGCGTGCAGCTACAGGCCCATGGCAGCGTGAGACCAGCGCACCCTCACATGAAATCATCCTCATCCATCAGGTCATCAGCTGATCGGCGGTCCGCCTCGTGTCTGAGGAACAGAAGAGCCGACAGGTTGAGTACGGATGTTCGGAGGAGCTGGCTTCGTCACCTCGCAAATGCGCTGCACTTCCTGTGTGTCCTGGCACAGCGCTACCGCCACACCGCCTGCAGAGGTAAAGTGAGCCCCCCCCGGGTGTCTGCGCAGCTGCAGGGAGACGAGTGAACGAGTCACAGACACAAATTGGAGTCACATTGATGTGAAAACATGCACATTTGAGAGCGAGGTGCTCGTTCTCTACGAAGCAAATGGAACTTAGCAGCAGGCGGAATGAAGCGGAAGCGCGTGCAGCAGCCGCCCGCCCACTCAGGCCTGGAAGACATGACCCAACAGAGCCACAACCACCACTGAACCGCAGCGACGGGTGGTTGCCTCATATCACCAGCACATGATTTCCAGCTAATACGCTACTACAGTCACACCAACAACCGGATGCAGCTCCCAGAGCTGACAAAGCAGGTCAGGGGGCTGTGACAGGAATGCCCGGGGAGAGGCGGGGGCGGGGGGGCCGTGCAGGAGAGGACAGCATAAATGAATCACCGCAATTCACAGCGACGACGCACGGGGACAGAGTCCACCTCCCACCACCTAGTAAAGCAGCTGCCTGGAGCCTCCAGCGTCGCTCCACACATCCAGCTATTCTCCCCCCACCCGCACACGCTCCACAAGTGACCCCTTTGTGACGTCACGTGTGCTAACTGTGCACGCCGAGGGCGGCGGCACCAATCACGTTCAGACGAACGCGGATTCTTCATGGATATTTTTGTTATGCAACACCGCCGGTGGGCGGTGCGGCTGAGAGAAGGTTCATGTTTGGAGACCCCCACTCGTGTGCATGAGCATGAGGACGCTCCAACACCCCCCGACCCCTAGAGAGGGTAAGAAAGGCCAGAAATAAACTGCACAACAAACAGTCAAGGACAGGGGCCACTGGAACGGTGCAGATGCACAGAGAAGCTGCTCAGCGCTGCAGTTAACACAACAAGAGTCTACTTTGGTGCTGTTTATGAGCAAATCTAGACAAATAAAATGCATTTTTTTTAAATGATGCCATTACTAGTATTTGAAATGAGTTGTTGTGATGAAATCATATTTTTAATATTTCATGCCAGAAACAGGAAGAAGCTCCGGGGCAAGCACAGCTGCATCAGCAACTTCTACGCAATTGAGAGACGTCTGCGAGGTGCTGCAGGGCTCAGGGTCGAGCCACCAGAACCCGTCATTGTAATATAAAACAGTCTGAACCAAAATCTGATTTGCAGGATGCGTGGCCAAGAGTTGGCACCCTCTGTTATCTGGTCAAATTCTGGAAGAAAGCTAATTCAAGTCTAGTCTGTTGCAGAGCTGCCCGAGATGCTACTGATGATTTTACTATTAATTAATCCATTCAGGAAGAGGCTCAATGAGAGAAGAAAGACAAGAGAAGAAAAGAAAACCCCTTTTAGCTGTACTAGAGCAGGACTGAGTCTAATTTGTCCATCCTGTCCACTGTCTGTACCTTATTTTAAAAAGATGTCTCAGAACCTGCAACCATAAACTATGTTGTCTTCTACAGTTTTATTGGTTATCAGCTCACCAATAAACCGTTTCAGTTGTTTTTTTTTTTTTTTTATTGTTTACGGAAGTAAACACAACAGCCATTTTCACCTTTTAGCTTCTCGTGTTCCCACCTAGCAAATTTGCTGTGTGGCGAAAAAATTTGTGTTTTAATTTGAAGAAAATTTCATTTCATTTAATATTCATCAGAGGGTAAATTACGCAGAACATCCGGCATTCATTCCAGAAAAGTTTCATTTAGTTTGGTCATGTTTTAGCTATTTTTTCAGGATGAAGTCCCAGCACTGGGACATTTCAGTAGCCTGATTTATTCATATCTCATCGCGTTATTCCGAAAATATTATATTACACCAAACAATGGCACGTGGTTTTCAACATACACTTGCGATCTTTTTACAGTTTTTCGTAAAATAGTTGCGCTAGAAGCGTAAAATAAAACCAACAATCCGATTACCGTGGCTGTTTAATGTGTTTGTGGTTAGTTCGCCTACCTGTCAATCTCAGCAAATACGGCTACACAGGCTCGCAGATCCCGGCATGTGTGGCGGTTTGAGGTGACACCGTCGCGGCGTGAACAGCACCGATAACGAGCCGAGTTTGCGGCAGTTCAGCTTGAATTTGCCGAGGTTCGGCCAGAAGGCGCCTGGCGTCACTGCTTTCCATACCACAAAGATCGTCTGTGCAGGCGGTAAGATGCCTCACTACTTGCTTGTTAAGTGCCGTAGATCGGTGGGTTAAATAGTCCCTGAAGACGATTTAGGTTTTCACGCAGCAGGAATCTGAAACAGTGAGAGCTTTTCGTTTAATTTCTCATCTCATGGAGTTTATCGGCCCACTCTTAAAGGGACATGACGCCGTTTCTCCACTAAAGCTGGAGGCTGCTTCGCAAAAAAGCACGTACAGCAACGCAAACGTTCATTTAAAATTGACATTGTACAAGGGATTTGACTCTTGCCGCCATTAAATTTAAACTCCTTTTTATGCAACTTCAAGCCTCCTGCAGAAAGAATGAAGGGTCTGTTAACAGGTTCTTTACTTTGTCATCAGGTCAAACGTTAAAAAAGTTTGATCTTTTCAGGTTTGAGTCAGGTTTGACTCATGCCATACTGGATTGAGACGCTTAGGACAGGTTGCAAGTGGGCTTGTGTGTCTATATCGCCTACCACGCATGTATCATCCACGTTAACTTGGTTCTAGGGCAAATTTGACTGACTCCACAGTAGTGACACGATTGTTTATTGCAGCAACAAACATGGAAAGCTAAGCAGACATGTAGGGTGTGAGGAGAAAATAAGCATCAATATTTTTTACCAATTTTCAAACATTCCTTGTCAGAGGACTGATTTTCCACTTTCATTTTAGAGGATTTTTTTTAAATTACCAAGTGTGGATGCATGAGTTTTAGAAATGCAATAAGGGTCATGATGTACAAATCATGGTCTCCCCACTTTTCACCCACAGCAAAAAAAAAAAAAAAAGAAAATAGCAACATCAATCCAACACGAATCCAAAAAACCCACAATCACCTTCTGTAACTTGTGTAATTTTCTGCATGAACAATGATTCCATCTCCTCTTTTCTAGAGTCATAACAGACTTTAAAGCAGTAACTTCTGATTTAAAAAAAAAAAAAAAAAAGTCAAAACCAAAGAAGAACACCCCATAAAGAATAACATACACAGGAACCAAAACTGCAGCTGTGAAAGAAAGAGCCGCTGAAGTGTTAGCAAAGGAAAACATTTCAGACTGGTTACGGTGGAAACGCTGGACTGCAACCAAACAGCCCTCACCATCGTTCAAGCACCCATCAGTTCCACGTGTTAAAGATTCAAATCAGACAACGGTTCAACGAAAACAAGTCACAATAAACACGATGGTGGAAAATGAGACATTTCAGGAAGAGCGGATGTTGAACGCTTCTTAGCGTGTTGACGCTACAAAGGTTACGTTGGCATGGAAACAGATGCACACAGCACGTGCGTAGTAGTGACAGACTGTATTTACATGCATTATGGGAAACACTGTTCCCGATAATAAAAAACCCACCCCTACAGTGAAATATGGAGGGCACTGCCTCCGATAAGGACACAGGTTGGTAGGCAAAAACTACCTTCTTCTCATCCACATTATGGGAGACACTGCTCCCGATAATGGCGTCAGGAAAGATGGGTGCGTGGACCGAAGGGCCGGTACCGTCAGGCGTCTGCCCAACTCTCCACGGTGGTTTTTTAAAGGCCCGGTTCTTCCTCGGCACCGGCCCGTCTGAACACACACACACGTCTTTTAGCAGATGCTGCTTTTGTCAATTCGACAGTATAACTGTCATAATTATGGAAGGCACTGCTCCCGATAATTATTCTATAAAAGGCAATAAAAAACTATTTATAGTGAACCCTGCCACTGATAAATAAATAACAATAAATAGATGTACGGTTTCTGTTTCAGTGCCAGGTTTGGGGACCTTCTCCCTCAGGGGATGATTATCAGTCAATCCTAAATTTTTTTTTTCTTTAAATACCATTGAGCTTTAAGAAGTGCCGTCACTCCGTACCGAGAACAGCACCGGCGTAACTGCAGATTAGATTTTAGTCCTCCTTCGGCACCTTCTGAAGCAGTGAGTTCAGCACAGTGAAATTTTAGCTAACTACGTCATGGAAATGTCAGCATATCTGATCGTAGTGAGAGCGGTAAACAGAAAGTCATTAGCTAATATCATCCTGGCTGAATGTTCATCATTAACCTCTGAGCCAATAATGTGCTGAAAAATGATACATTCAACTCATTTGGGGAGTTAAGCTTATTTTAAGTAGTAGTGAGGTAATTAAAAAAAACTGACTCTAGGTGAGATGACTGAGCTGATGCTCCAAATCTTGATTTTCTGAATCAGCGAGATTTTTTTTTTTTATATATGTTACTTAGGACTGAACGAGGGAGGTTGAAAAAAAACCTTTAGATCTGATTATGCGGAGATCAAATGTTCCCTGCTAGCGAGTTAGCACAGCCTTGAATGGTCCAGGTGGCCAGGGCGAACTGGTTGCGGAACAGGTCGGCGTCAGCCTCGGGGCTGTCGGTCTTGAAGGAGTCCAGGTGGTTGGACAGACTCTCCAGAGTGTGAGGACCGGAGCCCAGCAGGATGTGACGGAAAGGCCTCTCTCTGGGAGACACGTAGGGCGACAGGAAGTTCCTCTCCACCTGCAGGAAGAAGGGTGGGCGTGATCAACGTCGGTGATGGTCAGACATGGCCGGCCTCTACAGGAGGACGGACGGCTCGTACCATCATTAAACGGTCGTTGATCACGCGGCACATCTCGATGTCGTCCAGGTTGCTGTTCTTGATGTCTGCTGCCAGGCTGCGAGAGGCGCGACCGTAGGCGGCAGAGGCCGAGATCAACCACTGGACGGTCAAGGCTTCAGGGAAGAGCTGAGGCTGCAGCTGCAGGCGGGAAACCAAAGCAGTTGTGAGCGGCGTCCAAACCCAAAGCACATCAGTCGGCCACGAAGCTGCAGACTCACCCTCTTAATCTCCTTGATCTTTTCATTGATCTGCTGCACTCTGCTGCGAATGATCTTGTCGTACTTGGTCAGGTCCATCCGCAGCAGGTGGTCGTGGACCAGCCTGAGCGCCAGGTGACCAGCAAAGCGGGTCACGATCTCAGCCAGCTGAGGCACCTGGTTGGACGTGGCCGTGTTCAGGTTCTCCCGGGTGTCCATCTTTGTGCCCAAGTACGAGTACTCCTAAACGAGGGGAGAAAGAGCAAGTCAGAGGTCCTGGATGTGGAGACAGTCAGGGGACGTCAGGCACAGCAGGGCCACTTACAGAATTACCAGAGGTGAATCTAAACGAGATGGAGGGGATCCCGGAGAAGGCCAGGAAGGGATACGCTGCATTGTCCCCCTTCATGGGCTCCATGCTGCCAAACACACATTTGGAAGAAAGGTAGATATTTGGAATAAAAGGAGGTGGAGACTGAGAAGGTCACTCTGCACATGAGCATAAAGGTGGACTAAAGGTGATGAGGAACGCTTACATGTTGGTTTCCCAGTTGCCTCTGGAATATTGTGAAAACAGCGACACATCCTGGTTTGGAGAGTTGACCTGAAGGGAGATGGTTGCATGTGTGAGAACCTGATATTTGCAGCCGCGTTAATGAGAACTCCAGCTGCTGTTCACCTCGTTCAGGGCGCCGTAGATCAAGCTGTGCATCAAGGGACTGGCGGCTACTTTGAATCCGTTTCGACCTGAAAAAAGAAAAAAACCCACTCTGTTCAGAACAAGAGGAACATGGAAGAACCGTTCTAATCAAGAACCCTGGGGGAAATACCTGCAACGACACCATCCAGGTTGATGTAGGAGAAGGCTTTCATGCTCAGAGATGACAGATAAGCCTGAATACAGACGGCATCAATTATAGCCCCTTAATAACAGTGCTGATAACCGCTTCATTAACTATGCAAGTCTCACCTCCAACCACTCTGTGGCACCAACACTTCCGTATTCTCCGGCACTCCAGCTAGCAAACACGATGCTCCTCCTGGGCTTGAACCCCTCTGTCACCAGGAGAACGCGAGGTTAACGGGAAATCCTCCATCTTGGTCCGAGACTACAGCATGAAGCTAGCTCAGGCTTACCTTTCACCATTTCAGAGATGGAACGCGCCAGCTCGAGGAGGACACCGGTGCCGACGGTCGCTGTGGCAAAGCCTGGACCCCAGGCGTCCCTCTGAGCACCAATAACCAGATAGCGATCTACGATACAAGAGGGGAAAATAAGTGCATTTAATTTAACTCTTCCCTTTTCTGTAATCTCTCTCTGAGTCTGTGAGTTGTCTGACCTGAATCAACAATGCCTTTGATGACCCCAAACACATTAGACACCTTCTTCTCAGTCAGGACGTTGTTGACCTCCACAGTAATAATGTCCTTCTCGTCTCCCAGTCTGATGCCGCCCCACCCTTTAGGCACATTCTGACCTCCCAGTTGCCTGTAATGTAAATTGTAAACACCTTACTCAGGGTTTCAGCCGTTAGCCTTGACAAATTCAGGAACTATTTATTTAAACTACTTTCCAACATCAACTACTTGTAGGATGTAATGACTGTCTGTCGCCACAGGGCGGCACTACTACAGCTGAAAGCAGCATTATACCTCAGAATTTTGGTGGCCATGCGTGCTGTGATGGTCTGAGCCAGGATTTTTGGAAGGCCTGAAGACTCCACAGGTGGGAACTGGGTGTGGTTAAAGGAGGGAAACCCTGGGGTGTAGGGATCCCCTGAGCCCAAGTGAACCTGTGGGAAGGTAAGAAAGAAGGATGTAAGGAGTCTGAGCAGAAAGATCGAGAGCAATAAAATTGTTTCCCTGAAGCACTGCCTCAAGGACTGAATTTGAATTTTCACAAACACTATAAAAATATTATAGTTTGCACTCGATATTCCTAAGATTTATTTATACTTGTGAGCCCCAAGCAATGAGAAGGGCAGACAAGTCTGAGACATCTCTATGAGACAGTCTCAACCCTGCATCAGACTGTTCACTCACGTGTCCGAACAGCTCCGTGGTGTCTTCAAAAGAGTAATCCTCAGGGTCAGGATAGATCAGCACAGCAGAGGCATTCAGCTTGGCTGCACTGGCCACCTGTGTGAGGAAAACCAGTGTAAACAGGAAGCAGCTGAAGGAAGGGAGGCTTACAGTGACGGCCCACCACGCACCTTCTCAGCAAAACTGTTCCTGCCAGCCCTGAGCAGCAGCACCCTGCCGCTCAGGTCCATGTTGTTGTTCCGCAGCATCATGAAGTCACTTTCCTGACCATAATGGCCGTAGAGGACGGCCCCCTGGAGCAGGAAAAAAACCAGAGCCGAGTCAGACCTGGATTGAATTCAGAATAAACAGGAAGATCTGAGCTCAGCAGGTTCCTCACCGTCACCGTTCCACAGGCGCTGTAGGACAGGAACCCAGTGGGACGCTCCTCGTTCCCGTTCTTGAAAACAATGCGGTTGTAGCCGGAAAGTGGGGGGTCTTGTACCTTCACAAAATGCTCGTCGGTCCAGGATTTCATGCCATAATCTTTAAACTTGCTGACCAATTTGTTAGCGAGGGTCTCATCGCCAGGGGAACCGGCCTGGTGGCTGCCGCTGGAAAGATCTCTGGGAAAGGAGGATTTCAAAAAAAAAGATAAACAAAGAGGATTCAGGCTCTTTGGGCGGCGTGTGGGTGGGTACTTACTTGAAGATGGGTTCAAAGTTGGCTGCAGAGACTTTCTCATTGAGAATCTTCTTCACAACCACCCAGTCCATGAGGGGGATCACGTTGTCCTCACGAGGAAGAGCGTCTTCCAAACTGAGCGCTTCGGGCGGGCAGCTCGGAGCCACGCCCTTCTTCGTCTGAACCAGGTAGCCGATCCAGCAGCCTGAGAGCGTGAAGGAAAGGAAGAGGAGCGCGTCAGAGCAGCGCGTCAGAGCAGCCTCATCAGAAGGCTCCAGGATAACCCGCCTGGTCCCAACAAACAGCCACACTCACCGATGATGAAGATGAGGATGCCGGCGGACGCCAGGAAGCAGAGGTTCTTGGGGGTGCGTCCGAGCTTCTGAGTGAGGTAGGGTTTGCGGGTGGAGTTGTGATTGAGGTGCTCCCCGACGCCGTTGCCCCCGACCTCCTCGTCATCAGTGGACAGCTTCATCTCCACCTGGCTGTTTTCTCCTTCCATGTTCTGGGTCAGGTTGAAGCGTGTGTAGGAGTGCGGCTCCCCGTTAAACTACAAAAAAAAAAAACAACAAACAAGGAAATTAGGTAAAAAGCTTGCTAATTTAGGATCTAAGCTATTTACAGTAGCTTAGTATATGCCATACTCACAATTTTGGATATTGTTGACCTCGCCTGGTCCATTTCTGCTTCAAAGGTATCTAGGAGGAGAAACCGACCAGTTAGCTGAGCAGCAACAGCACCTTAAAGTGCTACAGTGTTACTATTCCATGTCTCAGAACGACAGGCTGCGTTAAGGTGTCTCTTGTCCAAACATCCACAGGGGTCCTAGAAACTCGATAAGTGGACTAAAGGCCGGTGTTCTGTCCAACTCGCTACAGACTCCGCGCGTGCATGCGAGTGTCGGTTCTAAAGGAGGACAGCGAGGGAACAAAACCCTTCCTGCTGGCTCGGAATCAAAGCGCAGGCCAAACAAAGCAACCTTTGTATTCAACGGTGGACTAACATGTTTTATACACATTAGCAGCCCGTCTGTGGGAGCGCCTCCTCAGGAGAGACACCAGCCTGGAGGTCTATTAACACATTAAACCACTCAACAAACAGGGCAGACAACCAGGAACGGCCACAGCAAGGCCATGTTTGCTTTTCGCACAACTTCCAAACCAGTTACCAAAACATTCAAGTCTTTGGGAGAAAGAAAAATGCAAATGATTCCACAGCGGATGAAACTCCCCAATTGGCGGCTGCAAGCCCAGCTCCTCCCAGTGTCATCTCGGGCCCTGTGCGTCCTTCACGGGGGAACAAAACAGCCCGAGACCTTCCCAACAGCCTTTGTCTTATCAGGCCAGAGTTAATCCAACGGCTTTAACTCAAACAATGTGAGCGTCAGAAGGCCTCGGAGTTAAACTCTGCAGAAACTGAACTTTGAACAGAATTAAAAAAACAACCCTTTCTGATGCCTCCCGCCCTCTCCGGTGGAGAGCAGCCATGTACAAGAGAAGGCAAAAGTGTCGAGTTGGCTTAATAAGTCATTTAGGCCAATTTACAAGCTCCACTGAAGGCTGATCAGAGCGCAGCCTGTGTGGTCGAGGCTTGTACGGGGACAGGCAAGACTCAGCGCTTCCCAGCATCAACGCCGCCTCGCTGCTTGCCCGAGCTCGCTGCAGAAGCGTGCGTGAAGTCCTACAGCTGTAAAGAGAACCTGAAGAGCCCCAGCAGACCAAGCCGCTTTGCCAAGCTGATTTCACCTCTTACAACATTTAGAATTCTGTCTATAATCTTACATACCAGGTCTTAAACCCTTAATAAGATTAGCTGCTCCTTCAGCCGGGACACCTATGGTTTTCAGCTTTACAATAATTAGTAATGTATATCAATGCATAAGCATTTGTAAAGTGAAAACTAGGAATAAGTTAGAATAAGTAATTTGACGCTAATTTGCTTCATTGGCTCCTTCTTGGTGACGACACTCAGGACTGAAACGGGTGATCTTTAAGAGCGCCGCTAACAGCTGATAACATCTGCGCTCCGTAAACGCGGGGTTCCTTCTGGTTGCAGCAGTTGAGATAGATGGCGCGGGGCCTGTATCTGCAATCACCGTCTCAGAGCTGCGAGGGGGGAGCCAGAGATAGAGCGGAGCTGAGACCCGCCCTTCCAGGAACCGCTCTCACAGACGTTACTGTCGGCTCAATGCACCAGGCGGCCGTGGCTCTGGCAACTTCAAAGTTCTAGTTTGCCTAAATAAATGCAGCAAAACCTGCTCGGCACTCAGTCTTTAACAACAATGACACCAGCTGAAGATGTAACCACGGCAGCTGAAATTAGAAATGTTTGTGAAGCTTAAATTTAAAACACACATAAAAATATTACTGCCAGACGGAAACTTTCTTTAGGGCAGAACTAGTTGTTGCAGTTCCTACGGCACTTCGGGGCGTCCCTGCAGATGTCACACTTGTAAATAAACTGTTTTACAAGAACTGAAGACTAGAGTAACCAAATATGAGACAATATTTACTGATATTTAAAACAGCATGTGCATCCAGTGACAAGTTACTGATCAGTTACAGATGCTTTCTGAATTAAAAAGGACAGTCTAGAACTGACGAATCACTTCAGAGTGAATTTTATACATCTGTAAGTGTGTCTCTGTGTTTTACACAGGAGAGGAAAACAGGAGAGGGGGGTCAGGCCAGGGTAGGAGTCACTGTGAAGTGGGAAATCATGTGAGAGTCACACTGGGGAGAAACATGGGAAACAAGAAGCCGGGCAGTGAAGCAGCAAGAAAATCCCATTTGTTAGGTCTGCAAAACTGCAGCAGAGTTTGGAATTACACGGCCTAGTTGCTGCAACACCAAGTTGTCGGTTGTCGCTGTGCAGCAGCAGTACAGCTGCTTCTTCAGGAGTGAACACAGGCCACCAGGTGGCACCGAGGAGTTTAACGTCTCTGTGACACAAAGAGAAAGGTAGTAAAATGATCAGCTGCAAACGTATCGTCTTCTTTTAGCAGTTGAACGTGAGTTATAAGAACAGGATGAGAATCTGCCTGTATGAACATGACGACATCTGCTCCACCATAACCTTACATACAACAAACTAGCTTGTCAAGTTCATCTGCTGAAGGTGTCAGCCATGGCTATCACACAGTCAGACACAGCAAATCCATCTCCTGTCTTAACGTACCGTCACTATTTTTAGAGATCTTTATCTTGCAATCAAATTCCACCTAAATGCAGGAAAAAGTCGGCACCTTGTTAACGACATCCTTGAAGGTTGCAGATGCAGAGTGCTATAAAGATATCTTATCTGAGCGGCAGCTCATTGCTGTCTGCCCAAGGTCAGTCAACACAAACGTATACTTACTGACACCGTTAGCCCCTGAGGGAGACAGGGTCACGTTCATGGCCTCATTTACCACCAGAATGGAGCATTTTACTCCGAGCAATCGCCGAACGTGACCGCAACGTTTCCTCGTTATGGCCGCCCGGTGTGCGCCGTCAATGTGACAGGCAACGTGGTGAACGGGGATTCAGATCTGGAAGCTGACATCTCTCCAAACAAAGCGCCGACAACGCTATAGTATTTAGGTTTCAACTTCAAAGGCAGCCAAAGCTAAGCTGGCTGGACTGGGTTTTATTACTGGGTTTTATGGAATATGTGAAAGAGGCTGTTTCTGTCAATGAACCGTTTGAATGAATAAAGCTATACATTGAATACATCAAGTGCATCTTAAACTAAGCCTGCTGCTGCTAACAGCCGTTTGTAGCGTATAAACGTCTCACCTTCCTCTTCAGATCGACTCAGTGGCAGCCGCGGATACGAGGGTTTCTTGCTGGCTCGTAGTTTCTTCGGTGTCTGCGCTCTGTCTGCCGGTGCCCTTGACCATGCTTTTTGTAGTTGTAGCTACCGCATTGACTAGCAGCTCGCGAGGGGCGTGCCCTACGTCATTTCCGCAACGTCACCGCGTTTTATGGTTCTCACGCGAGATCAATTCACGCTGACGGTACGCGTGGCTTTAGAGATAATTTTAATATTTTTTTTTTTGTTGTTGTTTTTTTCAATTAATCTTTACATTTAAGATGTAGATTTTTTAAACTTATACATTTAATTTTTTTAAACATCGTTGCTACAATTGTGCTATTTTATGCTATTTCCTTTGTTCCTCTCCTTTTTACTATATTCAAAAGAGACATTATCGAATTTAGGTAATTATAGAATATTATTACAACAAGTGTTCTGTAAAAATAAAAAGCATGTAGTTCGTTTTTCCTCTTTGAATTATGTTGAAATTAAAAAAATAATACCGCAAGAGCGACTGAGTTGTTGCAGACGTTTGCAGACAGACCTGAAAAGATTTTATTCTTGACGCTGCAGCTGTGAAAATACAGACTTTGTGGAACGCAGTGTGCTGACTAAGACTGACCACAGATTTTCTTCTGCGTCTTTTTTCAAGCAACCTGCAGTAACTCGGTAAAAGTGTAGCGAACTGTTTGTAATCGCGCTGATGATTTTGGCTCTTATTGCTCCAATGATGATAATATTGGTTATTGTGTGACTCAAGGTTCTGTCCGTCCAGACGCGGTGGACAAATAAAAACAGCCCTGATAGGATCTCTGCTGTGGGCAGAAACCACCCAGGCGCCCGTGGTGGTCAATTATTACTAAATCTTTGTAAACATGTTTTTTATAAGGTCTTGATTTTGCAATCTTATTTATTTACAACCAACTCCCGAAGTTAGATTTGTAAGGCCATATTCCACCTCTATAATTACTCTTTTGGGTATTGTCAGTAATAACCTGTTGCTGCTTAGTTTACAGTGTATATTTTGTACAAAGCAGTCATTATGGGGCTTTAGCTCAGCTTTTATTATTTTTCCCATGGGATATTTGCCCCACATTTTGCTTTGACATACAAAAGTAGGTCTACAAAGACTCATGGGGGACTTCAGTTCAGGTTTTTAGGGCTTTTAGTTGAGATGCTGCTGAAGAAACCAGTGACCACGACCAGAAATCACTCCTGTTCTCCAGCAAAGAGCCGTCCTGTCACTGATTTAGATTTAGTTTTTTTGTTTTTAAAGTTCATCACCGTTTTTCCACATCACTGTTGTCTTAGTTTCACGTGGACGTGCGCCAGGAATTCACAGTTACCATAGAAACACATTCAGTTTCTGCCTTTTTCTGTTAAGTAACAGCTAATAATCCTCCGGCCTGGGATACTGGTTTGAGCTGCTCCATGCAGGTCAAACCTGCAGACACGAAGAGCGCAGCTGATTTCCACAATTTTTTGAGCTGCCACTCAGGATACTGTAAAAATATTCCAACTGTTCAAAAACAGCAGAAAAAAAGCAGCTTCTCAGAAACGGTGCCAGACTGTAACTGGAAATGTGGGGACCCTGTGGCTGGTGCCTGCACCCTGCCTCCAACCCTCACCAGGGGCGAGAGGAGCTTAAATTACATTAACATTTAAAATCTCCAGAAACCTGGTTTCTTCCTAATTTTTGTGAGCAGATAAAATAGATTTTGTAGATGTGTGGAGTGACTATAAAGGTCACCACTCAGCTTTCTGTACACAAGGGGAATCATAAATCATTACACTAAACGTTACAGGGAGTTCAGAAGAAAATAGAGAATGAGTTATTTTTTTTTTCCGACAGTGCAGCTGCATTCATGTAAAAAGCTGCTTTATGACGTCTTCAACATAAACACACCTGCTTGTGGCTGAGGCTTTCTGTTTGAGGACAGGTTTTGCAGGATGTAGCGGAAAAGATGGAGATCCCTTTATTTCAGAAATGGGTTTATAATCTGCTAATGACAGCTTGTGCTGAGAAGCTTTAAAAGCTTTATTCTTCAGCAGCAGGTAAAAAAAGGATTTGGAGAAAGACGAGAATTATTTTTAAGTCTTCTCATTACTAGCTGATGCTTTGCCAGTTTTTGGCAACTGAAATTTTTTTTTTTTTTTTTTTCTTTTTCTATATTTCCTGCAGGAAGTGTGAGCAGCGGTGCCATCAACCATAGAAGGGGAATTTACATTCAGTTCATGCTTCTATTTTATTTGACTCTTTCTGATCAGATCTTCATGAACCTGTGACCTGTGTTCGCAGGCGCTCAACGGGTTAAATCTGCCCACCGAGCTGATGGTTAGGTTCGGGAAATAGAGCGCCAGGAGGCCAGATTTGGCGTTTGGCCTTGTGAGGTTTATTTTCACACAGCAAACTCTGATTGAACAGCTGCTGTCTCAGACAGACCCACGCAGCCACAACCAGAACTAACACCTGCAAGGCAAGAAAATTTTTTATTTTTTTTTTTTGACATTTACTGTAGCCACAATGACAAATCCAGCAGTTCCATCTGCATGATTTATACATACAGGCAAGTCTGGCCTTCTACACCCATCCTTCCAGAATAGTCTAAGAGCAACGCATCTCTGTCCATGGGCAGATATCCTTATCACCATCCCACCCATGAGCTCAGCAGGAGAGGGGACATGTGCACAGAATAAAGAGACTCCAACTGTGGGCTGTTGTAGAACGTCAAGAGCTGACAGGAGGGATCTGAGAGTTGCTCCAGGATATATGGACAAACTACACCTGCAGCGATGCGAGGAAGTGAAATCATTAGCTTTCATGATCTTTCTTCCTTCCCAGTTAAGAGTGCAAGTATGAGGGGAAAAATGGGGGTAAAAATATTGAATTAAATGCTGCTGTTGCACACATGCTGTTGAGGATGATGCAATTTGCTTCCTGGATGGGGCAGCCGAGGTCCCTATGAGGGCCAAACCCCTTCTGCACTCTGCAGATTAGAGATATGCTATCTGTGTAATAACAAGGGCCAAGTTTATGCACATAGGGCCTGGCTGTGACATCTTCAGTTATATAACAACACAAACTGGTTTGGGCCAGAGGCTGCCTTGGGCTGATTGTGCCATCTTAGTTTAGAAGCTGCTCTTAACAAGGCTGTAAATTTACCAATTTCCAGCACCTCCTCTTTATATTTAACTAACTCAAACAATTGTTATTGTCAATATTTATCACATAAAAAGCTTTTTACAAGCATGTAAATACAAGCATGGTCAAAACTGACCCAATTTTGTCTCCTCAATATTTAATTTTACAATAATTACATTTTTAAGATGGATTTGCTGCTTGGAGTAGCAAAACAGCGACCACACGTGGCCGACATATGGAACAGCAGTCAGACTGAGGTAAAAAAATATTTATTCATTCACATTGCTTCACTCTGTTCACTATCAAGACCAAATCTACTTATTGACGTTATGCACACACACACACACACACACACACACACACAAACAAACAGATAGTAAACCACATAACCTAACAACCACCAACATACATACATTTTTGCATCTTTCAGTGACTTGGGCGGAAGGGAAACGCCATCCCCGTCATGAAAGGCTGAGCGGCATACTGCGGATGAGAGGAAGGATGTGTGGCCAGAGATGTGTGTGCAGGGTGAGAAGCAATGGGGGAGTGGGCCGAGTGCGGGCTGAAGGCCAGCGGAGGAGTGTGGATATTGTTATAGTACATCACAGGCCCCGACAACACCAGCTGCAGCAAACTGGAGACACAAATACACACACAATTTAGAGCTTCTTAAGGTCTGGTGTTAGGGGAGAGGACAGTAATCATTTCGATTATGATGAGTCACTGTCAGTGGAAATGGCTGTTCAGCATCACAGTTGTAATTTTCAGTCATTAAAAAAAAAAGATTGAAATTGAGGTGACATTTGCTTGAGTTTATTTTGGACCACGTAAACATGATTGTTTTTTGTTTTTTTATATCCAGGGCATCTCAGTGGCACTGCCTATGCACCAGTGCAAGACTGTTATTATATAGCTGCTTATATAGCTGTAAAGATGACAGTGCTACATGCTGCAGTCGTGCCACAGCGTGACCCTGAGGCTGATGCTGCCCCCTTGAACAATGAATGCATTCCTGCTGGTAGAAAACTTACTTGTTGTGTGGAAGCCGAGAACAGATGGCCCTCAAATCCTCTGTGGGGAGAAAGCAACAGAATCACATCAAATAAGACCTCAGCACAGTGGTCAGCCAACCTGACACTCAAGAAACAAACATCTTGGCACCAACGAAGGTGAAAACACTGTAGAAGTTGCGTGAAACCATTAGAATGTCTACGTAAAAGGACCCTGAAGACCTTGATAGTGGATTGATTGGAACCTTGATCCTTAGATCGGTTTCTCTTCTCACCTCTGGAGCAGAGCAGAGCTCCGTTGGCCATTGCCACCTGCAGGGCCTGCGCCAGCCGGTCCAAGGCCAACTGGGACAGCGCCTGTGTGTCAGCTGTTGACATGTGTATTTGTTTGTCAGCCTGGTCCAACAGTCTGGAAAGTTCAGACGTCAGCGTTGCCAGGGAGTCCATCTGGAGGAGCGCCAGACGGCCGAAGAGCCCCTTCTCGTTCAGAATGTTTGGCAGCAGCATGAAGACCTGGACATGGAAAGAGGCAGACGGGAAGGTTGAGAACGACTGTTTGCTGGACGCAAATCCTGGTAAAACCATCAGCGCCAGGCACCTGAAGGACACTAAGGTGGAGTGCAGAAAAAAGTGGCCCCACATCTGTCTCGCTTTCACTCGTGCCATTGGGCAAGGCCAGCTTTTTGTCTCGCCTGTAGGCCAGCGGGGCTTTGACGCACCAGCGCACCAGCCCGCCCAATGGCGTGACATCCAGCGAGCTGATTGGCTGGCTGCCGGACAGGGGCGTGTTCAGGAAGGTGATGAGGACAAGACGAAGGTCTTCTTGGATCCAAGACACGATCATCTGGAGGAGCTCGGTGGGGGGAGTCAGCTCCTCTGAAAAAACCCACAGAAAGATCCAGAAAGATACAAACTGGGGCAAAGGTTGACGTGACGATTATACTTCCCAGCTAATTACCTGAGCTGAGATCGTACAGGGTGGTGACGGCAGTGAGAAACTGGCAGCAGAAGCGCGGGCTTGCACTGTGGATGTTCTGCAGGGTTGATACTGAACCTGGAACCATGCTGCAGTAGTCATCCACCAACAGCCGAGCCAGGCGCACACAGTAAACACGATGGCTTCTCTGCAGCACAGAAACACATCACGAGACTGTAAAGCATCCCACACAGCAGGTGCACGCCGACATCAGAGGGTCAGCTGAAGTAGCTCACCTGTAACCAGGTAGCAGCACATTCCAAGATAGGAACCCTGCCCACTGCGATCGCCATAGAGACTAGTTTGCCTAATAGCGCCATGCGACTCTCATCTGCCTGGTTGCCCTGGAGACCGAAGAGGGCGGAGAACATGAGCTGGCGGACAGCATCGCGGCTCTGTTCCTGAAAACAGCTGCACATGATCTCCAACAGCTGGAGCTCCTGGAGGGCTGTCATCCTCTGGAAGACAAGTACACACAGTGAAGTGTGTCCACACGTGTGCGTACATGCTGTGTGTGTGTGTGTGTGTGATGACTGTTGGGTGACGGCGTACCCTGGCTGAGGTATTTCTGTCCTTAGGTGTGTGCAGAATGAACTCCTCCACCAGCTCCAGGGTTTTGGAGTCCACCTGAGGAGGCTGCCTCCCTGACTGCAGCAGGTTGCAGATGTAAATATCCAAATGATACAGCAGCTCCTTTGCTGCACTAAGGACATCACGAGGCAGCAAAGACTGACGGATGTCACCCATCACAGCCTAAAGAGCAAAAACAAAAAGAGACCAGCGTCAAATCATTTAAAAACCAACAATAAACAATGTGACCATAGGTGTGAGTGTGAGTGGTTGTCTGTCTTTGTGTTAGCCCTGTGATAAGCTGGCGACCTATCCAGGGTGTACCCCGCCTCTCACCCCTTGACAGCAGGGATAGGCTCCAGCAGACCCCTGCGACCCAAAGTGATGATAAAGCAGGTACAGAAAATGGATGGATGGATGGATATTGTCGGTGATAAATTTAAAGATTTTAATGCGAGGCATATAAATGCAGAAATGCTTTTACAAGCAAAACATGTTGCAGAGAATACGGAGCTACAATAACAACAAAAACACTACCACAATAAATGAATTCCATGAAGGTTTAGTAGTGAATAAAGAGAAAAGCATCGACGGAACACTATTATAATGTTTTGTTTTGTTTTTTAAATCTAAATCTATATTTCCAGCGATATGTGCAACAATCTGTAGGCTCGGGGCTGCAGGTCAACACTTTAACCAAGTCGGTCCCCCCCATCCTGCTAGAAATGGTTAGCATGGTTAGCCTCCAGACTTTTTTCAGTACATAAAAGCATCTCGAAGTGTTAAGTAACTTTGGAACTACCGTCTAAAACATATATATTTATTTTGAGCCTCACCTGTACATAAATGTCCTAAAGCTTTATAAATTAGCCGGTGTTGAGACAAGTCAGCGGTCAGGGAGCGACAACGGAAACACTTTCTGCTACTACGGAATCCAGCACAGGACAAAACTGTTGAAGGCGTATGTTTTTTTTTTTTTTTCTAATCATCGTTTATATTTGTGTTTTCGCTTGTATTTCGTCATTATTATTATCGGAGAAATCTATTTGATCCCAAAGATATCCAGACGTGTTATTTAAAACAAGGAATTTTTTTTTATTATTACAAAATTGTAACAAATCGAGCCCTTCAAAATTCCGCTGTAAAAATATAAAACAATACCTTTTTAATATTATTATTGCCATTTATGCTTAACGCTTTAACTAGGGCTGAGAAGATACATCTTGCCTTTTACTTTGTTTATATTTTCTTTCACAAATGAACATTTTGTTTTGCATGATAATAAATAAATTGAATACACTTGATGTGTTCATATGCGACACAGATATGTCGTAATTACTGAAACTCTTTTTGGGACAGAGAAAAAAAAAACTCACTGACGCTCGTTCCACCCGGAGCGCCTAATGCCGAGTCGTGCGCGCTCTGGTGCGCGCTCCTGGCGGCACTTCGGTCTTGCACTTTCACCGTCCCGTCGAGTGAACCCGAGCGTCCCGAAAGATGACCATCAACACCCTGGGAAGAGGAGGCTGGCACCGCGAACAAATGTCATGTTTTCAAAAGGTGAGGAGCATAAAATGTGCTTTTTTAAATTACATTTTGTTGATGAAATACATCTAATTTAGCTGGACTTCAGCTTGTATTAAATTGTGCATTAGGATCCGGAATTTATCCGGTTAACAAATAATCTGTGCATCACTTTGATATTTCATTTCTGCAGATTTGTGTGATTTCTTTGACATTTTTGTTAACGTTTGAGTGTGTGTGTGTGTGTGTGTGTGTTTATCACAGATGGAGAAAGTGATTGTGGCCATGCAGGACCCTGACGTGGGCATGAAGATGAGGAACCAGAGGCTTCTTATCACCGTCATTCCACACGCCATGACAGGTGAGTGTTTTCCTCGTGTGCGTGCAAACACTCCCAGGTTTAATCCGAGGCCGCCTCAGCTGTCCTGCTGAATGCAGCAACGACTCCCCCATCACTCTCCTGTGGGTCTGTCTTCCAGGCCGGGACATCATCGACTGGTTAATCAAGAAGTACAGCATCAGTGAGGAGGGTCAGTAACAGATACGTGTGTGTTCTTGCCATTTGTCTGTTGTGTGTGTGTGTGTGGTTGCCAGGTGTTTTCCTCACACAAACAAGTGGCTGTTGTTTCCAGTAAACAAGAAAAGGCTGAGCCCAAGAGGATCCGATTGTGATTAGGTCACCTGATGATCTGGGTTTGATTAGTGCCCCTGTGGTGGTTTTCACCTCAGGAGACCCTCTTGAAGGCTGGGTAATTTAGAGGCTGGAAAAAAAGAAATCCGCAGCGGTGTCAGCGAGGGACACGTACAAATGGTTCAAATGCAACCGCCTTCTTGGGAAGATGTTAATCGTAAAATAATACTTAACAATTAGAGCGCTGCTGTAGAATACTGGTGTGTGAGGTCCTGACTGGTTTGTCCTGCTGCGTTTGGAGCAGAGGCGCTGCACACTGGGGCCATGCTGGTCAAATACGGCTACATTTACCCTCTGAAGGAGCCCAGGTCTCTGGTGCTGAGACCTGACGAGACCCCGTACCGCTTCCAGGTAAGCCCCACCCGCCCCCGCTACTGTTTTCCACCTCGCAGCTCCTGTTAGATATCAGAACTGTCACTCTTCCCTCTCCAGACTCCTTACTTCTGGATCAGCACCCGCTGGTCCGCCTCGGAGTTGGACTATGGTAATGCCAAAAATAAAATGAAGGTGACCTCTATATAAAAAAAAAAGCTGAATTAACAGTTGAGGTGAGAGGAGGCCTGGTGAACGATCGCAGGTCCGTTACCGCATGTTTTATTTCTTTCGCCCCAACAGCAATTTATCTGGCCAAAAAGAACATACGGAAGCAAGGAGAGCTCATGGAGTATGAAAAGGTGAGAGTGGAAAGTGTGTTTTTGATGAATTATGCAGCGACGTCGCCTCTGGTGAGTCAGTGTCACAAAACTTCCCCTTTAGGAGAGATACAGCATCCTGAACAAGAGAATCAACCACACGTGGGACTTCGTGGTGATGCAGGCCAGAGAACAACTTAGGTACACACACACATGCAGATGCGCGCACACACACACACACACACACTGATGTACAGTGGTTTTGTGTGTGTAGAGCATCCAAACAGAGGAGGAAGGCCGACCGGATTGTTCTGGAATGTCAGGAGCAGGCCTACTGGCTGATCAACAGACCCCCGGTGCGTTCACTGTCCCTCTAACTGTCTGTTCAACTGAGTTGGTCTCCTTCAGATTATAAAATATGGGGCCGAAATGCACCTGACAGACGTCCATACTTTACTGCCATAAATAACACGTTTTTACTCCATTTGTGCAACATTGACGAGACTCAGTTTCTGCTGCCTCCAACATGAAATATTCACTGATGTGGTAAAAGCCTGAACTCACACAGGCACAGTCCACCTATTTGGACATCTGCATTCAGTCGGGAGAAGAGCGGTTCGGAGCCGGACGCCATCTTGTCTTATAAATTAGAGACGAGGAAGTGGAGGAAAATAGAGAGAAAGCCGCGAGTAGAAGTCAGAGCCGGTGGAGTGGAAATCGCAGAGGAAGCTTGAGTGCTCGCTCTCTTCTCTCTCACACAAGCACACCCGATGTTAGTTATTTGTGTGAACGGATGTGTGTGTGTGTGTGTGTGTGTGTGTGTGTGTGTGTGTGTGTGTGTGTGTGTTTTTACAGCCTGGGGTGAATAATGTGTTGGACATGGGTCTGGAGAAGCCAAATAACTTCAGCTCAAGGGTTACAATGGTCAGTGACACCACAGCGTGCACTCCACAGTAATAACAATACAAATAAATGTGTCATGACTCTCTTTTCTCATCTCTTCTCTTCTTTTCACTCAAAGTAAGTGAATCATCTTTTTTTCTTCTGGAAGTTGCATGTGTACCTGCAGTCTAACTGAGGTGGTGCTTTTGTTTCCTTTAACAGAACCAGAACAGCGACTACTACAAGAAGGAGGTAATGACATTTATCACCCCTCTCAGTTGTGCACGTGCTGTTTTCATGCACGTGCTGCTTTTGTGTCCACCTGCCTGTGTTTACGTCTGCTCTGTTCACAGATTGAGATATACAGAAGTGCTCTTGGAAGAAACCGCGTGAAATCATCCATCTGCCTGGAAAGGTACGGATTTTAAGAGATCACACACACACACACACACACACACACACACGACAGGGACTAATGGATGCTGCCTGAACTGTTTCAGCCTCACATGCACACAGGGCTTAGTGCTCCATCCATAAGACCCACTAATGGATTCCTCCTCAGGGAAGATGGAATTAACTAATACAATAATATGCTGCATGTGTGCGTGTGTGTGTGTGTAGTTTTGTGAAATACAGCGAGCAGTATCTGAACCATGATCCCATTATGCAAGGCTGCCTTCCCAGTAACCCCTGGATCTCTGATGACACGGCCCACTGGACCATGAACGCTGAAGTGTGAGTGACACACTGACACACACACACACACACGCTTGTGCACTTCTGTCTTTCATAGACATATTACATTCTCCAACCTCAACCTTAAAACCAAGTTTTAACCCTCAAACAGCTCTTTGAAGGTGTATTTTGATGCTCAATATGTAGCAATAAGAGCACACAAACACACCTAGAGTAAATCACCATTTACATACACGGTTAACACACTAGTGTTCTGTGTGTGTGTGTGTGTGTGTGTGTGTGTGTGTGTGTGTGTGTGTGTGGGCAGGGTTCCTGTTCCGATGCGGCTGCGGGTGGAACGTTGGAGCTTCAATTTCATGGAGCTTCTCAATGACTTCATGGGGAGGCGTGAGTTCATGACCTACCTGGAGAAAGAGTTTAGTGGTGAGGGAACATGACTTAAATGTGTGTGTGTGTGTTAGCATATCACCACAGTATTCCACTGAGGGTCGAGGGTCTTGTTATCGCGCTCACTTTGTGTTTCTCCAAGCGGAGAACCTGTGTTTCTGGCAGGCCTGTGAGGACGTGAGGCATGGAGAAAGTTCCAAGATCACAGAGAAAGTGGAAGAGATCTACATGTAAGTGTCAAAGGCCTCGCAGCAGCAGGGACACACACCTTTGTGCAGAGGTGCCCATCCATCCTTTCTGTGTGCTTCAGGAACTTCCTGGCCCCCGGAGCTGCTCGCTGGGTCAACATCGACAGCAAGACCATGGATAAAACGCTGGAGGGGATCAAACACCCACATCGTTTTGTCATGGATGACGCGCAGTTGCACATATACTTCCTCATGAAGAAGGTCCAAACGTTAGAGAGAAGGCGTCCAGGCTGTCCCATCTTCAGAAGAAATCTAAGTTTGAGGTGTTTTGTGTTTTTCCAGGACTCGTACCCACGATATCTGAAGTCTGAGCTCTACAAGAACATGCTGGCCAAAGCTATCGTCCCCCAGGAGACCAAGAAAAGGTAACAACAATCTCTGGTTTCACTCATGTTTAGGAGATTTCTGATTCAGGGGTGACGCTTTTCTGTCCTGCAGCGTCTTCCCTTTCATGAGACGCCAGTGGCACTCCAGCCCCTCTCCCGCGCAGGCATATGCCCAGATGACGGAGGAGGATGGACAGGCCAAGAGAGCCGGGCAGGGAGGCAGCAAGTCTGCAGCCACATCCTAGATCCAGGATCAGGCTGCGACCTAGAGCCTCTCCTACTCCCAAAGCCTGGTCTGTAGATATAATGCTAGAACCTGTCAGAGCACGCCTGGGCAGCAGCACCTAATTCCCACAGCACCACCACCAGCATCAGAGCAGGTGAACTTTCCAGTAGCACCATTGCAGCATTTCCCTGTCGTGGAAGCGTCCTGTTGCCACAGTCCTTGCTCTTCTTCTGTTGCCTTTTTAAGACTCACAACACAGATGGTAGCGTATTTAGTCAGGCACTCCACCATATCTGGTTATCGTGCAGATTCCTCATCTCAAACATGGCCCATCTGTGCTCGCTGCAGAGCTTCGATTTGTTAAACCTGCTCCATCTGTGTTTTCATCCCAATAAAGATCCAGCCCAGGACCAATCACTGTCTGATCTGCACAGATATCCTTATTTCTAGGCGTTTCGGTCTTTATTTTTAGCTTCCACGTTTATTTTAAGGTCCAAACCTGCTTTTTATTTGGGGAAAAAAAATCCAATTATATTTTTCCGGGATCTTGATGATTGAGTGGCGCCCCCTAGTGGACATACAATGAACAGCTGATCCAGTTAAAAAATTCACAAGTTAACAGCAAAAACATAAGACAAAACACCTTCATTCATCTATCCATCTGCTCATCTCAGGACGCAGGTTGAGGAATATGGCTGTAAATATAAATAAGTGTTAAAAAGCCTTCTTGCTTGTGCAACAGCTACAATAGGTGCAGACACTGAGTGGACACTTTTATGCACGTCTGAGGTGCAGCATGAGAAATGCTGGATCTAGAATCATTAGGAGGATAAGTCACCCTGGGTGGTTTTCTTAGTCTGTTAGAAAAAGACGGCAGTTTTAGCCTGATACTATAATCCGCAGCAGTGATCTGTGCCAGCCTAACACCACAGCCCAGCCCCACAGACCATCAAATTTACTAATGGAGGAGAGGCTATATTTACACCCACACAGGCACAGAGAGAGTGCTTTTCAGGACTCAAGGAAGCACTTTTTTCCATGTTTCAGCGGATTATGGTAATCTGCTTCTCCACGCCCCCGCTGGCGCTCAGAAATGTGACCAGATGCAAAACACAAACAAAACATTTCTCTTTCTCGCTATATCTGATTTATTTCTTTTTTTTTTTCCATTTTCTAAAACAGCTGTCTAGTACATTATCATGTTCCTTAATCTTTAAGCAGTGAATGCGTAGACACAGGAAAAAGGAAAAACAGTAAAATGAAGGCAAAGCTGGTAAAAAAACAAAAAAACAAAAAACACACACATAAAAATGACCTACAGACAATAATGGTTCTCTTTACATGACCGAAGTCTGGAAAGTACTGTTGCTAGTGCAAAATGCATCCACCCATGCACACACACACAGAGGGAAAGGAGGAGGCACTGGACTCAGTCTACATTCAGAAATGATGCGCCCATTCATACACACGTGCGTTATAGAGTGTGATTAGAGTTTAATCATAAAAAAGTGCTTTGGGTGAAGGTTACCATCTATAGCATCTGTGAAGTTCTGATGCTGCAACATGTATCCTAGAGCTTGTCAAGCTGAAAATCCCCTGAATCACAACAGAATGGACAAACACGGTGAATGCGTAAGAGGCCAGAACAATGTGCAGATGAGTGTTCTGGAGTGATTCAGTTAGCGCCTGCTGTCCTCTGCTGAACACACAGCTGCTGGGCGAACTAAGCACCCTGCCAGGTCAGAAAAATAAATTAAATACATCACACCGGTGATGAACGCATACATGACTGAACATGTACATACACAATATACACAAACTTCTGCTCATGAGGTCAAAGGTCAGGTGCGGTGCTACCTGATGCTCACACCTGAGCTGGTGGTCTGGACCACCTTTAAGGTTTCAGCAGGTTTGATTTCTGTTAAAGCAGTGTGTGTGTGTGTGTGTGTGTGTGTGTGTGTGTGTGTGTGTGTGTGTAAAGCTCTGTAAATGAGAAGGTTAAGAACAGAATTCTCCATTTGAGGTTATAGAAATCTAAAAGACAGGTCCTGTCTTGTCTTTGCATATGCGTTTCACCTTACGTGAACGTTTGGCAGTGCTGTTCATCCCTCCACTCATCGCCCAGCTTCCGTACAGCATCGTTACTCCACCTAGGTGACAGTGCAGAGCTCGTCCTCTCCGCCCTCGCAGAGCGTGTACCCACAGACCCGGGGTCTCCAGCTCCAGGTCCAGCCCCTACTCCATCCTAGAGCCTCCCTGTTCTTCTCCTTGGGGGGCAGCAGGAACACCACGCAGCTGGCCACCAGGATGTGCCACAGCGAGTGGGTGTAGTAGTAGTTGTCTTCGGTCCCAGCGAAGATGTACAGGCAGACCCCAGTCAGGGCGCAGGCAGCGCCAGGGATGAGGTAAAAGACCCAGCGTTTCCATGACGGCGGGTAGCAGTGCCGCCGACGCACCCCTCGATATACCTGCAGAAATACGGGATCCCACATTTGAAGAAAAAAAACACTACCAACGACAGGCGGGTTTGGAGTTCAGGGACTGTGAACACACGAGGCAGAACTGGACTCACCCAGGCAGCCACCATGATCAGAAGGGCACAGAGGATGGGTCCCAGCAGGTTCCACAGACCTTTACGGTCCAGCTGCATGGACATGGCGATCAGCAGAGTCCCCAGTATGAACAGCGTCTGCACACACCAGTCCTTTATTACCAATCCTCAGTCCAACCTCTTTACAGAAACAGCAACAATATTGAGGCCTTACGTATTTGACCGCCTCTGTGACACGAGCCATACAGAGGATGGTGACCCAGATGGAGCAGACTGAGCCCAGGAAGTCGCAGTACTGCAGCGTATCATAGTCCATTATGCACATCACTGTGACGCCTGGCTGGTCACATGCATGGTAGAACTGAAAAAACCAGAATAAACAGAAAAAGATGGTTCCATCACAGAGACACCAGGAGACAGATCCCTCCAGCTGGTCACATGGCAGGACTGCGTGGGTTACCGTGGAAAAGAACATCGTGAAGATGTAGATGGAGGCCTCGGTGATGTAGCAGCGGATGATGGCCACCACGATGGCAGGCAGGAAGGACAGGTTACTGAGCGTGAGCAGCAGCGCTGCCACCAACTGGCGACTGAACGACTGAGCCGTGGAATCATCTGTGCATCCCCAGCCGCTCCACCCTGCAGGCAAACAGCCCATAATATAAAGAATGAGTCATAGAGAAGATACTTGTGCACTTGTGAGTTTAGGGTCCGTGTGAAGCATACCAGCCTTGCAGACACAGGCAGCATACAGGTAGCTGTAGGACCGCAGGAGTCTACATTCTCCATACGTCCCACAGTCCTCCACACAGGCGCTGATGAACACCTCGGGCACCACGGACACCAGCGACGTGCTCCCACAGCCGCTGCTGCAGCAAAAACACACACTTACGCTTTTATTTGTCACTTTGTGTGCTCGTTAAACGCTTCAAATGACTGGGGTTCGCTAACGTCACCTGTTGCAGAGGAGCTGCAGTGTGAGGTACCAGGTTGTTGACGGAGGGAAAGGCAGTCTGACTACAGCTTTAGGAACGCTGGCATTCACTTGGAGGCCAAACCCTTCAAACAAAGATGCAGGTGTACACACACACACACATAGATTATGAATAAAGGCACACGCTTGTTTAGAAATCCAGCATCTCTGCTCATATCTTTAAGCACGGAGCTTTTCTATTTTGGCGTTAACTAATTTATGTGTGGGGTGAAATGATCTCTCGGGTAATTTGAATACCTTGATTGCAAAAGATGCTCAAGGAATCAAAGATTTAATAGTGAAGTATTTCACACAGACTACTTTTAATGTGGCACATCGTGCTTACGTCACCCAGGCAAAGGAAGGAGGAGGAGGAGGAAGCGGACAAGTTTGGCTAAAGGAGCGTGAGCGAGCTGGTTTTCAGGAGAATACCTGATTACTTAAGCATTTGATAGCTGCAGCCCTGTTTATTAGCCTACAGGAAGGCTTGAAGACACAAACGCCTCCATGTCAGTGTGGATGAAGACTTGCTGTTAACAGTAATACCTGTGTGACAAGGCTGAGACTGATTGAGCTGAAAGACCGGAGCCCCTGGAGACAGACAGGCCACCACACTGCTGCTGTTCTCCAGAGTTATATTAGTCTGGAGACACACACACACACACACACGGCTAAATAACGGCACAAATTCACAACCATGTGATCTCGGTTCTCGTGGTACTTACAGTGTTTAGAGTCAGCTGTAGGTTCAGCGTACCACCAGTGGCTTGTGCGTGCAGTGGGTAGCTGAGAAGCGTGGGGTGTGTGTGTGTAACGCTGACGTTGGGCCCGTTGACGGGAGCGAACCGGAGCGACAGAACATCCAGCTCCTCCTGCAGCACGGGGATGTTCCACACACACGCCGATGCCAGCAGCAGCGTGGAATGATTGCTGAAGGCTTCTACGCCTGTAACCAGGGGGGCGTTGGTCTCGGAGCTCGAGTTGGCGCGGCGGATGTTGCCCTGGAGCTTGCTGAGGTCGTCACCTGCAGCTAGGCCCACGCTTGTTGGCTTGCAGCCCACTGAGGCAGACAGATGCAGTCAGAAACTGTAGTATGTGATGTGTGTGCCTCTGGTTTGGGTTTGTGTGGCCACCTGTGTAGTTGGAGACGACTGTAAAGGTAACAGAACGATTGTCACGGCTGCTCTCCACGTCCACTCGTAACCAGGTGTCCCAGGGTGGGTCAGAAAGAGCTGCAGCGCAGGTCGTCCCTGAGCAGTTGACTGTCACCGGGCCATGCAGCAGGGAGACAGAGCCGATCCTGAGGACCAGCGGACAGGTTCCACCGTCTGCTTCGTCTCCTGATGAGCAGTCGGCCACAGAGACAGAGAGGGAGGAGGCAAACTCTGGAACATACAGCCTGAAACAGACACGTGGACCAAGTCTGTGTAAACGTGGAAGATACAAACACAATAAAGGGACTAAAACAAAAACACTTTTTACTTAAGGCGTGCGGGTTTGTCAGGAGCAGTGGTCTGTTGGAGGAACTGGCCCTGCTGCAGAATTGGTGTATCCACTGCCCTTCTGATTGTTAACTGAGGCTGGAAGAAGCAGGAGCAGGACAGGAAGCCCTAAGAACGAACATATTTCCCCTCCATTAATAACCCAACCTTTGTTGTCGGAGAAAAAGAATCATGACAGCAAAATGAAAAGAACAAAACAGCAAAATAATCTGGTTCAGCCACTTTCACTAGTAAAGAATCCACTCCAGTAGAAGCAGACAGGTAATGTGCCGTGCTGCTACACACAAACCTTCTGTTCTATGCGTCCATCATCTACAGGTAAGTGGGCAGCGACGAACCAATCGCCAGCAGCTGGATTGGAGAGGTTGAAGGTTGTGGAGCTTTGTGATACCACTGGTAGGGACAGAGACAGACTGGGGATCCACAGGGTCTCATTAGGAAACAATGACCCTACTGGGTTTATAACTGGAGGGGCACCCTGTCGAATGTGGCTGTAAATAGAGAGAAACAAACGTGTAAAGGAGGGATCTATTTCACAAGAGTCAGAGGACTAAATGTTTTAAAAACTGGTTTCGCACATGGTCACATTGCGCTGTCCACAGTAGAAGTTGTGGCCCTTGATGATGGAGAAGAGCCAATAAGCAATGGCAGTTTCCTCGGGTATGTGAAACCTCTGGAGCCTCACGTTGCCGTACCAGCCGTACTTTGACAACTTCTGGGCTGGTTTGGACGACAGCTCTGACACAAACGTCACCGGTCCATCTGTTGAGCAATTCAGACTGAATATCATGAAAGCACACAGGGCAATTTATAAAAATAATACAAAAAAACCCACAATGTTTTAATGTACAGCTTGTGCCAATTTTAATATTAAACAATAAATAGTGTGATACATTTTATTTATAACAAAAAATGGAGAACGAATTAGCGTTTGTTAGCCAGAGGTTGTGGTTTTCACTATTTTTATATGGCTGAAAAAGATAAACAGTAAACATGCGTGTCGTTATTACTAATTAGGGTGATTGTCATACAAATATTGAGGGAAGACTATAAACACAGAGAAGGCTGTGCAAAGGTCGCTTGAACTAGGTAAATACTGTAAAAACTCGCGAAAGTTAGCTTGCTAACAGGCTCACCGGCGACTTTAGAGATTTCGTCCTTCAGCTAAAAAAATACTTACCGTCTCCAAATGCTGGAACCGTCAGGACGACGAAAATGAGACCAGTAAGAGAGCAAAGTCCCATGTTTCCCGAAACATTACATCGCTCTTTAGCGGCCGTAACGAAACAAAAGTACACTACAGCTAAACAAAATTATATACCTGCCTACCATTTCCGGGTTTCTCTACGTGACGTCACGAAGGCAGCCGGGTGGTGTGTTTGTGTCTATTGGAAAAAAATAATCTCATTCACAAATGCGGTCATTCAATAATGCACGAATGAAACATCCATGAAGTGTTAATGTTTAAAGATTCAAATATGGGAGAAGGCTCGAAAAACTGTAAAATGTCTATTAAACCTATTAATTCTAACTAAAGTAATAAAAATATGACCAGACTAAGCTGTATCTACACACAACCCGTGAAGTCATTACAATACTGTTTTTGGTGGAGACGAAATTCATACATTTTGACCCAAAACACTGACAAAGATGAGTGAATACAGACACAATTAACTTTACAAATGATTAATTCGCGAGTGTCAAGTCAGCATTAAAATCCACTTTATTGCTGGCAGTTATTCACTGAGGGCAGTTGTTTCAGACCAAATATTACATTAACATGTGCTCATAGAAACATCACGTCATCTTGTGACTCGACCCAGCACCACTGAGCATCATATTGGAGCAGAAACGCCTCGTTATTTTCCACCTTGTCAGTGTTCCTGGTGCTGTCCTGAGATTCATCATCTCTCTTCATCTCACCCGGTGATTTATGGAGGGGAAACCCTCTGCTTGATCTGAGAAGAGCTCTTCTGACGGTATCACCACCGGAACTGATGCCATGTAACGTAGTTTCATTTGAGTTCACCGGCTGTGACTGGGGAGAAGCCTCACTAAAGGAACTGTTGGCAGGGCCCGATGATGCACAGCTGAAAGTGACAAGGTGATGAGGTCTCGCCTCAGTCTGTGTGACAAAGTTTGAGTCATCGCTGTCGTTTAGTAGTTGGAAATCTCCTGAATCCTCATCAGTCAAACCCTGGTTGTGACTCATATCCTCTCTGCGGGACAACGGTAGATCATAGTGTGTCAGAAAAGAGATCTGTGGGTACCTTCACATGTTTTAATATTAAACCTCGAGAGGAGGCTGTGTCCTACCTGAAGGGGAACATCGGGGGCCCGTGTCCCACCAGGCTGCTCAGGCTGCCTGTCAAGCTGCTGCTCCGACTCATCAAGGCGTCCCGCTCCTCCATCAGCCACCGCATGGCCTCAATGCCCTCGTGCACGGCCACCAGCTGCCGGAGAATCCTCACATCAGCAGAACGCAACCAGATCTGTGTGAGAATTGCGGAGTCAGGTGAGAAGAAGGAGTGAAAGACGGAGTGAAAGTTGTGTCTTTACGTTTTTAGGTTTCTAAAATTACAAATGGAAGAAAAAATATGCAAATCTATTCAGTCCTGACGTGCTTATTGTTGTAGTTGACTTTTTCATTTCTTCTGCTCCTCCACACGATACAACAGGGAACCAGAGTGTGGTGCTCTTAACAGAAAACTGAATTTCCAGAGGAAGCATCTCAAAGCTGTGTGTGTGTGTGTATGTTTGTGTGTATGTTTGTGAATGTACACAACAGAAACTGAAGCAAGAAACCCTGTTTTTAGCGGTGACAGGTGAAAAGAGGAGATGCCAGGTGAGGGCGGAGGATGAGGACCTGTCATTAAGTGACATGAAAATGTGAGCTGCGCTGGCCCAGATTGGACTGACATTTCTGCACTGGAGGAAACGCGTTCTCAGAGTAAACAGAGGTCTAATTATTAAAACTCGTTGTGCAAGTTGTTCCATGTCCTAAAAGATGCACGAAGGCAGGTGCTTACCACAGAACAAATGGTGCAGAATGTGAAACCCAGTAGGAATACTACTGGTTAATATACTAACCATCTCCTGTTTGAGGGTGCTGATCTTCTCAGAGAAGCTGTCGTTGAGACCGGAGCTCAGCTCTCTCTCCTCACTGGACTTCCTGACGTCGTCATAATCCGCAGCATCTCTGAACCACATGAGAAGACTTTCAGGCATTTTCCTGCCTATTTTATTCTCCAGTTCTTTTAAATACGGGAACGAATCGTAGGTGACCTCCTCGTCCATGATATGGCTTAACTCCTGTGCGTAAAACCGCTTCACTTTTCCAACTTTCACGATGATGAGCTGAACAACCCCCCTGGGCGGGAGAACACCCGAACCCCTACAGATCCTCCACACTTCCCGGACGTCCCAGCGCTGTATTCCCGAAGGCTCTAAAACAAACCATGATCAGGAGCAACAAACCTGGCGCAGGGTCGCAGAGCGAGACCTGAAAGCACTGGAAGTGTCAGCGCGCAGCATCGAGCCTGCTGACTGCTGTCACTACAGACACCACACAGGCATTCCTGGTATGCAGCCTGATGGTAGAAGCTAAAATGCTCTTTGTGTAGCGAGCCGACAATAGTGGGAGTCCCCCTCCAGCGGCCACATACAGAGTTCGCGCACCTGTGCGCACAGAGCCATTGCGCAACTATGCAGACAGATATAATAATGTGTTGGAAAATACACATTATTATTAAAATAATGTTAAAATAAAATTACTGATAAAATAATAGCAATGAAAACACCGTGCAATGTGGCTAATTTGTACTTTCCAGCGCGGATGGACCCAGGGGTGAGAATCTCATCACAGCCCACTTTTCTGACACAGAAACCTTCCGGCGCGACAGCGACAGGAAGAAAACATCTTTCACTTAAAATAGATAATTTATTCTCATTCAAAAAATCGGGGCAGCTGTCGTGGGAGACTTTCACAGAATATTAAATCAGATTTACCCCTAGCTGAAGCGGTTGGAGGGGTTTACCACCGCCTGCCGATAGAGGGAGACAAACACGTGGCTGCACATTTAAGCAATTATTTATCGCCTTCATTTGCAGCTGCAGCGCGTCTATCATTCGCTGATGAGGTTGAGCAAAGAAAAAAGATTATAGCTCGTCGTCCAACAGATTGACGTCCTTTTCGGGGACCGCGTGGACGCAATTCTTCACAGCGTTCCCATGGCAACACACGGAATTGCTCTGTGTGTCCTTAAAGCAAATAACAATTCAAATAACAATATTAATTTTCCTCATAACAACCTCTCCTGACGAAAAGAAGACCAGAGCGTGTCAGACAAGTTCATTTAATCGTATTCAACTGTATTTCTTAGCAGCAAGATATTAGTATTTTTATCTTTTGACATCAGGTCTTTAAATATTTTGGTGAAAAGTGAAATGACCATAAGAGAATAGTTCTGGGATTATTTGTGAAAAAAAAACACGAGCGAAAAAGCTAGAATAAGCTAAAGCAGATGTAAAACGCGGTCTGCAGATGGCAGCAAAAGCTCAGCCTGCTGAAGCACTAGTTTGATGAGGGGCTGAAGCAGCCATCCTGGTTTGTGGCCCCCTGGAAACACACTCATTGTGGTGTATTCCAAATAACGAGGCGGTGACACACGTTTTGCAGCTTTACTAATGGGCCAGGAACAGAGAACAACTTAACAACTTGGCGTGACACCGGTACCTTACAGAGCATGCGCAGAGCTTTTTTAGCTCGAATGTACGGTAAGTCCATTAGGTCAATCAGTTATAAATAAATAGTGTAATACTGCAATATCCCACACTCATTTAATCTGTTTTCTCTAGAGTGTGCGTCAAGTTTCACTGAGATTCTGTCAAACCCGGAACGGACCTGAAACCGAGCCTGAGTCAACAGTCTGAGGTCATCTCATTACGCAGGAATCACTAAAACAAATGTTTTTTTTCCTGTCATTGTAGCTCTGCAATTAATAAACTCCTGACAAATGTGGCCCCCTGCTGTGAACAGGTTCGGCGATTACGTCAGACAGCAGCGTGGCACTGAAGCAGATTTATCATCCAGCTCGAGTCGACGCTTTTGTGATTTGATGGAGGGGAAATAAAGAAGCAGGTGGGTTGAAATGACAAGTGGATAAAATAAAAAAATCAGGTTACTGCAGCCCCCCCAGGGAGGAGGCTGTAAAACTGCACCCGAGTGTGAGCCCGGATTTTCAGGACCCCGCTGGGGTTCCAGGTCAGCGTTACATGAGCCATAAAATGTGACACAGAGGGGGAATTCTGCTCTGCTCCCGTCCCTGGCCGTTTCAGGGAAGTGGTAAACTTACGTCAACAGTCGGTCAAAATGTCGATGTCGCCGAAGGACCAGGAGATAAGGCCCAACAGCATCCGCCATCGAGGGTGATTTACAGCGACCTACGGAGAGGATGTGCACCATTTCTTTTGGTGGAACCACAAAGATGGAGCTGACAGGATACATCAACATCCTCGAGGCCTCGTCCGCAGTTCCCGAGCGAACGGGCCTGAAATGTGTCGTTCATGTTTGTGTGCAGAGTCAGGGGTCAACCAAACAGCGTCACAACTGAGACCGCCACACCAGGAAATCCTCCGTGTTCACATGGCCCGAGGAAACACCCCCCACTCTCTCAGCACAATTACTCCCCGAAACGACCCACACAAACTCCACTTTCCCATGAAAAATGAACGCTAACGACTCAGCCTCTGGTCGCACATTTGAGTCTTAAATGTATTAAAGCAGCAAGATGTTTGAGTGCTGCTCATGTTTTGATTTTTATGCTAAGCTAGGAGCCGCAACAGCTGGAGGATGTTTCATATCTACTGAACTGATAACAGCAACGCCGCCATCAATCAGGCTAATGGTCAGTTTAAATCCTGACGCGTCTCCCTGTACCTCCGAGAGACTAACTGACGTGTTTATAGTCTGAAATTCACAGAGACAAAGCTCCTGCTGCACGTGAATTTCTAGTTAAATGTTCACCCTCTTGTTGTGTCTGTTTCCATTTAGAGGGATTAAATGGATGGAGAAGGATCTCATATGTTTGGGGCCCAGTTCACGTCCTGTAATTGTGTCGTGATTAGTCAGAACGTGACATAAAGAGCAGGACCAGGAGGTGAGAAGACGCGTAAATACCGTGTTTACAGGGTCTGACGGGAATACGGAGGAATTCCACTGAAAGTCCCGCTATTGTTGAAATACACCACCTCCAAAGGAATGTCAGACCGAGGCGGGCCATGAGCAGAGAGGCACTCTGTGGGCAGATTTGGTGTAAAGTCCGTCTGCAGGGCCGTCAGAGCATCAATCTTTGGTGTTTTAACAGACGGCAGCGGCACCGGGGAGCTCTCGCTGCTCCTGATCGGGTGCTTGATAGGAAAAGCCCAACCGGAGCCCCTGTCACAGGCCACGGGGGCCAGCAGATCCTAAGCACATTAACATTCCTGAATAAATAACCCCAGGGAATGTTATTGTGGAGACATTAAACAGGATTTTCCTCCCAGAGCCCAGGAGAAGGAGCAGGCATCGCTCCAGCATCTCCGTGGCCCCAGGTTAGCAGGAGCTAAAGAAGCCTCTGCCAAGAAGAAGAAGGAACAGCTTTTTAAAGCCCCTCCATACCAATCCTCAGAAATGGTTTCAATCTTCACAGAGCACATGAACACAATCTGTCAATTGACACAATAAAGATCCAACTAAATGCAAAAACCACACAGAACAACACAGCATCATCTGCGTATGCTCTAACTGCACAATGAGCTGATCAATGTCTCATCCAGGGGAACCCATATGTGATCCATGGACCCAGGAATGAAAAGACCATCATGCTAACTAATCACATTTACAGTAATCAATGCTAATATGCAGTTACACAGATAAGCATTTAACAGCTTCAGCACTTCCAGTTAGCCTGTGTGGATGTTACAATAAAACCTTCAGAAGCTCTGCAACAGAATGTTGGCAAATGACTGTGTAAAAGTGAAAAATCATTCATAATGAGAAGAATCTATGTTAGTGTTAGTCCATCACAGGACACACAGTCACAACCAGCTGCAGTTTAAAGCCTCCAATCAAAGTGACGTATGTTTTAGGAGGAAAACCCACATCGGAACCAAGAGAACCCACCCAGAGCCTTCTTGCTATGAGATGCACACCACAACTCCAGCTGCTGATGATCAGAATATTAAACATCCAGTGAACAGTGATGTTCAGATCAATAAATGAAATTAATTCTAACATTGTTGAATAAATCAGAGTTTAGTAGCAGCAAATGGACAGAAGTGCTTCACCAACCGCTCCAGACACTCTGCTGATGGTGTGAAAAATAACTGGCCCTCATTGGCCGCCCTCCAGAGAGATGGATTCACAGCCTGAAAGGTCACAAGCCAACGGCTGGCGAGCGACTTCGGGCAAGAAAAATGGAAAAGGTCAAAAGGCTTTGGCCGACCGCCAAAGGAAATACAGGCTTCAGTGAGCAGCGTCGGGCTACCTGAGACCGAAAGTTAATCATACGGGGAAAGTCATGCCCCGTTTTCCTCTCTTCTGATTTATTCCGCTCCTTCCTCCATTTTTCTGCCCTGTCTGGCTGTTTCTCTGGTTTCAGAGGAGCCTCGCTGCAGGGCTCACGACGCTTTAACTGTACGCGTGAAACCCGGATTTGATTGACACATTCCCGCCGTATCTCAAAACCCTAAAGAAAGGCAGACGCGTGCTGCCTCCGCGGCGATAGCTCGGGGCATGACCGGCCTCGGTCCGCTCGCCTCCTCATCGCAGATACGGAGCGGCGTGATAAAGAGTCTGTCAGCAAATGGCCGCTGTTGCCAGTTGGGCATATGGAGAGTATCAGAGTACAGTGTTTGATGAAGTCAGTGTTTGCGTTCTGTCAGCAGTATATTCTTCTTGGCCTCTTTCCCGCGAGGCTCCTTTGGACACATATGGGGGTAATTTGTTTAAATTCTTTGGCAGGGAAAGAAAAAAAATGGGGGGCACTCTTGGGATTTTGGGGCTAAAAATCAGTTTGAGGGGTTTGGGGTGGCTGTTTTTGGGTTTTAAAAGGCTTCGCGTGGCGGTGACTAGCAGAGGCTAGCAGAACTAGCAATGCTAACTGTGTTAAATAATGATCAAACTCTGCTTGTCCTGCAGCATCTTTAATGAAGATTCCTTAAAGAATTAGCATTAGCATTGCAATTTTTTTTCAGAATACAAGTGAGCCAAGAGAAGGTCTACCGCTCATGCTAGGAAATTAAATAAAACAAGCATGTTAAAGTAAGGAGTCACATGAACGGCCCCCAGGGCTGTCATGTTGATAGAGAACTGGAAAAACCTCCAGAACAGCGCTAAACATCAACAAAAAGCTGCAAAGTCCACACAGCTTGTGTACATTAGGCTGCCCCGGCTCCATATCAGCTGCAAGAAAGGATGCCAGAATGTGGCCTCCGTCCTGATGTTTACATTCTCATCCACCAGGGAGGAGAAGCGAGAAGGATGGAGAAACAGAGGGAGAGAATTAGTTGCAGCTGCGGTCCGAGAGAACAAGGGCCTCTGGGCAGGGAGACAGCTTGTTATGGCAAACATTCTGGCCTGGAGGATTTTATGAGGGATGCTCGTGTGCATGGCGTGCGAAGAGGCGAGCAGCAGATAAAGCATCCTTGCGTAACATGTTCAAAGTTTTTGTTTCGGCCGGTGGAAACAGATCTGCATTTGTGCGCACGTCCAAAGGAGGTTTGTGCTCGTAATGACAGCTCTGGAAAGTGAGCGCGCACCATCGGCCGAGCGAAGAAAGGCGCTCAGAGAGTTCAAGTGCTCGGCGGGGTTCAAGAGACTAAGGAAAACATGCCTGTCGCAGTCATGACATGCACGTTGCCCAGTGCCCGGGAGGGTGTGCCACACTTCCTGTCAGCATCAGTAGGGGACAGGACGAATGACCTCAGCGGCAGCTGCCAACCATGTCAAGAGGCGTCATAACTGACGGACACGGGCCAACCTGTCCTCAGGAGGACATGGTGCCTGGGTCAGAGTTTGCTGGGTTTCTCTGGTCTTCTCACACACAGCTGGAAGTTCTGGACTGCCCCGAGTACCAGCAGCTGGCCTGTTCAGATTAGTTCCTCCTCCGGTTCTCCAGCCTGTCTTGAACTTGGAACTATTTTAGTACGAACTTATTTAGCTGCTACTTCCTGATGGGGCCTAAACTGCAGCAGGAACTACCAGTTATGGAACGTTCATTGGCTGAAGGAAAAACCCACAAATCACTGCCATTTATGAACAGCTCTGAAAATTCACAGTTTCAGCCGCTAACAAAAAATGGAAATGGGGCATAATTACAACAAATGGAGCGTGCAGAGGTCTTAGCGCTCATATTTAAAGAGGAAGGAACCATGTAAAACACAGAAACACACATTTGTCTTCCAATCCAGCTGGATTTATGCCGTGGCTAGCATCTCCTCACGGTTCTTATTTGTCCCTTTTTTCAGTAACACGGTCATTTAGGCGAATAACTGTTTACAGAGCCCCCTAGTGGCTACTCCTTGTAATTACTTAATGCAAAGGTACCATTTTGGATGCACAAAGAGTTTAAATTTCCCCTTTTTTTAGAGCCTCATTAGTGCAACAAAGGGAGGGAAAAAAAAATTCCCGTGTGCGTGATAGTGAAGAATCAGCTATTTAAGCGATAACAGCTGTGTCCGACAACAATAATGACCTGAGAGGAATGGTGGTTTAATCGTTCATACTTGGGGCAAACAAGCGCAACAACAGTCGTCACTTCAGAGAAACCGCAACTGCCCTGCAGAGGGCATGAAAAGGATCCGTAAATCTCAAAGAAAGGCTAATTACTTCACAAACAAGTGAGGTTAAATGGTGGTGGAAGAAAACGGAGAGCTTTTTTTTCCTTTGAATCACATGAAAAGGCTTCCATCATTAAAATGCTCAGCAGCGCTGATCAAAAAAAAAAAAAAAAAAAGCCTCTTAGCATCTTGGGGGAAGCGGGCCCGGGTGAAAACGTGACCGTGCTGCATGTTGGTCCGGGGAAAGCTAAAGTCACAAAGCCTGTTCCCGGTTGCGGGCGACGATATCGGAGAGGAAATCTCACATCAGTGCAGCTTTAGTGAAGGTTCAAACACAAACATGGGGCAGGAATTCGACATTCCGTGGATAATTATCCCAACGAGGGGACTACAGACGGAACTGAAGGCATTCCAGCCGGCGTGGTGGTGCCACGGAGGGGAGACGGGCTCTGGTTTTGATCCCAGAGTTTGCATGTTCTCCCACTTCCTGTTGGGTTTTCTCTAGTTTCCTCCCAAACATGCACACTGAGTGCACTTCAGATTGCACCGCTGTGTGTCCTGTGATGGACCGGTGACCCAATAAGGGTGTATTCCTGCCTCTCACCCAGTGACCCCCGGCCCTGGGATAAACTCCAGCACCCCATAATCCAGATTAGAAACAAGCAGAAACAGAACATAGATGATGGATTAAAGGCGCTGCTGTTCCTCGGATACTTTGTTTCTGGGATAAAATATGGAAAATGCATTGATAATATAAAGGGACGGTGTAAGTGAATACTTCCTTCTGTGTCAGCTAATTATCACAATATTAAATCCCTAAAAACTGAATTAAACACACTGCTTGTTTTGCCTTAAAGGGATTCAACTGAATATCACCTTTTAATTAACAAGGATTTTTAGGATTGTGCTTAAGACAGAAAAGTGACGCTATCGCCACCAGCGGGGTGAGTTTATTCTTATTTTCTATAAACTAATCAAGCTTAATACACAGCTCGGGTTAGCGTGTGAACACGGGGGCCCAGAAACGAGGCCCCGCCGCGGTGGCACAGGTGGCCGAAGCTGGGGGAGGTATTTATGGAGCTCGTATGTGCTGGCGCTCGGGCACTTCTCAAACATGGACTCTATATTATTACAGCGAGCCAATGGGGGAGCGGGGTTAAAGCCTGGAATGCACACCATTTCCCAACAGGAAGCCGAGCATATAAGCCCACCGCCCCACGCCCACGTCTCCACACACACAGTCGCCCCTGGAAGCCACAGCAGAGACTGTAATGATACAAAAAAAAAAAAAATCCCTAAAATAATCACCAGAGGCAGCCGTCCACGTCAGGGTTTATTAAAGACATCTGATAAGCATGTCTTACAGTTTCATGTTAAAAAAGTGTCACAAAAATACGCAGAGATTCTTTCTAACACGTTCTGGAGCAGTCTGTCTGGAGAGCTTTGTTGGTTTACAGGTAAAACTTAGCATCGCAAGTCGTCAACACATTTTTACATTTTTACACAGGTCTTGACAAAAGGTCGTAGTGGGTGTTTTCTAAAACAAAAGACACTTTACAACAATGTGGATTTAGAGACACAACTGTGATTAAAAATGAGCTTTAAGTGTCGCATCAAAGGTCGTCTCTATTCGTGCCTTCAAAAAGTGGTTTTAAATGGAATATATACTCATGCAAACACGTTAGCATCGTTATTAGCGTTTACGATAAATCTATTACAATGCAGAGCCTCAGCACGAGGCTTATTGTGGAGCTTAAAAAGCTTTTATTTAAAATATTCTGAAGTAATGTGCCTGAAACACACACGTGCCTGTGTAGCTACAGTCTTATCACAGGATTAGCGACTGCGGAGCGCGTACGTCGCGTAAAGACACGTTTCCTCCCACGTTCCTGTCTCGGGTTCCGTCGGAGCCGGTATGTGTTTGGCACATTTGCGAGCTATTACAGCTGAAATATGGAAATATAACACAAAGACACGCTGGCAGAAAACTTCAAAGGCACAGACACGAAGGCACTCGCACGCGACGCCGCAAATATGACAGACATCTCATTAAATGGCTCAGCGGGGGCTCGTCCTGCCCAGCAGAAGGAGGCCCACGTCCACGCTTCCACTGCGCTCCACACCCGCTGGAACTCGTGTGCATGTTCTGCGAAAGGCGAGGTTCGGAATTAGAGCTAAAAGTCTTACGAAGCTTTTCAAAAGCTTCACTTCGGGTCATTCAAGTGGTGAAAAACAGTTCGGAGTCCAAACCCAAACAGCAAACACGTCATCCTGCATGAAATGAAAAGGATCTTTGAAAAACCCGCCTGTTTGTGTTAGCCGTGGCGGGCTGGAACACCGACATGGCTCCGGGTGCTGGAAGCAAACGCTGGAGAGCAGCACGACCTCCGCCTCCTGGTTTGGTTTCAGACTTCTGAAATGTTTCGACGGAGGATAAAACTCTCCTTCTCTATTAACACCTGAAAATCTCAGATAAAAGCAAAACTCGCTTTGATGTCCAAGCTTCCGAAGAGCGCGCTCCGTCCAGTAGCGAGGAGCGGCGGTCGTGGTCGCGGTCGGGTTGGGTTCCAGTCTTTGCTACGCCATGATGAGGTTGCCCCGATCTCTGATGTCTGCAGGCGGAACCAGATCCTTCATCACTGGGATCGGCAGCAGGGTCGACCGTCGGCCTTTGGGCTTGAACAGGTCGGACACGAAGAACACCTGAGGAGCAAGCAGAAAAGAGTCGCTTTGATCTGTCAAAATGAAAGACATCAAAGAAGCACTTCAGCTTCACAGAAGCATTACAAAGGAGATCCACTCACTACGCAGTAGGCCACCAGAGCTCCCTGTATAAAACCAGCCAGGACATCGGTGGGATGGTGCTTGTGGTCCGAGACCCGGGACAGGCCGGTGTAGAAGGACATCATGATGAGCGTGAACTGGGTCAGAGGGCGCAGCAGGCGCGCGCCGTGCCAGGTGAAACGGGACTGCAGGTAAAACTGGGAGAGGCAAAAAAACAGAATTTACTGCCGAGTGGAGGAAGAGAAGCATCTTGAGGAGACAGGAGGAGGACACTCACCACCAGGTAGAGCATGGTGTACATGGAGAAGGAAGCATGCCCGGAGAAGAACGACTTCCTGAGGAAACACAGACGGTAACCATGGTAACACGCGGGTGCTGAGGTTGCCACGGAGGCCTCTGTGTGCCGGACTCACCGGGCCTCCTGGACTTTGCTCTCCGGACCCTGACAGTGGTAGTCAGTGATGTAGCCCAGAGAGCAGTTGATGGTGGAGAAGTCCGGTTTGCACACATCCAGGAAATGGGGCCGCATGCGGCCGACGGACACTTTGGCGATGTCGGTGAAGGACTGGCTGATGGCGCAGCCCAAGATGAAGACGCCCACCTGCTTGTAGAGGGCCGAGATGTAGGGGTTCCCCACGAAGGACTTGGATCCTTCGTTTAGGAAGTAGATCCTGTAGCTCTCTCCGACAACGATCTGGAAGGAGACGCGGACGGTCGGGTAGATCGGTGAGTGGGAGGGTTCTGGTAGCAGATGACAGTCAAACCGTGGTGGGAGGACAGGAGCGCCAGAAAGGAAGCTTTGGGATCTGAAAAGTCCGTCTTTGTTTATCTGGATCTATTACTCTCCTGTTGCAAGAACATCTTTTATTATCTTAGTATTAGATATGTGCTAATGCTAATACCAAAGCCTGCTTTTTTTGTGTGGCTAATGAGCTTTTCGTTGGTACACGTGCGCTAAAACGTGGCCATTGCTCTAGCGGCCACCAGGCTGTGGTTCCTTCTGCTCCTATACGTCGTTTCAGGCAACGTGGGGCCGACTCAAACGTCCCCCGTGTGGAGGTCTGAGGATGCATGACGGGCTTAATGGACCGTGGATGGACATAACATCTCACAGCCGGTGGAGCTCAGAAAAAGGCCCCCCCCCCCATCATCCTCCGCCGCCTCCCAGCAAACGACAACGTGGACGGGGAGCGAGAGTGAAAGTGTGGGGGAGTTCCAGCAAGAGCCACGAAGAAAATGAAAAACAGCTTGCGGTCAGGAAGGAGTGATTGGACAAGGGGAGGACACACCAGGAGGAGGAGGAGAACAGGGAAGAGGAGAGCTGGGAGGACTGGGGGGGGAGGGGGGGCACTGGTTCTAATCAGCAGAAACGCTGAGCTCAGCGACGTGTCTGATTTTGGTGGCCAGACTCCACCGAGCGCACGTCGGGGGCACGTTTGTTTTTCAGCACCACGAAACCGACTCCGCTTTCACAGCTGGCTGTGTTAACGTGACTTTTAACGTGAGAATCTCACTTTCATCAGACATTCTTCTGAGGTGGGGTGGGGGGGGGACAGAAAAACAAGCCCCTTCTGGTGAAACGCGCCCAGCAGAGGGGGAGATTACACGAGCCGATAGCGTTCTAGGCTGCTTCCACCATCCAGACCTTTAGAGCCAGCGTGAGCGAGTCCAGACTCTTTCATGGGAGAGCGGCTGGACGCACATCTGGTTCCCCTCGTGACAGAGAAGAACTGAACGGGCACGGCGGCATAGGTGGCCCTCAACGAAGATCGTCAGGGTGAAGATGTTGATCTGTGGCTTTTCTCAAACGTCTTGGTAGTATTTTACAGTCCTCCTTAAAAAGATCTAGATGAATTCTAGAGACCGTGGTCGCTCTCGTGTCTGTTCGTCTCTGTTCGGCTCGTAAAGTCACGTTTTGCAAGAGGAAAATGAGTTGTGTGGCAAAGTGTTCTTGTTTGGGGCCTTCGCCGCAATTCCACCCCAACAATTACAGCATTTCGCCCGACAACCATAATTACACAGAGGCAGCAGCGGCTCTCGCCATGAAAACCCCTGCAGCTCCAAGGCTGTGGAGAAGTCTGCTCCTCCGGCGGAGACGGCGGCTCAGGCCTCCCCGCGTCTGCCGGCTGTCGGAATGAATCTCTAAGAATGCTGAAGGTCGTGGGAGCAAATCCTTCGCCATGTTGTGGTTTACGGTGATGTTTTTTTGCTATACAAACGCCTGTTAAATTAGCGTTTTAGCGCAGTGCCCGGCTAATCGCCAAGGTGTTCAAATTCAGAGGTCAGCTCAATTTGCCACTTTAATTAAGTACAGGCAGATAGAAACAAACCTACGCTCATTTAGCTGTCACTTTGCTGTTGCCTTGCTTAATGACCCATAACTGCCGTAATTTGAGGAATAGCCTCATGGTTGCTCCCACATGGGCCACAAACATCTGGACGGACACACTGAGCGAAACTTACCTCCATTTCTCAGTGTTTTCATCGTCATCTACTGTCTCAGGTATGAGCATGGATGTGAGAATATACAGTAAAACCAGGCTGGATCATAGTGTGCTACCTGTTAGCATTAGCAGTGGTGGTGCAGGAACATTGATTCGTACCCTTGTAAATCAGCGTCTGGTGTGTGGTGTCAGTAGGTGCTGCTAGTATCAGAGTGACAGAGTGATGAAGACATTAGTGACCAGAGTGTGAGGATGAGTGACTTACAGAGAGGATGGTTATAAGAATGCCAGCAGCGCTAAGCACACCGTCGCTAATGGTGTCTCCGTTTTTGGCCGGGTACTTGATGGACTCATCGTCGCAGTAAAACCCTCTACGGTAAGGCTGAACCGCGCTGGTTTCAATGACCAGGAAAGGCAGGCCGGCTAGTGTGAAGAAGCAGTGAGCGGAACAGAGGGAAGCGGGGAGGGAGGGTGGGGCGGGGTGGCAGAGATGGAGGTGCTTGGTTAATGACACGCACGTCACAGAGGCCGCGGCTGCAGGCGGGAAGCAACGAGAGCGCCTGCCGGACCGGCCCGGTCAATCCAGTGGCTGTTTTCGGTGACAAGTTCACGCGTTACTCCTGCTTTGGCTAACGTTCGGCCTTATTTGGGCTTTATGAGCCAAACTTTGTTTTCAGTCTGCTTTTGAAATTAGAGCCATTTTCCACAGCGCGCCACGCTCGCGTCTCCCTCGCGCTAATTTTCCTACGGCTGACGAGGCATTTTAGAGGCAGAAAGAACCTAAAAACCCATGAGCTCACGTTTATGTCATTACTCCTGGTCTCCACCAGCAGCGTCTTTCACAGTGTGAAACCTTTAACGCTAACGAGGCGCTACAGGCCAAAGTGCTGCGTGTGAGTCACAGACTGTCTTCAGAGGCGTCAGCAGCCAGCCACTGGGAGAAGAACCGAGCCGGTCCCGACACGCGCTCCCCCGCTCCTGCTGTCGTGCCGCGGCGGGACTTACTGTGGGCAGGGGCACGCCGATGCCCACGGCCGTGAGCACCGTGTTGGACACCGTGCTGCTCTTATAGCTCAGCTTGATGCTGTTGTCACTGCAGAAGAACCCTCTCTGGTGAGGCGGCGGGGGAAACTTGTGCAAAAAGACGGCAACAAGCACCGCTGCATGGTCAAACCAAAACACACAAAGAAAAAAAAAAAACAAAAAAAAAACACCATGAAGCACAAACGGATGTTTGAGACAGGCTCACAAACAGCTTAACAACCCCCAGGAGACGTGTGTTTCTGCTCTGCATCGTTCAAAAGTGATACCAGAAGAAAAGGAGCCAAGACAAAATAAACCAATATGTGCTGAAGAGCGTCAACAGGAGAGACTGGGATGGCGCTAAAAGGCCTGGATGTGTCACGTTAGCGGCGGGTTCTGCTGCTCTCCAACGAGGGGGAAGAACGTAAACACGGGAGGAGCGCTTTTGTTTCCCGGCTGAAGCTTTTAAAAACACTCAAGGATGCCTTTGGGGGCTTCTGCTCAATTTACTGTGTTTCTCTGCTGAACGTAACAGAAAGATCTTGTTTATCTCCTGACAAAGAGGGAGCGGGTGGAACTCGCCCGCGCCAAAAAGGAAACTCCCTCCATTTACTGATGGTGATGGTGATGAGGAAGACCCGAGAGAGGCCTCTTGTGAATCGCTTCAAAGCGGCGTCTAAGCTGCGTTGTGCTTTCAAGTCACACTCGGAATCATTCTTGAAGAAAACAAACATCAGCAGCCTCTGAAAAGCAGCCGAGGGCAGAAGGTCAGACCTGGCGAAGGGCGACAGCCGCTGAGGGGCTGGGGTGGGGCTCCTTAAACCGAATGTCAACACGCGCTGAGGCCCTCAACCCCACACACACACACACACACACACACACACACACACACAGACGGCTGCCTTTGGCCTTTGAAGGTCCAGCTGGGTCGAGCTCAGGTTTCAGAAGTGAGCCCTGCTGCCTGATGGGAACTCCAGAACGCCGGCCTTCCCTCCACATTCAGCAGGATTTGTGTTATGAAGACTCATTTCGGTCCGGCTCTCCAAACAAACACCTGGATGGAGCTGCGGTCGCATCAAGGGGAGTCTGGGGGGGCGAGGGAGAGAGCAGCCAGCCAGGCCTCCAAGTCCAGGAAGTGTGCAAACACGTGGAAGTGAGTGTGATCCCGAGTGTGTCTGCAACAATAACCAACGTCTGATGTCAACGTCAGGCTGCTCCGGGGAGCACATGCTTCCACAAGCAGCTCATCTGGGAAGTTCTCGCCATCGGCGCCTTAACTCAGAATCCAGTCTGGGTCCTGGGTCCTGGGTCCTGGTCTGGCCAGCACAGGTGTGTCTCTCTGACTGGCTCCGCATCAGCCCAGAAAGACTCTCGCGGTTCCAACGATCCAGGTCTCGCTACCCTGGAGCTCTCCTCTGAGGAAAGCCGACTGTCAGACTTTCACGCGCTGCCTGTTTGCTTTACCCCCAGTTCGGCGCTGGCCCACCTACGTAACCTTGGTGTTGTGGAATCCACACCAAAACACCAAGTGTTGCCTTTTAAAATAAACAGACGCACACTTTCCGTCTGCGGGGTTTTCTCTCCGTCTGCTGTACACACACACACACACACACACCAACTTGTTTTGACTCTTCACCACGGCGGCGGTGGCGGAACCAACCCACCCGGCCTGCCTCATATCTGCCTGTGGACAGAACCGGCCCGGCCCGGCCCGGCTCGACGCTAAGCCTCACAACTGGAGCGTTTCCTCAGCTTACTGGCTGCTGAACTGGGGCGAAAGGGCGGACATTACAGCTCCAAACAGAACAGCTGCCTCCAACCGTCTCAGCCCCCACTGCTGGAGTCCCAGCGACTGGACGGTTCTCATCATGTGACCTCGGACGCAGTAACTCTAGAACTGCAATCAGCTGGTTTAACTGGAGCAGCAGTGATTACCAGTACTGGCCCACCAGTTCCTCCCTGCGACCGCGTTCCGCACAAACACGCAGGAAAAACACGGCTGGTTTGTTGACAAGCTCCTCTGTGGGAAAACGGCGTGCACGGCGACCACGGTGGGGATTTACCCTCCACGGAGACAGAAGCCCAGAGCAGACAAGCTTCTGAGCAGAAGGTCAGTTCGGCGCAACAATGCATGAACTGGTGCTTTCCCCGTGCGGCTGCAATCATCCCATCCTGCCGTTTGTACGCCTGGCGCAGAACACGCCACAAACATCTGGCCTGGCGCGAATTAAAAAAGACAGCTGTGAGGGGTCAAAAGGTTAAAGGCACGAAGCCGCTGAAGAGACTCCCTCATAACTTCAGCAGCTGGTGGACATTACAGGACCTGGACACCCTCTCAGCCAGCAACATCTCCACCCCCCCACACACACACCAGATGTGGAGATCAAGAGAATTCCGACTGGTGTGGAATGTGAACCGTTCTGGAAAACCAAAACCACGCAGGTGGGAGAAGGTCAAAGATCACAAATCAAACTCCGGCTGCAGACAGAGCATCACTCCTGGCGCAGCTGAACAAAAGACACATTCAACGTAAACTTGGACCTGGAGTCTAACCACGGTTCCGCCACGGCACCGACGCGGAAGCGAGGCAGCCTCTTACCCAGGAAGAGGCAGAAGAGATCCACCCCGACCAGTAACTTTCTCCTGCTGTGGTCTTTGCAGTTGTTGTTGTTGAGAGAGATCCCGCCGTTCCTCGTCTCGGCTGCCATACTTTTCTCATAAATCAAACAGCGTTGCATTTAAATCGTCTTGCGTGGGTCGGATACGCGGGAGGAATGGAGATCTGCTGAACGTGGATGGAGCCGATCTACTTGTATCCCGGAGAGGAGAAGTTGCGCAAAGTCTCTCTTGTACATGCGTGTTGCTGCGCGTAACCGCCCTCTCCTGCCGCTCGCCGTCTTCTAAGTTCTGTGCATCCTCGCCTCGGTTCTTCTGGGGGCAGTGGGAGTCCTGTGGGAGTCCTGTGGTGGCCCCTCCTCCAGCCCCCCACCCCCGCCCTGCCACGGAGCTCCGGAGCGCTGCGCACCGTAAAGTAAAGACTACATGTAACCGTGGGTGGTCATTTTACATAGAAATCTAAAAATAAATACTGCAACATAACGATACATAGGTGGCAAATGTTTATTCAATGTAAACAGAGGGTGAAAAATCTCTACAACAAAGGTCACCTGGCTTCTGTGTTCTGAATAAAGTGCAATTATTTAATTAGTGCTCTACTACAGGTAACAGAAATAAATAGAACAATGTGAAATGTGCCATATTAAACAACAAAGGAAGGAAAAAAAAAAGAATTCAGCACTCGTTTCCTTTCATGATGGGAAGTTTTCATGAGGTCACTCCCAGTTTGCCCCAGCAGCGCCATCAGAAGGTGTCGGCGTAGAGCGGCGGCGGAGGGAAGAGCTCCAGCTCCGTGAAGTCCACCTCCTGGTCACTGTCGTAAGGAAACACAGCACAATTTAGGCAGACCGGGGCTGAAACGCTGCTGACGCTTGTTCAGATTCACGTCCGTGTGGAGGCATCAGACGGGGCTCGGCGTCGCTCTCACGCTCACTTACGGGAATGGAGGCTCGTGCACGGCGCTCAAAGCGTCTGGATAAACACAAGCAGACACACGTGGCATCAGCTCTGAAGCCTGTCTGCAGCTTGCCCTGCACATGTCTTCAGTGCAGGGAGTCAGCTTAACGTTGTGCACTTACTTGTGGTTTCAGCACTTTCCCAGGGACAGACGGGAAAAAGGAGGGAAAGATGATCAGTACAGAGAAAAAAAACAAAAAAAAAAAAACAGTGGCATGAGCTGCGTGGTGGCGTAACAGTGAGGAGGCGCCGGTACTTTGTGGGGGTTGCTCCTTCGCTATCAGGGACGTCTGCAAATCCATCTTTGCTGTGTTGAAAGAAGATGGCCAGCTTCTGGAGGGCTTCGTGTCTGCTCCTGGAGGGGGGGGGGGACAGATGGAACTTTTACTCCCACCGCGTCATTTCTCCTCGACTGGTGGGGAAATATCCAAGGGAGGAAACGGTGGGGGAGACTTTAGCGGCGTCTGAAGCTTACTGCGTGTGTAGGTCCTCCAGGTTGGCGTCGCTCAGCGTGTGCTGGGCGCCGACGTGTCCACGCGCTGGGAACAAGGGAGGCGAATGGCATCAGTGCAGAAAAGACATCGTCCGTACCAGAACGGGACGTCAAATATACTCACGCATCTCTGCCGCCGAAGATGTGCGAGGAGGAAAACTACTGTACGGGATAAGGAGACAGGAACGAGTCAGCTCCGCGTCACAAAACGTCCTGTTTGAATGTAAACCGTCAGTCTTACTGACTCATTACAGAAGGAGGCGGTCTCGTCCGCACAGGCCCACTCCTCGCTGTCATCAGTGACTGCGGGGGAGAGAAAGAAGCAAGCCTGATTAGCCACAACCCGACCCGTGACCTTTAAACCCCACAAGCATCAGGCTACACTCAGCCTGTCTTCCACAGCCCAAGATGAGCTTCTCTTGCATTCTGGGACACTGAAATAGTTATGATTTTACCCATCAAAGTCTGTTGCCTTTGTGCTACAGCAACAAATGGAATGATATTAAATATAGAGCTAAAGCTTACACCACAACCAGGGCACTTATGTGGTGTTACTGGAACAAAGGCAATAAAATGAAATAATTATGTGGCGTCACTGCCTTTTAAATAAAGCCACTGTGATTTAGACATTCATTTAGGTCGCACAAACTACATCTTTTTCCCTCATCGATTTGCACAGAAGACAGTTTTACCAGTGCCCCACAGATACCCGACAAGCAGTTAGGTTAATCGGGCTTCGCGTTCCTGTGAGTGTGTATCTGCTGGGAGACCTCTGAAACTGCTCTCCATCAGTCAGCAGGCTGGTATAGTGCCAGCCCCAACAGTAATCCCAACAGCACTACACGCAGTTACAGTTGGAGGAAAAGCCTAAATAAACTAATCAGAGTTGTTTATTTGCGCAGAGATCACTGATACCTACAGCTGCTTGTGAGGACTGGGTGGCTGGATGATCTGCAAAACAAAGGACACGGTTCTGAACTCATGACGGTGATGGACAGGAATGGAACAGTTTGCTAACTGGGTTAGCATCTTAGCTACCTGCTTCCAATACTGATAGTATCTCCCTCCTGGGTTCCTCCCCGTCCAGCCGCTTGGGCCTTCTTGCCAAGTTCCAGCATCTCTTTGATGTTTAGCTCCACGTTCATGACTGAAATATACCCATCTGCAAACAGCCAGGCCAGAGCAGTGAACAGAAACACCCTAACCCACTGGGGAGCCGATGTGGACTGCCAACACAAGCTGGGGAGGGCTTTAAAACCACCTCTAATCTCACAAAACATCAACTCACATCTGTTGTTGGCATCTCGAGCCAGCCATTTGCCCTTGGGGCAGCTGGTGGTTCGAATGATGCTGACTGTGTCCCCGTTCTTCACGGGCAGGTCATTCTTGCGGACCTTGCTGGCCACCATTACCCGAGCGTGGTACATTGGCTCCTCTTCACCAGTCACCTGAACAAAAAAGCTCATGGGTGAAAGACCGATTCTGCAGTCTCGGCCTTGATCGGCTGCTTTACCGTCAAATGCCACCAGATGTCGCCGTTCACACTCACAGTAAAGCCTCTGAAATAAATGCGTCACTGGTTAGCTTTGATAAAGTTTTGTGGGCCTTCTGCCACCCTCCCACCGCTGCACTTCTGCCCATAGAGCCCTTTAATGTGACCTGCAGACATACTGGTATTAACTGTGTTCACAATGCATGCCCGAGCAGCCTCAGAAGTGGCTTGGCAGAGGGCTCACTGTTCATCTTCCACACTTTTCAAGTGTGTTTATAGCCTTTAACGTGGTCCAATGTGATATAAAGCAGTCCCAAACACTGAAAAGGGAGTATTTTACTGCCAGGTGCAGAGGGCAAAGATCCTTCTCTGCTAAACTGGAAAGAAATAATCAGCCTTCCAGTGGTTTGACTGCCTGACTTACTTTAAACTTCTTTTTCATTTCATTTTCCTTCTTCTCCCTCTCTCTTTGCTCCTTTTTCTCCTTCTCCAAGCGCTGCTTCTCCCTCTTCTTCTGCTCTTTATACTCTGCAGTGTGGGGGCTTTGGCGCTCTTTACTGGAAGTAAAATTTAACGTTCAGTAGCAAAGGGCTGCCAAGTTCAAATGAGGAGAAGATGCATGAAAACGTGGCTTCATGCTAAAAAAAACCACCACCAAAGGGCATCGGCGATTAGTGTCATTTTCAGTTTTAATTAATGTCTTTTTCAGGAGTGTGAGGTCACATTGGTTAAATGATACATTAACAGCCGACTTTAAAGTGAGAGAGAAGAAATGCGACATACCTGAAGACATGAATATGGGTGGAATGAACAGGTTCTGCTGGTACACTGCTCATATTGTGCGATTATGGTGTTGGGAGAGAAAACATCAGCGGCTGACTTCCATTTGGCAGGAAGCAATGTGCATGATTAACTTCATGACATGAAATAAAATACATACCGTGGGTGTCGAGGCCACATATGCAGCCCTGGCCCGTCCTTCTCGAAACAATAACATGGGATTTTTATTTAGCACAGGAATAAGTTGAATGACTGTGGTTACTCGGCTTAAAAAAGGCTCACCGTGGAATGGATGTCAGCGTATGGATCTGTCAGAAAAGGAAATGAAAGAGGTCAAACCAACAAACTCTGGCTTTAGCATAACAGACAGAACGACGTAAACGTTCTTACTCTTCAGACCAGCTTTACGTTTATGCGAGTTCTGCTCCATGAGTTTTTTGACGCTTTCCACATCCTCGTACACGTTATCTCCTGCCTCACAGTAACTGTGGTGATAGAGTACACTTTCGATGAGAGAATCAATCAAGCTGCACACTGAGGATGTGTGTGTGACGGGAGTTTTAAAAACGCACCTTGGATGCGAGTCCGATGCTGGTTGGGTAATATCGTCAGCAGCTCCCCTCTCAGCTTCATCAGTGTGGGGATTGAACTGTGGATCTAAGCTCACCTCCTCACTCTGAGACCACAACTCTGACACCGAAGGCTCAGGGAGACTGGCCCGCTCGAGGTGCGACTTGATCTCGCTGCTCATGAGGGGCTCACAGAGCGAGAAGGGCGGCAGCGAGTCGGGAAAGTCTGTCACCTCACACCGATTCGGCACGGGAGCCCGAGCACACACCAGGTTGTAGGCCTCCAGGTCGAGCGTCCCGATGTCGAAAGCTTCATCTTCCGCTGCTTCCATCTCTGAATGATCAAAGTCTGGAAACTCCGGAGCTTCAATCTCTACTGAGGTACTTTCAGCCTCCAGCTCTCGGCCGTAAGACGGCGGCACCACTGTGGCGAGCAATCACAATCAGCACTTAACACAATGAGTCTCAACCGAAGCTAGGAGAATAAACAGGACGTGGTGTCCAAGAAAAATAAGGTTTTACTGCAAACCATTAAATGTGGGTTGCTGAAAACAGCTGAGATCCACTACAGGAGGTCTGGGGGGCTTTAGTGGCACTGGTCCTAGCAACCTCAGGGTAGCTAAAGGCTTCTTTAGAGGAACAGATGATGGAAGACCAGTCCTGACAGGGAGAGTCTCAGCTTTATCCTTTCCAAACTGCACGTCCAATGCTGACTCTAGGCAGTGGAAAACACAGCCACGCCAAAACATTAGGAACATTATTTAATGTGGGTTAAAAAAAATCATTTCTAAATATAACTTACTCTGCGCGGAGTTGTTTGCTTTAAAAAAAGGCCGGGCTGAAAGGCAAGACAGGTTTGGCAGACAAACCGGTGAGGGTATGGGCAGCTCCATCTCAGCTCTTTCAGTTTTCTGTGGCGGTGACGCGAGCACCTTGTCTTTGGAGGCGTACTCAGGGGAGCACAGGCTTTTGGCAGAGATCAACATCTGCCTACATGACAATTTCTTCTTGGCCTTCTCCAAAGTGCTAATAATTTTGTTGTCAGACTCGACGCTGGTGTCGGCAGGGGGAGGGGTGTCAGGGATGTTTGGGCTGGAGACCAGGAACTCGGCTGTTGATTGATCACGTTGGACGGAAAGCCCATCTTCCACAGAGGGCAACTCACCAGGAGCACTAGAAGGCCTGATTATCAAATCAGAATATGGAGGTTCTCCATTTTCTCCACTGATTTTGGCTGCTTTTGATGCCTTAAAGGGAAGCAATAAGCCTTTCTTTTTGATTTTAGTTTGCATCACAGCTTCTTTCCCCAGCTCTTCTTCCAATTTAAGCTCCCTTGTGGCTGGCAGCTCAGATTTGAGCTCTTTCACAGGAATGAAAGGAAGCACCAGGGGCATGTGCCGTTCTCTGAGGGACTGCCTTGTTGTGGTGTCATTGTTACCGTACTGAAAAGACGGGGGTGTCTGCTGAACCTTTGGCGGAAAGGAAATTGGACGCTTGCCTCCAGAGGCCTGAAGTCCGTCCCTGAAGACGACCCGGGGCACCACCGGCGTCCTGTTTTCCACAGCCATGTTAATACTGCTAACCACAGAGCAGCAGTGACCTCCAGAGGGGGGAAGGTGTTTGGGTTTCTCAGCAACAGCCGGTCGACTGGTTTTGGATTGAGCCAAGAAAGCCTCTTCCTGAAACTTGGCCCGTAAAGCTTTGAAGTTGATTGAGCCCTCAAAAGGAAAAAAAAACAAAAAAACATTATACATAACATTATAAGTGTATCATGAAGGAATATATTTTCTTGGCATTTGATGTGTATTTAGATTTTTAAAAAACTGTAAAAATGATGATATAGGGCTGTTAATTGCTTTAAAGAATTGAAAATGAACGTGGAAAACTGATTTATGTGTATATTTATGCCTACTGCTTTCTGAGCAGGTTATTTAGTGTAGTTCCAGTTTATTTAATATTAATCAATTATAAATACTAATATTAGAGTCCGTTAGAAAGAAAATAAAAGCGTGTTTATTTCCCATCTTTTTGACATTTCAGACGCCTCAAAATTCACAAACGATTCAAGCGCTGTGAAAATTTGGCTGAGCATGAAAAAAAAAAAAAAAAAAAAAAAGGTTTAAACTGAAGATATTAGGGCGCAAAACACAAACCAAAGATCATCATTACTGCAGCTAGCATCGTGATCTGCACTCAAGCCATTTGTACCGCGAACTGTCAAGCTAATATTACTCAGAATATAGTGTTTAAAAACACTCACCTCATCCATCGTAGATTTGTTTTTCATCCCTTTTCAGGTTTCAACATTTGAGAACTGGTTGAAAGTGGAGCGACGGAGCCATCGACGGTTTTCTGTCGGGTACATTTAACGACCGATTCCGGAAAACATCTTTTTTTGGCTAACACGCCGAACGATTTGAAAGGGCCGCCGCGAGACGCACCTGCGTGACGCGCGTAACCCAACGACGTGCGCGTTCACTCAGTGTGATTGACATCGGCAAAGGCGTTCTTTCACTTCTGATGGGCTAAATTTAAGAGTTTTATTAAAATAAGCTAGTTTAATGAAGGGAAAATCTAAAATTGTGAAAAAAACCCCCGACTAATAACAGCTGTGGAAATATGTATAAAATACAACATAATGAATAACCCTAAACAAGCCTATAATCATCTATTATGATACTGCTTTGAATAAAAACAAGAATATATGCCATTTCAATGTAAAATAAAGGAAGGAAAATGTTTTCTGATTGTATTTGTGGGGGGAAAGAAAGATTTGGGGGTTACAGATCATTTAAAAAAGTTTACTGACTGTTGTAACAGTGTTTACTCATGATCAATCATTCACTGTGGCTGATCCAGCTTGAAGCTAACCCTCCTCAGATAATCACAGCAGCTGTTGCGTGACCTTTTAAGAACTAATGACTGATTTCCATGGAGCTCTATATTATATGCACATTTTTTCTGCTGCTCAACTCTGGTCTGACTGTCAATGTGTCAAGAAGGCCATGGACCACCGATGGCAAAAGGTATTTCAATAATGTTTCCTTAGTGTTTAATTAAAAACACGCTAATAGGTTTGTTTTCGTACTGTGTCGATCGTGGATGAATGGTGATGGTTTTGGATGTTTCTGGGGGGACAGAGGGGCTGGGCCAAGGAGGATCCGAGCTGTAAACAGACCCATACCAGTCAACTGTCAGCTGGGGAGATGGTCAACCTGGACGCCATGTAATTCCTGCACAGACAAAAAGGTATTTGGGTCATGATAAAAGGTATGACTGGAGCTGGTGGTAAAACCAGGTTTTTGGTCTACCTCAGATCAGATGAAGGTTAATCCAGAGATCATTAGAGGTCCAGCTTTAATGCTGTTGTGTGGTTCTAAAACATATCCAACGTGCTCAACTATCACCTAAAACAGAAAGCAAATGAGTGCTTTTCAGTTGTGCACTCATCTGTCTCAGTTCCGTTTCCGCTACTTGGAGAAGCCAGCGCAGTTTGGAGGGACGGACTGCATGGAGACGCTGTGGGATTCGCTGGTGTGTCCGAGAGCGACCGAGCAGTGTCTGGTACCCGATTACTGTGGAGACAGCTTCACCTGCAAAGAAACCGGTAGGTTTCTCCAGGGGCACCGGGACAGAACGCCGCCGTTTGCTGTAAACCCTGTGCGCCTCACTGTCCCTGCAGGCCGCTGCATCAGCCAATCCCTGCGCTGTAATGGAGAGCCAGACTGCGATGACTCCTCTGACGAAGATGACTGCGAGAACGTCAACAGGCGGGAGGACAAATGTTCCACCATAATGTCTATTCCCGGCGTTGAACGCGGCATCGAGGGGTGAGCACTGCACGTCTGTCGTCACCAGAAACGGTTTTGAACGCAAAACAAAGCCATGATCCGACCACAAGAGATCCATGATCACAAATATTTAGATTTTCAGCATGACTCATGATGCTTTGACTCATCTGAGATGTTTCCATTTGCCCAGCTACAATGTTCTCACAGGAGAGTTTGTTGATCCTGTGCTCGACTCAAAGTACTTTGGAGGAAAGTGTGAATACGTCTACAACGGCGAGTGGAGGAAATTTGTTTATGACTCATTCTGCGAGAATCTGCACTACAGAGACGATGAGAAGAACTACAGGAAACCCTACAACTACCACACCTACCGTTTTGTGGTACGGTAAAGCAAGAATTCCTGTGTTCCCGCGTTAATCAATGCTCCAACCGTGATGTTTGAACTTCTCTGCAGGCTGAAGCTACGTCAGAGGGCTCGCAGGAGTACTATGAGGATGTTGTGAGCTTGCTGAGCGCGAGGAAAGACAGCAAGTCTTCCAGTGGGGGCTTCACCGTTGGCGTCTATTATGTGGAAGTGGGGCTGAGTGGGAGTCAAGAATCAGAGTTTTTCCGTAATGTAACACAGTATAAAAGCACGGTGAGCCATAGATGACCAAGAGCATATATTTTCACTGGTTCCAGAGATAACGGTGTTGGTTTCTTAGCTAATAATTAGTTGCTGTTTTACTGCAGCTGACCACCAGAGGGCACTCAAGACACTTTTAGTTGTATGAAAACTCGACATAAAGATGCTTTTCTTTTCTTGACCTCAGGAACTTGGGTTTGTCAGACTGTGGTCCAAAGTGGAAACAGCCCACTTCAAAATGAGGAGCGACAAGCTGATGCTCCACGAAGACTTCTACATCTCACTCATGGACCTCCCCGAGCAGTACGACTACGGAATGTACTCCCGCTTCTTCAATGCTTACGGAACCCACTACGTCACGGAGGGAACCATGGGAGGAACGCTTGAATACGTCCTGGTTCTCAACAAAACAAAGATGGCGCAGTCAAGTATGGCAGACGGCCAATCGTTTGGATGTAAATGTTTATATCCAGATTTCTAATGTATTTCCCTGTAGAGCTCCAGGGCGAGCAGGCTGGGCGATGCTTCGGCGCCTCCATCGGTCTGAGCTTCCCCATCGGTGAAGGTGCCTCTGTGGATCTCAAATTAGGTGTGAATCCATGTAATAAAGAAGGAAGTTTAAATCAAGGTGAGGCCATCTTTCTATGAACAAAAAGTTTGGATTCAATTTGGAAATCTACGGGATGTAATTTTCTTACCTTTAAATCGTAGGGTCGGATGCTGGCTCAGCCGTGGTTGAGGATATAATTACTCTGGTTAACGGGGGGATCCTGGACAGCAGCAGCGGTGTGTTGGTCATCAGGAATCCTGAAACATACAGGAACTGGGGAGCTAGCCTCAAATACAACCCAACGCTCATCGAATATGAGGTAAGCTCAATTTTCACGTCCGAAACGTAAACTTTTAAACAGTTTTTATCGTCACTGTTTATCTCACATTTCTCCCAGATTACGCCAATTTACGAGCTGGTGCGCTTCAGCACAGCCGCCGACCAAGCCGGCGCCAGGCTGGCCAACCTGCGCAGAGCCTGGGATGAGTACATGCAGCAGTTTGACCCCTGTCGCTGCGCCCCCTGCAGGCACAATGGCCTTCCTGTCCTGACTGGCACATCCTGTAAATGCCTGTGCAAGTCAGGCTACCAGGGAGAAGCCTGCGAAGAGACCCTCAGACGAGGTGAGACTGAAGACCTGTCAGATTTAAGCACGTTTCACACCTACAAACTATTCCGGAAACTGAATCGTAAACATCCTTTGAATTCAACGACACGGCAGACACGAAGACAGACGGCTCTTGGTCCTGCTGGGGCAGCTGGTCGTCCTGCTCGTCGGGGAGAAAAACCCGGAGAAGAAGTTGCAACAACCCCGCTCCCGATGGTGGAGGAGCCGCCTGCCTGGGCTCCTCCGCTCAGACACAGCGCTGTTAGAAGGACCTTTCACAACAATCTGTTATTCATGTCAGCGGAATTAATAAACTCTCCCATATGAGGGTACTGTGTGGCTGTTTGGGATTTAAAGGGTGTGTTAGGGGTTTTTTCCTCATCTGAACTTAGACCTGCATATTAAATATTATATTGCACAAGCAAATGATTAATATTCAGGCATAAAAGTGACTTTTGCATCCATATATAAAGCAGATCAAACACTTGGGATTTTCTTAATAAAAGTTTAATTGTGTGAATTTTTCATTCTTGTAAATCAGTTTTTAGTCTGTCCAAACACAAACACGTGTCTTGAGAAGATTGAGAAGATTTAAAAGCAATCGGTGGACTCTTGCTGCGGTCCTGTGCACGCTATTCCTCCAAGGCTGGGCGCCGGGTTGTTACACTGTCGACCTCTGGTCATGGTTCCGCCGCTGCAGGATGACCACGAGCCCCAGCAGCTCCAGCTGCCGTCAATAGCTATGGCTGCGAGGAGGAGCCACGTTTGTTAGCATCAGTAGGTCAGAGTCTGGGGACGCCCTGCGACGTGGCGGTTGCTAACCTTTTCGCCTGTTGGTGATCTCACAGCCACGTCCGGTGTAGCCGACAGGACATATACAGTCACATCTGGTGCCTGTGAAAGATTGGGCTTTTTCCTTTACAAGGTCGTCTCTTGAGGCTAATAAAGGCTAATGCTCCTTTAACTAAAGCTCAAAACACAGTAAAAAGGTAAACGCAGCCAATCAAAGTTCTAAACAATGCTGTGAAATCTTCATTTGACAGCCACAGATGTGGAAGCATAAAACACGCCTTAAACTCTGTGTTACCTCTCAAAACAGCCACACCGTTGTTGAGGCACGGAGCGCAGCGACACGAGCTAGCCTCTGCCAGGTACTCAGACAGGGCCCTCTTCAGGTTCCTCTTCAGGGTGGAAGCCTGGCTGAAATCTTTGGAGGTCACCAGTTCATACAGAGGTTGCGTCTGGTGGGAAACGAATGCTTCATATTGTTGATATAAGATGAAATTTGACACACGGGAACAAAGAGTCTAACTGGCACCACTGCGGTTTGGTATCTTTTGCTGTCTGTTGCCCAACTTGTTATTGATCACAGAGCTGCAGTTTGCCTGCGTTTGCCCGTTGAACTGAGACTTTGGCAACTATGTTTGCGCATATTTCAATAACAAAAGCTCATGACTGGAAAATACAGAAGTGAAACCAAGCAGCTCACAGTTCTGCGAATGAAGTCAGGGTTAAACTGAACACCTTCGCCCCACAGCCTCATCAGCTCTGGGGTGGGGAGCTTCTTAGACAGCAGAGCCGTGATGGAGTCACTGGTTCCACCTCTGACCACGGACACAAAGTCCTCCACCATGCTGCCGCGTGCCGTGTTCTCTGGAAGGAGACGAGATTGACTTTGGAGTTTGGCTCTGAAAAGAGCAGGATGCTTGTTTGAAGTGGAATCTCACCTCCTATCTCGTTCAGCAGGCCGTTACACGAGCCGCCGTGAACACCAGCGGACACGTAAACGCCGTAAATGTTGGCGCCGACCTTTAGGCCTGCCTGTGCACACTTTTTGTAATCCTCCAAAGAATAATCTAGGAAAAGAAAGCTCCAGCACTTGACTCCACATGATGACATTTCCTCTGACACGTTTAAAGGGAATCAACGTGGAGTGTGGCAGATTACCTGATTTCTCCAACCGCTCCTTGTCCAGGATGATGGTGTATTCAAACTCTCCTCCCAGGGCCGCCTCCGTGATGTAGTGGGTGCCGTAGTCCTGGAAGATCTGTCTGTATTCCCCGTAAATATAAGACTGGGGCAAAGCACGCAGGCGTTGCAGGAACTCGGGGTGAAGCATCAAATCGTCGGACTTCAACATGTACTGGGCCAGTTCCAGCTGGGCCTTGGCCCTGACGAAGCTGTGGGACTGAAGGAGACGCGGAGGAGCTCTGTGAGTGCACTGTGGCTTTGTATGGACGTCGAGGCGGTCAAAAGAGGAGCCTCACCTTGCCCGAGGCGCGGCGAAGCTTCTTGACCGACTTGGAGTACTTGGCGTTGTTGTAGTTGAAGCCAAATTCAAAGATGCCGGGAATGGCGAAACCGAAGGAAACGACGGTCTGAGTCATGCGCTCCTTCAGGGTGTAGTCCATGTAGCTCGAGTACGAGTCGTAAGAGTCCAGGATGAAGTCATAGGAGCCTTTTGTCTGGAAGGACAAGGTGCATTTTTAAAGGCCCCTTTAATGATGCTCTTATTAGCATAATGGTTTCTGGAAGGTTAAACCAACACATAAATGTACGATCTCATGTGTCATAAACAGGAAGTCATGCTGAAGGTTGACTGTCCGTCAGTGTTACCTGTAGAGTGTACTGTTGCAGGTTATAAGGCTTCCTGAATCTGACATCCTGGATATAGTGTGGCAGGCAGCTGCCAGCGTAGTAGCGATTATCCAGCACCTCTCCCTTGAGGTTACTGTCCAGTACGTTGATTCTAAAACACAGAACATTCCTGGTGAGCACATTTGCTCACTTTGACTTTGACAGGCTTCAGCACATCCTGGACTCACCCTTTGGCCAGGTTTTCGATTCCCCAGTACTCCTCGGCTTCTGATCTGCAGGGTTTGGGAACCTTCTTGCAGCCAGCTTCATCTGACATATCCCCGCAGTCGTCCTCGCCGCTGCACTGCAGCGTTCGGGGAATGCAGCGACCTGAGCCAGGGTACAACAGCAGCCCAGGAGAAAAGAGTTACGACTCTACCAAATACAAACACAGAGAAAGAAGTGAATCCCGGATTTAGCCTGCCTGTGTTACACAGGAATCCCTCACACACGGGGATGTTGTCACAGGTGTAGCGGGATGAAACCGCGCAGGCTTCCTCCTCCCTGCCGTGAAAATTGCACGGCTGCCCCCCAAACTGAGACGGCTGCTCCAGTTTAGCGTGGCGATACTGTGGGAGAAGCAGAGGGGAAGACTGGGAACCGTAACAGCCGTAATCACATTAGGAAGCTGTTTCCACTTTGTCATGTCGTGGTTATTAATTCTCCCCCTTGGAAAACGGATGAGACAGAGTTCTGTATCAGCTGGGACTCTTGGTAGTGGAGGAGCTCTGAGGTCTAGAATAAGTGCTAGCTACCCATTCAGCTTGTCTTTAGATTGTGTGTTAAGCTAAGTTGCTATCAGAGGACTTATTATAAGGGCAGGGAAGTCATATTCTGACTTACTTCCCCTAAATAAATAATGCTAGCCTTCAAAAGGATTCACATCTACCAGACTTAATGTGAAGGGTCATAAATTCTGGAGTGTACTACAGTCCCCCGCGCTGATCCGCTGGAAGGTCACACTCACTCTTTTCTTCTGACAGGTGTCACAGCGTGACCATGCACTCCACTCGGACAGAACACAGTCCACAGGCTGAGCCATGACCTGGCCGCCCGCTGACCGAGCTTGACGGACACTCGGCAGGTCTTCGTCACCCGCCGTCGCGACCACGACTCCACTGTGACGTGCAGAAGGAATCAAGATCGACGGAAGAAAGAAAGCGGAAATGTTTAACATGATGCTGTCCTGTAGATTCTTCCTGTACAGTCAAAGAAGTGACATTTCTACTCAACAAATTCAGAGAAATCTACCTGAGCAGCAGCAAAACCAAGGAAAGGTGAAGCAGAGATGTCTGCATTCTGTGTGCCTTCGTCTGTGTCAGCGCAGGAGCAGCCATGGTTGTGTGTTGTGACTGACTGCGAGTGATGACATGGTTAATCCTCCTATGTAAACACTCGCTGATCAATAATGGCCTGGATATGAACTCGCTGCAGCTGTCGCTGCGAGGAGAAGCGTTCTCAGAGGCGCAGAACTGCGTGATGTGCTTAAAGACGTTCTTCTAACGCAGCCATGACGGAGTTCCAATAAAGCAGTTTAGACAAATTTAATATTCATTGTGTCTTCACTATATTGTATAATTTATAATACTGGATATGTCTGAAATCCTTACAAAATATGCTGTAAAGACTGAAAGAGATGGTGGAAATAAAGGCTGTGCAATGGCGCCGATTCCCGTTAGCACAGTGATCAAATAATCCGACTCATGTTTTTGTACGTTGACCTTTAAACTTTGTTTTCCTTCCTTTGGGTTTTATAGAATGACACAATCCCTCAGCTGAGGTTCTTTCTGGTCTCCATTCAGTGATATTAGGATTGAGATTTACACAGACGGCCTCATTCGAGAGAAAAATAGCAACGGAGTTGACCCGGAGGTTAAATGAAAGCAGAAATAGTCAAAGCAGTGATAGTTGACCTTTACAGGAAAGGTGGGGAAAGGAAACCAACCTGGAGAAAAGCAAGCAGAAGAGTGGGAATCACATGATAGTTTATTTGTGACTAAACAGTGGCATGGGTAGTGTACGGGGATCCATCGATGTACAAAACTTCATTTTAAATCTTTTCCATGACATTTCTTAATTCCATAAATAAAATTTACAAAATATTGTGGACTGTTCCTCATTTTTCCTTACACACTCGGGGCCACAGTACCATTTGTTACTGAAAGTGGAGCAGTGATATCTCATATATACTTCTTTTTTTTTTTTTTTTTAATATTTTTGACTGTTTCGGTGGAGCAGACCTACAAAATGCCCATGTGTCTGGTTACAACAATGACTTGTTTACTGTTTACAAATGAGCTGATGAAAGAGAAGAGGACGGTGACAGAAAATAAACCCGTTAGGCGTAAAATGCGCGCTGAGCTTGGCTGCTATGCTAGGCTTCATTCCGTACGCTCATTTGTACCTAAAAACAATGAAAGCAGTGGGATCCTTCTGCTAGTTCTTAGAAAAGAAGCTATAATGGTCATTTTGAACCCCTTTGTGTTCCTCAGCAGGTTTATTTTGATGGACGGTGAAACACAGACTCAACAGTTTAAATCTCAGAGACTGAACAGAATCAAAGACGTTATCAGAAAGTAAAAATAAACGATAGCAAATGTGAAACAAATATCCTGATGTTAAAAAAGGAGGTGCTGGCTGGGCATTGTTTGGGAAGAAGACAGGTAGTCGGCATCCAAAGAGGCAAAGAGCTATATTATGGCACAGAGGCTCGGGGCTGGGGCACCGGGGCACCGATTCTTATTTACAAAATAGACGTTTGGCAAATTTTTGATTTCGGAGGATGATGCCTCGGAGTCACGTCTGCGATGACTCCATCGGCACAGAAATCACAGCTTGAAAAATACGAAAAGGGGTGTCGCATTTCGCTTCTTTTGATTGGCTTCAGAAAGCTGCAGAGAAGAGTTTCGCTCGCGGCTGAGTCTGCTGAATCCACGTTTGAGCCTGTTCATGCAAATGGCGGAAATCGGTGGGGGCGACGCTAGGGGACCATTTGGCAAATCCATCTGCTGTGCACAGTCGCTGCTGGTGGCGTCTGAACTGGTCGGCCACCTAAGGCGGGACTCCGCCCCCCCCCAAAGGTTCCGAAAATAATTTGCATCTTGAGTGTCACCATTAGCGGCTTCATCCTCGCAGGTATGAACTTGGTGATCTGCTGCAAGAGGGTGCTGTCACCTCCTGTCAAAGGTCACTTCCTGGTTCAAAGGGTATTTGATTGGATAGCAGAGCCAAACCCGGCTGTCATGCTCTGCAGTATTGTTTTTGTCCTCTGGAGCGATGCGATGACTGCCAGCTTTACGCAGAACCGCCAAAATATCCTTTCACGATTGTAAAAGCAGAACAAGTCTTTGTAATCCAGCTGTGAGAGATGCTGCTGGTCACAGTCATTTATCTCTTTTTTCTCCTCATTCTCATGAGCTTCTGTCTTGGCCTCAAGAGCTTCCATCCCCTGAAACAGAGACATGATCATCTACCATCAACCCGGACCGCCAGGGGGCAGAATTGTGCCTAACTCTTCCTGTCAGTAAGGAGGAAGGAGAAAGCATCATCCAGAGGGAAACATTAGCTGGATTTGAAATTAAAAACGACTAGTTTGACACATCATTTAGAAAGATTGAACTTTAGGAGGAAAAGCTCCTGGAGATACCAACCCAGTGCCTGTTCTTCTCTAGCTGTCTTCTTGCGGGGAGGCCTGACCCAGCTGAGGACCAGGAGCTCCACTGGCCTCAGGAGAGGTCGACCTTGTATCCACAGAGCCCTGAGAGGCAAAGAAAGAAGCAGAAAGGGTGTCTACAGCAGTTTCCCACGTTTTTTCCTTCAAAATGCTAACAAATGTATGGAAATGATGCTATCATCAGGCAGCATCCTAGAAATTATCCCTGACCTTTTCAGTTTTAATGAAGTTGACATTTTTCTTAGAAAAAAAGAGGAAATCAGCCCTATTCATGCTGCACTAATCACATGACATTCTCTCCCGTGTGATTACACAAGTTGCACTTGACAACAGATCCGAGAACAGATCATCGCTATGACAGTAATTGATTAGAGCATCTTGCTGTCCAGTCTCTAAATTAAATGTATGAATGTTATTGATTGAGCTTTGTCCCGGAGGAGGTGGCCCTCACCGACTGCTCCTCTTCGTTGACGGTACTGGTCCCTTCGGGGTCTACCGGGGAGTGGTCTGCAGGGAGGTCACTGGCCTGGGAGGTGGGGCATTCTGAGGAGGAGGAGCTCTGCTGGGGGGCTGGAGTGGAAGCTGCACAGAGAGGAGAGAGGAAAGTGGAGGTGACAGACACAGGTGTGCAGCTCGAGTGGGACCGTCAGACTCACGAGATTCAGTTGACGGCGACGTGGATGTTCCAGGGCTCAGTGTCATTCGAGACAGATCAAGGTCACTGCAGCTCCCTTCCTCCTCCTGGGCCACCGCAGCGGAAGGCGGCAGCAGCTGATTGCAGACCAGCGTGTCTGGTGCACTTATGAGGCCCGGGGTCCCGCACCTGCTCACCGCTGCTGACGTCACACCGGGTCCCACACACGCCACCCCCATTCCTGCCATGGAGGGGCCCTCGCCTGCATCCGAGTCCATGCAGAGGCCTTCCTTACCCAGGCTCAGCTGCCTCTGCAGGAGGAGGGCGGGGTCAGCCGTGTGCTGGGGGCTGGTGATGGCGGAGGACGGCGCAGACAGGTCACAGGCCTGGGGGCACATGGTCGTGATGGGGACCAGGCCCTGTAGCATGGCAGCAGGTATGGCGTGCCCCCCCACACCCATGGTCTGCGCTGGCATGTAGGCTGCCATGGCCGCCCACTGCTGTTGGGTGGCGGGGAAGATGTTAGCCTGGCTCCAGATGACAGGCTGACCACCAGGGAGCACCTGAGCCACCTGGAGGGGCCCCTGCACGGGGAAGGCCAGCGTCTGGGCCTGAGTGGGGAACGGCTGCTGAGCCCACTGGGCCGCTTGCACGGGACCCATGGTCATATAACCTACAGCGGAAACAAGGAGGGGAGGAAATGGAAGCGACTCAATTATACCGAGGAGGGAACAAACAAAACATCAATTTGCAAAATTGCAGCAACATCACAAGAAAATTATGAACTGTGGTTTATTTTTGCCGTCTTTAAAGCTCTTGTTCTTCTGCAGCATATTTAGAATCCAGCATCATTATCAGAAACATTGAATTAAAGGTGAAATGAAAACTGTCACATGAATGGTGGCTGTTGCGTTGTTAAGGAGGGTGTGCAGATGTTTCTAAATGTTCTTTGAAACCCACATTGCCACTGAAACAGACAAAAACAAGTGTGTGATCCTTTAAAAGTCATTATTTTCTAGTCTCCTGGGCAACTGGGCTTTCAAACAGATCCACATCCTGCAAATGTTGGCTAGGGAAACTTCTCCGCCGGCACACGTCCATGTTGTGGGGAAGAACCAGTCTGACCAGTTACCTGATGGAACAGATGTGGGGCTGAAAGGGGCGTAGAGCTCAGCAGGGTTGGGCTGCTGCTGGCGGCTGGTCCTACTGGGGTCCAGTGTGTTGGCAGGTGACGGAGGCATCTGCAAAGCACACACACACACACACACACACACACACACACACACACACACACATATAGATGTCACAGCTGTCAAAGTCAGGTAAAAGTCACCACCAGGTGACTGGGATGAACTTTGTGTGTAGTTCAGCTCTGACATGCTGGAGCAGAGGAATACTGGGTCTATAACTGGAGTCTACATCATTTGTTAGCAGAAAATCCCTAAAAGTCTGATTGGGATGAAAGGCTGAGTGTGGACTAGCTGGAGCTGCAGTGAACCTGTGGTGCCTTCTGCAGGATATCCAGTAAACCCGCCCGTTTCTAATGGCCTTGGTGGGTGTTGATTTATGTTGTGTGTTTTCTGTGCAAAACTATTAACTCTCAGTTACGCAGAGTTCTGGGAGGTTTGTGTTTGGATCTCACCGAGGGGGGAGTGGACATGTCGCCGAAGAGATCGAAGTGGTTGATATTCTGCAAGATGAACCAAGAGATGAGGGAGAGGGAGAGAGAGAGAGAGAGAGAGAGAGAGAGAGAAAGCCAGTGACACATCACGCCAAGGGGATCTGCACAGTCATGGAACCTTGAATTCGGCTCCAGATAGGGTAGAGTGGTTTGCATGGGTGGGTCGGCGCAGGGAGTGAAATCTCTTCACAAGGGCAGTTTGTGCTGCAGAAGGCAAGAAACAACTATCCCCTCGTTTCATTATCAGAAAATGGATCTAAAATGAATCTTTCATGGCTCGCCATAATTGAGTGGGTAAAAGGCTATTCAGCCCAATAAAACTGGCTCTGATTAGATATTCTTATGTCTGCCAATCAGGAGAGGCTCCTGCGAGAGCCCGGGCTGCTTTATCATGCTGATTCTCCTCTGTGAGCAGACAAGTCCCGGGAGGAGCCGGTTCATTCCGCCAAACGAGCCGCCCAACAGAGACAATCAGGCCACCTCACCCTATAGGCCGGCGTGACGCTCCGCACTAGACCCCTCTGTTCTCTACTTGTACTAGTGAAAGGAGAAGAGGCGCAGCTATGGAGGAGGCTGTGGAATGGCTAAGCTGCATGAAATGTGTCGGGGGCCATGCACAAGCAGACAATGAGTCACCTCAAGAAGCACACAGACTCACACAACACTGGATTTTCATGCTATAAGGAAAGAGGTACACAAACAAACAGACGTCAAAAGAAAAGAAAGGAAAGGGAGGAGTCACAGCAACCAGCGTTGCTGCTGACGGGGCTTTTATGTCCGCCTTGAACAAGCTGGGACATGGTGGGACATGGTGGGCGCCCAGTTTGATTGGCATTCTGGGAGCTTTCGGGGACACAGAATGAGTCAAAAATCGGGGAGAAAATAAACATTGTACACAGAAGTTTCTCCCTGCAGGCACTGACACATATCGGGGAGCTCGAGGCTCTCAAAAAGCTCCAACTGAATGAACAGACAAGCAGTAACACTTAAGAGATATGGAAGCGCTGCTACTTATACCAGCATGGGCTGTTCGGGGGAGATAGCGAGGGGCAGCGTATCTGTTTGATATGCTCGGCAACAAGCGCCCAAACAGCGGAGAGCGCTGAAGCACTTAGCTAGAGCGGTTTTCAAAAGTTGCGTGGAAATTGTGTCTGAGTGAATCTTAAAGTAGCCCTGAATGGATGTTCCTAAAAGCGATTTGGGAGCTGTAGTAGCGTGGTCGCCGCGTGGTGGCCGGGAGGGGGAGGGAGGAACGTATAAAAGCTACCGTGATGATGAAACATTTTCTGTTTAATGAAAGTGGGGAAAATCAGCAAGAAATGATTAGTATGCTTTTATTTTTACTGCATAAGAAAAGATGTCTCGCTCTTTATTAAGGTGCTCGGCGACCTTGCTTGGCGGAGCCGTGACTACGCCGCATGCAAACCCACCTACAAACCCACCTACAAACCTCTTGTTCTCATCCTCTGAGGAAAAGCGACAGCCGCCCCCTTCTGGTGGAGTCAGACGAGACCAGCAACCAGATTAAAAAGAGATCTTTGAGCCGCCCCTCCCACTGTCCCTTAAAATCACCCTCTGATCAAACAGCTAGCTTTATTCTATCAAGCTGGCCAATGTAGCCCTGTTCTTCATCTTCATCACAGGAAGTAGACTCAACCACAGACGCCTGCTGAGGTTGGACCGTGGCAACTAATTTGCGACTGAAAACCCTAAAAAGGGGTGTCTTTGCGTTCTTCCTTGGAGAAAATGATTACCAGAGGTTTGCATGTAGAAGTAATCATAATAATAAGAATGAAAATACAAAATGAAAACACCTACAGTCATGAAATGGCGTTTTGGGACATCATAGATCCCTTCCTTCTGCTGACTGGTGGGGACCTGCGTTGGATCGGAGGTCGATTTCAGTGTCAGAAACAGCAGCACTGCTTTAGACGTATATTTATGTGCTGGTTGATTAATAAGTCTGAGCCTGAAACAACTCAAGCATGCCCAACTGAATAATGAAAAAAAACAATTTGGACTCGGCCTGTTTGAGTAAGATTTCATTTGATCTCCCAGAGGCGGCGAGATGATGCAAAAATGTATTCTTTGTCGTGAATCAATTCTGCTTAAATCAATATTGCGAGCAGCGCTGGAGGATGCTGATCTCGCCGCAATCTTTATGGAACTTGCTGGGCTCTGGCCCGTGTCCACTCGACCCTCGCCACCTCTCCGTCCTGTCGCTCCCTCCACCGGTTAACTTTTTGTTAGTCTATTGATCTTGCTGCATTCTGAGATCAAATGGCATCGTAAGTGATTGTTCTCCGTCTCTCTGCATTGTTTTCATCTTCCGAGGAACACGTGCTACAGAGAGGCGAGAAGAAGAGGAGGAGGAGGAGGAAGAAGGCAGAGGAGGCAGCGGTGGTTGGGATTAAACCACGTGACAAGTCTCAGGCGTCCCAGCTGCTCCTTCAATGGGTCTGGAGCCAAAAGGTCAAGCGTTAGAAGTAGAAAATGTCGGCTTTGACTAAACTGACCTTGACTGTTCAGCAGCCGGTTCAGATGCTTCTTGAGCTGCTTCCTTTTAATTTGCAGCATGAACGCCAGCGTTACGCCTGAGGACTAACAGGTTTAACAAATGTTTTCCTCCATTTTACATGACCACATCGAGCAGGACTAAAGTCTCAGGGATTATAACTTCAACGCCAACAGAGGACTTTTTAAAAATAGATCTCACAGCCTCATTTTGGCTTTTGGTGTGCGATGAATGAAACATAAACCCCAGTTTGATCTACTTCTGAATCCCCAGAAAAGCTTTCCTTCAAAAAGATCCCGCACCTCGTAACTTCTTACACAGTCATATAAAGTCATCTTGTTAGCACTGTTTCTATTAGCATCTATTACAGGGCATGGAGAGGGAGGGGGGAAGAGGGGGCAATGCTTGTCTTTGTACCTGATAAACGCTCTCCTCTGACTGTGGGCCACGGAGGGGTTCGTGTCCAGCCTCAAACACTATGTACTAAAGAACAGAAGTGGTTGGCAAAGCGAAGAGAACAATGAGATGACATTAAAAATGAAACAATAAGAACAAATGAAAACGTGGAGTTGAAGGGTGGGGGGGGGGGTGAAATAAGAGCAGGGATAGAAGAGTGTATGAAAAAGGGGGGTATGGGTAACAGAATGGGGGGGTGAAGATAGAAATAAAAAGATGTGAGGTGGGAAGAAAGAGCACAGGTATAAACAGGTCAGGCAGTAGTTCAAGGCACTGAAGGTTTCCTTTCAAACGTATGATTAAACTCTGTAATGAAAGAAATTAAAAGAGCGCAAGCTCAGTGTTCACTCAATCTCACTCCTTTTAGGGCGCACGAGAGTCTTTGTAAAACTAAAAGTTTTATTAAACAAGAAATGTTTGCTTCTCTGTTCAGAGCAGGACAAAGTGACCCATCACCTTTTTATCTGCATGGCTGGAGCGAGAAGCTAATTAGCTTAGCTTAAAATGAATACTTAAAACAGACATCTTGACTCTTTTTCTTGTGCGTAGCTAAGGATGATGTCTCAAAGTGAACATGTAATTCTAGTGATGTGCGGGTTAGTTTTCCACTGCAGAACACAAATAAATGTGCTTTGAAGAGCGCCCTTCCAGCGGTGAAACCATGATAAAGTGTCCTCTGGTGCGTTTCCAATAACTTAACCACAGTAAAGTGGGGAAACTCTATACCAGTTAGAAAGCCTACACAGTGAAACAAAGCACGTCCAAATGCCCTCTTGGGTTCCCCTTCAGAGGATAGAATTCGATAAAGTGCCCTCAATGGAGATTAATCACTAAGTGACGCACAACAACAGTGATCAGGAGAGGAGAGGAATAAGTAAATCGTGGGTTCAATTTCTATGTCAACAACACCTCATTTGATGATTTAGCTAATTGTCTTAAGCAAATTCTGATACACACAGTAGCTAACTATGACGTCCATCGTCTACACATTAACTATAAAGTTGCTAGCAGTATTTTGGTTCTGTTCCTTTTCCAAACAGCTGTCCAACCATTTTCATGCTAGCTGTGAACTAGCTGCTAGCTCCAGCTACGCAGTTCCACGACAGCGGTATGGATCCCAACAAGCGGATGAAAACCCTCATCCCCAAACTGTGAACCCGCTCTCTTCAGATTCTGGCCACAGTTTGGAGCTTTTGTCAACCAGCATCAGCTGAAGGCTGCAAATGGAATGGCTGTATGAAAACACACTTCGAGAGATCTGGAAGGCGGCCGGACGAACCACCAAACACTCAGAGTACGAGTTAGTGTTGTCTGTATTCAGTGTGAGCAAGCAGAGGGAAAAAAAAATCATGTTGAGCCAAATAAATAGACAGGGCCAAAAGAGGGGGGGACAACCAGTCAGGGGGGACATGTCTTTGGAAGAAATCAGAACAGAGACACAGATTAAATTAAAAAATATGGTTGTACAACATTGCACTGGCAAATGGGAGTTGAATGGTTGAACAGAACTGCTCACTAGGATGATCTACTGTGTATTACTGGCATGGTGGAGAATCATGAACCATTAATTCAAGCAGATCAGTGACCGTAAGTGGTGTTTAACGTTGGGACTGAATCGCTAGTACTGTTATTCTTGGGGTGAAAATGGCGCCAGGGAAGCTATAAGGGTGTCGAGGTCAGCGGAGTTCGGTTTCCATGTCTGCACGGTGTGCTTGGAGGACCTACCTGGTAAACTGGATCGTCCACTTCGTCTTCCAGGATGGTCTGCGCGACAGCGGGGAGACAGACGATAATTTAAAATTTCCTCGTTAAAGGCGGCGCAGCCAAATTTACAGTGTCATTCGATAACAGAAGGAGAGAAAGAGGAAAATAGCTGAGAGAGAGAGAGAGAGAAATGGCTTCAGGAGCATCTGGAGGAGCAGGGCAGAAGCAAAACAGCGTGGTGCAACCGTGGAGCAGCACCGCCGGCACCACGAGCCAGTCAAACATGATTAACCAGAAAACAAATGCAATTTCTGCACCTGATGCTGAAAAAATGTCAGCTTTAAAGATCTAAGAACTACTGGAAGAAGAATCTGATCAGGCATCAACACAGATGCGCCTCAGAGGAGGAGAACAAAGTGTTTCAGGTGCGTGAGCGAAATGTTGGACGTGGATCCAATCATCCAGCTTCTGGACGGAGGCGGAAGCCAGAGGAGCAGCCACCTACCTGGTAGACTGCCTGCTCACAGTGCTTGTCCTTCTGGGCCTTCTTCTCCATCTCCTCCCGCTGCTTGATGTCGTAGATGAGCGTGAAAAGGTCACGCAGGTCGATGATGAGCGGCTCCGCCTGGATGAGGACACAGAAAAACAGATTCCGGATGTGGGAGAAGCAACAACGTTGAGTCGCTCTCCGTCACCAGAGAAAGACTTACCGACTGCGCTGTCTTGATGGCCACAAACTTGTGGTGCCCCTCCTTCCCACAGACGTAACCAAAGGCCCGGTGGTCCCTGGTGTCCTTGGCGATGTAGCTGATCTCGTGGACTGAGTGCTGATGGAGGAGCACCTGAGTAAAACACAGCCCAAGAGTGTAAATCTTCCTTTATCAAACGTTCCTGTATCACTGTTCCACTCTGAATCGTTCTGGAATCCAGCATCGTTTTGGTCCGTTCACACGGGGGAGCCACATCCTGCAGTTCCTTTTTGCTTTGATCTGCTTTGATCTCGAGGCTGTTCAGTTTTGAAAACGTCCAGTTTACAACATCTGCTCCGGGACTGTTGTGCAGTCAGACAGTGGGTGCAAATGTGAGCAACAGTGAGCGAATCAGCTGTCAGGCAGCCCCCCACCCCACCCCCAACCTGTCGCTACTCTATTAGCAGAGATAAGCTTCCGCAGCGGGGAGGAGCTTTCCTGCGCATATTAGTGGGGAGCGAAACTGGTAACGCCTCAGATTAACGTAAAATACAAAACTAATGTGACCGGCATTCCCGATTCAGCAGAGAATCACGTCAGCTTTGCAGGAAGCATTTCCATATAAATGCCTGCTGATGCTGCCAGGCTGGATTGATCCCCGTTTCCACCATAATAACACAAGTGGGATATTAAGCGTGGAGTGTTATTTACTGCGGGTAATCAGTAAATAAAACACAACGCATTAGAGGCCCGGTTTCCAAAACAACAAATGAGCTTGTCAGAAGCTGGTGAGCTGGTTGGCGGTTGCGGCGGCAGCAGGGAGGCTTGACACTCTTTTCCATAACAGGCGAAAGACGCGCCGCGATCGTTTCATTACAGGAGGAGGCATCATCAAAGACGGGCGGTGATTGGACGGGGTCTGCAGCCATGGGACGAGAGCTCGTGTATAATTATCAGTTTAGCGCTAATGACAGCTGAGGTGGAGCTGTGATGTAATTAGCATTAGCTGCAATGATCATTAAGGGGTGGAACTGAGTGCTAATTATCGGTTAGCGCTGATGAGCAGAGAGAGCCTATCTAGCCAACTCTACGCCCCGGGACAGGAAGAGCCGAGCCCCTCCATCATCCTGTAATGGAACAGCAGGCTTCAGAGTCGGCCAGGGGGGGCTAGCAGCCAGGCAGGAAGTGGGAACGTCTCATAACCGCACATTTCGATTCTCACTGCCCGACAGTCCTGCAGCGGCGCAGCTCCGTTTGTACGAGGAGACGTGTTAAAGCCGTTCACTGGGGGTCAAGTATGAAACGGTGCTGCTGTCCACATCGGTTTCGCTGAACTGAAGGGCAAAGTGTCTGCTGGAAAAGAAGAAGAATCTGCCTTTTCTGGGTTAAGATGGAGCTCTAACAGCTTTCCATACTGGAGCCTGTGAACCATCTCCCCCACGCGCAGGTATGTCAGCCAGGCTCACAAGATGGCAGCCCTGGCGGACGCCGCGTGCCGAACCGTGCGAGCGCTGCCCTCTGGTCGTCCTACGGCCTCGCCGACAGGATACTCACCCCTGATCTCTCGCAGTAAATCTTGATCCCGCCGAAAGAGACCGTCAGGAAGACCCTCTGCTTGTGCTCTCCTTTGGAGCGTGCCGAGGACGCCATTCCCTGTGGGAGAGCCAATGAAAACGGAGTGAAGAGATGGAGAGATATCAAAGAAGGAGAGAGGAGTCAGGGGAGGGAGCAAATGTTCTTTTAGTTGTCACCTCCTGAAGCATCGCCCTCAGAGGACAAGGGGATCTTAATATCATCGCTTCTTCCACTCGACACCTTTTCTCTCTCAATTTTCTCTTGGAGTGGGTCTCCTGCACCCCCACAAGTGCCAGCTTACAACAGTCGGGGGAGATTTGCTGACAGAATGAATCGGCCCGCTCAGACGACTTCACATAGTGCTGACAGAACGAGCGTTCCGGCCTTTGAAGTGCACTTTTTCCCATGGATCTCAGCGGCTCTCTTCTTTTATATCCTCAGCCCCAGTAAAGGAAATGATTAACATTTACATTGTGCTTTCCGTGCAACGCGACCCGCGTGGCTGAGATACGGTTGAGCAGGGGGCTGAGAGAGGATGGAAAAGTACTGAAACGACACATCGTCGATACATTTTTAACAGTTTTTGTCCAAAAAAACACGTTTTTGCCTGATAGAGCAGCACTTCCTCCATTCCTTCGCCATCTTTAAAGTGAAATCCTGGTTTAGACCTGGTCAATGACCATCAAACATCGCTTCCACGGGAGCTTTTTTTTCAGAACAGATCCATTTATGTGTAAAGAATCGATTACTGAAAATAGAACTGGAGTCAGTAGAGACTGACGCGGTCTGGGTCTGATTGGGCCCTGAAGAGAGGAAGAGGAAGAAAAACAGCAACAGGAATAAAGGAGAAATGGAGTGAGAGAGAGACGGCGGTCATCAATCAGCCATCGGCTTCTCCATTTGGGGGATTAGCCCTCCGCGGACCAGCAGGACCCCGTCCCCTCCTCTATCTGCTGTCCAGATAATAAAAGAGCCGTATCAGCGGCTCCATTGACTGTCGCCGGCTGCTGCCTGCTAACTGCTGCGCTCACACGGAGGAAAGCGCTGAAGCGTCGGCCAAGGCCGTGAAAAACTGGCTGTGTTGGATGTATCGCTCCGAACACATTGGGATGATGAGAGGCTTTTCATTCCGTCTATTATGCTGCGCCTCCCGTCGGGTCTCCCACATATTTAGTCTGTGGGAAGAGAAGAAGCCGTGTATATACGTCCCCCATCTGGAAATGGAGTCCTCCCAACAAGACATGCTGCAGAGAGCCTGACATGCTCCCTTTCCCTCTGACAACGGCATTCTTCTGCTTTTTTACTGAAATTACTGTTGACATTCAAGAGGAAATGGAATAAACCTCCATGCAGGGACGCTATTGTTAATATGGAAATCCTACTGATAGTTTTCATCAACCCTCTGCCTGCTGAAGGGGATTGTGACAGCTAAGAAGGCCTCTTGCATGTCTGCCAATTCACTGTATAATAATCCCCAAAAGGAAAAATTATCTGTGATTTCTGAATCAGTGTTGTAATGGTAAAAACAATGTGTCATCTGTACACAATTTTGTCTTTTATCCTTTGTTATTTTAGCTAGTTTTAGCACAAAAAGGTTATTTTTTCAAAAAATGAAGAGTAGTCAGAACTTAAATTCAATATATCCGACTCTAAAGATGATGTTGGCTTTCGTTAGCTTACCATCAGGCTTAACTTGACCCGATTTTTGATTAAATTAGGTCACGTTACAGTTTGCAAACATCTTACATATATATAAAAGGCTGTGAATGACACCACGGGAGCTTGTGGGGGCACAGTTCATTTGGTGAAAGAAAAATAAACAAAGAACATATTTAACTGCTTTAAGCTTCTTGGAGGCCAAAAAGATGCTAAAAAAGATGCAAAGCTCAGGGCAAATGCTCAAAACATAGCATCTTCCTGGAGAGTAGATGAAGGGAAAAGCTGCCATTTTGGAGATATTTAGGTAATGTTTTCCTGCTGAAAAAAAAAAAGCTGTGAAATAAAGAAAGTGGACTTTTGTTTGATCAGTTCAGACCTTCTGAGGGTCAAACACAGAAGAAGACAGATCTCATGACTCATTCAGCAGACAGCAGCCATGCCTGAGCATGCCTTCTTCAAATCTGACTGAGATAAGTGGACGGCTTCAATGAATGATGTCCCTACAGAAACACACACACACACACACACACTCACACACACACCTTCAGCTTCATCATGGAGTCCTGGCACAGCTTGTCCCCACGCGCTGCTGACACCTCATCAATCCCGATCAGTTTGGCCTTGTAGCGCACGCCATCTCCACGGAAACGCTTAATAAGCCCCGCCTCGGTGCGGTCCTGACCTGTAGAGGAAGAGCAAATAAAGAGATGACAGGAAACAAGAAAGGGAGAATTGAAAACTGGTGATTTACAGGAAACCGGGATGCATGAGTTCACCTACGTCCTGTGACGTTAGCGTCACGCCACGCTTTGGATTTCGGGCTGGAGAGCCTGTGTAAGTGCATGTGTGTGTTTGCGTCGGCTCACGTATAAATATTTATGGAATAGGGGATGCAGAATGAATAGCAAGTTATCAGCAGCAGGCAAAGATTGAAAAAAGAACTGAACTTCAGATTGAAAATGAAGTTGAGCAAAGCTAACGGAGCAAATGAGAAAACAAGTGGAAAATCGCTCTGCCGCCATCTCTCGCAGGGCGAGCATGGGGCACGGACGCAGAGCTGGGGTGGACGGTCGCGGGGGCGGCCGAGCGCGGGCGCTCACAGTTCCCATGGGTGCTGTTGACGGTGACACACCAGATTGAATGGCCACTATTGAGGGGAATCTTCTCGCTCCAGTGATCTCCCACAATCCACCAGGCCCTCACTGGGTGATGGATGTCAGCTGGTGGTAGGATGGCGTGAGACTGGGAGGAGGGGGGAAGGGCGGTGGTGTCTGGACGGCCTCGGGCTACACCTCCCTCCACGCTCTCATCCGTGCAGCTGATTATTCCACCCATCAGCCTCTGCCGCCGTCCTGACACCACCTTGACACCGACACCTCTCCCGTTCTGCATCTGCAGCCGGCCGCTGTTTCGATTAGGGGCACGCCAGCCCGGAGCGCCGGCCCGTGTCTACAACGTATAATCCGAGCCCTCATAACCATAATACTGACTCCCATCGCATTTACACATCAGGATAACAGGATTCCAAATCAAGGTCAGCGGCACCTTGGAGGATTGAACAGTTTTTCAGCTACTTGCTCACTCAATTTCTAGGTCATGATCATGCACGGTGCATCAGGCTCCTGCATGCGTAAGTGGCTGCAGAAGGACGATCAGGGACTACACCCCGTCGTCCCCCTGCCGTTAACCACAGAGTTTATTCTTTATGGCCACTTCCACGGGGGGAAAAATGGAAAACAAAAACCAGATTCAGATTGGGTCGTCAGCTCTCGTCTTGGCGAAGCACGCCCTCTCACTAATTCATGAGGGCACAGTCCTCTGAAGGGGGGAGGGGCTTAGCGGCGCTCGAGTCATTAAAGTCTCTGAGCGAGTAAATGTCAAATCTGGGTCTAATTCAGACTTGTTTCTCAACCAAGTGAAAACAATCTTTGCCAACATCAGCATGTTGATCAGACACCAGGCAGCGTGCACGCTCCACATTTACGTAGTCGCCATTTTTATGATGAATTCGCCTCAGAGGCAAAAATGTTGACAAGAAAACACTGCAGATGCTGCAGATGCAGGATAAATGCTTGCTCTCCCTGACTGAAACCTAGCCTGATGCAGAGGCTATAGTCTGTTCATACATTATTATGTATTCCATCCTGATTTCACAGGCTCACACACGCTGTAATGTAATGTAAAATGCATGCTGCTCCAGTTGCATTTTAAACACGATTGGTCCAATTCAGCACGCCTCTCTCGGATGAGCGTTTACCAGATGTTCTGTGCCATTTGTTTCTTTACATACAGCACTATTCCTCCTAATAAGACTTCAGGAGAGATTTAGGGCTTTATGCACAGATCTTTAAAAAATGTAGGTCCTGCATGCCAAATGAGCATCTTGACACAGAGGCATAACTTGTGCGCTACGTGCTCTGGGTTCCGAGCTACACCAGTGGATGTGCCGTGTTTGACAGTGAAAGTGCTGTCGGGCAGGCTGCTTCGCCATGTTACAGGCTGTAAAAGACAAACAGAGGAGGACGGGCGAAGGAGCCTGTCGACGGCCGCGGACGGCTTTACGCCGTTTCCTCTGGCCTGCTGAAACGGCAGCATCCCAGTGCTCCCACTGTCACATTGTGGGATATAAACCTTAAATCCTAGAACACAGGTGGCAGAAATGATGGTGTTTTCTGCCATTTTTGTGTATAAAATAAGTAATTAAAAACAATAAGAACTATCAAAAATTAGAAAAATTCAGCTTTGGCAAATAGTTTGGCTTATATGTACTGCAGCCTAACACCAGGGGGCGGCTGAGGTGTTCTCATGTCTGCTGTTGTGCAAGAAAAAGCCACATCTTGACATTTTTTTAAAAGCTTTATCGGGGCCTTTATAAGCAGTATAATTCAGGGCAGACGGAGGTAAGAATCAGCAGGCAGGGCGACGTACTGTTTCACGGCTACTTTCTGATCCCAGTGCTGCTCTCTCGTCCTTGCCACACAAGAATGGGGACAGCGCGGGCACAGATGGCAACAGATGGAGAGTCAGAAATGCCCCTCCAGATATAAGGGCTTGGCAACAAGAAACTTTTTGTTGGGAATCTGGGCACGGAAGCAGCTTAACCCCTGACCCCTTCCGAGAGCGTATCTCTGCCCGTCCGGCTCGGCGTGGGGGGGCAAGCGCACATCATCCGATGTGCTATAATAAGAACCCCCCACCCCCCACGAAACATAAACTGCTCACCATTATCTCGTCTCTGCAGGATCCACCCGAGAGGGAGCCGATCTGCGCGGCCCATCAGCGCTCGCTGCTGATGACTGCAGCAGCCGCACAGACTCATAGTAGTAGTAAAGAGAATGGCTGCTAATCTGCTTCCGCCATCTGCCTCCTCCGTGCGCGCAGAATAACTTTCATAAGCCTCGCCGAACACGTGGACACACATTTGCATTAACGGCGGCGCGTGTTCATCATTCCCCAGCACACATTCAGCGTCGAGCAGGAGAATCGGGTTTTGGTCCAAACACAGATGTAACGAGGGCTGTGACGTGCAGGGAGCATTGATCCGGCGCAGGGTTACGTGCAGGTTGGATGTGACGGAGGCACAGAGGCACGAACATGTTTATGGTGCAGCAGCAGCAGCAGCAGCAGCAGCAGCAGGCTGGCAGAGCACGCCAGCAAACAGACGATAAATAGTGCTTCAATGAGACGATGAGGAGGAAATCTCATCCAGGCTTCTGGCTCCGCCTCCCCTTCCTCTCCGGCAACTCTGTCCTCCTTTTCTTGTCTCTATCCAGGAGGGATGTTTTTTTTTTTGTACACAGGTTACAGTAGGAGAGCAACAGTTGCTATGGAGATAGAGTAAAGTCATGCATGTAAAGCTTTCTGTTGATGGGTAGAATGGAGCTCTGGCTTTATGACGCCGGTCTGAGGTTAGCGCATGAAGATTTGATTTTTTTTTTTAAAAGGAATTTAATGAAAGCTATGAAGTACCTGATAGCGTTCCGTTCTGATTAATGTGCAGAATGTAATGAATTACCCCATCGGGATTCTGGTAAAACGCAACGCTATAAAACCAGCAGCTGCTTCACAGATAAGAGCCCACAACAGACTGTGAGGTAGATGTGATTAGGATGTGTACATGACAGTTTCCTCGGACCGGCGCATGCTGAGCGGTGGCGTGCGTGCACCAGTTTCAGTGTGGCGAGGTGTCTTGCAGAGGCAATTCACATTTTCTCATCTCGGGGGCCAGAAAGGTGGGAAATCTGGGTGTTGGGACAAGATAGCAGCACTACGGAGGAGGAAAGATAGATTTGATGCGCAGAGGGTCCTTAGAGAAACTATGGACCAGCTCAGCTGTTTACAGATAAGAGCGCATGTATTTGTATGGAAATGGGATGTCTGGAGAGGGTTATCTTCAGTCCTGGCCAACCTTGATCAAGACAGCGGCATCATAACGGTGACCCTCTGGATGATCTATGCACATCGGCAGCCTTTTCTCTGTTGCTTGGAAACCATTCATACATCATCAGGCTGCTCCTTTATGACGTGGGACAGTCTCGCTGCGTTAGCTTTAACGTAGCAAAGTGAGGCTTTGATCGCCTGTGCCGATGGCCTCTCTGATGAGCCTCAAGGCCAGAAGTGCGACGGCCTGCTTGCTCCACTCTCCTGCCTCCAATTAACTCGAATCAATGGGCCCTCCTCCAGCCCGGCTATTTATCTGAGGGCCGCTGAAACATCCACACAGGGCCTGGCCCCGTGGCCTTGTAGCAGCCAGCCACCAGAAGTCAGACGTACTTGAGTGGCTTTATTCATCAACGGAAAAAAGAGGAGGGGAGGGGCGGGATGAAGAGAGGGTGAATGGGAAAGCATCATCCTTCTTCGCTCTATTTCTCTCCTTCTTCTTTGCAGCAGGTTCAATCCCATTTCAATCTCCAAGTGAGTGTTTGGAGAATGCCTCGCCCTATTACATCACTTAGGCTGTTCATCAAAGCGACAGGGTGTGAATTACCCTGTCCGTGACACCGAAATCACGATGCTACCAAACCCTGGAGCCGCATGAAATGGATGTTAAAAACATATGGATCCGTGGGACGAGACAGCGAGCTTCATGGCAGGCCACACCGAGCAAAGGTTCCCCTCGTCAGGCCCAGTATAACAGTATTTACTTATGTAGCTGGATTACAGGTAACGGAGACTTTTATTGTGAAATTCAGCCAGTCCTCACCAAAACACCCCTGTCGTGTTTTAGGATCTCTGCCCTGGTTTCATATACTCATGTTTACATATAGATTCACCATGTTCTTCCTTGTCTAAACGGAAATTTCTCAGATGCTTTGGGAACTTGTTCCTCCTGCCGACCAGCCGTGATAACAGGATGTGCTCGTGCTTTGATGAGCGTTTGTGCACGTACCTTTGATCCTCCTGGACTCCCTTCTCTGGCCGGTTTTGACACCTGACTGGAGCTCGGCTTCCGCTGACATCCTCCCCCGCTGAATCCCTCGTCCAGCTCACAGCAGATCCACCATGGGTTAGCGACAAACGAACTAATCCGACCCACTGGAGGCGTCCGAAACCCCGCACCGCTCCAGTCTCTCAGTGCAGCCCTTCGACGGAGCAAATCTCATTCAAATCCATGGCGAGGCGGCCAGCATTCCTCAATAACTGAAGATCCAGCGTTGACGGTGACGGTCACAGGCGGGCCGTGGTGTTGGAGTATCATGGACAGAAAAAAAGAGTTTTATTATCGGCTCAGGCGATCCTCTTGAGAGCGGCTTCAGATCAGATCTGACATCTTCTGGAGCGTACCTGAGTTCCCACCGTAAAGGTCAAGCATCACATGGTCCACTGTTGCTCTTTTCTCAGGGTCCACCTATTACTCAGAAGTAATTCCCCCCAGGGGAGCCTGCAACATTGATTGAATGAAATATTGTTCTTCAGAGCAGGGCAGGAGTGGATATTATTCTTCGGCAGAGCACTTCAGATGCAGCCTGACAGCCCATCACAGGCGTTCGCCCCGAGCACTGCAAGGCAAGAAGACAGGGATGACGGTTGATGTTAAACTGGTTAAAAATCAAGACGACAAACACAAGCAGCTTGATCACTCATTAGAGCATTAATTTAACATACAAAGTGACAGGCTCCAATTCAACAAATCAACAGAGACGGTTATTACTTTTCCCGGATCGTCAATTGTTAATGAGAGTGCGGCAGATTTGCGTTGTTCCCCTCCGCCCACCCTCTGAGGGGACCTGTGGCGATGCAACGCTCTTGTTTTACGGACTTGTTGTTGCTGCGAGTAAATATAGAACATTAAAGCGTGACGGGCCCTTCTGTGCGTGCAAAGGTGCATTTTCAGGAGACGCTCGACAGAACGGGAGGAGGGGAAGGAGCCGGGCGGCGGCTGTTTCAAGGCAAACTGGCAGAAGTCCTGGTAGAGCCCTCGCCGAGCTGGAACCCCCCCCACCCCCGCTTTAATGCCCTTGAATCATCTACAGCTAACACAAGCTGCCATGCCAAGCTGGCACTGTGGCAGGCGCTGCTTTCGTTGGCATGGTGATAGCCCATTGTTGGAGGGAGAGGCCTTCAGCCCACACTGGCCTGGATGGAGCGGCCGCAGATGCGACATTGTGTGACATTGCGAGCGTGTGGTGGACCACGACCAGTGTCCTTTTCCCAAGAATGTTTCTGTTATCAGATTTCTTTATCTAAAATTGTGTTCAGGCACAATTTGTGCGTCGCAGAAGTGGTCCCGTTAGCTTCATTCAGCAGGTTCATGAGGTCACGTCAAAACAAAACTTTATTTACAAAGCAATCTAAAGCAATTTTTGGTGAACGGTTAATCTGGATGATCCACAGACCTCAGTGTCAGCACTTTCCAAACTTGTGTCTGCAGCAGAGAAGTTCTATTCACACTGAGGATTTCTGGATTATCCTGAGTAACTGGAACACTGTTGCTGGATTAAAACGTTGCATTTCCAGCAAGTTCTGTTCATCTCCGGCCTGCAGGTATTGTTGCAGCAGCAGAGATGGCAGCCACTTGTAAGGTCACATGACCAGGATGGCGTCACACGGCGCCAGCTTAGCGGCAGGAAAAGCCCGGCGCTGTGGCGAGACCAGCCAGGAGACGTGGTAGCAGTTTGCCGCTACAGCTAACTTGTTTTCTGATTGCTCAGCCTCTGACATAGCAGGTCAACTGGGGGCGTCTGCAGTTGCCTCATCCACACCCGGCCCCTCCTGCTCCACTCCGGCCCGTGTGTTCGCTCGCTTATGAGGCAGATAATGTCACCTGGGTCCAGGCAAATGGGACATTTTCCCTTCAAACACCCCTGGGGAGCTGCCTCGCAGTGTGTCGTACGGGTGGGTGGGGTATTTTCCATGTCACCGAGAACCTTATCAGAATGTAGTTTTCATCACCAACCAGGGAGATGTGCCTCATTGTATCAGGCGGCAGAGCGATTTGGAGTGATGTACGGCTGCTCGTCAAAGGCAATGCTATCTAGGTCACCCTGACTCCCCAATCTGCTCTGCGTTTTAACAGCTCCCGGTGTCTCTCGTGATTTGGGTCACAGTTAACGAGCATCACTCGTTTCTCTAGCTACTCTCAAAATGTTTGGGGATGTCAAAAGCCCCTGACAAAAGCCACATTTCATTTATTAATTTGTTCGCCTTAGCGCTGCCTCCCGCTGGAGAGGCAAGCCGGTTTTATCCCCGCTCCAGCGTCTCTACATCCTTCCAGCGACTGAAATCTTTGGGGATTTTCCTGCTTGCTTCAGAAAGTCAACCTGTGATTGGAATTCTGGACAGTCCTGCTGTGAGAACCTGACCTGATCGGTAAATATGAAACATATCCATCAATATGTTGCCTTTTTTTTTTTTTTGTTACATACCTCAGATCACCTGGTCCCGCTCAAGGTTTCTTCCTATTAAAAGTGAGCTTTCCAGGTTTTTGTCAAGTCTGTCCTGATTGTAACGACAACATACTGTATAAATAAAGTTAAACTGAGTCATGTTACAGTGTTATTCTGAGATGGTAGCACTTTTAGCATTTGAAATTAAGCAAAACATCATAATTTTGCCACATTTTCTGACTTTTTTTCAAGAAAAATTCTAGAGGATCTAAATCATTTTTCCTCCAGCATCACGCTTTATTTCTTTGCCTTTTATTAGCCAAGCATCAGTGCTGGCAACAAAACAAAATCAGCATACATACATATTGGGAAAATGGCTTGACATGATTATTTGTTTACAAGAAAGCGAGACGATAATTTAGAGCAACTCTGATTTATATGAGGAGACAGATTGATGTAATTTCAGCAACTGCATTCAGTTTCCACTTGTTTGTGAGTTTGAAGAAAAGCTCCATTCAGTGTGATCAGAATTTCACTCCTGTTTACAGTCTGACAAATATAATGGGCAATCACTGAACGCGCGCTGATTTTTAAATTGGATCATTCTTGAGGGTGTTTTTTTCCACCCGCTAACATTTCCTCCTGAGACGGGTGTATAATAGACTCCACAATCAACCTCATATTGTGCCTCCCGCCACCGATCGCTAACAAAGGTTGCACAGCCATCCATCACTGGATACGGCCAATTACGCCGCCATTTACCGCGGTCCTGATGGAAGGCGTAGTCTGTGATTGCTGGGGGAGGCTCCCGTCTCTTCCTGGCCAAGGCTGGCATGGCCGGGGGCCGGAGGAACATTTGTTCAACAGACTGACGTTGGCACCTCGTACCGGTCATCTTTGTTACAAAAAAATGCCCCCCAGCTTCTGGAGCGGGACACAACTGTCACCACCTGGCTGACGGAGGCTCCTCCGCAGCCCCGCTGGGCTGCCGGGTGGCGACTATGGAAGCAAAAGCAGCCCAGCTATATTTTTATCTGACTAAAGGCCTAAAAACGTATTTCCTCACATCCTCCAGGATGGACGTCCTGTTGAACCTCAGCTCTTATCGCGGCCTCGCCATCAACGACACGCTCGTTTAATGTGGCTTTACAAGATGAGCCGATAGCCCCTCAGTCTGAGATAAGGTTCATTAGTTTGCTCTGGATTCATTGTTTCCCTGGCAAGCCAGCGCCTGACTGACATACAGGTCTTTAACGCTGCCAATTACCACTTCTGAAAGAACGCAAGCTGTAAATAAGCGAATCTACGAGAAACTGCAAAATGAAACAAAAACTGGGAATGTTTTCGCAAGTACGTCCAGCGTCTTTGACGTCTAAATGACCATGAACTAATCAGAGACGTATGGGACCTGTGGTCCATATGCAATCGCGCAGAGACAAAGGAACTCCCAGCCTTCTCCTCCCTCTGTCCTTCTTGCCTTCTGGGGGGGAACCGATAACCTCAGAGACCAGACTGCTCCGCCACGGCCCATTAGTTCACCTCATTCTGACAAGATGGAGGGCCTCCGACAATGGAGGAGCGAGGAGGAGGTGAGGAAAGAAGGAACAAGTTTGGGCGTTTGACGTGTCCTCATTTACTTTCTTTAGGGGAAGAGAAGCTTTGTCGCTACAGCTGGTGACTAAAGGAGGACTAGCGTGTGCGCTGCAGATGAGTGTCAGCAAAGGCCTCAGCGCGTGACGTTACCGTGGGTGCAGCGCCACTCCCGAGCGAAGCGCCGTTCCTCATCATCAGGACAGAGGCCCGTTTAGATGGAGGAAGACCGAGACGAAGACACATGCGTGCGTGCGAGACGTGCTGAGGAGCCCACGTCTCAGGACGCAAATATTAATGGGGTTTGTTTTTCAAGGTCTGCGCTTCTTACGCTGCTTCTGTTTGTTGTAGCAGACGTATTTGGGCTAATAAAGCGTTGTTAGCTCCCTACGGTGACAGTAAACAAAAACAAGGGGCAGGGCTGTCTCTTCTCCATTCCGCTCATTCATTCCACCCACCACATGCAGGGAATCTGGAAGGACGGCCAGTGCGAGGCTCCTGGAGCACCTCGCAACAGCCAGCCAAAACAGCTCGTCTAATGTCTCTGTGTGGCGTCCCCGAGGAGTCTTTAATTCACTCCTGATTGGGTTGGTTGCTGTGCTGTGTCTCAGCATCTGAGCGCTGTGTTAAAACAGGCTGTTTACCGGCTGCCGTTGGACCCAGAGAGCGAGAGAACTGGGCCGGGTCCAGACGGCCTGAACAAACAGCACAGATCAATAACCAGCCTGTCAACAGACAGTCTTTCACCCTTCCCTTGTTCCTCTCATTTTGTTTTATTTTTGTGTTTTATCCGCTTTTCTTCAAGGTTTCATCATTTTTTTTTCCAGCCGATTGGACCGTTTCTTTGTGTGAAAAGAGGTTAAAACACATTTTATGTGGCTGCTTCTTTTCTGATGTGAAAAAGACGCAGGGACATGCAGTGGGTAATTAATGAGACAATTAGTCCTTTTTCATGCTTCTGTGTTCCCTTTGAACTAAATAAATAACCAAAAGGTGCCGTCTTTAATTGCATGTTGGTTCGCGAGCCTAATGAAGGACTGCAGGAAGACCCTCGACGGTGGATTCCACTTTTTTGTTCTCATCTGCGAGGGAACGCGTGCACAGTTAAACACTTATCTGCAGATAAAAGCCGCGATGATCACAACAACCGAGGAGGAAAACGTCATTCCTGCGACCTGCGAGGCGCCACGAAGGAAGCAGGAAGCCTTTTGTTCGGCCGCTTACTGACACGGTGTTTTGTCGACGCTGTCACGATGAAGAGAAGCCTTCTCGCTACAAAGAAGAGAGCACTGTGACAGATTTAACATAGTTTTCTTTCCAGTTCTGATCATTTGACAGTAATGACTCTTTCCTCAGTGGCTAACAAACTGAGGGGCAAACACACTTCTCCATCGGCGCCATTGTTGGAGAACCATTTTTGTCAAACTACGAACAAACGAAACATGTAAACACAGCCAGAACACGTCAGTGAGCGGCTGATTTCCATGTAATCAGCTGCTAGACGACGTCACGCTAACTACTCTTGTCAGTCTGCAGGATGTGAGCGCCTGTTTAAAGATGGGAGTCTGTTCCTGAGAAGCTTGTTCCAGAGGTGGTCGTGGAGGCAGCAGCAGAAAAGCAAGCACATCCGCGGAGCAGTGAGCTCCATGAGCGACAACCCAGTGAGGCGAGATAAATCAGCTTCCTCTGAAGGACAGACGTGCATAATTACTCTTTCAAGAATGCACACCATTCACATGTTTAAATCTTCTCCCCGTATTGAAACTTCACGGTTTCCTTTCAGACCGCAGCGTTCGGCACATGATTGACATCTCACACAAAGGAGCATTAGCATATCTAACATTTTTTGCTGACGAGCTACTCGGCTTGATTCACACACAGCTGAAGCCCTTTCAGAATTCTTTAAAGATAATACGGGACGACTCCTAATATCACAATTAGCGCTGGTTTGCAGTGAAGTGGTTTTATTTATTTATTTTGCAGCTGTGTTGTTGATTATTCCCGTTAAATGCTCTTAACCGCTCCGCGTTTTCCCTGAGGGATGCTCGACGTCTCCCTCTGCAAGACTAACAGGTGTTAGTTTAAATGTACTTTAAAGGGGGGTTAAAAAAGCACGAGCACAATCTGTCTGCACCCCGGACCGCAGTATCGCACGTTTGAGCGTAATTAACAAAGCTCCCATCTCAGCTCACCGTGTCTCATTAATCTCTCATGAACGGTTAAGCTGCTGCGACGTATGGAACGGCCGGAGGTGTGAATCCGGGTGTGAAACTGTTCTCGTCTCACATGTGACCGCGCTCCGGGGACCGCCAGGATTAAAAGGCCCCATCCACACCCTATTGGCGACTAATCAGCCGAGATGATCAGAGAAACACTCGGCTCCCTCTCGTCACGACAGCGGCGCAGGGGCAGCTCCTCCCTTCGGCACGTTGCTGCGGGGACTGCGAACCCAGCCGCAGGAGGAGGCGACACTCCGGGGCTGATTAGAGCGAAACACGGGGATGGTTTCTGACTGTGGCGCCGTGACGGCGGGTGATCTACACGGGCCTCCTCATGCTGACTGTTGCATCTGCCCTCGCCTCTCTGCATTAAACGTGCACTTTATTTTCTCTGCAGGTACCACGACAACACGGATCTCCTTTGGAGGAGAAGTAAAGTTTGAGCAACTGTAATTATCCGGCATCACCCAGCAAAGAATTCCTCCTGTCTTCCACGCACGCGGGGAATTTTATGCGCACGGATGACAAATGTATGAGAAGATGCAGCTTCTTTCTCGAAAAGAGTAAACTGGAAGATCATCCAGTCCTGACTCGGGTTGTCAGGATCTGTGCGTCTAGTTGAGTCTAATGGATGACTGTTTAGTCTTTTGTCTAGTTTCGTCTCGTTCTCTCCGTCTGTCTGTGTGTTGGTCTCTCCCTCTTTCACCTGACCTCATTATCTGTTTGTCCTTCACCTGCAGTTAATCGTTTCCTCCTCCTCCTCCTCCTATAAGCTGTCTTATCCCTTCAACTTTTGCCTGATCATCTTGTGCTTGTCTTCCCGTTCATGTTCTTTTCTGCGTGTGTGTGTGTGTGTGTGTTTATCGACTGGAACGGATTATATGTAGAGAACTTTCCCCAGTTTCTGTGTTTGGGTCTGCTGTGGACTTCTGTGAGACTCCATGTGTTATTAATCCATTTTAATCCATTTCTGCATTTTTTTTCCTTCTATTTGAACGTCAGAGATGCTGATTTAGTCCAAACGCTTCAGAAACTCAGACACAAAGTGCTGCTAATGCATCTTGTACTCGCTCTGGAGCCGCCTGCTAACATTTTCCATCATCTTGCGCTCTCTACAAGCAGAGTTATGAATTGAAATATTTTGATGGGGGATGTGTTTTTCAGAGGCGGCGTGCGTGCTTTTTTCATGTGATTCCGCGCTGGATTGAGGCTGGGGTGACTGGATGGCCACAGGAGGTTTCTGAATTTCACCAAATGTGACTTATTTTGTATGTTTTCATACATGACGCAGCCGCGCAGCAACTGGACGAATTAAACAGTCAAAGATAATTACATTTTCTGCTCCCTTTCGTGTGTTTCCCCCCCCCCCCCGACGCTGCCATATGAAAATAATGCCAGCAGACAACCTACTGGCTTCATCTACTTCTAATTATACTCAGTTGGCCTCCAAATTTAAACGAATGCAGCCACACGCACATAAACAGAGACCACATGACGACACACTGACAGCAACTTTGATGTTAGCTGTCATTCAGTGTTTGATTCTTGCAACGCAAATGCTGGAAGAAGCGCCGGGCTGCACAGAAAAAGAGGTAAAATCAGATGAAAACTGATCACTTCTGGCTAAACTAAACGTTTCAATTAGGAGTCGGGGTTGGCGCGGTAAAGAGCTGTGACAGATGCACTATTTAAATCCAGTCAGAGGGAAGAAAAGCCCCGCTAAGCTTATATTTGATTGCATATTTTATCGAAGGCAAACACAAGCGCAGGCACAAATGAGCCCCGGCTACAGGAGCGCCTGCTGCCGCCGCCACGCTCGTGATGATCGGCCTCACGTGGAGCCGCTGTCTCCCTGCGGGGAACAGAGTTGTAGAAAGGCCCGACGGGATGAAACCAGAGGACGGCGCTCCTCAGAGGTGATGAATGCTCCGCCGCTGACGGAGCCTCCCGCAGCGCATCTGTGAGAGCAGATGAATGGGGAGGAGAGGCTGATAAATTGGGTCACACGGACGTGGTGTTTCTGGGTAATGCGGTGAAAACGCTGGAGGAGTGCGGTTGGGTGGCTGCACGTGCTCACAACTGGGGCAGAGCTGCCGCCACGTTTCTGATCTCACGGCACCGCGACGGTACGCCTTCTTGCTAAATGCTTCCCATTTATTTCGAGTCCTTAACTCTAAAAAAAAAAAAAAAGGATCCCGCTGAGAAATGTCGGCTGCTGCTAACATCACGGTGGCAGATATAAAGACTGAGATTAATTGGTTGTATCTGCAGCGTCTGTGCACCACCTGGGCAGCATTTGAGAGTCGAGGGTTCCCACAGAGGTGAAGCCACTCTGGGGATTCGACCCAGCGACCTCCCGGACTCAAACAGCTCCTGAAGCCTCTACAGTCATCGCTACAGTATTGTAACGCGCAACCCTTGCACAGAATTGTGAGAAGGGTGAATTAACAAGATCTCGATCAAAGTTCTGAGGCTAAATTAGCTGCACTGGTTTCTAAAGTAGGTGGCACTGTGCGGTTGACAGCGTGTGCATGTGCCACATCACATCCAATCACATCACGTCTGGAGCTCGCTGCTCATTTCAAGGCCGTTCTCGGCTGTAATTCCACTCCTCTCATGTTGAGTTCTCCAGGAGCTCCTTCACCTCCACGCAGATAAGAAGACAAATGCGATTTGAGGCCAGGTAGATCTTGTCGGCGGTGCATGCCTGCTCTTGGCTTGCACGTTTAAGTCGATACAGAGCCGGCTCTGTTCCTACTTCCTCATAAAGGATGCGTGGAGCTCCTCATACATCAGTAGATGGATGTGTTTCATGCGCGGCCAACTGGCGCACTGCGAGTTGAGCTGAAGGTCATCGTGACTCACTGCTATCTCAGAACCCAGGTGGCTCCAGACAGACACGCGAAACCTCTACGGCTAGCTCGTTTTAAAATTAGAAATAAGATGGTTGGGTTGAAAGGAGGACTGAGGAGCAGCCATGCAGCAGACATGCAGCCAAAGCAGCCGAGTACAGTAATAAGGAGTGGGTACAGATTGCAGGAGGACCCCGAGGCATATGGCAGGACGCCTCATGCCTCCCAGCTAATTGAGTCCTAATGAATCACTGCGCTGGCATGGCGCACGTCCCTCGTGAGGGCTGGTGCCATTGATGCATTGAAGATCCGAAGGAAACGAGGTGGGAAGCCATTCCCGCCTAACACGGGGCGGGGGTGGGGGTGGGGGGAGGTTGTTGTGGATACTTCACACGCTCACCAGATGTTAGAGGCGGTGGCGGCGCGGGCACCGCTCGCCACCCAGCTCCACACAAAGGAGGTAATTGTTTGATGGGCTGGCAAATAACTGCCCCATTTGAGTTCAGTAACGCGATAATGGCGGGGTCGCCACCTCATTGTCGGCTCAACAGGGTCAACGCAACCAGGGATATACTGTAACAGGCGTGAAGTCAGCGGTGCTTGAACGCTCATTTAAAGGGGATATATTTGAATCGATGGAGGCGCGACGTGAGCTATAACTGCGGTTCGCGCTGGCCGAGTTAATTGTTTCATTGGTCACACCCTGTTTCCCTCACTGGAACATGTGGTTCGGGTGCAGTAACACAGACTGACACTGATAGAATCTGATGCAGCCGCAACCAGAACCATTCAATTTTACTTGCATAACACCAAAATGGATCTTAAAAAGAATGTAATGAAGTTATCTGCAACACAATATGGACGTAGGACTGAGATTTGTAGGGTTGTATTGAGATCCCAGAGCTTTATTCAGGGTTAAAACTAACGGCCACTTTTAAATCAATTTCTTATTTGGGCTTTAAATGTTAAATATTGCCCCCGCCTGAGGTTTGCTCACGTTAAATATTTAATTTTTTACAGGATGGAATTTTAGGGGATGTTTACACTGCTATATCCTGTCTACGTCTCCAATTTCTGCTTAAAAGAGAATAAAAGTGTTTCATATCATCCCAATTACGCCATAAAAAGCAGCGTCTGGAGCGTCTGCATCACTCAGCACCAATATTTAGGAAATCTTCCAATTTAGCGGAAACAACCGAGCTCACCTCTGACCTTTCTGTGCCAGGGGCCACATCATCATGAATGAATAGACTCAATGTGATGAGGCCACCAGCAAAATGAGGACTCGAACCGTCCTGAAAGCTCATTTAAACTACTTTTATAAAAGATTCAGGCCGCGTGTCTCATCCTGAATTCTGCTACATTGATGTCGGCCTAAACCTTGTTCTGCAGATGCATTATCCCAGAGTGCTCGGGAAATCACAAGCGAGTTCGCGTCGAGGCGATGCCGCTGCGGTACGAGGCGAAACAACAAACGTGATAATAAAACCGACTTTCGACAAGACAAAGGCAGAGAGAGGCGTCGCGACGGGGAACGGGCGCGAGAACCCCAAGGACTCCAGGAGGAGTGCAAAACAGGAACCGTCCCGAGTGTTGTTCGCCGTAATTGTGCCGCGATAACACGAACAAGAACAACCCAAACCACTTTCAACTTTTCACAATAATTGCAAAAAGGGGAGAAGGAATTACGGTTTTAATCGGAGGAGATATAACCCCCGTATCCACTGGCTGCTCTGCTGTCAGGAGCTAAATTAACTGCCTGGATTCCACTGGGGGAGCCAACAAAGCCCTAACTGGAGAAGCCGGGGATCTCTAGTGTTTTGTTCAGCTCCATCTTAAGCCCCACGACTCACACTGGGCTGCAAAGAACTGCCTTGGGATGACATCTGGAAATAGTCCTGCACGCGCACGTGTGCGTGCGTGTGTGCGTGTGTGTGTGTGTGTGTGTGTGTGTGTGTGCCTGTGCAGCACAAGCCCTACAGTCGAGCCACTGGGTGCAGCTTAGGATCTGTTGCAGAACATCCTCTGTAAGGAGATTACTAAAGGCAGTTTGGACGGTCGGCGAAAGTCGCCGGTGAACTTTGGCACCGGTGTCAAACTGCTAACCGCGACCTTTGTTGACGTCTGGCTGAGCCGCAACGCAAACATCAAACGTGGTCATTTCGGTCCGTGAGGATGGAGGGAGAGCGCAGGCTCCTTTGGTCGCTGCCAGCAGTGTTAGTACAACTTTCCACAACAACAATCGAAGGAAATTTTCCATGCACGCCTGCTGCTACATCAGCAGAGCGGAAAAGCCAGGACGTCATGATGGACATATGGTCCAACCATGTATTGTGCACTTCACCTTATTGTGCACTTCAGCTTATTATACCTTTCAGCTTAAAACCTTAAAGACAGGGTGTTTAAGGTTTTAAGAGCCTTTAATTTCAGGGGAACGAGAAGCTCCGATGTTTGATCCTGACCTCCTTCCACATCATTCATTAATAACTTAATGATTCGGCTCTCTCAGACTCAATATTGTTGATTTTTTTTCTTTTACTATCATAGATATGTTTCCTTTTTTAATCAGCCAATGTCATTTACATATTAAAGATAATAGAAATGAATTCAACCAAATATTTCACTGTACCAAGATAAGAGACAAAGTCAAGTTTATGTTGATAAAACTGTCTCTTGCATATAAAAGAAATAACAGAGAGGAAAAAGTTGGGGCTAGATGTAATCTACTGCAAAAGAGAGCGTATGTGCCCCGATAACATCGATCTCCTGTCGGGAAAATCGACACGTAAGCGCAACCGCAGAAGGACACCCCCACCTCCCGGCACCGCCACCCCCTCTGAACGCTCCCACAATTAACAGGATTGGAGTTTTTATCCCCACATTGACCCCCCCACCCCGCGCATGAATAAAGCGCAGAGGACCCCCTCTTCTGCGGGCCTGTGCGCTGGTTTGAGCCAGACTTTGGCTCCGCGCTGCCGGCCAGCGCCGCTGCGCTGCGCGCTCCCCATCCACAGGTTTCATCCTCTCGGTGCAACCCGCAAACCCGCTGAGCATTCTCGAACAGCCCACGAACGCGGATGGAAGGATTTATAAAGATGTGCGTCATCGTCCACTCGGTCCCGTGGAACCGGAGCGCGTTAAGACGCAGTCGTTTGAAGATGACTTACTGCTGTTGCGTCAGGACAGCTCTTCATTTGAATACTGGAGAGGGAGGGGGTTCAGACGTGCCTGATGAAGCTTTGAGCCCCTACTTCTGGGCTAGATCTAAACCGCATCCTATAAAACTGCCATGAGGTCGTTTCCAAACGAAAATGCCCTTTAAGATTTTGTGCGCAAAAATCGATCTGGAGCAGCAGGTCTGTGACGGCCGGCCGGCGTTTGTGCTTAAAAAGACTGAACCGCGTCAACGGTCCTGTTCACACGCACATTTCTGATCTCATTCCCCGCATCTGATCAAATGTATGACTCTTTCAGTCGTCTGTGTCAGACTGTTCCGCAGCCGTTTCTATCAGCGCATCCCAGATCCATAAATCTTGACATGCAGCTGCGCTGCCTTGCATCCTTAAACACTTTCACAGTGTTACAACACACACTCACGCCAACACAGAGGGTTAGAACTGAGATTTAACTCACCTTTTCTCAGCGTATGCTTCTCCTGCGTGTCCCATTTATGCCTTTTAATCCACATCTGTGTCCCCTTCATTTGAACGCTCTATTTTCCCCCCATTGAGTGAGAGAGAGAGGGAGGGAGTTAGTGTTTAAGAAAATCCATTTGTTAATTCCATTTGCCGGACACACAAGGTGAAATCACATTTCCTCGCTTTTCTAACATGTTTAAAATACTTCCATAACGCTGATTTCCCTGCGTTTTTCAGACCCTTTCCTGTCTCTGAAGTTGCCTGGTTACCCCTGTTTCTCATTCAAGGAGGCTGAAGGCTGCATACAGCGGCCAATCATAGCAGCAGCCGGAGAGATTAACTATTTCTTGGCTTCACTATCCTCGACTCAGGCAAAAATGAGGAGAGTGGGCGGGGAAACTGGGCCCCCGGTGGCGGAGGAAAAAATTAAAATGCATAGAGAATAATGTAGAGCGAGGGGATCCGTTAGAGGGAGAATGTGTGGCGGGGGAAGGGGGGAGGAATGGGATTAAACATTTTTGAAAAATAAAGGATTGGGAGAGGAGGAGGGACCAGTTGCCACTTTTCACAACAACAAAGATGTAAGTGAATCAGGCGGCGGTGGAGCGGACGAGCCCGGCTCCTTCTCCCAGCAGGTCCGTCTCATTTCTGAGATCCCCAAAAACCAATCCATCAGGGTAATTGATCGGCCCCCTTTAACCAGCCATCCGTCAAAGGCAGAGCCCCCCCCCCCCATGACTCCGGTCGCCTCATCATCGGCTGTATTGATTTCAATTTCCCCCCTCAGGCTGGGTCGAAGGTGTCCAGGACGCCGCCAGCTTCAATCGCTGGTAGGTGACAGGTGGCGGCGTAACGACCCCCCAACCTTCAGGAGGGGGTTTCTACATCCAGGTCAGATCTACAGGAACAGCCGTGACCTTTCTGTCTGGTGGCAGGTAGCTTCAGACTGGCCCCCCCACTGGGCGCTGGTGCACTGGGAGGGGGGTGATGGAGTCCTACCATCATGGAGGAGGACTGGGACGACATATAGTGGTGCACAAAACATTCCATCAGGTCCAGTCAAATAACCTCAAATCACCTTACTGCAGTTTTAGACATGGCGCCACCTAGTGGTCAGTCCTCATGCGCGACCATGCTGACAAACTAAAATGCCACAAATGCAGATAATTCTAAGAAGAGTTTACATTTCCATCTATAAACACATTTAAATGCATCCCAACTGTGTACTTTTTAGTGTCAGTCATATCTGAGTCCTGATTTGGTGCAAAATAGTTTAAAAAATTGTTGCTCTTTTAATTTCGTGGCCGTGTTTTGTTGCGGTTGCTGAGTGTGATTGATGCATGAATGGCTTCCCTCCGTTCTGCGGATTACAAACGAAAACAACAGAGTTGGGGTCCCCCTCCCCCACCAACAGATAAAAAAAAAACAAACATGCGTGCTTGGTGTACAGTCCTGCGCCCGACACACAGACACACACACAGACAGATTTTGGCAGCAAAACACACACTTGCACACACTTAGTGGTTGATTGACATCTAGCTCTTGGCTTGAGCGCAGCTTAATCCCGCCGCTTTCACAGATGGATTCAGTCTTGTTCTTTCTGTCTGGTGTCACCAACAGTGGCATTTTACACACACACACACACACACACACACACACACACACACACACACACACACACAGTGTACAGTAACATGTACTTTTGTTTACTCAGATGGGGGCTGCTGTGTGGGTTCTAATCCCCTTCATAGCCCGCCCTCCCTTTAGTGGCCACCCCTACTACTCTGTGCACGCGCGCACACACACACACACACACACACACACACACTGCTCTTTGGTCATTAAAAAAACAAAGGAGGTCAGTGTCAGGCAGCTGGGTTCTATGAAGCAAGACTTAATCCTCATTTTCAAGGCCCGCAGTCAGAAAGAAGCCTTGCAGATAAAACGCTCGAGTTACGCATGAACGCATCGTTCTTGCGCCACCTCGTTTGCTATCCGTTCACCTTCACAACAAACGAGGAGGTTTGTGCACCGTGGTTCCCCGCTCCTCGTGGTCTGCTGTGGCGTGTCATTAGCGTGAATCAAGTTGGGGGAGATTAGACTTTTCTCCCCCTACTTAATCTTATTCCACTTCAGCAGCGGCTTTGATTTCCATGTAGATGGAGCCACGTTGATAACGGCGAGGAACTGCCCCCGAGACATGAGGCAGAGCGATAAGATAAGGCGGGCAGATCCCCATCCAGACAAAAGAGACAAAGAGGAGAGCCATCACCTCACGTGGTGGATAATCTCCGTTCAATCCAGAGATTTCCGCAGTCAAAATTCTCATGGTTGCTGTCTGGCAATGATGAGTCATCTCTCAGAGGAGCAATGGTTAGCCATGCTCCCATCCAGGCAAATCTTTGGACACAAAGCTGTTCAGTAACTAGTTGCCGGTAACACTGGCGGGGTAGTAGCGCTGCATGCTCAGCAAACCTCATGCTAGCCTGTTCTGGTGACTCAACCACTGTCTTGGTCATGTTCAAGAAGGGAGGGACATCTTCCCAGTACTGACCTGTGCTTCCACCCAGTATACACACTGGGACTGTTTAATCAACACTAATCATATTGTTACAGCTTCACATTAGCGATTAGCATTCTAAAAGCAGAGAATCAATCAATGGCATACGACCTTTGGCCCTGCCCGGTCAGTCCCCTGAAGTGATGCCCTCCTCTTCCCATCACTCCACCCAAGCTTTGTTATAGAACGGAAGAGAAAAGATGATGTAAAAACAGCGAAAGGCAGTTTGGCGCTCTGCACATTAGCAGCATCAAAGGATGAAACATCTCCTGGATCCGAATATAGTGAGACACCAGCGGGTGTGGGAGTTTGAGGGAAGGGAGTCTCACACGCACACTTTCTCAGCATATGTGCTTTTGGGTGACATTTAGAGAAGTAGTAGCATCACAGAGGGTATGAGCGCATGTGTCATTAACACTGTTCCATGCCCTGCTGAGAGTCGACAACCTGCACGATTTCCCAGCGACCACAACGCTCTGACATCTGTTTACCTCAGAAGGAAAATAACACACCATTTTATGCAAATCACAATCAATGATCTGCATATCCAGCTGTAAAATACCCCCATTACATTAGCCGCGAGCTAACCAAAACCCCCGAACGAGGCCCCTAATAAGCCAAATGCTTCCCTCCACAGTCGAATTTAAAAGTAAGGTAACAGAAAAATAAACGGAGACACATTCCTTACTGGCTACAAACATGACTCCAAATGAATTTTAATGTCGTCGCAGGTCTGTGCACCAACTGCCCCTTAATACATTTGCCAAATGACCTTTTTATAGTCAGTGTTGTGTTTACATCCGCTCCACTGGTCTCAAGTGACCAAAAAAAAAAATCCATTAATACTGCTTTAAGTAACTTCCTCTTCTGCAGGACACACACATATGAACACACACCCCCTCTCACCTCCACCTAATAACAGAACACGCCATACAAAGGCCAGTGAAGGATTAATGCAGACAAATGACTGCAGAGATTCTTGTGCGCTGTGGCTCAGCAGGGCCGCGGCGGCCACACGTTTGGCTCTATTGTTCTCTCTGATGCTGGTGTGTCTTGTCTCACTCTGATCTCCACCTCATTAATCTCTTGTCTTGGCAAAGCCATGAAGGTGTGGGAGAAACCTCCGAAACAAACGCACGAAGAAGAAATTGTGACGCGTGTGCTCAACTGCAGCCTGCCAAAAGAGGTCATCTTCTAAAAAAAAAAAAAAAACGTGAATGTAGTAAATCAGCAGTTTACTTCCACACTGTGAGGTCTACATCAGCTCTGTGCAAGCTGCACGAAAAGGTGCGTTTGATGATCAGACGCAGGGACTGACGCTTTATTAGCCGCTGATATTTAATCACAAGGACAGGAAGAGAAGCAGATGGGCCCAGACGGGTGCCCGTTTTGATTTGGGAGGAAAAAGGCAACGGATTGTCATCCATCTGCCAAACTCTTAATGAGAAGTGTTACATTGCATCTGTACTCTTTCTGCATGCAGGATAATTACAATTAGCCCGAGGGGTAATTTTTCTGTATGTTTATGCCACAGTGTTGTGGGTTAATGACTTCATTTAACAAAATATTGACCAGTGACTTGAGCTGTCAGGGCCAAAAATCACCCTCACACACACATTTGTTCTATCTTTGTGAGGACTACTCATATGTTCCCCAGCCCTGACCTTAACCCTGACCTAAACCTAATACACGGAAGGATGACGGTCAAGGAAGAGGAAGAGTCTACGGGGCGGCCGGTGATCGGAGTTTAACCGTGTTCTGACTGGATTTATCTCCTGGAAACACATCTGATCCTCCAGCACAGAAAGGCAACACTTTGGTCATATCCAGCTTGCCAAAGACACCCAGGATTCCATCCGGGGCGCAGAGAGTATTTAGAGATCCCGCCACACAGGCGTGTATTATACTGGCTCTCTCCGCCCACACGTCTCTGGGAGCCGTCACAAAGGCCCGGTGACAAAGGCCGAGTGACAGTACGCGAATTATTGTGTCAGAACAGGAAGTAAAGGAGGGTAATTGAGGGGTGTGTGGAGGAAACAAAGTTTGCAGGTGTCAGCGTAACTTTGTCTGTCATCACAAGCCCGCGATGGATTTATTCACGGGTGTGTGATGCTGCCAAGTCAAGGACAAACACCATATAATTAGCCCATGAATTTAGGAAGCGATTAATTCAAAATTCCAGCTATTTAATTAAAATATGCAAATAATCAGTCATCCTCCTAGCATCTGACACACTTAGCGGACTAACAAAGTTTGACAGTTCACGCACTTCTGTGGACTCCCCCCCACACACACACGCACACACACGTTCTCGCACTCCACATCTGTCTCGGTTGCAGATTTGAACCATCGTGCATCACTGATTTGCTGAGCACACTGGGGTCCGACGGCAGTGACTCAAGCATGTGCGCTCCTTCAAAGCACAGGACGAGTCGGAGAGCCATTACAGAAATAATTGGATTTCATTCCGAGCATGTGAGTGGAAAAAGGACTTGTCACCACTCTGAAGAAAATGAGGCCAAAACACAATCACTTTATTTACTTCGCCGCATGGAAGGGGTGCGATTGTGTACATTTACAATGTGGGTTTGATTCCTTCTGCAGTGTGTCTGTGTGTGTGTGTGTGTGTGTGTGTGTGTGTGTGTGTGCAGTTTGCAAATCAAACTGCATAATATCCCGAGAAGCATGCACAAGTGTTAAATGAGAAAAAGAGAAACGGCTTCCTTGTGGCGATGTATCAGAGGGAGGAGACCAGAGGACAGGAAGTGCAGGACCAAATAACAGCCTGGGCTCCGACTAGACTTTCAGAAGTCACACAAATTGTATGTCACCACTGTCACCGCTGCACTGAAAGAACCGTCCATTACGGCAGAAAAGGCCAGCGGATATGTGCCAAGGAATAATTGGCCTCAGGCTCAAACTGTTTTTAACAGCTAACCGGGACCAGAGACAATCCTGATTGCAACAGACACTGTATAAATAAAGTTGAACTGACTTGAATGACCGTTTCAATCAATAATGTGATGATCTATTGTAAATAATGAGCATTGGAGTCTCTGAACCTCCTGAAGAAAAGCAGGAAAATAACACCACTGGCCCTGAGAGCTGGACTCTGCCCGCTGCAACCGCTGATGACCGCTCCCTGAGCGCACACACGTGCACGGAAAAAGCTGCCTGTGGACCCACAACTGACCTGCACATGCAGGGGAAGAAAAGAAATCCATAAAGTCTGTTACTTTTAAAAGAAAAACCCTCGTGTTTAAGTGAAAGAAGGTGAGCAGAGCAGAGCCAAGCGGGGTGGTGATGCGTTCGCTTGTTTTTAAAGCAAATGTTTGTCGCTGCCTTCGTATTGGTGCAGACGGCTGCCATGCTGTATTTAGGGCAGCCACAAACAAACACGTCCTCACGCACAACCGCGCTTGTTTTATGGAAAACGGACGTCAGGACCTCCAGAGCAGCACGCAGATTCCCGGCTGGTCCTTCAGGAAGAGGTGGAAGCGAGAGACGAGCACGTGCAGACAGATGCGTGCAGCTGCTGCACGCCTCGGTGCGTCTGCGCTGCTGTACATTTTTAACCACCCACGCGTCGTGTAAATGACACAGGTGCACGCACGCAGGCTTGGCGCTCGGGGAACCACGTCTGCAGGGCTGGCCCGGAACGTTCATCAGAGATCTGGGAGCTGAACTGAGCCCTGGTGTTCCGCTCCTCCCATCCTCACCTCTTTGCATAAACATGCCAACCTTTCCTTTAGAGAGTTTTCATCTGGCGGAACATGGAGCCCAACAATACTGGAAATGATAATAAGACTCCTTTTCTGATATTTTGAGGCTCTGACCCAGTTTCGCTGCGTTCCGCAGGGGGCGTTACTGTGACGCATCCCATTAGAACGCCGCGCGAACCCGAAAAACAATGCAGGCTCTAATCACCGCTGAAACTTTCCCGGCCAAGCACGTGAGCTTTAATGATGAATAGATGGTTTTTACATAAACTGGCCAATATTTGCCAGCTAGCTCGCTCACTCGAGCCGAGATGCTGCACAGAGAAGAGAAGAAGAAAGAGGACAGAGGCTGGAATCTTCTGCTGTTCCGCTGGATGAGCCCTAATCTGATGTGGAATGAGTGTCGTGAGGAGGAGAAGCGAGTGTAGGAGAACTCTGGTGATGGGCACCCTGTTATATGAATCACAGTCAAGGGCCTCCTCAGGTCTCCGGCGTCCTCGCGGGGGGAGAGCGTCAGAGAAAAACAAGAGGAAAGACAGAGAATCCTGCAGCAATGCAGCATGAAAAATGCCCTCCGACTGCAGTGACTCAGGCAGCCGATCCGAGGTAAAAGGAATACGCTTGCCCCCTCTCTTCCTCCTTTCATCTCTGTGCCTCTCCACATATCATTTGGTTCTTCTCCACTCATGAATCCAGAGGAGAGGCAGGAAATTGTGCTTCAGCACATCAGCGAGGCCTGCTCGCATTCAGCAGCTCCCCAAGCGGAGCAGAGTTTCCAACAATCAAGCAGCAGGTGCTGCCCTTTTCTTCGTTTTCTTCTCCTTCGCCCCTCCTGTCGGCTAATCTGTTAAGTCTGCATTCCCCGGGCGAGGCCGACAATGAGGACGACGAGCTTTGGTGTTAAACCCCCCAGCTATCGAATCTGCACCGTGAGACTGCCCATTGTTCCGCGGCTTTCTAATGTAAATCAGCAGTGTAAACAACAATCGCTACATGTTACTGTCCTACATAGATACAAGCACAATTAAGCACAAAGACGTGCTTCTGCACGACGGGGTGCACTCACATTCAGAGCCGTAGCGAGGGACGGCGCCCGCGCTGACAACACGGCGTCCCACAGACGCTCTGCAGCTCATTCAGACTGCAGCAACGACCGGAAACACAGTGGCGCCCACATTGAGGACACGTCACTCTAAAAAACCCAGCAGATATTTACCTGTCGTGCACCTTTTGCACGCAGGCATGAGACACACAGGAGCATCTTCTGCCCTGACCTCGCTATCGTGCGCGTCCTGCTCCGGTGCAGATGTGCTCTCGTTAACCTCCACCAATGAGAGCCGCCCGTGCGCAGCTGTGCAGCTGACACGTCGCTCTGCCTCAACCAGGCTGCAGCACTGGCACAGGGAAACCCACTGGCACCAAGCCCGCACACATTCACACGCTTGGACGGACACACACACACGCACGCACGCACACGCACGCACGCACGCAGGAGGCCACAAATAAAAAGGTGATGTGTTTCAACAGGAAATGACTTCCCGACCAGTCGATTACACTTTGTAAAAGGGCTCGTACAAATTTATATCTGCTCCTGCGGCAGCTCAGCTTCCTGCAGGGCAGCCGGCATTACCGCCTTGCGCTTTAGCGTAACCATGGCAACTACCGGAGACTACCAGGACTTTGAGGGGAAGGAGGTCAAGGGGTTGAGTTCTGTTCAGCGGAGAAATCAAAATCTGCTCTTTGCCGAGACAGCAGCTCTGAAGATTGATGTCCAGCAGGAGGCGAGTCTGCGGGGGGGCGACGCTTTGGTCGTCTCTGACCCGGCCTGGAAGCTGCTGAGGAAACCGTCACCACGGAAATTCCCGCCTGCTGAATCAAGACATTTCCTGTCCGTCGGTGTGAGCGCGTGTGAAGTGTTGGGTTTATTTTAGGACATTCCAGGTCAGTCGGTTGATTCGTCTCGTCTTGCCTTCCTCTCCTTCACATCAGAATCGAGCCCACAGGTGGTTGCTTACTTTAGTGTAGCCATGGCAACTGCCCACGGAAATCCAAGTGTAGTGGAGAAGAAGAAAAAATAAAACCTTTCATGTACTTTTATCAGAGGAGCTCCATGGTTTCTGTGCTGTTATAGTTTCTCTCATTCTGAACAAACTGGATATTGTTGCATTGGGTCCACGTCCCTTAAGGCCAGTCTGCAGATGGACTGAGCCAAACAGTGGTGACTACTAAAAGTTGGAGGAAATGGCCGTAGCCCTGGCATAAAGGCGCAGAGCCATCTGCCTGTCAGGGCTGCTCCACTTCAGACCCCTGTTCTGCCCCCCCGGTGATCCCACCACAGATGAACAGCCTTCAGAAAGGTGTTAGCCATGCCTGGGCTAGCGAAGCATACACGCTGCTGTGATACTCCAGACTAGCTAACAGCACGACTGATGAAAACCCCAGATGATCACGTCAAGCTGCGCGAGCGCTCTGAGGGGTCCCTGATCCAATGAGCCTAAATCTTCTGTTGTCTGTCTCACACACATCATCAATAGGCACCATCAGCTAAGCTAGCTAAGCCCCCTTTCCCGAATATATATGGCTCTGCTTCACGCCTGCCTACCTTGGTAAAACCCCGTCTGTGTCTCGGCTCTACGATCAAGAAAACGGAAAAGAAGTGGAGCAGCTAACACGGGAGACACGCAGGGAAGACGATGAAACTCCACCGAGACTGGATTTAGCTCAGTCCTGTTAGCAGACCGACGGCCAGCGTTCATTATTTAGCATTAGCCGGCTCTGAAAGCAGCTCAGGATGTCCACTGTTCTGTTATCCCTACCGGTGTTAGCCGTGAATCCGTTTTTTTGCAAACAACAAAAGTGTCACTTTTACAACCGTTGTATAACAGTGTCAGTTACCAGCGGCAGAGCTCTCTGCTGTGATATTTATGAATGAGATTCCGTTTTTCTGTGCAGGAAGCCAACGGGGTCGGTGTGTTTGAACAGGTGAACGAGGTTAAGGCGCACGAGTACTGTCAGTATCTGATATTTGCATAAAATGCTAAGTAAATGTCATGTAGATACAAACCCTGCTTCACCCCTGCCCCCCCACCCCCCCGTCCTTCTTTTTACACCTCGGCCTTCCTGTGTCACTTCCCTCTTTTGTACATTTCCGTGGAAGCGCACACAAAAGCGACACTGGAGCACACACTTGTAGCCGTCTATTATTAACCTTTTTCATACAGCGCTCTCCAACATCACATCATTTTTTTCCTCCCCGTATCCCTCTCTTCTCTTCTCCTCTCCACCCTTCCCGTCGGTGTAGCCCATCACTAATCCGTTGGGATTCAGCGCGGCATCTCTAGTGGGGTTTTCTGGAAGTGGATTTGTAAGGGAAACACCAGTAAGCCTCTCTCCCCCTGTCTTAATGGCAGATTAGAGCCTCGCTGCAGCTCTAAGTCGACAAACACACAGAGGTGCTCCGGAGCCTCGCGGGCAGGTACAGGAGTGAGGTGGAGCAGCGCCACATCTGTCAGAGAGGCGGGGAGGAGAGACGGAGGTAAAAATAGAGGGCGGGTGACCACCGTCAACTAAACATAAGATGCTCAATGTACCAGCTGCTAATTGAATTTTTCACAGGAGAGAGCTCAGGTGTGCTGAAAAGGACACACACACACACACACACACACACACTCAAAGTGGACAAAAATGTATGCCAAAGATGATGTCTGGGCTCACACGTCAGGAACAACCTTTCCTCTGTCTGGATTCAGGATCGTAGCGGTGCTGCTGTGATAAGAAAACTCTGATTTCCATCGCCGCACATTAAAAAGTGACCTCGGCTTCTGATGTCACGGCGGCGTCCGTGGGGCAGCTGATCTGGGTGCAGCTGGACGCCCCTAACACAGTCACGGAGACTCACCTCGTGTGCCAGGTGAGCTGGACTGACAGGCCTCATTACCGCCTGACCTACATTACAGCCTGGATGAGCTGCTGCAGTCAGGACAGAGCCTGGACCCCACCCCCCACCCCCACCCCCCAAACAGACACACAACAGATCAAACACACTCACACTGTGTGTTCAAGGCCCATTCTGCTTCCAGAAATGAAACTCTTCACTGGTTCTTATTGAGAACGTTACCAGACACATCAGAGCTGAATCGATATGACATAACCACAGAAGAAGAGAGAAGCAGCCGCCTGATTTATTCAATGAGGAAAGATCGGCGGCGTCCCAAGCCGCATTGTGGCTGAACACGGTATTCTGTTTGATCGCAGCGCAGACAGATTTATTTTGGTGGTAACGTGCAGCTCCCATAGATGTTGGAGGGAGATCTGCGAGAGTGAAGGAAGCAGGATGCCACTGATGTTTGTCTTTTAATCTTTGGGATGTTTTCCCCTGCTTGCAGAGATGTTGCAGGCTGGTGAACTTAACCAGCACACACACCATGTAATTATCAGATTAAGGGTTCTCACTACAACCTTGGAGAAATATGTGAAGATTTTCAAATTCTGCTTTGCCGTTTGAGCCAGACTTTTAGATTTAACACTCAAATGTCAGCTTTAAAGCTCCTCTAGAGCAATGTGAGGACCATGCGCCAGTTAGAGCAGATTATATAAAGAAGAAAAGAGGTCAAACAATATAAGAAGAGGTGAAAGCTTCAAGATACAGAAACACTAAACGGCCGGTGCTGAACAAATACTGACAATCGAGACGAATCAAGCTCGGAAAAACATCGGTAATTAATGACTTCATCTGAATTTTAGTGGGATAAACTGGATATTAAACTGTCTTTTGCAGTTAGCCGTGCTAGCATTTATGCTGCAGAACTACAAGCACATCCTCGTCTGCAGCCAATTCCTTATTTAAAACTTTCTAAAATGAGCAAAAGTAAGCCAACCATCACTTCCTGTTGTATGATGACAGGCTTCTATTTAACTGTTAGCATTATTAGCGCGCAACAGGGACATGGCGGAAGTAGATATGGCGCTAAATTGAAATATTTACTGTATACTGTGTATAAAAAAGCAGATGTAAATAAGGAGGGAAAGCTTTTCTAGTGTGAATATTGTATAAAGTTGGAAGGTGCCACAGTCGAATGAGAGCAGCTGTGCTGTCGTGTGATTGTCTGTCATCCACATTTGCTGACAGGTGCTGAGGTCCATGTTGCACATTACAGGTGGATGCAGATCAACAGTTTAATCTGGCTGATGCTTCCCATTAAAAACTCTGGCGCTTTGATGTGAGAGCCACTCCTGAGCGCGTCGCCCATCAGTGAGACAAAAGCGCACGTTTCCCTCGTTCATTTGAAAGAGATCAGTGGGTTTGCGCACAGGCAACCCAATTTAGACTTTGCTAACAAAGCTCGCCTTCTTCCTCCCTCTCCCCTCTGTCTCACAGACTCAGACATTTGCATGCTCTTTGAGGAAGCATCCGTTCTCATCCGAAAGCCCAAGCTGGGAGAAAAAAAGGGGGGATTGCAGAGGCTAGCGACTGGAGGGACGGAATTAGTGGGAAACTGAGGGAGCGAGAAGAGGAGAGAGGTGCGTTTGGGTGAGGAAGGTCCCCCGACGAAGCTCAAGTCCACCCCGTTTTAAAACGCTTTGATCACTCCGTCACTTTCTTTTTTTCTTTGTTTTCAAGCTCAAATTAGCAATTCAAATGGGGGCTATTTGGATATGCTCACCCAGCTTCCTCTCCTCGGGTTTCCAGGCAGTTTGACAATATTTTTGTTAAGCCCCATTTCCTCCTGGTGCAAGTGTAGCAACAGGGGAGCCGGAGAGATGCAGAGGGGAGGGGAGGGGAGGGGACGGAGGCGAGACGGAGGGAGCATATGCAGCGGCGTTCGAGTGGGTGGGGAAGGTCAAACAGGAGACAGAGCGGCCCTCACTGTCCGCGGCTCGCAGTTAAGCTAATATGAGGGATAATGACAGTTATTGGAATAATATGGTTCCATCTAGAGCTGAAAGGTTTAATTTCACTCAGGGATTATATCACAAGCCGAGCCACTGCGCAGTAGATTAGCCTTTTTCCTCACTGGTGAAGATGAACTGAAGGACAAATGCAAAGTTGCACCGTGAAGCCGATACATTTTCATAAGGTTCTTTTGCAAATACGTTAAAAAAGGTTTTTTAAAAACCGGTGAAAGGAAAGGTTTTCCGGGCAGCCGGCGCTTCAAAGTGCAGATGCTGCATTTTCATTTTTGCTTACTTGACGGCGGAAGCCAGCGTGCCAGAAACTGACCCCAAAGGGGAAAGCGGGGCGTCGCAGACGGCGAGGGAGTCGGCGGAAGAAGGCGCTCGGCTCCCTTCTACAATCCCGCTTCCATCTCACGGAAATGAAAATCGCAGCACCCCCTCGCCTGACTGCAGTAACCCCCCGTGGCTGCCTGAACGAAGGCACCGCGTTTAAAATGATGACGTGAGTACGACTAGGAAACGCTAACCTGAGGATTGTAACTTTGGTCAAGCAGGTGTTGTTTATTGATGAGCCTGGAGGGTGATCAAGGCTACAGCAGGGAAGCGTAAAGAGAGGAAGACGCTCCACGTTGACCCTAAAGTTTCACATTACTGCACTTTCTGCTGAGTCAAACTCTTGCCCTGTTTTTTTTTTTTTTGGTTTTTTTAATCTAGAAGGGACGGGAGTGAAATCCAAGCCTGCGAGACGGAGTGGAAACGTCCAGTGAGGGGAGGTACGAGCCCCCCAGCTGAACTAGGCCGCGTTGTTGGGGCGGTCCTGGCGCGGTCCCCTCAGTTAGGGCCGAGCCATAAACGCTGCTTGTTCGTCTAAACGCGTCGCATCACCTCTGCGCCAAAATAGAATGGGATTCTTTCACGCGTGGTGGGCCCGGCCCACGGCGCCGTGCTCAGTCAGCGCTCTAGTTAATAAGTCCTTTTCATTTAACCAGCGTTCATTAAACATTCATTCATTCACTCATCCTCATTTGCATTTTCTCATCATAAAAGGATTCATGAAACATTCATTTGTTCACTTGTTCTCGTTTGCGCGGTTTCAAATGCATTCTTCAAGGAATGAATAGGGCCAAAATAGGAGGAAGAGGAGGAGGAGAGAAGAGGAGGAGAGGGGGGTGAGGATGATGGAGAGAGGGAGACAATGTGAGGCAGCAGGGAAAGAAGAGATAGTTATTACTCCATTTGAACAATCTGTCCTGTAAATGAAAGTAGAAATTAGATTACCTTTCCTCTCATTATGTGGAGGCACTCTGCCGTGCACGGAACCGGCCTGTTGCACAATGCCGAGCAGAAATATGAGAACAAATCATCTCGGATATCAAAGAGGTGGAAAACCTCCGTGTTTGTCGTCCGAATGAAGTGGTGGAAGGGAAGACGGGCGGGATGATGGAAGTGGATAACGGACTATTGCATCGCTGATGTCCTCGTCACGGAATAAACACGGCAGTAATACGCAAACATGCCCCATCCTTGACTTTACGTCGCCTCTTTTATCTTTACGTGCTTTGATGTATATTGCATGACTGAAATCCTCTTGAATAGCTTTCACATCAAACACACACTCAGCACATCCGCGGTGAATCGCGCCAAGTGTTCCCCAAGTGTGGAAACAGCCAGTGGGGGGCAGGGGGCGCGGGGATCATCTTCATACGCCACTAACCCCGCCAGCTCTCCGGCTCCTCTGCCCTCTCTTCATTACCTTCTCCTCTTTTCCTCCTAACTTGCGCCGTCAGGGGAGGAATCAACCTGAGTGACGGGTTGCATGATCCTCCTCCGGGGCCCAACGGCAGAAGGAGTGCTGTCAACATAAATAACCTTCCAGGACTCGCTGCCATGGCCCGCACAAATCTACATCTGTTATTACGAGTGTGGACAAAAAAAAAAAGAAAAGCCAGGAGCCCGTCAGCATGGCTAAAAAGCATCCGGCAGCAAATGTCACCCCGTTCCCCTCAAACCAACAAACGTGTCAGGCTAATGGCTCGTTCTTGATTGTTTGCTTGTTTTTAATGCCCGGGCAGGGAGTCGGAATGGCTGCTCCATGCTGGCGAGTTCCCCACCATCAATCACCAGAACTGGCTCCAAATGATTAAGGACGATTTCCAGAAGGAAGGAAATGATCCCACTGTTGCCTCTCACCAATAATACTCAAGCAAGCGTCAGGCGTGACGTGTGTGGACAGCTAAGTATCCCACAATGCAATTTACCTCAGCCAGCGACAGCAGCGGCGATGGCAGAAAGTACGTACTTCACAAGTCTGTACCTGTGTGGCTGAAGACCAGACTAGCAGGACATTGGATAATCAAATTGGACAAACAAAAACTATACAAGGAAAGCTATTGTGATGTGATATTGGGTGATTTTTTTTTTTTTCTGTTGACACTTTTTCATTGTTCCATCGCTAGCCTCAGTTTATGTTGCTGTTTTTCAATTATACACCCAAATGCTCACACGTTAATGTTGTGGCTCAGTGGGGGGTGATAAAGCCTGAGGCCTCCACCGGCACCAAAGTCACAAAGTTAGCTTTAATGACAAACTTAAACTTTTCATTGGATATCCAAACATTAAACTTTGTGGACACCGAGGGCCCGTTTGTCAACCTGCTAACAGGGAACTCAGAGCTGAAGCTCCCTCCCCCACCCACAACCCCCACTCCCCAACTCCCTTACCTTGTTTAACCAGGGTTGGTCGCTGCAGAAGCGGCTTATTGCACTCTGTCTTCCTCACCAGGGCGTTATTAAAGATTACAGGAGATAATCGCTGCGGTATCAGGCGGCACAATATCAGCAGACACAGAAGCGTTCACTTTGGGAATATGGCTCCGGTCTGTGGCATCCGCTCATAAGCCCAACATCTGTTAAAAGATAAGAGTGTCAGAAGGCTTAAAGGAATCCAGGTAAAGACAAACCCAAACAGGGTTACATTTGTCTCAGCTGATGTGAATGACACAGTGTCTTTCTTTGGTTTGGATGCTGTGCTTGTAATACCTACTCTGGCCACAGGGCAACAAAAAAAAGTCCAGAGCTAATCTGTGTTCTTGCCTGTTTTTCTTACCTCAGCGAGATTAAAACCGCTGTGATTCTTACTCATTTCAGGACTCACACATGCAGAGAGAACGGACAGATGGATGGCTTTAATGTTGTTTTAAACGTTATTAAGATGTGACAGATACAGACTCGACCTGAGCGCGTGGAGCTCAAAGTCAAAGAAGTCATTTGTGTTATCCAGCGGGGAGGCGAGCCGTCGGTGGAAATTTGCAAGTCTCGCTTCCTGCGTGACACGACCTTCCATCACGGCGGAGCCGCAGCTGAGCAACGTGCGATTGCGATCTTTAGGAAAATGCGGAGTCGCTGCCCATCTATCAGTCGGAGTGAGGCAGCTTATCAGTGGGCTATCATTGTCAGAGCCGCCGCCACCGCGGACACCTGCTCTGTGGAGTCACACAGGGTGGGGGCGAGCCCCCTGAATACAAATGAGACGGGGCTGGGGGAGGAGCAGGGGTGAGGGAAGGTCTGGGAAGCCTAAACTTTATCAGCGATGATGCTAACAGTGCTGAGGGGGTCTTAACCGCTTCCTGTGTGGCTGTAGGCGCTGGCAGGAAGTGGTCAGGATCTGCCCTGAAGGTCAGAGGATCTCCGGTCGAGCGGTCCAGCTTTGTTTCTGCAAACACGTCCTCCCAGATTTGCATTTTTACACGGTTGCGTAAGCGCCACAGCTGACTAAAGCACCGCAGCCTCTAATCAATACTTTGTTGACTAGCCACAGGAAGGTCGCTACGGCAACACTTCATCCAGCATCACGTCCAACTAGCAGCAGCTGAGAGAGGTAAATATTCTGCTCTCTCTTTGATTTTAAACTACATCCCGCAGTAAAATATTAACAGTCTGTAGCTAATGGAGAACCCGCTTTATGACCTCTGATGTCTTTTTTATTGCTGTAAGAAGGCGCGAGCGGCGCCATTATCAAGTGGAACAAAAATTGGTGGCGTCCAGAGGTTTTGGTTCAGGTAATCTGAACTATTTGGCTATGACGGAAACCTGCAGGAATAAAGTGCTGGGTTAGTTTTAATTTTTAAAATTCCCATCTCTTCTAACAACTCTTTGGAGCGTTAAATGATGATGTTTCAGGTGATTTTTCTGACATTTATGGTAAATGTTAAGAGTTTAACCGTGAAACTTAAAATGCAGTTTGGAAAATGCTAATTAGCATCTCTGCTGTAGGTATAAAGATTCGCAAACCTAAAGCCTCATCCAATTTCACACCTCATCCAGATACTCGTGTGTGCAAACGCCGCAGCTGAAATAATATGAAAAAGCAACATGTGACACAAAATTTTAATTTAATCAGGATCAGAAATCAGTTTTTCATTGCTATGCATATTAACCTCACAAGGCCGGATTACCAGAGATTAATCAATTTAAACAAATATAGGAACACAATCACACACACACACACACACACACACGGAGAACCTGACGTTTCCCTCATAACAGTATTATCTGCTACACACATGCCAGGACCATGACCCTTAATCTCAACCAATTTTCCAGAATAAACACGTCAGCTGCTGCCAATGCAAATCCTCCTATTATCATCATCACCCTGCCCCCACCACTCGAGACCCCCCCCCCCCCACTCCCCCCAACCCAACCGCCCCCGCTGCCCCCACCGCTACCTGTCTCGGCTAATGGCTATTTCACGCACAATAAATGAGCGTGGTGTGAAACTGCGGAACGTGTCGAGCAGACCCACCTGTGTGGGGAAACGCAGAGCGGGGTTGGGGGCGGTTAAATAGACCCTGGCGTGGTTCAAAGCGGGTTTGCTTGCGCAGAGGCACCTGATCAAACATGTCAAACTGAGCCATTAGCGGCGGTGAAGCTGTGCCAGCCTCGTGGGTGGGTGGTGGTGGGCTGATGGGGACTTCCCTCCCAGCATTGATTTGATGTGAACTTTGACCATCTGTCCCGTGTTAGTTGCACGTGTGAGGCAAGAGCGTGGCTTGCTGGCTGGCAGCTCTGCAGAGATACGCCCCCCCCACCCACCCCCACCCCTGGATGGGTCAGCCTGTTTCACTTGGTCCCTAAACAGTCGCTCGACTGTCCTGCAGAACCGCGATTTCTTTGATATTTAGAATGCTCAGTTTTATATTTACACTGATCAAAATTAAAAATGTCAACGTGTGTTTGTAAGCAGCCTCGACACCCACGCCGAGTCTGACTGCCTGCAAACGCAGCTCCGACATTCCGCATGCAGCTCCAGAGCTGTGGCAGAGCGCGCTTTGGACTTTTGGAATAATAATCAGTGGCTAAAAGGGAGATTTAGTCAAAATGTATTCATCTCGCTGGCTCTGCTCTGGGTGACATCCACCCCCCCAACTCTCCTCCCTCCCCTCCCGTGCAATAAACGCTCATTGGAAACGGTAGCTGCGCCCCCTCTGACTTTAATATTGCATGGTTGAGATGAGGAGAACACAGGGCAACAGCAAGGAGACGATATTCTGATGTCAAATGGTCAGGCCTGATCCCAGGGCAGCTGAGCGGAGGGGGGAGGAGGAGGAGGAGGAGGAGGAGGAAGCAAAACAAGCAGAAATGGTGCCAGAGACGGCAAAATAGTGGGAAACGCAGCTCCTGAATGGGAGGTTGGCAGAAGAATTCATTCAGAAAGAGGAAGCAAACGTGTAAACAGAAGAAGAGAGAGAGGACATGAAAGAGGTGTCAGAAGAAGGAAAAGCTGTGGTCGTCTGTCTGAGCGACGACAAAAGGGAACGACGCCATCTCCGAGCGGAGGGACGGGAAAACAGAAGTTGTTTCCCGGTCCTGACAGGTGTCGTGTAGCATTTCAGAGCGCGCCTTTTCTGCTCTCCGACACACACGCGTTCAGGTAAAACATCAGTATTGTCAGCGGTGCACGCCTGACAGCGTACCTGCATGCCTCAGCTGTGGGCATGTGAGCGGATTCTGATATTTACACACGAACTAATCCAGGATTCCTCTCTGTCAAATCACAATCACTATTCCCACGATGCAACAGCTCCGCTGACGATGGACCCGGTCTTGGATGCAGCGTGCACACAGTCTGGGCCTCGCTCCTTTTTCCTTGTGTCTGTGCAGACCATCAAGGGATCGGGCCTGATGCACTTGGACATCCTGGTGTTTTTGGCATAATTCATGTGAAGTATTACGCAACAGTGCTCGCTAATTCCTTCCCCTTTTATAATGAGCTTTAATGCGACTTTGAACTCGGGGCGATACGTTGCCGGTGTTATTCCTGGCACGACTGCAGATCGTAGCTGCTAGCCCCCGAACAGAGATGAGCTACTGTTAGGCTTTCTTTGTTCTTGCACGCATGGCAGCTGTTTTTCGTTTGCATCAGACGCAAATTTCAGCTCCGCAGGCGAGTGATCAAACTCTGGGCAGCTCCCTCTGGAGCCGCAGAGAGCTGCGCACGCGCGCCGTTCCCAAACACCTGCTAACAAACTCTGATGTGGAAAATCTCTGGGGCAGGAGGAGAGGAGCCCGGAGAGACGGCGGCTGATTGGGCAGACAGAGCACATCTCTGGAACAGGAGAGTGAGGGAAGCTTCAGCGTATGAGCCAGAAAACACTGACTGACTGACCGAAATCCACCAGAACCGGTCTGTGTGCAAGCCATGTGGCTCTTCCTGTGGCGGGATGACACCACATGTGAAACGCCGTTCCTGCTTCCGTAGCCGTAGCAACAGAGCATGCCTCTCCTGAGTAACAATTAGCCGTTCAGAGAACAACGATTAGCATCTGTGCAGGATGGGTGGAGGCCAGAAATGCTGCTCCTGATAATCTATTACGTAACCGTGGGTTACATAATGTTTTGCATCCTTGAGACACCCCCCCGCCACGAAGGCCACACACCGACCTTTTCATTAGCTTAGCCTTCCATCTCTCTTCAAGCTAATTAAAGGCTCCAACAAAGCAGAGTAAGAACTCGCCATATGCCTTAGCGGTCGCACGCCGCAGCCTCAGCAAACAAATCATAAATGGCTAAAATCCCTTTTACCAACGTGCATCATGTTGATTTTTAAAGAAGCACAACTGTGCAGTACAACTGGAAACCCACTGAACCGAAAAGGTCAAATAAAAGCATACGTTTCTGTTCCAAATACTGCAATTTTATATAATATTAAGAAACAGGCTTTTTTGCGCTATTTTCTTGGTTAAAATAGGCAAAATTATGCAACATAGATAATCTCCAGACCTCCTTGTAACCTATTTCCACCCCACCCAGCTGCTGCTCAGCGTCCTTGTACAGCAGAGAGAGAAAAAAATGAAGGGAAAATAAGGAGAGGTGGGGTTTTTTTTCCCCTCATATGCACAACTCATGTAATGAGGGTCATATTGCCCTGGGCTGCTCCACTGTACAGACAGGAAAACTAATTTAATTCATGAAGGAAGGAGGAGCAGCAGCTTTCCATATCAAAGGGGATTGGAAGCATTTTGTTTGAAAGGTACGTTTTTACTAATTCCACAAATTCAATATTCTCTTTCTGATTAAAATTCAAAGCATCTGCCCTGCCTCTCTGCCTGATTGGTGTGTGGAGAGGGTTGCCAGATAAAGGTGCTGGCTGAACTTCCTTCAGGCGATCGCTGCCTGGGAGCGTTAAGTGCAGCGGGAGTCTGAGGGGGTGTGTCACGAAAAGAGGGAGGAGGGAAAACAAAAATCCCACATGCACAGCGGGCCTTGTGTTCCTCACGCTGCAGACAGACGGCGAACAGATAGAGCTCGTGTTTTAAGTTTGATCTTTTTCTGTGTCAGGGCGCCAGCTTCACAGTCTGCTAGCGTGGCAGCGCTCACTCCTCCACAGGATGCTCGCTCACCAGAGAAATCGTCTATCAGATCAGACGCATTAAGGAGCTAATTGTCCCCCTCGGGTTGGATGGTTCATTATCGGCGCTAGTGCACAGAGCTCAGTGAAGCAGGAGCGGGAACGGAGGCCACGGCGGGCTGACACATACGAGCATGATCAGTGGCTGTGTGCTAACAACAACACGGGCAGCCTATGGTGGCACTGAGCTTCAAGCTGTGCACAGTACAAACAGGAAATCCCTGTGAAACGCACAGGACTGCAGCAGGACTAGACCCCCCACCTCCGCCACGCAGATAAACTGCTAGCAAAAACGAACATTTCTAACCAGAAAACCATCTATTTTAGAAAGAAATCATTTGTTGTCGTGTGTGAAATAATCCCCCCAAAATTCTTCCAAATCCCGATGGGATTAAATCATAAATGCTGCAAAAGCAAAATGCTGGAGAAAACAGGCCCCCCCCACCGAGTGAAGCCCGCCTCGCCACGCGAGGTTTCCCGCTAACCTTCCACAAGGCCCATTAGTTTGCATTCGGCATCAATTGTAAATATTTAAAAACCACCTTTTATTTTATTGTTTTTTTAACCTTTTGTTGTGGCGGGAATCCTGTTGGAGCCTGTTTAAGCAACAACAGCCTGGCAGGTGAACGTGTAATACCATTCACCCAGTCGCCCCCTTTCAGCTCTAAATATTAACTCGCCTCTTCGTGGCCAACGTGTGTCTTTATTTCCACACACAATTGAGTCCTGATGGGATTATCCATTGTGTTTCCAGCTGCAGTCGGAGGATTAGAGATGATGGAAGAGGAAACAGCAGTCCAGCCAGCTGCACAAACGTCATCTGAGGAAGTCACCCCAGAGTCTGAGATCACAGATGACGGTTCAAATCCGCTTCCGAGTGTCGCCCGAACGTTACTCCTGCCCCTAATCTGCTATTCTTAAATATGGGAAGAAGGTTTTTTGACTCACACCACCCACTGGAAGATAAACTTGGTGTTATCAAAACCCTACAACATAGGGCCAAAGAAGTACCCACCACAACCCAAGGGAAGAAGAAAGAACAGGAACATCTAAAAACAGCACTCAAAACACGTTTGTTGTGTTGTGTTGTGCCCCAGACTGGGCCTTCACAAAGACCTCCAGAAAACGAGACCCCAGCAAAGAAGAGGAAAGAAATAAACGACACAGCATTTCTATCCCCTACCTGTCTGGAGTTTCAGAAAAATTCAGGAGAATCCTCCAAAAACATGACATTCCAGTACAGTTCAAACCCTCCAACACACTCAGACAGAAACTGGTCCACCCAAAGGACAAGACACCGAGACACAAACAAAGCAATGTTGTCTCTGCTGGACAGTGCCAGGAGGAATGTAAGGAACTGTACACTGGGGAAACCAAACAGCCCCTCCACAAACGAATGGCCCAACACAGACGGGCCACTTCTTCAGGACAGGACTCAGCAGGACACCTACACCTAAAAGAAAGCAGACAGTCCTTTGAGGACAGTCAAGTAGGTGTGCTGGCCAGAGATCGCTGGTTTGAGAGGGGTGTCAAGGAAGCCATTCATGTCAAGCCGGAAAAACCATCTTTAAACAGGTGGTGGACTGAGGCACTTTCTGTCACCCACGTACAAGCAGTCCTCCACTCTCTTTGTCAGCAATCCAAACGTTCACACCGTTTGACGAGACCTGGTGTCTCATTAACATGTGACCCAACAGACAAAAGAGGAAGCACCCCAAATGAAACTAGGTGAACGACCCTGCCAACCACCCTGCCAACGACTCTCAGGTGACCACCCGGGTCATTAACATGCCGATGGTCCACAGGGCTATATTTTCAAGCTCTGCCCCCAGCAAGCTTAGAACTGAAGAAGCTCTCTGGAGAGAGGGCGAAACGTTTTCAAGGAAACCTTCCAGTCCAGTTGACACAGAGATCTAACTCTGGATAACTATGACCTGGATGAGTGAGAATCTACACAGACGTGGGAAGAAAGTGTTTTGTTTTTTTTTCCCCAGGTGTGCAGCTCATGTGACAGGACACCAAGATGGGGGCCTGTCAGCCCCCGCCGATGGTACAATCACACCTGCGTGTACGGGGACGGCGCAGGCGAGCCACGGCTGTCAGGAGTGACACGTGATGACAGGCTTTGCAACACACACCATTATCACAGCTCTCGCACCTCAGGCATGCGTGTGTATGTGTGTACGTGTGTGCGTGTGATCACCTTGTGTGTGAGTGAAGCAGCACAACCGGCGTCATGGGAACAATGCTGCCATGACACCTCACTCCGAACTGGTAATTTAACATAATCCCAGTTAGTGTCACATCAGCGGCGATGTGCATTTCAAAGGCTGCTACGTTTCTCAGGTGCCGCTGCACCCAAAACCAGGGAGAAAGGCCAGCTTTTAGGGAGGGGGGGGGCTTAGAAGAGCTCCGTGCACGTCGCACTGAGAGGCGGGGATGTCAGACGTAGCGGGTGATTAACGGTGACACTGTCCAGACGGCCCGTGCCAGCTCAAAAACTGCCATCAGTGAGTGTGCGTCTGCTCGCTGAAGAGTGGCGTGGGCGCTGTGGGGAAAACTGTGATTCACACTGTCGATGGAGGGAGAGAGAGAGAGAGCGAGAGCGAGAGCGAGCGAGACAGTCATTACCAAACATGCCCACAATCACATCACCCTCACCATCCTTCATTACAGCCCACACCACCCACAGAAATAAGAGCATATCTGCATCCAGTTTACACACACACACAGACACACACACACAGACACACACCCACACACACAGAGAGAGGCGCTTATGAAAGGAGTGTCCCCCTGCATCAGAGTGTCAGGAGAGCGTATGCGTAATGGAGAGAGCAGGCTGCAGCAGTGAATCATGCACTTATCCAGAGCCGCTATCCTGTGTAATAGACTCCCAGTTAGAGCAGACATTTCAGAGAAAGTGCTTAAAAGCTCGTGCAAATGATCACGTTTCAGCGTCTGAGTCCTGATTCTGATGCAGAGGTCACCGCATCCGGTCTCGCCTCCAGCAGAGTTACTGCGCAACTACCTGCCTGCCTGCAGTAGAGCAGCCGCTCAGCCTCCACATGGGCCTGAAAGCTTCGGCGTGCAATTACTAAATTAGTCGAGAAATTAATTTCAACCCAGTGAACTGACACAGAAACGCACTGAACTGCTAATCTGGGAGCAGGAGGGCTAAAAATCCTCTGGAATTTTAATTTTAATGGATTAATGATGTCAGGGCTCTCCAGTGGATGGATAGGGCTGTAGCACAAAGTAACTCCAGAGGAATTAAATTGCTTGCAGGGGTAGGGTAGGGTGGGGTGGGGTGGGGGTGGGGGGCGTTTGCCGCCGGTGTTTCAGTGTGGAGCGACTGACGACGTTGGCACAGCCAGTGACACAGAACCACGTCAGCGGCTGATCAGTCAGCGCACATTGATTAGTCAAACACCAAAATAATTCTGTGTGTGATTCAGCCCTGCACACGCGACAGGAACCCTGGGGGTCACTGAACACCCACCCAAGGGCAGATTCTCAGTTAATCATTCTGGCAGCAGGAAGTTCAGGAGAAGAGGATTTTTTTTTTTTTTTTTTAAGTCCTGAAGGACTAATGATGGCAGAAATAGCAGGACTTGTAAATGGCTCTGTGGGAATTAAAATATGCATATAAAAGATTGCAGAGATCACACAGGTTGACTAAAAGAATCGTACTTGCAATAGCGAGATTTAATTATTGCCGTCTTAAATCTGCTTTCCAACCAGACTGTTGAAACTCTAAAGGAGGGAGGATTTAAATCTATTGGACTGTCAATAAACGAGCAGATTCAAGAAAAAAAAATGTATTTAACAGACTTATCAGCGGACCCGCTGCTGTGCTGTCAGTTTGCAGATGTGGCGGCTTAAAGTTCCCCCGCAGACCCGATCTGATGGAGGAGAGTTTACTCCAAATGGTTTTTCAAAATAAGAGTTGGAAAGAGGAAGAGAATTGTTGCAGAACTTTCCCACCTCCACAGAATTGAGTAATCTGAGGATCAGAATTACAGTAGCTTCCTAACACAGTTTATCTGCCAATAATTGATTTATTCGCTGATTCTCAGCTTCGACCCCAAACCTTCAGATTAAAAGCAGCCCTTATATATCTTCCTTCTATTTTACCTAATGCTTTCCAGTGATGAAAGGTCTGAAACCAGAGGAACTGGGACGGCGTCGTCTCCCTGTTGTGCTGATGGCACAGGGGTCAGAGGTCAAGCATCCCGAGTCAACCTCAGGCTAAATAATCTGACATCAGCACGATGCAAGAGAGGCAAAGGTGAACCGGAGAAACGCCGCCATCTACCACGTTCTAAGGGTTCAGATTAATAAGACGTTAGCTGCCGAGGAGAACAAAGCAGCCCGTTTCTGCAGCACGCTGACAGAAATTCCTCTTAAGCCTTGAAAGGATCCAGCACCTGTGAGGCTGAAATGTCAGAAAGTAAATGTGAAGATATACGTGCTTTTTTTTTTTCTTTCAAAGGTGGATCTGACAGGGCGTTTGACAGTTACGCTGCAGCAGAAGCTGCTTCTGATGACAACCAGTTGGTGCCTGGAGAAACTTTAGGATGAGCCCTTGGTGGACCTAAGTCAAGGGTCCCTGCTCTGCTGACCTCCAGACGTCCTCGCTCCTCTCCTCTGCCCGAGCTTAACCGAACAACTTCACTCTCCTCATAGCTGAACAAACTGCGGCTGGTTTTCTCCTCCTCCATCGGCTGATTCATCCTCCCATTTCTAGTAGAGTAGAAGAGGACAGCCAAATATAACCTTGCTCACAGGGGCAGGCGTGCAGTCGACCTGCCCCCCCCGCCCCCGGATCCCTGCCGTGCACTTTTCTCACCTGACACGAGCCTCCCCGGGGGAGGTGACAGAGGTCGGAGGAAGATGGTGGGCCCGATACAAAACAGCGGAGGCCTCGGGGAGAAGCTGTGACAAGCAACAACACCACCACTGCCATCATCATAATCACCACATCTGCTAAAGGATGTGTAACCATGACGACAATTGGAGTGTGATGGGAGGGGTGGGTCTGTTGGCCTTAAGACTGTCCATAACGTAAAGTTGGTTGTTGCAAACAGCCGCAAAGACGTTTTTTTGTTTAAATTTGCTCTCCAATGCCTGGCAGTGCTAAAATACGATCGTATAAAACGCCTCCTAGGCCAATCCTGATGCTCCAAATACGCAGAAACATCATAACAGTTTTGACTGATCTGAGGCAGCCTTAAGTCTTCAGTCGATGGATGAACGTCATTTACCGCCGCCATTAACGTTCTATGCTAACATTTGCTGGATGTGGGTTATGTGGTGCAGTCACGTGTTCTGCGATTGGTTCCCATCTTCAGAATTTATATTTTTTTTAAAACGCGCGTGAGAGAATAAAAAGGAGCGGAACGGCTGCAGACTCGCGGAAGGCTACCTCTGGCATCGGGGTTGTGACTCATTCATCAGCAGGAGAAAGGTTAGGCTACATGCACGATCACTCTCCTCCAGGCTGAATGCTGTGCATCCTCTCCTGTATTTAGTCAACATGTCACATCTCATCTGCGCTGCAGCCGCGCGGACTTTGCGTGCTGCGTGACCCCGCCGACGCCGACTCAATTTTACATGTCCACGTGAACGCGGAGGTGTACGCGGGAAGTAATATACATTATTACCTCTCACACGCCCCAGGATTCTGTGTGAGACGAGCCTCGATGGTGGGAACCTGCTTCTGTGACGCATCAGGCGGCACATCTGATAAGATGGAGACGCGCAGAGAGGAGAAAAGTGTGAGCAACAGCAGGCAGAAGGTTCCCTGGAGGAGGCTCTTATTCATATATATGCATCTCCAGCTCAAGGCTGATCAACTGTGCTAAGTCTGCAGCACATTTTGAATGTCTGCTTCGACCCCACAGACGCAGGGGGAGAGCTGGGGCCTACGTGGCCGAATTGATTCCAAGCGGCTGCCAGCATCTTCTCGGCCTGTCGCGAAGCACCGCGCTAAAGGGCCCCGTCAAAATGCCACCGCAGCTCAAGCATGAAGACCACTTAACTGCTCCTAAATCACAGCTACGAGTGTTTATGGTGGCGTCCAGTCCGAGCGCGGGAGGAGGAAATGGGACGAGAGGTGCAACTTAAAGACGAAGGAAATGACAGTCATGAAACGGGCCCGGCGGAGGGGATGGGCAGATCTGTGACAGAACTGTAAAGCCGTGTTTAATGCGGTCTCAAATGATATCCAGAGAACATCAAAGAAGAGCCCCCCCCCCCCCGCAGAAATCTAAGAAAGCAAAGCACCCAGAGGATTATTCTCCTCCAATCACACGTACGCGCACACTGGTGGGATCCTTCACTCCCCCCTCCCACACAGAAACAGAAAGTCTGTGTGCTGAGAGAGAAAGACAAGGGCTGGAACAGCGGAAGCGCTCTGCAGACAACAAAAAGCAAACTAATGAGGGAAGAGGAGGCGTTCAACCTTTTCGGAGACCCGAAGAAAACCGCCATTTAATAAGCTGACGCACGCACGCACGCACTCACACACACGTGCGGGCACGGACGGATCTTGTGATCTTCATAACGACCGCCTCACCCCACACTGTCATTATCCTCACAAATGTCTTCACATTTGTGGAGATTTACAGAAAAGGTTAAGAGTTAAATGGCTTAATTGGCGCAGAGGTGATTCGGGATTACACCACGAGGGGGCGCTGATCAGCTAATGAGAACGTTTAACCCGGCTGCAGAATCTGTTTATAGAACCCCGATGAGTCCCACACCAGCTCGGTGCACCCAAATGTTCTGCTGTACCTGGTTCTGACTCCATCTTCTTCTGGCTTTGAACGTCCACAGCCGCTCTGACCGGAAAGAGGGATAATCACACCTGTTCCTGATCAGATGAATGGGGGAGAATCGGACAGGTCACAGGAAGTCATCCAAAAGCCAACACGTTAAACGGTTACAGCTATGTCTGTATGCTATTATTTCATATTTATCTGTATCCTATAAATCGTTTATTCTATCCAGCTCATAAACGATATATATTTTTTACAGTGTGTATTTAACCTTAGCGTATTAATCTGTGTTCTCATTACTTTAGCATCGAGGCCTTAATATACCGTCATAATAAATATTAACGAGGTCGTCTTTTATGGTGCTAAAACGTCGCTCAACCATGTCTGAGAGACTTGGATATGAACTTCAGTGCTCATTAATTTCACCCATCAGCTATAATTAGTTTTTCAATGTAACGATCCTCTGGACCGGAAACACTTGTGGATCCAATCAAAGCAACATACAGAGGTCACATTTTTACAACCTGCATTCTCGCCACTAGAGGCCACCAAAGCTAACTAGCAAACTAGTCGCATGAGCTTATACATTAAAATGTTTGTCGCGGACAACTAACCTGATGACATCATCAAGGCTTATTTATTTTAAGTGTATCCCCTCTCCATCGATGGAGTGCTTAAGGTTTGAACGCACGTGAATTAGCACTCGAGATGACTTTTAGCCAGTGGAAAAAAGTCTGCTTTATGAGGTTTGCACGAGAGACAAGATGGAAAAAAACAAACACAGCCAGATTTTGACAGCCAGATTACATCAGTGCCGCTTGATGGAAGAAAAGAAACTATACACAGATAATGCTGCACTTGCATTCCAGGCGATGCATTTTTGCCTCCCTTTCTCTGTTTCCAGGGGTAGTAATCCCTGTGACATGCAAAACTCACGAAAATCTAAATGGGTTGAGTGCCCCTCAGCTTATTATTTAGAGCGGCAGGAGATAATTTCTGCCAAGAGTCAAGAGCTTGTCAGGAATCACGCATGAGAGGGCAGTAGGCAGAGGAGACACCTGTATACTGACATAAAAACATACAGCAGCCCAGCGAGAATATTCAGTCCATAACAGACCACAAATAAGAGAGAGAGAGAGAGAGAGAGAGCAGGGAAAAGAGGATTGCAGCAGTACATTTACAGATAATCTTTGGAATGAGGTACAGGCAAAGAGAAAGAATTCTGTTAACAGAATGACAGGGGGGAAAAAGAGCATCAGGCACGCTTATCTCTGAAAGTCTCCTAACCCAACCGGGTCAGATGAATAAAGAGGTTTTAACCTAATTTCTCACATCTACCATCACTCTGACCGTGACTGGCCACAGCAGGCACAGAGAGCAGAAGACGGCCTGCTCCAGAGTAATGGAACAAATCCATTTTTTTCCTCCAGACTCAGAAAGAAAATGCATTACAACCACCCCATTAATGCTGTTGCACAGCTAAACACTTCCTACATTCTCAAACCCCTTTTAAAGGGAGGATGTCAGTCTGATTAGTTGTTACTTTCGCAGTGATGGAAAAAGCAAATGAGTATGCACGGTTCCCAGCAGTATCAGCCGGTGAACTTATTTACTTCCATCCTGTGTAATGAGTCATCACATGGAAAATGATGGCGGCAGATCAAAAAGCGTCCACTGTGAGTGCTAATGGTTGCATTGCCCCCTGGCGGGCAAGAGCTGAAGTTCTACCAGAAGCCGTCTGAAAGATTTCTCCTTTCTTCCAGTGATCAACAGATCACAGATCAACAGATCACTGGAAGAAAGGAGAAATCCAATGCAATTTGCTAAAGTACAAATAGATCTTCTGAGTACAGAATCTGTTGTTACAAGCTGCTTCCATTATGATGCTCAATATGAGAAGGTCTGAGGAGAAATCTAACTCTGCCCTCACTATAAATTAAGAGTGATTACATTCAAAAAGGTTTTCATTCAGTAATTGCATAATTTCTACTTTGTCCACCAATCAAAAGAGCAACAAGAGAGGAAGAAGAAAACTGCAAGGCTCAAGGTAAAAGCAGAAAAACACATTCAAAAGATGTGGACAGATTGCTCTCAGGATTTTTTTTTAATTATTCTTGCACCTGCCCCTGTATCTACAGACCAACGTGCTTTATTGTTATTATTTTACAAAATAATATCCTTGAGGGTTCCTTGAGTTTAAGGGGAAGCTGTGAAGATATTTCCGTTTTTAGCAAATGAAAACCTGTGAGAGATGAGCAAAAGGAAAAAACAGAAGAGAAAGGTTGATGGGATTGTCCTACATTAGTGCTTTCTCTCTTCAGAAATAAATATCCATCTTCTTTAGGAAGGAACCATTGGAATCAACCTGAAAAGAGGTGGGACCCATTGAATGTCAAACAGGACCTGAGAGGGCAACATTGACCCCGAACGTGCCAGAGCTTCGCTCCGTCGTCCGGTTCATGATGTCCTCTATGGTGGAGATCTGCAGTAGTTTACGCTTGTCCTTCTTTGGAGCCTGAAGAAAGTCAATCACAGCACATCCGGGCTTAGGACGCCTGCGTCTGGAGGCCCGCTTTTCAGTCTGGCTCTTGGGGGGACGCACCCCCTCACAGATTCTGCTGCAGGTTGTGGCGATGCCACAGAAGGAGGGGTCGTCTGAGTGTGAAGACCCCTCTGAGCTGCCCTCTGACGGCGAGTCTCTGAACACGGGAGGAAGTAACCTTTTTGTCAGGGGTGCGGGGTTTGAAGTCTGGGGTACTCCGTTACACAGAATCCCTCCATTAAACAGTTTTGGACTAACATGTAAAGATGCTCTCAACGTCTCCACTTTCTCTATGGGTTTTACCTTACGGCGTCTTTTCTGCGTGGGGAAAAATATTTAAGAGAGCGTGTGTTAGCTTCTGTAACTAGGCTGCAGCCAGTGAGCATTTATATAAAGATAACAGCCCCTGATAGCACCTTTCTGTTGGTCGTACACAGACTCCGTGTGTCCTCTGCGAGCAGCATTTCCGGGCCTGTGAGGCAAAAAGACAATTATCAGTATAGCGTATGATACTCTGCTTGAAGCAGATGATTATTATTGCGCTGATTAGCATGCTCGCCTTCAGTCGTGGCTAACTGGAATGACTCCGAGTGGATGAGTGGATAGGATGCACTCCTCTTCAAGCCCGGCTCGTCGCAGGATGAGAAGTGTCTATTAAGGAAACAATAATGGCTGAGGTTAATGACCGCATGTAGCACCGTTATTAAGAAATGAGTCATGTCTGTGAGGTCACTCAAGATTCCACTTGTAATGTTCTTGATAATTAATAGCATCAATATACTGGCTTTATGAGAAGCAGCCATTTAAGGCACTCTAACTCCAGCTCATAAGCAGGACTAGTCCGTTTCAAGGTGCCACTCCTACCTTTCGGGACAGCAGTAGGAGTAGCTCTTAGCCATGGGAGGCTCTGGTTCTGTGTTTGAAGGAACGGTGGCGATGCAGCAGTGGTTGGCACACAGCAGCAGGCCCAGACAGAAGCACAGCACCAGCGACAGCACCAGGTAGTTCTGCCGCTCTGACACCTGAGACGCAGAACATTAACGGTGCTTGATGAAGGTAATGTGCACAATCCCAAATCACAGAGCTTCAGTAACTTCAGTCACACATTCCCCCGCATCAGTAGGAGAACATGCTCATGATGTCCTGGACACAGACTAAATATACTCTGCATGATATGATTCTGGGGGGAAAAAAAATGCATCATCCTAAGTGGAGATGACAGTATTTGTGCCAGGAGCATTTGTATGTACCTCAACCTGTAGCTGACTGACTCGAACAGACAGGTTTAGAACCAGCCTGGTCATGTTTTCCAACTGACCCTGGAGCAGCTGAATGGACTCCGTCTGTCGCTGATCCTGTGGGAGAGAAATGACAAACCATCCACGAGTTAGGTGACCACAGGAGCTATTTTAAGACCTTACCTGAAGCACACTCTGACTGCTTACCTGTTCCTCTGCTATTCTCGAGGTGTTCTGGAGTTTAATGACCGTCTTGTTGAAAGCCTTCTGCATCTCTTCCATTTGTTTTCGATATCTACATTTTAGAGAATGAAAGACAACACCTGAGCATCACAGGTTTATTGGGTTGTGGCAGCTGCAGCTCTCCCAGCATCTCACCTCTGACTCAGCTGCTCTAGATAGCGTCCGCTGAGTGACATATTCATCTCCAGGGCCTTGATGCGATTGTTGAGCCTCATGAACACGGACTCCTTCTGGCTGGAGCCATGAACCGGATTCCCGTTCTGCTCCGTGCCATTGGGGGGATCAGCATAGATGTCTGACAGGGACGGTGAGGTAGGAAGGGAAGACGAAACAGGAGGCGCCGTGGCAGAGGGTGCAGATGTGGAGGCGTCGTCAGAGATATCCTCAGTTTGGGTGCCTGTAATAAGTGGGTGGCCACTAGAGGGCGCAGGTTCTGAACTGAGATCTGGAAGAAGGTTGGGCACTTCTGGGGAAACACTATCAGCTTCATTGAAAAGAGGCGGGTCAGGATAAAAAGGGGAGGAGGTGGGACTGAGAATTTGATCCGTTTTATCTGGGGTGCTCATGTCAGAGTGAGAAACATCAGCATGAAATGTCTCTTCTGCTGATACCACCGAGGACCCATCTGCTGTGATGCCGACAGTGGGTTGCACATGACTGGACCCACTGGGAGGGGCTGAGGGCTCAATGTGCCTCGCTTCAGCCAGCACATCCTGTTTTTTTTCTGGTTCCCCCGAAGACAGCAGCGGAGTCTCTACGCCAGGAGTAGGCTTGGCAGAGGATGAGTCAGTGACACTGTGTTTGGGCAGGTTCGAGGTTTGACTGGGCTCCAGCAGGGGAAGATCCAAAATGGAGTCTTTGTAAGATGCAGTATTCTCTGGAGGCTGTGGTGCTTCTGAAGAGCTGGCTTTGCTCTCTGGCTCCGGTTCAGCTGCTTGTTCTTCTTCACGGGGCTGATGTACCTCACTGTGAGGCTGTTGAGGTTCATGCCAGCCAGAGGGCAACAGAGGTCGCTGCCAAGCAGGTGTTTCAATAGAGGGAATTGTCTGTTTTTGGTGTACGGTTTGGCATTTTCTTTTGTTGGAGAGTGATGCTGAACACTGCTGATGGAGATACTCCTGGAGCGAAGCGTTGCAGGAGCAGAAGGAAGAAAATGAGGGAACAGAACAGTGGATTGGTATTCCCTGTTTTTGGTCACGATAACCCCCTTTCTCTTTTTCTTCATCCGACTCTTCCTCCTTATCCAAAAGAGTGATTGTCGAGCTGATTGGCTCCTCCTCATCTTTCTCTAAAGGAAGGACAGTTTTTTCCTCCACGTGGGGGAGCTGTTGATCACTCAAATCGGTGGTAGGCGTTTCTGGGCTCTCTGAGGAGGGGGCTATGGTTGCAGGGATGGTGGGATCTGGTAAAATGCTTTCCCCTTCAGACTCTGGACTACAGAGGGAGATCAACAAAACATCATATAAATAAAGGATGCACAAACACTTAAATAACTGTAGATTTAACTCAGCATTTCTCTCGTACTTACACCGCAGAAAGATCTTCAGTTGTATTTTGGGTAACAGATTCTTTTTGTGACTGCTCAGTCATGTTTGCTTCATGTGAAGAAACATTGCCTACAAAAGTTTGAGGAGAAAAAAAATCCAGAATTTTAATCATTTGCATTGAAGAGTCGTGGAAAATGTGGTAAATATGTCCTTATGTTTGAGCCGGTGATGTTGATAGTACCTTGTATCTCTGCTCCTCCCCCAAGAACATTGACGGCAATATTGTTGACCATGTTCAAAATGGCATCTTAAAGAGTGAATCAACAACAGAGAGACCAGTTAACAGTCATACAGGATGAAACCGTATCTAACCTCACCAACTTTTGAGAACAGCGAACCCACCTTTTGCGGAACCGATCAGATTCTTTGATAAATTGACTTCAGGTGTGTATCCTGGAGGATAATCTGCAGTGAACAGAGCCACAGAATCAAACAGGTCACCCTGGACTCTCCTAGAATTCTGAATCCGCAGATGGAGGTGATTGTTACCAAAATCATCATCCAGATCATCTGGTCTTTCTGGAGGATCAGCAATCTCCTCATACTCCTCCACCATACTCGTGCCAAACACCCTGTGTCAGATAAAACACGCATGTATGAGGGCGACTGTGTCAAATCCTGCTGCTCTGACACTTGTTTCTGATTCCGTTCAGTTCCTGAATTTACATCAAAAACAAGAGCCACAAAAACAGTGCAAATGTTTCCACCAGCACGGATCAGCCACGTGGCAACACGTGCATTCATTCTCACAAAAGATGTGTGAGGGTGAACAGGGGCGAGCTCAACACATGCCCAAATATGGCGTAATCAGCTGGACACCTGCCAGAATGTATAGATTATACAACAAGTTATCATCAGGTAAGATGGAACCTTAGCTGGATTAATCTGTTTTTACTACATAGATTGAAATAAACTATGGAAGGAGCATGTTAAAATCACAAATCTGTCCAGAATTACAGACCTTAAGAGACTGAGGGGACAAAAATGTTCAGATCCAAAGTGAGACAAAAGCTCCACCTAAAAAAAATGAAAGAAAGTTTATTATGGAACCAAACACTGTTATACACACCAGCCAATCAACACTTGTGGTTGTGTCACAACGGTGAAGAAGTGTGGTGTTGTTACAAAATTGATGGAACTGTGAATCAGACTGACAGAAAACATGACAAGACACGATTTAGATATAGAGAAATGATCAGTGTTTAAACAGCAATTCATTAAGTATGAAATAAAATCCTTCAGATGTTACAGAAGTGAAATGTAGCAGGAAGAACAAAGTTAGCTTTCAGATTTCTGCATCACCACAATAAAACAGCCAAAACACACACACGCACACACACACAAAGATTCTTCTTTGGCGCCATTTTTCACACTCAGGCACAGAGCTCTAAAGGAAAAGCAGGCTAACCTTTATGTACTTGGCGAACATCTGAAGCAAAGAGAGACAGGAAGAAGAGAAACAAAATTAAAGTAATATACACATGCAGTCAAAACAGGACAGCATGACCGTACTTTGCTTTGAATAAAATACTACAAGCTCTTTATGGTGGGAAGAACAAGCCAAAAACTAGTTTCAGGGTAAAAGTATGAAACAACAGTCTGATGCTGCAAAAAAAGATGTTTCTGGACTATTTCAGCACAAAACAGAGACAAGTTCAATGTAAAAAAGGTGCAAGTGAAAAGTAAAGATCTGCTCACCTTCACATATTTAGCATAGAGGTGTTCATCTAAAGGGAAGCTCTGGACTGTGCGTTCATCCCTGGCGTGAAAAGTCCCTAGCTTCTGCCACTTGTTGGTTGGATATCTGGCCAAGCACACTCATAGTTCAGTGATATGGTCGCATATATTGTATCTAACTAGGCAATAATAAACATGTGTGGTAACTAGAGGACTCACCTGTCACTGATGGAGACAAGAAAATCTTTGGGTGTAGAGGAGAACAGCTCAAAGTTAGCGATATCCAACTGCTTCACCTGGACGGGTTCACAGAGCTCAATGATGAACCTGAGAGAGAACCAGGAACAAAAACAAACCAGGAAACCAAATCAGGATTCTCATTCATAACATTGCACACGTGGAAAAAATATGAACATACCAGATTTTGTTACTACAGGGGTTAAGCATGTACATGTCCATGTTCTCCATCAAAATGGCTGAAGTGCTCTGCAGGGATTCAGTTAAATATGAGTCGATGTTTCACCATCCTGCAAATTCCTCAGCAGCATGGATGATCTTTTGGAATGTGCAGTACCTTTGCTTCTGGGTTAGAACCAAGAATCTTGGCTCCACACTCCACCGAAGCATAGTTGTTGAAGTTCTTCTGGACCTTCTTTCCAGCGTGTGAAGAACCGCTGTTGGCCGTATGAACAGACTGAGCTGAGTAGGAGGAAAATAAAAATCATCATCAAGGATGCAAAAGCTTTGTTTCACAAGTCACGTGACACACTCACTCTTTTCTTTCTCCACTTCCATCACCTTCCGCTTCCACTCATCAAAGGTGGGGATGTCCTCGGGGTCTTTGCAGCTCACAGAGGAATCTGTGTCTGAGGTAACAGGGGAGCTCAAGTCCTGTCAGATACAAGGAGAAGATCAGAGCAAGGAGGGTTCCTTTGGATGAAAATGAGCTCACACGATGCCTGAGATCTTTACTTGGTCTTTCAGCATGTGGGACGTGTTGGCGTCCCGGTGCTGCGAGCTGGGAGCAGCAGGAGAGCTCGGGGGAGGGTTGGGGTGTGTGTTCGTTCCTGCAGTGTGAATGTTGGAAGTGTTCTCCAGAACAATCGGAGGATTGCTTTGGAGACAAAAGAGATCATTATATCAGAGTTTCACTCGTGTTCTTAATTTAATTTTAAACATAAAGCCAGCAGGAGTAAATTTTAATTCTATGTTTGAGTATGTTCTCACCTGTCACGATCATATGGGTTTTCCTCTTCACAGCTGGCAGGAGGTTGGTCAGGATCATTGATCTCAGCTGCATGTGCGTCAGGTTCATCATCAGAAATGCTGCAATAAAAACTATTTATTATTCAGCAGCCAAAACAAGAAGATTTTAAACGCATTTCTAATGTTGTCTAAAACTTTAGAATGAAAAACAAGTTGTTTTTAAGCACTATTACAGAAAATGGGCAGATGAAATGAAAGACCTGTCACCTATTTGGGACATCTTGCTGAGGACTGAAGCTGTTGACGTTGTCTTGAGGTTCAGCAGCAGAGACATGGTGATGAGCAGCAGATGAGAGTGACGGCGAGTCCTGGGTTAGAGCAGCTGTGGGACGATGATCTTCTAAGATCTGTTCAGGTTCTGGCTCAGGTTGCAAAGTTCCCCCGTCTGTCTGTAACTGTACATTATCAGCAGGCTCCTCCACTTCAAGAGCCTGATGGAGAAAAGGGACAGATATGGGAGCTTTGGAGGGAAATGTTATGTGCACTGCACTGGTTATAAAAATCCTTAAATATATTACAGGGACAGTCACTGAAAAGCTGTTAGAAATGTAACTGTGACACTATAACGTACCTTTAAAGAGGGTTTTTTGTCCTCCTCTTGTGTTGTTTGCTCCTCTCTTTGTTGATCCTCTACTATTAACTGATTGGTGTCTGGTGTGGACTGGGAAGGTAACACCCAGCTTTCTCCAGCCTACATACATGTAAATACACAGTAATCATGAACAGTTGCAATATGTACTGTATGTCACAGAACAAACAAATAATAAAATAAAATCAGCAATAAAAATGACTAATCACTATTGTGCAATCGGTGTCCGACATGTGTGAAAGCAAGACTCCAGCGTAGTTAAATAATTAACAGAATAAAAAGCAAAAAAAAAAAAAAAAAAAACATTATGATGATTATTTACGGTGGTAAACAGATGATTCAGACTCCTAATCACCAACCTTTTCCCGTGGCTCTTCCTGTGAATCGATGTAATGCGAGGCCTTGGGCTGCTGGGCCTCCTGGTGAGAGTCTGTGCAACCAACATAGCAACTAAGGCACCTATGAGACACAGAGGAAAGGCTGTCACTTCATTCATTAACGCATCAAGGCACGCATTTCACACTGAACCAGGCATATGGAGTGTTTGATTACAGCATGACAAAGAGAGTTAAAGCCAGTGACCCAGTTTATCCTATCTGCCTGCAGAGATACGGAGGCTATCCAGACTACACTTCTCACAGTCTTGTGCATTGCTAAATCTGAATGCATGCCTAGGAATTTGGACATTCCCGATGTAAAATATATGCTAATAGCTGCAGACAGAAGAAGTTTGCTTTGAGAGGCGGTGTTGTATATTACAGATGTTAATACAATAACTGGATCCTGGCAGGAGGACTACTTCTGGTTCCAGTCGAGGCTACATTCGAAGGACGACAGCAAACTGACAGCAATCCAGGATTCTGGGTCAAGGCCTTGGGAAATGGGATTTTGGTTCAACTGATTTGTTAAACTGACATTTTCCAACATCTGTCACAGGAATATCACATGGCGTGCTGCTATATTTATTACTGCCGTATCAAATGTTGCAAACAAAACATGGCGAGAAAAGCAGTTGTGGTGACCAAAGCAGACTTTTTTCAGGAAGGAAGGAACAGACGAGCTCTGCAGATGAATGTAGGTCAGGTCAACATCATAAACATGCAGTACTTCTTAATTCTGTATTACATCATGTCCCTTTCTCCAATCTCCTATATGTGTTTTTACCATCAACATAAAGACTACAGCTTATGATCATCCTACATAATCTTCCTCTCCATGAGCAAAGCAGGTTTCTGCAGCCTCCCCAGTGGAGTGACAGGACTGATCTCTGAGGTCTTTAATCCCGTCAAAAGCAGCTGAACCAAATCTGGATTGTAGTTTTGACATACGAGTCTTGGGTGAGCCTCAGCTTCTGTTTTTGTGTACCAAAGGTGTTGTTTGGTTTCCAATTAAAGTTTACAGCACAGTAACTGAGGTACAAGTTATGTGTGAGAAATGACACAATTTGTTGTTTTATCTTTAATTTAAACTGTGTAATCAAACGTTAAGTTATGAAATGGCTGTTAAACGTGGCACAGTTTGTTTACTTATTAGCTGTTGCTAACATGCTACTATGTACCAGTCACAAGTCATAGGTGCCACATCACAGAATTTTATCAATGCTAGTAAGCTAGCATGCTAATGTATACGATATCCTAGCTGAATAACGTTGGTTGACTTGGCAAGTATGCTTGTTAATTTTTCACAGTCTACAACTCTCGGTGTCACTGTGATAACAGACATTTTAATTCGGGTAGAATTTAATTTACTCACCAAAAGACAACAACAACACTTAGCCACACTGACACAACTCGCCATAACAGTGGGGTCATTTTCATCCCTCGCCGACCGGAACGGACATCATTCCCGTACTCAGAATCGCTTTTGATCCTTATAGCGGAAAAGTCTACTGAACGGCGAAAAGGTAAATTCACTCTTTTCTTGTTAGTCTAGAAAAATGTGGCTGTTCCTATAAAGTGTTGGGCTAGCCAATCACCCACACACAACCTGCTACTAACCGTCACTGCGTGACAATGTTGAACTGACCAATCAGAGGGCAGAGAGGTTGCGCAGTTCAAACCCGGCGGGTGTAGGGTGCGTTTGTTTTGACAATCGGATCGCCCGAGTGATCGGAGTTAGTCATAACAGGGGTATTTAAGTGACTCAAATTAAGTTACTTAAATATTTGGATATTATTCATTTTGTCGCAATTATGATACAAAGTTAACAAAACAAAAACTCGATCATTTTTGATGGGATATACACCCAAGCTGTGCCAGCATGGAAGAAATACAGTATTAAACTTAAGCCGATTTCAAAACCAATTGAAGCTCTTAAAATCAACCTGTCTAACACCTACATTTGATTGTTAATTTCTGCACAGAAGATCAAATCTCACAAAACACAAATGGATTTGAGGACCTTATCGGGACTCGGTTGTTGACTGCATATTTACATTACAGTCACTAGAGGGAGACATAAACCGTATAATCAGCGAACCTTCAACAACCCATCCATCCATTCATCCTTTTGCCTAATGACATTTAGATGAAATTTTATTCTGGTTAAAGGTTTATGAATATGAAAAACGAAAACATAAAATTTGTGACAATCACAGGGGACGCATAGTGACACACCACGTGACCTAATGCGTCACCAAATTGCCACATTGCTGTTCCTGTTACAAAGTTCAATCGTGTAATCCTGCCACCATGTGGTTTATTGGTGAAATGATTATTATTTTTATATATTTTTTTTGTCTGGAGCAGGCATAATACAGTATACCACCCACCATTTTAAGAGATTTAAGAGATTTATATGATATACATAAATTATAGAAGTTATACTGTATAAACCAATAAAAAAACAGATAATTTAAAGAGGAAGTTTATTCAGGAGCAATACAGACAGAAAATAACAAACTGATGCAAGTTCCCATCTTTGCATTATGCTCTCTGCTAAATAATGCCATCTCACTACAACTGGAACATCACAGGAACCATTTTGTTCTTGGTCTTCATCGGTATCTTTTTTTTTCTTTCTCAACTTTCCGATTCTCTTTCAACATTTAGCTTTGGCAATATAGAATTATAATTCATGCCAATAAGGCAGTCTAAATTAGAGAAGAGAGCAATTAGTGAATAGAGACACAAAGAACAGTTAAAGAGCTAGGATCCTTGATGAGATTTCTATAGTCCACAGGTACAGCATCTCCTTAATCATTATCTATATACATCAGAACACAGGTTAGGCCCATATACACAATAACAAACTGACAGAGAAGCACTTGAACATTGATGACAGCACCTTAAGCTCTGACACAGACACTGACTGGCACCTCTAGATTGTGAAAGGGGAGAAAGTATTAGGTGAGGAGACCAGACGAGGGCTTGTTTGTGGTGTTCCTGGAGTTGCATGTTTCAAACCTGAGAAAAAGGCTAAATGGAAACATGTAAAAGCATGTTCTCATTCGTACAAGAGGGAAGTATTCTGTCAGTTTTCAGTTGCGCTGCAAAGTTCCTTCTCACCAGTCAGCAGCTGGATCAGAGCTTGAGGCTGCAAGGGTCACAGCTTGACCATTTATACAGCACAGGTGGACACCTATGACAAGGTTAAATGCGGTACAGAGGCAGCTTCCAGAAGACGCTCCTCAGCCTTGCTATGTGTGTACAGTATGGCTGCTACCACAACACAAGAACAACTCACAAAAGTCCAACATTAAGTGATGGTTTTTCCGTGATTCAGCATTGACGGCGCGGGCCGTGAAAACAAACACAACTGAAAACAGCAACAAACGTGCAGACGGACAGCACATGCACGCGTGGTCTCACACAGAGAATTAACCATAACCCAACTCACACACGCACACACACTAAAACTCAACTTCTGTTCCTATAAGAGAACATTAAGCTGATTATTAACACTTATGGGGTATTTTACAATAAATTAATAATACAATACTAAATTAAACTCGGCCTACATATAGGCAATTAGTCCCACCCCCATACACATACATATACGCACACGCACTGTACATTCACACACTCTCATGCAATAAAAGCAGCTCATGTGCCATGCTGCATTTTGGAATGAGTAGGTCAATACGACTGAGTGTATTTTCAGGTAGAAGCAGCAGATGTGGGTGACCAAGGGGTTATTGCGGTGCAGGTTCCAGGGACGGATGCCGGGTACTTGATCTGCCAAAGCAAACCTGGACCACAGGCGAGCAACGAGCGCACGTACACATACACCACAAGACAATACTGTACATAGATATATGAGCATCGTCACCTGGCAGGAAGGTGAGGGTCGGGGAAGTGTGTGTGTGTGTGTGTGTGTGTGTGTGTGGAGGGCGTAGATGAGGAGGAGGATGTGGGGCTGCACTGCAGGAAGACCAGAACAGGACAGCCATGGCTAAGAGAGGATGATGTAGAGGTTGAGGGTATGACGAGCCTCTGGTAAGGTCCTTATGGTGGGACCTGCCTTGTGGGAGATGGCGGGGGTCGCCGGCTTGGGTGGAGAGTAAATTACAGTGTGCAAAAGAGAGAGAGAACAGAACAAGAAAGGGATATGTTAAAACTCACCTCCCCCTTCATGTAGATGACTGTCATTTACATCTGAGGTTTACAGGTAGATTTACCTGGGGATGCTAGGAGGGGCCCTGTTGGGACGGCTGGGAGCTTGAGGGCTGTCAGCAATGTTGTTGAAGGGCCCTAGGGGTCCTGGGCGGTTTGGTGGTGGTGGGGCCCCTCGGGGAGTTGGACGCTGGCCTGAAGACATCCTCCTCGGGGCCGTTGGACTGGGTGGAGGAGACCTGGGAAAAGGCAGCGATATCAGCACCGACTGTGAGACAAAGCTTTACAAATTATATTATTAAATAAAACAATCACAGTAATCAATGTACCTGCGACCACTGCCTCCTACCCATGAGGTGTCAACAGGCGGAGGTACGGGAACGGTGACGGTGGTGGTGGAGATGTCACCAATGATAGCCAGGGCCTCCTTTAGGGCCTGGTGGGTCCTCAGAACCTCATCCCTCCTCTGGGCCTGTTCCTGGGACTCATCCATCAAGGAATTCTGGTCACCTGCAGAGTAGAGCTGGGCCAAGAGCTCCGCATTGATGAACTCCTTCACCTGGTGGCCAAAAGCGGAATTGTGGGCTGATTAATGAGTTTCCATGCCGATGTTAACGAGCCTTTTACATTAATTTACATTGTTGATCATGAGATGCATGATGGTCTTGGGCATTAAGTCCCGAATGCACTTGTTGACAATAGCCATGTAAGAGTCCACCAGGTTACGAATGGTCTCCACTTTGCGCTCCAGCTGAGGGTCCATGGAGAAGTTATCTGTAGCGGTGGTGCTCTCACTTTCAATCTACAGACACAGACATGACAAATATTAGTTACCAAAAGAAAATTAAGCCCTGCAACCAAAAAAAAAGATTCTGCTTTTAAAACTGTTTCGTCTAAAGTTGTAAGAAGGACCCAGATGGTGTAATTCCCACTGACACACTGAGTGTACACAGAATAAATGAGTTTACTAACCGTGACGGTCTTCTCGGGATAGACCCCGGCACGAAGGAGAGATGACTTCCAGCTGTCTACATCATCCTGAGAGTCACAGGCCAACTCCAGGGTGCGATTATCCTTATACACGTTCCTGAAGATCACAGAGGACAACGGACATTCGTAAAGCCCACCGGCGTCCACACAAACAAGTCAGTGTGGCGGAGGTGAGCATTTAATGGAATACACGTTTGGGTTTGATGTTACCAATCAGGAATGTTTTAAAACACACACACACACACGCGCGCACACACACACACACACACATACACACACACACGCAAAATCAAAACGATGACATCTGGAAGTATTGAGAGGATTAGGTTATGTGCTTCCTTCCATGTGGGAAATTTTGTTGTTTAACTTTGTGTGTGGGTGTGTGTGTTTGTGTGTGTGTGTGTGTGTGTGTGTGTGTGTGTGGTGTTGAGTCAAGCAGTCTTTCAAGTGGATGAAGAAACTGAATTACCATAAAAGTTTTTTTAGTACAGGACATTCCTCAGCAATGACTAAAGGGTCTGATAAAAAAAATAAAAAAATAAAAATTTAGCACAGATTCAAAGAAAATGTAAACTTCAGTTCATCCCGGTCGTCCATCAACGACACGTTCTGTCTTTTTGAACATTATTCTTAGTATATTTACAAAAAACAGAGTGTGAATTTACACATCCTGACTCCACAGCCCATCTTTTCCTCCCTGCACCCACAAATACGCGGTCCGGCTGCATCTGCAGATGTTAAATATCTCACAACTAACCTCGATTCTGTGTTAAAAATGCAGAATATGTGCTTGCTGGACATGAAGCTTTTTTCCACATCGCGGACCTTCAGGTTGTCCAGAGGGAGCATGTACTTCTTCTCCTTCTCCTGTAAGCAAGGGAAACAGAATGTTTGAATTAGGAGTGCCGTTGTGACTCACTCCTTTCACCCTGTTTGTAATTTTCTGCTTTACAAGGACGTCGGACAACCGCGCAAGTGAAGGTGAAATCAAGTTTTTTTTTTTATCTTTTTTTTTTTTTTTTTTCAAAAGAGAAAGTGTGGTGAGCAAAAAAAAAAAAAGGGGGTGACACTGACAGGGGGGAGTAAGAATGGGGGAGACGTGAGGGTGGGAGGTGGGGGGGTGGAGATGCAGAGAGGGAGAAGGAGAACACATGTGGAAGACATTACAGTGCGGGTCAAGGCACAGTCGTTCTTCATGGTGCGTTTTGTTAGGGGGAGCCGCTGTAGCTAAAGGCTGAGTAAACTCTCGGGCTGTGGTAAAGATGGAGGATCCGCGTAAGCGCCGGGGCTCCAAAAACAACGTTCATCCTCTGAAGCCAAAGCATGAGCACAACTGCGGTGCCCTCAAACCGGCCCTGATAACACTGCCTGTCATTTCACACTCCATCCTGGCCTCCATCTCTCTTAACTCTCCGTCTTTTCTCTTTTATCCCTCCCCCTCTATATTTTCTCAATATTTTTTCTTTCCATTCCAGAGGGGCCCACTTCCTGCCTGATTTTTTTTTTTTTTTTTTGAAAGGAGGGAGAGAGAGAGATTAAATGACAGCCTGGCGTTAAAACTCAACATCTGGTAGTGCTTAGCAGCACACAGAGAAGCAGGGAAGGAGGGAGACGTTAAAGAGACGGCGGGTAGAAGAGGAGGAAGAAGAAGCGACACAAAAGTGGATTTGTGAAAGCTTTGCCGAAGGAAGCCCTTGTCTGAAGAACCCCAGAGTGGCGGCGGATGGCTGCAGGTAGGAATTCATGAGTTAAGGGGGACTGTGAAAACTCTGCAAACTCTGCTGTGTTGTAACTCCCAAGGGGTCACTAACAGCCCAAATATGGTCACCCCTGTCCCCTCCCTCTTCCTCTCTCTTCCTCTCCTTCTCTCACTCCCTCTGTCTCTCGCTTTCCCTCTTTTTTCGTGATATTCCCCTCCCTGAACGTGCAGCCAGTCTGTCCCGGTCGTCTGAGCGAATTTGCCACGTCAAGGCTGGATACTCTTCGTGGCCGACGCTGACCGAGATGGACCGCGGGGGGACCCGGGGCTCAGGCGCCGACCAAACAAATAAACACGCCGAGAGAAGGGCCGCAAAGAGCAGCAGAGAAGGATGAAGCGGAGTTTTCCAGCGATTTTTCAGTAGACGGGATCCTTGCGACCAAAATGGAGAGGGGGCGAAGGGAGGGCAGAGACAGCCGAGCGGCGAGCATCTGGAATGGCAGAAAAGCACACAAGGCCTGGCTCTTCCACCCGGCTCCGTCCACCCAGTGTTCAGACTACCTGTTCATTGTCATACTGGTGTACAGTAGTCTGCACATTGGTTAGACTGGGCACGGACCCTCGTCTGTCAGTCTGTCTTTTTGTACCGCTCTTTCTCTGTCACTCTCCTGGTATTTCAGGTCTCCGAAAATGTGCAGCTGTTCCTTCCTCCTCACTGTTTGCACTTTTTTTTTAATCAGTATGAGTTCTTATTTCATCTGTATTTTTGTCTGGAGGGCGCTCTAACACTCACCGCTCCTTTCCCTCTTCTTGTCGGAATAAACACACGTCATCGGTTTTCAATTAACACTAATGGTTGATTTGACAACTTGCTTCAGCCCCACACACACACCAAAAAAAAAAAAAAAAAAAAAAAAAATCCTCAAAGGATCCAAATTTGTAGCCAGTTTGAGAAAAGCCGTCTCAGGCAAATACACAAAGGCGAGCTGGTGTAATTTATGGCATGAATGAGGCTGCTGGCCTGGTGCTCTGATGGAGCTGAGGACCACTGGAAGGGGGTGGAGCAAGTGTGGCTGCAAAGCACCTAACACAGACCAATCAATCAGGCCGAGCTTGAAAATCCAGCCAGACACCTCCAGTGAAGTTATTTCGGTGGGTGGCCAGTAATGGAAGGCTGGAAGCAGAGGGCACTGGGATGCACAAACTTCTACTTCTCACATGCAGAATGTGTTCACTTCTTAGCTTTGTGTTGTCCTTTCAGCTAAAAGCTCTGCACCTTTTATTAACCATTTCCCTGCATGAGAAATGTATCAGAAAGGGTCAAACCCCGACTCAGTGTCCCAAAAGGGCAGCTGGCGGTAAAGTCAAAGGCCGAAGTGCTGACATGGGTGTGGGGTGTTGATTTTTAATCGAGGGGTTTCTCTCTGCCAAAACACTGGAGGTTGATGTTTGGATTAAAAACTTGTGATTTTCTTGCCAGGAATGCGAGGAGTTCCAAAGTAACTGCCAACCGCACCAAGAGAGGGAGGAGGGTGCGTGAATGTGTGTGTGCATCCGTGTCCTCGCACACACACGTGTGGAAGATAGTTCACAGAGTGTAAAACAGAAATATACAAGGAGAAACCTCAAAGTCTATAATTTCCGATATTACCACAGTAGCGTATCAAATGACGAGCCAATGCCTGCAGGCCCGAGTGGCGTCTGAGCGCATCAGCTCGCGTATATTTTGGGTGTCTGTGAGTGAACATTTGGTCAAGATTGGGGCGGTTCCAAATTTGCAAAGAGACAAATGCCTAAAATCCCAGTGGAAAGTGGTGGGGAGAGAATAACGATGGAAAAACCGAGAAACTGGGAGAGACAAGTAATGTAAGGACGCAGCCACAGTATGGAAGTCATACTGACGCAGTGCTAATGCCTGTGATCTGTCTACAAATCTACTTGGTGGAGCTGCAGCGATGCTGGCGCAGCAGCAGCTGGCTGGAGGAGTTGCAGTGTGTCTGCCTATCTCCACTTGCTGTGCAGAATATCCTCCAACCTGTACAGCAGGCACAGACAGGCAGATAGACATCAGCCCATCGAGAGCCAGCAGGACCGGCCAAATGCTGCATGGGTGGTGGGCGGGAATGTCTCTTTCCTCTGTCAGTCTGCGTATTTTTGATGTGTTACGATGTGAAATAAAGTAAATAAAACTTTTCATAACTGAAAAAGAGCACTAATTTGTCATTTTAAAGGAGCAGGATGATTCCACCCTTTTGGTGCGCAGGTTAGGTTTAGGGTTAGCTGCTACAAGGGTACCCTTAAGGTGGCACCGAGTAGGTTCAAGTTGTTGTCCCATAAAAAAAAAAAAGGTATCTGACACTAACACGTGCAAAGTTGTGGTTCATTTAGTCCTTTCCAAAAATATGGATGATCAAACCCACCTCATCATCCTTGAACCAGGACAGGCTCTCAGCAGTCAGCACAAACCAGTACTCCTTGGCTCCGCCCTTCATGATGCTGATGTTGTTGATGGTCAGCCAGCCTTTGCGAATGACCTGAGCGAGGGTCAGAAAGTTAGAAACGCCGCGCATATAAGGCAAATAAATAATTAAAAACAAGCTCTGACAGCGAGAAGCTTGTAAGTCAGTGTGCGGTGAAGTCAGGTGATATGGTGACCTGCTCGGACGACCGGCGCATGACGGCGTGTGGGTGCGGTCTCATGCCAAGAGGAAAGGCCCATGTTAGCTTGTTAAGTGACAACTGTGTTACATGCTGCAATCACATTAAGGAAAGGCGTGTGTGTGTGTGTGTGTGTGTGTGTGTGTGCTTGTGTTAGTTGTGTTGAGCCCACAAGTGCCTGTGGGCACAGTGCCAAGTGATTATTAGGTTAGATTACTGTCAATCTTACACCGCCTAAGACTCACTAAGGAGGTTACCCGAATCTTTGTGAAGCCTTTCTCTCGCTGTTTTCTGCCTGTCACCGTGGCAGAATTTTGAAAATCTTTTATTCACCTTACAGGTCAAACCAAAAAACATCAACTAAACCGGCAACCCCTTGTAGTCTGTGGACCTCGGTGGGTGAAGGGGGTGTTAGAGAGTAGATAATCAGGTAGTAAAGTCTTACAATCAGGCCTGATGCGGGAGGAGAGGAGGCCTGCAACAGGAAGGAATGTGGGGCATTTAGAAAAATATAGCAACAAAAAGACGCCCTCGTCCGAAAACTGCTTAGTCTGCCCTCATTGATCTGTCAAACTGGCAAATGAGACAACGGCAGGCTCAGAAGCAGAAGGGCTAAAGAGCGCCACACGATGGGCCGAGGTGTTACTGCAGGCACACATGACATTTGCAAAGCAAAACCCACAATGAGCCATACTCACCAACAGACACGCATAAGAGTGCGGCTGAGATTCTCACTAAGGGATGGGGATGAAATGCAAAGTGGCACCTTGATGACACAGGGAGGGGTTCAAACAAAAGGAAACATCTCAACAAGGATGATGGTGGCATCAAATAACAGAACCCAAAGCGTGTTTTTTGTTTTTTTTTTCGTTTTTTGCAAAGACAAAACCATTGTACTGGTGCACAAAATAACAGCATGCATGGCCTGTATGAACGCATTAAAAACACAAAACAGTGCACATGATGCAAAAGATTTGCTGAAATCAAAGTGTGATTTGTGCTGCTTTCATTTCAGCTCCCTCTCTCTCCTTTTATATCTGCAGTAGCCGTCAAGCTCCTGGGTGGGGGTGGGGGGGCTTCTTCCCCTCACTTCATGCTTTTGCTGTGAGAGTATGACACAACAGGAGGTGACAAATGCTCACCTGATTTCCAGCTGAACTCTGGCTCTTATTGGTCTGACTGCTTCTCTGCTGTGCACTATGTTGCAATAAAAAGGGGGACGGGGGTGTAGTGGAGAACATCATGACAGGGTTACGACTTGTCCAAACATTTACTTTTTGCAAAACCCGGCGTCTTTAATCATGAATAATTCATCAGAGCAGAGACAAGTTAATAGTGTTTACTTTGCAAAGCCAATGAAGTCTTCGTGGTTGGTGTTGATGTAAGAAAGCTGGATGTCTATCAGCAGCAGAACCTGCAACACAGAACGTTTTAACCGAAATAAATGCAGCTTATTCACCAGCTGAGACAGAGTAGTATTGATTATTTTAGAACAGACTCATTAGCTGTTATTGGCTACTGCTCCATTAGCATGGAGCTCAGGAGAAGAACGATCATTTCTGTTGTGTTTCTGTCATATTTGTGTAGTTATTCCTCGTATCACATCTGATTTCTGTTTGTCCGTTTATATGAATGTGTAAATGACCGTCCAGCAATGTAATGTACTTGATTTCTAGGAAGAAATCATGCACAATAATAACAAACGCACCTGGTCCTTGGCCCGATTCTCCCTGTCTCTGATGTGAGAGGTCACGATCCTCTCGGTTTCCTCGCGCAGCCTGGGGAAGCATTCCAGCTAAAAACACATCACAAAACGTACGGCGTCATTTTGACAAAAACGAAGACATTTTGTTCCTCATTTGCATCCCACGCTCCTGCTGCTTAGGAAAGCTCAGCGTGGACCAGGTTACCTTGTTGGAGCACTGGCGCACAGTGTTGATCAGCTCCTGGATGACCATGTCCACACACTTGACGCAGGGCTCCTTCAGCTTTATCACCTGCTTCTTCACTATAGCTTCGAAGGCCATGTCTGGGGTGAAGAGTCCGGTCCTGACAACGAGCAGAAAATGGTCAACAGCCGATCGACGCCGTTAAAATGGTTCATTTTTAAACTGCGGCTTGGGTGAAAAGGGGCAAAATTTTGACTGGAATGAAGTTGGGTTTTTAAAGAATTTCTTTCCTGGAGTGACAATTTATGTTTTATATCTGGTTATGGTGGCCGACTGCAGCTAAGTCAATTTAGCAACACACGGAGAAGCCGAGGCTGCACGCCCCTGCCTCACACATAAATCTCAATATCAAGTCAATATTTTATTGCAGACCTAAATCCAGTCTGTATTTTTGCCTTGTTATGATGATTGGTGGTCTTTAAAAATCCATGGACCCACAACTCAAAAATGCACAAAAGGCTTTTCATCAAGTAACTTTGACCACTATTGGACCAGAAACTAACAGGAGGAGATCTGGAGCCAAAAATGCAGGGTCGAGGTCAAAATGCAGACTTTTAACAGTTCACTTATAAACTCTGTCTTTTTGCATCAGTATTAAGGCCTCAGAGGCATCGGTGGATTCCTACCTGATTCCGTGGATGTTCTTGATGGCGTAGCTGATCTCTCGCCGCATCTCCTTCTCATCACACTCCATCTGAGCACAACAGAGAGGAGACAGAGGTGTTAAAGTGTGGAAGGCGAAGCGTGACGCCACACGAAAAAAGAACAGAAAAAGACAAAAACAACAAGAGTTTTCATTGTTTCTCTACAGCCCAGAGGAAATGGATAAATAACCGTAATTATCTGACCAGTTTATAGATATTTTTATTTATTATTCTCTGTATAGCATAAAACACAAGAGATATACTTGGAAAGAAAATGAATGATGTATTTATACATGATTGTGTCTACGGGACTGATTTCACAGTTCTGGTAGCAGCAGAATGGCTTATTTAAAGTAAAGAATAAAACACCAAAGCAAAATGGGGAAAAGATAATTGCACCTTGACAAGCTCAAAGGGGAAACGCTCGTGAAAGATGCGGTTGATCTTTGCTCCCCCGGACAACTCCACCGTGTCCACCTGGTCCCCAGAGCCCTCGATTCGCTTCTCAAAGTCTACGGAGAACTGCTGCACCATCCTGAAACCAGCAGAGAAGAGGTCATCGGTGGCATCTGAGCTGGAAAAAAAAGTCTGCCGCGGCCCAAACCCATGAGAAAACACGCAGACTGACTGCAGCAGCTGCTTGGTTTTGCGGGACGGGTCATCGGGTCGGTATCCCCGGTATTCCTCTGCCTCCTTGTCCAGAGCCAACAGCTGGGACTGCAGCTTGCTGCGGAACCCTGGCAGGGTGTCCCGGATGTGGTTGGTCAGTTGCTATGAGAAGGAAAACGCTCATTAATAATCTCAGCAGTGTTTTTTCTGCTTAACGGGTTTATACATTTTAACTGGAAATACAATTTCTTGATTTTCTTTGAAATCTTGAAATCTCCAATCCCAGAATTCCATGATCACCTCATTGAGCACTTTCTGGAGCCGCGGCGTGCCCATTTTCTCAGCCAGGTGCCGGTACCCCGGGTGGGACAGGAAGAACTTCCTCTCGGCCTCCAGAGCAGCTTTGATGTCTTTCTTCCCATCGATGTCCTTCTGGCTGCGATTCACCACGCCGATGTAACCTGGGATGGACGACGCAGAGCGAAACGCAATTAGACACACCAGCGGCGAGGAAGAGAAAAGGAAGAGCTAACAGAGGACAAGAATCATCCCACCTCTTCGCAGGGGCAGCAACTTGTTCTCCAGCACATCTCGGGCGTCTGTCCCCTCATCCATCAGATCCAGTTTGGTGATCACGCCGATAGTCCTCATGCCTAGAAGCGAGGTGAAAAAGACCATTTCATAAAAGGTCAAAGTACTGGAGAGGTTTGAAACACGTTGCAAGGTGATCTTTATCTTCTACTGTTACTTTTCCCTGCTGGAAATATCGTGTTGCCAAAAACGTCGCAGGACAAGGTCAGAGACTGAGCAGCATCCTCGCGGCTAAGCTACGATGACCTGTTCAGGTCGGCTCAGTCCTCCACCGGTTTTAAATCTGATATTTTAAATGTTTCCCTCACTTAGTGGCCAAAACTGCAGATCAGCGAGGTATTCCCTCAAAATTAACCAGTGTTTTGGCGGAAAAATGAAAACAGACCTCCTAAAAACATTAGCTTGATGGTAAGTTGATGAAGAGAAAAGAAAATTACTTTTTTAATTCATGACTAAGGTGTAGATATGCCCAGCGGCTGCTCTCGCCTTACCCTGCGGGTCCACGTCCTTCGCCAGTTTGAGAGCGTCAGAATTGGCCAGGTCAGTGTTGGCGGGAGTGACAGCCAGGATCAGACAGCTCTCTCTGGTGATGAACTGCATAATCATGTCTCTGATCTGCTGCTCGATGTCTGCGGGCTGGTCCCCTACTGGAACCTTGGTGATACCCGGCAGGTCGATGAGAGTCAAGTTGAGCACTGCAACAGTGGAAGGAGCGCGATGTCAGAGGGAATAAGCGAACTGATGCCTGAGCGAGCTATTGTATGGCAGGTTTTCATTTAATCATGTTTTTCTGCAGACATGGCCGCCTTTGGCACTCTCAAGGGAGAGGAAGTCCTCTAAAATTAGAACCTCGGCTTGTTCAAAGACATTTCTAGCTAAAAACCAAGATCGTGGAGTGATTTGCTTCATCATAAACACCCTTTCAGTTTAATTAATAGCTCATTTCACAATTCAAATGCAATAAATAGTAAACATTTTAAATTCTAGACTCTAGACATGAAAACATTAGAATTAGCTCTAATCGTCCTCCCAGCACATTATCTTTAATGTCCTGTTAGTGTCGTTAAAACCTAAATAAAAATAATACACGTTCTGCCAAACAATTCACGGTTTAGGTTCCAGCCAACCTTAACCAGCAAAAAATCACAGATGGTGAAAACACTGGGCTTCAGTCAAATGTGCTTAAGGAGGAGCTGGTTTACTTTCATCGAAAACATACTGGAATATATTGACCAGAGTGAACTGGGGAGAACTGACCGTGGGGGGAGTAAACCCGGAGGTTGATGGGGACGGGAGATATGCCTTTGTTGGCGCCGGTGACGCGATCCGTCTCGGCCTCGATCTCTTGGCGAACCTCATCGAAGTCTGTGAATTTCTTCCCTTTGCAGTGGAGGAATTCGGCCCATTCTGCGCAAAACGGAAACGAAGCGAGCGCGAGATTAGAGACGGCCAACAAAGCAGCAGCATTTTAAAATAGGAGTGGTGAGGGAGGGGGGGTGGTGTGTGTGTGTGTGGGCGTGCAAATTTGTGTATTCACCTGCAGTGGAGTTGATAAGCTGCAGAACCAGAGGCCTGCGGGTGACGATACCAGACCCACGGGGCAGAAAATCCCTGAAAACAGACAAAGCACACATGTTAAACCAAGAGTGTGCATGCATCACAAACAGGGTGGTGTTTAAGGACAAACTTAAGGGAAGATTTGAATAGATTCCAGGACAGTGTGGATGGCATGAGCCCCCCTCCTTCCTGATGCTTAAATGTCACTGGAGGATGTCAGCGCGACAGAGGCCATTTTTAAACCCACCCCTGAAGCTGCTGCCGCTCTGGTGGCATGATGTGTCCGCATCAACGGGGCTGCGTTCCTGGCACGCAAAATGACCACTTCACCACAGCCCAAGGAATTCATTCCACACTAATTCATTATGGGCTTGTGGACATGCACACACACACACACACACACACACACACACACACACACGCCGAGGGCCAGATGAGTCGGGAGGTCTGCTCAGATGAACCTCATTAACATATATTGACCCGTGGAAGTCCCTGCGGTGGGATGAGGTCTTATAAAAAAGACAGGTAGGCTCCGTGTCCACTCAGAGCTGCTCTGGACAGATGGAGCGTTACTCAGCATCGTGAGTATCAATGAGGCTGCAACAGAACAAAATCGATGCATCCATCTGGAGCGCGACGCGTGCATATGAAGACCCCAAGAAAAGGAGGACTTTCTCTTCTTAACCAGGCTGACCACAAGAGGACGGATTGGGATCGTGTTTTGCTGTGTTTCTATGTCATATTTGTACTGTTGGAGGGAATTAGATTAGATAAAGGGATCGGAAAAGAAAAAGGAGTGAGAAGTGAGTGCCAACATCTCTTTCCTGCTCTCATTTTTCAGTTTATGGAATATTTTCTCTCTAAAACTTTGTGACATGATCCCTGATAACCTGCAGAGCAGTGATGAGCATCACATGCTCTTACTGGTCTGGGTGACAGGCCGACCTTTACTACTCATTAGAAATCAGTATTTATTGTGTCACAGCTGTGAGACACAGATATTCCTGTAAATTCATTAGCATTCATTCTTAATTTCCCTTTAGTAGCGACTGAAACAGGCAGGACGATCAATATCTGTGCAGATAGTGGGAGCCGTCACTGCGCTGGGATGATTTTTACAATGTCTGCAGGGTCTGAAATTTGCCTGTCACAGCAAAGAACACCATGATAACAGCCTTTTTTTCCTTTTTTTTTTTACACAAACGCCCCCTGACTGAGCTGAGAAGCTCTGGGTGTTTCTGGGGCTGCTGCTGGTGCTGGGCTCGGGCTGGGATCCTGCTCTGACCCACATCCCTGCTGCTAGTGGCCTCAGCGGAAACTGCTCATCACGGGCAGCAACAGCAGCTGAGGTGGTTTGAACTCTGCACAGATTGGCCCGTAGGCCTCTTACGTCATGGCCAAGGTCAACGGGAGAAGGGATTATCCTATTTGTGGTGGTCACTTTTACCTGCCAACAAAGTTCTCCAGCACGGAGCTTTTTCCTGCGCTCTGGCCTCCGACCACCGCGATCTGGGGCAGGTCCAGGTTGCAGGCTTGGCCGATGGAACTGAAGGCATCCTGCAGCCTGTTGACCAGCGGGATTAGGTCTTCCATGCCACGGTTTCCCATGGTGCCTTTAGTCAGAGGGACTTGGGATCAGCGAATGGAGAGAGAGATTGAGTGAGGAAGAGAGAAAGAGAAAGAGGGAGGGTGGAAGGGGTTGTGGCGCTGCTATATTAGTCCAGGATACCGCGGTGCTTGTTGGTGGAGTGAAGTCATGTAGCCGCGCATCGCCCGGAGCCAAGCGAGGGTCGGAGCGACTGTTGGAGCAAAAGGAGAGAGACGCAGAAAGGCGAGATATGAACAGACAGGGACGGACAATTGCGCAGTTGCTTACCACAATCACCATAACCTCTCCCTCCTCCCTCCTCCCTCCCTTCCTTCCTCTATCCCCCCCAACTCACAAACACGCATACGCACATCCACCACAACGAGCCGCACGAAGCCTGGACCTTCAAGGACATTTAGTGAATCACACAGAACAAACCTCTGCGCCCAAACGCTCCAGTCACGCACCATGCGCGCTTAATAAAGGCTTCGCCCGCTGCGTGCGCGCACACACGCCGACGCACAATAACGAAAAGAGCCCGGCGAAGGGTAATCAGACTGTGCCGGACTGCGGTGTGGCCGGGAGCCTCCCCCCGTGTCAGGAATACCTCGGTGGCGTCAGAGTCCGACGGTCGCGGTCGCTGTCCAGTGCTGAATCGACGCGCGGATCAGGCAGCAGAGACGAGCGGCGGGACCCCGGACGGTTATACAAGCATCACCTGCACTCGCGGCTCGATCTCGGATTCATGCGCGTTCGCCTGTGCGCATCGTTCCGGGGTGCTTCTTTTTTTGTTTTTTGAGGGCGAATGTCAGCGCGGCCTCATCCCGAACACAAATTCGCCTTTGACAGATTAATCATTTTTCGCCCTCTCCTCCGTTCCGCGGTGTAATTGCGGAGCTGCGCATCGCTCTGACACCGTGTGGACGCGGCCGTCGACCAATGGCTGCTCGGGCTGCAGACGGAGGCGGAGGAGTGCGGCGCTTCATTGGCTCCGCAGGTACAAGTTAGGCATACCTGAGCCCGCCCCCTGTTTACATCCCGTTCCATCTCTGCCGTCGTGAGTCATGCGGCACGGCTGCAGAACGGAGGAGGTGGAGATAGCTGCAGTGGGGCAGAAGCAAGCTGCATCTTGGTCAGTTTGAGGCACGGTGACCCGATTTGACATAACGTCGCGGGTGTTCACTAATAGATGGGTTTGATTTGACCGCACAGAAAAGACTGTTGCAGCAGGTCCCCGCCGCATAATCTTCACGTATGAAAACGATCTGCCGACAGACAAGGACAGATATAATGTTCTCGACAATTAACAGATATTAGGAATATAACGATCACTCCCTCTGCCCGTACGTTAAGTAAAGACTTTGCCCTTTCCAGCGCGGACAGGCCAGACCTCCCTTCAGGTATGCTGCAGGAAGAAGGGCTACCACTAGATGGCAGTAGGGACACACCCACACGGCTTCGTTTGTTATACTTCAAGGAAGACTCATCCCAACTGAAAAGTACTGTGAACGTGTGCTCCACTGCGTGTGCAGATTACCTCACATGCCCCAGTGGCTGCTCGGAGAGGCTCCAGCACCCCCTGTGACTCCATCAGGAAGTGATTTGCTGGAGAAAGGTGGGCGAGCTGGGGTGTCCGGTGGCATCTTTCTGAAGCATCGCTTTCATGCCCCTCCAAGGATCTTCTTTCCTGAGGTATCCCGGTCCTGGTTTCAGTATGCTGGTGATGAGCATTTGTAGGCCCTCAGCAGCCACCTCCTGAAGCCCCTGATATTGGGTCTCAAGGTTAATTAGGGTCCCCAAAGAATTGCCTAAGTGTCTTTATTGAGTCCGAGCTGTAAAGATGGTTTGAAGAGTGAAAACATTCTAAACTCACCCTGGCACCTGCACATCTGAGGAGAAAACATCTCAGCTTCCAGGTCATAATGAAGACCACCAGTAAGTATTCACTTCACAGGGTTGTTTGCTGTAGAGGACACACATTATATTAATCCAACTAAACTCATCTGTAAAGTCCCATAATAAGGAATACGTAGAAAACATAAATTATTGTTGTCATAACTAAACAAAACATTCCTTGGATTAATATTCCACCGGAATGCAGGTGGAAAATCAATGTTTACATCGGCCTTTGGTCTGTGTCCGGAGGACTCCATTACCCACGATTCAGAGCGACCCTGGGTTTGGACACTTAAGGTGCCGCCCGTGCCAACTGAGTGACCTTAGGCCATCCTGTCCAGAGGTGCCAGAATGCAGCGTGCTGTCAGAAGCGGCGCCATTTCTTTTCCACAAAGCGAAACCTTCACCGGACGATAAAAATGGATCCGGCATTAAATTTAAACGCACGTGTGGAAAGAATTTAGCTGACTGTCGCTCAGTTGCTACTAAAATGAGATGACCAGACCTCCTAGGAGAACTGCAGAGGAAAACAGTTTCTGTGCTTGAAGTTGGGCACGTTTTCATGGCATTACTGCTCCTCAGCAGACGCACATTTGCTCAGTTTTCCTTTTTTCAAGCGTTTTATTTGGCTGACTTGTCTTAAGGAGCCAGGGCCCCCCTGTTAAACTGTCATCAATAAGAAGACCTCCATTACATAATGCACCTTTAAACAGGGCAGACATACACCAGCATGCACACAAAAATGTTGTAGAAAAGAAGGAATTTTCTGTTAAATGTGCATATTAGAAGTGGTGGAATGTGTGTAAACCCATACTTACATCCTGAGAGATATTACTGGAATTGTGAAGGCAGGAATTCCTTGAGCTTTACACTGTGTGTTTAGATGAGGTAATGTTACAAAAGATGGAGATGCGAGCTGCGCATGATTCCCATCCATACTCAAGAAGATAACTTACTTTTATCCCAACATTTGATGGACGATCTTCAAGTTTATCAGCCGATGCTAATCAGCAAATTGCAGCAGGGATAGGGAAGCTGCCATCTTGGACCGGCGATGTCATTTGCAGTCCAGTCTTCGGCCTGTGTCTTTCAACATTTTCTTGAATTTATTGATGTGGAGGAAATTCCCGTGGATGAATCTGATTTATTTATCTGTTAATATCATCAGGTCTGTTTTTTCAGGTAGCGTGATGTAGCATCCATCTATGGGAAGCTTCTTTGTGCTGAGTTCAAGCTGCCGTGGAAGAAAGTCCAGCCAGTCAGTCTGCATTGTTTGTTCAGTCCCAGCATCGCAGTCTGGGAGCACTGATGTCTCACCGCGAGACATTTGTGAGAGGCCTCCGAAAGTAAGTAAACAACAGCAGGGCCGCGTGGCCTCCACGGCTTCAGATTTGTGGGGTCGTGGTGCCATGTCTGCATCCATAATGAGACCCTCTGGTTTAACACCTGTCAAAGAGCAGACAACAGCCACCGCGCCGCCGTGAGGATGAGCGTCCGTGCACGCAGGCGTGCGATCTCTGTGATTATACCCTCGCTGCAGACAGCGGGCCACTTTTAATGCCTTTCTCAGAAACACCTGACTCAGAGCCATTTACTGAGCAGTGTCTCATTATCGTGCTTGGCCGTCAGCGGCTCACTGTAAATCACACACAAACATCTTCACCCTGTCACTCACGGAAAGTGCATTTCCTCCAACTCGTATGGTTGGAGACACAAAAGCTTACAACGGCACCAAGCACATGGAGGCCACTGCTAAATTATTTGCTTTTATTATAGTCAGATAACACAGGCAGTTTGATTTTGATTTTACTGTATATTAGTAGCCAAAAAGGTAGTTTTGAACTTAAATATTATTGTATTCGTGCCTGCGACGTTCATTTTCAGGGCTATGTTTTCAACATTGACGTCTAAACCTGACAGAAATTCATAATTAATACCTAAACTCTGAAAGATGCTGTCAGAATCCCCTTCCAGGAGTTTGCGGGGCTCATTGCTCAACACTTATGTGGTAATGTTCCACCTCTGTATTACATTGGCCATCAACAAGTCAGATGGCACCCACGTAAAAGCACGTTACGCAACATTTAACAGCTGTAAATGTGCGTCTGCTGGGCCAAAGAAGGATTTTCAATGGGTTCGCACAAACTACGCCATTCAGCAGTCTCCGGGAAGCCGTGTTTTCATTGTCTAATGAGTCTGGTGAGGGAAGCGCGCCGTCTCCCCAGCCAAACGTCTTACTCCATAAAACCCCTGAAATCAGCGATCAGCCTGTGGAAGCAGCGGCGAAAACAGTGGGAGTTTTTCACTTTTACACGTGCCTGTCCTGACTCAGAAGACACGCTGCTCCTCTCTTCCACCGTTTTTATCTGGGCCTCTGATGTCCCCAACAGGCCTCCTTATTTCTTGTTGCGTAACGTCACGGTATTCACCGTCAAAGAAAAGCAACCTTAAAAAGTCCCTGTTGTATATGAAATGATGGAAATTCAACAGAGCCAACAACTCCTCAAGTCTGATGGCTTTTACTTGGAAATAACTGCCAAAGTGACTGCAATAACTATGACATCAAGGTTTGGTCCCTTGTTTTTATATTACTGATGTTGCTGGTCGACTCCTTATTAATTACTAAATTACGTAATTACATAGCTCACATCTACGGTGATTTAATTGTTAAGGAGCCACAAGCCTTGGGGGATGTTTATCATGTCAGTATTTAATATTTTTAAGATGTTAAAATAGTAAAAATGTAAACTGATGTATTGTCACTAACGGCCATTCCAGTAAACTGGAAGAGGTCGTGTTCTCTCTTCGGACTGTCGTAACGTTACGTAAGAACACACAAAAAAATATTGTGGAATTCTTTCCACATGCTATAAAACGTTCATTCTAACTGGGCAGCAGCTCCATCCTGTGAGAGTAAACGCAGATGTGCGCTGAAAGCTGCCGTACTGGGTAAACTGGGCTGTTAATCCTCGTTAGTGGAAGTGGTAACAGGTTGTACCCGTGAAGCCTTTTTACCCCCTGAAGCAGCGTCTGCAGCTGTTGGCGGCGATGTGTTCGCTGTCTCCACGTGATGCACCAGGCCTCCTCACGTGGAGACAGCTGGATCGCAGGTGAGTCTGTGGGATGACTTTAATACTAAAACAGATTTATGGACGGCGGAGAGCCCAGTCAAATAAAAGTAAAAACTTTCAGGATGAGAGTTTTGAATGCACACCATCATGAATCATAGAAAGGTTGTTAGTAATGGGGAGACATTTGGATTTTCAGTCCAGAAACTATTGTTTTGACTGAATCCTGGTAGATTTTTAAAAGATGTATTATATCCAGATCATTTTTGTCCTGTAAAGTGTCTCAAAAATGGAGAATTCTCATATTTCAGCTGGATTTTTGTCCACCTGTAAATTTCCAAAATGACCTGTTACACGTAGAATAAACAAATCTGTATCATCTCATCACAAAATTGAAGTCAAAGAGACCTTGTGGACGGAGCTAACCTGAATATTTTGATGGTGGCAGCTAGTTAGTCACTGCGGACACGCTGCCATGTAAGTGTGCATTCCTCCATTAGTCACTTTCCTGGAGTCATACAAATACATCTTTTCGTGGCAAAGTCATTAGTCATATTGAGTCACTGCATTAAAGCCCAGTGCACAAGGGAATTCACAGATTAGTCCATCACACACTCACATCCAACCGGGATGTGAAGTAAATATTGCACTCGTCAAATGGCTGAAGGTTATTTTTCGGGGCTTTGTTTTCCTGTCGTTACAGTCGGCTCCTGAGCCAGACATCCTGTCCCACAGTGGCTCTCAGATCCTCAGAGGGGAACCAGGATGTCTTCTTGCTCGACCTGCCTAATGCTGGCATCCAGATTCCAGACCCAAATTGCATCCCATACCCAGCAGTTTACAGTTAATCACATGGAGGTTTAATAGTGAAACCATCGGTTACGGAGGAAGTAAACAGCGCTGCAGGTAGACCCATAAAGGCACGTGGTCCAGTCAAAACAACCCGTGGACACGCACCGACTGCTGCGATGAAATGAAAGAATTTGCAGGAAAAAACAAACATCAAATTGTGTAAATTTTCCACCGATGCTGCATGTGTGATTTGTCACTTTCAGCCCACTTCACAAAAACATGTGGCCCTTTCCTCACACAGCACAGCCCCTGGCTATTTCCCTCCTCGCCACACTCCTCATCCCCTCCCACTCCCGCAGCGGTTAACTGTATAAATATCCTACTCTCGGCATTGCTGGGATGCAGACGGTGACCTCCGCTGACCACAGATAGTCAACCAGCTGCAGAGAGCCAAGCGGAGACACTATCTGCAAAATAAATAGTTGCATTTGTGTTGCAAACCTGACTCTAGCTGCAGAAATGTGGATCCAGGCGTTGATCCTGTGTCTCTCCTGTTTGTCTCAGAGCGAGGCTCAGCAGAGAAGCTCTCCCCATCGCTCCAGTGACCAGGCTGGGCAATGCCAGTACACCTTCACCGTGTCCAGCCCGGTGGAGTCCAGCTGCTCTGCAGGCAGCGTGAGACCGGAGCTGGATGGAGTCACCTCCAGGCTCACTTTACTGGAAGCTCTGGTCAGCCGGCTGATAGCGGGAGTGGACGGCAGCGCCGGGGCTGGGGTCGAGGCCACTGGCGAGGAGGTCCTGCAGGAGGCGTACACCCAGGTCACGCTGGAGAGAGATCAGCTGGAGCAGGAGAAGGAGAACCTGAACAAACAGGTGCTGGAGCTGCAGAGGAGGCTGGATGAGCAGGTGAGGGAAGCAGAGAGCCTCAAGCAGAAGCAGAAGCCCTGTCCTCAGACGCACACCTCAGGGGGAAGTCAGCACAGACAGCAGCCAGCCAGAGGTACGTGCATCACTGAGACAAACCATGTTAGGAGGCTGGACAAGAACACAAATATCATTTTAGCTTTGTTTTTGTCATACCTGTTTGTGGTTGAGGATTCTGCAAAAGTGTCCCTGCAGGAGAGCAGGCCAGGTTTCAGGTAGCCCCCCAGGGCTGAGTCAGCGGATGGAATTTACAACTCAGAATCTTCTTTTATGGCTTTGCAGCTCATGCATGTCCGTTTATATGCATGTGATCCTTTTCAGGAGCAGAAAAAAGGCAAAGTTATAGAGAGAACCTGCTGTGCTCCCTGGGAAATAAATGCAGCACTTAACCTTTGATGCATGAGATAAATGAGTAGAGTTTAAATGAAATTATCCTCTTGTTAAAGAATCATCTGTAGCCTTTGTTTTTATGCTGTGTCCTTGATTTGGATTTTCCCAGATCCTGAATATAATTCTGGAAATGGCACTTACCAGGAAATGAAGGCTGAAGTGACCGAGGTCCCAGCATCCCGTTTCATTCCTGATGGAAATCGCAACTTGACTGGTAAAATTTGGGTTGTATTAAAGCTGGTGCAGCTGGTGGACGTGTAAAGAGATTAGTTTGACTCAGTGTTTTCATTCCAGGGTGTGGAGAACTGCTGTCAGTGGGGGATCCTGTGATGCACAGGAAGGCTGATAGCATCACAGGCAGGTACGGAGTGTGGCTGAGGGATCCAGAGCCTCTGGGTTCTCCGTACACTAACAAGACCGTGTGGCGTATTGATGCTGTGGGGAAGGAAGTCCTTCAGCTGTTTGCATATGAAGACATGGATCAGTTCTCCCAGGGCTTCCCCATGAAGGTCCTGGTCCTGCCCGAGCCCCTAGAGAGCACAGGGGCCACCATTTATCGCGGCTCTCTCTACTACCAGCGCAAACACAGCCGTACCCTGATACGTTACGAACTGGCCTCCGAGAGCATGGCGGCCCGTCTTGACCTGCCCCACGCTGGCTTCCACGGCCAGCATCCTTACTCCTGGGGTGGCTACACCGACATCGACCTGGCGGTGGACGAACAGGGTCTGTGGGTAATTTACAGCACCAGCAAAGCTCGGGGCGCAATCGTGATTTCTCAGCTCGACCCCGAGAACATGGAGGTGAAGAAGACCTGGGACACCAAGATCAGGAAGAACACCGTGGCCAACGCTTTCATGATATGTGGACGTCTGTACACGGTGGCCAGCTACACCGCAGCCAACACCACCATTAACCACATGTTTGACACAGCGACCAGGGTGGGACGGGCGGTTTCTGTGAGCTTCAAGAACAAGTACCATTACAACAGCATGGTGGACTACAACCACGCCGAGAGGAAGCTGTATGCCTGGGACAACTTCCACATGGTCACCTACGACGTCAAACTGGGCAGGGCCAACCACAGAAGCAGCTAAAGGCTCTGTGTATAAGACTCAGCTGATGCAAACTGAATGAGAATATATATAAAATACACATTGTGATTCACTGAAATTGTCTCTTCTGTATCAATAAAGTTTTTTTTTTTTTTTTTCAGATCACTGCTGTAAATAAGATGCATTGTGCCCACAGAAAAGATGTATAGTCGTAAACCAGGTTTCAGATGGAGCCTGTGATGATCTCAGTGACATTAATCAGTTTTTCTAACTGTCAATACATTTTCATTTAATTTAAACTCTCAATAAAACATTTTAACATATTTTCTGATTTCTGTGTGTCCTCAGTAATAACAACTACAACATACAATTATAAGTTCTATGTATGACCTCCAGTTTCTTTCCACTCTGATTAGGAATGAGCATCAGTTAACTGGAATTGTATGGAATCATATGCAAACACTGGAAAAAGTCCAGTTAACATGTTACACAGTTAACATGAATAATTGAAGCACTCTGTTGTAATTCACTTACCCTCTTTACAGTTTCATCTGTTTATAACTGTGTTTCAGTAAACAGTTGGAGTGGATTGGGTTCGGAGTTGCAGTCAACCCCTCACATGTGCACTGGAGTCCCGACTCCTAAAACCTGGTCTAGCGTCTCTTTTTTTGCTTGTTTTGCGGCGCCCTCTAGCGGCAACTTCGCCTTACGTCCATCCTGTCAGTCGGTGTTTCCAGACCAGAAAAAAAACATTTTAAAAGCTCATCATATTAATATCAAGTGAGAGTTTGAGAACATTCTACAGGTCGCCAGGTCATCACAAGATTATTTTTAGACCAAAAAAAAAAAGAAAAAAAAAATGTTTTCACCCCTATGTGATTGACTGTGGGTGACAGTGAGACGGAGAATCTGAGAAACCATAATGCCAGCCTACCGCTTCAGTCGCTCAAATTAAAAGGGCTCGTCTAATCTTTGGTTTATCGCTTTAGGTAAAAATACATCTAGGTCTTCAGTGCATGGATTATCATAGATGGTGCACTGTTAACGGTGGTCAGCAGCATAGTTTTATGACACTGTAACAGTAGATGGGAAGTATTATAATGACAGTCAGGAGGACTCAGCAGCAGCAGCTGATGGAAACTTGGGTGAGTGGGATCCAACTCCCCCCACCAGTGTCACACAAATACATTAAGCGCAGGTCATCAGGAAGCTGCAGTGGACTCTGCACCACTACATGCTTCTGTGAAAAGCTAGTTTTACCAATTAACTGTTGCCAGCATCATTCTGCTTCCACACACTAAGTGTTCCATCGCCAGCCACCAGCGTGATGAACAGATAACTGATAGCATTTTTTGCTTAAACTTGTTTATTCTAAAGTTAAAACCAGTGTTGGTTTGAAAGATGACATTCATGCATTGTTAATATTATTTTCCAAACAAGTTGCATTTGAGTGTCTGAGCCACTTCAACATTTCCTTCATTAATAAAAAAAAGAAAACTCAAATAGTAGGAAACTAATAAAGATAAAGGACAAATGTAGGGAACTTTGCCTCTCATAGCAGCAGGGAATTTCAAAATTGCACACACACTTAATAAATCTTCCCCACTCACATCGTTCCAACAGAGTCAGTGTTTAAAATCTGCCATCCAGAGTCCGCTGTAGGCCCTGTTGAGTCTCTCACGCAGTCGCAGGAACAGCAGGTCCTGCAGGCAGTCCCAGGTCACCCACAACCTTTCCACAAGACTATACTGGCAGTAACCCATGACCAAACCAAAGCCCACATCAGTCACATACTGCCTGGCGAGCAGCAGCCGGGAAAGGCTCACCAGGGTGGCCCAACCCACCACCAGGACCCTCATGGAGGCCGTGTCCACCAGCTGGGCCAGGAGGAAGCGGGCGCACAGTGCCGCCCGTGTGGCGTGGCCCGAGGGGAAGGAGTAACGCTCCACGAAGAAGGTGGAGAAGATGTCAGAGCGGTTCTGAGCAGGTCTGCGGCGTCTCACTGCTGCCTTCACGACTCTGACCAAGAGCAGGTCCAGCAGCAAAGCTGCGAGAAGGAAGTAGAAGGTGTAATTGATACGGTTAGTACAGGAGCAGATCTAAATTATAATTTCAAAAGCATTCTTTTAAATAATGTTCATCATTTCTTAAAATTAGTTAATTTTAGAAAAAATCTAAAAAAACAAAAAAAAAAACAAAAAAGTGTCAGTGTTAATAACTCACTTTAAAGCGGGTATCCACAATGTAGTCGGATACTACCCGACCAGCCTTTTGAAATGTCAGGCGTTTACTTACCATTTGATATTTATTATTGAGTCAATATATCACATTTTGGAAAAAGTGTTGACAAAACCAAGACGGAAGTAATGCTATAAAAAGAAATTCAATCTTCTAAAGTTCCTAGAAAACTTCATTTGAATGCGTCCTCAGCATTTCCCCAACGATATTGGACAGAAATAGCTCTGCTATTCCGGGTCGGAACAATCCGGTTCTACCGGTGCAGCCGCCTGTCATCGGACATAATCTGCACGTGCAAATCAAGCCTCGGCCATGTTGCGTGCGCGTCTCAATGGCCAGGAAGCGAAAGTTTCCATCGCTGCGCTGGGGCGCGCAGACAGACATCGGCCCTGGCACGGCCAGTGTCTGGCACCTTGGCCTGCACACTGTGCTATTTCTGGGACCCTGACAAAATTCCGTTTAAGCAGCCATTCGTGTTTGGGACTTTCAAAGATGATCTTTGGAAAGGGAAGTTTTTCCTCGCCACTGTCGCCAGTTCCAAAGGCTTACTCAGAGTGGAGCTTTGCCCTGGGAGCTGTTTCTCTTTCTGAACGTCTAAAGTGTCTTGAGATAACTTTGTTATGAATTGGCACTTTAAATAAAACTGAATTGAACTCTGGAGTCGTGCGCATCGCATTGAGTTGAAGAGCCGGACAGTGTAACAACCGCGGTTTGAGACTTTGAGCCTTTAAGTTGTGATTGTTATTCCATATAATCAGCTGAGCGCGTTTTGATTAAAAGAATTTAGGAGAACGTGTTTCCAGGTCGCGTAAAAACGTTGGAAATCATCTATTTTAATCTGCACATCCAACAACATCAGTCATCTTCTGGAATCAAAGCAAGTTGCCGCAGCCATTCTGCGTAACTCACCCAGTGCCAGATTCAGCATGACCTCCTGCTCCTCTGCGCTGTCCACACGCAGCAGCGTGTACACGGTGCCGATGAGCCACGGGATGACATGGCCGGAGAACTCCACCAGGCTCACCAGAGGCCGAATCCCGCCCCACGGTGAGTCCTCGCAGGCGCACACTCCGAGCCGCTTGGACAGCCACAGGTCGATCGCTAACAGAAACCGGAGCGTTATGGTGAATATGGGCTGACTCAGACTGACGGAAAAGTCTTCAGTTTGGGCTCCGGAGGAAAAATAAGAACAGCTGGAGCTCCGGCGACGAGCGCTGCAGTCTGACAACGATGCCCGGCTCCCACACGCACCTCCACGGCAACTGCTCCTCCGCGACGTTGGTGAGGACATTTCTCCCTGTGGAAGTGTTCAGACTCGTCTTTTTTTCTTTTTAATCCGCCCGGTCTTCCTCTTTCCTCTCAAACTCTTTAATCCTGCTGTGGCCGTTTGCTTCTCATGCTGCAAACTGGAGTGACGGGGGTCACCAGTTCAGAACTGGCCTCCTCTGATCACGTGGTTGCAGCATCTTAAAATAGTAGGGTAATTATTGATGAGTAACATGTCAAACAAATACACAGCATTAACACCTCAATGTCCAGTCAGCAACATAAACAAATCGGCCATTCCACAGTATTTTAGAGCCTTCAACAATGCAGCACGCACGCGTAAAATCCGTGCAGTCCACGCTGCCATCTGAAGAGATGAGCTGATTCAGGGGGAAGCTTCCGTGTCCTATTTTTGTCTAAAGCTGCTGCTGAACTTGTGTGAAGATGCCGGGGCTGCTGCTCGGAGAAGTGTTTCCCGACTTCAAGGCTGAAACCACAACTGGCACCATCAGGTTTCACGAATTTCTGGGCGATTCGTAAGTTGTGTTATTGGGGGAAAAAATGTTTGTATTCATTGGTTAAATGAAGGAATTAGGTTCCGAGATGGATGCGCTGCTCTGCTGTGCGCGGCATCCTGCTCTGTAAGCGCGCTATTAAAGTGAAGCCTGATATGGAATCCAGAAAGACATGATCGACCTTTACAGTCGGTGTTAAAAGATGCCTGGAGTCAGAACGCACAACCGATTAAAAGCAGGGGCGGAGCAGACAGGAGCACGCACGGAGCGGGCCGTTGCTTCACAGGGCGCGCAGCCGTTGGCCATGCGGTAGCTCCTTACGCAACTTTAAAGTTTAAAAAGTAAAAGAGATCCGAATTTAACCCGGATTAAAGTGTTACAATATCTGTGGTAATCTGGAATTTGGGCAGCTTTTAGAACTCGTGGCCATATTTAAGATAATCAGGCATAGTGTTTAGATCTGAACTCTCCAAGCTTTCTACATGACACCAGGAAATCCGCTATTCTAGGTTTAGCACAAGCGGGTGTGAAGTACAATGGCTCCGTCCGCTCATGCAACCACAGCATTAAGAGGCGCTTGCCCTCCTTTTAAAGAAGCAAGCGGCATCAGACTGAAAGCTCTAGCTTCACCCCTCCTCTTTATTCTAGGTGGGGAATCCTGTTCTCCCACCCCAGAGACTACACACCTGTCTGCACCACCGAGCTGGGCCGAGCTGCAAGACTGAGCAGCGAGTTCAGCAAGCGGCAGGTCAAAATGATTGCCCTCTCCATCAGCTGTCTGGAGGACCACCATGGCTGGACCAAGGTCTGAACACAAACACATGCTGTTCAATAAACCAACATTTGCTTCTGAGAATTGAATCAAAGCAGGTTGAACACATTTGGGCTATTACAGCTGGACATATCTGTGCACGTCTCTACTTACCAGGACATCCTGGCATACAACTGCGAGGATTGCCAGAGTGGCGAGCTGCCCTTTCCCATCATAGCGGACAGTAAACGGGAGCTGGCAGTGGCCCTGGGCATGCTGGACCCTGATGAGAAGGACAAGGATGGCATGCCACTCACAGCCCGCTGTGCAAGTGTCCAAATCAAGCTCCTGTTTTGGTTTTTAGGGCTATCTTTCCATACTGGTGAAAGGTGCACGTAATCCATTCCTTCCACCTCTGCTGTGTTTAGGTGTTTATTATTGGTCCCGACAAGAGGCTGAAGCTGTCGCTGCTCTATCCCGCCACCACCGGACGCAACTTTGACGAGATCTTACGAGTGGTGGACTCTCTCCAGCTCACAGCCACGAAACGGGTGGCCACCCCAGCTGATTGGAAGGTACATCCCACCTCCGACAGGCTTCAGGTTTATCCGACAACCACCTGGCTCTGTTTCCCCTGACATCTGTCTGCTCCCAGCCTGGAGACTGTGTCATGGTTCCTCCCAGCATGTCTGAGGAGGAAGCTGCTGCCATGTTCCCTGAAGGCATCTACACCAAAGAGCTGCCCTCAGGTAAGAAGTACCTGCGCTACACACCCCAGCCGTGATCGCAGGCGGACGCAATGAATGGCGAGCCAGACCTTTTGATTTCACCCAAGACGACAAACAAGTCAGTGTGCCTTTTAATCAGCAAGATTAAATATTAAACAGCTCCAAATGCTTAATTCTCTGACCTACTTTCTACAAAAAGATGTTTTTGTTTTTTTTTTTGAAGGAGAAACTGCGGATTTATCCAGGATAAAATGTTTTGGATTATAAATGTGCCGTTTTCACCCGTGTGGAACAATAAATATAATTATCACGACTTTTGGAAACACCGTTTGGTCTGAGGGATGGATGTTAATTCAGCTGCGGAGGATTTGGTGTTCCCCTCTCCCTCCGCGGGTCGGCAGCATCAATGGAGGGCTTATCAAATTTGATCCAGGGAATATGTAACAACGGATTCCTCGGGGTGAGGGTGGTGGAGGCTTCACAAGAAGAAACAGAGACACAAAACAGTCAGCCTTTAGAATGAGTACGCCGGTGAAGCGACAGGAAATCCAGAGAGTTTCAGCTTTTTAGCTGTTTATTAGGAACATTTCAGGCCTTGATGGTGAAATATCTACATTAACCATCGTGCGCCTCCCTCTCTATTGTCTTATTCTCTATAGCCTTTACAGGATGCAACAGCCTGTCCAGGAGCTATTCTGTAATTTGTCTGAAATGGTGTCAGGAAATAAAGTATTTGCGCTGGCTTTTACATAGTAAGCACTGAAGACAGCTGTTCAGATTCCAGTTAATTACACAGTTCATATGACAACCTCTGAAGAAAGATAGGGTTCCCTGTTCTCCACATCAGTTGTCCCACACTGGTGACGTCATCTTGGGTTCATGAGGTCCTGGTACTCCCTCTGGTGGGCAAACAGCCGCAAGAACACCTTGTATTTCCTCTCATAGAAGCTGGACAAAGTGTAGAACAGAAATAAATAAATGTGAAGTATACTTAGCTTTCCATTTTAGTACAGCATGAAGGGCTTTCCTGCCATAATGGAGACCAGTTCATGCCACCAATCTCACCAATATAGGCTCTGCTACACACACATGTGCTTAGTAATATTATATTAATGAATATTTATCCCTATAATAATTGACTGAATGCAGATGATGCCGTTTTATTTAAATGAAAATGCAAATTACATTAGATGAGACAGACATTCAACATGTGTGCAGATGTCATTTCTTCGCTCACCTCTGGACTTCAGCATCAGGACGGACGACTCTTCCCACTTTAGCCATTGTTTCCATGGCCTCCTGAATCGAAGAGAGAGAGAGAGAGAGCGCCAGAAAGATCACTCAATAAATCATGTTATGCACATTCAGTCTGAGGCTAGCCGTGACCCAGTTATGGCGTCAACGCGAGGCGAGCGCGGCGTTTTTTGGGACAACTGTGTTTCTGACTAATGCAGCGCGGGGCCCCTCTGCTTTCAAAACCGCTGCAAATCCAGCCAGTTGAGTGCACGCAGCTCAGAGGATCAGACACAACAACTGCCTGTTATGTTATGGCTGAAACTGGACTGACAGGTGCAGCCCCGGCCAAACTATAACGCCTTATTTTTAGTACGTCTGGCTTAAGGGCTTGCCATGTACTTGGGTGTCAAGCTCCGGTGCCAAGGTACCAAAGGATGAGATTCATTTTTTTTTTCTTAAACTGAACACTCCTTGCGGACAAACCCGCTCTGCGTGAAACCAGCTGAGCCGCGTTCTTTGATCTGTGGCTGCAAGCCGCAGACGGAGACGTCGAGTTCGTGACCATCCGCGCTGTGTTTGGCTCCATTAAAAAGCTTTTGAGGTCAGGTTTTTTTTTTGATTGCACGACATGCCGCAACAGATGAACGTGAGATCTTTTTTAAATGTGCATCATCCATTTACTGCACTTAATTGTTGTTGTTCTGCTGTCTTTAACTGTTAAGCAGCTTGAAATCCTGTCTTTTAAGAGTTGGCTTTATAATTAATACTCTTTATTGAGCTTTCTCAGCCTGCAAGGAGTAATTACTCTGGAGGCATGAGCCCCCCACACAGCCCTCCTGGAAAAATGTAGACTAGAGACTAGAGTTTTCTGTTTCGGTGGCAAGGCTGTGTACACAGGGCCTAGCTGTGGATCTCAGGACCTTCTGCCAGAAGTGCACGACGGGAGCAACCTCTGTGGGCTGCACATACCACGAATGGAACCCCAGTCAAGAATCAGCCACAATGGGTGAGGTTAGGGTCTGGGCCCACTTCTCCCAAAACCAGTCCTCAGGAGGGGTTATCTCTAATTTCTCCTGCTTTCCACCAAAGCAGCCATGTTAAGTGGATACACTTTTTTTTTTTTTTTTAAATGCATTAAAGTGTCACAAGGATAAAAAACAGAACAACAGGCCTGCCTGAGCGCTGAGCGGTGTAATCTAATGGTGTAAGGAGGACTCAGCGGGCAGGCAGATGATATCATGGGTGATGTCACAGGGTGAGACCGTTGTGGGTGACATCACTGTGGTTGCGGACTATAAAAGTTGTAAAAGACTAATATAAAATGAAGACATTGGTGTAAAAAGGTACAGCTGAAACAGTCGGCGGTGAAATGAAACCTTGTGACTGGCTGATCTATGGATCGGCAGCAGGGGTGGGCTACATAAGCATCGTCTATTGGAAATGACTTCTGGATGGATTTTTCTGTGTCTGTCACTTCACCTGTATGCTGCTGTAGTCCTGTGATGCACACGCACCCAGGACTGCTGCTCCCAGCAACATGGCCTCCGTCTGGTCGGGCAGCACCACAGGCAGCCCTGTCGGCCAAAAACGGTAGAAGTAATCACAAATGGATTTAAAACACCAAATTAATGTACTGAAATATATTTTGTAGATTCAACAAATGACAGGATGATTCTTGTTATTTCATACCTGTCGCGTTGGCGTGGATCTGGACAAACAGAGGATTTTTGCTCAACCCGCCACAGAAAAAGAGAGTTGTGATGTCGTGTCCTGCTTTTTTCATTGCCTCCAAAATATGAAGCGTACCCAGCTGAATCCAGATCACGAGAAAGGAGATGAATCCGGTCGCAAGATGGCAAATGTAGCAACTGAACTTGTAGCGTAACGACTGTCTGAGGTGGCACAAGAAAGGTTTTACACTGAATAATGAGTGAAACGGTGACTCACAGCCAGAGCTTGTACCGTGGCCAGGTAGAGCAGAGCCAAATCATCCAAACTCTGAGACAGCGATAATCCGATCACCTGCAACCAGAATGTGTAGCCCACATAGAATATGGACGTGTCAGATGACAGGATTTAACGAGGGACGAAAGCGAGGTTCAGACTGACGAGAGAAGATCTGAATTTGAAAGGCCACAACAGAAGGAAAACTTTGACTCATCTTCCCTCACCATGCCTTTCAAGGTGGGGTCAGCCAGGGGTGACCTGTTCCCGTGGAAGTCGGGCCACACGTGCAGACTGGAGCCCAGCAGGTCCACGGCAGAGAGGGAGCCGGCCATGGAGCTCAGGTGGTTGTTCAGGTAGCTGTAGGTGTTGTCACCAGTGAAGGGAAATCTGGATATAATATGGAAAATTAAAGGTCATTTTAAATTCAGAAAAAAATTGAAAAGCAGCCTAAACACCATTTTTTAAGTTAGCGTGCCGCTGCATGTGTTTAGAGCAGGGACAGAGTTGAGCATCCTGGCTGCCTGGTGGAAAACACTGTCGGGTGTTCTAAATGTCCTAAAGGGAGGGAGGAGAGACACTAATGCTCTACTCAGCTGCTCTCAACGTGCGCTGCAGGGTCTTGCGGCAGGAGGTGGTGCAGGTGCCGTGCCACGCGGAGATGCAGCTGGTCAGGGTGCTCTCAATGGTGCCTCTGTAGAAGAAGTACATAATGGAGGTCGCTCTTCTCAGTTTCTGCAGAAAGTAGAGTCGCTGTTGGGCTTTTTTGACCAGTGAAGTGGTGCTGATGTTCCAGGACAGGTCTTGGGAGATGTGTTCACCCAGGAACTTGGCGCTGCTCACCCGCTCCACTGTAGCACCGTTGAGGGTTAGCAGAGGATGCTGTGCGTGCGCTCTCCTGAAGTCCACTACGATCTCCTTCATCTTCTCCACATTCAGATTGTTATCCGCACCACGCGGCCAGCCGGCTCACCTCACTCCTGTAGACTGTGTCTTCATTGTTGTTGATGAGACCCACTACAGTCGTGTCGTCTGCAAACTTGATGAAGAGGTTGGAGCTGGGTCAACAGAGTGAAAAGGAGGGGGCTCAGCACACATCCTTGGGGGACTCCTGTGTCCAGTGTGGTGCTGGAGGTGTTGCTGCTGAACCGAACGGCTTGTGGTCTCCCCGTCAGAAAGTCCAGCAGCCAGCTGCACAGGGAGGTGTTGAGTCCCAGCTGCTGAGGGATGATTGCGTTTAACGCTGAGCTGAAGGATAAACAGCATTCTGACGTGTGGGTCTTTGGTCTCCAGGTGAGTGAGGGCAACTGGGTGAGGTCATCACTCAGAGGGCTCCCCGGAGGACACGTCACACTGCCTGGATTGCAGAAAATTCAAGATGGCGATGCGTGCACGCGCAGCGGCTCCTCTTTGTCCTAACAGAACAGTGTTTTCATGTTTTTCGTGTTTGGAAACTGTGTGTGAGTGTTTAAACAAATCACAAATTCACAAATCTACTGTTAAACCTTAGAGGTTAAAGAACTCTACAAGAACGTGATCATTGCACAGGTCAACAGGGAAGAACTGTGTGCTAAAAACTGTTTAAGAAGTTCAGCAATGAGTGGATCCACTGACCTCTGCCGTGCCTGTTCCTGGAGCTGGCTATAGGCGGGGTGGCTCTGCACCATGTGATCTATCTGACAGACAAGAGGCAGAAACACAAGTAAAAGGGAGTAAATATATAGTATAGAGATTGATTCATTTAAAATGCAAGGAGAAAGGAACAGAAGCACTGCCAGAAAGCTACAAAAGGACCTTTAAAAGGTCCCTGATAGGCATGTTTCCAGCCAAAGTGTCAGAAACAGACTGAGCATGTGACAGAGATGAGAGAAACACCGATGGCTGTGACTCGACGACACCCTTGGAGAGCCATGTAGGACGCACATGTAGTCGTGCTGAGAGGAAGTGGAAAAAGACAAGCTTCTTCTTTCTTCCGGACTTCTGCTCCTTGACCTTGACCTTTTCAACTCAGGTTTGAGTTGAATTGAGTGCTGGTGCAGTGAGCCGTGGGTCCTTCTTTTGCATGACACGACCCACTCTCGTGTGGCAGGAGTGTGTCAGCAGCACCTGGATGACAAACACACTGATGCCACTGACCAGCCCACTCGTTCCCAAGCCTGAATACAACTGGGGCCTCTGGGACATCAGGCATCAGCAGCTGCCACGTCACTCGACGGACTGTCGAGGAGCTGAGTGATGCCCTAATCCAGGTGTGGGAGGAGATCCCCCAGAAGACCACCCATTGTGGTGAGTTGTTTTAAGGAAATTCACAGACGCTGGATCAGCCTGTGACCTAATTTTGTTCTTTCATTTTGAGTATCCAAGTAAGTTATTTGGATTTCCACCAATTACACTTTAATCAGTAAAGATTTTCAAGAGTACGATTTAAATCCGACATCTGGGATGGATTCATTTGTCTTCTCATGTAGCGTTGCATGAAGCAAACGATCTGAAGCATGTCTTTTGGAACACACACCAGCCTTCCTGTCGCACTCTGGCCTCCCTCGTTGAGCCACATGCCAGGTACCATGGCAGACAGGCAGGGACCCCACACTCCTGGTACAAAGAGCGGCTGCTCGCTAATCTGAAGCGGAAGAGGAAAACATTTTATGTTAGTCTAGGATTAATGTCACAAAAGTGTGGCATTAATAAGGTCTTATTACTGGCATAGCATGAAGAGCAAGGCTTACACACACACACACACACACACAGTCTCACAGCCTTCACACAAAAATGTCTCACAAAAGTGTGAAAAGTTCAAGAGAAAAAAGATGGAATTCCGCATTTATTTATCATCTTGAATGAAATGTACAGGAGTAAATGCAGTCCACTCACTGCCATGTGGCAGGTAGAGGTCCCACAGATCACTGCCATGCGTGCACTGATTGGCTGGTCCTCGCAGGGCAGATTAAACCCTTTTACAGCTGCACCTAGAACTCCTGCAAGGAGAAAAGAAAATGCGGATATTAATCATATTCATCTCTGTTGTGCAGGAGATAAAAGGTTCACTGGCCCAGCAGTGACAGTCAAAACAATCAGGAATAATGTTTTTAAAGCTGGTTTCAGTTAAAAATGAACATTTCAGCGTGAGTGCAGGGTGGGCGTGTCACATCACCCAGACGTGCATGACAGCTAAAACGGCAGCGAGCTTTAACCTCTGATAGGTTCAACGGTATGGGACCACCAGAGGTTAGAGCCTGGGGTCAGAGAGCAGAGTTCATGAGCAGTTTATCTGGGAGAACAAAACCAGATGGTCAGGATTTGTGAATCAGACAAGAGCTCTGCCGCTGCCTCCGGGCAAACACAGCACTCATAGTTACAGTGTGCCGCGCGTTTCACGGAAAACAACAGATTCTTTTTTGTCAGGCTTAGAGAGCCTTGGTAGGATTTAAATATGAGTAAAGCTTAATATAAAAGTGTTTATGATTTATTCGACTTGATTAAAATAACTCTGAAAAATGTGTACTTTATGTGTAATTTATTTGACTAATGGTGAATGAATCTGTGCAGTTGTGGCTAACTGCAGATTGTTGGTAGATAAATGTTTGACAGGTAAAATAAACAGGTCTCTGATATTATACCGAGGCCTCCGGCATGAGCGTCAATGAGTGAAGCACCCACTGCAGTTCCTGGGGGCAAACCCAGATCGGCCGCAGCCTCCTGGGTGAGGCCAGCACCCAGAGGGCTCCCTGGAGGACACGACACACTGCCTGGATTGCAGAAAATGCACAGTTTTATGTAAAGGCGAGGAGCTTGAGAGGCAAAGTCTATCACCTTTGCAGATTTGTACGAGCTTGAAATGTCATTACCTATTTTGGAAAAGTTGTTTTCAACTAGATCCTCGAGTCCAATGCTGATCCAAAAGCTAGAATCCCATCCATCTGGAGGGCAATATGTCCACTTACACACCAGGGTACATAAAGACCTTATGTACCGATGTCATAAAGTACAGAACATTGTCAGATAAACAAAATGTCCTTTTTTACTTAGTCCATAATCATTTCAGTTGGCTGGCCGTGCAGAGGGGACAACTCTGCTTTTTCTTTAAAGCCTATATTTGGTCCAAGGACAAAGTAAACAAAGCTCACCGTGTCAGGGAGCCGGTTGCTTTCCAAGACAGGAAGTCTGGAAGGTCAAAAAAGTGAGCTGCTTTGTTCCAGCAGCTCTCTTTTAGATTCTAATGAAGAAGAAAAACAGAAATGAGAGGTGAGGATGGCCATACGTGTCATAAAATTACCAGAAAGTCCTGACAAGCCTGTCTGGCGTGTTCTGAAGAACAAGGTCAAATCAGGCCAGTGCTGCTAAGTCAATAGAGGGAGTGAAAATAAAGTACACAGAGCAGAGCGGAGCTGGCGTGACCTCGCTCACCTCTCACCTCTTTGAGCCACAGCAGTTTAGGGGGTTGCAGCTCTGGTGACATGATCCCTCCGACCCTGTTCAGGACCCCGTGGCCGGTTTTCGTTATGCGAGTGGCCTGCTCTTCAGCACGGTGGTCCATCCACATCACCACGTTCTTGTGTCTGTCACCTGCTGGCATTGGGTGTCACCAAAACCCAAATGAGTGGATTTTTCCTGAAGAGTTTTATACTGAAACGGCAAATCACTTCTCAATTATTCAGTTTGAGCATCAAGTTCCCAATCGTCTGTGTCTGGCAACTCCGAGGGTACGGCTCCGGATCTGACCCCGAGCACTGACCCGCTACAGACGAGGGGGGTTTTACCCTCAGAAATCAATCGAGGGTCCTATTACTTTAGCCCAAAACATGTCTTACTCATCATCTGGAAGCTTTCGATTTCGGTTTCAAAATACAAACTAAAACCTATAACAGCAGACTTTTATCACCTAAACATTTTAAGAAAGTACGAATATGTTTGGTTTTCTCTTTGTTTTATGGTAGACAGAAATAATTATTTTACCATCCTGAGTGACAGGTACAGGCTGGAAGCTCTGGTCCAGCACCACCAGAGAACAAGTAGCGTCAAAGCCGACGCCTCGTACCTGACTCCTCTCCACACCTTGTGTAACCCTCTGGAAGACATTCAACACACACAGCAGCAGACTACTCCAGCTGTTGTCCGCCTACAGTGATTGCAATATTTGGAATACGGCCTTATTTGTTTGACACAGACTGTGAGTCGATATGGTCAGGTTTACAACATCATATTGTTCTTTTTAAAAATACTTCTATACTATTTTATTATATTTTACTTGCACAAATGAAGTCACCCATTGTTCTGCGTGATTTATTTACTGGCTTTCATTCATTGTATAAATCAACAGCATCTTACATAAACATGGAAATCATTGTGTAAGAGATAAATAGGACTGATCACTAATAAGAATACTCCTCAGACGTTCAAAAATGTTATCATCTGTCCTCCAATGATGTAATGTACATTTATATGGTATGTTTCTTTCTCCAAGTTTGATTGTACACCTTACTTTGACAACTGTGCAACACTTCTCCCAGATCTCAGTGGAGGACTGGACATAGTGGTCAGTGTGCGGCTCCCAGATGCTGATGGGCTCCTGAGCAATGCTCTTCAGCAGACCTGACCTGCTCACCAGGGCTGCCCTCACACCGGCGGTGCCCACATCCACGCCAACGTAGTAAACGTCTGCCATAACGACCTGGATAGTGAGAAAATCAAACACCATGGCTAATTATTAACATGGAAAAGGGCCATTTGTAGACTGAAGAACATAGAACAGCATTGCTTTTGTGATTTATCTCTTGCGCTAGCACGAGAACGACGCAACTTTCAATATTTTATACAAAATTACGGCACACGCGTGATCACATACATAAAATCACTAGAGCAATTCCTCTGGAGCGAGCCCCCACGGATCACAATTCTGATTTTGTGCGGGGAAAATAACACTTTTAGACTCTTCTCGGAGGACTTTGAGCTAGACGAGATGCCTGCGACGGAACGCGAAAGCGGCCAAAAAGGTCAAAGTCGTAAACTGTCAAAGGGCCCAGCGTTAAAAGATAACTGATTTTCTTGTCATCTTTCCAAGGTTTTTGAAACTTACCTGATAAAGTTATACTTCATTTGTCAATCATGTTCTTGTTCACAGTATTCTCGTAATCTGGGTTGCCATAGGGATGTGTTCTAATATAACAAAAGTCTAACTCAAATTATTATTATGGACCACAGGTTCTTAATAATAAAGCTTGTGCTTCAGCCATAACTAGTTTAACAGGGCAAACATAGTATTGCATTATTTTAGATGAAATCTCACTATATCCCCATCTGACTTTAATTAATGTAAAACTACAGCAGCTATCCAAAAGGATAAAAGCTCATTATTTGTATATATTATTTGTATAAGCCCATTATTTCTTCCGCATGCAAAAAGGGAGATAATCTGTATTTATATGTACAATAAAAACAAATGTATATATTGGTTTTGACTGACACAATGTATTAGTCTTGGTGTTTAACTATCATCTGACAAACTCACTGAGAAGATAAAAGGTCTGCTTCTTTTTCTGACATAACATCAAAATCTTTCAATCCCTCAGCAACAGGTGAGACTTCTGTCTAGACTTCAGCCTGCTGAGTTTCCTTATTACTGTGTTTTCTTACAGCTGTGTATTGGTGTGTTTGGACAGGGAATGATCTGCAGAGATGGCACACACCAAGCAGCAGGGCAGGAAGAAGCAGATGGTGTTCAACAAACACTGGACGGGCCGTGCAAGAACACTCTCTCAGGGCGTATGTGTGTGTCCGCTCTCAAAGAATATCCCATCGTTTTCAGTTTCCAACTGTAATAACAACATCGTTTCCATGCGTGCGTGTTGTTCCACCTCTGTAGAAGAACAACAGGGGTGTTAGAGGAGCTTGCCAGAATCGTCTGTATGCAGTGGAAACAGCTGGACTGGACAGAGGAGGAAAAAACGGTGTTATCTAAAAAGCAACTCTGTCGGAGTGGAGGAAGGGAAAAGCTAATGGTGAAACAGGAAGTGTGGCTGGAGTGCAGCAGGTCTGATTGGAAAATATTCCTCAGTCATTCAGGTGTGCTGTCAGAAGAGTCTGTAAAAAAAGAAAAGAGTGGAAGAAACCCAGTGTCCAGGCCTTATGTTCTTGGAATACTACATCTACATTAACTATAAGTGTTCATTGTGTCGTTCCAGGTTTGAGTTTGGCAGTTCTGGTTCATTCTAGCTGTCTGAGGCTGATGACTTATTTATCACAGGCTTGAGGAGGACATGTTGAATAATGCACTTTAGGAGAGGAGACAATTTGGAGTATATCTATGTTGAGCCTCCAGGCACAGATGCAGAGGTTCACATTTAAGGCCTCACTGAGTGAATTTCACCATGAATGCAATATTTTCCTCCACCATGTCCCATCGTGCTCTAAACATTAGCAAGACTGAGCTGAAAACATACCAGTATGTAATAAAATTGAATTACAATTATTTTGAAATTACTAATCAGATAATTTGATTTGAGAATGGAGAAAGTAATTATCACAGCATCTTGAGGAAGAAAATCTAAATAGCTGCAATAATATAATTTTAGTAATAAGAGTCCAACCCTAACCTACTTCATATCTTCTCTTCTTTTGCAAACAACAATAATCGTGATTATATATAGTTAAACTGTTATAAATCCATCCTAAATTTACAACTTTGGGACTCCAATAAACGATTAAGTATCAATTTCCATACACACTAATTTTCCAGTCAAAAGATCGCTTTTATGTTATTCACGTAACGTTTGGCTGGTTATATAGTATCACTGTGAAATGTGTGTTACATTCTGTTTGACTGAAACACATTTGCTGCTATATTTTACCATTAATTCTAATGCGCTTCATATGGACAGAAATTCTTAAGGATTTTATTGCGATTTATTGGATGTTCTTTCTTTAGCCTGTCATCTTTACAGCGCTGTTACGGTGATCGTTAAACCAGGATGGGCAACTAATAAATGAGGCTGAGTGGGTAACTAAATATTCAAAAAGAAAACGTAACCCTGGAGTACATCGCTTTACTCTTCGCATTACCTAATCCCATAAACCATCGCGGGGGGCGGGGACATGGCCAGTTGTCAGAGCAACCTGCATGTTATTAGACCTAAGACCGCCCATCAAGCGCCCCCACCCAATCAGAGGCGGTAGAAATGACATCATTGTTATTTTCAGTCGAGCAGCAGCTTAGAGGTGGATAAAGTTCGTCTCCACGTTGGAAGTAATAGAAAGAATTATCCGTATTCGGAGTTTGGTTTTGCGGGAATGAGAATAGATGCTTCAAGTGTGAAAACAAAGAGGACCGGCGCAAGGGAACTACGTTTTTTGTAGCGGTTGGCCGAGCGGTAAGAAGAAACAAAAGTTTTGTCAGGACGCGAACTTGTCAAGTGAGTTGAACTTTGACAATAGACGAGCTCCACAACACGGAAGAGGGATCCACGGAACATATGTATCTGACGCATTTTGGACTTTTACAATAATAACGGGTTTTCCTCAACGTACTAAAAACTTCATGTCCAAAAAAATGGAAGCGACTTTCTACGACGAAGCGGTGAATGCTTCCAACTCTCAGCACGACGGGACGACGGTGTACGGTTTCAACCCCAAAACTCTCAAACAGACCATGACTCTAAATCTGAATGACCCGAAAAACTTTAAACCCCAGCTGAGCTCCAAGGCGCTGGATATCCTGACGTCCCCCGACGTCGGTCTGCTGAAGTTGGCCTCGCCCGAGCTGGAAAGGCTGATCATCCAGTCCTGCACCGGGCTGACGACTCCCACTCCCACACAGTTCATCTGTCCCAAGAACATCTCCGACGAGCAGGAGGGGTTCGCCGAGGGCTTTGCGAGAGCGCTGGCGGAAATGCACTACCAACAGCAGGAAACAGCCGTCCACCCAGACGCGCAGGCCGGGGCAAGCAACAGCATGGCCTCCGGAGGTGCAGCCGCGGAGATCGGCAGGATTCCCAACAGCTGCTCTGTGCGCAACGACCCTCCAGAGTACACAAATCTGGGATCTTTCAGTCGACCCGTGGACTCTGCTTCTGCACCTGCCGGCGACAGGCACCCGCTTATGAGTTACCCGCAACCGCCCCACAACCACATGGAGCCCCAGGTGGCAGCAGCGCAGCACCAGCGGCTACACGCCCTCAAGGAGGAGCCGCAGACGGTGCCCGAGATATCTGGCGACACCCCGCCGCTCTCCCCCATCGACATGGAAGACCAAGAGCGGATAAAAGCTGAACGGAAGCGCATGAGGAACAGGGTGGCCGCGTCCAAGTGCCGGAAAAGGAAGCTGGAAAGAATCGCCCGGTTAGAGGACAGGGTCAAAAACCTTAAGAGCCAAAACACGGAGTTGGTTTCCTCCGCCAACGTCCTTCGGGACGAGCTGGCTCTGCTCAAACAAAAAGTAATGGACCATGTGAACAGTGGCTGTCAGCTCATTTTGACGCAGCAGCTCCAAGCATTCTAAACTACCAAGGGACAATACTGTGGGACCAAATGCATCTTAAAACGGGATCTTTCAGCCATCCGGACTTTGGGGGTAGGGGGAGGGGGGTATTCACCAAAATCTCCACTCAGGCTGTGGCGCGCATGTTCAGAGGTCAATGCAAAACCGCCTCTATTGATGATGATAATAATAATAATAATACACAACTTCAGGTAATGTATAGCGCCTGTTTGGATCAGACTACATTTGACCGACACAGTTGCAAGCACAGAGCAACCTGCCGCATGTCCAGAACAACACTAACACAAACTACTTTCACACCTTTTTTACGCAGCGACTTTTCTCGGTGTGTGTAGCGTTTACTGACAGAAACTGCCTTACTTTCTATCCCCTAACCTTCATACAAGCTTGTGGTAGTGTAACCCATGTTAGACCTGAAATAACACTAATATTTGTACGCTGTATTTTTGAGCACTTCGGAATTGTACATACAAAATAAAAAAAAAACAACATTGGACACGAAGTGATTTTTGCCAGTTTCTTAAGCAACCGATTGGATGCGGTCTTCCAGCGCGCATTGTTTGTTATTGAAGAACTGGGACAGGCGGGGTATTGACTCACCAGTGTCGTGCGTGTGGCGCGACTGCGCGGCCGCCCATTGGACAGAGAGGTGTCGGAAATGAGGCGCACGCAGCCAAATATGGAGAAAGGGGTCCTGAGTGCGCGCAGGGACGGGTGTGTACGCATGAGTCATCGTCGTCCCGCTACAGCTGGTGACTCGTAATGGATCAGGAGATCTGTTTATACGCTTCGACGAGGCGCTGAGCCACAAAAAAAAAAAAAAACCTTCATGGAAGAGTTGGAATAAGTACTGAGAACATCTTGTATAAAAATATTTATTTTCTCCTAACTTGTCTGTAATGTACAATTTAGGATCTCTGAGAAATTTCAACTTCAGCTTTAGTTAACGGCTTATGGGAACAATCTCCAGACATCTTGACACCATGCAGACAAAAGTGACTGAAATCAGTAAATACCCACCAGCAACTTCACTTAGTGCCTAAACAGACTAATATGGTCAGCATTTAATAGCCAGCAGATGAAATAAACATCTGTGTATGATGTACAGATTATCTTCTCGACTGGTGGAACAGGGAAATTTAACATTTTCACAGGTGGCCTGAGACCACCACATCAGCATCCGTCAGATTTGTTTAATCTCCTTCCATGTTTTATCTTAATGTGCAATGACAAAGATATTTTTCCAGGCAGTAAAAAAGGAAATCAGTCACGCTGTTCTGACTGTTTACCATACAAGTCCAAGAGAGGAAGATGGCCTTGATTGCTGATCTCTTTGTTTGACATTCAGTCCTAACTTGGCGAGTATCAGCTGACGAGCACGCGGTCTTTTGCTGCTACACGCTGTCGATGCACGCGGTCCTGCTCCAGTTCTTCGTGGCTCGGGTGCCAAAGCCGACACAGGATGCGCTCCATGTTCAGGGCGTACATAGTGTGGGAAGGCATCACACCATGATGAACCTGCATCACAGACACAGACATGCCACCATGCACACCTCTGAGAGTTAGAGAATACAGATAATGATTGCAAAGGAAAATGAATAAAAAATAAGCTAATAGTGCTGCAGTAAAGCACAAATTAAATGTCTGTTTTTGTGTTGTTCAGGTAAAAGTTGAAAGAATACACAGCAGGAAAGCTTTGTTGTTATTTAGCATATTGCATTTGCTTTGAGCTCACTCTCTTTTAAACTTTATTAATGCTTAAACATAAAACATTAACGTATAACCAAATAATTCTCACTCACCTGTAAGGCCTCCAGGAGATCAAACATACTTATGGGCGGGAGAGGAGCTGGGAGCTTGTCAGCAGAACAGGCCAGTAAGTGAACAGCTTGTTGCTCAGCTTCATCAGGGGAAATCTGAGTTGGCGGACCAGCAGGCAGAGAAGCGCTCGGAGGGGGACTGGAAAAAGTAAAAAAAAAAAAAAAAAAAAAAAATCACTGTAGGGGTGAGGGTGATCACCTCATACAGAAGTAAAAACTAAGTAGATCTATTAGATTACCACTTCTAGGTGACAAGTGTCTATCAGCTAAACTGACACTTACCACTCGATAACACTGTGGTAGGCAGCGAGACTGTTTTTTAAATATGGCTGTGGTGTGACGTCACTGCCAAAGGCATACGGAAAGTGGCTGTCTTTTAACCGATATGCCTTCCTCCGGGTGATTACAGAAGTAAGGACATCTTTCAAATGATGCTGAAACAGATCCACAGAATAATGATGAATTTGTCAACTGGTATTGATAAATGTACAAGCACCCTGAAAATTACAATCCAGTCACTTAAACAGTATCAATCACAGTATGAAATGACACCAATATATCCCCCTCATAGCACCATTTCTTTTTTGTTTACTGGAGAGATTATGCTAATTTATAGTACTTGAAGTATAGATGCTACAAACCTCAACAGCATAGACCATGGTGCTGACAGCGTCTTCTGTGATGTTATCAAGGCCCAACTCAAAGGCCGTCACCATCATCCGGGCCTCCAGCTGGCCCCGTGTGGGTAAAAGTAAAGTATGGCAACTAAGACGCAACTCTTCTTCCTCACCTCCCACCTCTCGGGGGTTAAAAGGCTGAGCCGCACTTAAAGGATTCTGAGGCTGGAAACGATGCTGGAGGAGTCATAAAAAACATTCAAATTATGCAATTTGCTGCACAATTATTTAGGTTTTGACAAATCCAGAAGAGAAGACGCTCAATTGAGAAGTAAAGCCTCTGTAGTGATGACTAAGAATACAATCTTACATCAAATTTCTGTCTAGAAGAACATTTCTTCTTCCCTTTTGGCTTGCCAGGCTTTGAAGAAGGACCTCCTGGCCACTGTAATGGCCCTGTGCCATCTAGAGTACAGAAAAGGTACATAATATACAACATTATAAAATAAATAAAAATGGAGAAATGAAAAAATGGAGAATGAAATTACATAAATGCAATGTAATAATGATATACAGTACTGCTACTATATACTGATATAGTTACAAACTTAAATACACAAATTTTAAAAAAAGACACATTATACCTGGTGTGGAAACAATGATCTGGCATCGTGTCAGAATGGCCAGTAGAAAATCATTGTGAACGTGAACTGAAGAGAAAGAAAGGAAAAAGTAAAATAAGATACATGCTTTCAGATTTTCTTTCACCCAATGCATTTAATTAAATAGTTACTGACCATTTTCCTGAGACAACAGACGACGAGCTTCAACGTCAAACTCCTCTTTGCTGATCTTCTGTTTGAACCATAGCTTCAGATTTGCCCAGTAACTAAATGAAGACAAATAAAACACATAGATTACGTTATAGTATGTCGTGCACTTACAACACCTATGACCATACAACCTGTAACATGTAAACTCGGGTAACTTAAGAGTATCAAAACGCGTAGTATTAATGACTACGTTTGCTCCACGTCCTCCTGGATGCAGTACATGGTACACCAATTCTAAAAAACATAAATGACTGCTAAAACTAAACGCTACAAACATTAGCAAGTGCATGCATGCAGACGATTAGCGCCAACTAAAAAAAAAGCACTGTTTGCCTACAGCAACAAAAGAAGAAGCAGGAATTAAAAAGCCTTGAAGACAATGGAAAGACAAACGTTTTTAAACTTACTGTTTCACATTATCACCCATAGCATCCGTTAAATTTTTCTTCGCAATCTCAAGCTCGCTAGCATGAGCTGCCATGGCGAGGATTGAAGAGTACTTGCGTGACGTCATCACTCAGCGCCACTGTGGTAGATTTTTTTTTTTTATCGTTTCGTTTTACTCACCTCTAGATGGCAACGTAACTCACATGTTGGACATATCGTTAATGTTCAAATAATTTAAAAATAATAATAATCTAAGTGTAAGCATTCTAATTAAACTGTCCAGCATTTAAAAACAAAGAAAGGCCAAATAGAAAATAGTCTACGTATTCATATATAAACGTACATAGAATGGTAAAAGCACCCGTGTAGTTTTGCAAGTGTGCATATGTGCAGTGTGTGATATATATATATATATATATATATATATATATATATATACACCACATAGCGTGAGTTCAGGTTTGATGCATTAATTGTTTCCAGTTATATCACCGGTTTTAAAAAATATGAATAAAATAACTCCTGTTTTGGCTTATTATTGTGTTTATTTTGTTTATTTTGAAGCAGAGATCTATATACTGGCCAGGTGTTGGTTCTCAATCATTTTCAAATTATTAACTTCATAGCTAAGCTGAGCTGTTGTTCCATCCATCCATCCATTTTCTTCCGCTTATCCGGGGTCGGGTCGCGGGGGCAGCAGCCTAAGCAGGGAAGCCCAGACTTCCCTCTCCCCAGCTACTTCGTCCAGCTCTTCCGGGGGGATCCCGAGGCGTTCCCAGGCCAGCCGAGAGACATAGTCCCTCCAGCGTGTCCTGGGTCTTCCCGGGGGCCTCCTACCGGAGGGACGTGCCCTGAACACCTCACCAGGGAGGCGTCCGGGAGGCATCCTTACTAGGTGCCCGAGCCACCTCATCTGACTCCTCTCAATGCGGAGGAGCAGCGGCTCTACTCCGAGCTCCTCCCGGATGGCAGAGCTTCTCACCCTATCTCTAAGGGAGAGCCCAGCCACCCTGCGGAGGAAACTCATTTCGGCCGCTTGTACCCGCGATCTCGTTCTTTCGGTCACTACCCAGAGCTCATGACCATAGGTGAGGGTAGGAACAAAGATCGACCGGTAAATCGAGAGCTTCGCCTTTCGGCTCAGCTCTCTCTTCACCACAACGGACCGGTGCAGAGTCCGCATTACTGCGGACGCCGCACCGATCCGCCTGTCGATCTCCCGCTCCATTCTTCCCCCACTCGTGAACAAGACCCCGAGGTACTTGAACTCCTCCACTTGGGGGAGGATCTCCTCCCCGACCCGGAGAAGGCACTCCACCTTTTTCCGGCTGAGAACCATGGCCTCAGACTTGGAGGAGCTGATTTTCATCCCGGCCGCTTCGCACTCGGTTGCGAACCGGTCCAGCGAGAGCTGGAGGTCACGGACTGATGAAGCCAACAGGACCACATCATCTGCAAAAAGCAGAGACCCGATCCTGAGGCCACCAAACCGGACCCCCTCAACACCGTGGCTGCGCCTAGAAATTCTGTCCATAAAAGTTATGAACAGAATCGGTGACAAAGGGCAGCCTTGGCGGAGCCCAACCCTCACCGGAAACGAGTTCGACTTACTACCGGCGATGCGGACCAAACTCTGACACCGGTCATACAGGGAGCGGACAGCCTGTATCAGGGGGCCCGACACCCCATACTCCCGGAGAACCCCCCACAGGATTCCCCGAGGCACGCGGTCGAATGCCTTCTCCAGATCCACAAAACACATGTAGACTGGTTGGGCAAACTCCCACGCACCCTCAAGGACCCTGCTGAGCTGTTGTTGTCACTGTTATTTACTAATTGCACATATAAACGTTTAATGTCTCAGTAACATTGTTCCAAATCATAATCAGTCACCAACAACTTAAAATCCCACCACCATTCTGAAGGTGCTCACATCTGTAGCTCTTTCAGAACACACCATCTGAAATATGAACCACTTCTAAATGAAGAGATCAGACAGAAAATTTCCTGTCTTGCATTCAAAGGTCATCAAGGAGTACGAAAAGGGTGGAAAAATGGAACTAATCACATTAGGAGCACATTCAGGGCTGGCTCTTGGAGCAACTTTGATTGGATTTCTTGTCAGTTTTGTCCATTTTTTATCTGTTATGTTAAACAGTAAAAGCATTGGTGTCACTTATGTAAGAATGCCGCTGGATGTAAAAACTTTTTGTGGTTCCATCTGTTGTCTCCTGTCTCTCATGAGGATGGAGATTTAGGCTGCAGGGTCCTTTTGTTTTTCTCTTCCTTTTGTGCCTCCTCTCAGCAGGCAGACGTGAAGCCTCAAACAGACTTTCCTGCATTCATCACACTGTGAAACCGTATATCCAGGACAATCACATTTAAATCTGTTGATCATTACCGGTGACTCTGCTTGCAGCGCAGCCTCAAAAAAGGCCTTACTTGATAAAATAAACAGCCTTTTCATGCCAGACAAGTTAGACTGGTAAGAACATGAACACATCTCTGAAATGTTCCTTTGTTTGTTTTCCATATAATTAAGATTGGAGCTCCCCAACAGTTCTTCCAGTCCCAAAACCCATTCAAATAAATCTCATTGCACAATCTCAACATTTGCTTGACTTGTATAGTTAAGACTAATAAGGAATAGTGGAAAGTGCAGCCTGCAGCGTCTCGCTGAGTCTTCCCAGACCCTCTAAATGAAGATCCATCTTAAACAACTGTCTGCTGGGCTTTAAATCAAAAGGCCACTTAGGAACATGCTTAGTTACAGACTTCTGTAACTCACATTTGGGGCAGAGTTTAATCACGGTGCTTATTTTCACACAAAACATCTCCACATCCTGTGTGTTAATTGTTTGATTCGACTGAGTCACTCTCACGGACACTCGCCCAAACCGAGCGGATGTCTTTCACCAAACAGCAGTTGAGTCAACTTTACTTCAAGTAATCCTGGAGCCGAGATTCACTGACAGGGAAGCCTAGCACCGTCAAGCAACAAAGAAAGCTTTGACTTCTGAAAACCCACAGCGGCGCCCAGGGGACCAAACTCCAGCGGCGCTCGGCCATCCTCAGTGTGCTCCCTGTGTATTTTAAGGGCCTGTGTGGTCTGTCCAGCTCAGCCGTAGATGTCATCTACTCACACTGTGGAAAAATTAGCCTTTTGCGGGCTAATCATGCGTTTCCATACAAGCAAGACGCTGTGTTGTGAAATGTGAAGGTTTCGTGTGGGTGGTGGGGTTCCTGGAAGGCCTGGAGCTCTTGTGGTGATTGCTGGTGAGGCTCAATGCTTGAGATGCAGCAGACTGGTGACAGGAGGGTGGTGCTGTCATAAAACAGCATAAAACTTTAGAGGCCGTGTGTTCATAAACTAGATTTAACAAGGATTCTGCCTTTTTTTTTTTTTTTTTTTGCTTTATGACAGTGAGGGGGTGAGTAACCATTGTGGACAATAAGAAAACAATTGAATATGAAGGTTTATTTGAGTCTCAGACATCAGGGGTCTGTTGCATATGGCACCGTTGTTTTAGCCAACCCACCACATCAAACCCTGCATCCCCCAAAAGATGTCACTTTTCCTTCCATACTGACCATTAGAGAGGGCAGGCAGCCGTGACTCTCAATTAATTATATTTTTATGAAAAACATACGGCTGAGGTGCTTTTGCATGAAAAAAAAAATGCACATTTCTCTGTATTAAGGAAAGGAGGTGATGGGGGATGTTTGGAAATTTGAAACACTTCCATTCGGAGTTCATCCAGTCCCTTCCCTCCTCTTTTTCCCCCCTGCTCCATCCCATCTGGCTTTTCCAGCAATATGTTTCTTGTTGTCTGCCCCGCTGCCTGACTGACTGTCCACACACTTAGTCAGCATAATTCTGCTGTTCAAAAACCGCTCAAAACTAGAAGAAATTCAATCTCACGTTTTCTTTTTTTTTTTTTTTTTAACCTCAAACAATCTCTCGTGAATCCCAAAGTCGTGCTGAAATGTAATCAACAGTCAAATGAGAAAAACATATGCATGAGAGCAATGTTAAAACAAGCCCACTTTGACAATGATTGTCATAAATGCCATGGAGGAAATTACTTCTACTTCCTGTAGGATCATTTACCCTCCCTCCGGGACACCTGGCCCCTTTTACTGTTATGATAAGTTAATTGTATACATAAATTATCATTTCTGTTTTTGATCAGTCTATTTTGACATACAGTACAATGGTCAAAGTAGATAGAAAGATACAAAATAACAAAATATGCATTAGTGATCTTAACTGTGTTTTCCAGCACAAGTTAAAAACCATTCATCTTTGATTTATACATTAATAACTGTTCCCCAAATCCTTTTGGTGAAACTATAGGGGAACACACAGAGTCTTGGAATCTGTTTGAGTCATTGATGGTCTCTGATTGTTGCTGCTGTAGTTCTGTGATGAATCGCGGCTGTCCATGCATTTAGTCACAATATAGAATGAGGATCGTTTGCCCCGGCCTCCATAGGTGCCCCTGGACCAGCCTGCTTTCCAGTATTTCGTCAGTCTATTGGCCTGATGAGCATACGCACAGCCTTCATGGAGTAGAAGCCGCCGCCATAGTCGGCCCAGAAGATTCCATCCTGAAATTTGCTGCGGTATACGCCTCCTGTATACCATACGCCATTCAGGTTGGACTGGCCGCAAGCATTGTACCACCAGCCTCCTTTATAGAAATGCGCACAGTTACCTGCAACAGGAATTGGGTCATGGTTATTTGTTTTTACAGACCACTGGAGCTTGACTTTAAAGTCAAGTTTCAGAACATTTGAAGAGGGTGCATGTTCGGGTACCTAAGAAGGCATCTTTGTCTCGATCCAGAGTGGTGAACTGCTTGCCGTTGTGGCTGCTGAGAGAGTCCCCAGCGTTGCCCTGGTAGGTCCCCAGTCGCAGGCGGAAGCCCTCGCTCTCAGGCTCCAGATGGAAGCTGCTGTACTGAGCATAGACTTTCTTGTTCATCCAGTCCTCCAGCTCTACCATTAGCTTGTAGTCTCCCTGCCGCCCCAGCTTATAGATGCCCTCCAGGCCGAGCCAGTATTCCCCGTCGACATTGCCAAAGCCACTCTGACTCAAAGGGAGATTAAAAGAAACGTTACAAGAAAACTAAGAAAACTGCGTGTGTTGTTTTTTCATGTGGTTGCCTGGGCAGTTTTGAAACATGAGAACTGTTTATCTGCATAAAATCTCCTGTTGTACAGGAAACAAATAAGAAATTCCTTCTGATGATGTTTTGGTGATGGTTCTGCAGTAAACTTGGAAACTTTGAAAGATGAAGGGTTTACACAGGGAAAAGCTCATCGGTCTTCAGAATGGCGGTATGCTCGTCAGACCTCACGGATTCCTTGGATCACAGCTAATGGTAAGGTTGCCCTCAGAGCTTGTGTGCAAGAACCACAAAATCTTCGCTCCTGGCAGTGTGCCCCCTGAACACTCGCTAGAGATAGTTGAGGTTTGGGGCTGTGGATTAACTGAGGGAGCCGGCGGATGATGAAGGATGTAGGGTTTCACTCGGCGGCCAGTTGTTACGTGTGTTTAGGTGTGTGTATTTTTTGTGGACAAGCGCAGACACACAAATCAGCTTTGGAAAAGGCAATTTAGCTTCCAGTTACGCAAGAGAAAGCCTGGGCAAGCTGAATGGAACCATGGATGGTTGGCGAGGCTACGAGGAAAGACATAACCTCTCGTTCTGACAGAGCTTCGACCAGAAGGTCTGCACGCCGAGTGTGTGAGGCCAAAGGCTGCACAACAGTCGAGGATGTTTTGGAGAGAATCTCCTGCAGGTCAAGCTGCTGAACCTATACTGAGCTGTCTCTTGTTTCATAATGGAAATCTCAAACCACACAGTGTTACACAAGCACTGCCACTGACAGGGTGTTGTGTTTTACAGCAATAAAAACAGGATCATGGCCTGGGATGGAGTCCAAAAGGTCCCAGACGGTAGATGGGTCTTTTAATCGCACCACTGTTGCTGTTGCTACTGTGCCAAAGACAGACAGACAGACAGACAGACAGGCAGGCAGGCAGGCAGAACAGGTCAAATGTCACTGTCATCACCTTGTAGTTCTCCCAGTTTCTAAAGAAGTTAACAGATCCGTCTCTTCTGGTCTGGATGACGGTCCAGCCCCCACCGTCTATCCCCTGCTCACACCACACCTGCACGGGCTTCTCAGTTTCATCTGGTTTGATGAGGTACATGCCACTGGTGGCGTGGCCGGCATCCTGCGCCTCGAGGCAGTCTCTGAAAGGGCCTGATGGAAAGAATAATAGGAAAGAGAGATGGGTGGTAAGAGAGTGGAAAATATGCAGCCAGGCATGAACAGACCGCCACTCACTGCCTCTGGAAAGGATCTTGTATACATTGAGCAGGATTTTGTCACTTTATACATTTACTGTGTGATTTAGGAGGTGTCCAGGTGAGTGTTTCACAATGATCCAGGCTCGTGATGTCTTTGTGGATCCCTTTTGTTGTATTTAAGCACTTTGTAATGGGACAGGGCTGGAGGAGACACCAACAGATTCTTCTATCCTCATTATAGTTCATATAGAGGCCAGCATATGTACGGCTGTCAGCAGCAGTATTCTGATTGATTAAACATCCTGGATGCATATGCATTAGCGTCTTAGAGTTTACAGTACTTCATGAAGTAAAGAAGTCTTTCAGATGAGAGGTGAAACTTACATATTTTCAGAGTTTAAGCAGCAGTTTAGCTCCAGTTAACACCACGATCAAGGATCTGTGCAGCATTTAGCAAAAAAAGAATTCCAGAAAAGGTCCACAAAGATGATGTTTGTCTTCCGAGGGCAGCGGAAGAGAATTAAGGAAACTCTACTTACTTTAATAAAAAACCTGTCCTATCCTGTTCTAATGACAGTAATTCAGTCTTTAACTGAACAGCAAATATTTGTGTAAAGGTTGATGGACGCCCTGTAGGAGCCATCATTTCAGCCTGAGTTCTGCCCACTCCACAGTCCGAATGGAACAACCTAGTAAGTTTTCATACACACACACCTTCAAAATCTCCTTGTTATTGCTGGAAGAGATTGTTCTAGATGCATCAGGAATGTATTTTGATGAGCTAGAGCAGCCTGGTTAGTCCGTCTCACAGGAGCTCCAGCTGAATTTGCAAATCTTTAACCTTTGAAAATAAGACCATGGAGCTGCCTGCAGCTCCATCCAGAGTCTGTGATTGTAATGCTGTTATGGTTGGCATGCATGGTCACGATTTTCTCTTTTTTTCTTACCGCTGCTGTTCTAGATTCACTCACCAGATTTATGTGTTAACGGGCTAATGGACACCTGGATCTTTTATATTCACTCACCTTCTGCACTGAAGTTGCTTTGTGGAGGTTTTTGTACTTCCAGGGTGCCACTGGTGGGTGATGGCCCAGAGCGAGACCCCCTGTCGCGGGCAAACCCTCGAGTGTTGTCCCTCTGGATCTCATTAGTAAAGCGTGGCACGTGGACAGGAATGTTCTCGGGCACCACCTGCACAAGTGGAGGTCCCAAGGGAGGCTGCTCATACCTCTGACTGTATACCTGCATACAGCGCTCCTCCAGCATCCCAATCACAACCGACTGGTTGTTGACTATTGCAGACAAGGCAGCGTATTTAGCCTCCAGTTCTCGGTACCTGGAGGCCAAGCGCAGAGACTCTGTGGTGGCGTTGAGAACGCGCGTCTCCAGCTGAGCGAGCTCCAGTGAGTTGTCGCGCTTCCTGATGATCTCGTGCAGCAGCTGCATGTAGAGCTGCGTCACCCTGGAGTTCATGTTCCTGCTCTCTTTCCTTAAAAGCTTCATTTCATTCACCATATTTCCATCTACATCCACCACCAGTTTCAGAGTCTCCATTTCCCGGCGCTGCTTTGACAGGAGGTCACGCACTGCAGCCACATCCAGGCGCGTCACCCGGTCCTTGTCGGGTACCTGTCCACGTGCGGCACAGATGGGGCCTGTGATCTTCTGCTCAGGGACCAGGAAGGTGTAGGAGCACTTTTTGTTTTCCCCACTGGCCTCTGGAGTCCTTCGGATGCGGGAGAGGATGGTGTTCTTGGTCAGAGCTTGACTGTTGCCCCAGAAGGACAGAGCAAACAGAATGAATATACTCCATGTGCCTATTCCCATGGTTCCTAATGACTTTATCCCTCCAAAATGATGGATCTATTAACAGAACAGAACAAGGCTTGTGTGATTCTATTGGAAATGTATGGCTACAACTCTGAAACAAAAACATGTTCATGCTCAGCTCACATTTAATTGATTCCTGCTGTGGAATCTTGATTTGTTGAGATTAGTTTTATACCAAAGATGTGCTCACATGCCTTTGTTGGCATTTATTTATTTTAATAGGATTTTAAGAAAAAGTATTGCTGAATAGAGATGTTGACAGCAGAGTATCCAACAGATGTTCCATGTCAGGGAGGATTATTATCACATTTTGCTCCCCAGATTAGTATGATTAGTTTTTAACTTTTTCTGCAACTGTTGTGAGTAAGAAAAAAGTGTGACATCATCAGGATTTGCTCCAAGCCTGTATGAGGATGTTTCCCATTTGGGACTGCACACTTTGTACTTTCTGTCCAGTTTCCAGCCGCACATTTTCTTTTCTGCCCTAATTTAATGTCATTTAAGATAAAGGCACTTGGTCTGTAAACGTTAAAGAGTCCTGGAGCATCTGTTGGAGCGATGCAGGAGAGCTCCTCCAGCCCAAGACTCAACAGAGCCTAGTTCAGTCACGGAGTCAGCGTAAAAGTGAAAATGACGCCGGCATTAAAGTGAAAGCTAACACGCTGTGGCAGAGGCGCAGCCGGTTTCATACATCACTGCAGACAGCCTTGCCACTGAAGGGTGATTTCTGGTATGCCTGTGGTGGAGTGGTGCCACCCACCCACCGCAAATCTGTTATCATAACTCCTAGTTTGAATACGCCCTCTGTCATTACAGCCCCTGACACATCTGTATCAGGTGTCTGGGCGGGTGCAAAGCTGCTGTGAGGTTTACCAATTTGTAGAGCTCAGAGAACTTTGCAAGTACATTTTTAATCAGCCCAAAGACCAGAATGAAAACAAAATGGCTGGCGTGAATGTCATGATTCACTGCAAATATCACACATATTAAATGGGGTGAAATGAATGAAATCCATGTGGTGTCTGGGTAACAGCAGGCGGGAGAAATCCCTGATTTTCAGTGTTTTTTAGACTCTATTTTGGAGCATGCATTAACTGCTTTTGATGCATTAACTGCTTTTGATGGCACAGCACATGGAGCTTGAGATGTATGAAAAATGAAAAATGGTTCTTTTTCAGCAATGATGATTGGATCTGGAACTGCAGTAAAAGACCAATCAACTTTGGGATTATTGTGGCACACCAGCCTCAACCAGGGGGCTGTCTGGTGGACCCAGCCAATAAGGAGGTGATTTTTTAAAATACATCCACTTCACAGCATTTCACAGATTTTCTGATGCCAGTGAAGGACATTTAAATTAACCATAGAAAGAGACTAAATTATTTTGTGGTCTCCTGATGTTAAGCTGCTCTGAAGAGTCTTGACCATAATTAATGGGATAAATCCCTGAGAATTACCTAAAATCGAGCTGCTGCATGAGCACAAAAGTTCTTTTTTTATCTTTTTGTTGCATGAATGTGTCACGCTTCCCTCAATGGAAACATACAGTAGCATCAGGTTTCTAAAAACACAGCAGTTTATTTGACTGAAAGAAGTGCCTGATCCATTTGGGGGCAAAGGAAAAAGGCATTTCTAAGAAAATAGGCCATGTGTCAGTGCTCAGAAACACCTTGGCACCGTCAGCCGGTTATTATTATTATCCAGAAGGGAATTTTTCCCGTCTTTCCGTAATCACACAATAGCTCAGTCTCAGCAATTGGCTCGTCTGCACGTCTCCAACGCCACAATGTGAAGCTTGCAGGCGCTGAACCGACAGAAGTGACAGTGTTTTTATAGAGGCTCCTCGGGGAGAGCCGCAAAGGAACGGCTACCACCGCCAAGTTTCTCTGCATCTCATAGCTCGCTGGTCTTCATTAAGTCAGCCATCACAGCCCAACATTCCTTTTTGAATCATAAAAGTCTCTAAACATCACAAAGTCCAGCTGGCGCGTTACTCTCGATGCAGCTATGGTGATCAGACAAACTATGGTGTGCTTATGGTATAACTTGAGGACTGATTCTAGCAGACTAAAATACACCATAAATTGTTATTATTTCAACATTTTACAATAGAAATGCCCCAATTCCTCAGGATTTATGCAGTAAAATACCTGTGTTTGTGGCCCAGGAGGTGCAGGTCAGACCCGGTTTGGTGTCTCAGTTGTGGCTTCTCTCCAGGTTCATGCTCTCCATTCTCCTCTGCTCACACGGTCTCCTTCTCTCCCCTCTCTCATCGAGTCCGCGGGTCCTGCTCGCAGCGGCGGCACAAGCACGCTTGACCCACGAGGTGAACGGCACAGGCTAACTCATACGCAGAGGAGAGGGAGGCTGATGATGGGACTTTGGAGAGTGGAGGTTTGGCCCTGCCTTCTTCCTCTGATGTCATGCGGAGCTCAGGAAAAAAAAAATCTAAGGTTTCACCACAAATGGAAATTTAAGTCCTGAGTAAGAATGTCTGGGAGGCCAAGTGAGTGGTGAATGTCAAGATGTCCAGTCTTAATTTGCAAGGTTCTATAATCTCCCAGGTGCACACACCCTTCATCTGCTCACTTTCATGTCCAACCTTGCACCGCATAGTGGATCCTTCCTCCTCAATAATCTGTTTCCTATCAGTTCATTTGCCGACTGATCGATTCAGTAGCTCCACACGGTCTGTTTCTGATCTGAGCAGCTCGCTCCTCCGTTTTTGGGATGCGTGCATCTCCCAGAGCTGTTGGCAGCTGTGTTTATTTGCTTATGAGGACAATATGCGGAGGGGCTTAGCAGCACAAAGAACACCCCTCGGCTGAATGTTTTGGACTGAGGAGGAAACTGGGCCTTTGATGCACAGGGCTTCACTGTGTGGGGAGAAATCCTTCAGCGTGTGGGTGGACAGATTTGTGAGTAATCTAGACAAATCATTCACGCGTAAGCAAGGATGTGTTGTATGCGTGCATGTGCGCGTGAGCTTTTTTGAGGGTTTTTCGGGTGTTTGGTGTGAGATGTATCCAAGAGAACAATTAGAGGAGACAGTTTTGAAAGGAGCAGACAAAATCTTTGTTTATCCCATGTCAAATCTGCTAATTAATCATTTCAATTAGCTGTTCAATATAATCATTCTCACCATTATGTCAGAGCAAACTCAGTTCAGGTCTGATGGACAGACTGAGATTGAATCCAACTTTATTTAAAAAAAATCACTACCTTATAATGAAATTAAAATAAAAACAAAACAGAAATAAAACCGAAAAAAAAGTCCACAAAAACCAAACATTTTAAAATTTAAAAAAGAAAACGGTACGATGACGTCATGCGCATTGACCAATAGCAAGCGTTTATCTGAGACCGACTGTTGACGCTGGAGACGGTCAGACGCCGAGGATATTTTACAAGTTGTTTTTGTTTGTTTGTTTGTTTTTAACGTGACAAACAATACGATCCCGATGTGAAGAATGACGTAATCGGAATCACAGGTTCACTGAACAACGTCTCAATTTTATTGATTTATTTCTGTGTTGGTTTTACTATGGTGAGTTTGACCCTGTCGCGTCGGTCCACGTTGCTAGATTCACTGTTTACACGAACTCTGTCGCTGTCAGTCGCTAAACTGGGTGAAAATCAAAGTAAGTTTTAGTTGATTTGCAGCCAGTTGCGTTTGTTCGCCGAGCGGCCGGATTATCTCATTTAAGGCTGAGCGGATAAAATTAGACAGTAGCGCTGGAGATCCGGTGTCAAGAGTGGGTCTATTAGTTGGAGCAACCCGGTGTTTGTTTTTTTATGTTGCAGGATTCTGAGGGCCTGCAGACTCTGTGTGATCTCTGCTTGTCTCAGGTCTGCTGCAGCCTCCCTGCCCTGTGCCAGAGGCGAACAGACGGCTCCATGTGCCTCAGCTGGGCCCCTCTTTTCCCACAGGAGGTGGCCGACCAGCTAATGCACACGATGGCAGCTAAAGGTGGGTCAGGAGAACAGAAAGGCTCACATCGTGAGCGCTGAGAGAAGTCCAGTGAACCCACAATATGTCTGAATTACTTGTGACACTAAGTTGGTCAGACTTCTCCCACCACACATGGTTAGGTACAAACTACCACGTAGAAGACCATGATCCAGAACCCTGTCATTTATTAGCTCAGCGGTTAGTGCCAGGTTGAACTGGTGAGAAAACGCCACTCCACAAACAGAAATGTGGCCAAACTGATGCTACTTTTCCAACAAACTCTCTCTGTTTGCCTCCCCACAAGGAATGCTGAATGACGAAACCGTTGGGATTTTCCGAGACGGCGGAACACTCCGCCTGCTTCGGGCCACTGTCCGCCGTTGTCCACTGTCTCCAAACGCCTTTCTGCTGGCTCTCTGCCCTCATCGGCTCCAGGAACTAGACGCTTCCTGGGCCACTGGAGGCCTCACCGGGGCTGCCATTGTTTCAGCCCTGGCCGCCAACCCGGAGTGCCGAACCAGCCTGCAGAGATTATCCCTGGATGGGTTATGTCTGGACTGGGAGTCCCTGGTGGAAGACGCGGGGACTCGAGTTGGCTTCAGCTTGCTGCAGGGCTTAAGGAACCTCAAGCTTGCCAACACAGACCTGTCCGACGCTGCCCTGGCTGATGTTTGTTCCCTTCCCCACCTTGAGAGTCTGGATATCTCCTGCAGTGGTGTCTCAGATCTCACCCCCCTGCTGGACTGCAAGAACACCCTGAGGTACCTGGTCGCCCACCGCCTGCAGAGCCTTGATATGCCACCCTCGGGCTTGATGTTTGTCCTCGGCCGGCTACACGCGCTCAGGCATCTCGACTTTTCAGATGACCTCGTCAATGAGGGTGACGGCGGCGGCGGCGGCGAAGACGTGAATGAAGCCGTGCGGCGGCTTCTGGAGGGGGGTCCTGATGTGCTACCATCACTGGTTTCTTTAGATATCTCCGGGCAGAAGAAGATCTCTGAAGCGGCAGTGAGATCGTTTGTTGAGATGAGGAGCGAACTGGTCTTCCTGGGCCTGCTGGGCACCAGAACCAGTACCTGTGCGATCCTGAGCACAAAGAAAAACCTCAAAGTAAGTCAGCATCACGTGAGTGTGAGCTGAGCTCTACTCTTCCATACATAAGTTTCTCATTTCTTGAGGCTCAGGCTGTATATGCATATGCTAAACATGCTCCTTGCATTTCCTGTGCTGATCTGTGCATCATCAGGTAACTGGAGCGGCTAATGAGCACCAGGTGTGTGAGGCCCTGCGGCGCTACAGAGACCGCGAGTGTTTCGTACGGGAGGCCCTGGTCCATCTCTACGATCTAATCGCCGACACTGACAAAGCAAAGCCGGATATCCTAAAGGTGCTGCGATTCATCCCAGCGACATGTCTGCCATTTCTGCCTTCGCATCTTTTACGGCGGTCCACGGAATGCTGATTTCACTTATGAAACGCTGGCTTGAAACCTAAACTGGCAGTTTAGAATCCTTTGCATCGGGAAACCGGGGAGGAAATTAGTCAGGAAGCTATAATTTATTCCTCAAAACAGACCTGGTAATTTTCCTGTTGACCTTTTTCTTTTTAATGTTTTCCATGCACAATCCCCCAGCCTGGGAGTTCCTAAACCTCTGCGATCTTATAAAAGTTCATGTCTTTTTACCCCCAACAGCTCTTTTTTTTTTTTTTTTCTCACAGATGTCAGCAATAACCTTCTCACCACGAGTATGATGTATGTTAAATAGTTGGCCGCAAGTATGACAATGGGAAAGAATCTAGAATCACAGTAAAACAAACAAAAAGTGTTGTTTTTTGATTCTAAATGATGTCTCGTAGCTGGTGTTGGGTGTGATGCAGAGCCACCGCTCTTCCCTCCATGTCCAAGTGATATCCACCGCCTGCGTGTTCAAGCTGACCACCCAGGACCTGGCCGAGGCCATGCCCCTCAGCCTGCTTGGCACCGCCGTCGCCCAGCTGCTGGACGCCATGAAAACCTTCCCCAACCACCAGCAGGTCAGCCACTGGCGGTGCTTCTCTCACTCGATGCTGCTCTCCTATTTGTAGCTCCTATTCTGCCACCTACAGGCAGCTTTCACGCACTGAATCCTCAGCCTTCTTTATTTGGCCCTCTGTCTTTCCAGGTGCAGATGAACTGTCTGCTGGCGCTCTGTAGTGAATATATCCTCCAGGAAGTTCCCTTTGACAAGTCAGTTAGCGTTTTAAAATTTGCAGTCTGAAACACGAGCGCAAAGTAGATTGTTATACTGGACTTCAATGTTTTCGTGCCTTTTTGTAAAGAGTTGCTTCCAAATGTGGTGACGCAGGTTTTCTGCAGCCAAGCTCGTCATTAACTGGCTCAGCAGTCATGAGGATCCCGCTCTCCAGAGGATGGCCGTTGCTGTCAGCTGCCTCCTGGTGTCAAAGGTCAAGACTGCTCAATGCCTTTCTCTGTTTAGCGTGCTGTGGTGCCTCTGCGACGTTAGTTTCTGTAGCCAGGGTTATGCTGCCATGTAGCCCCACACTGATGACTTTAGTTTGAGGGAAAAGGGTGAAAATTCTGAGGAGCAATGATTTCTGTGATTCGTGTGCAGCTGTCAGCAGAGGAGACCGCTCGGTTCAGCACTGACGTCTTCATAACGAAGGTGCGTTACCGCTTTCACAATATTTAGTTTCCACTTTACACGACGTCGGCTTAGCACATGATATATTGGAGGGCATTTGTGGCTCTTTTTCTCTCCGTCTCAGTTTCTTTCCATTACCTCTGGGTACACTAATTTACTCGCTGTCATGTCACCCCATTTTTCCACTCGCACATCCTTCTCAGTTTACTATTACTCCATAATTCACTCACCTCCTTATTTCTCTGTGTATGCAATCAGGTTTCTTTCTGCGCTTCAATTATTTTAGTTTATGTTATGTCTGCTAGTGTTTAGTTAATGTATAAACGGCTGTATTTGGGGGGGTAAATACGGATAAATGCGTTTACGTTTTCGGCAGCTGCACGCTCCTCATCCTCGCTCCTCTGTTTCACAGCAACTGCTGGCGATCGTGCAGCAGAAAGCTATGGTGGGGGTGATGGACTCCTCTCTGAAGTTTGCCCTGACAGCTCTGTGGAACCTGACGGATGAGATGCCCAGCGCGGCTCGTAATTTCATCGCGTGCCGGGGCCTGGAGCTGTACCAGGAGGTGCTGGAGGTGCGCGAGCAGCCTGTCAAACGCAAGTCAGAAAAGCACTGATGCAAATATTTTCCCTCATTTTTATGTTTTTACAGTCATATTATGGTGAACCTTCGATTCAGCAGAAAATTCTTGGCCTCCTGGTGGGTTCTGTGTGGAAACATCTCGTCTTGTCTTCCCGTGAACAGTTAAAAAGGTACATGTGCCGTGTCTGGAAACACTTCTACTTTTGTACTATCACATGTCATTGCAGAACAATATAGCAGAGGTTCAAGATTTACAGTCAGACCTGCTGGACGAGGACCTCCTGGAACACATCCTGAGTCTGATGCAGGACACTCGGGTGGACATGGAGGTCCGTTACTTTGCAGGGGGGATTCTGGCCCAGCTCGCCTCCAGACCGCAGGCCTGGACCCTGAGTGCAGAGCTCCTCAGTACCATCGTGGAACAGCTGGTGCGTGTGTTTGTGTGGGCTTTTTTGAGGCAGATGCAGACTCTTGGACCTCACCTTTGGTTTGTTTTTCTGTCTTTCCAGCATGCTGCAATTCTAACTTGGACCCAGATCGGGAGGGAAATGGTCTCTTACAGGTGAGAAACGAGTAGAAAACAGCGAGGGGGTTAATTTTGTCAGGCAAGCATTTCAGTGCCCTTCCTCCTTGTGTTGACATTTCAGGTCATTCCATCCATTTTGCCCTCTGCTTCAGTCTTCTCAACCTCCAGGGGTGCAGCTGTGGGCAGTCTGGGCCATACATCTGGTCTGCAGTCACAACAGTAAGAGGCCTAATATGATAAAATACCGTTTTCACCTGGTTATCATCAACTCCTTTCCTCATTATACTCACCATATATTGTTAATTGGATTATTTGGACTGCTTGGTGCTTCCTCTAAATTTGAGTTGTATGTATTCCAGCGTCACACTACTGCAGCATGCTGGAGACAGAGGGTGTGGCTGAGCGTCTGAAGTCTTTATCTGCACATGCAGGCACACACGCTGACATTAAAGGACTATCAGACAGCATCCTGCGTATGCTAGATGAACACCAGAGTCATTCAAGGACCTTCAGCAGAGAACCTGGGTCTGGAAACCCATAAACGAAATTCATCATGTTTGATTTAATGTCTTGGTGATGAGATAGCTGAGATAGAAGCTGATGTAATCAGGAAGATGAATGGATGCTGTATATATTAAGTAGAAAGTTTGTGTGAAAAAGGCTTGCATGATAATTAAAAGCTGTCACTAGATGGTGCTTTGGCACTGTAGCTTTAGGCTTGTTTGGCCTTTAAGATCAATTTGTGTAAAATATTCAAATGTCATCTGATGGTTCAAGAGTGAAAGGACAAAATCCCTGCCCTCTGTTTCATACCCTCATTATAAAGCAGCCATGCCTTTCACCCTGGTAACCCAGAGGCTGAATTCATTAGATTTTATGTAACACCGCTTGAAGTCAGGACCGCTCGCAGGCATCGACAGCTTCTATTCTTAGTCGGCCTATTAATAATTCCTTTTTTGAAGCGCGGATTAACAACATTTCATTTAAATTTGAGTTGTGCCACCACGTTTGGCTTTTAAGTGGCAAATTCTCACGATTTATCGTTCAAATTCTTTCAAGTAATACGGGGCCTTGCCTGCTTGTGTTTCAAGCAGGTTAGTCACCTTTTTATTTTCCTGTCGGCGGTTTAAGCCCAGTGACTCAGCATCTAATGCTTGCCCCCCAACCAAAGGTCAAGTGTCCTTTAGTCAAAATGGTGTAATGCTGCAACAGGTTAGTGAACAAACATGGATTGTGTTAGCCGTTCAACTCTATCCCCCTGCTGAAAGTTCTTGAACTTACACCAAGTAGGACTGACGAGAGGAAGCAGAATCAGGAAAAGCTCTTTACGAAATGCTCGGAAGAAAAGTTATAACATGTAAATTAGCTCTAGAAATGAGCCCTCCCTCTTTAATTCTCTGAGCTCAGCTAAAGCTGGCTGTAGTGTAATTTTCTTCTGACTTGGCAGTCGTATCAATCTCTCCATTCATCAATGGATGTAAGAAAGCCGAAAACGGGCCTCTTCCCCAAAATAGCATCCAGCTAACTGAAATGACAGCAGTATGAATGTCTGTGGGAAAACTGACAAAATATGCGCCTGAGAATATCCTTTAATAAGGCAAGTTAGGCACAAAGAGATGAGAGTTCTCTAAATATCCTGTTGTCATTTTAAATTGCGGAGCTTATGAGTCTGCGTGTATCTTATTATCTCGTTTTTGCAGCCTGCTCCATTGGATTACTCTGAACCAGTCTGGGAACACACTTGTGCAGCTCATCTCCAAGCACGTGCACACACGCACGTGCCAGACATGACTCCTTTTTGTCTCAGATTCTAATTTGCCACCAGTTAACCATTAAAAGGCGTGGAAAGCAGGAGTGTGTTGAGAGAACAGGGTGACAAGACAAAGCACGGCGTCCTTCTCCAGGCGGAGCTGTGACGCAGGAGAGGACAAAACGTCTCCTCTCGAATGACCTTTCACTGGCTGGGGAAGGATACAGAGTTGTCAGGCCCTTGAGCCTGTGTGCGGATATGTAACAGCGGCGTACTCGCCTCCTCTCTGCCAAGCTGACAGGCGGAGTTTACACCACCATCAGTCAATAGCCGCTTTCATAAGAATAAGTAATAAGCACAAAGGAGAATCTGAGCTGATAATACAGGAAGAATTGGCAAAACTGTTGCGATGATGATGAGAAGGTTCTGTGGCGACTGATATTCACAGTAATCTCCTCAATTTACGCTCTCTGTACGATGACAGCTGTTAACACATGGAGTGTGTTTAACTTAAAGTCTCTTCAAATTCCAGCCGCCCTGCATCATGACAGCATTCATCTGACAGCGGGTTGTTGCAGTCGTCCGTGCGTGGCAGCGAGCAATGATGAAAGTTTGTTGAAAGAAATGAAATGCAGGCTCCCAGTTTGAACCACTCCTGTCCACAAATATCTCCTTCATCTCTGACTTCCGCCGCTGTGCGACTAAAGATTTCCATCCTGTTCCGCTCGTGTTTATAAGTAGACATGTCAGGAGGCTATTAGGGCCAGTTAGAGCCACCCTTGATGTCACATCGCTCGTCTGCAGATGGTTTACAGTGGCCAGTTTGCCTTCGGCTCTGCAGATACACACATTCACTGAACTGGCAGACAGTCACAGCTTTGCTGCTGGTGCAGACTCTGATTCGAACTGTCTGTACAGTAATAAGAACGCTGCGTACAAGAATGGCCCCGCGCTAATCACATTAGCTCCGATTCTGCTTCCATCAGAGGTCACCAAACAAACTCTAAAGGTCGTTCATTTAATGCTCTCCCCTCATTGCTGCTCTATCCATCATTCTAGCCAAGCAAGATTTAAAAATAAACAGCTGTTTCCTCGTGAAACTTCACGTCAGAGGTGTTTCCTTAAATTCAGAGCGTGTTTTTCCGGTATAACATAGCATTAGTGGTTATCTTAAGTAGAACACAGTGTTCTCAGAGCCTGTTTGAAATGGAGATGAGACGCAGAACAGAGGTTTTTTTTTTTTTATCAGCTGGTGTTATGCATATGCATGCATGCTTGGAGACTTTTGCAGGATGGGGGTGTGAAAAGCACAGAAAACTGACTCATTTCATCCACTTTTATGTATTATTGGAGAGCAGCTTCCATTGTATGAACTACCTGCATCTCAGCAAAAGTCGGGCTTTGAAGGATCGGATGTGAGCTCAAGAACGGCAGAGGAACATACGGAAAGTTAAACATGTGCTTAATCTATCCATGTCCATATGACCGTGCTGACATAAAGTGGCGTAACAGCTCTGCTATTTTCAGGCTGCTCCACTGCCTGTGGCTTCGCATGCTCTAATCATGAGAATGTAACACACACTCGCAGCTGAGACACAGGCATGTAGACGTGTGACAACTCACTGTGCAGATCTCAACAGACGTGCACGTGAATCGATTGGGAAGCCGTGCAGATATTCCACCCAAAGCCCTGTGATGTATCCACAGTATCCCAGCATTCTGTGCCACGCTCGTGCTCCAGTTTAAACATGCGTAGTGAGAGACTTCACACACTTAGAGCAGGGTGTCACGAAGGGGATACGTGCACTCAAACGTGGAATGCACTTGTCTTTCATGGCATATATGTGTTTGAGTGATTGAAAGGGAAAAGTAAAACTTCAAAATCCAACATATGTACTGTTTATTATGTTTATTATTATTATTATAAGTGTTGGTATCATCATTAAACGGTCGTCACACTGGCCAATCAGGAATTTGGGAGAAATTCAAACAGCCCTTTATACAAAAAGTGTGAAAAAGATGTGTCAGTGGTCTGCAACCCTAAATACACCAGTGGCCTTGTTTTCATTTCTTTACTTTTCTCTTTCCTTAATCAAGGAACAGTTTCATACAATTTACAGGTGATACAAGTAATACACACAGTTTCTCTTTCGCAGACACACACAGGGCATATTGGAGCAGCTAGTTTGCAGAATTTAATATTCCAACATGTCCTAATTCCATCTGTTTCTCTTATTAACAGTCGATGTCAGGGTGAACTGAACATAAAATGTGGTCCTTCTAACACGAGCAGGTCTGGATCTGTACTCTTGTTTGTGGTTGTAAAATTGCTACTAATGTTAATTTGTTTTATATTCCTGTATAGCGACACAAAGTAATAAAGATATAAAATAATGGCTTCTGTAAGTTTGTCTGCCTCTGTGAATCCTGTTTTTTGCACCCTCAGAAAACGTGCAGAGCTTGTTGCACCTTTAGGTGCATCAACAGTGCAAGCAGGAACAAATGGAGCAATGCACTCGACAAAAGGAAGGAGATGAAATCAATTATCACACGGTTGTTAACGTGCAATCCAGCAGAGCCTAATGCCAAACAGCCCCCAGCACTTACGAGCTACAAACTTCAACAAACAGTAAGTGATGCACTTTTGCTTCCGTGAAAAGAGGACATCAAAACTGTAAGATGAAGGTGTGTTTATGGAACAGCCAAACTCTGCTGCCTTTCTGGGCATTTAAATTTCCCCTCTCATAGGACCAGAATATTTTATATGTTTTATAGGAGCTATAAAACAGCTGCTCAGCCTTAAAAAGTTTACCAACTAAATTGAAATGATACGTATGGGTATGATTACTTCAGTCTACTGTGTTAGCTGCCTCGCTGTCGCTTGTCATCATGCTAACTTGAACCCCCATCTGTGGCTTTAGCTGCGTATCTTCCTGACTGACACACGAGTGGAAACTCTTGATGAACAGGCTGACATCCTGCTGATGCTGATGGAGTCTAACACAGGCTTCCTTGGCATCCTGTGAAACAGATCTGTAGCTAAATCAGTAAAAAAAAAAAAAAAACTGACAGCAGACCTCCATAATGGCAGCTGGGATGCCCATTACATCACCTGAAAATACACTGAACTGAAGAAAGAAAAAGCAATGGAAATGTTCCTCTCACTTCTCTCTCCGAGCTGAGCTCTTAAACAGACTCATCATGACTGAAGTGTCATCAGGCTGCAGACAGTTCTGGAAAAGGACAGGAGGCACTGCGAGAATCCAACGGTGTGCAGAGTGCGCATAAATCATTTAAACAGTATGTGACATTTTCAAATCCCCGTTGCCATGGTCACTCCTGGCCCGGGAAGTGCGTCCCGTCTCGGCGCTTTCTGCTTCCTCCTCGTCCACGTCCAGGTTCTCGTCTTTCTTTTTGATGTAGCGCTCATAGAGCACCATGACGACGCCCATCATCCAGGCCGACACTGTGCCAGCGGCGAAGATGACGAAGCCGATGACGACGAAGAAAAGGTAGTCCAAGGAGCCCAGGGTCTGGTGGCACAACGTCCGCAGCTGGATGCCCACCTCACCCAGACGACGACCCTGCATGTCAGCGGGGGAGCCGCACACCGTCTGGCCCTCATCTGCCATGGCCACACAGAAAAGGAACTTTTAAGAGTTCTTTCAGGATATTTTGTCCAATCTGAATAGGAAATTTCTAGCATGTCATTTTACTCACACAGCGGCAAACATAATGTAATTATCATAAAATGCAAATGATCCTTTGATGTTTAAAGAAGCTTAGCGAGGATATTTCTACACGGCACAGAAATCTATCTGTTTTTCTTAAATGTAAAAATGGTCGTCAACCTAACAGGAGCTGGATCAAACAGCCAAGCAATAAACGCTGGGCCATTACCACCACGGTCGTTACCAGAACACCTCCAGTGCTTTTGGAGCTTCTGCGGGCCTTTGTGCCTGTGTGGAGCTCCAGATCATATGAACTGCTCATCAAGCACAAATCCCATTCCTCCTCCTCCCAAACACTGCAGAAAGGCTAAAAGGACACAACACCTTTTTACGGACCTAACATTAAACTTTTAAGCATTTATTTTAACGGACTTTTGTTTTTTCAAATCTTGTGTACTTACAGGAATTCCCACCAGCAGAGATCAATAACTTTGGACATTTATTTCTCCACGTACTTGCATGAGAATCCGTAGTGCCTTCAGGAACCCTCAACTTTCAACTTCTCTGCCAGGAAGCAGAGAAGTTCATACTTTCATTCTCAGGTTAGTGGGATTTGCCTTTCAGTCACATCACCTGATGAGGCGATTTCAGTGGAAGGTTGAATGTACGTGTTTCCTTGTGTTCACTCTGGCATAAATCTCTGTTTTTATCCTTGGGAAGCTCCTTTGCGGCTCGCGGAGGATCTGAAAGCTGGTGTGCGGCTAAAGCGCGTAAGGAGAGTCAGATTCTCTAAGCTCCAGCACTGAGATTTCAAAACCTGCACACTGATCCTCTGAAAGGCTGTTGCTGCTCTCATATTGTGCTGTACAAAAACACACATTCATACATGTGCACGCATGCACAGCCTCTTTTCGCGTACATGCACAAGCCCCCATTCTTGGTTCCATCCCTGCAGAATCGACTTGTGACTGTGTGCGAGCGCACGCGTCCCTGACTGCCTGTGCCTGACAGCCAGGAAGGAAAACCCTTCTGGCTTCAACCCCCCCACCCGAAGGGGCTGGCATCAAAGAAGAGGGCTTTCCCCTCCCTCCTTCCCTCACAACCACTCTGCTCTATTTCGAGATGCTTTTCTTATATAACAGCTGAGCGAGTGCTAATCTGGCCAGGAAGGCGAGACAGAGGAGAATCTGTTGGTTCCTTCCGCGTGCTTCCTCGCTCCACAGCTATTGATGCATTCTCTAAACCGAGGAGACAAGCAAGCCATGTTGCATGAACCAGGTTAATCCCAAACAAGAGAGGAGGAAGGCTGTGGAGCCAGAGAACGCAGCTGCAGCACAATATTACCCTTCTGCTGCCCTTCCTCGAGCTGCCTCTCTGTTTGTGCATACCCATCCATAATTCAGTAATGTTATATTTATATTTATCTCCACATATATGCCATAAGATGGGTGGAATGTGAGTGCGGGTACATACAATCAAACTGGTACAGGGGGTCTACATGTCCGCCTTCTCCTTTGCCAGCAGCTGTCATTGGAACGGGCTTCGGTCCAGATTAAGCTTGACAAAAGGCAATGGGCAGCTACAAAATAGACCAGCTCTTGTAGGACTCATTTGGAGGCATCCTAAGCTGCGCAGGGACCACAGCGAACTGTACTGTGTCACACGTGTGTGCATTAGTGCGTGAAGAAAGACGGGATGCCTGGGTATCACCACAGTGGTAGAATTAAGACCGGATTTTCACATTATAAATAGCAGCTGCCCTGTTGCCTATAGTGACACAACCTGGGGATAAAGTTTGCCAAATGTCGGCAGCATCTATTAACTCAATATCTGATTCTTCAGCTGCCATCAGCCCATCATATTTGCAGCAAAGTAGCCATAAATGACTCAGTTGTTATTGCCGCCGAACAGCCGAGGCAGAATTAATGAAGACCCCGGTGGTGAGAGCAGAAATCAAAAGGCTGCCTCCCTCTGATCCCCCTTCTGCCTCGCTGTTATTTGATAGTTTAAAGCTGTCGCACTCGGCTGCTGTCACCTGCGCCTCCTCCCAGCGAAGGCTGAGAAAAAAGCCTACACCACTCTGCAATGCTGCGTGGTGTATGCGCAGATGTGCAGAAGTAACAGGCGGTGGAGGGAAATCCAGCAGAAGCTCATCGTGGAGTCATTCTGTGCATGAAGAGTTCTGAGGGAGACCTTCACTGCCTTTGTATTAGAATGCATCTTCAAAAAAGCTAATTTAATCAACCATTAACACAACTATTAAATATAGAAACCAAATAGATGCCAGGTCTTTATCATCCATTTATCCAATACAAGTGTCTGCTTTCATATTCAGAAAATAATGCTTGGAAGGTGGAACTTTTAATCTTTTATGACATGTAGGCAGTTAATTTAAAGCAATGACCAGCAAAAGGTCAGAGGTTTACGCAAAGTGATAATTCACATTGAGCTGTGATTGGCTCTAGGTGAACCTTTAACATTAAAGTCATTCATAGTCAGCTCATTATCATATCAAGTCATGATCTGATAATTGATAGAAACCTTGGAACTTGAAGCCTTCCAGGTGGACCCACAGACACAGGTCTTCGTTATCGCACTCGCAGCTCCACGGGTTCCCGCTGAGCCCCACTGAGCGCAGAGCTGGCAGCGCCATCAGAGAGGTAATGTTCAGGACCGTCAGATTGTTCCGACTCACATCCAACACCTGGAGGGCCGAGTTTTCCGCGAAGGCGTCCTGGTGCATTTCTGAGAGTCCCGGGTTGTCGGTCATCCTAAGCATGACCAGACTGGCCAACGGGCCAAAGGTCCTGTCCTCGATGCGGCTCAGGGTGTTGAAAGAGAGGTCCAGGTAGGCCAGCTTCCGCAGATTCCCAAAGGTGGACTCGGAGATCTCCGTCAGGGAGTTGTTGCTGCAGTCCAGGTACACCAGATCGGAGAGGTAGTTGAGCGCCAGCGGCGGCAGCTCCACGATGCGGTTGTTGGAGATGATCAGCTGCCGCGTGGCCAGCGGCAAGTTGACCGGAAAGGTGGTCAGATGCTGCCCGGCGCATTGAACGACAAGCTGATCATCACACACGCACCTGTCCGGGCACCCCGACGACAGCACCGGGGAAGCGTTCGCCCCCGCGGTGAGGAGGAGCGCAACTAGGAGTTGCAAGGGTTGCGCGCTTGGCTGCGGGGCAAGACGCATGACACCACCGAGGGCTTCATCCACCCTGTTCGGAGACAGTCCGGTGCGCTCACATCCTTCATTGATCAGTTCCTTTTCTCAGAAACGATTTCCACAAAGGTCAGTCCTAACGCTCGCCTCTGGCAACCTCTTGAGCCTAATGTCTCAGTTCATCCTGTCGTTGGCTGTGGATTGAGCGCGTATCCACCGCGTACACTTGGCAACCGCGCATCCATGCTGGATCAAATTACGCTCGTCGGGTCTCTGTTAGGAAGGATTTTCAACACGTTTGGGCTGTCCTCCTGCGCACTGGTCACAGTCAGGGCAGCAGCGCGTTTCTCCCCGCCTGGCTTCAGAAACTAGATGCAAATGAGTGAAGGGCGCGTTGAGCTGCGCGGAGGAGGGTGGGGGTGTTGAGGGCTGGTCTCGGGCTTTGGAGCGAACAAGAACGAGCGAAAGATCACCGGGCTGAGGAGGAAGAGGAAAAACTAAACCATGTTTTATTGACATGAAATCGGACCACTTGCAGTACATGCGTCCCTGAAGTTAATGGTGTGTGTGTGTGTGTGTGTGTGTGTGTGTGTGTGTGTGTGTGTGTGTGTGTGTGTGTGTGTGTGTGTGTGCGCGCGCAGAACAAAAGGCAGGCACCTGACACCAGAGAGGCGCGTCGTACCATGTGACATCGGATCACACACGGTTTTGGAACAACAAGGTGTCACACCGCACCGTCAATTCACTCCCAGTCCCCCGACCCCCACACCTCAAGGGTCGGGCGAGATGTGATGGGACAAGGTGATCCTGCCCAGGCAGCAGTTGTTTCTCTCTCCTCTCCAGTGTCAGCATGAGCCCCGAGTCTATTCCTGGTTCTGTGTGTAGGTGTTGAAATGCTGAATCAGACTCGGCATGATGGAGGAGGAGGACAGATCTGCTGCTGACAGATCAGGGAGAAAAAACACCCTGGGTCGACATCAGTTAACAACCTGCCGCGCAACTCTGGACTCCAGCTCTCCTGCTCACGCACGTCCCAGAAAACTTTGCCCTGTCTTTTTTCCCTCTCGTTTGTACTCCAGGGTGTTAAAATAGATGAAGAGGCCTGTAATCATGTGCATCCAAGTGCTCTTTACACTTGCCACCCGGTGGACTGAATCCATCCACACAGCTGTTTAGTGTCAGACATTCAGCGACTTTATGAGGACATCTAGCGGTGAATATGTGCTATTGTTTTACTATTTTCAACTGATTCACCGCAGATCCAAATAACATTTATTTTAATTCGATATTAGATATTGCAACAAGGATGCAATGCTGATTTTACGTGCACAGGATGTCTGAAACTAAATAATTTATTTTAAAATTGTTTGAATATAAAAACTGAAATGCATTTTTGTGAATGTCAGAGAGAAAAAAATATCTCAAAATATAACGTTATGTAACCTGGCAGTGACTAGAAGCAAAATCGGGTGATTTAGTAGTGCTTCAAAGGTTTACATTCTTAAACCTTCAGCATACACTGCTGGCACTTGTTTTTTTGTTTTTTTTGTTTGTTCTTTGCAGCATCATTCTACTTTGTAATGTTTGTTTTCTCAAATGAAAGGGAAATTTAAAAGGAAAAAAAAAGCTTAAGGGTGTTTATTTGTTTTTGTGACTTACAATCTTAAAAACAAGTCAGTCCCGGTTGGTCAGGTCTTCTTGCTGTGCTTCATCTAATACAGAATGCACACAATTTAAAATGTTTTAAAGCCCAGCAGCATGTGAGATGATTGAGTTTTCAGCCCATGTGGCAGACATGCGTCTGTTGACCTCCACATGACCAGACATTTGACACTGGGCTCACTGGTCTATGATGGATGCATCTGTTTTGCAGTGAGGTTTTCCAGGACCAGCATCCGAAGGATTATCTTATTCTCTGGAAACGTTCAAGAGCACGAGTAAATCTGAACGTTTGAGAATGTATTGATCAGCTCAGAAGGCTAAACTAAAGGTTTCTGGGTTTGACCCATCACCACTGTCTCAACCGCAAATAAAGCCTCAAATAAAACTAAATTTGCAGCATCTTTAAGGAGGGCTTATTTTTTAAAGCTGTTCATTACATTTAAATCAAGATCAGCTTGACCCATTGGTGACCTGTTCACATTTGGTGCTCAGGGGTCAAAGGTCAATTTTACAGTGACTTTTTAAACAAGGTGTGGCTACAACTCCCTAATGTATAAGATAAATACAGTATGACACTACTGCATAGAAACTGCAGTGGCCCTTATTCTGAGTAGCATGGTTTTTCTGTAATGTCAGTTTATTAAAAGTGTATTTTCAGCTTAAATGCTTTGAGGGTACTATTCTTCGAAGAAAGGTCGTTTAAAACAAAAAAATAGTAGCTTCAATTTATTTAGGAATTTATTCAGGTAAACGGACATCTCGATAACGTTAAACATTGAACATGTTACAAATGCATCGAGTAAATCTTTGTCTGACAGATCTGCAGTCGTGACGTGTGCGTCCTCCGTTCACGCCCACGCTGCGTGGCTTACGTAAGCGCGCACTTTAACAGGAAATCGCTGTGGCGTCCTTGTCACCTTGTCCAACTTGTAAGTCCCAGCGTTTCTCTGCAACTCCAGGTACAGTCTAATCTGGATTTTTAAATTTGTGACTATCCGATATGCTCGACACGTTGGTTTTACTCAAACCACGATGGTGGACCTTTACGTGACCTTTAATTTGTTTTCAATGGCGGCCATTCTAGTCTAGTTTAATTTTTCTTGGTTACCTAGTAGGTGTTTTTATGAAATAATTAATAGAATGAATGTGTGCATGCAGATTTAAAACACCGTGCATCAGAGAAATGCTCATTTTATGTCAAGGTCATTTGTAAAATAGGTGTTTAGATAGGTTTAGATATTAATTTGGACGAATACAACATGTGCATGGCGGTATCCAAACACACCATCTATTTGTTTTATTTTACTTCTTTCTAGCGTCACGATGGTTGTGCTGTCCAAAGAGTATGGGTACGTGGTCCTGACTGGCGTTGCCAGTATGATGATGATCGGACATCTGGCCATTAAAGTTGCCAAAGCCCGCAAGAAGTTTAAAGTGCCGGTGAGCAGAAAATAACAAATATTCATTTTCTCCCTGTTTCCATTCAGTGTCCCTGTCCCCAGCGTATGTTTGCCAGCCCAGAAAAACACATCCCGTCATAGCGACAAATTTTTTTCACTTTAAGAATATATACTTTTCAGATTGCAAAGGGACATTTAAAGGTTTTACAATAACCACGTGGTATGTATAAAACTGAAACTGAGAAATCTACGGAGAAAGGAAGATGGGCATGGATCAATAAACGACTCTTGAATCAAAAAGTAGACCCTCTGAAAGAATTAATCAAAATGCGAAACGTGAGATTCAATAACGATTATTCTTGGGTTGTTGTTGCGTGAAGCCAAATCACAAGTCTAGGAAAAACTTCTTTCTCCTACTTCTTTCTTATGGAATGAAGGAATGAAGATGCAGTTCTACATTTGTGCCATTAGTGGCGCACGCTCGAGTGTCCACTGATGTAGTAGAAGAAGAAGGCGTTCATTCTTCTGTTGTTGTATGTAGCTACTTTCTCCAACGAAGAGCTAAAGTAGAGAGCTATGAAAAGCGGAAAAATCAACAATTTCCATTTACGGAAAGGGAATCAAGTCGCTAAGTAAAGCAGAGTTTATAAGTTAGGCATAGTTTTAAGATTAAAGATGATGTGACACATTTTTTAGTTTTTCCTGGGATGACAGTAATAGCTTCCATATCCACATGTTGAACTGCCATCATCACGCTGTTTTCTGCATCTTTGGATGATTTACAGTACCCTCAGATGTACAGCGATGATCCTGAGACTGGCCATATTTTCAACTGCATCCAGCGGGCCCACCAACACACGTATGTTTCAGCAAAAACAGTAATGCCTCGTATTTGCAGAAGTACTGAAGTTCAAATTTAATATGTCACCTGTCTCCAGCCTGGAGATCTACCCCGTTTATCTCTTCTGCCTTGCTATTGGTGGTCTGAATTGTCCTGTAAGTATGTGTTATTTTACATTAACACCAGTGTACTCTGAGGAATTCTTAACTTCTGTGTTCCTGTTTGGCAAATCCAAGCGTGCTGCCAGCGGACTTGGCCTGGTGTGGATTGTCGGCAGAGAGGTGTACGCCCATGGCTACTCCACAGGAGGTGAGATGATGCTCATGGCTCCGTTTGTATGTTCTGATTTTTACCTTCAGGCCAGGAAGATGATCCATACGTCTCCTTTCAGATCCAGAAAATAGAAAACGGGGACAATTCGGCAACCTGGCCTTGATTGGTTTGATGCTGACAACAGCAAACTTTGGTTGCCAGCTGCTTGGCTTCACTGGGCCACGGATGAATTGTTTCCGTCCAATTAAAGCATGATTCTGAATACAAACCTGTCAAGCATTTGCCTTAAAGTCTCTCTCCAGAATATTTTTACATTGCCAATGGTAACCTCTGACCAATTTTCCAAGTTAGTAAAGTTATCTAAGTTAATAAAAACTCATAATCAAGTGACCTGACTGGTTAGTCGAGAATGAAAAAGCCTCACCATTGACTGCGTTCTTCACTGACTGGCACTCCCACTATGTAAAAGACATATCAGTTTGTTTTTAACATTTTCACATGTATCCTTGAGCACCAGACTATATTATGTGTTTTATTCCAGAAATAAGCAAATGTATGTCACATTAGCCTTTAATGTTCCCTGTAACAATGAAGATACTACCTTGTTCACATTGCTGGACACTAGCGCTTCGTGGTTTGTTTTTCTGAGAAGTCAGATTTTATATAAAGTAATCAAACTATCCTCTTTGTCCTTTTTTTTCCCAGACAAACTTTGCTCCTCATACCAATTAGCGTCAACACCCGCGTGCTTTTTTTTTTGAACGTTCGTCTGTGTACTTAAGGGAGTGTCTCTTTTCAAGAAGGTGAATGTGCGAAGTCCACATCACTTGTCTGGACAGGTGCTTTGCAGAATGATCAAGGAAATGCACAAGAAACGCTCTCAGTAATGACTCGGCAAAATGCTTAATTACATTGATTAAGGAGAACATTTTATTAGAAAACAGGAAACCCTCCAGTTTAACAGCACATTATTAGAATACTTAACAAGTGTAGTTCCAGCACAAGTAATGATACTCCAGCTTGTGCCAATACCACTAATAAAACTATCATTTAAAATCAAAGTCCTTTTCTACTAGAAGTGTTAAAACTATCACAATATACAGAAGCAATTTTACAGCATTTAATTTTCAAGTGTGTATTAGGTGTAAAAAGCTCCTGCTGTGCACTGGTAGAGTGAGTAGAAAACAGCAAAATTCAGCCGCTTCGTGCCATGAAAATGCAACACCACATCTCAGGTCATTTCATTTTTAAATTTGAACAGTTTGATAATGGCTTCTAGGAGAGTAGTGTCTGCATAAGCTACTGAACTGAAAAAGCACTTGTTAATACCGTGTATGTGTGTACGACCTCTCAGTTTAAGACAAACTGGCGATTCAGTGTGAAAGTGCACTTCAGTATTTGGTCATCTTACGGAGTAAAATGTATCTGAATAATTTAGGCGTGTTAACTTTTTTTTTTTTACTTGAGTATTTTTCTCTGGTTAACCTGAGGTTAGAAAATACACTACAGGACTTCACATGACCTTGATCCACATGACCTCCTGTGCCCCCTAGGGGGCACTGTGACCTCAGATTTCTAAAGTGCGGTGCCTCCAGGAGGATGAACCAAAGGTGCAAAGGTAATATCACCTCACCTCAGGAGATAACCATCGATGTTACCACACTGCAAATCTCCTGAAACTGGTCTAAAGTGAATGTTTCATTTTCTAATGGAGCTATTTAACACCCAAAATCCACAGGAGGCGGTTTTACTGGGAGCCTTATTCAATTCCACATTGGTTTTCTTTTGCTTTGCCTGGCAGGATATTTCTCTCAGTAGGTGTATCTGGAGAGCGGCGTGTCCTCCATCAGATCATCCTGGAAACGTGGGAAAATAAAAGATGAATGATGTTAACTACGAATGCTTGAAACTCTATTTAGACATCTGATCTGATTATTATCATCTTACCATGGGTAAATCCTGCAGCCGGTGGAACTCTGGATGGTTAGTGCGCTGGCGGAATCTGAAGAAGAGGGTGATGAAGACGATAGCTGTGGTGACAATAAACACTGACAGCAGACCAGCCAGCAGGGGGTCCAGAGGAGAACTCGAGCGGTGGGGTGGTTTGATGTCTACAAATAAAGAAAAAAGCAATTACAGTAAATTCCAGCTAGCAGGAGATCTAATCTCACCTGTTTCTCTCACCTTCATCTCCAACATTGAGCTGAGCTGGGGCCTCCCGGTGTGTCTGACCTGTGGGGCCTTGGCCTGCTGCCGAGGTCAGAGGGCGTTTTGTGGTCATCAGCTGTGATGAGACTGTGGTGGGTAATCCATGCTGTGACAGGAAGGTAGAGGTTGTGACGTGAGCATCCTGCTCCACGTGCACAGGCGGAGATGAAAAGGTGGAGAGGGGATCAGGGGTCAGCTGTGGAGGAGTGGATGACTCTAATGTCAGCATGGATGAAAGGGTGTCTGCAGGAGCTGAAAATTGGAGAAGTGAGGGATCAAATCGAATGACGTCAGAAAATATGTCGGTTTAAACACAGACAGCTGCGTTCAGCATTATTAATTAACAAGGTTTTTGGTCATTTGTCATTGTTTAACAATTCCAGAACAAAACAGAAAAACATCAAAACTTCATCAAATTGCGAGGGCGGGACATAATCCCTGTCAATCATTGACTCCCGGAAATTAAGGAAAAACATTCAGTCGCCTGTGACATTTTGTGAAAAACCGGGAAAACGCCGTGCCAAAAGTGAGGATGAGACTGCAGCGATCGGCGCTCGACTTGTCACGTCTGCCATCGATTTAACTTATACTGGTAAAAGAGACTCTTTGGTCTCTCTTTTTTCTCGTTTGGCTTTAGGTGGGTGATGCACTATCGCCCACGATGGTCCAGCCGCCCCCAAACCCTCCAAACCCAGACTAACACGTTCGTGTGTTCTGACATTTTTCCTCTATTCTCTTTATATTATTGTTACTATTACCAATAAAACAGTATAAAAGTCATGCACGTCAAATCCTGATAATGACACTCTTTATTTGAACACAATTGAAAACGTTAAATACAGTGAATGTGAACTTTAAATAGCTCGTTTAAATAGTTATAAATACATGTTTTATATCATTGGGAAATGTGATTAATAAATTAATGAATGAAAGCAGCTTTTGCCATGACAGCAGGTGAAAAATTAACCGCTGAAAGAGGCAACATGACGTTAGCGGAGGTGAATTAATATATTAACCGAGCGTACGACGTTTATTCTCAGCACAGTCATGTGGGGAGTCACGGGAAAACACTGCTGCAATGGTGATGTGTTTGCAAACAGCTTTAGGTGATGTCAGAAATCTATTTTAAGAAATGAAGCGAGAGCAAGACAGATGGTCAGTTATGAAATTCCCAGTATGTTTTGCTTTATAAACCGCATGTGCGGGTATGTTTGGGTACCTGAAGACGTCGGGGTGCCTGGTAGAGAGCTGATGATGTTTGGCGGCGCATCTGTGGGTGGAGGTGTACCCGCTGCAGAGGTTGTGGTCAAGCTGTAAGCAGCATTTGTCTCTGATTCAGGGGCGGCTCCAGCTGAGGTTTCACTCCTGGCTGTGGGGTTATGCATCTCTGAGACCTCAGGCCAGGGAGCATTAGAGCGAGGAGCTGCTGATCCTCCAGCGTGGCTCTGCAGGGCGGCCAGGGTGAGAGTGGGAGATGGAGGACTGGTCTGACCTGTGGAAAAATCAAACCCACATCAACCGCAAAGTGTTAAGTATTTAAATAAATCTAAATAACCAACTATAACCAAGATAGTGAAAGATTTAAATGTCTGTAGACACAGTGTTTATTTTTTTGTTTGTTTTTTTTTGTGTGTGTGTGTCTGTGTGTGTGCGTTTTATTTTTTTTTTTTTATAACATTATCAGATTTCTGTATCCTGAAACTGTAATCCTTTTTTTTTTGCCTCACTTTCATTTTACAGAAGTGTAATGCATTTTAGAAAATGCATTTGTGGCTTGACATCAGCTCTGAGTGTTCATTGATTTTGTTGAAACAAATGATCAATAAAAAATTAAACGTAAATAAACATCAAAATAGATGCTTCAAAAGAAAACCAAAATAATCGTCGCACACGTTGATCGTTAAGTTAGCAAATGAACTTATTTAACAAAGATCAGATGCAGCCAAAAAGCTTTCTTTGTTTTGAGGGTCTGGCGAACGCATCAGAGGGGAGATCATCACACCTTACCTCTTGTTTGCGACAAGCCGGAGAGAACCGCAAGCAAGCCAACCAGCAGGCGAATTTCCAATATCATCTCACCGTTGGCTTCAAAATGACAAAAACGCATCAAATGGCTCCCAACGGCGGATCTGCTCTGTGGCTCTGATGTTGTTTCCGTTACGTGAGCTGACAGGGCACATCATCAGCGCTAAAAATATCCGGAGGGAGTGGGGCAGAACTGGAGCAGGGGTGGGGCTGCGCGGGGGCGTGCACGGGAGACCATCTTTCGGTTTGTCCTAACAGCGAAAGTCCTGATTCACCGCTCGCTCTTCGTGATTGTCCGTGCGTGTTTTGGACAGGCAGAGTCTCCAGTTTCCGCATCCATTCCCCAGAAAACGCACGAGCTGGCAGCAGCTGTTGCCGTGATGCACCAATCAGAATTCGGTGCGTCAGACGCGCTGTTGTGTGCGTCACGAGTGCCGTTTGTGGAGCGGTTAACCTGACTGTTAGTAACACGTCAAACCGTTCAAATCCAACTTTGCAGCAGTGTTAAAGGGCTGTGGGAGGCGTCGGTGTCCATATGAGACAATAAGTTTTCAGCCCCCCGTAGAGGTCAGCGTGTCGTCACGCCTGAGGACACTGCCCACATGTGTACTGCGTGGACAGCTGAAGGACCCACCGCGTTCTCTGTCTGCGTGCTTTTACACACTTTAGAGGACAGTCTATGCTGCTCCCCCGTACGGTTTCGGCTTTGATTCATTGTGACGGATATCTACAAATCACGAATTTATGCAGATGGAGACTCCAACCAATCCGGGGGACAGCCCGGTGGAGTTGGAGTTCACGGTGGACAATCTGGAGTCGGTGAGTTATTGTTCCTGTTAACTGTCACTGGAGGTGGACATCTTCAAATGTGTGTCAAAACATGAAAATTCACCAGAGAAGTTTAGAAAGTTCTTCGTGTTAATATCACAGTAAAAAAAATGCACCTTGGCCAAAACGCGTGGGCACAAATGATCGAACGGAACTGCTGTAACGGAACACCAACTATAAGCATGTGCTGTCCTAATAATAACTAACACCGTGTGGTGTGGATTAGTTACTATGGAAACACATGTCTTTACATTATTCAAATATCTGGTTTCGTGCCACCAGTGATTATAAATCCCCGTTAGACTCACTCATTTAAAACCAGTTGCACTTGGTGAATTCGTTGTCATGTCTGTTTACATTCTCAGCTGTGGGGGGTGCGGAGGCATGTTGATTGTCATATTTTATTACTTTTGTCCACAGCAACACTCACATAAACTCTCTGGATCCTCTTTCCTCCGTCAGGCTCTCTACCAATTGTACTTTGACCCAGACATGGAGCATAAGACCATCGCCCAGAAGTGGCTGAACCAGGCGCAGGCGTCTGCACAGGCATGGCAGTTCTGCTGGGCGTTGCTCGGCCCTGACAAGGTCTGTTGTTGCTGGGTTGGCTTGTGCACAGGGACCTGCTGAAAAGGGCTCTTTGTCAGTTTGTGGTGCCTCCTCACTCTAGCCACCATGTAGCTGGTACCACTGACTCTATTTTATCTCTCATCCATGCTGGAAGCATCACTAACAGTTATCCTGTTAAAGACTATGTTATTATATCATAGAGCTGTTATCTTTGATCAAATGAGTAAAGAAAATGCAGATTTTTGTCTCTTTGACATGTCTTTGCAGCTCCCTGAGGTGCAGTTCTTCGGGGCCACTACCCTCCACATCAACATCTCACGCCACTGGAGCAGCCTTCCCACAGACCAGCATGAGAGCCTGAGGATGCAGCTGCTCTCCCACATCCTTCGCTTCTCCTCGGGTCCCAAAATGGTGCTGACCAGACTGTGCATAGCCTTGGCTGCTATAGCGCTTAAGCTAATCCCACAGGTCTGGTCCCAGCCTGTGGCAGATATGGTAAGGGCCTTCCAGCCTCAAGAGCCTGATTGTGAAGGTGGTTCAGGGACTGCTCAGGACCCCCAGCTGCACTGCCTTGCTCTGTTGGAGCTCCTCACTGTCCTTCCAGAGGAGTTCCAAAGCAGCCAGTTGGCTCAGCCTCGTCGCAGCCAGCTGAGGGAGGCTCTGGCTGGGGAGTGGGGTGTGGTGTGTTCCATGCTGCGTCAGCTCCTCCAAAGCCAGGACTCCTCCAATCAGGTGAAGGAGAAGGTGCTTCGCTGCCTGTCCAGCTGGGTGGGCATGGATGTACCATTAGGGGAGAGTCACGAGCTGGTCCAGGACTGTTTCAGGGCTCTGTCAAACCCAGAGCTGTTCGACACTGCCGTGGAGACAATAGTTACCGCCATCTCACAGCCTGACTGCCAGAGGTGAGGACAAACAGAGAATTCCGAGTTGATTCAGTCTGGGTTAACCTGCGTGAGAATAAGAACATGCGTATGCAGATATACTGATGCTCTGGTGAACTTGGTACCTCTGGTGCTGGGGCTCCACGATCAGCTGAAGAAAGCAGTGCAGGACAGCGACGTGGAAACCTCTCACGGGATCTGTCGTATCGCTGTTGCCATGGGGGAAACACACTCCAGGTGTGCGCACACGCAGACAAACACCTCTCTTCCTGTACCTAGCATTAATGAACTTTGATCGTGCATGTGTTTAAGGGTTCTCTTGGAACAGGTGGAGCACTGGCAAGAGTTTCTGGCTTTGGTCAACATGATTCTTTTCTGCACGGCTGTCCCTGGATACTACCCAGTCAACGAGACCACCAGCTCCCTGACCCTCACCTTCTGGTACAGCCTGCAGGTCAGAATGATGCTTGAGATGAATACATGTTAGATTTTGGTTGGTTTCGTTGACCAAACTTACTGTCTCATTGATTTTTGAATGTTCAGGATGACATCCTGTCATTTGAGGAGGAGAAGCAGGCAGTGTACCTGCAGGTCTACCGGCCAGTTTACTTCCAGCTGGTGGACGTGCTTCTGTATAAATCTCACTACCCTCCTCAGGAGGATTACTCCTCATGGTCTTCTGATGACAAGGAGCAGTTCAGAATATACAGGCGAGGACAGGAACACAGAAAGAAGAACTTCAGTTAATGCCTCTGAGTGAACATCAGGGATGTTGTGATGATCTGGGATGATGTTTCCGTGTGTTTTGCATTTCAGAGTGGACATTTCTGACACTTTAATGTATGTGTATGAAATGCTGGGTGCAGAGCTGCTCAGTAGCCTGTATGACAGACTCGGAAGGCAGCTAATGGACCCCCAGCTGTCAGCTGTGTGGCAGGTAATGACTGTTGAATGACTCCAGTGAAACGCATGAAAATGTATAGAATTAACTGACAATAAATAAAACTGGAGTCCCAGATGGCTTCGCCTAACATCCCACCATGTTGTTCACTTTGTCCTAGGACACAGAAGTGCTGCTGTTTGGCTTTCAGTCCATAGCTGAGACCATAGATGTGAACTACTCGGATGTAATTCCCGGTCTTATTGGTCTGATCCCCAGAATCAACATCAGCAACATCATGCTGGCTGACACTGTCATGTACACCATTGGTACCCGACCTTCAGAACTATTAACAAACTTCTGGGAACTTACCTTCCTTTGGGTTATAACTACCCACCATTCCCTCAGGATCCCTGGCTGAGTGGCTGGCCGACCACCCTGTCATGCTGGCTGGTATCTTACCCATGGTGCTCGAGGGCCTGATGAAGGCAGAGCTGTCCGTGTCTAGCGTGTCGACGCTAAAGAGGATCTGCAGGGAATGCAAATACGATCTCAGCTCCTACGCTCATGACATCCTCAGTGTGTCGCAGGTCAGGTTTACTGCAGTTATTGAATCATCAACATGATGACCAGGATTAATTCACCATCACCACCCTCTGCAGGACGCACTGGTGAAAGAGATCCATAAGGTGAGCAGACAGCAAACAAGATAATGAGGTGTTGGTGCACACTAATGTGCCAACTGTCATGTGTGATGTGTGCGGTTTCTCTGCGTGTGTGCAGAGCAGCCAGTGCATGTGGCTGATGCAGGCTCTTGGCTTCCTCCTCTCCGCCCTGCCAGAAGACGTGGTTCTGGTCAGACTTCACGCTCTTATATCTCCTCACATCCAGCAGCTGGATACTCTGGCCACAGAGGAGGTAATCCAAGACAAACACAAACATCCTTTGAGAAATAGCAAGATTCTGAGGTGACAAATGCAGTTTAAATCCAATCAGCACAGTTTGACTCTGCAGTACATGTTGCTTCACAAGGCTGAATTCAGAAATGATCTGCTCCTCACTCTCACCGTGTCTATCACAGCATAATCCCACTAATAAACAGTCCATTGTCCACATCCTGGGGATGCTGTCCAGCCTCTTCACCACTCTGGACGTCAACAGACAAGCAGACAGCTTTGAGGGAGCGTCCAGCCAGACAGTCACCTCCTCCAGGTGCACACAGAATCCAGTAGGTGTCGCAGGAATGGTTCCAGCTGGGCTCTTCTGGGGAAGATGTGGGAACTATCCATGTAAATGATTTTTTTTCAGGTGGTGGTTGTGCTGCAGCAAGTGTTCCCCTTGATCCAGAGACTCCTCAGCGGGTGGCTCGATGACTCGGAGGTGGTCGAGGTACAGCGGGAGGGTGGCATGTTGAGATGTTTCTTCTTTGGATGATTCATTTACTGGCCGGCTCCCCTGCCCCCCCCGCCCCCCCTCCCCACCAGGCAGTGTGCACAGTGTTCGAGAAGTCCGTCCGAACCCTCCTGCACGACTTTGGGCCCATGGTGGCTGAGCTGAGCGGGATGCTCGGTCAGATCTACAGCGCCTTTCCACAGGCCTCAGCTCTTAACCTGGCACAGCAGGTAGACTCCCTCCTCCTGAGTGAGGGTCTGAAAGTCTCTGAGACCTAGTTTTCTCCGTTTTGATTAGATAGTTCACATATTTGCGGGAGAGCAGCAACACATTTCCAACATCCAAAGTCTGACTGAGGTGCTGACGTCCGCCACGCTCGCTATATTTCAGCGAGGTGAGAACCGTGAACAGAACCTCACCTGGAGGTCGGTGGGTCTGTCTGACCTTTTGTTTATCTGGCAGGACCACGGGATCATCCTGACATTGCAGAATCTTTTATGCACTTTCATGCTCAGGTGGGTTGGATTCTTCCAGTGATGAGCACGTCTGCGTCTCACAGTCGGGCTCATGTCGTCTCTCCTCCCTGCAGATTCTTAAAAAGAAACCCAGTTTGTACGAGCCCGACCACATCAACGTTAAAGCCTTGTTTCACTCTGGTGAGTTTTAGGAAGCCATAAACTTGCCTGCTTGTGGAAAAGAAACATCTTAGTAACATTTAAGGTGCCTCGTTAGACTGAAGGAATTTGTAAATAAAAATAAAAATACATTTTGTCTTTCTTCCAGGTATTATTTCACTGACGTTTCCAGAGACACCAGCAGTAAAAGCTGCCAGTTTTTTCTTTGTGAGTTGAAATAAAAGCAGTTGATAGTTTTTCCAATCATCATTCCAGGTATTAAAAATATTCATCTCTGCAGACGGAGCTGTTACCTCGGTGGAAGGACATACCTCTGCTCGCTGAGGTGTTGCAGGCTGATGGAAAGCTCCTGACAGAGACCGTGCTGCAGGTGATTCTGACGTCAGCCAATCACCACCACACACATAGATGGTGTGTGTCGCACTGATGTCACACTTCCCCCTCTCTTCCATCTGCCGTTTCAGGCGGTTGGAGGCGGTGCTCCACGCAGCCTGACGGAGCATTTCTCTGAGGTCCTGCTGGGTCTGAACAGGCACTGCCCGGCTCTGTTATCCCAGTGGCTGAGAGAGACCTTGCAGACTCCAGGATTTCCCTCCGCTCAGGTCTCCGCGGAGCAGAAACACACGTTCAGCCAGCAGCTTCTCAGGTGACAACAAACTGGAGCATAACTGAAAACACAAGCTCACATCTCTGATTAAGTCCAATTTGAGAAAGGGGAAAATGATTCTAATCTATCCATATAACAATTTATCTTTTTTTGTTTGTTTGTTTCAGGGAGCAAACCAACAAACGGCACGTGAAGGAGATTGTGAAAGAGTTCTCCTTGCTCTGCCGTGGCCTGCAGGAGTCTGGATATTAGACCTTTTTAGTTTCATTCCAGGTTACAGACTAATACATTTGCACTGATGAGCAAAAACAACACATCAGGTGTGCCTTTATTTGGAGGAATGGGTCCTCTGTGCAACATGATTTAACAAAAGACCTTTGTAACTTCCAAAGCGGAACACCAGAAAGGAATAAAGTGTCTTTTCTTCAGCTCCAGGTGTGAACATACAGCATTTCACTTCGTCTGACGAAAACACTGATAAAAATCTGATTTTTTTCAGCTCTCATTTTTTTGCAAGTGCTCGTTATTATTGTTTCTGTTCAGTCACAAGTTACTCTTAAAGTCATTATCAAAATATAGAAACCCCCACCCCATCCTTTTCTCTGTTCCTAAGAGGGCTTGTTAAAAATGTGACGTCATTACGTGACATAGCTTAGAACTTTCGCACGTGTATATTTCTGCTGATACACAATAAAACAATCTGGAATACAACAGACGAAAAAAAGACTGTCCCGATGTTTTAACCAGTAACATCTTAGTGAGGGATGGCAGTTGAAATCCTCGTAAAAGAGCTGTCAAAGTGGCGGTTGGTGCATTTCCAGCAGGCTCCAGAACCAGTCCTGAGCCTGGCTGCTGCCTACCGTATCCTGGTGAAGAGGTTCAGCACGGACTTTGACTCCTGCGGACAAGCGGGACGAGTCGTAACATTTGAACCCCGTTTTTCGCCTTTGCTTAAATGCCAAACGCTGACAGATCTACCCCACCTTGGTGCAGCGCGTCTTACTGAAGACGTTCCAGAAACGCAGCGTCTCATCACCGGCGCCTGTAACGATGGCCTCCCCGTCTGGAGAAACAGCCTGAGCACAAAGAGTGGAACAGTGAGGTATCCCAATATCAGGAAGAGGACAACAGACACGCTGCTGATTTATAACAGATTATAAAAGCACACGTTTAAAGGGGTCCTGCTACTGTATATGCTACACTAGGATACTTAATGCTACAGCTATGGTAACAGAAGAGTGCAGGTCGAGGGTGTCTCACCAGATACAGTACTCTGTAGGAGTGTCCAGTTAGTTTGGCCACCTGAGTGAGCGATGGATACTTCCACACCAGGATCTGGTTCTGAGAGTAGCCATGAGTGCTCACCTGGCGACAAAAAATATATGAAACTGCAACTGCATTACTCTCATCTACCAGCTGTCTTTTATTTGAAGAAAAAAAAAGATATTTTCAGTACAAATCATATTGTTATACCGAGGTTCTGCGTCACCTCACCAGTTCATTGGCGTGTTTGGACCATGCCAGGTTGCAGACCTGAGAGCCCGTGTCTGTGCTCTGCAGCGCCTGACCCGTCAGAGTGTTCCAGAAGCGCAGGCACCGGTCGGCGGTGCCACCCCCTGACGCCAGCAGCCCGTGCTGGTGCGGAGACCAGGCGATGGCCTTCACCGCCGCCAGGTGGTCGCTGTACTGCTGCACTGGGAGGAGGCTGGAGCTGTTCCACACCAGTAGCTGCACGGGGACCAGGGCTCTTGAATATGCATTCACGGTTGAGAGCGAGGAGGAAAGATTTGAACCCGCTCACCTTGTTGTCGTTGCCTCCAGACGCCAGGTGCTGGTGGTCAGGAGACCACTTCAGACCGCACACTTCTTGTCTGTGACCTTGTAGCCTTCGCTCAGCGCTCGGGGGGGTTCTGATGTCCCTCTGCAGGATCACTCGATCCCGACTCCCTGATGACAGCTGCTCTCCATTCCAGGCCAGGGCACCTTGGACACGGGAGGGCTCACATTTCACTTCCAGAACTCAATATTATAACTGGCTGCTCAGAATTTACACTATAAATAATTAGCTGGACTTATTTAATAGTTAATTACAGAAGATGTGACTGACCAACACGTGCTGAGTGACCCTCCAGAGTGGTCAGCTTCCTCCCTCCTGCAGCGTCCCAGATCTGTACGTAGCCCTTGTGGGTTCCAACGGCAACGAGACCCCCCTGATAAGACCAGAGCTGCAGTTAAAACGTTGTGTGGGTTTGTTTATGACAGCACAGCTATCCTAAATGGGCTGTAGCTTCAGTCTCACCCTCTCATTCCAACACACTGACGTGACAGAGTCCCCATCCACGGACAGATCGCACAACCTCGTCACCTGCGATGAAAGTTTTGGATTTTTTTTTTCTTCAGCTAATTAGACACATCTATCTACAGACGCTATAACTAAAAGTCTTCAAAATCACCTGGCTGGTGCAGGCACTCCACAGGTAGACGCAGGCCCCCAGGCCGACACTCAGCAGGTTGCCTGCTGACCAGTCTACCAGGTTGAGGTAGAAGTCGTCCTGCAGCTCCGGGGCGTCCAGCACTTTAAATGGGATTTTCGAGATCTTACGGGCTGGTTTCCGAGGCGAGCGCAGCAGCTTGTGACTACAGAAAGAGGACGTTAGCAAAGGAGCCGTTTGAGTGTAGAATGTGTGGAGACATCTCTTACCTCTTGTTACTAAGAGGCGAAAGGGAGTAGGGCGAGACTTCGTTATCGCTATCGAAAGGCACTCTCTTAGAGTGGACAGTGTACTGCAGAGGAAGCAGAATCATGGTGACACTTTATCATCTGTTATTATTTGGTGAGCTTTGTCAGCTCTTTCACTCATACCCTAAAAAGGCTGTGAGAGTCTTGAGAGAGGACCGCATGCCGCCGCTCGTCAGTGTGAGGGTCCGGGACAGATTCGATCCCTGCCCCCAGTAACTCGTTCCTCAGCAGGGCAGCGTACGCCACAGCATCTGAAAGCAGCAGCAGGCAGAGCTTTGAGGCTCAGACGGGTGCTGCAATGTTGACCTCTTTGTGTCTCCCTAGTACCTAATGCCGTGCGCTGCACACAAAAATAGTCCTCAAAGTAGAACTCTACAGGTTTCTTTAGTCCTCTGTGACATTTATCTTAATATTTTATTATTTTCTGATATTGTATAGACCAATATTTAACAATATACAAAATAGAATGGAAATAAATTCTTGCATAAATTTCTGACCTTTGCTAGAGTCTGAACTGGCATCCTTCGCTTTATGGCTCTGATTAAGGGAGCGACAGTTTTCCTGCGGAGGACAAGACGGAGTCAGCATTTGGGGGATGATGGCAAACATCACTGCTGATGGAGAAGAAGGACGAACTGCTTACGTTGGCATAGTGGAAGTTGATGCTCCAGTTGCTTCCCGCGCGAGTGGGGATGAATCTGTCCCCAGATTTAACACTGACAGGACTGCAGGTAGCACTGACACACTGGGTTAACCAAGAGCAGATGGACAAACGTTGTTTCTACATGGTGCTTTACAAAATATATGAACAAAAACTTGCTTATCTTTATAAAAATGCTATCTTATAACATTTGCAAAAATAAAAGTGCATTTAAACATGTGCACTGTTTACTGAAGGTGGAATTCTTGTGATCCTGGCCTTATATTAGATTATTATTTAATAAACAAGAAAAAGGCTGTCAAATATAGAATAACGGAAATAAAAATGCACTATTTTGGCTCCAATACAGCATGAAGTATGCAAAGAAAGTAAACTCTATTAGTTTAAAGTTACATACTTGAGTAAATGCACTAACTGTTGCACAGTCACTGTAAATTTGTGACTACTGCTGTACATTTTACCATTTTATCTGCTGTTTAAAGGGTTCACCCAGCTTTCTGACCTTTGCCAGGCGGGTCTCTGCCGGAAGGTTCTGGTGGTTGATCTGCCTCAGCAGCCGTCTCTCGTAGTCCTGGTCCATCTCTTCGGGGCAGTCGAGCAGCAAGGCCCTTCCGCTGCCCTCCACGCCCCTCTAAACCTCCGCTTTCTCACGGCGAGGACGAGCACACTGGATCCCCATCTCTGTGGGAAAACAGTACAATTAGCTTAATGCAAAGCAGAACCCGCTGTCAAAGGTCCAAACCGGGGAGAGAACGCACACGGAACGGCCTGGTTAGCATAGTACCGATGGTACATGATATCTGCATTATTGTTGCATGGTTAAAGCAGCCGCTCCCTATTTGCTTTCTCTCACTAGCCTACTAAAAACCCCAAATCGTCCATAATGCGGTAATGACAGCCGCACTGTTGCCATGGCATCGAGATAGTCCATTTAAAAGTGAGGTACTATCAGATGACGACACAGATACTCGACGGAAAGCGATGCTTCTTACCGGACTGACACGGCGGCTCAGGTTACCAAGCTGGTTGTCATCACTCGATTAATGCTATCAGGGTCCTGGCCGAGGTGGCCTTTTTTTCCTCAAACGAAAGCAGTGCAGCCTAAATGCCAACACGTCTCAGTGGCGTTGTTTATCTTCACGACAAAGATGGCGACCGAATCAGCTGTAGGTAGAGAAATTCTTTGGTTGACTTCTGCTGCCTGTGCGGTCAACGCAGTGTGTGGTGTAAAAGCGACACCCAACGTTGATATTTGGTTACTGCAACTCCAGTGACTACGTTGTAATTTGTTTTTTATGGCCACCAGATGTCACTGTTTGGCTAAAAGATTTGGCCATCATTTGCAAGCAAACGTACCCATTTTTCAGGCATTTCAGTCTGTATTAAACCAAGAGGCACATTAGCATGTACAGGAAAGAGGTGTGACCAATAGTACCACAGTACCAACGGTCAACCAAAAAACTGTAAGCCACAGAAAAAGTCTGCACAAGGAAATTCCCTGTTCAATCTATGATCTGTGACTTGTTCCTGTGCTTGCAAAGTGTGCACAGTTGTTTGTTTTCATCAAATAATCTGCACATGAACCAGTCAACCCAATTTTAATTTGTATGACATTAGTCAATAGTCAGTGCCTGTCAGTGAGTCAAAGTCCTGGCCACAGTTTAACGCATGACTGCAGTCAATAAAGATCTATTTACCCAAGCTGACACCAAACTTTTGCATCCCCTGCTGCCATCACAACATTGCGCTATGTAAATTAGGCACTCTTTCAACTCTTATTTTATCATGTTTTTGACCTCTAGCACACACATACACACACACGTGCAGAAAGAGATAGAGAAAAGGATAGAGAGAAAACCAGCCATCAGATGTCTGTAATGAGGCTGACATGGTCGAGTGGAGTCGAGCTATGGCATCCGCAGAGCCACTCTGACCTGCACGTAGGCCTGCTGTGGACCTGGAGTAAACTACAGACATTGTTTATAGATCGACTCGGATTCTCTATCTGCTTTAAATAAATCTGTCTCTGATTAAGACACAGCTCAGATGGCATCGGCCGTGGGAATTTACCAGCTCCAATCTATCATTTTATTTCAGTTTCAATTACATTTATATGTTATAGGTACATTTGCTTATTATATGAATTCCTATGGAATCATTTATTAAAAGGGTTTATTTCATGGCTTGGTATGAGATTCAGTGGAATAAAGCGGTATACTGAATGACAATAAAGAAGTCTAACTCTAAAACAAGTTCCAACTCTCGACAATTATATAACGATGTCACCTTTGATCAGAATTTAAATGTAAGCCATTTACTGGCAGTTGACTGTTTCTCCATAGATTTACTGAAGAGGTTCAGGAAATAACTAATTTCCCAGTAGTTAAAGTACAGGTATATTTACTGACTGTACACACATTCCACATGCTTGTGTCACATATGCAGCCAGACGTCACAGAAACTCACAACAACCTATCTGGGCAGCACATCTCGCTTTCGCCCTTCTTTTTCTTCAGCTAGGTCATAAAAGCTTCCCCTATCTGCATCTGCAATCAGATCCACGCCGCACAGGAGCAACGTGCAGCCGGGCCCACGTTGAAGGGCCCAGGGGCTGATGTGGAGGCCAGCGTCTGCAGGGCGTTGGACAGCTGTCTGCTGCAGCCAGGGTGGAGAGGGAAACACCGAAGCCTTATCAGGTCTGTGTTTCACTGGGCAGAGAGGAAGTCTGGGAATGCTTTACAGTCCTCTGTAAGGTCTTACTGGAATTCACAACAACACAACAATGGGACTCTCGGTGTGTTTGAAAAACAACAACGTTATGGCTCAATATTTTTCCATGCAAACATGAGCAGCTTACTGTTTATAGTTTCCTGAATACTGGCTATAGGACGCAGTGGGGTGACTTAATCAGAGTCCAATAATTTAAGCATTATATACTGAAATTATGATATATTTATCTGTCATGTTTAGGTTGTATCTCGTCTCCCCTGTGATCATCTTTGAGCTGGTTGCTTCCTGTTCTTCACCCCAGCACCTCTCACCTGAGTCTACTTTTTCCAGCCACTTCAGATCATCACCTGTAAAAGTTCTTATTTGTCGTTTTCTAAACTCATATAAACATTTGCTGCAGATGCAGAGAAAAGGAGAACGCTCACTTCTGCATGTGTTCTGACATTCACTTTCACTCTTCTTTTTCAGCCACAGCCACATCACTTCCTCCCACACACTCCCACTCTTCAAAACACTCACACGGGTCTCTATGTCAAAGGAGGGCAAGAATTGATCTGTGGGAGGTGGGGGAGAAGATCAAGACCACATGCAGCCCAAACACCTTATTTACATTGTCAGTGTTATCAGCAGGTTTTGAGTTGAGAGATAAACATTAAAAATGTGCGACGCTGCGAGAAATACTGCCCTGGATTGAATCTGTGTCTATGGAAAAGACAAGAATGTGGAACCACTAACCAGCTAATGAGCTCATTAAGGAGGAGGATGTGCAGGAAAACAAAGGTCATCCTCAGGGGATGGTGCAGAAGAAAGGAGAAGCTGATCCAGCAGAGAGAGGGAGGCAGAGATGGACTCAGATATGAAGCGTCATGTGACACATGTGAGCATCGTAACGGAGGCAGAATAAAGAGCCTAAAGGCTGAATACAGCAAGAAAAGGCATCAGGCCGGGGGAGATGATGAAGCCTCATACAACATACAGACACATGGTGACACTTTATGTGGATTTACTTGCTTATTTCACTTTGTTTTCCCATGTAAATATTACATTTTCATGTCTTTGAAAATATTTGTGCTTTTTCTAATGAACATAACGACGTCATAGCTGGGTTCTGCCATTGTTTACTATGGTTTTTGGTTTCAGGAGGACGTGTTCACTGCAGGAGGAGAGTAAATTACAGCAGTTCTTTTTAATGTTAACAATAAAAGTGCATAAAAACAGTGTTCACTCTTCCATCTTTTCCTCTTTTGCTCCTTTTCACAGTTCTCTTGAGTGCGTGTTGGCAGGCACGTGTCTCAGCCTGTGTCATCTTTAAATATGCATGCGCAAACCCAAGGGAGACGGATGACAGCGTTCTCTTGTGTACCACCGCAAGGATGTTCCCTTCACGCATCCAAACACTGCATGCTGGGTAAAAAAAAAAAAAAAAAAAAAGCCCAACGGCATCAGCACAAATGTTAATGTGGTGCTGTGTCCTTAAATGCATCCTGATGGATGGATGTGATTAAACGCAGCATAATGAATGCAGCATTCAAAGAGGTTCTTTCTTATCATAAAGACAATGTACCTTTAAGTTACCGCTTGCATTTATGGTCTCATTTTACCTCAAGTAAATGTCAGGAAACCATCTCTGGGTTTGCTAATGGGGGGGTTATATAACCAGTGCATTCATGGATGAGACAGCTGCAGGCTGGGTGAGGAGTTTCCTCGCCTAGAGGAACAATAGCATATCTCTGCTGCCGCCATGTGTGATAACCAGATGATTTGTGACATTTTGTGGGAAGGACGCATCCTGTTATTGTCTCAAAACCGGCATTTTAAACTCCACAGAGCACAAGAGGCACAAACACACGTGGAAGAAGAGACTGCGGAGGAGACGGCAGTCTCATCCTCACCCGTCTGCCACAGCCATTTATGCTGATCCCTGCTGTTCAAAAACGTTTCGCCCTGTATTTTCCTGTGTTGCCCTGATTGACTGTCCAGTTGACTCTGGTCCCAACTGTCAACCCAAATGAAAACAAACAGCCGCTGGCCAGGAGAGACTCCAGGAAGCCATTTGTTTTTACAAAGTGGATATGGGGAGAGCAGGTTTGTTTTGCTGGAAGTGGGTGTCTTCCTCTCTGTCGCCTTGGCCCCAGGCCCTGGGCTGTCTCAGGGCCAGGGGAGGTGGGTGGGAGATTAGAAGAGAGGAGACTGGCTGTGAGATGGATGCACTGGTAGCCAGAACACTGCACTGGCAGCCAGATTCACAGGTGGCCGTCGCAACTCTGCCTTCACCCAGCTGACATCATCAAGCCATCGATGTGGTAGATTTTCAAACAGAGTGCACCTCCACCGTGGAAAATACCACCGCTCTCCTACACCCGTGTTTACCATAAACACACGCCTCATTTTAGCCCTATAGGAGGCGCTTCAGGTTTCCTATCACACAGACATCTGCAACATAAACATGAATTAACGTCTCCACACAAAGCAAAGCTGTAATTTAGAGGATATTTGACATATTTAAAGTCCATATTTTTGGAATTTTCCTCTCTGCTGGTTAAAACTGATGATTATCTACTTCATTGGGTCATTTTCACTTAATTGCAGATCCGATAAAAGCAGGTATCATTACTGAACTAAAATTTTTAAAAACTCAAATTTGAGTCAATAAAAGTAATCTTGTCTTCATGCACATCCTCATGTTGCTCCTGTATGCCTGATGCTAATCTGGTTGGGCCAAGGTGCTTAAGCCATGGGAGAGCAGTTGTGCATAGCGTCATTATCTCTACATATTTCCTGTTTACACGTCGGGCCCAGCAGACAGCGGTTGCTTGACGCTCGTGCTGTCATTTTTATGGTATGAAGAGATTGACTGATGCTCAGGGAGCGGCCTTGAATGCGCGGCCTTGTTGGTTAGCTATGTAAAAGTAGCCGATAGCAACATGTGATTTGATATGGTGAAAGTTCCATAAAACAAAACAAAACCAGAGAAATTCTGTAATACATGCCCGTTTTAATAATCTGATAGAAAACATATTGAGCACAACATACACCATTTTGCCATGTATTGTAAGGAAACACTGAAAAAGTTCATTTGGAACAATCAGCTAGAATTCCAGAAGCTGTACAATGACCCGTCACCGTACACAATATACTGCAGCAAATGTCCAGCCTTCATATTTCACCAGGAACAATTAAAAAAACCAAAAAAAAAACCCAAAGCTAGACTTCCTCTTCACCTCTTTGGAGGCGTTTGTTGGCTTCAGATCATCAAAAACTACCACATGCCTTCATGGTGTGTGTTTTAGCAAAATAGTCTGTGAAATACAACAATTCAAAACCACTAGACAAGTTCTGTCAAACTGTTTCGTGTGGTAGCATATAAATAATAGGAAATATACAAGGAATATTAACAATCAAATATCAATATTATTAGAACAAAGATTAGTATAATAAATACAGTTACAAACAGCTGAAGGGTCAGCACGAACACAGTGGGTGCAACAATTTTGTGCAACTCTGTGATTACTCTCTCACACACACACACACACACACACACACACACACACACACACACTTATTTCTGGAGGTTGCGCCTTATAACTTGGTACCTTTAAGGTAGTGTTGAACAGTTCGGCAACCAGTTGCAGAACTGTTGGCATATTCAAAGTGCTGTATAAAAGAAATACAATTATTCTGTTTAAAATGTGCACAGTCTCACAGTCGTTCAACATGAGTCACGGCGTACAACGTGAATGGAATGATGGAACCGGAAAAGACGGCAGGCTAATGAAAAAAAACGAGGAAGCAGGTTCATCGTAGCAGAGCTCATCATGAGAGAAGGTGAGGTTGTCGTTTTTTAAACCTGTGTTCTGGTGATCTTTCACAGAACTGTTGCCGTTCGCTTTGCTACAGGGGGATGCAAGAGATCAGTGTGGCTTCAGGTTGGAAGTTTGTGACGCTCGTGACTCTTCAAGCGCCACTTTTCCTGTGCGGCAGTGAAAAAGTGCTTTCTCTACAGGGATCTTTGGGTTTTTAACTTTTGGAATCAAAATTCTGGAAAATCTGGAAAGTTATTAAATTGATCACGAGAAGCAAAACAATTAAAAAAAAAAAAAAAAAAATCAGTCTTTTGGATTGACATATTGACTTTTTTTCTCTCTATGTTACGGATGCCTTTCACTCATCGTCCTGTGCCACAAAGTGCAAATTGTGCTGGGAAGTCAGCTGATTTTACAAACACATCCACTGGAAGCTTATACTATTGCCTGAACATTCGGAAGACTACGTGAGACAAATGTGCCTTTTGTCTGTAAAATCTGACACATTTACCAGCTAAAACAATGTGTTCAATAAATTAAAAAAACAATTACAAAATAAGACATGGTTCTTTAAAAAAGGCACACAACTTTTAGAAGACGAAAAAAACAATCTGCTTGGTTACAACTTTTTGTAGACCAGCAGTTTGGTTTGGACACGTCAGCTGATCACATCCAAATCTGAAGACAATACGAAGACTGAAAAGGGAAAAAAAAACCCCATTGTCCTGAAGTGCAAGGATACACATCATCCTCTCCACCTGTGAACAACAGCCCTGGCTGCAGTCTGAAAGCAGTCCCGCCTTTAAAGAACAGCTCATTCGGCGCCGTTCCAGGAGGCTCAAAAGCAAACTGTCACAGGGTTTCCAAGCCTCGTTTGCAGGGGTGCCCCACTTTTCAGGCCCCTCTTCACCAAGCAGCTCCCGGGAGCCAGATTGCAGGATTGCTCGACTGCAATTAAAAAGAATTCATAACAGCAAACAGCCAGCTGCGCCCCAAGGACGCCGCTTCAGCTATGTTTCTGCTGGGGAGACGTCCCGGCTCGCCATGTCCACCATGTCCGCATTAGAGGGATGATCTTGGTCACCTGTCTCCATCATCCTGTTCTCCCCGTGTCCATCCTGGTCATCCAGTGTCAGCTCAAACTGAAATTTGCTGGGCGCGGGCCCGCCCTCCACCTCCTCGTGTGTCCGACCCTCGTCATCACTGGTGTAGAACGGGGGGGAGGGGCTCTGCGGGATCATGCTTTGGTACCAGTTCCTGTTGTCCTCCAGTGTGTCCAGGATGTCCTGTGCGTCAGGGTGGACCAGGTCTGCCCACGTCTCCCACAGAGGGTGGACAATGTAGTCGATGAAGCCGACCTGGAAGGTGACACACAAAAATGTCAGGAAAAATCTACAAAAACAACTTTTCCTGTCTACACCCGGAACTCCGTGTGTGTGTTCTCTCTACCTGCGTCCTCTCTACTGATGCCGTGTGTTTGTCGCACATGGGGCTGATCTCCATCCCCCTCTCCCTCTCTCTGTCTCCCTGGTGGAAGAACTCGTCCATGATCCTGTCCGTCCACTGCCGGTACAGATCCAGAGGCTTGGTGGGGTTGCTGAGGTCGGCACAGTGGACCATGTTACGCAAAACCTGCAGGGAAGGAAAAAAAAAAAAAGGTGTTTTTGAAATAAAGGAGGCTTTGACAAGAGGAGAAGGACTATTCTGGAGGACATGAAGGTGAGGAGGGTTGTATAAAGACTCTTAATGCACAGACGGGATCAGTGCCAGGGATTTAATAGTTATGACTCAAGATGCAAGAGAACATGTTATATAAACTCTAATATTCTAGATTCAGTCTGAAAATGACATAACTGGTTTCCATTACAAAGCCCTGCTTATGTGACCTAAACCGAGGCTTGTCACCTGCATCCTGTCGGTGTAGTTGTCCAGCAGCAGGACGCCGGAGCTGGTCACCTTCTTGGTCTCCACCATGGTCTTCAGATCAGCCAGTAGGCTCATGTGTTTGGACATGTCAGTAGCCAACACCTGGGGAGAAGACAATCAGAAGTCAGGTCTGATGCGGGGGAACCTGACAGAAGACCCCAAGCGTGTGCACGTGCTGCCCTTACCATGTCTATCACCATCCTCCGCAGCGTCTGCCTCTGCTTCTTGGTGAGGTTTTGGAAGATGTCGCAGCTGTCCTCCTGCAGCAGTTTGAAGCCCACGGCGAGGTGGTGGTTTTCCAGCACTGACTCATCGTTGTACATCAGCGCCAGCTCAGAGTCTAAACCAGGGAGAAACCACAGGGGGACATCGGGCTGAGCTTCGGCTTTATGAATCCAGGTCACGTAACCCTGGTTACTGCTGTCCCCAAACACCAGGCGAGGTGGTTTCCTGTGGGAACCTCCCTGTATCTGTAACTGCAGACTAAATAAAAGTGCAGACTCACTGGTGTTGATGAGGAACTGGTTGGACACTCCAGGGTGGTCCACGTCATGGATCGCTGCAGCAAAAATCGCAGCCAAGATCTCCAGATCAGTGAAGACCTCCTGCATTAGGAGGAGGAAGAATAAAGACACACGTTTTATAATCACTAAACCTGCCATACAAGATAAGGTATCGGTTTGTGGCCAGTCCTTTCACGCTCAGGCACGCCGTTTCAGAGACACATCACCTCATTAAAGCACAATGAATAGCTTACCATGAGTCATAGCTAAATAACAAAACAAAAAAAAAACCCTTCTGCTTTGGAAAGGTTGGGGAAATCTGTTCCGACTTACATCCAGTGCGGGCGTGGACAGGAGGATGTGGGTGGACTGGGCTACGTCAGCAGCGTGCAGGCTGTTGTGGTAGGCCACGTTGGCGTGATAGTGGCTCTCCAAGGTCAGCATAAACGTCACAAAGGTGTCCGCTGGAATTTTGAACGTCCTCATCAGGTCTCGCTCCTGCATGCGACGCACAGGAAAGAAAACAAGACAATGAGCAGTGAGACGGGGTTTGTTACATTCTGTTCACCATCTTAGTGGCCTCATAATGTTCTATATCAGTTCTAATCCTGCATGTTGCACATTTGACTGAAATAAGCCTGGAAGTGAGGAGGACTTTCTCTTCTGCCAGGATGATTCATAGCTAAAATCAATTAGAGCTGCTAATGTTCCTTTGGCAGATGTTCCTGACGGTTGGATTTTACTCAGAACATACAGAACATGCTGCCTTCTTTTCCTGCCTGCTCCAAATTAACAATTGTTACGCTTTTTTTTTTTTAGAATTTTTCTGCTCAACACAGACAAAGAGGCATTAAACTGACCTGAAAGATGGTGTACATGATGCACGTGAGCGGTCGGTTGTGGGAGTGCTCAGCAACTCTAAAGATATTGACGCCCCATTTGTTGATGTCCTCTAGGTCCTGTCACAGGCCAGAACATCCGGTGATCAGCAAGCTGCGCTTTTACATTCCTTTAAAGTCGTCCTGACATGTGATCTGGCCATCGCTTACCTTTGACAGCAGTTCCTCCTGGTCCGTCTTGACCCCGAATCGGTTGCCGGGTCCTCCAGAGGTGCCAGGCGTGTGGCTGACCTTCCTCACTCCGCTGATCTGAGTCATCATCGCACCCTGCTGCTGCTGCTGCTGGCCCTGCCTCCTTTTTCTGTCCCTGGACTTAGGAACCGGACATGGAAGCTCCAACTCGTTCTGTTTATCTGTAGAAAACATAGAATAAAAAAAATAAGGTAAATAATGTTTAACAGCGCTCTCCTGAATGGACGAGAGGGTGGGCTGGTGTTGCTACTGTACAGAAAACAGGAGGAAATAGCTGACCTCTCACACCTACGTGACAACATGTTACTGCCGCACTGACGGGTATTTAATTAGCAAGCAACACCTGAGTTACAAACGGTTAAAAATACACAGTACATTTCATAAGCATTGACTGCACATTAATGAAAAATATCTACTTCAACAGACACGCCACAGCTGTGTCTGTGACAGGACCTAATGAGATCTGAAGAAATGTCCCGGTTTTGCTGTAGCTGATGCATTCTGGGAAATTGTGTCCTATGGTCAGAACAATCCAGGGAAATCTGAATGAATCTGGAACGGACCTGAAAACATGCTGGCGTTTGTGCCGGTCGTGTGTTACACTCTCCTCCATTTCTGTCTTTGTGTGTTACACAGAGCACTGCAGAAAGAAGAGGTGTGTGTGTGAGTGTGTGTGTGTGTGTGTGTGTGTGTGTGTGCCCCCTACACAGCAGACAGGAAGAAAGTGATCAAACTACACCTGTGCAGTGAGAGCTGCAATGCAGATGCCAAAACCACAAAGCCTCAGAGATAAGCCTGGTTCAGCTCCGCCGTTGAGCAGCTCTATTTTCTTAGCTGTTGTCTTTTGCCTTTTAAAACTCACTGGTCTACAGCGGACGTGTGTTTGCCATCACACACCAAACATGTGTACACAGGTCTGGTTAGCTGACTGTGTGATTTTATGCTGGTGGTTAGCTGGAGGAGCTGCAGGGCACACAGGCTGTTTGCTGGCTGCCTGTGAGTCACAGGACGCAGCCGGGCTCTTTAAAGACACGCTGCTGTCCTGGTGAATAATGCAGCGTCTGAGTGAACCTAAAAGCACATTGTCACACATCGCTCCTGATCCAGCCCCCTCCCGCCTCCTCCTCCCTCTTGAACTGTCTGCAGTCAGAGCAGGGCTCTCTCTCTCTCTCTCTCTCTCTGACCAGATCAGACCGGTCCGTGAGCAGTGGACCGCACATCTCTGGGTCTCTGCACAGCTTTGGGTGACCCAGACACGTGACAGTACAACATGTTCTCCATGCGAGTGTGTGAGTTATCTGTATGAATGTGCTGCAGTGCTCACCTAGGAAAGTGTTAGAGATGTACTCTGACACTTGGTTGCCGGAGCGACTCATTTCGGACAGGTGGCTTAGCTCTCGGTTCAGCATCCTCTTGAACTATAAGCATGAACATAGAAAAAGAAAAAACCTTCAGGTTAGAACATTGAAAAAGATTAATGAAATGTATTTTTTTAGTATAATTTGAATTAGACTCTTTTAAACAGCATTTCCTGTAATGTTTTTTTAATGTCACCTGAAACCATTTGACTACACGGTATTTCAACAGCTAGGATGCTGTACATGAAACGTGTGCTAATGTTGCAGCAGCTGTACTGAAAACACGACCTAATTGCATCACAATACGACGCATTCAAGGTGAGGAGCGTCACTTTTCTTAAGATGCAGTGCAACGACAAATACACAGCTCACACACACACACACACACACACACACACAGCTCTTCTCTGGGACACACCTTGATGTATCCCCAGGACACAGAGAAGAGGTAATTGGCTTCAGGCATGGTGATGAGCTGTATTGAGCCCTTGGCGCTCCCCAGCAGAAGCCCTGCGCGCTCCTCTCTGAGTGGACCCCAAGGCTGCGCTCAGCCCAACCACCCGAAGCTCAAAGCCTCACGGACTCCCCCACCTTCGACGGCGGACTACGGCAAAAACAATCCGACTGAGATCTTTGGAGAGGGGCTGTGGCCGACCCCTACATCCCTGGCCAAACGCGTCTCCTCATGCCTTCGGTTTCCCAGGACTGCAGGAGCGAGAGCGTGATGGAATCCCCCTAGATGCGATCAATATTTTCTTTCCTTTTCTCCAGTACTTGCTGCTCCTGTCTGTCTTTCTAAATCTCTTTTGTTTCCTGCCACCATCTGAATATTATCCCGTAATTTAGCAGGGGAAATCCAGCCTTTTCATTCGCAGATTGAGTAAGACGAAGAGGAAGGGCAGGCTGTAAAGACAGACGGAGAAAGGAAGGTTGGAGAAAGGAGGAGGAGGGGGGAGCGTTTTAGCTGTAGTCCCCTGTGGTTAACTCATGGAGTTTCTCTCTCTCTATGTCCCACCTTCAGAGCACAGCACTGCAGAAAATGGGAGAATCCCCCCGACATCCTTCTCTCTTCCCAGACATTTCTCTGCTTTTCACCCCCCCCCACCCCCGATATGCTCCCCCTGCTCAGTGATGCAGAACAGATTCAACGCATACTGCGCAATGCAACGCTTCACAGCGCTGCAGCTATCACCAGATTGAGACGGTAATTAAATCCCCCGGACTGACAATGAGAGGTGTTCTGTGTGCTGCAGGTGCGGAAGCTGCTGGTCCTTATTTATTTAATGACTTCAAAAAATAGTAATTTTTTATTCCACTGCTGCAGGTTTTGGGAGAAAAAACAGATGAGTTTTTCACCCTGCCGCCCACTACAAGACCACCAATTGCACGACAACCTGAACGCCATGGCAACAGAGTCACGTGGTAGCCTTCATTGTTCTCACGGTGGTCCCCGCTTTAAACAACCTGCCTTGCAGCAGGCGGGCATAAAAAGCATAAAAAGCTGCAGCAGCAATGACGGTCGATCGCATGCAACTCTGCTTTTCTGTTTTCCACATTCTAAAATCTTATTTTATTTGATTTCATTTTTAATGTCTCCCACATCTCTAAGAAAAGCAGAAACAGGTGTGATTACGCATTTTAGCAGGGCATTTTTTTTGTTTCCTACAAAGAGGCCCTTCTGCTCTGCACTGAACCAGACACACTGGTCTCAGAAGCTGTATAATAGCTGTCGTGCAGACAGCTAGCTAACATCGACTTGAATGCAAAACCTGAATTCCACTTTCAAAGACTTGGCTGCACTCGGGGCCTAGAAAGCCAGAGGCAGTCTATAAAAATTAAAGAGAGCTTGTGAAGGAGGAAGGAAAAAAAAAAACAAAAAAAAAACTTGCGCTTGGAATATAAAAGGGTTTATTCAACTCAAAGGGAACTTGTAATCGATCCACTGAAGGGGCCAAAAACAGTGGAACGGTGTGACCTCTAGGAAATGAAAAAGCCGTAGATCCACATGTGAGTCACAAGAGGTCATTTAGTTCAGTTTAGACATGCAGCGTGCACTCCGATTTCCCAACGCTGCTGTTAACTCATACATCCTTTTACGTTAGCAAAGAGGACTCACAGTCAGAACAAACCCCATGGTTTAAGTAACCTACAGAAATGACATCACTGAGAAGGAACACTTGTGGATAGTTCTCAAGAGTTTGATGAATTAAGGCGTACACCAGTTCCAGTCTTGCGCTATTAAAACCGGACCTACCAAAATAAACACTATAATTTAGTTTATGTTTTTTCCACCGCTTTATCTTGTAAGTGTGCAAAAGAAGCAATTTTTTTTTAATGTATTTTCTCTAAAATCATCAACTAATAGATAAAGTTATTCAATAAAGCAACTAACACAAACTGAACCGACGTACCTTTTTCCAACTGGTAAGCGTCCCAAAACTTTCTGTCTGCTTTTCAGAGCAACATAGTCCCATTGTCATTTAAAACAAAAAAGCACCAGCACAAGAAATACTGCATAACAGTGTGTCTCACACTCTTCCTCTTCTCTCTATTCTTTCTGAACTTGAGTCAGACAGGAAACTTATAATGATCAAGCAGACTTGATGAACTGGCCTATAGACTTTCAACAGCTCCGTGACTCCTCCTTCCAACACAGGCCCGAGCATGTTTCCCCTCCTACTTCCCCTTTTGACGATAAAGTTATTCACTGAGGTCACTTACTGGTATACAGTCGGCTTCAAAGTGAGACTACAGGCAACATGCCAGAGTTAATCAGTGAAAACTGCCAGGTAAAATGTGGAACAGGCATCCAGGTCTCCATAATGCGTAGAGGGAAAATAAATACTTGTGTTTATGTCAGATTTGGGAAAAACTGACCCAGTTTTTCACATTTTAGTGACACAGACGAGCCAGAAACAGGGCCACTCAGGAACGTCTTTCTGTAATGCTCATGCAACGCTGTGCAATTTGACAAAGTCCAAAATGATCCAATGCAGCTACTGCCCTCGTGTGTGGCTATTTACACTGTCAACACTGCTCCAAGTGAGTTTTCAGAATTTGGTAACAACCGAAAGAAACTTTTCCTGGAAGGTGCTGACCATAAGTAAGTCAGTAAGTAATTCCATGTCTTCCTCATTCTGGGTTGTTTTCCATTATAATTCCAATTTAGTACCATAACCATGACTATCTTGATTTCCTCACTACCATTCTCATACCGGATCACAGCTATAATTTAATCTCCATTACCTGCTACAGCTACCGACCTGCCGCTACATCTGTTTCAATAATTTTGTAATTCCTTCCCAAATTTAAAGTGACCACACGCGAGTTAAAGTTTCCTGCTCGAGGGGGCTTGCACGCTAACCCGCAAAGCGTTACGCTCTAACTGGATGCAGATGGCCGCGTTTGTCCAAGGCTGTCACAAGCGTGGCATGGAAGCGTGGTGAGGCTAAGGATAGTGAGGGGCAGGGAAGCTGCTCCCACAGCGACCAGGCCGGCGGTCAGCAGCCTGTGTGGTCCGGTAGCCCCCGGTACACCTGCGCCCTTGGACACTGAAATTGGAGACACCTTGGGCTTCACGGTGGGTTCTACACCCTTTCTGCCTCAGAAAAAAATGGGCTCTTTGTCCAGCATCATGTCATAAATGTTGGGAAGGAGCAGCTGCAGCTGATGCTACACTCATGGCAGCATCATGAGACTGCTGTGATTCAGACTTTGAAATCAGCGGAAGACTAAACTGTCCATGTCGGTATGATTGCACAATGGAGCACGCCAGCAATCTGTATCATCATAAACTGATGACCTCTGCTCTTTGAGCTTTGTTCAACAATGCTACGCGGCGCTACTGGGTCATTCTGGGAGGACTCTGACTCAGAGCAGACAATGTGCCGGGCCAGCCGGACTGAGCGGCTGCGCTAATGTGCGCCTGCAGGGCCTTGAGCTCATTGTCTTGACAGCCCCAGTGACGTGTGTGTCTGTACAAGTCTCAATCTGGCTGCAGGGCCAGCGCGCTGCCATTGTCATCTGGTGACTGGGGAGCAGAGGAAAGGGGGCAAGCGGAGGGAAGAGGAAATAAAAACCACAGGAAGCTGCTGTCACGGTCACCCGTCACGGTCTGACAGCAACCCTCCCCATCTAAAGCCTTTTCAGACCACACTGGAGAATCCACCCAGAAGAGGACGCCACCCTGCGTGTTTATAATTTGATGCCGCCACAGAGTCTCCACTGACGTGCGTGGGGGTGCACCGTAGTGTGTACTGCACAGTAATGTGGTCGGGCTGAAATATGCAAAAAAAAAAAAAAAAAACCTTGATGTGGAGGAAGTAAATTAGTGTAAAATAGCGGTTTTGTGTAGTCCTGCTTTTATCTCACGTGTCAAATTAATTGATTAGAACTATCGACTAGAAATGGATCAACAGGAGTAACAAATGATTTGCATCGCCATCACTCACATAGTATTAATTTGGGTCAAAAACTTAGATATGGGTAACTAAACATGGGCTGTAGAAAATGTCTTCATTAATACTTTGTAACTTTTTTGGCCTAATTATATTATACTGTAGCATTTGGTCAAAAAAAAAATCTTTGTTTTATATTATTTTAATTATTTTATTTTAAACAAACATCCAAGTTTGTTTAAAGTTTTGTTGAAGGCAAAATCTGACTTTTATGATTCCACTGAGACAGAACATAACCTGATAGTGTTCAGCAACAAATCTCAGCTAGTTCAATTAAACTTAGCAGCATGAAGTCCGTGTTAATGAAAGCATCTCTCAGTTATTCACATTCATATTTTTGTGAATTTAATGAAACGTTTGGGTTTATTAAAAAGCTTTAGCTAGAAGAGCATGTTTCTTCATTTTTACTATACGTGGATTTAACAGAAACATGTATGACAAATGCATCCGTGTGGAGTTTAGATCTGTAACACTTGCTTCTCCAGAATCAAACAGGCCGTATTTTACAAGCACAACTCTGTCTGCATATGCTGAGTAAACAACCACGCTGCAGATCAGCTGTATAACTGTTGATCATCTGCTTTGCGGATGATCTGTTAGATGAAAAGGTTAGATCCAAGTTTGAAGACCCGGGTCTCACTGGGAGTCCTTACCTTGTTAGAGGCCATGTCACTGACGGAGCGGTAGGTCTGTATCGTCTCCAGCTGATCCAGACACCAGTCCAGCTCCTCCATGGTCTCCATAGCCAGCTTCTGATAGGATTCATCTGCCAATAGACACATGGACATGTAATCAGGCCCGAGAGAGTCCATGGACACGGCAGAGCCGGCCGACACCATGCGTGGAGATCCAAAGGTCCCTGGGTGGCTTGATCTGATGGTAGAAGTGCTCACTGGACAGCTGGGAGACACAGAGGAAGAGGAGGGGGTGTGCACGTAGAGCTCTTTCATCTTTTTATGCTCCCCCTCCACCTGAGAGACCTCAGGGAAGACACTGAGCCTAAAGTTGCTGTTTGCAAACTCGCCCTCTAGAGCCTCTTTCAATCACTGGCCCCTCTTTCACTTTGCTCTGGTGTACTCTTCATACCCCCTCCCACCCTGTCTGGTTCCCCCGCCCTTTCTCGGGGCACTCTCTACCGTGCTTATCCCCATCTCAATGCCGGTAGTGGACATACTAGGCGGTCTGCTGCCTCCTGCTGTTGATCCATCTGTGACATCCCCCTCGAAATGCCATTTGTGTAGATGTAACTGTACATGGAACACACAACTTAAGGAGGGGGCAGATGGGGAATACCGCAGTTCTGCCGTTGAATCTCCACAATATCTAATGTGGCACACCCACAAGAGGAGTAAAGGAAAAGGAAAAGTAAAAAGGAAAAGGATGAGAAAGGAGATAATGCGAGAATTAAAAGAGGGAAAAACAATAATGCATTGTGTCACTTCAGCAAACCACTGCAACCTCTGCTACTCTCACGACTTCCTTTCTGCAGCATGCACACCCCTTCAAGGCTGTGCTAATCTGCAGTCGCGACTCCCCACGCCACCATCGTACAAGGGCCTACGCGTTCCTCTTTGAGGGAGCAGAGGAAAACTCTGTGTTTGCACAGTGAAATGAGAGGCACACTTTGAGTCTCTTGAATCAGGGAGGCGGACAGAGCTCTCTCGGCGTGCCAAAGCAAACCGAGGCGCTTCCTCTCTGGCCCACAATTCACACAAAACATGGAGGCGAATTATGGATAATTGGAGCAACTGCTGAGGAGACTTGTAGCTGTCATTCTACAAAGTCATCACGAGCAACTTTTGGCAGGAAAAGAAGCGGTTTCAAATAAATGTGTGGCGATAACAAAACCTATCAGGAAAGATCAGTCTGATCTACCAAGAGAATGATGATTCAACAAGTTTCTGTCCAGAAGGAGCAGACGTAGCAAGCATCTGGATCTCCCCACCTTCTTTTTTTCTATGGAAAAGACAGATCTCTACTTTACAGGGCTTCACACATGGAAGAAATTTACCCCATATGCTTAGCACGGCAGGACAGCCGGCCTGCTGCTCTCCAATTTACGTCAATATGTTGGATTAAATCACTTCAAAGAACGGTGATGGCGTGCAGATGCAGAGCCGCTGGTGTTTATCAAAGAACTTCACACAAGTCTTTAACAATAAACGCGATTCGAGGAAACCTCCCAAAATCGAAAACTACGAAAAAATATTTGAAGACAGCGGGTCTTCTAAATCAAAATTGGGCGTCTGGTTTCAACTCAGCTGTGGTTTTAAAAAGTCGGCCCAACAGCTCCTCAAGTTACAGCAGTGCGACTGCTGGCACTAGACTCAGTCAGGTCAGATCGTTTGTTTCAACTGCGGGCTGGAGGATCCAAAGAACCCTTGGACTCCAAGTTCTAAGGTCCAGACTATTCACAGGAACCACACGGCATCCAAGCACAGTAAAAAGGTCAGTGACACAGGACAGAAATCAAAGAAATGTGCACTTTGCCATTTGTGCCAAAAAAAGTGCAGCCACATCCTGCCCCCGTTCCCCTCAATGAGGGCATGTGGAGAAGTTGAGCGTTTTAATGGGGAAGTGAGGAAACATCAAAGGGTTGGCCTGCACGCTTGGGATTCAGGTCATTTTAAAAGGTGGCAGCTGCATTGCATCCAGACCGTAATATGGTGTCAATTAAAAAAAAAAAAAAAAAACATAGTTGCATAATCTGGCTTCTTATGCCAAGGATGAGACCATGAAGCAGGACAGATAATCTGTTGTAAAAACACCTGCAGACATGCTTCCTCATCCCAACTTAGGCCAAGGTATGCTAACATGTTTGGAGCAGATGGCAACTGGTAAATCAATCATCACCTCTGGTTCATCATAAATACAGTGAGTGAAACGGGATGACCGAGGTTTCGCAACATTACTAATCAAAGGTGGCGTGACGCACGCTTGAGTCTGAAAAAACTGCTCCCGGACAGAGTGTGAGGTACTTTTCCAGCACCTTTTTTTTTTTTTAGTGGAAGTCCTTTTTTTTTTCTTTGGTGAGTTCTAATGCTTCGGCCATATGCTGGAAGCTTCTGGGCACACAACAGGGCTCAGTGTGCAGACAGACCCCGACTGCCTGCCCTCCCCATTCCCACCAGCTCCCTCTGCTGAAGAGCCACAAACTGGGCTCTGTGAGAGCCGTCGACTGCGCCGGCGAGCTTGGTTCGAATCAAACACCCACCCACTGTTCTGCCCAAGACACCTTCCGCTCACATCCACCTCACACTGCCCTTCTCTGTGCTCCCAATCTGCCCCACCACCCTAAAGGAAGAAAAAAACTGTTTCCCGACTGTCTGGCTGAAGCTTGATGAGCTGCATGTGACCACCTCATTTATTATACCACATACTGATTAACTACAGCCAGGAGGTACAAAGGAAATACAGTCTTTATTTATCATCATTTAGTCATTATCATGAACAATATTACTAATTACACAATCTGTCATCAAGCTTTTATTAAAACTGAAGAATAAGAAGCACCTTTCTTGATAACATTTTGGCTAAACTAGCCACTTATTACCTTGTATTTAACATCCTTTCATGTAACAGTTCATAAATATTTTAAATGTGGGGAAAATATCCTCATCTTAAGGACTTCAAGTCCTCAGAAGAATGTGTGCTTGTTTACCCCGACCTTTCAGAGAAAAGTGTGGGCCAACAAAAAAACACTCCAGTCAGCATCAGTTAAAGTGTAAACAGGTCTGAGCCATCTGCACGTACGCAAACACACGTCTTACCCCAACACGTCGTGCACCAAGCCCACCACTCTTCAGGTCACATGTAAGGTTGAGACAGAGGTGGAGCAGTGAATCACCCCTGGATCACCTCCTGCGTTTGCCATTATTCACCCAGCGTGTTGGTGTGTTTGTTTTGTATTTTATTCATTTAAGATTTCAAATTTCTCTGCCTACATTTTGAGGTTATATTAATTTCTTTTTTATTACATACAATTAATTTACATACATACACACATGCATAAATAAATCTTGTTTACCTACACCAATAATACTGTCATATAACATTTGGATAGTAGTATCTTCTGCAATCCTTTGTAGACTAACAGATTAGACCCAACCTATAAGCACTGAAACCACACAATCATCCTTGGCCTCCTCACACAAACACCTGTCACGCCGATCTGGTCTCTTCAACACTTCCTTTCTTCTGACTTATCAAAACAATGGGCTTCAACCAAGATGTGTCACACTCAAACACACATGCACCCTCATCATCACCATCATCAGGGCCTGTTTGACAGCTACTTCACAATCTGCCGAGGAACTATGTTGGCAAGAGACAGCCTGAGGGATGGGCCGCAGCCAGGTTTATGACTGTGCTGACGTCAATCACATAATTCAAATACTTAACCAGGCTGCATGCCTCCAGTCCGGATCCTCAGCCCTGGCCATGAGCCTGGAAAACCTGGCGTGGATTCCTGCCGTAAAGCTGAGTAACTGCTGCGCGCTGGAGCGGAGCAGACCAAAAGTCCAGATTTGCTCTGGCTGTCTGTATGTGGGAAGCTGGGCCTCTGGGTGTCCACACACACACTTATTCATAATTTGAGCTGAAAGGGGAATCTTGCCTGCCTTCATTTTTTTCTACATAATTTACTTAGTTGATAAATGCATACAATTAAGGAGAATTCTTCCACTTGCTATCCTGCTGTAGTTATGCACCAGCAGTCCTACAGGGAGGACTTCTCTGCTACTCTGGTTTGAAAAGAGGCTGCAGCTGCTTTTAAAAGGCAGATTATTGATGATTCAGGTGTAATAAAATATATAAGCCTTTTGAAATTCTATTCAGGATGTTTGCACAGAGACAAAGAGATAAATTATTATAACTTGCTGTTTAATGAGGCACACCCAGGATAGTTTAAACACAGTTTCACGTGCCCGTTTCACTCACAGGGTAAATAATATTCACCCCTCATTTTGACTTCCTCAAACAGCTTTGACTAAAACCTGTTTTTCATTCTTGGAACGTGTTTACAGAGCGGCTACAATGCATGCAGGCTTTGACTTCAATTTGGATCTGAGCTAAGTAAAGATGCTGTTAGGAAGTGTTTGTGACCAAGACAAAATGTGATTTATCACATTTAAGGTGAAAAAACTAAGTTTACTTCATCTCATATTTGGTCTTACTAAAGTGAAAAATTCTGAAAGTTTCTGAACTAATGCTATAAAAATAGAAAATAAACACTTTTATCTCCTCTAAAACACTACCAGACTGTGAGAAGATTTCACAGTCCTCTGCTAAGCGGAAGACGCTGCAGCATCTGTGACAACATTCACGTGATGCAACCATGTCGAATTCATCTTCAATCGGTGACAGTCAAGGACGTCATAGCAATCAATTACTCTACTGAAAAGTTGTGTTTATCATGCATAATACAGAACAAAGCCTTTAATCTGAATTCTACGGGAAAGACTGAGCTCTTTGTTGGACTGCATGCGATGCTGCCAAGTCATTTTGCAAGGCGTAAACTCAAATTCACACGAGGGAAACTACAATCCCCTCACGTTACTGGAGTGAGATGGTAAACAGCCTTGGAGTGACGCATTTGGAGCGGCGCTGATCTTTAGTACACTTCCCAGTTTTCTGTTTGTTCTGCACTTTATCCAGTTATGCGGTCACGTTTCTACTCCTGTTTATTCCATCAAATCTGACATTTTTTTCTGCCGCTCTCCGTATCGCCTCTAATTAAAAAGCTTGACGGTCGTGACATCTCGCTCTCTCTCTCTCTGACCTTTGCTGGGTTTATGTTCTTTTCCATCTTACTGCCTGGGAAAGAATCCCACAAATCTCATGCTCGCTCTTGAACCCGCTCTCTTTGTTTTTAACCTTGTCATCTTCTCACAGGAATTCTATTGTTTCTCCACTTCCACCTGACTTAATTTCACCTCATCCTTATAAGGTTTCACTTAGCTCATTTTTCACGATCCAAGCTAAACTGATGCCCTGAAAGATACAGGTGCCACATACTTTTCAAAGTTCGGGACGTTGCCTCACTGCAAAACACAGAAGCAAAACAGGAAAAATCTGTTCTACTTTTCCGGGCAAATACGTGATGAAAATGAGCAGTATGGGACAGGATATGAGGGCATCTTTCCCTGTCATATTGTTAATTGTTGGTCACCATTTGCAGAATTTGAACAATTACTATTATTTAGTGGCAGGTGGAATTCGTGTCTATCATATAATCAGGAAAAGTGGGAAGAACAAGACGTATTAGAATTGTTAGAATGCGTCATGGAGCATTAAAACAAGTTTGTTTTGTTCTCCTCTTTCTCCTTTAACCACAGCAATCCCTTGTCAGAGATAACTTTTAGAAGGTCAAGGTTTGTGAGAAGTGTGGAGGAGGAAGGACAACAATAATCACATTTGTCTTGTATTTCTTCCTGCCATGGGATGGTCCTCTCAGCCCATCTGCGCTGACAGGAAGAGGAGGACTCTAGTGTGCGGGCTGTGCTGACGTCAATCAGGCTTGAAGAACCAGTGCAGCAGGAACTAATATTCCCATTTCTCTCCACTCCTTCTTTCACCCTAATTTCCCTCCTTCAAATTAACCTGATCAATGTGTGACACATTAAATGTGACTCTGTGGTTCTCACCATCGTTTCGAGCATTAAATCAAAGCTGGATGTTGTCGAGTACTCCGGCCAACCTCTTTTTCTGTTTGATCAGTATTAAATTATGCAAGTGACTGCATGCGGACACTTGTCACATGCAAGTAAATTCACCTTCTCTGGCTTTTCTGCATGAAAATCAATATACTCACCTCGTTATAATACAAAACTACGACTCACCTGAAAGGCAGACTTTTGTGACAGAGGGCTGGTTCACTGCAGGAGACTTTCTGCAACAACAAAAACAAGTCAAGGCTCCTGAAGTGTAACACGTGACTGGTTTATTTACCAGTGTTACTCAGAGATAAAGTAACTTATTCTTCATATGTTGAATAAATACTCCATTTTGAGGTGTAAATAAAGCAGCAAAACCAGCTTTAATTTAGCAGGGTTAAACCGACTATTGGTGCTTTGTCGTCAACTCGGCTTTATTAAATATTTCTGTTGCGTTGGCGCCCCCAAGCGGAGCTCTGGCATATGTGCTTGATGTGTGAATGCTTGTCTGTCTCTGTTAGCCCTGCGATAGGCTGGCGACCTATCCAGGGTGTACCCTGCCTCTCGCCCCTTGACAGCTGGGATAGGCTCCAGCAGACCCCTGCAACCCAAAAGTTGGATAACGCAGGCATAATAGAACGTGATATTAAAGAATTTGAAAAATCCCAAATCTGTGATAATTGAAGGCTGAATTGACTGAAACACACAAAAACAAAAGGACCCATGTACTGAAAAAAACGACCATATGGTTAGAAGATATGGACAACTTACTTAAAGGAGGTACACTGTACATTTGTCAAAGTGGTGAAATTATTCCGGACGATTCGGAGGCTTGCCAGAACCTTAAAAAATAAAAAAGATGATTGCAACAGATGCATGATTAGATGGAAAAAGTAAAATGGGCAGAATTTATCATAATAATGACTATGAAAAATTGGGGTTTAAATATCAACCATTTTAAACCAAAATACTGTCCAACAAAATAAATCTTCCAAATATACAGCCCACCAACTACTTCTCAGGGTTATGACTTTTTAGGTTTACATTCACTTCATTTAAATTTGAATACATTTTCCTCTGTGTGTGACACTGCTCACACCCTCTTGCATGTCCCACCTAAAACACCACAACGGTAAGATGTGAAATTCTACTTTCATTAAACTGCATCCTGAAAGAACAGCATAGTATATTGATTCAATTATTGATATACTATCATTATCTTGCTTATGTGATTACATATTTACAATAAAACATCTAGAAAACTGCAGCCGTTAAAGGAGAACACGAGAAAAGACACATTTAGAAAGAATGTTGAAATCTGTAGTGCCTCTGAATGGCCACTGAGGGGCAGAAAAGCGTAACAGTGAAATCACAACGTCTCATAAAATCATTCATAAAAATATGAAATCGCTTTATCACCATATTCTTACCTGTGCGAATGGAGTCACAATCAGTTCCTCACCATGCCTGAAACAGGATGAGTAAACAAGAAAACTTTTAAACTGAATGAAACCCACCCGAAAAAACAAAAAGTCTCTGTTACTGATCAAATTTACTCACAAATCCCCAACAATAGATGAGTTTCGAGATAAGGACTTGGGTGACAGTTCGTAGTCACTGTCAGACCGGTACAGGAAGGATTCCCGCCGCTGGCTGTGGCCTGCCTGATTGGGATGCAGAACAAGCCCAGAACCCGGGGATGCCTGCAGGTCAGAGGGGCTGCAGCAGGAACAGGGGCCATTCTCACCTTCACAGCTACGGGAAAAGGACATGAATATGCCAACAGTCAGGAACAAAGTCACATCTGTGGACAGTAAACCAGACAATCATTAAATAAGTTAATTAACTATCATTAAATACTGGCACATGCCACATGCTTAGATCTGTAATACAGGAAACGGATGGTTGCATAATTACGGCACAAACCCTAAAATCACCCATCTAACCAGACCAGACCATAAGTGCAGCGCACTTATTAAATAATCATGGTGAGCTGGTCAGAGACTGGAGGGGTTATTTATTTGTAAAGTGCTGCTCTGGTCTGTGTCTGACCAGGAAGGCTCCACTCATTTTTACTGTCACATCCACAGTACAGTCATCAGGAACAAAGACAGAGGCTGATATGGTGCTTAAGAACAGGCACATTTCACAAAAACTGGCTTCATGACACATAAACGTGTGCAGATTCTAAAGTCCAAAACATCTAAGATGTTCAAAGAAATCCTTTTAACAAATAAGAAATAAAAAGAAATAATAAAAAGACTGATGCGTGCTGCTGACCTGTGCAAGCAGAAGGTAGCTTCGCTAATTAAATACAGCCTAAAAAAATCACAGAACCAGCACGTCTGCCACAGCACACATGCACCGTAATCTGTAACCATGGGGAGAAGACAGGAGGACAGAACAAGCTATTGTGTAATCAGATGATTAGGTCAGACAAAGTTTAGAGGTGAAAGTGTCACCAGTCCTGGGAGAACAATAAAAACAGCTTCAACTCACGCAGCTCCTATAAAGAATCTAGCAATGTTAGCAAAAGACTCGCCAAAAGGCTATTTGCTCAGTAAACCTCTGTAATTTATGACACACGTGGGAATAACCAGGCAGAGATCCCACTGAGACACGTTCAGTTCCACACCTCTGCCGGATTAACGTAAAATATGCCGACTCTGATTACGCATGCGGCGGAACCGTAAACGTCATCCAGCTCGCTCTTAGCGTCATCTGAATTCCAACATCAAAACCCAAGTACTAACTGGTGGTTTCGTCAACGGTAATCTAATCCCTTAATCTGACGTAGGCAGGCGACCACCGTATGGTTTTCTAAGCACATGCATTCAGCAGTGAGACTGTAACAGAACCCTAAATAAACACATTTTCCCAAACATCTGGATAAAAAGTAACATTCTAAAGGAAACAGCCTGGATTAACAGCAGGACTTTAAATTAAAAAATGAAAGAAATAAATCACCCGGGAGCTGCGAGGCAAGCTCCGGTGACCTCTTCCTCGCTGAAGTCAAAATGGCCAACTCTGCACCTGGGGGACCGCCGTGGCATTCCTCTGTCCCCTCCTCATCAGGCAGTGAAATGCACCGATGCAGAAGCCGTTCGCTCACAAACGCCCTCTGTCCGCACGGTGGCGGGCCGTGGGCTGGACTAATGCAGGCTTGGCAGACGTCAACAGCCAGATCGAGGCTGGAGCCTTTGCAGTTGCTGTTTATCAGACCGTCTGTCCTTTTTCCAACCCCCGATATTAAAGCGCTGAAGATTAGTCAGTGTGCTCATCATCCCATCCCGCCCTTCACTCGGCTATCTATGATCTCCATAATAACATAAGCACTGGAGTTTACAAGGAAAGGTGAGGAACTGAAGAGGGGAGTCAACATTTTTAAATGATTTTCCAGCAGGGAAACCCTTCTCCACAACTACTGAAGCTGGCAAATATTTGGATATTTGGTGCCCATGGAGTTAAACTTCCATGGGCACCCCCGATGTGACACAAAGGTATGCTTTTTGATGCACACTGGTGTAGCTAAGCACCGTCACCGTGCAGACGTTCCGTTTCCGTGTGTGTGCCTGTTCTTCCTGTTTTGGGTTTCCGTCAGCTTCTCTGGTTTCCACCAAAAGTCTGTCCATCTGTTGAGCGTACTCTCATAGTCAGGAGCGTAAGAACAAACGGTCTGTGTCGGGCGATGGACTGTCTTGGTGTTTTCCTGCCTCCTGTCTGCTGGGATGGGATCCAGCACTCCCACAACCCTCATTAAAGATCAGCAGCGATGAACAGAAGATAGATTACAACAGGGACTATTAAGGCATGTGTGTGAGAGCATCCATCTTTGTGTGTTAGACATGGTTCCCAAAGAACAGCCTTGATATATTAAAGTTGAGCATGACAGTCAAAACAGGGGAGACATTCATTTTTCATTTCAAAAGGGAAGAAATGCTTCAGCGGAGCCATCCGACGATCCTATTCTCTGCATAATGACCTAATATAGCATCGGTGTTTCGGCTCAGACGAGACGGGCTTTGAAATATTCCTCAGCGAAGTTTGTTTTCCGTGAATTGTATCAGGCTGAGAGTGACCCTGACAGTGTGACTAGGTTGGATGTGACAGGGTGATAAAAGCCAGAGTGTCCTATCATCATCTGAGTAGAGACAGAGACAGAGAGGAAAAAAAAACAAAACAAAACTGCTTCTCGCAGCTGCTAGAAATGGAAAAAACAGAATATATCTTCTAAGCATACCAAAATATTGAACTAATAATTTGATGTGGGGAAAAATATGTTATATCTTTGGCTCTGTATTCAGGTCAGCAGGTTCTGAAACAGTAGCTGCTGTAAGTACTTAGCATCATTTGATACACACTGTTTATTCAAGTATTAAAATAATCCGGAAGCACTTTTTCAGATTTAATTCAGAATGGATTAAGGTCATTTCATGCTAAATACTGCTAAATTAGGGCATGTTAATAAAAATATCCTAAATACTCTCTTAGAAAGCATAAGGAATTCAAAACTTCTCCAAGGATATGAAGATTTTGAAAGGGAAATGTGTGTTCTGGTACTCACTATGCAACATGTACACACGCAGGCACGCATAAAAAAGCTGTTTTTTTTTTTTTTTTCGTTTTTATCTCCCGACCTTTAATCCAGATAAATGCAACCCATGCCTTTAAAAAACAGAAATGAAAAGGCGGAAATTATAGCAACTGACGTATGAGACAATGGATGCTGGAAGAAAGCCTGTAATCATCTATAGTGTGGTGGTCTGAGTCATACTGGTTCAAAGGGAAAGGGAGCATATGAGGCAAATTGATGCACAATGATAGAAAAAGACAGCCAGGTTAAAAACTCTTGTCCATCCTGTCTACATTAATGTGCTCAGTCTCAATAAACTAAATGACTCCAGGGCAGAGTGTTAAAGATATTCCTGCAAAACAAAAAAAAACCTGATATCTAGGTGGACAATGGGGTTTTCTGTATTATTTCTGTTCTGCTGCAGGACCTTTTCATTTTCTCCTCAGTTTCCTTCAGTGTTTCCTCTCTGTGGTCTTACCTGTCAGGATCGGCAGTTGTGATGTCGATGCGGGGCAGGGTGATAATGGGCAAGCTGGTGGGTCTAGCGTGGGCCACCGGGTCTTCTTCTGGCGTGAGCGACCTGACCCTGTCCCTCTCCTTTTCTGCCTGTCGCCATGACAGTGGAGGCAGCTGCAGGTTGCCAGAGAACCTCCTGTGGACGATACACAGCTCTACCCCCAGGGTGCTGCCTGAGCTCAGAGACGCCTCCTTACTGTCCTGAGGGTGCAGAGAGCGACACAACAACATAACAAGTCAATAATTCTGAAAATGCCAAAACAGCCTTGAACAGGTTGGTCGATGCTGCTGTGGAAGAAAGAAGATGCAGTAAAATGAAGAGAAAAAAGCTGTATACATGTGCCGATCTGAGGAAGCCAAGGCGGGCTGCCAGAGCGCAATCTGCATCTACATCACCCTCCACACGCAAACTGCAGTAAATTATACAGCGCGACAGGATTCAAATGAACGTGGGAGATAGAGAGTGCACAAAGCGGCAGGGGGAAATGGGCGATCAAGGAATTCCTGGAATAGAGGTACAGGAAACAAGGAAGAAGGCTGAATGTGAAAGATGATATTTGGACAGCGAGAGCTAATAAGTCAGGTTCAAACCATACCGTTTTAATGGCCACTTTAATTGATTTCAGCACAGTTCTGAAAAAATTTAAATATTTTTATGTCGATATTTTCTATAGGAGTAACTATAATATAAAACTAAAAAAAAAAGCAGCTCTGCTGCTCCTTCGAGGAAATACAATAGCCTTGATTTATTGCATCTCATGAAGACCATTTTTATGTCACTTTATAAAGAAGAGAAAATTAAATCTGGTGAAACATAAATCGGTTTGGGGAAAAGTGAATATGTGAGTGGAGGCCTAAATAGATTCTTGTCCATTTCAGTACCTGCTGCCAAATTAGTGATCAATTCTGTATTGACTGAATCTGGACATGTAACTGTAGCTCTGCATTGATTCCACATCTGTGTTCAAATATAATTAGGAGGAAGAAATAAACTGGGGTGTATGAATGGATCAAAGCCAACAGCCAGAAGATCAAAGTTAAATCTTTATGCATTCAAAAACATTTCGAATTTATGACCCTGGACTTATCAGATGTCCTGGAATGGGCTCATAAAAGGGAGAAAGTGGTGAAAGGTAGAGGAATGGGTCTGAAATTTACTATGAACTAAAGCCTAAACGTCTCCAGTTTTCACTGGGGTGCTTCCAAAAACTTCAGAGGAGGGTGATTTAAAAGAGGTTTAGAGCTATAAAAGTAATAGCTTTACTAGATTGAACATGGAAAGCTGGAAGCTGGAAATGTTTTTTTAAAAAAATCAATTAAATCACTTAAAGGTTTTCAAACTCTGCATCTGTAAATCACAGGTTAGGAAAATCTCACAATTAGCCCATCAGGAAGTCATTCCCTCTTATCTTATCACCTGCATTGTCACTAAAAGCGTGTTCACATCTTTACAACCAACCATGTCACATGTGTTTTACTCAGTGGAAATATCTGGAGGTTACATGAGAAATGACTAGCAGTCCTTTTGGATGTACGTGTCTGGTGATATTTATAGGATGGACACACATTTCCCCCTTCAGTAAAGTGATGAAAAACTACTTTCTTGACAGATACAAGTTTAAATCCATTAAGCAGGTTAATAAAATGTTGTAATAAATGTGTTTGAGCATACATTATGAGTGACGAGCTAATTACGGTAGTGTATTTCTTCTTGTGGGCTGCGTCAGAGCAGGCATTAGCCAGGATGGACACTGTTGGACAGAGTCAGAGTGAATGATGTGGCATGCCTGCCCCGTCACGAACGCTGGCGGCATGGACGAGAAACAGATGGGCCTCTCTGTTAGATCCATCCTTCCTCCTCTTGTCAATGTTTCCATTCACTCAAAGTCCTAAATGCCTCCCAGCGTGAGCTCTGTTCTAACACCTCCCCTCCTCTTCCTGCTCTCTTTTGCCCTGTTCTAATCTCTGCACTACTTCAAGTCTTTGTCTCAATATTTTCTTTACTGTGTTTATGTGCGTCTTTCTCTCCCTCTCACACACGCTCATCTTTGTTCCAACACGCACAGACCAACTCGCTCTCTGCAGCGCGTCCTGCCAGATAGCGATCTGTTGTGTACAGTACAGTCATCTGTTTATGAGTCACTGACCACCACAGAGAGACTGCAGCACGTTGCCTCTGTGTACTCGCGCTACAGCGCACTTGTCTTGTTGGAGGCAAATGCCACAAAATTTACATTTACTGTGCAAGCTGCAGAGTTAGCCTGCAAACTTCTGATGGCTGATGTGGAATTTCGGATAAATTCACAGGCGACAGCATCGGGAGAGTGCAGACGGATGCAAACATTTAGAAAAATCCATACTTACATCGCCTGGTGTGACCGTCTGTGCGCTGCTGCTTCTCTTCATCCTGAGGGATGTTCAACCGGATTTTCCGTCTCAGATCCTCTCCTGGAAAACACTGATCTTTCTAGTCCCGCTGCTCTGGCCAGCCTCAGCAGTATCCCTGCAGGAGGAAGCAGAGAGACTCGGGGAAGTGATAAAATATGCAGGTCAAGAAGTTACTCTCCGATTACGCTTGGATCCTTTCAGATCTGTAACAAAGCCGTCGTGGGGATGCGCTTCTGTGTGCAACAGTCTACACTGTGGCATTACATAACTTCGTCCAAAAATACAGGCATTGCAATGAACTGGGATGGAAGAGGCTCAGCAGGTACAAGCTGGGTGTTTAAAGTCTGCATATGGATCTCTCAACATGCATGATGTCAAATGTAACTATTTAGCAATTTCCCTCTTGTCAAGACAGAAATTTACTAGTTCAGCTTTTTTGTAGGTGACCGTAATGACAAATACCAGCCAGGCGTTACTAAACTCCTGAATGACAAAGTCAATGTTTTCTGTACAGTCCCGACCCAAAGGTTCCTGACATGTTACCCATGGCAGAATTTGATGGCGCTTCCTGTTGACAATTTGAGCAGCCTAAAGGAGAACTTTCCCGCTGGACAAACGAGCTGAACTTGATTTTGAAGCTCTGAGATAATACATAATACAGACTTCCTGTTGTGTTGCTATTTGTTTGCAGATGAACAGAATTAACTAAATAATATATGAGGATGCATCGATGCGTCTGACACTCACAGATCAGAGCCAGTATGAAAACCAATCATCTTTGAATAACGCTGTGGTTTGCTGGGGAACTTTGGGTTTTGGTATGCATTGTGTTGACACATATCAAGCAACTAACTAAACATCGCTGCAGACCAAATACACCTCCCGCAGTAACACCACTCCCATTACCTGAAGGATAATGAACCCTGGCCGACCACAAATATGTTTCAGCAATGGCCCAAGGAACATAAAGCTGGGAGCAACAAAAGACCAGGGCCAGGTCCCACAGGCCACACCCAGAACACTCTGTTCAGGTAATGGGGAAGAGTAATTGTGTGTGTGTGTTTGTGTATTGTCCCACAGCTCATGTGAAAAGATCTATAAGACTGAGATGAAATTTCAGCTGAAAGGCCGGAATGGGCATGATCCTGCAATTACCCCACCCATTGGAGGAAAGGTCCAGAAAGCCAGCGTGTGCTTACGGGGAACTGCACCGTGATCAAAAGGATCAATAAACCAGGCTGAGATTCATTTTATAACAAGCAGTTTGAGGAGTTGCCAGACCATTTGCCGCATTATCCTGAATAAACGTTGACCAAAGGCTGGCGTGTAGCCTGGTGATATTTTTGTTTAACATCTGGCATAATGGTAAACCTAACAATTTGTTATTACATCTAAAACCCATCAATACTCGACATGGCTATGTAACCAGGTATGCTTCTGGTGTTCACTTCACTCTGCCTCTACCAACAACTAATCCACTAAAGTACAATGTACAGAGCAGTAACATATTGGAATAAGCTTCCATTACCCTTAACTATGATAAATATGGTAAGATTCAAAAATAAATTAAGGGAAGCTGTACTTAGCAAGGAAGTCAGTTTCTAGTTGGTTGGTTCATTCTGAAATTCTGAGGGTGTAAATTTGTTGTTTGGTTCTGGTTAGTTTCAATAATTGAAGGGTTGAATTCCATTGCATCTCAGATTATTTTTGTTTAGAATTAGTTATATTTTAATTGTAATGATTGTATTTTGTTGTATTGTGTTTAAAATGTGAAATGTAAATTCTTGGACCCCAGGAAGAATAGTCTTGACTGCAGTGAGGACTAATGGGGATCTGTAATAAACAATAAACGTCTTATAGTTTGCTTCTGTGGTTCATAAGTTAGTTTTGCAGTGTTTTAGTCAAAGCGCCGCACATAGGTTGTTTCATCTATATTTTCTATCTCATAATCTACAAGAAGAGATGATATACAAACACGACAATCCCCAGACAGGCAGTTCTACTGGCAGCATGTATGAGTAAGACTGTTATCAGTGAGGCATTTTTGGGGAAGAACAAACCTTTGGTTGCCATTTAGACAACAACATTTTTACAAAAATTTTGACAAAAAAGCCAATAATGCTGTAAACATGTCATTGGATATTAACCGCTGGATTGAAAATCTACTCGTCTCCGGTTTTGAGCAAAAACAAGTGTCAAGTAACCCCCTGGTATCCTGGTAACCCCAGCAACAGGTCACCTCCTTGTTCACTACTGCACCTCTGCAAATAACTGCTTGTTGATGTGAAGAGCTCTGTTGAATGCAGTCATGAGGCAGCACTTTGGTTGGTTGGAGAGTTGGTTGGATTTTCAGAACATCGGCTCATTGTGCTGGTAAATATCAGCACTCTAATGTAGAGCATCGCAAGCTAAACACAATTTTATTTGGTTCATTTAAAACACAAATTTAGAGTGGGGGATTGACTGGAGTTATTATGGGATTAAAAAGACGTGCGTGGAACTCCTTGAAGATGCATGACTTGTTTTCGCTAATGGATTAAAAGATCAGCATTAGAAAATAAACAGAACTTTAACTGAAGAGGTTAATAAAACATTAACATGCCTTGAGTATGCAGACAGGAAACAACATGACAAATTATTTACTGAATATCACATTTCATGTGGTTTGTTTGTTTTTCTTGTAAACTAATCAGACAGGTCATCCCTCACTGAGCTACAACAAGGAAAAAATGGATTGATAAAAGAATATTGAAGATATGCTACCATAAAATGCCCTTTATCAGTTGCGCTAATAATCCTAATGTTCACGGGTGTAATTATTCGGCTAAATGTTAATACTCTCAGGATCCGGATCGATGTTTCCACTTTCATTGTTATACGTATCTGACATCAGATGCACACAAAGCCACATGGCAACAGTGACAAAATATTGACACCGAGTGGTCGATGTCTGCCTCCTAGCAGGATGGAGAGCTGTGGTGGTGAGTCAGAAGCTGTCAGTCATCTGAATCATTGGAGTTCTTCATACAAGGAGCATTTGTAGCGCCCAAACAAAAGGGAGTTCGATAAATCCAACATTCAACTAGTCTGAAGCCCGAGGGTGAGGCCAAAAACAATGGCGTGTGGTACGAGCTTCACTAAAACCTGATTTCCTGTTTTAAAACATACATCACTTACCAGGCTGTGATCCTGTCACCTCACTCTGACATTATTCTGCATGGAAGATTCTCTCAAACTGAAATCGAGAAACAGTCACGAGAAGTCACGACAAATGTTGACGAAAGGGCATGTCCTGTTTGTCTGTTTTGCCTTTCTAATTTAAACAAAGGCACACCCACTTTATTTACCCCTTCAGTCCTGCAGCATGAAAATAAAAACCTATTTACTGCTGACATAACCTGTCCAGGGTCATTTACCCGACTCTTGATGTGGAGTGTAATTTAGCACATAAAACAAGTTCTTAAATGAACTTAAAAAGACTTTTTTTTCTTCATTATGCTTATTGAATCCTTACAGTGACAACTGTGCAGCTAAAAGATGATGTCATGGCGGAGGGGAACACACTAACCTACTGTGTGGGCATAAAAAAAAAAAAACGTCTGACCCTACTGCCACTGACGTCTGTGTCACCACTGACAATTATTTTCTATATTACCGTTGGAGTGGCCATCAAAGATAATCAAAATTAGTCAGGACAGGTATTTAAGTCTGGAGTAATGTTCAAATTGCTGACTGTAATCAGCAAAAAATCTAGGATGTGTATTTTAAGAGTCGGGGTTTCTAGTGTTTGAGATGGATGTGTATGAAAGTGCATACACAGATGCTCCAGTTTCTCCATCATTTCTGAGGAGGTGAATACAGCCATCATTCACCAGGGTTTTCAGCACTGTGAAACTGTTCTCACGCCAAGATTGCGGAGCATTTACCCTGGTGCAAAACAGAACCGGAGAGCAGGGACGCGTGGTCAGTGTGACCCTGGATGAGTCAGAGTCGGGCTGGCGCTGTTCAGGAAGCGCCGACCCCCGTCATTTTCAAGGAATCTAATTCAACATCTTTCCGTTAGACGAAGAGTCCAGCGTCTAGGCTGAATCATGACTGACGACTTGGAGAGTAAAGAGGAAGCAGACGGTTTTGTGCAAACTGAAGAGGACCTCACAAACGGGCCACATGACTGCTGATCCTTCAGATATAGTTGTCTGAGGATAACTATACGTTAATTTCTGGCTGAACTCTGTGAATGAATGAATCGTTATTGACACCGAATGATCAACATACAATCATAATTGTTTGCTTTTACAGGGACTTTCCATTCACACCACCAAAAGTATACGCTCACATATAAAGTGTACAGCAAACAAGGATACTACACACCTGAAAAAATAATGTGATTAAAGAAGTTGCATGGATAAATAAGGTGACTCTAATGCTTCTGGTATTGTCCTGACCTTTGCAGGCCTAATTTTTGTAGAGCTATTATTTTCTGGTATTTTATCCTTATTGTGGCTAAACTACTGTCAGAAAAAAAACCCTGTACTTACAGTTAATGTTGAATGAAGTCATATATGGAGGTGGTCACCCTGAAAGACAAAAATATAAATAATGGCTCAAAATCCTGAGATGAGCAATTTATCACAGAAAAAAAAAAATCCTTAAAAGTTATTTTGACCCTACATCTGGCCTCAAACTTTCATTGTACAATCGTATAATGACAACATAATATTCTTCTTCTTTATTAATTAATTGCGAGTGTTATGAAAACTAACAGTAGGTGGCGATGGTGCTCGAATGATAACTAATCTGTAAATGCATACATGGAAAATTACCAACACTGTGCATCCAAGCATAGCTCCTGTTATTAGCACGAGTCTCTAACAACAATATGCATACATAAAACGTTTTTATGTAATAGATTGATAAAGAAAGAGAAATTAAAAATCAATGCATCATTTTTAAACAAATTCGCATCACGTCACACTAATCCGTACTGGCAGTTTCCAAAATGCCCTAATCCAGCTCATAAAGCCCTTAGACACACACTCTCTGAAGCATGCATTTCCTTTATTTTGACACTTCTGAAAGACTGAAGAGGACCGACACAGCATGAATTCAAAGTTTAAGAAAAAAAAAAAATAAAATCGATGTTCAGAAATGGGATCAGCCAATCAGCCGCTAAATGAGTCATCAGTCTGGCAGCCTTTTGTACAGTATGTGCCCTGTTGTTTCAGCACCAAGACCATAAGACGAGCAGACACAGCTCACACCACGTGAGCAGACACACAAAAAGAGCCACTGACATAGCAGCCCTATTACTGCAGTGTCTGTGTGTCAAATCACACAGCTCAAAGGCTCTAGGTTGTAAACATTCTTATGCAATTACAACAAAGCATATTTTCGTGTATTTGTACAGGCAAGAGCTATTTCAAACAAGAACAAACTATAAATAACTAAATCTCCACGAATTTAAGAAGGAAAATAATAAAAAAGTGGCTCTGGTTAAACAAATATTTAACCCAAATGTACAGACGGTGTGTAATGTAAAAAGACATTATCTCTTGAAATCTACAATATTATCAAGGTGAAGGGTCAGACTGTGGACAGGAGCCAAAATTGGCCCCATACTGTATAAGACATTCAGTTCAATTCAGTTGTATTTATATAGCACCTTCTACAATACAAATTGTCTCCAGGTGCTTTACAAAGGCAGAAACCCAGAGCCTGGACCCCCAGGTAAGCACAGTGGCAAGGAAAAACTTTAGGTTCTTTACATAACCCCGGTTCATTCGTCATCATGGGCACTTTTGCGAGTGCTGGGATGACTAAAACACTCCTCTGCAGGAACATTAAGTTGACAATATCGATGTTGATTGTAAAAGCCTAATTACGGCCATTTAGCTGCTTTAATTCGGAGCTGACCTTTAATTCCAGACGTCACCGCTAAATGGACGGTGATTGATCTTATAATGTGTTTTTATTGAGCAACTTTCTACACACGCTCCATTTCACGCTCCTGACGTCGGGTTTCTGCAGGGATCCAGTAATTCCACTGTAACAGCTGTTGTAAATATTAGTTAAATCGCGTCGGGCTCGACTGTTGCATTGTTTGACCTTAAAGTGGCCCAAACATTCGTGTGGGCTGGATGAAGAGCAGAACACCAAGTCCTTGAGAATGAAGTAGTAGCGCAATAATAAAAATGAATATGTGGAACAGAGATTCTCACAGTGAAGGTCTGCAGGAGAAGACCATAGTTTATCTACAGAATCCTACAAATATCTGAACACGGTAGCTCCGCACCCGAACTATACATTTCGCACCATATCAACTTTAAATGCCGCGGATGCACGCCAAACTCAAATGTAATCGGGGCAAACAACGCTCTTACCGTCGGAGTAGCGGCTGTCCTGAGCCCTGCTTCGGTGGCGGTTCGGAGCGCCGTCTGCTGTGCCTCTGCCGCGCGTCCCCCTTTTATCAGGCTTCATTTGTTCCGTTCGCGCTCGATCCATCGCCCGACCCGGAGCGGGCATCGATTGGCTTCGGCACCGGCGACGCAAATCCTTCCGCGTACCAATGGGTGTCGGTGCGCCCCGCCCCCTCCGCCTCCGGGCCGCGGGCACACATCCAGGCCTCCTACGGGTGGATGGCTCGCACCCGATATAGTTGTGAACCCCACGGCTCTTATTCTCAGCATTCTAAAATATGAAGTAAATACAATATTACATTAGTAGTTCAAAGGAAAATTACGTCCAGGAAAGACTTTCTAATTTCACATGAAAACTTACACAGATGAGGGCCCTACATATATGCTCCCGGTTTATATCCACGTTTCTTAGCCCTGTTTTGGGATGCTTCTGAATAGCAAGATTTCAGTGATTTACAGTTATAAATTAAGGCGAAATTCGTTCTATGTTCTCACACATGCACATATCACTGATTTTTCTTAACATTTTGTGCAAATGCATGGATGTAGCAGGACCTCAGTGAGCCTTCTGCTGCAGCACACTGTACAATTTATCACTGTTGCAATATGCACTACATTGTGTAGTATTTAAGGCAGTCTTTCAGGATAGTTCTGATGCCTCGTTGTTGCCAGGCAACAGCTGTCCTGGAACAGAGATGAATGAATGTCCCTGGGCTCTTTCTCATGTTCTTCACCTCTATCTTTACCTTGATATTCGTGTTCTCTTCAATGGCTTTGTAAAGCACAGACCTGGGTTCAATGTAAAAGCAGTTCACATCACTATTAATCACTCACCAGGGTAATTCACAGGCTGACCTCTAACCCATATATTAGTACAGCTCTGGAAAAAATTAAGAGACCACTTCAATTTTTTCTGAAATCAGAATCTCTACATGTTTAAAATTTTTTTTTTTGGAATTTGGAAGAAATGTTGGCAGTAGTTTAAAGAATGAAACTAAAATGTTTATTTTACTCAAACACATACCTATAAATAGTGAAAATCAGAAAACTGATAATTTTGCAGTGATCTCTTAATTTTTTCCAGCGCTTTATAACAAAACTTCCTCTTGTAATCATTAAAATGTTACTGTAACAGCTTGAGTAGGAACTGTGGACATGACAGAAGCCAGGGTGAGGAGGTTAATCATCACAAGAGGAATCCTTTGTTCGCTCTCAATCCATCGCCATCACACAGTCTCTGGAGGTGGAGAGAGCAGATGTCTGTCACGAAAATAATTTATTTTCAGAAACCAGTCTGCTTACATGCTGGTGTTCAACATGCATATTATCTTTGCTGTGTGAAGAAACAATGAGGAATTGAACTATCACTGTCGTGCGCAGCTGCCGCAGTGATTTCCATCTCACTTTAGTTTGATTCTGAAACAGATAATGTTGATAGAGTTCAGGTGTTTGACATGCAGCGTGCTAAGGAGTAAAATCTGTATTCAAGATCGTTTCTGAGAGAAACACTGCTGCGGAGCCTTTACACACTGCTTTATGAATTTTGCAAAATATCTACATTATTTAACAGCTAGTCACATGTGAATTTCTTACTGCCAGGATCTGAACACACTTGCGCAGACTCTTAACTCCTTCTTTATTTCTAATATTTTGGGAGGCGATATAGTTAAATCATCATTGTTCAGTAAAAGTGTGTAGGTTGGACATCTTTTACGCTGCAACTGCTCAATGATGAGCACTGCAGAAGTACATGTTTCATTGCAGGATAATTCAGGAAAATTAGCCTGTAAATCTGCTTATTAAGACATTTTTAATCAGTGTTGGAGAGAACAAAATGCAGAAGGCCTTAAGCGCTCATTAGAACATGGAGAACAAGGTTTTTTAACATGTCAGTCATACAGTACAAAGTTTATTTGTAAAGCAGTTGAGAAATTAGATAATAGGAAATTAAGAAATCTCCGTGATGTCTGTATGAGGAGGACTAATCATACAAACTAAAAACCTTAGCAAAAAGTTATAGACAGGAACTTAAATACAGGCTATAATATTAACAAGGATTACTGTGATCTCTCTGTCATTTCAAATTTACACTGCAATTGGAAGGCACTTAAGAATAATGCAAAGATGTCACTCAAAAACAGGTCAGAAACATATAAATATATATATCACCATTTCATAATGTGTATGAAATGTGAATCACCAATTACGGTATTATCAAAATGCAGGACTATAAAATTTCTTTGGGTGCCTGTTTTTACTACAACTGAACAGCAACAGTCTGCATGACATCGTTCAAAACCCACAATTTTTACACTATCATATGTGGTGAGAAAGTAAACAGATACACCATGAAAAAAGGCTTTCTAGCTGTGTCACTAAACAAGAACAAAAACATCCATCTCCACACAAATATATATATATATTCTTTTGCCAGATTCCTGCACATAATATTTAGATAAAGTGGACTGATATATAAGATGTGTTGTTTCAATACTTGCCATGAATTAAATTGCCCCCAAACAAAAAAAAAAAAGCAGTTAAAATTGCAGTGTATATTATTACATTATCCATTAGGATTCCTTTATGTAGATTAATGAATGTATAATGAAGCTGCAACAAGTAGGAAAAATTCAGGGGTTGAATTAAAGACAAGACAAGCTAATAAATGCTAGGTGGATAGTGATGGGGTACAGGTGCTGGCATCAGTGTCTTTGTCATAATGTTTATAAGGCACTTAGGAGGGGACATATTCTGTCTGTTGTAATTGGCCCAAAGCATGTCCACTAACTCCTGACACTTTCCTACCAAAACTGAACATGAGCATAGTCCATCAGAGTGGAAAACACACATGCGTCTCAGTCTGTAGTGTATAACTGCCCACCTACCTATCCACTCATTCATCCATCTATGTCTTATTCCAGCTCTCCACTGTCTACACCAACTCTACCACTGTTCCCAGCTGAAATCATCTCCTCCTCCGAACACAACGAAAAAGCCCAAGATTGTGAGGAAGATGACAGCATTTCCTGTCATCACCAGACCACAGGCTCCCCACTGAATCTGTAAAAAAAAAAAAATACAAGACTGACACTCAATCCTGTTTTTTCTTCAAACAATTCTGTAGATTTTCAGTGGTTAACACAAAGACAACTTTTACTTTAACATGGTCACAGTAAACTTACTGTTTGTATGCGGGCTAGAACAATGGGAAGCCCAAAAGATGACACCACAATGCCAGTGGTTAAAAAGTAGGCCAGCTCTCTGCAAGCATTACTAGAAGAGTCAACATCATCACTGAGACGTCTGGATATGAAGGTCGGGATGGGACTGAGTACATAGAAAATCAGGACAAAAAGCGGCCAGTATACCCTGAAAAATAGATAGGGATATGTTAAACTGTTGATGTACATTTTATATGATACAACAGATTAATCATAAATTAGAGACACTTGTTATTTTTAATTGTTAATCTTCTCATTCTTTTTTGGTTCTGTTGATATAATTCTAAATAAAAACGATCCCAACAACAGCAAATGCATTTAATTTGAATTAATAACTGGTTTTATTTATTAACCGTAGCAACTGATTTAAAAACCAAGCATGTGTCAACAGATTACACTTGGCTGATTGTTACAAATAACGCACCCATACTGCTCCAGTGCACAACCCAGAAGGAGAAATGTGAGTCCAATGGCACCACTGAAGGACAGACCAACCAAAGCTGAAAGAAATACATAACAGACGTCATATTAACTATATTATTTCTGATATCCACAGTAAATGCATATCAGATGTACGCCGCCTACGATCAAACAAATGTGCTAGCAAACTACTTAATTTACTTAAGCCGCTAACTAAAAACAGGTCATAGGTTGGATACAGACACTGACTGCTGACGTCAAATACTAACGTATTGCGACAAATCCATATTAACAGTGTTGAGCCACTAACTTTCGAAATGATGCAGCATTTTTTTTTTCTTGAAAAACTAAGACAAATAGAGCCAAAAAAGTTTTTATATCGCTGAAGTTAAGCGAACAACAACAAACAAATAAAAAATACCTTTAATGCCAGCCATTGCGCTGAATTGCTGACTTTTTTCGGGTCTTTGTGCTTTGTTTATGTGTTCAGTATATACTTCTTGGGAAACCAACTTCCTGCTTCCTTCTTCGGGGTTTTCCTTTGCGATCACGTGACAGTCTGACTCCAGAGTGACTTCTGCGCCTGCGCAAAACCTAAAGGGATAGTTCCCCCTAATTTTATTTTATTTTTATTGTTTTCTGATAAAGTAATTTTCTTTTCTTCGTGAATGTTTGTGTAGTTAAATTAATTGAGACATTTTATTACACTGTACTACTATATGCTTGAGAGTCATTTTTTTTCATTCTTATTTTAACAAACTGTAGTAGCATTCAACAGTGCAAAACATTGTCAACTACTAAAGCACTAGAAGAGCACTTACTCTGTAAAAGAATAATATAAATAGAATTTCAAAAGAAGAAATTTAGTTATATATCGTCAATTAGTGTGCTTACATTTGAATTAAGTCATGTCATTTGCTGGTCTGGATGGTAACACTCTATATACAGTATTCCTTTGATATGTAACAGCAGTTCACCTCAGACTTTCCTTGGCATTAAGTGCTTTGCTGGAATTTCTGGGCTGTGAAAAACACTTTGCTGCCTTTGATTCAGAAGAGATGAAACACGCTAGAGATACAGGTCTTCAAAGAGCATGAATGATCACAGGGCTGTTGAGCAAGAAATGGAACTCACTAAGAGGATATCGGTGAAAATTGTCGAAGTATAGTATCTGCATTGTGTCCTCCAGTACATTCTAATCTTCAGAATGGAGACTTGGGTGAGTCTAGCATGAAATATTTGTATCTGTGTGTGTAGAAGACAATTCAAATTGTAATTTAAAGCTTCAGTGCTGAAATCAAGTAACTGAACAGCTGTACAGACAGGAGTTATGATGATACATGACTAACATATCTGAACAACAGCATTGCTCAACTTCTGCTATTTTTTGCTGCCACTTTCCTTGCTGCTAGAATCCAAAAGCAAAACTATCTTACTCATCTGTCACCAGTGCCCATTCAGCATATTTCATTCCACTTGATTTTGCAGTGAAATGGGCTCTTTCTTAGGTAAAGTGTTTGATACAGACACACGAGCTACACAAAAGTAAAAAGCAGTTTAATGTGGTTGAAGCCTACAACTTTTTTGTGCATCCACACATAGAATTAAAGTTCAGTTAATACAAAAACATGAGGAAAAATAAACAAACTAACAGTTGAACAGAGCAGTATGTCAGCAAGGATTGCGCATCATGGGGGAGGAATCATGTGATGACTGATGGGCCGTTTCGACCTGTCCTCTGATGCAGCTGGGAAATTTTCAGAGCAATGGTTGCCAGAGGTGCCAGCATCACCTGTCCCACACAAAGATGAGACAGTTAGATTCTCAAGCACATGCATGATATACGTCTCCCGTGCATTTCTCTGTGGATGCAGATGTACTTTTCTTTCATACTTTAACATCTGTTGTATTCATTTTCTCTGGAAGGCATGATTTAAATATCTTACCTTAATTCCAGTTTAAATATCTTACCTGCGTGTCTTCAAAGATTTCCTCCTTCTTGTAACTGTCTATGTAGATCCGAACTGTCGCCCCTTCAGTGTCTGTCCCACTGACTCTGTAGATGACTCGAGAACCACCAGTGAAGATGATACGCAGACCCTGGCGTGAGAACAGTCCCGGGCAGAATGTGTTAGGCACGCCCGGTGATGTCTGGATAAGCTCAGCTCAGTGGGTGTCAGGTACCTGATGCCTGGTGATGCTGCTGTCCACTGGGTCTGTGTACTCAAAGCTGTCTGCCTTTTCCACTTGGAAGATTTTGTCTTCCACGGCAAACCTCTGCTTTATGAAAGACTTCTCACAGATCATGCTCTCCAAATGTTCCATCATCTCACAGGCTGCATCAATGTCGACATTTTCATAATCATATCTGGGATAAAAAAAAAAAAACAGGCTAACATTACCTATATAATATATAATGTAATAAAATAATACCAACAAACCATAAGGAAATTATGAAAAACAGTCGACTGCAATGTTTTCGTTTACATTATTATTTAGTATTTAATAGAGAATGTGTAATGATAAATATTCTCCACTAGATGTCAGTCATGTTCTAAATTTATATTCTAAATCGTCTCCATCGTTTCCGCTTATATTCATTTGATAAAACTTTGAGATAAACCCATTTTAATTTCCTGATTGATAATGTAAAAACAGTTTCTGTTTTTCAGCTGACTGATATAATCAAACAGGTCATGCAGCAGTCTGCACCTTTTACCTGGTAAAGTAGTTTCTTCCATATTTTAGCCAGTGGTCCTTCAGAATATCCTCCACACTTTGCCGTCTGGTGGCCAGGATCGAAAGCCACGCCAGTACTGCCCAAAGTCCATCCTTCTCACGAATGTGGTCTCCACCTGGTATGAAAATGTATTCAATTCAGCCATGCACAAAAGTAACTACACTGAAGGATATTTAAAAATAAATAAATACATAAAATGAAACGAATCACTGTACCTGTGCCAAAGCTTTCCTCGCCACATAGAGACAGTTTTCCTGCATCCATTAAGTTCCCAAAGAACTTCCACCCAGTGGGAGTTTCGTAGAGCTCTATTTTTGTTGCCTTTGCTACTCTGCAGGAAACAAAGAGTATTCTACGCTCACTGGCGTTTTAGATAGTAAAGTAACACTTCTAAAGTGCCTACTTCTGCATCACCGCTGTTTAAAAATTCATTTGCACAAATTTGGCAAGTTTGAAATGGGATTAAATTGCAAAGTGACTGTCTTGTTTTTTCTGGCTGTTCCCTGAAAGCAGGGCTGCGTTTTTACCTGTCTAATGCTGCACTTGTGGGCATGCTGCGAGCGAAGCCTCTCACCCCTGTTTGCTGGAAATATGGGATGCAGAAGATGTTGTCAGCGATGACAGCGACAGAGTCGGATGGATTGACGAAGAAGCCATGCTTACCAAGGACCATGTTGCGGTCCTATAAGACCAACAGACACACACACACACACACACACACACACACATTTAGACCATGTTTGATTAACTATCCTCAAATATGTTGCCATATGACTTTGATTCTGTAGAAAATCACCACACAAACCCCATCGCCATCAAAGGCTGCACCAAAATCATATTTCCCTTCTTTCATGCTGTCCACCAGATCTGCAGCGTAAGTGAGGTTAGGATCAGGGTGTTGACCTCCAAAATCCTCCAATGGGATACAGTTGATGGCAGAGTTGGCAGGGCAGCCCAGCTCCTCACAGAATATTCTCCTCACATACGGTCCCACCACTGAGGAGACAGAGACGGACGAGAACAGACTGCTGAGGAGAAAAAGATGAACTTTTGTGGTAAATATAAAGTGCAGGCAGTCAGCAGCTATCCTGTACAACTTCAGGCACCTCCCGTGGAAGGCAAAGTACACAAAGTTCCAGGGACAAAGTGGCAGCTACAGTATGACTTGTGCATGCTAGGCTAGTTTCATTGCTTTCAGGTCCATATTTTATTTGTATCTTTCTTTCTTTTTTTTTATAATCTAATAAAATCTGGAGACATGGACATTGCCAAAGAATTTATGCTTTCTTTATGATGATGCAGCAAACTGCAGAGACATCTAAATGCATCCTTTTGTGTTATTTATGTCCTCTGTAATGTGCTTTTAAAACCATGATAGATTCTGCAGAGTTTCTGAGCTCACATATCAAGTAATTACACTCTTCACTTTCCATGCTCTTAAATGACATGGATACGCTCTCACCTCCGTGCATGGCATCTATTCTTATCCTGAGGTGGTTTTCCCCAGACAGAAGCTCCTTCAGAGCAGCAAAGTCAAAGATGTTCCTCAACAAGTTAGCGTAGGAGTCCACAGAGTCCACAATCTCCACTGTGGAGAAATACAGTGTTTACATTAACATTTCATATCAGGGATGCTTAAATAACCGTTAAGATTTGGCTGATTGGCCTTTCACCTGTGAAGGGTTTGAACTTGTTCTCCAGATCAAATGTTTGTCTCCCCAGGGTTGTCAGATCCACATGCAGTCCAGGGCAGATGGCAAACTCTTCAATACTCCTGCTAATCTGAAAGATCTTGTTTGTTACAGTCTCCTTGGCCGGACCTGAGCGTATGAGATCACATTATCATCAACTGTCACAGCCAATTTTGTCTCATCAGAACGTAGAAATACTGCATAAGCTGCAGAATTTTCCTGGTGTATTTTATGAACCTTTTGCATGTCAGTATACACTTAGGTTATATGGAAAATTCAGAGTTGCATGCAATATTTACATCACAACTTGTGGCTGTATTTAATGATTTTTCCAGTTAAGTGTCTGTTCTTATCTCATCCTTCCATCTGAAGGAGAACAGTCTTGTTGAGCGCGTATCTGCCTTCTCTCCTAACACTATTTTCTCACTTGGCTCTTGCTCCTGCATGCCTTCTCCTCTCTAGTTACCATACCTCCATTTGCAGTATTGAACTTGATGCCAAAGTCCCCCTGGGGTCCACCAGGGTTGTGACTTGCAGTGAGGATTATCCCACCGATGGCTTTGTATTTCCTGATCACACAGGAGATGGCCGGCGTGGACATTATCCCATGGTGTCCGATGATCAGGCGACCCACCTGAGGAAATGTCACGCAGGTGCGTTCGTGAGTTGGCAGTCATGTTTGTGCGTTTAATAGGATGAGGGGATATCAGGTTTGATGTGTCTTCCAGAAAGTAACTTGGAGCTTTTATTGAACAACAGTTGCAGCACATCAGCAGCAGGTTCAGGTGTATTTTTAACTTGTCTATGTCCCCCCCGCTGGTAAGTCAAAGACTCTTTTACAGGCAATTTGTCCTTATTTTTCCTCATTAATAAGAATTATCCTAAAGCAATATAATGCAATATAATTGCACCTGTATTAAAAGACAGAATAAACCATTATTTCACAGGTTTATTTCCATGTTTTCAATTTTATTTTATTAGGATTATTTGACTTCAAGTAAGGTTTCTTCTTCTGAACTAAAGCACCATGTTTTAAAATCTAAACGCTAAAAGGTTGTCAGGAGTTTCTGGAGGAAGGCGACACTGATACACACACACACACACACACACACACACACACACACACACAACCAGCATGCACAAACAAACAGTCACGGTGACACTGACCCCGTTGGCAGCTGCCATCTGCACAATGACTTTAATAGCAGTTTGATTGAAGAAGCGTCCGTCTCCCCCCACCACCACAGTTGATCCCTGGCGGTCGCGCAGATCGATGGAGGAGAAAACACTCTGGACAAAGTTGTGCAGGTAGTTCCTCCTAGACTGGAAAACATAGACCTTTTTTCGCAGGCCGCTGGTGCCGGGTATCTGGTCGGGGTAAGGGACCGTGGGTACGGACACCACCTGCAGGGGACTGGTGTCCATTGTTTCAAAAACTGCCTAGCGCAGAAAGCCAGGGAAGCTAGGGTTTGGAAGTATACCCCCCCATGAACTCCAGTGCAGAATGGGAGGCTAAGATCCCAACTGCTGCGATTATTTCTAAGCAGTATTACAGTGGAACTTCCGAGGCCAAAAATAACATTTCAACTGTGATGTGTGTGGTGAGGCGGGGGGCAGTCGCAGAAGACACTCCTTCACACATGTGCAGGGAGATCACTGTCACAGGGCTGCAGGGCCCAGCAACCAGTGTGTGGGGGTGTCCGGATGGGAGCGTGCAGGACTCATGTGTCCATCAGTAAATGTCTGCAGCTGTGTTCTGAGCACTGATATGCAAACAGAAGGACGCCATCCCTCATCGCAGATGTACTTAGTGCTATTTTAGAAGCAGATATTTGCCCTTTCTTACAACTCAACAAGTGAAGTGAGCATTAACGGGGCAATTAGACTTCGATTAGAAGCATATACTGAATACATGGTTGTAGTATCTACTAACGAAGCAAATTTAATTTGTCAAATCTATTTATAAACCAGCAGAATCAAACTGTGAGTGAGGAGATGGAACAACACTGCCCCCTGTGGTTTATTCAGTGCTCTTAACAACAAAAGTTGCGCAGTGAAATAGGCAACTCTGACATTGTGAGGGTTTCGGTGTGAGGCAATAATGAGCACACTTGTTATTGATTCACGAGGCTTTGGCATCAGAACAAAGATTCTGAATTCAGTTCAAGGGTGGCCAAATATCTGTTGGCTTAAACAGGAAGTTGTAAGTCTACCCACAATGATAAATAGAAACAAATTTCTTTTTCTTTATATTTATGTTTGCAAAAGTCAGTGCTAGCATTCCTGGAAGTCCTCAACAAAGTTTTACTGACATATACAAAAATAAAATATATAAAGAAGAGGCGATTGCTTTCTTATTTTTGACCCATTAATAACACCTAACTCAGACTGCTCTCAAAGTCAATGTGACTCAACATTAAAACTGCTCACATATGGATTTGTGGTGGAATTTTAACTCCATAGCTAATAAAAGCTGCAAAACAATAAATGAAAGCCTGGATATTTTAAAATAGTTATTAGTTAAGTGTTCAGAAGAGTTATAACAGAGTAATGTACATGTTAAGACAAAAAAAAATGCCTGGAGGAAGAGTTTGAGACTGTTGGATCAGTGAAAAACACCTGTCTGAGAGGAAGTGGAGGACACGCTGCTGTGGGGAGCCAAGGGGCGGACGGAGATCTGAGTGGACTTCAGGGAGGTGAATGCTTTTGGTCCTGACCTCCACTGAATTCCCTTCCTACGCTCTAGCCGCCCCTTCGGCCTCAGTTGGAAGTACTTCCCATTGAGGAAGGCATCTCCACAGGCACTGAACCACCAACCACCTAGAAGGTAACAGCGGCGATGTTTAGATTTCGTCTTGAACTTTGCAGCAAATCAAAACTGTGGACTGCAGGTCGATCTGCTGCACCTGTGTAACCATAGGCACAGCTGGAGTCCCGCTGTTGCTCACTATCCCTGTCCTTGGTGGAGAACGCCATGCCTGTCAGGTTGCCCATTGGGTCTGGGATGTCCCCAGACAGACGCCTGAGGTTAATTGCGTAATCCTCCTCGGGACCACTGAGGTAGAAGTTGTAGTCACTGATGTGGCTGCCCTGTTTCCAGTCTTCCAGCTGGACACGGAGGACAGTGTTATCCCGGGCCAGTAAAGCGCGGATGCTCCTGAGGCCCAACCAGAACTCGCCTGTCAAAGAGCAACCGTGGAGAGGTGGGAGCTTTGTAGAGAGGGGGTGTACACAGCGCACATGTATGCAAACGCTAATGTGCAAATAACGAGCCAGACATTTTCATTAAAGCAGAGAGGGGGAATGGTGCTCAGAGTCCTCTCACCTTGAAGATCTCCGAACCCATTCTCATAAATCTCCCAGGTTTGATCAAAGTTAATCAAACCATCCATCCTTCTCTGAATGACTGTTTCTCCATGGCCTAAAAAGCAACAATGAAGAAAGAAAGAACTTTTTTAAAACCACTGGATGATGATGTTATAATTACAATCATCGGTTAACTATTACACTCTAATGCTGTGATTAGTCTATTTATTGTTAGTTTTTATTTTTACAGGCTGGATTATAACCATCCTTGTAGTTATAATATGCTGGGTGTACAAGGAAAGAATTACAATTTTGTGAGCTTATTACATAACTTCACACGTTATTTGAAGATGTACAGTTTGGAATTGTAAATGTATATATACTGTAAAGCAAACTGGATTAATAGAGATTAGAGGGATTATTTGGTAATTTTCTGAACTGCAGGATTATATGCAGCACCAATAACGCTTGTGCTGTGGAAGAGCAGATTCTATCCGCCAGACGGCTTCATACCTTTGCTCATGTCACAGAAGACCACAAAGGGCTCCGAGCTGTGCGGCCTGATGGCGTAAACGCTGCTAATTCGCACTCCACTCTCAAACAGCTGGCTGCAGTCTGCTGGCAGATCTTCTTAAAAAAAACAAAAAAAAAAACACCACGAATTTAGCGGCAAACTTGAAACAGCACTGGGTAACAAATTAAGCGTAACGGGATCAGTCAATTATGACCCAAAGGTCACCAGGTCATCAGCAGGAAACATAGCTCAGGATTACTGACGGAAAACTGCTGAGCCAGGCACATTTTTCAGTCAGAAAACAGACACAGTACAGACGAATGAGCAACTCTTCGGCCCGCTCATATGAAATCATTTGCATTATCCTTCTTACTCATCAGTTCTGTGGTGCCGGTCGAGTGTGAGGGTCGATAAGGGGACAGCATCGACGTTTCAGCGCTGCTGACTTCAGGAACCCTCTCAACGGTCTCCTGGGGCTTTGTGCCGGTTGTAAGCTGGGAAAGCAGAGAAACACAAACACGACCCCGTGCAATGAAAGAGTATTCGTACATAAAACAGACTGTTTTTTTTAATTTAGAAAAAGCTTAGAATAAGAGTATTATTTTGAAGACAGCATGCACTGCTGCACTCAGAAGTCTAATTGCACAGTGTGGTGCCACAATGATGGCAGCTCACGTTCAGAAAACATGAGTTTGAGCTGCAAGAGCAGTTCAAGTGCACAGAGCCATATAATCCTCTTATTAAAGCCCAGCCAAATTTAGGGACCATATGTCAAATATTGAGGAAATCTGCAAACTCACATTATTTATCTCTTTGACTGAGATTTCTGTTTGAGAAATACTTTCTATTTTTTAACCAAAAAGACAAAAAAAAAAAAACCAAAAAAAACGAAAACAAATCATGTTTACCCTCACATCGATTCTTCTGTTTATCATTTATAGGGCTGCCGAGGGCTGGAGCCTGTCTCACCTGGCACTAATTTCTTCTACTACCATCAAATATCCTTTTGTAACAATTTAAAAGGTTTGTAACATTTATGTTCTTTTTCATTTATGATTAGTTCTTAAAAGATCAAACAAAGTTAGCTCTTTAGCGGCAGTCAACCGCTGATGCTTGCTCCAGTTTACCTTTTCCTCGAGACTCTTGATCTTTACCCTATGGAGGTTGAGCTGGTCACTCTGGTCCCTCACAGCTCTCAGCAGCTCTCTAATGCTGTTGTCCTGGGAGCGGATCACCTCCTGGGTGGGAATCACAGTGGACAACCTTTACTGAGAAGATTCACTCATGAAGGTGTCCTCCAGCAGAAATTTAAGGGAGAATAAATCCAAAGCACTGCATAATGAAGAATAATCATGTTCCGGGTATGTGTGCTGTGAATATCTTGCATTTTAAATCTTCTTGTGTGTGATTAATTGTGTTGAAATATAACTATCAAAGTCACAGCAACAATAACACATGCAGGTCCAGGTTTACGCTGTAAACACAAGTGATGTACCCTCAGATTATTAATCTCTGCTGCTTGATGTCTTGGCAGCAGACATTTTGATATGCTGCTTAGCTTCTCCTCCAGGCCTTCCAGCTTGTCGTGGAGGTCGCTCTTCTCCTGCAGGATGCTGTCCACTTTGGAGTTGATCTGGACGGACAGGTCCTTGATCTCGTCGTTGCTGGCCTTCAGCACCACAGTGGTCTTCTTCAGTTCCTCTTCCTCCTCTTTGATTTCACTGGTGAGCACCGACAGCTGGTAGAATGAGCGGTCGAAGATGTTGAGCTTCTGGAAGATGTCGTTTATCTGCCCCTTGGTCTTCTGCACAAACTCCCGCATGCTCTGGCCCAACTGGAGGAGCCCGTTGGCCAGGAGACGCACATCATCTAAAGCAGCAAAGCGGGAGCGGGGGGCTTGAGTCGGTGCTGCAGTCTGGAGAACGGGCTCCTCCTTTGAGTCACAGAGGGCAGGAACACCAACAGAGAGGAGAACCAGGAGGAGAACATGTGTGATTTTCATTCTGGTGTTCAAATTCTCCGGCTGTCTGATACCAGGGGGTAAAGCAGCAGCCCCTCTCAAAACAAAGACCCGCTGAGGGAGAAATCTGGCCTTTATATACTGCAAGGAAACAGGTCAATAATTAACCTGTTCTAACTAAAATAAAATCAGATCTCCGCTTTATTCATGAGTAGCTGCAATGATAATAATAAGTGCTGCTCTCTGCTTTTGTTGAGTTTATTTTTAAAAGACAAAATAACCTCACTTGTATGTATAAAAGATCCCTAAAATGTGACAGTTCTGCACTTTGTTGATCCAGTTCATTTTCTTAGTCCTGTAATGCATCAAAGGCAAATCTAATAGCTTCAGAGAACCAATTTTAATGTTAAAACAGTGTGTAACAGTTAGTTTCAGGGCACAGATGTAAACTCCATTCTTCCCTGCTAAATATTAACACCCCTTAATGAGAATGAGTACCTTAAATGTGTACACAGGAAAAGCAGTCCACAGCCCTGACATCAGATAACCGTTCTCTCCGGAGGCTAAAACACGAGCTGGCTTCATACACCATGTTTACTATTCCGGTACAAAGGGGCATGTGTGACAGACAAATAGTGTGAGGACTGTAACCTGTAGGTCACAGGGCTATGACATTAGGATCCATCCATACCTACATCTTCTATAAACTGCTTGTTCCTCTGGGTCGTCTCCAGGAGAAGCCTTCTGGAGACGCAGAATGTCTTCAAGAACCTAACCAAGTCCAGACATGCTCACAGACATCAGTGGATTAGATCCCAGCGGTAACCAGGCAACAAGCAGGAAACAGGTCATCAGTTTATCACAGGACAAACACCATTCACTCACACATGCACACCCTACAACTCATTTGTGAGAGGAAACTGGAGAATCCCCACGCAAGCACAGGAAGAGCACACAAACTAGAGCCAAAATGGACCCCAGGACCTTCTCGCTGTGGAGCAACTGTGTTAGCCAGTGCAGCAGCAGCGCGGCACCCCAGCGTTTCCACTCCACTGGCACTGTCCTTGTTCGCCATTGGGCTGCAGCACGTCCTGACTGCATCTGCCACACTTACATAACTCGAACTTTATTTAAAAATAAATGATGGCTGTAAATGTCATGGCCCTCACCCAGCTAGAACAGAAAACACTGAGAAATGTTGCAGCTTGTGGGTGCGCTTTGGAAAAATGCCCCAAATGCTCAAGAATGATTTCATGAAGATTCATCTGTAGAAAAAAAAAAAAAAACAATCACATGATTTTTGCTTAAAAGGGAAACTGCCTCTTGGCAACGTTTAACTTGCTTCCAGCTATACTTTCCAGTAGGAGGCAGCTTCCACAAGTAATAACAGTCAACTGAGTGGAAAATTAATACCCCGCAGCCGACAAGACTGATGGCTCATGTATTTCACTTGGGCCAAAATCTCTTTGTGTGCACAAGTTAGTTATCAGCATCCTACGGTTGGGGAGACTCTGAGTATTCCACCTTCTAAACTTTCTATGCATTTTTGACTTTTTTGGCTTGTGTAAAGTGGTCACTCTGTCAGCTGTCATTTGATTCAAAAAAAGACTTTCTGTCACTTCCTCAAGAAAACCCACAATCCCTCTCAGAGCCATTTGTCTGCTTGGGTAATGGAAAAGGAGTATTCCTGACCAAATCTGACTAATTCCTTTTCCATTTATGTCGGGCCACAAGATAACTTCTTTTTTTCAGGACTCTGTTGTGTCATACTCTCCATTAACAGCTGCCCAGTTTATTTTGCTTGCAAGTTGGATGCAATGGTTTGGGATATACAAAAAGAACACGCTGTGTTCTTTGTCTCCAAACATATTCAAAATACATTTATCTATTTTATAGATAAGCAAAGATCCTTCCAAAGGGCATTATAACGTTCGGTCCTTACACCAGGACTTTCTGACAGTAGTGGGAAGACTCTGAAGTTTGAAAGTGGATCCATGAAGAATGACAAGTATGCTCTTAGAGAATTGACCCCCCTGGATGGCACCAAGCAGAGGCCACATAACACTGGGTGGGGTTACATGTTCTGCAAGGATGGGTGGCCTACAGGGCGCTGCACGGTCTCCGACGTGAGGCCATTATGGATAGCGCTGTAAGGTGACTCCTGCATTTCTTCTGCTTCTCCACAGATGCTCCGGATTTCAGCTCCCTCATCGGTGCACCAGGGGAGACGTCGCCAGTCATCTGGGCTCCATCTGACTGCCGTCTGAAGATGAAGGTGTGGCACTGTGTGTCAGGCTCCCAGCTTGTCCATGTCACTGAACTGGAGGAGGTACGGTGGGAAGGCATGCTCGTTTAGCCCCTCCCTGTCCCCCTTTGGCTCTTTAACACACAGCTTCTGTTATGGCCGAGGCTGCTGCATGTTGGCGTTTGCCAAATAGCCGCCGCACGCACCACCCTGCCCTCCCCGGAGACAGACGAGGAGGCTGAACTGAGCCCAGAGCAGAATTTAGCGTCTGACAAACACACCCTCACATCAGCAAGACTGAGAGGAAGGAACTGCTGAACACATGTCACAAGGTAAGCTCTGGTTTAATATTCATCACACCCTGCTCAGTCTGCAGACACCTGTTTGATTACACCGTTAACGAAACAAGATGCTTCACACTGACCTTGAAAGTCTTTGACACGAGACTGACTGACTTTTAAGTGATTTAACAAATCACACTCTCTGTACCGAATTCTAATAGGACAGATGGGGAAATAACTTCAGCTTTTAAAGTCTTAAATAAATCAGATTCACCTTTTGTTGCAGTTGTGTGAGTGCAGTCACTCTCACACACAGACGTTCTATTTTAACCTTGCTGTGTTAACATACCAGAGGTTTGTTCCTAGCGTGAAGCCCCTGGCAGCTGTTCCCTTCTGAGAGCCGTGGCTCCACACAACCTACCGCACAAAGAGGCTGAGATGCCACAGCGTACATCGGACTCTGGTACTGTTTGTTCCAAAACAAAGACCGTCCGAGAGCGCGCAACTTCGGAGGAAGTCTTCACAGGAGACAATGACGAGTTTCACACAGAATTCCAAAGCGATGAAGAAGAGCAGCCAAGGGTTGGAGCTCTGTGAAGAGCGGTTCTTTCCAGATAAAACAAGAAAATATGCAGAATCGCTCTGTACAGACAGATGGACGAGCTAAGATTTCCTCGACTTGATGTGAAACGAGACATTCTGATAGACATGATAAATGAAGGTCAAAGGAGCAAAAATATTTTGTCTTCTGTAAAGTATACATATTTATTTCAGGCTGCTGGTATTTGAGATCTGAGTCTTAGATCTGAAATGATCTCCATTTACATATCTTAGCTTTAGACATATTTACCTTGCCTGGCTGGGAAGTGGCTCTTGCTTCTGTGTCAGAAGTTCATACTGTGGTTTTGGTGAAGAATGCAGTGGATGGAGATGTTGTGATTACAGTGTAAGGTTTGTGCCCGTGCAGGAAGTCTGTGAAACTGGACGCAAAAACTAAACACAAAGATGAAAACAAATCAAATGTAAGACTCTTTCAGAAGCCGCGACAACTGCTGAGCTGAAATATGACCCGAGGGTTTGGTTGGATAAGCAGAAACCTTCATTTTTAGGCAGAAGCTGCTGCGCTGTAATGCTGCAGTAATGTGTTGTGCCATTTTGCTGGGGCCTTTTTGGGGAAAGGCAAATACTTTAGGTCCAATTCCGTAGGTTTCCTGCGAGGTGGGCCTACTCCTAGAAGCATACACAATTAAAACCCATGCCATGGAAATATGGACACGGTTATGCAACGACTCCTGGGAATGGCCATGCCTCTAACACTGCTATATTGTTTTCTCTGTGGTTAAATCACAAGCATGCCTGTACTGATGTGTCCAAGGTTCAGAGTATTTTAGGCAAACTTGATTTTGCAGCTAGAGTTTACAGATCACCGCCGGTACTTTTATAACATGTGGCCTTTCTGGTTTCTCCAATTCAAACGTGAGAACGACGGAGCTGGCGGCGGAGTAACAGGTGCGCTGTTGAATGCGTTCAATGATCAACATTCACTCACCCTCGGGCAGCGTCGTTAATAATGATGCTCGACTGCAGCTGCAGATGTTTCATGGCGTTTATATTCTCTTCATCCCAATGTTCCGTCTACTGACAAAGTGAAACAAATCACTTCCTTTTTAATGGAATGAAGAACCATGCCAGGCTCGCCTTTCTTGATTTGAACTTACGCAAACACCCGTGTGGGCTAAACTTAGACCTGTCAGGTTCATGTCGCTTTAACAAGCCAACCAAGTTACCATGCAAACAATTCTACCATCATTAGGGTTGATTTCACTTCTGAGCTTTGATTAATCTTCAGCAGTGCAACACTAGTTTAAATAATACATGCATACAGTGTAGAATTATACATATTAACATAACATTTTCACATCCTGAAATGGAAACAAGAGCTGCACCAGATGCGCAAAATCTGCTAATTTGTTGACTTTTGTCAGACGGCGTGTTAATGATGAAGGGCAAAGTGCTCAGCACGGAAACTTTGTGGTGTTTGTCTGTTGACTGCATAGTTGAGATTGTTTGGGGGCTGCCGCAGAGGCTGGTGGTCAGGAGAGAAGTTCTGGTGTGCAGCGATCACGTACTGCGACGAGAGGCGCTGGAAAGATTCTCGATCACACACCTGAGAAAGGAAAAAGACATCTCAGTCAAGTAAACGAAGATTTGGGACGAAGACTCCGGATGTAACAGTGGCATGAACGTCTCAGCGAGGAAAAGAGTGAGTCACAACAGTGGCCGTCTGTCCTCCTGTCTGTGGGAGCTGAACGTTCCTGTCGGACTGAAAACTTTCAGGCTATTTCCAGCTCCCGTTCATGGCAAGGCTGTAATCAAGTGAAAATCAGGCCCGTCGCCGTTGAATAATAGCAGCCTGGAAGAAATGAAGCAGCAAGAGTGTGAGAAAAACAGAGCTGGAGAAGACAAGCGGAGGAACAGAAACAGAACTGAGTTGTGACTCAGTCCAGGATGATCTGAATGCTCATAAATTAAGTCTTAATCCCTTAGATTAAGTAGAATTTTCAGAGAAATTTCAGAGTGAAACCTTAAATAAAATGTTATTTTTCCCCTTGAAATTTAGGGATACTCTCTTCTGCTATTTTTGTGTTTTATCGCCGTCTGAGATGTGATCTGATTTTTCTGTTTTTCAGATATTAATGAGAAGAATCTGTTTGTTAAGCTGAAGACAGGAACATGATGGAAGAACAAAAAGGTAAAAAAAAAATTCTCAAGATATTTCCTTTGAACAAACACTGATGTCTTGTTTTGACATCCCCAGGAAGCAACTTCCCTCCAAAAACAAAAGAAAATGGCGTTAAGGGGAAACCTCCATATTCAGTGGAGACCCCGTATGGTTTCCATCTTGACCTGGACTTCCTAAAATATGTAGACGATATTGAGAAAGGAAATACAATCAGAAGAATCCCCATTCACCGGCGGAATAAGGGCCCCAGAGCGAGCACTCTTCCCCGGCACTTCACCGCCACCGGGTGGGGATCTACTGGAGCTCTCGGATCTCGACCGTCAGAGGCTCACCCTCAGAGCTGCTCTTCCTGGGCCAATGGTCACAGGGCCCACCTGTCTCCAATGGGACTGAAAACGCTGAGGGAGATGGAGGCCAGAATCAAAGAGTTTGACGAGCAGCCTCTGGGTGAGCACATCAGACCGAATCTCCTCCGCGCCTCCAGCCTGCCGCTCACAGTGCTGCTGAGACAGAGTTCAGAATCCAGCGATGACCCCAGCAGCCTCCCGAGCTCCAGGGATCACCTCGGGGGAAGGAACATCTCCTGCGAAGACGTCTTCCATTCCCCTGACAGCAGGCAGTCCCAAGAAAGCTCGGTACTGTTGAGGCGATTGAGAGAAGCTCTGGAACGAGTGAGGGAGCTGGAGCTGGAGATCAGGGTGATTCCAGAGCTCAGGGCACAAATCTGCATCCTTCAGGAGGAAAGACCAAGGCTCCCACCCTCATCTCTGAATGGAACCGCAGACACTTACACCACATCCCATTATGACAGAAACCACAATATTAGTCAAGGAGGCTCAAATCCAGCACACGAGTGGAGGACTAGCACAGATCTGGATGAGCTGCTCACCGTAACATCTCTGCAGGCTAAAGTAGCTGCTCTGGAACAGAAGCTCCACGAGACTGACCTGGAGCTCCAGAGGGCCTTAGCGCAGCTGAGGGAACAGAAAAAGGAGAGCAGAGAGAATGACGGGAAGGTTGGATACCTAGTCGGGAAACCTGGCGTATGGGTTCAGGCAGAGAGGGTGATGACAGACCAGGATGGAGACCAGGCAGTGGTAAGATCTGTGGGAAAGACTGCAGCACACGCAGACACTGCAGGGCCAATGGTGCTTCACCACATCAGGAAGGTCAAGAGGCTCCTGGAGCAGCAGTGGGAGTGTTTGTGTGCCGACAATCAGCCGGGAAACCCTAACGTTAAGCGTCTGCAGCGGGAGATGATGAGCCTTGCTGATGTCATTTCCTCCTATTACACCCAGCACGGCGATGATGAGACGCCTCAGCCCACAGGTAAACAGCACTTTACAGGCAGCTGCAGCTTTTTTACTGACCTGGACAGCTTGTTAACTCAATTTTCATTACCATAAAGGCACAAAACTCCTTTTCTCCAAGTGCAGCTCTGGCAGATGCATTCTCGTAGATTTGTAGGCCTCCATCAAGATGGCTGACAGTGAAATATCATGAGTGTGTAAAGAATCTTGCGGTTTGGCTGTGACCACAAAGCTGGTTTTACACCATCTAAATTTGTGCCTTGTTCTATTTTTAATTAAACTCAGCATTAGAGGGGTGCAAATGGAGGTGTAGCTGTTGATACCGGCAACTCAACAGCTACATCAACACAGGAATTAGACCCAGCTCATGTGGACTTTGGCTCTTCAGTTGAATTTCAAAAATAGCTGCTAGACATGTTCGTTATCACATCTGCACTGCAGAGACGTATGTTTTTGTGGTTTGGTCCTTATTTCCTTGAAGGTCAGCTCTGGGCAAGTATTCACCACTCCTGTCACAACAGTAGTGTATAGACCCCTCACATCTGGGCCTCTGGTGCAGCCAGTTTTGCTTTTTCATCCCATATTCTTTGCTTGTCTTCCATATTTGCTGTGATGACAGACGGACGCCCCTGGTCATCAAAACGCAGACATTCCCGGGGTGATAATGACGGGTTAGTAAACGACTCTTTCCCTTCAGCAGCCCTCAGACGTGACATGATTGTTGCCTGAACGCCACTCCCTGAGAGGGCTGGTAGAGAAAATGGTCGACTCCCACATAAAAATATGGCATCTTCCCACAAGTACAGCAGAAAGATCATCTTCTGCATCATCGAAGGAATGTTCCTATTTTGTGTTGGATTTTAACAGGAAGGACTTTTAAACATTGATGGAAAAATCCTGCACCATAAATGAATAATACATCAGAAATGTCCTTCAAAAATCTTTGTCATGTTCTAAATAGAGCCAAGATGTTCTAAACATGGTTGGGTGGTTCTGATTTTCCCCGGTGCATGCAGCGTTGACATTTTGAAGTCTAATTTTAAGGTTTGCGTGCCGTGCCATTTCAAAATCGATCAGCACTGATTTCATATTAATCAATGTATGGTTGACAGCTTTCTATTCCTGTCTGTTTTGCTTTAATCTTTTTTAAAAATCAAAGCAAAAATGTGGCGGGCCAGTACTGTGTGCAGCAGAGCGAGGAAAGGAAGCGCAGCGTCAGCCCCAGGGTGATGGCAGCCGCCCAGGTGGATGCAAACAGGAGTCGGGAGGAGGCAGGGGGGCAGATTGGATCAGGGGCAGCAGGACCAGAGCGGACAGATGGAGACGCAAAACCCGATGAAGCTGAAGCTCCAGAGAGGACAGCCAAGCTGAGACCACACCCCTCCAAAGAGCAGACGGAGGGCAGCTCCATGTCTGGGTGTCCCTCCCGAGGCAGGTGAGCGGAGCCACAGAAACCATCAGTGTTTAGTCTCTGATTACCACTATGAAGCCTGTTCTTGCCCTCACACACACGTTGTCCTTTTAGGGAGACAGTGAGTTCAGATTTCATGACCGCCTGTCAGTTCCTCAATGGTCACATGGACAACATGGACAATCCCAACAACGAAATGGTACGCAGCTGTTTACCTCACATTCCCATCCCCCCATATCATTGCTAATAACCTCGGGTTGCCTCGTGCTCCAACACCAAATGAAATCGTGTCTTTCCTCCAGAGGAAGGCCCTGATCGTGTTGTTCCAGCGCTGGTTCAGTGTGGCAGCCGAGGAGACCTCCGTGCCCGGCGACCTAGCCGCGTACTTAAGGGAAGTGAGGAAGGCTACGCCCACGCTGCTGGCCTTCCTGGTTAACCTCGCTGACGACAATGGCAACACAGTGCTGCATTATAGTGTGTCCCACTGCAACTACAGTATCGTCAGCCTGCTGCTGGAAACAGGTGACGCTGAGCCCTTGTGTCCAGAGATAAGTGTTTACACACAGACGCTGAATTTTTACTTTCACCCTTTCAGGTGCGTGTGACGTTAATCTTCAGAACAATGCTGGCTATACGGCCGTTATGCTTGCCGCTCTGACGGCACCCGATGGTCCGGGGGGAATGGAAGTGGTCCGCAAGCTGATGGAGATGGGAAACATTCACATTCGCTCCAAGCAGGTAGAAGATGGGCTGCCATCCCAACAAAAGTAACACCGGTAAAGAAAGGAGCCTCACCACGTGTGTTATGCCTCGTCCCTCAGACGGGTCAGACAGCTCTGCACTTGGCGGTGAGACATGGGCGAGTGGTGATGGTCCGCCTGCTGCTGAGCTACGGGGCAGATGCTAACATCCAGGACAACCAGGGGACCACGGCCCTGATGTTTGCCTCTGAGAGGGGCCACACACACGTCGCACGGCTGCTGCTGGAGAGAAGCCAGTGTGACCTTTCCCTGACAGACAAGGTGAGGTAATCATTATCCCCCAACCCACTGACCAAGCAAAAACAGTGAATTATGGGTTGGACAGGCAAAAATCTCAATTAAATGGAAATATGTTTAACATGTAAACACAGAAGACTCTAGAGGAACAAGAAACTGCATAGCCTACTTCTTACTTACACAAATGAACACCGAAAAGAAGCTTAGAGGTACGAAAGCTGGAATTCTTTGACTGGCAGACTGTGAACGTGGGTGGACTGACAGTGTGAATGCAGATGAATAGACTGCTCCTTGGATTAATCAGAGCTACGGTTAAAAAAAAAAAAAAATCTCCCAGGGCTGGGTCAAGTTAATCCGATAACAGCACCTTATCTGCAAGTCTGGAGAGAGGAGGAGGGAAAAAGAAGAGCAGAAGATGCAAATGTATCCTCTACTTCCGACAGTCTGCCTTCCTGTCTCCAGTCTAAAATCATTCACCTTGACACAATCTTAGATACGTTTCAATAATTCATCAAGTCTGGCTGAATTAAACTGCAGCCTGTTGTATTTGAGGACTTAAAACACAACCCTGCACACAGCTCTGTGATTTAAAGTGCCCTCTGTGAGCCTTCATTCACCTTTTTTACACTACTGGCAACAGCAAGCAAAGACTGAAAGGCTAAAAGCTCAGGTCAACACCATCGACATACAATGCCAGATTTATAAAAAAGCGAAGCCACGTGACCTTGACTTCAAGTGTGTTTATCACTTAGGAATAAATGTGCTAACAATGGAGCATCACTGAATAAACTGTCCTGGTCCAGGGATTAAAATACATGATGTCATATTCTGTAAACTTGTGTGGAAGAAAGGAACTAATCCAGGGCGGTTAAATGCTGGTTTGAAAATTGCCATCAGTTTGCTGCTCAACACGGTTGTGATTTTATCCTAAACTGTTGTTTTTGTGATCCTGCAGCGGGGTCGAACTGCGCTCTCTATTGCCATGCAAGGCTCCCACACAGACACAGCCACCCTGCTACAAGCCCACGCCAAAGCTCGAGCTTCATAGTCCTGCAAAAACTGCCCAAGTTTTGTTTTGTACTTGTGACAGCGTGCGCATGCATTGAGCTGACGCTACCATGATATTGTTTTTGAATTGTGCGCATATGCACAAGCACAGCCTGTGTTTTGAGTCTGATGACCTATATAAGATCAAGGTCATGACCTCTTTGGTGAAAGTATCAGAATTGCTGATTCAATATTTCTCATACAATTATTTGCACAGCCAGTTAACAGCATAGCTTACTGTACACACAACATAAACATATGCCTGTATTCAATGTAAAAATATTTATTGTTATGTGATTACTGGTAACTCGAAGGTGTGTGTGTTCATCAAATATCAAATCAAATATCAATATATCTAACACTGCATTGAAGAGATAAAATAGAGTTGTATTATTGACAGCAGTTATTTGTCAAAATGTGTAAAATTATTGCCCAGTTCTGCATGATAGGTTGTCAATTCTGTACCAATGTGTTCATTATTGTTAATAAAGTGCCAACAAACGTGAGATTGTTGCGTGGAAACGCTCAACTTTGTTGAAGTAGTGACAAACGTGACCAGCAGGGGGCAGGTTTTCTCCATTGCGCTCCCAGGTCTGACGGCTAAATCAAACACAACATGTGCTGAAATCAATACACACCAAAACTGATATTCTTAAAGAAGCATGACCAATGGATTAGAGATAATCCCTTTTCAAGTGTCACAGACAATTACAAAAATGATACCTGTCACTAAATTGCGCTAATTCCCTGGGTGAGAGTCACCTGGAGTCTGGGGGTACGGCGACTGGAACATCCTGTTCCGACATGACAGCAATGACGTTCTAGCGGGCTTTGTTCTATCAACCTCCCACAGGGAGATGGTGAGGGGCAGAGCTTTGGACTGTCCCCAAGGATTTGAGATTATACTGGTGAGGGAGGACAAAAAGGATTGGGCACGTAAATGGCAAGACTGCTAGCTTTCTGTCCAACAGAGCGCAGCCACCTCATGTGTCTGGGGGGGATTCAGCCACCTCATGTGTCTGGGGGGGATTCTTGCCAGGCTGGTTCACTGATTTTCCTACTGCTGTAATGGCCCTGAGAAAATAGATGCATATCAGGAAAAAAAAAAAAAACTTTGTTGGCATACAATATGCACTTCATGTGTGCATATTAACAGCACCTAAACACACCTTCAGTGTTCTTATAACTCACACCCATGAAAATCTGTCACACCTATGGAGGACCATCTGAGTGCTAAAAATACACACACAACATAGCAATGCACAAAAAGGAGGGATTTGAACCGCATGGCTGTAATAATGATAAAGGTCTGGATTTATCTGTAGACGTCTTGTCTGCACATGAATTAGTTTGCAAGTGGATGAATGTGGAGAGCCCAGACTGAAGTCTCGTAGACCTGTAGCAGAAGCTCATTTTCTGTTCCAATACAGGAAAATGTGATTCTAAATTATGAGACGAAAACCTTGTACAAACACATAAATTTAAACATCTTAAACATTAATCAGGATACGAGCTTTTGGTTGAAGTGTTTAAGATGATCTTTGAGGCATAAATCACAAATATGTGCAGCAATATTGTAACTCGCATTCATTACAGAAGCATATTGTTGCTTTTTATTGTTTTACGCTGAATTTTGTCACCTAAACTCTCACATACGTACGCTCAAACGTGCTACTTCTCGTTTCATCAACTTATCTATGTGCAGTCCTATTGGCTCGAGCTGAAAGACTACAATCCAACACGTCCTAATTTACACTCGCTTCCAAATGCTCTGATAAAAGCTGAGAGAAACAGCTCATTAACCGGCCACGCGCGTCGTCTTACTCATCATCTGGCTCAGAAATCACAGAATCTTCAGAGTTTGACAGATGAAAGTCTGTTTGCTTGTTTTAACTCCGTGTCACCCTTTTTATGTTCCCTCTCTTCCTGAGATATGATCTGCTAATGATATTTTTATTGCTCCAAGATTTTCACTGACACCAATATATTCTCTTTGACGGGCAGGTGAGAGAGAGAGAGAGAGAGAGAGATTCCATGAGGAAACAAACAGCATGAAGGAAGGAGGATTTCAATCAGATTTTATATATCAATATATAGAGATATTCAAAAGAAAATCACAGAAAATCAATAAATGGAACCGATGGCCGATCCCTGTCCATAAAAACACGAGAAAAACAAAAAAGGCACAGAAAACATGTCAGCAACAGGGTTGGGAAGTGCTGTAAAGATGAGGGAGCTCTTTTCCAGAAGGGATAACAAAGGAGAAAATAGGGAGAACACACATACACAAAGAAAAAAGGGATTTGAAGAAAGCACAGCAAGAAACAGCACAGACCACTTTGGTGGATGATTTGGATTTTTTACAATCAGGGGATGCAGTGCTCTCCATTTATACAAATAAATTAATATACTGTAGCTGTCCACACTTTATCTAAAATCTTATATACATCTCTTTTACATCATTGTATACGTTATCAAAAACCTTATGAAAACATATTTACAGGTCAATGAATTGTAAAGCACCCTCAAAGCTTCTTCACACACTCTCGCACTCACACACACCTTACAATGTTTTCTTCCATGCAACACAGAAGGCATTCGAAGAGGGCTGTGCAACAAAGAGCGTACAAAACAGTTCAAATATGGCTGTGGAATAAAGGTCTCGACTCGCATACTTCACACTCAAACACGCTCGCTTCTGAGGTTTATGACCGGCGAGACGGCGTTGACGGGACTAAACTGGCACCTTCGCTGATCGGACAGTTTGGTCTCAGCCTCGTTTCGCTGGGACTACAGTACATCACACAGCGGGTCGTTTTCATCATGCAGCCACCAGCTGGGGCCTCCCACGCGGCCGTTTCCAAAACAATTTGCCCAGATACGGGTCTTCACAGAGCGGGCCTCAGAGCCCAGCTTGTTTTGGTGAGTGTGTGCGTGCACATGCTGGGGTGTGTTTTGCCTGGAACGATGAACGGCTGCATTGTCAGCTGGTGAGCAATTATACATGCTGTTTGTGTGTTTTTTTTTTTTTTTTTGGGGGGGGGGCAACTGCGTGCTGTGCTCTGGAGAACAGCGTGCGTCTTCTGCCCGCCCCTGTGTGTACTTATGTGCACATTTATCACAGTCAAAAGTGGATGTTCAAAGAAAATTCTCGACGCTGGAGGAGGTTTGTCAGCCGTGTAACCGGGCAGCCTGACTAAAAGCTGCATTCTGTTGCTTTTCACAGAGCGTTTAACATAAAAATGAGCCCGAGGAAAGACAGAACATCTCCGCTGGCTGGAAAAGGTCTGAACACTCATGTCATTCATCTCGCACTTAAAAGGTTCTGTAGGGGAAGTTAAAAACATAAGCTTCTTTAAAATCAACAAAGTCCCTAAAAGACAGTTACAGTGATGACATTTCTGAATGGTTCAGACATAAATCTGTACAGATTGTCCCATAAACGCAAGACTTCTGCTTTAATAAAGAGGATTCCCGGCGCTCCGCTGTCCTTTAGGAATAGCACAAAGCCCAAATTAATAAGACAAGGTCGGAAAAGAATCTCACAAGCTCTGTTACAAACTAAGACATAAAACGCCCTATTCAGACCTCAAAGACGAACCAGTTTGACCCCCCAATCAAGGTCAATGCCGAGGAAACATTATATTACATTAATAATTCTGAAATTAATTCTTAATGGATACCAGAAAATTAATCCAGCACAGAAAGTGTTATTAAATAATTCGGCTAAAACAGAAATTGGCACAGAAAATCAAATGGCTGCTAGAAACGCTTGATATGTCGCTTGTACCAAATTCGGTTCAAGTCACCTGTGACGTCCCTGCGCGGGCCTGCATGCCGCGTCCTCACTTTGCCGAAGAAAGCATCGGCTGTTCGGTGTACCAGTGAGTTCCTGGGTCGGGCATGCTGCCCCCAAGTGGCAAGGCGATGAACTGCGGGCAGGTGCCCCCCCCGGCCCCCACAACTCCCACGTTGACGCCTTGCGGGTACGGATGGTGATGCGTGTGGTGGCCCATGCCATCGGTTCGGCCGATGTGGATCTCGTCCTCCTCGCCCTCGCCGGTGGTCTTGCGGTACACAGGGTTGTCGAAGTTCATGCTCTTGGTGGAGTTGCGCCTCCAGTTGCGCCACACCAGGTAGACGCCGGCGCAGACCAGGCCAAACACCACTGTGGCAACGATAGGAACTGCATGCGTTTAACACACAGCGGCAGGGACACGGGGAAGGGGGCAGCGTTAACGAGGCAGAACGAGTCCACGGTGAGAAATGAGAGGTACAGAGAGGAGCAGAACGGGCATGCGGGGGACAGAGGGGGCAGGGGGCAGTGACAGGGAGGTTGTGTGTGTGTGTGTGGCTCCGATAAACACCAGGTCAGAGAAATGCTGCACAGCCTGTAAAGCAGATGTGTGAGACCCCATCAGCTGCGGAGTAAATTATCTTTGCCTGCAGAAGTAAAAATGTGGGCGACCACAGGCAAACGTGTCCTTGAACAAGCACTCTAATTTGATATTGCTTTATTAAATTAAACCAGCTGAACACCAATAAATCATTTCTGATTTTTTTTTGGCACGTCTTTCATCTCAGTGTAGCATTTCAGTGATTTGGTCTATTTCATACATTAATTTAGGAAGACTTAAGCATCTATATGTGCTCTGTGTTTGTAATTATGTGTTCATGAGGGTGAATTTAAACTATGCAATTTGTGCTACTTTTAGTTTAAAAACAGAAGCACACAGAATACTATATTTTCCTGACAAAAAAAGAAAATCCTGCCAAAGTGCCAAATAAATAAATAATTTTACAAAAACCAGAAATGATTGAACCTAATGTTCTGCCCAATTTTGCACCCATCGCTTTGGCGCAATTGGTTAAGGCAAGGTTGGTGGTTCAAGCCCACCCAGGGACAGAATGCGTTCAGGGGAGGAGGAGACAGAGGCCAGGCTAATTTGTGACCGCAAGGTCAAAGGTTGGAGCAGATTGAAAGAAAACATTGTTTGCAGTGGAACCCAACACAACGATGCAAGATGGGCGATGAATGTGGAGGGCAGCTGGGTGGGAAGGAGACCTGCGGGCCAGACCTCCCTCATGGTTCTGACAGCAGAGGGTCAGTGTGGATGGAACACAAGACAGCAGCTTCACGCAGCCCCGCCGACCTTCACCCGGGACGGACAGACAGACGGGAAGACCGCAGCCGACTTACCAATAGGGATGACCACTCCCAACACAGCTACTGTCAGGTTCTCGCCCAGGAGGAAATGCTCGCTCCCAGCTGGGGAGAGAGAGAGAGAGAGAGAGAGAGAGAGAGGTCAGTGTGAGCAAAGTGTGAGGGAGGAGGAGCGAGAAAGAGAGGAGGGAAAAATGTGTGAGGAATGAATCAGGGGAGGCAGGGAGCAGAAGATCACACGTGCACACCAGAGTGCTTTCACAGATAGTGAAAAGAGTCTTAGAAAAAGGAAAACAACAACCTTCACGCCGCCCGCCCCCAACCTTCTCGGCTTCATCCACGCAGGCAGCACACTTCACCTACTTTACCCTTATTCACATACAGCCGCCATTACATACATCCTTGCTAGCACAACCCGCATTCACATAACAGCAATTTTTATAGATGGAAAGGTGACATTTTCAAGGAGATAGTCCATCACTCCTGTTAAAGTCAGTCTGGAGTGGGTGTCGGGGCTTGTAGGAGCTGCGCTTTTATGGCATCATTAGGAGGATAAAGCTGTTATGGTACTTTATGAGCACCGGTAGGACTTTTGGATGTGCTACTTGGCAACAGAAGGAAGGAAATTGACAGAGGTGTTACTGTGTCACACATTTTGGCCACCAATTTTGCTGAAGTTCTAAACAGGCCGTAAAATGTAAACTGTGCTTTATTCATAGCAGAGCTGTAGCTTATTTCTTGTAAATTTTTAGCTGATTTATTAAAGAGAATCATCCCTGAATGCACAGTTCACTCACAGTGCTGAGAGATGCTGCTGTCTCCTGCAGGCATGGTGGAGACCACCATCGTGGTGGCGGTGGAGCCCAGCGCCTTCGACTCCTGTGACGCCACGGGTTTGAGCGTGGAGAGAGGTGTGAGGGCCTCAGGAGCACCAGGGGGCGCTGTGGTCAGGTTGGAGGTGGTGTCTGCCTGAGATGCTCCCCCAGAAGGAGGTGCTGCGTTAGCGCTGGTTACAGGAGTAAGTCCAGCAGGAGCCGAGGACGTCGGCGTGGTGGTGTTTGTTGGCGCTGCTACCCAGAAGGGATGAGTCAGAAGAGGAGGGGGATGGAATAAATCAATTTTAGCTGCACGACATTGTTAATTCATTTCCTGGGTGATAAACATGCTCACCTGGCACGCAGCCCCTCATATCCGGGCCCAGGTCCTGTCCATTGGGGCAGGCGCAGGTGTATTTGGGTGAGTGTTCTGTTATCTGTGGAGCCTTGAGGCACAAGTACTCACAGCCTCCGTTAGCCACGCTGCCCAGATTACAGCTGTCCGGCCCTGCAAACGGCGACATTGAGGAGGTAGAGAGAGGGGAGCCGGTCAAATCCCTCAACAGCATTTATGTATATGCAAGGTCTGCCCTTCAAACACGGTGTCTGAGATCCAAAACGTTCAAGGGTTCAAGCATTCATACACACCCTGAGGCTGTCGGAGCTGATGGAAGACAACAATGTCGTGGGGGTCGTTGAGGTTCTCAGCCAGGGTCTGGATGTCCTGAAAGCTCAGCCTGTTGGCCATGAAGACCGCTGCTCTGTCTCTGTCTGTCCAGTAGATGCGATCCTGTAACAGAGATTCCATGTCTTAGTGTGGACTTTCCCTACTAAATTTTGGCGGGACAAATCTGTAAAATAACTCTAAACGCGATTCAAAATAAATCAGACATTTTTTCCTCACAGCATCCCGTTCTGTTGAGCGGGTGAGTCACTTAAGATATTAGCTTCATATTTATTGTTACCATAAATTGTATACAGAGGCTTTAACTGGGTTTGTGTGCTGTTGCTATGGTTACATGCGGTCGCATTACACAGCAGTATGAAACCGGTGAAATTCATTTATAATTGTGGCAATTTGAGCATCATTACTGACTGAAACCATGCTGAAGAATGGAAGATGCATCAAGGAAGAGGCTTAATAAAAATTCTAATCATGATTAAAATAGTTCAAAATTAAACATTTCATTTTGGTGTGGTTGCCTTAGAAACCACAAAAAGAAAGGCCAGCCCAGGATACCAGTGTGTTTGTGTAGTCCACATGCGTCTGTGCTTGTTTCGTAGGGAAACAGCGAAGCAGGAGGAGGCAGCACTTTGAACTGGAACCATCGGAGCTACTCAATAACAAGACGAGTTCGACATCCCAGAGAAGGTGACCGTTTAGTCACAGGAGGGCAGAGAAGCCAGAAATCGACTGTTTGTTACAGCGGAGAGCGTTTATCACCATCTCTGTGAGCTGCCAGCAGGCCAGGCTAAAACAAGAGCACAGTCATAAAAAGAAAACCTATAAAGTATATTAGAAGTAATTGATGAGGCGAGTAATGTCAGAATGTGCAGAGTGTACGACTAATACAAATCTAGCCTCGTTTTTTGCATCCAAGGCTGCCTTTCTTCCATAATTCTCTATTATTTCTGCGCTTCTATAATATTCCAGAACATTCTGAAATAGAAAATCTCCTGAAATAGCTGCACAGTAAAATGCTTAAATACACACTGCGCAGACTGAATAATCTTTACATAACCTGATGAAGATGAAGTCTAAAAGTTCATTATTTATGAGGGCAGGCGATCAGCTCTGCAGCCACCCAGGACTGCAAAAGTAAACTGCCCGTGTTTGTAAATCTGCTCCGCCTGCTGACTGGAGCCCAGTGCCCATGTCTGCTCCCACTCACACCACTAGCCTCTGAGGGGAGTCCCATTAATGAACAGACCACCTGGGTGAGGTCACTAATCACAAAGCGAGCACATTGAAATAATGAGGCTGCACATGACCACATTTAAGTTTCAGCACATCACAGACACTGATGACCAAGCGCATGAGTGTGTGTGTGTGTGTGTGTGTGTGTGTGTGTGTGTTAGTTCGCTTTGCTGCACAAGCCCATGAGAGCATTCACAAACACGCAACTCGAGCGCCGCAGTCAAGTGAATTTAGCAGTGTTTACGCCGACCTACAGCCACGCTGCAGGCTGAGAGAAGAGATATGATGAGATGTGGCTGGGAGGATGACACGCATGTGAAATGGGCTGCGCTCAGACCTCAAACACAGCCAGGGCGTAGGGGTGTGCCAGCATCTCTGCTGACGACATGTGCGTCCGGCGGTGAGCGCCGTTCAGATCCACGCTGGCGATAAGGTGCAGCTTGGAATCCACCCAGTAAAGGCGCCTGTTGGCTACATCTGAGGAATACACATGAGCACGTGCACAGAGATTGAGTACATATTGATTGTCTTTGAGGTTGGGACTTAATCAATACCAACTAAAGGGATTTGTTGGGCAGAATTAACTTTTAATATGTCGGGTTCTCACCAATTCTTTCTACATTAAAGATCGATACATTTTAAAAAAACACTTCAAATGTTAAACTTTAATGTTATTTCCCCTTATAATTTCAATTTAACCTGTAAATATCAGTCACTTTTGACATTTAATTATATAGTCGTATGGAGAAGGCTGCTGCTCTGCTCTCACCCAGAGTGATTCCGTTGGGCCATTCAATGTTATCGGCCACCAGCACCTGGCGATCCACTCCATTCATGCCGGCCTTCTCTATCTTGGCTCGTGTGCCCCAGTCTGACCAGTACATAAAGCTGTTATGAACAACAACAAAAAAAAGAGAGATTACATATCAAAAAAAGAAAAATGTTCTTTTTCCGGCATGATATTTCCAGTTAATTGACCGAAACGTCCACTTCCTTTCCCTTTTCAGAACTCCGTTGTGTCAAAATTAGAAGCGCTCTGTTTGAATGAACTCTGCCCCTGCGCTAATTTGCATCATTAACCAGTGCAAATACCCTGAAAGGGGAAAAAAAAGCCTCTGCAGCAATAGCAGTGGTTTGTTTTCAGACAAAATATTTCTTTTAAAAACGGCAGGTGTGAAAGCTGCTAGAATCACCTCTGGCATACATTCTATAAGGCAGGAGGGATTAAAACTGATCATTTAGGCCAGAGTTTGTATAGAAAAGTACTGAGTCAGCACGCTAAATAGGTCACTCAGGATTCCCAAATAAAGCAACAACAGCTCTCCCACGTTTATCGTGAGTCTCAAAAGAGGCTTGCTATTATTCAGTTTCCGCAGGCTGGAATTATTTCACTGACTGCTTAAACTTTCTGGGTTTTCTCCTCTGTATCACACTGTTGTACTTGAAATTGTAAATGCAGAGACAACACCGCTTTTAACTTCGATAAATATCTATCTCGCTGCAAGCGCCGCAAAAGTTCAACATCTAAAAGCGCCAGCTCCTGGTTTCGAGGCATTTTCTTCACAGACGTCTCGTCTTCCTCACCCGTGGTGAGGATCCAGCGCTATGCTCCGGGGCTCGCTCAGATCGGTGCTGATGAGCACTCGTCTCTTGGTGGCGTCCACCGAGGCAACGGAGATGGACTTATCTCCGGAGTCTGTCCAGTAAAGGTTGTGCTGGAGCCAGTCCAGGGCCAGACCCACGGGGGTGTGGAGGTGTGAATCCACCAGCGGCACCTGCTGAGAGGGGTCGCTGGCCTCGTGGATGAAGGCGCTGCAGGGGGGAGGAGAACACGGGTATCAGTCTCCTAGATAGCAAGACAGGAGGGAAATCAATGTATATACCGTTATGTAAAAATACATCTGTATACTGGAATATTATTTCGTACTACCAAAACATTCATCCTTAGCCAAAAAAAGAAAAGAAAAAAAATAGCGCATCTACAGGACGGAGGGCCTACAGATCAATCATAGCACGATGGGCCCAACAACTGCCTGCTGTGGTGTAAAGAGAATGCAGAGTGGGATGAAAATGTGAGCAGTAGCCTTGAGCCACCCAGAGCAGGTTCATCCTCGGGGTACTGTCCTTCTGAGGTGCACCATTTATCAGAATAGACAAGGTCCCACTCAGCGGTTGCCGGGTGCAAGAGGAGGGCAAAGCATCCCTGCTCCCAAATGGGAATTTTAATTTGGGCTTCTGCGGACATCCTTTTTTCTGCTAAGATCATCTTATAAAAAGAAGACTTTGCTCCAATTAGACAGCACTCCAGGGAGAAAATGAATGTGGTAGTGTGGAACGAAGAAAGGAGGAGAGGAGGTCAAGGACCACGCGTCTCCACTTACCTGTAGATCTTCCGGTGAAAACGATCACACCAGAAGACGCGGTTGTTGGCGACATCCAGGTCCAGAGCGACGGTGTTCTTCTGCGTGGACACCACCTGGCTGTAGTCCCTCTTCACCAGGTCGATACGTCGGATCTCGTGCCGGTTGGTGAACAGCAAGTAAGGGCTTTTACCTGCAGTCGAAGCAGACGGGATTTAGAGCCTTGCTCTAATTGGAGATTTGCATCCTGAACCACAGCTGATTTGAATCAGCTGTGGTTCAGGCCAGTGAAACAAAGAGGCTGATCAATAGCCTGTAAGCAAACTGAAGGTAACACAGGCCAATCACACCAGCTTTGGCTACTTGGCAGAGAAATCTAAACCAACATCTCCTCAGAAAAGCGTTCCCTTAGCTCCAAACCAACGATTTAAGCAAAACAATTGGCTTTAATTACCAGGTTCCCTATAGAGATAATAATCTGATTTTATCAGCAGGGAAATTGCAGCAATGAAAAAAATTCACAACCCCAACCTGATTTAAGTGTTTGCCTTGCGGTCATGCAGTGTATTACTTTCACTGCTAGCCGCCGTTATTAGTAGTATTAGTATCACATTAAGCATAATAGTAATAAGCCATACCTCCATCTATCCCTGTGTAATGCGGAGCCCTGGAGACTAAGCTGCAAAAACTCCTTTTTCTCAATAGCAGAGAGCTCACCTACTCTGACTCACACTACGGAAGAAAATTCTATACTACAAAACTGAATTTTAAGTTCATCTACATGTTTGAAAGAGTAGGGAGAAGTAAAAACTAGGATCTGCTTCTGTTTGTGCAATTATGCTAGATTTGAAGAAAAAAAATTAAAAATATCAAAACTAGGGCATACAAGCTTCTTCATGCTCTTAATCACAGAACAATGATTATTGTGCAGAAGCAACAACAAAGACAGGAAAGTAACAAAGTCGGAAAGTAATCTCTGATGTGACACAAAAAATCTGACAAAATCACGTTCCATCAGGTTTAGTAGCCTTTTCTGAGCGCAAACAGCTTCGGGCTTTTGCACCTACCTGACGTCATGACCTTGTTCCATTTTGGCTGCATTCACACCTATTTTTAGAGCTGTCCACTTGTGATAAGGACACTCAGGATGCATTTTAACTAGATTCTAAACTGAACGGGGTGGGGGGGGGGGAGGGGTCATATTATCATACATTAATTCCTTATAATTCCGGTAAGAAATGTGGGTTGAGAAACGCATAAACAGTGTGTCTGCAGGGAGGGCTTTACCTCTCACGCTAGCAGTCCATATCATCTATATTAAGCTTGATCTTTTTTTTCCCCAACAGCTACGGTTATCTCCAGAGGCACATTTGATACTCTGCCATTAATGACGTTTGACTGTCTTCTTGGTGGAAGAAGCCTTCTAGAGAGAGGGCGAAACATTTAAGGAAACCTTACAGTCCAGTTGCACACAGAGAGATCTAACCTTGGATAACTATGACCTGGATGAGTGAGAATCTATACAGACGTCTTGGTGGAAGGTGTCACTGCACACACCCCATCCCACCCCTGTTCCCTTGACAACAGTGCTCTTCAGGGCTAGATAGGACAGTGACAACATTTCCATCTTCTCTACAGAATAAAATAAAAACTGTCCCCCGGTGCTTGAAAAGTGCTGTGTTGATGATGTCTACAATTCTGACACTCAGTCAGACACAGTTGTGTCAAAGTGATGGAAGAGAAGATGTGCAATCATGTACATCGAAAACAGGCCTGGGAAATACAAATACACAGAAATGTGCACTAATATTAGCTCAGTTATACTGACCAAGACTGAAACATGTTTTTGTTTGGGAAAAACAAGATATCTCCAGAAACAGGATTCTAGGCCTTTTTCAGGACCCACTGGTTCCCAGAAAGGCTCGTTTTATCCAACTTTAGGGTGAAAAAAAAATGGAAGTTTTCAGGCTCAAACCCACAACCTTTGTCGTCTCAGGCCTGCGTGAGTTGGTCATGGAAGCTTCTGACTCACCTTCAGCCTTGCAGGTCTTGGTGACAGGGTCCATCTCATACCCTTCATAACATTCACATTTAAAGTCCCCTTTGTAGTTGATGCAGATCTGGCTGCAAGCGTCGGGGTTTTCACACTCATCAATGTCTGCAGGGAGGAGAGGGAACACAGATGACCCAACACAGACAGACGCTGACTAATTCACACTCATGAACCTGAGAATAATCGACAGCATGAACCAGTGAACATGTAGAATAGCTGTAAATGGGAGGGAAGAAAGGTTGTTTTTTTTTCCTTGGATGCGAGGAGGAAACGTTAGTGCTTAGAGGACAGAGAAGGGCAGGAAGGGCACAGCGAGTGGGGGAGGGTGTTATATGACAGTGCCAGTTTCCCTCTGGGAGTAACAGACTGGGCACATTGAATCAAAACAGACAGCCATAAAGCTGAGAGCAGCCCACACACACACACACACACACACACGCACAGCAGTTCCAGCAGCAGCCCGCCACTCTATTTTCCTAATCCATCTGCGTCTTTATTTACCGCCACAAGTCTTTCTGTCCAGGAGCTGATAGCCAGCAGGACACTGGCAGTCAAAGCCGATTGGTTGGTCCACGCACACATGAGAGCAGCCGCCGTTGTTGATCATACACTCATTCAGCCCTGGAACACACACAAAGAAGAGTCAAATGTCGGCAGTGAGAGAAGAGCGAGTATATTGACCGTCCAATTAAAAGATCAAAATCAGAAAAAAAAAAACTCCAAGCCTCTTTTTGCAGTTTTGAAAAAGCTCATGGAATAGCTGTGATATTTGACAAAAACTGGGTGGATGTGCAGCAAACAGGTGAAAAAATTGATTCTCATGTTCATAGTCTGTGTCTCATCTAAACTCTTGCACTTCAGGTCCCTCCCAGGCCGTCTGAATCCATATCAGATCCTCTCAAAAATGAAAGAATTGAAGCTTCATGCAGGAGCAGCCGCTGAAGCAAGAATCAGGTCCCGTTTCAGCGATGTGAAATACATGTGTGGATGGGAATTTGTTCCATGTATTTGGATTGTACAATATCTATGGATGCATCGACAGGGTGAGTGAAGACATCTGAAGGATAGCCTAGACAGAAGTGGAATAAGAAAGATGTGAAAACAAAACCTCGTTCTTCAAAAATAGGTCAAAGCTGCAGCAGCACAATACAGATCTTCAATTTTTGGCCAAATTTGGTTCCACACAGCTGGAAAAGAGGATTTCACAACTACCCCGACTCAAGATTATTCATGATTTCGAATTTACCACCAATAAACACACTTTCTTCCATTGTTTGTTTAAACAATTACAACAAAAAAAATGTTTGAATGAGGATGAGAAGGTAATCCAGCAAAAAGCAGCAGCTCTGTTTCATGCAAGAACAATCGAGGCTGCGCACCTGCTCAATGAAAAGCTGTAAAAGTGATGATAAAAGGAAAACTTCAGAGAGAAAACACTTCTGTCAACAGCAGGCTATCAAACACATTTGTACATAACAGGTGGCTTTCTAGACCAGTGCACGCAGGGAGGTCCGTCTCCACCGGTGTGCATCGTCGGTGCCAATGGCATCATTTCAAAAATATCCAACATTTTCTTTAGGTTTGCATTGTTTGCTTTAAAATGTGTTTCAGGGTTTACTTATTTACTTTCAGCGTTTCAACAGTTTTTTTTGAGCTGTTTTCACCAATTCTGTCTCAGCTATGCCTGCATCTTCAAAATGCTTGCTGTCTCATTCATTTGCGAAAAAAACCCCCTCAATTATGTTCTTGGCATGCGGTGTGTTTGACCCAAAATAGTTGCCGCAGTGACCCGTGATAACCCAGGATGTTTAAACTCGTATTTACAGCTTTTTACTGGGACATTCCAGCACAGCTACACCATTTTATTCATTATTTATTGCACCAAAAGGGAAGTAGGATTTAAAAAGTTGCCTCTCCAAAGGCACTTTTTCCTGTGTGCTTTGTGTAAGTGCCAGAAGCCTGAGTGCTGCCACTGCCAACATGAAATTCCCCTCTCTAATTCAGCTGGATGGCTGACAATAACCTGCCACTCACATGAACTCCCACTCAGACGCTCCGACTCCGTTCGGAGTTGCAGACAGCAGAAGGGCTGAGGCGCAGCTGCATTACATCGGTAAGAGGTGCTGGAAGCCCCAGGAGATGCCTTGTGTGACAAAAGCTTTTTCCAGTCTGCTTTCAAGGACAGCTGTGATTTTAGAGGTCATTCTTCTCTTAATCTATAGGCAAACTTGACATCCTTCCTCCGTCCCCACCAACCCCCCCCCACGCCCGTCTTGGTAACCCATTAAGTGCCAGAGCTGGAGTTGATGTTGTATTAATATGTGGAGATGTGACTCAGTGCTTTGGTAATGTGCCATTATTTATAACAAGAAGGGAGATGGAGAAACCATTCCCAGGCACATAGAGAGAAATGCATTCTCTTCATTTTCCTCTGATCAAAGAGCGACGCTGCAAATGCAATCAGATTCGGCGTCAGTGTGTAGGTGTGCGTATTTCGTCTGAGAGGAACATCTTGCGGGTAAATGGTTGAGAGAGCAGAGCGATGAGCCGAGGACAAGATCTGGGTTCAACGAGAGCAGAGGAAAAGAAAGGCTGGTGGTGCAAGAATGTTTCTCAACAGAATACCAGCTTCTGGAGGTGAAACTCTCCTGTCAGTTTTCACTTTTCTTTTATTAGACCGTCTGCTTTCCTTGACATTTCTTAAAGTGAGACATCTCTGTTGTGCAGGGGATGTTTTTACAAAACTGTTGGCAAGTGCTGGTGGTCAGTGAAACAGGCTAAGATGGGCACAAGTCTGACTAGTACATGCAGACTAATCCCATGGAAAAATCTCTTACCGCACTCCTTCTTCGGCTCATCCGAGCGGTCTTTGCAGTCCTTGACAGAGTCGCACACTTTGGATCTGTCGATGCACTCTCCATTCTTACACAGGAACTTCAGGGGTCCCTCACATTTAGTGGCTGCAGCAAAAAAAGAAACACAGCAGCATTTGTATGCCCAACTACTCCAAATTAATTGCTGCAGATTCGAGAGGATGTGGAGTCCAGCGCAATGTCTCGAGCGATTCATCAAATTACTGAGGGCTCACTTCAAACAAATCACAGGAAGACATTAATATCATCTAAAAAAGCTTTGTGCAATTAAAAATGGAATAAAAAAAAGCAGTTTCACAGTCTGATTTCCTCAGAATACTTTTGGTGGTAAATTTTGCATCAAAGCCAGCAGAGAGATTACAAAAAAAACAGTAATTAATTCAGACAAATCCTTCAAAATGTATTCCTATTCAGCTTGTTTTCATCTTTCTGCTGCAAAACTACCCATTCTCCATAACCCTCATATGAAAAAAACATACAAAAAGAACCTCAAATGTAGCAGATGAGGGTTTTTTTTTTTGCTTTTGGCAACTGCAGCGAATTGCAAATCTTTAACAAGAATCTAGAGACAGCCTCGCAGATCAAACCCAACCCCATGCGCTGGTTATCCTGACATTAATTCCAGCAGGGCAATCGCCAATAGAGAGGATAGCACGAGCGCCCACGAAGAGCTTAAGGGCCTGTAAAGGCCTCAAACCTGCAATCTGACCTGACATGTCGAAGCCAGAGAAAAGCGTAAAGCAACACGGAAACATGCAACAATTGTGAAATTTCAGACCGCTACACTTAAAACCCCCAAGGATCAATCAGAGCGCGACCTGATCAGGCAGCCTGACTGATGATGGAGGTGACGACAGCCGGGGAAGACCCACCGTTGACGCAGCCGGACTCATCGCTGTGGTCGACACAGTCGTGGACCTTGTTGCACTGTTTGGTTCCGTGGATGCAGGAACCGTCGCCACACTGGAACTCGTCTGGACGGCAGGTCAGCAGGGCTGTAAGACACACACGTGCAAGTCTAAACCTGAACATCTGAAACTAGATGTGTAAATCCCTTTTAATCTTTTCAAGAGCATTCTGGGGTGCAATGAAAAACCACATTCTGTGTTCCTTTTCACATCATTTTTTCAGTCCTGTTTCCTATTCTTTAATACTACCTGAGGGAATAAGCAGTAAAAAAAAAAAAAAACAGCCATTCACCAGCATACATGCTTATGTTTCTTTACAGCAGTCGCGGTGAAGGCGTGTGATGAATGATTTCTAATTTCGCAGAGATGGAGGTTGCTCGAAGCTCGAGCAAATTTTATTAACATCCAGAGCAAAGATGCTCTTTTCATCAACAGGGCCAAATGTGCTAAAATATCTCCCCTCTAATAAACACTCAGAAGCAATATATGGAATGCAAACATGTGGAGGTACGATTTATGGAGACGCCGGAGCTAAGACGTGTGCACATGCATGCACACGCAAACAGGTGTGCATCCTCTATACGAAGACACTGGTGTTCTGCATCTTGTAGATGGATCTAGAGATCTGCTTCCATACTGACACACGTGCACCTTGTATAATCATCTGAACAGCTTGCAGAAAATTCGATTTGTATGGCATGGCCGTCCTTCCATACTGGAGTATGCAAAACCAGCAAAGTTGCTGAAGGTGAAGCATAAACAGTACGTGCAAGGTCACGCCTCATGCTGTGCTCAGGCCTCTGGCTTAACGCAGAGATCCGGTTGGCTAAAAAAAAAAACCCATCAATCTTGTAAACGTTGCTTATATGACACCGGGGAGAGCGAAAGGTGTTGGGATTTGTGCGTCGCACATCTAGATAATGTACGATGGGACTATCTGGGCTAAGCATCCCGAGCTTAGCGAGACAAGAGCTTCAGGGCTTTCCCGTCCACAAGGAGCTAATAGGAAAACCTGCTTTATCGTGAGGCCCCATCTTGAAACACTATTTATCAACAGAAACACATTCTCCAGCACCTTTACAAATAACAAATCCCGCTCCAGCAGATTGGAAAACGTGCTACATGGTTAGGGAGCGCCTAAGGAGGAGAAGAAAACATCAGCTCAACATTGGCTTTTTCTAGCCTGAGGATAAGAATCGACCTTGTTACTAAACAGTCAAAAATGCACAAAAATCAAATGAAGGCAAAGACAATACTTTATGCTGCCATGAAACGATACAAACAGCATTGAACGTGCAGCAATATGCAGATATTAAACGACTGCTGGTAGGGAAAAGCTCAGTCTGTGGGCTAAAACCATCTGTTGCACCAAACCCTCAGGACGCCCGAGGACAAGCGCTATAACTAAAAACTTTAAGATAAATAAACAAGCTTGTTGACATATTGGGATATATTCTGGACCCAAAGTTGGATCTGAAAATTGTTTTTTGTTTTTAGAAGATTTCCCTTTTAAAGTGATTTCTTGTAATACAGGAAGACTTACGACAGTCAGACTCGTCAGATTTGTCCTTGCAGTCTGGGTCGCCATCACATTTCCACGTCAGCCTCACACATTCACCGTTGGCGCACCGAAACTCCCCAGCGGAGCAATTGGCCCGTCTGTTGAGCAGGTACGGTGCCCCGTCGCCGCCGCAGCGCTCTGGCCCCTCGTCGGAACTGTCAGAGCAGTCGGGGTCTCCGTCGCAGCTCCACATGAGCGGCACACACTCTGAGGTATTGCAGCGGAGATGGTCCGGCCCGCAGGTCAGAGGGGAGGCGCACTTGAGCTCGTCGCTGCCGTCCCCACAGTCGTCATCGCCGTCGCACACGTAGGTGGCGGCCAAGCACTTTCGGTTGGCGCACATAAACTCGCCACTGGGACAGGCTTTGGCATCTGGAGGAGCAGAATTAAGAAAAAAAAAAAACATTAACTCTACTGCCAAACAATTTTAATTGTTAGTTGCACAAGACTTATTAATATTTTTCTACTCTGCCGTGTCAAAGACTAACTTTGGTGCTGTATCGCATCATCACATCCTGATTCTCTAACCCCAAAACTAGTTTGGAGAGGAGAACTGGGCTGGATATAAATTGTGCAAATAAAAACATCAAATAGTGCTAAAGGCACGCAGAGCGGAGCCAACACTGTACATAAATCAACACTTCCATTGCTCGTGGTGCCTCACAAACGTTCCACCAGCTGCCATCACTGCCATCAACGTGCAAATGAACAAATCTGTGACGTGATAAAAATTCCAACACTGACGTTCACCACCACAACAACGTAGCGTAAAGCGTGCTTCCATTTATCAGATGGTATCTTGGGGTGAGCTGGTGATGTTTGCCGCAGTCATTTTGGCAGTTTGTGGCGCAATCATGTTGATTGCTGTAAAAGCATAAATACTGTGTTCAACCCTGTGTGATGGATGTGCTGTGCCTGCAGTGTGAGGCGTAAATTGGCTTCCTATCTAAAAATCCCAAAGACCTTTTTAAAAAAAACAAAAAAACAAAAACAAATACAGAGTCCAGCATTAATTCATTTTCTATAGCTGCATAAAAAAGTTTCCAACCAGGAAGAAAACTTTTACCTCTCCTCATCACAATCCCAACCTCAAGGATTATGGAAATCCTTTTCGGCTTCTCTCCCCAGCTCTCCCGGCTTATTTTTCTGTCTAAATCATGTCTGACCAAAGGCTCTCAGGCTGTGAAGACAGTCTCGGTTCCCACCGCGACTCCACAGCAGCACAGAAAAGCAGAATTTGATATTTACAGAAACCACAGGGAATTCCACTGCAGCACCAGTGCGCCTGAGCGCTAATGCTGTTATAGCAGTGGACTGCTGGACAGACGGACAGACACAAACACACTGTAAAGTTTGCTAAGTGCACTGTCCGTGACCTGTAGGAAAATCTTCTGCTTTAATTCATACATGATAAACATATATTTCATTTATCCTTAAAGACAAAAATAGTAAAAGCAACATTTTTTTCTTCTTTTACTCGGCATCTTCAAAAGTGCTCTGCCTGTACTGACTAAAGGTCACGAGTGTTGGTGTGAATTACACCTGCCAGGAATTCTTCCCTGCTTGCTTATCTCCCAAAATATCCAAGCAGCTGGCGTGTGGAGGCTTTTATGTGCCTGTGCAGCTTTGATAATTTGATCACAGTCAAGTGGAAATGTTTGGATGGGAATTAAAGGCATGGAATCAAGTGCAAAACAACTTTTGAATGAAGGGATTGATTGGAATTTAAATGCTGCATACACACAAAATAACTATAACTAATAAATTTACACTTTTCTTGGAGCGGTTTACCACTTTTCACAAGTATAAAACAATGACCCGAGTTCAAACTCAACCACCGCTGAGCTAACACAACTGCCATAAAGGCTCTGACGTCACCAGCAACACTCAAAGCATTCAGTTCACTACATGGGTTCACATTTGTGAATATTAACCAAGCCCCCTCTGATTCCGATGTGCTTCGTAACTATGGTCCTTGTTCCGATTCTCTCGTCTTCACGCTAACTTGCCCATAAATAATTAAAGCGATTCAAGAGACATAGTTGTAATTACACAGGGGCAGACCATTAGTAATGTCCATGAGCGATGTAGCGTGCAGAAAAGTGGAGTGAAAGAATCTCTGGGCCTCTGAGCGAGAGTGTTGGTACTTACTGAACATCTGGAATTTCTATATTTTATTTAACTTAAACGCATACATATCAATTTATATATGGATGTTCTGCATAATATCTGTAAAAATAGGAGCCCATGTCACATGTCCTACTAAAATAAAACAGTCTTACATTTTTTCCTTAGACTTAGCATGTCCAGCATTCTCAAACTCACACAACACAGAAAGAGGCCAGTACGCCCACCTCCTTAACTATCTCTTACTGACTGCACCAGGGTGTGAGTTTTTTTCCCGTACGCCTTCTCTCCAACGTAGCTGTTTAAAGTAACGCTGCGGTGAGGGCTAGATTCCACATAATGCATAATTCAGCATGTGGATGACTCAATTAGCAGGATGCCTCTGCAAGATTTATTTTTTCTGCGGCAGGCTGTGCACTCGGTTAACTTCTACTAATCACACAGCGCGCCGGGGCCAACTGGGTATTCTCCAGACCTGTCAGTTTTGGGAGGTTAAATTAAAATCATGTTTGGGTAAACGCGGGTAAAAGCGCGTTTGCTTTGTGCAGTTCAAAGGTTTTATTGCACACGTGAGGAGCAAAACACAAAAGTGTGAACAAGAAAAAGCAGCCTTGATTTAACGGAGTTTTTCCAACTCAGCAGCGGAGTATAACATCATGATGCTCGTGTGGGGAAAAATATGCTGCAGATGCAATGAAACCTTTTTGTGTCTCTCATAAAAAGTATGCAAAGAGGGTGAACCTTTGGTGTTAAAACAGGAAAAAACGGTTTCTGCTGGTAGAGTATAAAACTTATTAAATATATAAAATAGGAGTGATTAATATTCTTCAGTTTCCTGTATTTTTGTATTAAAATTAATTCTTCTGCTAATTTAATTCAGGCAGGAGTATCAGTCACTTCTGCTCTCATTACCTCTGAACTCTGGAACCTGTGCTGAGAGAATGAGGGACTCTCGGAACAGTTAAACTTGTCATTTACCCATGTTGCCCTCCGCTCATACAAATGTAAACAATGAAGCCTTCGGCCTGCGGCTCAGGAGAATTAAAAAAATAAATAAATAAAAAACATTTGGATGGTTTGGATTCACACAAGTTGTCCCTTATTTGCGCACAAACCCTGTTAAACTATTGCCCCCCCTCCAGGTCTGTGCTCTGCCTGACTGGGTGGCAGCCTGCTGCCTGCCCTCATGTCAACGCTGAGAGGCTTAAAGCTGCCACATCAATACAGACATTAGAATGAGAAAAGGATTAACCCAGGCTAGAATGGATCTCAATGGAAAGTGCACCGAAAAGCCATCTATGCCAAAAGGGCATTAGATCTAAGTCAACGGAATCACTTCCACTTGCTTGAGTGTGTGTGTGTGCGTGTGAGAGAGAGACACTGACCGTCCACTTGCAGGCCGAACTGATGGGAATAACGAAAATACAGCAAATTAAGAGTCTCTGAAGGACACAAATTCAACCAAACACAACACGAGCCAACAGTTTTAAGCAGCTACCTCCACTTTTCTCTAATCACCGTGACCAATCTCTGCACTCCCAGACATGAGGAAAGGAAGGAGGGTTTAAATACCTGGCAGACCAGGCAGAGAAGCAATTAGACACAGGTGGAAGACAGGCAGGTAATTAGATGGAGAGAGCACGCTGGGAAAAACCCACAAAGACAAAGTCAGGGGAGACTGAAGACAAGCTGAACACAGACTGAAGTGTAAACACACCCTGACATGGATTCGTCTCACTACAGTGATTTTATCATTTAGACTTTCCTACAAATTTGCAGAAAACAGCAACTTTTCAGAATTCCAGTTGCCAAATTACTTTCAAACAACCACAAGCTCTTAATGTTGTTTGTTTCTGGTGTGAATTTGACTCTGATTTAGCATTTTGTCCATAGATGGAAAGTCCCACTTCTGTGCATCATGAGCACAGCCATACATGTTTGGGAGACGACCCAATCACAGCCTGTACGGCCACACAAACAAGCAGCCAGAGAGCTGAAGCTTGTTAGGCTGGTTGTCATTTACATAGGTTAATGGAGATAAGCCCTCCTCAATCATCAAAGTGCATCCTCTACAGCTCTGTTGCCTCAATCAGTTTTTCTTGATGTGAAAAGGAGACGGAAGAGAGAGAGAGAGAGAGAGAGAGAGAGAGAGAGAGAGAGAAGAAGAAGCTGATTCTTCACAGTGCCTCAGAAGTAGGGCAGCGATAGTCCCTGCAGGGAGTGGGGGGGCGAGGCGGGAGGTGATGTCACGTTTGATGGTGAAAAGGTTAAGTTCGAAACAGAGAGGGTCAGATATTTGTGATATCTGGAAACAAAAAGCAAGAGGACGTCGTTGGCGAGCTGAGATTTTTAAACCCAAACCTCCCTTCAAATATCTGTAATTATGTGGAGAGTCCCCTGCTGTGCTTTTATGTCTCCTGCCTGTGTTCATGCCTCCCGTCAGCTCATGTCACTGCCTTCACCGTCACGGCTGGATTTCAAACACGCTGATGAACTCACCGGATGCGCAGTCCTCCTCGTCTGCCCCGTTCTCGCAGTCTTTCTCCCCATCGCATCTCCATGACAACGACACACACTTGTTGGTGGATCCCCCACAGTCGAATTTCTCCGGGGGACACGTCTGTATGCCTGTGGGACACCATAAAAGAGAATATAAGCAGCGCTTTTAATGATCGGCGCCATAAAAAACCATCTCTAAAGCAGTGCTGGAGCTGATTTCCCTCGTGCCCAAACTCATCTAATTCTCCACCACTCTAGCCAATTGATTTCACTGTCTCACCCGCCTCTAAAGAGACATACAGAAAGATCACGAAATACTGCAAATGCACGGTCGGCTATAAAGAACAAGACCCCCCCCCCTTTTCCTGCCAATCTGTTCTCTTTGGCATAAAGTGGGATTGATCCTGATTACACTGCTTTCATTAGGAAGCCTGTTGTCAATTATGCATGTTTGCTTACAGTGCAGCCTCAAGCATCCTGGAAAGAGATCAAAAGGTGACTTTACATGGCAAATCTTTTATACAGTTTTCATGCAATCATTTTATTTTATCAGACGGGATATTCTCCACCTTTGCTGTGGTGTGTCTGAATGGCTCACCCCCTCACCGATGCCATCTGTCAGCCTGCAAATGCTCACGTGAGCACTGAAAGCATGTTAAGCTTCACACCCTCTTTAGTCTTATAAAATATTTTCGTACAATTTAGACGTTGGTGTTTCACTAATTGGAGTAAGACAGACGGTTTCCCTATTGCACAGAAAAAACGAAATATCTGAGAAATGTATGCAATTGATTTTTCAGGCCAGTATTGACTGGAATCATGTTTACTGTACTGCTGAGATTATGCCAGTTTATCAGCTGTTAATTATGATCACAAATGATAACAGTATTTGAGAAAAAGTGAATAACCGACGGTGCATCTGCGTGGGAACAACTATAAGAACGCATTCCACTGGTTCCGCTCTGTTCCATTCAAATCAGCCAACACAGACCTGATTAAAAATCACTTATCATCAAAAAACTCCTCAAGTTTGGAGTTAGAAACTTCTTTTAACACCTGCCCTTCGCTGCAGCAGCACAGCATGAGCACATGCTCTATAATTATTATTTATGAGGTTGTAAGAGAATCTCCGCCGCTGTCACTAACAATGTCAGGTTTTAAATTGCTGTGTGTAATTGGACCAGACAGGGACCCAGTCGACCGAGCCCTCATTCTAAAGAGCACAGACACACATTTGTTTGAGCGCTGCACTGCGATTATCGAACTTCTCCTCTCATCAAAGCTAATGCTAATTCAATATACGGCACGTTATTAATTATTGAACCTCTAACTGTATATATGAGCTGTATTTAATTTAATTTACTACGCACTGAAGATAAGAAGAACAATTGAGGCTTGCCTGAATCATGCTGCTTGTTTTATGATAACAGGGCAGGAAACATTTGATTAATTTGCCTTGAAAATAGATTTGCTATCTTTGTAATTTTATCTGGATATTCGCCGCAACTCAAATGTGCCATATTTGCACTCACGTTTGAGCGTCAGGGTCAGGCCCACATGTCTGGGTGTGGGAGTAATTCCTTTAGCCGCCCGGCGGGTCAGTACCTGAACTGAATGACAGCTGCAGCGGGAGGCGGCTGCAGTAGGACTGAGGAGAGGGCTGCACCGCATTTAATCCACATCACTTACTGCTGTCACACTGTTGTGTTTTACTTTACTGCATAAGGAAATCTGGCTCTGATAAAAAAAAGATTCAAATGTACAGGTGATGTAATATCACAATGTGAATATTCTTTAGTTTTGGTTCAGGATGGGAAAAATGTGGCAACATAAAATTGTTATAAAACGGTTATGAAATTTCAGTCTTCTTGGAAGTATCAATACAGGCAGACGTCCCAGAGGAAGAGCGCTGATGAATAATGTATACAAGGATAATGAGATGCAGCAGACCATCAGATGTTGCAGTTCCAGCTTAGAATTTCCAGCCGTGTGTGTGTGTTGCTGCAGCAGAGGGGCGGTGCCCGGGGAGGACAGGCACTGAGGAAAGAGCTGATGCGGCCAGACCCTTCAGGCACCTACGTGGACAGTACATTGACTTATCTTAACCCTAATCTTAGCCCAAGTGTTTCTCCTGAATATTCATGGTTGCTTTTTAAAAGAAAAGCGAGGTTGCATCAGAAGATTTATGTCACAGAACTACCCGTTCTGTGCTGTGTTAGTCCTCAGTCACCTTGGGTTTACCGAGCACACTGGAAAAAAATGTGCATTTGATTTGCAAAATTATTAAGTTATTTCTATTTTTAAAACTTTTCTGTGGTTATCTTTGCATCCACCCAACCTTAATATCTATATATTCATCTCTGTGACCTGATAATTTATCAATTTGGTTGCTGTTTCAGGAAATGTACAGACAGAAAGATGCTTTTCATTTTCAAATTAGGATTTGCATCTTTCTTTGAAATGCAATTCAGATGTGTTTGTGGAGAGTTCTTGATGAGCAAATCTGTTCAGGACAGAGATAAATCGTGTGTCAAAGAGTGATCACAAGTGAAAAATGTCTTAAAGCTCCATTAGCGGCTCTTCTCAGAAATGTCTGAGATGAAACAGACGAGGAGGAGGAATCTGTGAGAGAGAGGAAATTACATGCTTTCTAGATGTATTTAAAATAACAGGGGCTGGAGAAAGTGCAGGCAGCAGCTTTAGCGAGTCAAAGAAATCCATCATATTTCAGACGCACACCAGGCTAGTGTATGAAAGAGAACCAAGAGGTGGACTGCTGCGTGACCTTTTGTTTTGTTTTTGTTTTATCCTAACGCTAAATCGAAGCCATCCATACCAAGTGGAAAGAGATGAAAGATGAGCAAAGACAGGCGGACCGGAGCAGAATCCAGATCCACAAGTGAAGGGCAGACTACCATGTCCTTTCAACCGAGCATGTTTTAATGACGCGTCGGTGCAGCTCTTCCTAAATATCAACACCAACATCCCGGATCTTTGGCTTCTCGCATCCCTCTTGGTTTTTTTTTTTTTTTTTTAAAGCACAAAGGTAGCACAGCAGCTTCGACAGCAGACAGAGGTGCCACAAAGGCAGCCAGTTACTCACTGACTGCCTGGCTGCCCGTTTACCACCTGGGCGAAAATGAGGGTTTTTGTCCAAGGTGACGTTTTGGCAGGTTTAGGTTTCATTGCTTTACAGAAACCTGAGGCAGCGCCCGGTGTAAAGGCTTTAAGTTGTGTCATTTGATCAAAATTATGTTACCGTTATTGCGAGCCTGTTACCTGAAAATTGCATTTCTGTGAATGAGTGCAGCAACCCTTTCATTTGTCAGGCAGCTGATGAAACGGGGCTTCACCTGCCTGATCTCACCACAGCAGAGCATCATCCTCTTAAATCACTGAAATCATATTCATGTAAACCCTGCTATTCCGCTATTTGCATCGAATAATAGATGCTTTGCAGCCGTGAACCATCCTACACTCATTTCATTACTGTTTTCATATTGTTAAACATTTAAAACCATGACTTGGTGTTCCTAAACATTAAAGCGTTAAAGCATTAAAGCCCTTCTAGGTTCTGGCACGTAAAGCTAATAAATCTGAGTCTCTGCCTCAGAACAAAGCGCATATTTATGGCTTCATTAAAGCAGTTAGCATGGTCATCTCTGTCTGGGTTACACATCTGTACAGTGGAGAACAAATACTGCTTAAAAAAGGCAAGTTCATTGACTGCGTTGTGAAAAGACTGTATTGTATGAATATTTTGGTTTATACGTTTGTGCAAATTTGAGTCGCACTTTCACAAGTTATTTGATGCTGGACACATTTGTTCACCTTTTAATGTGACTGTGAGAGATAAAGAGCTTGTGTGTACCAGAGAGAGCAGTAACTCTCAGATGCCTCATTTCCACAATAAAGAAGAGGAAAACCCACACAGTTGTCAGCATTCAGCCAGTGCAATCCAAACATTTTTGTAAAAGAAATATTCTCCATTATAGAGTGAATAAAAGCATGCATTAAAAAAAAAAACAAAACTCCTCCATAAATCTCAGCATCTACTTTATAGAAAGAGTTTTTGGTGGAACTGGATATAATAGGAGTTACATAACCCTTAAAGGACTAAACTAACAACACAAATTGGCTGATTTAGAGTGACAAGTTCATCACTCTGTTTGAAGAGTGAAGTTCTGAAAGGCTTCCTCGTGTCCCGGTGATGAATTAGGAGGAGGAAAGGGGGGGCTGGATTGGAGCTCGGCCACAGTCTTGCCAGGAAGTGTCAATAAGAGAAACAAAAACAAGATGCCACCGCCGCGGCTTACGTGAGGGCAGATGCTGCGGTGGCCCACTTCCTCCTTGATTACACACAAATCTAAACTATGAGCTTTGGCACTTGGTGCGTTTCTCCACAGGCTCATTCATTTTTCAGAGTTACTCTCTCAATGTGGCCCACATTTGAATTCTTAATGCGGCAATGTAATGCTACTCCAGCGTGTAATTGGGAATCCACTCAGTGAGCCAGAATGTGGCACAGATGTCTGCGGTGTCGAGTCCGAAACACAGAGCGAGTGTGCACTGTACGCCGGTGCGCTGCGTCGAGTGTAGGTACAGGAGAGTTGGGATGATGGTTTTTCTGTAGCAGAGTGCAGCCTGGATTTGAAACACAGGAACTGGAGCGTGATGCATTAAGGTGCATTCTGTAATTATGCCCTGTTAGACCATTGTGTTTCTCCTGTTCTCCCATTTGCAGCCAGTGATCATGTGATTTTCAGGCGCAACAGTAAAGGTACATCGCATGTTTTTCCCTGACAGATGTACACTTCTCATTAAAGCTCTCTAATCTCACCGAGGGGCTGACAGGTAATTTGCCAGTGAAATGAGGCTAATGAGACAGTCACCGGTGTCAGCCGGTTACTGTAGCCTGATCAGCTGCATGTATCTCTACACAATGTCCATCCAGGAGAGTTTTTCCTCCTTCTCTTGTCTCATTATAATGCTTTATTCACACCTCAAACAGAAAGGGAGCTGAATGAATTCAGTCTGGTCTTTTATACAGCAACATCATATACCTATGAGATTCCTATATTTTCATATAGTTCTATCTCTGTTAAGACTTTCTGCACTGACCTTTGTAGCATTGGTGCTGAAGTATTATTAAACCCAACACCTCGCCTTCCATAATTTGGTGTATTTTACGTTCTATTTGATGGATTTTAGTTTCACCTCAAAAGCACATAAATATCATGGGTCAGTGAGTGGACATGGAGAGTCTGTTTCTAACTGGTTATGAATGGTTCTAATGGCAGTTTCTGGTAATTTGCTCCTAGTTTGGAAAGCTCCAAATCCCTCATGGGCGCCACATCCTTCTTTCATCTGGGATTAAGACATCAATTACATTAAACTGTCCCATCTTTGAGTTCTTGCATGTGGATGAGAAACACATTTGCATCTGAAATTCTCTCAGAACTGTTAGATTTAAAAAGTGTCTTCATTATAAAGGTTTAAGGAAAAGAAAAAGGATGATTAGAAGAATTCATAACATATGAGCAAAATGGTTTCATTTCCTTAATTTCAAGACGCAAACTAGGCTAATATTACTGATATTGGTTGCAGCAGTGGACGTAAAGTTTCCTCCTGTAACTAGAAGGACTTAAAAACAAGCAGCTCTGGATCCCCCAATGACAAGCTATCAAAGATCAAAAGCAGTTATAAAAAAGAAAACAACAACTGGCTCTGGCCGCCCACACTTGAGTCTCTGATTTACTGCTGAGACATCAACTCACCTAAACTCCATCAGGGTTTGTGTGTGTGGGTGTGCTAGACCGACACAAGCTAACAGTGAGCGCGCCAAATATCATCTATTCTAACAGAGAGGTAATGAAAAGCCTGTACACAATCACACTCAGACGGCGTGAAGTGTTGCTGAGCGTGGGTGAGCGGAAGTAGGTGAGGTGGTTTGACAGCAGCCTCAGTCTAAATAACAAAGGAAATTAGCAAACTGAAAAAACAGGCCTTTTCATCTGTGTCTGAACAGTTCACATCTACTTACTGCAGGTCTCTTCTGCCTCATCAGAACCGTCGGGACATTCCGGCTCGCCGTCGCACCGCCAGCGTCCAGGAACACACTGACCGTTCAAGCAGGCGAACTCTGCAGGGGCGCACGTCTTTTTGGCTGGGCAGAGGAACAGAGAGAAGAAGAAGAAGGGGTGTGAGAGGTCACGAGTCTTCAGCAGCAGCCAGACCACACGCTTACAGCCCATATTTCCCACGGTGACCGGCCAAGCAAACATTTTGAAGTGGTTTATCATGACATGGATGCAGGCCACCCTGGCACCAGGCTTAGAGCAGTTTGTGACATCACATCTCCAGCAACAACATGACTCTTTTGGACATGACACATCTTTTGGGTAAGTGGGCAATATTTTCAAAATTACATCTACTTCCTACTACTGAAGCTATTTAAGAAAGCTGTCATTCCAGTTCAACATCAGCACCACTGATAACTGTGCAGAGACGCATCAGCTCAGTTTGGAACGCAGGAGCGTGGATTCTCTTTCTTGATGGAGATGACAGCTTTCAAGGGGATTGAAGCTGGAATTATCTCTAGTCATCTGGTTGGATACACAGAAGATGCAGCTGTTTAAGGGTTAGTGCAGCATTTCTGAGGAAACAAAGTCATCAAATCCAGCCTCCAGTAAAGCTCAGATAAGCAAAGCAGGACCAGAGATCATACCGAAGGGTGTCGCAAGCTCCTTTTTTCTTATTCCTTCTAATTCAGACTTGGTTTAAATGAGAAACCTCCAGTTTGTCAGAACTCTGATCATTCTGTAACATCATAGATTGAATTTGGCTCTGTTTATGGCACACTCTCTAATAAGAACCTATCAATAGGAGCTAGATGTGGAAATAGTGGGGCTGAAATCTCAAGACAATGATCTGGCTCCCGGCAATCATGTCTCCCATCAGAAGAGATCAGGCTCATCATCGCTCACATTGTTCCTACGCCGCCTTCTCCTGTGCTCAATTCTGCTAATATCTTTCACTAATTATCTCCACTTTTCCAATTTCTGGATGCTTATTCATTGTTCAGGGCTCCCCTCCCTTTGGCTGCAGCTCTCCAGAAGTCTAATCACTCCTGCTGGTTTTTCATCTCTGAGCAGTGAATCGGATTCAGGGTGCTGAACACCGCAGGTTCAGGAAGGTTAAACCTTTTACGGCCTAAACTTATTTTCAACAGAGAGTTACAAGCCAGCGAGGCCACAGGCTGATAAATATGTCAAGGTAAATCCAATAACATGCCTGGAAGAAGTCTGTTAAGGTGGTAGGATGAAAAAGGCAGTGATCAAATCGTAATGAAACAGCCCTGAGCTCGTCACGGCTCACGCCTGGAAAGTTTACCACAGAAATAAGCAGATTTGCAAAGTTGCAAGACGGAAACATTCAATTCCCCCACCTGTTCTGAGAGAACCTGCAGGATGGTTTAGTACATCAGAGGCTAAAAGGCCCTGAGCACAGCTCTCTGGCCAACTCAGCTGCAACCACTCCTAAACCGGCCCCATCTTGGTGCAAATTAGATACAGTGTTTACAGATGTGCAGCGAGCGTAAGCCTCGCTGAGGGCCTGCGAGGAGTGAGCAGCGATTTCCTCTTCTTTTTTTTTGCTACACTAAAACTAATCCAAGTCTGCTCCCACTTTTCCACCTCTGCCTCTTCCTCGAGCTCAGCTTCCAACAGCAGCATAAGCCCGTGCTCAAGCACGGTGTTTAAGGATTTTTTTCATAAACTTTCATGTATTAATACAAGTAAATGTAGTCAGAGCTGCAGAAAAGCTTCATTCAGCAAACACTAACATTATGGTTTCTGTTTATATGGTAAATGCCGGTGCCTGGAGGAGATATGAACATTTTGCTGCAAAGCCTTTATCTGCATGAAGAACTTAATACTTTTAGAGCACCAGGAAGCAGAAACTAGTTCTTTTAGCAAAACCCTAAACTGTTATTGAGCCCGTTCTCAGACTGGAAATGGCTCCCCTCTAATTGAGGGTGAACTCAAAGTGCTGATGGCTCACTTTGACACTGAATAAACAGCCATTAAATGCATTTTTAATCTAAAATAACAATCACCCACCTTTGAACTTCAAAAAAAATTTAATTAATCTAATTTAAATCTAGCCTCTCCTCCATTTTTCTCTCTTATTACACAACAGGTCTTCCGTAGGTTTTCTGCGGTGCAGCTGAACTTTCCTGTCACACGATATTTGCAAAGCCTTTGTATCATTCGTGGGGGGTTGGTGGCAGTGGAAGGAGACATGACGAGGGTTCCTCAGGCTAGACACCAAATTTGAAGGCAACTGAATAATAGATGTGGAGCGTTCTGAAAATTCTCATTCAACTAATTAATCTGGCTCCCAGAAGGCGACAGAGCCGAGGTGAGATTTGAGCGACTGAATGAAGAATCTTGTAGACCGGAATGTGGCCTTCACAGGTCAGATGTGGCAACAGTGTGTGTTCTGCTGGATGAGCTGCCCGCTAAAATTCCTCGTCATTTTAGCAGAGGTCCACAGGGGCCCCAGTTCACTTGGCAACAATTTACCTAGGCCAGCTTACACCATCTGCTCAGATTGACGTTCTGTTTTAATTAGAGGGAGCTTAAAATGTTAGCCTCACTGGGGGGCCACGAGAGTGATTGTTGAAGGTGAAAGTGAACAGAAGAGTGAGAAGAAGGTGGAGCTTTAGTTTAAATGGATAGAGATAATAGTTAATGGATAATGGTTTATGGACACACAGGGAATGCTGTTCAAAGATGGCGACAATCAAACTTCCAGAACTTCGACATAAGCCGCACGCAACTTCATCAGCTCCTTCTTTCTCTCTCTCACAGCTGAGACTAAGAAATGAAAAGACACAATAAGCAACTGGGTGTTTTGTGAGCTTTACAAATGAGAAGTGACTCAGACAGATTGAGGTGACATGGAGGGAGCTCACCCAGCCGTGTTACAGCTTCTGGAGGGGCTCTACGCTCCGACAACCCCACCTGGAGTCTTCTCCTCTGAGGCCTGCGTTGTCAACATCTCTCTGCTAATTATCCTTTTCATCTTTAGCAGAATTTATGCGGATGAACATGACAGACGCCACAGTGTTCCTGATTCGTCAGACTTACGTGAGGACGCCATCATTTTCCATGTCAGTGTGGAAAACTGCAATGAATCCTGGTTAATCATCTCCTTGGAGCTGCTAACCGCTTTTTTTTTTGTCAGTCATTGTAGCCATCCACTTTCATAAATCTCATCCTGTGCATTTAAGATGATTCTTACTGCTGCTCGATGAGCTTCCTTCAACTCCACTCAGAGCCAGAAAACTCCCCAATTTTAAACTAAAACACAAAAACTAGCTGTCAATTTGGACAAACTGTACCGTTGACATAACTTTCGGACCATTTTAAGAATCCACAGGTGATTTTTCTGTCAGCTCTGTTTGGCAAGTTAGCATGACAACGTTTACAAATGTTTCCTGGTCAAGGGGATGTGCCATTGATGCGTTATTAAAGACATGAACTCAATCAGGTGAATCAGCAAAGCTGCTGGATTTTAGTCTAAACACATCTTGTTCAGTCATTTAGTGATGTTGTCAGTTATACACACACATCGTGACTCTTTTTAATCCTCGGAGGATATGAATGACAGTGCTTTCTGTTTGGAGGCCACGGGAAGCTTAATAAGTTGTGCAGTGATAAGTGCATTCTCCTGGGCATGAGAAGACAAATGGCCTCATTAGCTCAGAGGGATACAGGGGAGGGTTTTCGAAGCAGGAAACACAATGTTTCCGTTGGCACAGACCAACATGCAACTGTCCGAGCCCTCCAAAATAAACGGGACACCGTGCATGAAAAGTGATAATATTTTTGTTAAAGCTGCTTTCGATTATATCATTCACCCAATTTGTTGTCTCCACATAGTTAAAAAGGTGTTATTTCCCATTTAGATGTCAATCTGTAATCTGTCAATAAAAGACACGTGTCCATCAGCCAGGCCTGAGTGAGCTGCTGCAGCCAACAGTGGGACAATAAGCCAAACAGGGCTGAGCACTACCTCAGTTCAGAGTATTGATTATAGGAAGGCAGAGCTGGAGCATTGGCATGTACAGATTTAATCTCTTCTTCTCCTTTGTCTGGAAGGGCTACAAGTCAGGAAACAATCTTTGGTGCCTTTTTCAGAAAAAGAATTGTGTCCACAAATGGAGAAAACTCCATTTTCAATTCCAAACAGTCTAACACATATGAGATGCATGTAACATAGACACACAAGCAGATATTCCCGCCTGTTATCGCATGATGCCTGCTCCATGAGTCTGACCTTCTGTCACTATTCATTTTTCCCTGGATATTGTCGGTGCAGCCATATGTCAACATTACAGACACACATGTTCACAGTACCGACATGACTCACACAGTATTAACTATTTTTAAAATTTTATTTGATCAAAATGAGGTGGGGTGAATTTTTTCTATAATAGTGCCAAAAACGTAAGTTCTGTGTCTCTGGATAATGTGTGCCCTGGAACTTCCAGCTGGCTGAAATCTGCATGAATCGCATTAAAATCGATGTCTGAATCTTTGGCGCAGGTGCTTTCCATTCAAGTTCCCTGTTGGTTCCTTCATGACAGAACACAGGAGCCTACCTGGAAGAGCCCATCTTGCATTAAGGCCTAACTGGAATGAGCAGTAGCAACTTTGGCATCTAAATAAGTTCCAGCGAGTATAAAAAGCAGCAGGTCACATTATGTTTCAATCCTGGAGCTCTTCATGAAATGAAAGCCACACGTTGTCTTATTAACATGTCTAACCACCTCTGAAGAGCTAAGACCAGTTCGCTGAGGAGATGCTGGCTATTCGGACTGTAGCTGGGAATGTATATCTTTTTTTTTCAAAGCTCCACAATTATTTCCATGACATGAATGTAATATTGCATTATATTCTGCAACCATTTCAGCTAAAAAAGAACACAGAACATTCACCAGAGATCACATCGCCATGGAAGGGAACAATTCTCGTAACATACCATCCGGTTTTATTTGAAAATACTCGATCTACTCTCTGGGGTCTCCTATGGATGAATTCCATCATCCCGCTAATGATTCCGAGGGGAGCGGGTTCAATCCTCAGAGATGACAGAACGCAGTCTGGAAGTCACACATCATGGTGATGTGGAAGACATGAGAGAAATGCCTCCAGACTCAGAAGACAGGAACTGTGCCGGAGGGAAGGAACCAGCAGCAAAACCCAGCCTGCAGCAGAGCTTCAGGTACAGGGATTCATGAAATTACTGAGCATTTCAGTGAGAAACCTCTGATGGAAGAGAAGTAAAGCAATTTGGAAGAGGAATGTAATTACGGCAGGCAAATTTAGAAGCAATCAAAGTAGTAACGGTGGGAGTTTGAGCCTGTTGATTTTCCAGTATCCACAGCCAGGGTTAAACATTGTGTACTTCTCGTGTGCAGACCCAGAATCCTACTTATGAAACACAGAACAAGTAGAACAAAATAAAACAGCCAGAAACTAACCCTGCAGGACAGATGGTGAGTAGTGAGGAAAGAGTCACACACAGCATCATATTTCCATTTAATAATCAGTGAAAGTGTGGTCCAAAAATATTAATAAGTGTTGAGAACAGGAAACGGAATCATCTGCTGCAAAAGATAAACATGATTCCCTGTTTTCAAAGGTGAATAAGAGGTCACACATCGACCCAGAGGTTCAATGCTGACTTTGGAAGCTTGTTAAGGAGATTCTTCTTCAGGTTACTCACAACTCTGGTGTCTCATCCCTCATCCCTCATCTGGCATCTATTAGAAAATATAGCTACACATTTTCAAAGAATTTTCAGCCCAACATATGGATGATAACTGCGAGCGAGCACTCCTGAGGTTCAGCCGACAGTGTTCAGTATGTTCTACTGCAGACATGCTCAAATTTAGGAGATGCTGCCCAGCTATTCTCTATCGAACTGCACTGCAAAAACACCCAAATGTCAGGAAACAAGTTGGTCGATACAGGCTGTCACTTGGCCCGTGGCCCAGAAAACATAAAATCCAGACAATTTGAAACAGCTGATGCCTCCTCAGCTAAGCCTTCCCAGCATGCTTCGCTGCATTTTCCCAGCAGCAAGCTGCTCCTTCTTCCAAGTCTGAACACAGTCTGCAGCCTGTTCAAGGCCACCAAAGCCGATGAATGAAACTAGCATATTCTTCAGAGAGTGTTATGTGTTTCTCCAGTCACTCAGTCGTGTACTTTTCAACAAAATCACAGCAGTCTACGCAGGCTTATTCCCCAGAGCTTATCGATCGGAGTCTCAGGCTTTTATGCTTTATCGATTCCAAATGGCTTGAATGCACACGCACGCTCTACCAGTGGATTCATATCCTTAAACATGCCATTCAGCAAAAGTACTCTCATTTATATATCAGCTCGTAACTGCTTTAAAATCTCAACTGGGGACTGAGAATGGAGATAGTCGAGGATACAGTATTGACGAAGAAAATGGTTTAATTTAAATGCTGAGCTCAAACCTCTGTGATTTTCAACATCTGGGTTCTACGATCATGTTTTCAGAGTGCATGCAGAGGACTTTAAAAAGCTGACAGATTCTCTCTGGAAGAAGAATCCAGCTTTCTGATTAGTTATCTGCTTAAAAGATGAACAATAAAACGTAGATTCAAGAGATCTGATTGAAAGTATGGAGCACAATCTGAGTCCTGGCTTAAACGCTACATCTAATCTTTTTACTCACCATGGAAGTGGGCAGATGGAGAGCAAATGGTCTTTAATGTAGCACCTCTGCAATCTGAGGCCAAATTTCACTCTGATATAAGACTTGGTGCTGCAGGAGGATCAGGTGAATGGAAAATTAATGAAGAGAATCCCAAAATGATAACCTCCTCCACTAGGACAGTCGTACTCATTCAGTCATTATCCATCTGTCAGAGGTAATTATGGCTCCAGGAAGGAGCGCTTTCACTCACCGGTAAGAGCTAAATCCAAGAGGCCATGCATCTGTCAGTTTAACTTTGATGAGGTTCTTATTTTTCCTACATTATAAATTACACACTTCTCATATCTTACTGCAAAAGGTAATATCTTACAAATGTGCAGAGTCAATGGGTCTGAGCACGCTATCATTAGCATCAGCCTTAGTATCCCCTCGCTTGCAATGACAGCCTACAATATGAGTTTTAAATATAGCATCGTTTTATCACTAATTTACTGCATTTACTACAAGAAGTCAATAGTTGTTGTTATAGAGAACCAGGTAAGCTTTAGAGTATCCAACTCCCCAAGATCCATATATTATCATTTTACTCCGCCAAAGTGTTACTAGGTCACTAAGCATTCTATCAAAAACAGACTGCCCCTGTGGGACTGGCAGCTAAAGTGAATCAAAAGCTCCTCCAGCCATTTCAGCACATCATACATGCGCGTGCAGAAATGAGTGTGTTTATAGCCGACACAAATATGATCCATTTATAATTCAGCTCACTGAAGGTAATTTAAAATGCCACAGACACTGGTGACATAATTTGGAGCTCAAGAAGCTGGAGTATCGAGTTCCTGACCCCCCTGAGCGTGAGCATCACTCAGCTGCGGACAGTTCATCCCCTTAACCTGGGAAAATAAACATCTGATGCAAACATCTGCCCACTGAAAGTACATTTAACAATGGTGCCTATTACACTGATAGAATTCCTATTTTTGGCACGTTTATCTGTAGATTGTGTTTATATTAGCCTCTATCACCTTTTGGAAACACCGAATTCTGCATCACACTACATATACGTAAGTTGGTGATCTGAGTCTTTATGTACAGAATCACTGAAAATATTGTTTCAGAAATCGTGCACGTCTCATGCAGACTTTAGCCTTCAACCATTTCGGCGTAGCATAACATAGCACAACACAGCAAACAGCACACAAAGGTGTGTCACTTCCACACCAGCAGGCCTCCACGTTACACAGCTTCAGGTCGCTGTAAGTCTGGATTTAAGAATAAATGCTTCAGAGAACATCGATGGTGAGTCCTTGGCAGCAGAGTGCATTAGGAGAGCCTACAGTTGCTTCTGTATAAATGTGTGCCACCATGGATTATTGTCTCTCTACTAGCCGAGGCACTGTAATGGAAATTGCAAGATTAGCCTTTCACCCTGCAGAATGAGCCCAAGCTACTCTTTCATCCCTCCTCCTTTGCCTGCTTCTCTTTTCCCTGCAAAGACCTTACTCCACTAATAAGAGACACAATGCCGACTGCAGACAAAATTTGCAGAGAGCCTCTTTGTGGCCCGGAGACAAACGTATCCAAATTTCTGTGACAAGACACTAAGAGCACGGCTTTAAACCCACACTACAGACAAAAATTAGCATAAGTGTAATACACCTGAGGTCAAATTCCTTGTTGGAGAAATCCTGCCTTAAGCAACGAGGATGCGTAATTAAGACAAAGTTAGATTTTGTCCCATCTGCCGCTCTCGCCTTTGAACATATCCCGCCAGCTACACGCAAATACCACACTCAAACGCGCCCGTGTCGTTCTTCCTAGGGTAGAATTTCAGCATTGCTGCTTCCTTTTTTCGTGTTTCCTACAAGCACACAGTAAATAACACACAGCAGCCTGACAGGAGAGAGACAGACAGCTACTGATGTCTGACTGAGAAGGTCTGTAAATGCACCCCGATGGCCTGTGGGTCAGAAAAGTGTGTGAAGTCTGGGTATTTACTCGCAGTCACTGAAAATGAACCACTTGCCAAACCTCCACATAAATAATTAATATTCATATCCAACCACCGCTGATTCCTGTCAAAACACACAGAGCTCCTGCTTCATTTTTGCAGGGCAGGTCTATATGCCTGCTTGCGCTGAATATTAAATGAATGCAAACACACCGCATCTCTGTCTCCGTCTTTCTCGTTTGAGAAAACGTTAAAGGTGAGGCAGCAGTTCCTTACCACCGCTCCGCTCATGCATGTGCAGCTCAGATGGCTCCATTAGGAGCACGGTACACTTGCTGCACATCGCAAACATAGCATTTAGTTTGGCCCCACGAGCCAACAGAAGAGAAGCGAAGAGATTCATCATCCGAGTCTTACTTAAGCTATAATGATGTGAGTAATATACAGCAGAGCTGCTGATTTAATGCAGCATCAAATACTGATCAAGCAAACTTTACTTAACTGGCTTTGTGATCTTCACTAGTCAGAGGGTGGAGTCGAGCTTTGTAGACTCATTTAGAGGCACTTTAAGGCATTTCTACTCCATGAATTTTCAAAGCTTGTAGTCAAACGCCCTTGGCAACAAAAGATCTTGACATTGTACTATTCAGTGTGTAAAATAGGTTGCTGCATTCAGGTGCAATGCCCGCTTCTTATTGCATTAGGAAAATTAATTCTTTGTTGCTTTTGTTGCAATAACCTATGTGCTGCTGAGATTCAAAGTGGGCATCAAATAAAAGATCTTTGCAGAGCTAATGGAAAGTGACAGTAATTTCAGTACAAAGCCAGTCACTCGTCCATCGCAGCCCACAAATGGAAGATTGAACTTGTAGCATTGAGAGCAAAATCAAGCAACAAGCGGAAATCATTGTTGTAAATATTGTATAGCTGATATCCCACTTAGGGCACCATATAATTCAAGAGAGATACGAACAATTTTACCCATTTTTCATTCTTAAAAAAGACAAGCGTTGACCAAATCCTGTGTTCAAAACTCACAGAGAAGATGATCATCTCCAGGCCTGATGGACGTCTGACAGTGTCAAAAATATAGGGCTGAACCAGATACCTAGCATCTGTTTCCTCCATATTGGCTGTGGCAGCAATAACATTTGTAGCAGCAGTGCCATAATACACCCATAATCCTACTCAGATGCCTTGAAAATCAACGCCGAAAAAGGTGCACGAACAATCTGCTGCTGAAAAAAAAAAAATGCAAAGAAAAGGTTTTCTTGAAGTGAGCGCACTGAGTTGTCCCCATATGACTTAAAACTGTATTAACAAAACATGATGGAAAATAAGGCTGATAAAAACAAGCAGATGTTCTCCAGTGTTTCAGCCTCGTGCTGGAGTGCTTGCTTTCCATTCAGATAAAAGGCTGCCATCTACTTTCTATCTTCCAGTTTGGCTGGAGAAACACTTTAATCTACCTTGTTATCTGTCCTCTTTACTTTGTGTTCTCTGAGGCAGAAAGCGGTCTAAACTTTTGACCTTATACACAATAGCGTTTTTTTTGTTTGTTTTTTGTTTTTTTTAATGAGCTGTCTTGCCGTTTATCTGATCTGCATCACAAGAGTAAGAGTGCAAAACAACCGCTCTAAAATCAATTACACCCACCCCTGGCAGTACTCTCCTTGGCTCCATGGAGACGGCCTCTTTACTCTCTGCTTTTATTTTTCTTCACTCTCCATCACTGCTTCATCGATGATCCCTGCCACAAGAGATCACCTTCTGCACACGGCAGATATCCTTCACAACTGTAAAGCCCATTAGTGGAGAGCTGGTGTTTTTTAACGGATTTTTAAATACAAAGAGTATAATATAAAAAAATAAAATAAAAGCAATAATGTCACTTTTTAGAAGTTGAAAACTTCTAGCAAAAAGAAAATGAATATGTATAATTCTGTCCGAGTCAAAAAAAAAGTCTGTTTAACATGTTATATAAGAGTAAACATTCTAAATGGAAATTGAACCCTGCACGCTGTACTGCCCTCGTCATTCATGCAGAATAAATGTTGGAAGTGGAGACGTTTCATTTCTTCTGTATTTGAATGATTCGCTGCTGGAACAAACCTGCGTATTGACAGAGAGAAACTTCTTGGTTTTACAGGTGGATGCTGCTGAACTTTGTGATAAAACTGTCCATCAGCCTTGTGGAGGCTGTACGGATGGAATTCTAACTTAACACATTGTGTTCGTCAGTAAACAGTAGCTACTGTTTAAGTCTTTTTTACATGTGATTAAGGCTGCTTAAAGACGCACAGTTCATTATACATTTGCTTGCACAACAAAATTTTGAGGCAAGATGGAGGCTCAACCTGAGCTGCTGCAGCTGCATCTTCACAGTAAGGGCTGCTGTAACTGGGGATCGACACCACAACCTTCTCGCTGTGAGGCAATAGCGCTAACAACAACATAACCGTGCCAATGTGTTAAAAATGTGAAACTAGGGGTTGAACAGAGCCTGAAGTGCACCTCCTCAAAAGCACCCTGAGCTGTGACTGGTCTACTTGGCTTACTTCCACCCACGTGCTCCAGTTTTATTTTCTGCTCATAATTGTGCATAAATATGTGCTTGATTTTCACTCTACTACAGAATTATGGCAGGAATTTTTTTTACAAATATCAACCGGGACATCTGCGTGCACGCAAACACAGGGAGAAACAAGGTCAAAAGTGTTCTTTAAATGATTATGGAACGGTGCTGCATTAGAGCCTGCATACAATTAAACATCTCAGCCACTGAGATGCAAGCAAAGGAGACACAAAGGGAGCAAGGCATCTCTCGGAGATGTCGGTTTAAAGGGAGAGCATAATTACATATGTTTATGTGGCACAGCTGTTACATCTGTCAAGTGCTGAGCGAAAATCCGATGGCGTTTACAATTTGTGCCAACAAGCAGTGTGCACGACACCTTCCATTTACTTCAAATCTATACGAACGGAGGTCAAGCGTCAGATGATGAAGCTATTTGCTTCCGTGTTGTCTTTTTTTGGTGTGAAAAGACACCTGATCCCTCTCACGCTCTCTCCTCAAGCGACTCCTTGTCCTCCACACGCTTCGGAACTGAGACAGGATGCTGTGCTGGGAACAAGGTGAGAGTCCTGGAGGAATCCATTCATTTTTGGCAGCCTAACAGCAGTATTTCACCCCCTCTTTTATTTTTGTGTGTAGGACAATAACAAGCGCCAGAGCAGGTGGAATGATTTAAAGGCCACGACAGCCTGCATGCAAAGCTTCGGCATTGTGATGGTGGCAAGAATATGAGTCACCACAGAGCTGGACAAAGAGGACGCCACTTTGACTCACGCCAGCCAAGGATGTGCTCATAACTCATCCGACGAGAGTGAATCACCGGTGAAAAAGAAAGGGACTCGGTGCAGGATGTTTCACAGCCGTTTGCTCATCAATTTAAATCACCTCCACGCAGCTGATGCTCTGGCTTCAGCTCTGGCTTCAGCGCTGCGTGTGTCCACTGTACGCCTGTGACGAGCGCATGGAGAGTCACTCAGACAGGCCCAGCGCCGCTCGAGCTGTCACAAAGTTTCACAAACTTGAGTCACATAAAGAGGCTTTTTTTCACCTAAATGAGTTAAAGTTCCCACATGGCAGCATGTTTAGTACGGTTGTTGGGACACAGTCGAATCCGTTTCAATAAAATTCACTCCAGAAGCCACTGAAAGACCTGCTCTTCATACTGCTGTGTGTACTTGATGCTTGAAGTGCTTTTTTGCAGATTTGATGAACCGTTTTACGGTGATCAATTAACAGCCTCAAATGTCTGAATCTGCAACAAAAGGACACGAAAGGAGGAAGCTTGAGTCATCCACTCGGTCGTCAGATAATGTAAATCAAAATGTTGCTTCTGAAGCTTTGGGTATTTGGGTAAAAGAAAGGCATCGCGCTGCAGCCGTAGCTCAGCATTCAGAGGACGCGACGGCTGAGGTCGTTTTTAATACCACGCCACCACGACGGCAACTCGGATAATAAACCAGAAGGTCATTTTCCATGAGATGAGACAGATTGGTCCCACTGTCCCTGAGTAACACCTGCTTTTGAAATCAACCCTCAAATTCAGGGTTTGTCAGCAAACGGACGCCTTTCTTTAAGGTGATGAGTGTCCCAAAATTAACTGGAACAGTTGCTGAATATGTGACAAATGAGGGCAAAGAGGCCGAGGCTAAGAGACGTTCTATAACCAAACATTAATCCCCTCTCGCTCTCTGCATCTCTACTTAGCGACACGCTAATCTGAGATAATAGCTCAATTGCAGACTTCTTAATGATCACTTTGGGGCAGGCTGGCTCTCAGACGCAGACACGGGGCACTGGGCCAGTAGGGCCAGCGAAAGAGCCAGTAAACGCACTGATGAGTGTGCACACATGTTAAAACGGACAGGAAATGTGTCAGAGCTGGGGGACTGCTGCGTTTAGACAGCTGATGTCAACAAATGCCCGCAGCATGAACTGCATTCTGGGAGAAAATCTCCAGTCGCCGTCTAATGAAGAGACTGGAGTCAATAAGACTAAGTATTAAAAACGTGTTCTCACATCTTTACAAGATTTATTCCTCTAAGATTAAACAGAATATCAATATCTGCCCTGCCATGCTTATATGGTGATTAAACAAAAACAAAGTATGTCATTATTTTCGGTGTTATTCGCACAGAATTCAGCACATTCTGTGTTAAACTTGTGAATATTAAATGCAGACAAAAAAAATCAATAAAAGTCATTTTAAAAGTGTTAATATTTGCAGGAACTCTCAGATCAGTTGACATTGAATGCTAAATACTGGTCAAGACCATTTAAAGAGCTTTTGAAAGACCATTTAAAGTCATTTTGATATGTTATGAAACATCTACAGCACAGGTTATCTATAGCGTCTTCAGACCAATCTGAGTCATTCCAGTTTTGGTAAAGTGAGGCTATTAAATTCGGCATGCCAATTAAGCTGTAAATCTAATAGCATAATCATTTCCAAACTACACAGTTTTCAGCAGCCGTGGGAGAGCTTGATGCCTCCTCCCCAGAGCTGCAGGTCAGAAACCATCTTCTGCCATTTCAACTAGCCTCACTACTTGCCATTTTTAGCTCACGCCATCGACAACCCTTCACTTCCCTGCTGTCAAATAAAACCCTTCACACAACACAGACGTGAAGCTAAGGCCGTGGGAGGAAAACACACACTCCCAACCCTCAAAAATGATGCTTTCAGAACTGGCAAGTGGGAAAAACAACACGTCTTTCTTCCAGAATTCTCTCTGATAAAAAGCAAAACTTCTGTAAAGGTCCATTGATCTCAGCAGGTAAAGAAAGTTACACCTGATCACTTCACTTTCTTAACAGCACAGAGGGAATCAGCAAAAGCAAAATTCTCTGCAAGTGTGGCTGTTAGTGAGCAATGCCAGCGAGGATTTACAGAGAAGAACTACTTCTCGTCAAAAGATGAAAACCTCATGTCTGGTATTCTCTGTGATAAATTCCCTGAAGTGCCCCTGATGTCTAAATAGGATTACAGGATCGATTCCAGAGAATATTTACAGGATCAATGCTAAAGAATATTTCAGCTTCAGAAATGAATCAAGAACCACGAACTTCAGCAATTTCTCCTTGATTGACTTCACTGGCTTCTAATGTTTTAATGCTACTCAAAGTAGTAAACAAGCTGACAACTAAAAGACCACACTACAAGATGAACTCCGACCCCAGGGCGTAAGTCAGGACCACCAGTAGCTGTCTGGAGGTGAATTTCTTGGGTAATAGTAAAGGAGTGGGCTCATTCTCTGTCACTGACTCCACATCAGTGGGAGAAAAATCAACACTTTGAGGCTGGTGTGGTGATGTGAAAGGCCTCGCCGCAGGTAAACATGTTAAATTCATGAGCGAGGATGAAAGAGATCGCAACTGTACCCACAGATGATGAAGAAAAAGAGGCAACGGCGGCAATTCTGAACTTGGAAGGCAGAGAGATGCAATCAGGATGATATGCTGCTATAATCAGATTGAGGATTAAACGGCGGCAGTTATCATGTCAGAACTGGCACAAATCTGACTCTCGGAATTCAAAGCTCATCTTCTTTTGTTCGCTGTTACACACTCCTGAAATGTTACACTGCCAGGACACAAAACACACACTTTCTATTTTGTTTCATGCTCTATTTTACAATTATATGTCAAGAAAAAGTGCATTTATGCACACGTTACATTCACTAGTGTCCGTGCATGCTTATGAGCGCATTAATGCACGTATGAATGTATGGGTGCAGCGGGTGACTGGTCAGCGGGGAGCAGAGGTTTAGATGATGGGGGATGGTGATGAGAGCGCAATCTGGGGGTGTACGGGTGGGGGGATGGTGTTGACAGAGGCTGGTTGGAGCAATAACGGCATTTTGAGCGTTCGCCACCTGCTCCGGGAGTCAGGTTAGGAATAACGTGAACCCGGCACGACAAATACGCAACAGCAGCTCAGGTTTTCCTGCTGTCAGCACATATCATAACCACGCTCTGCTGGACACATTCAGGAGCCGGATCCTTGTTGTGAAATGATATATTGTGAACAAATAGAATTTCAAAAAGCCAGCCCGTCCACTGGAGCACTCAGAAATTCAATCTGAGTCAACGGAAGAGTGAGAATTAACTACAAGCTAAATCCTAGCAGCACTCTGCCGCCGTGTACGGCTTTACACTTCAGAGGACAACGCCGCCTGTTTCTGGAGGCCCATGCAGAAACAAAATATTGTTTATTGTCACAGCAACGAGGCACGCTGACAATGGTGCACACCCAAATCTGTGCATGCAACAATGCACAGCAAAAAGAGGCAAACGTACGAATATAAAGCCGTGCAAGGAAAACGTAAACCTCAATATGCAAAAATAATCTCAAAAAGAAACAGGGTTGATCATACAGACAATCCTGAAGGACACAGAGATGGATTCAGGTCTTCCCAGCTAACGTAGAGAGGAGCTGTGAGAAGGTTACAACAGGTCCGTGTGTGGGAGTTGCTGTGAGAATAAGGGGAACAAAAGGCAGAGTGATATGAGGATAAAAAAAAGGAAACACAGCACGCATCTTTCAGGAGGTGCAGGAATTCCTCCGGAGCCGCAATTAACCCAGGCGCAACAAAAAACACGGCAACATGGCAAAGAAGCAGAGTGGAGATTCAGCGCTGGCACAACTTCACTGGTTTCCAGCTCAAGCATTCTTCTAAAATGTAGGCCACTGGCTTGCAGTCAGGAAGAAAAGTAGAATACCATTTTTTCTGCTCAGAGCCACATCCCAGATACCTGTCAGTGTCCGCTAAAACGATGCTGCACGCAAACTGTCTCTATGCTGGATGTTTTATTCACCGGAGACTGGAAAATGGTTCTGACCTGTTAGTTTTCCCTTTCGAGCTCGCATGTATACTTTTAGCTGCATAGAAAAACAACATAAAACAACTAAAAGATACGAGAGGAGGGAGATTTTTAATGGAGAGCGACATTAAAACACATTCCAGTCAGGAAAAGGCGATTAGGCCCTAAGAGATGATGGCTTTGGTTCCAGGTCTCATGTCATGTTAAAAATTTAACTTCTGCACAATTTTTAACACAAAACATCTCAAGTGCACGACGCGCACGTGTTGGACCGGAAGTGTTGTTTTAACACTTCACTGATCTGAACACTTACGACAGTTTTCTTCGTCGCTGTTGTCCGAGCAGTCGTCATCATCGTCGCACCTCCAGATGGTGGGTATACACCTCCTGTTGTTGCACTGAAACTGTCCATCCTCACACTCATTTGTCGCTGGAGAAAAAGGGGATAAAGAAAAAGGGGATCAGCGTCCAAACAAATCAGCAACAATGTGGCAGATAATGTATATTGAGAAATGGTCCCAAGTGTTCCTCAACTGTCATTTGCAAATGAATACCTAATTAATATTCAGCATTAATTCGGGTCAATTGGCAGAGGCTCAGAGAGGGTCACGTCTGTGTTTGCTTTCTGTTAATGATCTACTTTAAAGCTTTATTATTATATTGATTATTATTATTAAGAGTAGTAGCAGCAGTAGCATTATTACTATTACTATTATTATTATTATTATTATTCAGTGAAGGAGGTCCACTACAATCCATGTCACCATGAAGACAAAGATCCAGTCTGGACTACTGATGCAGTATGGAGGCTCACAGCAAGGAAACACATGACTGCCACGCAGATTCTTCCCCCACGCTGTTATCACACAACACTTAAGCTCTCACGTATTCAATAAAGGTCATATTAAGTTTAATTTTATTTCTATCTTTATTATTATTAAAGCCCACGCACTGAGTTGGCTCATCACAGCAGCCTGTCTCTCCTTATCTTTCACACACACACACACGCACACCCACAAACACGCGCGCATACACACATTTAGCGCGGTTGTATTTTATTTCCCTCCCATCCTAAAATACGCCAGCTCCCGGTTACCTGTGATTAGATGGAGTCTCAGGAAGACTGAGTGAAAAAGTAGCAACGTCCTAATATCCGTCCACATCTCTGAAGGAGGTGATGGAGCTCACTCACATCCACCAAACAAAGCCCAGGAGCCGGTTCTCTTGTTGGAGCGATGCTGCGACGCTGCCGATGCCCCTCCGCGGCCGAGGCTCCGCCCACCTCCCCACATCCGGAAATTCATTGGCTGGATTGGAAGGTGGGCGGGGCGGAGAGTACAGTCGACCGGAGTAAAACGCATCAGAATGGATTTTGTGTTTGTTCCTCCTCTTGCAATGTTTTTGACTCTGTCTTTTTTTTTAAAGTGGGATGTGGCCAAAATATAAAGCAATTTTTCTCACAAACACCATATGTTGATAAATATGGTTTGTGGAAAACAAGAAGAGATGTGGTCCGAAGAAAAGGTTCAGTTTGCACAGTTGCACAGATTTCATGCAAGAAACCCAGCATTTATAACTCCAAAGCAATAATATAATCTGATTCTTATTTATATGCAAATGATGCTGGGTGACCCACAGGTCCATAAACCCTCTGTGTCTGTTTAACGTATAAACTGCACGTTTACTGCTGTCACTAAACACACTAATGTCATAGCAAAGTGCAACAGTGATATTCGCATGATTCAGATCTCAGCCCGACTTTCAAATCTAGGCCATGGCATAAGCAGTCATTTTGATGGAGATGAGCTGAAGGACAACTTAATCCCCCAGTCACACACATGCACATGGGGCCCCAATCACAGCCAATAACACAACAATGAGAAGAGGATGATGACGGCTGAAGCATGTTGTGGTGGTTTCCCCGGCAACCAAGCTGCAAGAGGTGGCAGGGGCATGCGAAAGTAAAGGTTGAGCAGGTGTTTGAATCTGTTTCAGGAATTAGTGAAAATTAATAAAAAGCCAATATGATATGAGTTTATTCTGGATCATTAATGAGTTTCAGCCAAGTCTGTGACAGGATAACATATCACTATAATCAGCCTGTTATCATTGAAAATCTCTATCAGGACGTGGAAAAATACTTCACAAAGCATTTTTACTCTCAGTTTCTGGGATACTTATTGTGTAAAACTGCTTGATTTTAAAGGAGAGTATGTGTTATCGTTCATGTCGAATTGGCTTGTACAAGTTCAATTAAAGGGATGCATATTGATGAAGCATGAGAAAAGTTTGTGCACAGTTTAGCTACAAATCTGATGCTCAATCATCAGCGATAATGCAGAATAAATTAAATTCACCCTTTACTGTAAGAGGGGAATCATGACTAAATGAAAATGCTTTTAGCTGAGGATTACGCACGAGGCATCTGCACTTGTCAATCAAGTGTGTGCAAAATAAAAAACAGCTTTTGCTTGATTAACATGTCACCCTGTAACTGTGTTCTTCTCTTCTGAAAAGCATGAAAATGCTCTGCAGGAAGCTTCCAATTTCAAAATTAACAACAAACTCAGTCAAAAACCCTTTTAAAATTTCCACGAAATGAACTAATTTTGCTTGATCTGAAACACTAACAACCAAATCAAAACAACCATAAAAAAATCAATTAGAAAAGAATATTTTTCATGTTTCTGGAGAATTCTACTCGAGTTCTATTGAAATTGCATCAATCCTAAAGCGGACTGCTGTGGAAAGCCAGCGGATCCACCGAAGTCAGGCAGATCCATCACCTGAAGACGGTGAATGTCAGCAGAACCTTTCAGAGTAATCCTCCCAATAGTCCCTCTGGAGCAGCTGCTCAGGTTCTGTTGCAGCTCTGTGATGCAACGAGTGTCGACGTGCCCGAAAAGTGATCCACTACAGGGAAACTGTCCCCGGTCATTCTGCCACTTCAGATAGTCAAACTTTCTGACACACGCCTGCAGATCAGGGCTGACAAGAAATCTCTGCCCGACATTTTCATCCGCCTGAGGGCCATTTACTGGCATCGAGGGCTTAGGACTTTAAATAAATCTGAACCAGTTTCCCTTGTTTAATATAGTGTCCCTCAAAGCTCTCAAGTATTAGCAGCTTAGTTTTTAATTTACACAACAGCCAGTTTGGAGAATGCACTGCAATCACAAGAAGTCTGCAGTTTCTGAATGTGCAGGCTGAAGTTTTTCATATTGCACAAACACAGAGATACCCAGATGAAGGCATTAGTGGTGGTTGTTCCCTCCTTCCTTTCACCAGATGGTGGAAGGAAAACTGGAACAAGGAATTTCTGCTTAGCAGTGTGAGCAGTGTGAGCTCTGGCTCTCAGCATGTTGTCACACCTGTCTCCTACTGGAGTCACTTTGTTAGGCCCAAAGCTGAGATTTAGCAGTTTTTGGCACATTCAGGAGTTAATATGCAAGAAATTTTAAAATGTAATTTAATTTAAAATTTAATGTTCATTAATATGTGTTTTTTATTATTTAAATATAAGATAGTAAGTATTTTGAAGAGACTGAGACAAATATTATCTTTAGCTTATGCTCTACTGCCACCTATTGGCAATTTAGAGAAATTAGACAAACAGCCGAACTTTATTTTTATGCCATTAATGCACTTTTATGGGGATCGGGATAAGTTAGTTTTAAACATGAAGGGATGAATAATAATTTAATTAAATTAGACAATCTCTGGAATCATTGATTGCACCAAGCAAATCAAATTGCAGTTCCATTATGGGATCAGCCATTTGTCCTCTTTTCTACAGTATATGGCATTCGCAGCTTGCAACGATATCATTATTCATGCATTGTTTTATTTTGTTTGATGCCCCAGAAAAAATATTTTTAAAATTATTATTGCCCAATGAAGATAATAATGACAAATAAATACTTATTTTTAATATGTGAACACCGATGGTTGATTTCTGCTCTACCAACTGATGGATATTGATCTCTTTCAGTAGATATCAACTGGTTGTCCAGATGTATTCTTAACTGGACGGGAAATTAAATCACAACTTTTCCCTGATACTTTTCCCTGTGACTGGAAAAATTGGGTGGGAATGACTATATATGGGAATGGCACCAGTTTCCAAGCAGCTGGTGTAATGTTGCTGAAAATTATTTGGATTCCAAGCAACGTCCCTGCATCGTGTCACTTATGTGATAGATTAGTTAACACACGCAGCGGACATGTGTTGTATCGCCGCTCTCGCCCGGTGCATTGTGGTCTGTGCGCTAAAGGAAGCTGCTGCACCGGAATTTAAAGAATTCGAGGTGTCCGCCAAGTCTAGTCTTCATCAGCGGCTCTGCCTCTTTATCTGTACTGTAGTATCAGCGGATCGCCTGCCAGGTAACGTTTCTCTCAAAACCCGTTCGATTAAGCGCCACAATCGGCCCCGTGTTGTCTTAATTACCGCAGCAAGGACGCGAACATTAGCTATTTAGAAGAACATCCTGTAGCAGAAGCTACTTAGCTAGTTAAAGCTTGTCATGTACCAGCCCACTGAACAGCTAGCATCTGCTGTTAGCTCCCTAAATAGCACTGAAATAAATCTATTTGGTTGTAATAACTTGGTCTTCATGTCAGCGTCCGATTATTTCATCCTTATTTGGTGCTTGTTGTAATTGAAATAACATTTTTATGTTGGTACCCCAATTTTATAAATTTGACTAAGGCTAGCATTTGTTGTAGCTTAGTTAGCGTTAAAAATAAGTCTAGTGTTTTCTAGTTAGTCAAAATAAACGCAAGAGGCAAATTACAGATGGAATTTGTACCATCTTTATAGTTACAACATCTCATTCTAAAATAAAGTGTTGATGGTGTAGGCAGCTGAGACTTACTTTATCTCCCATGGCAGGAAGTGCTTTTTTGCGGTGAAACGTTGCTCTCTGAAACATTTTTAAACCTTAACCAGACTTCCTGTGTCCCACACAGCAAGCGTCTGCGTGTATGAACTATTTTCGTTCAAGAAAGTCCTTTAAAGGAGATTCGTATGAGTTTATGATGCAGTACTTTTTTTTGTACAGGTTTAACGAGGATAAAAATGTCTCACGGTGACAAAACTAAGGTGAGTGTTCAAAACATCTAAATGACTATGCAGTGATGGTGAAGAGAGGATTTTCCTGTGTGGCATCTTTCCCTTTTGGGTTAACATTCTGGTCTGGTTTGTAGAAGTTGTAATCTGGGGTCCTTGTTTCTGTGTTGCTGCCTGTGTTTCCTGAAACATTGTTATTACCTACAGATTGCACAGTCAGTCCGTGCTGTTTTACTGTGCAATTACTTGCTAAAAGGAACGAAGCCTGAGGTTGAAGACACAGCTTATGAGTTATAATCTTTGCCTTAAGGAGTAATACAACATGCTCAGCATGGGACAAATAAATAAAAGCATTGCTTCAGTTGCAGATAAATGCTGTCCCTTTGCTCTGACTGGTCCTGTGTTGGAGCAGGTCGTAAACACTGGGGAGTTGGGTGGCAGGAATTTTGCAGACAAGTCACCATTGCTCTCCATTCTTGTCCAGTCTCCAGAGTTATTCCTTGTGTTATCATCATATCTAAATTCTTTTTTTTTTTTGTTGTTGTTGCTGTTTTTTTTTTTTTTGAGAACAGGGGCAGTTCTCGAACCCTGAGACTCCAGGTTATGTTGGGTTTGCCAACCTGCCAAATCAGGTTCACCGCAAATCGGTGAAGAAAGGATTTGAGTTCACGTTAATGGTGGTTGGTGAGTATGATGGTTTTTTTCTTATAAGGGGGCAGGTTTTGTAAGATGATGATGTCCTTAATGTGGATTATTATAAATAGCATAAACATGGATGCCCTTGTTTCTTGTAACACGTAGGTGTGTCTAAGTGTGCACCAATGCTTTTTGACAAGGCAGATGTTTTCTGGCATTGGCTGCATCAGCAGCAGCTAGAAACTCACGATGTGAACATCGTGACCTCCCTGCTCACTGTTGGGGGGGAGGGTAGAAGCGTCTCTGTGCTCTGCTCATCCTTTAAAATAAACTGGAGTGGAATGCAGCCATCAGGCCCTCAGGGAATAATTCACACAGTGGCCAAGGCCTTCAAAAATGTTGTTTTTATTCGGTCTACTGAAAATAAATGCCTTTTATATGGATCTGTGGGTCATTTTCTCCCCTCTGCTGTCAGAAATAAAAAAGGAACTGTGCATTGTTAGGTGTTGACTGTTAAATGCCGTTACAATTCTGGCACTAGGTTGATATTTTCTTTCCTGTGTTGTCTGTCAAAAGGGGAATCTGGACTTGGGAAATCCACCCTGATTAACAGCCTCTTCCTGACTGATCTCTACCCTGAGAGAATCATCCCCGGAGCAGCAGGTGAAATATCCGCAGCCATTAGTTTAAACCAAGAAACAGCTGTTTGATGTAAAAAAAAAATAATAATAATAATTCTTTGGTTTCATATCTAACAGAAAAGATTGAACGAACTGTCCAGATCGAAGCATCAACGGTGGAGATTGAGGAGCGGGGAGTGAAGCTTCGCCTCACTGTGGTGGACACGCCAGGATACGGAGATGCCATCAACAGCCAAGACTGGTTGGAACCGTCATTTCCCCTTAATTGGACGTGATTTTTGCTGAAGCTATCCCTCTTGTTCTCGCCCAGTTTCAGCACCATCATCAGCTACATCGACGACCAGTTTGAACGCTACCTCCACGACGAGAGCGGCCTTAATCGCAGACACATTGTTGACAATCGGGTCCACTGCTGCTTCTATTTTATCTCCCCCCTTGGCCACGGGTGAGTTGCGCAGTGGTTGCTGCCTGTTTTACTGACTTTTATTCCTCACTTCTTTTTTCTGTCCACCCAGCCTGAAACCCCTGGATGTTCAGTTCATGAAGGCTATTCACAATAAGGTCAATGTGGTTCCTGTCATCGCCAAGGCAGACACACTCACCCTCAGAGAGAGGGAGAGGCTCAAGCGCAGGGTGAGAGCAACAGTCGCTCATTGTTCCCCAAATAAGCAGCAGCTATCATGTGTTGGATTAGCCACAGTTTCAGAGGACAGAACCTGTCTCTGTTAGAGAAACTCCGGCTGTAGATGTTTTTAAAGGTGACTGCTGTTGTTTTCTTGCCCTCCTGCTTAGATCCTGGATGAGATCGATGAACATGGGATCAAAATTTACCACCTTCCTGATGCCGAGTCAGATGAGGATGAAGATTTCAAAGAGCAGACGAGGATCCTTAAGGTAATCTCCCAAAGTTCTGTAAAGTTCTCCATTGGATACAGAAGGCATTGTTCTAAACTTACCCTAACCCTACAACATTATTTTACGTGTTTTAAACCATCTTTTTCAGGCCAGTATCCCATTTGCAGTGGTGGGATCCAACCAGCAGATCGAGGCCAAGGGGAAGAAGGTGAGGGGCCGCCTGTACCCCTGGGGAGTCGTGGAGGTGGAGAACCCAGAGCATAATGACTTCCTGAAGCTGCGGACAATGCTGATGTGAGTGACATGGAACGTCCACAAAGATCAGTAGATTTGTTTTAATCTCAAACCCAATCACGCTGAAACAGTAGAAAATAATGGATTACAGCCCCCTATCAACAACTCTTGGTAGATGACTTCAGTTTTTGACATTATTAATTCTTGCAAGCCTAATAGCATTTCGTTTCCACGACCCCACAGAACCCACATGCAGGACCTGCAGGAAGTGACCCAGGACCTCCACTACGAGAACTTCCGATCGGAACGTCTCAAGCGGGGCGGCAGGTTGTCCTCCCACGGTTACATTCTGCCTCTCTCTCCTGCGTACGTACTTCTGTCTGCTGGCTTCGCTGCACCTCCCCCATACCAACCAGCCGACTGATGAGATTAGAATCACTGATGTGATAAAGACGAACAAAATGATGGACAAGGACACAACACAGGATGCATTGTGTTGGAATTAGGCAGTTTAATTTCTATATATATATATATATATATATATATCCTGAATGCCTGTTCTCCATTCAGCACGATATAATGTCTGCAGTAGACTCATGTAGGAGTAGATGAACTCATCACCATGCATGTGGAAGGCAGCATTTTTACTGGATTCTGTCAGCTGTAGGTTTCCTGGGTAACCGTTAGCTAGGTTTCCGTATCATGTAACATAGTGTGTATATTGTCATCATGTAAACCTCATATTAGACCAGATAGTCTCTTGTAGACTGTCTCCTAAAGCCCACCCAGGATGGCAGGAGTGCTTTTCACATCTGTCAAACGATGGTTGTCTGGCCTTGATTTGTTCAATCCCGTGAGTGGACCATCGGAGGTACTGTTCTCTTTTATTTATCCGGGGGAGGTAACGCTGTTCCCCTAACTCCTACACTGGCTTTTCCTCCATTCTCACTGCTTTCATCTCTATAGTCGGTTGTTTTAGACACCTGCTGTACTCCTGCAAGCCTTTTCCCCTGCAAACATCTTAATATTCACTGACCCTCTTTTCACTCTTCAACGTGCCTGTTTTCCAAGTTTAATCCATGCTGTTTACCCTCGGGCATGCAGGCAGACACGCAATTCTGACATTAATCAGCACCAAATTTACGTCTCTGGCTGCATATGCATAACCTAATGTTTTTTCGTAATTGATAAAAAATGTATTATTGTCAGATTTGTCGCATATAGCAACAGTTAATAAGCTGTGTTATCAATGCAGAAAGGGACCAGAGCCAGAGGAAATGGACAAGGATATGATCCTACAGGAGAAGGAGGCTGAGGTGAGATTGAAAATGCTACATTATACTGTTTTTATTCAAGTTTTTATGCTTTGTGTTTTTGTGCTAAGCTAGCTGCCTTACCACTTGTAACATCATATTTGATTTAGAGGCCTGAGTGGTCAGATCCTTGTTTGTGCCTGCAGTCGTTTCCCTGACGTGTTTCTTGTTCTGTGTCGTACAGTTGAGAAGGATGCAGGAGATGATTGCCAAGATGCAGGCTCAGATGCAAAGGCAGGGAGATGGAGAGGGGGAGGTCCCTCATATGTGAAAGAAAGGTAAAAGCAGAAGAAGCAGCCGCACTTGCTCCTCTGTACGTCTGAGATGCCGTAATTCTTGTAAATCTCCATGGCAGGTATCTGTGACGGTTTGAGCAGAGACGGTGGATGGCAGAGATGACCATCTGGTTACATTTTACTGTTTGCCACTATTTTGTTCCAGTCCCACAGAGGACCTGGAACCATTTTTTTAATACATTCATAGTATATTCTGTTATATTTACACTGTGCTATTCCCTCGTGTTTTTGTTAAACTTTTGCCAGTTACTTATATGAAGTTGTGCATCACCTCCTCTATATGAAGATATTGCTGTAATACTCAATTATCAGGACCTTCTGTTACTTTTTAGTTTCTCATACTGTTTTTTTTTTTTTTTTTTTTTTCTCGAGAAAACCACAGCGCCACCACTAGCATTTTACACATGAAATGTCTCTGGGCGAACACGTTAGCCTTCGCTCTGAAAGAGCCACTGGGAGAGGCCACCGTGTTACACCCACGGTGCAGAAACACCCCTTCATGCCACTGTTGCGTCTCAGTATTGTCAGGGGGAAGCGGGTTTGTATTCTGTCTGGTTTATGAAGTGAAACACAACCTTCCTGTTGAAAGGGGCCAGTCGGTGTTCATGAGCTTGTCTGCATGGGACTGCAGAAGTGAAATAAATCTTCAGTTGTGTTTTGTATTCCCCAGTCCAGTGGTGGCATTATAGTCTCCCTTTTTGTCCCAGTCTGCATTCGTGCATTTCTCAAATGAGTGATTATGTCACTCAGACATTAGGTGAAAACGACTGACTCTTGACAGTCCTCCTGTAGACCTGACCGACGAGGCGCGCCACTTTCTGATGGTGCTGATGCAACTGCTCGCCTCCTCCTGTTAAAATGATGTCAGAGGTCTTTACCGGTTATGTTTTTATGGATATAGCGAGCTTAGAAAATGCACCGGTCCCAACTGACTACTCTGTGGTTTGCGTGGTGACAGAATAAAGGTCATTTGATGGGGTCAGTGTAGCCCAGGTTTCCCTCACCAAGATGTGAGTTCTTGACATTCCTCTTTGTGATGTTTCTAGTCAATATTAATGTACCAAATATTGTTTTTGATGCTTATATTGTAATAAAAGCTTTATTAAACTGTATTGGCCTTGTTAATTATTTGTTTTGCCTTTTTCATTGAAATAAAAGTAAAAGCAGACTAATTTTCCATAAGCTTTATTATAACTGTTTTTGTCTTCTCAGTCTAACAGGTATGAACAATGTTCTAACCATCATGGCTTTTGTTTTAAATACTCTGCTCTTGAACAAAAACTAAAAATATTTAATTATAACTAATCAAAAGATCTGGGAGCAGGAACGGGGAAGGTGCAAAGATACAGGTGGTGAGGTGTGTCGGGGGGGTTTCTCCTGTGGTCCTTCTGAGGCAATGAGCAGGGAGAAACGACAATGGGGCAGAGTCACAATACTGTGGCTGTGGTTTCACCGCGAGGATGGGGTGGTGTTACCGTTTAAAGAAAACCTGCAAACAGAATCAGATCGGTTATTTTGAGAATATAAACAGAGACGGCGATCCGAGCTGCTGGTTGACGCATCACCTGCACACTCTCTCCATCATGTGTGTGACGAGGCGGTCCGAGATGCCTGGACAGGACTCCTCAGCCAGATTAAAGGCATTTTCTAACTCCTCGATTGCTCCGACTCCTCCACCACTCGCTCGCCGCTTCTCTTTCAGCTATAGGAATTTAAAAAATATATCTAAAGTTACATTTTCCTTTAAATGTACCATGATTTCTCAGAGATAATCCTGAAACTACTGCAGTTGCACTGGTTTGATTAAAAAAAAAAAAAAAAAAAAAAAAAGATTTTACAAGCTAATGTATAACTGGACATCATGAAATGTGTTAGGCGTAGCCTACCTCTCTGAAAATGGGCGTGACCAAAGCAGACAAAGATTGAGACTTGGGTTGTCTTTTCACTGAATCTCCTGACTGCAAACAGGAAAGAAAGCTTTTACAGGAAAAGAAAATAAATAATATGTGCATGTGTGTAACTGCCCTGATCGGGGTCTAACCTCTGAATCGGTGTGTGTGTAGCCCTTCTGTAGCTTGTTCATTGATGTGGGTCTAACTGTGGGGAAGGTCCACATCGGACACGTGTCTACGTCACCATCTGCATCCCTGAAAGAAGCAACAGAGGAAAAACAACGCCACGAGTTTCAAAGTCAGTCCAAGTTTAGCCTTTCAGAGAAAATATTTGTGTTCTTCTGAATTTCTCAAAGTCTGCAACCCTTTCTGTAAAAGTCATTTAAAAGTGTCGATTTAATACGTCATAAACCTGTATCATCCAGAATTCTTTGTCAGAATTCTGCAACTGACAGGATCAGTGTCACCAACGTGACTTCCTGTGGAAAGTATTCGGTAAATGACGTCGTCCTTGCTTAACTCACATATCCGAGTCATCGGAGCTGGATTCCTCTCCGTGGCCCTCGGACTTCCAGCGGCGGTAGCGATCGATCAGCTCTGTCAGGTAGGCCGTCTTCTTGGTGTATCGTGTGATGAACTTGTGCTTTAAAAGTTCTTTGGCTGTTGGCCTCTGTGGAGACGTTCCAGACAGACGGAGACAGCAGTGCTGATTACCTCACTGCTCTAGTATTTGGAATCAGCTATTGTGTGTATTTGAGAAAGTAATAAATGTTGATTCCAATACAAATGGTACTAATCTGGATTTTTTTTTAAATCTTAATCTAAAAAAATTAGCACCTCTGATCCCCTCCTGCCACGTTACTGCGGTTGTAGTACTCACAAAACGGGGGTCTTTATTTAAACAAGCCTCTACAAACTCTTTGAAAGGCTTGCTGTAAGGCCCCTCAAGTGTGGGTGGAGTGTTTTTAGGGATGAGGAAAAGGACCCTCATAGGGTGTAGGTCCGAGTTGGGTGGTTCTCCTTTAGCTAGCTCAATGGCCGTTATGCCGAGGGACCAAATATCAGCCTGTGGGGAGTGATAAACACAAGTCAGATGTATCCACACACAGGTGCTACCGACATAATCTAAATGATTAACATGAACGTTTCCACCTTTAGCCCACAAACTCACCTTGAAGTCATACGCTGACTGCTTGATGACCTCTGGAGCCATCCAGAAAGGCGTTCCCACGAATGTGTTCCTCTTAATCTGGGTATCTGTCAGCTGTCCTGCGACTCCAAAATCTGCTAGCTTCACATCACCCTGCTCCGACAACAGCACATTGGCAGCTGGGCGAAAGACAGAAAATAACTTTAAAACACAAGAACAAGTCACACAACTGCTGTCACTGAGTAAACAGGCCCACAGTCATATCCAATTAAAAATTCACACACACACACACACACACACCTACCTTTAACATCTACCATATATTGTGAGCTCAAAGATATTGTAATATGCCAGAAGAATATTTCAATTTGTAGATTATAGTTATAACTTTATACGCAGCATTTTCACTGTCTGATAGGAGGTGTGGATCAGTTTAGCAGGTTAAAGGTCAGTACTTGGAGTTATCACAGCATACTGCTGCGAAGTAAATTAAGAATTTAATAAATGATGAGATGGATATCAGATATCAATATTACACATAAATGATAACTGCAAACGGATTACCTTTAATATCTCTGTGAATCTTCCGCTCAGAGTGAAGGTACTCCAAACCTTTCAGTATTTCCCTCAGTATAGTAGCTATGTAAGTCTCTTCAAGAGGTCCTGGGCGGAGCTACAGTGGGGAAATGAGGCAGAATATGAAACAAAAATCAAAGGGTACGTATAAAAATCTTTGTAAAATGTCCAAGACTGCTTGCTTTCTCACCAGATCTAGAGCAGACCCTCCACCCAAATACTCCATGATAATCCACAGTTTCGTCCCCTGACAAATGTATTTGAATATTAAGACATGGAATTACAGTTTTCCTTATTAATATATGGCATTTCTACTACTGCTCATATTGTCTCACCTTAAGGTATGATCCATAATACTTTGTAACAAAGGGGCTGTCACATTGGCTCAGAACTGTAATCTCCTGCTGAATGTCTTCTATCTCATCCTCTGCTTCCTCCAGATCTATAATTTTAATCGCCACCACCTCCTTTGTGCGGTTGTTGATGCCTTTGTAAACCTCCCCAAAGGAACCCTTTCCAATCCGCTCCTGTTTGGTGAAGTACTCCTCGGGGTCCAACCGGGTATTCTGGCCACAATTGAACAAAGAAACCAATGAAATGCATGTATGGATTCATGGTTCCTTTCTATTGTATGTGAGTCAAATCAACATGTAAATCATGATGTATCACAGTTCACTGGTTTACTGGCTCCTTTCAGCAGCAGTCATTATCTGACTGAAACCAGTATAGACCATATTGTGATACATCTGCAATTCTAAAACAACATGATGCTACATAATTTGATAAAATCCAGAATTTCGAAATGCTTTGCCAGTTTTATTCCATTGGAAATATTTCCTGTTACAGAGAAGAAAATGCCAAAATTCATACGAGTTTTAGTTTTAGCAACTGAACCTATGCCTCAGACCCCCACCCAACATGACAGTCTGTGAGATTCTTGTAGCCTTAGCAGACAATTAAGGAGGTGACAGTTATTGAAAAGAGAAATTCTGTACCTGATTTTGCATGTCTCGAAGGTGTGCCATCCCTGTGCAGGTTGGATGGGACAGGGACAGTCACAGCTCTCTCCTTCCACTCTTTTCAAATGATCTTCTTTCTTCCTTCCCTCCTAGCTGTTTAGGAAGCTAGCTATGTCGTTAGCCAACTAGATAAACACCCAATCTGCTGCCTTTAACGGGGCTGTCACTCCGCGCACTGTTTTTGGCCTCCAAGTCGAACAAACAACTGAAGAGCCGGGAGGGACAACGAGCTATTGACCGAGACACCCCATTTATGTCGGAGGTGGTGACCAAGTAGTTTAAAATGCTCCTTCCGCCTACTAATATTTAATTCATTTCAAGGAACGTTTAGCCTGTTGTTCATTTGAAGCTTGAGGAGGACAAAATAATGGCCCATCCTTAGAACGCATGCGCCTTGTTTGTAACCCGTGTAGAATTGTGGGGGTTGTAGTTCAAAACTAGTACTGGGTTTTCCGTTGAGGCGGTAAAAATCGGTGATTCAATTAACTGCGGTTAATAGTGTTTTATGCAAATAAAAAAGCTGTCATTTTTTAAGACTGTATAAATAATACAAACGCTACGAGAAAGGCAATGTGTTGTACTGATGGCCACAACTTGTGTGCGCTCGTTTTAAAACTCGGGGCTGCCCCGTGTTGCGGCTTGGCGGAACTGCCTGTGTAATCCTTCCGTACCGGCACACGCCTTGGATTTTGCACAGTAGCAGGTTGGTGCGTCCATTAGCTCGAGTTAAGTTTTCATTTTGCTTTTCATTTGCTTCAGTTGATGCTATAATTGTGATCGGACAACATTTTGGTATCTGATATTTAAAATCCAGTTACTTACGCATAACGGTAGGTTATTGCTGCTGCTAAAGCTACATGACGTAGTATAGCGATGGCCATCCATGATTAGCTTGTCTATAACCATAGCTGTCAGGCATTGTTTAGCTAACGGTTTAGTTGTTTTTTTTTTAATAAAAAGAAAAAATATATATACGGTATATGTATATGAAACATTAGCTCACCCCTGATAGAATAGGTATAGTTTCCGTATTTACAGCTATTCTGTATTGTAGACACGGTCTAATGTATATTTCTGTTCAGTGACATTGACGCCATTTATCGGTAAAGACTAACATCTTATGTCAATTTTACCAACCCAAATAGGGTTGGTTTTTCTGCATTTTAATTGTAAATATTCCCTTTGCTGTGCGCCAGAAAGCTGAATCGACCACAGTTTTTATTGTGTTTGGACAAAGCCGACGTCATCTACACGAGAAATTAATGTTAGAACTGCAGTAAGGCTGCTAATGGAGGAAATTTGATTGACATGTCTTGATGTTCTTATAGCAATTCTAGACAGATTTGCCTTCACAGATCACACATTTATCAATGGAATTTCACGTGTTTTTTCATCTCCTCCCATTTGATGTGTTACAGGGTAGATGAGTGGGCCAAACTTCACCCCCTCCGCAGAGGTGGCAGAGATGAACCGCATCCAGTATGAGTTGGAGTACACAGAGGGTATCAGCCAGCGCATGAGGGTTCCCGAGACCCTCAAGGTGGCCTCAGATAAGCAAACCGGGCCACTGCCACTTGACCAGCCCCTGCCCATTCACGCGGCTCTGATGCAGGTACCAGAGAGGATAGTCGTAGCGGGTGAGTGAACAAAAAAAATCCACCCTGTGCATGCTGGTAATTGACCAGGGAACATAAAGTTTAAAGCAGAAACAAAAGGTGATTCTGCATTATATTCCCTGTAGGTGATGATGGAGACCCTCTATTTTCTCACCCTCGAGACCTGGACTTGATTCAGTCGGTCCCATCTGTCAACCTCATAAATATGAAAGCACCTCCACGTGTTCTTACACTATCAGAACAGCCACTGGACTCTCTTGAAATGGAACAAACCTCTTCACAAGGCAAAGCCAGCCAAACTGTAAGGGTCTTCTTTTAATAACAGTAAATTGGGTGTCACAAACCTGCAGAACTTTAACAAAACAGCTTTTTGTGCGGATGTATGTTGAAATGGAGCAAGACCACAGTAATGTATCGTTCAATGTATCTTTAATGTCTTAATGATCGTAGGCTCAGCTCCATGCTCGGTCTCGAAGAGAACGCAGCGCGAGTGAGAACACACCTGCTCGATCAAACAGTCAGCTCAGCAGAGGAGACCTGAGGTCAGTACACACCCACATGTGAGATAAATGTTGTAACCCTCCTGCGGCTTTTCCACTGTGAATTTCTATCTCTCAGTCCCGTCTTTTAGTGGACTTCAAGATACTTAAACTTTTTTCAACTTTTTCTCCCCTCTGTCAGTATAACCCCATCCCCTTCTGCACCCCCAGTCCGCTTGTGTCCCCCTCTTTCTTCCCCTGAGGATGCAGGCGTCAACTTGTTCACGGCAGCCGGTTTCCTGTCTTATGTACAGTCAACAACACGGAGAGCGTACCAGCAGGTCCTTGAAGTGCTGGATAACAGCCACCGCAGGTGATTTCTCTTCTTAGCGCCTGAAAATTTTCAATTTGTTCATATTCACAAAATCTTTCTTAATGACATTAATAACATTTTAATGTCTGTTCCTGGACTACACCAAAGCTTATTCATTTAAAATCAACTTCGGTTGCTGTTGTTCAGTCACTGCTCTCTGAAATTTGCCGAAACATATCCTGACACTCTTTGAGTGTCAGGATATGTCTTTCCTACCACCCAGTTGCCTTTGCTTGCTTGTCTCTCCCTGTTTCATTATTAAGCGTTTGCTTTTTCCACTGAAAATAATATTGTTAAAGGGACATTGTTGGGAAATCTCTGTGATGCAGCACATGCAAAAGCACATGCATTGTATATGGTCTCACAAAAGGAACAATGCTGAGTATGTGTGGTTGCGTGTCACGAGGTTCCTTTCCAAAGAAGCTGAAGGCAGACAGCAGTGGAACCGACTTTCACTGTACTGTCCAGTCATGTAAACTAACTAAAGAATCTTATATTCACAAGTACATATCTGATACGTATGGTATGTATTTCTACTGTGGTACAAGGTACTCAATTTTGCAGTGGAAAAAACGCAAGGCTTATCTAGTTTCTACCAAATGTTGCAGTGGGAAATAGAGAAAAAAACTTTTAATGTCACATCTCGGTCTTGTACACATTCAGTCATCTTGGCAATCTTCCACACAGGACATATCTAGACTTGGCCTTGGATGCAAACTCTGATGAGATGGGCTTGTTGGATGCATCTTCACTACGAAGACAGGTAAAACCTATCATCTCTGGCTGTAAGTCAGAAGATATCACGTGGTTCTCACTATTACATTAGACAACAAAACAATGTTTGTGTCATCCTTTAGATTGTGAAGTTGAACAGGCGTCTGCAGTTGCTAGAGGAAGAAAACAAAGAGCGCTCCAAGCGTGAGATGTTCCTGTATTCTGCTACTGTTGCATTCTGGCTTATAAATACCTGGATCTGGTTGCGCCGTTAAAATGGACTGCGCCTCCAAAAACACTGGGCGCTAAAGCAATTTCTTCCTTAAAGGATATGCTGGTCTGAACACTGGTTACCCCTCTACAGTCCTCCAAAGTTTCATATTAGCTATTTCACAAGTTTGATGCTTCAGGCTGTGAAGGTGGATCCAATATCACGGGTGATGTTTTCACAACTCTGATGATTATAAAGCCATCAGAAATGAAAAAGCTAAAGAAAGCCTATGTAAGATGTAAATAACCTGGATATTGAGATATATAAGGATGCAGCATTGCATTTGTCATGAAACTAGTTGGTGACAATATATAATAAGTCTGAGTCTCTTTTTTAAGTTTGTATTTAAACCTTAGCCTACCTTTAAGACCTGCACTGATGTTCTGTTGTTTATTTGGATAAACTAAATGTGGTAAAGATAAATCTATATGTTGACTAGTTTAAAGCATGTATCATAAATTGTAATGCACTGCATACCTGTATTGATTTATTTGCTACTGTGACTTGTAATTTTTGTTTCTAAGGATAAACAGTTTAAAAAGGAGAATATTTAGCTGTATAGAGACAAGATGATTCGCATAAGATGAAACCCATCACACACATTTACTTCAGGACCAAGCCCCACTCCTGTGTTGTAAAATTGACCATTATAAAAACAAATCTAAAGTTGCCATATTTGCCTTGACTATTTAAGTTCAACATTTGGGGGAACTTCATTGTGTACAACAATACATGTATATTGTAGAAAAGGTGTTTGGACTGAGGAAGCAGTAACTAAGATATGATTTTCATCTGTGATTATGTGAAACAATTCAGAATGAACCAAATGTTGCTGTTATATTTGTCTTTCATTGTATGACTAAAGGCTGGAGTTTGAATACAGGTATTTTATATGTCACAAACCCATGCATTGTATATATATTTGTCCTGGAATAAATGAACAAATGAATGTCGCTTTACTTCTGAACAGTGTACTGCTGTTACTGTAGTTAGTGTGCAACCTAGGAAGATATTTTTCTCCGACTGGCATCGTCCTGGATTCCTTAAGTCCGTCGATGCCACGCAGATCGTCCTACAATTGCAATTTCTCATCAGAGCACTGTCTCTGCTCGCGATGGGGATAACTAAATTAGCCGATCTGATCCGTTCTGACGCTCCCGATGCTATCTCTTACAAGGATATCAGCGACTACACCGGTAAGAACGTATACATTATCCATATTTTTGATCTGATGCTAATCGAATACTGTTAACAATCGCTAACGTTAACTTACTAAGTTAACCTGCCTGCTTGCCCGATTTAACGTTTAACGTTCACACTACGCATCCAAATTAGGTATTGCTTTCTGTGATTTGTTTCACTATGTACTACGGTAGTAAGTGAGAATGTTTATTCTTTGTGATTGTTAAGGTAACACACAACTGTGAGTATAGTACTGTTGAAATAATTCATGCCAAAAATTATTTTGTATTTTACTTAAGCGATTTATTTAAAAATGGATGGATGGATAGATACTTTCATTTAATTTACAACGAAAGTACGATTTTCAATTCACCCTTTGAAATAACTTCCGGGTACCAAACCAGCAATATCAACGTTAAAATATGAAAAGGGTAGTGTATGAAACTCATAATTAATAATAATTGATTAAATCGAAATTATAAAACTGGATACTGGACTGAACTGAGTTATAAATAATGAGCTTTTTTTTATTATATTTATTTATTTATTTTAAATACGATCGTACTTATCCACAGGAAAAGCAATTGCACTGGATACATCGATTGTGGTGAACCAGTTCCGGGCAGCAACACCTTCACTGAGGTGAGTTCCTCCCCTCTGAGGAAAGTGTTGTGTGCGCCATAAACTTTATGCTCAGCCTACATTTATCCTAGTAGAGAAATACAAGATAAATACCCCTGGAATACAGAGCGCCCCGCTAGTCTTTTTCTTCTTTTTTTTTTTTTTTTTTTTTTTTTTTTTTTTTAAAGGGAAACAAAATTTTAATGATATCAAATATTGTTTGTATTGTAGGGATAGGATTTAACCTTTCATGAATCCCACCTTACAGTCAGTGCGTTTGTATTGAATATCTTATGATTCTTCTCTCTAGCCCTCTGACAGGTCTCTTTTTTCGCACTCTCACCTTCCTGGAATATGACATAAAGCCAGTCTTTGTGTTTGATGGGAGACCTCCTGGAGAGAAGAGAGCCGTGGTTAGTAAAGGCCAACATAGCACTCTAGAAATATCGCAGTTCAATGACCTGTATTAACATAGCTGAATGAATCCGCTGTTTTTACTGCAGCTTGAAAAGCGTGCCGAATTAGCTGGTTGGAGTTCCCCCAATCACACAGGCACAGGTACACACTTAGGGGACTATATAATTGTGACTTGAATTACATCTTAAAGAATCAAAGTTAAACTTGGCCAGATTAATTAATGGTTAATATTCCTGTTCCTAGCTATTGTATGATGGCTGTACAAGTACTTAGCTATACATCAAATACACAGTCGTATGTGTAACCAATATAGTTCCTCTCCTCGCTCTCCTTTTCTATCTCTATCTCCTCCTTCTGATTCCTACAGCATCATCCAGCACCAGAGACTGTATCCAGCTCCTGAAGTTAATTGGTGTCCCTGTCATTCAGGTATAATGTACAACTCATATAATCTGTGCCTTGTTTTATTTTAAGTGTGTTTTATATTCCCGTTCTGTGTCACAGGCCGAAGCGGATGCCGAGGCACTGTGCGCCTGGCTGGTAAAAGAGGGAACTGTAGATGCTGTGGCATCAGAGGACATGGACACGCTGCCATTTGGAGCCAATATTCTTATTCGCCAATTTAAGTCCAAGAAGGATGGGTAAGGGACATTGACTTAATCTGTCATTCAATATGATAAACTGAATTTTATTCCACAACAATGGTGGAGTCAGCCATATGAACCCAGAGGTTCACTTCTCAATAGAAACTGAAAATTATTTTTTTTTACAATGTGGGGACATGGATACACATTGGCCATCCTCTTTATGTTACTCTTAAAAATGAGCTCATGAATTAGATATGTCACCCACCGCAGAAACACAATAGAGAGTAATACAAGTACAGGAGCAGATTAGAAGCATGGCAGTAACCTGTCAATGCTGACAAAGCTGTATGTTGTTTCTGGGTGTACATTATATCAAATGTGGAAAATCACTCTCATTGTAGGGATGTGCAAGAAATTTTCACTGTGTTCTGTTAAACTGTTTTATTTTTATTTATTTTTATTGTCATTCTTATTGACAGAGAAGTAATTGAATATTCTTTATCCAAACTGTTGGAGAGACTTCAGATTAATCACCAGGAGGTAAGGTTCACTTCAGATTTACTGAAAATCACTTTTGTAATCACAGAAAGAATCACGTTTATCTTTCTTCCATTTTTTTCCCGCCAGTTTGTTGACCTGTGTATTTTGTTGGGCTGCGACTACTGCGAAAAAATATGTGGGTTGGGTCCAAAGAGGGCTCTGAAACTGATCCAGAAGCATCGCACTATTGAGAATGTGGTTTTACATGTCAACAGGAAGGTACTTGTGTGTTCTGTTTTTCAAAAACAAATATAAAAAGCTTATAACTAGTTTCTGCAACAGAACCATCCAGTGCCACTTTTCTGGAAGTACAATGAAGCACGGAAGATATTCCTGGATGCACCACGAGCTGCACCTGCAGAACTCACCTGGACCGAGCCAGACGAAGAAGCTTTGGTCGAGTTCCTCTGTCGCACCACACGTGTTAGGTACATGCTCACGCCAGTACATTCCATTTGATTTTTTTTTTTTCAGTTGCCTACAGGTTTCAGATACATTTATCCCTGCGTTATTGGTTTATTTGTAGCGAGGCCAGGGTCCGTCAACGGCTGGTGAAGTTCCATCAGACACGGGAAAGTAAGCGAGAGGAGAGAGAACAGCAGCACGCAGCAGGCAGGCAGACTCGCATGGAGGATTTCTTTAGGATTACAAGAAAGAGGAGTTGTGTGAGTAACAGTCTTTTTTATCAGGGTGTTTTATATTTTAATTACTGATAGTTAATTGTATTTATTGTATTTAAAGCTGTATAAATAATTAAAAAAACTTAATATTATCATCTGAGAAATTATAATTGCCAGTATCTGTACTTTCTAATATGATGATTTGTCTTTTTTTCCTTTTAGCCTGGGGAAGCTGGAGACTCACTAAGCAGCAATGAAAAGAGACCAAAACCAAAATAAGGCTGCCTCTATTTTCAACACCGTTGAAGTTGGAATCATTCATCTCTGTTTGCACATCTGATCTCATTTCTTTTTTTTTTTTAATGAAAAAAATAATGTCATATCATGTTCTGGGATTTTTACCAACAGCTGATTTTGTTTTAACAATCATCTTGTCTGTTCCCTGAAAGAAATTTTGTTTTCTGTTGTACAAATGATTGTCCATTTTTAACATTAGTAGTAGCTTTACTTTAGAGGACTTGTGTTTTCTAAGTGCCTTCTGGTCCCATTCACCAGAAGTCAGAATGATCACCTTTCAAGGACACCAACCCCACATATAATACAATAATTCAATCTCTTCTCTGTAACCCTGTCATTCACAGAATAGTCCTTTAGTTTTGTCCAGCAGTTTCCTGCAGAGCCAGCAAGGAAAGGAGAGCAGGCAGAGGAGAGCATTGAAAGAGAACAGTGTGATTACTGTCAGGAATGCCTCCCCCCAGGCCAGAACTGGAGACAGGGGATGTCTCATCATGTGATATTCAAGGTGCACCTGTTGTGTTACGGGTGCCAGCAGTGACCAAAGACTCCTTTTCTAAAACAAGACGCAAAAGAAGATACAGAATATAATTTTTATTTTTATTTTTCCTGTGTTTTACTTTGTATTTTACTACATATGGTTTCGGTGTAACGTGACTGCTTTGTTTAAAATATGAGAATATGAGGAATTGCTTTTTTGTATGTTGTGGTCTTTAAAGCTTGTGGGGATGCACTCTTCATGGAGGAAAAAAATCATTAAGTATGATTTCTACTGCACAATTTCCAAGAGATCTTACAAAGGTTACATTTGAGAAACGTTAATTAATTTCAAGCTGTAGTTCTATTCCGGGCCTAAAGGAGGCGCGTCTCCCATTGAGACTAAATTGCATCTCACTTTCCCCTTGTAGAAGAAGTAGTTTGTCAATTGCCTCAGTCTGCGTGCTAGACCTCACAGCTACAACAAGGTGTCTCCCCGGCCGCAATAGCGCTTACGCGACAAGTTTACACCGAAGACACCCTCCCTGCCCCGTGCTTCTTGACTTATCTCGTCTCCCTGTCGTACTAACCCGCTGTTTTTCACAATGGCAACGAGTGCGAAGCGAAAGCAAGAGGAAACTCATTTGAAGATGCTCCGGGAAATGACTAGCCTTCCCGCGAATAGGAAATGCTTCGACTGCGACCAACGCGGCCCGACCTATGTCAACATGACAGTGGGCTCCTTCGTCTGTACCACCTGTTCTGGGATCTTGTGAGTTTCTTGTTGGGTGTTTATGGGTTGCGGGAATAATCGGGTTAACCAAACACGCTGTTGACGTTGGGGAGATTGTATGTTCAGCCACCGACTCGGCGGTACCGTTAGCCTGTTAGCTAGCGTTGAAATCAGGACAGGTAACGTCGATATCCCCAGTTGTGCCAAAGAAGAGATGTTACGATCCGGTAGAGTCGCTGGTTTTGTTGGTTTTCTTAATTATTCGGTTGTCGTTATGAGGCATTTAAAATAATGAGCGGATGGTCACGGGCTTACTGCCTCTGTGGTCTTGATAACGTTCCAAAGGTAAGGGGATGATACCTAACAGTTAAATATTTGAGCAGCTTGTTTAAAAACAGTACGTCACAGGGGATCCATCTCTAGTCGAACTTTTGAACATAATGAGGTATGCGCAAATACACACATTTGTTTAGATCGCTCGGAACAGGGCGGGTCTCAACTTGGGAAATAGTTTTATGACGAACTAGGGCAGTGGGTCGTCCTTGGATACCCGACTGTCGAAATCACTTTTTCCTTCCTCAAAACCGTAATCCTTGTGAAATCATAAACGTGGTGCAGACAGCTCGTCGGATTTATGCAACGTCACAAATGCTCTGTTTCCAGTGCAAGTCTGTCATGTACTGTCGTCTGTAGCCTACGTTTGGTCTAGGTGGGTGCTGCAAGCCTACACCCACCAAATGTATTGTATGTAAAAGCTTTCGTCATTTTGCTTTTCTGAGATCATCCTATGTCAGCTTTTGGTGTTGCATTCTGTGAAAATCTATAGATTGTGGATCTAAACACACATCAGAAATAAAAGGTTGAAAAGACTGGTATTAACAAGGCATTTATTTTTTTTTACAGAGGTTTACCACCTAAAGGATATTCTTAATATTCAGCATTTCTCTAAACCCTGGCAGCACAGGACTAGCAGTTCCGCATAGATATGTCTTTGTGTTTGAACTTCACCATTTCACCTTGACCACTTCTACATTACAACTGTAAATGCAAATGATAGACACACAAATTAATTTCTATTTCTTTGTCACTGTACAAAATCATCTAAGTTTTAATTCTAAGTTGGTGTGATAAAAGTAACTTTCTGTAATTGAATTGATGCACCTGCAGGCCAGTTTTGTTTCAGAATTTGCTGCAAGCATTGGCTGTTTCTGCTGCTGGAGTTGAGGCATTTAAGGATATTTTCTTGGAATGCTGTGGTCTAGATCTGGAAGCAAACCCTGCATATGTGTATATAGATGGTTTGGGGTGTAGGGGAACTGTCACTGTCCAATTCTGGAGATAGTGACTGGAAAGAGCAATGGCTCTTCTTTTTTTTTTGTTCTTTATCTGCAGCTTTTGCAAATGAGGCTTTTGGCTGTCATATCTAAACGAAGTAGACTGGTTTCTATTGGAGTTTCTTTTCAGTGAATAATTGAGAGTTTTGATAAATTTCCTTTCTCATTTATGTAAGATGCTGGTGGCTGTAAGCAATATTTATTAATGATTGATACTTCATCTGGCCTGTTGTGTTGTACAACCAATCATAAAATGACAGTAAAAGGTGCTTCGTCTAATCTAAATATTTTGGATTATTAAAATGTAAACGTGGTTTTAGAGCTCTTATGACACAGGTGAGTTTGCTGACTTGGATGTCTTGACACAGTCTGAAGATTCCTACAGTGTTTCAAGGTGCATTCAGGAATCCTTTGTCTGCTCTTTTATATAACTTCATCAGTGTTGCAGTGTTTTTTCGGTTCTTAAACTAACATATACCTCCACCTCCCACAGACGAGGACTGAATCCCCCACACAGAGTCAAGTCTATCTCCATGACCACATTCACAGCTCAGGAGATTGAGTTCCTACAGAAACACAGCAACGAGGTAGAACGCCAACTTTACAGCACATCACATCTGTCACTGCAACATTTATTTATTTGCTTGTAAATTTACTGGCATTCTTCTTCCTTCTCCCCCATAACCACCACCCCATTTTTGCTCCTCCCTTCCCCCCATTGCTGACTTTCTCTCACCTCTCCTGGCTTTACCACCTCCCCCATACCAAACTCCCTCTGCCCCCATTCTCCTTACTTCCCCTCTCACCCCCCTCAGGTCTGTAAACACATCTGGTTGGGCCTCTATGATGACAGGACATCAGTTGTTCCAGATTTCCGAGAGCCACAGAAAGTTAAAGAGTTTTTACAGGAAAAATATGAAAAGAAAAGATGGTAAGATGTTTGCTTGTCTTTGTTTGATTGCAGTAAAACAAATGATTACCACAGCATCTGTTATTTAATTACTGAATTATTGTCATCTCATGTCCTGGATGCAAAGGTATGTTCCACCAGACCAGGCAAGGGCAGTCCAGGTCTCTGTGTCCGGATCCTCAGCCAGCAGCACAGGCAGTACCCCAGAAGTCCAACCTCTCAAGGCCCTGCAGCTCAATAAAACCCCACTGCGCCAGGTAAATAATTCACCACTAACTGCTAATCCATGAAATATTTTTTTATACTGTTAAAGCCAAGCTTTTCACCCACTGTTTTTCCTGCCTGTCGCCCAGTCTCCAGGGTTACCTCGTTCCCAGCCTCACAGCACCACTCAGGACAAGAAGTTTGACTTGCTGTCTGACCTTGGAGGAGACATCTTTGCTGCTCCGCCCACTCACACTTCCAACTCTGCCAACTTTGCCAATTTTGCACATTTTCCCAGTCAGTCAGGTGATTTTTTTTTTTAAATGTTGCATACTCACACTGATGCAGATTAAAACCATTTAGCAACATCTGTCCTTTGATTTGTCATCATCCCACTGCATTGCCCTGCATTTGTTTTTATTTCTTTTTTTCTCTTGTGTATGACTGCAGCACATCAGGTTAATTCAAATGCCAACTTTGCCAACTTTGATGCATTTGGAAACACTGCAATTCCATCCCATTTGAACACATCTCCCCCCTCAAAGTCCTTGTCATCAGGTACCCTCTATCCTACCATTACCTGTTTTCCACTTTACCCATACTGTTGTCCTCTTGTCACAAATTTGTTTGACAGTGTACAAACCTCTAGTAAAGACTTTTTAGTGAATTTATTTAAAAAAAAGTATATGCATCAAGTAGAAAAATTTAATTACACACTGACAATGGATTTCATGAACTATCAAGTGTTTCTTTGTGTTTGTGTGAATTTATCTTCTATCTTTGTAGCTCCCTGGAGAATTTTTCCAGAGTTGTTTAGACTTCAAATCCTGATTTAGGACCTTCCTGTTTGAAGTCCTTTTTTTTCCCCTAAAGCTCTTGTATCTTCTGCTCTCAAAAACTCTGGATCTGCTCCCTGTTAACCCAACTCGGTGGAGCAGAGTCCACTGTTCCTAAGGGATGGGTCAACAAAGAGGTCAGATTAGACGCTACATTTGTATCTGTGATGAATGAATATCATACTCTTCTCTCATTAGGGGGAACTGTGCCAATCCCATCAGTATCCAGTGCCGTCCCTGCACAGTCTCAGTTAGGAAGTCAATTAGAGGATCGCTATGCTGCCCTGGCCGAGTTAGACAATGAGCTCAGTACCACAGTCTCCACAGGCAGCAGTGTGCAGGGGTGAGAGGCGCTCAGACACACAGACCATCTACTTGAATATAGATGTAAAATATTTGCACAATAAGGCTTTTAATTGGGAGTCACTGAGTGGTAATTTGTGTTTATCATCACATTTAATAAAAAGTTAATTATAGAATTTTTACCAACAGAAACATATTTGGACCAGCACTTGGCTCATCACCAGCTCAGAATCCTCCTGTGTTACCCAGCATGCAGCCTGGCTTTGGAGGTAGTTTATACACTTCATTTGGTGCAAAAAGATATTTTCTGGATCACTCGAAGACTGAAAGCCACTCCTGTTTTATTTAGCCGTTCCATCCACAAATCCCTTTGTTGCCCCAACCGTTGCCCCAGAAATGGCCACCAACCCCTTTCAGACCAATGGCAGAGCTCCAGCTGCAGGTGTGTGTGAATTCTAAGTGCATATAGACCTTTTTATTGTTTTTGTTTTGATGTAGCCCAATTACATTGCCAAGTAGTTTTTAATTTGCCAAAGTGTCTAGAATTTACTCCTCCTTGTGTATGTTTGTGTGTGTGCACACACTGCCTGTGTCTTGTAGCCTCTTTTGGCACTGGCTCAATGAGCATGCCTGCTGGCTTTGGGAATGCATCTTCCTACTGCCTCCCGACCAGTTTCAGCGGAAACTTCCAGCAACAATTCCCTGGCCAAGCCCCCATCCCTTATTCTCAACCTGGGGCGTACCACCCTCAGTCTAATGGTTAGTGGCCTCCCTTATATTTCGGTCCTTGTGGTCTGTTTACTTGTGCAGTAATTGTCTGTCTCTCAGCTTTTTGAAAATATTCTCATTGACCTTCTGCATTTCAAACTTCTATTTAAATTAACAGAAACAATTTCAAAGGCTGAATTGTCAGCTACAGCTACTGCCTGTGATAATAGGTTGCATTTAGAGCTCAAGGTTTTAGAATCCCCTTTTGTACAGATCTGCAGAAACACAGCAAACCAGTCATCTTGAGCTCTGAATGTGATCAATAGAACCTGAATGCAAAATTTTAAACTTGATTCTTCGTTTTTTTATTTTTTTTCATTTCTCCTCCCGACAGAATGATTTTTTCTTTTAATGCAACACTGTCAGTGGATTATTGTGACACTAGGTGTATTTTCCAGGAGTAACTGCCTGCACCCCTCAGTCAACATAATGGGGTTAGGAAATGAGTGACTGTTTTAGGTGAGCTATCCCTTTAACATTTTCTGTTTAACCCCAAGGTCCTGCATTCCCAGTCTTTGGTCAGAACAAGCCCTCCATGACGCCCTTTGGGCAGCCGTTGGCTGGCCCCAGCATGTCCAATAATCCATTTATGGTAAGCATATGTTTTTGGAGTTTTTTTTTTTTTTTTTAATTCTACAAGGTAAGTATACCTTTAGATTCAGGAAGGAGCAGATTGATGACAATATACCATTTGGGTATATTGAATTATTTATTGTACAGATTTTTTAAAACTAATTTCAGTCTAAAATTACCGTTAAATCTTCAAATTCACACTATTTCTCCCTTTAGCAATTAACTCTTAAAAAGGACGGTGATCTGAAATGAACAGTGGCTGATGATACGAAAAGGATTTCTGCAGTCTTGTTTTCTATCCCTCTTCTTAGGCTGGAGCTCCTGCTGGCTCTTTCCCTTCGGGGGGTTCGTCTACCAACCCTTTCCTGTAGCACAGCTCTCAGTCCTGGCCGCCAGAGGGCAGCATGCCGCACATATTCACTTGTTCTGTCATGCAATTAGAGGCAGTACATTTTAAAAAAGAGAGACCTGATTCTTTCATAAACCGTTTACACAACTATGAAGGAATACAAAGGACTATACTGAAGACTGTTAGAGGAAAAATGTACTGTTTGGACTATATATAATATGTTATATGCTTTTTATTTTGTTTCTAAGTGTAAGCTGTGCATATCATTTATAATCACTATTAAGTATGTTATGTATAACAAGGACTGAGTTCAGAAAGGTTAGTATACACACACTTTACAGGGGAAATCCCCAATTACAAATGATCTAAATACGCAAAAGTATACACTTTAAAGCTACAGGGTTCCACGTGTTTTGATGCAGACATTTCATATTTTTAAAAGGGATACTTTTTAGTTCTAATTGCATAATTGCTATCTGCTGGCTGTATGGTAAGAGGTTCATTAGTAACTCGCCAAGCAAACACACAGCATTTGAACTAGAATGGGTGGTGGATGAAGCATTTATCCTTGACATTAAATCAACCTTTCATATGTTAGAGCAGTATGACATTTAATTTGAAACCAAAAGCAAATTAAGAGGTCTGCAGAGACATCAAATGTTTCTGATCATGATGTAAACCGCCATACTGGTCTATTAGACTTGAGCACAAATGGTGACAACACAAGTGAATTTAAGGTGAAGATGGGTACTTTGTCCTACATTATCCATACCTTACCTGTAAAAATATATATATATATATATACTCTCATCTGTTGGTTGAAGATTTCAAAGAAACAGATTTTAGATATTTACTGTATTTTATGAATATAAGACGTTAAGAAAATTGTTCCAACCTTAGGGCTTGTTGGTGAGACCAAAACTGGGTTGTCTCAATTCTAATTATTGACATGATTGCTGGTGATTTTCTGTCTTGACAGGGAATGACAATATTAACTTTCAGCCCAGAAAAATCACAACCTTTGGATATAATGTTATTATTGATGTCTTTTTTCTTTTGTCTTTTTTTTTTATTTAAAAAACTTTTGGACTAAAAGGCAAATATTAGGCTCTTTAAAATAAGTTGGCGAACAGACTTGTTTAGGGAGTATTTCATTACTGGGTCATCTGGGCGATTGTTGGGTCTCTGTTGTATCACCAATGACTAACAATAAATTTGATGTGTTTATTGTCGTTACAATAGTAGGTAAGAAAAACGTGTACATATATAAATATATGTATAAATAAATTAAAAGGATTTTTAACTACAATGTAGAATTTTGTGAAAGCTTAATTTTATTCATAATGTTAAGTGACCGGAAGCCGCGTTAATTTTTGCGTGGTAAATTTAAACAAGTAGCATTTACTGATCATGTTGCCAAGACAGCGCAAACCAGTTAACAGCGTCAAGACTTTGAAATTCACCGTCCTTCATCTGTTATGACTTGTTACGCCTTTACTGTCATCACGTCACATGTAAGTATTTACAAGTTTTTCGTGATATTAATAATAGTGTGTTTGCTAACAAGCAGCGCAACTTTTAGCTAACTCAATTTAGCGTCTAATGGCGAGATCGATATAACTTTTGTTCCTGTCATTTTATTTAATGAAGGTATGTGCTTTACTGCTGCATAAACTATGTATCCTCATTGAGTTGTATCATTTAAATGATAATTTTAAGGTGTGGTGGAAGATCTGACTGAGTGTGGAGAGGAGCTCAAGACCAGTAGAACTGAAGATCTCTCACCGGGACTTTTTGGATGGCATTAACCTACAGAGTAAGAATGAAAAAAGAGAAGTGATTAAACTGTGACATGGATTCCGATTTGTAAATAGACTTTATAGTGACTGTGTAAATTCGACTAACGGCTAACAAGACACACTTCACACGTAGGATCAGGATGGTTTTTGGCCCTCAGACCTTTACATCAAGAGCCATTATGATTATCAACAGTACTTGTCCCACTCTTTAATTCTGCAGATAGACATCTAGAAGTAAAGGATGTGAGTCGGACATCACAGGCTCAGAATGGTCAGCTGCAGAGCATGAAAAACTGGACTACAAAGGCCTTTTGGCCAAAGGTCAAAGGCTTGAGCTAAGTGTGAGGGCCCATTTAACAATGCTTGCAGCTTTAACTTTAATTTTAATTCTTTTAGTGATCAAAAGACAATGGTCCTAATATTTAATCTTTCGGTAGTCAAAGTTCAAATGAGCTTTGATTCAAAGCCATATATTATATTACAACTATGTTACTTTGTATTACAATTATCCTCTTTATTATTGGTATCAATTAACCACAGTCAGCAACTATGGCAAGAAATACCGAATACAACATGGTAAGATACTGAAAACAAGACGTTTGATTCTCTGTGCCACTGTAAGTAATGCATGGTGCACAAGACACGTTAGTGAGCCTATTTCCTACTCGGTGTTGCAAGATGCACAGATAGGAATGTAAGATCTAAAATAGTGTCTTGGCATTGGGCTGGCAATGACAAGGTCTTGATCTGCTGGTCTTTTATCCACACCTTGATTGACCAAGCCCGGAGCATTGTCTTGCTGGAAACACCCATCCTCAGAGCTGGGGAACAATATCAGGGCAGAAGGCAGTGAGTTTTCTTTCAGAATAACCTGGATGGATTTGCCCAACTCCAGCCTTGCTGGAGCATCCCCATTCTTTCAATGATCAAAGGTTAAAAGACCTTTGCTAATTAATTTTGCAATGGTCAAAGTTCAAATGAGCTTTGATTTAAAGCAACATACTATATTAAAACTATGTTAGGTTGTATTACAACTACTCTCTTTATTACTGGTATCAATTAACTTTGACAACACTCAGCAACTATGGCAAGAAATACCGAATACAACACGGTAAGATACTAAAAGCAAAAGGCACTTGATTCTCTGTGGGTTTGCATGAAAGGCAAGTTGCACAATATGTGTTTTTCAATTACTGCTTTTCCTCCTCCGTGAAGCAGGATGCACGGATGCATCCTCTGCTAAAATGCAGGGGAGTAAGGGCAAACTGAGAAAGGATATAACGTATCTTAGATGGGCCGCTTCCTAACTGTTGACCTGTAGCATAGGTTAATCATTTAATTATTTATTAGAACATGAAAGGTTTGCAAATTGACATGCATCACCATGTATGCATACACAAAAATGTACTAATGCAAGGTGTGTGGGAAACTCAACAGCATTTGTGACAAACCATAATATTGTTTCTTCTAATCCTCTGCAGAATAGCGACGACTCCAGCGACAGTGAGGTATGTGCATTAGTCACTGCATATCCATTACTGATTAGGGGGTTTGGGAAGGAAGTTTTTCTCAGATACTTGAGCTCATAACAGTAAAAATAAAATTGTGATTACTTTTATACACTCAGCAAATTAATAATGTGCCATTGTCGACTCTATTTCTATTCTTTTGACCATGTGCAATAACCCTATTCAACAAATCCATCTGACTGAGACTCACAGTCCTGGTGCTGTGATGCGCTCCATCAGTACTTTCATGTGGCACATTGTCATAATTATTTATTGCATATTGCATAGTCATATCACTCACTCATATTTCACTGATATTGCACACTATTGTACTGTAAATACATTGTAAATATGTTAATACTGACGATGCTGCTGGGACAAGTCATTTTCCCATGTCTGGGATAAATAAAGTACTTCTTTTCTATTCTATGTACAGATTGAGGAGGACTCCATTTGTAATGCGAATCTGCCATCAGAACTGTATCAGGTATTTACTGTGACACTACTCTTTTATAGTTCCTGAATTATACGAGTTTTATTTTTTTATTATTATTTTTTTTTTTTATGTTTTGATATTTTTTCTATTGGTTTGTTTCAGAGAGTCTCGCAGAACACTCTCTATCCACCCATCCTTCAGCTCAGTTCTGGGCAGTGTTTAGCTCCTTATATAGAACTGTTTACCAACAGGACTCCCACTGATTATATTGGTAAGAACGTCAGAATGTGGGCCCAGGAAATTAAAATGGATAGGCAAAAGCAACACAGAGAGGCTTTGCTAAAGGTATCAAGCATCCTAGCTGAAACAGAGCCACCAGTTTCACAAAAGATGAGGTACTTATACTATTACAGGAACATTTAAAGCTAAATATTGTGGTATTTTTTTGTAGCATTTTGTTTGTTCTTTCTCAGGAAAAAAAAGGCCAAAAAAAAGGTTTTCAGGATCAGCAGCCCTCCAATGAGTCCTGAGGAGCAACTGTACATGATGCAAATGCATGAGGAAACACTGAGAAAAATGCAGAGTAAACCTAGTCGTAAAGACCGGGAAGTAAGTAAGCAATTGGCAGTAAATAATTGGCAAGTACAATCTTCTTTTGACCTTTGACTTCAATCACACAGAGATACATGCATTACATCGATAGTGGTATCAATATGTCCGAACTGCCCCCGCTGCCACGTGAACAAATGAAGAAAATCCGGCGCCTCTTGCCGCCTGTGAGTGAAAGTAATAAAAATCTTCAGATGATGAAGCAAAATTTGGAGGAGAAGGTCCAAAATTGTTATTATTTCAGCTTCAAGAAGAGTATAGGTATTGAAAAATACAAAACAAGTTATCACAGTATTGTTACGTTTTATCATACATTTGAACAGCTCTTGGATTTTTTTCTTTTTCAGTCAACTATGTCCTGCTGGACCCTTCTGAACGCAAGAGACTGGCCATACACAGTGTCCCAATGCCCTTTCCTAGCAAAGTGATCCGAGCACCGGTACCTTGGGAAGCTGTATACAAGGACAATCGCACATGGATAAAAAGTCATCTCTTCACCATTTCTGGGATTATGATCCTCCTGCAGGGTATTTGGCTGAAAAGGTAATGTAAAAATGTTCTGTAAGTATGAATCCAGGACAAGAAAGGGACCATGTACCTACATTTCTTTTCTGTTTTAAGTTGCTATATCTTTTCAACATTAGTTTTGTAAATATTCACTTCATATTTTTTACTTTTCAACTTGTCTAACATAAGATAAAGATAAATCTCCAATTTACCTGTTTTTTTTTTTTGTTTTGATTATTTTGTTTTAGCTTCTCATCTTTGAGATTTGTCACAATCAGCGATCTTTTATCTGCTGGCCTCCCCTTCATTCCATCAGATTTTGAGGCATTTGTCCAGAAACAGTGCCAGTCCACAAGAGATGAATTGGTCTACAAGTGAGTTAGCAGGTTTTTTTTTTTTTAATCAGCATCTGTCTTTTTAATAAAAATAAATAACTGATAACAATGCGCTTATTATAGATATTATATTTAAAACTTTCTTGATGTATCGAATGATGATGACAAATCAAAACTAAAACCAAAAAAACTAAACCAAACTAAACCATATCATAATGACCTTTAGGTGGATACCTGAGTGTGCTTCTCTCCTCAACACCTATAAAAATCAATGGCTACGGCGCATACCACTGAACCCAGAGGCTCCAGTAATTGCCCTGGAGTTTTTTAGCTGGGTGGCTTCTCTCATGTCCTTGCAGCTCCGGACGCTGGTCTTAGATTCACTGAAAGACTTATTAAATTTCATCTGCATGTATAAGGTCTGACTAAAATCTTGACTTATTCTTAACTTGTGAAAGCCGTGTTCTGAAAGTGGCAGGACGGGCTTTCAGATACTGTTTGGAGTGGAGTGGTTCACTCCTATGCTCTTTGTCCTACAGGGAGACAGTGACTTTGTCAAACCTCAGCTGCTGCTGATTGAGATGGAAGTGGAGGAACCTCACATTGAATTCAAGCCAAGTTTTCAGGACTGTTGGGAGGTTATTTACAGAGCATTCATGGAAATTATCAAGATGTCTGAAAACATTCCAAAAGTATAATTTTAGCACACAAAAGCATACATTTGTTTTTCTTTATATTACATTTGAGTCTGACGATAGCTATTGTTTTACTCGTACAGGTGGAAAGTATCTTGTTTCCTGATATGAGGAAGTTGTCCATCCGTACCGTCAGTCCCAACGAGAATCTTGTTATAAAAATGACTAACAAAGCCAAAGCTGTTTTCCAGAACAGTACAGTGGGGCCTAAGAGGTAAGTTTAATATATAAACACATATTACATTTAGACTTGTAGTGAAAATTAGGACTTCTTAAATCTCTTTCACAGTATTACATCTGCTACATATAAATAAAATATTACAGACGAACAGAAGATGATCCAGGAGACAAAGAAAGTTATTATTGGCGTCAAAAATCAAATGTTTGTCTTAAGGCAGATTTCTAATTATATGTCCTCCTTTATTTACTTTAGGAAAGCTAATGTATATTACTTTTATCAACTCTGAGCTTCAAATAAATGAGTAAAATTTCCTTATGACAGAGTTTGTTATTCTTATTTTACTTGAATATGCATGAGGGGACTTATTAAGCTACTCTTTGTATTGTATCTCATTTTCAGATATTTGAAAGTCTATGAAAAGTACAGTGGTTTAATAAACCTTACAGCAAAGGAGAAAATATCTGCATTTCTGAAAGAGACGCACACATTAGAAGAATTTAATGCGGTATTTTTCCTTTCAATCTAAAACCTTTTTAACTGTGAATGTTTTTGTGATTCATTTGCCAAAAGTCATTCTTTATATCTGTCTCTTAGAATATTAAACCTTTTAATGATATGTGTAAGGAGATTGCTTTATTACACACGTCAATGCCCCTGTCCATGTTTTGCCTGAATGCTGGCAAGCTGAATAATGACCTGTACAACCGTGCGGTGGGCCTGAAAGACACGTTGATCACATTCCAAATGGATGAAAACCGAGCCCTAAACGAAGGGTAATAAGATTTCACGTACCAACAGCAGATCTGGTTTAAGTGCTTTTATCACTAAATGCCCACTGAATGCTTTTCTTTCCCAGTATCTGTCAACAGTATGAGAAGATTACCGCAACAATCAATAGCGTCCCAGAAAATACAGCTCAACTGGTATCACTCGACCGTTTCAGAGTAAAGACCAGTGAAGAAACTGTTTTCACGTTGATAGGTGAAATTAAAGATGCAATAAACCGACTCCACTTTCTGATGGAGCGTGCCATCTTACCCTGTATGTAAATCATTTTGCCATATATCCATTTCAAAATAACCTGAAATGATGCATCATATTTGGCTAAAATCAGTGCCACTTCATATTTGCCACTAAGAAGGTTTTTGCTTTCTGTCTGTCCTCCTCTTAAGACGATGATGTGAAGTTAAACGCTTACTTGTTTCTGTGGCCAGAAAAGATCTTAAAAGAGCTTGAAAAGAATAAGCTTCGTCTAGTTGCCACAAGAGAAAAAACCGAAAATCATATTGAAAAAAGGTAAGTTACACATATTGGAATGATATCCATTAATATTCTATTTTTTTTCCCAAATGAATAGGTTTTAGCAGATTGCGTTAAAAGCACAAAAACCCACAAACATCACTTTGAGTTTAGATTGTCCATTATTGACCTGTCATGTGTGACCACTAACTGCTGTGTGAATTTGACTGCTGTCAAAGTCATCTGGAACACCATCTTGTGCTTTCCAAAAAATAGTACTCACTATGTTATTATTTCACTTCCCCAGGATAGCAGACCTTACTGAGAATATGCAGAAGTTGGGCACAAAGATACAAGCTTTTGAGAAGAGGGAGTTGATGTCTATGGAGGAGATGAATAAAAGTGTGGAAATGATTAATGAAATCAATCTAAACATCAAGGAATATCTTGACGAGATTGAGGTAATGTTCATTGAATTTCCCTTTAATGCATATTTAACTGTATCAAGGACTCAACCGATCTTTTTTTTTTTTTTAATTTTCTTAGGACATCAACCGTGAGCAGAGTTTGCTGGAAAAGGGGCAGACTAATTTCCCAATGATCCAAGCTTTAATAGCTGAAAAGATGCCTTATGATCAACTCTGGACCACAGCACTTAACTTTGAGAAGAAGTCAGAAATATGGATGAAAGGTAGGGCAGTTAGATTATATAAGCTACATACAGTTAGTGTGTGGCAAAGTTTTAAAAGCTCAACATGGTACGCTTAATGGGAGCTTCCATAGCATGTCTAGCAGGGCTTCACGTTTCTTACTCCCCATCCTTTAACCCATAGGTCCTTTCAAGAATTTGGATGCTGAGGCAGTCTCCGATGAATTGGATGCCATGTGGAAAACCCTGCATAAACTCTTCAGGACTCTCAGTAGCTATGCTGGGCCTCAATTTGTGGCCAAAACATATGAACTAAAGGTAGAACATTTCAAGGCACACCTACCCGTCCTCAAAACCATCAGTAACCGTGGAATCAAAGATCGTCACTGGCAGCAGGTCAGCTGAAAGTTTTTGTTCATAAGGTTGCTGCACACTAGTAGATATGAAGTATAAGATTCATTTTGTAACGGCCATGTGTTGGAGCACTTCTGTGACCCATTTATCTGATGTGAATTGTTTTCAACCTGCAGATCAGCGCTATTGTGGGCTTTGAACTCAAACCAGACCAGAACTCTTCATTGTTTAACATGTTGGAGGCAGGACTTTCTGATTATGCTGAAAAGTAAGTCTAAAATTCTGCAATAGAAATACAGTATTAAATAAAACACCACTGAACAGAAGGTGATGGAATTCATATTTACCTTTGCAATAGATTGGAAGAGATTGGTGCACTGGCCAGTAAGGAATACACATTGGAGTCTAACATGAGGAAGATGAAGAATGAATGGGCTGATCTCCGGTTCACTTTCAATCAGTACAGAGATACAGTACGACAGACACACAGCTCTTCATGTTCTGAAAAGCTGAAGTATTCACTTAACTTCATCAAAAGTCCTACGTGCTGTTTCATCCATTTAATGGTCTTTTTTAGGATACTAGTACAGTGTCGGCAGTTGATGATATTCAAGTTCTTCTTGATGACCACATCATTAAAGTCCAGACAATGCGAAGTTCACCTTTCATTAAGCCAATAGAAACAGAATGCAAGGTAAGACTTGACAACACTTATTTCTGTTGATTCCCACGGAATGTGGTGAAACCACAGTTTAGGAATATTTCGATGACGCTAACTGCATGTCTCAACATGTTTTGCTAAAAGAACACAACAGCTGTGGTCATAAATATGCCTGATTAGTGATTGGTCATTACTTTATACATATATCACCGCTTTTTTTTAATTAAATAAAGACTATAGATGTTTTTTTAATAATTTCTCATTTTTTTAGTTTTTTCTTTTCTTTAAAGTTGCTATCTGTAATTAGCTTGTTTATCTTTGAATTAAAAAAAGATTTACAAATTTCCATTTTTCTGTGAAATTCCGTGAATTTCATACCTTAAGACTGATGAATACCTTTTTGAGCTCCCGTGTGTGCCTTTTCCCATATGCCAAGCCCTAAAAGGGCTCATACCAGGCAGAAGCACAAAACGTTTACATACCAGATTACTTAATGTCCTGTTCTGCACAGCCAGGAGATAACTTTATTCCTGTGTAGTCTGGTAGATATTGGATACATAATACGGCGCAATTTTTCTTAGTTATGTGATATCATCATTTTTTTCCTCAGCAATGGGAGGACCAACTGGTGAACATACAGGACATCCTTGATGCCTTGATAAAGTGTCAAATTACTTGGCTCTACCTTGAACCCATCTTTAGCTCTGCGGACATCATTGCGCAGATGCCTGTGGAGGGACGCAAGTTTGGCATTGTGGATGGCTACTGGAAGAACATCATGGCTGAAGCGGTAGGATCCTTTGGATACACAGGCTGTTTATTTATCCAGAAATCTGTCGTGTCATGAAATTTGTTTGGGTGGTTTAGGTAAACGATACACGTGTGCTGATTGTCACAAGCCAGCCTAGAATTCTAGAACGGCTGCTGGAGTCCAACGAACTTTTAGAGGAAATCCATAAAGGCCTTAACATCTACCTGGAGAAGAAACGACTCTATTTCCCAAGGTTTTTATTATTAACTCATACAAGGAATATGTTATGTAATAATCAAAATTGCTAAGGCCTTTGACAAATGCCTTATCCCCCTCTCCTTTTAAATTCTAGGTTCTTTTTCTTGTCCAACGATGAGTTGCTGCAAATCCTGTCGCAGACCAAAGACCCACTGTGTGTCCAGCCTCACCTCAAGAAGTGCTTTGAGGGCATTGCCAAACTGGAGTTCACTGAAGATATGGCAATCATTGGCATGATCAGTTCTGAGAAAGAGATTATGCCGTTAATAGAAAGTATTTATCCGGCCGATGCTAAGGTACATCATAGAACTGTTTGTCTTACTGTTGCTTTCCATTGAATTATATTGCACTGATTTATAGAATATATTAATAATAGTGTCTTTTGTGCTGAACAAATTTGACACTAAAAAGTGGACCATGTGTTTTTAAGGGAATGGTGGAGAAATGGCTTCTGCAGGTGGAGAAGTTAATGTTGAGCAGTGTTCGAGACGTCATCCATAAGGGAGTGCTTGACTATGAAAATGTATACAAAATCATTTATAATGTGCATATTATTTTAATTTTATTCGACAGTAGATAAGTAGCTAGACAAGTTAAGTTGAGTGAGAATCTACACAGACATCTAGACAAGTTAAGGTGACTTAACTTCTGGATTCTAGAGACAGTTTTTATGACCATTATTGTGATATAGCATCTAGATAGCATATTGTTAAAGTTTCAGTATGATTTATCTTTCCCAGTAATAACAAATAGAATAGATTTTTTTTAAGACATAAACTATGTAAAAATCCTATCTGTACTGTGGGATACGTGTGTGTTTAGGTGCCGAGGAAGGAGTGGGTATTGCAGTGGCCTGGGCAAGTTGTCATTTGCGCCTCCTCAATATTTTGGACCAAAGAAGTAGCTGAAGCCATCGAGAACAACACTCTGCCGGTGTGTTTTTTTTTTTTGTAAACTACCAGAGTGAAATCACAAAAATGATCACAATTTTGTGTCATTTATGTATTGATTTTGATTCCCATTTCTCCCATTTCCAAGAACTATGTGGAAAAATGCAACAGCCAGATTACTGATATTGTTCAGGTGGTCCGTGGAAATTTGCCAGCAGGTGCAAGGATGACCATTGGTGCTCTCATCGTAATAGACGTTCATGGTATTTATTCCTAACATGTATGTGTGTGTGTGTGTGTGCATGTATGTTTAAGTTACCGGACATTTTATGTCTCCTAGCCCGGGATGTTGTTGCACAGCTGGCAGCTGACTGCGTCAGCTCATTAAATGACTTTAAATGGATTTCACAACTGCAGTATTATTGGAGGGATAACGATGTAATGTTGCGAATGATCACTACCTACTTGAAATACGGTTATGAATATCTGGGCAATTCTCCCCGTCTTGTGATCACACCGCTTACTGACCGATGCTACAGGTGACAAAAATTAAATTCCACTAGCTATATACATTCCAAAAATCTGTCTCAAAGATATGAAACTGTGTCAAATGATTTTGTGCTGCACCAGAACTCTGATGGGTGCCTTGAAGTTGAATTTGGGAGGTGCTCCAGAGGGTCCTGCTGGAACTGGGAAGACTGAAACCACTAAAGATCTGGCAAAGGCTTTGGCTAAACAGGTACCTTATTCAAGTAAAAAACATTACGTTAAAAAAAAAAAAAAAAAAAAAAAAAGATTCAGAAATTTCTTTTAATCAAAATTTGGTAAAAATTCTTAATCAATGTTGTGGTTGTAGTGTGTGGTGTTTAACTGCTCTGATGGCCTGGACTACAAGGCCATGAGTAAGTTCTTCAAAGGTCTGGCACAGTCTGGGGCTTGGGCATGCTTTGACGAATTCAATCGTATAGAGGTGAGCAAATAATTTAGCATATTATGTAACCTTTTTGTATCTAATCCCCGAATTGGTCTATCTACATTAACATTAAGAGGTTTTGGAAAAATCTTGTGCATTTTTCAATAGTGATTGTATGTATTTGTTCACTGTTAAAGATACAACATGTAGTTTTTTTTCACTCTCAAGAATTTTCCCAAGAAAAGCTAGCAGCATACCAACCACTATTCTTTACTTAGTGATTCTCCTTTGCGTGTGCCACAGGTAGAGGTGCTGTCTGTGGTGGCCCAGCAGGTCCTGTGCATACAGAGAGCCATTGCTAGGAATCTAAAGACCTTTGTGTTTGAGGGGACAGAGCTGTCACTGAACCCAACCTGCTCTGTTTTCATCACCATGAACCCTGGTTATGCTGGAAGAGCTGAGCTCCCAGACAACCTGAAGGTAAATATTACAATATCTATGAAGGTAATAATCGTTAGAATGTCAGGGCCATAGCTGCAGCTTGAGGATCTTTCAGTTAAGTACAATATAATTATGGAAAAAAAATGTTAAAGTGTAAAGCAAAAGAATAAGACTGTTTCTTGCATCTTGTCCTAGGCTCTTTTCCGCACAGTGGCTATGATGGTGCCCGACTACTGTCTCATTGGAGAAATCTCATTATACTCCATGGGCTTTATTGAGTCGCGCAGGTACTGTGTGTGCGAACGTTAGCGTGATAAAATATTTGTGTAAATTCCACATTTTTTAATTATACTACCATTTAGAAGTATTCACATACAGTATTTTTCAATTTCATGTTAACAGTCTCGCCCAGAAAATCGTGGCTACGTATCGTTTGTGCTCTGAGCAGCTGTCTTCTCAGCACCACTATGATTATGGTATGCGAGCTGTGAAGTCTGTGCTGACTGCAGCGGGAAATTTAAGGCTTAAGTACCCAGAAGAGAATGAGAACGTGCTGTTGCTGAGAGCCCTGATGGATGTCAACATGGCCAAGTTTCTGCCACAGGATGTGCCATTGTTTGAGGTGACATGTAGCTAAAGAAACAAAATCACTTTCACTTCTATAAATCAGAATGTTTTACAAGCATTTTGAAAAATGTTTTTTTGGTGACTTTCATTTCTACAGGGTATAATCTCAGATTTATTTCCTGGTGTGTTCCTGCCACAACCAGACTATGATCATCTCCTCAGGGCTATTAATGACAATATTGCCAGTTTGAATCTTCAACCTGACTCCTGGTTCATTGGGAAAATTATTCAGGTTATTATTGAAGAAGAGATTCTTTGTTGCTACAGACTGCTTGAACATGTTTGAGCTCATATTTTGGTTTCTGAATTTGTGTAGGTGTATGAGATGATGTTGGTACGCCATGGTTTCATGATAGTAGGAGACCCTCAAGGAGGAAAAACGTGTGCTTATAAAGTTCTTTCTGCTGCCCTTACTGATCTTTCTGAAGGTCGGCATTTAAATTTATTTAAATTCACAATGCATTGCTACTATTATTCATCTGCACTATAAAATTCTTCCTCTCATAAGATATGTTTATGCTTTATAAATGTATTTCTTATTATATTTTAGAACTAGAAGATCAGTTTGCTGTGAATTACTGCATCATTAATCCCAAGGCCATACCTATGAGTCAGCTGTATGGCTCCTTTGATCCAGTGAGCCACGAGTGGTCTGATGGTGTACTTGCGACCTCCTTTAGAAACCAGGCCCTCTCTACCTCAGAAAATCGACAGTGGATTATCTTTGATGGCCCCATTGACGCAGTCTGGATTGAGAACATGAATACTGTTTTAGATGATAACAAAAAGGTAACGACTCCTGTCTGTTGTTTTTTTTTTTTGTTTTGTTTTAGTTAATTTACAGCCTTTAATTCACAAATCTTAACTGTTCTGTGCTAGCTTTGCCTGATGAGTGGTGAGATTATTCAGATGAGTTCAAAAATGAGTTTGATTTTTGAAACTGCTGACCTAGAACAAGCTTCTCCAGCTACTGTCAGTAGGTAAGCTAAAAGCTTTGCACCTAGCCCAGCAATGTAGCAGTAGAGGAACCTTTTCCTGAACATATTAATCTTTCTGAAGGTGTGGAATGATCTACATGGATCCACTGCAACTGGGCTGGGGTCCGCTCAGAGATTCCTACATTAAGAATCTGCCTAAGAGTCTATGGCCCAAACAGAGAGAACTGGTGAGACTACTAGTAGCTTTTTAAAATTTGTCTTGTTAAACACATACTGTATGTGCTGCATGCAATGTGTGTTGTTGTTTTTATATTTTTCCACTATAGGTTAGGGACCTGTTTAATTGGCTAGTGCAGCCCTGTTTGGATTTTGTAGAGGGCACTTGTCGCTTTGTTGTTAAAACCTCCCCGAATCACTTGACTTCCAGTCTAATGAACCTGTATACCTGTCTCATAAGTAAGTAGGAATTACTTTTTTTTCAGTGGTTACTGGGATACATATTTGTTTTTTGGGTGTTTACATTCTTTTCTAGATATAGATGAAATCACTTCACCAGGCGCCATTGAAGATGAGGTAACAGAGTTGCTAAAGTATCTGTTCCTCTTTGCGGCTGTATGGACTCTGGGTGGGACTATCTCCGCTGCAAGTCGTTCCACATTTGATGAATTCTTCCGTAGTCTCGTCATGGGCAGCGATCTAAGGAACCCTATTCCGAAGAATATCACACTTGATAAAAACAACTTGTTCCCCAAAAGAGGTAGCAAAATCTCAGCATAAAAAATATGGATATTCTTACAATTTGTTTAAGCCTTTAGTAATGCTTAATCTTACTCACTTTTGTGCAGGTACTGTTTATGACTACTACTTCCATGTGGGACAATGGAATGAATGGACTGATGCAATCACTAAAGAAGAAAGCAAAATTCCAGATGGAGCCAGTGTAAGTGTTTTCTAGCAGCGATGCTTTTAAAGATGCTAAAATGTCAGTTTTTAAGACTGTTTTTATTCTCATTAGGTAGGAGATCTCATTATCCCAACCATGGAGACTGCACGTCAGAAATTTTTCTTGCAAACCTATTTGGCTAATGAAATTCCAATGCTATTTGTCGGACCTACTGGCACTGGCAAATCTGCCATCAATAAAAGCTTCTTAGTAAAGCTTCCTAAGGACCAGTACATTCCAAACTGTATTGACTTCTCAGCTCGAACTTCATCAGTACAGACTCAAGACATTATCATGGGCAAACTGGACAGACGGAGAAAGGGTGTATTTGGGCCCCCTGTTGGAAAGAAGTGTATTGTTTATGTTGGTAAGTGTTGTTTCCAACACAGCAGGATAAGAATGCATGTAGAATAATACTTGACCACCATTTGAATGCTATTGTTATCGATTATATAGATGATCTGAACATGCCAGCTAAAGAAATATATGGTGCTCAACCCCCAATCGAGTTGTTGAGACAGTGGATTGATCATGAACACTGGTATGACAAGAAGGACACATCCAAATTGTGCATAATCGATGTGTTATTTATATCCGCCATGGGACCTCCTGGAGGTGGAAAAAATGATATTACAGGTACGCTTACAATCTTTAATTATGTTATACTTTCAACGGCGCCACGAACAGGCATCACTGTATTTCATAAAATGTTGAAAATGCTAGGTCGCTTCACTCGACACTTGAACATCATCTCCATCAATTCTTTTGATGATGAAACACTGAAGAAGATATTTGGCTCCATAACCGACTGGCACTTCAGCAAGGGCTTCGACAGTTGTTTTGGAAGGTAGTTTGTCCAATTTCTTGTATGAAATGACATACAGTGACAGCATTTTTATAAAATACCATCCAAAGAGAGGGTGAAACGATTTTGTTTTATATCCAGTCTAGGCCAAAGCATGGTGGAAGCCACCCTGGCAGTCTATAAGGATACCATAGACCATTTCCTTCCCACCCCATCAAAGTCCCATTACATTTTCAACCTGCGGGATTTTGCACGAGTGATTCGAGGCGCGCTTCTTGCACCATACACACATATGCAGGTATGGGTAGAGTTGATCTTTAAAATTTTAAGATAATAGTATGGAATTACTAGATTTTTTTGCTTATGCATGTTTGCCAATTGAAACAGGAGGGAAGCAAGCTTATTCGCCTCTGGGTCCACGAGGTGTACCGTGTGTTTTCTGACAGATTCATCGAGGACAAAGACAAGGTGAAATTCTTCGAAATTGTCAAGCAGCGAACCAAAGATTTCTTTCAGAAGAACGTGGACGAGGTAAATGTTTGAATCGTATGCACAACTTTTTTAATGGGTCTCAGTCAGAAATTCTAGAATGGCAACAACTTTTTGAATTATGTGAAAGGTTGTTACAAATCATTTGTGTATCAGTAAGTTTTTATGCAGTCTCATGATAACAAGAACTATAAATCTGAGGCATGATTTCATTTGGTTATAAAACACTAGTTTTGTAAGCTTAATGTTACTGGGTACAATGTATCAGGTTTTAAAAAAACTTCTTCTTGTGTTTAATTGCACTCTTGTATTTTCATTTAGCTCCTTGGCCATCTTAACCCAGACGGCAGTATAGAGGATGAAGACATCCGTAGCTTGTTTTTTGGAGACTATGCCTATCCTGATGCTGACGTTAAGGCATATGATGAGATAACAGACTTGTCTTCTTTACAGTCTGCAATGGAGCAATATCTGGATGAGTACAACAGCACAAGCAAGGCTCCAATGCCACTTGTTATGTGCAAATATGCTATTGAACATGTCTCCCGCATCTGTCGTGTGCTGAAACAAGACAACGGCAACCTTTTGCTTGTTGGCATTGGTGGTTCAGGGCGTCAGAGCGCCACTAAGCTAGCAACTTTCATCACCGATTACACCCTGTTTGTGGTTGAGTTGACCAAGAATTACAGCATGTCAGACTGGCGTGACGATCTGAAGAGCCTAATGTATAAAGCAGGTGTTGAGGGCAAAAATCTGGTGTTCCTATTCACTGACAGCCAGATTAAAAATGAGGCCATGTTAGAAGATGTCAACATGTTGCTCAACGCCGGTGACGTGCCCAACATTTTTCCTGCGGATGAACGGGGTGAGGTCTTAGAGAAAATGCAGGAAATTGCCAGAATTGAGTGCAAAAATATTGATGCCACCCCGCTGTCAATGTACAACTTTTTCATTGACCGTGTGAAGATGAACCTTCATATTGTGTTAGGTAGGCACTCTTATAAATCACATTTATGACTTTTAAGTTTTGTTTTCTAACCTGATTTATTGCTTCCTCAGCCATGAGTCCGATAGGCGATGCATTTAGGAACCGCCTCAGGATGTTCCCCTCCCTTATTAATTGCTGCACTATTGACTGGTTTCATGCCTGGCCAAACGATGCTTTGGAGATGGTGGCACACAAGTTTCTAGAAGATGTACAAATGGATGAAAAAGTTAGATTAGAGTAAGAAGGGATAGACAAAAAAAAATAGATTGATGCACACATTCAATGACTGATTTTCATTTATGACACATTGTTCTATGTCAAAACAGGGTGGTGGAGATGTGCAAAAATTTTCAAACCACTGCCAGAGATATGTCTGAAAGGTACTTTGAAAGATTAAGAAGACACAACTATGTGACGCCTACGTCCTACCTCGAACTTATCCTTACCTTCAAGACTCTACTCAATATTAAGAGGAATGAAGTCGCTATGGCGAAAGAGCGTTACGTGGTTGGTCTGGAGAAACTTGAGTTTGCTACATCTCAGGTAACACATTACTCCAAATTTTATTACATAGAATGTTGCTTTCTTTCACTCACTTTCTTTTTAATAACATTTATTTCTTGTCTAGGTATCAGTGATGCAAGAAGAGCTTACAGCCTTGCAGCCAGAGCTTATCCAGACTTCAGCTGAAACAGACAAAATGATGCTGAAGATAGAGGGTGAAACAGTGGACGTAGATGCTAAGAAAAAACTTGTGTCCGCTGATGAGAAAGTCGCTAATGAGGCTGCAGCTAAAGCAAAAAACATTAAGGTGTGTATACATATATATATATATATACACACGTCTTGTAAAATGTTACCACAAAATAACCTTGAATCTGGCTTTAATAAATATTAATGTATAAAGTATTTTTCTTTCAGGATGACTGTGAGGGAGACCTGGCAGAAGCTATGCCTGCCTTAGAGGCTGCCTTAGCAGCCCTGGACACTTTAAAACCCTCAGACATTACGTTACTAAAGGCTATGCAGAACCCACCAGCACTAGTCAAATTGGTCTTGGAGTCCATCTGTATCATGAAAGGCATCAAACCAGAGAGAAAAGCAGACAAAGGATCTGGTAAGATGATCCTAACCCTAACCCTAACCCTATTCTACTGAATTTGAATTGTGTTTTTATTTATTTTTGCAGGTAAGATGATTGATGACTACTGGGGTCCATCAAAGAAAATTCTTGGAGACTTGAAGCTTTTGGAAAGCCTCAAAACTTATGACAAAGACAACATCCCCCCCCCATACATTAAGAAAATTAGAGATAATTATATAAACAACCCTGACTTTCAGCCATCTGTCATTAAAAATGTCTCATCGGCTTGTGAGGGTCTTTGTAGTTGGGTTCGAGCAATGGAGGTGTATGATAGGGTAGCCAAGGTGGTAGCCCCCAAGAAAGAGAAACTAAAGATGGCTGAAGATGAGCTTGCTGCACAGATGCAAATGTTGGATATGAAAAGAGCTGAACTGAAAGAAGTTGAAGACAAACTGCAAATCCTGAACGATGAATTGAATGCCATGATACACAAGAAGCAAGACCTGGAGAACAACATTGAATGGTGTTCTCAGAAGCTGATCAGGGCAGAGAAGCTGATCGGAGGACTGGGTGGAGAGAAGCATAGGTGGACAGAAGCTGCCAGGCAGCTAGAGATTAGGTAACATGACTGGTGTTTATCTATTGACTAATCTGCTTTGATTTGCTTGAAGTGTGTTGCTGAGTGTATTGTATTATTAATTTGATCTTATATTGCTTCAGGTACAACAACCTGACAGGTGATATACTCCTCTGTTCTGGAACTGTATCTTACCTCGGGGCATTTCCAGTAGACTATCGTGTGGAGTGTCAGCAGCAATGGCATGCTAAGTGCCAGAACAAGAAAATCCCCTGCTCTAGTGACTTTAGCCTGAGCAATATTTTGGGAAACCAGGTGGCCATCAGGTCATGGCAGATTGCTGGACTACCGGTGGACTCCTACTCTACAGACAATGGAATCATTGTGTTCAACTCTCGTCGGTGGCCATTGATGATTGACCCTCAAGGTCAAGCCAAAAGGTGGATCAAAAACATGGAGACGGCCAATAAACTGACTGTTATCAAATTAACCGATTCGGATTATGTGAGGAAGCTAGAGAACTGCATCCCAGCTGGAACACCAGTCCTCTTGGAGAACATTGGAGAAGAACTTGACCCAGTAATTGAACCTGTGTTGCAGAAGTTGACTTTCAAACAACAGGGTGTAGACTACATGAAGATTGGAGACAATATTGTGGAATACAATCAAAACTTTTTCTTTTACATGACCACACGACTGAGAAACCCTCACTATCTTCCAGAGGTGGCTGTCAAAGTCTGTCTTTTGAACTTCATGATCACACCACAAGGCTTACAGGATCAACTGCTAGGGATTGTTGCAGCTAAAGAGAAGCCTGAGTTGGAAGAGAAAAAGAATCAGCTCATTTTAGAAAGTGCAGAAAACAACAAGCAGTTAAAAGAAATTGAAGATCGTATTTTACATGTGCTCTCCTCTTCTGAGGGCAGCATCTTGGAAAATGAAACCGCCATTGAAATATTGTCATCCTCTAAAACACTTTCTATCGAAATCTCAGAGAAGCAGAAGATTGCCAGCCTCACCGAGGAAGAGATTGATAATACTCGAATGGGCTACCGTCCTGTGGCAGTGCACTCCGCCATTTTATTTTTTTGTATTTCAGACTTGGCCAATATTGAGCCAATGTACCAGTACTCCTTGACCTGGTTTGTTGGACTTTATATAAATTCAATTGCCTTGAGTGCTACAAGTGATGTTGTAGAAAAAAGAATCGTGAACATTGTGGATCACTTTACCCTCAGTATTTACAAAAACGTGTGCCGTTCCCTTTTTGAGAAGGATAAGCTTCTTTTCTCCCTGCTGCTCACTGTAGGCATCATGCAGGGCAGGGGTGAGATCGATGAACAAGTCTGGCGTTTCCTCCTCACAGGCGGAATCGCTTTAGATAATCCGTATCCCAATCCTGCTCCAGAGTGGCTGTCTACTAAATCTTGGTCTGAAATTGTCAGAGCATCCGACCTTCCAAACTTGGATGGGCTCTTTGAGCATGTTCAAGCCAACATCTCCAGTTGGAAGATCCTTTATGATTCTCCGAGGCCTCAAGAGGAATCATTACCTGATCAGTGGAATGACTTGCAAGGAATGACCAAAATGATAGTAATCAGATGCTTCAGGCCAGATAAACTCATTCCAGCAGTGCAGACTTTTGTTGTGGATAATATGGGACAGGCCTACATTGAACCACCTAACTTTGACCTGGCCGGAACTTACGAGGACTCAAACTGCTGCTCACCTCTCATCTTTGTGCTGTCACCAGGAACAGATCCAACAGCAGGTAATGAATCACAACACACACACACACACACACACACACATACATATACACAAACAATGTTTGTTTTTTGTTCTGTTTAAGGTCTGTTAAAGTTTGCTGATGATCTGGACATGGGAGGCAGCAAGATTCAAACCATTTCTTTAGGACAAGGTCAAGGACCAATAGCGTCAGAGATGATTGACAAAGCCCTCAGAAAGGGTACATGGGTTGTACTACAGAATTGCCACTTGGCCACAAGCTGGATGCCCACTCTCGAGAAGATCTGTGAGGAGACCATTGTTCCAGGGAACACACATCGCAGTTTCAGGTAACATGCATCAAAGTTTGTTTTTTTTATTCAATTTCATTCAATCTTCATTTAACCATGTATAATGTTTGACATCACATTCTCATTTACAAAAGAAACTATTCATTTCTCTCCCCAGGTTGTGGTTAACCAGTTATCCATCCGAGCATTTCCCAGTCAGTATTTTGCAGAATGGTTTGAAAATGACCAATGAGCCGCCCAAAGGATTAAGAGCAAACCTGTTGAGCTCTTACGTGAGCCACCCCATCTCTGACCCCGCCTTTTTTGAGAGCTGCTCTAAACCAGTTTATTGGCAGAAATTTCTTTTTGGGCTGACTTTTTTCCATGCTTTAGTACAAGAAAGGAGGAACTTTGGACCACTAGGTGAGAACCATAAAGTTAATGATGATCAGGATTGTGATTATTCCTGTTTGTAGTGTCAGTAACTTATTAGTTATCATACCAGGAATTTATAGTGCTTTTCTGTTATTATTTTTTGGCAGGTTGGAATATCCCCTATGAATTTAATGAATCAGACCTGAGGATCAGTATGAGGCAGATACAGATGTTTCTGGATGATTATGAAGAAGTTCAGCTGGATGCCCTTACATACCTCACAGGTAAATATTAAAACAGCAGGGCCATTCTTTTGCCCAATTAAATGAGAATCCAAAGATGGTATGTTTTGTTTATAGGATAAGCAGCTCAAGATTAATGCGTTCCAGATTGATTTTAGTTTGAACTTCTTTTTTTAACCTCTTTCCAGGCGAGTGTAACTATGGTGGGAGGGTGACAGATGACAAAGACAGGCGTCTGTTGATGTCGCTGCTGTCCATCTTCTACAGTTGGGACCTGATTAATAAGGAGTGCTATGAGCTGTGTGAGGGAGGGATGTATTATGTCCCACCTCACAGCCCCTATCAGGTAGTCTCATCATTTAGTGCATTTCAAACTCAACATCACAGCACTGGGTCAGTATGTATATATGAATAAGGTCAATTTATGGTATTTATGCCCTTTTTGTTTCAGGAGTATGTTAACTACATTCGGTCGCTTCCGATATGCACAGATCCATGTGTGTTTGGACTTCATAGCAATGCTGACATCACAAAGGACTATCAAGAGACCAATCAGCTCCTAAATGGAGTCCTGCTCACTCTTCCTAGACAGACTTCAGGGAAGGGCAAGTCTCCTCAGGTTAGAGCTGCCAACATTGTCTGTAAAAATGTGTCTTCCTGTGATCCCTGAGGAAGCATGCAGTCACTTTGTGGTTCTTATTTGTTTTGTAGCAAGTAGTAGAAGCGCTTGCAGAGGACATCCTGTCCAAACTTCCCAAAAACTTTGACATTCATGATGTGATAACTAAATATCCAGTCAAGTACAAAGAGTCAATGAATACTGTTTTGAGGCAAGAAGTCATTCGTTTTAACAGGTAATAAAAACCTGGAATGGACTGCTCACTGTTATTATTCACCTCTGTAAAAAAAATGAGATGATATAAAAGGATATTAAAACGATACCAGGTGAATTACAGTTAATCATTGGTTTTCTTTTTGCTCAACAGACTTATTGAAGTGATTCGTGTCAGCATGGTGAACATCTGTAAAGCCTTGAGAGGCCAGATTGTTATGTCTTCTGAACTTGATGATGTCTACAATAGCATGCTTGTGGGCAAAATACCCGCTATGTGGGCATCCAAGTCTTACCCCTCCCTCAAGCCTTTCGGAAGCTACGTGGCTGACCTCTTAGCCAGGCTGGATTTCCTACAAGTAAGAGTCGAGAATGTGTTATATTGTATACGCTCTCTAAAGTATATACTAACACACAGCTAAGTATGTTTGATTATATTGACTTGTACAATCTTTTCACAGAAATGGATTGATAATGATGCACCCACAGTCTTCTGGATTTCTGGATTTTACTTTCCTCAGTCCTTTCTCACTGGAGTGGCCCAGAATTATGCCAGGAAGTACCGCATCCCCATCGACTTACTTGGCTTTGAATTTGAGGCATGCTCTGCTAACGTTTCTTTAGGCTTTGGTTTAAATCAAAAATAAATTAGCGATTATTGGATGATATTCACTCTTAATATTGTTTCAGGTGACCAAAGAAGAGAGCAGAATGGCTCAAAAGCCAGACGATGGGGCCTATGTTAAGGGTCTTTTCATGGAGGGGGCACGCTGGGACAGAGAGAACATGGTTATCGGAGAGTCACTTCGCAACATCCTCTTCGACCCACTGCCCATCATCCTTCTCAAACCAGGAGAAATGGCCATGTTTAAACATGAAAATATTTATGTTTGTCCTGTTTACAAGACTAGTGCTCGCAGAGGGACCTTGTCCACCACTGGCCACTCCACCAACTACGTCATGTCCATTGAGATACCTTCTGACAAGCCACAGAAACACTGGATTAACCGTGGGGTTGCGTGCCTCTGCCAGCTGGATCACTAAAATAGATAGAAACAAAATTGATAAATGAATGACTAGTTAAATTCTCTAAAAAAATCCATTTTATTTGTTCATGATGTTCCTGCACTTTCTCCAAATCTCAAGTAAATTCACTCAAATACACCTTGATCACTTCTCTTTTTAAAAAAGCTGAAGCGCAGTAATGAGCCATTTTTTAATTAGTAAATTAGTGATTGAAAACAGGCGGTTCTCTGCTTCTAATCATCAGTTTGAGTGACTGCTGACTGGTGCTGTGTCACTGATTGCTGTGTGTGGGTGTGTTTGGGTGCATCTCTGCAGGACATGCAAGGAGCCCAGAACGACAATCCGAAATTTTATTTCCACGCGTAACTAGTCTACTACCATGTGTCGCACAGTAATGAAACATGCACTACAACATGCAGAAAATTCAAAAACAATGAAAACTTCAAAATATTCCATATCATCCTATGGAAGAGGTCTTGGCAACATCACATCACCTCTATTTATTGGCCCACAGGTCCACCGTACTGCACCAACACACACTGTTTAACCTCTAAAATGTAACACAAGGCTTTAGATCCACCTCACCAGGTTGTTGTACAGGTGGGGTTGCTTCCTGCATGGCATATCTCTGAGAGCTTGCCTACCCTTGTGTCACCCCCTGCAGCTGCCCTCATGGGGCTCTGAGCCTCACATGCTGTCCTTTCTCTGCAGCCAGCTCCCTAATCGCCCTCTTCAGGTTCGCTTCTGCCATTCCACCTGCGCCCAGAAGCTGGATTGCCGACCTGGCCGCAACCCCCTGTCATTCGCCTTCCAATGGGTGTATGGTTGCAGCCCAGTCCAGGTATTTGCCCCCACACTGCACTTCTCCAACAGCTCTGTCTGAGGCACCCCTGTGCATCCAGAAAAGATGTGTTGCAGGTCAGCATTGTTGTCACTCCACAGGGGACATTTGACCTCCCTACCAAACCACTGGGAGGGTTAGGGTTAGGGTTAGACGGTGTCATAGACTGCCCTCATCTGGAAGCTGTGTCATCCTTGACAGATGTCTGCGAAAATATTTACTAGTGTAGGAGTTGGATTTAAATAAATTGAATAAAAGAAAATAATTTTCTGGTTTAAGGATTAAGGAACAAAGAACAAGAATTTCCCAGCTATAACTCTAAGTGGACTTATTAAAGAGAGCTTGTGATAATGTGTGGATTAGCCCAAAGAGAGGACCAGACAGCTGTGCTAGTGGCCTGCACTCCTTATAGGAACACTACAACACTAATTCTGGTCCTGAAATTCTTTAATCTCTGCTTTGTGTTCAGAGCAGGTTTAAATAGCCAGGTTCTTCCCGGTGAATCATGATATACGAGGGTTCTTGTAGGCCAAAGCCCAACATACTGACAAATGGAATTTGGAAAATTGAAATTAATTCTCCTTAAATAAAAGTTTTAAAGAACCTGATGTTAACTGTATATTTTTTTAATATAATGCACCAATTTGGCTTTAAGGCAGCACAAAGCATGTAAATATTTAAGTCACTTATTTAAAAATTGAAGAGTGTTGGAAATAAACCAGGAAGGAATCAAACTATTTTGTAAGATTTGTGTATTTTTGGAGTAAAGTTACAAACATAAGAAGATGCAGCCAGACCGCTGGTCTTAACCTTTAGTCTCAGGCCAGGTTAATCCTCCTCAGGTCAGCGGAGGACACCTCTCATAGATCAAACGTCTATGGGACCATCACACATTTAAAATAGATTCTCCTCCTGGTGTCAGTTCTCAGTAAAACTCTTTTGCTATATGTTCTCTCCTCACATCTACCCAAATGGAGTGATTTCTAATTAACCCTGTGTCGGGAACAGTTGGACAGCGACGTTGCAGAGAAAATGTGACGCCAGTTGGTGACATGTCACGTAGCTTTTCCTCTTTGCCTTCTCTGACCCGGTTACAGATGAAGCCCGTACTCTCTTTTCATCCACTCAGGAGGATTAAGTGCTTTATCTGGCAAGACAACTCCTACTCACAACTTGGGAATCATGTGTAGACACATAGTGAGCACATTTATCTGATGCAGGGTATGGGGCAGCTTTAGACCATTTGAGAAAGGATTAGCTAATATTATCTGAGTTCTATCTTACTGAGTGAGTCAACGTCAGCAAACCTGAGCGTCAGAGGAGGCACCAGTGCCGGTCAAAGGATTGCATCAAAATCAGCGTAAATGTCTCTTGACTGCAGCCACAGACCAAAATTTGCAGTGCATTAGCATGACTGAATGCATTTAAAAAAAAAACAAAAAACATGCTAGCATGGTGAAATAATGCAAATCTATTTGTATTTAAAATATATGAATCTATTTTAGACACAGACCGCAGCGTACACCTGTTGGATTCTTGGCTCCGGGGTGATGGCAGCTGCAGGTACATTTTTTAATTTAACATTTTAAAAGCTGTTGGAGTGCATGATGGATGTGTTTGAGTGGCTGTCATTGGATGGTGGTGAATGATGAATGAGGCTAAACTGATCATGAGTCAGCCACGGCTGAAGAACTGCTTTGTTGAGAGGAGGAGGAAGAACAATGCAACGGGAGCCTGCAGCTAGATATCTTGCCACATTATGGACTTTCTCATCTGTTTCACTTTAACAAGTTTGTCTTCGTTTTCAGCCCTATGATGCATGTGGTGGCTGTAGGTTCCTCCTCGCTTGGTTCTCCTCTCCGACATCAGTCCAGCCCACTGGACCGATGTTATAGACTATAGACTATTGCAGATATAGAGGGCTACAAAGCCTCTTAGGACAGAGCCCGCTTATGATTCCCTTTCTGTGCACAGCATCCTTGAATAGACCGCAGAAAGATGCTTAAGCCAAAATCCCTCCCTGGTATTTAATTCTAAATGAGTAATTACTGGGTGTGTCAGTGTGTCTTAGGTTTGCAGGTAGGCCGGGTGAAGCAGCTCACTTGCACACCTGCTCGGTCGAGAACTGCACCCTCAGAGAGACCCACGACTCTTCGCCTGTGGAGAGACACTGAAGAGCCCAGTCACTTAGTGGGGAGAGACCGCACATAGCCACCAACATGTGTGACATGGGGGCACTGGATAACCTGGTGGCCAACACGGCCTACCTGAAAGCGCAGGGTGGTGATGACAAGGAGATGAAAAAGCGCCGCCGCAGCTTGGCCCTGCCCAAGAATGACCAGTGTGCAGCAGTGCGGGCTTCTATTGAAAAGGACTTCACTTCCATTTGTGAAAGGCAGCCTATTGGGAAAAAACTTTTCCGTGACTTTCTGGCCACCAAGGCTGACTACAAGATTGCCGCCGACTTCCTCGATGATCTGAGCGATTGGGATTTGGCTGAACAGACAGCTAAAAACAAGGCCTGCCAGAACATCATGCAAAATTACTGCAAGGCTGATTCCAAGAAATTCCTGAAGTTCCTGAGCGGGGAAGCTGCTGAAAAATGCAAGGGTGTGACAGACGCCAACTTTGAGGAGGTGATGAAAGGGAAAGTCCAGGATGGCGTGAAAGAGTTTCTAAAAGGCCAGCCCTTCACAGAATTCCAGACAAGTCTGTTCTTTGATAAATTCCTCCAGTGGAAAGAATACGAGAAGCAGCCCATCAGTGATAAATACTTCTATGAGTTCAGAACTTTGGGCAAAGGAGGCTTCGGCGAGGTGAGCACTCAGATGCATCTATGCTAACGAATACATTGGTGTTATATCAGTAGTATTCTGTAATTACAAAATAAACTACAAAGCTACAGTTGCTCTGTTGAGGTTGAGAGAAGGAAATTCAGCACATGAGAGGAGATTGTAATCCTGAGGATTTAGCTCTCCTGAAGGTGACCATGAAGTTAATGGCATGCAAAGACACTTCTTGGATTTTGGAAGGAGCATATTTTAGTCTTGGAGTTGACAAAATACAGACTTTTATTCTCTAAGTGGGACTGAGTTCTCCTGCAGGTTTGAGGAACTTGGGAGAGGTCAGCTGATAGCTGCGTTTATGCATTTTCAGAGGACTAAACATTGATCCCAGAGGAGCGCCTTCTCATAATCTGACTCTAAATGCAACAATTTCAAGGATACATACCAAGATACGGCAATTTCACACGTTACCAAAACTTTCTAGTCTATTCAACGTGGGAATTTTTATACTGAATTAGCACAAATTGCTAAATTATACTGGGGGGGGGGGTGAAACCACCTGGTAAGTACAGCTATGTGAGGACATGTTAATCTTACTTTTATGAGATTGATTTTTATTACTTTTGGTTTGGAGACAGATCAGAGGAGCAGGTTTCACATTACATCATCTGATTATATGAATAGTGATTTGAAAATATGTGATCTTTAATCATTTGTATTTGTCTTGAGTCATAGGCAACACACCAATGTTTCTGTTTTACAAGAAGAGCTTTCAGTCCTCTGAATTTTGTCAGCCTGCTCTAACAACCTGTCTGTGTCCAGGTATGTGCCGTTCAGGTGAAGAATACCGGGCAGATGTACGCCTGCAAGAAATTATGTAAAAAGCGACTAAAGAAGAAAGGCGGTGAAAAGATGGCTCTGCTGGAGAAGAAGATCCTGGAGAAGGTCAACAGCCTGTTTCTGGTCAACCTGGCCTATGCGTATCACACCAAGGAGCACCTGTGCCTTGTCATGACCCTAATGAATGGAGGAGACCTCAAGTACCACATTTACAACATAGGCTACGATGGCAAGGGTGTGGATAAGGGCATTGAGATGAAGCGTGTCATCCATTACACAGCGCAGATCACCACTGGCATCTTGCATCTGCACCAAATGGATATAATCTACCGTGACATGAAGCCGGAAAATGTGCTGCTCGACAGCCAAGGCCAGTGTCGACTTTCAGATTTGGGTCTGGCGATTGAGATCGTGCCAGGGAAGACTGTCACTCAGATGGTGAGTAGACGTGGATGCACCTGACCCTGACGTGCTCTACAAGGTGCCTGCTAGCATGTCAGCATGCTAATTAGTTCCTCAGGCAGGTATTTCGAAAGTGAGACTTCACACTACCAGCTCATCTACTAACATGAAACACAAAAGGAATGCTGACTAGAGGCTCAGTTTTACTGATGATGAAGCCAAAAACTATAACCTAGGACCTGGGAGGAGGCATAAATTTCAGTTGTTTTTACCGTAAATCCGGACAAGGATTACTGGAGTGCTTAAAAGGTCTGTGTAATAATACTGTTTGGAAGCCATTATATAACTCATTTGTTCCTTTGGCAGTCAGATTATAGTTGGGCTATTTATAGACCAATATTCTGTGTACGGGAGGATATTCGAGCTATTGGCGAAAGTTACCTGAAGAGCTGTATGAATAGCATGTGACATTGGTTAGCGTTGATGTTGGCTGCACACTTGCACACAGATTCACACATTTCCATGCAACAAAAAGCCCATCAGTGCCGAATATTCTGACCAGTTACCCAAGGAAGTCTGAGTATTGGTTATTAAATCTATTACAGGGACAGGGGGCGTAATAACTCAACTCCAGGACTTTTTCTGGACTTACTTAGAGTAGCAGAATGTAAGGTCTTAGTTCTGTGAAAGTCCTGTAAGCTCATTATCCAGCACTCTGATGCTCCTCAGCCAGCCCAAACGACTGCGCTAACCTTCTACAGACAAGGCTGGCTTTGGTTCTTTAATCGTCTTAGTGGGAATTACACAAGTCTGTCCCTGATTAGATTGACATATCCAGGTAAAAACTTATGTTGACCAAGAGACCAAGAGAGTTTGCAAACAAGCGCCTCTCATGTTTGAAATCATTTTCTAAGGGAACTTCAGCCAGTGTGGCTGCGCTTAGTGCACCCTTTGTTAATCAGACAGCGCTAAGTAATGTTGACAGCAGATCTGGGAGTAGTTTTAGTGGTCACAATTTAAAAAAGATTTTTTTAAAAAATCAACATATTTTCAAGCCTGGAAGAGCAGCAGAGGTTCCAGCTGCACTGCTGTAGTCGATGCAAAGGAGAAAAAAGGGATTATTAGAGGCCACAATGTATTTTAGATGTTATTGTTATTATATGAGGAGGAGTAAAGAAGAATATAAGATCTGTAATGAGAAGTGTTCCCAGTGCCTAACTCGTAGATCACCACTGTAACGACTGTTCTTATTCAAGGCATGTCAGATGTGCCTTGCAGCCTTTATATAAGAAGCTGCACAACTCCACTCAGACACATGTGACTCCTGACAGGTAGTAGGCTTAGCATTAGGATTAAGCTCCTGGCTGTAGATGGGTTAGGGTAAGGGCCTGGCGGGAAGGAGACTGAAGTCAGCAAAAATAGATAGAATCTTACATGTAAGCCTGATTTTTCATTTTGACCTGGGTTTCCCCCCATCAAGACCCTCCTCCTGCTGCTGGAACCTGTTAGAACCTGTTAGCTGATAAAGTTTATGTTATTGCTGTCTATACTTTGTCCCTGTCTTTCATAGAAGCTGATTCTGACAGAGAAGAGATCTCACGTTGTCTAAATTAACGACTGACTCCTTCTTTTCTCCAGGCTGGTACAGGAGCATACATGGCCCCCGAGCTCCTGAGCAAGACCCCGTACAGGACATCGGTGGACTGGTGGGCCCTGGGCTGCAGCATCTACGAGATGGTGGCGGGCTACACACCGTTCAAGGGCCCTGAGAGTAAGAAGGAGAAGGTGGAGAAGGAGGAGGTGCAGCGCCGCATCCTCAACGAGGAGCCCAAGTGGGAGCACAAGTTCTTCGATGCTGTCACCAAGGACATCATCCAGCAGTTCCTCAAGAAGAAAATGGAAGAACGCCTGGGCATGAAGTGAGAAGCTGCGCTCTCTCACCTGTCTGATGTTTTTAAGTCAAATTGCTGATTCAGAGGTGTGTTTTTGCTGCTTACAGGAACAACATGGAGGACCCCAGAAAGCACGAGTGGTTCAAGACCATCAGCTTCCCCCGTCTGGAGGCTGGCTTGGTGGACCCCCCGTGGACGCCCAAGCCCAATGTGGTCTACGCCAAAGACACGGGTGATATTGTCGAATTCTCCGAGATCAAGGGCATCGAATTTGACGCCAAGGATGAGAAATTCTTCAAGGACTTCGGCACGGGTGCCGTGCCCATCGCGTGGCAACAGGAGATGATTGACACGGGACTGTTTGACGAGCTGAACGACCCCAACAGGAAAGAGGGCAGCGGAGATCCCGATGGGGAGAAGAAGTCCGGCACGTGTATACTGCTGTGAGAGGCCCAGGTGACATCACGTATCAGTAATAACAGGCTTTTGCTTTCTCAGTCAGTCACACATTATGTGAGAGATGGAACATGAGCATCAGTGTTGAGAGAGAAGCAGCGCTGCTTCTCTTCTGCGGCGGTTCTCAGAAGAGAAAATCATTTTTACTGCTTTCAAGGCACGGATCAGGAAAACATGAAGGATGCGATGCTGTATTTGGAACATCATCTCACTGATTTACAGCTTTGTGTGGACACAAAGCTGTGTGTAATAATGTAGCTTCGCAGGAACTTTAAATCTGAATGACTGCTAGGAGTTATTTTAATTATTCCATTAAGGAAATGTAATGATAAAATCAGAGTATTTGCAGTAACCCTTCACATCTTCTAGATCTTAAAACTGTCTTAGATTATCTCCCAGTTTAAAATGTGAAATACGCCCTTTATGCCTCATTGGACCACATTCCTGATACCAGAAAGAGCCATTTTTAAGCACGCCAGCATAGAAACTTACCACCTGATCCCCGTGTTTTAGTTTCGTACCAGCTACAAAGGGCAGTTGTATTTATTGTACATAAAGAAATGTATGTCTATGCACAGTTTAAAAAAAGACATATTAAATATTAGGAGTGTTTTGAAAGACAAAAAACCCCAAAGCCTCTTCATCTGAGATCCTCCAGCGTTGGTGCTATGATGCTCAGCTTAGTGTAACCGAGTGTGTGCAGCCCCGGGATGTTGAGTGCTGATAGCGCAGTTAATAGCTGCAAATGAAGGAGGTGAATTTAAAGGAGTTGGGCATTTTAATCCTGCACAGGATTGTGCAGGTTGTCCTGTCCACAGCCTCGGCACACTCTTAGATTAAGACGAGTGTGAATCACAGCCAGAAAAAGAGAATCCAATGTTGTGATCGTTAAGGTCAGAGTAGAAACATGGGTTAGTTAAAAAAAAAAAAAAAAAAAACACTATAATTATGAATCTTGTCACAGGGTATCTATTCCAAATAAAGTTTTTACAGTAAATAAATGCATAATGATATAAATTATATGATACATGTAATTGTAAATATTAAATAAATGTCTATTAGAGAATAAGATGTAAAGGAGAAACTTCCTTGAATTTGGAATCAATTGAATAAATTGCATTGATGTCTTTTAAATGACTGTGCTGTTTTATGAACATGTGCACTGACAGAAGGCTTCGGATTCACTATATATAACCAGAGTCAGGCGGAGTGCTGAGGAATGGAGTAAAAACCTAAAAATATCTGCTGCATTAATCCCTGTCAGGATGCTGACTACAGCCAGGCTGTCCTGCAGGCCACCACAAATTGGTGAGTTTAACTCTTAGCTCGTAAGGCGATAACCAGCGTTATCTTGGTGCCTCCTTTGCTTAAATCACCTATAAATCCCCTTCTGAGTGATGCAACCAAGCAGAGAAGAATGGTGATAACGCTCATCTGAACACAAAAAATCCATCTTTTTGTTTTCTTTAATAGTAAAATCTGCTTGAAGATGAAATTCAAAATATTGTCCATTTCCATTTGTTTCCAAAAATGGCTTTTATTATCTGTGTAATTATTTTGCCTCTGTCCCAGCGTTCTGACACCAGGACGGTGAGCTGCTTCTAGTCGCTGACATGGAACTGAACTCTGTGTGATCAGCTCTCAGGGTTCAGCTGCTGCAGAGTATGGAGCCTCTGCTACCTGAGGCCCTTGAGTCCATTAAAAAATTTGAGTAGACTAGTTACTAACCCTGAGGTGACATCATCCGTCTTCTCTCTGGCTCTCCTGTTGTCGTTACAGATACAATCACCCACACTTTTAAGGAAAGTCAAGATTACAAGATGTCAGAAAACTGACATTATCCTGCTAACAAGCTAACAAAATATGACTAGAATAACAGAATATGGGCCTGCAGAAGTGCTTTAACTGAGGATATTGAAAGTTTACCTTAAATCCCTAAAATATTCCATCTTAGAGTCATGAATCTAATATCTGCACTTATGTGATTGATCTTCTTTTCCAATAGTGAACCTAATATTCCTTTAACCATCATTTAATTTTGTTTTCTCAAAAAAGCAAACTACAGTTAAGCAGCCTGTGCCGAATCAAATCCACCAGAGGGCCTCTAGGTCCACTGCAGCCACGACAAAAATCCCTCCAGCCAATAATGAAAGACTTGATAATAACTGTTGGTCATGGGTTACAATTAATAAAAGTTAGAATAACTTATTTCCTCTTTAATTTTGCTTTTTTTTTTTTTTTTTTTAACAACAGAACAGCCGTGTTTAACACTCAATCGCAGTTCTGGCTCCCTCTAGTGGCTACACAGTTACATTACAACAGGTGGCGAGACAAAATCTATTTGTGCATCGTTTCATCTCTCTGTGGCGATAATATATTGGATTTTCTACATTTTGCTGATAAGGTGTCATATGTTATTTAATTTATGATGTCAGAAATATCAGACTGATAAAACAAACTTTTCCACTAACTTTTCCACCTAATCCAAAGTTAGATCTCTGTGTCAACTGGACTGGAAGGTTTCCTTGAAAACGTTTGGCCCTCTCTCCAGAGAGCTTCTTCAGTTCTAAGCTTGCTGGGGGCAGAGCTTGAAAATATAGCCCTGTGGACCATCGGCATGTTAATGACCCGGGTGGTCACCTGAGAGTCGTTGGCAGGGTGGTTGGCAGGGTCGTTCACCTAGTTTCGGTTGGGGTGCTTCCTCTTTTGTCTGTTGGGTCACATGTTAATGAGTCTCCAGGTCTCGTCAAACGGTGTGAACGTTTGGAATGCTGACAAAGAGAGTGGAGGACTGCTTGTACGTGGGTGACAGAAAGTGCCTCAGTCCACCACCTGTTTAAAGATGGTTTTTCCAGCTTGACATGAATGGCTTCCTTGACACCCCTCTCAAACCAGCGATCTCTGGCCAGCACACGTACTTGACTGTCCTCAAAGGACTGTCTGCTTTCTTTTAGGTGTAGGTGTCCTGCTGAGTCCTGTCCTGAAGAAGTGGCACGTCTGTGTTGGGCCATTCGTTTGTGGAGGGGCTGTTTGGTTTCCCCAGTGTACAGTTCCTTACATTCCTCCTGACACTGTCCAGCAGAGACAACATTGCTTTGTGTCTCGGTGTCTTGTCCTTTGGGTGGACCAGTTTCTGTCTGAGTGTGTTGGAGGGTTTGAACTGTACTGGAATGTCATGTTTTTGGAGGATTCTCCTGAATTTTTCTGAAACTCCAGACAGGTAGGGGATAGAAATGCCCTTGGGTTGTGTTTCTTGGGTTGTGGGTTGGGTTTTCCTGTGTTGTAGGGTTTTGATAACACCCAGCTTGAGTTCCAGTGGGTGGTGTGAGTCAAAAAGGAGGCACTGATCTGTGTGGGTAGGTTTTCTCTAGACCTCAATGCTAAGATTTCTGTCCTCGATCTTGACCTCACAAGACTGTCCTCTTTTACGTCCTCTCTGGTGAATTTGACGTAATTATCTGTATTGTTGAGGTGGGTTGAGAACACTTCCAATTCTTTTGTTTGAATGTTGACCCAGGTGTCATCAACATATCTGAACCAGTAGCTTGTGAAGGATGACAGGGCTCTTGTTTCAACCTCCTCCATGTAGAGATTGGCGACTATGGGAGACACTGGTGAACCCATGGGTAGAAGCCCTCTCTGTCCTGAAAGTAGGTGGTGTTCAGAGGTCCAGCATGGTGCAGATTTGGGTCGGTGTTAAGCTGTTCTCTCTGGAAGGTTGTTGTCCAATAGAAGGCGCTTGTGGATGGTCGCTGTTGCCTCAGTGGTAGGGATACACGTGAAGAGGGAAATGACATCGTAGGATACCATGGTCTCCTCTGGATGGAGTTTGAGACGACTGACCTTTTTAGCAAAATCCTTTGCTAAAAAGGTCAGTCTGATGTGGTGTGGGGTGCTGCCAACCATGGGAGCCAAGATGGAGGCCACGTATTTGGAAATGTTGTATATGTGACAGAATTGATGCTACTTACTATTGGTCTGAGGAGGGTCCCTTGTTTATGGATCTCGGGCAATCCATAGATGCAAGGGGATGGCTTCCCCTGGATGTAAACGGTAGTAATTTGGTCTGTCAATGGCTTGCTCCTTTTCCAGTTCCTGGAGAAGATCTATTACCTTCTTCTAGTATGAGCTGGTGGGGTTCCGGTTTTCCACCTAATTTTAAATGACACTGAAGCACAAATGTGTTACCAGCTGTAATTACAAAACAAGGAAACAAGAAATGACCATGCTTATGTTATAATTTGAAACCGATGAAAACAAATGAGAAAACTTGTTTTTTTTTTTCTTCAAAATCACTTTATTCCACAATTTATTTCATCAGGTCTTAAGGCACCCTGAAGAGATGTTACTAGTTGTTCTTTCAAATGCAGGTTCCTTTTAAGACTGTGTAAACATAGCTTTGAGTAAGATAATTTCCTGTAAATCTTTGCTTAAATTATTTCTTTACAGTGCACAGACATTGTGTTTTGTGACAAAAATACAATGTGAGTTAAGTAAATATGGTTGATAGTGTTTATATATATATACATTGAAGAGTAATAGATCAGCAGACAATCAGATCAACAGGCTGAAGAAGAGAGAAAACTAACAAACAATCTTTGAGACCCAGATAGATATACAGATCACGTAAAGATATACAGTACATAGTTACAGTGAATGTTTTATTTTTGCAACGCCTCTCTCCACCAAAGCGTTTTTTTTTTTTTTTTTCCTTTTTCTTTTTACATTGTACCTTCTTTTTGTGTGTGTTTTTGTTTTTTGCCTCAGCCACCGTCATTTACACCCTTTCATTAGGCGGTGCGAGACAACTTCCCTGGTCCCCGGAAGGGCACCATCCACGATGTTGGCTATTGCAGTAAAGAGGTGAGTAAACAGGAAGACGGGCAGACAGACAGACGCACATGCAGACGAACAGACGAACAGACGGCACGAGACTGGGCTGTGGCCACGCAAAAACCACAACGCAAAGATCTATCTATAATTCCCTAAATATGTTCAGGATCACAATGTATTTATATGTAGAAAGCGACTTTTTTTCGTCGGTATTTCATATACAGGGATACAGTGGCTATACTTGATTATCAAGGTATGTTCCTATGAAGTCTTTGTAATGTAATAATGCAAACACACTGGCTGTCATGTCAGGAATGTTCCAGTATCTCAGTTGTACTATACAGCGAGATAAAAATCCTCTCAACATCTCAACACCAGTTGTCATTCATACAATTGTTCCTCCCGTGGAGATGAACACAATGTTCTCCTCGTGACAGCATGAAGGTGTTTTTTTTTTTTTTTTTAAAATGCCTGTTTAAAAATGAATATTAAAAAAGTCGTGCCTCCGAGGTGGCTAAAAGTTACCCAACTGTGATCAATTTTGAGGAAATAAAAGTAAGGTGGGGGAAGGAATAGTGCAATGGGTGGGTTAGAGAATGGAGCAGAGCTTTTGGTTTTGTTTTTTTGAGGAGATCGGTGAAGACTCGCGGAGGAAAAAAGGGTCAAAAACGTCATCAAAGCAACGCTCCGTATTTGACTGGCTCACCTGCACATCAACCTCATCCCTGTACCGCCTTTGAGACCTATTTGACACTTCCTTCCTGCGATTTTGTTACATGTTTTCAAACATAAATCCCTAAAAATTGGCAGCCTCTGCATTGGGTTTCCTTGTACTGGCCGTTTTTGTTTTTTTTGTTTTTTTTTTTATTTTACTCGACCACATTAATCTTGAAGGTGACGCGGCCCAGGTACTTATCCCGTTCGTCGTTGTTGCGCAAGTCCGAGCCCTCTACCCGGCACTCCACCTGCAGCTCCTTGTTGTAGTCCTCCTTTCCCAGCAGCAGCTTCATGGCCACCAGGGGCTGCAGGTAATTGTTCTGCGTTGGGGAGGACATGGGCGTTTGTCAATAACACCTCGCCGCGGGGGTCTGAGCTGACATGAGGAGGGATACTTACATGGGCTTTCTTGCCGTAGTAGGGGAAGTACATCTTATCGAAGCGCGCCTCGCTGGGGAAATACTGTATTTGTGCGGGGTTATCTCTCTGTCAAGAAGAGCTGTGCGTTAGTGACAATATGGTGAGAAGAACAGTCAAGTACGGGTCTTAAAAGCTCACAAGACGAAACATTAAAAAAAGAAAAATTCATGGAACTTCAGGACCTGTTGGTGAAGACATTTAAATGGCACAAAATGCTAAAATATCTTGAAAACAGCACTGAGATGATATCAGGAGGGGCTGTTCCTATGGCCTTATCCTCAGAACTTACATATTATCTTACCCTAAAGCCGTCAGTGACAGCATGCAGAAGGAAATCAGACACAAACAAAAAAGGGAAGAAATGAAAGCGAGATCAAAGGAAATTTATGAAAGAAAAAAAAAGAACAAAACAAGTAACAGGTGTGAGGTTTGCTGGCGGAGGGCCTGTTCACCTTTATCGTGCAGTTGATATAAGGGTCCCCACGGGGCATCAGGCCGATGATCTGAGATGCAACACAAGCAGAAGTTAGCGAACAGGACACGGACATGCAGGGACAGACGGACGGCGGGTCTGAAAATGGGTTTTACCCTGTTCATTTTCAGCAGCATGCAAGGTTTCCCCTCAGAATAGCCAAAGTTGGTGTCGGACAGGCCGGAGCAGAGGCTCAACACGTCTCTCTTGAAGCGACAGGCTTCCTTTGTCTTTTCCTCAGTGTCGTCCTGCACAAAGTACTGTCCTTCGTTACACTCCTTGTTGTTTTCCTGCTCCGTGTCATTATATCCTGTCAGGCAGAGACGGGGATATCAGAGGAGCGGGGGGTAACCAGGGCACGGCACGTGCTGAAGGAGCCTTACTTTGCAGGAAATTCTCCAGTTCCTTGATGTAGACTGCATAGTTGCGGGGGTCAGATTTGTTGTAGTAGATCTCTGGAAAATTTGGACGTATCACCAATCCTGCAACAGAGATCAAACCTGAGGGCGAACCGTCTTCTGGGGGTTCAGCTCAAACTGCAGTGAACAAGCGGCGCCACCGCTACTGGAAGAGGCTTTGAGGCAGATCGAGCAATAACAAAAAGAGGCTATGATGTAGCAAATTATTACCACAGCGTCTCATCGGTTTGTGAATAATGAATACGCTCAAAGAGAATCTGTTGCGCCGTTGTGTGTGGAGGGGGACTAACCTGGGGAGGGGATGCGGTCCCTGTACCTTGGCACGTAGTCGTTGAGGGTGAGGAGCATCACCCACATGGTCAGGGCGAACATACCCGCCAGGAAACAGTAGAAAACCAGGTAGAACAACAGGATGAGGGCTGGAGGGATTCAGAGGAGCAGAGTGGAGACATGGTGAAGGAGAGATGGGCTCATCTTTGATTAAATACAGACTTTAAGCCCACAAGAGGTCAAAGAAATGCCCCCTGAGTTCCTGTGCAGGAAGCTGTCATGGCTGGAGAAACCATTTTGGATCAAGGCGATGATGCTCAGAGGCTAATGCACCGTTTTTCAAACGGGACTGAGGCGCTGCGATGCATCTCAAGTCTTGTGTACGCAGAGCGGAGAGCGGGCAGGGCGAGCGTGAGCAGGCACAGTAAGGGAAGCATCCGATTCAAAATGGTTCGGCAAAAGGCACTGACGCCCTTTAAGCTGACACTCACAGGAAAAAAGGGCTGGACCACGGAACCTGCTGCCGTGCACCCCCCTACCCTTCATTCCTCTCCAGCAGTATCCCACAATGCACCTGCCTTGTGTGTGAAAAGCAAGAGAAAGAAGAGAGAGGGAATCCCATTTGACCTTGACAGGCATGCTAATGTGGGCGGCCATGCAACTGCAATGGAGCATCCCACTGCACAGCAGCACAGGGGCCCAGGCAGCCTCGCAGCCCGAGCTAGCCTATAGGAGGAGCCCGCTGCTGGAGGGAGGGTGGTGTGTTACTACCTCATGCTGGAAATAAACTGGGGGGGATCGTTACATAAAATGATCAGCAGCAGAGCTCAGGAATGCTGTAGCTCACACCTCTGATGTGATTAGGTAACGGGGGGTTATCAGTCCTCACTGGGAATCACAATTATTCATTTGCATAATTAATATCAATTAATAACCAGCATATCTCCGCTGCGGATGGCAGATTCAGCCGGTTGTTTTAGCCAAAGCAGCAGAGAGAAACCGTTGCACACCTCTGATAGCATCACCCATCTCAAGGCTTCTCCTCTACATCTTCATGTAGGCCTACCGTGGCTCCTCTGCTAATCCAACATCTATAGGGCAACCACTGACATCCATCCGTGCACAGGAGCACACGGCACATTCAGTTCGGAGCAGCACGTTATATAAGGAATGTGAGAGGGCGTCAGATTAGGTGGAAAAACAGTGAATGTCAAAGCATCTCCTAAATGACTGCTGAATAATGGGGGGGTCCTTACCCCAGCTGCCGGCCGTGCGACCCAGCAGCTCCCCAGTCCTCGGGTTGTAGATGGAATCCTTCCAACTGGACGTGTTCTCCTTGTTAGCGGCTTTGTCCTCGGTGCTCGCCATGGTGACTGTATCTTTTTTTTTTTTTTTTTTTTTTTTTTTTTTGATCAGGATCTTCCGAAATCCGTGGCGTCTTTTATCCCCCCCAAAAAACCGCAGGAAAAAAAGGGCAGTGGATGCGATGTGGCGAGGCGAAGAAGCCGGCGAGGCGGCGGTGAGCGGAGTGGGCGGTGGAGAGAGGGAGGGAGGGAGGGAGAGAGAGAGAGAGAGAGAGAGAGAGAGAAAGAGAGCGAGAGAGAGAGAGAGAGAGAGAGAGAGAGAACAAAAACGAGAAGAGGAAGGTGAGGAGCAGAAAAAAATCAGTGACGTGCACACGGGCCCGGTCGTGGCAGCTGATGCAGTGCGACCAGATGGATGAACATGACGGAGAGACGCGCGGAAACGCGCCGCTCCGCGCAAAAACTGGGGGCGGGGGTGAATAGCTAAGCTATACTTCACTGTGCGAATGCTGTCCTATATATTTATGCAAAGAAATGTACATTTGTGTGAGGATATTTAGGGGGGATGGAAAGTAGGACTACAGGTTTAGCAGCTCCTGGCGTGGCCGGGGAGCACCCACGCATCCAGATCATCAATCAGCGCCGAACATTGGTCAGGAAGATCTGTAGACCACATCTGCAGAGCATACATTTAACTTGGGTGGTTTTCTCAAGGTCTGGTTTTACAAAAAAAAAAATCCCAATTGAAAACATTAAATTCCTCACTGGGGACCTTTACTGGTGACTGACGCCAGCATCCTCCAGGAATTAGGAAGGATGGATGCAAACACTCAGAATCTCATTTATCCCAATATCAAAGCAGTATTTTGTTATTCGAGAAGCGTTTGTTTTCAGTGTGGAGGCACCAACGTGTCCATGTTGACACTGATGATGGAACACAGCGAACTGCAGCAATAGATATTTACTTGTGTGTTTAAAAAAAGTATAAAAATTGGACTTGTTTTAATTGATATATTTCTCTATAGAGGACAGCTAATAATATTAATCACCTCTGTAAGGTGTTTAGGGTTGCATGAACCTGGAATTACTCTTCAATAAGCTGCTTTTGCATGATTCCCTGGGCTGATCATTTCAGTGCACACTAAATGAACAGAAATGTTGGATATTATAAATAATATTGGGAAGATTTTAGGTTGTCGTCCATTTTTGTCTGTCAGAAGCTTCAGGGTTGTTGTCGTTGCTCTTCTGTGTTCTGGTTGTGTGTTTAAGTACAAAAGCCCATATAGGCTGGAGTGTATGTCAATAGCAATGTAATCTCTCTCTCTCGTGCGCACACACACACACACACACACACAATGAGGATGTTATTTGTAACTGACTGGTTGAGCATAGATATTTGGAGCGCCAGCCAATTCTTGTTGCTATGGTGATCGAGCACTACTGGAACTAGGGTGTGAGTCAGAGACAGAGCGCGGGAGAGAGAGTCTAAATTATTAGAAAATGATACTTTTACAAGGGATCAAAGCATTGATTTATGTATTTTTTAAAAACAGCTATAAAAAAACTTTTTTTTCCCCATCCGTATCAAAGCCCGTGCTTTACCGATACACTCGCAGCGTCTGATGCCAATTACTAAAATGAACTGGAGTGAAAGAAAAGGGCTTAGTCAGCAGGGGAGAGACCAAGACACCGACAGGGGAAACAAGAAAAATGGAAAAAGAAGCTTCCAGCCTCTTGACAATCCACCTCAGGCAATTCCAGCGTGTCAGAGGAGCCAAAAAAGAAAGAGTGGAGTTATATAATGACCCTTGATGCACGGTTCAACTCTTATGGGAGGGAGGGGGTCTGGAGTAGTGGTCGCATTTCACCCAGTTCCTGCTGTCAGATTGGATTTGTTGCAATGCGGGGTCCACCGCAGCTCGCACAATGCAGCATCCAACACAGCACCGGCACGCACACAATTTCCCTGATTACTGCGAGAGCCGGCAGCACTGATTCACGGGCTACTCTGGCTCTCTGCGAAGGCATCCCGCTGCAGGCCAAGCCCACCGGCGCTACATGCTGGACTGAAATAGCTGAGATTGACAGCCAGACCGGGAGTCAGTCGGTGCAGTGAGGGCTGACGCAGAGGTGCTGTAGAGCTCGTATCTGCACAATGTGCGCAAATCTTACTGTATATCTGCTAGGCCTCTGACAAAAGTGCACAATCCTCCTATTGTTTAGGGAAAGCCCCTTTTCTATGCACTCAATTAGAGCCCTCTTCACCATACCAGCAACGGGAAAACACACCCCATTTGTTCTCAGTCACTCCATCCACAAGCTGCCATAGCAACCCTCACAGTGAGGCTGGTCACATCAATGGGAGGCAATCTCTCTCTGACAGCCTGTATTTGTGATAATTCCCTCAGGCACAAGACATTTCCCTAGAGTCAGTATGGAAGTATCATCTGTTCATTCACTTTATAAGGGACACATCCAATCACCACAAAACAGCGGGCACTTAATGCTTTTAATCATCTTTTTAGGTCAAGTTGGTGTTTATTTTTTTAATTGCAGTTTTTTTTTTCTCCCAGCAGTTTGGGAGGGCATCTGCCACTGAAAAGGTGTCAGAAATGGAGCCTCGCTTGAATCTGACGTGTTAATGTCTGCATTACAAATCATTTAATTTAAGAGGGAAGACCGAGTGAGGTATACACACTTTACAACCAGCAAATACATCACATGTAAAATCACGCATTTGGCTTCTTTTTTTTTTTTTTTTTTTTTAAGTTTGTGCATTTCATCAACATCATATGACAACATATGAGCCCAAACAATAGAATTAAAACACACAATTAAAAATGGAAACAAGTCTAACTCAAATATAAATTGCATGTAACAGTAGAAAGAGGCAATTTTTTAATTATGTGCTACAATCCAGGTCCTCGTAGTTGTCGTGTTCCAGTTGAATTTACATAAAGTCATGATTGCGTTTAGCTAAGCCTTTTTTACTCTGAAGGACAGCAAAGAGAAGAATATTCAAATTAATAGAAGCGAACAGGTTTAACTTTTTAAAAATATCAGCATATTGCCTGAGATCATTTTGCACATTTTGAAAGTTCCTATTAAGAGCTGTGATAACTTTACGTAAACATGGTAATTAGCGCCCCCGTGTGGGAAAAATCAGCAACTGTACCATTTGAATGACGCGTTGTAGGGCTAAAAGGCACCACTGACCTGAGACCAAACAGGCATAAAGGATTAATGTCATAAGGCTGTGAAGTTAAAAATAAAGACGAGGTAATTTCTGTTTATGTATATAAGACCCCTCCGGTGGTCAAAGATGGGGTGTTATGGTCATCTTTAACTTGGAAGGTTTCCTGAAAATGCTCAGTACTATTACAAGAATTACTTTCATTGCCAACATCTTATCACAATAGCTTTTACATTACACTACTAATATAACAGTCGATGCTCAAAATGTGCAGAAAATTACCTCCATTAGCCATACTGAAGTGGTCTTTCCACTGTCTGAGTGGATGCATTTAAAGTTATTCCTGATTGGAGAAAACACATTAGCCTAAGAGGTTTCAACTGCAATTGTTGTGTTATGCTATATGCTAATGTTAATTGCTATTAATGCATTTGTTGCCTTTTTCACTTTAAACTTCTATAGATTTGCTGCAACCATGCTATGCCCAGCTGCGTCTTTGTTAAATAAAATGTGTGTTTGCTGTAGACAACCGCCACAAGAACATCTGTATTCACTTACTGAAAACGCACATCTACAACTCAGATCTTCCAGCTCTCTCCAAGTGTTAGGTCTTGCCGTACCAGTTCATGGAGCGTCGGAGAGCCCGCTCCCAGCTCTGGAAGACCTGAATGTACTCCCCATTTCGGATGAGAGCACCTGCCTTTGGTGCCCCTCGGGGCAAGAAAACCTCATCAGTGCTCTGCAGCTTCTTCAGCTCTTCTCTGCTCCACCAGAACCCTGTTGAAAACACGTTATTAGACACAACAGCAGTAAAACAAGACATCTAAAAAATGGGCACTGCACACGGTGGTGTAACTGCATTTGGTGGCCATAAATGCACCGGCTGTAAGTAGTGCATCACCCAACAAACAGCTATTGATCCACTCCCAAGTAATGGCTCTCAAACACATGCTTGCATTACAGAAGCCGGAGACTATTGTTCAACCATTAGTGCCATCTTCTTTTCGGAATGTCAAGGATTTTTCTGCTCAACGTGATCAGAGCTGATAAATCAAAAACAGCGATATGAAAGATGGGTTACATAACAAAGAGCAGTATTTTCATTTGTTTTGTGTTTTTTTTCTGCCAGGGCTGAGAATAGAAACAAAAGCAACTGTCTTACTGGAGTCTTATTTTAGAGGAAAACAAAAAGCAGGGAAAGTGAACAGCCTGAGCTGCTATATTACCCCTCCTAAATATGGTTTTGGTATAAACTCTGTCCATTTAAGTGTTTTCTTTTTGCAGAAAATAACACAATCCCAGAGAAACTACATTAATCTTTTGGATAAAGGTTTGTTTTTACAAGCATAAAATTATTGCCTTTGACAGTGAATATCATTGTCTGGGCAGCACTGTAAAGTGCACGTGCTGTGTGTGAGCCTCTGTGCAACTACCAACTCCGAGTCCAGCGACGAAAGCGGCCCCCAGGCAAGACATTTCATGGTGCTGTAGTCTTGACAGCTTTCTACCGAACAAATCTGCCGTCAGCTGCATGACAAAATCATTGGTGGAAACGCCGCCGTCCACCCTGAGACAGGGAAAAAAGAAACAAAACAGCACTTAAATATCATGCAACTTGCTTCAGGGGAATACCAACAGGGAAACACACACCCATAATGCACTGACGGTAAAACCAGGAAAACCGCTTTAGCAGAAACAGCTGTTACACCTGATCAGATTACAATCAGATCTTGCTCTTTCAGCTGGAATATCACGGGTTACAATAATGACAACTATTACAAAGCAGGATCGTGACCCTGAAGGTCTGTCGGTGTTATATGGTCTCATAGATATTTGAAAATATAGTCAAGATGGCATGATCCCTGCAGTATTTCTTTTCTAAAATTGCTTGTAAGCAGGAATATTAATCAGACCTGATCTTTGTGATGGGAATGTGAGTTTCTCTCTGCATTGTCTCATACAGCTGCTTATTTCTGCAAAGATATACATTGAAAACACAATGCAAAAAGATTGAAATTATATGTGCTAAAGGAATGTAAAGAAGACTCAAAAAGACTCACCTAAAGCTGATGGACTCCAGGATAGCACGGACCAGGTGACATTTAGTGGTAGAGGGTTTTAGGCCCATGAAGGAGGCGCAGGCTTTGGGATCGTTCAGAGGGGCCTTAATATATAATAATAATAATAATGAAATGAAAAATCCCAATAGTCCTTTGACATGTTTAACAGTACAGTTAAAGTGGTTTTTAAACGCAGAACTCCACATACACAAACGTTCAGGACACACACTTACAAAAAGGTCGACTCACAATGGAGGCAGTGATAAAAGAGGAGACACAAGTTACACACAAATTAAAGTCAAACAACACCTGAACAATGATACTTTAAAAGAAAATATGCATGCATTAGCCAATATTTGATTGTGTACTATCATACTTATGTTTAAAACTATGTCAACAGAGAACTGAGAAATTTTAATTCATTCACTTAATTGTGGCAAATTCTTATGTCAGAACATGCTGACGCTCCAGCATCTACGGGTGTTTGTCATAATTATTATTGTCAAAATTAGGTTAGATAAAAATCTGATTTGACTTTGGCAGCCTTAAATGAATTAAACACGGAAACGCAATACTGTACACATAGCAGTACCTGCAGGCCGCTGAAGGACGGGACGAAACACACGCCATCTGAGTCAGTGACACTGTGGGCCATCGCGCTGGTGTCCTTAACATCAGTGAAGAGCTCTGCAACAACACCACCCAAAAACATTGTTAAGTATCTCACCATAGTCTTAAAAAAACTTTTTTGTCCGCAAACAATAAAAAAAGTTGCGTTTCATCCAGTCTCACCCAACTGCTGTGCCCATCTGATGGCGGTACCCGTGTCTGCTGCATTTCCCTCTGCCAGGTAAACCACCTCTGAGCCGATCTTCCATCCCACCAAAGGATAAAGACCTACAGGGGGAGAATGTCACTTGTCATGTAGCCAAAGAACAAATCTGCAGGGTACTCGGGAGCGTTTTGCTGTACCTGCTACTGAAGTGTGTGGTTTGCTCCCAGTGTTGATGTCCATGAAAGTACCTGTTCCCATAGTAATTTTGACATCCCCAACGTTGAAACAGCACTCTCCAAACATGGCTGCCTGCTGGTCTGCCATCTACGACAAAAACAGAGGAAATAATTTGCCAGTTAATTTCAACAACTTTAAAATAGATGGTCTCTCAATTTAAAGCTTCAGGAGAATCATTTAGCACCCAGTGTTCCCCGCCTCTGATTTACTCACATATCTAAGTTGCACCTTATACTTGTAAAGGGTGCCATAAACATAATCAGAGTTTAGAAAAGACACATGTTTACAATTGCCACAGACATCAAGAACGCACCACTGACATGATCGGAATGGGCAGCCCAAAGATGGACGGATCTGTGCAACCAAATTCATTGCTGCTGCAACATGAGGGAGAAACCAGAGCAAGAATAAATTAATTTACAATGTTATTAAAGTACAACTGCAGGTCATCAGAGATGAAAAATGATAAAGATCACTGCAATTCATTTACTTCTGGATCTATCAAGCTTTATATTGCATAATAGTTTTGATAAGATTTGTATTTGCCCTCTGCTTCGGGGTAAAAAAGCTGTTAAGTTTAAATATATTTTTTATATTTTTTAGGTTATGGAATGACTGACTGTAGATTGTCATCCAGGATTAACTGCTCCTTTCTGATCAACATTTGAAATCTTACACGTCCTGTAACTATTTGAACTTGCACCTGATTATGTGAACTCAAACTGACCTGATGGGAAACACTTTAAACCCAAAGATAAATGCAGGTGAAAAGCTGGACTTTATTCCCAGCTGTTCAGTTCCTGCTGTGTTTATTGAACATGTGCTGTGTTAGCAGTGCAACATTAGATCTAACCAGATCTACAAAGAGCCACTTTTGTGACAGTGAAATTCAACTCAGCTATCAAATTTTACTTGGAATGTGAAGTAAAAGACTCACCCTGTATCTTCTACTTTGGGGAAAATTGAGAGGGGTAAAGACACCAGAGAGCAAAGAAACTGACTCCAACACATCTGTGGAAGGGTCACGCAGATGAAAAAAAACCACACTAAACAAACAGAACAACAAAAGGGTAAATAACATGGGGCGCAACCAACCTGATAAGAGTCAAAAATACCCGTTGAACTGGCGTTAGAATAGTCTGTAGCATGCACACGTCCTAAAAACAGATGTGGAGATAGATACTTACATGTAAAATAAATAACAAAAGGCTATAAAGACATTGCTCATAGAGCACCTTTACAAGAGTTTCACATCCATACAACACACCTTTAGTAAGTTTAAAAAGGAGCCAAGTATCTATTGTTCCAAAGCAGCAGTTGCCCTCGGCTACAGCTTGACGGACCTGGAAGAGAAAAGAAACACGAGAGCTGAAATCAAAGACTGTCCCAGTTTTCCTTTCAAAAACCTCACCAAACAAGGCTGGTTTGTCCTTCTCACTAATGGATTTCAATACACAAAAATTCTTAGTTGACATTTTATGATGGCCACAATGTTCAACTCTGTCAGAGCATAAATACTAGGCACCACAGTTATTGTAGAATTTCCTTTCTGTTTGTACCTACCTGTAAATGTCTGTACCTACCTGCTTGTAGTGTGTTAAAACCCAGACGAGGCGCATGGTGACGTGTTGAGTGGTGAAAACTATAAGACTTGCTGCCAGACATCGGTTCTGTCTGCTCAGGAAGTACACGAGCTTCATCAAACCGTGGACTACCTAATGTTCAGAAGTCAGTTAAGGGTGATATCCAGCACTAATCTCAGATTAGTGATCTGACCTTTTGTTTTAGCTCTTAGTTAAAAGGGAACATAGATGAAAACTTACTTTCAAAGTGCAAGATCTGTTCCAGGACTTTACCAGATCTGCAGCCCTCTGATCCTGCCAGCTAATGAAGTTATGGAATGGGACCCCAGTTTTCCTGTGAAAGTGGGAGGGAGAAAATTAAAATTAAATATTGATGTAAAAGGAGTGGCATGCAGGTCACATGGGTGGGTCGCAGTGAAACAAACATAATATGGTCAGTTCTGTTACCTGTCCCATGTTGTGAAGGTGCCTCTTTGAGTAGAAATCCCAAGAGCCTCAATCTGGTGCATTTGTACGCCTGCATCTGTTTCATTAAGATAGCGCTCGAGTATTGGAACACATATTACTTTAAAGTATTTTACGCTAAGAGGATTGGTGTTATCAACGCAAAAAACTGCACAATGCCTACAGATCAGACAAAATATTACTATTTATATCATATTCAAGTGACACAGAACGCTACCCTTGTAAAAAAAAAAAAAAAAAATCAATTTACTCTATGTTTGCAGGTGGAAAAGATAGGAAATGCAACCATACCTTGCACAGCTCTTTTGGCCACAGTGATAAACCCTTTCCAAATTGCATCTGGGTTCATCTCCACGTATCCCACCTTTGGATACAGAGGTATAACCTGGAGGAATATTATCAACATCAAAATCCCTTAACATGGTTCAAGCACATGTTGCACAGAGAACGCTGAGTGTTGGTGGTATAATTAGAACATCTGGATATTAATACCTTGGTTGTGCATGACCCTCGGATGTTTGCCGCCTTGTCATAGACATGACATCTGATCGAGGTCGTACCGATGTCAACCGACAAAATGAAACTTTCCTTCTTGAAACCGTTCTTATGGCTGCCCATCTGAGTAACTTCTTTTCCCTGGTATTTATCAAATAGGTCCCACGTTCTCCATGGTCAGCTCTCCCTGGTCTTGTTTACAGCCTGCATATATAGGGTAACCCAACAATACTTTATCTGTGTGGGCTGGGTGGAGGCGAGCCAGTCACTGGACCTTCGGACCATGGATCTGTCGAAATCCACAGCCAGTCAACACACAGCTACGCCGTAATCCTGACACGACAAGGAAATACAAATCCTTTGAGTATTTAAAAAAAGTTCATTATGTTGTTTGTATTCTGTATGAATAACTGAACTTCCTGCAGCCCCGTGTTTTAGAAAAACGCCTCGTTAAGAACGCTAATTAGCTCTTTAGCTAGCTGATCGATACATGACGGTTATTAGCGTTACATCTTTAAAATCATGTTGTATTTAGTCTGTGAGTACCCATTCTTGACCATTATTTATCAAACGTGTCCAAAACGTTAAAATCCTTACACCGGCACGCAGATAATCCAGGAGTTTGATGTAAACGATTCTGACTCGATAACACGCGGCTTGAACCTTACCAGCGCCCGTACTTACCACACGCATGCGCAGTAGGGCATACAGTTTACATGTGGAGGTTTTAGCTTAATTCTCACGTGTTTAACTGTTATTACCTGTACTTGTTTGTGACTAGGTATTTTACATGGAAATATGACAAAGCTAGAGGTGAGTATTGCTTTTAAACTGAATTTCAGTGCATACAAGGTGTGTTTAAGGTGAATGCTGGTTGACCAGACTGCAAACTATCTGGTAGCCTAGCCACTAATTCACTAATGAAGAATGGCGTCCGATATAGATAAGTTTTTCTTTATAAATAAGTCTGCTTATTTAGGGGAAGGTGCTCTCGGTTGGCTTGATGCAGAACACATTAAACATGTTCACAGCTTTTACGAATCACGTTTCCGTTTGTACCGTATTTGCTGTTTATAACGTAGCTTTGCTCCTTATATTTGCATGCGACGCAGGAATTATTTTTGACGTTCAGCTTTCTTTATTTAGACACACAGAGTTCTAATTTTACATGTTTCTGTTTTTAAGTCAACAAAACGACGAAAAGTTCATAAAGTTTCTTCCATTAATGCAGTGGAGGAAGGAGCCAACTTGATCACGGGTAGTGTACAAATTCTAATCGTCTTTGAAATCAATAGTGGCCGTAATATTTTTTTATGTCTAATACTAATGTCTAGCTGAAATTCTGAGCTGTACAATACAAAAACTTTGTTTTTAGGTCCCCAGGTGGACTCCGTCATTGAAGTAACTGGATGTAAATCAAATGTAACTGAAACATTTGATACACAGAAAGACGATGAAGAAGCTGGGGAGCAAAAAACCAAAAAGACAAGTGGTGGTAAAAATGTGGATTGTGTTATCTTTTTATCAAGTTATATAAGGGACAGAGAAGTAGGAAAACTACATTATTTAAGGGTATCTGGCAATCTGTTTTGCAGGAAAAAAGAAACGAAAGGCATGCTGTATGACTGAGGATTCCCCATCAAAGAAGACTAAACTCATCAATGATGGTACAAAGAGTCATAATACATGGACTGATATAATTTTATTTTTAAACCCACCCCTCTTTTTTTGATTAATATCTTGTTTGAATTGAATTGTTTTAGGTTTTTGTATTTTTGTTGGGAACCTAAACAACCACAAAAAAGCGGAAGAAATCAGCGATGCATTAGCACAACACTTCATGACAAAAAGTCTTCTGGTTCAAAACATCAGAATGGATCGGTCAAGGTAAGTATATGGAAGTCTCATCAGGGCTAGTTTTGTAGCGAACACTTCAAATATTTAGTTTGGGCTGTCTTTAACTTATGATGCAGCTAGCTGCAAGATTCGAAGGTAAATACATTTCAGATACTGCTAAAGAAAAGCTCCAGTTAGAGTAACTGTTGTTTCAGCTCAAAATGCACAGTGAACTCAAATGTTATTTTCTTTTTAGAAAGCATGCGTACGTAGATTTTACCTCAGAGATGGACGTGACCAAGGCACTGATGTTAAATGGAGAGATGGTGCTCGATAAACCCATAAAGGTTGAGAAAGCAAAGATTAAAAGTGCAGAAAAAGTGAAAATTTCAGCAGAGGATAAAAAAGGTAAAGCACGTGACTGCCAGATGTATTACATAAATTAAAAATTTGTGGTAACACCTAACTGGTAATGGCTATATTTTATAGCAATAAAAAACAGCAGATGTTTGTATCTAAATAATGTTCCATGCGGCACAACAAGAGAAGACCTTATGAGAATCTTCAAGGCTGTGGATGTTAGGTTTCCCGGAGGAACTGAAAGCCCCAAAAAAGGGTAAAATTTCAGACTTTCACTAAGAATTTGATGATATTCAATTATATTTGAATAGATAATAATGTCCATTAATTTTTTTTTTTTTCATCTCTCAACAGCATCGCCTTTGTTGAGTTTAAAAAACAAAGCATTGTTAAGAAAATAATGCGGAAAAACCCAAAAATAAAGATCCAAGACAGAGTTTTGATTATGAATTTTGTTGGGAAAGCAGATAGGTCTGACAGCACAGAAACAAAAGGCAAAAAGAAAGCAAAAGGTAAACGGATGTTTTGAAAATATATTCTCTTAAAAAAATGAAACTAAGATATTCTTTAAATATTTAATCTTCTTTTTCATAGTGACCACTCCAAAAACCCTATTTGTCAGCAATTTGCCTTACAGAGTGGAAGAAGCAACCCTCAAAAGTGTCTTTAAGAATGCTGTTCGTGTTGCTCTTCCAGAACTAAATGGCAAAAAAAGAGGGTAAGAGCAGACACACTGGCCTCTTCGCTGTGGTGTCGGCATTTAAGGATTCTAATGAAATATCTGCTTCCGCTGCAGGTTTGCCTTCATTGAGTTTGCAACTGTGGCCGATGCAGAAAAGGCCTTGAAGTCGACCGAAAACATGAAGATCAGAAAGCGGGAGATCAGAGCTGAGTTCTGCGAGAAACAGAAGTCAGATTTAGGAGAAGGTGTGTTTACATTCACAAATGTGCTTTCCTGTCTCGTAATTGAAACGCAAATGTAGCCAGCCCGCCGGAAATGTTGTCAAGACTTGGACTGATGATTCATAAGTTATTGAAAATCCCTGGATCTTCCCAACATTCACGTACATCAGTGAATCACCTTTGTACTCCACACATGGAGCACCCTTTAACTTTACATTAAATGATCTCTAACCTTCATGTACCCACATCAGGTGGTGGAATGCGCACCGTAGGCGAAATGTAAACAATCAGATATGACGTCACCTTCAGCAGTAGTATTTAGCATCACATTACCTCACATTAACAATAATCTGACCATCAAAACTCATGTAAACAACCACAGTATTAGTGCTCAAGCTCGAAGCTCCTTTGATTAATGAAAGATCAAATATTGATGCCCCTCCAATCCTTTGGTCTTCTGATTTTGCACAAAGTTAGGTTCGACTGATTTTAAAACAATGACAGCTCTTTTTCTTTACCCTCTAGAGCTGACAAAGACGCTGATAGTAACAGGTCTGAATGATAAAACAACAGCAGAGACTCTAAAGATTGCTTTTGAAGGGGCGGTCAGCGCAAGAGTAATTATTAATAAAAAGACAAAAGTTTCCAACAGGTGAGTAGTATATAATCCTTTTCATTTTCAGACCATGACTTAGTTTTCATCTGGGTTGCAAAACAACTTGTTTTTTCTTTGTGTCAGGTTTGGTTTTGTGGACTTTGAGAGTGATGAAGTGTGCAAAAAGGCCAAAAAGACCATGGAGGACTGTCAGATAGATGGCAACAAGGTGACTGTAGCATATGCGAGGGCAAAGGTGCAAAGGAACCCTTCAGCTGCTGCAGGAGACTCTGCTGAGGGCCAGCCTGCAGATCAGAATGTGACAGGTAAAGTCTCATTATAGTATATAGTTGAAGACATTTCTCCTGCCTTCTTTTCCCTGTTATATATCAGTATTTAGGAAGTCTTGATTATCTTACTTAGATCCCTCTCTGGCAGTGGACGTGACAGGACCAGCATGTGACGCTGGTCCTTCTGAGGGAGCAGCTGCTGTGTTATAACCTCAGGACCAATGGTGCCCCCAGCCTGCACCAGCGAGAGGGGCACTGGTTTCCAGGAGACCAGTCAGAGGTAAATTTGAGGTTTATGTTTAGTACGCACATACAAAAACTCATATTTACTGTTTTTTGTTTTTTCTGATACAGATTAGTCCATCGCTCTGCAGCCGGGGTCTGGACTTCAAACTGTCCAGCCTTTTATGGTGTTCTCTGAATGGTGTGTGACATCTATACTTTTATGCAAACTTTGTACACTGAACTCCAAACAACAAATAAATGAGTATAAACTAGTATAATAGACTTGGTCGTTTAGGTGAGAGGTGAAAGTCTAACAACAGAACAGAGGCCCAGCCATTGTGTCGGCCCACGTTAAACATACTGCACAAATTATTGGTAAGGAAAGATTGCACTCTTCAATCAGTGCATAATAAGACTCAAATGGCCAAATAAAGGGTGCCTAAAATTACTGAGGCTGCACCACACTGTGTGTATCGATGGTCCGACGACTGAGCCTTTACCATCTGGGATTGAAGCTCAACACTCAGATCAGGAAAACCTGGACGGTAAGTGCTGCAAAGTGTTCTTCCTGTGACCATAGGATTTCACAATTTATCATGAGAATGGTGCCTGAAACGGATGCAGCTGAAAGGGGGAGGCGCTGTTCACCAGGCTTCCTCAGCTGTCATTGAGCTGGAGCGGCACACACACTCCTGCTTCAGTATTTCTTGAAGAAGTGATGATGTGTGGTCCTCAGAGATGAAGTCACAAAAAAGTAGCTTTACAATCCTGCAAGTCCCAGATTAATTATTACCCCAATCACTCCACCACTCAGATTTGGTCATACAACCCATCCATCCATCCATTTTCTTCCGCTTATCCGGGGTCGGGTCGCGGGGGCAGCAGCCTAAGCAGGGAAGCCCAGACTTCCCTCTCCCCAGCTACTTCGTCCAGCTCTTCCGGGGGGATCCCGAGGCGTTCCCAGGCCAGCCGAGAGACATAGTCCCTCCAGCGTGTTCTGGGTCTTCCCGGGGGCCTCCTACCAGAAGGACGTGCCCTGAACACCTCACCAGGGAGGCGTCCGGGAGGCACCCTGACTAGGTGCCCGAGCCACCTCATCTGACTCCTCTCAATGCGGAGGAGCAGCGGCTCTACTCCGAGCTCCTCCCGGATGGCAGAGCTTCTCACCCTATCTCTAAGGGAGAGCCCAGCCACCCTGCGGAGGAAACTCATTTCGGCCGCTTGTACCCGCGATCTCGTTCTTTCGGTCACTACCCAGAGCTCATGACCATACAACCATTTATTTATTTACAATTTCACATTATTTTACCCTGCAAACTAGTAGGTTTTTCTATCGCCTCCGCACAAAATTCCCTGAAAGTTTATCTCAGGACTTTCTGAAGTCTCATCCAGGACGCAAACGTTTTTTTGCAGTGATCTGAAATGACACCAATCTGACAGTTACACAGGATCGAGTAGAAACGAGCCATGACGCTCCCTACATCTGCGGATAGAACCCCTTTTGGACGCGCCGCCGAAGTTTGCGGATTTTGCTTGAACTTTTCCCTTTTGAGCCCAAACGTGATATCCTACAATGACCTCACATCCTGTTTCTCCACTTCCTTCGGAATGGACCGGTTTGGGACGGTCCCGGCAGCGCGCAGCGTGGATCTCTGTTCAGTTGGCGCGTCTGCATGCTGCAGACACATGCTGCCGATCGTCGCTTTGATCAAAGGTGCAGGAGACGTCCCAACAAAGTTTCACAGCTGGGTTTTATCCACCAGAATGTGCCACGTCTGATGCGCTGAGGGGAAAAGGTGCTTGGTGAGTCGATACGTATTAAACGGGCCCTGAGTTTATGTTGATCGCAGCCGAACTTGAGAATTATTTACGGTTCCGTGTTAGGATCTGAAGCAGGAATTTCTGTTCAGACTTTTGGAATATGTCGCAACAGCATGGAAATGCTGTAGATCACAGTGTGTCGAGCAAACGCGGAGCGTGTCTTTAAAAGTATCGACTTTCTCTTGTTTTAGAGATTGACAAATGCAAAAAAAAAAGCACCAACAGAGCCATTAAACCAGGTTTAGGTAACCACAGTTGATTGCACCTCTAAACCTCCGTCCCTCTTAAAGATTGTGGTTTTCTTTTGGTTGACTCTGAAAAGTGCTGGAAAAGAGTATTTGGATTCTTGTCTATAATTCCTGGTCTGGTCTGAAACTTTTACATATTTTCCTTTGCGCTATTATAACTAAATCCTGGCTTACTTGAATGCAGGCTCAGGGATTTTAAACTGTACACCTTTAGATTTTGTGTTTTATGTTGCACCTTACGCCGAAGCAAGTTCCTAGTCTGTGAATTCTGTTCACTGACAATGGCAATAAACCCCTTTCTGATTCTGATTCACCTCCACAATGTGCCTCTCACAGCCTTTATAGTAATGATGATGCTAATAACTCATAAAGTTAGAAATAAAGGTTTTCAGATCAACCAATGTGCCGATTTAATTGTTGCCTCGACGCTTGTGTTGGAAGTGTGGGTCCAACATAACTACAGGTGTGGCTCTTGTTAGACAGACACACAAGGGGCAAAGGTTTCCAGTTCTGCCGCTACACTCCATCCTTACACCAATCAACACCAATGTTGTAAAATCCACCAATCAACCAATGTTGTAAAAAATAAAACCTGTTGTGAAATAATAATAATAAAAAAAAAACAAACAAGCCCATGTTTACAATGCACAATATAATTTGGCTGTAATCTTAACTAAATCCATCATAAATCCTCCATCTTTTAGAATAGAAAACATATTCAGCATTTAAAAACTTTTTGGCTTGTTTCTTTGTGTGGCTGTGTTTAGTTATCACGTTAATTGCTCACACCTTTATCTCCTTTGGTATGTCGCTGCTCCAGAGGTCATAAAAACAAATCCTTTTGCCCCAGAGCTGGAATTTTCACTTTTACCACCTAGCAGCACCTGTCAAATTGACAGTGATTTAATAAACATGGACTCCTCGTTCTCTCCACAGTTGTTGCGCTTCTGGCAAAATGAAGACGAGGGAGGTGAAGATTATAAATCAGGGCCTGGAGAACGAGATGGTGTGTGTCACTCCTGATCTTTATAATTGCCCTTTATGCAGCAGTGGTCAATCAGAAACCAGTTGAAGGCAGCCAGGTGTATAAACGCAAGTGTCTACCTGTGCAGGAGGTGTGGGCTTACCAGCCCTGCCTGTGGAAGATCGTCCTGGTGGGTGCAGGTGCCGTGTGCTCTGGGGGTCTCCTGCTGCTGCTGCTCTATTGGCTGCCCGAGTGGGGCGTGAAGGGCACTTGCACACCCACCTCGCTGAAAGACGCGCACACGCTCCTGCTCAGAACCACGGTAGGAAAACTTTAAACTGACCCAGTTCCTGTGCAATCACTGTCACTGACAATAGAAATGATAAAGCCAGTGTGAAAATAATCATTCTCAGCAGTAAACTGTGAGTGCAGGATGAGTTCCGACAGTGGTTCCGGGCCAGAGTGCACGTGATCTTGGCTCCGGGGAAGACGCCTTTCGAGAGTGCGGATCTGCAGCTCGTGGCTCATTTGGAAAACGGCAGCATTGAGGAGCTTCCCAGGAAGTCTGGAGAGAGACAGCCTGTCCAGGTAGCACAGTGAAAACTGGTTTATAACCAGCTAATGAAATGGCACAAAACTAACCACCGATCACTTTCTCCCCATCTCTTAGATCCGCTACTTCAACCACCACAGCACTAAATACTACTGGAATAATGAAATACACAACTTTGAATTCTATAAGTAAGATTTCTGGTGACGTTTTTTGTATATGGTTGTACTGCTTTTCATGGCTGGAACTAAGTGCGTGTGGCTCTTTCAGAGGTTTGGAGGATTTGAAGGTGAGCTGTGCCAGCATCCACTCAGACCACAGCTCAGGACTGGCCAAAACACTGCAGGAGTACAGGTACACATGTGGCTTATTGTCTTATTCCGCCATGCATTCATATTAAAGTTGCACACTGATTCAAATTACTCAGGGCTTTGTTTTTTGGAGAAAACAAGATCGCTGTCAGAGTGCCGTGTCTCTTCAAACTTCTAATAAAAGAAGTACGTTTTTGCATAATAACAATTTTGCTCACAGCAGCTACTGCTGTTTTGTTAACGTGTTTCTCCTTTTTCTTTTATTAGGTATTAAATCCCTTCTACATCTTCCAGCTCTTCAGTGTTATTCTCTGGAGTGCTGAAGACTACTACTATTACGCATCAGCAATAGTTGTCATGTCAGTCATTTCAATCACTACCTCACTGTACACAATCAAAAAGGTGGGTCTGAACCTGAATTTTCTGTTACCTTTCATCCTGCATTTCTGTCAGCTTGAACATTGTTGCTCTTACTCCAGCAATATGTCATGCTACGCGACATGGTGGCAGCCCACAGCGTGCTCCGTGTGTCAGTATGCAGAGGAAATCAAGGTGGTCATCACAAAGCTACACACAGCATCAGTCCAGAGACTTTCTTTTTATGGTTCTTGTCTTCTTCGGTATTTTTTTCTTGCAGAAATTGAACAGGCCATGTCCACAGAGCTCGTGCCTGGTGATGTCATCTCCATTCCAACCAACGGGATGGTGATGCCGTGCGACGCCGTGCTCCTCCAGGGAACCTGTATCGTGAATGAGAGCATGCTGACAGGTTGTATTCTCATGTACCCCCTCCTGCAGAAAGGAATAGCATTGAGTGCACGGTTTACCTTCCAAAATGCATGTTATGCAGCTTTTAGTAATAACCATCAGACGCCATCCTGCTTCCATCTCCAGGAGAGAGCGTACCAGTTACCAAGACCAGTTTGCCCAGTGCAGGCGAGGAGGCAGCGCAGAGCTTTGACATAGAGGAGCACAAGCGACACACCCTGTTCTGTGGTACTCAGGTGATCCAGACCCGCTTCTACTCTGGCGAACTGGTGAAAGCCGTCGTAGTCAGAACAGGTGAGTCGGAGAAAAGCAAAGCAATTGTTGTCGTGGTGATGAGATGAATTTGGGGTTTCCGTCTCAACGGAAGTGCTCATGTGCTCCTGCAGGCTTCAGTACGGAGAAAGGCCAGCTGGTGCGCTCCATTCTCCACCCCAAACCCACAGATTTCAAGCTTTATCGGGATGCGTATTTGTTCTTGTTGTGTCTGGTGGGGGTGGCAGGGATTGGCTTCGTCTACACGATTGTCCTCAGCATCATGAGCAAGGTATTAAAGGGAATATCCTGTCAAAGAGAGGCTAGGATGCTACCGCTCTGGTGATGTTCGAATTCCTCTTCCATGTTCTCCAGGTTCCTGCTCGCACCATCATTATTGAATCCCTGGACATCATCACCATCACTGTGCCCCCAGCCTTACCGGCAGCCATGACGGCCGGCATCGTGTACGCACAGCGGCGCCTGAAGCGCGTCGGCATCTTTTGCATTAGTCCCCAGAGGATCAACATGTGCGGTCAGCTTAACCTGGTCTGTTTTGACAAGGTAGACCAGATTTCACTCCAGAGTGAAGCAAAACTGGCTGTGCATTTGTCACATGTCTCACTTATTTTTTTTCTGTCAGACCGGGACTCTGACTGAGGACGGGTTGGATCTGTGGGGTGTTCAGAGAGCTGAGTCTGGGAGGTAAGCGAGCCCAATACAGGCATAGCTCTATACTTCTGCGGCTGACACTAAGACCCGACAGTCGGTCTGTCCTGAGATTCCAAATCCATCCAGTCATCTCCTTTGTTGCCCTCTGCTATTGTTATTGCAGTTTCTGTCCTCCAGAGTCTAATGTTACTATGGAAAACATGGTTAACTCTACATTTGTGGCCTGCATGGCCAGCTGTCACTCGCTGACCAAAATAGAGGGTGAGCTGTCTGGAGACCCCTTGGACCTCAAGATGTTCAGTGCTACAGGCTGGGTGAGCTGTTTTTAAGGACCAGGAATTCTCTTCATACCAACATGAACAGCAGGAGGACTTCTTTATATCAATATGGATGTTAACGCTCTTGTTTTTAGATCCTAGAGGAGCCCACAGAGGAGGAGACTTCCCTTCATAATCCCATCATGCCCACAGTTGTAAGACCTCCAAAACACTCAAGCCCTGAAGCCAATCAGAACAATCCACTCACTCAGAACATGGTACAGTCAGCGTCTCTGTGTTATTTCATCATAAATCACATTCATGATGTTTGTGATTGAAGATATTTGAATTAGGTTCCTGTCATATTATAACAATCGACTTTTTCTCCGCAGGAGCTGTCAGAAGTTATTGTAAGTTGTACTTTTTTATATAAACTGCTGCCCCGAAACTAGAAAACAATGCGTTCACCTTCCAGCATGTCAACCTGTTCCCTTAACTATGATGAAAAGCTAAAGCTTTTCTATGCTGAAGCTCGCCTTTTTTTCCTCTCCAGACCCACGAGATTGGGATCATGCATCAGTTCCCCTTCTCCTCAGCCCTGCAGAGGATGAGCGTGGTTGTCAGGAAGTTGGGGGAAAAACACATGGATGTTTATTTGAAGGGAGCGCCCGAGGTCGTCGCCAGCCTCTGTAAACAGCACACAGGTGTTACTCTCGGCCACTTTTTTTGTACATTTGCTGTCATTTTTTGCTTTATTTAACAAATACACGGATAACCTTCTGGTCAGTGCCACTGAGGTTCTGTGAAACTCTGGAGAGCTACACCAGACAGGGCTTCAGGGTTATTGCTCTGGCCCATCGACAGCTGGAGTCCAAACTCTCTTGGCACAAACTCCAGAACCTCAGCAGGTAACTGTTCAACAGAGCACACGTGCAGCCGAACACAGGATTTAAAGCAACATCCACAAAAATTGCGCACAGATAATCATATTGCAATGGTAAAAGCTTATAGCATCTTTTGGAGTCTGAAACATCCTGTAAGCAGCTGTTTGCTGGCGTCACAACAATAAACTACAGGGAGAAATCTCCAGCACTCAGAGGGGCTGTCTCCAGCCCAGACTCTCTTGGACAAATAAATAATAAATAAGCTACTAAATACTCCAAAATGTGGAATACGAAACATTACACACAGGCATTAAATGTGCAAAACCTGCAATAATTGTATTCAAAAACTTAAATATGATTTGCTGCCATGCCTTCCATGTAAATGCTGACGTTGTCATCGTCTGTGAACCAACTTGCAGGTTGTTATGGGTAATAATCAGTGATTTTTCTTCCACTGATGGAGTATTTTCTGCCTCCATGCTTTCAGGGATGTGATAGAAACCAACATGGAGTTCCTTGGTTTAATCATCATGCAGAATAAAATAAAAGGAGAGACTGCCAGTGTTTTATACCAGTTACGACAAGCTAACATCCGCACTCTGATGGTGACAGGTAAAAAAGACTTTTTTTTTTTTTTTCTTCTTGTGATGGGGAAGAGTCATGCTGCAGCTCTTTTGGGGTTAAGTCAGGAGGTACCTTTAATGCTCCAGTGATTGGTGTATTCATGCTGTCAGTGATAATCTTGCTCCCCTCTGTAAGGTGACAACATGCTGACGGCAATCTCTGTGGCTCGGGACTGCGGGATGGTCCAAACACACGAGAGGGTCATCATTGTGGACGCAGTTCCTCCCACGGATCTCCAGCCTGCCAGTATCACTTGGCATTACACTGAAAATCCCAGGGACACCATCAGTCAGGTTAGATTCAAAGACCTGAATTCATGAATAAATAATTGCAAAGTGCATGTACTCACATGCTGACTGTGAGGACAGATGAAAAACATCTGAAACCCCATCCCCCACCACCCTGTTCAGATACTGAATTGCTCTGCACGTTTAGACGTGTTGGCTGTAGTCATACTTCAGGCTCAAGGAAGTTCGGAGATTCTTTACACTATAAAGCACGCGTTCAGGTTTCATTAACACTAGAGAACCCAGGATTTTCTGGAACTCCTTTAAACCACCATCACTCCTGGGAGATGAAGGGTCATTAAGATAACATAATGTGGAGTTATTTTAGATTCAAATTCTTACTTGCTCATCCTTTACCCTACAGATGGTTGCTGTAGATGTTGATGAAGATATGTGTGACAAGCAGAAACCAAGCTATCACTTTGCTTTGTGTGGCAAAGCCTTTACTGTGATCATAGAACACTTCCCGCAGCTCCTGCAGAAGGTATAGATCCGACCTCACATAGGTGCACTTTAAGATTCTGTCCTAATTCCCATGTCATGACACTGGAAAAATCCAGAAAGTTCTTTAATATCTTTACTTGTATGAAGCCAATATGAGTAAAAATCCTCACCGGTGCTGTAACTTTTTCTCTCCACACGGGGGCGCCCCAGATTATGCTGAGAGCGACCGTGTTTGCTCGGATGACCCCGGACCGGAAGACCCAGCTGGTGGAAGTACTGCAGGGCATCGAGTGAGTGTTTAATATATTTTCCCAGCCAGTCAGTGAGTTTCATCTGCATCTGTTCTTTAAGGTTATCTCATGTGAAATGCACAGATTTTCTTGTGATTGTTCTTGCAGCTACACTGTTGGAATGTGTGGTGATGGAGCCAACGATTGTGGAGTAAGTCCCGGTCATATTCAGTTAGTATGCAGAGATCCAAGCATTGTTGTGGGTGAAACGTAACGAGTGTGAAATTAAAAAGATCTGGTAGTTTACTGACAGCATTGTTCATTTCTCTTGCGCGAGTTCTGCTGCTGAGTTCTTTTCATTGTTGTTTTGTTGTCCGTCTCAGGCTTTGAAGAGAGCACACAGCGGGATCTCTCTGTCAGAGCTGGAGGCCTCCGTGGCTTCACCCTTCACCTCCACCACTCCAAACATCTCTTGTGTCCCCAATCTTATCAGGTAACGAGGCATTCATTATGATTTTGAATGAGTTTGAATTCGGATTTTTCATCAAAATGCTAAGAATGTTACTTCCATAAGCAGCAGACTGGGGTCAGGTCAGGGTCAGATCATGGATATTTTCACACCAGCAGCAAATCTGAGGTAGTTTCAGATCAGATGTGTTCACAAATGTCCAGATCCAGAGAAATGACACCGCATTTCTGTAGGTATTTGTTTATTTAAATCCTACTGTGCCTGGGATCAAGCCCCCACACCACCATGAGCTCCTGGACCTCTAGATCCCTGTTAGGAGTCATCATCATTACTCTTCCTTTTGGACTCCTAATCATGGCATTCGCTTCTTTTTTGGCACGTTGTTTCACGACCTACGGTGTTCACCCGCAAGTCTCGCCTGAAGTTAGAACATTAGATATTTCCACATGCAGTAACTTCCTAATTCTGACTGAGTGTGACTTTTTGATTTCACAGAGAAGGTCGGGCTGCTCTCATTACATCCTTCTGTGTGTTCAAGTTCATGGCTCTGTACAGCATCATCCAGTACATCAGTGTCACGCTGCTCTACTGGGTGAGTTACACACAGCCAGCACACACTTAACATAAGCACTTCAGTTTCCTTCCAGTTATCCTGCCTGATAAGACAGCGTTGAAATTCTGTTGGACTTCTCAGCTTTACTGTGTCTTTTCTATTAACAGATTCTCAGCAACCTGGGAGACTTCCAGTTCCTCTTCATTGACATCGCCATCATTCTCATCATCGCCTTCACAAGTAATGCCAAGAAAAATAATCAAAATCAGTGTGTGGGAATTAGATACAATGGTCAGATATTAAATGCCGGCACGGTTTGTTCCCGTCTTCAGTGAGCCTGAACCCGGCGTGGGAGGAGCTGGTGTGGCGCCGGCCTCCGTCCAGCCTCATCTCTGGCCCTCTGCTCTGCTCGGTTTTGACTCAGATCCTCACCTGCCTGGGCTTCCAGGTCCTGGCTTTCGTCTGGGTGAAACAGCAGAGCTGGTATGAGAGCTGGACCCCCCAGTCCAAGTGAGTGACGGCATCACATCATGTGATACAGGTTCTCACAGTAATTTGGATTACCTCTCTTTGTCTTCAAGTGCCTGTAATGTGTCCAGCTCCAATTTCTCTCAGAGTGAGAACGCAACAAGCGCTCACGACCCCAAAAACATCAGAAACTACGAGAACACCAGTCTCTTCTACGTCTCATCTTTTCAGTATCTGGCTGTTGCCATCATTTTCTCCAAAGGAAAACCCTTCAGACAGCCAAGCTACAAGAACTGTGAGACCTTCCCTCCATTTCCTTCTGTCTATCTTTAGGATTAATCCTTTATTGATTGTTTTTTCCTCCTCTCCGCCCATATCTGGTTTGTCTGAAATGTTTTTCTGAAGGGCCGTTCTTGCTGTCCTGCATCGGTCTGTATATTTTTCTTTTCGTCATCATGCTGCATCCTGTTCCCGCCATCGACAACTTCCTGGAGGTAAACTTTGACACACTGACAGTTAGTGCAAATGTGTGTGTGTTTGATGTTGTATTCTTTCCTGTGGCTCTGCCTCCACTCAGATCGTGTGTGTTCCTCATGACTGGCGTGTGACACTGGCCATCATTATCATAGCGAATGCAGCTGTGTCTTTCATACTGGAGGTAGGATTTCCAGACATCTCATCCAACATGTGACTCATCTTTTTTCTGATCAGTAATCTTTGATTTGCGTGCTGTGATAATCAATGAAATCTGTGTTCGTCAATGTATTGCTGTGTAGGTGTAATGCAGCATTTGTGATCAGCTGATTCGTAATTTCCCGCTAAATCGAAAATCTCTCATAGATTGTGATCGTTGACATCTGCTTGTGGCGACTAGTTTTCAGTGGCAGTCAGGGGGTAAAGCATCCCCCAGAGCCACGACCTTCTGATGCACCTCAGGTTGGGAGTGTGTCTTTTTATTCTTTAAAGCTTCTGCTATATTGGATTGATTAAGCCTTGTTGTAGTGATTTTTTTTTAATGCAATCTCCCCTTTTTTTGTGCTTCAGCTTCAGCTTTCCTGATGAGAAGATCATTATCTGATCAGATCCTAAAGTCTTCATCCTCACACATCACCCTCTACTGATTCATCTTAAACAGTTTTGTTTCATCTGTTCCCAGGAAGTCGATGACTGCTGGGGATCTTCACTACTCTCCTATGTGTTCTGTCGGAGGAACAAGCCCCCAAGGGCGCTCTACCGCTTGCTGGCAGTCAAGGTGTTGGATGATGCTGATTGGCCACCCAGCCCCTCCTCCGTCACCTATGCCACCGACCCCTCCCTCGCCTCCAACAGGACCGCCAAGCACAGTAATGCCGAGAGCTGAAGAGGAGCCAGTTTCAATTTCCTGTCATAAAGTCGAAGACTCCTGCAGACATCACTCTGTAGCGCCCCCGTGTTGTGATTGGCTTCATCAGAACAGACTCAGCGTTTGAATTTTAAACCGTCTGCATTTCTGAGCAATAAGAGAACTGCAACTGTAGCTGACGCAGTAAACAATGCAATACTTTCAAAGACAGATAGAAAATTTTCAAAATCTCAATTCTTCTCTGTGGTTTTATAGTTTACATTCCAGTTGATGGAGCACACTTCCAGCAAAAAGGAAAAAATATCAGCATCACAATATGAATAAGTGAGAGATATTACACTAGACATTATTGAAAGTGGTATTTTCGGGGTACCTTTCTTTCCATTCTCTTTATGGAAGTGCTCAATCTTTATGCAACTGGTTGAAAGTCCAAGCACACTAAACTGCAAGTTTTTTTCTGTCTTAGAGATTCTTCCTGTGGAAGACAGAAGCTGAAAACCTTGGTTCTTGTTTTTAAAATCAACAGAGTCCCACGTGTATGTAAAGAATGACACTGTCCCTTAACTACCTTCTTAAATTTTCATTAATTTCATTTTTTTTTCTCCAGCATCTTTTTTTGGCTGGACTCTTTGAAAGGGAAGTGGATTATACTATTTAACACAACTAAGGTGATTTACATAAGTGGTGACCTTTTTATTAGTCTTTTAAACAACCTTGCTGCTATGCTATTAACGTCTGATTTTTATCTAAGTTTTTATAGTTCTGACTATAGCTATAACATGACTCAATAAATGAAAATGTCATCTGAAATCATCACTGAGAATAAAAGGGATTTTTTTTGTTGAAAATCGAATGTTTGTACTTATTCCTACAGTCCTATAAAATATTTCAGCCTGTTTGCTCTGCAGAACTCCCATTACATTTCTCAATAAATCTGTATATTGAGCTGCTCTTGCATGCTTCGTGGGGGGCTGACCTTGGTCACACTTTTTCAGCCAAGACTTACTGATCAATTATGGGCTTTCCCAGCCTCCTCGCTGCCTGGCATATGGGTGCTTAAAGGGGCGAGTGTGGAGGAGAAAGAGGGGTATCATTTCATGTGGAGATCAGGGCCTATAGGCACTGAATAGGTGGATTTAGAGGGGATGGTGAATAAGAGAGGGGGCTCCTCGCTTGTACCAGAAAGAAAGGAATCTCCCACAGATCAGGGAAGAGCCTTTTCTGGAATATTCATGATGAGGATGAGGTGGCATCATGAATTCATGCGTGTCTCCCCTGACTTCCACGGATCATCTTTTCGGTAAACAGCGATGTTTGCAGAGCCGAGATGTCCGGCTCTCGATCTGTTTGCCATGTAGTTTGTGGATAGTGTTGCCTCTCTACAAAGCAATATGGGTTTTTGTGTACACTCTGCTGTATTCCTTTTGTAAGGCAAGAGCAACAGATGGAGAATGGCAGAAAGACATAAAGAAGCTAAAACACACAGCCTTTCTTCCTCACAGCTAGCTACTTACCCCAAAAGATTTTCTCAAGCTTGCAATCAGACGTGTGTGTTTTCAGACATTTTGGACTCCGTCTCTTGTTTCTTTTAAGGTTTTTTTTTTGTCTCTCTTGTCTACTTTCAAGATCTGACCCTGAGCACACAGGCTTTATTTTGTGGTTCTTTATCCAGCAACAGAAAGATCGGACCAACTCAGAATAAATTTTGGACTTTAACGACCGCTTATTTCAGATACTTTCTGCATATTTCTCTGAGGGCCGCTGAATGCTCATCATGTCCTCGTCTTGATTAATAGTCAGGACACAAGGCCAACCTGATGCTCACTTACGGTTGCCCTCATTTTACAACGGCACCCACGTCTCGCAAAAGGTTCCCGACCCACCAGACAGTCACAAAGGCTTTCTCCTCCCTTCTGTCCCCCAAGCATGGTTCTCCTTCCTTGGACCTTCATGGCATCCGTGTCCCCCTTCCTTTATCAGTCGCTTCCAAGCCTGAATGGGCTCCGTGGTTGGTCACTAAATTCAGTGATTCAGGGGGTGGACAGTTGCAGCCATGTTAACGTTTGTTCACAAGCTTGTCAGAGGGATGGGCCCCGCCCTGTGCCTCTTTGTCTCCCATGGTCCCTCAACAGGTTAGAAGTCAATGGAGGGCCTTGTGCAGAGGTGGCGGGGGCATGGATGGAGCCGCCTCTCACATGGCATTCACACAGGGGGAGGACGGGCCCGGATCACTGTGACACTTGTTAGTGTGGGGCCATACAACATTGCTGGGTTGCCTCTCTCTAGAGGGGCCGGTGCAGTATTCAGCGCTTTAAACAAACTAATGGTCAACGCTGTGGGGTTTTGCGTCGAAGGTAAGACGATCTGCTCTCAGAGGCCTTCAGTGATCACTCTGAAAAGAGCAAGTGCAGCTTACAATCTCAGTTTACAGATCGGGCCTACAATAAATCGGGCCACAGTCTGCAGCGATGGAGAATCCCATCCTCAAAGGTAAAGTAATGCACTTCTGAGGCCGCCAAATGTTACGAAGTATAGCCAGTTTCTCAGCTCAGCATGGGAACAGTTAAACCAAGAGAAAAGAGACAGAAAACCATAGATAGAGAAACACACAAACAGAGGAGGTCTTAAGACGACAGACAGAAAAGAGACACACAGACTGAAGAGGGACTTAGCGCCATGACTGAAGCCTAACTGTCATGAGAAGATGAGAGTTGCCATGGCCACCCAGGAGCCACCCAGCAAGCATGTGAGCTGGGGAGATTCGGGGGCCAGAGGCCTGGGCCCGGGCTGGTGGATCACATGCACTAACCAGGGATTATGTGCATAAGTGATGAGCTCTAAGCCAGCAGGTGAAGAAGAGAGGCCCTGGGACAAGGAGCATGGTATCCTTCAGGACAGCTCCCCCTGTAAATACTGGGGACTTATTTTCCCAAAGTGAGGCTGATCTCCCGTGTGAAGGAGACTCAGCCAGAGGTCCTTGAGTGCTGAAAGGGCATCCCCAAGGCTGCTTTCACTGGGTAAGTGGCCAAAACGCTGGTCTTGTGAGTCATCTTGAGTGGCAAGAATGGACCATCTTCACATTCATAAATCCCAGTGCAAACACACTCATGGATATGGACTGAGCAAGGAAAGGGGTAAGAACCACACAGCGGTGCGTGTGGTTTTTGAAGATTTTCAGCTCAGTGTGAAGGGACAAAAAAAAAGGAGTTAAGGTAACAGCTTGTGTCACCAGGTTCATAGGTTTTTTGCTGCAGGGAATTAACACATATAACATCCATGGCTTTACAGGAATGTGTTTGAACCTTGATTGCACAAAGAAATCAAATTCCCATGGTGCACAGAGAGAAAATACACAGTTAACTAGCCTCCCCCAAACACCATTTGAGGACGATAGTATCCCTGAGCATATTAACATGTAAATACACTTAGATACTTTGACAATGCACTGAAATGCATATAATCTACATGCTAACTAGTGCTTTAAAGAGTTTCCACTGCTGAATGTGGTTTGAGAACACTTTCATGTCTGGGTTTTAAAAATTAAATGTGAGGCCTCTCTTGCGATCTCTAAAAGCGTTTTTCAATTTGACGAGGGATAAGTGTCGACTGGGCTTTCTTTTCAAACGGGCAGACCCCGGGTTCAATGCGACTTCAGTCCCATTGCATCAAAGTTGAAGATCTAAATGCTGAAGAAAAGAAAAACAACTCCAAGTTGGGTGACAGATGGCAGGTTGCCATAGTCAAGGCGTCGTCTCTCTGCACTGACTCCTCAGGTTGTTGTTGACAAACACGAGCCGGGATGAGTCCACTAATCCCTCGATCCATTACCACGTAAACAGGCCAGAAAAACCACATTTCTTTCTTCAGCCTTCGCTTATCCTAAGCAGGATTTATTCTAATGACCCTCTACCCTTTTTACATCTCTGTTGCCACCAAATTCAACCATAATTTTGATTCTGTGCATCACCATGACAACCAGTTATTTCCCATCCTTAAGCCCCCTCTCCTCAGCTCCTCTTTTCCATTGAGACCCCTACCTCCCCCTATGCCGTCTCCTTTTTTTTTTGTCCAAATAAAACAAAGCGCAGAGTGAATGTGCTCTGAGGTAGGTAAATGTATTCAGTGACATCAGCCAGGACGAGTCTATTCTGACGGATTCCTGTACCACTTGTTTCCAGCCTTGTCTGGAGGCCGGACACTCTGTTGGGCCCATTGTCCCACATGTATTCCACACAGACCTGCAATTAATGGAGGCCTTGTCTAAGGCTCCTGGAGCAGAAACTGCTGTTCGGGAGGGGGACAAAAGGCGGCAGAGTTGGGGGCTGGGAGTTGCTATGGGAGGCTCTCCCCCCAACACTTTCTCTGGATTCAAAGGCAGGCAGACGGACAGAGAGAGTGAGCAGAGCACTGGATGAGATGTTTAAGTGATTCTCCCTGTCCGTCCACCCCCCCATCTTCCAGCCTGAGATGTTTTCATACAACGGTTAAAGGGGAACTTTGAAGATGATGATGATCATTTCACTGCCCGTATGTTGGAGAAGAAAGTGGGGTGAGGGTGAAGATGACTTTTCTAACTGATGCAGACAAACACATCAAATAGAACCTAAAAACCGGTTTTGACGGTTGTTCTTTTAGACAAAAGAAGGTTCATTTCAATAATGCTTTCTTGTAAACTATAAATATACAGGATATTTAAGTTATATCCTGTTGGATATAAATCACCAGGAATCATGATTAATGTTCTTACATCACCGTAATTTCAGATCTGTCTACACTCTGTCTACGCTCTTTAAAACACTTTTAATCAAGAGGAAACTTCAGCTTATTCTAAAACTAATTCTACTCCAACAAATACAGCACTTTTTCACGATAACTGAATAAATGTTCCAAATAGACATAACCCATCACATGAAGTAATTTGAAAACTGTAGTCCCCAATTCTGGCAAAAAATAAAAAATAAAAATAAAGCTTTAAAATCTGCAAAAACAAATCAGTTTCATCATTGCATTACATCGTTGTAAAAATATGAAACTCATCAGTGCTTTTGTTTGTTTTTCTTATTTTCATTTATACTATGAGCAAATGTGATCATGGATGTAACATATGTCTCCTCTTGCTCCGTTTCTTCTGTTTATCAGTCCTGTGCTGGACCTTGATAGCTGGCTAACCCATCCTCCTCTGGCTGGTGGTTCCCACAGTGATACAGATCAGGACTGTGCAATAAAGCTCATGTCTGCATAGCCATGTCTACAATAAAGCCTTGTTTGTGGCAGAGCGGAGGGTTTAGTGAAAGGTTGTAATTTATTGTGGTGTGGCCTCTTCTCATAAAAGCCTCTCATCTGTCCGGAGCAGAACTTCAGCCTATTTAAAAAAACTCTTGTTAAAACTTCCAGTTAGAAGATTAACTGAAGGCTTTAAATGAGGAGAAGAGTCAAAAAGTCTGCGTTTTGGAAATATTTCAAAATGACTGAAAAGAAATGTGTTTTTCCATTAAACAGCACATTTCTTCAGCTTTATGAACTCTCAAAGACAAAACCGTTTGTGGCTTCATGTCTGACTGGCCCTCACTGGTGCTTGAAGTCTTCCTCACACAGAGAGGATGATTTGAGGAGAACACTGACCTGTCTTTTTGGGGTCAGTTCACCTCTGAGGATTTAGACGCTTTCCAGGGGGCATTTGAAGTCCATCAGGGAGGATAGAGCCAGCTTACGATAAAAAAAGATAGAGATAGATAAAGATATCCACTAATAAGGGGCAAACCAGGTCCTGTTTGGCACATTAATATTGATATTTAGAAGGTCCTAAATAACAATAAAGGTAATGAATGAAACTTGAATCAAAACTAAATTAAAGAAAAGGTAATGATTCATAAAAAAAAAATTTGAACACGCGGCTCAACAGGAAGAAACGAGCCAAAACACCTCAAGCAAATATTTAAAAAATTGCATGTATGCAATATCTATCAGCTATTTTTTTTCTTCTTATATAGGATATTCTGTAGGATATTCTCCCTACAGAATCGTAAAGTTATTTAGGTCTTTCCTTTATAAATATAAAATGAGAGTTATCTGATGTTGCAAGCATCTTAATTTACAGTGCAGTATATTTTTTCCCCATAGTAGAACTGAAAAATATCCTCGTTTTAACAGATACTGAAGGAGATGTCAGAGTTCATAGTGGTGACAGTCAGCGGTGAGCGTTTGAGATTATCTTCTCTTCGCTGGACATCAGGTCTGGAGTGTGTCAGGGGATTGTGTGTGTTCAGATAAAACATGGAAGCACTTACTGACCCTTAAAAAGGTGTGTGTGTGTGTGTGTGTGTGTGTGTGTGTGTGTGTGTGTGTGTGTGTATGTGTGTGTGTGTGTGTGTGTGTGTGTGTGTGCGTGCGTGCGTGCGTGCGTGCGTGCGTGGGCTACATCTATACGGGCTACATATCAAGATAGTCATTAGGACATGTTTGGGAAGTGAAGACATTTTGGCTGGTCCTCAACTTCAAAGGATTGTTTGGGGGTTAAGACTTGGTTTTATGGTTGAGGTTAGAATTGGGTTAGGGATTAGGGTAAGGGTTATGGTTAGGGGGTTAGTTAGAATGGTTAGAGTTAGGTTAAGGAGCTGGGTATTGCATTATATCTATGAACGTAATTTCTTTAATCGCTCACAGTAGTTATAAGATTATTAATTACTTCTTCAGACTTTATGACCAGGAGATTTTCAGCACTTACGGTCAAAAATCTGTTTTTATTAAATTATTTTTTAATTATAAATATAATTTATATATTCAATTGTTTATTTAGAATTCTATAAACACAATATCGATGTATGAAAGGCATATTCCACTTGTATGAAACATAAAATATGAAGTTTTTCTGTGCGTAAAATCATCTGCAGCATCCAGACACGTAACCAATCGGGGGCGCGCTCAAGAGAGCCCCCGCACTCCGGTGCGCTGTCCCGCGTGCCTATTGGACGGATGACATCCTGAAAGTCCCACACGAGCCGCTCGCGTGCAGCCTCAGCTCCGCGGATAAAACCGAGGTGCGAATGAGGAGCCGCAGCACTCAGAGAAGACGTCATCTCGTTGTCCCTTTCTGCTCTGTGGAGAATTTTCACCGCACCAGGACCCGTTTTTAAGTGTTCTGCTTCTGGTCAAGTCTCTATTCTGGACTATTTTCAATCCAAAACGATGCCAGCCGGTACTTTTGAGAGATCATCTCCATCCGCCGTGGCTGCCACACCGGCAAGTTCTGGAGAGTCCACGCCGGACAAACATCGCACTCTGTCAGAAAACAGAAAGGTAAGCTGCATAACTTTTTTTTTAAAACTAATAACATGTTTGTATTCTGCTTTTAGTTTTTTTCCTCATCTAAGAAAGCTTCACCTGTTTTTTTTTCTCTTTTTTTAGTCTTCCAAGCCAATTATGGAAAAGCGGAGACGTGCACGCATCAATGAGAGTCTGGGCCAGCTGAAGACCCTCATCATGGAAGCGCTCAAGAAAGATGTAAGGATATAACCATCATAAAGGATGCACTTTATCTAGAAGCTATATTATATTAAAATATCCTGTTTGTCTTTCAGAGCTCCAGACACTCTAAACTGGAAAAGGCAGACATTCTGGAGATGACAGTGAAACACCTCAGGAATCTTCAGAGACTTCAGATGGCTGGTATGTGATAATGATGTGCTTTCCCCCTATTTTAAAGTCACTTTCTTCACAAACGTGTTTATAATTTTAGAATATCTGTTTGTATTTTAATTAAAAGAAGATTAAACATACTCGTTTCTCCTCAGCTGCTGTGACCACAGACCCATCATTCCTGGGTAAATACAGAGCCGGATTCAGCGAGTGTGTCGGGGAAGTCACCCGTTTCCTGTCCACGTGTGAAGGAGTGCACTCAGAGGTCAGGACTCGCCTCCTGAGTCATTTGGCATCCTGCGTGACCCAAATCAACACCATCAACTTCTACACACCGCATCCAGGCACATCTAGACTGGGACAAACAAGCACACAGATGCCGGCTGCTTCAGCTCCACGGATGCCCTGCACAACCGGCTCGGAGGTGAACTTCCCCGCAGAGGTGATGAAGCTGTACTCAGGCTTCCAGGTGGTGCCAACACCAGACGGACAGTTTGCCTTTATTGTTCCCAGTGCAGCTGTAACGCCGCTGGGTGCACAGAACAGCCATCAGTTATCTCCTGTTGCACCACCGGTCACCTCAGATTCTATGTGGAGGCCGTGGTAAGAAACCGTGGACTGTGATGCTTTTTTTTTTTTTTTTCTTTTGTACATTTTGTAAATTTTTCCAGAAACATACTTGAAAGGGATGTTTACACACATTTATGTTTGTCTTTGTGGACATTAGGGGATTCTTTTGTGGTTCCTGTGGTTCCCTGCTGACACTGTCAAATATTTACCCCAGAAATTGAAATTGAAAAGCACTGTATTTTTTACCTTAATAAAATGTTTTTTATGACGTTTACAATTACTTTAACTGTAATGGTGTCTCTGTTATTGGTTAGAGTTTTTTTTTAACTCCGGAAAAACCCTTTTATAGAGGCCTTTCTCAGGAATTACCCCAAGCGCTATCTGTTTTCTATGCAGTTATTTAATGACTAATTTGTAACTCTTTTGAGTGGAAGTGTTGAGGCTGGCTGTTCAGTAGAACTCTCAAATGAGTTTTTAGAGAGATAAAGAAAATATGATAAGCAGAAGAGGCTCTGTTAGACCACAGAAGGCAGCCGGAGCTAAAGATCACTGATTTCTTCTTGTTTCCTAAAACCAGTTAGGTTCAGGAACTTGGTTCGAATTACTTATGCGCCTAATTAACACATCAAACTCCCCCCTCCAGCGTGACCCATCCACACACGAGTGCCCTTGCTTTTACCCTTTCACCCTCATCATATCCAGTCACACACATTCACATTTGGAGTCCTGAATCCAGTGAGACAGTCCCCAGGCAGGACTGTGATCCTGGCAGTGAGCACAGATCTTTAGGCCTGGATGAGACGGACCAGATAAGATGGTGATATTACTGACTCTTTCTATCGGATGTGACAGTTTGATGATCTAAATGTGTATTTTCACGGTAGTTTACCAGCTGCAGCCCTGCAGAGTCGACCCGATCATTGTCCATTTAACGGGCAGTTGAAGGGCTGACGATCTCAGCGTGCGTCCTGAGCGTGGTGCTCACACAGCAGGACATGAGCAGAGCGTGACCAGAGGTCACAGGTGCCCCTCTTTCATAATCCAAAGACAAACGCAGCCCCAACGGCGTGATGCTTTGAGTCTGGCAACCCGTCAACGGACCTGGCGGGCCATCACCAGAAGACCGGGCCTCCCTTTGACGGCGTCAAACTGGGGCACCTCCAGCACGCTCAACAGCCCTTGACTACTGGGTTGTTCCTGATTGACATTCATGGAATCTGTGAGATTAAGTTGGGAATAAATGCAGCACTGGCAACTTTGTTTACAGAGTTTTCTTGAGAAAGGAAAAAGGGCTGTAATATTCACTCATGAGGATGGGCTGGTCTTTTCCTTTTTCGTTGCAAAATTAAAATCTGCGTAAATTCAAATGGACCCTCGCTCAATAACTTTTGAAAACCCCTCACAGTGCGCAAATGATACAGTCAATTAAGTTTACATCCCTGTTTTGGCCCAGCTGAGAGAAGACTGGCAGTAAGTAGGACTTAAAGACAGAAATAAAGCTCCCCCCCCATCAGAGCATCCTTTGAGAAGACTCTCCCAAACATAAAAACAAAGCCAGGCCCCTCAGTGGCTCAATGGCTCCTCTCTTTGTGGCCCTCTCCATCTTCATAAAGGACCTTCCCCTTGTTTATCCAGGAAAAGTTTTAATGGTTGGGGGGGTGGCGGTCCATGCTGTCACTTTCAGCGTGCTGAAGAAGGCTTATTGTTGCCCGATCCCAGAGGTCCTGGTCTTAAAGGCTTTTTGAGAACTCCTCAGGCCAGGCTGTTCTCCTCAGAAAAGAGGAGCCGTGAAGTGCTGACGGGTCATTCTGTAACCTATAGGTGATGGAGAACTTGGAGTGGTTTTAATGACGCAGCCCCAAAAGATGACATCTTGAGGCAATTTGTGCAGAGTACCGGTGCTGGATCTTTTGTGCAGACCTCCCCTGTCTCTGCCCCTCCCCTGCAGGAACCTCGCTCTGATGCAGGTCTTTCCCCAACCGAGTAAAGCAGCAAGTACTCAACACCAAGCTTCTGATTGATGGCCTCCCCTCACAACAAACACAGCAACGCTGACAGGTTCCCTGCTTATCCTTACAACCCCCCTACACTCACCGGAAAACGCCTTTGCCTTCTCCTCCGCGGGTGAACTGGCACGGTATTGTCTTTAGGGCTGTTATGGTGCTTGATGGGGGTCTTGAAGTCAGCCCTGGTTCACATCAAGGCTAATGAATGGATTATGCCATCGATATCAATGGTGAATGAACAATGCCCCTTGTCCCATCGCTTCAATTCGACCCTTTTTGATTTAACTTCTTGTTTTTGCAAAACCCGACAACATGCTGGAGGAAGTCAAGCATCCGGGGGCAGAATTTGGAATAAGAGTGACACCATAAGAGTGGAAGTGGTAAATTTATGACTTTGCAACCCACTAACTGCAGTGATGGGAGGTGATGGGATGATGTGAGGTGCCGCCAGTGCTGGTCACACTTGTGTGACGCTGTATTTTAATTATATTCACTTGTGAGGGACAATCGAGCTGTTCCCATCGTGAAACAATGGTCTCTTTAGAAATTACTTCTGCTTCTGCGCGATGAAGTGTGGGAGGATTTTTCAATTACTTTCAGGTTTTGCTGCGGTCCTTCAATGAGAAATGAAGGGCTGGTGCGTGCATAATGGCGAGCTGTATGAGAGCCATAGATCCTGATTCATTCTCCATAATTGTAATGTGATGATAAGGAGCTTATAGCCTCTTGTTATCCACCAACAGAGACGAGTGGGACAAAAGCCCGTGCACCAGCATGCGAAAAGATTACCATTCTGGTGACATCCACTTAACACACCACATCAGGTCAGCTGTTCTTAATTTGGTCAGCAACACCTATTTAGCGTCCACCGGGGGCATCTGTGTGCACTGAGGGGAAAATACTGACCCTTGTTTGTCAGCAAGGCTCACATTTTGAATGCACAAAATGGCCCATTTGTGTCCTTGAGATGTCCAGGTCACTGTGTCACGGAGGATGCGCGAGGATCTAATTGACACCTGTCCACGTAATAGCAACTGGTGTTAGATATGATTGATATGATCAGTGTTATCAATAGAGTTATTTTGGATGATAACACTGCTGGCACACATTTTCGCAGTGATTTTACGTTTGGATCAATATCTTTTAAATTCCCTCAGATGACCTTTGCTCTTTGTCCCAAAGACTCTGCCCTGCCCTCAGCAACGCCTTCCAAACTGGTCCAGTCTAAACACTGTGGGAATAGTGGGGGAACAGCCCTCCTCGTCCCCCATGTCACCCCCTCCGTCCCCAGTGCTTTGTGTTGTATTGGACTTTTTTTGTCTTACCAGATAATGTCTGCACCCCGCAGAGAGCTGCTGTGTGTCCTGTGCTGACTGCCCAGTAAGCAGGGCAGAGATGAGTTACAAGCGTGGGGGTTAAGAGATGCTTTTCAGATTACATCAGAGCTGTTGGCACCCTGCTGCTGTTAGCTCGGCATAGAGGGTAGGCGGCAGTGATGGATGCTGAAAAAGGTTTTAGTACTAAAAACAAGTCAAACTAGCACATTGATCTGAGCACTTGGACACAGACAGACCTCAGACAAGTGTCTGCTTAGTTGTAATTACTCTAAACTCTACTTTCTAAGTGCTTTATCAAGCTGACTAGCCATATGCTAATGATCTTTTCTCTCTTTTTTTTAATTCTGCAGGGACGTAACAATGAATCATTTGCACACAAGGGCCTTTAAATTATAGGTGAAAAAAAGCAAAACTATAACTACATTCCCCAAAACATTTTGTCTGAAAATATTTTGTCTTTTATTATATCTGAGCCTATGCTCATTTACAAAAACGCCTACACATTCTACCTATTAGTTTTGGTCAAGTGAGGATTACCTCCTCAAGGGCCATCCCTTCAAACTTTAGACAGCCCTGATTTTTTTGTCATGTGAATTGGGACAGACTTGGACAGAGGACCCAATGGACCCCCTGCCCTTTGACCCTTATTAACCTCGGGTTAGAGTGCTGTATTCAAGGTGTAGCCATCTGTGTGCCTTGTTGTGTCAAGCATTCCCTCCTCCCTCCCTCTTTATCATCCTGTCAGTGTTCAGGAGCAGTCAAGTGATCCGAGGAGGACTTTTAAAACCCTGGAATGACAGGAGAGTTTGCAAATTCCATCCTGTTTGGGCACCAGAACAGTTACAGCATGAACACGCTAACACATACAGTTTTACGGTACTATATTCCACTTTCATTCAGCTTTTTATTTTTCTTAAATACTCACTACATTTTAACATATTGCAGTTGCTTGAGCACTGTTTTGATGATACTTTTGCAAATTTATTGGTGTATTAATTGGTAAATTATAGATTAATTAGTTTAGAGAAGTTTAGTGTGTTCTTGACAGATAATATTAAATTCAAATACTTCATGAAGAATTGCAACATTGTTTGTGTCACACTGAGCGTTTCCAACACTTCTGAAAGAACAAAATGGGATAATTCTGGAAATGCAAGATATTTCCAAAATGTCCAGACACCAACAACAACAAGAGCTTTAAAATGGAAGACTGAACCCTGAACCACAGGAAAGGTTTGTGCAGCTGTGCTATCGTTCAGCTGTTCAGTTAGAGGCTTGTTTACTGTATTGAACTGATAATCTGACTCTGTGTGGAGGTAGACCAGGTGAAAGAGGGCATATTTGCACACTGGACAAAGTCTGTTTATGGGGAACTAATGAGCAGGTTGGCCGATTGTTGTCTCATTCCTGCAGCGTGAAAGCTCAGGCTGCAGGTTCAAAACATGCTCCTTAATGCTGCCATCGTTGTCCTCAAATTGCACCTTCACTGTCATTTGCGAGCATTTATCCACTTTGCACTTGATGACCATAGTGTTATTATGAGTTTCCTGGCTGCAGCGTCCGAACCCTTTAGACAAGCTGCAGACCAGCTGGTCTCTCTCGATGGAGGCGACTGGCCGCCTCTTCAGAAAGTCGGGGCTCTCACACAGCATCCGGTCCAGCATCTCTACATCCTGGCTGTTTCTCAGCACCAAGTCATGCAGGTACCACATGTGGCAGTCACATTTCCAGGGGTTTCCGTGCAGCCGGACCTTGTGCTGCATGGCGAAGTGGTCTAAGAGGCCTGGTGGAAGGGTCTCCAGCTTGTTGTCAGAGAGATAGAGCTGTTCAACAAGAATCTGGTCCTCAAACATTTTGGGGTCCAGTTTGCTTAGGTTGTTATGGTTGAGGTGGATTGTCTTCATGCCAAGAAGACCATTAAATATTGCTCCAGGCAGAGATGTGAGCTGGTTTTCTGACAAATCCAGATACTCAAGGGCTGTCAGGTTCCAAAAAATGTCTTCTGGAAGTTTCGAGAGCTGGTTTGACGACAAGATGAGATCGGAAATAGATGGCAAACTTCCCAGAGAGTGCAGTTCTTTCAGTTTGTTTCCTTTTAGGTTTAGTTCCTTCAAATTTGAAGCATTAAAACCAAACACTCTATCACTGAAGGTTGTGAGAAGGTTCCCTCTGAGATTCAGCACCTTCAGTTCAGTCAACACAAAGAAGATGTCATCAGGGAGTTCTGAAATCCTATTCCCCTCCAGGTGGAGCTCTGTCAGCTGTGAGACATTTTGAAATGTGTCAGCGGTGAGGTTACTAAGCAAGTTGTTGTTGATTTTCAGTATTTCCAGTCTTCCAAGCCCAGAAAACATTTTTTTGTTCACTTCTTTCAGCTTATTTAGGGACAAATCCAGGACAAACAAGTTATAGAGGCTCCGAAAAAGAAAGGGCGGCAAATCTGAGATGATGTTTCCCCTCATTTGCAGGGTTTCGAGCTGTTTCAGAGAGTCAAACATGCCCGGGGGCATGCTCTTAAAAGCGTTGTAGTTCAGCATCAGTCTAGTCAAGTTTCCAAGGTTTTCGAAAGTGCCTGGAAATAGATTGTCCAGCCTGGCGTTGCCACTGATTTCCAGCTCCTGCAGCTCCACCAGATGCTCAAAGGCCTGCGAGTGAATATTCTGAAGAGCGTTGTTTAGAAAGACGAGCTTAGTGAGCTGGGTGCTCTCTGCTAAAGTGTGGGAAAACAGATACTGTAGGTCTGACGACATTAGTATAAATTCCTTCACCTTCCTGGACACATTTCTGGGTAAATATGATATTCCTCCGTCTCCACAGAGGATTTGAGCGGGAGTAAAACAATGGCATCTGTATGGACAAGAGATCTGAGAGTCCGTGTTTGCCTTCTGACAGACGAGGAGCAGGAGCAGAGCCAGCCCCAGCAGTTTCTGCATTTTGACTGTTGAGACACAATGAAGGAAAAACAGATGGACAAATTTTACTCCCAGAAGCATCGAAGTGTGCTTTTGCAGTTGTAAGTTAAATCCAGCTTACCTCTGTCCCTTTCGCTGATGTGGGTCTGCGAGACAACTGACAACAAGTGCAAACACACCACTGAATTGGGCAAGACGAAACCTTTGGTCAGTGGCCAGCTCCTGCCATGATTTCATTTACTCACACTGAAAAAGACATGTCATGTAAACCAAAAAAAAAATTAATGTAATGTAATGTGTTTTTATTTGTTGCAATAAATCATAACTTTCAGAAAAATGCTTGCTGTGAGGGCTGGGTCACGATGATTACACTTTGTTTATCTATTTCTTTTCAGTTATTACACTCAGTATTACTATTGCTATAATTGCAAATTAAAAATTAGGGAAAAAAACAAAAAAACAAAGTACAAATTGTATAAAGACATTTAATACAACTTGTGACCATGTTTCATTAATGTTTCTCTTATTAAGACAGAATTGTCTCCAAAAACATTTGCAGCTTGAATGACTAAAAAATTATAATAGTATAGAGTTCAAGTGGTTTATAAATATACTTTACCACTAAAATTCTGTTTCACCTACATGGTAGATTTTAACACAAAATAATATTAAAAAATAGACACGTGGATTTAAAAAAATCAATGCTTTGCATATATGGTACCGGTTTTCAAATTGCACCACACTGACACTTCCTCTAGGTGGCATCCTTCTCCTCCCAGAGGTCCTGGAATTCCAGGACCCTCCCTGTCCCCCAGGGCAGGGTAATGATGCACAGGTATAAATCACCGTTTGGTGGCAGACCTGAACAGGAACTGGACCCAGAATATCCTTGCACCCCATCAGCGGTATTTCTGGAACTTTTTCAGTGATGGCCAACGCAGGTATTCAGCTCCTGGGCTTCATTTTAGCCTTCTTGGGCCTGATCGGAACCATCGCGTCTACAGTCATGGTGGAGTGGAAAGCTTCCTCCTATGCAGGAGACAACATCATCACAGCTCAGGCGATGTACCAGGGCCTGTGGAAGAGCTGTGTCTCACAGAGCACGGGTCAAATTCAGTGTAAAGTTTACGACTCACTCCTTCAGCTACCAGGTGAGATGTCCCTCTTTTTGTTTACTGATACCTTTATTTATAACAGACCATTGACATTATATCAGAGCAGAAAGACGTTGTTGTGTGGGTGGACGAACATAGGATAAACAATTTGCTTGTCTTGAAAAATAATACAGAAACTTTTAAAATGTTAATAAGCTGTGAAATAATGTTCAGAATTCAAACAACAACAAGAATTTATGCCTCATTCAAACTGTACTAAAGTTCTCAGTTGGTGGTCACATCTCCCACCCTGAGCTTCGCCTGCATGCTGAGACACGTCGCTCAAATTCCATCCGCTGCCTCTGCATGAGGGCTTTTTTTCTCCTTCGAAAGAAAGTCTGAACAATGTGTAACTGTCATACAAATGTGTCTTTGGGATTTTTTGTTTGTTTGTTTGTTTCCTTGCGGTGCAAAAGATGATTCCCAGTTAGAAATAAAGAAATTCCACGTAAGAATGCTGTGAACAGGCCTCAAATGTGACTCACCTGAGCTCTCACCTGTTTTTGTCTCACCGTGGCTCTGGAGTCAAAAAAAATACAAGCACAGAAATAAAAATGAGCTTATTTGGTTTTTATATTTTCATACAGAAACAGGTTTACACAGAGTAAAAGTTAATCAGTGATGTGTCAGTTCCTCAAACCTGAAGAAACCCTCCTCAGGGTCACCAGGGGTCACCATCGGTGTCTTCATCTACAGGCATCGTTCAAGGAACACGAGGGCTGATGCTGGCGTCCGTCCTGCTGAGCGTCATCTCTCTCCTGGTGGAGATGGTGGGCATGAGGTGCACCACCTTCATGGCAAAGGAACCCGAGCAGAAGGACAAAGTGGCTCTGGCAGGAGGGGTCATCTTCGTCATTGCCGGTCAGTTGAGTTACTTCACCAAAGCAAAACCACGTGTGTCAGTGAGCCGCACCGCCCCACTGCCAGTGACTCTGAAGCAAGGCAGCTTGTACTTGACTGACAGATGAAAAGATGATGAAACCCCTGCATGTTTTACCAGCATGGAACAATAAGAGAGATGCTTGGTTTTCCAGGTCTGCTTGCTTTAGTTGGAACATCTTGGTACGGTCACAGGATCGCGCAGGAATTCTACGACCCGTTTACAGCCACAAACGGCAGGTGGGTTCTTCTCCTGACAGTCAGATGGTACACATGAAGGCACTGACTGACACATGGACTTTTATTGTAATATCACTTCCACAAAAGCTTGGATGTTTTTAATATGACCTTTTTCCCCCAGGTACGAGTTCGGAAGTGCTCTGTATGTTGGATGGGGAGCTGCCTGTCTCACTCTAATAGGAGGGGGCTTCCTGTGCTGCAGCTGCCCCAAAAAGGATTCACACAAATCTCCACGCTACCCACAAACCAGCTCCTCAGGCCCGCAGGGCAAGGACTATGTCTGAGGCAGTCCTTCCCTCCAGACTGTATTTGTAAGGGAGCGTTACCATTATTTTTACATGTTTAACTGCTTTTTATTAGCATTTTCAGGTCTCTTTTTTTGTGGTTTTATGTTTTCTGAATTAATAAATGTAAGAACTTCATCTGCTTAAACCATTTATTGGGTTTGCTTTCTTTCTTGCTTGCTTTCTTTCATGATAGTGCAGACACGTGTTTAATTTAATAACATCCAGGTATGAAGTGCTGCACAAGTGATCTGCCTCAGCAAAGATAAAACTGGGTTTTCTCAGGCTGAAGGCTCCAGTCCCAACATGTCCCCTCAAATGAGTCCCTGGAAACAAGACTGCAAATTGTCCACTCACATTGGTATGTTTAATAGCAGCCGAAAGTCCACATGCCTGGACACGAATGTCCCCCAAAACATCATATCTATCTCCACGAATCTTTTAAAAACTCAATGTTCCAAATATCACGCTGCTGCGAGGTTGCGCCATCTAGTGGTAGAATTTGGGTATGAGCATTACATAGTGAAAAGTTACGAGGGGAACGAATAATGTCATCAAACAAAACAGATACGTTTTATCACAGCAATTCCTCGGAATTATCAGGAAAAGTAAAACTTAAAAATGCATCTATGCAACTAACATTTTTGCAATTAGTTCCTTCTTAAAAGCAAATATATATTTAAATGAATAAATAGAAGTGGTTGTGAGTATCAAAATGGATTTCAGATTGTTTACATTTTAACTGGCTAAAAATAACAACATTGGAAAACAAATAAATATAAAGAAATTGCTCATAATTTAAAATCTGATTAATGTGAAATATTAGAAGTCGCCCATTTAAAAACATGGACGCTAAATGGCCACTAGAGAGCGACATTTCCTTTTAGATCTATTTCTATTTTTTTACCCCTGACCCGATGACGAAGGTGGGATGATCACATAGCCTGTATATTTATTTTTATTTATATTTAAGGTGTGCCTTTTTTTTAAGAGGACTCCTGCATTCTTATTTTGTAATAGCTGGGCATGAATCAGTTTTCTCCCACTGTCACTGACAGGTGGAAGCTTAAATGACAAGACTATGAATGTGAAAGGTTAAGTAAGCTTATAAGGTTAATTACTCCATAAGAAAATCCATTACATCCATTCACATCTTTAGGTTCTAGATCGGACCTGGAACAAGTCAGGGAAGAAATGTCTGACGAGGCCAAAAATTCACTCAGCTAACAGTTTTAAAAAAAACCCTGACACCTAAAGTCTTTTTGTTTTTTAAATGTTTTCTCTTGGGTATCAAAAACTGCAGATAGACGAGACAAAGACTGTGCTTGACGCGTCAATGTATTACAATATATATTTTCACCACAAGGTGTCAGTAGATACAGTTTTAATCCCTTCATTTATTTTTCAAAATTTTTCCTAAATTTTAATACATTAGATTTTTTTTTAATTCATCCAAGGAATTGATAAGTATTGTGTACTTTTAAAATAATATTTTACTTTGGAGTTTTGGGTGCAATAACTTTTAGAAAACATGGTCTGTGTGTTTAAATTCATTTTTAATCTACATATTAAAATAATGCAATTTAATTGTTGCCACGCTTATGGTGGCTGTTTTGTTTCTTTTGGTATTTCTCTATATTTATTTTACTGATTCTATACATAGAAACCCATCTGTTCTGTGAAGTGGGAGAGCATTAAAAAGCTAAAACTGAACAAATCCTTGCTCTGCCGATCTTATTACAGCCACGGTTTCTCTGGGATCAGACATAACCTCTCACCTGGTTTGACAGTCCTGTGTTGCCAGCACTTTAAAACCCAGCCCTCAGAGGACCTTGAATATAAAGCAAAAGATTAAATTAATGTCACGATCCAGGCTGGACAACTCAGCAGCCAGCCAGTAAACTCACCACAGTACTGATTGGTGCCCTCACACTTGACAGGCTCCACCTCTGACGAGGCCACTGGAAGTCCACCTCAGGGGTCCCACCACTGGACAGACTGGAAGAAAAACAGCCTGCCTGCTGACACGCTTCAGACATCATTACCGCACCTATTTTCTGTCGGTGCACAGCAGGGGGCCTTTGTGAAATCAACAGCCCCCCTGAAGGAAAACACGGCCTGTGTTTCTTTTCTTCTGCCGGGATGGTGGAGTGAAAAGACAGAGATATTGATTTGGAACATTCACCTGAAGACACGCTCACGCTGAGGGAGCAGAACACCAGATAATCCCTGAAGCTTAACTAATGAGATTAAGTTGACTTTGAGCTTCCATATTCAGCATGATAGGAAGTCCAAGTGCCTGCTGCTGCTGCTTCCACGTATGTTTCCATCATGTGAGCCTCATAAACCCTCATGGAGTCTCATAAGAGTGCAGATCAATAGCAGTCAGTTCAGAACCAAGCTGACCTCCACCCACATCTGCATCGCCATCTGCACAGATGAGGGTCTCCTTGGGAACCGGTGTCTCCACATTAGCTGTCAGTGATGCAGTTTTAATCAGTCTTTACTGTCCTCTTAGCAACGGTTTGGTTCAGAATTATTCATTTTGAGTTCATGAAGAGCTCAAATGTTCCTGAGAAGAATGTGATCGACCCACCTACCATGATGTCAGAGGCGAAAGCCTGGGCTGAATTTGATCAAATGATTTTTCACTTCGGAAAAATGAAAATGAAAACACAATAAATAGTTTTTCTCTTCTTTTTTTGTACAAAATCATACTTCATACTCATACTTAAAAAAGTGGTTTGCGTTGACCAATTCTACGTGTGCAGTGAAATTTAGGTTGTCACTCTTAATCCATCAATTCTGCTTTTAATCCAAACAACCATTAGTGGGGGAGAAATGTGGAAATGAGAATTTCAAGAAGAACTAGCCCCACTGATTAAGATAGAATAAAATAAAATAAAATAAAAAAATAAAAGAGAACTGGATATTGCTGAGAGTTGTGAGAAAGCCCCCCCCACCCCCCGATGTGGTCAAACTGTGGCTGTGGGACATTTACACATGACGTTCTGGCTCTCGTCCTCTTCCCATCTGACCGAGAACTGGAGCCAGAACAATTAAAACGCTGGAATTTCATTAATGTGGACCAGAAAAGCAGCAGTAACGGTCACCATGAGGACCACCTAGCCAACAACAACTGTTGTTGTTTGGGTTGGAGCTAAAACTCCTTCAACAAGTGATAAAAGTCTGATTAAGATGTTGATGCTTTTGTTCTCTTTTTTTAATTCCAGCATCAGAAGCCTGAACTTGTCGGTTTGGTTACCTCAAGGCATGAGACTACTCTGTTTTTATGCAAACACTTGCAGAGGTTCCAGGTGGGAAGAAAAGCCAGAAGCCTAAACTGTGAATGGGGCTGACACACGATCCTGTAGAGGAATCACCAATAATCAGATTTATGTTCATCAGTCATGTGAAATTCATTTCTTCATCCAGATCCTGTTTTTTATCTGCTGCTGGCATGGCTGCGGCTGCACATTAGTGCAGCGAACGCAGCTTGTTGCTCAACTTTTTGTGTACTTTGTGTGATCCTAAAACCGCCTGCTGCTGTCAGCATGTGACACATCCCAGACCTCACCCCGGGACATTCTGGGCAGCGCCGCGCGACCTTGCGGCATTCACATGTTAAATATATGAACTGTTGATTAAGAATGTGATGACTTTGACCCAGACAAAGCATGTCACTGCAGCGAGTTATCGGACTTAACTGATCTTTTATCCTACAGTGTGTTGCTGCCTCATGGTTTTCAAAGTTGTGATGAAAAATGGCAGGAAAATGAGTTCGATTCACAGTTTTGAATATTTGCACGTTAAATTAGCGTGCTGTTCAAGGTCACTGAACATTTCATCGTATCTAATTTTATTAAAGGTTGTGAGCCTAGTTTCCGTGGTGACGTGTAAAGGCTTTCCGTATGCTTTAGGAGCATTAAGGGCGGCGGGCGAGAGTGACTCCTGGATGTGGATGTGTCCGGTTCATTCACCAGCTTTCAAGTGTTTTGTGTTAGGCTTTGGGTCATTGAATGTTAATGTTATATAAGTCCTGCTGAGGCAGCAGAGCTCACGCAGCTGATGGAGGTTCACCTCAGCCGAGTCGACTGGGAAAGGACACAATTTGGATTTATATCCACAACAGCAGCCGAGAACAAGCAAAGATGGACCGCTAGAGCTCGTGCCTGTGAGGAAACTGAGGCCGAGTCAGGAAGTTCAGAGGAAAAAGGAGAAAAACAGACTCAGCGACACCCTCTCTGTCAATGTCAAAGACTGATCTCAGGCCAGCTGCTGCCCTTCTAACCCCTTGGAGCCTCCTAACAAGCAAATACTGAGGAGGGTTAAAAAGCCTGCTTAGAACTGAAAACACAGTCTGAGAAGGACCACCTGTCCCCACAATTTCCTCCTTATCTCTCAGCTAAAGTAGATGGAGATGAAAGGCTCGCGAGAGATAAGGGTGTGTGTGCGTGTGTCTGTGTGTCTGTGTGTACGGTGAGGGTATAAAACATGATCTATTTCCATGACTGACCCTCCATCATTCAGTTCTGTATCACAGGTTATATCAACAATACATGACAAAAAAACCCCACAAATAACACATATTATATGAAACTTCACTTTTATGATCTATTAAAACCAGGCAACAGTTTCTCTTTTAGGTTAAACCAAGGATAAAATACGATTATTAAAGAAGATTCAGTTCAGTTTATATCTGCTGGGAAAACGGAAACATGCTGGAATCAGGTCGCGCTGTGCCAATAAGGGAACAATAATTCAATTATGTCAGTGACTGCAATCTAAATTTAATTGCCGCATCTGAGGGCAGTCACGCAAAACTAATCCCAGCTTCTTTCAAAGTTTACGCAATTTTCCAGTTTGATTCACTTTACGAGGAACATGTGAGCCTGAGCGAGAGGACAAACGAGGCAGATGACGGCAGGACGCTGGTGGACCAGTTTAATCCGGCTCCACCTCCAGGACGTCACCGCTCTTACACTTCATGTCTCTTTAATGGCTGTCATCGTTTCAGCAATTCAATTCAATTCAGTTTTATTTATATAGCGCCTTTTACAATAAAAACAGCTCAGGGAAACATCACCGCAGTGCCCATGAGCACCTCAGCTAGCAGCTTTCTGCGGATCAGTGCTTAAAGTACTTATTTAAGTTTAAGTTTAGAGAAGAGACTGAGGAGAAACTTTGCTCGTAGCTTCATGCTCCTCCAGTAACACTTTCCAGATTTCATAAATCTCATCATGGCTTTCTTTCAAATTTAAGAAAGAACTAGATTCATGCAGTGCTTTTGAAAAATTAAAAAATAATTGAGTCAAGATGTCATCTTGAGGGAGGAAGAAGGAAACAGGGATTTATGTCTCACCCAGCTCCGTCCAACTTTGGTTCCACTGTCGTCAGTTTTATACTTTACATCTCACAGAGACTCTGAGTTGACTCAGTCAAAGGAATTTTCTCAAAAACATCTCAACATCTGAGCTGATATTCAGGGAGCAGACAAGATGAGTTTAACCCCCTAGCAGGCGTGAAGTCAGATATAGCCAATAATAAGCAAAGGTAGGATAAGATAATGTAATTAAATGATATAATGTTAGTCTTTGTTATTGTGTGGGCGGTTCAAGTAGGAGCTGGAGTAAGTAAACAGCTGAATGTTTGGCTCCCAGCATCGATTATGGTCCCCAGAGAGCTTCGGTTGCTAAGACTTATCTTTGCCTTGGGACGAGTCACTAAGTGTTCATTAAAGAGTGATTTAGCGCTGACTGGAAAAATTTGAACGCTTGCTGTTCTGCGGTCACGACACGGAAGCCATGGCAATGAAAGAGCCCGAATTGAGTTTGCTGTGCCTCTAGCTGGGATGGAACCGTTTGGGGAGCTAAAGACAGAAGCTCTTTTTTTTTTATGGTTGAGTAATTTAATTTGTGGGGTGCTGGCGAGACTCAACTACATGTGGGGCCATTTAAAGCAGCTGTGGCCTTCTGGGACATTGGACGACACGGGTCACTCGGTGCATCTACAGGGGCTAAAAGCTAACGTTTGTCAGATATTTGCTCTTTTCTTCTTTCAAGAGGTAAAGGAGTTAAGCACACTCACCAGTAACACCAGTGCATCCCATCCTCTATCTGTGGACCTGCTGCTTGTATGCAGCCACAGTTGGATAATGGTTATTTGGGTTGGAATTGCTTTGCTCTCCTTTGATCTCCGTTTCAAACGCGTGCCATCAGACATCCAGAAGGAGCCAGGAATGAGGCTGAAGTGAATAGTTTTTGTGTCTGGGGTTGGGCTGTGCAGGGGAGGCAACTCACTGAAATAATCCTCACGTGTCACAGACCTTCAGATAGGCTAATTTTATACCAGTATAACTCAAATTGGTTTTCAACTTGTTGGCAGAACAAAGCAGAGCTACTGGCCCCTGTCTCCAGAAATGTGATCTCATGAAGCAACCAACAAAGAAACAGGGCGAGTCTGCATACGGAAGTTAGATCATTAAGAAGTTTTAAGGCAACTGAGCAGCCTCTGAAAAACGAGGCATGAATGCATCACATGGTTAAACATGGTTACCCTAGTCCCCTGTGCGGACTGCTGACCCCGGCTTGTGTCAGTTTGGATCTCATTACGTTTCCCCTCTCTTGCTCCTGCGCCTCGAAGCGATGTAATCCGGTCAGGGGATGGTGACAAACAGCCAGTCACCTGCAGTGTCAAATGCAAGGTGGCGTGTCTGGCTGCGACCTGGCCGTTACCCAAATAACCCACCATGATTAGTCTCATGTAGCGCTGCCCTCTTTCACACCTCCTGTGAAGAAGTTGTTTGCCCCTGGATCAGGTTACACTCGAGCCCTGTGAAACCAAAGGGATGACCTGGAATTCTATCGTTTGACCCCGGCCTGAAAGGTGCTCCTGTGCTGAAGCTGCGCTCACACGATTGGCTCTTCCCTCCTTCACTGCTGGGTTTCAGTCCCAGGACAGGCACTCCACCTCGCTTCCACCTCTGTTCCTAGGAGAAATCCACCATCAGGAGTTCCGGGAGTAAACAACACTGCATGTCATACGCCGTGTTCCCGTCATGTCACAGTCCCCCAAACTGGATCTACCGTCCCAGGAGTGACCTTGAATGGTGGGAATGCAAGCCACAGTTGACACGAGGCAAACAGAGCGTATTTCATTCAGGAATAGAGCAGAGGGTTGTTACATTTATGTTTAAAATACATACAGGAGAGCGTAGAAAACAACATTATTCACCTCCATGCTACAGCTCCACATGTACAAAGATGCACATTCATGAATTTCCAACATATTTTTTTTTACCTTTTCCACTGTCCCCTGTCCCCTATGAGCATTTGTTGGCCAGCATTTTAAAATGGGACGATTACACATGAGGAGCAGCCAAAGAAGACCATAAATGTGCATCAAATGTGATGTGATACAACATACTTTGCCATGTATTAACAATAAAACAGGACCCACGCTGCATATATCAAAATGCATGTCTTGTTCTGTATGGTGAACATAACCACTAATAAAATACACCATAAAAATCCTACAGACTCACAGTCTCCAGCATAAAACAAATACACCTTTGCACAGTGAAACCTGACCTGAATTTGACATCTAAACATAGCATTATGGTCCCACGATGGGATTCAAACCTGGAACCTGCTGGTTGGGAGGAAACTGTGTTGAAAACTGAGCAACTGAGTATGCTTTGAGAATTATTTGAAAGGATTTGCTGAATCCATAAAGTGAACTTCTTAAATCTCAGTCGTATTCCCTCAAATATGAACAAACAGCCTGCAGCTCGCTGGCTTGTGTTTGCATGGAGATTACAGCTAGGAGAATCTGCCTCAGTGCAGATTTAAGTCGGTGTAATTAACGGTTGAATTTCAAACAGAAATTTGGCTGACTCTTGGAGAATTCCTGGAAAAGCTCATCGGCTACTGTTGCAGACTGGATTAATATAAACGTACGTTAATAGAAATCACTATGCAATTGCCTCAAACACATGTTTGAAATGTGGAAAAGTGCTCTCCCCTGCTGTTTGCAGTATCTACAATCAAACTTCAAAAGCTGCAGAGCAATATGGATGATTAAAAACACAACATCTGCTCCAAGTGACACTCCTTCTTTCCATGTTGCTCCTGCATTCCTGGAACGAAATGCTCATATATTACAAGTGTCAGACTGGGGGAAAAAACACATGAATCTAACACACAGGAGGAGCTTGCATGTGCTGCTCGTTAATACTGCTCGCCTGAAAATGCTAAAAGGCTCACCTGGTTCTCACTCAGCCTCAACAGCCGCCAAGTTCTTAAATACCTCAACTGCAGAGCATGCTGCTGCTTCTCTAACCTTTCTGTTTTGAGGGCAGATGCTTGTTTGAAACTCATAAACATGCTGTCGCCAATTTATCCTTCTGGCGCTGGTCAACAAGAGAAACGGAAGATTGTTGGACAGAAAACCCCTAAGCCTGGACGCTGGTCTCAAGCTGAGAACACGTCTTTGTTGAGGATATTTCACCCTGTCAGTTTGCACCAGCTGGGCTCCACGAATCACATGTCCCAGGGTCTTATGTTACAGCAGGAGGTGAGCTTAGAGCCCACCTTAACGCTTTAGCATTAGCATACTGGCAGGATGATCTCCTGGAAACATCCGATCAAAGCCAGTGGACATGCCTATTAAAATCAACCAACATGTTTCTGCAGAGGCAAGCCTGCATGCTTGTGTGGAATGCTTCCCTTCTGATTACATCAAAGACTGTACTTTATCACACTGTACAAGGGAAGCAGTGACTAAACCACTGATGAGGGAGGATGAGAGAAGAAATTCAATTAGCTTGCAATTTATCATCTGATATGCAACTATGTTTAAACTGACTCTGTGCTGAACGAAACAAACTCGGCTTCCTCCAGGGTCTACTAATCATTAATCTTCATATAATCATATAAGTAATGCTTAAATGTAAGTGTCTGTAAAAATAAATTAATCCCCCAGGTGGTTTGCATCCCTTCTTGGTGGGTCAATTTGTTTGTTAGCAGGATTGCGCAAAACTTCTGGATGGAAGGATGAGCACTCAGCCGAGGAAGATTGGACTGATTGGCAGTTTGAGCTGTGTAAAGAGGATGGTCAAGATTTTTCTGATGTGAGAGTAACAGCGGAACCATTTGCATCCTCTGAATACTATTATCTTTGTTTGGATGATTGTGAGAACTGATACTAGTCACATCTGTTTGTACATACTGTACATTAAAAATAGAGATTTAGCATTTAGCTTTATTCATCAACAATGAATCAGGGTTTGGCAATAAAATGTATAGAAATCTAGAATGCACCGTTTCACTGCCATTCAAGAATAAGCTCTTGGGCCCCTTTTACGGAATTCGTGTTAATCAGTAGTGGTTACACCAAATTAGCTCATAATAGCATTAGCGCCGTGTACACTATGTTCCCTTGGCTAACCTCAAGGGTACTTTAATATCTTTAGCCACCTTCCTCCATGCATTAATTTGAGCTCTAAAGGGGATACACACACACATACACACACACATGAATCTAAATTATGCAGAGCTGAAATTTTTCTTGCTTGTGTGGAAATTTACAGTGTTCACCTGCAGCCCCTGCATTTACAAAACGTTGATTAAATGTGCACAACAGCGAGGAACCTCCTTTCCAACAGGTCTGTAAAGATTCCTCAGACTTTTAATATCAAATATACATATCTGCATTTTAATCTTATGATCTGAAGGGGACAAACCAAACAGGTTTCTGCAATGTCAGTTGCTGAAAGAGTGCAGAGGAATGGAGAAACTGCTGATACATTTTAGAAACAGAACCCCTCAGTCATGAATGTTCATCCCATAAAACATTTCCCACACGTGATGAATTGTTGTCGGGCTTTTAGTCATTTGGTGGAAAGATTTCGAGAGAAGAGCTCGAAAACATTCAATAAAAATCTCTTTCTCACTCACTTATTTGCACACATGCACAGCCCTCTTGTTTTTGTGCAGAACCTACCCCCTCCCCCTGTCCTCCTCCCCGGGGTTTTGCCGTAAAACAACAGGGGAATCTGCCATGGTGACCTGACGTACTCTGGTACTTTTCCACAGATAACATCAAGTGAGCGGTAAAGTGTTGCAACACATGTTCGTGTTGACTTTGCACACATTTTGCACAGGCAGCGTGTACCTTACTTAAATCTATCCCCCGCCCACCCCCCATAAAGAAGTTGGTTATGGTTTCTCACCAAAGTTGCATGGCGCACGGCATGAAATCAAAGCAGACCTAAAACGTGAGAAAGTTCAAAACAAATGAAAGACACGTTGAAACAGTGAGTCACTTCTCCTTGGACACACTGACTCTCAGCTGTTTGCAGCCGAGGATGTATTCAACAAAGCCTCCGCTCATCAATCACCCCTGAGCCTACAAACAAACGCTACTTCTTGACACGTCGAATTTTCTGCTCACATTCTTCAAACTGGGAAAAAACAATTATCAGAAACATCTGACCAGAACACTGGATTGGTTGAGCTTTTAATGGCTCAGTAAGAGAATTGAAAGGTCGTTATCAAGTCAGATTTGTATTCCACTGCAGCAATGGCAGTAATCTGGTTTATGTATTCAGATAACTTTAACACAACTTTCTGAGCTGCTATCTCTTCATCTTTTGAGCTTTGCTGTGAGCTCAAGGGAGTGTGCTGCTGCTGCTTTTGAGTCAAACAACACTCTTGTTTTTGTCCTTGTGGTTATTTTTTTTTTTTTTAATCTTTGCATTTTATCATGGCCAAAATAAGCATTTCCACTGAGATTCATGCAGACGCTTCCCCAGAGAACCGAGCTGGAAGCTCATAGTCATCACTGCATTTGCTGTTGTGATGTAACATTGGTGTCTGTCAAATAGTTTGTTCCTCTTTTTCACAGATGTCTCTGCGGCAGATTACGCAGGTTTCAAAGTCAAATGTAGGTAAAGCACAGTTGCACAGAGCGAGCAGAGTGACTGACAGATCACACTCCATTAGACACATCTGGGTTTCTGTTCTATAAAGCACCTAGAGACAATTTTTATTGTAAAAGGTGCTATATAAATAAAATTGAATTGAATCTGCAGAATTAGCTATTGCAAATTAGATTAAGTATTTCAGCCTGCATGAAGCTAGAATTTGAGTCCAAGGAAGGTGGATGGAGGTCAGTGAATCCAGGATGAAATATGGTTCCCCTTTATTGACTTGAACAATTACAAACATAGATTAGCTGCAGCCTGCGGCCCCGGTAACACCAGAGCCGGCTGCCGCTCTGAGAAGGAGAACGCCTGTCTGCAGTCTGGCTCGCTACTACTCATGAGGACAAGCAGGCAAGACCAATGTTTTGAGGATGGACCGAAATAGTATTTCCTAACAGGGAAAAACTTCCACTTTGTTGCGATTTCCAGCAGAAGAGCCTCGCCGAAACATGGCGGCTGAAGCCCGAGGGGCTCCACAACGCAACACCCTTGCCAAGGAACACCAAGAGAAGGATAAAGTTCTCGGTTCGGAGCTCCAAATTAAATTCCTGACCTTGGTCCAGTGCAAATGTTTTGAAGAAAGAATAAGTGAACAGTGCACATTGAGGAGGACCTGGCTAAAATTCCAGCCGGCAGACCTGCGCCACCGATCACAAACGTTTTATTTGCACTTTTTCCTGCACGAGGCCACAGCAGACTCTGAAGCAAATATTTGCCACTCACAAACATCAGAACTTTTTGATTCTGAAATACTTCCTCACAGTAAAAAGCTCATCTGCTTTTTAAAGGCTGATTTTCTCTTACGTATAGCAGAAGTATTTATATCGTTACTGTGCTTGTTTTCAACTTCAAGTGCATGATCCAAGTTGAACTGGATCCTTTACCTGGTTCTCCCCCAAGCAGCCGCGTCTGCTGAAGCCTGAGCAGCTTTTGCACAATTCCTCTTTAAGGACTCAACCTTTGCTCCCTGTCAGGCAACCATGTGCCTGGGTCATACTGTGGGACAGGTATGTTGATGTGCGTCCGGGTTCAGGCCTCATGCAGGGTCAGCTGAGTAATGGAGGGATGGGGCTGGGATTAAACCCACCGTCGGTATTGTGACTCTTTTTGCTAATTTTCCAGTGATTGTTCACTCCGACGAGCCGAGATCGGCCACACGCAGCAGTTTATCCTCCTCACATCTGTTTGATGAGCCACAGCTGCACAGCAAATGGCTTCATGTGGTGCTGAAAGAGTGCCACGATACCGGCGAGGAAAAGTCATCCTTGAAATCTGTGTTTGTTTTCTTATCAAAACCAAACACACATTACAAGTCTGGAAATGGAAACTAACTTCTCTCTCAAAGCTGTCCTTACTGACATGGTGAAAAACACAACAGTCCATCCTTAGTGGCTCAGATAGGTCATCGTGCACTTATCCTTTTATCTTACAAAGTGCAAAGTAAAGTATAGTTTCACATCTGAATCTGTTCTTGATCTGGGCAATATGTCAAACAACAGCTCCTGATTTGTTGTCTCATTTATTGATCTCTGATTTGCTGGAAGCAGAAGTGGAAGTGGTGGGAAGACAGATTGATTCTGGGGGGTTGAGATCGTTATGCACACTTCCTGGAGCCTGAACTAATCAGTAGTGACAATTAATACGTACAAGCACTGCCACAGTTTAAGTTATTTAACCTTGATATGGCAAAAACATGCAGATTAGCGATTTAAATTACTGCTCAAGTTAACATGTTGGAATCACTTGGGTAAAATGATGAACAGAGGCTGCTGATCTGCCTCTGGTGTTTTCAAATATTAAAGAACAATCTGGCTGACCTTTCCCCACTCAAACTCCAGCGGCAGCGTGTTCGGCGCTCATGTTCCCCACGGTATTTATAACTCGGTCAGCTGACCTTGCACTTGGACTCAACCACACGGGTGGAAAGGCCCATACCGGAAAAAAATATGTTGACAAATCAAAAGGCATTCCGCACCAGTCTGGGAACAAAACAATACCATTGAGTATTTTACAACGTATAAAATTATTATAATGAACAAAACCACCACAGAAGGTTCCGTGGAACAGTTTGTGGCAACAGGCTCACCCCCCGCCGCCCATAATGGTACGGCCCTGTGGTTAAATTCCGAGAAACGAGCTGTTGCGTTTCTTAGAAGTGGATTCTCAGAACTGGTGATGTGCTGAGTTTCGAGGAAACTTATACAAGGTGACTTTTTTCCCTTTCTTACCTCCCCTCAACATTAGATCAGGAGTGGGCTGATGATGCTCGTATAGAATCAGATCCAGGGCTGGTTTATTTGTTATTTATTATGTCTCAAACTAGAAATGAAGTGATTGATTTAAAAGTATTTAGATTCCCGACAACACCTTATGTTTTAGGCAGTTTAAGACTGTATGTTTGTTCGCCTACTTCAGTAGCTGGAGAACAATCCTTCAGACTTAAGCCATTGCAGCCGTTTTTCCTTTGATTTTTCAGTAACTTGATGCGGGAAACACCGGCCTAATCGTGCGTGGCGCAGAAAAAGTGGCGCAACAGGCTCAGTCGGTCTGGGTTTTGGTCGAGCGCGTCATGTTTTTGTCGACAAACGGTATTTTTACTCCGACAGAAGCAGAATGAGCACAATTACTTTTTCAACTGAGACATTCCGGAAACACTATCGCAACATTTTTGAGACGCTGTTTGTGTCCGAACGCTGTAGTTTGTAACGCTTTAAAGCCTTAAAGGGACTTGTTTTGGCCTGCTTGGAGGGTTTTAAAGCCAAGGTTATGCAGCAACAGCGAACCACTCCTTGAAATCACGTCGTATCGAAATAAAAAGTTGCCTCATCAGTATCAATTTAGAAAAGGGGATTTTTTTTAATGGTTTTTAAATAAGAACAGGAAACCACTGCGTGTGCGTGTGTGTACTAGCAACTTAATCTGAGCAACCAGGATGGAATGTGCTCAACGTCAGGCACGTTTGCAGACTGCGATATGGAGAACAAGCGATAGAATTTCATTCTTGCATTACTGTATCATTTTACCTGAATGTGTCTGGCTTTATTTAGAGTTTTCTGTGCATTTAAAGTTATCTGTGTCAGTGCAGACGTAGAGGTTGAGGATATAATTATTTAACATATGGCTGTTATGTAATACCAACTTAAGTATTTTTAGTTACATACAACACCTAACTAGAAAAGCACTCGAAGAGCGCAGACCTCCGCTAAAGAGCTCATTCCCTGCACATTGTGACTTACACCCGTACTGTAGGCAGTAGTATACAAGGTTACATATTAAGTGACTTTATGATCAAAGCACTTGGCTTTGATCTTTGATAATCAAAAGATGAAAGTCCATAAGGAATCCAGAGCGTTACTAAAATGTAACCATCTGTTCCCTGTTCTATTATCAAAAAAAAAATCCTGAAGTTACTTAAAATCTGTTAATAACTTTTAATGTTATTCTAAAACCAGACAGACAAACAAACGGGCTGTCACAAAACCTTCTCCCTTGGGGGAGGTAATAATCAGAATTAAGACGCGTGGATCTGACGTTTTAGAAACCTACTTTCCCTTAAGTTCTTTAATGGCGTCCCCTTCTGTTCAAAGAAAGTAAAGCTTTTTCTGCACCAACTCCAAGTTAAAATTTTGGTGCAAACTCAAGAGAATAACATGTAACATATTTTAGGATACTACGTGAGAGCATTAAATTGTGCCTGTGTCAGGATCAGTATGTCTTACAGCATCTGTTTGCCATTTTTCCTTCTGCTGATAACCAGATTTGTGGTTCTTGCCTTTGCTCAGGTCGACAGAATGGCCATGACGACAAATGGCTGTATTCAATTCACGCGCCACCCGGGCGACGTCCTGCTCAACTTCAACCGGCTACGCAGTAGGAACATGCTGACTGATGTCACCATACAAGTTGACGGGCAGTGCTTCCCAGCTCACAAGGCAATTTTGGTGGCCTGCAGGTAGGAGAATCAACATTTAATGCAATTCATTAGTTTAATAAATCACGGTCTTCTGCACTGACACAGCTGAACTTTGATCCTTATTCTTGTTTTCCTGCAGTGGCTTCTTTTATTCTGTGTTCATGGAGCCTGAGAACAAAACTCTTGGTGCCATCAACTTAGACCCCAAAGTAGATCCAATGGGTTTGTCCATCCTGCTGGACTTCATGTACACATCTTATCTTAACCTTCAGGACAACCTGGTCCTGGCCATCATGAACACAGCCATCTACCTTCAGATGGAACATGTGGTCGACACCTGCCAGAGGTTCATCAAGTCCAGGTAAGAGAAACATAAAAAACCTGATATCCAGATTAAAGAGGAACAACATTAACATGTTGTTTGCATGTTTTGCAGGCATCTGTTGGCAAACATGGAAGAGGTGCAGAACAGCTCATTATATCTGGTTGAAAAGACTCCTGCTTTGGGGCAAAGCAACCACGCAGCGTCCTCACCGCCCCTGCAGGATTGCAGAAAATATGTACCTAATGTCTTCAGGGGCATCAACACCTCTGGGTCGTATGTCTATGGTGACACCCAAGCCCCTTATGGGCACCTGGAAGAGTCCTCTAAATTACGGGACCCCCTCAGAAGGCTGACCTTCCCCTCAAAGCAATGCTCTCAGGTACCATACACCAATGTGGCTCACAGTGAAGACAATATCAACCCCCAACATATGTCATGTCACCCCTGTTATGCCACCCCTATCATCCAATCAGGAGCTCAGGAGAGCCTTCAAAGGCCTGGTACCCCCATGGAGGAAAACAGTATCCAGCATCCACAGAGTAGCTGCTCAACAATGTCCCCATACTTGATTAAAGGTGTCATTTGTAGCCCCCAAAGTCCCCTAAGATCTGACTGCCAGCCCAACTCGCCCACTGAGTCCAACAGCAGCAGAAATGCGGCCCTAAGCCTCAAACATTCTTCAGACTGTCTCAAGGATTCCAAAGTGCACAACTGGAAAAAGTACAAGCTGATCATTATGAACCAATCTTCTGATGAGAATGAATTGGAGGCTCAGGGAGGCAGCGTCAAAGCTTCCGCCACGTCCCCTTCACAGAGCCCCTGCAGGACTTACGCAACAGGTGGACATGGTGAGGTCCGGCCAGAAGAGGGAGCCAGTGAACACAGACAGGAAATCCTACAGTCTCCGAGTGCTGGCAGCTGTGGCATCAGGTACAACTTTTCCTCACTGACATCTATAAAATAGACAGACAAAAACAAGGCCTCGCATCAACCCAGTGAATGTTACTATGTTTGCAGCAGCAGCAGCCCCAGATACTCCTCGTGTGGTTGCGACAGCCCTCCCTGTGTGAATATGGGTCATCTGTCTACTGACTCATGCAGCAGAGATGATGCTGCGAAGCCACACTCAGAGTTCCCTTCCTCTGGCTGTGGTAGGCAGACCCACAAAAGACCACTTTCTCTCTAATTTGAAAACATATTATTGAATAATAAATAACTTTCAATTTTTCAACCATACCAATTTTACCATTAAGTCTGTTTTTAGTTTGAATAAAAGCAAATTTACAATGACCTAAATCATCTTTTCTGCAGAAAACAACACTTACTTCTGCAATGGGTGTGACACCAAGTTCATAGAGGAGGAGTCTCTGAAGGACCACACCATTCGGGTCCACGGAGACAAGCCCTACAAGTGTAACTACTGCCAGGCTGCCTTCCGCTACAAGGGCAACTTAGCCAGCCACAAGACTGTTCACACAGGTAAGGTTACTTTTGCTACAACAATCCGACACAGACCTTCAGGATCTGGAGTCTGAAAGAGCTGCCTTTTGATCTTGTCCTCAGGTGCGAAGCCTTACCACTGCAACATCTGCGGTGCCCAGTTTAACCGACCAGCCAATCTCAAGACTCACACCCGCATTCACTCTGGAGAAAAGCCATACAAGTGTGAGACGTGCGGCTCCAGATTCGTCCAGGTGAGAAGATGCTTCGCAGGTTTTCAGACGTCGCGCTCGCTGCATGTTTTCAAATCTGCAATGTCCTTTCACACCAGGTGGCCCATCTTCGTGCACATGTGTTAATCCACACTGGAGAGAAGCCATACCCCTGTGAGATCTGCGGGACACACTTCCGCCACCTGCAGACGCTCAAGAGCCACATGCGCATTCATACAGGAGAGAAGCCCTACCATGTAAGCATCCCCATCAGCCTAATCAGATGGAGTAATCCCCTCCCCATCATTAGTCCTGTGTGCTACAGTATGAAGCACCTTATTCATGTTTCTTTTTCTTAGTGTGAAAAATGTGACCTTCATTTCCGACACAAGAGTCAGCTGAGGCTTCACCTCCGTCAGAAGCACGGCGCGGTCACCAACACAAAGGCTCAGTATCGCAGGAGCCTCGGGGACATCACCACAGGCCTGGTGAACCCCTGCTGAAGCTGCTGCAAACCTACTGTGGAAAAGCATTTCTTTTTATAAACAGGATGTATAAATATGCTCTTTATATGTTTGTATATAATGCACAGTGCTCGTAAGCCTTTTGCTATTTAAATATTTTAGGAAGTGTTATTTCTGTGACGGTACATTGCTAAATGTAAATTTCATAAAGAATATTTGCTGTTTTTTGCAAATAACTGAATGTAGACAGACAGGTACAGATGTGAAACAAAGTGGTTTCTGCTATTTTCAGCCACGTGTGTAAAAAGCTAATGTTGTCATGTTGCCATCTGCTGGCAGAACATCGACACAGACCCTGCCTTTTCAGGCTTTTGTAGCTTTATACATGGAAAAACAAACAAATTTATTTTTAATAATTTCTGAAGAGGCCCAGGGTCCCCAGAAAGAAGTGGTATATTACAGTAAATGTGCCTTACATAAAGGTTACATGTTTTTGACACAGTATTTTCCCTGGTTATCACTGCTTTTGTGATTCATGCATGTTTGGTGCTGTTTTTTGCTATTCTGTGTATATAATCTGTACAGGTACACCCAGTATTAAGGTAAAGAAAAAATGCTCAGGAATATTACATGTAATCAAATGTCTTTGTTACTGCAGATGACATCTATCTTTAATATACTGTCTGTGACATGAAAATAAAAAGGTACAGTATGTAACAAGACATGTTGCTGTAGTTGTTTTCTTTTATTGGTGTTATAACCATGGATTTAAAGGTCACAACTGCATTGTCCTACACAAGGTGAGACTAAAGTCACAAGAATATACTATTATTCAGTTATCCTGTGTATAGTTACTAAGACTGGGCACTTTATTTGTCTTTACATCCATAAATTGTCACTATCAATTATAAAATAATCCCAAATTAGAATGCATGAATGGATCTTACAGCTAAAAACTAGGGGAATTGGATGTATATGAGTAAAACTGTCTCAATTCCTAATATTTATATTTCAAACTGCTATAATCATACAGCAGGAAATATAGTCACGCCCCCTATTGACCAGTACAGATAACATGTTTGATTAGGTACGTCTGTGTGTTGGATAAAGATTCTCCATTTAAAATAAAAAATGAAATAGGCTGACTGGTTTGACTTGTTTTATGATTCTTTCAGTGATATACAGTACAGTTTTTACACAATTTTCAGTTTGTCTTAAGGTTTTGCTCCCTCTAATGGGGTGATGAGGCAGGTGTTGTGACACTCGCCCATCAAAGTGCCATCTTTCACAGAAACATACCTGATAATGTGCAGACACGAAAGAAACCCAGTATGCCTGTGTAGTGCCCTCCACAATCATCAATCTGAAGCGACTTTGATAAGAATCATCCCACTAATGATCGGTTTTGTTCCTATGCCAAATCCCAAAGTGATAAAGACAGTGCTGCTGCAAACTCTTCTGAAGGAGCGATTGCAGAGCACGCCTGCTTAATTATACCATACATGTTGTACACGCACACGCTCGTTCAAATAGTGCTGCATTTACAAAAGACAACCCAAAAAAATAGCCAAAATAAAAAGTCAGATAAATGGACATATAAACTTATACTTGCATTGGTAAAAAGAATTTAAATTGACTAAAATGTAAATAAGAGTAGTTGGCAGCTGCGGAACCTCAACCTTCTTTGTCAAGGATGGCTTTTACATCAGCAAACACCTGAAACGGGACACAAACGTGTGAGCAAACCAACACAGACTCCATCTAAAATATGACCTCAATCTGAATCAATCAAATCAAATCAATATATTAGCCCTTTCTGAAGGGTCAAGTCGAGAGCCTCTTAATAAAAAGCGTGAACGCAACCACTCATTTGAATGCAATTATCTTTTAGATAGATTTCCTTGAAAATCTCTCAAGCACAGTCTCACCAGAATAAAATAAAACTCTCTTTCCCCCACAATTCTGATTATAAAAACACACATTTCACTCTTCTCTCCATTAGTTCAAGTTAATTATTAGTCACAAGACAACTCTGTACTTTGCTCTAAGCTTCAATTTGTGTTTTCACCCCAGATATTTAAACAAAACTGACTTTGAATCCCATTATAGAGGTAAAAATATAAACTATTAAATGCAGATTTATTCTAAGAGGCTACTTAGGTATTGATGCACTTTTAATTCCTCATCTAATGTCAAGTGTTTATGTCTGCCAGATAAAAAGTGCATGTTTAAAATTGCACTTGAGAGTCTGAACATAAGCTACTGCTAACTGCTAACAAACTGTCTATCAGGGTAAGCAATGCAAATATTTGAGCAGTGGGGACTGGAGGAACTACAAGAGGAATATATCTATTTTAAATCAATAACTTTTACCTAATAATAATAATAATGACATGTAGCTATGTACCCACCTCGTCTACAGAACGAGAAGCATCGATGGTGCACACTTTGCCGTGTTTCTGGTACAGTTCAATGATTGGTCTCGTAGACTGCAGGTAGGTCTGGATCCTGCATCAATTAAATACAATAGAAGTAGAAAAACAAGCACTGCCATTGAGGTCAGACCACTTGGGGGACTCCAACAAGACACGAATTAGGTCAAAAACGCACTAGCAGGTATTCGGCAGTCATCTAAATGGGTCAGGCAAAGCCATACAACAGTACATGAAATCAGTTGCTGGCAGAGAACATTTGGTTTGTGCTGCAGGACTGTACCTTTTATTCAAGCTTTCTCTGTTGTCATCTGTGCGTCCACTGTTTTTCCCTCTTTCTAGACATCTATTAATGCAAACCTGTAGACAAAAGAAGGTCTTTTGGAATGCAACGTTTAAGGTCCGAAATGCTTTGTGGTACCCACGACATACCTCGTTGCTGCAGTCAAAGAAGAGCACAAACTTGACATCTGCATTGTTGTCCATGACTTTGTTCCAGCCCTGAAGGTTGTCCTCATTTCGAGGGAAACCGTCTATGAGGAAACGGAACTTTTGCTCATCTTTCTGCATGGTGTCTTCCATCGCCTGTCAGCACATGACTTTCTTCATGAATTATGAACATATTCACAACACAAACATAGCTTTTGGTGCCTACCTTTTTGAGTAAACTGATTGTGATTTCCACGGGGACAATGTTCCCCTCTTTGATGTACGTGGCAATGAGCTGCCCATACTCTGAGCCTTCTCTGGCTCGTTCTTCTCTCAGCAAATCTCCAGCAGACAAATGTGTATAATTGTATTCCTACGACACATCAAACAAAATACCTTTAATATTAGCAGAATCCCATATAAGGCAAACATTATCAAGAGAAGAAGAAAAAACATGCACATTTCAATCAGTTTAAACTAACAGACCGCTCTTACAGAGAGTTTAAATTATTCTTACTCACAGCCTAAAAAAAGTAATTCCCTGGACTTTATGAAAGGAGCCTCTATCAACACCCACAATTCAGGCCCAAGCTGCCTCAAAGCTTGAAGCATGGCAGGCAACACCCAGTCAGATCCGTGTGCAGAGGCAGTAAGAAAATGTCTCTTAGCCAAACACACAAGTCAAATAACCCAAATCAGCCGGGAGTACAGCTACGGTTCACAGACATTTAAGAGAATATCATTAAAGTTCACTTTAAAGCAGCATCCTCAAGCATCTTTGTCATTTTTTCATTTATACTGCTGTCCCTCCCTAAAGACTCAAATTAAATGGCAGTGGGATGCTGGCATGTTTTGCTCAGGTGAGTCATGAGTTACAGCACATTTAAAAATGCAGACGTATTATATATATAATTTTATCTTAAACAGACAAAACACAAACAATTTTGTGTTGTACTACCACAAAATCTTGCAAAAGAGATTTTTAATCTCAACGGGTTTTTACCTGGTTAAATAAAGGTTATAAATAAAAATAAATAACGTTTTTTTATTTCGGAGTGACAAGTGTGATGCAGACTTTATATTATATAACCTCAATGATAAATGTACTTAGCTCCTGGGGCATATTCAACAGGTTTGGTCATATCTATTTGCTAGCTACAAAGCTAATGAGCAGACGTTCACATTTTCATTCACTTGATCTATAAAGAATTATAGAACATACCCAAGACTAAGGCGCCACATGTACCAGTTATTATTCTGACATTATTCTGACGTTCTGACATAGGTATTTATTTTCCTTGACTATTTCCAGACATTGAAATTAAAAAGTAACACTTCAATTTTATTTAACTCAACAATTAACTAAAATATCAGAAAAGAGAAATTGGTATCTTGTGTGTGATAGTATAGTTCTGCATATCTGTAAACGGTTATCCTGTCTCGCTAACTCGCTAGCCGGCTAACAGGTTAATTTTAGAGGACAACCGGAAGTCAAAGCAATACAGACATTAAGTAGTGAATAGCAGTATATTTAAGGACAAGGGCATTATACTGTTCCCTATACGTTATAAACATCAATTAACGTGAGACCATAACCATCAAAACTTGCAGATTTCATTGTCCTTTCTCTCTCCATCCGTCTTACCTCTACGATTTTGGAGCACTGGGTTCCCTTGCCGGCGCCAGGCCCGCCCAGCACGAACACAACCTGCGGCTTCATCATCAAAGACACCCGGTAAAACAAGCTCGGCACCTTCTGACAAACGTTACCGACCAAAGGGCTAATCATAAACCAATTCTAGTCCAGACGCGTAAATCGACAGAAACCACCGACTACGTTGGTCAGTGGATGTGTTTCAGGATCGGTTGGCAGGAAATGCAACGACACTGCTATCGACCAATGGGAGTTTACCTAAAAATGACGTCATATTGCGACCCCGCCCACATTCACTTTTTTTTTTTTTTTTTTTTTTTTTTTTTTTCAATGCAGGGGTCGGGTGACGCCCCTCCCCAGTCTCTTCAGCATCAGTACCTTCATACCGAATTCGGCTTCAAGGGAAAGGATGCTCTCTGGACCAGTTTGGGGATATAAAACCATGGAGCCGAGAGACGATCAAGCCGCTGGGTATAGTGACTGTTCTCTCCGTATTGCTGCTGCCTCGCTGCCTCCATTCATGATGCACCATTCATGCATCCGACCGAATGGAAGCACACGCCGAGGAAAACATTAACGCAGACGGTTATAACGGCGATACCTCGCGAATTATTAAGACGGATTCTCGCTCGTTCGGCGAAGCCTCGTTTCATGTAGGTCAGAGTGATGAAGAGGCCGTTTTTGTCTTCTGACGCGAATGTAGGGCTTATGTAGCAAAGCCGATCTAACAAAAGGCATATTCAGCCTCCCCTGACACACCTGGCTGCCCTGTCGCCACTTGACATGACAGCGCGGAACCGGGGGCAGGGCAGCAGGATCAAGGGGGCACCGACGTGCAGCTGGACGCGCGGACTCGACAGGGAGCAGGGGACCCTCCAAACGATCGGAGGAGCAGAAGCAGCAGTCCAGGGGAGGCCGGATTGCAGTTTCTGGGGACGAGCGCCAAGGGCAGTGCGGCAGTCAGCAGGCAGACCGGGGGGAGGAGGCTGCAGAAATCTGTGATACTTCCCCCCCAGTCCCCACTGCGCTCTCACCTCCATTCTGGAAAAAATGAAGGATGTTGTCAGGTTTGCTTAATGGTGACTCCTTTCCCACTCCCTCGCCAATGATGTGCGTTTAAAAGAATAAATCTGCTCTTCAAGCAAGGGTGGAACCCCAAGGGGACCGATGTGCATATTGGCCAGGTATCATTTTCTCCCTTCTTCTCTGGTTTTTCTCGTTTTGCTGGTGGCCTGCACCATGGGCTGTATACAGAGCATCGCATGCAAGCCCCGCATCAGGCGGGAGAACATTGTGGTTTATGAGGTTTCGGCCTCCATTGACCAGTGTCCCACCATCATCGAGGAGAACTCACCGATTGTGCTGCGTTACAAGACGCCTTACTTCAGAGCCTCTGCAGGGGTTGTCATGCCACCAGTGCCACGCAATGAAACATGGGTGGTGGGCTGGATCCAGGCCTGCACCCAAATGGAGTTCTACAACACATATGGTGATATTGGAATGTAAGTTTACATTTTTTTAAAATAAATAAACACTGTGTGTTCACTTCTACCATGAAATATGAATTCTGTCCTCTGTCCACTACCACAGGTCTAGCTGGGAGCTACCGGAGCTCCGCGAGGGTCGGGTCAAGGCTATCAGCGACTCCGACGGCGTCAGCTATCCCTGGTACGGCAACACCACAGAGACAGTCACCCTCACTGGGCCCACTTCCAAACCATCCCGCCTGACAGTCAGCATGAACGACAACTTCTACCCGAGCGTGACTTGGGCAGTGCCCATCAGCAACAGCAACACACCTATGCTGACCCACATCACCAGGGACCAGAGCTTCATCACCTGGCTGGTGGCCATGAACTCTGTTACAAAGGTAGGACAAAAACATTCCCCAGTCTGACACTATAATAGTTCCCAGTGTTATCCCCCCCTCCCAAGTCTGCACTCAGGAATATATTTATACATTTAGCCCATTTTAAATGAAGAACAGTTGGTGTTTGACTTTAGCACAGAGATGCACGTTCTCATCTGGTGTTAGGTTCATCGTCTTGTCTGGAGGCAGCTTAACAGGCAGGAGGTGTCTGCCAAAATAGAAGAAAATGTCGCTCCAGATTTACACGTTGGAGAGGCCATGATGTTTAGTTCAAGCACACTCTCTGCAACAAGCTTCCAGACTAATGTGACGCTGTTCTCTCCGCTCTTCCAGGAGCGTATCGTGTTGCAGACCGTGCGCTGGCGAATGAGGGTGGACATTGCAGTGGACCCAGATATGCCTCTGGGCTCTCGAGCCTCCCTGGTGGGTCCTCCCTATCAGGAGCAACCGCACATCCTCAACTATCAGGAACCCATCCCTCCCAACGCGCTGGGGCGACCTAACGCCAATGATGCGCAAGTGTTGATGTGGAGGCCGCGGAGGGGAGCGCCGCTTGTGGTTATCCCACCCAAATAATATTGAATGGCTGATAATGGTTGTTCTTCCCTCCTACAAAGGAAATGAAGGAGGTTCTGAAGCCAAATCAGAGAGAGAGAGAGAGAGAGAGAGAGACTCTGTGGTTTCCTTGCCTGAAAGATTCTAAAAGGACCAATATAACCAGAGTGGATTTTATTTCCAGGATCTATTCAGTATCAGAATATCTTCAAGAAAATTGTATTAAGGACCTCTTTTGCACTGAGACTTGTTTCTGCCTGCTTTTTATCCAAGACGGAACTTTTTTTAAAAAATCCTGTCACACAGTATCAAAACCACAAAAACTGTATACTACATTCTTTTAGAACTCAATGCATGAGCAAAGGACATAAAACCTTTGAGAAGTTTATGAATAGAATTTCTTTTGTACTACTTGATATCTGAAGACATTTTAAAACGAAGAGTCGGCCAAAAACACAATCTTGCCTACTAGTCAAATTTTGCAAAGGCCTTTTTTTTCCCAGCAGACCAAAATTTAAGGACAGTTAAAAGAGCTATTACTGAGTCTTTCTAATTTAATTCATGCATCAGATTGTATTAAGAGCATCCACCTTGCATAAAAGTCCTGAAGAAACACAAGTTTGCTGTTTCACTTGGGTTTTGCCGATACATAGGCGTGTACATCCTCCCCTGACAGAAATTAATGAGCCGGAGCTGCAATAATCAAGATGGTTATTAAAGCGGGATACCACTGACACAATGCCACACAGCGATTTTAAAATACAACTATGCATTTTTAAAAAGGATTAGGTTTTTTGGTAGAAATTGATCTGCATGTCCAGTTATTGATATTCAGCATTTTTCTAATTGGTGTTTGATCTGTCTGAATACTGATCTCCTTAACACATTTATAAAATATTTTTATAATGACAAAAACACATAACATGGATTTTGCATTGGCAATCTGACAATGTATGGCAACTAACAATTAAGGTATAGTATATACATGAAACAGTAAATATAGTGGAGGTCAGATCCATATATTTGATATCCAATCTGTCACGAATATGAAGTCACAATTAGCTGTAGGTCTTTGCAGACATATCTATGCCAGTGTTAAGCTCTCTCCACTTCCTCATCCTGGGCTCAGTCCAAGTCACTGCCTGCTACGCCACGCTCAGGTCATGTGACTCATCCTCCATCTGTGCTTCTCTCAAGGTCATAAATTCCACAACTATGCAAAGGTTATCTGTGGCTGACAAATCAGATAAAATATGTTTGACAAATGTGTCGCTTTGGTTCATTTCCCACAAAATCTCCTGCAGGAACCACAAATACACACTCCTGACATATCAAATAGACAAAGATGTTAAAGATAAAACTTTTGTCCATTTAAGTGGCCTGTTTGTTGTGGCACCACACTTCATTTAGTCATCTGTTGCCATAGAGACCAGCCTGATGTTTTTGAGTGCACTGCAACTGCAAAAGAAAAAAAGGCACACAATATTCATGTGTGTGCCTATTTCAGTCACACACACACACACACTCATACACACACGTACAAAGAGAGGGAGAGAAAGAGCTGTAATTCATTTTGAAGATCAATTCATTTTGAAGTCAGCAAAAAAGAACAAAGGCTGAAATAAAGTATTAATTTATTCATTTGTTCTTACAAAAAGACCTTGCATTTGCATTTTAAAAAAAACAGAATGAGTGTACTACATGTAATTAAAAACATGTCTGTACCCATGAGATGATCTGCAAGGTTAATGCAGATGTGTCTTATATGAAAATGGACATCTTTGAGATGGAGAAGCCCCCTACTCTTTGCAGCAACTTTAATTCAATACTAGATACAAGATAAATCGTATTTTAGTCCCTGAAATGTTCTTCAAACCACTCTTTTGTGCAAGTAGATCCCTTTTCTGAAATATCATAGACCCCAAGCTTCCTTCACCTGTGATTTAGTTCAAAAAGGACAAAGACTTGGCTGTCTTAATGTGCAGCTTGAATCTACATTATGCATAACACAGATTTAAAAAAAAAAAAAACAATAAATAAAAACACACAAAAATGGCTTATAAAGCTTGATTTAGGGTACTAAATGAGTGTTTCAGCCAATGTAGAGCCAAAACAAGAGGAGGTCACAATCCCAGTCACAGATTAAGCAAGTCTGAAAAGACTTTCTAAATTATTTCCATGTGAGGAAAAAACAAACTAAAATATAAATAATAAAAATATAACAATTACTAATAAATGATCTGCTCCCTTATAAGGCTACCGCATAGTCGATAGTATATTTTTGCTATTTAGTTTTTTTCCAAATGGTTTATGCTGTAAAAACAGGTGAAACCTGAACATGGAGGCCTGCTCCAGACATCACCAGCACATGCTGGCAGCACCTAAATCTGGCTTCAGTTCGGAACAGTGGGAGGATCTCTGCTGATTATACAAATGGACTGAAGAGCTGGTTAAATACATCCAGCTGTTTCATTAGAACCACCTGTGTTTTCCCACCTTATTATTATTATTATTATGGGGCTGAATTGCTATGTCCTGTTGGTCTTACAGTCAGTTCTGCTAGTTGCCATGGCTACACTGCATGTTTTGTGAGAGAAAGATGTCCATTACCTCTCCAAATTACATGAAGATTCTTCACAATTTGCCCGTGCTTCATGTTTGACTGCAGCATTCCCACGTGTTTGCTGTAGCTTGCAGCTCTATAGTTTTTAAGACAAAGCTGGACTGTTAAAAGTGTGCAAAGTGGCTTTTTTTCCCTTCTCCATTTTCAACAGCAACACGTTTTATCGCTTTCACCTCCCCAAATCCATTCTTGATCACAGTTCAAAGTCCTGCTTGATCTGTCTCTCTGAGGTTCCAGGTCATACACTGGTGGCTCCGCTGCTGGCAGGTTTACCCTCATATCCATAAAGAAATGTGGAAATGATAACCAAGAGTGACCCCACAAAAAATACCCTGGAAAATGAGTGGGGGAGCCGTTAAAATATTTAAATGAGACATTAGGATCTGAGTGAAAAAACTCACTGAACAGGCTCAATATTAGCATGTAGCATTGTGTATGATCAGTAACGTAATAAAGTATTTAATACTGTGTGCAATGAAAGTAAGGTATTATTCTTACCTAGTGGGGTTAAAGTCATCCAGCACTAAATATGAAATGAGGGCAGAAATGATGATGGACAGAGAGGTCGCAAAGCCTTTGAGGATGTTGTCTGCGTATTTAATGACCATGGCTACAACCAAGCCACCCAGAGCCTGCAGATAGAGAACAGTGTGTTTAACGGCATATTGAACACAAAATACAACCGAACAATATGAGAGTAATTAAATAACCTGTAGCACGACAACAGTGCAGGTGATTGTGTTATATCCCTGAAACATCCCTGACTGTTTGACTACTGGTCCATCGTACATGATCATTCCAACAAAGCCAAGCACAAAGCCAAAGATACCTGCAATAAACAGGGACAGACTGAATGCATCGTTAAGATGCAGATTAACGTTTAATGATATGGGGTCGCTACACACACCTGCCACTAGGGGTCACTGTATATCAAGTCAAATCAAAATTTTTGATATTTCTACTCAGAATTACAAGAGAAAAACATTCATGTGGTGTGAATATTGCCAGGTAGAATTAGGAACCTTCCTATCATATACTTCCCTGATTATTACAACATATAAAATGTGACATAACTAATGACCATAGTCCACTCTAATCATGAGCACACACCAACACGGATATGCCTGTATTACACATCCTTCCACCCACACTGAGACCTTGCTTACCCAGCTGTATATTACGGACCCATATGCTCTGTTTTGTCTCCTTAAGGATTTTCTCAAAGTAAACACCTGCAAAGCCACTGGAGATGCAGGCCATCAGGACGGCCATCACGCCCACAAACTGAGAGTTTGCAGTCAGGACCTTCTGCTCAGTATCATTATTAACCACTGTAGGCCACTGTGGGGGTTAGAACACAGACACACTAAGTAACAGATGACGCTAAATCTAGAGTTAAAGGTAAGATTATGGATTAAAATGGACCACAGACAGTGGTTAATGTGGAAATTCTTGTTTGTACCTGCACAAGAGTGACTCCAGCCATTAAGACAAGCAGTGAGAGCCACTGGTGGAAACCCAAATTTTTCCCCAGCATGGAGACAGAAAACAAAGCCGTGGTGAGAATTTTCAGTTGGTATGTGACCTTTATAGGGGAAAACCACAGATAGAACCACAGTGTCAGAGCACACAGCAGTATAATGCAGTGTAAACAGCAATTACAACAAACCGGATCTGATTAACTGAGGATTAAGGCCTGCCTGGTTTTTATGAAGAAGTTTATCTAGGGAAGTTTATCTAAGGAGTTTATCTACGTGTAAGCATATATGGGCATCTGGCGCACGAATGGAGGTTTCTCATTGTTTTCATTTCATACAATTTGTTTCATTGTATTGTAGTCAGTAAAACTTTCTGTATAAATATTGATGTGGGTCCCCCTCCATGGGTGATAAAGTGTTTCTACAGTAAAAAAAAAAAACAGATTTGAATAAGAGTTTTAATATTCACAAATAGGTCAAGACGGGCAGACAAAAAGGCATAAAATGGTGTAACAAGACTTAACTTGTATCAAATCCAAAGTTTATATATTTTATACACACGGCCTAATCCTAACTTTCTACATTGCTGTTTTGGGTTATTCTTAAAATATTGTCCCTGAAAGACAGAAGAACCTCACAGTCTGAGAAAAATACCCATGTAAACCCTCCAATAAATGTCCTTGAACCCATTTTTTGTACCTGATAGGTGGCTGCATCCAGGTTGGATAAGGCAATATAGAGCAGATTGTTCTGCAGCGTGTAGATGCCTGCAGGAATGGCCAACTTCATGGTCTCTCCAGGCTTGTTCACAATCTCCTCCCTCAGCAGCTGGTACATCGCCTGCACTCTGAAACCTGACAGAGAGCCTGTTGTTGGTAACGACCACAGGACCACCCAGAGAAAGAGAGGAACAAAGAGCAGCCAGTCTGCCCATAGGAACTCTGGGGAATATTAGCCGAGACTGAATCCAGACCTACATCTCCCTGATCCATCATGCTGCTTACCGTTCTCCGCAAAGACAAGGAGAGCGCAGATGAAGATTTTAAGGACCTCGGCGGACACAACAGCAGATGATGCCAGGTAGCGGGGGCTGTCTTCAATCAGGGTGCGGGAGTAACGCATGGTGAGCACCAGCGAAGTGGTCTGCAGCACCAACACCCCGAGAGACACGTACATCTTCCTGTATGAGTGTGACGACACCATGGCGGAGTCGGTGGGCTTTGCCTCCAAGGCAGCAGAAGAAGCAGTCTCCAGGAAGAACATGCAGAAAAGGAGAAACTAATAAAAGTGAGCGAGGAAATAGAGACTGAGAAGGGCAAGATTACCACATCATTGATGAAGGTTAAACTTTGCTGTCTGTCGCTGTGTCACCAGGATACAGATAAGAACTCTTACTGCAGGCAGTAGCACACAATTGACTAATTACCAGTTCATCATAGCAGACACACCTAAGGACAAAAAGAAGTCTCTTTTCTTTCTTTAACGACCAATGGAATTAATACTGTAGTGGAATACTTCCTCTAAGAGAAAAAAGGTATTAGTCATAATGCTAACACAGGATCCAGTTCATTGGCCTTCAAAATGTAAGGTGGAACTTGGCGTGTATCAGCTGGTTCTAGTTAAATTCTATGCTAGAAGTCTTCCGCTGTCAAGAAAAAGGATCACTGTACAACCACGAAGGCCACAGCAGTATTGACATAAAAAGTTTATATGGGTTTAACACAAACCTCCTCATGTGTGAGGGTCATGGCTGCACAATCCCGCTTACACACTCCCAACAAACTCCCCCTTCTTCCTTTTAGGCAGTTTTTAGGAACACTGCTCACTCTTATTTTCAGCATGCAACACGCTGAAGAACTTTTGGATCTAATATAAAATTTGTTTTATAAAAAAAACTCATCCCGGACACAAACCAGATAGAGTTCAAAGCTACAGACCTTATAGTGACCAGTGTAAAAACTTGTAAGCAGTATGTGGTTTTTTTTTTGTTTTTTTTTGGAAATGTTTGGTAGAACTAAAAAGAACCTAAAGATCAATTGTTTATATAAAGTATAACAAAATAGTAACTACTCCAATGCTTGTCTCCTCTTCTTTCAACAAATCTATTCCTTCTTCAAACATGCCAGGCTGATTAACTTGTGCCAGAACATGCCATTGTGTAATATTGTATACTACTCTAACACTTAAATTGTATGACAATTAAGCAGGTAAAAACAAAGGAATAAAGGCAAGATGGAATTAAATCTGGAATAGTAGTAAATCATTATTAATTAATGTCTGTTTATAAAGTCTGTTTATTTTTTGTTCTCAAGGGGTTAACTATACAGGAATGTTGGGAAACCAGACAAACAAGTTTTTAGTCCAGGTTTTGTTGCTGTAGATAATAGTGAAGTGTCAGTTACGGAGCCGGCTCTTTGGAATGAGTGAGGGGAGACAGTGTTTTTTTTTTTGTTTTTTTTCTCCTCCTTTGTCTCTGTTTTTACTATTACTGAACTGATAAACATGAAAGATTAACATTAAAATATCGTAGTAACTCGCATAGAGTTGTTTTGCCCACAGTGCCTTTTATTAGTGAGCACAGGGAACTCTGTCACAACCAACTCTCCCACAGCTGCTTCTTCTCTTGTGTTTTATGGTAGTTTTGGTAGGCTACTACATCCTGTGTTCTCAAATAAATACTAATTTCCTTTACCTCTGCTCTGTCTAGTTTTATCCTCTCAACTACTGCCTTCAATATTTTCCTTTCCTCCTCATATCTTCCATACTCCATCATCATATTATGCTGTAAAGATTCAATTACCGCGCACTATTCACATTTTCCATCTGCACGATTGCCAATTTTATTGAGTGTCCTGTTTAACCTAGTTTGCCTAATCCTCAACCGTGCGTATATCGTCTCTGTACATATCGACTGTCTTTAAAGTCGATAAACTAACCGGTAATAATGAATTTTATTTACTTTTAACAAGCTAAAACATTCCCATCCTCTATGTGGCGCAATAACACCCGACAATAACCAATAATGCCAAGAAGAAGATCTTCCCACCAATGCAGACAGTCGACGAGGATAAGTGTCTTTTCCGGTGCGGCTGATTTTACACGTTTAGAAAAAGCATAATAACACTTCTATTAGATCTAATTATATTATATCTTCTAAGGTTGTGCCACAATTATCCAGAGAGAAGGAGGAAAAGATTGAATTGAGCTGATCTCGTAAACGAGCTGGAAAAAAATAACGTCAAAGCAAGGGAAAAAATACAAAGCAGCAAAAATAAGTGTGTGTTTTCAGTTTTTATGGATTTTGTGCTTTTGAGTAAAAAAAAAAAAAAAACAGATTCTAGTTATAAGTGTTCTGTGATTAATCTGTTTCAGCACATGTTTCAGAACAAGTTTTTCCAAAAGTACCTTTACAAAGCAGTGTATAGCAAACACGGCCACTGCAACATAAACCCAGATCAAGGTGCAAAAGGAGAACCCTAGCTTTTATTTTCCCTTTTTTTCCCCTTTTAAACTAAAGGTAATTCGCAAATGCGTCATATAACAAAGACCCCATCCACCAGTGCCTTCCCTGTGGTGGATGGAGCGGGCACCATTTATACAGTCTCGGTCTGATAGGTCAGCGTGGAAAAGAAGTAATTCTGTCGCGTTATTAAAATTTTGTTTTACGTCTAACCAGAATTTAGTTTTAACAGTTTCCCAAGGCTCCTGAGGCTGAAAGCAAGAAATAATTGTGTTCACTCAAAATAAAATGTTTGTTTTAAGAATAAATATTGAATATTATCTGGATGTCCATCGAGTGAGTCAAAAACACGTATTACGTTAACCTGAACTCACCTGAAAGAGTTTTGATTAAAAACTTTACCTCCAGATGTTTTTTTCCAGATGTTTTTAGGCTCTTGCAAATGAACCTACGCCGTAACGTCTCGAATACGTTGCAGGAAGAAAAAGAAATGACCTGTCTGAATCACAAAGGTAAATACCTAACGTAGTATACAGTCAACCACGGGCAGTAAAGTCTTCCTTCTGCAAAATCTCACTATCTCTTACAGCCGAATTTACACGCCCAAGACACGAAAAAAAAAAACAAAAAAAAAAAAACAATGGAACGAAAACCAGCCGAGAGTTTCGGTAGGTAGTTATCGCGGTCTGACTACGGCAGGAGATAGTAGATAAGTAACTTTACACACCGACTATGCATATTACAAGGGCTTAGTGACTGACATCTGCTGGACAAACCAAAAAGTCGCACTATTTTCGAGAAAACATGCGATCACTAGATATAGTAGCGAAACGTCAGGAAAAAACAACTTATAAATAAAATAAAACCTTTTGGAACATCGCTTTAACATTGTAAGTTAAAATTAAATTGTGTTTTCAACTGAAGACAGCCTTTCACCAATTTCCACTCACATGCTTTGGAATTTAAAGCAGATTTAATTTACATTCTGTATAATAGAATAAGAAAATGATAGTGAAAATGGTCGATATATTTTAACAATCGCCCAATATTTTACAAAATGCAAATGTGTTGTTATATTTTAATTGATATTTTGGGCTGTCCTGGAATGCGGTAGATAGCGCTGTGGGTCACATGAAGTTGTGCTACACTTAAATCGGTCACAGAAGAAGAGTGACACGTGTTTCCTGTGTTCCAGTTGATAGAAATGGTGCGTAAATTAAAGTATCATGAGCAGAAGCTGCTGAAGAAAGTTGACTTTATTAACTGGGAGGTTGATAATAATCTACATGAAGTCAAAGTATTGCGGAGATTCCACATCGAGAAGCGGGAGGATTATACGAAGTAAGCATCGATGACGATGCCTGTGTTGGTAGCGCAGCTACATTAAACGACAATGTTGGTGTTGACGCTGTAGCTGTTTTTTTTTTTTTTTTTTTTTTTTCAAGCATTATAAATTTTGAAACATCAGTTGGTTTATCGTCACATGCTACATGGATGTAAAGTGTATATTGAAAAGTAACAGTGTTTATGTTGCTTTATGATTTAGGTACAACAAGCTGAGTCGCAACATTAGAGATTTGGCCCAGAAAATCAGAGACCTGGATGAGAAAGATGGATTCAGAGCTCAGAGCACACATCGACTACTGGAAAAACTGTGAGTTTCTCCCATAAAAGTGTTTTAGTCATTTAACAGCATTTATTTCAGAGTATTCATTCAAATTGTGTAGCCTGTTTTCACTCGGCGAGGTTGCTTTCATTCATGCAACGAAAATCAGATATTTTAAATTGAAAAATTAAGCAACACGCTGCTTATACCGTGAAATATCCAAGTTATGGAATGTTGCCATTTATTGATAAAATTTACTATCTGACAAAACAAAATAACCATGAAAAATGGTCTTGATTGACTGATGAGAACTAAATTAAAGAGCCTGTGTTAGTTTCACAGAAGATATTTTTCCTATTAGTTACAGTGTTGGACTCATCCCCACTAAACAGAATCTGTCCCTGACAGAGAAAGTCACAGCATCTTCATTCTGCAGGTAAACAATTGGTTTATTTCTGGGTAATTAGGTGTGGTCATGCCTCGCTAATATACGCCCTGTACTTCCTATTAATGATTCCTGCAGGAGGAGGCTGCCCAGCATCATGCTGAAGCTTCGTATGGCTCAAAACCTGAAGACAGCCATCACCTTCATCGAGCAGGGCCGTATCCTTCATTGCATCTATTCAAGTATTCACTTCAGTTGGTGTTTTGATAGCTAGTCTCAAAAGTGTTGATCATTGTTTACTGAAGGAGACACATTAACAAGATATGGATCCATAAATCATATTTCAGTAGTACAGTCTTTGTCTTTCTTGTAGTTTTGTCCTTCACTCAGACTCAGACGTACGTGTTGGCCCAGAAATTGTCACAGACCCAGCGTTTCTAGTCACAAGGTTAGTGCCTGCTCTTCGCTATATTATAATCAGTTTTGAGACACACCAGGAAAGTTAAGATTGTCGGAAGGATTGTTAATTAAGTTTCCTCTTCTGTGGTTTCTTTAGAAATATGGAGGATTTTGTTACCTGGGTGGATTCTTCCAAGATCAAACAGCATGTCCTGAATTATAATGATGAGGTGAGTTCTGGGATTGCTTTTTTTTCTGCTCTCCATGTCAGAGTTCTGATATTTGTTGTTTGGCTAAATAATTTATTTTCTCTTCCCTGTGACTCTTTCAGAGGGATGACTTCGATCTTGTAGAATAAGACTGTGATTGATGAACTTTTCCTTGTGCAGCAACAAGAGTCAGAGACTTGGGGGGAAAAAAGCCTCACTTATTTACATTGGGAAGAACTGATCTTCTGAAGTCATTTTCTTCTGTTCCATTGTTTTGTTTGTATGATATATATAAGCAGGGATGTACAACAGATGGTCAGTGTTGACTATATTTACATATTACATATTTCTCATACACAAAGCTATGAAGATAATAGATGTAATATCTTTATAATTATATTTATACAGTGTAACATTTGAGCAGTAAACATCAAGAGTTTCAACAAAAACTCTTTACATTTGTAAATCTTCTGCATGTTCATACCAGTGTGTAAGAAACCACCATTCTCTTAATATTCCAGTAGACAATGACGCATGAATTCCACATGATATATGCTGTCTAACACCCCTATCACAGATTATTTATGGTTCTGCTTATACAGTAAACGGCACAAATTGAGTATTTCTACAATTAGCTGGAACAAGGCATTCTGGTGTATCAACTATTGTAATAGTATCTACAAACTACTTAAACGGCCCATCAGAGCCACCAGAAACGCACATAAATGATGAGTGTGATGAAGACCACTGCAGCAGCAGCCACTTTGGCATATGTGGAGCGGGTGTTGAGGTATTTAGCGTCGCTGCGATACTTCTTCGACAGGGTAGAGAGATTGCTGGCTTTTGTGTCGAGAGCTGAGAAAGAAAAGTGCAAATCTATAGGTTTTGGAATAAATGATATGGCAAAAAAGATTAACCTTTGTACTTACTAAAAAGTGCTTCTCCTCTTTGCAGTACTTCCTCAATATTTGCCACCATTATCCTCTGAACATCCTGTAGCTCTGTGTTGATGCTGCCCAAGTTCCGTCTGGCTCTGCCGTCAGTGTATGTTTTCTTGTTTTTCTGGATGTATGTGTCTGAAACAACACAATGTTCTTTCTGAAGAAGTGGTCAACCATTTTGAAACATACAAGAACATCACGAACAGTCTTACCAAACTCGATGAAAGAGTATGGCCTTGTTACTGTGGGCACCTTTCTTCCATACTGATCAAAGAATTCCGTGTGGAGGTCTTCCAGGTATGCGAAAGCCATCTTTTTGGGAAATGAAGCCTCACAAAGGAGCAGGTAGCAGACACCTTGTGCAATCATATAACTAAAAACATTTAAGAAGGACAAAACAAAACAATTTGCACCAGAAAGGACTTAGTATGTGTTGTGTTGCAGGTTATTTATGAACTTACTGAAAGTTCACGTCTCCGGCCACCAGAGTGCAGCGGTCCGGACTCTGAGCATTTAGCTTCCGGAATAGCTGCTTAGCTTGGCTCTGGTACTGCTGGAGATCTCTCTCCGACTTAAAACGAGTAAAACATGGAGTTAGTTACGTTAAGTGTTTAGTAATGTCAAGAACCCAATAAAAATTCTGCTGTGTATTTATTACTTATTGCAGTTAACATTTTAACGTATGTTTTGTTTTACGAAAGGTAGTTTACACGGTGGTAGGCATCCAAAATTTACCTTCAATCTTCAGCGTAATTGTTCTTTTAAACCTTACAGGTCATTAAAATACAAAATCAGTTTATTTTCTGACGCTAGACAAAATATATCCACGTAACTATACCGTCAGTGGTACCTAATCATCTTACATTCATCACATACCAAAATATTTTGAGCAGCTTTTGCTGGAAGCTAGCTTTCATTGATACCTGTTCATCTTCCTGTATGGACGCAGCGAGCGGTAGACCGTCTGCCACACGAGCGATCATTGTTAGTAAAATCATGGCGAGAAGACGACAATATTGCCAACTTTGACTGTCGACTTTTATCAAACTCTGTGAACTTCCGAAACTTTGTATATTTTTGTTGTCAACTGCGGACCGGACGAAGTGGGCGGAACCAGGTTGGAGGTGCACTGGTGAAATAGTTCCGAGAGGAAACTGAATAGAAGCAAATTCAAATTTATTTTGTATGCTCGAAATATAATTACTATAACCGCGAACAATTTTCGAAATTCGCTTCGACCACACAGTTTATTTATCTTTACGGGATGAATATTTTATTTGAGAGATGAACTGAGGAGATGAACGCATAAGCTCCAGCAGTCTGCCCAGACAGCTGGCAGACGGACTAACTGCAGCTCCCACACTGATGCTTTATCCCTACGAGGGCTGCAGCTGCAGTCGGTCTGTCTGGGTCCTCCGTCTGGAGTGAATCCGACCTGAAATACAACCAGTGGATCAAGCCATAACCATGGACAAACCAGTAAGGTAATTCTTCCATATCCTGTACATTTCATAGTCTATTGTTTTGTTCACGGAAACGCGATATCGTTTTATAATGTGATGTAACGGGTTGCACTTTTTTCTCGTGTTTTATTTCTTATTTAATGCACATTTACGTGCTTTAAAACGTCTGCTTGCCTCGTATTGATCCGATACATGCACAGTTTGTTAACTGCATCTTGTACCTTTAAATGCACAAATTGACCTGATGGTGGTTGTAGATGCGGCGCAGCTGTGCGTTTTGCACGGTCTGCAATCTGGTTGTCATGTACTTTATATATTACAGACATGGAAACACTACCAATTCAAACGATTCAAACGCGTTAATTCCGGCGTATAGATGCTGCTGCGGGTGCTGCTGGATGCCGATATCACGATGAGCGCTAGAGCGCAGCCACAGATTAATCCTCTGAGAGCCACAGAAAACCCCCATTCTGTAATAATGACAGGGCTGCTTGGCACAGTGGCATCCTCAACAGCTTGAAAGGCCTTATTGTCGCGGTGCAGCTGGCACCGACGTGCGCACTTTGCGTGTGTTCGTGACCAACGTGTCTATTTTATTGTCTTTTCCAAAATCTAACTGTAGGGTGGGGCACTTCATGACTAATTGATTATGAATAAATAGTAATCCATGAGATGGTATACATGGGATATCCTTTGCTAAAACCCATGCTCCGTCCCTGTCTCCATTCTAAAGTGTGTGTCTTTTCTATTCTGGAATAATTTGGAGGAAATGTCTGCAAAGCTTTCTGTGATTGGAGTTTGGCAGCTTTCTATCTGATATGCACACACCAAACTGTGTTTCTGACCCTCTGGCTTCCAGGTTTGCCAGTAATGATCAGGAGTGAGGAGGAGAACTTCTGAGGAGGAGCAGGAGAAGATGGGATGCACCTCTGCCAAGCAGGTGTCCGCGGTGCCCAACAGTGAGGAGGGGGGACAGAATAAATCTCACAGCAATGGGGACCTCCTTTCTGGTTAGTCTCTTTACTCTCCTAACATTGTCCATGTCCTGTATGGATAATGAGTTAATAACTTACCCGTAATGATCCTCTTGATCCCATTGTCAAAAGGAAAGACTACATCTTTACACTCTTAGGATATTAAAATTAACCTTCAAACGGGAATTAAAAACCGATCAGATGCTGCAAATATTTGGCCGGTTTTTTTTTTTTAGTTATGTTTAAAGCTGAATTTGAAACATTTAGAGCATCCAGATAGATGATGATGATAAACTGTCAACACAATCTTCATCCAGCTCATCGTGGTAGCTGCTGTGGTGGCTCCACGAGTTATGTCAGTAATTGCACAGCTGATGAATTTACCAGGTGCATTTGAACCTACTGTAGGTGTTGGATTGAGAGTGGAAGGCTACATAAAGAGGACACTCAGCCTCATCGTTGCGGTTCGCCAACTGTTGATTCAGTCTGGATTTTAAAAGAACACAAGCACATAATCAGTTTACTGAGTACGCTCAGTGAGGACGAGAGGGGGTCGAACGCTGAGGGATGCGCGCTCCTCGTCGTGCATTGACAGGAGGTGTGCTCCTCTCCCTCTGTCACAGATGAGTACAGGATGAAAGGAGTGGAGAAAGTCAAGTACCTCAGCACCGATGAGGAAGGAGTGGACGGCTCGGACAGCACAGTGCGTGTCTCTCCCACGTCTCTAACAGAACATTCACTGCACGTTTAGTTGGCTTATTTGTAATCAGGAGGTGGAATTTTGATTTTAGTTTCTCCTGCAGGAAAAATGTGCCCTCCTCGGTAAAGACCAACCCTCAGGTGAAGCTGGTTCAAACGGGAAGATACTGTAAGTTTCTTCTTCTTCTTTTAAAGCTGCACAGCAGGGTTTCTTCTCTTCGTCTCTGACCTGCTCTGCTGCATCTTTTGCATGCAGGAGCATCCACTCTTCTGAGAGCCAGCAGGAGTTCTTCAGGATGCTGGACGAGAAAATCGCAAAGGTAAGAAACGACAGCAGAGTTTTATTTTTTGAACAAAACCTTCGAGATGAATGGCAGAACGGAGGACAATCGGATCACTCCAACAAACTCAACCTGTCCTATCCAGCGAGACTGTGAGCTGGTGAAAAAATTAGCATGTTGTATTACTTTATGAAGTAATATTAATCGCTTTTTTATTTTCAATGTTAGTATTAAAAATTTTTATTTTTTTTTTCCTTGAACATACAAAGGTCAGATCTCTCCTGCGCATCTTGCCATTTAAGCCATTAACTGGACTTTTGTTGTTGCACTCTGACATCTGCATGACATTATGTTCAGGACACAGCAGCATATTCTGTGACGGTGACGAAAAGCCCTGTTTACTGCCTGAATAACTCACTGTTGCACCAAGTGTGAGCTTAGCTGCTGCTAAAAATAGCCACCAACAAATGGCGCATTAACTCCTGTTTCAGTAAAGCTATTTTCAACATGCTTTATAGATTCATAATGAGCAAAGTTTTTCAGGGCAGACAGAAACATGCTGGCTCATTTACTGGAAATTGGTGCAGTTTGATCTTTAGTGGAGAACACTGCATTGTGTATGTTGGTGTTTGTGTATCATTTCTTTTTGCTGATATTCTACAATTGTTCTCATTTTTGCTCACAATACCTGCTCTTGTTAATTCCTGCAGCAAACTTAGTTCAACTTACTTCTAGTTGCACATTTTCACTTCTAGTTTTACATTTCTCATGTTGCACATTTTTCATATTGCACCTTTTGCACACTTAGTCTTTGTACATTTAGCTTGCCACACCGGTTTTTACCCTAGCCCTCTTGCTGCGTGCTGTAAATAGTTATTGTTGACAGTTGCTGCTGTAACAAGCGAATTTCCCATGTCTGGGATAAATAAAAGTATTTCTATTCTGTTCTGTTCTAAACACTTTGGTTTTTACATCCAGGATAATAGAGACTCCTACATTTATATGTAAATATTATTTAACAATTCAAGATGTTATGCAGTAATTTTACATTTTCACTTGTTCTCTGCAGTGTATGTTGAATTAATTTCCAATTATGTGATGGGTTTACTGATGAGATGTAAACTGTATCTCACAGTTTATGTGTGTTTTTCAGGGCAGGGACTACTGCTCGGAAGAGGAGGACATGACATAGCACCCTGACCTCATCCATCACCACCATACAAAAGTACCGTCAGGCCAGAGTTACCAGTGGACCGTACCGTGTGTCACACAGTGTCTGGGGAGGAACTGTCCATGAACCAAGCACCTTGTTGCCCTCCTCAGCCACGTTTTAGCGTGTGTTTAAGGTTCCTCCTTTAATGACGCTACTACTGGGTGTTGACTTCTCGGACCCAATGGCCGGCCGACACGGGCATCACTTCTGTGTTCTCAATGAAATTGCTGCATATACAATTTTCCTGCAGCAGAAGCAGCAAGGAATTCTGTAACTGCCGCTCTTAACAGTTTTGGATATTTCATCTGATTACCAAGTCAAGGGTTTGGAGAATTCCTGCATTCCAACCCACAGCACGGACCTCTTTTCTACCGTACATCGGTGTGTTCCTCTGTATGTTCTTGCTGTGCTGTCGAGTATTTATGTTTAATAAGGCTCAGGGCGGACGTATTGTATTCTTTTGTCTCATGTATTCAGATGCTTCCTCTCAGTAACACACTGCTGCACCATTAACACAACAAACACACAAGTTGGACAGTACAAAACCACACATAAGATTACCATTACGTGTTACACTCACAGGTATTATGTTGTTGTTGATTGTATTTTGCTTTTCTAGAATAAAACAGGGTTTAAGTATGTTGCTTAAAAATCTAAGAACAGTGCGCCTCCTTAATGTGGTGCACTTGTTCAAACTCAAAATCACAGTTGTATAGCTTCCATTATATGTAGCCGTTAAGGCATTAAAATATGAAAGCATACATTCAAATACATTTTGAATGCATTCAGGTCATGAGCTGTACATCACACCTGTGGATAAAAACAAATATGGCAGCAAAGACCTGTCATCAGGTCTGATGGGTGTTACCTGAACTTCAGCACAAGCTGAGAACACTGTTGGTTACCACACTGGTTCAGCCTATTTTCTTTGTTGAATCCACCAGCTGAGATGGAATTACATGCACGCATTATGGTATAGCTGTATTTGGGCTACTATAGACTTTTCTTGGTAACACAGCCTAGCTGAGATCATGTGTTTACCATGGTTAATTCCAGGGCTGGTCCACACTCCTATCGCTCAACGCTGCTGCTTTCTTTTCCGATGCTGCCGGCGCCCCACGTCCTGAAAGGGTCCTGCAGGGGGATCAGGTGTCACCAGCCCATCAGTCATCCTCTGGTAGACCAGCGTGGAGTCAGAGGCCACAGCACACAGCAGCACTGGGAAGCCTCTGTCCAACACCTGACGGATGCTGCAAACCAGACAAAACCACAACCTTAGCAGATATGAACGATCAAGTATTTTCACCTGATGTGTTACCGTTTTTGTCCAGTGTTCTAACCTCACTGTTAAGTTGTGTTACCTTTTGTGGCTCAACGATCGATGAGAAGGCAGTGGAAGAATTGTTTGGGTGGGTGCTTCTTCCTTCTCCTTCCCTTCCAGCAAAACAACCTGTAGCTCAGGATGTTTGACACAGGACACGTCTGTCCACTGACGTACTGAAGAAACATGGAAAGCAAGTTTGTGGCTTCATTAAATACTTGACACTGCTGGTCGCCAAAATCTATGTTTCCATATTTTATTCACATCAATCACGTATGTTCTGATATGACAAATTCACCCTCTTTAAGATCCATGTACACAAGGAAGGCTGCGTGTACTTGTTCGCTGTCCTCAACCTCCAAATTCTTCATTAGCTGATACTAAAACACGGGGAAAGCATGTGTATTAAATGATGTAGTCACTGGAATCTGAGTGTAGCACCGAGGTCCTCCCGAGCCTCACCATCGGATGTTGTAGGATCCAGTTACCGCGCGGTTTCTCGTCTCTAACTAACATTTCGCACATTCTAATCAATTTACCAAACTGTTTTCTTTTCCAATATGAGAGAGTTAAAAAGAAAGAAACAAAAACAGCAACGCGTCTAATGCTACACGTCTGGGTTTAAGTTTACATTTTTGTAAGTGTTACATTATCAGCCGTCCGGGTGGAAATGTACGCTCACTATTGTGACCGGACTTCAATTCGATCAATTAGGTTTAGGAAAATAATTGTCCCTAATCCGCTTCTGCTCGTCTTCCCTAACCCTAACCCAAGTAAATAAAAGAGTCGCATTGAAACACTACCTTTTGACAGCGTTTTTTTTTTTTTTTAGCATATGCCTTTAAAGAACTAAAAGATAAATACAGTTAAACGGATATTAAATGGCAAGAAATGCAATATACTGAAGATCAAGCACCCCACCAAAATTCCACGAGGATTACAGTTCGTGCCTTATACAAACACTCGACAATTATCAGTCAATATTGCGCTTGAGTGGACGTTGGAATATTGTGTTGCTTTGTGCCGCCCCCTAGTGTCCCACAGAGGGAACGTCATCTTAGATATAGGTCTGATTTAATTCGTTAATAACTAGAATTTCACTAGCACCTACTTGTGTAATTGATTAAACAGGTAAAAGGCACATGATGAACACGGTAGCTTTATGAAGACATTTAGAAACGTAGTTCACTTTTCCTTTAAAACACTACCAACTGGCTTGACAGAGATCTAACTTTGGATCTATGACCTGGATGAGTGAGAATCTACACAGATAGCAACTGGCTTGATTGCAACTGTAGGACACAAGACAAAAGAACAGCTCAGCTTGAATATTTTTATTTTTTAAAAAGCAATGGTATCTTCATGTCAAGCAAACAGTGGAACCATTCAATATTAGTATTGTTCCATATCACAAAACGAGTTATGAAAAGAATTATACCACGCAAATGATACATTATTTTGGAATAAATTAATCGGCATCACAAAAGAAATAAAAATGTGTGTACTTAGGAAATATCTCAACTCCAATGCTCAAAATCAAAGACACCTGAGAATATAAATATTAAAACAGCTCATTGTAGCAATTAATTAGTTCCAGGGTTCTTCCTTAACTAAATCTTTGATTTAAAAAAAAAAAAAATTACATTACGGTAAAAATTAGGCATCAATTTAAAAACACCCATTTCTGTACAATGTGCATATCTGAATTAGTGTGGTGATGAGGGAAATTTTTGCTTTATTACTAATTTAACTCCAAAGTGAACAACCCTCTTTTGTCATCAAGCCACATTCAGTGATATGAACAGATGTAGACTGAGCTCTCAATAATCTATTCTGCAGTGAGGTGACAGAGCCTGATGGATTAATCCAGCAGTCATCTGTGGTCTGTCAGGACAGAAACCCGAGGCTGAGAAACAGGAAAACCTGCTACACAAGGAGAGGTGATGTTGTACGAGACAGGAGAAACAGACCGACAGTGTGGTGATACAAGGGTTTTCCGAGGCTCAGCGGCATTACAGACATTCCCGAAAGAAAGTGGATGGATTTTGGAGAAAAAGTGAGGTATGTTGTGGTGGTTTTATAGCTTTGAGAACCAGAGTCAGAGCAGAATCCTGCCTGTGAGGAGCTACAGGAGGAAAAAACTGTGTCCTTGTTGCATTTCCAGTCCTTGTGTCTGAGGTCACTGCCAGCAGCGACTCTAACTGTCAACAGATCCGTGTACAAATGTCCCGTAAAGCATTGTTGCTGATTAAAACAAGAATCGACAGTGAAGCGGTAGATGGCTTGATGGCGGCAGTCCTCTTTGATTTGCATGCGAAGGAGATGAATCCACAAACACGTTTCAACAAGAAAAACAATTAAAAAAAAAAAAAAAAAACCAAAACACAACATAAAAAAAGAGGGAAAATCTACTCTCATGTTATCTTATGTTTGCTATAGCACTTGGACAAAAAGGCAGTTTTACAAACCAATGGCTATTAAAATACTAGCAAAGTTCCACAGTGCTCACTCATAGAAGCCCAGTAACAGTGTAAGCCATTACACCATCCAGCCAAACACACCTGTAAGGAAAAAAGTGCAGTATTGCATAATGAGTATCGGTCATGATATATATATATATAGATATATATATCTATATATATATCTATATATATATATATAGATATATATATAACCTAAACAATGATCCAACTGTAAACATGGCGCAAAGTAGTTATGACATTTAAGGCTTTCAGATATTCCTGAAGTGTTGTTCTCTGAGATAAAGGAACCTGTCCGTTAGTTGGACAAACAGTGTGGAAATGGGGAAACAATATTTAAAAAAAAAAAACACTCTAGAACCACGCCTGGACGCTGTGTGGATTCAAGCTTCTAGATATCTAAACTAAGCCTGATTAAAGATTACACCCCAAATGTGAAGGGTACTGAACCTTTTGGCATAAAGAACCAATCAGGTGCCAGTTCTCTGAATATTTTTAACACCAATTTTCTCCAATCAACAGACAAGCGACAAGCCCTGGATGCCCTTTAGCATCACTTCTCCTCACACGGTGATACTAGACAATGATGAAGCATAAATAGGGGCTAAATGTGTGAAACAACGCTGAGCGGTTTAAAGATTGGAAAGTGACGCGTCATGGGTCTCACCAGTCGGGCATGAGAGCAGACTGGTTTTATCATCAGTCGAGGGGTATGGTGACCACTGAAGCCAGCGCCGCCTCTCCGGATCGCTGATATTATTGACACCATGATGCATTCTTTTCCCAGTTCTCTCATTATTAAAAAAAAAAAAACACACACACATACCAACAGCAATCGCAGGCAAGCGTACACACTCACCCCTAATATAAGGACTACAATTCATGTGTATTAGTTCTGCTGCTAGTAACGTCACCAGTATTCTACATTAAAAGCTTGAAGCTTATATACATTTGCATTAATATTAGACACAATACTACAGTGTATTATGTGTCATGTCCTGGATGGTCCAGACTTAAGAGTGACATGCAAAAAAAAGCACTCCTACAGTGAAATTTGATCCAGTTTCTGGCAAAATTAACATTAAATCTATAATTCAGATATACAAAGAAAAAATAGACATATTGCCTCAACTAATAATAATAATAATAAAAACAAAAAATCAAGGAATGTGTCTCTACTAAGACCTTTACAGTCTAAAAGGGAAGGGAAGGGAAGCTATACAACTGTGACTTCTAGGCACAGCCTACCTACCTAATATCACAATTTTTGTGCTATTCATGGGAAAAAAAGAACAAAGCACAACAAAAACAAAAGAAAAACATCAGCCAAACTGTATCCGATAACTCTTTGCTTAAAAACAGAAGATAGGAAATATCCCTGCTGTTTGTAGAGGTGTTTCAGTTTAAGATGAGGTCAGGCTAGAGGGGGTTTTAGCTTTGAACAAGTCCAATCTGAGTGACGATTCCAATCCAATGGAATCCTGAGCGAATGTAAAAGAGTACTGTAGACAAAATATTAGTGATTTAAAAAGACAAAAGTATTCTCTGCTGTGCCATATGAAAGGTGACCTGCATTCATCCACCGGTTTCTGTTAAAGCCCAATAACTGGCGTCCGGATCAATAAGCAAGACGGCTTTATGTCAACAATTTACTGAGAATTTCCATCAATGTGATGAAGTACCTTAATGTGTCCCGCTTTGATCCCAGAAGACTCAAAAATACGGTTTGTTGTCGGATCTATTAAAAAAGGTTTCAAAATTCATTTGATATGTCATGAAACAGGAAATTGAAAATGCAAATACACGACGGCGGAGCACAGGCGTGTTCCCTTGCACGCGTGGGTCACGGTGAATGTGGTTCAGTCTTGAGTGAGGTGTATCCGTGTCTGAAAGCAGCTCTTGGTGTGTTTAATCACACGCTTTGATACGTGTGCGACGATGGAGTGGACCCCCGGTGGATTTAGACCCAACCCTAGATACAGCGAGCAGGGAGAATAGTGGTCACGTGACCGGAAGAGAGCTGAGAGAACTCTCGCCTCACACCCAGTTACGTTGGTTGTTAGCTTGTGTAATCATGTGTGTTATGTGTATTTGTTTAATTACAACACAGTAACGCTAAAACCTACTAAGCAAATCTGATTGTTGCTGGTTAGCTCAACACCACAGCCACTCTTCGGTGTCCCTGCCACCCGATTCTCACCCGAAAACCATGTTAACGGGCGGGCGCCACACCGCTGAAGGCGGAGGAGGAGGGGAGTGCGGCCTTGCCGCGTGCCAACATGGAGGGCTGGAAGTCAGGGTGACGACGGGCGTGCTTGATCAGGTGGTCGCTCCGCATGAAGCGCTTGTCGCACAAGGGGCACAGGAAGCGCTTCTCTCCCGTGTGAGTGCGAGTGTGGCGGGCGAGCTCATCGGAGCGGGCGAACTTCTTCTCGCAGTCAGGCCAGGTGCAGGGGAAGGGTCTCTCCCCTGCAGAACAGAGGCATTTTATTACCACCACAACCATCCTAAAAATGAAATTATTATTCATAAATTATGCATTTTTCTCAAAAAGTAACAAACCTTTTTTTGGGTTATGCTAAATATAAAGTTTACATTCAGGGCAAACCACAGGTGTCTTATTTTCACTTTGTTCATAAACGTTCTTATAAAAAAATAAATATTTAAATTAACTCCCAACGGACACTGTAATATAATAAAATATAATCAAATTTCCACCACTATTAATAATCATATCGTTTAAACACATGTCCAGGCCGCAGACTGGCCAGATTAGCCGCCCTGAGCTACCACTAGTCTTAATCTCTCGTAGGGAAGGCTGGTAAACCCGGGATGAGCGAGTAGGATGCTCGGTGCCATTTTCAAGATCACGAAGCCAGTCCACGCTGTTGCGCTCCTTTCTGGGCGTTCCCACTGGTTTCTTTCGGCCGCTTCCTGTCCTTAATCCGTCTGCGCCTGCTCAGTGACCCCAAACATAGTAATTCCACTTATTCTCGGGGCGGGGGGAGAACATGCACATTTAAAACGGTATAATTCGATCAAAGTTTCCGCACACGTGAGATCGGAGCAGTTGCGCAACGACTCTGCAAACGCACGAACGGAAACGTGGAGACTGTGGAAGGCTGCAAAAACGCGCTCGTTTCGACGAAAAATCAATAAATGTAGGCGCTGCAGGGACGCTCTCTGGTGCCTGGACCAGTAAAAAAAACAAAAAAACAACACCGCGCACTTGCTGCTGCCATCAACTGGGCTAATGATGAACTCTCTGCCTGTTCAGGTTTCATCTTACGTTCATTTCATATGCAAATCCAGTCTGGAGGAAGACCTTCGTCACTGGTCCAGCCCAGTTCTTTTGTTAGTTTACTTCTTTGTCAGACTGAAGAAAAGTTTTCTTCTTTGTTTGCCCACGGTCTTGTAATAAGGAGGTAGCAAGTTAAAAATATCACAAGGCTTTTCCTTAAATCGGGAGAGGACTTCCCAAATTTGTCTGGCTCCACGCGAACCACGCCGAGGTTCGGGCTGTGCTACACACATGCTAACATGTGATCGGCTGATAAAACTGGTCTCCGTACCTGTGTGTGTCCGAATGTGTGCCTTCAGGTGGGATGATTTCCCGTAAACTCTGTCGCATCCGTCAAAAGTGCATTGGTGTCGCTTCACCGGGGAGCGTGGGGCCCCTACGCCTCCTCCCCCTCTCAGCTGCTGTCCAGGGACCGGGGTGGCGGAAGGGGTCATGGTTGGTGTGGTCGGGTCAGACAACGTGGTGTAGCCGCTCTCCCCGCCACACGAGGAGTTGCTGCTCTCCGAGTAGGCCGACATGGGGCGGAACTTTCCGTGAAGGTCGGTGAGGATACCGGCCACCGCCATCATGTTGGCCCCCTCCAGCCTCAGCGTCTCCCGCACTTCCCTGTCTTCGCTGGAGCCGTCCGGCTCCCCGGGGAGCAGGCCCACGGTGGTCGGCTGGCTGGCGGGGACGACCGGGGTGGGTCTGTGTAGCACAGGGCCGCTGGAAAATGAAACCAGGCATTCGGCCGCGAAGTAATCAGACGAAGCAGTCAACGACATTGTTATCTGTCGTGTTTCGTTGTCTTAAAAATAACGAGAAAAAAAGTCCAGCAGGCGGGGCTAACAATCTGATCCCGACCTCGTTTTCATCAAACTCGACGAAACAACCGATTCCTCTTGGGTCTTCTTACCGCCATGCAGCGTAGCAGTATTTGGAAATGGCTCAGTACGTCAGACGAAAGGCACAACTGAGAAAGATAAAGAATTAGAACCGTGGTTATGCTTCCAGAGCAACATGCGTGGCTCTCTTCTTCTGATGGTTCATTGTGTCTGAGCCGGAGAGAAGCCGGTCAAACCTACGCCCCCTGGATCTGGCTCAGGACGCGTTCAGGCCCGTCCGGTAAAACTCCTTTATTAAAATTTTAACAACACATTCCTTCTTCAATTTGCTAACATTTTTGATATTACATAAGAAAACGAAAAATTCAACGTAGAAACATATCTACACCTGTCAATTATAAAAAGAAATGTAAATATACATATAAAATATGTTTTCAAATATACATTATGCTTCACTAATCTCAGACACCCATTTAATTGGCAAACATGATTTTTGCCTAATTGTAATTCATTCTTAAATTTAAACATTTAAAAAAAAAAATATATATATATATATATATATATATATATATATCCATTTGAAGGTTAGCTACAATGCGTGTTAACAGTATTTTCCAACGAATCTTGGGAATACGATTTTTCTTCTGACCGTGAAGTATCCTTTAGTGACTGATGTCGCAGCACGGGCGTGGACCACAGCAGCGGAGGGTGCGTCGTGGAAAGTAGGTGGCAGCCTGGGTAATGATGGGGGGAAGGAACAGTGGATGGAAGGGGTGTTTAGTCAACTGGAGAAAGAACATGACTAGGTGTTAGCAACTTTACTGATCGATATTGTGTTGCTTAACAGCTCACAGCCTCCCGCATTTTATACATTATCTTTTCTCCACAATCCACAGGCACTAGATGGCCCACTACACTGATATTTCCCCCCTTTAATTATAGTTCTATGAATCAGTTATTAATGCATAATATATTAGAGACCACGTTTGGTTATGAGGTTTATTTATTAATGAACTCTTCCCTCTCTGCACTCATGCAGTGCTTATAAAGAGCTTTAAACAATTGAGCTCCATGCAGGGAACTTGTTTTTTTCATATTTCTTTCCCCCAATCACATGTAATTTATGTCTAACTCATGTCCAAGTTAGCGGTGGTCCAAGAAAACTTTTTTGTGCAGCCAAATTCTGGATGAAGTGATTGGCTGAGAGAATGTTTGTAGCTTCAGCCAGGAAGGTATTTCCTGATTGGTTGCTGTGAGCTCTATGAGACCCTGTGGAAGCCCCCGTACAAACGTGGTCATTCAGCAGCTGTGAACACTGCTTGGTTTTCATCTAGCTTACATGTGGAGGTCTGGAGGAAGCCAGATCTGCAGTGACTCTGGGTTGCCATGGCTATGTCCTTGTCGCCACTCAATTGTCTCCACGTTGCACTCATTTTTCTTCTTCTAAGTGGTGAGTTTTATGGCTTTTGTTGTCACTTCTAATTGTTCTTGATGAGTTATTTTGCTTTCAGTGAAAGCAGAACTGAACCCAGCTTGGCGTGGTATCACACTGTGGCAGTTGGGCTGGCTTTCTTGTCGGTTCTTGTGTAATTACTCCTTTAATATAACTAGTTGTTTTGTTTTTTTTTTGGTTTTTTTGTTTATTCGTTTTTTTGGGGGGCTTTGTATGCAGATGGTGATTGCTTTCAAACACAACGGAATCTATGCGATCAGACTTGTTCTGGTGAGAATCCAATTTGCTGCTTCTGAGACAAATGCTGATGAATGGTTACACATTTTAGAAGTTAGTTTTAATGCAATCCCCTTCTATTTGCGTTTATAATTGTTTTAATTTTATGTTAATAGGATTTTTTACCCATGACTTGCCCTACCAGAGAGGAGTGAGGTATTCGTACAGGTATAGCACAACAATTACCACAGCCTTTCACGGCTCCAGTACAGGGAGGAATGGACTTGCCCTCGACTGTGTGGTTGATATTGAGGTGGTGTCCAAATGTCACCTAATGTTGCAGGTTAGTAAGAGTGATTAAAAAGTCTTTCTTACAATATGCAACTACGCAAAATAAGATGTTCATGCAAACACTTTTTCCATCAGATTAGGAATCCACAGATTAAGCGACTTTCCCATCAGAAGGAACACTCTGTCCAGCGATTAAAGAAGTTGAGGTAGTATTGTAGATTATTATTGCATGTTAATATGTTTTCAAAGTGTGATTGTAGTTAACTAATGTATGCATATATTCTACATAACTGCTTTTATGTTATTGAACTGCAGCTGTGTGATTCTGGATCATTTTGGAATTTTTAGTAGTTTTGTCCTATGACTGTGATACTCTGTTCAGATGCTCCGCTTGTCTGTGTACCCGAGTCTCAGGAAGGGCTCATCTGCTGTTTTTGTTTCCCAGGGAGTCGTTGGAAAGAGCGCGCCTCAAGTTCTCCCTCCAGGGGGGAAAGGTCACGGCACTCTGTCTCCAGGAGGGGGAGCAGGTGTGGGCCCTCAACATGAAAAGGGCTCTACTGAGCATGTTCCAGACCTCCCGCATGGCCTCCAAACAGGAATTAGTCCAGGAGGTGAGGCTTGATTAACATAATCTTATTGCTTAGTCACAGTTTGATTAACAGCCTTTGTACATGCCTTTCACCCAGACAGATGTTTATGGGACGTGCACCAGCATGTACGAGAGACGAGGACCTGTCCTTCTGAAGACCAGGGATCTAACAGAGTGCCATCAGTCCAGGCTGGCTAACTTTTGGCCCCATTCCATATCAGTGGCTGAAGATACAGTGAGCGCAGCCCTCTTTCTCCTTTAAAAATGTTGTTCAGTAGCTGATTCTTGTTTTTGTGACACCAGATTTCTTTCCTGTCTTATTTAGTCAGTGCAGTCAGAGCATCACTGTGTCCAGAAGCATGAATCTACACTAATGCAAGAGGTCAATTGCACTGAAGCCGTTTCCATGACAACATGGCCCGAAACTGCACGAGTGATGAGGACTCAGACAGTGTCCTCTCTGGTGCTGCTCAGGGCCCAGCCGGTGACCCCTCTGAGCCGGGGTGAGGAGTGGAATAAACCATGTGTGATCGCTGGATGTAGAATAATCCCTGATTGTTTCAACCCTCCTGCAGATTCCGTAGGTAGCGGCGTGCCGACAGACCTGCCATTTGAGGATGAGAGGGTTGCAAGGCCGAGAAAAGACAGAGCATCAGTGCTGCAGGAAATCAGCCAAACTGTCAGGACACTGTGTAGTCTCACCTCAGACCCAAAGATGGTATGTTCCAGCACATTCCAGCCGGACTCAGAGCCTCGATTTTGACTGCGTAGCAGTAAAAACTGTTCCTATATCTGTTCGGGCTGCTCCCAGGTATCACAAGAATTCCTTCAACTGGTGTTCCAGCTCAGAGATTTGAGTCGGCCCCGACTCAGGACACTTTGGGAAGAAGCTTCCTTTAAGTGCCGAAATGACTGGTTTGTATTTTCTGTATCGAGCTGAAAGTATTGATTATTGATACTCATACAAAAGCAGGTGATTTTCTCCCACAATGCCAGTGTTAAGTCAAGTGTTCCAACAGGCAGCCTTTGCTGGATGCATTACCAGCCTGTGGGTCTGAGGGCTGTGTGGCCCTGCTGTCTGACCTAATGAGGAACAACGAGCTGGAGGAGCAGCAGGCTCACGCGTTTCTTAGCACCATAGCTCTTATCCCCCACCCGACACCACAGATCATCGACTCCATCAACGTAGCATCGTCTTAATTATAACACAAATTTCTTTTCAAAAATCCTCTCAGATCAGTGTCAAAATGTGACCCATCCTTTCAAACATATATCGTGATTGATTCTCCAAGGTCTTACTGGAGGTCCCAGAGGTGCATTCCAAGGCGCTGTTATCCGGATCATCTTTGGTGTATCAGCTGTGCCAAAGGTCACGGACCTCCTGTGGTGACCTTCCTCAGGTACAGACCTTCATAAACAGGCTTGAGGAAATCCTAAAAGGAGGAACGAAGAGAGAAAACCCCACGCAGGGCCAAACTGTAGGTGCTCCACACTGAACCTAATGACAGAATCACTTTGAAAGAGCAGCGTCGATATTAATGCCTAACATGTGCATATTTTGACTCTTGGCAGCTCTTTTATGCCCTGAAATCAGTGGGAAACCTTGGTCTCGCCGCTCCAGTCTTCGTTCCTCTGCTGAACCACTTCATGCTCAGTCAGTCGTCTTCGCTGGAGCTGAGGCTTGCTGCCATCCATGCCCTCAGGCGTTATCCCTGCTCAGTCGATGTGAGCCCAATGTTCAACCAGCAGTCTCCATATCATAGAAGCTATTCTTTCCTGTGACACTAATATCTAGCAAAGGGGAAGAGGTGAGTGTCAGTCCAACATCAGTTGCTGACAGCAGTTTCCTTCCTTCAGAGAGCTGTGCTGTTGCAGCTGTATCGCTCCTCCCAGGAGGATCCCGAGGTCAGAATGGCTGCATACCAGCAGCTCATACGATGTCCCAATCAGGACCTGTTTGAAGTGGTGAAGATGACTCTGAAGAGCGAGACCTCCAGCCAAGGTGTGATCCATTAAAGATTCTGCATTCGTCTGTGCTTCACCCCACAAAGACACGCGTCTTTTAGCTTAATACGTAGTATAAGTATAATACACCTCAAAGACAGTTACACTGACTAAATGAATACTCAGTGTGTACATATTTGATTCGGAATCATATATAATCCTTCTGTTTCTCACTGAACCCAGAACCTTCTTGATATAAGGTGATGATTCTTCTTCTTCTGCTTCTCTAGTGGGCTCGTATGTTTGGAGTCACCTGACTAATCTTCTGAGGAGTGAAGACCCCATGAAGCAGTCCCTGATTGAGTCCCTGCCTGAAGATATTATCAGCCGAGACTTTGAATCGGAGTTTCTGAAGTACTCCTCCTATGCCGATTACACTGTATCATCAGGTAACGATGCTACACAAGCTACGTTGTGATTCTGATCACATGAATAAGTTTGTGTGTATGTGTTTTGTTTTCTTCAGGCATGGGCATCACAAATGTAGAAACCTCTTTGGTTTTTGCTCCGAAATCCTTTCTACCGAGATCTGCCTCGGCCAACCTGACAGTATACTTTCACGGCAGAGCTCACAATCTCCTGGAAGTGCGTTTGACATCCACGCTGTTCGTTTTTGTGGCAACATGTTCCGAGTCTTTTAAGATTACGTCGCATCACAGCACGTTGTCTCCCGACTAAGGTGGAAGTTCACGTGGAGAACGCCGAGCCCCTCGTGAGGCACTTTTTCGGTCATCAGCAGCATGAGTCTGATGCAGAGTCTGTGGAGAGCAAGGAGGTCAGAATGGGGAGAAGAACAGAGGATGGCCACAAAGAAGGCACGGAAGGGTGTTTCTACAGAGCCAACAGAGTTTTTGTCCGGGCCAAGGCCATGGTGAGTCTTTTCGTTGAAAGTCTGTACTCTTAATTGTTGGCACGTTTGTTTGGGGTAAAATATGTGGGCCTTGAACCTATGCAAAATAGCTACTTTTAAGGATACTGTGGATTCACTGTGGATTAGATATCAAAAAGAGATGAATATTTCCATCAGTGACGACCATACTTTTCCAGCTGTTTGGAAGCAGGAGGACAGAGACATCGAGGCCCAAGTGTTGGATAGGTGTAAAAGTGTTTGGGAATGAGCTCAGTGTGGTCACATGTGAAGATCTCTACAATGAAATCGACCAGCTGTCTCTGAGCGTGGCAGGTCTCGCTGTCAAGCTGCTGAAGGTATATTAGATGTAGAGGGCTCCCACAGTGTTTTGGTCTGCCAGTTTACATCCTCTAATCTGGGCCTTTTCAGTAAGACATTGTTTTTCTTTGTCCTCCAGGGTCACGAGGTTCAGCTGAACCACAGAGCGGTGCTGATGACAGAGGAGCTGGTTTTGCCGTCTCTGTCTGGTCTGCCTTTCAAACTGGGAGTCAACATGACCTCCCTTTTTTCACTGCATCTGAAAGGCAACATTAACTACAGGGACACGTCTCACTTCTCCCTGACTGGATACATCAAGCCCAAGTACCTCCACACCACCACATCTGATGTTTATATACATCTACCCACTAAAGGCTAACCGGTGTCTCTCCCCACCAGTGCTCACGTGGAGCTGTCTGCCAGGATGGGGGTTGATAGCGCTTTGGGCCATGCTGCTGTGGAGTGGGTCTCTGAGCTGAGGAGCTCCACCAGTCTAGACGGCAGCGTTCAACTCCAGGAGGGGCGGGATCTCAGGGTGATGCTCAACACACCGGAGGATGTGATGGACATCATCTCCATCAGGTAACTCACAATTCTCTTAAGCGTCACAGTCAGTAAAAATGACTATCTATGTATAATAGGAGTGATTAAACTAAAGTTGTCCCTTTTATTCTAGCTCCAGAGTGTTTCAGCTAAGTGGAGACCACCGGGAGGAGATCAGAGGCCCAAAGACTCGAGTGCAGAAGACCACCTGCACACCAAAAACATGCAAGCCCTCATACATAGCTACTCCATCTATATAGCAGAAAAATATCTACAAAGTAAATGGTTTTTATTTTTTCTTTCATTGCAGGGTCTAAGATGGTGGGCTGGCAGCTGTGTTCCAATGCCTCGTACCCATTTCCTGCTGAGGGTTTCTCACTTCCTCCTCCAGGACCAGTTAGTTTGTCACTGAGGCTGCTGAAGCTGGACAGAGGCCTTCATTACTACCTGCTGGAGACAGCCTATTCACTCCTTACTCAGGTGCTTTGAAATACAAATCCGGTCCTTCATCGTGTAAATGAAGATAAAGTAAATGCCAGAACTCACAGTTTAGTCATTTCTTTTTCAGAGGGGCAGCTGGCTGCCCAGAGAGGCCTCCCTCCACCTTCTTTTGGCCACTCCCCAGTCCTCCATCCTCAGGGACATGTCTCTGGATGTGAATTTCAGCCCTCACAGACTGCTTCTGAGGATTACTCATCCTCTGAAAACCATCCTGATTCAAGGTGAGTGACAGAGGAGCTCCGTCACAAAACCAGCAATTTCTGTTTTGGTGAAACCTTTCTCTCCTCTCAGGGCAACTTGTGCAGGATCGGAGGATAAAGTCAGGAAAGTTGGAGCTGTTGATTGATGGCGTTCACTCTTACATCTTGGTATTTGCTGACTCTTTGTGCTGTAATTCCTCGTTTGGATTTATAAAATAAGGAAATACATCAAAATATTAAAAAACAAATTCTTCTTTCCAGGGTTTGGTTGACACTCAGGACCTCCAGTCTGAGCAGAAGACTCGCTATCATGTTGAGGCCAAAATGGCTCCTGGTGAAAATCCCATGATCCTCTCCGCTAACATCACTCGCAGCCTGGGCAGGAAGACCAGTTTTGCCGCCACAGTGAAAAATTTGTTCAGTGAACCAGCATCTCTGTCAGGTATCCAACCACTGCAACCCAGAAATATGTTTATTTTATCAGGAAACACTTTTGATTTTCCCCAACCAGCGGTCCTGGAGCGCAGGCGTGATGGCAGCAGCAAGCAATACTCCGTGGAGACAGAGCTGCTGTTGCCTGGTATGCTCGGCACAAGGATGCTGGGGCTGATGGAGCAGAGAGGCTCAGTGTGGAACTCTGCATTGAGGCTCAAATATGGCCTTGGAGGTGAGTACACAGATTTGTGTGGGGAAAAAAACCCCAATACTGGACCCTCATTCAACTGAGAATTGCCAGTCTGATACATACATTCTATAGCTCTGGGATGTAATTCCTATTAATGCAGCTCATTAGCACTAAAAGTTTCCAGCCAACATGTGTGTCTGTATTCTTTTGTGAAATGTATAGTATATATTTATTATGGATGTTGTTACGTAACATATCCACTAGATGGCGGTATCCTTCCGTATTTTAATGATAAGTTTAAGCCCAAACTTTAACTCTGCTGTTTCTGAGAAAAGGACAATCCATCCATCCATCCATTTTCTATATCTGCGTTATCCAACTTTTTTGGGTTGCAGGGGTCTGCTGGAGCCTAGGACAATCCTAAATTTTTAACTTATTTAGTTAATTGCTTCCAAGGTCTTTGACTTTTCTGCAGGCAATGCTCGGAACCTGCTCCAGGAGTGTTACACATCCCAGAGAATGAGGAGCGACAGGGACGCAAACCTCACAAATGTCATGAGAGCGGATCACGAATTCTACTGCTCCAACACCGCTCCTGCCAACCACAAGGTAACCCGAGGCATCAGTCAATAGAACCACACAGAAATTCCACACAAGCTGGTCAGCCTGAAACCATTTCTTTCACTTGCTCCTGCTTACTAATGTCCTGTGTGATGTGATTTTCTTAATACGTCTGCAGATCCACCTGAGGCACGAGGCAAGCCACAGCCACGTTAAATCCACCCTGGATGTGAGCTATGGCAAACACTGGGACGAGATCAACAACAAACGCACACTTTTTCTAAGCCAGTCCTTCAAAAACCAGTCCACACCAAACCACACCAGCTACACGCTCGAGGTAAACACTGGCATCTACAATTTACCATAAAGCAAGTGGACTCAAAAGGTTGTTTTGAATCTGTCTTGCCTGTTATTCCAGTTCAATCTCCAGGTGCCAGAGAAGAATTTGAACTACAGGACTCAGCTTCTGCACTCCCACCTGAGGCAGCTGGGCTCTGAGAGCAGCACTCACCTCAAAATCAATTACAATGACCTGATGCCACTGGTGGCTGGAATACACTGGAAAAGCCCTTACAAGCACTCCCTGCAGAAGAAGTGGGAAGGTAAACAGTGTGTCTCTATTTAAATCAGTCCTTTTGTGTGTCATGTGACACACAAAATTAGCTAATTTAGCTAATTTGTTAGCTAATTTGTTCAATTTCAGGTATGTTTAACATGGACACGCCGTGGCTGCATGTCTACACCGCCCACAAACTCAGCCATCTCCAGCAGCGCACGTTCAGGCTCACGTCTGAGCTGACAGTCAGCAAGTGGCCGAGCATCCGTAACCTCCTCCTGGAGGCTTTCCTCATGGACGGGGGCAGGGAGAAGGAGGCCCGTCTGAAGGTCTACACACCGGCTGTTACCTACATCAGGGTGAGGAGGGGAGAGGGGCCTCCTCCAAACATTCACGTGCAGTTGGGTTTAAAAGGTCATCACGTTCAGAACTTCATCGTCAGCTCCTCTGTACTCCTCCAGGCAGCAGGATGGGGTGTCGCAGAGAAGCAAAACATAAAAGCCTCAGCCTCCTTGGTCACGCTGTGGACGCCGCTGCTGGGGGGAAACATTTCTGTGGAGAACTCTAAACTTAGCCACGCCCTACACATGACCTCCACCTATGGAAAACAGAATCTCAGCCTCTCCGCTGCTCTAAACAATGTGGACAAGGTGAGCTGTGACACCCCGAGCGTGGGATAGAGGCACTAATATTAGTGAAGTTTTTAATTTCATCTGCAATATCTTTGTTAAGGTTTTGTCTAAGAGGCAAGTGATGCTGAAGGTAACCCACCAGTGGCCAAAGAGCCCAGCTACTGAAATGGAGCTTGAGGGAGTGATCGAGGTGCTGAGGAGGGACAACAACATGTATCAGAAATCAGCAATGATCCAACTCAGGTCTGTGCTAAAAACGATGCATCTTGTCTGTCTGATAATGACTGCTCACATTAATGTCAAACAGACAGCCCTTCCAGACCTTCCCTCACTCTCTCCTCCTGCGGGAGACCTTTACCATGGATCTCCTGAAAGGCCTCTACACCCTGGAGTCAAAAGCCCGTTTCCACAGCAACAGAGAGCTCATCCACGTCCTCACTCTCGGGTACCGCCCACCGAGCCCTTTTGTGAGTCATTATAAGCATCACTGAGGAAAGAGAAAGTTAGAATATTCAACGTATATTCAGCTTTGGGAAGTTTTTATTTATGCTCTTCTCATATTTAGATTTCTTCCACCCTGGTTCACCCTTTCAGCTCCGACACCGTTCCTTCAGATTCAGAGATCTGTCTGACTTTCACCAGCAACCAGGTCAAAACATTTTCAGTCTCAAATCTAGCTAAAACGTTCTGCGTTCACATATTTACCTCTTATTTCCAGACTAGCAAAGAGGTACGAGGGAGGATTCATGTCAGTAAAAAAGAGATGCTCCACCTCTTCGGACAGGTGCACTCGGACTCCTGGCCCCCGAGTCAGCGCGAGCTCAAAGTTAGAGGCACTTTTTCCCATCGTTTCACGGTAAAGTCCTCCCTAACCTCGGCGGTTAAGTGCGTACAGTGCAGTTTGGAGAAGCTGTAACTCGTTGTTATTACTGTTACAGCTGCAGCTCCCCTCCTTTGCTGCGGTGGAGGCAGATGTGTGTTGGAGCCCCAAAAACAACAGCGACTTTGATTATCAGGCCAAAGGGAAACTACGAGTCGAGCGCCAGGAATGCCGAGTCAGCGACTCTGCTTTTTCACTTATTTGCTGTTTAATCTTTGTGTTTGGTGCCAAAGTGATTCTTGTTTCTTACAGATTTCTGTGCAGCTCAATGGATCTCCAGGAAACGTTGGCCTGTATTCCTCCTTGAAACATCCCTTTAAGTCCAAAATTCCCAAATTACTGGAGGTGGGTTATTGTTTGTGTCTTTTGAGTATGTGTCTTTTTTTGTATTTTTGTTACCATTTTGCTCTGTTTTTTTTATTTACTTTACTAGGTTAAGGCTAATGCGAACGTTTCTGCCGTTGCTGGTCAAGCGAGCAGCTCGGTGCAGGTGAGGGCTGATGGGAAGGACAGGGTAAAGCTTGATGCCTCGATGTTCCACTTCCTCCAGCGGGGAAACAACTCTGTAGGACTTACAGTTGATGTATCCCAGAGCCTGTTACCCTCCACCTCTGAACTGCATCTAAATATGGCTGCCAACACATCTTCAGAAAAGTGCGTATATTTTAATTTTTCAATACAGTTTCATCTGATTTGCAGTGAAGTAATTGATCTCATCCTCTGTTGCCTCCAGCATTTCTCTGCATGGATTCTATCAACATGGACATGAATCTCTGCTGGCCCAGCTCAGAGCTTCCCTGAAAAACAGCCATGGCTTCCAGTTGGCTGTGTCAGGTGACCTGAGGAACGCCATCGCTAGCTTTGCTCACTTGCCCTCTGTCCTTGGGCTGGATGTCGCGCTGCAGCAGTCTGACATGTTCACTGAGGGTAGAGCTTCGGATCTTTATTCATGCAACCATGCAGCTGTGACACACGTTACCTGACAGGATGGACGCTGAGGTGCCTTTTATCTGTTGATATTTTAGGACAGATTAGAGTCGGAGTGATGGAGACCCTGTACAGGCTGGAGCTGAGGCATCACGGTTATCCTGCAGACACTTCCAGGCTGTGCGCCTGGTTGGGGTCGGAACATATGTGTGTGAATGTGAGTCGGAAGTTGGGGGACTGGGGGACGGGTGAGGTCCATGCCAGACTGTTTCACTCCTCCCGCCTCCTAAACGGGACAGGTAACTGTCAGTCTAAGTGCTTCGTGCATTGCTGATCCCGTCGCGGCTCACAGTACATCTGCCTTGGTGCAGGCGTTCCTGCTGACAACAGTGTGAAACTGAGATGGGCCCGGGGTGTCAGTCAGCTGTCCGTCCTGGCAGAGCTGCTGGCTGGAGGCGAACTTCTGACAACCGAGTTTAACGGGGGCAAAGCGGACCAGGAGACTCCACAGTGGGAATATTTGTTCAAGCTGTCGCATCAAGCCAAAGCCTTGCTGAAAAGAGGAATCTCAAAGTCCATACAGGCCAGAACACATTACCAGGTATGGATAGACCATGTCCTCTATTTTCTGATGGGATAAATACACACGCTGGTGTGGATTTTCTGTATTCCTGTGTGCGTCTCCTCTCTCTGTTAGCTACAAACTGAAGGACTGGAAGCAGGTTTGACCCTTCACACGGAGGACAGGAGAATGGTTGATGGCTTTTTCAGGGTAGGATCGAAAAATGGCACAGCTATGCTGGGAGTGTCACTATGGCAACAGCTGGGGCTGCTCCAGGGAGTCCTCCCCGCATCCATGGAGGTATATTTTCCAGAAGTTCTTTTATCTTCTTGGGTTCTGAAAGACAATCTTTGCCAACATCAGGGTTTTGTTTTGACAGATGAACTGCACCGGGGACGCCGCCGCAGACCGTCTCTCAGCTCAGTGTTACGGAAACCTTGCAGGTCACCCTTTAGAGGTACGAGTGTTTCGCACCTACAGGGCGCACAGCAGGCGCTGCTACGGCGCGTCGCTGACTCACTCTAGCCTCAACGCTCAAGCTAAAGGCTGTTACACTTCCAATGGTCAGAGGGAGCTCAGAGCGAACTTCACTCATTCTGGTGTTCCAGTGCTGGTGCGTCTGGGAATACCAAATCAATGGGCTCTCAGGCTCCTGCTCCGGCCTGAGCCTCAGCGGTGGGGCCTCGGCGTAGGGCTGCTTGTGGGTTCTTGGGTAACGGACTTGAATCTGGGACTGAGGATGGAAATGCCTGGAGTTTATGGCTGGCATGGGTTCCTAATTTATGGGCCTCGCAGCATATCACATAAAGCAGAAATAACAGGTAGAATCAGGTTTGAAGGCTGGTGCAACATCTGGGCAGACGCTGCTGTCGTGCTGAATTCAGTCAGTTCGACTCTTTTAGTATCAGCACGGTGTAAAGGGGTCGGGCGTCTGGTGTGGTTATATTATGGTAGCGACGAGGAGGGTGAACAGCAGAAAACCTCTTTAACCATACAAGGACAAAGAGGGGCAAACGGACTCACGGGCTCTTTAGGATTAGAAAACGGCTTCAACTCCCTTCAGATTATACTTTCTGCGCTGCTAAAGGGCCAGAAGGCTAACTTTGGCTGCACGCTCCAGCATCACTGGGCCTCTATGGCCTCGTTCATCCCAAACAGACTGGATCTTCAGGGTTCCGCTCAGCTCAGCGATGCGTCCATTTCTGGGAGCGTTCAAGTCTCTGTCAACACCCGGCTGGCTCGGGTCGACGTCACTGCTGCCTGGGACCCTTTTGCCGCCTTGAGGGTGGCGCTTCAGCAGAATCTGGTAACCTCCAGCGCACCAGAGGAGCTGACTGTTCATGTGTCAAACACCGCCAGTCAAACTTTGCTGGAGGTGGAATGTAGCACGTGCGACCTGCACATCCTGGCGACTCACCAGAGAACCCGAGCAGACAGGACCACAGCCTGGAACTTTGTAGCCCGTCAGCAGTGTGCCTTACTGAAGGTCAGACGGGAAACAAGCACCACTTGTTTCCCAGCAGAAGGAAAGCAAAAGAGGCATCTTCATCTTGGAGATAACTTTTGTCTTTCTGTTGTTGTCTCAAGGCCAAAGAACAAGTATTTGTAGTTCTAATTTCCATTTCTGAATCCTCACAGCCTCTCCTGCCATCGCAGACTTCAGCCAACATCTCCATCGCTCGTTCCGGCTGCTCCACACACCTCAGCGCTGTTCTCCAGGCTGAGGGGGAACAGAGAGGTGAATTCAGTCTACGTGTGTCCTGTCAGCCCAGCCTCAACCTTGAAGCTTCTCTACAGCACTCCATAGATGCAATAATGACACTGGGATTTCCCTCAAATGGAGGAATAATCCTAAAGGTTTCAGCTGCACATCTGCCTGGTGTGGAGGTTAGCGTGGAGCTAGGACCTTGCTATTCTACCATCATTTGTGGACGATCAAAACCTTCACAAAGGGAAGGAGAGACCTTTTCCTATACTGTAAATGTGACCAACTACTGTCCTGCTCTACAGGTGAGAGACACAGTAGTAATGTAGATGCTCTCTGACGATTTGTTTTACATAATTCTACCTTAGAATTGCTTACAGTTGTCTCCTATATACTGCACGTCTGTAGGGAACAATCCTCCCAGTGTCCCTCGCCCTTCACGGGCACCTGTCAGCCACCCCCTCCCACCGTACCATCACCTCCTCTCTCAGGGCAGACAAGCATGACCTCTTCCTGGAGCTGAGTCAGTCCAGCAGGTCTCCTCAGCTCTCTGGGACCCTGACACATTCCCTTCCCGGACTGAGAAGCAGAGGGGTCCCCCAGGTGATCAGCATCCAGGCCACTGTTCCCGGAGCCGATGAGCAGGCCGGGACCCTGTTTATTAAAGCTGGAACCTGTTCTATTAGAAGCAGTAGGATCAGAGAATCAGCTGGGGGAACACACTGGCTCTGGGCTCTAGAGTCAAAGTGCCCAATTTTACAGGTAACAACAGCTAAGCATTAGCAACCTTATCATCAGACCTTAAATATGTGTAAGAAAGCCTCTTCTAAACAAAGAGCAGCAGACACGACACTGGTCATAATCACAGTGGTGCTGTGTCCCATCTAGGCTCATCTGAATGGCTCAGTCTCCGTGGACCCACGTGGAATCTGGACAGCCGCGATAGACTCGGACCAGGAGGGTGAAAGGGTCTTCCTGAGGGTGCATGCAAAGGCCTGGCCGGAGCTGAGTTTGAAGTGTGAGCTCAGTCACAGCCTTGCTGCTCTAAAGAACCTTCCCCAGCACAGCAGTGTCAGAGTAACGGCCAGGGCTGGAACGCAGCGCTACGAGACAGAGGCTGTGCTTCAGATCGCGGGGTGTGCAGTCCAAAGCCGGGGGCTTGTGGAGTCAGAGAGAGGCCTGCGGGGGTCGCTGCTGTACCTTAATAACTGCTCTGTGATTCAGGTAAACAACCATATCATTCACATGGCCTTGGTAACACCGTTTCTGTCTGACCTGGTGGTGCTGTGTGTCAGGAGTGGGGCAGTCCTGACAGTGTGATCTCCTCTGGGTTCTTGGCTGTCTCTTCCGCTCTCGCTGAATCCCAAATCTCCGTGGCAATGGATGGCACCGAAATACAGACATCAGTGGCTCTGAAGAAAAATAGGGTTCAGAAAATTACTATAATGATCTGGTTTTGCTCAGTATTAACAGCGTGTGATGAATCCTGTATGGTATCTCTGCTGCTGTTGCAGGAAATAAACGAAGCCTGGTTCAACGTGAGCCACTCTGTCCCTCTGCTGAGGAAGGTGGGTCTCCCTGTTCAGGCTGGAATAAGAGTGAATTCTGCAAATCACGGCAACGGCTCGTACTCATACATGTTAAACTGCACTGCGGGGAGCCAGAAGGTGGGAGACAGAAGTAGACAAACGTCAATACCCGAGCGACTATGGTTAATTTTCTGAATGTTGTGTAGATATATAAGGAAGTCTCAGTGACAAAGATGCCTGAGACAGTGAGGCTAAGGAGCCGTTTTCAACACACGGTGAACTACCTGAAGAAAATGGGAATCCCTGCAAACAACAGCATTCAGGTTCAAAATTCGACTTCAGTGAAGAAGCCACCCATGTGAAACGCTATTAGGTCGCACTGATGTTTGTTACCGTTACGTGTGTACAGGCAGAGCTTGGGTCTGCTGAGGAAAAGGCCTTGACCTTACAGTCACAGTTTGGAGGTCAGCAGGCGGGAGTGAGACTCATGCTGAAATGTCTCCAGGTCACCAAGGAGATAAGAGGGAATGTGTGGCACAGCTGGTCTTGGTTACGTGACAGTGGACTTCCACACAACACGGAGGTAACCTAAAAATGTCATTTTTTTTTTTTTTTTAACATTATATCGGTTTGTATGTACATTAAACAGTCACATCTCTACCTGTTTTCTTCTCAAAGTTCATGTGCACCATACAAGGGGTGTTTGCTCGGCTTCAGTCCCGGGCTCAGGTTATCGTAGATGGACGCAGTCTGCTCACCTCTGGCTTGAATATCAGCACGTCGGATGGGCAACTTTCGCTTCTGCTCTCTGTCTCGCCACCGACTTCTAATCAGACACAGCCCAGCCTGGCAACCACCTTGACTGCGCAACTCAAAGGTAGGTTCGATTTTTGTAAAGTCCTACATATTTAAATCCTTGTTTACCTTCATTCCAGGTTCAAATTTTGCCTGAGTGCAACCTTAAAAATTTCCAGCCCTTTTTTTAAATTTTTTTTTTTTAATATTTTGATGTTGCAAATGTTACATCCTGTCAAATACCCACAAACATTAAAACATTTTCTGCACTACACAGGCTGTCTTAAAAATGTGCCTTTAGGTTGAATTTATTGAGCTTTATGACTTCTTCCATGCGTAATGTTCAGAGTGATCAGCAGGCGTCTCTGTTGACTTCTTTGCAGGCCCTCACAGGAGTGCCTCTGCAGATGTTCACTGTCACCACTGGAGAGTCCAAATGATGGGAGATTTACAAGGTTGGGGTGCATACGGGGGATCCAAGGAGGCCAGACTCACACTTAAGCACACCCTACAGGCACACACGAACCCTGCCTTACAAGTAAAGAGCAACTCGCCCAGAAAATCTCCCCTGATGGTGTTGCTCTGCGTTAACATCTGTGTGCTGATGTAGGTGGAGGCCTGGGGACGTCTAACTGACTCCCAGCTGAGGTGTTCCGTAGCTGTGAATCCTGAACTCAGCACCTCACTGGCATTAATCCTCCAAGGGAACCATCTGCCCCACAGGTAGACCAGACCCACCAGTTTACACTGCCTCACTACCCAACCACAACGTTGTGAATTAACATGTTCCAAACGACATTTGGCCTCTTCCTGCAGCCAAGACCTGATGGTGAAGGTAGTTCAGAATATTCCCACGGTGTTGCTCTACCTGCCGCCTCAGCTCAGCGTCTCTTCTCAGGTGTGTTCTCGTCCTGAAAAGAGTTTTTTAAGTTCCTTTGTACTCACTCTCATTCCTCTTTCTGCTGCACTACAGCTGAACCAGTCTGGGTCGGCTGTGGCGGGTTCTGTTGAGGTGTTGTCGGGGAGGAAGAGGAGACTGTTTGCTCAGGGGGAACTGGCGGCACTAGATGGTGGATACAGACAGGCTGCAGAATTCAGGCACTCTTTTTCACAGGTATTTCTGAGAAGCAATATCTCTTCGCAAAATATTACATGATACAACTTTATTTACATCCAGTAATACATCACTTCCATTCAGTTACTGTACATCATGATGAATGCCTCCAGACAGAGTAGAATCTGCATGTTTTATAGCTACAGATTTATTATGTACTTTCATCTGACAATTTTAATCTTGTTACCCTGGATAACCGTCAAAAATAGACCCATATTGTACGAGACCTCTCGTGTTCTGCAGGTAAAGGCGCTCCCCAGGACTGTGACAGTCAGGACGGTGTATGAGGCAGGGAACTGGAGCTACCACGTTCAGCATGGAGCTGCGTGGGGCAATCAGAAGTTCACTTTGTCTGGTCTCTACTCGGCACCACCAACACTGGACGTAGGGAACCAGACCCTGACGGGTAAGCCTGCAAACCTCACCCATCTCTGTCATGACTTACACACACCTTTTTTTGTTATAGATCTTTGACATCAGCCTCTTTGCTACTTCAGTTCAGATAAGTTCGGTTCCCCGTCGGACTAATGTGGAAGCAATGCTGGAACGTTCTTTATGGGGCCGACTGGACAGTGTTTCACTGAGCTGGATGAGGCACGGCCAACAGGAGCAGGTATTCATATAGAATTTATGACTAAACTGTCCCTGTAAGAGATTTATTATCATTAATATTAAGATTGATTAAGGTTTCTCTCATCCCAAGGTCAAAGCACTCAGCTCATGGAGTCACACAGAGGAGATTACTGAGACTAAGCTGGAGCTGAGGCAACCTTTTACTTCCACGCTCAGCCATTTGTTTCTTCACACTCTGTCACAGCAACCACAGAAGGGGCAGTTCACTAATCAGCAAGTAGGCTGCAACAATTTAGTTTATTGCCATTTTAGAAATTCTTTGATAATTTTCATGCATCCTGGATTAATCTATATAGCATTATTGTCCTTGAAGTATCCTTAACATCTGTCTTGGAGGAGTTTTTTCTGTATATTTTAATGTCTTACACTGTACATGCAGACCCATCTGTCATGGAAAAGCACGGTTCCAGTCAACGTGTCCGTCATTCTGAACAAGCATTGGCAGAATAATTCCAGCAGGGGGCAGGCTTGTGCCCTGTTCTCAACGCAACAGGTTGGTGGAGTTTATTAAACTCCAGCTGTGCATCTAACCAACATTAGCAGCATTTTTAATATCCTGTTGGTTTTACTATCAGATACAGAATAACTATGATTATGTCGTCTTATTTACTTTTTTTTTTTCTTGTGCGTCAGATGGAAGTGTTTTCTCTTAAAGGTTGTTTGTCGGTCAGTCAGGAGGGAAACTCATACACTCAAAATTCAGAGCTGAGATGGAACAACAAGAATATCAAGCAGGGCATGAAGTACCAGGTATTCACCTCTGCTTTTGGAACTGGTTGGTGTTTTGAGAAAAATGTTCACTGATGTGTGTCGTTTCCAGAGGGCTGCACAGGGAATGCACAACCTTCAGTTTTCTCTTGGTTTGGAAAGGGTGTCTCCCGCGCCCTGTCCTTCCCACTCATTCCTGGTGAAGATCCAGACCAACCTCAGAGATCGTCTGGAGCACGCAGCGCTTTTTGGACTTTGTCCCCTGCAGCCTGTGAGCACATTCTGCTGGGAAAAGACGATAATAGTGTTCTGGTTTGTTAGCCTTGCGTTATAATGGCATACAGACCAGTAAACAAAGTTTTAATCGCTTTTTTTGCTTTACCAATTTACCAAGTTCTAGGCGCATCGTGTAGTTTTGAAAAAAGTGTCTGTCTTTACAAGGAAAAATGAATTTAAAATCATAACAACGTATAAGGCAGTGATTTATGGCAGCACGGAGTGCATCATAATGTAGTTAGTAGACAAGGCTGCGAGTTCAAGACCCAAACTGCTGCGTGAAATAAAAAATGACTTAAGGGCTTAGAGATAACTAAATCCTCGCATATGTCTCATTTGTCTTCCTTTTATCACCCTCCCTCCAACTGGTTCCTAACATCAACCATATGTGCTTTTGTTTGTAGCTCAGTCGTTTGACCGTTGAAGCACTTGAGTTTTAGATGATGTTGCCATCCTTTCTCCCACGGTTCCTCATTTCCCTCATCTGTGTGTGTGTGTGTGTGTGTGTGTGTGTGTGTGTGTGTGTCAGGCTTTGTCGTGGTCAGGATCACACAGAGTGAACACCGGCGAGGAGCTGTTTTACTCACAGACTCGTCTGTCCACGGCGGGACGTCCTCAGCTGTGCAGTTTTATCGTGATGGTGACCGACTCCTCTACAACTCACGGCTCCAATATGTCTCTGTTCTCTGGGGTAAATCAGCACAATCACCCTTTCCTGATTGATGTAACACAAACATTAGTAAAATTGATGATAGTGTGTGACAAATTACTTCCAGTGCAACTTATTAAGATATTTAAGTTGAACCAAAAGACATTTCTAGCAAGCAAATACACCAAAACCCTTTACAAGTAGAAACAAATCTCATATCTCAAGCTTGATATCCTTATATTGCTCACAAATTAGAGAACAGATGCTTTAGCTCCAGTGTGAGTGAGATTTGGGGGCATCCAGTGGTGAGAATGCAGACTGCAACAGTGAACGCCTGTCCTCAACCTGTCGGTGTTAAATTTGTAAATAGACCCTGAACTGGATGAACACGGAGCAGTTCGAGTGCTGAGGTCGTTACGCGAACATGTCTGTATATAGTACATTTATCTGACTTTATTACAAAAAGTTTTACGCTTTTATATTATGCTTATATTATGAATGGATTGACCTCTGACCTCCAGAATTTACATATGTTTAAAAACATGGTGCAGTTGGACACAAGTGCATTTCGAGGTCACAGTGGCACCGAGTTTTGGCCAGTAAAATGTTGTCAGTTCAAAACAAACCCCACAAGAATTAAAGGATTAGAGGACTTCAGAGCTCAGCCACAAAGGCTTCAGGAGGGGCCACCGCACTTTCCCCCAGCTTAGTATCTGAATCCTGGCTCCCAGTGTGTTCTAGAGGACCCGTCTGAACATTTTCCTTTTCATGGCCTTAATGGCTTATTTTTGTAGCTTTTGGTCTTGGAGCAGGATAGAGGAAAGAACAGGACTGATACGCGTGAAAATTTGATCAGCTGTGAGTTCACATCCCGTGAAATTTCTAAACTTTTTCAGTCTGGGATTAATCAAACTGCCACCGCTGTTGCTGTCAAATGGCGCATAATCAAGACATCTGCAACTAAAGATGTTTGAGGTCATTAAGGTTAGAATGCACATTTTGACAGAACTCCAGATATATGAGGGTGTTTTGAGGGTCATGGATTTACAACATCCCTTTAAGGAATGTGTTTTTGGGTCTTGGAAAGCGCTCCGGGCTCCGAGTGTTCTCTTTTTACTCCCGCTTCTATATCATCATTAGCCAGGTGCCTCAAAGTTAAATTACGTTTGAGACTGGGGCGTATTGAGTAGCTTAACGTGCCTAAACAATTTGACGGATAAATAACATTTACAGGGCGGAAAATCTTTCCTTTGATAAAAGATTGCATTTGAAACCAGTTTGAAACCTGGCGAGCAGAAAATGTCTGTGAACGTCTTCACACGTACACAAGTGAAAACACAGGTGTTTGTAACACTCTTAAGTCTAGGGTGGGCAATTGGAGTATGGAGGTGGGGGCCAGCGTGGTGTCCTGGCCTCGGAGCTCTGGACTCCTGATGCACGCCAGTCTGGACCGCAGAGAGAAGATCTGGGTGAACGGGTCGTTAGAGGGCCGATGTCTGCGCTCCACAGCGGGTTACAGGAAGGGTAAATACCCGCCACATGTGCCAGTGGTACAAGCATCTGTAATTGTAAAGAAGGGGTTTGATGTCCAGGTCCAGATCTGGATGATGACATCACCGTGGTGGCGTGCGTGGGAACAAATGGCAGTTTGACACTGGATGTGCAGGAAAAAGTTGGCGGGAGTTCACCAAAAACTGTTGGCGGTTTGTCCCTGGGTTCAGCCAATCAGAGGCTCACGCTCAGAGCAAAGGCCTGTCTGGAACGTCTCGCTGCAATAGAGGTATAATTTCTATAATTTGTTATTGGAAATTTAAAAAAAAACCCATGAATTCCATCCAAATCTGCACAACTTTGAAATCCTGCTCTGGTCTCACAGGCACGGATTCAAGAGTTCAGCTCCCAGACTGGAAACAAGCTGCTGCACAGAATCAAAACCCTCCAGGACCTCATCCTTGAATTCAGACGACAGGTGAAAACCATTTCCTCCTTCCAAACTAAAGAACACCACGTTGACTCTCCAACCTCTACTTCTCCTACCACCTCCTCTCCAGCACCTCGACAGCCCTTTGCTCTGGGATCTGGCCTCGGTGGGCCTGCGTGCAGCCCAGTGGGTCGAGGATTTCCTGGGCCGCAGAGGCGGTGGACTGGTACCGCTGTGGCAGAACGGTCCCCTGCATTGCTTCATAACCGAAACTCTTCCTCACTTCCTCGGCCTGCTGCAACACACGTCTCTCCTGGGGCAACAGGAACTGCGGAGTGAGTCCAGAGAGACGGTGCCAAGAATTCAACTCTTTTCTATTTTATTTATTCACTTCAAAGACCACGGACTGGACTGCATTTTCATTTAATCTGATTCTAACAATTAAATTGGTTGAGCAGAAAAGACTCTGTGAGAGCCACCTGGGGCTTCTAACATCTAACAACTCATATCTGGATCTGATAATACATTTGTAAACTCATACATTTCTCCTTTATTTTCTTAACCTCTTCGGTAAGGGAGTGTTTTATGTCTGCTTATACAAAAAGTGTTTTGAAAGCAGCTGTTATAAAAATGAGGATGCTTGTTTGGTGTTGTCCTCAGAGCCTTTGGCCACTCTGGCGGGTGTGTACCAGGACGTGAGGGGCCAGAAGCCGGAGGAACTGTGGAGGGAGGCTGTTTCCATGTGGGCAGGCTGGCTGCTGGAGGTCGTACCTGATCTACTGGGGAACGCCCAGCTGAGGCCGCTGGCTCAGGCTAGCATTGGTTTCTTCAGCGTTGTCTTGGAAGCGGTATAACACCAGAAACACATGAACTTTCAGTCTGCCACTGAGCGTATTTATGCACGTAGGTTTTCTGAGTACTTATATATGAAACATGTTTATATCTGAATTAGACAGGTCAGCATACGTACCACTGGCTGGAGAACAGACTGGCACTGGCTCTGTCTGGAGTTCGGAAACGACTGGCTTCTGTCTACAAACTCTCCCCCAGGTACTCTCTTTTCTCCGTAAAGTCCTTGAATGGTCTTGCCCCGCCCTACCTCTCTGGGCTACTTCCTGTTTATACCCCCACCCGCTCTCTCAGGTCAGCTGATCATCTGATCAGCTGAGTGTGTCAAAGACTAAGCGGAAGCTCAGAGGGGATCTCTGAAGCTATGGAACGATCTCCCCCTGCACATTAGACAAGCCTCTTCTCTGTCTGCTTTTAAATCTCTTCTTAAAACCCATCTCTTTTCCCTGGCCTTCAACACTTTGTGAGATGTTGTATCATGTTTTTATGTCTTTTACATTATTTCTTTTTTTATTTGCATTTTTTTTGTTCTTTTATGCTTAATTTGAGCCTTATTTATGTTAGAGCACTTTGGTCAGCTGTGTTGTTATTAAAGTGCTCAACAAATAAAATTGGGTTGGACTGGATAAAATCCAATCAAAGTTCAGATAAGGGGCAATTTTGCTGATAGTCTTGTTTCCATGAATGCTGTGGAATTTTTATGGAAGTTGTCAGCTTTATTTTTTTTTTCTTGACTGCTGTTTCCCTTGTGGGGGGAGCTGGGATAGGCTGCAGCTGGAGCCTATCCCCAGCTGGAGCCTATCCCCAGCTGGAGCCTATCCCAGCTCCATCAAATGTGGGAGTTCAGATATCTCGAGCTTAGCTTCCACCGCCCCTTCTCAGCTTTTACTGTCCAAAGAAAGTAGATGAATGGAGTAAAATATTTTCTGATGTTCCTGGTCAGCGAGTGTTCTGTGGTCCTATCGGTGCCGCTTCCGGCCCTCCCCTGGTCTGAGGAGGCCCAGGCTGGACTGATGGAGGTCCTTCTGGAGGAGTGGCTCCTGAGGCCCCTGCAGTCTTTGGCCACCATTCGCCCTGTGGCCGAATTCTACCGCCTCAAAAGAAAGATGATGGACAGCCCGTTCAGACGTGAGACTGTCGCTGTGTTTCATGCGCGATGATTCTGAGAAGGCTTTTATTCGGATCACGTCTCTCTCCGACAGACCAAGCTCTTCTGGTGGCCGATCAGTTTGCGGTGACCTTTGACGGTCACCTCCGCGAGCTCCCGGACTCCTGCGCCCTGCTGCTCGCCCAGGACGTCAGCGCCGACTCCTCATTCACGCTGCTGCTTAACGCAGACCCGCAGAGCTACATTTTAATAGGACTGAACAATGACACCGTCAGCATTCAGAAAAACGGACAGGTACTCCTTCACGCTAGCTGACTGTGTTTGAGTCCGCGTCCGCCGATCGTAAACAAGGCATTTGTCTCTCAGGTGAGGGTCAACTGCAATGACACTGTGTCACACAACTTTCACGGCAACAACGGCCTGGCTGTCAGAGTCAGATCAAACATCATGCAGCTGTCCAATCAGAATGGAGTGTCTTTGTCATGTGACCTGCTGCATAAGGTGTGCAGCTTCACTCTTGATGGATGGTTACATGGTTGGTATTGCACATAAATTACTTTAAATATCAAAAATATGCTAGATATTCTCTACTTTAAGACCTCGTATGGTTCATTTTTAAGTTAAAAGTAATTTTGTGATATTTCTTTTTTTGGTTTTTAAGAGTTTTTGTATACAAATGTGCAAGTGAACGGACATACATTATAATCTTGTTTTTAATCTGCACAGGCGCATCTGCTGGCCTGTTAGGAACCAACGATAACGAAGCTGGGAACGATTCTCCGCTGCCTGATGGTTCACAAGCGGAAAATCCGGAGCGGTTATGGCAGAGCTGGGTGGTGGGGCAGGTAAATACTTTGTAAATTCCTGTTTTAATTTGACATCAAAGTCTCCAGTCCTCACCTGCTGCTTTCGTTGCATCTGCAGGAGGAAGCTGCTTGTGCTAAACCGCCACGTGTGGCGAAGCACTTTACAAAAGCAGCCACAAGCCATGTGAGCTGCAACTTTTTATTTTCTTCTCCTGATTCCCCACTGGGTTCCTGTTTTGGAGTGGTGAGCAATAAATCACTGCTTGTTTTGCCCCATTAATCATGTGAAATTGAATCTGGCAGACATTGTTGACCTCCACGAGCCTCTTGAGGCCCAGATATAATATTTATTAACTTGCCGAGAAACTCATAACAGATTAACGTGGACAGAAGTGCCCAACTGTAACTTCTTAGATGTGGAAGCATGTTTTTATTTTTACTGCCACTCAGAACAGCTACGTTATTATTTGACAAAAGTTACATAAAAGTCTTTGTGTTGTCAGGTGGATCCGGGCCAGTTTTTGTCAGCGTGCGAGCTGATCTTCTCCAGAGCGCCCTGCAGATTAGCACATGCTTTCGTTAATCTCTGTCAACAGAACTACATACCGCTGGAGGTCCCTGCCAAGTGCTGTAAGTATGAGAGTTTAAATAAAGTACACAGGTCACCAAGTATCCTGAAGGGACGGTAGTTATCACTTTGTTTTTCCTTTTGTTTCAGTGAGACTCTGAAGTGAGAACACGGTGATGAAGAGCACTGGGTGGCCCTAAAGCCTCTGTTAGCTGCTAAAAGCAAATGTACACTTTTATACCACTGCCTGTTTCTACTTCAATACACTTTTGTTTCGCATTTTAAAAAGCTAGCATTGTTGTGATGTAAATGCAGCTGTGGGAACCAGGTTGCAAAAAAAAAAAAAAAGACACGAAACCTTTTGATGGCAGCGTCTGGGAGATGCTTCAACACAATCCACTTCATAATCCTGCTTCGTGAAAAAAAGGAACAGAAACACAGATGCTTGTTGACACTTGCGAAGACACTGTTATTGACTGCCATGCATCTGCACCCTGCAGAGATAGCTTGACGAATCCAAGAGAAGACCATGACAAATGATGGAGGCTTGATCGTTTAAATTGAGACGGGATTTCTGGAAGTATTTAATGACATCTGCTGTCTCTGCAAATGGGCCTCATCTGAAATTTTTTGGAATTTGTTTTTATGGTCACTGATGCTAAACTGCTCCAGTCGGGCAAACTTGGCACAGTTCAACCCTGAAGTCCCGGAAACTTTTGTGGAAGAGGTCTGGTCTGTATCTGAGACCCATTTTAGCCCTAATTATCATTAGCGTGCAGTAATTTCAGCAGGTTGAGACCACAATGCGGATCTCCTGCCCCTTCAGTTTGATGTCGGAGTAAAAGACTCCAAAGTGGAACTGCTACACAAAACACCACCGTGTTCACTTTCACCTGTAAATAAAGTAAGTGCAGGAAAGAACTTGTCTCAGATACAAATAGTTTGGTTTAATTTTGCTGATCCAACTTAAAGAAAATAATTTCATGTTACACATCTGTCTGATACCATGGCCACCCTTTAGGTCTCTTCAAAAAAAAAAACAGGTAATAGCTGGCCACAGATTTGAACTCCATCTTGTCTAGAAGCTGCAGCCCCTCTAGGTAAACTTTCCCACATGATGGATAGAGCGAACTCCTGTCTGCACTGCTCAGATCGCTCGCGAAAGTTCACCATGATGATGAAAGCTTGCTAGTCTGCGAGGTTTTCAGCGTGATTCGACCTCTGGTTCTGGATATCATTATGTTCTGCTGGAGGTAGGAATGCACACGTACCTCCAGGACAGGACACATTAAATCTTTCGTGGCCCCACCAATTTCCTTACAGAGCAAATGGAAAAAAACAGCAAAAACAAAAAACAGCAAAGATCAGAGTTGTCCTACCCTCGTTTATAGCTGTTAAGTAATTGTGGTGGCAGCCTGTGAAGACCTTATATAATTTGTTGCTGAGGATCTCAGTTTCCATCTCATCCAGACTGGACTGAGTGCATCCTGGAAGAACTGGGAAGCTGAAATCCGTGACACAGACATGTGTGAATGCCACAGATGCATAAAGGAAATCCTGGCTAATCAGTTCAGCAGGTGCATTTGTTGTTACAAAGCTACTTTGGCTTTAAACGTTTCATTTATCTGCAACTGAAACGGAAATCTTCGGCTGACTTGAGGTCATTAAATTTGAGGATTTGAAATGCAGCATAAGCAGAAAATCCCCAAATATCTACCATAAAATGACTGTAGAATCATCTTTTTAATGTAGGTTTCTGCAGTTAAACATGTTCCATCAGTTTTTCCTCTCATATCCTGCTGTAGACAAACATACTTGTTTATTTAGGGGGTAAAGTTTAATCTATTAAAACTGCCTCCAGATGAAGAAAGTGACTGCAAGGAAAAACAGCGACCTGCAGAACCCCCATCTGCACAAAAACATCACCTCTCAGTGGCCCTGGGTTGCTGCCTTCTTACCCTAAAGTGTGTGGCACTGGGGCAGATCGTCATAGTCAAGAGTGAGTGAGGACCCCCGCCTTCAGTCCTCCAACTAGACCTTCCAGGTAGCCGTGATCCACGTTAAACCTGAGCTTGGCCATGAATCTAACCGAGCGGCTCAACGAGCCAGCTCAGCTCTTCTCTCTTCCTCTTTGACTCTGTCTTTGCTGCATCTAGTTCCTGATCTGGAGAAGGATGAACAAACATGAACTCCTGTTCATGTTTTCTGATGAGGAAAATGACTAAAACCACAGAGGGCAACATTAGCTTGCAGCATATTTATTCAATAGCAAAAATACAAAATATAAAAAAACTTCATCAGTTAAAACTGATATTGAGACCTAAATATACATGTGTTCTGAGATAATTAAATGACACAGCAGCAATGAAGTTTTGTCTTTATGTCTTTAAACATATCTATATTTGTACTTAAAGAATATTATTTCAACTATGATTAGCTTGGCAGGAGCCCAGAAAAGTAAAGGTAAAGGAAATACAAGCAAAATATCACATAAATATGATTGTGTTTTAATGTTAGTGCTTCTCTCGTTTTCCTCTGGTTTAGATGGGAGAACCTTTTCCATCCCTGACTCCCTTCAGGTTATATTCTGATGTTGTATATATTTTAGGTGTTAAAACTCACACAACGTCTGATTACAAGTCTGTGGTATACATGAGTTGGTGCGTGCACATTTGGGATTCATCTATGTCTTCCTGAAGCACAGGGAGCTAATTTTCCAGCAGTTGCAGATGGTGTTGAAGAGGCGACAGTGGCAGGAGGCGCAGGGGTCGCAGCACGGCATGTAAGGGGAGCAGCCGTCCGTTAAGCGGCTGCAGCGGCGAATGGGGGTCAAGAGTTTTGGCTTGTTCTGCTACAAGAAAGAGAAAAAAGGGCATTAGGATACAACTCAAGACTTTCAGCAGATGCTCCAAGGTTTGAGTTTGTATGTGGACACAGACAACCTGCATGCATTCTGAGTTTATAACAGCCAACATCCTCTTTCAGTTGGCCAAACAACAATAGGTTATTCACCTGAGGGTTTGTGGGACAAAGAAGTTTTTTTTTTTTTTAAGTTTTTTGAAAAATATAAAAGTGGCTGAAACCCATTGTTCGAGGCTACCACTCAGAGTTGATGTAACAGCACCCCCTGGCGGATGTATGTGATACTGCGTCGTCAAGTAGGCATGTATGCATGAGAAATCTACCAGCTAAACAAGCATAAATCTTGTGAATATAACTGTGCTGCATCGAGCATAATTATATGTTCCCTCTAAAATGTTAAAATCACATTTTCCAGGAATAATAATATAAGGCTACAAATAGGACCTACAATTCCAAAGACAATACACAGACATGATTAACGACAATATGGAAGAGATTTATCCACTGATCCTCTTCTGACTCATATTTTGTGTAAATCCAGAAGAACAACAGACCACTTACTGTGAAGAAAAATCAAGCTGCAAATAAAAAAAAAAAACAAGAAAATGTATAATTGCAAGCATCCTGTTGAAGAGAGAGTAAACTTACAAGAATGCGTCTTTCTTTTGGAAGAGAATTATTTTGCTTCGCAAACAGTCCTCTGGGCTTCCCTTGGCAACAAACTTGAGCAGGACACAGAAGAGGATGATTATTTACGTATGAACACTCCACATATGATGTGTACACATAAAGGCCTTGCTTTTGTTGGCGGACTTGTCTGATACACGTCTGAAAGGGCTGCAGGGTTTTTATTTCTCGGAAACATCAGCGCAGATGGTTGAATTTAAACTGTATTTCCATTTACTGTAAAGGGCAAACAGATTTCTCCTGGAAGCCACAGAACTTCTGTGTGTCACAACCTCACTCAGACCCTGTCGGATTAGGGGGGAGTGATTAGCCAGAGAGGTTGTAACGGGTCAAGCATGGCTAGATAAGGAATAGCTAGTGGCAGTGGCAGTGGCAGTGGGTGCAGATTTATTTTCAACATCTGTTTCTTGTCTCATTATCTGTTTCCTGAAAATTTCATTAGAATCCGTTTATAATTTTTTCCAGCTACTTTGTTCACAAACAAACAGCCAGACAGATAAAGGCTGACACATGACCTCCTCCGTGGCGAATGTAATAACCTACAACCGAACACCCGGTTCGGTTGTAGGTCGCCGTGATAACAACTTCTTATTAGAATGAATCAAACTGACTGAATACCCAGACTTGTAACAGTCCAAATCAGGATGGCGTGTGCATGTTTCCACAGTATAAATTAACACAGTCGGACCTTGTTCCCCTTTGAAGTATCCCAACAACACCTTCTGGTTAATTCATCAAAGCTACAAAGGCTGCTAATGCCAGTAGCTTTGGAGAGACAAGCCCAAGTTCTCCACCCTAATGTCTGCTATCTTTCATCACAGCTCAGTGGGACTGCAACTGGCCTTAATTATCCCATCATACAGAAACTTTCACAGTTTCTTTCAAATCCATAGTCCTTCATCTGGAACATGTTTAACACCAACACCTAAAACACATATTTTATCCATTTGTTTTTCTTTGAGGATGAAATACATCATCCTGTCTTTCTAAAGCCCTCTTTTGATTTTCTGACCGTCACCTCCGTGACCTGATTGTGGAGGTTGAGGCAGCAACCTGAAGCTCAGGATCAGTTAAATGAAAGAACTGGGTTGGCAGTGCTGCAGCTCTCAACCTATCTGCGGGCAGGTTGCATGTTCCCCGTGGGCTTGTCTTCTTCTCCACCTTCAAAAACATTTGCTTGTTTGAAGAATGTAAAGCGCCACATGGTGTCAGCGTGGTGTGCGTATATCCTAAGATGGATAGCTGACCGCTCACCCTGTGCTGCAGGGAGAGACTCTCGCCTCCTGTGACCCTGCAGAAACAGAAAGTGGATGGATGGATGGATGGATGGATGGATGGATGGATGGATGCTGGTGCTGAATACATGTCTTGAGGTCCTCCAACCGTAACTTTAAAGAAATTCTCTCCGATGTTTCTAACTAAAAGCAAATACAGTTTTTTCCATCACCGGAATAATTGATGGGCCACGCGCATCGGAGGATACGTCAGGTATTAGTCTTTGCAGATGTGCACGGCAGCGAGCACTATGTGCTCATTATATATGCAAACGTGAAGTCAGGTTTTAGCGACTCGGATTTCGCTTTCAACAGAATCGGAACATAATGGTTCTAGATCTATAGGATGATCCCAGATTTGTGCATCGGGAGGATCTATTTTAATCTGTTTGAGGTGTGGAATGTCAGACAAAAGCAAACAACAAAAACACAATATAGAACTGATTTTCAGTGGCACAAAAAATGTAGCTTCAAAGCGTCTTTTGATAGAATAGAATAGAATAGAATAGAATTATTCCTCAACCAGCTCTTTCCGGTTACATTAATTAATTTGGTGAAACTTCATTTTGGATCTGTTCAGTTCGACAGTCAAATGTGGCGCATTAAGATTATATCTTAACAATACGAACCAGATGTGAGCAATTTCAAATAAAATCCGAACTATAGCTGGCTTTGCTGACCAATTTTATGAGGTGGGTGACGGTAAACTCTTCCTCCAGCTCCGTCTGTCATAAATTTTCAGTCAGTCTTATTTAATCTGATCGCAAAGACGTAATAAAAAAACCAGTCTAGTCACAGGGCTTCAGATCTTCAGGGGAGCCATTAAAATTGCATTTCCACACGTTTGTTCTGGCTGCTAAGGCCACGAACCAGGTGCTTCACAGGTGTGAGGAGCGTTCACTGTTAATAAATAATAGATAAAAGTGACCCTTATCGCATATAGATAACATCACTTTTGTCATCTGCTCACTGATATTCAAAATAAACTGAACTGAATTGAACTGTATTGGCTCCAAAGCCAGAAAAGTAAAAAAATATATAAATAAATAAATAAATAAAAACAGTATTTAACACCGATACCCCGAATTTTAATGTATTTGTCCCAGCGCAAACACAGACTTCATAAATGTCTTGTGAGATTTTCGCATGCCAGTTATCCAATAACTGTATTTATAGTAATAGTTTATGGCTTTTAAATTGAACTTTTATTGCTTTCGTTTTTGTCTTTATTAAGTAAAGACAAAAATCACACAACATTTTAAGTCAGTATGTTCATATATGTATTATAGTTTTATTTATTTATGTAGGTATTTAGGGTATACGTGAAAACAAAATAAGACGAAATCATAATTATTTTAAATAAAAAAACAACTGCGCTACCTGCGTTGTCTGATTTGCTGGCATCTTTCTTTGCATCCTCCGCCCAGGACAGCGTGATGAAGAGCAGAAGGCAGAGCATGTGTTGGCCGGGCATCTTCCTCATGGCAGGAAATCTGTTGATGACAACGTTGATCACTCTCGCTGCTGTTAAAACGAGCCGAAGCAGCGGCAGAAAGCGTCCATGACTCACCAGCGTCTTCTTTATGGGGCCGTCTCTCCGCGAGTGCAGCCACGAGGACGCGCCGCCCCAACGTGACGCTGCTCGGTTTCCATAACAACAGTGTCAGAGAAAGCATCAGGTTTTGATGAATTAAGGCTGTCAGCAGTGGCGTAGCTGAAAATCCCGGGCCCCCCCTGCAAGGAAAGGGGTGTGGGCCCTTTGACAATGTAGCCTACAACATCACATTAATACGGGTACTTGCTTCAGTAAGCTTCCGCTGTTCGTGTTAACCCGTGCGGGAGCTTACAGTTGCACTAGCCCTGGTAGTTTTGGGGAGCTTGGCTATATTCTGTTGTGTTTTCAACTGTTCCTGGCACTTTTGAGCAGAGCACCACTACTGTATTTTGGTTTTATTTAATATCCTCAAACCTCCGCCCCCCCTTGCTGGGGGGGCCCCCGCACCGCGTCGCTTGCTACCCCTCCCTTCCACCAATGGTTGTCAGAAAGAATAAGCACCAAATTTGCTGCATAGAAGAAACCAAAGAACCTCTTGGTTGCCCCCTGCAGGCAGGTTGCAGTAAATTATTAAGACCTTCTTCCTCTACATTATGAATATGTAAGAGCAAGTTTAGCGCCAGGTCACAGCTTTTTTTGGCCTTTATTAGGAAAAAAATTACATTTGTTTTTCCCTGTCATCACATATACTAGGGGGCGCTAAACCCCCTTAAGACTTATGTCAATGTTTAGTCATTATAAAGTTTGATTGGCAGTTGCTTTCACAGATTATGTGTTAAACAAAACAGGACAGAATCTGATTTAAAAGCTATCATAGTTGTGCAGTTTCCTGATGGTAATAAACAGATCGCCCCAGGATAGAAACTTTCCAGGCCAAAACAGAATAATTTTACATGTCCAACCAAACTACGTCAAGCTGGGCAAAAGTAACTGGATTTGCTGGTTTGCGTGGATATTTGAAACAGATTTGGTCCTGCCTGTTTCCAGAGCTCTGTGTGGCTGTCAGTGCAGGGACACAAACAGGCCTTTTCAGGACATTTCCATATGCAAACAAAAGCAGAGGCATAATCAATAAAAGTATGGCTGAGCTGCATTAGGCCACTTCATTTAAGTTATTTTGGTGCCCTTTGTTTGACAGTGACAGAATTGGGGAGGTGGGTGGATGGATAAAGGAGGGGAGGCGGGGGCAGGACAGCGTGCATCAAAGTGCCTGAGTTGAAATCAGTCCCAGCCTTCTGCAGCAGCGTGACGCTACACCCTCATGAATTTACTGTCTTAGCCTCACTGCAGTTCGCTAGATATGTATTAAGTCTGTCCAACGCTGTCCGTCACCTTCACCCATGTCCACATCATTTTGTTAGATCAAAACCAGGCTTGATGTCTGGATTACATGACAGAGTTCGACGCGATGAGATGATTTACGACGGTTCAAGGTTGTTTTTCTTGTCCAGGTTAGCTTACAGAGCTCCATTTGATCTGGCCATGTTTACCTGCTCCACTGATGTGTGCTCCACTCTCCTTTAAAGTCTTCACATTTTAGCTTAATATTCAGCAGCTGGTTTCAAATGTGACTGTGGAGCTTCTTTGTTCACAGTGATTCTGGCGTTCAAAAGGACTGGACTTGTTAGCACTCACATTTGATGGATTTGGACAGTGTTGTCTTCTTTTATGGTTCTGGAATGATAATTGTACACAGGAATATGAAATAAACTCCAGCAGGTGTGCCGCACCTTCACTCCCAGACATTCACTGATGAGTGACGTCAGTCACGTGCTTCTCTCCCCCAAATTCAAACGTTGTGGGGCACTGACAGAGGTCATTGGGGTCAACCCAGAATTGCTTATTGAATGGCAGCTGGGTGTCAAATGAACCTAAAGGTCTCACCCTGAGTTAATCCAGGTGTGACCTCAGTGATGAAGAACACCTGTACCAGTACAATGTTTTTTTAAATAAATAACGCCAGTTTATTGCCTTCAGATGTTACCAACTTTTGCCTGACTGACGGTTTCTGGACTTTAACCTCTTTAGTGGTTGTTTTGTATTCTTTCAGAATTTATATCCTCATTAATCTCCAAGATTGTCAGGATTTAGCGTCAATGCGTGCTAAAGGACTCATTATTGTTTTATTTCAACAGAAGACCCCATATGTGTTTGAACATGGTTGTTCTCATTATTCAACATTCCAGACGTGATTAGTTGCAGTAAATGATAGTTATGGAACTGCCAACCACTTAAAAAGTGGTCAGTTAAAAAAATCAGTTGCTACATTTATCTGATGAATTCAAGTCTGAGCTCAAAAAATGAAATCATCTGATATTATAACATTTAAATTTTTCAAAACCTCTCCCCGGACTCGTAAAAAAATCCAAAGATCAAAACTCAGCAACAGTAAAAAAAAAAAAAAAAAAAAAATGCGTCAATGTAAAAATTCTGCAGAATATATGTTAGTTCATACCATGAACTTTGACCTCTTCTGCAGAATCTCATAGCCCACCAGCTTCAGGCTGACCGGTGTCTCCGTCCAGCTACAGCCCAGGCTGCCTTCACTCTCCACCAGTGTAGCTGACCCATCCAGCACACCCCCTCTGGTTCTCCTGCCGTCTCCAAGTCCAGCTCCTCTCGCCAGTGGAATACTGACCTCCATCCTGGTACCGTTCCTGCAGCTCCAAGCTGGGAGCGGCACAGGAACATATGTGGTAGCCATCTAAGTGTGAACTCTGAGGAGAATGAAACTTATTTCTTCACTAGTGCACAAGGGCCGAGTGGAGCAGCCTACATAAATCAGTTCAAAGGTAATAATTCCAAGTTGTGCCTCAAGCATTCCAGAGTCTGTTGATCTTGTTGATTCATCAAAAACTTGAGGCATGTTTTATGAGATTCACGCAGGAATCTGTGAGATGAGGACACTTCAAATTACAATGTGGAAAGCAACCATGTCCTTTCATATGTGATGTGATTCAGAGTTCATCCTCTTTAATATATCCACCACAAATTCACTATTATTATTAATTACTGTATTACGACAGACAGTCCGGATATTTAAAAGTAAAAATAGACTTTTTTTTTTTTTTTTTTTTTTTTTTTTTTTTTAATGGGGGAAAATCCCACTTTTGGGAAATTCCACGGAGTTAAAAACAAAAGTTAAGAAGTTAAGTTCAGGGTCTTCACGTGTGTTGAAAGTGAAACTCATTCAGGAACTTGAACATTGAAGAATTTGCTTAAAATCATAACTGTTCATTCATAAATGTGATAATTGCTGTAGCCTGACCTCCGTCATCACCCAGGATTTAATTCAGAAAAAGATAGAGGTGTAAAAACTGTTAAAGCGGTAAAATAAATTCAAATTTCTCCCTACGTATATGAACGTATCACAAACCCGGAAGTGTGTCGTCCTAGCAACAACAAACCACCACCACCACCAAATGAGAACATTTTGCCGCACTGGAACCAGCGTCACCTGATTAGAAGAAACTGGTGGAAATATCGTGATTGCTGTTACATTTGTTATTGATATGCGACGTTGTTTGTGAGCGTACAGTGACACTTTTATGAATTGCACTTGCTGCTCTATTAACAGTAGCTTAGCCTGCTAGCAGTGTCTGGCGGCGTGCTCCTCCTCATTGCGTTTTTAGAAAAGGGCATTTCCTCTTTTGCTGGGTGGCTTGGCCCTGAGAATAAATCACCAGAGACTTCCCGTAAGAGCTCGTTAACCGATATGGAGCCGTCCGCGGCTATGGGCTGTGTGAATATTTGCAACCTGACCAGCAACCTGCCGGTGATTCCCTACCAGAAGCTGACAGACCTTTATTACCTGAGCAGAGGGGGCTTCGGCACCGTGTTCAAGGCACAACACTCCGACTGGAGGACCACTGTAGCCATCAAGTGTCTGAAACTCGACAGCCCCGTCGGAGAAAGGTAATTTCTGTGGATAAAATCAGATTGTGGGATAGATTACACAACCGTAGGAAATTCTACCACAGGCTTGGCGGGTTAAGATGCCGTATGGAAGTGAAACTTGTGTATTATTTCATTGATAAGATGCATATTAATGACTTTAGATTGCTTTGACCAATACAACGTAGTAGCTTCTTAATATGTTATACATACCAGTTTAGGAACTTATTTACTTTCAGTTTAAAATTCAATTCAAGATTCATTATTTTGTAACCTGTTTAATGTATCAATCTAAGCAATAGCCAAAAATTGTACATCCATGCTTATATAATGACTCTTTTTTTTTTTAGTTTGGAATAGGAACACCCCTGTGTCCTACAACAGATTGTTATGGTTTTGCTATCTGAGGAATGCTAACTGAAGATCATTCATGGCAGCGCTGATGACGCCTGACTAATTAGATGGGCTGACCCACATTCTGACGCAAACATTCATCTATTACCGTTCAGAAGAGTCACAGACAGGCTCTAGATGTGACATCGGTGGTGGGGACCTGTAAAGGTCTCCATATTTTAAACGCAGGCAGGGACACATTAGGTGTACAAATATAGAAGATCTAAGCATTAATGAATTACATCATGAATCTGGTTGTTAATAATTGATGGTGGCACGTGCTGTTGACTGTACTTTTTGCGTATTCCTTTATGTCTCCTTCATTACCAAATTGCAGAAGATACACTGTGAAATTGATGCTTCTGGCTTTTGCTACTGTTGAAGCTGACCTTTTACACACTGTGTTTCAGAGAGAGGAACTGTCTGCTGAAGGAGGCAGAGGTGCTCCACAAAGCCAGATTCAACCACATCATTCAGATCTTGGGCATCTGCAATGAACCTGAGTTCTTCTGCATAGTCACAGAATACATGAGCAATGGTTCTCTGGACCTGTTGCTCCACGAGGTAGCTACATGGGGGAAACACCGTGCTCTTCATTTGCATTTATCCTGATGTTGGAATTCTAACAGTGCAAAGACTAGTTCAAGACATTCTGACATGTGACATGTCATTGTTATGTTGACACCTTTAACACCCTGCAGATCTTGTCTTTGCACATATTCCTCCTCTGTAGTGTATTTCAGTGCCGTGTCATGGTTTATGCTGTCACAAAGAAAGCAAAACTGAAATTATTCCACAATGATGACATTTTGAAGTAAGCGGGGAAACTTTGACAAAGTGGTGAGGTAAAACCGCACGTTCAAAAAAATAAAGGAAGCAAGAGATCTCAAGTTTCTCTTCATGACACCTCTAGGATATTAAGCTGTCCAGGGAAAGGAGGGATGATTTCACCTGCTGTTGTGCTGTTTGGGACATGAATTACACTGTGTAATCAGCAAGAATATTTAATTTTAATTCCTGGACAGCTGGCATGTGGCGTTTCTTTTTTTTTTTTCTTTTTTTTTTTTTAGCAACGTAATTTAGGGAAATTCCCTCTTGTCATTGTGTTTGGAGATTATCCCTCACTTGCTTTTGTGGCTACGCAAGCTCCAACATGTGCTCTGTCTCTAGCCTTCAATAAACAGACTACAGAGCGTTATTAAAACTCCCATAATAACCTTTACCATCATCTCCCTCTGCAGAAAGACATCTACCCCAGGCTTGGCTGGCCTTTGCGACTCAGGATTCTGTATGAGATTTCCCTGGGGGTTAACTTTCTCCACAACATGAATCCGCCCCTCCTACATCATGATCTGAAGACACAGAACATACTGTTGGACGCAGAATTTCATGTCAAGGTATGTGGAGAAACAAGTAGGAGCGCTGCTGCAAAAGGGAAAAAAAGGAACACGAGTGTGAGTGTAACTGCACTTGGCTTGTTGCTCACTGACGTATTTACACAGTTTCTTCTGTTCCACGTCAGTGTTGCCAAATGTTTAAGTGAATAATAATTAAACAGCTTTAAGGGTTTTACCCTTCATTATTCATAAAGAAAAGCAGCTAGTCTGCTGTGAGCCTTGCCTCCTTCTATAGGACCATGAATATATCCAAAATTCAAAAATATGTTTTTATTATTCTCTTGTTTCTTCAGATTGCAGATTTCGGCCTGTCAAAGTGGCGGCAGCTGTCTGTCAGTAAGGGCTCAGGCTCCAAACCCACAGAAATGGGGGGTACTGTCATTTACATGCCCCCGGAGCGATATGACGCCTCCAAGAGCCATCGGGCAGACGTGAAACACGACATGTACAGGTGAGCTACTACGTAGCTACGTACTGCAACTCTTGCGCTGTGTAGTGTGTTTACTCTAAGCCTTTCACTGCTCCTGTTTATCAGATTTCGTTTCGCCAGCAGCATGTTGTAGTTGAGTAAGAAAGCAGTGAACTGAACTTTGGAGTGAAAACTGATACAGAAAATATTTGTGATGGCAAAAGAATCCTGACTTCCTTGTTGCCTGCATGTGCAGGTGGGGTTAAGCCATGTTCCGTTTCTGAGTCTCACTCCTGATGGTGTCTCAGTCGCTGCCGGTTGACTGATGGACAACCATCTTATCAGCTGTGTGCTGACTGTCGTTGGGCAGTAGTTTTGGCTTTTTGCTAAAGGTTGTAGTTCTTCTTGTAAACCCCCTGGTCTCTGTAGGGTAAAGCCAGGAAAGCATGATGTCACTTCTTGTTTCAATGAAACTGTTTTTCTTTTTTTCTGTGTGTGTGTGTGTGTGTGTGTGTGTGTGTGTGTGTTTGATATTCAAGCTATTCAATTATCATGTGGGAAGTGCTGTCCAGGCAGATTCCATTTGAAGGTAATTCATCTTTTTCATCAGAAGCTACTGTTGGATCTGTTTGGATCCAGATGCTGTCTGGAAGAGCACTGATATATATATATAAGTGTGTGTTTGTGTTTGCTGCGTCAGAAGTGACCAACCCCATGCAGATCATGTTCAGCGTGCTGAATGGAGCGCGTCCCGAGATCAGCCTGCACAGCCTGCCCGCTGACATCCCCAGTAGAGACACCCTCATCTCTCTGATGACAACCGGGTGGACTTCCAATCCAGACGAGCGGCCGTCCTTCCTCAGTAAAAATAATCATTTTTATTGCGCAACATGGCATTTTTGTGCAGCCTCAGATGTTGAGCAACTGATGAGCTAGTCACTGATGTGTTTGAGTCAACTTCCTGTCATGTTTTGGAAAGTTCTTCCCTGAAATAGGGTAAAGTTGTGATGCTTTCACTGTCATTTCAGAGTGTTTGGTTGAGCTGGAGCCCATGGTGAGGGCGTATGATGAAATCGACTTCCTGGAGGCCGTGCTGGAGATCAAGAGGTCACAGGTCAGTGGGGTTACAGTTCTGAGACTGTTCGCTAAAGCTACCTAAGTTTTGGGCATAAATGCGTTGCCATGGCGCAGAAGCTGCTCATGAACAGTGTTGAGGTCGTGTTTTACCCAGAGCAGAAGTCGTTTCTGCTGCGGCGAATGAATGTAACAGAATTCCCTCATGCTGCCTTATTGAGCAGGAAATGTGTTTAAAACATAAACATGACTAATATTTAAATACAAATAAATTTCTATTTAAATAACTATGCCCTAATCCATAAGCTGACGTGTAACTTCTCATTTCTCTGTGTGGAACTCTGTACAATCCTGTAGAGGCTTCTTTCCCACCTTGCACAGTTTTGTACTAAACTTGTGCTAAACAAATAAACTAAACTAAACTTTTTGGTGTTATGGATGTGGAGGTTGTCGGTGAGACAAAACTACCAGCAAAACTGTGGCCATGTGTTAGAAACTAATCCCCCGACGGTGCGTCTCCGTCTGTCCTGATTAGATTCCATTCAAGTCAATGCGTCAGTTTCCACTGGCTGCGGCTCCGTCCACGGCAGTGCTGGGGATTTCCGGAAAAATACGCATCGCTTCTATTTTGGACGGACGGACGGAGCACGCCGCAACAATCTAGCACAAGGCATCACGTGCGGTACAGGAAGGTGAGTGCGAAGAAAAAATAAAACATCCGGGAATTTGTCAGAATAAAAGGTCCCTTAGTTAGAGCGATCATTTTTTTACATTATTACATGTATGAATCATCTTTTTCTTGTGCCGTTTTATCTCTTTATCTCTTGGGTGTGTGAAACAACATCACAAGTTATCTTGTTTGCAGCATATCTTCGAATATATTAAATAAATAACATAAATAACCAGAATTTACAAGAAATAATCGATCTATTACACATTATAAGAAAAATTAATAGAATTACCCATGGTAGAGTCACCAAAATTTGAAGAAAGGGGAAATTTTACTCCTCTAGGAACAAAGAACATCTTCCTCTTTGGCTTGTTTCAAAAACTACAAAGTGGTAATATCGCAGTCGTACGTGATTTTGTTTTCAGCGCCCTGTTGAAAAAGATCGCTCTAAATACGGTACCTTTTATTTTGACAATTTCCCAGATGTTTTATTTTCTCTTTGCATCTGACTTCCTGGCCGGCACGCGATGGATTGTGCTAGATTGTTGCGACGTTCTCCATCCGTCCAGACGCATCCGGTAGAAACAGCCGGACGGTAGAAATCACGACGGACGGACGGGGATGCACCACATCCAGTGGAAACCCGGGGTAAATGTGAGAAATGAGGTTGTTGCCACGGTTACAGCAATAACTTACTTTTCCTTGACGGAGATTCTTTAGATTAAACGTGTGCTTGTGCAGCGCTGATGTGGATGCAGAAGCAGCTTTAGGTACTTCTCCATTTGGCTGCTTCCACACAAAAAAACTCGAAAAGTTAACCGGACTTCATGAGGGTGTTTGTTACCATTAGAGAATTTTCTTTGACTCATTCCCATCTGCTGTCTTGTCATGTTCCAGCTGCTGAAGAGATCAGGCTGTTGTGCAGTCCAGTCAGAATATCAGAGGAGTGAAGAAGGACTGGGCACGCTGAAGGACAGGCCCAGGCCCAGGCCCAGGCCCAGGCCGGTCAGTGTGTGTGGAAACAATAATGATTCTATAGTATGCAGGTGTACATTTATGCCTCTTTTTGTGACATAATCACTGTGTTCTCCCACAGGAGAGCACCTCAGGCTCAGGCTCTGGTTCCTCTCAGGACACAGACATGTCTCTGCCAGGCCCCCTCACCATGACTTCACCCTTAACAGGTAGTTATTTCTGGTCAGTAGATGACAGCCCAGTAAAGAGTGAATGTAAAATCTCTCCTTCTCTCTCTGATATAGAGTCGCTTCCATCATCACTCATGGCTCATGCTCTGGGGACCTCCATCTCTCAGAAGGACCACAGCACTGTCAACAAGCCAAGCAGTACCCGGCTCATGAACGACCTGAACATACCGATGAAAACCAAACTGCCTGATACTGAAGATGACACGAGACTGGAAAATGTTTCCCTGAAGCCACTGCCTCAGCAACAAGGTAACTCGGTAAACAGTCGGGTCAAGGTGTAGCACAGGAAGACTGAAACAAGTCCCAGATTTGACCCCTGTGGGGCACCACAAAACAGCGAAAATTATACAATTTCTTTTTTCCCTTTAGCCGCCTACTCTCCGCCCATACAAGGCCCCATTGCCGAGTGGATTGCAACACAGCGCGAGGAGATTGTGGCCCAGATGACAGAAGCCTGCCTGAACCAGAGTTTGGATGCCCTGCTGGCCCGCTCCATGCTGATGAGGGAGGATTACGAACTGGTGAAAAACCAGCAAACGCGCACGGCTAAAGTGCGGCAACTTCTGGACAACTGTCACAGGCACAACGAGGACTTCTGCCGCGTCGTCGTCCGCAAGCTGCACGACAACAAGCAGATGAACCTGAAACCTTATCCCATGGAGATCACCTCCTCCGCCACAGCCCCCCTTGCCAGCGCACCGCCCATGTCCATCTCCTGCAATATCACCAGGAACATGTAACCATGAAACAAAACCCCACTGTCCCAGTTTCTCTGCACGCCAGTGTCTGTCAGCGTGGTCACTAACAGTCACAGTTAGATCATTTACATATTTTGGACTGAACAATGTTTTGGATATGTGAGGTTGTTTATTTATATTCTCTTCGTTCGGAGTGGATGTATTTCAGGGTTTCTTTCGTTTTGGTAAAGTTCTGCTCTTCTCTGCTAAGCTAAGGTACCATTTTTTTGTAGAGGAAAAACAACGTAGCTGTGATAAAGAGAGAGGCCTTATTTGTATAATCTTTAATATGCTCAGTTGATCTGGGTTCAGTGACAGTAGAATAGTTAACCTGCTCAAAAATTAATGATTGTTGTTATTGCTGAGTATCTGGTCTTTGCGCAGCTTCAGCTCTGCAGACACCCGTGGTTTTATGATTGTCATGTGACAGCTCGGCGTAGAGAGGAAGCTACAGTATGATTACCACATATAGCAGACTCAGAGGGAAGTGCATGTGCCTCCTGCTTGTTAAAGGTCTTTTTTTTTTTAAACACAAGATTCAATTCGGTGCTTCTAGAACTTGAGTTTAGGTACAATCGCGAGCTCAGACGTATGAACTGTTTATGCCGTTGATCAATTTCCGTGCAAGAGACAGAAAGGACAAAGCTTCTCTCGTATTTCCTCCTTGGTTAATTATTGACTGGCGTTTCTTCCCTTTATTACTGTTATTAAAAACTTTAACAGCAATGAGCAAATGAACCAGAAAAAAGTCAGATGGTAGCAGGAGCCATAGAAACAACTGTAGTACTCATCCAGTGTTGCGTTCATTTAACGTGGGATATCTGTGGGTTGCGTGGTCAGTTTCATTTGTCCTAACAATTATGTATGTGTGTATGCACATAGACTGTTTCCATATTTAAAATTGGTTTGTATAGAGACAAATGTGCTTTTAAATCAGTTTAATAGATTTTTGTTAACAGCGAAAGTGTGACATTTAATGTTAAAAATGGTAGATCTCTGACTTGTGCTTATAAAGCAGGCAGAATCGCTCACCGTGTCCAACTCTTGCATGCACGCCTGGCGCCCATCACCAAGGCCTTCACGCCCTCTGATGCAGACAACCTTCCACCGTGTGTTCCTGCCTCCCACTCTGATCCTGGGGAAGTATTTTGCACATGTGTGAAGTGGAGTTAAGTAAAACTTTTGATAGGTGGAATATGTCAAACATATTTTATACTGATTGTTTTGTCATTTTATGTTGAGTTTTAATCAGCCCTGTTATAGTCAGAACTGCCGTCTGGAAAGATAAGGATCTAATTTAATTTATGTTTGTGACACCAGAATATCATTTTACACCAGGATCTGTTGATATGTTGCTGGATTCAGGAGCATTTTTCATTTTCTGTATAAAATAATAAAGTGTTTTCTATTTATAAACCTGTTTCTTCATTTTTTTTCAGTAATATTAATCAGAGGACAGATTTTATATACATTATGTATAAATCTGATATATTTTTAGTCTTATTTCTGTCCAAAATCAAGATCAATTTTACATTTTTTTTCAACACTTGAGGCAAAAGAAAAAAATCAACTGCAAAGATTAAAACGTGCTAAAGTGTTACAGATATGTAAAGTGAAGTAATCTGGTGCATCAATCGTGTGTTGACTTGGTTGTTGTTGGTTTTCTGGTTGCAGGAACGAGCTGGTCTCTGAAAATAGCCTGGAGGGGGGTTGGGGTGGTGTACTGGAGAATGTAGCTGGCCTGGCACTGGGAAAACATTAACTGTGGTTGCAGTGCAGGGATTGCAACACATGCATGTACAGTTGCTGCCCTGTGGGTCCCCCAGCACGTCAGAAGAACACGGAGCTACTCAGGAACAAACGCCTGCTGGTCTTCTGTGAGCAGAGAAAGTAAGTTCCTCTCTCCACCTTTTTACAGCTTCCTCCGCCTGGACACAGAAACACTCAACTTTGAGGAATCGCCGAAAAACGTGATTAACAACCTTCTAATCTGGGCGGTGTTGTCACTACGTCAGCGTCAGTCTCATGGGGGACCTGAGGCAGAAGATGGCGGCCGTGTCAAAGGCCGTGTGTCCGAGTTCCCGGGCCTCGTCGGACCAGGACCTAAAGGCCCCCCAAGGTGATCCAAGCGTGAAAATGCAGATGAGGAGAGAAATCTCACTCATCAATGGCATCTGCCTCATCATTGGCAACATGATTGGCTCTGGGATCTTTGTCTCTCCCAAGGGCGTGCTCATGTGCAGCGGTTCTTACGGACTGTCCCTGCTCATCTGGGCTTTCGGGGGCATCTTCTCGGTGTTCGGCGCTCTGTCCTATGCCGAGCTGGGCACCACCATCAGCAAGTCCGGAGCCAGCTACGCCTACATCTTGGAGTCCTTCGGAGGTTTCCTGGCCTTCATCCGGCTGTGGACGTCCATCCTGCTGATCGAGCCGGCCAGCCAGGCTGTCATTTCGCTCACCTTCGCCAACTACCTGGTGGAGGCCTTCTACCCCACCTGCCAGGCGCCATACGAAGCTGTCCGGCTCATCGCCGCAGCCTGCCTCTGTAAGAAACCCTCTGTTCTGTTTCAATCCGGCCTGGGCACGTTCCTGGCAGCCGTCCGAGCTCCCGCGTGCGCAGGCTGGCCTTGGCTATAAGTAGCTGCTCACCTTCATGTAAAAATACTGCTGCGGTTTACAGTGCGGCTGTCTGCTGTACAGCGACGTTGGGAATTCAGGTTAAAGAGCAGCGAAGACACCAGCGGTACCCAGCCAGTATCAGTTTCTGTGCCCTCAAACGTGGCCCCCTTTTCTATAAAACCTCAGTATACAGTCAAGCCTTGTTTTTCTACCATGTTTATGCAGGTTCTGCTAGTCCTTGATGACAGTATTCACTCTTATTTGTGCACTCAGGGGTTCTTTCGTTGCCTCTGGTTTCTGTAGGTATGCTCATCTTCATCAACTGCGCCTACGTGAAGTGGGGAACTGTGGTTCAGGACGTCTCCACCTACACCAAACTGATGGCTCTCATCCTCATCATCGTCGTGGGACTCATGAAATTGTCATCCGGTAAGGTCACACGCAGACACATGAGAGGAAGCACAAGGAGCCGTCAGGAAGGTTTAAACAGTCGTGTTTGCAGGAGAAACAAAGAACTTTGACAGCCCATTTACGGGCTCCTCCACTGACCCAGGGGCCATCGCCCTGGCCCTCTATTCAGCTCTGTTCTCCTACTCTGGCTGGGACACGCTCAACTTTGTCACTGAGGAAATCCAGAACCCAGAGAGGTAACACACACACACACGTACGATTTCCCTCTTTCTTTAACCTCAGTCAGGCTGATTTCTTTGACCTCTGACCTGTGTTGGGAATTTTTTCTCGTTTTCACTGTTTTTGTAGGAATCTGCCCCTGGCCATCGCCATCTCCATGCCCATTGTGACCATCATCTACCTGCTGACCAATGTGGCGTACTACGTGGTGCTGGACATGCCCTCTCTGCTGGCCAGCGACGCCGTCGCTGTGGTGAGACCCCAACAGTCACTTGATAGAGATTACTGTCGAGCCGCTGCTAAATATATCTGCGCTCATCTTGAAAATTGCACAATCCGGTGATCCGTGTGACCCCTCAGACCTTTGGGAACGCAGTCCTTGGCCCCTTCAGCTGGATCATCCCTGTTTCCGTGGCCATGTCCTGCTACGGAGGACTCAACGCCTCCATCATCGCGGCCTCACGGTAACCAGGAACTGACGAGCAGAGTTCAGCTTTCCCTTCACTCTGCCAGTAACCTGACTGTTTCATTGCCTCGCAGGCTGTTTTTTGTGGGAGCCAGAGAGGGTCAACTGCCCAACAGCCTGAGTCTGATCCACCTGGAGCGTTACACGCCTATCCCGGCGCTGCTGTTCAATGTGGGACAGGTTTATGAAGCCTAGAGTGTAACTAACCACCATATTAGATAACTGCTAATTCTCAGCTTCAAACATGATGGTTTGTGGTTTAGTCACACTTGGCATGTGAGTTATTGTCATGGAGCTGAATAGAATGGAGTGGAATGAGTGAGTGTTTGTGGCTGCAGGGGCTGATGGGTCTGATCTTCCTGTGTGTGGAGGACGTCTTCCAGCTCATCAACTACTTCAGCTTCAGTTACTGGTTCTACGTGGGACTGTCTGTGGCTGGCCTCATCTACCTGCGCTTCACGCAGCCCGAGCGACCCAGGCCATTAAAGGTGCTCCTCCTCTCACCTGATCCACACTGAAGCATCCACGTATCTGACCACCTTGGTTTTCTCTCCACAGCTGACACTGTTCTTCCCCTTCGTCTACTGTCTGTGCAGCCTGTTCTTGGTCATCGTCCCCCTGTATGGAGACACCATAAACTCCCTGATAGGAATCGGAATCTCTCTGTCAGGGGTGCCAGTCTACTACGTGGCCATTTACCTGCCTGAGGAGAGGAGGCCCAGATTCCTACGGGAGCTCAACAGTAGGTTTGGGGCTCGGATGTGTCAGTGCAGTTTGGGTAGGAAACTACTTTAAAACTTCCTGTTCTCTTGCAGCCTTTGCCACCAGAGTTGCCCAGCTGCTTCTGTACTGCTGTCTGACTGAATTTGACGTGGAGACAGAAGCAGGAGGGGACAGTAAAACCCAGTGAGCCGCCCAGAGACGACAGCGTCCAGTCTCAGAGGCTTCCACAGGCAGCGTGCCGAAACCCTGCTGGCAACATTTGGAAATTACACTGACCAGGTCAAGTTATTAAAAGGACATCTCAAATGATTCCCCACAAGGGAGAAGGTCACTTTTTCCAGCAAATGCAATGGAATGCACTTTATGTGAGAATTAAAAGCACTCAAATCACTGTGAAATCATTATTATTTTCACAAAAAGCAACATCCAGTGTCAAAGCATCCCTTCAGATTTAGAGTAATCTGCCTCATCTGGCCTGTTTATGTTCTGATCCTGCAGGATTAGCTTTTGCTCTTAACTTCACCTCTGACCCTTTTGTTTTTGTAAGCGTTGGCGTTGTTTTGGGGTTTTTTTTATGTGTTATTTCTAAAACAGAACCGTTTTCAGGGATGCTTATTTAGGTTCGGCACATACTTGAGTCTGAATAAATTGGATCTTAATTGTGAAATTCAGCTGATTTGATTACATTTTTCACATATGTAACTTGATTTATTTGAATTGTATATTTTTGTTGGCAGGTTTGAAATGAAATGTAATATTTCCCAAATAATCTACAGGTCACATTCATTTTCCCATTCATCTTTTTTTTTATATGTGCCCCTAATCCTCCACCATATACTGTACATGCTACATGTGGGAATACATTAAAAACATTTCAAGGGTTATTTTTGATGTAATGTGGCTGCAGTCATGGGTGCCATAAAGGGGTGGGGGGGAGGTTAGGACGATTTGAAGGGCCCATGACTGACAGGGGGCCCTCCCATCCTTCAAATAAAGTAAAATCATTATTAATACATGATTAAAATTATAATTAAACACACTGACTCATATTTTTGTAACATGTATGTCAGAGAGTACGACCCCCACCACTGCATGGTTCAGCCCAGCTGAGCACGCGAGGCAACTGTGCCTGCCTGCTACAGGCTACAAGCAAAGTCTGGGTTCCAAAAGAGGAGAGAGGAAAAAAAAGAAAGAGGAAAGACAGATTTGCAACTATGTCACCTGGTGCAACGTCTCCCCACAACCCACTCCAACCACATGAACCACAATTCATGCATGCACGGGCTGCAACTGCAGAGCATATTTGGAGAGGTGTGAATTGCTTTACCTACTTTTTTGCACATTGCCATTGAGAGAGCTTTCAGTAAGCTAAAACTGGTAAAAAAAAAATCCACTATGTCACCGGGTAGACTTTGCAGTCTTGCCATGTTATCCATTAAAAGTCAGCTGGCTAGAAAGCTGGACTTCAAAGACGTGATCAATGACTCTGCAAGCAGGAAGGCTCGACACTGGGCTCTTGGTAAATCAGGCTAAGCAAGGGCCAGTGGTAACTGTAATTGCTGTAAATATCGTAGTTATTGTTTTGTAGTCATTGTAGCTGTTGCTGACAGTTGCTGCTGTAACAAGTGAATTTCCCATGTCTGAGATAAATAAAAGTATTTCTATTCTATTCCAAAATGGCATGGCTATTAATATTAATGCAACATGATGCCCAGACTCTTTGACCAAAAAAAAAAAGATATGTCAAACAGGAATGGTTAGATTATATTATTGTGCAGTGTTTTTATTCATGCTAAGTTGCCCCTTTCAATTTTATGTAACCTAACTGACTTCTATTTTTATTTTATGCTTCATTTTGCTTCCAGGATGAAGCCATGAAGATTTAATAACGGCAGAGGCAAATCAGTCACCTTGTGTGCAGTGAATCCTTCATTTTATATCTGACAAAAGGCCAGACAGCTGAAAAGGTAGAGTTTTGTTAAGTTTTGACTGGGTCAACTGGATCCTGGACATGTGGTTACAGCAGTTGCACAGGGTACTTGTGGTCTTCGATGATGGGGCCCAAAATTCCAGGCGGTGCCCCTGGCTACAGTTTAAAGGTCATGTAAGACAAATGAACTCGTTAACGATTTTATCAGGAGGTGTCAGGTTGTCCAGCAGAGGACGCTGTTTAGCCGCTGCTTTTTTAACATCGTTTTTGTGCCTTTTACAGGTTTTTTAATACATACAGTGGACTGTCCACGAAATACACATATTAAACATTAGTTATTGTGACATGACCCAACATTTCTGAGCTTAGATTCACAATTGTGGATTTGCAGGTATGCTGAAATGCACCTTTATGTACGTAACCTGGAAGATTTCAATTTAGATCTTGAATTTATTCAGCCGTTCTGTCACATAATTATTAATAATTAATTAATCCTACAACTATTTAACATGTGTGGGGATGAATCAGAAGAAAACAGAAAAAAAGACATGAGGTAAAGATGCAGAATTCTCCATCTACTGTAAGGTGCAGTTTGGGGTGTCAAACCCAGGACAGATCCACTTGTTGCTGAACTGTTTGTAGCCTTCAGCGTTGATCAGATCGCTTCCTGATCAGAGAGAGAAGAAATCCATCATCAGAAAAACAAAAAGATTATCAGAAGCACTATGAAATTACATTTAGGGGGAAATCAGACACATCAGGATGCACTGGGAGCTGACTGAGACAATATTTACCGTCCATCAGGTTCTGGAGGCTGCAGTAGTTTGTGCTATTGTCTGAAGGAGCTTTAGTGATCTCAGATGCTGCTTCTCCCTGCAGAAACATCAAAAGTCTCAGCGGTGGACCAGGTGCCCTCCTGACCTTTGGCCCTCGCAGCGGTGGACTAAGGAAGGTACTTACGGTCATCTTGCAGACGGTGGACTGCTCCAGGAGGAACTGAAGGTTGCTCACTTTCCTGGTGTGCGGAGACGTGTGCGTGGCTTTTATCAGGTTCGGAGACGTGGACACAAGCTACACGACACATCAGATTGAGTCAGATTCAGCCTCTGCGCCACAGAAATGATTCTTCGTGGACTGTGTATGCACTTGTTAACACCGTTTCCGATCTGACCTCATACGAGCAGCTCTCTCCTGCACCTTGGCAGCTTTCCTTCATTTGCCAGGCCTGGATCTGCCCAACCAGTCTCTCAGAGACCTCCGGGCATGAAATACCAAACAGCCTGCAGTGCAGAAGGAGATTGCAGATTAGCTACAGGCATATGCAGAAAATCAGAAACTGTCTCACCAAAATCTTGTATTCAGGAGCAATTTGACCTTGTTTTTCATGCATCTGCATGCACACTGCATTTCATGCAAATTTGTGCTACGTCAGAAAAAAACCATTACTGAGTATCAGTCTCATGATGCTTGAGTCTGTCCCATACTGTAAGTGTCACAAGTGCCCCCACAGATGCAGCCAGGAACACATGAGATGCGGTACAGACGAAGTGGTACTTCTATACCTGTGCTTCATATTTTAACACCTACCACCTTAAGCAATAAAAAGTCCACCTTACCATTTGATTTTGCACTGCGAGACACCGTCCGCCGCCGAGGGGCCGAACGCGGCCCCCAGAAGGAGGGCAGAGGTCAGGAGCAGGAGCCTCGGGTCCATATCCAAGGTTCAGCCAGTGGATGAGTCCGCTTTGGCCAAGTGTCTGGATCTCTCCTGAGCGCTAGTGTCGCCCCGCAGGGCTTTAAAGGCTTCATGAGTCATGTGGACAGCGAGAAAGAGCATCGCATCGATTAACCCCGCCAACATGGCAACGGTGGAGCCATCAGAGGAGCTGAGACGCAGCGATGAATACTTCTACACATACAAGACGCTTTCACACGGACTTCATGTGGATTTCATCTGTCATGCTGCACGAATGGGACCTTTGTCCGTCTGCCACACGTTAAAACTATCAGTCGTGTATTTCTGTGTGTGTACTTTCATGTGTATGAAAAATCCAGCCAGGAATTTGTCCTTTTTATGCTCCAAATCAGCTGGGACAGGATGTGCATGAAGTTAAGAGCAGCACTGATTCTGGTCTGAAGAGCGAGTCCTTGTTACAAACCAACCAGAAGGGCTCAGGGGCCTGGCACAATGAGACGCTCCTGTCCTGCTGAGGGGCTCTTTGCAGCTGAGAAAGACATGCCTCTACAGGCGCAGATTCTGACTCACTCCATGCTGAGAAGAGGAACAATAACAGCACGGAACAGCGCTGACAGGACACGATCTGTTTCTGCTGACGTTCACTTTTTTATTGTTGGTTTGGCACCGGGACATAGATTTGACCTTTTTTATGGAACATTCTACAACAGCAGTGACGCGTACAGTGACTCACCTTTGAGTCAAAGGCGCAGGCTGAAAAAAAAAAAACGAGCAAACACGGTCAACGCCTGTGAATTTAATGTAAAAATGATTTAAAAATAACACACGCAAAGTAGGAAAGCTTCTTCAACATCCTTTTAAATTATTTTCCAAAGTGTTTAATTTATTTCATTTAAAAACACAAGATCAAAAGTCCACCTGACAGAAGAAAAAATTAAAACACAAACCAGTGAGAGTTAGCACGTGCGCTAAAGCACTTTATCTCTCCTTTATCTGCAGCAGGAAATAAAGGAAGACAAGATGAGCCTTGGATGAGCAGCACATTAATGGCTCTTCAGCTTTCTGCTGCTGCTCGCACAGCTGGACCGTCCAGAGGTGTTGGGAGTGGGCGGAGTCACGGGCAGCTCCAGGCCCAGTTCCACCGTCTTCATCTCCAGGGACTGATGCGCGGAGGCCTGGGTGCCGCTGCTGAGGGACGACCTTCAGGACGAAAGGCGCAATCACAGGAGAAGATGGTGGACAGAACCAACACCACAGTAACGTAGAGATTTACATCAAATGGCCGACCTGAGAGAGGCAGAGCTGCGAGCAGAGTTAAACAGGGAACTGTGTTTGCTCCTGGGGGTCGACGGCAGAGATGGAAAAGACAGACTGGCCTGAAACAAACAAACAAATACATAACCACCTAAATATTGGTATTTCAATCATCATTCCCCCTATCAGGCTTGTCATACCTCCAGGTAGTGTCTCTCAAACACTGATCTGAGATCAGGTTTGTCCTTCACAGCCTCGTTCACCATTCTGTCACTGATCTTCTTGAATTCCTTCATCTGCTTCAGCGCTGCGGCATCAAAGGTCCGAGAACTGCTGCTGCTGCCTGAAGAGCGGAGCTCCCTGGCCAGCTGGAACAGTTTGGAACAGTTTGGAACAGTTTGGAACAGTTTGGTACAGTTCAACGAGGCCTGGGGCCGAGCTAAAGTCAGCGAGCACATATCATGTAAGAACTGCGACCGTTCTGCTAATCTGTAGATGGTTCACACACGGTTTGGTGGCGCTTGACCACACATTCCAAGCGTGTGGAACCAAGCAGAACTAACCCACTGTGGCAGTGAAAGTAAAGCATTTGATCAGCTCATGATAGAAATCAGTAACGTGTTACAGCTGGTAACCTGTCAACCTCCTGGCTGGACAATGGGGGTGTAAACCAGGCCAATGTTTAGGTAAATAAGCTTTGGAATGTGTGTATTGTCTGACCTGCTTTGTGTTTCTGTCAATTCTCTCCTGCTGGAAGGAGAGTTCTTTCTTCAGCTTGTAGATGAGAGACTTTTTGTGCTCCACCTTATCTTTCTCCACCTGCAGCTCTTTTTTAAGAGAAATCTCCAAGATAGAGTTGGAATCCTGGAGTTAGGGGGCATAAACACACACACACACACACCTAATTGCTGTAACTGTGATACTGATCAAAGGTGAGGACTTCGGGACTAATTTGCTATGACTGACCTGTAGCTCCTGGTGCAATTCCTGGATCTGTCTTTTCTTATAACGTAACATCTCTTCCAGTGTCTTCAGCTGCTCTTCTAGTGTCACATGTCCTCGCTGCTCCGGACCTAAAAGAAAACAGTTTAGAATGGCTTTGAGATCAACTGTCATTGAATATAGAGGAGATTTGTAGCTTAGGGTCTTTGACTGAAATGATATATTCGGCTGTTGGCTGGATACTGAGTAAGGAAGGAGAGTTGTGACGCAATACTCACTAGATTCATCTGCTCTTCGGAGGGATTTGCGAAATGCGGAGTTGCTGTTGCTGATCAACTGCTCGGTGTTCTGCAGAGCTCTGTTTTCCTGCTCCGTCTTGTGGATTTTAGCGTCCAGCAGATCTGCCTTCTGCCTGAGCTCCTCTCTCTCCTGTGCAGCCTGATGAAGAGGTGACAAAGCCGAGATTTAACAAGTTTCAGCAGATTCAAATCAGTTTTAGTCACGTTTAGACGCAAAACTGCTCAAAATGTAGTTTAAAAAAGGTCAAAAACCTGGCTTCTGCCTCCTAAATAAGTCCTAATCTAAACTCTGTGATAAGAGTCAGAGATTGGAACCTCTGTGATGTAGTAAGCCTGCGATTTGTCCTCTTCTCCACCAGAAGCCGCTGTTGAGCTCATCATGACCTCAAAGTGGTTTTTCATCATGTCGATCTCTGTCAGTTTCTCGTTCAGTTCCAGGCTGAGACACAATTGATCACAAACTTTGAGTAAGTCAATGTTGCAATACTTTTACGAGAACCCAACAAAAACCTGAACCTGAGTCTTTGTCTTTGCTCCTCGCTGGTTTTCAGCTGCTGGCTGAGCATTTTCGTGAAGACCAGGATGTCATCCTCCCTCTCCTTTACGGTCCTTAGCAGGTCCAGCTTCCTCTTCTCTAGGGAATACATGCTGTCCAACTCGCTGAACAGTAGATCCCTGACTCGCTTCACCTCAACCTTCAAGATGTTGTTCTCCACCAACGTGTCCTGGTGAGCAGCGTGAGAGGTCAAATCAGTCCTGTTTTAATATGACTACTCCTGATTTATGGGTCCTGGTGGGTGTGATACCTGCTCCACGCTGACCAGTTTCTTCAGCTCCTTCTCGCTGGAGTCACAGATCAGCATCAGCTCCTCCACCGCGTTGTTCAGATCTCGTCTGTGGGTCTCTGACTTCTCCATCTTGCTCCTCAGACCGCGGATGTCGTTCTGCCGGCAAAGAGTGACAAAGGTCAAGGTGAAGCGTTTATCAACGGAAAACAGCTTGTTGCCGTGGCAATGTGAGCGACCTCGGCCTCCTTCAGGATGCTGCTGAGCATGCCGGCGGACTTCTTCTTCTCCTCCACGTCACCGGTCAGCTCGGCAATCTTGGACTCTAACATTTGCTTTTCACCTGTCTGTATGTCGCCTGTGAGCAGTGAGAGCTTGAGACGCAGGCTGGTGAGCTGGTTCTCCTGCGGAGTGCAGTAAATCGATGTGACCATCTGTGAGTGACGGTGTCGTGACGGTTCTGCGCGAGCCTACCTGCCCTTCGATGGTGCTCCTCTGGGCAGATAGCTCGCTCTCCAGGTTCCTCATCTGCTTCTCCAGCCTGGTGATTTCAGCTTTATTGTTTGAAACCTGCGCACTCGAATCCTTCTCCTTGGTTCTGAGGGCGTTCAGATGTTCTTTGTGGCCAAAAAGCTCCTCCTGGTGATCCTGCAGCTGAACATCTAACCGCTGAGACAGAGATGAGAAAAGCATCTTAAAAATATGCAAACAGGGAAAAAAAATCGTTATTTATTTGTTGTCACGCTTACCTTCATTGCCAGTTCCTCGTCATTAAGGAACTGGTCCATCTGTGCAGCTCTGTCTTCCTCGCTGATGGAGTTCTGTGTCAACACTTTCAGTTTCTCCTCCAGGGCGACGTTGTGGATGGTGACGTCCTCCAGTCTGGAGACCAACAGAGCTTGTGAACCAGAGACAGCGTTAACGGCTTAGCGAGGTGGAATTAAACTCACTTCCGAGTGTTTGCCTCCATCTCTTTCTTCATTCTGGAGATGTTGGACTTCCCAGACTCCACATCGGAGATCGCTCTGTCCCATGTAGCCTTGCAGCTATCTGTCTACAAGACAGGGCGGAAACAGTTCCTTCAGCTCTCCCAAACCTAAAATATCTGTCACGCGGACGTTCAACTGGCTCACGATGTGGACCTGACCTCATCCTTCAGCCTGCTGCAGTTCTTCTCCTGCTCCTTCACATCCTGCTGCAGCCGAAAAGCTTGCTGCCTGGTTGTACTTAGCTTCATCTCGGCTTCCCTGTTGTTCTTCGTCAGAGTATCCAGCAGGTGTTGAGTCTCAGAGATGGTGAAATTCCTTTCTCTGATGCTCTGCTTGTGTTGTGCAAGTTTCTGGGTGAATGAAGGGGTTGATTTTTATATATCTGCTGTGTGTGTGTGCCAGATGAATGTGCACCATATTTCTTTACCGTAGCACAGGTCTGACTGTCGATATCCTGCTGCTTCATCTGTTTGACGACGTTTTCCCACCACTGTGTGAGCTGGTTTGTCTCCAGGATGGTCTGGTGGACGTTCTCAGTAGTTTTATCTGTCGCAGCCTGGAAGGAAAACGGTGTTTTTACGGACACTGTGACAGTCCGAGAGCTGGGTCTTCAAATGGAAAGCAAAAAAATGTTGTGGAAACGTGGTATTATGTACACATGATCAGCTGTTTTCATGCATTCGTCACAGCACTGAGATTACAGTGTTCTTCTAACGCCACCTGTACAGACTGGGTGTCAGTCCATTCTTTATTGAGCGCTTTCAGCTTCTGTTTGGCCTCCAGATTCTTCTTCTCTATAGCCAAAGTAAGTGACTGTAAAAAGAGAGTTTGAACAGTGAAGATTCAAACTTTTCACTCAGAAATCCGAGCTACCAGCTACTTTACGCAGCTGTTTGTGGTTATTTTTATACCGTGATCTTCTGCTCGTCTTGTTGAGCGTATTTCATGATGACCGTGATGTCCTCCTCTTGGCGTGATGACTCCTCTAAAAAAGCATCCAAGATCTCCTCCTCCCAGTTCTTCTGGTTCCTGAACTCATCTAACTTCTGTCCGACCCTGAACATTTGGTTCTGAAGATACAGACAAGGGATAAAATGCTCGTATTCATTTTTTTCCTCTATGAACTAAACACAAACCTCCTGCGTGTTCCTCCTCTCTCTTAAAGATCTTTGCTCTTTATTGATTTTAGAAGCCTCCCCTGTCAGATGACCTATTTCTCTGTCTTCCAGAGCTATGAGGTGTTTGACAGACTCCACTTCTCTTTCTTTAGCCCGTCCCAGAGCCTGGATGCAGAACAAAACCAACATCAGAAACAACAACAACAAAGAAGCATCTGCTTACAGCTACGTTGCACTTACGTCCATGGTTTTCACCTCTTGCCTAATAGTTTTGAGCATTCCATTCGTGTAGTCCTCTTCATCCTTGTGTTTCTCCATTTCATTATTTAGTTGCGTCAGCTGCAGCTCTGCGTTACGAATCTGTAGAATGGAACAGGCCAGCAGTTTGTTTTCACTAAACTTTCGCTGTCCTTAATGTTGGGACACACATTTAACCTTTTATCATGAGGCTTTATCATTCGCACATAAATAAACTAGTAGGTGGTAACCGTTATCATCACTATAGCATGGTGTTTAAATAAATATGTAATCTAACAGTGGGCAAGTGCAAATACAAAATTGTATCCTATTTCTGCGTCAAATCAAGTTTTGTGTTATCTGTTTTTTGTTGTTTTTTTTTTTTTTTTTAAAAAAAAACATTAACAGGGCTATAAGCCATTCCAGATTAAACAAACTAAAATGAACATGTTTAAGTGTACTTACTGCTGTCATTTACAACCTTTTACGCTTACCTCCTCAATCAAAGCTTTGTTTTCTGCGTTTGCTTCCGGGATATGAAAAGATTCGTCCCAGCCCAACTCCGTTAGAATGGTCTTAGAAATGTCCTTCATTGTTGTTTTAAATGTTTAATCTGTCGTTTTATGCTCTTTTTGGACTCGTTCTTTCTAAATCTCCCCTCTGTCCTAATTGTTGTCTTCGGTCTCCGTTAGCAACCGCGCGTGTCATTACACGTGATCACCGCTAGGAGGCAGCATCAGACTGGTGCTGCTGCTGAACAATTATCAAATATTTTAGAAAATTGCTCTTCTTAAAGTTTATCGAGTGTATCTAACTAGAAAGGTTTATTGAATGAATATTTTTTGATGGTTTTAATGTTTTTCAAGTTCAGTTTCAATTTAGCTAAAGCAATTTCTATAAAGAGTTAACTTGGAAAGATTTCAGTTGTGCAATTATAATTAAGTTTGTACAAAATTATTCATTTTAATTGCCCAACCAAATTTCTTGAAGAATGTGTTTATTTTAAATGGTTGGTTCTGCAGGACATGCATGCTGAAAACCCTGTTAGAAGGACTTGAATGTGAAACAGAACACAGTTGTAATTATAATAGTAAAACTAATATAATAGTATAGGTTTTTTCTTTAATTGAAAAGCAAGTAAAAAAGAGGCCTGGAAGCTTTAGATACTGTACCAAACTGAAACATTTATTTTACCTTTAAACATTTGCATTAAAACAAACACTATTATGTTTAAAAATTACAATCATTATTTTATACTGACTTGACACACAAATGTATTACAAGAAAACAGGAATGCACAAAAGAGTATTAAAATCATTTATTTAAACAACATGCCCTCCTGAGCCCTGATGTTTTAGATTACAATTCATTACGTGAGTTGATCAAGCTGCTGAAACGGTGATTTGTGCATTGGCTCCTCTTATGAGCACACACAGAAGCTCAAATACTTCAGGTCAAAGTTGAAACCACCACAAGTTGACCAACAGATATATGCCTTTTTATACCTGTAAATACTCTCACTCAGTCACCCGCACGCGCGCATCCACATATAAAGTCTCTGCTGTGTAAAATATTTCAGTCCTGAGGATTGAAAAGGCAACATATTTCTCAGCTCAGTGTGGTCCACTCGTTCCCAGTTTTTCTAGAACCTTCACCTGTACGATCCCTTTGTGAACGCGGTCGTTAAACTGCTGTGCTTTTGGTACCGATGTGAGGCCGCGCAAACTCCACAAAGTCGTCGATGAGGACAGGCCATGCTCCTGTTGAACAAAAGTAACAACGTTGATTGGTGCACAACTCAGTGATGTGTGTTACACTCTAAAACCACTGGACACACTATCACACCCATATACTGTCAAAGGATATTTACAGTCACGGATGAGGAGGACTGTCTGCATTTACAAACCTTCTTCGTCATAGTTCGACATGTCATCTGTGATCATTGTGCTGAAGTCTAATAAGAGGTTCCATGTGTCCTTAGGAATTGATTTTTTGTGATGCTCCTGCAAAGAATGTTAAAGCAACTTAGTAAATAGCAACAATGTCCCATTTTTCCAGGAATAGATAGTTAAGAGTGTAATTATAAAACTTACAAGTAAAAATGTGTTCCACAAATCTAGGAACTTGAATCTCCCAGCTAATATTAAATTCCAATATGCAATTGCCATGTCTAAATCTGGGAAGATACAAAAAGAGTAAATACTCAGAAAACATCAAAACACTTAAAGTTATAACCCAGAAAAAGACACTCACCCAAACCTTTCTGGCCAGGATTCTTTGCAAAATTAAATGTAAACTGGTAAAAATCCTTAAATTTCCCATGATCCTTTAACTCTTGCTCCATCTTAGGCAGCTGGGTTTTTAGCTTGTCTATGCTATCACACCTGAGGACAAATAAAACAGAAGTTAATGAAACATTTGAATAAATTACAACACACATGTAGAGAGCAGTAAGGCCACATGAACCTCCAGGAAACTTCTTCTCACCCCTGTGCTGCCATCCCGTCCATAAACTCTTGTTTTGAAAATTCACACTGTGTTGCTGCTCTGAACTTCCAGGCTATAAGCAGGACACTTAAACTGGCTGGGTCCAAGGTTAGGTCATCACAGAACTGCTGGATCCCATCAATGCCGATCTTGTTGTCATCATGAGGATCTAAGTATGCGGGTGAATATTAGATGGTTATTAATTTGGATGTGAGGCTGTTTAACAGAAAATTTATGTCAACAATGATAATGCATCATAAAATCCACCTCTGTATCTGTTGTAGAGCTGCTCGAGCTTCTTCTTGTCTAAGGCTCCCTTTAGATTAGGAACATACAGCTCAGGATTTTGGAAAAACTTATCAGTGGCAACATCTAGTTTCCAGTCATTCTGTGCCAGACAGGTCAACGCAGTCTTCTCACTGGATTGGGTAAAAATCATGAACTGACGAACTTTATCCTTCTGTGAGGACTTCAGCTTGTTCTGGAAAATACAAAACATTTACCAAACTAAACAATACACATTGAGAAATTAAGCTAAAACATTTCAAAACAGCACACACAATCAAACACTCCATATAACGTCCATATCCCAGCAGTTACAGTCCTAGCAACGTCTGCTAACCTGGCAACACAGACTGCGGGCACATTGGGGCCAAAACTGTTTAAATCTACGGCCACTGAATTGAAATATATCCCACTTTTAGCTAAATAAATCTTACTCTCTAGCAATGTGCGGAGCTAACTTTGTTGTCAACGGAATATAAGACAAGGAACATTAGCAATTTTAGCGAGCTAACAAGTCTGACAGTCGGCTAGTTAGCTCAAGCTAAGATAAGTATTAGTAGTATTTCATACATAAAATAAAGAAATCTAAGGTCATAAACACGGCATTTTCCCTCCAAATCTTAATGCCTTAAAAGTGCTACTTAATTACCGGGACAAAAAAAAAAATTAAATAAAACCATCTTACCATATTTGTTGTTGCCCGACTACGTTTCCTCCCATCTAGCTAGCTACCGCGTGTAAAGTTTTTTACAAGCCACGGAAAAGTTGTTCCAGCTTTAGCTTTCTTTTATTGTAAACAAGAGTTTATATTTAGTCACTGCTTGCTGTTGCAATAACGCTACTTTCAGCATTGTTCAATCATTTCGTTTTCATATTGTAAAACAATCCAATGCATAATCCAAAATTTAATTTTTATCAAGCTTTGAGGTCAGATACGTAATTTTTTTGACTTGTTCGTTGCTTTTTATTTTGAAGAAACACGCCGGAAGTCATTTGAGAAATTACGGAAACAGTTTCATTATTCCACGATTTGCTGCCAGACTTCCTTCTGGATGTTTAGAATTGCGTTAAATCGGTTTCTCAACAAATGGAAATCGTACAGGTATCGGTTTGTGCCCTGGATTGCACTGAATCTGTCTAAAAATGAAAAAACGCTGCGGCAGGTGACAGAACGCTCCAAAGACAAACTAACTCCAGATGACGAGGTGTCACGGGCGCTGCTGCAGCTCTTCGGAGTCCTTTTCCAGACTCACTGGGCTCTACCCCAGGACACCCGAAGACCTCAAACTCACTTTAAAAGGTCAACAGGTCAGGACGATCACTTTAGGGGGGGGCTGATATGCGGTCATGATGCCATGTTTAAAACTCTGGGATTCTGCATTGACCGGAAGCCAAGTTCTTTACCCTTTGCAGGGACCGGAGTGTTTGTCACCAAAGGATTTGTGCCCAAAGGAGCAATAGTTGCCTTATACCCTGGCACGGTCTATCAGGCATACGAGCCAGTTTTCTTCCAGTCCATCAGAAACCCTTTTGTATTCAGATGCATTGATGGTATTTTGATTGATGGAAACGACAAGGGCATCTCTAAAATGGTCTTCAGGTCATGCAGTGGCAGAGACAGAGTAGGATTCTTCATGATGTCTGACATCAGCTGGCTCACAAATGACCCACTGAACCCACTTGCTGTTGGTCAGTATGTGAACAATTGCTCCAATGAGTGTCCTGCTAACGTGTGCTACCAGGAGTATGATGTGCCAGATAAATTTCCCATTGAACTCCGCCAGTATCTGCCCAATGTCAACTTCAGCCAGGATGCACGAGGTCCTCTGCGTTGTGTTGTCCTTATATCACTCAGAGACATTACAGCAGGGGAGGAACTCTTCTCCAACTATTATACTATTGTGCGTTAACGTCAAAGCAGGATGTACAGCTTTGGTGTCAAAACCAAGAAAAAACAACTTATGATGCTGTGCAATGTAATAAAAACATGTTTAACAACCTTTGCATGTTGCACTGGATTGGAGGCAAAATAAAAGTGTTCTTATTAGACTGAGAATAAACTTGTTAGTACTGTTGTTGTAAATGATGAGACACAGATTCATGTTTTATCCAAGGTCCTAAATCTAAATCAATTCAGGTTAATGCTTGTCAGTTGTAAACTTAACAGTTAATTATAATTATATGTTGTGAAACTAAAACATCTGAAAAAAGTGGGTTATCTGAATACATTTGAACAAAATCTTTAGAAAGACCACGGGAAAAACGACTGTCTGTTATTATGTGGTTTGGAAGTGTTAAACAGTCTGCAGAATATTGTTTTTATCTGTGTTATTCAAGCTATATTTGCCAAATCATGAAATAAGTGTTTGCGTAATTTAAGTCATTAATTTTGATTTATCACAGACGCCGTAGTGGCTGAAGTACTACTTACTTGCTGCAATATCCATCCGCTGACAAATGTAGTGCCGAATAATTTTAAACCTTTTCCTCAGTAATTTAACTCTGAAGTTGTATATATACGGTTGTGGATATAATCTAACTATTTAAAAGCATTAGGTCGGTCAACTGAGACGATAGTTTAGGAAAAATTGGCCACCGAGTTCCACGTTGAAATGAGTCCGGCTGCATAAAGGCAATAGGCATAACCGTCAACGATCTTTCCAGTCGCATGCTCAGGTCGGGAACGGATCATGTCTAGCGATTCTGCTGATTACAACAGGTAAACATATCAGAAAAATCACTATTTTGAATCATTCTCTACCGTTTTGTGTTTGTGAAAGCGTCATAGTAGTTTGGGGCGCTCGTCTAGGCCGAATTTGTGAAGAACTCGCCCTGCTAAGTAGGCCTCAGCCATCCTAGTCTGAACCGTTAGCTCCCTGATTGGCACCGTGTCATCGTACTTCTACGTTACCTTAAAAGGCAACTTAAAATTAAAACTACCTTATCTATACACGTCAAGACGTATATCCTGACGGCACGTTTGTTTTATGTTGAATTGAGCGGGTTTTTACTCGTTTTCACGCGTGCCGGCGTGCCATAGCTAGCTCGGCTCTATTATAAGGCAGTGGTGGCACAGGCCTGATTGTCCGACATATTGGCTAATAGGAGGAAGCCGAACTCCATGTTGAGAACGCGCTGCCGAACGTGTTCGCGGGCCCCAAATCTTCTAATTCTGGGGTTAATTTGTATCATAATGGGTATAGGTCGATGGGCGATACTTTCGGACTCACATAATCGGGATTTAGGGGTGAAGCAGGTAGTTTGTCTCCGCTCGAGGTGTTTGACACGTGCCGTGCGCTCGCCGCCAGTAATGGGATCTTCTGGGCGTACACCGGACCACCAAAGACCCCATGACTGCGCTCCTGACGTAAAATTTACCGCCGGCTAACGTGAAATCTGCTCTCTAACAGCTCAAAAGACCATGGGGGGCCAGATGGAATGGAGCCTGATGGTATCATCGAGGTATGTGCTTGGAATAATCCATTCGACGTATATTTGTGGTTTGTAATTTACATATCTGACAGGTTTTTTTTTTTTTTTTTTTTTTTAATCATTATTTCAGAGCAACTGGACCGAAATTACAGACAATTTTGATGACATGAACCTGAAGGAGAGTCTTCTCAGGGGAATATATGCGTATGGTTTTGAAAAGCCCTCTGCCATTCAGCAAAGGGCAATTATTCCTTGCATTAAAGGTATGGACATTTCTTTCTATGCATTATTAAATTGTGTTTGAGTGACGTGATGCTTAACCATCTTTCGGGACTTACCCAATAATGGGGATACTTTTTTTATTTCCACTGATCACTCTATCCTGTTTTTAGAATTACAGTTTCAAAATTTTGAGATGTTTTATTAAATTTGTCCCAATTTTCCATTAGGTTATGATGTCATTGCCCAGGCCCAGTCGGGTACTGGCAAGACGGCCACGTTTGCCATCTCCATCCTGCAGCAGCTGGAGATTGATCAGAAGGAAACCCAGGCTCTGGTGTTGGCTCCCACCAGGGAACTGGCCCAGCAGGTAACAATGATGTCTCCTGTTTAAATGTTAACTCTGGGAGAGGAAAGTGATATGATGGCATACCATCTTTCGGGACTGACTTTTACAGTGGAGAGCTTTTATCCTTAACTGATCACTTAACTATCATATTAAATATTCTGTCTTGCGATTTATCTGTGTTATCCTCAGTCTCTTGCCTTTGTCTCCACAGATCCAGAAAGTCATCCTCGCGCTAGGTGACTACATGGGGGCAGCATGCCATGCCTGCATTGGCGGGACCAATCTTCGTAATGAAATACAGAAACTCCAGGCTGAGGCACCGCACATAGTGGTGGGCACACCGGGACGTGTGTTCGACATGCTCTCCAGGGGGCATCTGTGTGAGTATGAGGAGTATAATTGTCTGAGCTAAGTTTGTGTGTGGAAGCTAACACCGGCTAACGTGTCTTTGCAGATTCAAAGCTGATCAAGATGTTTGTTCTGGATGAAGCTGATGAGATGTTGAGCCGAGGGTTCAAAGATCAGATCTACGAGATCTTCCAGAAACTGAGCACAAACATCCAAGTGAGTGTCTTGGCCAGAGGCGCAGTGAGGCCGCCGGCCTTCCACATTAACAGAAGTCTGCTATAATTGTGTGATCCAGGTTGTCTGTTTCATACATGGATGCTAGCAGATTGTTGGCTGGAAGGAGATGATTGTGCATTGCACCGAACATGAGATGTTGTAAATCCTCTTTCTTAATGTTCATTGATATCCATCTTGAGGTGCAGTGCAACATTAAGTTCAGATATTTTTGTATTTATTCATTATAAACTTTCCCTCAGGTGGTTTTGCTCTCTGCCACCATGCCAGCTGAAGTGTTGGAGGTGACAAAGAAGTTCATGCGGGATCCTGTTCGCATCCTGGTGAAGAAAGAAGAGCTTACCCTGGAGGGCATCAAGCAGTTCTACATTAATGTGGAACGAGAGGTGTGTGTTTTTGTTTTTTAAAGTGAAATGGAAGCCTTCTCTCCAAAAGCACCCTGCTGGAACTGCAGGAGCCAGACCTCGCTGGTTTAGCTCATGTGGCCATGTAAGCACGGGTACACCAGGGAAGGAGAACAAAGGCACAGGGTTGAAAATGAGACAGTGGGGGACCTCTTTCTTAATGTCCAGTGTCTTCTGTCTCAAGGCCCTGTGTCACATGACTCTGTGGTTCCAAATATTTAAGCCCCTAGCTGTAACTTTGTCTAACATGGTTTGTTTTCCTGTCTGCAGGAGTGGAAGCTGGACACCCTGTGTGATCTGTACGAGACGCTGACGATCACCCAGGCTGTCATCTTCCTCAACACCAGGAGAAAAGTCGACTGGCTGACGGAGAAGATGCATGCGAGAGACTTCACCGTCTCTGCTCTGGTATCGTCTTCTGCACCGCTCTTGTATTCTTCGCATCTCCCTTTTTAAAGCTTGCTCACAGAATTCTCTCTTCGCAGCATGGCGACATGGACCAGAAGGAGCGCGATGTGATCATGAGGGAGTTCAGATCCGGCTCCAGCAGAGTGTTGATCACTACTGACCTTCTGGTTAGTACAAGTGTTGCGCTTGAACCCAAAATGTCTTCAAAGCTGCAGCCGTCCTGAAATGACCAAGCAGACAGACCTTTTGGGAGATCGGGGCTCGTTCTCCACAATGGGCTCCTCTAAATTAGGAACCTGTTACTTATTAACGAGCAACACTATTAACACCAGGCCTAAGGTTTTGCAGTACCAGAGTATAACTGAGGTCCTTTGCTGTCTTCAGGCTCGTGGCATTGATGTGCAGCAGGTTTCCCTGGTCATTAACTATGACCTCCCTACAAACCGAGAGAACTACATTCACAGGTAAGCCGCCAGGTGCAGCACAAATGCACCCAGATGTCCTTTTCTTGGGTTTAACACGGCCGTCCTCGTCCCCAGAATTGGTCGTGGTGGGCGTTTTGGCAGAAAAGGTGTTGCTATCAACTTCGTCACCGAGGAGGACAAGAGGGTTCTTCGTGACATTGAGACGTTTTACAATACAACCGTGGAGGAGATGCCAATGAATGTGGCTGACCTGATTTGAGCCCTGAGATTTTAAAAAAAAAATACACACAGTGATAGCGATCGTCCACTTGCATTGTGCTTATATTATTCGAGGGGGGGAAACTTCTCAATGCTAAAACTTGGATCAGAATTTTGGTATGTATTAAAGTGAGGCGACTCTATGCTGGTCCCTCTCGGACTGTCGTAGATTCTAACCTTGGCAGCCGGTTGGTTGGAGATACAAAGACATGGGGTCTGTAAATGTAAAGGTCCTAATCAGGTATTTCTTTCCATGTTCAATTAAAGTGTGTGTGTTTGATGTTCTCCATCATTTAGTAACTTACTTGTGGACTAAAAGGTATAAATGCTGTATAAAGTCTGCAAATTATGTCATGCTAACATATGTACGGTGTATTGTGGGCCTGCAAAATAGCCATGTTAAACTTGTAGATTCACTTGCTTTTTGTTATATTTTGTGACTTTTAATTTAATTGTACCATAATTTTTTTTATCCCACTGGCTCTATCAAATTTCTCACTGGTTGGCCATCCTCCGCTGACACGTGGTTTTACCCTCAGAGTTTATTGTTATTTACCCCCTTGATTGATTTTTCAGATTTGCTCCTCCCCAGGTTGTATGAATGTCTTAATAAAATTGAAATCGCTGTAAAAACTGTCAGCCTAGCGGTTTTTCTGCGTTAGTGCGAGGCGCCCCCTGCTGGCCAGTCAGGTTTGACTATCACTGGTGCTTCGAGAAGAAAAGGGAACGCGAATATACTTCTAATTTACAGTAGGTGAAACGACATGAACAGTTTCCAGAACAGTCTTCCGGCATCGCTGTTGTGTATGCGGTGGTCGGTGACGTCTGGCGGCCTTCGTTTCACTCAGGACACGTGACACTGTTAAATAACCGAGACAAAGCACAAAATGTGTAGTGCGTTATTAAAAGAATCGTGTTTGGTGAAAGGTTAGTGGCGGGGATTATAATAGCGAATACCGTGTGAAGTTAAGGCACTGTGCGGTTGTGGTGTAACACCGCCCCGGCGCCACAAGAGGGCAGCAGTTCTCCATTTGACCCATTTCAGCGCACGATGCGGTTCTTTTGACCTGAGCTCGTTTATATTTTGTCAGATGTGACAACTTAGACGTAGAAACATCTTAAAGAAAACTCGTGATTAAAGGCGTAGCAGGTTTTATTTTACAGTCGAGCGAAATAAACTCTAAAAGTCATTAATCCAATATGTAGAAGCTGTTCCAACCATCTTGTATTCCAGTCCATAGTACTCGCAGAGTGTGTGTGATATGGTTCAGAAATAGAAACTCGGGTGCCCTCCCCACCTTACACCTCTGCAGCAGCTGGTCCAACCTACATTTGACAAGTTGCAAATGTTCCATTTGCTCTTTGATTCACTCCAAAGAGTCAGAGCGCAACTATGGCCCCGCTGTTAGTAACTCGGCATCCCCCTTCATTTCTGCTGTTTGTCCTGTGTAAGAGTGTATTTTGCATTGTTCCCGTTGAAACCACCGAAACAAAGAAGCACCTAGTTCTAATTATTGCCTGCAGTTGAAATGTAACACCCTGACGCAAGTGCAACGTGTTCCTCTTTTTAGGGTGACATGTTGCGAACGTATACAGGTATTTCGCAGTAATGACTAACTGCGGTTTACGTCAGGAGGAAATGAGCAAATTCTGCCCTAGTTTGACTTCGAAATCCCCCATCTGTGGCTGCTGCAGCATGTGTGGAAGTGGTTTATTTTCTTTCACCCAGGGTTTTGTTTCTCTTATGTTTGTTATATTAAGAGTTTGATGACATTCGGCTTGCGCTCAGCATTTTTGAACCCTTTTAAACAACCCTTTTTTTTTGTCTGTTCCGGGTTACCATGCATTGAGCATTGAGGGGGACCCGCATTAATATGAAATACCTGACTGAAGTGATCAAACACATGAATCATACACTGTAAAATCAGTCTTTAAAATGCATTTCCTAGACTGATCTCCAGTAACCGTTAAGGTTTGTGCATTTTAAAAGATGCTGTCGTGCTCTTCGGCACCCTTTTTGTGTGAATTAGTCTTCATTATGTGTTTCCCCGGAAACACGGCAGCTGTAGGACAGTTAATCCAGATGAAGTTGCATCTCAGGAGCCATAAATAAACATGTGCAGGAGTGTTCAGAGAAAGGTCGATTGCTTCATAACCTCCAAATGACAAAAATAAAATAAAATAAAACCCATGGAGGATGAGCAGAGGTGGGCATTTACAGACAGGAAACTACAGTAGAATGTTTCCATGCTGATCAACCCCTCCACGATGTTGGTGGATGAAGCCTCTGCCGTTGCCATGGAGAATACAGGCAAACAGGTGGCCTGTCTGTTTTTTTTTGCAGTTCAGGAAAGCGCCTTTAAGATGAGCTGAAGCCGGCGCACAGACAGTCTTTGAACACCTTGACGTTCACTTTGGAGGCTTTATTTCATTATCTCGTCATAGATCTGAAAACATGAGCCATCTTACACCTCATCCACAAATAGGTTAGGACTCATCAGTGACTAATGGTTACACACATCAGCAACTCCAAAGTCTGCAAATGAGCCCAGGCTGGTGTTAACCGCTTTAAAGAGGAGGATGTAGACTTTTTTTTTTTTTGGCGGTTGCTTCATTTTTAGGCTTTTCTTCACATTAAAAAACACATTTCTGTGCCTTAAATCCTCTAGATTTTTTTTTTAATGAAAGAGGAAAGCACACACTATAAAATAGCTCCACATATGCCTGATTTCATGTATATTTTTTAGCTCCGCCCTTCCGACTGTGGTATAAAAAAAACATGCTAACACGGCCAAACGTGTGTGTTTCATCACGGAGGGCCTCGAATGACCCCTGATATGACCCTACTGAAAGGCCGCCTTGCATGAGTAGGTATTGAGGAAGTAGGGTTTACAGAGCAGGGACACCCTCACGGCGGTGCAGTACAGCCTCCCCAACAGCCCCGACGTCCTCTCTTTCACCCCTGGGTGGGTCACCGCCTTCCACACCTCATCGATGTCCTTCACGTGACCGTGCGAGGTCATCATGTGGTCGTAGATGCAGGGGTGGTACGGCGCTTTGCCCTCGCCGGAGAAAAAGAGATGCTCCTGCGGGGACACGCCGACGGCGTTGGCGCAGATGCCCATGAACACGTCATCTATGTACAGGGAGGCATTCAGGGTGAGGGTGGCGTGGTAGATGCGCTCCGCTACGTCCCCCGACACCACGTAGCCAGCCCCGGCAGTGTAGTCCGGGTAGGTCAACCACGGGTACATCTCCAGGGGCACGTAGTACTTGCTGTACTTGCTGCGGATGGGCGGCGCCCCTCTGTGGACTTTCCCCACCCAGAAGTCCACAACACCCCTGCTGCTGGTGTCCTGCAGGTACCTCACCAGGTTGGGCATGTGTATGAAAATGTCATCGTCCGCAGTCATCAGGAAGCGGGCGTGTGCGCAGCGGCTGTGCATCCAGTGGAACTGCAGGAGAAGCTTCAGGGTCAGGTTGTGGAAGCAGTCCAGGAAGTCCTGCTGGATTAGATCCCCGTGCAGGAGGTTCTCCTGGATCAGCTGCTCCTGAAGGCCGCCCTGGCTCCTTCTGCTCCACGGTGGCTCCTCTTCATCGGTCTGAGGCGCTCCCAAGGCGAACAGCACCTTGACGGTGGCTCCCAGTGCGCTCTGGATGTAGGTCTCGTTGCCCCAGGTGGATCTGATGGCCTTCCTCCTCCTGGTGTTCTCTGGGGAGGATTTGACAAAGAGGAGGAGGAGCACGTCTTGGTCTGCGCATTTGTGCGGGTGGTCCAGCAGGTAGGCGAAGCCGCTGAAGACTCGGGCCTCCTCGCGGGGGATGGTGAGGCTCCTGTTGACGTTGGTGAAGCTGTTGATCAGGTAGCGGTGGGAGTAGGACTTGATGTGGCTGACGACGCCGTTGTCGATCTGCTCCCAGCAGACCATTATGACCGAGACCACCAGGCAGGTGGTCATCAGCTGCATGCGCTGGTATTTACGGATCCGGCGGAACATCAGAACCATCCCTGAACCTCTGCCCAGGCGGCGACAGTGGCGGTGCAGGTAAGACGGCGGAGGTGGGGGAGGTGGAGAGCGTGGTTCCAGTGCCTCAGACCAGCACTCGGGGGGTCTTCCATGCTAGGATTCCCAGGGCTTAAGGTCACTGAGGGGCATGGTCCACGGCAGCAGGGGACACGTCCTGGAGCTACGCTGCTGGGAACAGATGCAGCAATCAGTTTGTGTAAAGAGGAAGTGGACTCTTCAACTGCTTTACCACAAAGAGGAAATGTTAAAACACTATTTCACAAACTCTGCCTCCTCTTGCTTCCCGTTCGAAAGGAAAACCGCTCCATTAGCCGCATTTGTCAAGTTAACCAAGTATGACAACCAACGAGTTCATCCATCCAAGCACCAAACACTCATCGGTGTACGCCCGAGACCGTCAAAATAAAAGTCCACAAACCGCAGCGAAGTAACGCACCCCGACTTATTCGTTGCTGTGTTATTATCATTAGCTGTAAAAGCCAAAGGGAGTGAGGGGCCGAGGGGTGGAGGGGCAGAGGGGTGGAGGGTGACTGAAAGCAAAAGCCAACGCAGCAAATGTGGCGAGGCGAGCCGGCCCATAATGGAGGGGTTTAGGGTGCAGACCCGCTGAAATCGCTGAGGGCCGTGGAAAGCATTCGGACACAAAGGGCAGCGTCAGAATAGCTCAGCCGCACAATGAGCGACGAGAATAGGCCGCTTCCGCCCGGGCGCGCGGGGGGGACCGTCGCGGGCCCTGATGCCCAGGAGTCCCGCCGCGCCCGGGCAGCTTTTTAGACATCATCAGATGGTCCCAGCCTAATGGGGTCACCAGCCCAGAATTCGAAACTCTGCTGCTTCCCCAGAAGCAGAAGCCAGTTCGGTGCTAAAACACGTCTGTGGGTGAGAGAAAAGCGGCTGCCTGTGCAGACTGAAGAGACCGGACTCGTCATTCTAGGTGACCTTTCCCCAGGAGACCTTTTCTGAATTCCTCACAAACTCCCCCTCCTCCCCACAAACAGCCTCCTTCGACGCTGACCCTGGCCGAACGCCGCGGGGCCCGCGGGCACGCCTGCGGGCGCTAATCCCGCCGCCTCAGCTGGGTCTAAAACAAGAGCCTGGAAAGCGAAGCGTCCCGCCAGCGTGCTTTCAGGGTCACCGTCAGTATAAATAGATGTGTAACCCGGCAGGAGGGTGGACGGATGGAAGGACAAGCACGCCAAAACTCACCAACAGTTTGATCTGATCCTCTCTGCTGGAAGTCCTCCCGAGCGCTCCTGCTTCCGTGTACGCCTGGAGGTTGCTTGCTCTCTTTCCCCCCTGCTCTCCTCTGAGTCCTTTGCGGGGAAGGGTGGTCTGCGTTTGGTGGAGGTGTGATAGAGGAAGAGGGTGAAGGGAGGAAGTCCTACAGTCTGCTGACTGTCACACGCAGCGCAGAGCCAGCAGAGCCAGAGCAGTTCCTCTCACACAGCTCTGGTTTGGAAGTCACGCCGATGCCCCCCCCAGAGTCCTTCTGTTCTTGCTGAGCGGTTGTTGCCTCACGGCCAGCCGCAATCTGCACTAAAACACTGCACTTCCCTGCATCTGAGCGTTGCGGCCATATCCGGAAATATGCTGCAAGGTAAACTGTGGTACCAAGACCAAATTCAGTTTTGAAGGCAAAGCATTTCTCAAGTATCAAACCCTGAACCTTTCACACGTGACTGCACAGCTCAAAGGTTACAGCGAACTTTGTCTTGGCCTGCGCGGCGCAAGCTAGCGCCACGGTAACGACGAAGTAGCAACATGATTCCACTTATCTTGTATTATCTGTGGAGAGTACACTTGTCAGTGACTTTAAATCTGAAAACAGCTAAAATGGAGGATTTTAACACATCCGGCGCCTCCTAGCGGCCAATCCTGATAAAGCTCCGGCTGGATCTCTGGTTCGGAGCGTTAGCGCGGGCTCGCTTCACTGGAGGAAAAAAAAAAAAAAAAAAACATGCTGATATTATCAAAATAGATTTTATTCTAGTCCTTGAAATCTGAGTGATATCACAACAATCAGATCACAAGGCTGCAGCCGTGCAACCGTGTGAGCGAGAGAAGTTAGGGCAAAGACAACACAAAAGGAAACAAAATCTGCAAATTGTATTTACATTTTCTGTTATAAGACAATGATTAAATCCAGGGTTTTATAGTTCTTGTTCATTTCCTGTATGCAACTACAAATAAAATCAGTTACAAAAGTTTGGAGAAGTACAAAACCTTCGAGGGCTCTCCAACATAGCAAAGATAGAATTGACATTAGTACTTTTGATTGGAACAGAAAAGAAAGCAAACAGGCTTAAATGCAGTGTAAAAAGCTTGTCTAAAAACAAAAACATTATAAAATACCATTCCACTGTCATAGACATCAGCGTTTTCAAATCCATTAAAGCAAAATTCAAAACTCCTTATTTTCAGTACAAAACGTTTCTGAGCAAAACCACTGAAATGTCCCGCAGCAAGTTCTTCTTCTTATTAAAAATGCGACCTGGAATGCCGTGAAGTTCTCTCCATCCATCGGAGCAGACCGCTTTCTTCATCCAATCTGATTGAGTTTATGTAACATTTTAAACGTGTGCCTGATGAAAGAAGACACGTCCTTGTTTCACCGTTTTAGACTAAAGTGCAGGAAAAAAACACCTTTTGAAGGACTGTTTTTTTTTTTATTTAACCTATGACTGTTGTAATGGTATTTTATAAAACAAAGACCATTTATCATCATGACTCCTGTTAATGTACATCATACTGTGTTCCACGCGTCTTCTCATAGTAACATTAAGATCCACCCTCCGCATACTAAACAGATCTTATATATATCGAAATGTATATTTGTGTGCAGACTGTTAAATGAGGACATACGCTGCCAGGCTCCTTAAACGCCACATACAACAGCGCCCCCTACTGGCGCAGACAGGCCTAGACGCTCTCTCTCTCTCTCTCCCCAGAGTGTGTGTGCATGTTCATGTATATCAGGAAGCCAGACTGTGGTGTGTGTGCGCGTGTGTGTGTGCGTGCTGCGAGAGCAGCACCAGACTAGGAGACGATGTGACCTCCAGGGTTGTTAATTAGCCGTTTCAGTGATCCCAGCGTGTTAACGAGGCTGTCTGAGCGGTTCAACGACCCAGCGGGCCACACAGGATGAGCAGAGATGTATTTGGACTATAATTCAGCGCTGGAGCCATTAATTAAAGGAAACAACAGTTCTGCTTGTTAGCTGTTTGCAGAGATGAAGCAACATAGGCTCTGTCACACCCCAGAAGTCGCGCTGAGACCAACAGATGAGCTCTTCCTCCATCATGTTCAAGGTGAAGCACAGCAGACTGTTTAATCCTCTGTTAAGACTAGCTTTTAGCCTAGGGGATGCTTTTCTGAAACCTCTACTCTGCACACCTGAAAGCCCATTTCTGAGGATAATAGTTCATCCACTGAGAAACTGCATCTTAGGTCTAATAAAACATGCCAAAACTGTCCTGAACCTTCTCGTCCGCGAGACTACGTCACTGCATTTCATCACCGGTAGAGGGCGCCAGAGAGTAGGTGATTGAATCTCCCAGTCAGCTGGTTTCTTCCCTTTCCTGCTGGAAATATATGAAATCCAAAAAGCTCCAAATTCAAAAACAAACAATGTCCACAGGACAATAAATGCTGACATGTGCAATATGCACACACCAGCAGAACCAAACTGTTTCCATCTCGGGTACAAAGCTAAAAAGAGAAGTCGAAGGATCCAGCTGTTCTGATTTGTACGTGACGGGTCCAACACATCTGTACTGTGTGACGACAGTGAAAAAGTGCCTCCTACGTGTGGCAAAAAGTGTGGTCCTTGCGTGTACCTATGGGGGCGTGGCTGTGACGGCGGGCCACGCCCCCTGAGGGGGCTACAGCAGTGTGGCGGACAGGCAGGCAGGGGCAGACAGTCGATTTGGCTATGTACACATTCAGAGTCGGTCCATGGCTCCCCAACACTAGCGTCATTTCCTCAGGTCTAAAACACAAACCTGGAAAAAGAGAAGTGGCTTTGACTGAGACCCTCGTGCTGTTCCACCCTGAATCAGTCCACAGCGCCACTCACCGATCCGTCTGACGCGCTGGCTCCTACTTTGTCCCCCGTTGCGTTCCAGCACACCTCGAAGATCCCGCCCGTCCCCCTGTAGCTGTGCACCAAAGCCCCCGTCTGACCAAACACACAAAGGCACGCCGTGTTAAAACGTCCTGGTGGTGAGGTGCACGTGCACAGTCTGGCACTGCGAGCTAACCTGTGTGTTCCAGATGTAGACGCACTTGTCGAAGGAGCCGCTGGCGAGGTGCCTGCCATCGGGGCTGAAGGCCACGCTGTAGACGGGCTCCTGGTGGCAGGTTAGTGTGTGGAGGCACACGCCGCGCTCCATGTCCCACAGGCGCACCGTCGAGTCAAACGAAGCGCTAGAGAGATCGGGATGACATCATCAACCAGGGGTGCTGGCTGAAAAGTCATCGATATTCAGGCGCGCTTGAGGCGCCTCACCTGGCCAGCATGAGACTAGCACTGGGGTTGTTGGTGCCCGGACCTGTGGGACTCCACTTGATGGTGTAGATCTCTTTACAGTGCGCCTGCAGGTCGTGGACACACGTGTCCTGCTTCATACTCCAGATCTGACATGGACACAAACGGCCAGATTCATCCCAATCACGTCACAACAAGCTGGTTTGTCTGAGCTGGGAACAATGTTTGGACTGATATTAACTGGTTATGCTCAGCAGCAGTTTGGTTCTGACCTTCAGAGTCATGTCATCAGAACAGGAGGCCAGCAAGCTGCCGGTGGGATCCCACTTGATGGCATTCACCTCGTTCTACAGAGTCAAATCGTCACAGGGATATCAGCGGGAGTGTGCTGGAGAAATGGTGTCTTTCTGAAATGGGACAGAAGTGCCGCCTCACCGTGTGTCCTTGGAAGGTCTTGACGGGTCTGTCCTGGCCTAGCTTACAAACATGGATGCACATGTCTGTGCTGCAGGAGGCAAATGTGTTGTTGCTTTGCCAGTCCACGTCCAGAGCAGGCGCTGTCGGGAGACAGAGGCGAAAGGCTCGAGACTGCTGCAGCACCGAAGCACGTTTCGGATTTTTACTGTGGATCTCTACTGGGAAGTCTCACCTGAGTGGAATGGAAACTGCTGCTTTGCCTCGCCTGTGTGGGCGTCCCAAATAATCGTAGTCTGTGTCAAAAAAAGAGAGAGAATTTTCATTTGTATAGATCAATAAAATGAAAACTTGCTATTTCAAATGGAGGGCTACTGTCCAGCCGGACATGGAGGTTAACAGTTGGCCTCCATGAGCAGCTGTGAATTAAAAGTGCCCCGGAGGCGACTGTATGGGATTATACTTGCCAACGCTAGAGGGCGCTGTTGAAAAGGATGAGCAGGTCTGAGTCAGACCTGCCAGTCTTTAACATTTACCTGCATGGCCTGCAGGTGTACACAGAAACACAAACCTGTGTGTAGTCTGCACGTGTGCGCCCTGACACGTGATTTTTACACATGCAGACTTTATGTCTACATATTGTACACCAGATATGGTGTAAACATTTTTAATAATAACCATAAAGCCACAACAATTACTTATAACACATGCTGTGGTGGACAGTGATATAGGAAGATATATGTTAGTGTTTCAATATAATGTGACACATTTCTAAACACTTCCCCTTCAGTTTCTGTCAGTGGGGCCCTTAAAGACACCAGCAGCAACCATCGGGACTAGTTCTCTGTGTCATACCTTGTCTACACCAGCACTGAGGATGAAGTTTCCTTTCTTATTCCATTTAAGTGCAAAGATAGGACCTTTATGTTGGCCTAGAGTACTGGCCAAGTTACCTGCAAGAGAACATGTGATAAATAAAAGCAGACCATGAAGAAAATCTTTAGAAAAATAAGCTCTAGATACCATCTTTAGTCCATATTCTGGCAAACCCGTCGTACGAGCCTGTTGCGAGCAACGTTCCTTCACTCTGGAAGACAGATTTTCACTCTCTGATTACCCTGTCCTGCACACACTGCTGTGATTAGAACAACAGCTGAGGAATGCGTAGTCTGGGTCCAAACACTCACATTCCAGTCCAGTGAGGTGACGTCTTTGTTGCTGGGTACGTCCTGGCCTCCCTCCCGTATGCAGTGCCTCAGGACCAGCTGGGTGGAGCCACCTGTGCTGTTCTCGCTCAGGTTCCAAATGCGTGCGGTCGAGTCTCCGGACCCAGAAGCCAGGAGGTCGTTCACCGGGTTCCAGGCGCAGATGAATACTTCAGATTCATGGCCTCTCAGGACCATGGCTTTACTCTGAGGGATCTCTACATCCCTGTCCACCTCCATCATGTCTGAGTGGTGATCTGGACAAAGCAGATGCTAGTTAATCGCAGGAAGTGAAGAAGGTATCGCCAGAAACAGGCTCTAGACACAGCACCAAACAGGAAAACGCGGCACCACCCTTCAGGTCAACAACCTGGTGAACAAGGGCAAAGTCTCCGTTTTTAACCTTTCAGGAGGGCTTCGATCACGCTGCTCTTTGGTGCTAAACGTTCAACCACAAGTGTGTTTAAAAGCCTTCAGAAATTCAATCTGATCTAAGCGTCTGTTTCTCAGTTCCAACCAAGCATGTACCCCACGGTGAGCTAGCTTACTGGCTAAGGCGTGGGATCCATTCTCTTCCCCGTTTGCGGCTCCTTCCCCGTTCTTGGTGCTCCCCTGGGCCGCCGTGCTGCTGCCGCTGCTGGCAGCCTGCTGCTGCTGCTGCTGCTGCTGATGCTGCTGCTGTTGCTGCTGCTGCTGCTGTTGCTGGGCCAGCTTGTCTCGGTAGGCCTGCTGCCTGGTCTGGACGACATCCGGCATCACGGCGTCGATCAGAGACAGAGACTCAATGGGCCGACCGTCGAATAAGGTCCCGTCCTGAAGAGACAGCGGGTAAATGAGCACGTCTGCAGGCAGGACAGGAAGCTGACCCGGCCTTTTTAACTACGCTGAACCATTAACGTGATGAGTGGTGAGGATTTCAGGAGGCGGCTGACCTCATTGATGCTGACTTCAGCCTCCACGTACTGCAGGCCCTTCTGGATGATGGAGATGAGGGCAGCAGGAGGGACCAGGGCTCCATTGATGTTGGACTGACTGATGTGGCTCTCTATGCCAAAGGTGAAGGCTGAGTGAGAGAAGCCTGGTGGAAACACGGCTCATTAGCACAGCAGAGATATACTTTTATTTTCATTTTGTTGGAAAGCGAGCAGAATGTAGACATACCTGACTCTTGCAGGTACCTATAAACCAGGAAGTTGACCTCATCGCTGCTTATGCTCATTTTTAGTCCTGCTGATTAAACCATCGGGTCGGCACAGGATAGGAGCCTGTCGAAGCAGACCACAGGCCAGAGTCTGGTTACATCAGGAATCCACACCATCTCCCACCACAGAACTGGGATCAGCCTCCACAGCACTTTAACATCTCACTGACGGTAAAGGGACAATGAGAAGCATCACGGTATGGAGCCAGCGCAGATGAAAGGAGCCGTCTCACACACGGAGGACATGTGGTGCTACAAGTCAGTGTGCAGCTCTCGCCAATGAAAGCTGAGAAGAGGAAGTGGTAAAAGAAGTCTCTCACCTTGCCTGACCTACATCAAGCAAGTTCAGGAGGGAAAAGCTGTGATGTGCCATTTTACAGACAATGGTGCTTCTTTCCTCTCTACCTCAGAAGCTTTAGTGTTCCAGGCTCCAGGCAGAGAACCACTTTCCATTCATTAACCTACAACTGGAAATAATTACCGGGTCTTTCCTCGAAGTGGGCCGAAGACCCAGGCTCGTAAATACCTGCGATCGATGCCCTGAAACCTCAGCGAAAACACGTCCTGCCGTGTTTACATTTGAGCACTATATTTATTCATGCAGAAGCCTCGCTGTTTAAATTAGAGTGTGGAAATAAACATGAGGTCTGGACCCTGGATAGACTCTCTACTGTTTCAATCACAGCAGCTCACTGAAAACCAGTCTGAGGCTCAACCAGCCAAGAACCTACCGTTTTTCAGCTATGCCTTTATTACAAAATGTAGCCTGCTGAGTCAGCACAGAACATACCGCCCAGAATAAAAACCAAGGGCTTGACTCCTTTTTGGAAGGCAACATTGTTTTTACACGGCCGAGCACCATCGACTGCAGGTGATATGCTCACTGAGTGAATAGCTACATACCTACAGGATTATAAAATGATTTATATACGTTACCCATGTGACAGGAGCTCTTCAGATGTGCATCATTGTTACTCTTAGCGAGAACTCTCAGCCCCTGTGACAGAAATAAAGATGAATGTTCATCTTCCATCTGCAGAAGATGTGCACCATTTGCAGGGATCTCCTGATATCACGCTGATTCAGCTGATCTGATAACCTCAGAGAGGCCCTGTGAGATCTAGAGTATGGACGAGTGACTCTGGCAGCCTCGAACCAGTCTTGGAACCAGCACGGAGCCCGTAGCTCCAACCTGACATTCAGCTTCTCAGCTATATAACTACACGTTGCAGCCCAGCAGCTGGGATTGGGCCATGTGACCACAGCAGGTTTCTGCCTACACATGTGATTCACTTCCAGCTGTTGAGAAGCAAAGAGCTCCAAAGCTGTGAGCTTTTGTGTGTTTCAGCATCGAAACACAACTAAATCCAATCGCAACACTGCAGATTCAAGAACCTCAGGGACAAAGAGATTGAAGGCGTTGCATTATTTATTTATTTTTTCTTTGTCGAAAGTGGCTTTGGCAACCATTAGAGTGTAATTCATTGTTACTTATCTCTGCGATATCTATCTTAACTGTGTAAACTGTTCTAAGGGTCACTCTATGAACTCTGGGACGAATGATTTTGGTTTGGAAGAGGATTTGGCAGCACTGTGGTACCGAGCTGTTGAAAAGCAGCTGGAGGAAAAGAGCATAAACAGAAGGGGCGTATCTCCTAACAATGACAGAAACTGGGTCAGCAATGTAAAAAGTCAAAAGCACAGCCAAAACATGTGTTACACACATCACCTTCACCTACAGTCATCGTACTTCAAGGAAAAGAATGCATATCATAAACATACGTTTAAATGCGGAAAACCTGGAATGTCAGCCAACAATCTAACCCCCAAACCTGATTGTCATACTGAGACTTATCTATTTTATTGTTACTGGACGTTTTTGTTTTACCGTTTTAGTTTCAGTTCAGTGTGTTTACTGACATAACCGGGACTAGCCCCAGATTACAAAGCTGAAACTCCGAAAGGCCCATTGCTAATAAAAAAAAACATCAAATCAGCAGCGACAATGGGCTATAAGATATCTCTTACATGTAGCAATATTTACAACAAATCTGATAATATATTAGTGATATAGATGGGGTCAAGTCAACGTAAATGGAAGGGGGGGCTGAAATATTGCAGATTTGGTGATGCATTATTTATTTATCTGCCTAACTATTACAATAATTGCCCACAATCTATTTTGACGGCTCAGCCTGTACTCCAATTAGCTGGATAATGTTTGCTTCCTAGCTAAAATGCGAGCTCACATTAGTTTCGCCTTAGCGGTGACCACACATGCCAGGCAGGCAGGAAATGTCTTTATTCTACTTCGGCTCGGGCATATCGCCAAAAGTTTACACGCTAGTATGACAATTGTATGTAACAGTGTTCTTCTAAGCATTTTATACAAGTGAATGCAACAGCATTAAGTCCGCTTATTTGGTATAGTACGATGCGGTTCACTGTGAGCTTGTTAAAACCCGCTAACAGGCTAGCTAGATGGCTAACGGTAGCATGCTAGGCTAATGACAGTGTTGCTATAATTTCGTACCTACTTGGACAAAACCTCCCAAATAACGATCTCTTCCGCAGCTCTTGTGTTCAAATCAGACCATCTTATCTGTTAAAAAAGACTACAAGAATGGCCTTTTTCGCACATATATCGACTACCATTGCGTTATAAAATTTAAACTAAAGCCAGGCGCTAAGAAGCCAGCAACGGCTTCAGACATTCGACAGTGGTGTGTGTGACTTGGCATGCGAAAGTGAGCTGACTGTAAATACTGTTGTTTCAAGCCACAGGCTCAATGTAACGATTACCTCTTGACGGCGGCAGCGCGTCCGCCAAGTCACAGGTTGAATTCGGCGGTGAGAAGCCCAGATAAGGAGCATCTACTCAAAAAGCGTCCTTTTATCCCCACACAGCAAAACAGCACCGTTATGTCAGCCACATCGGCAACTAACCTATTTTCCAAAGGAAACAACCAACTCCTCCTGGTTTGGTAAAGCAGATTGCCGTCCTGGAGTGGCGATCAAGCGAAAGATCCGACAGATTTCACGTTAAAACCGGGCCTCGATGCGGCGCTGGAACCGACCAATGAGATGGAACGGAGAGAAAAAAACGCAGAGGCGTAGGAAGTTTGTCCCGCGGCCAAGCACCCGTCATAACAACTGTGTCCTCTCCCATCCCCCACAGCAGCTCTTTTTCTCCTGCGCGGTCAGACGGAGCCGTGGATTACTGAAGCCCCGCCCCCTCCCCTCTGCTCAGTCATTCAGACTGGGAAAGTCAACAGCAAGCTTACATCATCAGTGCAATCGGGTTTTTGCAAAATTCCTGCCTTTATGCATAATCCATACTATATTTAACGCCCCAGTAGTCAAAATAAGGATCATAAGAAAATTCATGTTGCACCTATTACATGTAAAATGAATGAAATAAGGAGGCGGGTCGGATTAAAAGGCAGTTCTCTTCTGCCTGATGATGATGACACATTATGAAATACGGACGTTTTGTGTCCTATAAACAACAGCCATAAGTAGTCCTTTGTGTGGGCTTTTTTTTGGTCGTGAAAATGTTGGCCTAATTGTCCCTAGTGGGAGTACACATGCACTCATAACATCACTTAATTATTTCTTCACATACACAGGAAATCCAAAGAGCAACTGCTGGCTAAAAAAGGGTGGGTGGGGGGGGGTGTTGATGGAACTGCCTGCTGCAGGCTGCAAGCTACTGCATTTGAGCGGTTTGATCCCCCAACTCAATTATCCCAGTTTTTATCTGGTCCTTTGTCAACAAGCTTGCAATGCAGCCACCCGAGACCTCCCTGTCTGGTATCATACATCTGCCACAGGTTATTATCTGACAATAGACCTTTGATGCCACTTGTAAAAACATGCAGAGGAGGTCTGGGTTCTGCTCTTGCTTGTCCCCGTGCAACTGATTTCCTCGAACTTCGCTGCCTGTTTCTCCTCAAGCCAGACGAACAAAAGCAGAAATATGTGCTCCATCACTCCAACTCCACTGTGTTTTGCCTGCCAATGAAGAAATGTGAAGCGAATTTCTCGTCTTCGGTGCCAATTTTTACACAAGATACGATTCACACTATGGCCAAATGTTGTGAATCGGCCTACCTCTTCCCTGGGATCGTTCAAATATAGTATACAATAAAATGTGTGTAAAAAGAAATGTGAGATTATAAAGTAGTACTATAAAGGACGGCTCCCCTGTGGGGGTGGGGAACTAGAATCTGCAGATCAAGGTTGCTGCAGACGTGATTACAGAGCTGATGCTGGTGAATATGTGCTGGCCCTGTTGGTATTGTGTAATTGCTTGGATACAGACACAAAAAAGGGGGCACAGGCCATAGTCAGTCGCCTTAGCAACACAAGCGCTGCATTTTCAAATGTTTGTGTGGATTTTGGTGCGTTGAGTAACAAAGCTAAAGAAAGAAAACGAGATGAAAGCCTGCATCTGAGGCGAGGGCTCCAGCCTGAGATCACCACGGCAACGGAGTAAAGATGCAAGCCATGACTAAAAATATCACAAGATCTTTTTTTAATGCAAACATTTGACAAATGAATGATCGTATGTGTGAAAAATACACCCAGAGACTAAATAAATAAATAAATAAATAAATAAATAAATAACGCTGGCAGTTTTCCTCCGTGGCTACAGCTGGTGTAAATATTAGCATTTCTTGGGTATTATTAAGAACAAGGTCAGTCTTATATAAGTCCTGAACAACCACAGTTCAGATATTTGTCTCATTAAAGCCATTAAAGTGAGATAAGTCGATTTCCTCCTCAGCACCGTGGTGTTTTAGTGTGTAATGTGTGTGTGTGTGTGTGTGTGTGCTCACGTCCGTGTGTGTGTCGGTGGGACTAATCTACAAGACAATTAGGAGTTGAACTTGACCTGCTGTTACTCGTTTGTGCATCATTAACACGATTATATCGGCAAGAAAGTGAGCCACAGAAAAAAGAGGGAAAGGGAGCCAGAGAGGAGACTGCAGCTCAGCCTCACTGCCTGCTCAGCAGGAGCTATTTATAGATCCCGAGAAGTAAAGAAGCGGAATCGTCTTTCATCTCCCCGAAACTGTTTTTCACCTCCAAATGTGGTAGATGAAGAGAGACGCTATTCTTTGTGGCTATGTTTAGGCCTGGGCCTTTAAAAAAAAGAATGCATTTCCACCTGTCACTGGGCCCACGGTATCCTGTTATGTTTGCTGTGTTTAAAATGTAGCTGTCTTGATTTGGGCAAGTACCTGATCTATGAGACGAGAGCGAGCCCGTCTCCCTGGATGCAGCAGCATCTGACCAGAGGTCTGCAAACCGTCTCTGTGTTATTCCAAAAACCAGAATATTTGATGGATTACTCAGGACTAGCAGGATTTTATTTTGCCAATCCTAAGAGGTCCGTAAATTGTCAGCAGTTATTCTGGGGGATGTTGTTGTGCAAGAAAAAGGCAAATGTGAATACCTAAAAACAGCATTCACATTTAAACTGGTGATTCTACTCCCCCAGCGTGATGCGATCTGTCTGGTCTCATCAGACAATTCCCCGCCTGTTCTCCGCCCGTTTATGAGAGCACAGAGACACCTTGTGGCAGGACGCAGCAGAGGCGATGCCTCTGCAGTCGCCGACCACATACTGTACGTGTGTCACATGGTGGGGCAGAGGCCTTAACCGCTCCGAAATGCCTTCAGTGGCGGTTGCAGCAAACTTAGTAACAGGCCCACAGTGGAGCCGGTTATTTGGAGGTCCGGTACAGATGCATTGTCCAACTCATGTTAAGAATGACGGGAATGTTCGGGGAACTCGTATTACAAACACAGGCCTGCATGACATGGGAGGCAAGAGTTTAAATAAGAGGAGGCCAGCTGCTGTCCCCGGGAGCCCAGACCATAATGGAGAGCCACTGGTGACAGTTGTAGTTCTTAACCAAGTCGGGATTATCATAGCACCACGAGAGACAAGAGGTAAGACTTCACAAATTGTGTGTATTAGCAGCCAGAAAGCTCTAGTGACACAGCAGAGGGGGGTTAATCGTTCCAGGAACCAGAGAGAAGCAGCGAGTGTGAGCGCAGAGGGCAAAGATCATGTGCTCTGACGCGAACCTCACAACAAAGAGCAATGAATTTGCACTGATTTATACAGGATTTGTGATTCGGTTGTCATGCGAAGGTCACCCGGGATCTTTCTGATGGCTTTAACCAGCACCGCCTGGTGCAGAGTCAGTGCTGGTGGCGGCTCTGAGGGCCACCAGTATCTGACTGTGTTTGCCAGGGGCAGCAGCGGCACACTTCAGGAGCCTCTGTTCACGTGCCTTTGTGTGCACCTCGTGGGAACGTGTTAAGTGCCGCGTGAACCCACGTGACTGCTGGACACCTGACGGAGAAGAAAGCAATCGCCCAGAGGAGCGAGGACGGAGCAAAAAATACACGTCCATGAGTGAGAGTGTTGATAGCAGGCCGTGTCTGTCGATTACATGCTGCAGCAAAGCATGCAGGACACCTTTTAACTTCACTTTTATCCGTATGACACATATAAACATACACATTTGTTTATTTTTGACTGTCCGTGAGATGAAAAGCTGCAGCATGCATGAATTTGATTGGAACTGTAACTGGTCTGATTCATTATTCATCCAGGCACATTTTTAGCCTCACAAGTTGGGCGAGAAGCAGCTGAAGGAAACACAAACCTCTGACACACCCATGAAGGCAGCCGATCCGGTCCAGACCAGCACATCACCTACGAGTACTTAAATCTGCCGTCAGTTCATCGTCAATTATTGGCACTTCAGGGGTGAAGATGTGCTTAAAAGTGCACTATAAAGCTCATCTGTTTCCTCCATTTGAATACAAATGTGAGTCGGGTGGATGTTATTTTACAGATGTTTTTTCCATCTCCGGACACTGCAGCATTGCTCCAGCTGGAGCTAACACACACTTTAACATTCTTAAAAAGCTGTGCGCGGGGCAGAGGAGCTTACAAATCCACACAAATGTCACTCTTTGCTGCAGCAGATGCTTTGGGTGTAAAAAGAAAAAGGCGTGGAAGGTTTCGAAGTAAACAAACACTACTTCCGTCATATTTCTTTCCTGTCACACCGCCGCAGCAACATTCCTCCTCGGGCTGCTGGAAAAGTGAGACAATGTGGAAATTACTCATCTGAAAGGAACTTGTTGGGTGCTTGTCTATTCTGACGCTGAGGTCATCCTCCACGAACTGGGAACAGCCGGCCTCTGGCTTCTCCATGGAAGAGGCCTGGAGATTATCTGTTGCTGATTATTCTTTGCAGTGGAGCAAATAAACACAACAGCATTTAGCATTAGTAAAATCTATAAACAGCGCAGCAGCTTCATGAAGGCCCTCGTTGCTGCCTGACCTGCACAGATGCATACTGTTTCCACGTGCATGTTTCTCACCTTCAACAGCTGGCTCTCATTATATCTCATTCATCAGGATCAATGCTAATGCTAGCCGGGGCCAAACCATCGAATGCTGTGTTTTGTCCCAGGGACCAGCAGAGGGAACACACTTGCAAGGTGTTGTTGTGGCACCAAGAGAGGAGCCAATGACTTTGTGTTGACAGCAGAAGTGTCGAGGACGCAGCAGGTTTGTTTTTCAAAAGCGCTCTGTCAGCATTAGCACCTTTCATCTGTATCTGTCATCTTGTTTACCCTTCGTAGCGTTTCGGTGTGTTTAAATAGACGTGTTTACCTGGTGAGACTACTAGAACGCTGGTGCTTCCTGTCCCAGAGCACCAGAATGTTCAGATAAAGAGAAAATGTAGTTTGTAGGGTTAAAGGGAAACACGTTTCATTTCCTGGTTGTATTTGCGAGAGTTCTGATGGCAAAAAAATGCACCAGAGGTACAGTATGAGTTGATTTTTTGCAAGTTTACTTTCTAAACACGCTCAGGAGCCTGGAACTGTAAATGTACTCTCCTGCTTCCCTGCTAACCTGTCTCCATTTCACAGGTCTCTCCAGCAATCGTTCCGATCCTCTTCGAGTACAGGGGGACGCAGATCATCGAGAAGAATGTTCTTTGTGGCAGGAGCCAAAAACACGGCGGGCTCCGGCGGAGGGAATGAAAGGAGGTAACCGGTTTAAGGCGGGGGGCATCTCTGGGTACAGAAATTTAGGAAAAATAAATGATTCCTTGTTTTCAACATCATCAAGGTCAATCTACCAGAAGTTCCGCGAGGTGGACTTATTGGATAAGAAGAAAACGGTGACTGCTTTGAAGCCAGGTGAAGATCGAGCCATCCTCCTGGGGCTGGGAATGATCCTCTCCTCCGTCATGCTGTACTTTGTCCTGGGAATCACCATCCTACGCTCCTACGCTGAGAGGTACAGGCCCGACATCAGCTTCTCCAGAAACCAATGTCCTGAACTAAATCCGATTTTCTTTCAAATGTCCACACAGCGTGTGGACGGAGGAGGGTGCGTGCGTCGTACTCAACGCCACGGTCACGGCAGACATGAACTGCTCCTACAACTGCGGCTCGGACTGCTGGAGGGTCTCCAAGTACCCCTGCCTGCAGGTCTTTGTGAGTGTCAACAACACGGGCCGAGTCAACCGCTTGTCCCACAACGAGGAGACACACGACAGCAGCTCCGAAGTGAGTACAGAACCGGGGGTGGGGGAATACAGAATCACTGAACCGGCTCAAATGTTGACAGTGGATGTTGACCAACTCTGCTCTACGTTTGGAGATTGCCGCGCAGCTGTATTTGCTTTCCCGCCCTGTCAAGTAGAATTAGAGGTGATGTTTAACAATGGTCTAGAACTGAGGGTCACCCTCAAGAGAATCTGATGATTAAAACTATTGGGATTAAGGATTAAGCTGTGAGGTCCAGAATGAGAGCAGAATATCTGACTCCACTTCCTGTCCTCACAGTGTTTCTACGTGCCCCGGTGCCAGAAGGACAGCATGGCCATGCACGCGGTCATCATGAACATCTCAGAGCGCCTGAAGGTCAACACGCAGGTGACCTGCTACTACGACCCCAGCGAGCAGCAGGAGACCGTCCTCCTGACCCGCCTGTATGACCACGGCATGGTCTTCCACTCGCTGCTGTGGCCCTCCTGCATGCTGACGGGAGGGGCCCTCATCATCATGATGGTGAAGCTCACACAGTATTTGTCCAGGCTGTGTGAGGAGATTAGGAAGATCAGCAGGTGAAAGTCAGGCCGAGGGTGGTCTGGCGAAGGACACGGGATGGGTTCTGGTTGCGCTGAGACGTTTGGAATAACTGAAATGTTCCACAAAACCAGCGATATTCAAATGTTTTAGGGCGTCTTGCTGCACTTCTAATGGGAAATATTTTTTTAACCGTGTGCTTGCTGTGTCACATGTATGACAATAACAACACATAACAAGATGGACTTTCTGTGAGCTCACAAACATGAGGCCAGAGCATCCATGTTGTCCCCTGGTGGTAGGCTGCAATAAAGGAATAAGTCCAATATTTGTCTTAGTTCAGTTGTAAAAAACGTGACAAAAAGTTGGGAAATTACTCAAACTTCATTTAATCTGAGTCTGTTATCCCAGAAACCACATGTTTGCTATTCACCATGGCCCTGTGGGAAGGTGAAACTCCCTTTTTGAGACATTTCTGTGTGAAACATTCAGTCATGTGTGGGTTTTCTCTGGACGCACCCCAAAGACAGACTCATGAGGCTGACCGAGACTACAAAATTTCCCCTCAGAGCGAGTACATCGCTGTTTCTGGCGACTCTTCCACGCCAGCCTTTCACCCAGTGACCACTGGCACAGACAGCAGCATCTCCAGTGAGCCTGACCTGGAATAACCTGAATTAATGAACATCTCATCTGTATACACAACAGGAGAAGCTGCGGCATGACAGTTCCTACAACCCTGTAGTAAACAAGCACTGTTACCAAAGTCTAGACTTAGGAATGAACAAAACCTCAGTGAATCTGTGAGTTTGACCTTTTTCAACATGAGCTTGAGTGTGACCACACCACACAGATGCAGATGACAGATTACGTCAATATTGGTCAATATAAAAATGATAAAATTTGTTACTATTTCTGCCATAAAGAATATGAATGCCGGATTTAACAGTAAATTTTCACCTTAATGTGCTTCTAGAAGAATTTGCCTTTGGCTCAACGTGACCGAATGAAACTATCTCAGCCACGTGCTGTTGGGAATTATTTCGTGTCATTTCGCCTAAATCCATGAAGGTCCGCATTTCCTGCAAAACAGACACACACATACACACACACGTCGGAGGGCGGTCTACGATGATAAGGCCGGCCTGCTAACTGCGCTTGGTGACTAGCGAAGACGGGCTAGTGTGCTATCGCTGTGTAGTTTGTTTTCGGGACAGCACGATGAAGAACCTCGCCAAGTATTGGAGACTAATTCCGCCACGACACCGTGACACCATCGCTGCGTACTAGAGGCCATTTCACCACTATCGCGGGTCTGCTTCGACCCCGTAGAAGCATCTTTTTGGATGGACTATCAGCAGAGCTAGCCCCGCTGCTTGGGACTTTTCCGAGCGGAGACGAATGGAATGTACTCGGCTAGCCGCCGCGAATGACTGTGCTGGCTGACTAGCTGCGCGGCTAACTGCTAATACAATTCAGGTATTTATTTTATACATTATGTTTTTTTGGTGTGTTCGCTTTTAGACCACGAACACAGACTCAAAGCCTCCGACTCAAAAGTTCATCTCAATTTATTGTAGTAATTTAAGATTACGTTATCTTAAGTATCAGGCGAGGTGTTCATATATTTAATGACATTGATCTGCTTAGTAAATTGTGCTCACTAGCATGATCAGCTTGTTGGCTACGAAACAACACCTTTTTGAAACATAGAAAACAACCCCGTAACCCAAAGTTATGGAACTAGCCATTAAGATCGCCATAAATAATAAATGTTAGCAGTGTTAGCTGCACTGGACTGTCGGTAGTATGATACATATTAGCATATTAGCAGTCAAGTTTGTTTACATAACGTCTTAAGTCCTCTAATCGACATTCCTGGACGTTGGTAATTGTGTTTTTCCTTTACTTTGCTAGAGATCCCATTAAAACCTATTGGTATGTTTATGTATCTTTTCTATAATGTTATTATATGATATAAGTCGTGTGTCCTTTTGAGTTGAAGTAATATTGTGTTGTAGGTTTCCAATGTTAGAAATACTTTCAGGGCATGTATGATTATTGGTACTCTGAGGATGTGTTTACCTTGGGTGAATTTAATGTATAAGTAAAGTAAAAATGTAAAAAGTCAAGTAAAATGTTTAAGGAACAGGTCAGCATTTCTCACACTGTTCTTTTTCCTGTTTTTCAGTCGGTTGACATCTCTCAGCTGATACTTCCCAGGCTCTGATAAGAGCAGATTTTCTGGTGGGACCATGCCTCCCAGACCTTCCTCAGGAGAGCTATGGGGGATGCACTTGATGCCCCCCAGCATCTTGGTGGAGTGCCTACTGCCAAATGGCATGATTCTCACGTTGGAGTGCCTCCGGGAGGCCACGTTGATCACAGTCAAACACGAACTCTTCAAAGAGGCCAGGAAATACCCTCTTTACCATCTGCTACAAGAGGAGAGCTCGTACATCTTTGTCAGTGTCACCCAGGAGGCAGAGCGGGAGGAATTTTACGATGAGACGAGGAGGTTGTGCGACCTGCGGCTCTTCCAGGCATTCCTCAAAGTCATTGAGCCAGTGGGGAACAGAGAAGAGAAAATTCTTAATAGAGAGATTGGTATGATTCTTCTGATAATACATTTATGGAACAGCCACAGTGGGGTAACAAATGTTGGCCTTGGCAATGTCATTACCCACAGTCAGTCGGGGGATTAACATAATACTGTTGTGATGGACATTGCCACTTTATGCAATGGCTACGAGGATCTTTTCATGTAAATTAAATTATTTGAAGCTGAAGACAATTTTGTAAATGTAATTATGTGCTTGTTTGTCTCTAAGGTTTTGCCATTGGGATGCCTATATGTGAATTTGATTTGGTAAAGGATCCAGAAGTGCAGGATTTCAGGCGGAACATTTTAAATGTTTGCAAAGAGGCGGTGGACTTCAGAGATTGTAACGGACCCCATAGTAGAGCTTTATACGTCTATCCTCCCAATGTTGAATCCTCTCCAGAGCTCCCCAGGCACATCTACAACAAGTTAGACAAAGGTTAGAAATGGCTGGCTGTGAATATATTGGTACAAAGTGATCTGCACTTTCACGTTGTTTGATTTTGTGTTTGTTCTCTTCTCAGGTCAAATCATTGTGGTCATATGGGTTATTGTGTCAACTAGCAACGACAAGCAGAAATACACCCTGAAGATCAACCACGATTACGTCCCGGAGCAGGTGATCGCCGAGGCCATCCGAAAGAAGACGCGTAGCATGCTGCTCTCCCAGGAACAGCTAAAGATGTGCGTGCAGGAGTATCAGGGAAAGTACATCCTCAAAGTGTGTGGATGTGATGAGTACTTACTGGAGAAGTACCCCCTGAGTCAGTACAAGGTAATCAAATCTCCTACCAGCAGCATCTGAGGCTCTGTGCTGAGGGAGGATGAGGTTTACTTCATCCTTAATCATCATCCATCTTAAATATGCCTGTTGTTGTAATGAAATGTATGAGGAAATGCGATGTTTCAGCAGTACACGCGTATTAAACTCTGCTCTGTCTGTTGTCAGTATGTCCGCAGCTGCATCATGCTGGGACGCATGCCCAACCTGATGCTAATGGCCAAAGACAGCCTGTATTCCCAGCTGCCCATGGACGTCTTCACCATGCCGTCCTATGCAAGGAGGATCTCCACAGCGACGCCCTATATGAACGGTGAGACGGCCACCAAAGCTCTATGGACCATCAATGGAACGCTGAGGATCAAGATACTGTGTGCCACTTATGTCAATGTCAACATCAGAGACATCGACAAGGTGAGAGTGCAGAGCGCTGTCGCAGTGTTGCTACTTCCTGGCTATTATTTGAACTCATCGCTCTGTTCTTTTGTCTTAGATCTACGTCAGGACTGGTATATACCACGGTGGAGAGCAGCTGTGTGACAACGTCAACACCCAGAGAGTGCCCTGCTCCAACCCCAGGTACCTTCGACAACAGGGGCGCGTACCCCCATGTTTTCTCCTAGCTACGCAGCAGTAAAATGGACTGATTATATCATGGCTCTCCGTGTTGTAGGTGGAACGAGTGGCTCAGCTACGACATGTACATTCCAGACATCCCTCGCGCCGCCCGACTCTGCCTCTCCATTTGCTCGGTGAAAGGCAGGAAGGGAGCTAAGGAGGTCAGTAGAAAACTGCATTAAAAGGAAGTTAGTCTTGTTTTTGGTGGTTCTTTGTCAACGGTGTGCACAGCGAGAGCAGTTTTCCCACGCAGCACCAGGAGGAGTGTGTGAGAGAAATTGAAAGTATGCAGCAGTTCTGTATCTAAGATTTATGTGGCTGTTTTATTATTGTTTGGAATAGATCACACGTGGTTCCTGAAGCTGCTGTGTTAATTTTTCACCCGTAAGCCTGCCTTCCTGTAAATGCTTCAGTGTTTTACTGGTTAACCTGAGTGAAGTAGCTCCTGTGATTACTTGGAGGAGATTAAACAGTAAACACTCAGCCTGGTTTATATGATTATATAGATGAGTATTATGAGTAAACAACCCCTCTGTTATGTTCCTGTGTATGGTTTTTCTGGTACTCCTGTGCAGGAGCACTGTCCTCTGGCGTGGGGCAACATCAACATGTTTGACTACAACCACACGCTGGTGGCGGGAAAAATGGCTCTCAACCTGTGGCCTGTCCCTCACGGCCTGGAAGACCTGCTCAACCCCATCGGCGTCACTGGCTCCAACCCCAACAAGGTGGCCAATGACAATACAGAATGTTGATTTTGTTTTTAATTCATCATGACGAAGCTTCATTCTTAAGTGACAGACCTTGTATAAAGCCTCCTGACCCGGTTTAAAGCTGGTCACAGATTTATGCACCAAGCCTCTTATCCTCCTAATTAATCGCTCATTGACACACAGGCACATTTCTCTGATTATTGTAATCACCCTGAATGACCCTTTTGCCCTCTACATGTACAGGAAACTCCATGTCTGGAGCTGGAGTTTGAACACTTCGGCTGCCCGGTCAAATACCCTGACATGACCATCATCGAAGAGCACGCCAACTGGAATATATCCAGAGAGCTGGGCTTTAACTACTGTCACACCGGTTTGGTGAGAGATGGCAACCCCTTTGTGTTGCTGATCAAGGAAAGTGCCATTACTCATCTGTTTCCCATTTTTCTATTGGGTATCAGAGTAACAGATTAGCACGCGACAACCCTCTGACTGATGCCGACAATGAGCAGCTCCGTCAGGTGTGTACCAGAGACCCGCTGTCTGAGATCACTGAGCAGGAGAAAGACTTCCTGTGGAGGCACAGGTGTGATTTTTATTAAATTTTTTTTTTTTTTTAACACCATGGTATGGGATTTTGGTGGGTTACACAAAACTCAGTGCAAATTCTGTTTTCACCGTTTCAGACAAGACTGCCTCAACATGCCAGAGATTCTTCCCAAGATCCTCCTTGCTGTGAAATGGAACTCCAGAGATGAGATCGCTCAGGTAAGTTCAAGTTCCTGCTCGCACGAGCTTGTCCTCGATTCTCTCTGGAAACACGGTAGGTCAGCGTCTCCTGCGTGGTGAGGTGACAGCACCAGTACTCACTCTGCGCACGGTTCTTTTGGCTGATTTCAGATGTACTGCCTCCTGAAGGACTGGCCCCCCATCAGGCCAGAACAAGCCATGGAGCTCCTGGACTGTAACTTCCCTGACCCCATGATTCGAGCGTTTGCTGTAAAGTGCCTTGAGAAATATCTAACGGATGACAAACTCTCCCAGTACCTCATTCAGCTGGTCCAGGTGCGCCCTTGTCCAACATGATTGAAAAGAATCTTCATTCCCCATGGGGCTGTTTTTATTTCACATTCTTCCTTTCTCTGCTCAGGTTCTTAAATACGAGCAGTACCTTGATAACCCCCTCGCACGCTTCCTTTTGAAAAGAGCATTAACCAATCAGAGGATAGGACATTTCTTCTTTTGGCATTTAAAGTAAGTTGACACAGACTTTTTTTTCTTTTTTTGAAGTCGTACAAAACATTTCCTGTTTATCCTGAACTGTAATTTGCCAACAGGTCGGAGATGCACAACAAGACGGTGAGCCAGCGCTTCGGCTTGCTGCTGGAGTCCTACTGCCGGGCCTGTGGCATGTATCTGAAGCACCTGAGCAGGCAGGTGGAGGCCATGGAGAAGCTCATCAATCTCACTGATCTCCTCAAACAGGAGAAGAAAGATGAGGCACAGAAGGTAACAGATGAGCCACGACGGAGAGAAACAAGCTGGGAGTGAAATAAATGAGGCTGCTGTGGTGATGTCAGTGAAACACTCGGAGCATAACCATCAGTTTGGTTTATTGTCATTTTAGTGCTAAGCTGCTGTTTAGAACCTTTAGAGCAGCAGAACTAAATTAACCCAGATCCGAGGGCCCCACTTCTCCTTATTAAAGTTTATTTAAGTAAAGTACAACTGCTGTCTAATAAAACTCTTAATTAGCAGTTCTTAATTGTAAATACAGCTGGGTTGCAGTAAATTGTTTTACTGTGTAATTACAAGCTGAACTGACACTAAAGGTGATGAAAATAGGCTTCTCACTTTAGTGTGGCTGCGTTTTCAGAGCCTTTCTTTCCCTCTGAAGAGATTCGGAGGTGTCAAACAAATGTGTCTGTTTTAAGGTTCAAATGAAGTTCCTGGTGGAGCAGATGAGAAGGCCTGACTACATGGATGCCCTGCAGAGTTTCACATCCCCGCTTAATCCGGCACATCAGCTGGGCAACCTCCGGTAAATCAGACCTCACTTATCCACCCACCTGATCTCAGCTGTTCTGGCATTTACTGCACTTTCACTCCTGCTGCTCCTGCGCTTCTCTCGCTTTCTTTTAGATTTTCAATGATATTTGACACAGTAACGGCGTTTGTTTGGGAGTACAGAGCTCGCTGTTTTCACTGCAGATTCATTTCTCAGTAAATCTCTTCTGTGAGTCGGTTCAGAGGAAGTGTTGCCGATTCCTCTGTTATTCTTTCCTCGCTGGTTTTCCTGTGTTTTTGAGCGTGTGCGTATCTCTTGTTTCAGCCTGGAAGAATGCAGGATGATGTCATCCGCCAAGCGGCCTCTGTGGCTAAACTGGGAGAATCCAGATATGATGTCAGAACTGCTCTTCCAGAACAACGAAATCATTTTCAAAAATGGCGATGGTGAGTTTTTGGTTTTTTTTTTCCTACCCTCTCTCGGTGGCTTTGCTCCCTGTCACTTATCTCCGTGCATCCGTGCACACTGAACCTGAAGTTGATTCCAGTCTGAACTTGTACGTTATCACAGCTGCCTGTAAGCTCCACACGTCACAGAGGGAGTCATGTTATGTCAACCATGCTGCGCAGGAGGCTGCTCGTGTAAAATTTGCTTTAGCATTTGTGACCAGACTGATGGTTTGCTCTTTTACGCATCACGACGCTGATCAAAGAACAGCGCGGCGGCTAATAATCCCCTCACTGTCATCTGCCTCTTTGTCTCCGTGCGCCTCCGCAGATCTGAGACAAGACATGCTGACGCTGCAGATAATTAGGATAATGGAGAACATCTGGCAGAACCAGGGCCTTGATCTCAGGTAGGCTCCCCGCTTCATCGTGACAGCGAGCATGCAGGTGCATATTAACAGGTTCCAGATGCTTTCATGTTCGGCTCAGCACACCTGAATGCAGATTAGATCGCCACCTCGAGCCATTTCACGCGGCATGCTGATTATCTCGGCCCCTCTTGATGTTTCTGCTGCATCCTCTCCCAGGATGCTGCCCTATGGCTGCCTGTCCATCGGCGACTGCGTGGGCTTGATCGAGGTGGTGAGGAACTCTCACACCATCATGCAGATCCAGTGCAAAGGAGGCCTGAAGGGGGCGCTGCAGTTCAACAGCCACACATTACATCAGTGGCTCAAGGATAAAAACAAAGGAGAGATGTGAGAGGAACAGGAAAAGAATTGTATAAACATTCTTTAAGATTTCACTTTTGTAGGCTTCTGATCTGATGTGAATATAATGGCTTGTTTCTGTTTATCCTTCAATTTTCTCTTGTTCATGTTGGATTTGTCAGGTATGACCAGGCCATAGATCTGTTCACCCGCTCATGTGCAGGTTACTGCGTAGCTACTTTTATTCTGGGCATTGGGGACAGACACAACAGCAACATCATGGTTAAGGATGACGGGCAGGTACGCCTCCTGTTTGTCTGACGTATACTGAATGCTCCTCTGTCCTTATTAAATGTTCTGGCTTTATTTTTAGCTGTTCCATATTGACTTTGGCCATTTTCTGGACCACAAAAAGAAGAAATTTGGGTACAAGAGAGAACGTGTGCCCTTTGTGCTGACGCAGGACTTCCTGATTGTTATTAGCAAAGGAGCTCAAGAGTGCACCAAAACGAGGGAGTTTGAAAGGTAACGGAGAAAAATCCAAATCAGCTTTGTGAAGGATGCGAAGTCTTATCCCAGCCCAGTCATGAGCCTCATCTCGCCTTCACCCTCAGGTTCCAAGAGATGTGTTATAAGGCGTACCTGGCGATCAGACAGCACGCCAACCTCTTCATCAACCTCTTCTCCATGATGCTGGGCTCCGGGATGCCCGAGCTGCAGTCCTTTGATGACATCGCCTACATCAGAAAGACTCTGGCCCTGGACAAATCGGAGCAGGAAGCCCTGGACTACTTCATGAAGCAGATGAACGACGCTCACCACGGCGGCTGGACTACTAAAATGGACTGGATCTTCCACACGATCCGGCAGCACGCCATGAACTAAAGTGAGATGGACTTTTATCCATAGCTGCGAAAGGAGAACCAAAGCAGAAGTGAGAAGAAGCCGGTGAACACTTCTGTGAGTGTGTGCACCTGCTTTAGGGACAGTTTAAATTCTCATTTGTCCAACTGATACACTTCAGCAGGTGGTGGAACATTCTTCATCAGCCTGATCACAGGATTTAAAGTGTAAAAGACAACTTTAGCTTCCTCCATGTAGACCCCACTGTGGACATCTTTGGTTTGGACAGGGTCCATCAACCCTCGGCCCCCAGAATAGACCCTCGAACACATGAGCGCTGCTGGATTCACCTGATGAACTCCCAGAGTGCATCTGCTGCTTTTTTCACTACCTATTTTAAACCAATGGCCGCGCAGGGGGCAGAGCGGCTGAGACCGAAGGTGACGGTGAGCAGCCTCGTGGGTGTGCGAACCCTAACACTTAAGATAGCAACCCCCCCAAGACTTACTGGACTGAGTCGTAGAACTCTTAGCTAGCATTTAACTCTCATCTGTAGCCTCCAAACGACGTGCCCTGAGTTCAGCACTAACGACAAGTCAGACATCTGAACTCTGTACAGCAGCGTATCCGCAGACCTCTATGCATTTAGTGCATCCTGTCGTTATGGTCATTTTCCACTGAGCCAGCGTTCTACATGTGTAACCCCACTACTCAGCAGTCACGTGTGTTTAAAGTCGATCTGAGTCTCGGCTCTCCTCGGAGCACTTGCGGCTGCAGTATTTGTTCTCTGTCGTCCGTCAGTATTCTCCCAGTTGTTGGGAATGGGCCGCTGAAGGCAGGAGACAGTCGGTGCAGTGTTCCTTTTGTGTGCTGTGCTGTTACTCTATGCAAGTTTTGATGCTTATATGTACTGTATTCTGCAAAAACAAAGCTCACCCGACGTGTTCCTTGGTGTTGCACAGTACACAAGTTAAAAAAAAAAAAAAAAAAAAAAGCTGCACGGTCACATGACCTGTCTCCCTGTCCTCTGTTTCTCTGAGCAGCTGAGCTTTTGTGCCTGTTTCCTCGTTCCCCGTCACATCTCCACCTTTGCCAAACGCTCCCCGATTGTGACACTGTGGTAAAGAAAAGTAACCGAAGTGATCCTCTGTAAACCAGCTTTACCAAATCCTTCACAAAGGGGCGGTTTCCTGCACACACACGTCTGCGCCAGAAACCGATCCCACTGAGATGCATGTGCTTCTGTACGGGCTACAGAGCGGCGGGCTGGACCCCAACCCAGTTCAGTTTAATGAAGAATGACGCTATTACCCTTTGTACTTGACCTTCTCTTCTTTTACACTCTTTTATGCATGAGGTCCTCAAATATCTGTTTTGTTTTGTTTGACCTGATGTTTACTTGAATTTCATGTACAGAATTGACCTTGTTACTCATGTGAGGTACAAAGTCGTGATGAAGGTAACGGCTATAGACAACTGCTAGTATATGTGAAAATGCTTTCCTTGAATAACTACAGAGGTAATATATTTTTGTATTTTTAAATGTAAGCAAACTCGTATGTAACTGCTAACCAAAAACAAGAAGAACGTGCTTAACGCGCACCATCCTCACGCAGAAGTAGACAGCTCGTAGCTGTCGAAATAATATGAATGACTTAAGAGAGGAGAGGCGAAATGTTAAAGGACGGCGATTCGAGAGGACGTCTGTAAGCACAATAAGGTGGAAGAAAACTACCCTGCATGTTTTTAAAGAACCTGTATGTTTGTGGGCTTCTCATCATACATCCACGTCATCCTCATGTCTGATAAACTGTACGCATTCATTTATTGTACTATTAAATAAAAAAAATCCTACCTGAGGATATTTTTATTACAGCTTTTTTGGATTACAAGGTGTGTTTTGATATTTGTGTCTGTAGCTCTGCTGTCTGCAGGTGGTGCCCTCATGATGGAGGCAGCGTGCTGGAGCCCCTCAGCAGCCTGCACGGTTTCCCTCCAGCGTGTCTCCTCACCAGCCGGCCCCCCGCTGCCTGGCTGCACGCCTCGGCGGAGAGGTGGGCTAAGTGCTGCGTCAGCTTAACAAGGACCACCAGCAGAGCTCCGCCAGCCAGCATCAGACCGGGCCACAGCAGCACCAGCAGAGCGTTGCTGTAGGTGTACTTCCTGTTCAGTATGGCGACCCTGGGGTGCCGCGTGTGGTCGGTGAGGCAGGGTGAGCTTCTCACTAGCTGTGCGTCCAGGTTGTTTTTCACTTCTTCCACTTGGTTTTGAAGTTCAGCTCTGTCCATCCGACATTTAGGGATGTAGAAACACTGAAAGGAAATGCACAATAGCTACCGAATACCCTGATGTCACATCGTGTTTATGTCTTCGTTCGATGGGACCTTGTTTCTCTGAACCCAGAACCTTCTTTCCTGAGATCGCTTTGTGCAGTTTCTTCTCCACTCGTGATGTGAACAGAGTTCCTTGACTAAAGAGTGTGTGTGTTTTTTTTTTTTTGTTTTTTAGATAAAATGTGGATTTCGGTGCCTTGGATCTGTACCTCCAGAGCGTGGAGGACTAGTTCTTCATCCAAGTGCAGGAGAGCCGTCTGATTGGAGCCCGTGAGGTTAACCGTCACCCTGAGGCACGGCATGGTGCTCACGCCCCTGCAGTCCACCCACTCCTCCAGGATTTCAGTCCTCAGCACGACGCAGCCAGCCTCCTCCCAGTCACTGCAAAACAGGAGGAAAGCTTCAGAGGCAGCACTTCTGCATCTGCTGTGAGGAAAGTTCTCCGTTCAGAACAGAAAACGCCACAAGGACGGGAACAGAAACCCTAAATGAGACGGGAACTCTTTGGCACGCCCACCCTGAAACTTCCAGCCTCCTCGCTTAGTTGAACCAATCTACAGAAGAGACTTGGCAGCAGGCGGAAATGGTTGCCAGACTGACCGGATCAACAGTCCGTCGTTGCTTTCCAGCGAGCTCTCAGAGACTCACCAGGAACCGTCCTCATTCCAGGGACATTCCTGAGCCTTCCAAAATAAAACCTGCCCAGACTCGGAAGTCGGGGCCCAGCAGTACCTGCTGAGGTAGGGTTTGACTGTGGTGACGCCGACCACAAACAGCATGAGCACAGAGAACGCCATCATGCTGAAGCCCAGCAGGGTGGCCCGGTCCTCCCCCACGCTCGGCTCCAGCATCTGGGCCCGGGATGGCTGCACCCCGCCCCCATCCAGGCCCCCGTTCCAGTCCAGCTCCTGAGCGGAGGCTGCCTGAACGAGCTCCCTGTGTCTGACACACACACACACACACACATTTTGTTTTGATTGAGGCTAAATTTCACACAGTAAATTGGTAAAATTGAAATATTGATACGACTATCCAGGCGGGTCCTCCTCGTAATGAGCTTCAGTATTATTTTTTGATAATTGATCATTAAACTACGGTCCAGATTCAAGAATTAATGCTGAAACTCAGTTTCAAGGCCTCTTTGGTCAAAAACCAGGTGGAAGATCTAAACGTTTCCACAGAGCTGGAGGCAAATCTTTGTTTTCCCCTCTTAATGCCCCCCCAGCCGGAGTCGTCAATACCTGCATGATGGTCCTCTCTTACCGTGCCTGCCGCCTGCGAACACCCTGCAGGTTGATGGTAACGGGGATGCTGAGTGACCTCCGGGGGTACTGTGTTCTCAGGAACATGGATGCTCCCCTCCCGGTCCCGCTGGTCCACCTTGGCTCTGGAAGCCGTCCGATCGGCGGTTGATCGCTGACTGACTGGACCAGATTGCGGCGCGCTCACCTGGCAACGCCCTGTTGTTTACCCAGGCTCAAGGGTGAGCGCGAGAGCACCTTCTGCCCTGCTGCACGTTGCCATGACAACCACCCCAGGTGAGGCAGGTAGGATGCTAATACCCTCTCTGTGGACCAGAGAGCCTCAGCTGAATAAATCCCGTTTTAATGATTCACATCTGACGCCGCACACGTGAACGTGCGTCCCCGTCAGCCTGAGAGCCGCCCCCCCAAGCCCGCCCCCCAGCCCTGAACACCTCCGAACCATTTCACCCTCCCGCCGGGCTGCAGGAGAGGAAGGTGCTGACTGAGCGTGGGCGCCATTCAAACAATCCAAAGTCTTTGTATTATTCATGTGTGGCTGGTAAAGAAAACATATTGAGGTGTTAACACGGTGACGGTTGTGTGTAGGGCGCCCCGGACCTGGAATTCGGCAGCGCCCCCCCCACCCCCCCCCCCCAATCCAATAAGACTGACAGCAGCCTCCATACCTCATTTATTCACAGCACAACGGCGCAATATCGGGCTTTTGTTCTTGGATTTCTGTCCCGACCCTTTTATCATTCATGCATTCCCCTTGTACGGCTCAAGCCGGATCCAATCCTGCTTTATTTCATTACCTTTCTGGTTTCATTACCGCCGGTGAAGGACGGAGCAGAGTGGAGCCTCCTGTCCTCACACACAACCGGAGCGTTCGCCATCATCGCAAACACGATTAAAAATGTATAACGCTCCGGCTCACCTGGTAACCCGAGCCCGGGCTGCGAGTGTGGGGTCTGCAGTCTGGACCACGCCGCTGGTTTTAATTGGATGCGTTTCTGCAGAGGCCCGGCTCCACCGCCTCCTCCAGCCTGTCCTGACCTTGGACCATGGCCAGACAAATTTCTCTGATTAACCAGGCCGGCAGTTGTAATTGGACTCGCAGTGTCTCCTGTTATCTGATTAAGCAGCGTTTCTGAAGAAAACAGGCAGCCGGAGATCCGTCCGAGGGAGAAGGAGAACCCTGTGAGCGATGGATTATCACCAGAAGAGGAATCTAACCTTTGTCACCATCGGACTCCTCTTTGTTCTGAGCGGCATCGAGTACGGTAGGTGGCTCTCCACGGCTCCGCAGACGTGGAAGTGTGAGCGATGATCTCCTCAGTGGAGAATCTGCCCGGTCCGCTAACGGTCTCGGTCGCTGACACTCTGGATTTGTCCCCCCAGCCGTCATCCTGCCCACCATATGGAGATACCTGCAGATCCTGGAGGCCCCGCCCTACTTCCTGGGTCTGGGTCTGTCCGCCTTCAGCCTGAGCGGGCTCCTCACCGGCCCGCTATTCGGGTTCTGGTCGGACCGCAGCGGGACGACCAAGTCCATCGTCCTTTTCTCCAACCTGTTTGAGATCGCCGGTGAGTTGTCAGAACACGGTCACACGACCACAGCAAGGCTCAGACATGATGTCATGTTTGGCCTTGTCTAGTGAGTTACACACACTAAACATCCTGGTGGGGATCAGGTGACAATCGTGTGACTGGGACAGGAAGTGACTTTCCAAAACACAGATCTTTGCGAAAACCCTCATAACTGTCTCCTAAGGTTCTGGCTTCTGATGGGTCAAAGGTCAGGCTCATGTTGTTTCTCTTCCTGTTGCTCCTGAAGTTGCTCTTTTCTCTCTGCTCAGCAACCAGATATTGCAGTGTAACTTTTGTTTTTCTTCAATTTAGCCTACACATAACCTGTTTTTTTTTTTTTATTTTTACTCTGACCATTTGTAAAGCGTCTGAGTACTGAGAAAAGCACTTTATAAATACTATGTATTATTATTATTATTACTGGTGTACGTCATAGCTGACTGTTGCTAGGCGACTGCTGTCTACGCTGGTTGCAGATGACATCACTGATGAAGATGGCGTCGCACTGGCTAAACTTTAAGACCCCAGCCTGACCCTCGTTTGTGTGTGTTTCCAGGCAACTTCATGTACTTTGTGGGATATTCCAAGTGGTTGCTGCTGTGCAGTCGGCTCGTGGCAGGTGATGCGCACGTGCACACGTGAAGAAATCCCACTCACAGTTCTCCGTCTGTGGGTGCGTGCACTGATGGCTCCTTTTTAAATCTCAGGTGTGGGTGTAGGAGCAGGCGCCTCCATCTTTGGGTTCCTGACCCGCAGCACTCGGCCCGAGGAGCGCGCCGCCATCTTCGCGGCCGTCATGGCGTGCAGACAGGTCGGCCTGCTCGTGGGTCAGTTTCACAGGCGGGTGGCTGAGCTGGATTCACACACATTTGATGTGCGGCCTCCGCAGCCAGGAGCAGAAAGCACGCGGCTCCTCTTTGAAACTTCTCTCTCCGTCTCTCCAGGGCCGGCGTTCAACCTCTTCCTGCGGCTGTGTGATTTCAAACTGGGGCCGTTTGTGGTGAACAAATACACGTCTCCTGGGGTAAAAGGATACGCAGATAATCAGTCATCTAATTCTATCCGAGAGCGTCATGCAGAGATATCGATCTATTCCCACTTTCCTTGTTCTGAATAAAACTCTTTATTCAGAAGCTTGAACAAAAGCTCCAGACGCACGTTTCCATTTCCCAGCATCGCTTCAGCTCTTTATTCCTCTGTCCCTCCCTCGTCCTCCATCTCCAACCCCACTTTCCTGTCCGGGCTCTCAGATCTTCATGTGTCTGCTGTGGCTGCTGCTCCAGTTCATCGTACTGGTCATGTACTGGGATGTGCCGGCCGTCAGCTCAGAGGAGGGGGGGGTGCTGCTGGAGATGAAAGGGGAGGAGCCCCACGAAGAAGAGGCGCCGCTGATGGGGCCAGACGAGGAGCCGACGCCCTCCTACAAGGCCGTCGGCTGCAGCCCCGCCGGAGAGCGGCCTGTTAGCGGGGCCTCGGCGGCGTCCAGCCCCTTCAGAAACTTCAGCGCCAGCAGAGGTGAGACTCCGAACAGCCCACACTGGAGGAACATGTTTTCAAGGCGGTAAACGCTGAACTGTTAGATTAGGTTTAGTAGAAATATGTTTAGAGGGAAATTTGGGCCACAAGTGAAAAACTGAGCTGGTTTATTAAATAAATGGGTTTAGATTTCGGCTTTTCTTGAAGTTATAACACAATAATATGGAAAAAGTTGAGCCATGTATTCCTGTGTGGACTGAAGTACATGTGCTGGTGTGCACGTCGAGGAGGAGTTGACCCACTTTAACCCTAAATAAGTGTTTGGTCCTGGTTTTCCACTCGGCTTTGGACTATTCTCACAAATATCTCCAAAAAAAATATATAATTCCACGTTTCTGAGTGTGATTTAACAAAAAAATCCTGGCTTTCATCCCCAAAACCTATAACTTCATGCCCAAAAAAGCCCAGAATTATGAGAAAAGGTGTGAGACATAGATCAAATATGGACAGAGTCCTGACAGTTATTAAACTTTAAAGGCTAAAAGAACCCACTTTCTGTTGGGGCTCACTCACACACACACACACACGCACACACACACAGGAATTCAGCGTGGCAGATCCTCGTATTGATCACGTGTATCTGGTTTATGTCACGTGTGTGCACATGTATGTTGTATTGGATTAGTGTCATAGCAAGTTTACATGGGGAGCAAGGAGCCGTTGGGTGACAGTATTGATTGCGTGTGTGTGTGTGTGTTTGTGTGTGTGCGTGCCTGTCAAACATCAGCATCGATCCTCTCACTCTTTGAGGATGCTGTATAGGATGGATGGCAGACTTCCCTTTGTATCGACTGTCTTGCTGTGGCTGACTCGGGGATGAGACGGAGGCTGAATCGGTGATCGCGGGCCAACACGCTCCTCATCGATTCCCTTTGGTTTGGAAGAAAGTCTACAACGGCCATCAACTCGGGAATAAGGCCCGGGCCCGTGCAGTAGGGGTGCCTAGCTTGTACAGTGCGTTTGGTGTTCGCTGTGCTGAATTATTGATCTCCCTCCACTTTTCATGTGTGAGGGAGGAATGTTTGAGCGTCGGGCTGATCTTTTACTTTCTTTCAAGTCTTTTCTTCAGAGGTTTTGGCTGCGCGTTACAACCAACACATGCAGGAGGGCGAAAAAGACGAGGCTGATATCAGCGAGGATGCTAAATATACGCCCGCGGCTGAAACATGTAGCCAGATCTCTTTGCCTTAAAATTAAACTTCCTTAAGTTTTAGTGGACATCAAATGGAAGTTTTCTCATCCCAGAGAATTCACCGATGTCCTGGAAAATCAGCAGGCTGCTATAACATGTCTTCCTGTTTCCTGTTGCTACACTGAGCTAAGCTAAATTAGCCCAAAGATGTTTGTAGCCTCGAGTTCAGATCCTACCACTGTATAATTTGTGTTCTGATTAATCCTGCAGTGTTGTAATTAAACAATACATCCCATTATATAGATGCTGCCATCTTGCGGTGGGTAGAAACCAAAGCTAGCTACCGTATTTTGCTGGGTGTTGGAATGTTTTACCCAATTCTGTGATTTCAAACAACCGATTAAGGCCCACTGGGGATGTGTCCATTCTGGGCTCCTGTAGAAAGATTCATTTGTGTTAACTTACAGATGCAAGAGTTGCATCATGGGAGCTGTAGGATCCTCGTGGAGGTAATCGCCTCACCGCGGGCCCTGCTGTACGCTGTTTTAACGGCTCATTTCCGAGTGCTAAGGCTCCGTGGCTGCAATAATAAACCTGACAGGCCGTTTAAATATCAACCCTGTGTGGATTAAAATACCGTCTACACTTAATATCAATAACAGTAGCATCGCTGCTCGCAGGGAAACGAGTGCTTCTGGACTTCGGACTGTACTATAAAGCCATTCCAGCAGCCATCTGGCACAAACTGCCAAATTTAGCAGCACACTCAGCTCATTGATCCTCTCTTCCAAGACCATGGGGGAGTTTTTTGGTCCAGGGAACACTGGGACCAAAATTTGGATTCATTTGGACATGAGACACCAGACCCTGCGACCACTGGGTTTGGATCCATCTCCGTCCAAATTTTCTCTTAAACATCTTTAACAATGTTTCCATTTTTTAAAATTTCCTGCCTTTTGATCAGCATCTCTCTCTGTCTCCCACAGAATTGCTGAGAGAGGAAGTGGTGGTTCTCCTCACGGCTCAGTTCATCACGCTCTTCAATCAGACGGCGCTGGAGGTGAGTCAGCCCGCCGTTTCAGGTCCATCAGCTGGCGTTCCCGAGCGTTTCCCGCTTTTATGCTCGGAGTTTAATCCAGGCTGCATAAATCTGAGCCACACCTGGAAAGAAGAACTCTGTTAGCCTGAGACAATAATCAAATATTGGAGGGTGCTGGAGGTAAAACTGATGTAACAAGTGCACGTATTCCTTCTGCGCGTCCCTTGATGGACGAAGAGCCTCGCTCTTCCTCCTCATTACCCCACAGCGGCTCCCATCGCTGACCTGGATTTGGCTGTTTCATCATGTTAATGTAGAAAATGTGCAATTCTTTTCATCTGGGATGGATGGAGTCTTGGTTTCAGCTCTAATAGGCATCTCCACTCCTCATCAATCCTCCCCCCCCACCCCCACCCAGACCATGGTGACTCCGATGACGCAGCGCTTCTTCGGCTTCGGCGAGCTGGCCAACAGCCTGATGTACAGCCTGTGCGGGGTGGAGGTCATCCTGGGCTTCTTCTTCGTGCACTGGCTGAGCCGGAGGGTGGCGGACCGTGCCGTGCTGGCCGCGGGGCTGTTCATCTGTTGCACCGCCTGTATCTGGTGCCTGGTCTTCCTCACCAGCCCTCGAGGTGCTAACCCGTCTGAAACACATACACACACACGCAGGTGCGTCCTTTCTTCTGTGTCAGGTTACGGCGCGACCCACGCGGCTGCGTCGGATGTAACCGACACGACTGTTTGAGGAAAACAGGATCCTGTGTTCTCATGTTGGCCCGCGTCTGTTGCAGCTTGTCGCATTTATTGCTCTGATTACCAGTGACAGGTGCTGCAGCCGGGGAGTGCCTGAGTACACATAAAAGGATTACAGTAATCTGATTATACAAAAATGCTATTTGTTAAAGCATATCCTCCATCAGTTTGCTATTTGTTAGAGTTAAAACGAGCCGAACAAAGAAGGAGAAGCTCCCCGGCAGGTACCCGCCTCGCCGTCACAATTGCATTAGGGTTATGAAATTACCGCCTGGCGCAGGAACATCCAACAATCTCGACGAGTGCGCTCTGACACAAAGACGCTGCAGAGAACAAAAAATGCGGCCGCTGCCAGCTTGGCGGCGGTTCCAGGCTGGGATAGAGCCGTCTCCGCCGGTGCCAGGCTGTTGGTGGGAGGGACCCTCAAAACCTGACAGAAGAAAGGACGCACGGCTTGATCCATCGCACGCTCACAACCAGACACTCGCATAGAAGCTGCAGGATTAAAGCGACTAATTAGCAACAGATGTGAGTCAGGACTCCATGACTGGCTCCTCCGTGCGTCCTCCAGGTGGCTACGGGTGGGAGCTGGCGGCCTTTATCATCGGGGTCTTCCTGCAGCTGCTGGGCCTCCCGTTCGTGGTCGTGTCTCAGGTGGCCCTCTTCTCCAAAGTCACGTCGGAAAAGACACAAGGTGACGTAGCGCACGTGACAGAAAACCACTCCAATGGTCATCCAAGAACAGTGTTTGATTCTCTGTGATGCGCTCACCCACAGGTTTCAGCCAGGGTGTCAGACGCTCAGTGGGGGGTCTCGCCACCATCCTGGGCCCGCTGTGGGCTGGAGGATTGACCAGTAATTTGTACATAATGCTGGGCATGATGCTAGCTCTCCTGCTGATGATCACGGTGAGAGGAACACGGCTCCTTAGAGGATTTATGGCCGCAGACTGACAGCAGATTGGTGGCGTGATTAATTACACAACAAGGATCGATATTTTTCATCCCCGCCAAGGATGATATTTGGAGACCGATGCTGCTGCCGCGTTCGCGCAATAACTACCAAACCGCAGATCTTCAGCTTCATTTAAAGACTGAAACTCTGAACCGTATCTGTGACAGCAGAAATCACTTTCTGCTAGGCGACGCTTTAAATTTCAAACCAGGAGGAGAAGAAGCCATTTGTTTGGTTACTGAAGCAGCTAGCTGGGACGCAGACTCACCATCGTCAGGTCGATGTGAGAGGCGCCTCAGCGCTGCATCTACAGATGACACTGGGCAAAAATAGTGCCAATCTATAAAATCAAGGATTTGCAGGATTAAGCGTTTTAGGCCAAGTTATGCTAAGATAAGAGGCTAAGCCAAGAGGGAAAGGTCAGGGTGAAGAGTCACCTAAATGGTACACATACTCTCTACTAAGCTAACCTGCTACAGTGGCTTTAATGTTTTTATGTCTGCTCAAAATAATTCAGTTAAATCATTTGGGTATAATTTTCTGTCTCAGGAGCTGGAGTGGACATGATCAGATGCGTCTTTTCGTCTGCAAACAAAACCACGATTCAGCAGCGGGTTAGCGCCTTTGATGAGCCTCAGCGTTCACAAGCTGCATCCTTCTGTGTGTTTCCGCAGGTTCTGACAGCGCTGTCGTACCGGCGCCTGGCTGAGCCCAGGGCAGTGCAGCGTGCTGAGAGCTCAGACAGTGGAGGCTAGCACTGCAGCCTGTCTGACGAGGAGGAGGAGGAAGAGGAGAAGGGGGGGCTGCACTTCTGAGAGAATCAATATGAGTTTACTGCAGAGAGCCGTTTGAGTGTGGAGTAAGAAATGCACAAAGCACACACTGTAACACAGAAGCAGCCCTGGAGGTAATCCAGCTTTGCACAATCGAAATCATCACATTTAATTAGTGCGCCACACATGCACGGCACCGTCGGACGCCCTGCCACAAGGGGGCAGCATTGCTCTCATGTTGAATTTTCAGCGTGGCAATTGAAGATGAAAGTAATTATTTTTAAACTGGAGTTATTTATATTCCCAGGTGTTTATTAAAAGATAAAGGAGCAGGTTGTTCGTGTGACCCGTGCACCACAGCTTCATGGCTTTATTCATCTCAGTTTTCCTTTTGAAACTAAAAAAAAAAAAAAAAACAGTCTGACAATTCACAGTGGGTGCAGGAGAAGAGGTGTGGGCTTCACGGGGGGGCGGGGGGGGGGGGGGGGGGAGCAGATGTGGCCAAAGGTGTTTTTTTTTTTTTTTGCCTTGGAGCCTCAGAGATACCTAAACACCAACGCTAACTGAGGCTGCTTCTGTGTATCTCCCTTTAAACCACATTTAAAAAAGCAATTAACTCTCTGTTGGGGGGGATTTAAACTTTAATTACTGGTATTCATAATTTAAGAGATGACGAGCTGTGATTTGCAGTGGGCTCTTCCTCCTGTAGGATGTTCTGAGAGGATCTGCATCTGAGAGGGGAACCAGCAGCTCCAGACTCCCTTTGTACAGTGACCCCAGCTCTGCCCCCCCGCCCCCAGCTTTTGCATAATTGCAGATAAGGCTGGCTAACCTTTCCCGTTTCCCGTTTCAGTGTGTGATGTTTGGCTCCTCAACCTAAAATGGAAATTTTAATCTCGGGGACTCGAGGAGGTGATACACAGAAGTGCTTTCATGGCTCCATCAGCATATTTGGGTGCTTGACATTTTAGAGGAGATAAAGGATGCAAAGAAGGGGGTCGGGAGGTGAATGGCGTCGTGTTTGGAGCATCCCCGATATGCGACGATGACTAATGTCGTCTGGTTTACCGACATTTCCACTGACTTTTCTGTTCCTGACGCAACGGCTGCGAGAAGTTCAAGATCTTGTGATTCTGTTGGAGTAAAAGCAGCTGACGGGGTCTTCTCTGATGGAACGCACGGCCCTGCTCGATGTCAGCAGGCTTACTCGTGGTTCTTGAAGACGTTTCGCCTCCGGAGATGTGAGGGTGGGTGTCACGTCCCTCCTCTCTGGTGTCTCTCATCTTTACATCCCCTCACACACGTCCTGACCTTCACTCACGTCTCACGTCTTGCACCACTGTGGAGTCGAGGCCGCTCCGGATCACCTCCGAGGTGTGAAAACCAGAGGTTGGAAAACTTGATGACTGAAGCACTTAAGAGCACTTGTTAAGCGCTTGAGCGGACACACACACACACACACACTCGTGTCTGCGCTACTGTCTTTGGGAGGACTTTTGCTCACATCCGGAGCTGCTGACTGTGACCTCAACCTAAACCCTAGACCATGGGTGCTCAGGTTCTGTCACGACAAACAGGTAATAATCCTAATATTTTCTCACACGTCGTTGCAGATGTTTGTTTATGCGTGCTCTTGTCTGAGTCCTGCGTGATCTTTATCAGTACCTGTAATAACTGGTGCCTGGGGGTGAGCTTAAACCCATTTTGTCTCCTGTTCCGTGTGCGTGTGCGTGTGTGTGCACGCCATGGCTCTTTGCTTTACCACAGTGAAACTTTGGCCCGGACTGGTCAGCCACTCCTGCCCTAGTAGGTCCTTTTTTCTGTGCAGATCGATTATTTGACTAACAAGATTGTGACCCGGTCCAGGTTCTGACCCGGTCCAGCTTCTGACTCTGCCTATCGAGGCCTCCGAGCCAAAGGCAGAAATCCTGCAGCTTTTATGTTAAATAGGCTACAGACAGAAGTTATCAAATTTTAAAGACACACAGAACCATTTCTGTGAGGAAGGTAGTCGCCATGGAGACACGTGGCGGAGGTGGTTAACGGCAACAATTAACTTTAGGTAACAGAAATGGAGGCGCTGGGCAGGTGGCGGGACAGCAGAGGTGCACTGGAGCGATCTGCCAACTTCAAAAAGCAGAACCCACAAAGTGACGTGAAAACGGTGGCAGGTAAAGCAGACTGCGTTTATGCTTGCGTGCGTCCTCTCCGAGATTAATATTTCATTCCGTCCCTCAGATTTACATGGAGCTATTCAAGGTCAGCTGTGCTCTAACCCCAGAAAGTCACGTTTTTTTGACCGTTTGGGCTGATCGTATATGAAACGTGCACAAAAAGCAGCCTGTTACATCCGTCTTCTGCGGCTTTATCCCTTCGCTGGAACAATTTATGCAGTAACGTCACGATTATTCGCTACATTACGATGTAGAATGAACCGCGCTGCTTCTAATTTCCATATTTGTAAGAGTAAAACAAGCAGATTTTAGTGGCCAGTCATGTGACAGGAGCCTGGGCCTCGTGGGGTCAGCAGAGTTATTAATTAGGCGCATGTGTCGGATTAAAACGGAGCCAGTTTACGATGGTTAAACCCACGTGGTGGTGACTTGAATCTCCGTTTTATGATCCTAAGCCAGCAGCTTCCTGCGGCTGCATACAGAAAATGAAGTCAGCCAGGTTGGTAAAACACACCAAAGCTAAAATACGCGACGCACGTTTGCTCGTGTGGCTTTTGATTTTAGCTAATCTGCACGGCTGGAAGCCTCATCTCCACCGCAGCTACTCGTCAACTGAAAAAGATAGCGCTAATTGGTCCAACATGCAGCTGCAGCCAAAGTATAACAATGACGATAACGGCGGCGGCGCTCCTCTTCCTGATGGAATTAGCTGGACTGAGGATGGTCGTTAACGGCTCCTGGATGATGGATGGGTTATTGGCCGGCGAAAAGGAGGAGAGGAGATGAAATCAGGCCGGCCAAACTCCACCCCGACTCACTTTTCTATATTCTGCGTGGGAAGATTCCTCCCAGCCAATCATTTATTAATGGGTTTAACTGTAGGTTACGGGAATATATTTGTTGGGCATGTAGCGGCGGAGGCCGCACCTGGTCCCCGTCCAGCTCCGGAGATTTACGGTGGCGCCGTTATTGTTGCTGACTTCAGAATTTGACTTCTGGATGTCATTGTCAGGGTGTGGCTCCAGTCCAACTCCTTCTAGGAGAGCAGAAGAACAAGAAGTCCCCCCCCCTCCAGTGTGGGGGCAGGCCTCACCATGCCTGGGCAGGCCTCACCATGCCTCGCCACGCCACGCCACGCTGCTCTCTTCTCCAGGAGGCTGCTTCTCCTTGCACCTTGCCTCTGTGAGTGTTTGCATTCTGCACGCCTGCCACCTCCTCAGATGCACCGAATCCACAGCCCCCGCCCACCCACGCACCAGCCGCCCACCCCCGCAGAGGGAATTCAACACCCCCGCCAGTCCGAGGCCGCCCAGCTCCTTGATTGGAGCCTATTGTAACAACAATGCTAATTTAGTCAGGTAATTATGAGGCTCATTTGGGCAACTGTAGCTTACTTATGAACCTGCTTGGCTAATAAAAGGAGGGGGGGCAGTTTTGTTTTTGCTCAGAGCCGGCAGAGAATTTGCTCATCAACCGGTTTGGTTCCAGTTCGAGGTAAAATTAGCCGTTTTTTCACGGTCTGGCTCTTTGAAGATCAACGCGTTGCCAAAGCGAGGCGGAATCTCTGACTAAAGAAGCGATTAAAAATGTGAATTTTCAGCTGCGCTTTGAGCTCGTCCCCAAATGCCGACGCTGTCGTCTGACTTTGGGTGATGGAGGAGGCTTTTTCCGCCGAGCAGTCCGGCTCCTGTGAGGTCAAACCACAGCAGAGGAGGATCCAAGGATCCCAGTCGAGTCAGCACCTCTCAGGTTTGACTTTTCACGCGCCCGTTCCCGTCTCCACGGTAACAGCACATTTACTCGCCGCTGTCCTCTTTACTGCGGGCATCCGTAACGATCCAGAGGTGTGATTCCGGCCTCCGGTTGGTGCTCGTTGGCTGACAGGCGGAGGTCGGCGGGTCCGCATTGATCTCATTACCCAGTGTGTGTGAAGACCATCATAAAGTGATGAGAACTTCATAGGAGGTCAGCCGAGGATCAATATGAAATCCTAGCTCGTTTATAATCCCGCTGAGCGGAGGAGCTCCGCACGGCTTAGCCGCTTAACGAAGACGGCATCTGACAATATACTCTGATGCGCACATGAATAAATGTAACAACACACGGATGCTTCCACATGCGTCATTCTTTATTCCTTAAAAGGGCTATAAATACACCCAGGGATGATGGAGGAGCTTGGCCGGCCGGCTCAGACGTGATCAAGGGGAGGGGATCAGAGTCGATCACGCGACGCTTGCTGTCGCGTCTCTATTTCTGAAGAGATTTGGCGTCTCGTCTGCCCTCTTAGACGGAGCATCTTCCTGTGGAGGCTCCAGTATCTGACCGATTCTCTTCAGAGGATCAGGCCTTTAGCACGCCTGCGCCAGGTACCCGTCTGGAGGCCGCCGCCAAACGAGATGTTTGAAGTTGGAGAGTGAAAATGGTTCTGGGTCCAGAGAGCGCGGGGAGGAAGGGGGGCGTGGGGGTCCTGGTTCCCAGCGCTGGCATGTGTAATCCAGGCTAACACGCGTGCAAATCTCATCTGTGTGCCGCGCACAGTGGCCCGTCTGTGCCGGAGGGCGAGGACGGGGCGTCCAGAGAAGAACCCATCCTCTCAGGTTTGATCCTGCTGATATTTAAGCATCCGCATAATTAATCCAATAAATGCGGCGCTCTCAGAGGACGGAGAAAGAAAAGAAAAAACCGAAACGCAGCATCGCCTGTGGAAAAAAGAGAACGTTACAATTCTTGAAAGTGCAGAGCGCAGTTCTTTGCTGCAGCGTGAAAAACAAAAGTTGGCACGGCAGGTCTCCGGGGAAATTAAAACCTTTATCTTATCCAGCCGGTTAAATGAAAGAGACACTTTTGTAGATGGAATCCACTCGTGCCCGGGCCCCGCTTACAGTAATAAAAGGGTTACTAATATTAGCTAATACATCACTTAAATCCTCCTGGATGGAAGCAGCAGGTGCACGTGGAACACACGAGAGCAGGGGCCTGGTCCCGGTTTCTCCCTGTTAGCGCTGCAGCTTAGCAGCTTTCGTCTGCCGTGAAACGGCGGATTAAAGAGTCGCGGCGCCTTTGTGCACGTCTCATTGTTGCTGCGTGTGAGCGGCGGCTGAATACGCACGCCGCTCCTCCGGCTTTGCCAGCCTCACACTTCATTCCGCCGGAGCCGCCACCTCTGCTCCGGCAGGCCGGACCACAGCTCAGCGGGGGGCCGTCGCTACAATTTGCTGTCGTTTGTCACCATTTGTTGTTCCTGACAAACTCGACGCCGCTCCCCCGTCACCCTGCGGTCACGCCATCAGCTCCCCCCCGCTCTTACTGGGATCTCTTTCTCCGTCATGAATTATTCCACCACGCTCTGCTCCAACACAAGTGCTCAAAATAGCGCCGTCGCCGTGGTTAATTACCTCATTCCATCTGACATTAATATTGTAGTGTGTTGCTGCTGCATTATGGATGCCGGGTTTGTGTGTGAGATGTAATTAAAAGGCGGGTTCTTTCTGCAGGAGCTTCCAGACGTTCCTCTGCTCTGACTCTGCTCCTCGCACGTCTGAGGCCGGCTCAGATGAACGAGCTCCATGCTTCTTATCGGGGTTTTCCATCTTCGCAGTGGGACCTAAAAGACGCTAAGGTGACCCACAGACACACTGGTGGGGGGGTCAGGCAGCTGACCCGGAGCTGCGTCACACGGCCCAGATGATGACTGGAGGTCGCCACGGCCCGTCTGGATCCGGCGTTTGAGGAGGAGCTCCTGACTGTGCCATTAGGCAGAGCGGCTGGCTGTTCCTCCGGCCAGGCGACAAACAGGCTGGCAAACCTGAGACGAGGGCTTGCTGGCTCCGGGGTCCGGGAAGGCTTCCTCTGGGCCCAGGAACAGATGTCTGCTTTAGAGGAGCAGAAACTCCTGAGTCTTTGAAGTGAGCCTGGAGGCCCAGCTCATTTCCAGCCCTTCCACAGAATCACACCAGCACCTTTAATCTCATCTTGGAAACTCTCATTATGTGAGATGAAGAGTGTCAGATATGGAAGAAGCTATTAAAGAAGAGCGTGGAGCCCAGCGGTCTGTGCTAATTAGAGGCGGAAGCACGGGGTTTTTATCTGACCGACATCAAACCTGACCTTGCTCCATCCACACGCCTGACCTCGGAGGCAGAAAACCAGCGGTGGACCCGGGACGCCTTCCTGCCGCCCGGAACTGGCTCAAATCCGGTCGACTGACTTTCCACTGGAGATGTTGTGAGAGGCCGAGGCAGCTCCGGGTCCTTCTCTGGCTCAGTGTTGACGTTTCCCCCTGAAGATCTTGTCTAAACTGTGAGAAACCCCCTCCCAGTACCCGACCGGACAAAGTACCCGACGTCTGCTCGGGCCCAGTAAGGACTCATTTAACTACTGCAATCTGCCACTAGGGGCAGAGGAGAGTGTGGGAAACTTTTCTTCGGTCCTGGGTGGGCGGGGCTTAAAGGGTCCCCAGAGCACTGCGGCCTCCACCGTCCTTAAATGGAACAACTGGGGGAGAGTTCCATTCCAGGAGAGTGGGTTTGAGCCAGTTTGAGCTGATGGGAACGGAAACAGAGCGACATCATCCTCCTACAAAATAAGCTATTTTTAAAACCACTTGAAATGATTTAACCCCTAAAACAGATCCAGCAGGCTGGAAACCTCCGAATAAAACATCGCCAGCTTTATTATTCCGATCGATTTGACGGGGACGGTTCCAAACGTGAAACCTGTGAGACAACAACGCCGCGTTCCAACCGTGTGGGTAATTGTCGGCGTCTCCGATCGGGAGGGGCCCCAATCACACGGCACACTTCAAAGTTGAATTAAGGGAGCCTTCCTTTCATAAATGTCCGCCATCTTCTAATCAGATCGCTTTCATCAAGAGCTCATTTAGCTGCTGCAGAGTATGCTAATGCACCAAAATGAGAAAAGCCGCCAGTGTGAGCAGAAGCATGGCTGGATGTTAGGGGGAATGATGGTATGCCACGCGTGTGTGTGTGTGTGTGTGTGTGTGTGTCGGGGGGGAGCAATTATGAGTCAGCAACAGGAAGAATCAAGCGCTCCCTTCGCTCTGAAATCTTGCTTTGACAAGCAGCGCTAACCTAGGAGGCGCTCCTGAGTCTGAGCTCCCGGAATCAGAGTCACGTCTGTCCCGTGATTATTTCACACAAAAATTTGTTTTTATTATCTTACTTTCAATAAAAATAACACCTCACATAAAACCCCCCTTTGATGGGAATTTGGTGATAATTCAGCTAGCCTAGCCTAGCATGGCTAACCTGACCCGTAAATACACTTGGATTTTTCTAATAAGTTTGGCTTGAAATAACGGGAGACAATAATAAAAAGGTTTTTAATTAATGGATTTTCTTGTGCTCAGACTAAAGGAGCTTCCAATTATTCAGAAATTAAATTCTCTTTCATTTGAGTATTACAAGCGACAGGTCTTACCGAGGATTTACCGAAAAAAAGCCAGTGACTGAATTTTAATCCCGTCTGTGGGTCAAGGTTGAGACGCTTTTAATTGTCATTTTACAGGTTTGTGATATGTGTGTTTCTGTCTCCAGGTGGTGGTTTGAAGCCCCAGAGGGCCGCAGCAGCGACCGCCGTAGTCAGGGAAGACGGCGCCATTACAAACCGCCAAAAAGGATCCGGATCAGGTGCTGACCGCGGAAACGAATACAATCAGGTCAAAGTGAAAACAGTAAGGTGTGTGTGTGTGTGTGTGTGTGTGTGTAGCATTTGTCTGTAAAACATTGGATAGCTTTCAGATCCCGATTATTCTGACAGGTGTAAGATGGGTTATTGAAGAAACCCACGATGCTACACACACCAAAGCGCCGCCGAGCTGGTTGACTGCTCCCACACACACACACACACACACACACACACACACACACTTCAGGGTGTCTGTGAAGTGGACGTTTGCCGCATCAACACATTGTTGTTCTGGAATCTGGAATCTTTCTTTACGTCCTGCATCATTCCCACAGATCTCGCAGTGCACTAACAAGCTGCCGCGCTTGCTGAGCGAGCAGACGGCGCTCCGGGGGGAGAGGGGGATCAGAGGGACGTGGCTCTGCTGGGCTGGTGTGTGCTGGGAGATTCACATCTTCTTTTTTCCTTCTCCTCCACTTGCAGCTGGGGCTCAATTAGCGTCCGTTTTTGCTAATTAAAGTAAACTCTGGCCGGATCGGCGGTGCGAAGATGAAGGGAAACCACGCGCTGGATCTGAGGCGAGCTGGCGGCCTTTCCATGCTGCACCCCACTCTTCCTCTTTTTTCTCTTTTGTCATTAGTTTGGAGACAAAGGGAGCAGCTAAGCATTCCCAGTGGTCCTCACTATTTCTTTAGCTTCCCTTCGCCCTCTCTTGTTTGCTGAACCGGATTAGCTCCAGGTTCTTTTTTTCCTGCAAATTAAAGATGAGCATTGATATTTAACTTGTCATTTGCAAGTTTCTGTCGTTCTTCATCCTGGGAATGCTGCTCCTGATGCTGGGTGCTGCTCGCATGTGACATCCGTGACCGTAGCACCGTGCTAAAGCCCAGCTAAAGGCGTGGACACACGTTAGCCTAACAATGAAAGACCGAGCGAGCCTGGAGCTGCAGATAAATCCTAAAGGACTTGAAGAAGCGACCCACAGTCACAGACATTTACAGTGTGAAAATACCCTCGCTGGCGTCTGAAGCTAACACTTTGTAGTACGATACGTGCTAAATTGCTACCGTGGAGAGCGCCGCTTCCGAGCCTGTCAATCTCTGCACGCCACCTGCGTTTGGTATTAATTTCCCAGACAAGACCGCGGTCCTTTCTGCAGGAGGGTCAGGCTTCTTCAGAATGATCCGTCAACCCCTTCATCCCCCAGTCACACTCTTATCGACGCTATACACTTCCCCTTCCACTGTTGCCATGGCTACACTTTGGCAGGGATGAGGGGAATCAAAAGCGCTCTGGAGTAGCGAGGACCCCCGTTCCACACTTTCCTTACATAGTGTCACTCTAATCCCTCCGTTTCATCTTCTGTTTGATGGAGACGTTAAACCTGGAGGGATCCAGGAGGCACCTCTGCAAACCTGGCACCACCGTCGGGACGAGACGGCGATTCTCTGCGGATTGATGCTCCGGTCCGGCTTGGCTGCTCTGCGCCAGCTCGCAGATACCATCTCATTATCTGCCCAGCACAGATAGGGAAGCTCTGCCAAAGACGGGAGCTTTCTTCTGCTCCGCTCACTAAAAACTTCCCTATCAGCTCTTTGTGCCAAAACACAAATAGAGAAAGAAGACGTGAGGCCGGTCCGCATTTTAAAGATTGCAGCACTTTGTGGCTAAGTGCTAATGCTATTGTTGTCATGCTAATCTGATGACAATGATGCAAAACTGTTCAACGGGTGCTCAAAAACAGTTATTTCTTTCTTTAAAGTCGTCTTTTTAAATCAGTTTGACTACAGCCCACAGCACTAGCAGGCTAAAGCTATCTCTCTACTCCTTGAGATTAATGTTGCTTAAATTCATATTTATTTCATAACATTGGTTTCTCGGGTATGCAGCTGGTTATTTACCAGTCCAGCACTTGATAAAGGGAATATCGGAACCTTCTTGCTTCCAAGTTGGACAGAGTTTAGTCAATAAATCGATATTTCTTCTGTTCTTGTTAACAGGAAGGACAGTAATTAACTGGCTCGGCGTGGCCATAACCATAGCTCAACCTGACGCATGTAAACATGCATCAGTTCTAATCCTCAGAAGCACCATAGCAAAAAAACAGCCCACGATGAGGCTAATGCTACTGACCCTAGCTTTTACAGATGGCTGCACGCTAACGCCGAACTGACAGCGTCTGTGCTGTACATGATGAAAATGCCTGCTGAAGTTAACACGCTAATTAAAACTGGACCCGTAGTTGAGGCGACGTTAGCAGTGTCAAAGCTAGCAGAAGATGTGTCGCCGTGGAGTTTGCTTCTCTGGACACGCTCGGTTTCAGTAGAGTACCTGACTGGACGTTAGCGCTGCTAGAGAGTAACACTTACACATTTTGAAATGATCTTAATTAGCTAAAAGGGTTAAGACCACCTAGCAGAGAGAGAGACATAACTCAAAGAAATTGATTCCCTTCTAGGAGCGTGTGTTTGGAATATTCTTCATCAAGGTATAACCAGAGCTGCTGCTAGCTGTTTTTATAGACCTCTCAGCTGAGCCTCACTCATACACGTTGATTCAGTAGCTAGGCTCCGATAAAAGACCCTTTAACAGAGGCGCGAGGCTAGTTCGGCCTTGAAGTGAAGGGCATTTTTTTAGAATACTTGCCCCAGTACTGTAAGAATACATCTTCACAAACACTTCTTTTGGTTCAGTCCCAGCAGCCCTTCGCAAAGAACATCAAAATCCCTGACAAGTGGCCGATCCGGGGCGAGCGCGAGACGTGAGCGCTAACAGCTTCTCAGACACAGAACTGTTTGTGAAATAGTGCAATTTTAGGCCGAAGGATTTCCAGATGGGCTACACATCCGCCTAGCGTGGACTCACGCTGAAAGTTAGCATAGACAAACTCCTGCTTCTGCTAACGTATCCGGATGTCAACTTAGCGCTAGCAGGCGATAATTAGTAAAAAATGCATAGGCGTGAACATCACACACACACACACACACACACACAGGGTGTTTTATTTGTGACTATTTGTCAGCGGTGGATGTAAAATGTTGACCGTGTGACTTGTTGTGAATATTCCGGAGTTTATCGGCTGCATGATGAATAGCTGGTGTCAGGCGTTACCATGGGGACGATTACTTGAAAGCAGCCGAGGCAGGATAGGCATTATGGAGTTCTAGCTAACCCATCAAGCTCTTGGCAGGCCATTTATTTAGAATATACAGGTAGTTTCGGGCGATAAGAATCTGCCAGCGTCTGTTCGTGACGCGGGGACAAAAAGATTGGGTTGAGTCTCGCTCGTTCCTGCTTAATTAGAAATGTTCTTGGACACATTCCGCTGTCAGCGCCGCTGATGGCGTTGACCCCGGTAACAGCGAGTCAGTGTGACACGCCTGCCTGCTGCTGCTCGGGGGAGTGTTTCCTTCCCCGTCTCTACAGTCTCTGTGTGGATGAGGGTCCCTGAAGGCAGCGCTGCTGCTGCTCAGCGCGTTAGCTAACGCGCTCCGCAGGCCGCGACCGAAAACAACCTCTCCAAACTTTGGCTCCACCCCTCCCCCGACGCCGTGCACAGATGCTTTGCTGATTTAGACAGATAGGAGTTAAGCTCGGAACCCAACTGTCCTCACGGTCTTTGCTTCTTTTCTTTGCCAATTTAGGACATCTGCTGTGAAAGGGCGGCGCCACGTAACCCGCCACATCCCTTCCCTCTCTGCCTGCTCAGCTCTGTGGCGCCCTTTCCCCTCCCCTGGTGGGGATTTGTGATTCAAACCCGGTTGCGGGACCTAAACCCGTCTATCTCATCAGCAAACACACAGATGCATAATCTGTCCATTCTTTCCCGGCCTTTCACATGCATGCTAATGATCTCTGCTGGCCTCTCTTTTCACTCAGCTCACCGCTTTTGTGCTTTGAATTACACATCCTGAAGCGTCAGATGTGCTCTTTCAGAGGCTGCTTTCTTCTTTTTTTGAAGATTTCTAAACAACAGTAATGCAACAAAGGCTGTAGAAAAGCCTCGCAATCTCATCCAGCTCGTCGGACTCACCCTCCTCGCTGGGAACCGGGGTTTCTGGGTTAGCGTCTGTGCTGGCGAAGCAACAAAAAGTGACATCATTTCCTTTTTAACCTTGCCGTTAGCCCAGAATGCTAAAATGTTGCCGCTAATCTTTGCAATGAGCAACATCTGCAGCAACAAAGATGCAGAGAGTCTGCTGCTAGCCATGCTCCACCCAGGTTCTGCTCGGTCTCCTTCGCCAGTACGCCGTGTGTGTGTGTGTGTGTGTGTGTGTCGGAGCGGCTTGTTGTGGCGTCTCTTTTTAATTAAATGCTGACAAATGGTTTGGGGGGAAATTGAATGGTTTGTGTTTATATTTGCGCTGAGACGCGGCTGCAGAGATCGCAGCCGTGCAGCTGCGGCGTTCAGATGCGGGACATGAGAAGCAGAGTTCGGGATTATCTCTAACCAGATTAGCATAATCTGGTTAGAAAGAACGGCGGATGTAAGCCGTTCATTTGGATCTTTAAAAAGGATTCTTCCTGACGCGTCGCTTTATTACCAACGACAGCTTCTGAGAGGAAACTCGCAGTTTTTATAGGTCACTCGGCGCCGGTGAGACGCACAGTTTTGAATCCCAGTAATTGAGTCTTTCCATCATTTCTGAGGGCAGAAAGAGATTCATCTCTTTTCTGGCTTGGTTCAAAAGGGAAGTCTGGGGTGAAAAGTTTGGAGGCGCGACGGATACGTTTAAGGCGCCGTAATGACGCACTTCCCCGCTTCCCAGTCTCTTCCTTCTCCTCGCTGCGCTGCCGCAGCAGATTCATTGGAAATGCAGCAACAATCACGGCTGAAAGGCCTCTGATTGGCTGCTGCTCCTCCTCCTCCTCCTCCTCCTCCTCCTCCTCCTGGAGGCGACGACTCACCGCTTTACCTGCACCGAGACGGCGGCTTTTCCGCAGATGAGCCTGAGCAGAAGCAGCAAATCGCCGCTCTGGTGAAAGGCTGCGATGCGTAACAACCCCCCCCCCCCCCACCGCTGCTGCCTGCCTGAGGCCCCCTGTAATTGGAGGCATTAAAGTTGCTTTGGACCCGAAGGCAGATGGAGCCGAGGCTGGAGGAGGCGGCTACAGCTGACAGATCGCTGCCAGTCTAGCATGTCTCCCCGTGTGTGTGTGTGTGTGTGTGTGTGTGTGTGTGTGTTTACAGATGATTACATACGTCCGACACGATGGCCGAGCCGTGGTTAATCGCGGGGATCTACTGAGGATCTAACGTTGTAGCCCAGACTTCTGGGCCAGGGAGTAAAAATCTGCCAGTCATCCCGCAGCCCCGCGCCCATCTCCTCACGCCCGACGCCGTCGCTGAGGTCAGCAGGTGGGCCAGAAGGTGACGACCTCTGACGGAGGTGAAATCATCTCCTGACGTTGATAATCAGCGAATGACTCCGACCGACTTTGGAGGAACTCCGACCCAGAGTCATCAAGCAGACTAGAAAAGGTCCCTTTAATAATTTATTTGCATATGATTATCGTAAAAATACCGAAAGAGAAATGGTTATTTTCGCTCTAGACTTCTGGTGATTTTCTTCTTTTTTTTTTTTTTTGCCATCTAAACACACCTTTAATTGCACAGGAAGAGGAAGTCTGCCGCAGACAGACGCACACACACACACACACACACACACTTTCAGATATAAGGACAACCGAAGCGCTTCCTCCAGCCGAGCCGCTTTCATACAAATCTAGTGTTCTGTACAGGTGGGGGCGGCTCGGGTCAGGTCACTGTTGAGGTCGGCCGGACCCGTTTCCATTCTCAGCGATCTGCAGCAAAGTGGAATATACAACAGGGCGCCGCCGCCGCCGCCGGGCTCTTATCTGTCATTTAAATGAAGAAAAACAGTCTCCTCAGCGTGGCTCCAGGTTTTTCCGTCTGGGAAGATCCGTCCTGTCTGGATTCTTATGAAAAAAGAGCCTTGGAATAAAAAAGTGAAGCCCGAGTACTTAAAAAAACACAAAAAAACCACCTCAGAAACTATAGGACACGTGGACCCGGAGGTCCGTCAAAGCAACAGTTACACGGAGAAGTTCCCCCTTTGGCATGCACGCGGCGTGTCCTGCACAGCGAAGACCCGGATGGTTTAGTTTACACATTGGTTCGTCTCCCAGGACGCGTGGAAGACGGCGTTTTAGAGGAAGCAAATGAAAAAAACAAGAACCAAAGCAGGAAATGCTTCTGCGCGGTTCTGAGAGCGTGGCGGCTCCTCTGAGGACGGAGGGATGGACGGGCTGCTGTCCGAGCAGCAGGAAACACATGCAGACATGCAAACACAAGCGGAGCCGGGGAGGGGAGGGGGGCGGGGCGGGGGGGGCACAAGTCCACAAGTGTAATGAACACACACGCTGATGAAGAGTTCTCCTGAAGCCTCACATCCTCAGTCTGCTCCTCTCCTTCTCTTTTCTTTACAGTCTCTCCTCCGCTCAAACCCGGATGGGGAGGGTTTGGCTCATCTGTTGCCGAATGATTTCCTGCCCGCCGTCCGGGCTCTTCCTGTTGTGTCCCGGCAGGGTCCCCCCGAGCCGCAGCAGGTCCCTGCGGAGGCAGAACCAGCCAGCAGGTCAGCCAACGACACCGAGCATCGATCTCTCCCAGTTTGCCTTAAGCCAAGTACACACGGCGCCATTTTTTGGAGTCGGCGGGGCGCCCGGGTGTTCACACCGCGCAACCCGACGGGTTCGGCGGGAGCATTGGGTGCCCACACTACAAGACTCGTCTGAGTGTCCACAGGGCATATCTTAGTCTAGTGCAATTGATTTTTTTATTCACGACGCATTTTTTGACCGATTCGACTCCGAGGGGACCTCTCGTCCGAAAAACACGGACTAGCACACCTTTATTAAAACTACAAAACAACTGTCTACAATTTAGAAAAACACAGATGAGAGAACGACACAACTTCAAATGGTTTCAAGATCGGGGTCGCAACTACGCAGTTTTTGCAGAAAGCTTTTGCTCTGTTTATATTGCGGCGGTGGCGGCGTGCAGATTGGTGCAAAAAGTGGGCGTGGAGTGGGGTCGGCGCGGACAGTGGCTGAGTCTCCTGTGTCCACTGACCTCGCAAAACCATTTTTCTATCTCCCGTCGTTTCTTGTTGCTCTGCTCTACTGCTCCTTTTCACTTCCTTATTTTGCGGCCACGCCCACGTCTGCTCTCATTGGCTGGAGCTCTTTCTACGTCACCACCAGCAGCCTGGATATCTAGCAGGTTTGATATCCAGTTTTAGGTCTGAGACGGCGCGGGGCGTCGTCAGGCTCATTAGTCGAGTCTTTGAGGTACTTAACTCAGTCGCCAGACAGATTAGTGCCTCACCCCGATTTTGGGTGAGGGCGAGTCACGAGTCTAAGACGCCGAAAATCGTGCCGTGTGTACCAGGCTTTATTCACTTTATCCTGCTTCCTATTTGTAACCTTCTTCTTCTGTCACGCCGGCATGGATCACATGACCCCCTCCTCCAATAGCAGGGCAGCTAGCTTCCCCCTTAAAGGGAATATCTTGTTCTCTGCAACCCCTCAACTGCTTCTCCTGCATTCCAACTCAACTTTATTTAATTTATCAGGAATAAACAACTGATTCAGACGGGCGCCGCCCGGCTCAGATAACCACGACCCGGCTTAAATTATAGCAGCAGAGGGAGCTAATCCAATCCAGGCGGGCCCGTCGGACCCGTCCTGAGCCGCCGTTTCGTTGTTCCATCTTTCTTGCTGCTGCAGAAACGAATGGCTGGCGCGTCATCTGCAACACGCAGCATCACCAAAGCGCCGCGCTGGCGGAGCCCCATATCCTTCTCCTATTTGCCCATCGTGGCGTCGGGCGCGTCCTTCCCTGGTGCATTAAAAAGCTCATTAGCAACCTAATTAAACGCATTCCTCTCTTTTAGCTTCTCCTCAGTCTCCCTTATTACTCACACTTCATCACTTCCTGCTTTTCCACGCCGGCTGCTCGCCGCGCTATCACCTACTTTCCAGCATCAGCCGAGCGCGAGGGGGAATTAAACCGAGGTCAGTCGCTGCGTTTGCACGCACAATTAGATCGGCCAAGTCCGAGTCCTGGCACAGGAAGCGCCTTTGGGGGCGCTGGCACCAGACCCGGATAGCGTGAGCACGCGTCCTGCTTTTTGTTCCCGCCGAGAGCTGGAAGCTGGCAAGGATGTGATGTCTGAGGCGGTGCTGATCAGAGCGGGAGGAAACCAGCAAAAAAAAAAAAAAAAAGACAACTTGTCAGAGCGACAACCTGCAAATGAGGCAACGCAAATGAGGTGTCGGCGCCACCGGGAGCACTTTATCCAACAAGCAGGAAACGCTTTCACCAAAACGGTGAGAGGCTGCGACTCTCGTCACCCTCATTTTCTTTGCTGTTACGGCAGAAAAACCTTCAGAAACACCGTGAAAAACCCCAACAAACAGCCCGCCCGCTAGCAGCCGCCGGGCCTGACGGCGCAACAGAAATTGCAAGAGCGTTTCTTCTCTACATGAACTAAAACCGTTTCTGCAGCAGAACCTTTCAGTTGCGTCAGGCGACTCACCCCGAGTAGCTGCTGGTCACCATCTTGAGGCAGGCGGCGTTGCGCAGCAGCTTGTCCAGGGTGCTGACGATGCGGGAGAACTTGGGCCTCAGGTTCCTCTCCTTCATCCAGCACTCCAGCATCAGCTGGTGCAGCACCATGGGACAGTCCATGGGCGGCGGCAGCCGGTAGTCCTGCTCCACTGCCGTCATCACCTGAGGGGCGGGAAGACGTTCCGATGAGCGCCAGGTAGTTAGCACGCGCTACCATCCACTCATCACGCCAACTTAGCCCGTTAGCACGCTAACACTCGCTTATTCAGCCCTCTGAAGCGTTTGTGTCTGCCGCCTCTGCTCATTCATCTTCCTGCTCTGCTTAGCCTTTGTTAGCGTGGTAGCGCAGTTACTGTGACACACCCTCCACCAAACAGCCTTCAGTCGGCGCTGTCACACGCTCCGCTCCTCTTTTCAGTATCTTTTCGGATCTGAATAATATAAAAAGCATCTGAAGGACTCTCAGAACAGCCTCTTCAAAGCCGAGATGATTGATGGGAAAGACAATAAAGTGGAGGACGAAGCCGTTCACGCATTGATTTGATTTCGCCTCCATGAGCTCCGTTTGGGTTCTGAACTCCCCGCAACAATAAAAAAGTTACCATTTGGGAACAATAAAGAATTTCTGCTGCACTTCTCCTCCTGCGTGTCCTTTGATTTGGATGCTCGGCGCTGGCGAACACCTCTGTTTATACCTCGCCTTTGTTGACGCCGTAGCTTATTGAGCGGCGAGCGTGGCTCCAAGGCTTCGGGGAACAATAGAACTTCTTGACTTTGATGCTTTCATTACTGCATGTGGGCTTTGTTATGAAAGTTATACATACATTACGCGCATTTTGCAATATTTTTCTGTTTATTTTTCTTTCATTGCTCTCAGGGCTGAGACGTCCTTTCTGAAGCCCGATTCAGAGCAGATCTACACCGGAGGAACCAGAAGATTCTTTTCTTTTGTTCAACAGGTAAGAAAAAAGCTCCATCCTAAGTGTCCGAGCTTTACAGTCTGGCCTGTACGGGTTGGGAGCGCTTGTGCTGTGAATAAGGCAGTAAAACTAGAACACAGCTGCAGCAGCATCTGCAACGAGGAGATAAAGGCAGCAGAACAGGCCCAGGTCCAACGTGTCACGCTGGGAATCGGAGCCAGAAGAGCTCAAAAAGCACGGGGAAAGTTTGGGAAGGATGGACGGCACAGAACCGGTCCTAACCGGTCAGTCGCCCAGGACTCTCCTGGTTATCAGAAAAGGTTATCGCAGGAGGAAACATCTGGAATTCTGCTAGAAGGTCTACAAGACTCACGTCCTGGTTGCTCATGTCCCAGTAAGGCCTCTCTCCGTAGGACACCACCTCCCACATGACGATGCCGTAGCTCCACACATCACTGGCGGTGGTGAATTTCCTGAAGGCGATGGCTTCTGGCGCCGTCCACCGGATGGGGATCTTCCCCCCCTGCTCACACACACACACGCACGCAGAAGGAGGGGGAGGGGCTACTGTTACACACAGGCTAGTCCCGAGAAAACACAGGAGCAAACAGACGAGGCAAATATTAGCACGTCTGCGTCTTTACACGTGAAACAAGCGAAGGGGAGCGAATTAACGAGCTCAATCAAACCTGCAGAGTCTGCAAACAGAACACACACACACACACACACACACACACACACACACTCGGAAGGCGAACACTCACCAGGGAGCTTGTGTAAGTGGGGTCAGCAGACGTGTCATCCAGGAAGCGTGACAGGCCAAAGTCGGAGACCTTGCAGACCAGGTTGCTGTTGACCAGGATGTTGCGTGCGGCGAGATCTCGGTGGACGTAGTTCATGTCCGACAGATACTTCATCCCCGCGGCGATGCCGCGCAGCATCCCAACCAGCTGCGTCATGGTGAAGCGCCCGTCGTTCAGCTGGGGAAACGGAGGCAGAGACGGAGGGACAGGCGTCAGGAGGGAGAGGAAGACGAGACGAGCAAAGCTGATAGACAGAAGGTTAATCAGTCACCACGGATACATAAACATGAGGTGGTAGCGGGAGCCCCTGACAGTCAGCTGACCTTTTCAAACATGCTGGCTAATTAGCTGAATAACGACGGCCTCTGCTGTCCTGCTAAAAACAATAATTGTCAAGGTGGACGGGCGGCTGAGCGCTGTTTTTTTGTTTAATCCCAGACTGGCACAAACTGGTTTCAGGTGCAGGAAGTGCAGGCTTGCTAGCATAACGCTCTGTTTGGAGAGTTATGCCTTTGAACATTAAAGCAAAGTGGACCCAACGACTCAATTAGGAACCTCAAAGCTGGTTTCGGCTCAGAGAGTTTGGGGAAAAACTGGGATAAGTCAGACGTCTGGAAACGGCGGAGGAGCCTAACGTGTGATCTGACTCTGGGCGAGGCAGGAAGTAGGCCGCAGCGCGTCCGCTCCTGGCCTCAATCTTTCAAAGAAGAAGAATTTGGAGGGGGAGGAAAAGAAATTCAGCACAATCAATTCCTTCTTTGAGTCCACGTTAGGGGAGGCGAGAAGGCACCATGGGTCGGGACGAAAGTGTAAACACGCCGCTTTGTGCTCGGCGCGGCGTCGGCCAGCGCAGCGTCCAGGATGGATGGATTCATAAACAGCCATGATTCGGAGCAGGCCTGCAGAGCCACGCTGGCGTGCATGCAGCAGCGTCTGCGTGCTATTTCTGTGCGGTACACACGCATATGCCATGCATATGCGTGTGTATGTGTGTCTGTGTGTGTGTGTGTGTGTGGGTGTGTGTGTGTGTGTGTGGGTGTTTCTGCAGCCTGAGGACAAACTGTCATAACCGCTTTCTGCCTGTTAACCCTTTAGCGTCCTGGTCAGGGCAGAAGAGGTGGTGCGACACTGGCAGCAGCGTGAGGGCGAGGACAGGCGGAGGACGCTTGCTGGAGCGAAGCTGAGAAGCGGAGAAGAGGCGCTCAGGTGGAGCTCTGCTGATAATTATTCCCTTTTTTTTGTCTGAATAAACAAAAGTGATGATAATTTTGGACTTGAGGAACACCTTCAAGATGTGAATCCAGCACTAAGGATTCAGAATGTTGTTGTTGTTGTTGTTGTTGTTGTTGTGGGCTTTTAAGCCCCGCCTCCACTCTGCCTCTCACCTGCAGCTGAATTTCTTCCAACGCTGAAGTTGGCAGGTATCGGACTGGATCCTCAGCAAGATGAGGAAGAGGAAGACTGCACAAGGTGATGCACCAGAACCAGATTTGGCAGGATGCCTTCCTTGTTGCCAGGGAAACGTCTACGTTCCCGGTACGAGCTCCCGGTTTGGGGGCGTCCCCGGTGGACGGTGGAGGTAATCTTTCAACCCTTCGCCGCTCTCACAGAAACAGAATTCTGCTCTTCTGCTGCTCGGCTGCTAATGTTTTGACACGTTTAAACAATCAAAGGCCGCAGAATGAGCCGAGTAAATCGCAGCTTCACGCCGAGAGACCCGAATATGCAAACAAGGCTGCAGATCCCGGTCGGAACCCGGGCCCATTAGTGTGGGGAGATTTCATAACGAGCTGCTCAATGTCAGAGCTCATCAATGTCATCGATATCTCCTCCCTCCATCTCTTATCGCGCATGCAAACGGCCGTTTCCGCGGCACTCAGAGATAAACTGCTTTTGAGGCAGCTCGCCATCGATTCCCGGGAGGCATTAAGCGCCCCATCCAGCTTAACGGCAGCGGTAAGCAGAGGCTCTTCACGCTGCAGATAGGCAAGAAAACAGGTTTTATTGAATGTAAATTGCATGTAATGATCTCTGCGCTGCTGGAAACGACACTTCATGTCTCATCGTCTCTTTTGCTGGGCGCTCGTGTAGGTGGCGGCCGCCCGGGCCCCAAAAACTCGGATCGCTAATGCATTCCGCCGTCGTGCACAAAAGTCTGGTGACGCCGACTCTGCACCAGGAGGTTGAGCGACTGAGAGCCTGTCAGCATCAGTCAGTCACGTCGAGCAGACCTGCTCTTCTTGTCTCCAGGCGTTATAATGCACATTTAATCTCAATCAGTCAGCGAGCGAACGCCGCGGGGGCTTTTACGGAGAGTAAAAGATTCCGATAACCCAGAGGCGTCACTGGCGTCTGCCTGAGCGCGTTCCGCTTGGCTTTGATACCTGCGGAGTGTAATCTCATCTGTCAGACGCAGGCGTCAAGCTCACCCTGAGGAAGGAATCCAGCGCTCCGTTCTCCATGAACTCGGTGATGATGAGGACGGGGCAGCTGCGCGTCAGCACGCCCTCCAGCCGGATCACGTTGGGGTGGTCGAACTGGCCCATGATGGAAGCCTCGGCCAGGAAGTCCCGCCTCTGGCGCTCGGTGTACCCGGCCTTCAGCGTCTTGATGGCCACCACCATCTCCCTGCGGCCGGCCTGTTTGAGGCGACCGCGGCACACCTCGCCAAACTCACCTGGGTGGAGGGAAGAGCAGGTGGGGCGGAGGGAGAGGGGAGGGGGTGAGGGGGACGAGGGAGAGTGGGCAGGGGAAAGAGGGTGGGGGCGGGGGGGTGCGTGGGAGAGGGAACGTTACTGGGTGTGAAGGAGCTGACCTGAAAAGCGTTGTGGGAGAGGGTTCGACAGACGAGAAGAGCCAGAGACCGGGGGGAAAGGAGCTGGAGGTCAGAGGTCAAAGATGTTGGGGAGAGAGGGAGTGACCGGTATGGATCGCATGTGCACCCTGGGGGCCAGGAAGGGGGAGAGGGGAGGGGCGAGGAACCTGGGGGTTCTGACTTTGGTGCCTTGTGTTGAAGGTGGGAGGAAAGAGAGTGTTGGGGGGGGGGCAGGGCGGGGGGGCAGACAGTCATTTGAAGTTAGGACGCAACAAGCTCCTGAGCAGGGGGGCTAGAAACAGAGAGGGGACAAGGGCCCCCAGCAGCAGCAGCAGCTCTTAGAGCCCCTCTGACCCCCCCCCCCGACAGAAGACCCCCCAGGACTGACGGCTCACTCTTGAAGGAACCTGCAGGAAATGAAAGTACCTGCGCCGATGACCTCTTCGATTTTCACGCAGGAGATGTCGATCTCCTTGGCGAACTCGTGCACGGCGTCGTTGGGGTCCTCGTAGGTGAAAGGGTCGATGTACACTTTGACCCCTGGAGAGACTGCGGGGAGGAAGCACCGACAGGTCAATGTCAGTGAGGCTGTCCACCAGCCGCCACTTTAAACCCTTCCGCTTGCTTTAATAGACTTGTGACCGAATGAGGAACGCACACAGGGCAAATGAGGCCCCGCCCCCCCCGCCACACGCCACAAAGGATACCGATGTGCAGGCGGCAGACACCGCCGAGGGTACAGATCTGTTCTAATTAGAGGAACGGCAGATGGGTTTACCGCTGTGGTGATCGGCGAGTAAATGAACAGCCCGCAGACGCTTTGATCAATGTGCTCGCGTTGAGGTGATTGATGGTAAAAGACGTCGTTCCACCGTGAATACAAAGCAACCCAGCCGAGGCGGAGTTAGCTTAGCCTAGCTTAGCGGACGAAAAGCAGAAGGAAAGAAGCCGAACACTTTAACAGCTACGTATCTCTTTAAAGTGCCATTTTAGTGGTTTCCCTGGTAACAGACCCGCAATATTGACAAGACGCGTTAATCTAAGGATTAGAGGTAGCCGAAAATAAAACATCACTTTGTTCAGAAGCAGGAAAGCTGCTTCCGCCATTTATGTCAAATGAACAGATGGGCTTCAGAGCGGTATTGATCCGAATTTGAATTTCAATGTTTTATTCATCAAGGACAACGCTGTCAATAAACAACCAAAATGGACTTTAAACGACGCCTCTCCCAAAGGCCCTGATGGGTTTGTTTATAAACAAGTGATTCTGAAATATTAATGAGCAGGCGTACGTCCCAACATGGCCGCCGTCTTCTGCACAGAGAGTTTAATGGTTTCCTGCTTCGCTGGGTAATTGGATAACTGATTCAATCAGCTGGTTAACTGTACGGGCGTGACCAGATGACCCCGCCGAGGCCGTTCCCGGGCCGGACACAGGAACTTACTGTACTGCTGCAGCTTCTCCGTGTACTCCAGCTCCGAGCCGCTGCGCTGCTTCCTGTAAACAAGCATAAACAGAGTCAGGCGGCCCATCCTTTGCCGGGTTCAATCCACCAAATCCAATAACCGAGGGAAGCGCAGCCCGCTGAAACGTGTGTTCAAGTTGAACTCTCCTCTTTGCTCCGTCTCGCTGACAACCTGAATTATTGACGGCAGCCGTTGAGTGTTAGAAAATCTCACTTCAGGCAGACGACGGCGATGACCACCAGGGCAACGATGACCACCAGGCCCGCGGAGGCGGAGCCCACGATGAGGGGCAGCTGGTCCTGCACAGACTTCTGAGGGTCACCTGAGTCGCACGAAAACGAGAGGGTCAGCTGGCAAGTGGCGCTGTGGTGCTTTCCAGCGCACACGTAATTAGCAACCTCAAGCCCTCGTTAGCCAAACTAGCTTATCAGACGTTTGCAAAGCGGGACGGAGGTTATCCGTACTGTGGAGGCTGGTGCTGAAGTCCATGGGGTTGCTGTAGCGGCCGTACCCGGCCACGGTGCGCGCCCGGACCTGCACCACGTAGGGGGTGGCGGCCCTCAGCCCCTCCACCTTGGCCGAGCTGTGCTGGGAGGTGACGGTGTGGGACATGGCTTTGCCCTGCAGGGACACAGGCGGCAGTCAGAGCCCCGCTGGCGTAGAAACAGCAACCGGGACCACTCAAACTGGATCAGATTTTGGTTCCCGGTTGGCGAATCGCTAACTCTGACGCTAGCGCGCAGCAGTCGGCTTTGACCTGGAGGTGCAGCCAGGACGTTTATAGAGACGCAGATTCCAGTGTTAAGGAGATTATTTTGATGTTAAACATAACTGTGCACGCTGCCAGAGCTGCTCTCTTTCTCTCTCTCTCACACACACACAGACACACACACACACACACACACACACTAGTGTGCTATTTCAGATCTGTATCAGGATCTTCTATCTGCAGGGCTTCTCTGTGGAGGCTGATCGATACCAGTGATGCAGCAGCAGCTGCTCCACCTCACCAGGTTCAACAAATCCCTCCGAGGCTTCTCAGATTTCCATATTCCGCTTTTTTTTCCCTCATCCTCCTTTTTAAACGGAGGTTTGCAGAGAGCTGTAATCTGTGTTAAGGCGGGGCTTACCCTCTCATGGTATTTAATCTCATAGTCCAGGATGACCCCGTTGGGTTTGTCTGGGGGCAGCCAGGACAGGCTGAGCGTGTCGGCGGTGGATCTCATCAGGTGGACGGTGGGCACGGCCGAGGGCGCTGCGCTCGGACGACAAACAAGGACAAAGCAGAGATTTTAAGCTTCTCTGCTGATCTGATGACGCAAAACTAGAACAGTACCAAAAAAAAAAGGGCGATCGGAGCAAATAAAGCGCGAGGGAACGGGCGAGGGAACGGGCGTGGCCTTGGCCCATTCTGCCTTTTATTGAGCTCTGAAGGCTGGAGGTGATTGAGTGGGCGGTCGCTGCGCCGGCTCCATAAAGAGCAGGAAGGTGGTTCAAGTGCAGGTTAAGCAGGAGAGTAATTACAGCCTGGGAAGCGTTGAGGTGGCTGATGACGCTGCGAATAAAGAGCGGAGGCGTCCAAAGGTGACTTTGACTTGGGGATGGTTTCACTGGAGACCAGAAACTGGACGAGCCGGCACGTCTGGCTGATCCAGATCGACATCGTTTCTGCTTTATTGCCACTAACTGCAGCGTCCTGTTGAGATCCCTATTTTATTACATTAAATCAGAAAGCCAGAACAGGCAGAGAGTGTTTAAATGCCATATATTGCAGCCTTGCATCATTTAAATCTATGAAATCGAATGTGTCATTTCCAGTGTTGGTGGTCTTGGCTTTGAGAATTGATTCAAACTATTTGTGATGAGAAAAATATTGATTTACTAGAGTCGGAGCAGCGGCGCGACAGGAAGAGAGACAAAGAAAAGGGCTGGAACCATTCTGGTGCTGAAGTATGGGGTAAAAGTGGGGAAGAGGGCAAAGGTCAAGCTACGGGATGAGGTCACCTGTCCCCGGCGATGCCACTTTAACTGCTTTTTTTTTTTTTTTGTGAATATATGTGATGAACACGAGCTGCTCCCGGCGCGTGCACGTCGTGTCGCACATACGACCGTAAATCCAGCTTAATCCTTTCATCCATACATACAATTAAGATGTAGATATTAGCTAATGAAATTCTGCCTGCCTAGATCAGCCTGCTTTTGTCCGTGCGCCACCCTAATCCTGCTCCTCTACCAGATTTTACCGCCTGATCTTGTTGACTCGCGCTGTTGATACTGATGCTACAACCTCATTAAGACGCTCGCCAGCATTGACGGAACGTAAGAACCCCTAACGGGCTGCTGTTGTGGGGAACTAAAGTGCTATCGATCGGAGCTTCTCAATGAATGAACTGGGTGACGGATCCTCTCACCGGCCTGGTTGGTGGTGATGTTGACCGCGGAGAAGCTGGGCGAGGCCGATTTCTTCCCGGAGACGCCGTTGACGGCCTGCACCTCGAAGCTGTAGCGGGTGTGAGCCTGCAGGTTCCTCACCACCACCTTCCGCTGTCTCAGCCCCAGCCTGCGGGGGGCGATGTCCACGTTGTCGTCGCAGCGCGTGCACGGGCTCCGGTCCCGCAGGCACTTCTTGCACACCACGTTGTAGACGAGGTCGCTCCTGCCGCCGGTGTCCTCGGGCTCGTCCCACTCCAGGGACAGCGAGGTCTCGTTCACGCTGGAGATGACGTTACGAGGCGCCGAGGGGATCGCTGCGGGAACACGCAGGAACACGTGTAGGCGTTAAAGCAGGCGGGCAGGTAGGAGGATCACACGGAGCCCAGGCTTTAGTTGCATTATCCTCCCTCAGCGCACAGAAATAATTAAAGAGATGAGCGGGGAAAAAAGAAGCGTTTCTTTCTCAGTCAGTGAGGTTGATTTAAAAACCCGGAGGAGCGGCGTGCACGTACAGAGCAGAAGCAGGGGAAACATCTATCCTGGTGCATATGAATCTACAGTACAAACACACAGAAACAAGGAGACCTATCCAAAGCAGCCATAACTAAGTCATGTGATCCGCTCTGCTCTGATGGGTCAGGGAGCCTCGTCGGCCCGCTGGTTCTGTCTGGTTCTGTCTGGTTCTGGGGCTCCTAATTGGACGTCCATCTAAAACACACCAGCCAGAGTCCAGGCTGCACAGGCTGCCCAGGCCGCAGGGACGGAGCTGTCAACCCCTCCGCCCGCCTGTTCGTGCGGACTGTTCAGTGTCCAGAGTGTTCCTGTGACGGGGAACTGGGAGAGACAGTTGCGGCGCCCCGCGTGTCACTGAACGTAGCAAAAGACCCCCCCCACCACTCCCCCGGGGGGGGTGATTCTAACACAGCGGAGGCAGCGCATGTCACGCTCCGTCAGCACGCCAGCCGCGACTTCACCAGAGCTGCGGGTGTGGGCACGGGTGACATTACAGTCGGCAAATCAGACTCAGCAGCTCGCTAATTAAATATCCGCACTTTTCTCTGAGTTCTTGCTGCGACTCGACTCCGCGTTTCTACTTTTTAAAGCGTTTCTGGAAAAACTGTGTCTGAGAAGAACATGCCAAAACGTCACCACACACCTTCACAATACCTGCTCGGAGAAATCTGCCTCTTCCGTCAGCAACGCTGACGAACAAAGCCCCCAAATTATTATATCAATACGCTTAAAAGTGGGGTTGTTGAATTGCCGCATCTCTCCGTCTGCACACACAGTTGCAGCGACAACAGCTTTCAGCCGCCGAAGGCTCCATAATGACCGTCGCATTCCGGATGCACTTTGTCGCCGCGCAGGTAGAACACGGCAGCGTTTTAGAGGCTTTTACACTAAAAATAGCTGCCTGCCGACTTGGAGAGACCAAGACCCGCTCAAATAGGGCTGTCACCATTAGGAGTTTCTGGAGACGATTCATTGTCAGAAAAATAATCGCAAGTGACAAATATATTGTCTTTTTTTTTTTTCTTTTTTATATTCTACTATCATAGCATAATGAGCTTTAATAATACACATTCTGTACTGTCCTGCACACCTTAAAGAATAAGAGCCATTTAATCACTTTTTGAACATCCAGAAATAGTTGGGCGTATTGTTTCAGATTTGTTGCGTTAGCGCTTTTGACTGACACTTTTTTACAGCAAATTTTACAGATGGCTTCCTCCACATTACTGGGCTCGCCTTTATCGTTAGGCCTAAAACCAAAATGCACCCACAGCGGTGCCGTGGTACGTGGCTTTGGAACCAGAACCTCCCCTTCCTCCATGTTGTTATTATCCTAGCCATAGCATGTTGTCATAGCCATAGCATATTATCCTAGCCATAGCATATTATCCTAGCAATAGCATATTATCCTAGCCATAGCATGTTGTCATAGCAATTGCATATTATCCTAGCAATAGCAATAATCTGATCAAGACAAGAGGTTAACAACATGTGGTTGCCACGGTGACGCTGCGTGCTGCTGCTGGCACGATACGATGACTTCAGACTCAGATTCATAGTTATTTTATGCAACTCTGTGGATAAAAGAAATAATTGACAGTAATCGCGAATATGAAAACTAATCGCGATTGATGAATATTGTATTATTCGCGACTGCTCTACACTCAAGGGTAGAATGAGGAGCACGGCGGGTACGCCACCTCTCCATCATCGAGTCCAAACGAACTAAACATTTCAGAGATCTTTCTTTATTCCAGCTGAACGATGACTTACTGGTGCAGACGGACTCGGAGGGGTCGCTGTCGGCCCGGTGGAAGCCGCTCTGGCAGGGACAGATGCTGGCTCCCCGCGCGCTGCTGTGACTGTTGGCCGGGCAGGGGGTGCAGGATCCGTCTCCCAGTTTGGATTTGAAGGTTCCGGGGAAGCAGGCTGGGACCAGAAGAGAAGAGAAATGATGAGAACACAAACGACAACAGCAACAAAAAGACGCCGACACTTATCTCCCAGAGACGAGCGGCTGTCACCGAACAAAAGCGGCCCAAGACGCCCACGTGGTGAACAACAAGGCACTATCTGTATATTTGCATCTGCACTTTCATTTTCCTTCTCCCGACCAGGTGACATTAATCTCCCCCCAGGAAAAAGCGTTCTCGGTGGCAGCCGAGATTCCCGCCGGAGCGGTGAGAGCGAAGATGGAGGCGGAGATCGCCGGCTGACAGGAGACTGCTGTTGTCAAACAAACAGGGATGGAGGATGCTTCGGAGGAAGAGGATACACCTTCAACCCATCGATCAATGTCTCCCTCCACCCAGATGAATGCAAACACGCCGCCGGACGCCACGGTAACACGCTGATACATCTATTCTAATAGAAGTGCATCGGTTTCACGGTAAAGCACGAGATTCATCGGGATTCCGGGGGGGCCGCTCTGAAGGTCGGCTGATATCGAGTGTTAAGGATAAACCGGCATAAGCCCGGAGTAAAGAAGGAGTCAGATAAAGGGATTAGCACCAAAAGGTCTGGATCTGACCGGCCCCCAGAGCCCCACTGTTTGCCACATTCCAGAGCGGTGGAGTAAAAGTGGGTCCTCTGGTGAACATCTGTCCCATCAGCGTGGGGGCTCGTAAAAGCCAGTCAGGCAGGGAGGGAGGGGCGGGGTAAAACTAGTTAGCGTAAGTGGTCCTCCGCTCTGAACCCGGGTCTCTGACTCCAACAATGGGGCCGTTTGGCTAAAAGCAGCCTGTAAACAGCAGCTAAGCGGAGAGCGCTGGGCTGATTTATTTCCTCCCTCCTTCTCCCGTATTTGTTTGTTTTCCCGCTTTCTCTCGCAGACCAGGCCGATCCATAAACCTCTTTAGAGGACACTCCGGGTTTTGATACCCTAATGATCCGCTCCCCCTCCCTCCTCTCCTCCCTCTGTCTTCTCTCCATCTCGGCCAGGGCGAGCTAAGAAATGAAACGTCTGAGTGATTAATGTCCGGGTGGTGGTGTTGGCTCACGTTGGCCTGAACGGTGTTAATGAGTGTGGCCGCCTGTAGATTAAGTAACGGGAGGCCGCAGAGGAAATTACGCTTCCTCAAGGCGAGCGTGGCTGAGGCCCCCGAGAGCTTTTTATCAGACGACGGCGGCGTGCTTTTAACCTTGAGCCGCCGAATGGCAACGAATGAGCTTTCTGGAGCATGTTAGACACTATTTCTCACACCCAGGTGAGAGGAGGCTTCACTCGTCTGTCTTTAACCTCCTGGTTTTCATTTTTCTTCATTTTCGGCGGCGGTTTGCTTCCCGTCTTTGACAGGTCGCAGCTTTGAGCTGGGAATCGGACTGAGAACGCAGCAAAAAGTCAATCCTGATTAACAGTTCTGTCTTTGCTCAGAATTTCAAGAGGAAAATCTATGGAAATCTGCATGAAAAAGGTTGTTTTCATTAGAATTTGCCTTTCAAATAAGAAAATTTGTCAGAAAGGTTGTGGAAACACTAACTCGCTCGCTCGCTCGCTCAACAAAAACCGACCGATCACTCTAAATTCTGCACGACCCTGTAAATAACCTTCATCTGACCTGGGCCCAGTCCCTCCCCAGTGTTCCAGTGTGAGGATTTACCAGTAGATGCTCTGAGAAAGGATGCGGTAGCTCAGAGAAAACACTTAACAGACTGAAAATCAGCCCAAACACTGACATTTCTGCCTGAATAATCAGTATCTGATTGCATGTTTACCTTTTCACCTCACATCTTTCTGCCTTGTTTGCACCAAACCGGCGTGTCAGAGCTCAAACGTGCACCCAAAGCGGCAACGTCTGAGTCCTGGAGCAGCCGTTCACCAAATGACACGTGTACTTAAAGGCAGGTCTTTAGTAAAAGTCCTTTATATTCATCCCAGCGCTGCTCCCGCTATATCTCTCTCTCTTCCTGTCCTCCCTTTCTGGACTCCGGACACCTCTCCCGTCTATTATCTGCACTTCCCTCTCTGTTCTCCACCTTATCTCGCTCCCTCTCTGCCGTCCTGCTCTTGCAATATTTGTATGCGGCTCCTCTCTGCAACAGCTCATTAATTCATACTCTCCTCCAGCCTCCTTCACCCGCTTCCAGGAGCCACACAACAGACGGCGGGCGGAGCCAGGTGACTCCTGCAAGGTGCGTGAAGGAGCGCTGGGTAGAGTCCAAGCGTACCCTGGCACTGCGTGGTGTCCGCCGAGGCCTCGTAGCCGGAGACGCAGGTGCAGGAGCCCACCGGAACCATCCACTCGCCGTCGCCGTTGCAGTAGAGCTTGAGGGGGACGGACACCTCCATGGCGTTGCTCACGCACGCCCCCGGGGCGATCACCAAAGAGGTGGCCTCCGCCCCCGTGGCCGTCTCGGGGAAGACGGCGAAATTTGCGATGGTGGTGGAGCACTTCTTGAAGAAGACCCTGACTGAGATGAGCGACATGCAGGCCCCCAGGTCCTGGAAGGCCAGGTAGAAGCCCGCCTTGGACAGGGGGCCGAAGCTCCGCACTTTGGTGTTGATCCGGCCCGCCTCCAGCAGGGAGAAGCTCTCGTCCGGGGCGATGGTGTCCACCTTCACGTAGGGGTTCTCCCTCCACTGCGGGCTGGCGTCCGTGGCCGTGTCCCCGTCCGACTCGTAGTAGAACAGGTTGAAGGTCTCCTTGCAGGAGCCGGGGATGTTGGGGATGCTGGCGCAGTCGCGCACGGAGAACTTGAGCTCCACGTAGACGCGCAGCACGCCTTTGCGGGGGACAAAGTCCGTCCTGAGCCAGTTGTTCTGGTTGGGCTGCCGCACATTACACACCTGGTAGGTTCTGATGGGGCTCATGGAGTCGTCGTAGCCGCTGACCTCCTCCCACTGCAGAGGAGACAAACATCAGAACGTTTCAGCGGCTGCTGCCCTGCTGGTGGAAACGCGCAGGCTTTATTAAAACGGCCTTCGCGGCGCTGTTAGTGAAATTGCACTCCAGCGGCGCTCTCGGCCGCTTGAGGTCACGTGGGCCGTGTGTTCTACATCCTGTGCCTTTGTGCAAACCGACGCACGTAGGAGACGCCAGACCTGTTTCACACCGCGTAACTTCGCAAGGAACCATCAGGAGGACGGACAAATGAAAGCTACCGCTAACACCGCTGTCTGAATACGGTAGCCAAACTCAGGCTAGGTGATAAATGGCTTCGGCGGTCTATAAATTCAGTCCATTAGGAAATAACCTCGTGAGGAGTCAATCTTTTTTTGATTTTTTTTTTTTTTTTGCCTAATTCCCTCTCGGACTGAACGCTTCGTTTCCATAACAAATGAGCTTCCCAGGAATTGATTATTTCAACTGGGAAAAAATAATGCATAACTCATCTCACGTCTTCGAGCTGCCGCACAATTTATTCCCAAACGATGAGCCCGAGCGTTGGCGTCGGGGCGTCGTAAATCAACGGCAACGCGTCGACGCCGGACCTGACAAATATGATAATGGCCGGGGCCCCAGCCGAGCATACGCGTTTGGAGAGGGGCCGCCGCGGCGTACGGCCACGCAGACGTGAGGAAAAAGAGGGCTGCCGGAGACCGTTTCCACGGCAACGCACCATTTCCATTGACTGGCTCCGCGCTCACGTAGCGAAGACAAATTACCCTGGCCGGGGTGTGGGGGAGGTCTGTCAGGCTGTTAGCCCCGGGGTCAAATTCATGTTGTTTTATTTTCTCACCGTTCCTACAGGGGGCACCTACTGAAAACCTTAATTTCTGTCTGGAATACGCTCCTGGGCCCTTATTACAAAAGACACAGACACCCTCTTTCAATTATCGCGCTCTCCATCACGAGAGCCGTACAGGACGCAGCATCCCCAGTCTGCGCACGTGTTTCTGCGCCTTTAGGTAGACAATGGAGGCTTTTAATACACTTCTAAACTGAACCCCCCCCACCCCCACCCCGTTGCTGGTGTGGTTCTCATTTGCCTCTCTGTGTTTTAGCATCCAAGAAAGCAAACAAACACAGCAAAAACAAAGATATAAAACAGTGGGAGGCGTGCTGTTGCAGGCAGACTGGGCTTTATTAACAAGCAAATGGAACAAGAACAGGGTGGGGGCACACACACACACACACACACACACACACACACACACACACAAACACTCACCCCACTCTCTGGGAACGTTGTCCACGCCAGCTCTGTGGTTGCCCACCGACTGTCCATCAGGGTTTCTGCAGAGGAAAACAGCGAGAGGAGGAGGGTTAAAGGAGTCGGCGTGGGCGTGAGGAGGCCAGGCCGCTGTTTCTCAGCGCTGGAGCCAGGTAAAAGCTCCCGTGTCTGCCTTTAATAAACCAGAGCCCCACACACACTCCTCAGACAACAGGCGTGACGCTGCCTAATTAAGGCTCCAGCTCTGGCTGCCGCTGCTGCTGCCAGCGTTCATTTGTGGGGAAACAAAGAGAAGAAAGGCTCCTTTCGGATGCCTTCGGCGGCTGGAGACGCGGGCGCTGGTGGAGTCTCACACGTTTGAGTGGTGTTCAGGAGCATCCAGAAGCACAACAGTGGAAACATCCAGCTCGTCTGATGGGAGGGCCAGTAGAACCAGTTAGAAATGTGGTTTCTGGGATGACATTGAAGTTATTGCAGTTATTCACCAACTTTTGACCCCTCACTGCTGAGATCTGCGAGGCGATATCGTTTGGGTCGCCTGGTTCCTCCTGCGGGGAGGTGAGGGCTCGGCCGGGCACAGAACAAACATCAGGATCAACGGCTGCCGTCGTTGATCATCGGCTGTCAATCAGCTTCAAGGGGCGAGTCAGTCAACAGCCGCTCCCACTCCCATTGTTCCCCCGCCGCCAAACACATAATTACTGAAACAATTCCACTTTCTTCACGAGGGCTGGAGGACACGGCGCTTGCTGTGCACCATTTGCTCGGGGGTCATTGATAACGCCGCAAAAGGAGACCGCCAATGGGTAAACAAACAGCGGCGTCCTGCTTGCGCCAACAGCAACATTTGTCCCGGGATTCACGTCTTTGTCGCAGTCCTTGACTTCCAAGGACTGATGGGACGGCTGCTCCATCGGCTGCTCCATCTGTAGCCACTGAGATGGAGACGTGTGTGTTTGCTGCCCTGAGAGGACATCAGAGAGGAGATCTGCTCCACAGATCCGCAATAAGCGTCAAAGCTCTTTAATGGAGAGCTGTGTTTATGCCAAAAACCTGAAGCAAGACCTCTTGTTTTTGTTTTTTTCATGCCCACTGCATGCGTGCACTGAAGACAAACATGAGGCGAAACAAAAAGAGAGGCGTGACAGCATGGGAATGTTCTGAGTTCCGCTAATCTCGCCAAGTAAGCAACGAGCAAAGGGGGAACAAAGGATGAAGGAGCGATTTTGTTAAATCTATACAACGGATAAGAGGCTAGCGTAGTGTTTGCTTTGATTTACATCTACAAAATGTGGAAGACTACATGATGATACTGCTGGTCAGGGGATGCTTTATAGTACATTAGCAGCTTATTTGGAGTGGCTAACCCAACACTTGCGCAGTAATGTCAGCGTCAACCTTCCCAAAGGTGTAACTATGATAATTAATTACCTTTTATCGCTAAGCATCTATTCCTGCAGCAGCACGTTTAAATATTTAGTAAACTGTATTATTATGCTAACAAGCTATATTCTGAATTTCAGCTAATAGCAGGTTTAGCCCTGAAGCTAGCAAGTGCCTGTATTCCGTCTAATTGGTAAATAAATTAACGCTAATAATCATTAAGCGATAATAACAAATGAACTCTGCAGCAGTCATCCAGCAGCTCATGGCAGGATTCTTAGAAATGCAGATACAGAAACAAATCCCATAAGTGGGTTCCTGTGGAACTCACACTCACACTCCACACAGTAACAGATGCAAATGTGTGTTTACTTTGCTGCTGTAAAAGCAAAAGCAGGTCCAATCACTCATTTCTGAGCGCGGCCCTCCACTCTAGCAGCTACGAGAGCAGCAGCTAATAACTTCAGTTGTCAGGCCCAAAATGTGCCACTGTGCACGCATTGTTTCCCTGATTAGAGGAACTAATCGGTACAATCGGCTGCTGTTGTCTTCGCTCGGTCACGCTCGGCCCCTCTGAGGCTCCCAGCCGAGCCGGGCCCCCGGTGCCGCTGACCCAGGCCGTCCCCTGGGTGTCCGATCCGGCATGTCGCCCTGTGTCCTGGAGGCAGGACTGCTCATCCGCGGCTCGGCGCGGGCTTCCCCCCAGGCAGGGGTGGTGGTGTCACATGTGGAAAAGCCCCCGCGTTAAAGCGGATTCCGAGCGGATCAGCGCTGAGCTGGCTGTGCAGGAGAGGACAGGTTCCTCCGTGACTACTTAAGAAAAACACCCTGGGGGGCCATGACGCTGCAAAAAACACATCCAGACTCCGGAGTGGGAGTGTCCAAACAGTTCCATTAAAATAGCCAGCACCTTTTCTTTTCATTCTCTTGTTTATTGACGTCATTTCAAATTCTACGTGCCCATAAAAGCAGCTTTGGCCCTGCAGAAAATGGAGTCAACTGGAGTCGGAGCGGCTCCAAACTTCTCCGACGGCTTCCATCACCTCATCAGGACGGTGCGGCGGCGGCGTGTGACATCATCCAGGAGGAGCTGGAAACAGACCCCATTTGTTCCCCGCCTTCTCCAGTTTACAAGGCCTCTGCGATCACGCCGCTGTCGTAACTCACGCCCGGACCCCCGCCGCCGGCCCTCTCCCCTAAAACAATGGCAAACGGCAGTCGGGCTCGTTCCAGCCGCAGCGCCGGCGCTGGCCGGACCAAAAGGCCACTCCAGCGTGCGGAGCCCACACATGCTAATGTTTTATTCACTCTGAGAGGAGGGGGTTGGGGGGCTCGCCTTGAACTGAGCTGACATCCCCACCGAGCAAACGGATGAAATGTTAATGGAAAAACATCGGCGATGCTGATTGGACGATGATCAGAAGCTGCAAATGAGGAGGGGGGAGCAAACTGGGCCGTTAAAGGTTTGATTCCAGACCCCCCCCACCACCACCGAGCAACAGATAACCATGCCCCCCCCACCAGGATTCTTTATAAAACGCATCCATCCAGTTTACGGGCCTTTAAAGCCGGAGCAACACTAAACATTGACTGCAAATGAGAGCGAGGCAGCATAAAGATGTCACCGTCGCTGAGACGTTTACTGCAGTCGGACATCGAGGCGCTGCTCTTTGGTCCCGGCGCCACCCGTGCACCCCCCCCACCCCCCATTTTTAGCATCATTAATAAATGACGCTAAAATAATAATGAGCAGCTAAATCAGCTGGAAAAAGAGGGGCCGTCTCGTGATCCGCCCTTCACGTTGATCCCCAGAGGACAAACAGGAGTTAACCTCTGAGCGGTGACTAACAGCCAGCCGGGGGTGGTTGGGGAGGCCGGGGGGGGATTGACACAACCTGCAGGGGGGTGGGGGGGCTGCCGCCGGCATCGCCACTGCATTCATTCGCTTGCTGACACCAGAATTGATGAAGGATCCGGCTGGCTGCGGTCCAGCAGGGGCTGTTGGGGCCGGGGAGGGCGTGTGGTCGTGGTGGGGAGGTGTAGCTACAGCTTGGAGGGGGGGGGGGGGGATGATGGAGAGCTCCAGCTACTTGTTAAGCCGGTGACCTTTAATTCACACTCGTCATCGTGGGTGTTTCACGTAATAGTCGATTAGGCGTCAGGGGGCCTCGGGCTGATCTGCGTGCCCCCCCCACAACCCCCCCAACAGGCAGGTCCGCCAGGTGAGGAGCTTGGAGGAGCGGGTGGGCTTCTTTACTCGCGTGTGGGTGTGACAACAACAGGGGACAAAAGCAGGAGCCACAACAGAAACTGGGGGGGGGGGTCCTGACACGCGCGTACACGCACGGATTACAGTAACAGGAAACTGATACCGGGCGGAGCTGCGCATTTACCAGAGCAGCTCGGGTTTAATGAGAGTTTTAATCAGGGAAAAAAACAGTCCAGATTACAGATGTGGAGGGTCCGCAGCAGCAGCAGCAGCAGGAGCGTAAAGAGCACCGGTCACATGATCAGAATTGCAAATAAAATAAATGCATGAAACGTGAATGCGCACTGGTCTCCTGCAGGATTCATCCCCTGTTGGCGTCTTTATAGCAATTAAAATGATGTAAACATGCAGACACGTACCTTCCACAGCCAGCACCGCGGGGACAATGAGGCTGCACACCCACAGCAGGTAATCCATTGTCATAAAACAGGCGTTTGCAACATGAATAAAGGTCTGTAGAGCGAATCCTTCGGTTGGATGGAGACTCAGACACAGAGCGCCGCAGCCGAGCTTTGTGTTCCTCTCACCATCGGCATGCCTTCAGTGCAGACGAGGGGCTCTCAGCATCCCGTTGAACGGAAAGCGTTATGGTTGTTTTTTGTTTTTTTTTAAAGAAAGCTTAAAGAAAATGTTTTCTTGCTGTTGTGTTCAGGCAGGTTCTGTTATTCCGCGGTTCTGGTGCCACAGCAGCGCTGCTCTCGGGCTCTTTGTGTGACTTTACCGACACCCAACCTCGGTCCAGGGGCGCATCTCCCGGCTGCTGCCCGGCCCGGGCTGAAGGTGCGAACCCGGGTCTGGAGCGGTTTCGGCGCGCTCGGGAACCTCCGCGATCCGCCGTGGTCGAAGCTGTTGCTCGTCTGTGAGAGATGTGCGTCGGAATGGTAACACCAGGACGGAGAAGGGGAGGGCTGAGAGGTGGAGGGGGTCCCAGAATTAAGGGAAATAACATTATCGTCTAGCTTCCGGTAATGGCTTTCAAAATATTGGATGTTTTGTGACATGCGTTTTAATTTTTGCACGAACTATCCCTTTAAATGTATTCAAAAGCAATGTGCATGTACTCTATAGAAATACAGCTCTTCATTTGGCTTTTTTGACTTTAAAACGTGCTCAGTGTCTGTAGCACAAACGATTTTATTTCATTCATGTTTATTTTTGAAAACGTTTTACAAAAACACACATATTTCAGATTCACTCACTCATGGCCGCATGATCTGAAATAAATCAATTAGGGTAAGATACTACATTTATAAAACGTTATTATCAGCTTGTTCACGGCATTTCTGTCCATTTAAACATAAATTAGGTGGTTATTAAGTATGAGTCACACTTCTAGTAAACAGCTGCTGCCCTCAATGATGATGTCATCCTTACAGGTGATGTCATAGAAACTTCTGCTCAACACTCATCTGATAACATGGCGTCTATTGTAAACAAGCACATCGTACACAGAGAGAAAGTAAATTTCGTATGGAATAGTTATTTTAAAAGTATGACCTCTGCGATTGCTCTAATCTTTTATTTTGAAAGAGAGTGCCAAACTTCCGGTTCCTACCCCACGTGTGCATCCCGCTTGACGATAGTTGGCGTGGAGGGTCGCGGAGGCTGAGAGGAGGTGGGAGAAGGAGGCTGGTTGGTTGGCCGGCGGACCAGAGCAGCTCCCAGCCCGCAGTGTCGCTCCGTCCGGGCGGAGGCTCCGCCGGCCCGTACGCGCCGCTCACCGCCGCTTAACGCCGATCAATGTCGGCATTAAACGGACAGCGGCCGCATTGACTGGAAAACGTCAATACCAGAGCTGGTGCTCACGGAGGAGGATGATGGATGCGCAGCGCCTTCCGCTGGTGACGGAGGCTGATGGTAAATAAGAAGCACCTGTGGTTTTACTCACATCTGGGGAGTTTAAGTGAATAAGCCTTGTTACGGCTTTCTACAGCGGTCTGTTTTCCCGTAAATGTAAAAGTGACCCTGACAGCATCATAGATCCTGAACGCAGCACAGACCCACTATTTTTCCCCGAGGGGAGAGTTTTACAGCCCCGCTCATCAAAGTGATATCTTCAGGGTCTTGACAGACCGCCCGGCCCCATCAGTTCATGTCAGACTTTGACCTTTTTCAGTCTCCAGCTTTGCACTGTTTCCTTTCAGGTCCACCAGATCCACTCAGCCTTTGTCTGTTAGTGGGTTCCAGCAGTGTGTGTGTGTGTGTGTGTGTGTGTGTGTGTGTGGCAGTAGCCCCCCAGCTCTGAGACAAGGCTCCCCTTCACACCGCTAATTCATCTCTCCAGTGTGGCCCCGCTCTCCCACTGAGGCTCCCCCTCACACAGGAACACACACGGGAACCCCCCCTCCCCTTGCACACACACTCCCTCCCCCCAAAGGAGTCCCTCTGTCCTGCTCGCTGCAGACCCTTGGATTTCCACACATCCAGCGGCTCCCCCATGGCCTCCACCCCCGGCGCTCCTTTGTCCTCTCGGCCTTTGTGGGCTAATTAACTACAGTTCAGCTCCCAGCAGGACTTGGGTCAACCTGCACCACGGGGCCAGTGACAGACAGCTCTCTTTAACCAGCTTTATTAAAACTGTGACAACAAAAGGAACAGGTCACATGACCAGGAAGTGAACAGGAGAGGAAACGGTAAGGTGACTGTGTGCATCACTGTCCTACATTAAAGGCTTGTCTTTGCCTCAGCATTGATTCATTTATCCATCTAATCGTCCTCCTGCCTTCTGCTGCTGCTCTGTATGAAGCACTAATGCGATCTGAGAACTTTCTGCCTCCAGATTTGTGTCAGACACACAGCAGCTCTGCTCTCTGTGAGCTGGCTTTCTTCATCTCACAGCTTAATTATTGATCAGCTGAATGACAAATGTGAAGAACAAAAAGAAGAAACAGATGACGTGCATGTGGAAACTCCCGTCATTCCTCCAGCGAGCGCCGTTTGGCCTCAATAATCTGACCTGCAGCGCTGAGGGAGAGGAAGCCGCTCCTCCGCGGTCTTATCACCAGCTCCATCACCAGACGGACTGTGTCTGGTTGTCGTAGAGTTGGTTTTCTCCTTTATTGGTTTAAAGACTCTCCATCTTCATTTGTTAGCATCTCTGTAGACGTTCAGAAGGTTTTTAAGGGTTTTGGAAGGTTTTTGAAGGTTTTTGTCACGTTAAAGCTTGAAATAAAAACTCACGCAGTATGCCGCAGTGGCACCGCTCACATAAATATGCATATTTGTGTGAAATTATACCAATATTATGGACTAGTGGGGTCCCTGCCATCTTGGCCCCGCCCACCTGCTGTTCACCCATCCTGGCTGTCAATCATAACCCAACACCTCATTTCCGGCCTGTTAGATCAACTATTTTAAGATTTTGAGTGTTTTAAGTAAAATTTGTGAAAACCCAGCTGTTAGAGGCAGATTCTGTTACTTAAATTAAGATTAGCATTTTTGTGCTACACATTAAACAAACGATGTTTATTAGATGAAGACTTTGCAATAGTCACATTTGCTGCCCACAAAGTAAAGAACTCGGCACAGGAATGACAAAATAACTATATTTATCAGTCGCAGAGACATGGCGATGTTGCCTAAAGCCGGATATATTCAGTTCATTTTATTTATTTAATTATTTTTCAGATCTGCCGATGAGGTTAATTGATCCGCCACCAAACACGGAGTTAATGAGGGACAAACCCGACAGGTAAAGAGTGGAAAACCACCTTTTCCCAAAGAGTTGTGACACGTTTCTGCAGATATTTGCCAGAGTCTGCGGGAGTTCTCTGTCTCACAGCGGGGGGGCCTCGGTGCGGGGCCGCAGGAGCGGACAAGCGCATCGATGGCGGAGTGTTGAGGCAGATCTGAGCGCCGCCACCCGGTCAGCTATGGATCCGTGTTGATTGGAGGGTGTTTTTTCTGACAGAACCGAACTTCCTGTGACTTCCACACTTTCCAGGCAATCAGCGGGGAGCTGTCACCGCCTCTCCGGGCGTTCCCGTCAGAATCCAGGTAAGCTGAGACGCAAATGAGCGACGGCGACGGAGAAAAACTAATTAAGGACAATTCCATCTTAGAGACGCAGACAGCTTCAGCAGAACTCTTTAAAAAAAAAAAAAAACATCCTTCAGAATTATTCACAGGAGGAGTTATTGATGATTCTCTACATTCGGCAATTTTCCCACCATTCCCCTCCTCCATTATTCATCCACCTCTACTGTTTAATCTCCTGCGAGCTGACTCAGAGCTGCACATCCATTTGCAGACGGTTCCTCCTCTGTTCATGGCTGTAGCATTGATTAAATGGACCCCGGTGGGCTGCGGATTACACTGGGTTGTGTTTGAAATGGCACTTCCACACTGTGTTTTTCCATTAGGAATTTAGATAAACCCGCCTGGGTGAGCTCCGGGGCCGCGGGCTAATTTTCACATGTCACAGAATGCAGATTTTTAAAAAATCATTACATTTCTTTCTTTTTTCCCCAACATTTTAGTCCTCTTGAGGTCCAGGGCAGCTCTTTCTCTGCAGTAGAAGCAGGAAGGGTAATTGGTGTCAGATTTTTTTTTCTAAATCTCTTCATTTGGAGATTAACCTGACAGTTTCTTCCAGGTCTCCCCCCCCCAGAAGAACCTGAGCTGATGTAAATCAGATGGCTGTGGCCTTAAACTGGAACACACACACTCAAACCAGCACCCTTGACATCAGCAAGAGGATCCCTATCACATGGTCCTGCTCGAGGTTTCGTCCTGACTTTAACATTTGGGCAACAAGGAAATTTGCCTCATAAATAAAAGCATCAGGATTCGCTCCATCGTCAGAGGCCGGAGTTTCTAAAATGCTTTCTAGTCATAACAACGACTCATTTATCAGAAAGACCATAAACTGCTAAGTACACTTTTATTTTTTAACCCCGTGCTTGTTATTAATCTTTTACAACGCTCTTCAAGGCCAAAAATGTATTCCTGTTAATTAAAGTAAGTGTTCCAACGTTAGGCTAAGAATTGCCTCTAATGCTCTTCAGATGCTCGTAATCAGGATGTTCATGCTGCAATTTTTTTGTCTTTAATGGAATTAGCCTTGGCTGGCATACCTGTTAGCCTGGTGTGACGTCAGAGAAGACACATTATTGACAAAGGCTTTAATTCAAGTGCAGCTATATTAGCAAAGAGACAAAAAACAGCTAACAGGTTAGCTCCCTGTCTCGCTCTCCTCCGTGTTTAAAATTCTTCCTCTCTGACTCCTCAGGGAAGCGTCTTCCTCGTTAGCTGTCAGCTGCTCTGCTGTTCTGCGCCGGCTAATCACCGGCTGTCTGTGTCGGCTGTTTTCTGCGGAGCTGGATTTGTCATGACTGCTTGCCAGTGAACCGAAATGATAAAAGTTGAACTCTGATGGACAGATGAGCGATGAAGGAGAAAACAGGCCGGATCCAGTTACCGCCAGCAACCATCACAGGGGTGACCCACAGCTGGGACAGAGATCGTGCTATTATTGCTAATGGTGTATTTGAAAGGTAAATTAAGCTAAAGGTAAAAAGAACTTGTGATCAGGATTGAAAATGCTCTAATTTATCTCAAGTGTTTACAGGAAGTTCACTTGTTTTCGGAACGTTAATTTTTATTGCTTGTGGAGCTAATACTTTTGGATTTCCCACAAGTCTGATGATATATTTTTGTAATTTACAGTAACATGGACGCGCTTCAGGAAATGCGACGTCCACTTCCAGCAAGATTAGAGGTTTGTGAATATTAGCAGCTAATTGGTGAAACATTTCTGGCAGCAGAAGCCGGGACCGGCGTTCCAGGGGTATGATTATTGACTTTGATTTATGGCCTGGACCGTCGTTTCCCTGCTGGATGGGAGATAATCACCCCTGGCTCGCTGGCTGTCTTGGCTCCCTCAGACTACTTACTGCCAGCGGGAGCGGATGCACCTTCTCCCCCCAGACCCTGAGCTTGACCTCTCCGACCTCAGTTTGCAGAAGAAAGAGGAAAGAAAAGCAGAGTAGCAGATCTTTGAGGCTGAGGAAGCTTTTTCTAATGATGTCAGGGTGAGTTCTGAGTCAGATGGCAGGAGGAAGCTAACCCGTGTGTACAGGTTAGCTTCCTCCTGCCTACAGGAGTACAGGCTGCACCTCACAGGGATACAGCCTGGACCCCTGCGAGGTGTTCAGGCTGCGACAACCTGCAGCAGCAGAAATGACACAGCAGCCCAGTTTAGAGGTGGTGATGAACACCTGTGACCTCCTCAAAGCCCTCTGGACTGTGAGACTGTTTTTCAGACTCACATTTAGGACGTAATTGCAGCTGCCACCAGGTGTGAACTGGTTTGTGAAACTGGTTTGATGCTTCAGCTCAGGAATGGAGCACGGGCGCCCCCTAGTGTCTTCATCCTGCACCGCCAGATTTTGGAGAACTCAAAGTAAGAAAGACAGCTGAACTCTCGGACCCGGCTGCAGAAACAAATAAGAGGGGGGCACACTTGTGACCTACATTTATCTGCCTCAGGCTCACCAGTGGCTCTGTGGACATTCCTAGAGTATTGTAATATCATTTTCTCTCACTAAAAGGTCCATTTTTTAAGCCAAACCACCGAAAATAGAAAGATAAATACGCCAGGAAACATGCTTCACACCCTCCGTCCCGGCTCCCCCTCGCTGTAGGGTCACACCAGACTGAATAGGCGGATCTGGACCCTAGACTCGAACCCTGATCGCCCGCATCAGTCTTTCACCTTAACCTCCGCGGTACACAGCTAGATGCTTAGACCCCCTCAGCTCTACGTATAGTATATAGTATTTGCTACATAGAAATAGATTAAGAATTTGCCGCTACAAGCTGCTATCGGGAAACCCGGAAGAGGAGATGACGTCACGCGAATTCCCCTTATACCGCTCAGGCCACTGAAAGTAGGCGTCTAACATGACCAGCAGGTGTCGCTGCCGTTAACGTCATCAATCATCCCTGTAAAAATCCAGCTGATTTATTTTTGCTCAAAAGGAAAAAAAACAGCTTGTTTTATGTTTCTGCTTGTGTCTTTTATACCCAGGAAACGGACTGATAAAACGTAATTTGGTCTTTAATTGACTCAAAATATTTGACTATATGCTCACAAACAATTATCTGCATTTTTTTTTTTTTTTTTTACAAAGGTGGCAAGTGTGGCGAATTCCATCAAACTGTGGAGCTTTGGAGCAGGAGGCGTGCTGCGTGGGGCAATGAGCCCCAAAAGAAAATTTAAAAAATAAAAATAAAAAAGGACGCACTTTTGCGAAATCAGGGCCGCAAGATCAGGGTACCCTTTATGACGTGAAAGTCCCCTTGCACTGAGTAACCCTCTCAGATATCTCTCATTTATGCCTAGAAGCACTGGGCGCCTTTAAATCCAGTCAAAATCCTTTATAGCGAGGTATAAATTATTCCCTTTAATACAACATCAAATATTTATGTTGGCGAGGCGGACACTTCAGCACTGACCTCGGATCATTTTTTAAATCAATTCATATTACAGTTTACATCCTCCAAAACACCTGGCGCAGAGTCAACGGCGTCTGTTGTCAGGGGAAACTGATTTAGTGGGAAAGTGTCTGTGAAAATAAATGAGTCATCTAATAAAAAGGATCTTCCGCGTCTGGCTGCGGCTGTAATTTCTTGTTTGCTCTCCATAATGTGACGGTGCGTGGATCGGGGCACGGAGCCGTCTGAGCCGACGATCCAGACTCTCTTCTACACAAATTAGTTGTTGAAAAGTGAGCGAGAGCAGCCTGCAGAGGAACACAAAGTTTGGAAATGTGTTGAATGTGCGTGGAGACCCACCAGTGACGGGATGTCCAGCTGCGTCTCCATCCATAATGGAGCCTGTGATGGAGGCACGCTGGGCTGACTGGGGCCATTCACCGGCGGACGCATGATTAGGACATCCAGCACAAAGTCACCTCACCCCGGAGATGTGAGTCCGACCTTTATTATAGCAGCCAAACACTTTCCACAGTTATACATTCATGTTTAAAAAAAAACCAAAAAAACTCCAGACTGAGTTCACATCATCTGATGAGTGTTCGTGCAGCGGAAACATCAGGTTTCCATGGATACCCATAGCTAGTCCAGAATGTGGTTTGAACGGTATCATGGTGACTCTGTCATCCACGAAAAACGCACCAACACAAACCTTTGGAGTTTTTAACCCAGAATCCGAATCCATCTGAATCCAGACCCAGATCATCATCAAAAGTTCGTCAGTTCAGTCCCAGAAAATCCTACTCTGATCCAAATCCTACAACTGAACCAACAACCCTCCGCTTCCCAGCCTGCAGGTTTTTAAGAGGACCATGAAATCACGTAAAAACGTCGTCAGTCCGCACAGGAAATGAGGAAAAAGATCTGTCGTTTTAAACTTCATCAGGTTTTTGGTTCGGTGTGAAAACCGACGGATCAAACTGTCTTAAGACGCAATAACGTCGCTTTTTCAAGCAGAGGAGCCGAATCCAGCCTGACACTGAGGCCCAATTAAGGCTCCACTAAAAGTGAAACGACGAGGACGCGTCAGCTCCCCGCTGGGGGAGCATCGGAGCCCCCGCCACGGGATTAAAAGCCGTGATTGAATTAGACATACACACACACACACACACACACACACACACACAATTAAATATTTTCACATCTGTCTAATTAATGCAGATCCAGCCCAGCAGCCCTCAAACGTGGCAGCGCAAAACGCGCTAATGACGCGTCGCTCAGATTAGTCTGAAGCTGACAGGTGACAGGAGGCCAGACCACCTACGTGCAGGTGAGGCACCATCTGACGTCAAACCAGCACAATCAAGCAGCTTCCAGGCTCCAACAAGGTCATTAATTCGCACTTGTCACACACATGCCGATTTTCATACTGTGGTGATATCTGGGTTTTAAGGGAGAGAGAGAGAGAGAGAGAGAGAGAGAGAGAGAGAGGGGTGGGGGAGAGGAGGGGTGAACTCCAGCTTTCACGTCCAGAAACTCAAAGCGGTTGGTGGCGCTGAAGGAGCAGAAGGAGCAGAGAACCTCCGCCGAGGATGCAGCTTTGCCCCAGGAACCTTCTCGCCTTCCTGCAGACCACGTTCGTCTTGTGAACAGGACGCAGAAGGAGACCAGCTGCAGGTCTGTGCGCTTCCTCTTCTCCTCTCGCTGCTTGGGTCTGAATGGATGAACTGTCGCAGGAAATAAAAAAGTCTGCTTCAGTGAAGATGAGGCTGAAATGTTCACCGTTCAACAGGTCGCTTCCAAGTATTTTTTTAAGTAACCGCTAAAATGAAGGATACAGAGGAAAGCTTACTGCTCCGTTCTCCAGTAACTCTGGAGTCATTACAGTTAATTGGTGCTGCCGTTCTTGACCTAAAATACTTTCTAAACGCGCGTCCCCTCCTCCCCAGCGCTCCCCGCTGAGCTCCACCATGCCGGAGGTGAACTGCTCTCTCGCCGCGCTCTCCAGCGGCCGCGCAGCGCTTTTCCATGCGCTCGGCTGCCCCGAGGCGGCGCTCGTGTGCGGGATGAACGTCTCCTGGCTGCTGGCTGAGGCCACGGCGCAGGACCTGGATGACGTGTGCCTGAGCGAGGGGGCGTACCTGGCCAGGTATCGGGGACCTCCGAGGTCCCCCGTGTTCTTCCCCGTCTGCGTCACCTACCTGTCCATCTTCTTGGTGGGGGTTCTGGGTAATTCCCTGACCTGCGCAGTCATTCTGCACTACAGGGTGATGCAGACGCCCACCAACTACTACCTGCTGAGCCTGGCGGCGTCGGACCTGCTGGTGCTGCTGCTGGGAATGCCGCTGGAGCTCTACGAGATGTGGCAGAACTACCCCTTCCTGCTGGGGGAGGGGGGCTGCTACTTCAAGACCTTCCTGTTCGAGACGGTGTGCTTCGCCTCCATCCTGAACGTCACGGCGCTCAGCGTGGAGCGCTACCTGGCGGTGGTGCACCCCCTCAAGGTCAAGCACTTGACCACTCGCGCTCACGTCAAAAAGGTCATCTTCCTGCTGTGGCTGCTGTCCATGCTGTGCGCGGTGCCAAACACCAGCGTGCACGGGATCGAGGTGCTGTCTCCAAAGTTCGGCCGGGAGTTTCCTCGCTCTGCCATCTGCTGTACGTAGAGTTTTAACCTCTTATCTTCATCAGCAGGCCAGGAATCAATATGTTATAATGATTTAATGGAATGACCGTGTCTCCATCCTCTCTCCTCCTCAGCTGTGGTCAAGCCCACCTGGATGTACAACCTGATCATCCTGGTCACCACGGTGGCCTTCTTCCTGCTGCCCATGCTGGTCATCAGCGTCCTCTACCTTCTCATTGGTTTGCAGCTGCACCGGGAGAGGGTGGCGACCGTGGAGGACAGCAGGTGCAGCTTTGGACCGGGAGGCTTGTCCGAATCACACAATCAGAGGATGAGCAAACGGAACCTGCAGGTCACCAAAATGCTCTGTAGGTGTCATTTCTCTCGTGTTCTCCGCGTTTCTGGGGCTGAGGGTTGAGTTTACGGTCACTTTGGGTCCATCTTCCAGAGTTTTCTGCAGCTCTCAGCTTTCTCCTTCGTGTCTGTCTCTGATCACTAAGAACAAGTGTCCTCCACGCCTCCCTCAGGTGTTCTGGTCGTGGTCTTCGGCCTCTGCTGGGCCCCCTTTCATGTGGACCGCCTGATGTGGAGCTGCATGGACGTCTCCTCCGAGCACCACCTCAGGGTCTTTGAGCAGGTCCACATCATCTCTGGAGTCTTCTTCTACCTGAGCTCCGCCATCAACCCCATCCTCTACAACCTGATGTCCACTCGGTTCAGGGAAATGTTCAGCCACGTCACCTGTTACTCCAAGCAACGCTCGGCACGCTCCAGCCTGCAGATGACGCAGCGCAGCACTCTGAGCAAGACGTCCAACAACAGCACCAAGTGAAACGAGGTTTTAAACCTGTCTGAAATCGACAGATTGGCACCACTGTGCAACAGGAAATAGCACACATCAGCCAGTATAAGTTAAGTCAATGTTAGCCATGATACATGTACACGTTTTTTAGTTTAAGCATGTCTAGAGTCTCTGACCAATGAATTCAAAGGATTTTAGCCGTCTGACATTGTTCATCAGACGCTCATTTCATGCAGCAACAAGAAGCTGAAGCTGACCAGCATGATGCTAGCTTCATCGGCAGTTTCGCCTGTGTTTGTATCTCATTGGTAGATGTTTATGTGCAGTAATTTCGGATTAGCTTCAGCGTGTTTACTCGGATCGATGATGCATTATGGAGCAGTGGGGACTCGTTTGACTCTGTGATCAAGAATATGCGTACTGTAAACACGCTACTGTACTGTGTTTATGGTACTCGCAGTACTTTGAAGTCTGATGGATGAAGTATTTCTACATCTGCACAGACTCAAACACTGCATCCACTGTTGTTTGGAGATGCAGGCGGTGGTCAGGTACCCGACGGCGAGGTGGTTTACGGTCAACCAAGCGGGTTTCGTACTGTGGAAAAGCAAACGGGAGCTTCCAGCCCGCCGACGCCAGCATCCACCCTCCAGATGAGATGAGGGGTATTTTGGATGAGGGCTCCCAAAATGAATCAATTCCCAGCCCAAACACAGGGATGCAGAAGGTGTCCTGAGGTGGCACGTGATGCACGTGCGTGTGCGTTTGTGCACTCAGCGGAAAAAAAGTGAGGTGATAAAGGAGGAATAAAAGAAGCTTCTGTAGCAACGCATGCATGAGCACGAACACAACAGCCGTTGCTACACGACTGCTGCGTCGCCTCTGGCTGATGTCACGTTTTTCTTCCATCTGCTGAACTGTTCTGAGGTCGGAGTCGTGTCAGAGGCCTCTGATGTTTATTTAACGTGAATGATTCCTCCTTCCTCTGGCTTGGGTTTGAATAAAAGCGCTGGGGGTCTTGCATGTACTCAGACACCAGCCAGAGAACCTGGAACCTCTTCTGTGGAAATTGCGCGTTGCCCCAGCAGTTCTGCTGATTTAGGAGCAACACAATGATTGTCTGGTCGCCGATGACGCGAGGTGCCGGGGAAAAACTCATTTGCAGACGGTGTTTTGGGGGATGGTGGTGTCACATGAGTCAATGATATATTGAAAGTGGAATAATAAACAGCCTGGAAGCCTAATGAAAGTCAATCTAGCGACACCTTCCATCTCAGGAGGAGGCCATTTACATGCCGGCTCTGCAAATAGACTTGTTGACTAGAAGGTTTTATTTGTGAGGTGAAGGTGTTGGATTCCTGGAAATTCGGACCACACGGTAGCTGTTCATCAATTAGAGCAGGGGTATAAACACCCAGTCCACCCGGCTTGTCCGTCCTACCAGGCAGAAAGCAGCTTTCACCAAGTCCAGCAAGGAAGAATTTTCTACCTGGTAGGTCAGAAGACCCTTCTTCTCAGTTATGCAGATCGCCCTCTGGTGGTCAGATGCAGTAAAGGCACACCCCTCCTCCTATTTTAACGTCACCTGAGCTGTTTTTCTTAGTTGGCTTTGAGTTTTACTGGATGATGAAAAGAAGAGGCAGAGGCCATCGTTTCTGCAGATGATTGGATGACCTGTCCGATGGGGTGACCTGATGCTGCAGCTCTGCCTTGTTTTCCTGCTGACCTGTTTTTGATTGCGAACCCAGATGATTAAACAGTTGGGTGAGATGTGAAAAACCTTTGTCCTGATGACTCCGCCGCTCTGTTGACTGTTTACACACCACAGCAGGCTGTAGATTTCTGCAGAACCACCGTAGCAAGCGCGCTGTGCTCAGCCAAAAGCAGTCATGCAATCAAAAAACAACATGGAGGATTAAAATGAATGTTTTTTTTTTATTTGAGTTGTCCTCCTGTAATACGGCAGCACTGAGGAATGAAAGACAATAAAGGGAAAATTAAAGGAAAGTGAAGCTCTCGTTTGTATCCACCGCAGAGAGAAGCAGCCATTAGATCTGTGTTTCCAGGACAAGTCACACACTGGCAGGCTGGTTCTGGCACAAGAAAATGATAAAAGTTACACTCAAGCTAATTAGCTGCACATTCAATAGGAAGAAAGAATGATTCCTCCCAGTAACGGAGCCTTTAACAGAGGAACGTGTATACATCCGCGCTTCCACAGAGAGAGGACCAGAGTCAGCAAGCCTGGCTGCGCCGGCTACGACTTTTCTGCAGAACCCACTAATTAGCACAAATTTGTAGTTATATAAAAAAACAATGAAAAGGGTCATAAAGCAGAGAAATGAACACAGCTCTCCGCTGTTAAAGGCTCCGTACTGGGAGGGATCATTATTTCCTACTTATGAATGTGTAGCTAATTAGCTCCCGTCCAATTTTCTTTTTACTGTTTTTGTGCTTTATTGCTTTAGAGATTAGTGACAGTTACATGAACCAGAACAGGCGGATCTGGACGCCAACTCAGCTGTCGTGGGAGAATATTGTGAAAATTAAACCTGTTTCATTACAGCAGTTCTTCTTTGTTGGGGAGTTTGAATCCTGGAGCCATTATGGTGAGTTAAGCTGGTTTAGTTGGGTACGAGTGTTTTTTTGTTTACATTAAAATGAGGTTTGCAACCATGATGCAACCTCTTCCCTCTGTAGAAAAGAAAACAGTTAATGCAGATGCAAAGTTTCAGGTGAAACCAAAGGAAAGATTTGCTGCATTTTAGGTTTATAAATGTGACACGAACAAAAGGAAACTGCAAACAAACCGTAAAAATGAGGCCTGATCTGGTAGCCAGGCAACAACAACAACACGCAACAATATTCAGTATAAAGGCAAACTAGTGAGGAAGAAGAACAAAGCGACCTGCTCTTACAGGAAGTGCCTAAAACTCGCCGACGGTTTGATTTAAAAGCAAAAAAACAACATGTCACGCAGAAGCTTTAGGGCTGTACTTCTGCTCGAACTGCGCTACGTCAAACTTCCGGAGGCAGCCTTTGTAGTTCATGTAGCGGATCTTCCCGAACACGGGCCTCTCTGCCCAGCCCTGGTCGTGGATGCCGCAGATGGACCACATGCAGCCTGCGGGAGGGCAGGGTGAGGCGATCACGTGGGGCCAATCAGATAAAAGCGTGAATCCACCGTTTGCTCACCGACAAAGCCGTTGGGGTCCTGACCGTCCAGCTCGTAACGATCGTTCAAGTACAGGGAGACGGACAGCGCCTGCTCTGGGGAGGAGGTCCACTCCAGGATCTTCTTGGCCCAGTACATCCTCAGGAAGCCATGCATCTTCCCTTCACTGACCATCTGATACTAATGTGGACAAAAAAAGCACATTTGCTGAAACTTTCAGCATTTTCTCTCGCCTGTGTTCTTTACAGAACCCTCCTGATCCACCTGAGCAGCGTTCCAGAGGTTGTCGTGCGTCTTTGCCTTCTCCAGCTGCTCAAGCGTGTAGATATACGGCCTTTTGTCTTTGGCGTGATCTTTCAGGGTCTTCTGAGCCCACTCGTACGCGCCTGGGAACCGCACGAGGACACACGTGTGGTAAAACACCAAAGGATGAAGTCATTCAGGAGGAGAAGCGCACTCACCCTCCACGCTGTCGTACTTCTCGTTGTAGAAGCAGAAGTTGTCCGTCAGCTCCCGGCGCACCACCAGCTCCTCGATGAAGGAGGAGACCGCTGCTCCCGACTTCTTCCCGCTGCGCTGGACCTGCAGCGCCACCTGCTGAGCAGACACGTGGCCTGAGGAGAAGAAAAGGAAGCTTTAGCCTGAAGAAAGACCTCGTTTGCCAGCAGACGTGAGGAGACTCGCCCACTTGGACCCACCAAATCGGATCCAGGGCGACAGCTGACTGAGCGCGGCCGCGTTTGGGTCATTGCGTTGGGAGTCAAAGAGTTTCAGGCGCACGTCGATGAACGACTCCAGCATCGCCAGCCCCGCCTTGGTGCCCGGTTTAGCCCACTCCGTCTCCCCGACCGTTCTGTCGACGTCCAGGGACGACAGCGTTTCCTGCCAGTCTACAGGCTGTGAGGTGGAGGTGAGAGGAGCCGAAAGGTCAGACGGGGGTCACACCTGAAGGTGATTCAGAAGGGACTACAAGGGCGGATGAGCTGGATCCTTGCTTACCAGTGCCCCTAAATGAGGCAAGACTTTGAAGCTTTTGATAAATTAAAAAGACAAGCGTTTATGTTCCTTCTTCCAAGAGAATCACGCGGCGGAGGAGGGAAAAAAATGTTTCTCTGCAAGAATCCAGTAGAGACAAACCCGACCGCGACACTTTAGCGCCAGCAGCCGCTTTGTTAGCGCGAGAGATCGTGAACTGCATCCTGGTCTGTTTACTTACTTTGGCGGTTCGTGTGGCAGCGTGAGGATGTTTCTCTATTAGAGGGAAATCGGTGAGGAACTCCGGCAACTGCTTGGTGATTTTCCCTCGGATAGTTCTGGCAGCGTACTCCAGTTTGGGCGACGCAACCCAGCAGGGAACAATGTTGTGAGCGTCGACCTGCAAAAGAAAACACGGAGAAATGACAGAGAAGGCTGTTATTTTCACACGTTTTTAACTTTTAGGGACGGAGAAATGCAAAAATCCAACAAACTTTACCTCTAAGCAGCAAAACTGTTCACCTGTATGAGGGGAATATACTTTGGAAGCTTCTTCTTGACATCCTCCAACCACTTCAGCGGCTCTCTGAGGGGGGAGAAGTCTGTCACCACGGCTCCCAGCCGATGCTCCGAAACAAACCCTGGAAGGAGCTTCCCCGCAGACCCGCGTAGCAGGTGGAACTGGATATCTAAGGCTTTGCATTCCTGTTTGACAGAGGCAGAATGAAGGTCTGCACGCAGACGTTAAAGCTCGCTTTTTCTGCACAATCTTTACTTACCTTTGCAACTTCTTCCAGGCCTCTCAGCATGAAGCTGTAATGTCTCAGAGTGGACAGCTCGGATTTTGGGACGTGCAGACACACACAGACGTGCAGAGGCAGTTTGTCCTTCAGTGCGAGCTGCTGGGCATGAATCAGCGCCCAATTATCTAAAACACAGAACCGGTCAGAACACACGGACACGGAGAAAACAAGCTGAACTTGGACATCAGAGCATTCACCTTGGACTCTGTGGTCTCTCAGCATCCAGTACAGGACCCCCCCCGAGCCCTGCTTTATCTTCTGCGTGTCTGATATGAAGCGGAGTCGCTTCGTGTTCATCTCCTTGTTCTCAGTCCTCTGCTGCTTCACCACCTCCAGCAGCCAACCTCCAGCCTTCTCCTTCTTAGTGGGGGCCAACTTCTGCTGCTTGGACACGGGCTCTTTAGCAGCAGACGTCGCCTTGCGTTTTTTGGTAGGCATGGTGCTTCCACAGATGGGTGAATGACAGCCGGCAACAAGCTTGAGGGATGATCGCGGTGAACAGAAGACAGAGGAGCTGCAGGTTAAGCACAAGAGGAAAAAGTTTGGATAAAGAGCAAATCAAGAATTTCATGCGTAGCTGAAGCTGTTTCCACCAATCGGTCTTGAAACATTAATGTTCGTTAGGAACATAAACGAGTAACCGGGCGATGCATCGATATTTTCATTTAAAACACCGTCGACAAACTTGCACAGCAGTTTACCTTAAAATGCGACCAAACATACGCTCAACGACAATCTGTAGATTAAAATTACTTTTTATAGAGGAAACGGAAAGAAAAGTGTCTATGAAAACGGCTGGAGGTAAAAGAAGAGGCTAAACGACACAGACAAAACAGATATTTACGCAAGCTCTTACATGAACACGTCTTCGCCTGCTTGTGTAATGTTTTCATTCGATTGGACTTCACTTCCCACAGTGCACTGGGAGGCACTAACTGGGCATGCGCAGCGCCTTTTACGTTTGGAGGAGGGTCCGCCGCTCGTACATGTTGTAGCTTTGCTAACCTCTCACAGCAGAGACGGTTTGAGCTACTGTTCGTCTTTTGTTTTTGTATCTTTTGACATTAAAGGATGAACAACTTTGATTTTGTAGGGAGTCAAGCGAGGACGCCTATTATTACCGATAAAGTCGATATGTCTCTCGGTAAGTAGAGTCAACACAAACGCTGCTAAAATAGAATAATAGCATGTATTACATGTTATGCTAGTCAGCTAGCTAAATGAATTTGATTTGTTTGCTGTGTGAACAGACGACATAATTCGGTTGAATAAAAAAGAGCAACAAATAAAGAAGAGGCAGGCAACTGTGATCCGCCGACCAGTCAAGAAGAAAGGTCGGATAAACCAAGGAAGGGGAGTTTCAAAGACAGCAGGAGCCATCGCCAGAGGTGTGTGTCCGTGCTAACTCGAGTAAACGGCTGCATCTGTGTAATAATGATATCGTTTCCAGGAGGCAGAAATAAACGGGTTCCTCCACCGCAGGGCCGACGAAGAGGTCAAGGGGTTATTACAGGACTGGCAGCTAGAAGACCAGCTGCTCTGCTGAAAAGGGGGACGCTGAACAGAGCCGCATTTAACCAGGTACCTTTGGGGTGTAGTTCACACAAAGGCTGGGAATGAATGAATGAATGAATCGCAGTCTTGTTTAAGTGTGTTAGTGGTTCAGGTTTCATTTCATTCAGGTGCGTGAAAACAGGAGTCCCAATGTTCAACCATAACACTGACACGGTGCAGATAGTCAATGTACTACCGTGCACGAGGATATAAAAAGCCTTATCAATGGAACGCAGAAAACGTGATGGGAGACTTCATGACTGCATGCACCGGAAATGGAAAAAAAAATTAATACTGCGGCAAAAGAAAGATCGCGTGGCTGAAAATTGCTGACCGAGGCCATGCGTGATTATTAACTGGAGAGAGATTTAAAAAAAGAGTTTGTTTTGTGAGTTCCACTCATTTAACATTTCTATTCTATATGTGTGTTTGAGCCACAGGTGCAACCCAACAGGCACAAAACAGACTTAGCAGAAAGTTAAGATGAAATACAAAAATATAGTTCAAACATGTTAGACATGATTTAAATACAAGCTATTGTGTTGTTGTTTCTCCTTTCTTGTAGAAGGAGTTCCATGTAATTGGCTGCTGTTGCTTTCAGATAGCGATCTATTTATTGCTTAAACTGATATCTGCAATTCTGTGGAACACTTCCATGAGATGTCTGGGACTTTTTAAGACTACAAATGTGTTTCAAAATCGTTTGAGTGCAAGAGTAACGTTTATGACAGCCCGACGGTTACCGTGGACACATGGGAGAATGCTGTTAAATTAACTATCGAGGGTGCAACTAAATCTGTAACGCTCAAAGAAGTTCCCATCGCGGCTTAATCACACATCTAATCGGAGGCGGATCTTCCTCTCCCGGCAGTCTGCTGGCTTCAAGAGCAGCGGAATGTCGGGGTTATTTGAACCCGCTTTCTGAAAATGGGCCCTGATCAGCTTTGTGGTTTTATGTAAACGTTCGTTTTAGATGATGCTAAATGCTGATGAGTCCGAACCACTTTGACGGAGGTTGTAAAAAACCTGATGTGATGGATGGAAGCGTGCTAGAATGCAGAGTTCAAGGAAAACAAACCAACATTTGGGGGACATAAGGGGACATAGACATAAGTGGAGTGGGGCTGTATGACCTTCAGCTTAAAGGTGGTGGTGTTTCTGTTTTGTTTTCAGAAAACGAAACAGAGGACAAAGCCGTTTGTTCAGCGCCCCGACGCCCAGTACAGGAAGCAGGAGGTGCAGAGGTTGTACTGGCAGCCCGAGCCCCAGAGAGGCCAGAACGCCACCACAGTCAGGAGACCCTTCAGGCTTCAACGAAGGTGAGAAACCTGCTGTAACTGGGCCTTCAAAGTATTAATCCATTCCACGTGTATTATGTCCTGCTTTGCACGTAGACCTGAATGTTTAAGTAATTGTTTTAGTTCCGTTTCTCTCCTCCAGACCACCGACGGCTGTCCCACAGACTCAGAGAGAAGCTCGACAGGCTACCTTTCTGTTCCGTAGAGGACTCAAGGTACCCAGGGGATCTGTAGCACCGAGTAGGTGTCACGTTTGTTTCTTTCAGAGCCTTAGAAGAAACATTTCCTGTCTCTCTTTATAGATTCAAGCGCAGGTGCACAAGCCCAACCCTCCGGCTCCTCCAGTCAGAACCCGACAGTGAGTGTTCTCTGCTGTGGTTGGTTGAAATGCTCGATTGTCTGAGACCAGGTCGGCTACAAGGCCCACATTTACCATTTTAAAGTGTTTGTGTGGCACAAACTGTCTGCAGGTGGCGATCATCGCCTGGCAACAGTGGTATCCTGACTATCTCCATTGACAACCCCACAGCCAGGACACAGCCAGAGTAAGTACCAGAAGCAGACGCACCAGAGTTTATCAGAACCCAGGGAAACATTTGTTACAAGTGACGGCTCTGAGGGGTTTTTGTGCTGTTAACCATCATGGCGTCCTGATCTAAAACACTCAGTGGTTCTGACGCCATAGGCCCCCCTCCGCTTGGACCCTGCACCCCCCAGCCACGACCTCCGCCCCCGCCGTGGTGGAAACTGTAGAGAAAAAAGTACCTAAAGGAGTTCCTCTGCAGTTTGACATCAACAGCGTTGGGAAACCGGTGAGTACCGCCGGCTCGCCTGTTGTCAGGCTGTCACGAGGTGTTCACCGTTCTCTCTGCGTCTCCACAGCAAACGTCGATGACCCTCAACGAACGGTTCCGCATCCTGAAAGACAAGCGCGCCGCCACAGCACAAACCACCAAAGGCAGCCGGTTTGTGACGGTGGGTTAGTCACAGTGAGGGTTGCCATCCTCCCACCCGGGATGGATGGAAGCGTCTGGGGGGGAGTGACAATGGATGCGTCTGTGTTCCCCCTGAACCTGTCCCGTAAACGCCCGTTTGTGTCGTGGATGTGGGAGCGCCCCCCGCATGTGGACTGATGTTTTTCAGAGACTGCGGTGGCACAAATGTCTTGTTTTTTTTTTTTTTTGGGATTGTTTTGTAATAATTCTTCAAAAAGACTTTCTGGTAAATGTGGTCATGGCGCCATCTGGCGGACAGTAACGATAGTGTTTTTTATAAAGTAAATTTAAACCTGCAGCAGTTTGAGGTGTGTGTGCATTCGTTTGGTTTCCAGAATGCAACCAGGCTCCATTTTGGAATCTTGATATTGCTTTTATTTAAATACATTAAAATTTGCAATGTAACAAAACTATTGGCATATGAAATTCAAACACCATTTAAGTGAAGAAAAACATGGCTCACTTCATTTTTTCTGCGGCTAGTGTCGGTAACACTAGGGTTCTTTTCGTCTTTACTGAGGCTGCTCTGCGACCCCCCCACACACGCACACACCGTTCACAGACTCTTTACAATACATGTGCTGAATAAAAATGAGGTCAGAAAGTGGTTCCAGGGTTACAGATCATGCAGAACGTCAACAAATTCTGTGAAGGAGCGAGTAACAAAGAATAAATGTGTGCATGTTAAAAAGTAGGGATTTACACAGCTTTTGCATCTTTGGTTACAAAGTGGATTGAATCAATTTCACAGCTTGGCAGCACTAACTGACTTCCATCAGGGTTTTTAATACTTTACACAGATCTACATTCGTTTGGGGTCGTTATGGAACTACTGCAGAGGGAATTTAGTGTTTGGATCTCTTCTGATTTGGTTTAAACAGAGTTTCTAAAGATGTGACTTCCTGTAAATGAGGAACTAAATCACTGGGCTTTTTTTGAGCTTCTGGAAATGGTTTGTTTTTGAAAATAGCAGCCCTGCAATAAATAAACACTAGACGGTCGACCAAGGACAGATGGAAGGTTGGACATGTGTGAGCGACAGTGTGGCGTTCAAAGACCTTTCTCCCCTCAACCTGTTAAAAAAATATTCTATTTTTTCCATTATTCGGGGGGTTCGTTCCCATTTAATCCCTTATGTGAGGTTGGCCCCACCTCTCCTCGCCCTGGTCGCGCCTCGGACATCCCCCGACACACACGCGCGCATGCACACGCACACACACACACGTTTCTCTCGATGATTGCATTAACACTGGAGAAGGCCCACAGTACGGATGCGCACGCGTTTCAGTCGTACTGGGATTGCTGACACACTCTGACACACACAAGCGCTGGACTTCGTGGTCAAGCTGGTGGCGAAGAGTTTGTTTTTTTATTTCACATACACTAATTGTAATAGGTTGGAGAGAGGCTGCACTTGTATTTCCACCTTACGTGACGTTCAAGCAGAGGTGACGCTGGGCGGCTGCGGCCCCGGCTCGGGCTGAGTCTGCGCCTGCTGGGGGGGCTTGGGGTGATGCTGAGCCTGGGGCAGCGGCGGCTGAGACGGCTGGCTGAGTCCTTGCTGGGGCGGAGAGCAGCCGGGGCCGGACGCCGCCTGGGAGGACAGCTGAGAGAGCTGCTCGCTGTTGGCCAGAGATTTCAGCACGGCGTTCTCCCTCTCCAGCACCGAGTTCCTCTCGTACAGCTCCTTGATCTGCTCCTTCAGGACCTCCACCTCCTCACGCACCGCGTACATCAGATGGCTTTTCACCAGGTCCTGAGGAGAGGAAGACGAGGCGTGACTGACGACGAAGGAGGTGACGTAAAACCGATAGAAACTACGGTGACTCACCATCGCCTGCTCAATCTTATTATCAATGGCAGCCACATTAGTTCCTGAGGCCCTGCGGAACAAGAAGAAGCGTGGTCAGAAAAGAAGCGTCAGCTTAGAAAACCTACAAAGTAAAAGCACAGAGAGGGAAATGAAACGCTCGAGCAGTGGTCCTGGTGCACCTGTGATCGGGTCACTCCAGGAATCCAGGCCAGTCTGTATAAAATGACCGTCGACACTGCTCTGATCAGATGTTTGAGGCTAGATGTAGGTCACAGCCGTCAGCACAGAGATCAAATCATCCAGGCTTTAGCAAGCCTGGATCTCTCCCCATCCCTCCCAGTACAGCTCCATACCACCAAATCTCACTGAACTGCTAAAGCTTCTGCTGTAAAGTCAAAAATAATCAGTGATAACCTTTAAATCACGGCTACTCCAGCGGTCCACGAGCGTTACCTGAGCCGCGTCCCCCCAGAGAGCAGCGGGTCCCGCTCCGGCGTGTGGCTTGGTTTTCCGCGGCGGCAGCAGCATGCCGGCCTGTAGGCAAACGTACAAGGCATGGCACCGACCACTGCCGCCGCTATGTTGGTAGGAAGAAGAGCGAGAGTGGTGGAGCGCACAGAGACACCAGCGGCGCTCTGACCACATTTAGTCTGATGAAACATGAACCGAAGGGCGGAGAAGACCGAGGCGCTGAAAGGAGGAGGAGAGACAGCTCTGATATCTACTGTCCCCGCTGCCCTTACTGGCCACAACCAGCACGTCAAAATGGACAATACACACAAGATACCATCAATAATAATAATAATAAAAACCCAGATATATAAAAACAAATATCAAGCACCATTTGCCTTGAGGAAAACACGTCTGATAAAATATAATCAAATGATCAATACTCTCAAAGCAGAACTTCAGGTGTTACATTTTAGCAGCTATAAGCGTGTTTATCGTGAAAAACTTACTGCAGAAAAAAACCCACTTCTCTGGGGGGGGGTTCAGATTTTTACTGCCTCCACCAGAGGGCGCTGACGCACACCTGTCCAGCTGACGCCTGCAGAAGAACCTAAGCTTGGCTGCAGATTCGCCCCAGGACAGGGTATTCTGAAGCCCACCACCACCTCTGTGTGTGTGTGTGTGTGTGTGTGTGTGTGTGTGTGTGTGTGTGTGTGTGTGTGTGTGTGTGTGTGTGTGTCCTACAGTCTGTATTTGCTCTGTGACAGTACAGACACACACAGATACACATGCAAGACATACTTCAACTATCGCATGACCTGGAGAAGAAAACGTGTATTTCAGCACGTATGTGACGCCCCCTGAGGTTTGTTACATAACCAGCCATCGTAAATGAACATGGCAGACCCAGCCTTCGCCATGGCGCTCTCAATGTGTGTTTAATTTAGACGAGGCAGCGCCCACTCCCCTCCCCGACAGGAGTCTTTAATGGGCCGGTGCCTGGAGGAAACTGGCTGGATTAAGCGGAGAGCCGGGACGGACCCGCAGCTACACCCTTTGTTGCTTCCCCAGACAGAACAGAGACACTGTGTCCCAGCATACGTGCTTCACAGCGTCTTCTTCCTGAACATGCAACAGTAAAACAGACTCAAAACTGTAGGTTCGATGACACACGTGGAGGACGCCGCGGGGGTCAAACCCCCCCTGGAGGAGGCTTCTGCAGAAAAACATCAAAGGGAACTTAAGAAGTGGGAACAAAGACACCTGTCCTCGAACACGTCCACTTAATTAATACAAAGGTTTTGTGGGAGGAGGAGTTAGAAACGTGCGCTACAGTTTCACGCAGACAGTCACCCATGAAGAGGTAGTAAGTGGCTACTGTTACCTACTAAAGCTCATGTTCTAGATCCATGTATCCCAGTGGAAAACCACTGCAAAATGTCATATTTACATAGCAGCTCACCTAAAACACACAAAATATGTAATTCTGCCCATGGCTGGTGATCAGGAGGTTCTCCTGAGGTTCCTCAAGCTGTTGCCCCTGGAAGCACAGAGATGAACGGAGAGAATAACAGGAAAAAGGCCTGAGAAGCCCCGTGTGTGCTGGCAGTCAGACATGTGACAGGACAGCGGAGACTGGAAAACAGCACCTGGGTGGAGGCGTCTGGGGACGCCGCTGCTGGAGCTGGAGCCGGAGCCACAAATCTGGGGGAGCAGAAGGTTCAAGGCCCTGGAGGATAACCTGCTGCTCCTGCCACAGGAGCTTCAAGCCTCTGAACGTCACATCGGAGCTGCAAAATCGCCCAACATCTCCTCCTCCATCAGAGCAAACATTTACGTGAAGTCAGTGGGACTGAGGTCAGGAGCCACGGCGGTGGAGCAGGGGGGTGGAACTGAATGCTAATGAGGGTTTGGACCAGCTCTGTTTCTGATTATGCTACCTCCCTCTGTAAACGTCAGCCTACAGACATTTACGAGCTCTGGGGAGAGTTTGGCTTTTCTCCATACAATGTTGGCTATAAAAACAGGAATGTCAATATAAAGTCCATTAGAGGCGGAGAGCTTTACACTCACGCCCAGAGCGGAGAACTCCTCTAACACAAAGTTGGAATTCCAGGCCTTCAGAAGCCTTCAGAAGGCCTTCAGAAGCGCTGCGGTGCCTTCAGGAGCACTGCAGTAAATTCAGGAGCGCTGGGTGCATTCAGGAGCGCTGCGGTGCATTCAGGTGCATGTTAAATCCGTTCTGCTCTGCCTTGTGCATGAGGAGCCAAGATCTGGAGCTTCAGAAGTGAAGCCTAAGCGGACAAACGTGATGAAGTTCTAGCTGAAAACGGTTGTCCTCTCAGCTGTAGAGCGTTAACGCTGTCGTTCTGCAGCAGGTTGTGTTCTTGAATAACCTCCTACTTCCAGAAAAGCTTCTCTCATGAAGAAGAATGTCAGTTTCACAACCTCTTCTGTTACTTATTCAGGCCCCAAACCAGCAGCGAAAACAAACGCTGCAGTCGGCCGGTCCGAAAATAGAAAAAAAGAAGAAAAACCTAAGAGTGAAACCTGAGTGGAGAACAGTTGAAGACAGTAAATAGCAGTGATGGAGGGGAGCTTTTTGGAGGATAGTTCAGCATCTATAAACCAGGCAGCTGAGGACACAAACCTACGGAAACACTCTGAGTGTGTGTGCGTCTACCATCTGTATGTTTCTCTAAAACCGGTTTCATTTCCTGTCGCTCACATTAAGGTTCTCACTCTTCCTTTTTCCATTTTTGCAGAAACTGCTCTGAACATCTGAGTCATCGTTTTTCGGTCACCTTACAGGCAGGAGAACGAAGCGCCGCCAGGTCTTCTCAGCGTTCGGTGGAAACGGATTTACACAGATGTGTAAAAGAGCAGCATCTGCATCCAGAGTCGCTCCAGCCCGGAAGAACAACCACATGGAATCATGCCAAGCCAGACCACAGACTCACTCCATACTGGGACCAGCGGAAAGAAACCGGAGGCACGTGAAACACAGAAACCATGCAAAGGGCCGCAGCCTCGTGTAGCTGGACCCGCAGACATCAGCAACGCAAACCAGCCCTTGTTAGAGCAAAGCGTCAAAGAAAACGTCTCCGCCAGGCTTTGTTTTAACATGCACGTGAATCTGTGAGCCCACACTGCACACACGCTGGGACACTGCACTCCGGTCCGGTCCGGTCCCGTACCTATCACTGTGAGCCTTTGAGTCCCTTAACCTGCTGCCGGACTGGAAGGCCTGGTAGAAAGCCTTGGAGGGGTTCCTGCGCCAGCCACGTTCAGGAGGAGACAGAGACAGAGACACAGAGGTGAAGCTGTGGGAGCAGGAACCTTATTCTCTTATTCGCAGTCTTCCGTCGGTGTGCTGGTGCAGTTAGCGCTAATGCTACCAAAAGCACCTGCTGACTGCACGGTGCCCCAAAGCATCCTGGCATCCTGGGTTTTTTTTTTTTGTTTTTTTTTGGCTCTGGCAGCAAAAATGTCTTGTGTTGTCACAACCGGAGAGGAACGCGCGTGTAAAGCTTGCTACAGCCTCGTAAACGTCAAGAGCTCCCTCAGGCCATTCAGAGACGGGACAGTGGCCGTCATTCACGCAACCCAGCACACAGTCTGGGCGTGTGGACATACAACTTCCTCATTCATTGGGGGTCTTTCCTGTCATGGTGAGCAGAGACCTGCCTGCGGAGCGACAGGGTGCAGCTGAAAGGCACACGCATCTGAACACACACTTCGTCTGTCACTATTGCTCTTTTAAAGCGTCTCTCCTTCACTGGCTCATGAAAACAGACACGAGGCTGCACGCGCGCACGCGCACTCGCCTGGAATGAAGCGTTGATTTACAGCATGTGTGTGAATTTTATAGCGGCCAAGGCCCTTTCCTAGAAATCACTGGCACCAACTCTGCCTGGCTCATTACCTCATGGCTAAACACTCTGGCAGGCCTCCTCCTGAGCCTCGGCTTCGCTTCGCTCTGCAGGAAAAGCCTCCCAACGTGCGCACGCCTGGCAGGCGCGCACCTCTGGCTTTTTCCACGGCTGAAGTCGAGCGCTGGGTAGAAGGCAGCTACCGTCTAAACTGGGCCGGGTCATATGACAGCGAGCACAGCGGCCTCTTCATGAGTGAGGAGTCATCACTGCCTGGTTTCAGGCAGCAAACAGGGGCCCTCAGTGGCTCCCTTTGTCACGCTCAAATATAACATGTCAATATCCGTTCATGAAAGCCGTCTTTGTGAGAAGCAGTTGCATGTTTCACGCGTGCTCAAAGCGCCACTTCTCTCATCAACACGCCAAGAAATTTAAGAGGAGCGACAATCATGGGCCGACGTTTGACTCCTCCCACTGAAACACAGGTGCTAACGGACGCTAAAATAGATTCGGCACAAAAGCTAGCGTATGAGCTGTCCAGCAAAACCTAAGCATGAATTCTTGGTGGCTGGTGTCACGCGTGTAACTGGAGCATGTCCCAGCTGGGAAAAAGAGCGCATCACGCTGGCCTGCGATCCTTGGCGGAGATCATGTTGCCCGCGTACCTCCACCGTACTTTCATATGTCAGGAATCGATGGAGACCGAGGCCTCGTTCTGCTCGTCGGGCCTTCCTACAGACTGACAAAGGCAACAGGTCCACGTCTGGAGCAGAAGTGGCGTAAACAGGGCACTGTTTGCGCCTCCAATCAGCCACCAAGTGGTCCAAGCTAAGAGGAACACACCCAGTAACTCATTAACGCATCTTAATATCCCTCCATCGCCACAGAGCAGGAGGAGGTCAAAACCACTGGTTCCACAGCGTGATTACCGCCACCGCGTACAGGCCTTCATCCGCAGGAACACAGCGCGGCTTGTTCAGCCGGAGCTGCAACGCCCCGAAATAATCCTGCTTTCCAGGGTACTGGCGAGGTGCTTCCAGGAGCCACGGGGGTGGACACAAGCGGCTCTCTTACAGGATGTGTCGTGGCTACAAACCAGCGCTGTTTGCAGTATCAAAATATCAGCACGGTGATTATACCCGAGACTGAACGGCGCTTGTGCGGAAGACGTGCAGAGAAAACACGACAAGCAGGTGGTGGGAGAAAGTGAGCTGAAACAGACTTAATCTGTTCATCTGATGCTCGCGTTTCTTCTCTCAGGTTTGCTAAACTTTCCCAGCATGAAGGCGAGAAGAACAAACCAGCTGAAAACCAGCCGCCAGCCCTGCTGCAAACCACTTAAGAAGCATTTCCATAAACAAGATAAGAAGAAAGCCCACAGCTGAGCTTATCTGCTGAAGAAGCCATTAAAACCTTGGACTGGTGATGGTGTTCTGCGTCTGGGAGCGACGACGGGGCCGGCCAATGGGCTTTGACGGTCCAGCCTGAACAACTCGCCTCAGAGGTGCCCCCGCAGACACGCCTAGAGGTTAGAAAGAGCGTGTGGCAGGAGGGGAAGATTAATCATTACACCGATAAGGACAGCCAGCGCGTTAGCTGCAGCACGCTAATGATGCTAGCCGAACCAGCAGCGCTGGCCTGCTGGGTAAGGGCTGGACTTCCTGCGTCTAATTACCACAGTGGTAATTACCACACTGGGTCTAATTACCACACTGGTCAAAGATGCCCGGCAGAGTTAGCGTGTGGCCCTCCTCCTCTGCTCGGGACTCTGGAGGCCATCTACCCACCGGGAGTCATGTGATATGCGTGGAGAGCCCTGGAGCAGAAGTATTGGATGAAAAGAAGGGGGGGCGGCTCTGATTGAAAACAGGATGCAGCAGGAAAGCAGAGGTTGGTGGGGGGTTGCTGTGTCCCAAACTCCTTCACCCCGGGAGCCACAAGAGTTAATTCCTACAGTTTGTGTTGCGCAACTCTTCAGCAAGGGGCAGGCCACGCCCCTTTCAAAGACACACCCCCGGAGGATCCACCCACGAGGACACAATCTCGCCATTCACAGAGGCAGAAGCAGCCCACCCCCCCTCGCCATGGACACAGATTTGCTATAAACGTTATAGGAGGACGGTCAAACATACAGATGCAGCCTTGGGGAACATCAGGCTGCAGGAGAGGCCCACGTCCTCCAGCTGAACCTCCAGGGCTTCCTGCTTTCATTACTGGCAGCCAGAGGTACGAGCTGGTGGCAGACAAACGTCACCAGTGCCGAACTGAGATCGTGCAAATGTCTCCATATTGGAGACATTTAAACAGACAGGAAGCAGCTCCAGCTCCATCTGACTGAGCGGAGGAGGTCAGGCCACGCAGAAGGAAAAGCTTCCACTCGACAAACAGCTGCAACTGCGCTGAAAACTGATAATATTCCCACAGGTCACAGGGTCAGTTTACAGCAGCAGAACCGTAGAACCCAGCAGCAGCTCGGCGCTTTACTCAGGTCCGGCTCATCTCTGGAGAGAAGAAAAGCTCAGCAGCCAGGCGGAGGCCTCAGAAGGTCCTCCCCCATGATGGAGGCCGTGTGGTTCCTCCCAACCCTGCCAACGCTCTGGAGGGCAACATCAGGACCTGCCAGAGGTCAGCGCTGGAGCCTGCGTCCGTGGACACGTGCGCCGATGATGTTTGTTTAATATAAACAATCTGGTCACGTCCTCTGTAGTCAAACTACCTTTCTGTCATGTGATCAGCATCACGGTCGTCACAACGCAGCAGCCTCACCAGCAGCAGACAGAGAATCCCAGCAGCAAAAGCCAAGAACACCAGTCAACAGCAGCTCTGAGTGGCGATTTCAACATGGCCGCTGGGTGCAGGCTGTCTGCATGCCGGGGCTGTCTAACAATGGCCAGAGGCCTGAAATACAGAGAGCGGCAATTTGGCATTGTAGGGCAAAATGAAAAAAAGGCAAGTCCGGTACGGGGGCACACCCCGCTGCACGGTCTCTTATCGAGAGAATGGGGACACAGTGGAAAGACCACTGCTCAGCGTCTGATAGGACCCGGCTGTCGCAAGAGACAGCCGCTCTTATCAGCCTGGGAGCCGGAGCCTCGGCAGCGAGCATACCGTTCCTTTCCAGCAGAACTGTGAACGCACGGATGAGACGTCTCCGAGAGCCCGTCCTCTAAACGCAACAGGTGCAGCGAGGCCAAGACGGCGCCCTCGCCATGTGACCACTGCAACTGGAGTCCAAAAACATCTAAATATACGACACCTCGAGCAAAAGAAAGGGCTGGAGAGAGCAGAGGTGCTACTCAGCAGGAATTACCCCGCCATCCTTGATAATTGATGCTTTCTTTGTAGAACTAAGCTCTAAAGGTCAACTCAGACTTTCAATAGACTTCATTTTCTGGGACGTTAAACACGTGCAATCAAAAAAAAAAAAAAAAGTCCGGAGGTTTGGCCCTCGGCTTAACTTCCTTAATGCTGCTGTGACACACGAAACATCGCAGAACACCTGACACCAGGCCCCGCCCACAAACACTCATTTAAACCTATGTGAAGACGCCAAACGGTCGAGATTAAAAAGTGAGTTGGAAGGGTGGCGATACAAGTGAGAGGAAATCAGGGTTGACACCAGGGCTGCAGAGAAAACTCCCACACACACACACACACACACACACACACACACACACACACACACACACACACACACACACACACACACACACACACACGCTCCCAGGAACTGTGTGTGGCCTGTCAAACTGTTTTTAAATGCTTCCTTTTGCTCCTCTCAGCTCTAATGAGAAACAAAAAGGCTACTTCCTTCCTGTACGTCACTTCTCAATGTCTTTTTTTGTTTTTTTTTAAAACACGCCTCCGTGATGCTGGGAGGATTAAAACATTCTCCGACACATGAAACTAGGATTCAGAGGTAGTTACCTGTCCGCATCGCCATCGACTGCTATTTGGATTCCAAAGAGGCTGTTGACAGTCGGGGTGCTCAGCTGCAGGCTCTCAGGCATGAGGGGCTTCAGCGGCTCCTTCCCAGACGCCCCAGGAGACTGTGCGCTGACCAGACCCTCGGACCTGGCTCCCTCACTACTTTCCACGTGTGCGAAACTGGAGGCCGTCACGTTTGGCACGACTGCACTGGAGGCACTGGGCACAACAGTGGGCCCAGTGGTGGAAACACTGGAGCTCACCGCGATGGCAGGCACATTTTGCGCACTGGATGATGAAGAGTGGAGACTGAGAGGTTGAGGCTGTCCAGCGGCGGCGTACTGACCGCCGCTCTGCTGCGGTATGGTGGTGGCACCAGTCAATGAAGAGCCGCCGATGCCTCCGACGGTTCCAGGCTGCTGCTGCTGCAAGAGGCCAGCAGCTGGCTGTCCAAACATTACAGACCCTCCTCCTCCTGCAACATCAGGAGCTCCTCCAGAAGTAGAAGCTAAGCCTGAAGCATGTCCTTGTCCCACAGAGAGGCTGGACCCCAGCTGGGCCTGGCCCATGGTGAGGCCTGCCTGCACGGAGGACGGCTGCTGCTGCTGATAGTAGTCCGACTGGCTGCTCAGGTGGTGGCCAACAGGAAGCTGCTGCTGCAGGAGGGGGTACGTCATGGACTGGGCTGAAGGAGGCATGACGGGAAAATTTTGGATAAGAACGGCAGATTGCGAAAGGTCGTTTTGTACAGCAGACAGCACACCGTGGGTGGCAGGAGCCTGGAGAGCCCCCAGTGCAGGCTGGGCTGAGACAGCTGCAGGCTTGCTGCTGGAGAAAGCACTCGGCGTCGTCAGCCCGCTCACACCCTGTGCTCGACTGCTGTTGGATTGAGGATGGACTGGCTGTTGTGAAACTGTGTCCATTAATTGCATTCGGGCTGATGAGAGGGAAGCATCAGCCCCAGAGCCGAAGCCCTGGCCTGACTGAGGTGATGGTGGAACCACGGATCCTCCTGTATGCCCGATCCCACCGTCCGCAGCTGGATCCACTGTTGCGCCAGCATGTCTCGTGCTATCTGCAGTCCTACCCACAGCAGATCCCTCAGAGTCTTTCTCATAAAACTCCGTGCACGTCCACCTGCCTCTCCGAAAAGGTTCTCCAATGCCGTGATCAAGCTTAATGACCCTGAACCTCGACGTGCAGCTCACCGTGGTGGTGGTGGTGGTGGTGGTGGCAGGAGCAGAACTGGTCAGCGCAGCAGGTTGGGATGTGTTCACTGACCCACTGGCCGTCCCAGTGCTGGCTGCTGGAGGACACTGCTGCTGCTGCGTGGCTCCAGCCTGGGTGAGGAGGGATGAACCAGGTGGAATGCCAATCCCTTGAGCCGAAGCAGGAGCGCCGACCTTTCTGAACTCTGAACCAACAGGATTGCTGGACAGCAGAGACAGTTGACTGGCTTGAGGTATGTGAGATGGTGCCAAAACACTGATTGCCTCTTGCTCCCCGACATTATTCAGGGCTTCTTCGGATGAACTTCTGTCACATGCCGGATCGTACTCGGGTCGTGACATGTCGTATATTTCCGACGACACATCCTCGGCCCGAGTCTCGTCCGGATCCTCCAAACTCTCCGTGTCATCGGCGGCACCTATTGCCGCCACCTGGGCCTGAGTCACACTTGTGATCTGGAAACAGCTCTTTTTCTTTGCCGGCATTTTCGACATATTGAGAGCCGATTTCAAAGTCCCGTATGGCTATGTTTATCCTCCGTCGGTAAGGAAAGAGCTTCTCAAAGCTCAGATTATATTAAACAGGACTCCTGCATTTATATTACTTCTTGGGTCTACCTGATATCAAGACGAATCTACGTCATCCCTCTTCCTCTGTCGGTCTCCTGTTGCGTTTCATGAGCTCATAACGCAATGCGACCCTCGTCTTGTCCAGCGACGCGACTTCAGACAGCTCCAGCAGCCTGCGCGATACTCGAGGTATAAACCAGAGGTTTCGTGCAGTCGGGACTGGCCTAAAAAAGTCCCGGTCGTGCAGTTGTCAAACGGCCGGTGTCGCAGAGTGTGTTGCCCAGCAACACGAGCTACTTTAGGCTGAGGAGGGCCCACAGCCCTCCACTCCCGGAGCTAGCTAGCAAGTCAAGTCAACTGGCTGCAGCACACTCCCCCTACGTCGGAACAAGTATACGAGACATATTCCCCAAAAACACTTTTTTGTAGCCGCTCCTTTCACCATTAGGTGGTCATTCGGTGATGAGACTCACTTTACGGTCGATGGAGAGAAAATCCTCTTAAATTCCACGCTTTAAAACATAAACTCGACTCTTTACAACGCCCGCAGTTACCTCCCTCACTCAGTCACTCTTGACAAGATGGCTATGTTGTAGCCTAACCGCGCTGCATCGTGGGTAGGTGCTCTACGTCAGGAAGTGTACGTAAAACGGGTTCGTGAATTCCCCGTCATGATGCCTTCACGGCTGTTGGAAAATAGACACAAGAACGCGTATGACATGTACAACGGTCCTTTGACATTATCATAGCTGGCGCCACAAGTTTTAAACTAAATTTTTTTTTCGTCTTTTTTCATAGTTGGATATTAATTATTAAAATGTGCATACAAAATTTGACTGAGATTTTGAAATCTTCAGTCTGTGGCACAAAACGCAGTGCGCACTGCCCCTGGTGGCCAAAATGTGATTTTTGCGACTTAAAAAAATGATTGATGATACAAATTCAATCACCCAACTCAGAAAAGTGTTCAACATTAATGAGTCGATTGGGTAAAAACGAAGAAGAGGCTTAGACATATCCTACATCCTACATGCAACAATGTCTGTACCTTTTACTTTTAATCATTTTTGATATTTTTTGCAGAATATTGTGGACTTAATTTTTCACACCCACAAAATTACATTAAGATAAGTTATAGTTAGGTAATAAAAACTGATGTAGTTCTTATTTGTGATAAACTGTTCCTACTAACTAATGAGCCACAGTGCCCCCTCCCATCAAACAGGATTCCTGCAGTCACAATTCTTCACAATTTCAATCTGATCAGGCAGTTTTTTTTTTTGGTTTTTTTTTTTGAATGAGCCATTCTGATTGTTTACACAGTTTTACTCGAGCTAAACATCAAATTTTGCTCTCCACCTGAGGCATCATCCCCACATGCTGTAATGTAGATGGATGTTTCTGCCACAAAACTGTGACAATCCCACCATCTATTCAGCATGGGGACGAATTCAATGAATGAAAGGTGTGAAAAAGAAAGCCTCTCGACTGGTAAATGCTCGTCCGTGAGCGGTACGCCTTCAGACGGCTGCCTCCCGGCAGATCTGCTCCTTTATTCCGCCGCCCGCTGCCATAAAAGCGCCGGGCGCTCATTGTGCGGAGTGATCTGATCGGGACTACACCCAGCCGCCGCATCGCCGCTCCAGCCTTGACGTTGGTCAGCGTCGAAGTGGGGCTTTCATTGGAGACTCTAAATTCTCTCCGCCGCCTTGTCTGTCTCTCGTCGGGCGACCTCGCCTCCAGATCTTTAGTGTTTTTTTAATATATCCAAACGCCCTTTTCTTCAGCATGTCTTGGCAGAGCTACGTGGACAATCTGATGGCCGATGGCAGCTGTCAGGATAGCGCCATTGTTGGGTACACGGACGCCAAGTATGTTTGGGCAGCACATGCCGGTGGTACTTTCAATAATATTACGGTAAGAAGTCAAAAACCAGTCTGGGATGTGTGGGAGATACCGGTTGGGTTTGACCATGTTGTCACCTTTCGGGCGCAGACGCCCCGCAGGCTGAATAACGGGAAATGGGTAGATAACTAGCCGGCTAACGAGCCTGAGCTAGCTTATCAGGCTAGCTAGTTTTCCAATGGCCTGCTGGCTGTTTCCTGCTCAGGAAACATTGCGGGATTAGACCTCCTGTGGATCAGAAAAAGAGTCCATTTAGTGCGGCTTACACCCACCGCGGAGACTTGAATTTTCAACGTGTCGCATAGCGGTTGAGGCAATTTCAAATCAAACTTGGGCTCATGTGAATCCAGTGAGTAGACGGGGTCTGCGTCGGAATAACGTGCATGCTTTTGTGCACACAGCCGCTTCTTTAAGATAACGTTGAGCTGCTGCTTTACCGGCTACCTGTGGTTTGAAACACTGGCGCAGACTTCAGACTATTGTGGCTGGAGGAGTTTATTCCGTTATTTAAAACGAGAAGCCAGTGTTCCCCGTTTAATTGATTGAGGGTCCTGAGTGCTGCCCTGCTCCCGGGCGCCTCTGCAGACTACCTTGAATTGGAACTTGTGGTTGTGTATGAAGAGTTGCAAGTGTTACATTTGCATTTACAAGATTCTCTTGCGAGATTAAACGAGTCTGATGGGTGCGTGTGTGCTTTTACCGTCTCAGTCGTTAATCTGTAGATTATGTTAATCATTCTACATGACAGCAGAGGGAAATCTAAGATAACTGGTGGGAAATGCAAACTTTTTCGTGAGGAACTCCTGCAGACCCCTCAGAAGTATTGCTCAATAAAGAAGTAGTCTTTCCAGTAGTTTTAACTTGGTTAATTAATGCAACACAAAGTTCAATGCAAGTGTAATGGTTGTCTTGACTGGGAGTCTGTTTCCTCTGTTATTTATGAATGAAAGGGGTAACCTGGCGCAGTGTTGAGCCTGCAAAATATCATTAATATCTTGTTTCTTTCTTTCTTTCTAGTGTCAAGAAATCGACGTGCTCATTGGTAAGGACAGGGAGACCTTTTACACCAGCGGTCTCACCTTGGGCTCGAAGAAGTGTTCGGTCCTCAGAGACAGCCTCCAGGACGACGGGGACTGGACAATGGACATCAGAACAAAGAGCCAAGGAGGAGAGCCCACGTACAACATCTCTGTGGGGAAGGCTGCAAAAGGTAATTCTGTAGGTTCCGAGCAGTCCCGCTTCAGGAAACAGTTGCTCTGATTGACAGAAGTCGACAACATTAACTTAAAACAGTACTTAAAGAGTTTGCATTTGTTTAAACTGGGTTTGGCCGACGGTTCTTTTTGCCTTTGTGGTCCTGAGTGGGTGAACTTCTCAGTTTCTCTTTGCTCTTTCTATTTCTTGAGGGAAAGCTGCACTTTGAATCTTTTTACACATTTCTGCTCTTCTTCCACCTGAGCTCTGCTTCTCTCTGCAGTCGGGGAGGAATAAAACTATAAATACTAGCAATAAATATAGCCAGTAATTGATCAGTTGTTGTGAAACCCTGGTAATTACAGGAAAAGCTCTGGCCGACACCTTTCTGTTCATTTCTTGCTTGGAATGCTCTTTCCTCTCTTTTCTCACTTTCTTAATTGTCCCTTTTTTCCATTTATCTTTTCTCTTGCAGTTTTGGTTCTTGTAATGGGCAAAGAAGGGGTCCACGGAGGCGGATTGAATAAGAAGGCTTACTCTATGGCCAAATACTTGAGGGATTCAGGCTTTTAATGTTCTCAACCTCTCTTAGATTAAAAATTTAAGGGACAAAAAAGAAGAGAAAAAATAGAAGAGATACTGTGTCACCTTTGTTCCCCTCAATCGTCCTGTTGGGGGGTCGACTCTTCAAGTTTGTTCATTTCTCTTTTTTTTTTGTTTTTTTTTTTTCCCTTGTGTGCTTCAGTAATGGTTTTAGTCATGGGAAAGGAGGCGGTCCACGGTGGATGTCTTAACAAGAAAGCGTATTCAATGGCTGTCTACCTGAGGAAGTCTGGATATTAAGAACCTCTCCATCAACTTAGCAGCGCACTCCACCTCCTCCTCCTCACAGCATTGTGTTGACACTACATCCAGGATTAGATGGCTTACCATGTTCACTTCCTCCCCAGTCTACTTTTATACACAGCCCCCCCCCCCTTTGTTTTTTTTTTTTTTTTTTTTTTTTTTAATTTAAAACCTTCCCCACTTTGACATTGTACTTCTCATGTTTTGGCACTGCAGCAATGGCATGTTCATGGAAGTGTTGATTAAGAAGAAGCTGGCAAAATCCAATAAAAATGTGACACAGATTCCGATTTGCCTCGCATTTTACTGCGCGCCGCATTCCCAGGGGAAGTACACATGTAATGGTGGTGACAGTTTGCATACTAATGCTTTGTGAGCATTATGGAAAGATGTTTTTTCCCTCCTCCCGTCAGCATGTGAGAACCTAAAAGATGAATGCATGCTGTACGATTCCACCCCCAGACGACCTTCTCATCAGCCTCGCCCTTCATGACCTGCTGTCGTACCTGGACGCGCCCCCCCCCCATCCACCACTGAGCCGCGGCTCGGCGCAGTCAGATCTCCCTCTGGACCAACTGGGCAAGAGGAATGCTGTTTTTTAGATCATCTGATGATTGCTGGTGTCACCTGCTGACTGTAAATCATCTAACTGCTTCCTAGAGTTCCATCGCTAAAACCATCTCATTAACCAAATGTTTCGCCCCCGAATGAATACATGTTGACTGTTGGACTCTACACTTTGGAATTCTTTGCCTTGTGCCGTAGTCATCAGGTGTATTCATAGTATGGTACTTAGAAGAATATTAAAGTCTTGTACACTAAACATTGAACGGTGTTGGTTGGATTAAGAACATCTGTAAATTGTCTTGTAAGTTTTCTGACAATAACTTGTGTATCCTGTGCCATAAATCTGATCTGTTACTGAGTTGGGTTGTTAGCTGCTGCCCCGGCAACAATTAAATGTTTGACGACACTTTCCAAAGAAAAATCACACAAAAAAGGATCTTTTGTCAACGACCATCTTCAGACTTCGTAGAATATGTACAGGATTAAACAGTAGAAAATGAATTTGCAGCACTGTTTACATTTTTTTGAGTGGGGAACGTCTGAAAGGCTGTGAATCAATGAGAACTGAGGCGAAGGGGCCATCAGTGCTTTTCATTTCCTCCTAAATGCAGAGATGCTTCTGTAGATGGTTAATCTCTAAAATGATAATCCTGATGTGAGCGGCAGGTGATCTAATATAGCCGGATGATGGAATCACATCATTTACATTATGTCTGAACAATATTTCAACCTGATTCTGAGTCCACTTTAACGATTCGGCTTGTTCCGGTCATTAAAAGCTACTTTAGAGTGAAAAATTGGTAGTTGCTAAATTGGCTCGCACCTCACCAGGAGCCTAATTTAATCTTTTCTCCACCTCCTCACGTCCTGGATTGCAGGATTGACGCCAGCTGCCGCCGCCAGGTGTTGCAGCTGCCTCAATCAGACACTGAGTTAAAGCTGAGGCCCGACACCGCTGGTGCCTTCTCAGAAAGAGTCTCCAGCAAGCGTTGCTTACTGCTGAGGCAACCTGCCTGCGAGCTGCCACTTTTTCTTCGTTCTGATGGCGTGCAATGGGGGTGATATCGTTTTACACGTAATGCTGCTTTTCGTGGTCGCTGGGAGCTGTGGGCGACTGGTAAACCTGAAATCTTTGGAAGACTCGAGGTCAAACTCAACAGCTGGCCAAGGACGAGTCACCGATCTTCACCTGCGCCGTGGAAGACTTGTAATCGGACAAAACGCTTCTTCTTGGAAAAGATTACCTGCTGCTAATGCAGGTTTCCAGGCAGACATGGGTACGTGACCGCCACATTTCTGCGCACATTGAATTAGGTTTTTGTGTGTTTTAATTGCATCTATTCTCCAAAAGGCTGGATGCAGCCTCCTGAAGAGGGTGCTAGGTTTTCGGAGCAGAGGCCAAGTGATGTCACCATGGAACAGATCCTGAAAATGGAACCTCAGGTGGAATGTTCAGCAGATTCCATGAAACTTAAAGTCCACAACTCTGCTGCCACGCTGGGCTCTTTGTTCCTGATCGACAGGGGTAATTAAAGGTCCTTTTGGGGTTGTTTATCAAGCGTGTCTGTAGCTTCCTTTTTTAAAAAACAAAAAACGCTGCAATTTATCACCCAGGACGTCACCTGTCAGCGCTGCCTTTGTCCAAGCTGCCGTCGAGCTGTGGTTACACTGTCAAGTCAACGCATCAGGATTTAGTTGTGGTTGCACCTTACGATGGCTGTTTTGTCACCCAGGAGGTGGGACGATTGACGCGTGATGTTTTTGGGCTCCCCTTGGATAATGCAACATGTACTTTTCCCGCTGGTTTCAGGAGGACAACTATGTTCTTCCCATGCTCTGGTTGGGGCTGTCGGTGAGGCTGTTGTGCCCGCAGGTCAGACAGTGTTCATCCAAACCCCCTACGGTCACCTGTTATGCTGAGGGCATGGTTGTGAAAATGGATTGGCCCCTTTCAGAAATCTATGTGAACGGTAAGTTTGATCAGGTTCTGTTGTAAAGTTGGATCTTCTGTGGAGGGTTTTAAGTCTCTGGGTTGCAGTGAGGGGTTCCTGGGAGCCACTGATGAAGGCCTCGCAGCAATGCGGGTTTGGCATAGTCGAACATTCTGAAGGTGTGGTCGTCTCTGTGGACTACAGATTCTGTCTGCAGAAAAATGTAAGACAAGTTTCCTGAATATATACATGTGACCAGGTGAAGAGATTTTTCTTTTTTCTGTTCCAGGATGGAATGTACACCTTGGAAGTGTCTGGAGATAGAAAGAGTGTCATCTCTTGTCCAATAGCAGAGCCTCTGCTTGATTGGACAGATGAAATGGAGGATCCAAGAAAAGGGGTGACTTTCCATTCATTTAATCTTCAATTTTAAAGATTAATAGGTGTAAACTTGAAAAAGATGGCCTGAATTAATTTGTTGTGACCATTGTTCTGCTTATCTGGGTTGTGTGGGGAAACTAACAATCTTACACTTCTGCCTTGGCAGGGATATGAAGACCCACAGCCACCAGCATCTAAAGCTCCTCCGACGAATTCTGGTCTACTCTACCCTCAACCGGTACCTGAGCAACCAACACCCCCAGCTTTTAAGGACCCCTGGAGAAATTACTTTTTTCCACAGGGATTTTCTGAAAAACCAGATGGACCTGCTGTTGGGAAGCCTGGTGGGAAGGAAGAATACACTCCTGTCATTCCTGTACAGCCTCAGCCTGACCTTTCTCAGAGCAGCGTATACTGGCCTTTCTACCATCATCCTTACCCTTATCGACGACCTGAAACCCCACCTCTCCACCCATCAAAACCTGAGCAAATGCCTGAAAAGCAGCCAGATGCTCCAACTCAGGGTCCTGGGTACCCACTGGTCTACCCCACCTACCCACCTCAGCCAGAACAAAAACCTGTTGTTCCTGGATACCCACCGGTCTACCCCACCTACCCACCTCGGCCAGAACAAAAACCTGTTCCTGGATACCCACCGGTCTACCCCACCTACCCCCCTCAGCCAGGACAAAAACCCGAAATTCCTCAGGTTCCAGGGTACCCACCGGTCTACCCCACCTACCCACCTCAGCCAGAACAAAAACCTGTTGTTCCTGGATACCCACTGGTCTACCCCACCTACCCACCTCAGCCAGGACAAAAACCTGCTGCTCAGAAGCCTGAAGCCCCCCCAGGCAAAGAATACCCACCGTTTCACCCATCACACCCTGAAAAGCAACCAGAAAGAGAACGTGTACAGAGGCCTCACTTTCCCCAGGCTCCCCCAGATAAACAACCAGTAGTTGGTCCAGTCCTTCACCCCAATTACAGGTATAACTACCCAAAATACATTCCGTACGTTAACCCACCCCCTTCCCTTGTTGGGCAGGAACCTATCATGCCGCAGCCTAACGGTGGTGGCACAGTCGCACCACAAAGCTCTCCTGGCGTCACACCTTTATACTGCGTGTGTCCATCTGGATTTGGTAACTGTTGTCCACAAATTGCTTTTCATCAACATCACCATCACATTCTTCCTGTGGCACCAGGCAGCAGAGATGTTCCTCCCGTCTACACAGGTCTGCCCTTTGTCCCCTTGGTTGCCTTTCCTGGTTTGGATGGTGACCCAGGTTCTCCAGCTCCTCAAACGCCAAATGAACCTACTCTTACTTTTTCACCAGACAGAGAAAAACAGCCATACTTTCAACCACCAGATGGCAGTCTCAGTGCAAAACCAGATGGCCTTCCTGTAAGCCCTGAGCAAGCTTATGCCTATGTGGACCCCCAAGGAGTCGGTCAGTACTGGCCATACCCACCACTGTCTGCAGGTCAGGCTTCAGGGGAAGAAGCAGTAAATCCAGTTGCACAGCATCACCTGTATATGATGCAGCCTCCAAAAAAACATCAGTCATCACCTGGGAACATGAATTATGCATCAGCGCCTCATTTTTTGGGTCCACGGCTACAGCAGCATGCAGCAAAGCAGCGACCTAGAATGGCCTCTGAAGTCCAGTCTTGGTCCCCTTACGTCATGCTTCAAGATGCTCAAGAGCAGACTCGCAACATCTCTGCACCTTCCAGATCTCCACCAGCAAGGAGCTCCGCTAATGAACACGATCAGCTTGTAAATGCCAGTTCTGACTCTAACAGTTACCTCCTGCTGCAACGCGGCCCACCAGGTATGGTGCCTCACCTGTTCAGCGAGTCCCCCTTTGCCTTGAGACGCCCAGTTCATCATGGAGGTGATCAGGGTGCTGATGACACAAGCCCTTCAAGGGAAAAAATGGAACACCCTGGATGGCTGAGGGGAACGCCCACTTCCTTTCCAAGTAAGTATACTTTATACGTACTTGTGCTTTGGCGGTTAGGTTTATTTAAAGTGTACGCTCTTTAAAGATTTCTGGACGAGAGCCATATCCAAACGAAAGATTCAGCCTCGTGCTCTGCAAAAGGCCTTTCGACAGTGGGGGTCAGCGGCTGAGCAGAAGCCAGAGGTATGCTCCTGTTGACTCCAACTTATTTTTGGTACTAATATACACCTGTTTTTCAGGACTGATGCGTCATGGAGAGGAAGTCAGAATTGAGTTTCTGTCCTTGAAATAAAATATTGAAACTGATGATCCATGTTTTATTCCTAATCAAATGGCTGGTTTGGTTTGAAGCACAATTTCTGCAGAATTTGTGTAAACATTCTAGACTAGAGCTGTAAGCACTGTTGTGAGTAGGTTCATCAGAAAATGATGGCTTTGGTCAACATATTGGGCAAACTTTATTTTGCAATCCTTGGAAGGACTAAATCAATTTGTTCAATGTCTGCTATAGGTTAATCATTCACTCTGCCTATAAGTTAAATCTTTCAGCTGTTGCATATCCAGTGGAAATTCTAGTTTTCATGATAAATTTTATTCAAATACAAATGTTATAATTTACAGTTGGTTTGGAATGGTTAGCTCCTCAGTGGTTCAACCACTGAAAGTGATTTGACTCTAGGCTTGTGTAGTTTGGGGGGGTGAAAGTCTGAAGTTCTGACGCTCAGAAGTGTCGGACCCTTCCTGGGCACAGTGGCACCAGGGGAACAGGGACTGCCTGCATTGCCGCTTCAGCAGGTGCAGCCCTCTTCACTTTAGCAGCGGGGGCATCGGCCTCTAGGGTCGCTGTGCTGTCGGTGGCCGGGTCCGGCATGCCATTGACCGCGACAGGGTCCATGGGCACCGATTCGGCCGATTCTGTCGATTCTGAGGACAGAAGGTGGGGGTTGTGGAGGGCGGTGAGTTTGTGGTGTCTGAACCCATGGTGGTGGGCGTGGGGTACCAATGCAGGAGACGCAGTAGTGTTGGAATCTGCGGCAGGCATCTGGAAAATGGCCATTGGGTGGGGGAACAATGTTTAAACATCTGCTTTTGAAAACATCTGAGGTAGTTTGATGGGGCAGTTTACCTGAACCGGAAACATCCTGCAGTGGACCGCGTGAGCCGTGTGTAGTCCTTTAGCATAACAGATACCACGAGCCTAAACGGACAAAGATTCCATTAGATTTATTGCTGTTTTCTTTTAATTAGCTCACAAACTGCAGCGATGTCTGTTTATTTTAGCACTTACAGCTGTGGCATCGAGAAGGGGCGAGCAAGTCTCAGTGCAATTGGCCTCAGCAATGATATATTCTGCAGTGTAGATCGGTCCCCCAGATACGATCTAAAATCATCAGTACAGGTATGGATCAGGTGACGGCTGTTGAAATGTGGTTAAAACCTCAGACTGAGCGGGTGCGTCAAAGGCCGACCTGTGACGACATCCTTCCGATCTCCAGGAGGGAGTAGCTGACGTTCTCGGTCCTGTTGTTGACGCTCACCAGAGAGGCGTGAACAAAGTTCAACGCTGTGGTGTCGTTCAGAGGCAGCAGGCTGGGGCAGCCCAGACACAGGTCTTCCGTCGATTCTGTCACCCAGCACAGACACGTGCAGGTCAGACACGCGTGGCCATGCTCACGTATCAGGATGTGATGCAAAGGTCTTACCTTCTGTTTTACACTTAAATGCTGTGACAGTCAAAGCTCCGCCCACGTTCTTCAGCACCACATCGCAGTCACCTTCGACTGACTGATGGGAGACGAGTCACAGTCAGCCTGGACAGCTTATGTCCTCTTCTTCTATCCTAAAATACAATGTACGATGTAGTCTCACCGTCAGCGCTTTGGGTCGGACTGAGCAGTTGGCGACGGGCGTGGGGTCCAGCACGTGACAGTTTGTCTCCAGCAGGTCAACTTCAAGCACCAGCGTGCTGTTTCCATCAGGCTAAGAGTCCGAAAGGAGTGTGTTATTTGAAGTGACAAACATGTCAAATGAAAAATTTAAATAATATTGATCTTAGTTTTGTTGATTTTGTGCAAATGTTTGTAGTTCCTAACAGAAAAGGACAAAACGAGTATAAATAATCATCAGTTTGCACATGTTCTTATTTAGCATCATTCCAATATGCTACACTTCTAACTAGAAAAGGCCCTACTGACGCACCGTAGCCATGACCTTGATGTCCTCGATCCTGTTCAGTGTGTACTTGTAGCCGTGAGCATGCTGGCCGTTGAGGTAATCCTGAGCCGCCAGAGCGGCCTCCTCTGCCTCGGCTGAGTCGCACGGAGGCCGCAGCACATTGATCTGGGCCCACGTCCCCACCAGCAGCACCAGGACCACAGAGACGCTCAGGAGATTCATGCCTGAAGATGACGAGCAACCAATAAGTGTCAGAGAAGAGCAGAAAGGATTTGACAGAGGCAAATTCATGCAGGCTGAAGTTTATATATCTTGCACTTCAAACAGGGAAACGGAGCCAAGCCAAACATCAGCGAAGTCCCTCCTGACTCATGCGTCACATGGGGGCTGTAGCCCACTTTAGGATTTTTGCCAAGACAAATGCAGTCAGACAAAGTCTGGTGTGGGACAACTTATCGTTCAGTTAAATCAGTGGTGGGTTACTCCCCTCTCCCATATATACAGGTTTCATTTAAAAAAAACAAGTCTGAGGTGTTTTTGACTGACCATATAGGAGTTCATATCAAAACATCCAAACAAGCAGCTGTCTGTTTGTGGAGGTCAGACCTGCAGCTGCAGGACCCCAGAGTCGGTGGGGGTTCAGCCGACTTGCTCAATGACTGCTCAGTGAAGAGGACATTTGCCTGCAGGGGGGACATAGCTGAGGGGGAAAGACAGTCACTTCTGCTGCCCCCATATTTGCTCTGTGATAAACCATGTACAGGACAGTGATGTCAATCCAGGTCAGGAACAGGATACAAGGAGAGATAAGCCTTCTGATTAGATCAGTTCAAGTGAATTGTTGGTTCCTTTCCTCAAACGGATGTTAGCAGTGAAGCAATGACAAATAACGCATTACAGCAACTTTTATTGGTTTTATTTCTAAATCCCACTGAAAAAAATAGGCTGAGACAGCTAAAATAGATTCAGATGTATTAAATTAATTAATTGATAGATTTTTGAAATGAATGACAGTTTGAATAAAGTGTGTGAAGATCCCTTAGAATTTAACAGATCACAGATATTATTTTAAAGATCCATTTAAGTTATTTTACACTAAACACCTACAGTGCTTTAGAAGCCATAATCCTGATTGTTCATAATGGAAATAGTTATGTAAATACAACTTCACAAAATAAAATATTATGGGTTTTTATCTTTTTAAGTATGTCATCGTGAGAAATTGTGCAAAATTAAGAGCGTAGGATAAAACACAGAAACCAAATCGTTCTGCTAAATTGTTTCGCCTTTCGTGCTTTTTATCCTCTCCGGATCCCCGTAGGACCAGTATCTGTAGTGACGTGTAAAACAAGCGACTTCGTGTGGCATGAGTTGTTGGTAGTTTGATTGATGCGTTTATCCCGCACTTCCAGTTGGCGAAGCATGAAAATTAATTAACACGACATATGATTTTTGCAGAGATTATCCATCGTAAGTGTCGCGCTTAATCTGTAATATTTTTCCCAACTCTGAAGATTGAAAAGAACGACGAGGACGAGGCAGTCGCGGTAAGGCGGTGCTACTGCCACAGCATGCTTCCATGTTTGCTAATTTAGCAAAGGTGTCACGTGAATAAAAATGCATGGATTATTCATTTGAAAGTTATCCATATTTATGACATTGTAGGATAAAAATAATAACTCTTTAGCTATGTTACGGGTAGTTGCAGAGGGGTGTATTTTTTTCACATCATCATAGGCCTGCACAATGTGACCACATATTATAAAACACGATGTAGACTGCAAGTGTTATGTTTAAATGTGGATATAATTTTATTTTCCCTTTCTCCAAATAAATATAGGCCATGGCCTGGAAACGGACATTATCATCAAGACTTTAGCATAAAGCTTTTACGTCAGCACATCTCTCCAGGTAGCCGGAAGGACACCCACAAATTAATGCTTTAACGCAAGATGCACAAATGCACCCAGCATAGACTCACCGGCAAAGAGCGGAAATGTCTCAAGAGAAGAAAGGGGTCGATGTCTTCCATCAGAGGAGTGTCTCATTTCACCAGGCGGACCAAGAGGCGGCTGTATTTTAAACTGCAGCTGTGGATGTGGAGAAAGCGGCAAAAGAAATGCAGCTTTGCTTTATTCAGGGCGAAGAAACAAGCGTGTTGTAGCAGCTCCCGCCTCAGTGTGAAGACGCAGAAAAGGCAGAAAGTGTGTCAGTTTAGCTGTCCAAGTTCCAGTTTCCTCCACATGGTTCCAGAGGAGAACGCCTGTGCACCTGCAGCTAAAACAGAAGGTTCAGCAGGACTTGGTGAAAGGATAGAACTTTCTTGGAATGTCCAACCTAGATTAAATACAGACCATAATGCCTGTGGCTTAACTACTCATGTAAAGGAAACAAGAACCCTGGAACTGTCTGAAAGCACCGTTCCTCCTCCATCCAATCAGACTGATCCTAACCTGGAAATGCTGAGGGAGGACATCCACGGTACATATTCTTTAAATACTTGTAAGGAAAATAAAAGTCAAATTTCTGCTTATTACAGCCGTTTGAAATGACAATATTTCCACATTTCTGTAGAGTTTCTTGATAACTTCTATAGAATGTATGGAAGTTTCATCCCTCTACAGAAAACCGATGTATTAAAACACCTGAAGAGGAAGTTTAACATTGATTTCAGCAACAGGTTTGTTGGGAGGACAATTGCATTTTGATGAAACACTTCCTCCAATCTGACTGTATTTTATTCTCCCCAACTTGCAGAAAAAATTCCATCTTCCCGGAGGTTGACAGATACCGAACTGCGGTCGTTGTGAAATCGGTGCCCTCCTTTCAGGTGGTCTACAAGAAACACACGCTGACGCTGGACGACCTGTGCACGCTGGCTGACCAGAACTGGCTCAATGATCAGGTGGACGCAGAGTTCACATCTGAGGCAGAACGTGTGATTCAGCTGATGTCATTGTGCTCTTTATTCTGCTTCAGGTGATGAATATGTACGGCGAGCTGATAATGGATTCTGCCAATCACAAGGTAACATCTAGTGCAAAATAAGGTTTTAAAAACACTTTTTACTGTGGTCAGGAATTATTTAACTTGATGTCACATTCTGACATCAGATGACAGTTGTTTGTTTGATCAAACCGCTTTTTTCTTCCTGTTTTAGGTCCATTTTCTCAACAGCTTCTTTCACAGACAGCTCATGACTAAAGGATACGATGGAGTAAAGCGATGGACAAAACAGGTTGGGTGATACAATCAAAGCTGTCATTTATCTGTTTCTCTTGTTGATTATGGTAAGATGTCACTAAAATCCATGTTACACAGGTCATCTTGAAATTATTGAGGGTTGTGTAACGCTGAGGATTTCAATCTGGCTTATGTTCTCCACAGGTGGATTTGTTTTCCAAGAGTTTGCTGTTGGTGCCCATCCACCTGGAGGTCCACTGGTGTCTGGTGGCAGCCGACAACATCAGAAAGAGGATCTGTCTTTACGACTCTCAGGGGAATGCTCTGCAGAAGGTCGCCAGGGTAACAGCAGACTCTAATGTTTTTGTCTGGCACTTAGGTTACTCTTTTATTTATTTTTTCTGTGTTTTGCTTTACTTTTCTTAGAATGTCCTGAAATATTTGATGACAGAAGCAAAAGAGAGGAAGCAAATGGCTTTTGAAAACGGCTGGACGGTCTTGTGTGATGAGGTGCAGTAGCTGTTAGACTTGACGGGCTGATTGGTCAGAGGAAGGCCTATATTTAAAAAAAAAAAAAAAAGTGTATCTATACACTGCAGCGCCTTTTCTGCCTTCTGACATAATCTGCTGCATTAGGGTACATTCTAATGTGTTGTGGAGGGCACCTCAGAGGTGAAAGTGGTGTTTTGTCTCCCCCTGCTGTCCGACACAGAAAATACCACAACAGAGCAACGAGAACGACTGCGGAGTTTTTGTCCTGGAGGTACAAACATCACAGCTTCCATTTTTCCATAATTTGAGCTGCACTCACTGTAAAATGTCTGTTTCCCAGTACTCTCGATGCCTGACGCTGGGAAAACCTCTGAACTTCTCGCAGCGGGACATACCAAAGATACGCAAGAGGATCTACAAGGAGCTGTGTGACTGTAAGATCCATCTGCAGGACTGAAGAGAGGTCGTGCTGCATCTGGATGAATGTAAAAACTGACTTCCTTAAGTCCTTTACAGACATGTGAGTGCACGTGCCTGCTGCGCTGATTATCATTAATGATGTAAGACTAATGATGAACTGAACCTTATTTATCAAACTTCCTGTTCAAATGAACTCGTTTTTCAGTTAACATATCCTGACCGCGCGTTTGCGCATTTTATTTTGGTGTTTACACTGACCTGCCTCTGCTCAATGGCAGATTTCTGCATATTTCATTTGTAAAGGAATTTCTGTTGTGTGTTAAAGAATATCTTTCTGTGACATAAATGGTCTGCAAACGTTTTACTGGCTTTATAGTCCTTCATTCTCGGTGTTACATCAGCTACATACAGTAAATACACAGCTTGCCGGACTTAAGACGGGCCTAGAGTCATCTGATATGAATACAACCGCAGGTCAATTGCTCATCAGGTAAAATAAACTCTTTGCGCCAGATAAATGTGCAAATTTAAGGCACGGGACAAACTAATATCTGGTTTTCAGTATGAGAACCACATTAAAAACGTTAATGGGGGCGGGGCTGGGGGGGTTAATCCATCTGGAAGTCCAGATCGATCTCCGGCTCGTCGTCGTCGAGGCGTATCACGAGGTAGGACATCAGCTGGAAGAGGTTCTGCCAGAGGCTCAAGAACACGTACAGGTAGAAGTCGCTCACGTCCATTTGGCAGTGAATCCCCGAGTAGTTCAGGTCGCACACGCACTCGAAGCTGTTCACGTAGTTGAGGCAGAAGCCTCCGTTCATGCACGGGTCCGAAGCGCATTCGTCCACGTCCTTCTCGCACCTGGAAGAACAAACAGGTCCAACCTGATGGTGCTGATAGCTGCTGCATTGACAGACAAGAGGGACGTGACCTACCAGTGTCCTGTAAAACCAGGCAGGCAGTCGCAGCCGTCCAGGTCGGAGCAGTTCCCTCCGTTAAAACAGCTGTAGTTCCAGCGCGCGCCCCTGCACGGAGACGCCGGAAACTGAGGAAGCCTGGACACAAGATGGACATGAGCGGACGTCTGATTTAACTCAAGACAGGGACGCCCAAGCCTGGTCCTGAAGGGCCACAATCCAGACGGGTCCTCCGTCCGACCAGGACTGGGTTTGGCCACCCCTGATGACACGTATGTTATGTTGAGTGTTTCTGGAACACTTACGGGTCGATCTCAATGTACCAGGGAATGTCAGGGACCTTCTCGCTGTAAGAGACCAGTTTGTGAATCAGTAGAGCTGCGGCTGAGAACCGGAGCCTGCAGGGAGGGAAAAGACCCGCGGATGCACCCACCTGCAGTACTGACCCGTCAGGTTCTGAGGACAGAGGCACGAGTAGCTCTGGAACCCTTTGAGGCACGTGGCTCCGTTCACGCACCTGCTGTCTTCACACACGTCCACCTGGACCTCGCAGCGTTCGCCGCTGTGCCCAGGCTCGCACACGCACGCGAACCCCCCCGGAAGGTTGGTGCAGTTTCCGTGGACACACGGGCCGGAGATGCAGCGGTCGGTGGACTCCTGGCACAGCGGGCCGGTCCACTCGGAGGTGCAGCTGCAGCGGTGCAGATCGAACAGGTCTTCACACACGCCCTTGTTCTGGCAGGGGTCAGGGGCGCACACGCTGGCCCCCCGGCAGCCGCGCCGAGGGGCCGTGTGACTGTTGAGCAGCGTGAACGTCTCCTCCTGAGGTCTGGGCAGCTTCAGCTCTGTGTCGTGGTGGAATGGAAGAGGAAGGCCTCCAAGCTCCACCAGCCCCAGACAACCTGAGAACGTTGCCCCAGCATCCAAGCTCACCCCCCCCAGGAAGATGTCTGCTCCCCCCTTAAGAAAGTCCAGCTCTCCTGCTGATGTTGCAGACGCGCTCCTCTTCTCCTCGCCTCCATCCGCAGCCAGGACCCAGCTGGAGGTGTGGAGCGTCTGCTTCTCCAGGCGGAGCTCCACGCTGTGCCACTCGCCGTCAGAGAGCGGGCTCCGGCTTCGGAGCGTCACCTCGTCGGTCCCAGCCCGGAGCTCCATCACCAGGTGTGAGTCCAGCAGGGAGACCGTGAGATGATCTGAGTCGTTGTGCGCATGAAGCAAGGTGGCGTTTGGCTGCCTGGTGCGAAAGCTGAGGGAGACGCTGTGGAGACGGCGCTGGATCCTCCCGTTGCTCCGGTAGGGTAAAACGCCACTCTCAAGCCGAAAGGTCACGTTAGACAAGCCTGAAAAGAAAAGTAAAGCATTAATGTAGAGGAATTATCAGACATCCTGCTGGGTTTTTCAAGACTGTTTTCCCAAATCCCACCTAAAAGGGTGAAATAAACCCCAAAACCCCACATTCCAATCAACGCCTGAACGCCTCCCTGTTTTTCCTGTGTGTGTGGACATGTGACATCATCATAAACGTCCCAGACCCGTGGCTGTGGACGTAATCCTAGCAGGGATTAACATGACTTAGAGGAATCCCTGCCTCGTCTGTCCCCTCCTGTAATCAGCCACGCTGTGATTAATCACAGGTATAAGAGGCGTTTCAGGGACGGGAATAGCGGCGCGGCTGCTCGCGGCGTTCTGCTCCTGCCTCAAACCCTCGGCCGGTCTCCTGTGTTTTTAACCACAGTGTTCCCTCTCAGAGGCGCCTTCTCCGGTTGGGACACTCACATTCGAAGCCCTGAGAGCGCGGCTGGCACGTGGCGGTGTCGGGGCACGGCGACAGCTCGCACCATCTCAGCTCCTCGCAGCGCTGCCCCGCGGTGTTGGGGGGGCAGTTACAGATGAAATCATCCCACATGGAGTAACACACTCCGCCGTTGAGACAGGGCTTGACCTGAGAATAAAAACAGAGACACCTCAGACGAGGGTTCCGAAGGAAAGGCCAGCGCGATGCGGACTCACGGCGCAGGCGTCGTCGCCGCTGCATCCCTGTGCGACGCTGGCGAGTCTGTCCAGCCTGTATGACTCCACGGGCGCTGCGATGGGGAAGAACTGCAGCCGCTTGCTGTTGATCCTCAGATCCTGGACGCAGCCTTTAAAGTAGCCGCCAAACATGGCAGAGGCCCTGGAGTCGGGCAGGCCCCCGACGAACACCTGGTCCCCGCTCTGGGCCTGGATGGGCCGGATGGGCAGCGAGCCCTGGCTCTGGGCCGACAGGAACAGGAAGCACTCTGTCGCCTCCAGCCTCAGAGAGAGCAGGTGAAAATGGCCGTCGCTGACCAGGCCCCTGCCGATGAAGGTCTCAAAGGTGTTGACTTGAACTTTGACCCTGCCCTCTTCCAGCCACAGACGCAGGTACTGGCTGGTGCTGTTGGCCAGGATGAGGAGCAGGCCGCTGGGCTGTCTGGAGCGGATGAACATGGATACGGTCGCCGTGTCGCCGGGGTCGTCGTCTAACGAGAACAAGGCGTAGCTCTCCTCGCCTTTGTTCCCGAACCTGGCAGTGATGTACTCTGCATCCAAGAAAGAGAGAAAGAAAAGGCTGATGGGATCCAATGCTACCCAGGTTCAACAGGGCCGTGTTCCAGGCTCGTCTCGGCTCGGCTCGGCTCGGACCGCCCAACGAAGCGTCCTCCTTCCTGCACCTGCTAGCTGCATCACTCTGCTATTTCTGCTACGACTGTAAGCGGCTTGAACTCTGCAGACTGACTTAATCATCCTGATGGCTGATTTCTCCGTAGCTACGGTAACACGTAGCGTTAGTTAAGTTAGAGTTAAGCCCTTATTTAGAGATGCAGCTTAAGTACATCTATGGGGCTGCGTTTAAACCGCACGTTTATTTAGAAACACGAGGCAGAGGAGCTGTCTCATGTCTACCTCCGCTAACTGAAAATGACTCAACGTAATAAAAATACACATAAATCTTGGATTCTGCAGATGCATGCGTGGTCCTGTGTGTGTGCGTGTGTTTTACCCTCTGCACAGGTGCTTCCCTCATGTGGCCTGAGACATTCGCACGCGTAGCTCCTCCACCCCTGACTCACGCAGCGGCCTCGGTTCTGACACGGGCCGTCTTCACACTTGTCTCTGTCGCTGCATCCCGCCGTGACGTTCGCCTGCACGTCAGAACCCTCGGGCACCCTGCCTGGCACCACCAGCTGCGAGTCCACGAGCACGTCTCTGAAGCAGCCCAGAAAGTGCGGTGGGCGGTCAGCGCCGTCCCAAGCCCAGCCCCCTCCGGCCGCTCCAATAAAGAGACTCTGGTGAGCGGCTCCGGGTTTGGGGAGAGTGTTGGGCTGCTCGTGCAGCAGGACTTCAGCTGCGGAGACCCCGGCGCAGGTTTTCCCGGTGCAGATCAGCCTGATGAAGCTGATCACGCCACCCAGGGAGGCTTCCACCCTGTGCCACCTGTTGTCGGACAGGAACTCGGGCAGCTCCTGGACCAGGGTGCTGGATCCTTGACCTCTGAGGCTGCGGAGACACAGATGTCCCTCACACAGCTCAATGCTGAGGACCAGGTCGTCCACTCTTTGCTGCACCAGAGTTCCAACCGGTCTCTCTGACCTGAAGCTAAACGTCACATTGAGCGGCGCGTCCGGGCCACGATGCTGCGTCTCTACGTACACGTAGCCTCGGGACTCAAAGGAGAACACGCTAGAGGTCTCGCAGTTAGGACCTGCGAAGCCAGCGAGGCAGCTGCACGCATGAGTGTGCCGATTACTGATCAGTAACGGGGTGCAAACTCCTCCATTCTCACACTGGTCGCCGTCGCAGCCTGAAAGTGCAACTGTGCACGTCTCTCCCCCGTAGAGACGCCCGTTTTGGCTTTGTTGGGAGCAAAGGCATCTGAAACCTTCACCGTGGCTCTCACACACTCCACCGTGTTGGCACGGCTGCTGTTCACATCCGCTGACCACTTCTCTGCAGAAAGCGCCTGAAGAGAGGAAAAAGAATGCGTCAGCCCTCCTGAAACACACCCACAGTCCACTAAACACTAGAAAACAGCACAGCTGGACAAGTCTTGAACTTATCATCGCTCACTGCAGCAGCACATCTGTTAATAAATACCTCCGGTGACAATCTTTACCTGAACACAACATCCAAAACATCCACACACGCATGCTGATGGTCAACATCCTCCTCATCGAATTCTCCTAGTTAGAAGTTTGGAAATGTCTTCGTGTGCAGTCAAAGACACAGAGGGAATATCAGCAAGTGCTCCATGTCCAGCTCTCCTCATCTGTGCATGTGCATGCTGGCTCAAGTGCTTCTCCTGGCTCCCAGCAAGCCAGATAGGAGGGATTTAGCTAATGGACTTATAGTGTCTTACACATGAAATGTGTTGGGGAAGGGAAGGGTTGTCCGGGATGGCAGAATTCTGAGGCACACAGACACGGCTTACCTGGAAACAGAGGAACGAGAGCCAACATCACACACATCTGTGCACATGCACGAGTACGCCACAGTGAGATGGTGCGATTTAGCTGAGGCAGGTGTCTGAAACAAGGCCCGAGAAAGAAGTAAACGCAGACCAGTGTTTCAATCCAGTCTGAGTATCTCATGTCCAATAAATCATGCTTGATGATGTCACTAAGAACTCGGGACAAAATACACTGTCAAATTTTTACCTTTCACTTAAAACTGTCTTTTAAAGGAGTAAGAGCAGCAAGTGTCAGTGCGTCGCATCGACAACGCTGACGTGCCCCCAAACTTCATTACCCACAATCCTCTGCTCTTTTGCGCCTCCCGCTCGAGCAACGAACGCCATTCTCTTTGAATTCAATTCTGAAGTTTGGTTTTACGTGTGACATTGTGATCACAAAACGTGTTCCGTTGTCCTGTAGTTTTTCGCTTGTACGTTATTATCCTGTAGCGTTTCCCTTAAACGTCAACAAGCTTTACGAAAAAGGACAAAAACATTAAACAGCCAATGAGCGATCAGCTTGTTTCGATGTCAGTCGGATCGAAAAGGCGGGGCGTCGATAATATTCAGGAAATTATTATTCCTCCGTTTATTTTACACATGATCAGTGGTACTGCATGGCGTATAGAGAAATATAAGACGTGGTCCGGCTCTCAAAGGTAAGATTCTGGCGACGAAGGTCTAGGTGTTGCCGTTGCTGTGTGGCAGCCGTGGAGGTCGTTTGTCAACGCTCTCCTCGGAGGGGGGGCCGTCCGTCAGACGGAAAAGATGTTAGGGGTCCTTGAGGTGGAGAATGAATCTGCCAATTCAGCAAACAGTTTAGGAAAGTGTCATGCTAACTGGCCTGTTCACGTGTAACTAAGGCCCAGAATGTCAAATGAAAACGGTTTTCCTAATCAACGCATTACATGTTGTTGCAAGCGCAGCAGAAAGATGCAATTGTGCATCCTGTCATGCAGAATTTGTGCGGCTTTTCACAGCCCTGTGCTCCTTATTGTTATTAAAAGAGACAAAGACAGTAAGCTACATGCTAAATGTTAATCTGAGGACTGCAGTGGGTAGAGACAAAATCTCTAATGTAGCTGGAATTGTGTTTTCTTCTGTTTTGTAGGATTTCATGTGAACCAGAACAATGAGGAAAAGGTGTAATAGTCCTGTGGGTTCCAAACACTACAGGCAGGATGGTTCCAGCAGTGACGGTGCTGCAGAAGTGGGCCCCAGAGTCCAGCCGGCCTCTGGCCCTTCCCCAGAATACCCCAGACACCTCATCATGTCGCAGCAGGGCCCCAATCTCCTCAGGTTCCTGAACAAGGACCAGACGAGGCAGCAGTTCTGTGACGTGATGGTGTCTGTGGGCGGCAGTCTCTACCGAGCTCACAAGGTGGTGTTGGCCCACGGGAGCAGCTACTTCCACGCAGAGCTGTCCAAAAACCCCGCTGCAGAACACGTGACCCTGGATCACGTGGACGACTCTGTTTTCCAGCACCTGCTTGAACTTTTATACACGTCTGAATGTTTTATTATGGAAAAGGACGTCCCAGCTCTTACCCGAGCGGCCCGATTCTTGGACATGATGGATGTGCTGAAGCTCCTGTCTGGAGACAGCGACCGAGCAGGAGTGATGCAGGAAGAGGGTGGGAGCAGGGCTGCTGAGGTGGAGGTGACCTCCGGCGAGTCAGCAGCTGGCGACGCAGACATCCACAGCCCAGGTTCTCTGTGCTCCCCCGGGAGCGGCCAGGCGAACGCCTCCGACTCCCCGCAGAGCCAGTCAGCCGAGGGTCAGGCTGATGTCTGCCAGGAGACGTCAGCTGAGACCGACAAGACAACCACGTCCACGCGGAGATCAACCCGGAGGAGGAGAACGCCCGCCAAGTATCAGAGAAACAACGTGGCGTGCGCCCACAGCACGCCTGAGAATGCAGAAGGCGCCGCACAGCCGAGACTGCGTGGCGAAGAAACAGCTGAACAAGCTGAACCGTGGAAACCGACGGGGATGTCCAAACCTGCTCAGGAGACAGGGGTAGCGGACGAGGACGAGGACGAGGGAGGGGTGAACGAAGATGACGCGTGCGCGGCAGACAAGCAGGAGGGTCAGCCGCATTCAGATGGTGCTGACCATCAAACCGTCCCGCAGGTGGAGACACGTGTGGCGGCGACAGGAAGTTCTTCACAGGGTCCGGTTTACCCTGAGGGCCTGGCTCCTGTCGTCATCCACACCTCCAACAAGAAGACCCTCAAGTGCCCCAAATGTGACAAGACCTTCGACCGCGCAGGTGGGACAGTCCGGTTCAGGCTCAATCTGTTCAGCTTTTGTTAAAAAAAAAAAAAAAAAAAAAGTCTTTTTTTGATATAAAAATAATTTGTAAAAATCTGCGCAATCTTGCAGGGAAGTATCAGAGCCACACCAGGGTGCACACGGGAGAGAAGCCGTTCCAGTGTGATGTCTGTCTCAGCGCTACTCCACCAAGTCCAACCTGACCTTCCACAAGAAGAAGCACAGCAGCGACGCGCCCTTCCAGAAGAAGGAGCACACGTGTTCCCTCTTGCAGCAAACCTGCCAGCAAGAAAACCCTCTCCAAGCACGTCAAGAGGTGAAACAGCCCAACACAACATGCACATCCACCTTTACACTGATGCTGCCACCTCAGTAGCTGCTTAGCTAAGCTAAGCTAGTATCGCCTCACAGGAAACAGGAAAATAGGCTACAGCTGCACATATCTCTGACTTTATATCATTGCTAATTTTAGCTGTAACTGTTAAAACAGGCAGGATTTTTATGAACACGCATTTCCGCTATAGTTCCACCCAGAACACGCTCAGAGTTTCTACCAAGAGGAAGAAGAAGAGCGAGGGCTGGAAATGTGGCGTAAGACCGAGTTCCATCCTGCAGAAATCAGATTTCTTTGTGAGAACACGAGCGCACGACCCAAACTTTGACCGTCTTGAATCAGATCTGCCTAAAGACCTTCACTCGGAGGCCTCACCTGCAGGAGCACATGATCCTCCACACCCAGGATCGGCCCTTCAAGTGCTCCCTCTGCGACGAGTACTTCAAGTCCAGGTTTGCCAGGTTGAAGCACCAGGAGAAGTTCCACTTGGGTAACAGAATCCTGACTCATCTGCAGCCCTTTAAACCTCGTCTCCATGTAACCCAGGTCAAACTGGGCTGCAGTTGTCCAGCCTGGCTCAATACTGGAGCAGTTGCATGCATCGCGTGCTGAAAGAAACACACACAGTCAGAATGTTAATGCTACTTGGTGGTTAGTTGGCAGCAATTATGAAAGTCAGATGGGTGTGTCAAACAAAGGTCACAGGTGTGTCTTTAGGTCCTTTCCCCTGCGAGATCTGTGGACGCCAGTTTAACGACACGGGCAACAGAAAGAGACACATCGAGTGCACGCACGGGGGCAAGAGGAAGTGGACCTGCTTCGTTTGTGGGAAGTCGGTGAGGGAGAGGTGAGAGTTCCTGCATCCTTCTTGTGTGTAGACGCACTGATCAGCAGGACAACCGCCCAACAGGACCACGCCGAAGGAGCACCTGAGGATCCACAGCGGCGAGAAGCCTCACCTGTGCAGCATCTGTGGCCAAAGCTTCCGCCACGGCAGCTCCTACCGGCTGCACCTCCGGGTCCACCACGACGACAAGCGCTACGAGTGCGACCAGTGCGGGAAACTCTCATCCGCCACGGCATCACCTGACCAAGCATCAGAAATCCACTTGGTACGGCATCGTGACCCTTTCATGTGCTGTTTCCCGATCGGAGCTGGCGTTTAACGGGCGCGGTCCCATCGCAGGTGAGAAGGCCCACCAGTGCGAAGAATGTGGCAAGTGCTTCCGGCGCCACGATCATCTGACGGTCCACTACAAAAGCATTCATTTGGGAGAGAAAGTCTGGCAGAAGTACGAGTCGTCGCATTTTTCCAGCTCTGTTTTCAGCCGCTGACAAGTTTAACGAGGCTCCTTCGCAGGTACAAAACCGCCGTGCATCAGTGTGACGTTTGCAAGAAGGAATTCAAAGGCAAGTCCAGCCTGGAGATGCACTTCAGGACCCACTCCGGTAAGGAAACCTTCCTTTCCTGCGGTGTTTGGTGCTGAAGCGCGTGCTAACGGAGCGCCGCCGCCTCCCCCCCCCAGGTGAAAAACCCCACAGGTGTCCGGAGTGCAACCAGATTTTTCGCATCAAAAGACGCTGACGGCTACTGGGCGGTCATCCACTCAGACGCCCCGGCCCTTCAGCTGCCCCACTGCACTCCAATTTTTAAGAGGACAAGCTCAAGTACCACTTGGATCACGTGGACAGCGCTCGGCTCGCCGAGCGACCCCTCCCCGCGCTCGGCGAAGACAAAATGGCCCCCGCCCCCTTTGAGGAACCCTCTAAGTCTTACGACACCGAGCCGAAGTCTGCTCCCACAAACGTCTGCGTGCCCGTGACTCTAGTCCTGCGCAGACGAAGTGTCAGGAGCTCGACCACAGGGGGCGCGCCACGCTCCTCACAGACTCACGGCAGTGTGGACGCGCAGCCTCTAGGGCGGCAGCAGAGCTCTGGCTACCAGCCCACCACAGAGCTGGCGTTCCTGGAGAAGTACGCGCTCAGCAGCCAGCCCGCCAGCTCCGTCCACGCCCTGAGGCCCGATCAGATGCTGGACCAGCGGGAGCCGCCGCACCTGGGATCGCTGCTGGGACTGGATTCCTCGTCCGTGCACAACATCGCCAGCTCTGACCACACGCCGCTGACCCTTGTGTCCGCACAAAGCAAACTGTCCACATTTGAGCACTTTACCTGAAAACATTCAAATGAAAGGGGACATGTTGCAAACATGTTCTCTTTAAAAAAAGTTTAACACTTTTTCCATAAAATGGTGTTGGTATTGAGTCCCAATCCTGACTTCTGTAACCTTCAATGAATATTTAAATTTGATTAAAATCAAAGTTCAAGAGTAATAATAAAATATAAGCGCAAGGGAGTTTTGTAGCTTCTTCTCTACTTTAAAGGTCCACTCTGTAGTTTTCCATCTCTAATCTTTCAGGAATCAGGAGTCTTTTAAAGGAAACATTCAGCGGGTTTTCTCTCTGTCGTAAACAAACCAACAACCTTAAGACACACCCAGAAAGTTTTGACACGAAAAACTTTATTCGCACGTCGGTAAACGCTCGCGCGAGCGATCGGTGCAGGAAACGTCGGCACGGTTCCGGCTCATCCCGCCTGTTTTCCGAACAAACCCAGAAGCGGCGCTTGGATTTTGTTCTAGCAGCTCTAGAAGAGGAAGAGGAACGAGCTGCGGAAACCAGCTTTAGCGTGTGTAGAGCTGGTTTCATCACTCGTTCTGGCGGATTAATCCCGCTGCAACCTGGAGAAGAAAACGTTCCCATGAGTGATGGAATGATGTCGGCGTTCCACGCTAACGTTGTACTTACACTTGCTGGTGGTTAGTCCTGCAGCAGAGCAGCTAACCGTGGTGTAATGGTCTGTTAACCACTGTCCCCACTCCTGACATCTGAGCTTCCTGCTCTGGCCGACCTCTAGATAGATGCTTCCAGAATATTCCAGCCACTCAATCTAGGTCGTGTCCAGGTAACAAAAGTTAGCTGCAGAGAAAACAGAAATGAATCTGCTCACCTTTACAGCAAACCTGGGAAACCGCACCTGAGACGCCACTGATACTCACGTCTGCACACGGGGACCCGGGACCACAAGCCGCTGGCCAGGCAGTACACCTGGTCAGGGCCCTCCATTTTATAATAGGGGTGACACTCGTACCTCAGGGAGGACACTGTGATCATCTTGACAAAACCGTTAATAACCTCCGGGCGTATCCCACAGTGTGCGACTGAATGGAAGTGTACTGATCACAGATTCCATCTAGGATATTTACTGGAAACCAGGCACAGTTGTTTACTTGTGGACGTAGCTGTCTCTTTGATCTAATGATCCGTGAGATCCTGCATGTTTAGGAACAAAGAGGACACGTCAGCCATTTTCCTCCAAACATTGGCCACAGATAAAGATGAACAGATCCAGACATACCTGAGGACGCTCCAGAGGACGTTCCAGACGACGTACCAGAGGACGTACCGGAGGACGCTCCAGAGGACGTTCCAGGTTTTTCACGTTTCCCTCCCTGAGGATCCACCGTTCCACCCCAGATTTTTTGACTAAATGGAACAAACAAAACCCAACAGCTGGTCACATCCAATGAGCTCTCAACCTCTACAAAATAAAAGTCCCATTGATTGACTTCCGGAGGAAGCGGAGGAACCTTCACCTCAATACATGGACAGTTAGCAGTTCCGCGTGACAGTGAGTTAAGAACATTAGTGTCCTTCTTGGGACACTGAGTCTGTCCTAAAAGCGGCTGCTGTCTGGACGGACCTGTGGAACGTGGCTTTAATCCAGAACAAAGAACACAACTCTTCCAATGCTCTTGCCATATATTTCCTTTGTTTTCACTTACTGCATTTTGGGATTTCGGTCCGCTCGATACGCAGAAGACTAAGCCTTACTACTGTTCTATTCATCGAGAGCGCATCTGCCACACACTTGTGTTCGACGCTGAATCCACTTCAAACAGGTCTCTGCACGCTTTGTCAACGAAGATTTGCCGAAGGATCTGGGGGCGCGGAGCACGCCTGCCAACTTCCGCCAAAAGTGATGGGTCGTGCACCTGGGAAGGAGCCCGAGACGCTTGGTGAGGTGACGTTGGCAGATTCTATTTCACACACACCGGAACCGAGGACCAGGTTCCGTTTATGCATTTGGCCGTGTCGACTCTGTTCTGGTGCTGGTATCCCGGGTCGCAGCTCACCCGTATGACCTCGCCCTCCTTGTACCAGCCGTTGGTGTCTTCTTTGTATTTTCCGTCAGATATTATGACCATGCTGTTTTCATCTGGCAAACAAAGTATTTGATTTCTGGAATGGATCTCTGAGGAACTGGAGCCAGAGCCCTTCCACGTACTCAAGTTACAGATAGACAAAAGTTTGTGTGCAGAACTGCTCAATAGCTGTCAGCAAAGCTATAGGCTGTATGAAGTAACGTAGCATTTAAAGTACTGCACAAATAAACAAAGTAGTCGTTTTAATTTTAATTATTTGTCGACGTCACATCTTTTTTTGTCCCAGGCATGAAAGTCCACACAAACAGGATCACTCACCTGACACACTGGGTGGTCGACCATTTTCCGTCCAGACATTTGCTGGTGGCCCACCACCCACCTAGCACTGCTCAGGTGTCCTTCTCACAGGTGTAGGCGATCAGCTCCTTGGTGGAAACGTCTTTTGCTGAGGCAGTGTAGAAAATACCCATCATCCAGCCTGGGAGCCTGACACGGCCGACTGTGCCTCCTGGGCCAAAAACACATTAGATCTGTTTTTAACATGTCTGTGAGATGAAAGAATCTCGTGTTCCTACCATTCAGCTTCCTGGAAACCAGAGTAGAGCTCAGTCATTTAGACACGCCGCCAATATTTTGTCCGTTAAATCAAGACAACGAGGGCGAGAGCCTGACTTCAAATCAGAACTGGAGCACAATTGTCTGAAGCGTTAAGAAATAGTAAACATTAGTGGGAATTACAGATTTTTACTGCGCGTTGCTCGAAGTTAACAAATTAGAATAAACAGATTTTAGTCACATCCAGCTGGCGTACAAAACTGACGAGAACAGAGTTAAATAAGTAACTTGACTTGTAATGGCACTTTTAATGGACAAAGGTCACAAAGTGCCTTAACAAAGATAAAAAAATACAATAAAACACAGGTAATATAATCAAACACAAGTAAAAACACAAAACCCCTTATGATGAGTGAGAAATTTGGTCTTGAGTCTCTGCCCGGACGCGGGTCACCGGGCCCTCCTGAGCCAGGCCTGGGTGGGGGCACACGCTTACAGCGCCAAGAGACTGGGCCTTGCCCATGGGGGGGGCCCTGCCGGGCAGTCTGAAGGAATGACATGGGACCTCTTCCAGTGGGCCTACCACCTGGTGAGGGGCCAAAGGGCCGGTGCTGTGTGAGCTGGGTGCAGCCGGCTAGCGGACTTTGGCGTGTCCGATCCCGCTGCAGAAGCTAGCCTAGGACGTGGAACGCCACCTCTGATGGGGAAGGGAGCCTGACAGGCAGAGGCCGAGAAGTTCGACTAGATATAAATGGGCCTCACCTCAACGTGACAGGCTCTGGAACCAGCCTTCTCGAGGGGTTGGACTCTCTTCACCTGGAGTTGCCGACGGGAGAGGCGTAAGGGCAGTGGCGATTCTGTCGCACTCGGCTAGTGCCTGTATATTGAGCGACTCTGGGCGAGGGTAGCCTCCTCCGCTTTCGGGTGGGGGATTTGATCTCTGACTGTTGTTTCAGCCTATGGCCCCAACAGCAGTTCAGAAGGATTCACCTTTTGGGAGTCCCTAGAGGGAGTACTTCAGAGAGTGCTCCTCTGGGGTCTCCTGTCCTCCTGGTGAGACTTCAATGCTCACGCCGGCAGTGACAGTGAGACCTGAGGGGCGTGATTGGGAGGAATGGCCTCTGTTGTTGGACTTCGTGCTCGGCACAGATTGTCCATAACGAACACCATAGCCAGACATAAGGGTGTCCATATGTGCACTTGGCACCAGGACACCCTGGGCCGCAGTTCGATGATCGATTTTGTAGTCGTGTCCTCGGATTTGCGGCCGCATGTTCTGGACACTGGTGAAGAGAGGGGCGGAGCTGAAAGTCAACTGATCACCACCTGCAGAGTTGGTCACAGGGGAGGATGCCGACAGGCCCGCAGGCCTGCCGTATTGTGAGGGTCTGCTGGGAACGCCTGGCAGAATCTCCGTCAGGCGGAGTCACCCCACCGGAGAGCTTCACTCATGTCCCGGAGGAGGTGGGGGACATTGAGTCCGGAGTGGACCATATTCCGTGCCCGCGCAGGCAGCCGCCCAGTGCTGTGGCCGCAAGGTGGTCGGTAGCCTGTCGTGGACGGGCAAACATCTTCAACCTCACAGGACACCGGGCGGTGAGGGATGCCGCTGGTTGAAGAAGGAGTCGTGACCGCCTTTTTGGCCTGTGGGACTCCCGAGGCAGCTACAACGCGAGGCCAAGCGGGTGCAGCTGCGCGGTCGCTGAGGCAAAGATCCGGCGTGGAGGAGTCTGGGAGGCCATGGAGAGCTGGCCCGGACGGCCGCGCAGTTCTGGACCACCATCCGGCGCCTGAGGAGGAAGCGAGCGTATGTACGGTGGGGATGGTGTGCTGCTGACCTCAACTCGGGACGCTGTGGATCGTGAAGAATTATCAAGACCTTCTCAATCCCACCAACACGCCAGTGAAGAAGCAGGCCTGTGGGAATCGAGGCGTCTTCTTATTCCGTCGAGGTAGCCGTAGGTTGTTGAGAAACTCCTCGTGGTGGGGCCTCGGGTGATGATCCGTCCGGGAGTTCCTGGCTCTGGACGCCAGGGCTGTCGTGGCGACACGCACCCTGCAACGTCATCGCGACATCGGGAGGTACCACTGGATTGGCAGACCGGGCGGTGGTCCTCTTTTAAGAAGGGGACCGGAGGTGTTCCAACCATAGGGATCACACTCTCAGCCTACCTGGCAAGGTCTATTCAGGGGTACTGGAGAGGAGGGTCCAACCTCGGATTCAGGAGGAGCAGTGCGGTTTTCGTCCTGGACGTGGAACTGTGGACAGCCCTACACCTCAGCAGGGTCCTTGAGGGTGCGTGGGGAGTTTTCCCAACTAGTCTATACGTGTTTTGTGGATCTGGAGAAGGCATTCGACCGCTGCCTCGGGAATCCTGTGGGGTTCTCTGTATATGTGTGTCGGGCCCTGATACAGGCTGTCCGCTTCCTGTATGACCGTGTCAGAGTTTCTGGTCCGCACGCGGTAGTAAGTCGAACTCAAGCTTCTCCGTGAGGGTTAATACCCGCCAGGGCTGCCTTTTTGTCATTCTGTTCAGACTTTTATGGCGAATTTCTATGGTGCCACGGTGTTGGAGGGGGGGTCCGCTTGCGGTGGCCCTAGGATCGGGTCTCTGCTTTTTGCAGACATGTGGCTGTCCTGTTGGCTTCATCAGTCTGCACTTCCAGTTTCGACCGGCTCGCAACCGCAGCGGCGGCCGATGAAATCAGCCTCCAAGTCTGAGGCTGCCATGGTTCTCAGCCGAAAAAGGTGGAGGCCTTCCGGTCGGGAGTGGCATCCTCCCCAAGTGGAGGAGTTCATGCACCTCGGGTCTTGTTCACGAGTAAAGAATGGAGCGGGAGATCGACAGGCGGATCGGTGCGGCGTCCGCAGTAATGCGGACTCTGCACCGGTCCGTTGTGGTGAAGAGAGAGCTGAGCCGAAAGGGGATGTAAGCTCTCGATTTACCGGTCGATCTTTGTTCCTACAGCCATCTATGGTCATGAGCCTGGGTAGTGACCGAAAGAACGATCAGCGTACAAGCGCCAAAATGAGTTTCCGCAGGGGGTGGCTCTGCCATCCGCCGGGAGCTCTCGAGAGCCGCTGCTCCTCCGTGATGAGAGGAGTCAGATGAGGTGGCTCGGGCACCTAGTACATGCCTCTCGGACGCCCCTGGGTGAGGTGTTCAGGGCACGCCCGTAGAGGCCCCGGAAGACCCAGGACACGCTGGAGGGACTATGTCTCTGGCTGGCCTGGGAACGCTGACCTCCCGGAAGAGCTGGACGGCGGTGCTGGGAGAGGTGTTCGCTTCTGTTTAGGCTGCTGCCCCCGCGACCCGACCCCGGATAAGCGGAAGAAAATGGATGGATGGATGGACAAGTAAAAACAAGGATAACAATGGAAATATGAATAAAATATGCAAATGGAGGTAATCCAGCAGCACTGACTGAGGTCGGTAGGACTAAGAATTCATTAAAAAGATGAGTTTTCAAAAGCATCTACAGAGTTCAAAGCTGGGGCGCAACAACTTTTAAAGCCCCGTCTGGGTTTTGAAACGGGTACGAGGGACCATCGGCAGGTTCTGACCTGAGGCTCCGAGGCTCCGGGGTGCGCTGTGTGACTTAAGGAGCTCAGATCAATACACTGGGGCCTGACCTAACCTGACCAAAACTTTTTAAAGGACACGAGTACCGAATAGGAAGCCGGCGTGAGACTCTCCGAATGGGGAGGATACGGTCTCTCCGCATATAATGAGGTCAGGAAGTCCCACAGCTGAGTTGTGCACGCCCTGCAAACGGGACAGCTCTGTTTTACGAAATGAAGAGGCTAAGCAGCAGTTCACACAAGGAGACACATGCATGATGACTCACTTCTACTGAGGGACCCTCTGACTGCCCAAGTGCTGCTTAATGCCATTCATGGCACTCCTGGGGCAACAATGAGTGTCTCAGTTTTCTCTGAATTTAGCTGAAGGCTGTTATCACTTAAACATCATTAAACTGCTGGATGAGCTCACCAGAGGAAGAATATGCAAAGAGGAAGAGGAGCTGGCCAACAACAGAACCCTGGGCACACCATAAGCTAGTCAGCAGGCTGGCCTTGGTGGTTGGACTGATACACTGAAGCTTCTGGCCGATCAGAGCTGATGAAAAATGCCCATTTTTAAAACTATTAAATGATTCAGGTTTGTTTGTACTAAAGATTCTGACTTCACTTTTGACGGTCACGGCCAGCACAACCTTGTGTTTAAAAAAACAAACAAACAAAAACAAAACAACCTAATCTATTAAAGCACTCGGCGAGTGCTCGTATTGTGACGTGCACATAAAATCTCCCTGTGTGTTCATGCAGGTGTTCCAGCATCCGCCCGCCCTTTAATAGAGATCGTTGAACTTAAAAATAACTACAAGTTAGCCAGAACCAGAAGTATAGAAGCAGTAGTATAAGGTTACGAACATGATAGTTGGTTTGAAGCTCCAATGGTCAAAGTCTCCCAGAATCTGGAACATCTTCAAATGAAATTGGTTCCTCAGCCCGCTCAAATACTTCCAACCTTTCAGACTATTCTGCATAAAAATCAGACAAACACAGATAAACATTTCACTGATTTGTATTAAAAGATCTGGACTCAATGTTGGAAATGTCCTCCTGACTAAAGACGCTGAACCTGAAGCTCTAACCCTGACCATCTTAACCAGAATATGGAGCCTAATCGGAATAATGTTCACGTTTGGGAGCCACAATTCTCAGAAATGTCCTAATGCACTCAGCTATTATTTTTATTGATACATAAAAAGGAAACAGCACTAATGTCTCTGCTGGAACAGGGATTTTTTTATTTACGTTAATTCTTTAAAGTGTTTGAATCTCTCTTTTTTATACTTTGAGCCACCTATGACTGATGTTTATAACCTTTTGTGGAATAAATGCGTTGGGCCCCATCCTGCCCCCGTGGATCTGTTCTCAAAGGCTGCTGCTGGGTCCATCCAGCTTCTTATGCACAGACACCCTGGCGTGCACACAAAATATATAGGATGAATCTGGTACTTGAAACTGATTATAAATACTGAAATACTCATTTCTGTAAATTGCATATGGACTTATCACAACATCCCTCACCCGGGAACGATCATAATCTCGGCAACCTGAAAGCAAAACATTAGAACATAAATCAACGGTTTAATGCACAAAAGGCTTTAAAATAACTTTTTTTTAACTACAAAAAACATAAAATACAAGTAGTTCAAGTGAAAAGTTGCACTTACAATTGATAAAGTTAGTTTTCTCATCGCACCGCTATGATGGTGAGGATCATAGTCCCAGATGCAGGGAACGCTCTCCCTCTCTCCTTTAGGTACTCAACTTTGACAGTTTCATGTTGGATCGGGATGATCGCAGCATCCAAGACGCCCATGAAGCGCTGGGAAAAGCAGATTGACGCGTAGAAGTTGCAGAGAAAACACATTCAGCCACCTCGGCCCACTTACTGCAAGTGGGCACAGATCCAGACCTACCAGAGGACGCTCCAGAGGACGCTCCAGAGGACGCTCCAGAGGACGCTCCAGAGGACGTACCAGATTTTTCACCTGTTTCCCTCCCTGTGGATCCACTGTCTCCACCAGATTTTGTGACTAAATGGAACAAACAAAACCCAACAGCTGGTCACATCCAATGAGCTCTCAACCTCTACAAAATAAAAGTCCCATTGATTGACTGGAGAAGGAGGAACTTCACCTCATTATGCTGACAGTTAGCATAGTTCCCTGCGGTGACAGTGAGTAAGTACATTAGTGTCCTTCTGGACACTGAGTCTGTCCTAAAAGCTGCTGCTGTCTGGACGGACCTATGGAACGTGGCTTTCATCCAGAACAAAGAACACAACTCTTCCAATGCTTTTGCCATATATTTCCTTTTATATTTCACTTACTGCATTTTGGGATTTCGGTCCAGTTTCCGGATACGCAGAAGACGGTCTTCTTACTGGTCTGTCTACTTGGAGAGCTTAACGTCACACACCTGTACTCTCGACGCTTGAACTAATTTCAAACAGGCTCTGTAACGGTCAATCCATGACCGAGGGGGATCTGGGGGCGCCAGAGCACCGCCAACTTCCCAAAAAGCCGGATGGTCAAAAACCTGGACAAGGAGCCCGAGGGACGCCTGCGAGGTGACGCCGCAGAGATTGACACACACCGGAACCGACCAGGTTCCGCGCATGCATTTGGCCGTATGACTCTGTTCCAGCTCGATCCCGTGGTCGCAGCTCACCCGTATGACCTGCCCTCCTTTGTACCAGCTGCTGGTGTCTTTGTATTTCGCTGGGGATAGTTGGCGGACTACAATTGTTTTCATCTGGCAAACAAAGTATTTGATTTCCCGGAATGGATCCCTGAGGAACTGGAGCCAGAGCCCTTCCACACTCCGGGTTACAGATAGACAAAGTTTGTGTGCAGAACTGCTCAATAGCTGTCAGTACAGCTACAGGCCGTGTTGCTAGCATCGTAGCATTTAAAGTACTGTACAACAAACAAAGTAGTCATAATTTAATTATTTACGACGCCATATCTTTTTTTGTCCCAGTGTGACATGAAAGTCCACAAACAGGGATCACTCACCGACACACTGGGGTGGGTCGGACCATTTTCCGTCCAGACATTTGCTGGTGGCCCACCACCCACCCAGCACCGTCTTGTGTCCCTTCTCACAGGTGTAAAGCATCAGTCTGGTGGAAAACGTCCTTTGCTGAGGCAGAAAATACCCATCATCCGCCTGGGGAGCCTGACACGCCGACCAGCCTCCCCAAGCAAAAACACATTAGATCTGTTTTAACACAGTTCAGATGAAAGAATTGCAGCCTTGCCCATTCAGCTAGCTCCTGGAAACCAGAGCAGGAGCTCCAAATATCGACACGCTCGCAACATTTTGTCCGCTAAACTGCTGACAACGAGGGGCGAGGAGCCTGGGGATCAAACTTGTGAACTGGTTAATAATTGTCTGAAGTTACAAGAAATAGTAAACATTAGTGGGAATTAAGCAGATTTTCACCCGGCAAAGGGCTGTCACCAAAGTCAACAACCAGAAATCAAACAGATTTTAGTCACAATCCAGCTGGTTGTGCACAAAACTGATGGAGAACAGGAGTTAACAAGTAAGTAACTTTAATTTGTACGCACTTTTTAATGTATGCACAAAGTGCCTTAACAAAGATATAAAATACAATAAAACACAGGTAATATAATCAAACATGCTAAAAACACAAAACTTCTGGTGATGAGTGAGAAATTTGGTCTTGAGTCCCTGCTGGGACGCTGGCCAGGGCTCTCCTGGAGCTCAGGCCTGGGGTGCACACTACAGCCGCCTCAGGCCGCCCTGCCCATGGGGTCTGGGCCGGGCATAGCCCGAAGGAATGACATGGGACCTCTTCCAGTGGGCTCACCACCCGCAGGAAAGCCGCATCGGTGCTGTGTGGAGTTGGGTGGCAGCCAAAGTGGGAACCATGGTCCGATCCCCGCGCAGAAGCTAGCTCTAGGACGGAACGTCACCTCTGATGGGGAAGGAGCCTGAGCTGGTGCGGAGGTCGAGAAGTTCCAACGATATGGCCGGCCTCACCTCAACATAGCAAGGGCTCTGGAACCAGCCTTCTCGAGAGGGGCTGGACTCTCTTCACTCTGGAGTTGACGAGAGGCGGGCGGGCAGGGGGGGTGCGACTCTTGTCGCCCCGCTTAGTGCCTGTATATTGAGTTTACCTCTGTGGGCGCAGAGGGTAGCCTCTCCGGCCGGGTGGCCTATGGCCTCAATAGCAGTTCAGCGTATCCACCCTTTTGAGTCCTCAGAGGGAGAATTCAGAGAGTGCTCCTTCTGGGGGTTCCTCGCCCTCCTGGGTGACTTCAATACCACGCCGGCAGTGACAGTGAGACCTGGAGGGCGTGGATTGGGAGGAATGGCTCCCTGTTGTTGGACTTCTGTGCTCGGTACAGATTGTCCATAACTAACACCACAAACATGACACAGTGGGCGCCCATATGTGCACTTGGCACCAGGACACCTGGGCCGCAGTTCGATGGAATGATGGTAGTCGTGGTCTCTGACTTGGCAATGCATGTTCTGGACACTCGGGTGAAGAGAGGGCGGAGTTGTCAACTGATCACCACCTGTGTGAGTTGCCTCGTTGGTGTGGGGGAGGATGCTGGACACCCGCAGGCCCAAGTTTATTGTGAGGGGTTTGCTGGGAATCCTGGCAGAATCTCCTGTTGTATGGAGCTTCACCCACCTCCGGGAGAGCTTCGACCATGTCCTGGAGGAGGTGGGGGGGACATTGAGTCCGAGGACCATATTCCATGCCCCATTGTTGAGGCGGCCGTCCGTGCCAGGCCGCAAGGTGGTCGTGCTCTGTCGTGGCGGCACACCCAACCCGCTTGTGACACCGCGGGAGGGGATGGGCCAAGCTGAAGAAGGAGTCGATGGGCCTTGGCCTGTGGGACTCTTGCAGCTGACAGGTACCGGGCGAGCTGCTGGTAGTCAGGCGGTCGCCGAGTAAACATCCGCGTGAGGAGTTCGGGTACAGAGAGCCACCGACGGCTTGCGCCCGGACCACCATCCGGTGCCTGAGGAGGGGGTTGGTACGGTCACACTGTGCACGTGGGATAAAGCGCGACCACCGGACGTTAGATCGTGGTGGCAATACCAAGACCTTCTCAATCCCACCAACACGCCTTCCAGTGAAGAAGAGGGTCTGGGGAATCGGAGGCGGGTCTTCGGCCGTGGTCGCAGGAAGCCGAGGTTATTGGAGAACTCCGCAGTGGGGCCCCGGGTGATGATCCGTCCGAGTTCCTCTACCGGACAGGCTGCCTGGCCGACCACGCACTCCCGCAACGCCGCTGCGGACATCGAGGCATCACTGATTGCAGACCGGTATCCCTTCTTTTAAGAAGGCAAATCTAGAGAGGGGCAGGTTCCACTATAGGGGACCACACTCTCAGCCTACCTATGTTGTCTATTCAGGGGTACTGAGAGAGGTCCGCTGATGTAGTCGAACTTGATTCAGGAGGAGCAGTGCGGCTTTCGTCCGACGGAATCAGATCAGCTCTCTACACCTCAGCAGGTCTCGAGGTGGGAGTTTTCCCAAACCAAATTGCTATGGTGTTTGTGGATCTGGAGAAGCATTCGAATCGCGTACGTTCAGGAACTTGTGGCCTCTGGGAGAGGTGCCTGGCCCTTGATACAGGCTGTCGCTCCTGTATGACCGGTGTCAGAGTCGCGTCCGCATCGCCGTAGTAAGTCGAACTCGCTCGTGAGGGTTGGGCTCCACGAGGCTGCCTCGTCACCGATTCTGTTCATAAACTATGGACAGAATTTTCAGGCACAGCCACGGTTGAGGGGGTCCGCCCAGCCCAGGACGGGTCTCTGCTTTTTGCAGATGATGTGGTCCTGTTGGCTTCATCAGTCCGCAGGACTTCCAGTTTCGCTGGACCGCCCGCAAACCGAAAGCGCGGCTGCCGATGAAAATCAGCCCTCCCAAGTCTGGCGCCGCGCCCAGCCGGCGGAGTGCCTCCGTCGGGAGAGATCTCCTCGCGTGGAGGGGAGTTCAGCACCGGTCTTGTTGTTCACAGTGTAAAGAACGGAGCGGAGATCAACAGGCGGATCGGGCGCGGCGCCTCGCAGTGTCGGACTCTGCACCGGTCCGTTGTGGTGAAGAGAGGAGCCTCGATTTACCGGTCGATCTTTGTTCCTACCCTCACCTATGGTCATGAGCTCCGGGTAGTGACCGAAAAAACGAGATCGCGGGTACAAGCGGCCGGGAATGAGCTTCCTCCGCAGGTGGCCGCCTCCCTTAGAGATAGTGAGAGCCTGCCATCCGGGAGGACGGAGTAGAGCCGCTGCTCCTCCGCACAGAGGAGCCAGATGAGGTGGCTCGCACCCAGTCAGGATGCTCCTGGATTTCCCTGGTGAGGTGTTCAGGTATCAGCCCTTCTGGTAGGAGCCCGAAGACTCCAGGAGACGCTGGAGGGACTATGGCCCCTGGCTGGCCTGGGAACGCCTCGGGATCCTGAAGAGCTGGACGAAGTAGCTGGGGGAGGGTCTGGCCTCCCCTGCTTAGCTGCTGCCTCGCCAATTCGACCCGACAAGCGGAAGAAATGGATGGATGGTGACAAGTAAAACAAGGATAACAATGGAAATATGAATAAATATGCAAATGGAGTGCAATCAGCAGCACTGACTGAGGCGGTCGGTAGACTCAAGAATTCATTAAAAGATGAGCTAAGCATCTACAGAGTTCAAAGCTGGGGCACAACACCTTAAAGCCCCGCTCAGTTTTGAACTGGGTAATGTAGGGACCATCGCAGGTTCTGACCTGAGGCTCCGAGGCTCCGGGGTGCGCTGTGTGGCTTAAGGAGCTCAGATCAATACACGGGGTCTGACCTCGACCGAATTGCCAAACTAAAGTGACACGACATCAACAGGAAGTCAAAAGAGACTTTCCTGAATGGGAGTGACAGGTCCTCCTGTTAAATGAGCCAGAAGTCCCACAGCTGAGCACGCCCTGGCAAGCGGGACAGCTCTGTTTTATTTAGGCACGTGAAGAGGCTGTTGCAGCAGTCTAACCACGAGGAGACACATGCATGATGATCATCTCTACTGAGGACCTCTGACTGCCTGGGCGCTGCTTTAATGCCATTCATGGCACTTTCTGGGGGCAACAATGAGGTCTCCAGTTTTCTGAATTTAGCTGAAGGCTGTTATCACTTATGTTTCACGTTGGACAAACAGCTAAGCAAGGAGCTCAGTTTATGTGCCTCTGAGCCGAAACGGTTAAATATAACTGTAGATCATCACAAAAAGGTGATAGGAAACATCATTAAACTGGGCTGATGAGCTAAACCAGAGTAGCAAGAATATATTAAGAGGGTAGAGGAGGGCCACAAGAAAACTCCTGGGCACACCATAAGCTTGGCCAGTACAGTCTGTGGTTGGCCTGACACACTGAAGCTTCTGGTCACTGAGTTGATGAAAATATTCATTTTTTAAAACTGTTAAATGATTCAGGTCAGCTGTAATTAAAGATTCTGACTTCACTTTCTGGACGGTCACGGTCAAAGGTCAACCTTGTGTTTAAAAAAACAAACAAACAAAAACAAAACAACCTAATCTATTAAAGCACTGAACTGAACTTGTGGCACAATTCAAGTTAGCCAGAACCAGAAGTATAGTAGTTGTGCATAAGGTTACGTGAACATGATGGTTAGTTGAGCTCAACGCCAGCCTCAGAATCTGGAACATCTTCAAATGAAATTAGTCTCTGTCTGCTTTCGCCAACACTTCCCAACTTTTCAGACTATTCTGCTAAAAATCAGACAAACACAGATAAACATTTCACTGATTTATTGCAGATCTGGACCCAATGTTGGAAATGGGTCCTCCTGACTAAAGACGCTGAACCTGAAGCTCTAACCCTGACCATCTTAACCAGAATATGGAGCCTAATCGGAATAAACGTGTTCATGTTTGGGAGCCACAATTCTCAGAAATATCCTAATGCACTCAGCTATTATTTTTATTGATACATAAAAAGGAAACAGCACTAATGTCTCTGCTGGAACAGGGATTTTTTTATTTACAGCACTTTAAAGGCTTGGAATCTCTTTTTATACTTGGAGTCATCATAGACTGATGTTTATAACTCTTTGTGGAATAAATGCTTGGGGCCCCATCCTGATTCCCATGGATCTGGTTCCCTAGCTTCCGTTTTCTGTCCATTCAGCTCTTTATGCACAGAGACCCCACATGTATGTGACAATACAAAAATATATATAGATGAATTCACTGAAACCACATTATAAATACTGAAATACTCATTTCTGGTAAATTGCACATGGACTTATCACAACATCCCTCACCCGGAAACGACTGGCATTCCCGCAACCTGAAAGCAAAACATTAGAACATAAATCAACGGTTTAATGCACAAAAGGCTTTAAAATAACTTTTTTTAACTACAAAAAACATGTCATTAAAGTAGTTCAAGTGAAAAAAAGTTGCACTTACAATTGGATAAAGTTAGTTTTCCCATCGTGCACCGCGCTATGATGGTGTGAGGATCATAGTCCCAGATGCAGGGAAACGTCCTCTCCTCTCCTTCCTTTAGGTACTCAACTTCAGAGCCACACCAGGGTGCACACGGGAGAGAAGCCGCTCCAGTGTGATGTCTGTCTTCAGCGCTACTCCACCAAGTCCAACCTGACCTTCCACAAGAAGAAGCACAGCAGCGACGCGCCCTTCCAGAAGAAGGAGCACACGTGCCCCTTCTGTAGCAAACTCCACGCCAGCAAGAAAACCCTCTCCAAGCACGTCAAGAGGTGAAACAGCCCAACACAACATGCACATCCACCTTTACACTGATGCCAAGCACCAGCATAAGCCAAGCTGCTTAAGCTAGTATCGCCCTTTACAGGAAACAGGAAAATAGGCTACAGCTGCATTACATTCTGACTTTATATCATTGCTAATTTTAGCTGTAATCTGTTGTAAACAGGCAGGATTTTTATGAACACGTACTTTCCCGCTAGGTTCCACCCAGAACACGTTCAGGAGTTTCTACCAAGAGGAAGAAGAAGAGCTTATGGCTGGAAATGTATGCAAGACTGAAGTTCCATCCTGCAGAAATCAGATTTTTGTGGAGAACAACAGCACACGACCAAAACTTCTTTGACTGCCTTGAACTGATCTGCCCAAAGACCTTCACTGGAGGCAGCCTGCACTCGGTGGGAGCACATGATCCCTCTACACCCAGGATCGCCTCTTCAAGTGCCTCCCTCTGCATTTGTACTTCAAGTCCAGGTTTGCCAGGTTGAAGCACCAGGAGAAGTTCCACTTGGGTAACAGAATCCTGACTCATCTGCAGCCCTTTAAACCTCGTCTCCATGTAACCCAGGTCAAACTGGGCTGCAGTTGTCCAGCCTGGCTCACGTGGTTGCTGCATGCACGTGTGCTGAAAGAAACACACACAGTCAGAATGCTAATGCTAATTCTGCGGCTAGTTGGCAGCAGCAATCATGAAAAGTCACATGGGTGTGTCAAACAAGGTCATTGGTGTGTCTTTAGGTCCTTTCCCCTGCGAGATCTGTGGACGCCAGTTTAACGACACGGGCAACAGAAAGAGACACATCGAGTGCACGCACGGGGGCAAGAGGAAGTGGACCTGCTTCGTTTGTGGGAAGTCGGTGAGGGAGAGGCGAGAGTTCCTGCATCCTTCTTGTGTGTAGACGCACTGATCAGCAGGCACAAACCCCAACAGACCACGCTGAAGCGAGCACCGAGGATCCACAGCGCCAGAAGCCTCACCTGCGCAGCATCTGTACAAAGCTTCCGCCACGGCAGCTCCCACCGCCGCACCCTCCAGTCCACCACGCCCATGCGCCACGAGCGTGCCAATTGCGCGTGGAAACCCCATCCGCCACGAACACCGGACCAAGCATCAGAAAATCCACTCTGGTACGCGCTCAGACCTTCAAGGTGTCACTTCCGATCGGAGCTGGCGCCAATGGCGCGGTCCCATCGCAGGTGAGAAGGCCCACCAGTGCGAAGAATGTGGCAAGTGCTTCCGGCGCCACGATCATCTGACGGTCCACTACAAAAGCATTCATTTGGGAGAGAAAGTCTGGCAGAAGTGCACGAAGGCCGTGACGCCCAGCCTTCCCTGTTTTTCAGCCACACGTTTAATGAGGTCTTTCAAGAGGTACAAAACCGCTGCAGACTGCGGACGCTTGCAAGAAGGAATTCAAAGGCAAGTCCAGCCTGAGATGCACTTCAGGACCCACCCGGTGGCGCGAAACCTTCCTTTCCGCGTGTTTGGTGCCAGCCGCCGTAGTTAACGGAGCGCGCCTCCCCCAGGTGAAAAACCCCACAGGTGTCCGGAGGCACCAGACCTTTCAGATCGTGACGCTGACGGCTGGCGATGGTGATCCACCCAGACGCCGCCCTTCAGCTGCCCCCACTGCACCTCCACCTTTAAGAGGAAGGACAAGCTCAAGTACCACTTGGATCACGTGCACAGCGCTCGGCTCGCCGAAATGAATTCTCCCCGCCGGGCGAAGATAAAATGGCCCCCGCCCCTTGAGGAACCTCCAAGTTCATTTGGCCACCGGTCGGGCGTCTGCTCCCACAAACGTCTGCGTGCCCGTGACTCTAGTCCCGGTGCATTTAGCGGTCAGAGCTCAGCGCGACCACAGGGGGGCGCCAGCGCTCCCCTCACAGACTCACGGCAGTGTGGACGCGCAGCCTCTAGGGCGGCAGCAGAGCTCCGGCCACGCCCACCCCAGAGCTGGGCGCTCCTGGAGAAGCACGCTCAGCAGCCAGCCTGGGCCAGCTCCAGCCCACGCCCTGAGGCCCGACAGATGCTGGAACAGCGGGAGCCTGCATCTGGACGCTGCTGGGACTGGGATTCTCGTCCGCACAACATCGCCAGCTCTGACTACATCGCCGCTGACCTTGTGTCCGGCACAAAGCAAACTGTCCACATTTGAGCACTTTTACCTTGAAAAACATTCAAAATCAAAGGGGGACATGTTGCAAACATGTTCTCTTTAAAAAAAAAGTTTAACACTTTTTCCATAAATGGAAGAAAATAGTCCCAATCCTGACTTCTGTAACCTCAATGAATATTTAAATTTGATTAAAATCAAAGTTCAAGAGTACACAAATATAAGCGCAAGGGAGTTTTGTAGCTTTCTCTACTTTAGTTGTTCAATCTGAAGCTGAATTTAATCTTTCAGGAATTTAGAGTCTTTAGCAAACATTCAGCGGTTTTCTCTCTGTCAGAAACAACCAACAACCTTAAGACACACCTGAAAGTTTTGACACGAAACTTTATTCGTGACGCCGGGTAACGCCACGCGAAGCATCGGTGCAGGGAAACGCCGGCACGTTCCCCGCTCATCCCGCCTGTTTTCCGAACAAACCCAGAAGCGGCGCTTGGATTTTTGTTCTTAGCAGCTCTAAGAAGAGGAAGAGGAAACGAGTCAATGGAAACCAGCTTTAGCGTGTGTGAGAGCTGGTTTCATCACTCACCCACGGATTAATCCTGCTGCAACCTGAGAAGAAAACGTTCCCATGAGTGATGGAATGATGTCGGCGTTCCACGCTAACGTTGTACTTACACTTGGTGAAGGTTACTCCTGCAGCAGAGCAGCTAACCGTGGTGTAATGGTCTGTTAACCACTGTCCCCAATTCTGACATCTGAGCTTCCTGCTCTGGCCGACCTCTAGATAGATGCTTCCAGAATATTCCAGCCACTCAATCAAGGTCGTGTCCAGGTAACAAAGAAGGCAGAGAAAAATGGTGGAAATGACCTGCTTCCACTCACAGCAAACCTGGGAACCAAGACCTGAGACGCCACTGATACTCACGCCTGCACACGGGACCTGGACTACAAGCCGCTGGCCCAGGCAGCACTGGTCAGGGCCCCATTTTATAATAGGGGTGACACTGGTACCTCAGGGAGGACACTGTGATCATCGTGACAAAACCGTTAATAACCTCCGGGCGTATCCCACAGTGTGTGACTGGAATGGAAGCAAATTGTTGGATCACAGATTCCATCTAGGATATTTACTGGAAACCAGCAACAGTTGTTTACTTGTGACGTATCTGTGTTTGATCTGGCTCGATCCGGTGGGAGATCCTGCATGTTTAGGACAAAGAGACACGCCAGCCATTTTCCAAACATTGGCCACAGATAAAGATGAATAGATCCAGACATACCTGAGGACGCTCCAGAGGACGCTCCAGACGACGTACCAGAGGACGTACCAGAGGACGCTCCAGAGGACGGTCCAGACGACGTACCAGAGGACGTACCAGAGGACGCTCCAGAGGACGTTCCAGAGGACGTACCAGAGGACGCTCCAGAGGACGTTCCAGACGACGTACCAGAGGACGTGCACAGAGGACGCCCAGAGGATTTTGTCCAGACGACGTATCAGAGGATCGCACGCAGAGGACAGAGGACGCCCCAGAGGACGTTCCAGACGACGCACCAGAGGACACGCCCAGAGGACGCTCTAGACGACGTACCAGAGGACGCTCCAGAGGACGCTCCAGAGGACGCTCCAGAGGATGTACCAGAGGACGCTCCAGAGGACGCTCCAGAGGACGTACCAGGTTTTTCACCTGTTTCTCCCAGATCCAATTGTCCCACCAGATTTTTGACTAATGGAACAAACAAACCCAACAGCTGGTCACATCCAATGAGCTCTCAACCTCTACAAAATAAAAGTCCCATTGATTGACTTCCGGAGGAAGCGGGAGGAACCTTCACCTCATTACATGGACAGTTAGCATAGTTCCCGTGTGACAGTGAGCAAGAACATTAGTGTCCTTCTTGGGACACTGAGTCTGTCCTAAAAGCGGCTGCTGTCTGGACGGACCTGTGGAACGTGGCTTTAATCCAGAACCCTGGTGTTCTTCAGGACATCTTACACACCCCTGGTGAAGCGCTCCCCTCCCCACGGTCTGTGAGGAGGTGACAGACGAGTTCTGGAGGTGTTACATAGCTGCTTTGAAGTGACAGACTGGGCGGCACTCACAACAAGGAGGAGGAAACAAGGAGGAGGCCCGGGCTGCTCAGAAGGAACTGAAGGTGCAGCTGATCCAGGTTAGAAGGAGATATGGGAGGAAGCTGGAGGAAACTTCCAGCAGAACAACATGCGGGGAAGTGGAGCGATGAGGGATCATCATGGGACATAAGCCGACTTTTGAGGGGGAACGTTGAGGGAGATGAACACAGTGCCAATGAGTTCAACATCTTCAACCGGCTTAACACTGCAGGAACTGCTGTCCACTCCAGCCAGTAGCAGGCACCCCTCACCTCTCCCCTCCCTGTCTCCTGTGAAACCCAGCTCACACCTCAGACTACACCACCTTCCCTCCTGACACCTCCACACTGATTATCACTGAAGAGCAGGTGAGGTGTCAGCTGCAGAGACTGAAGGCCGGTAAAGCACCAGGACCTGATGGAGTGAGCCCCAGAGTCTTGAGGGGCTGTGTTTCCAGCTCAGTGGTGTCCTGCACTCATCTTCAGCCTGAGCCTTGAGTCTTCAGAAAGTCCCCTGTTGTGGAAGACATCGTGCCTCGCTCTCGTCCCAAGACGCCGCACTTAGCGACCTCTAAGGACTACAGGCCCGTGGCACTGACCCTCCCATATCATGAAGACTTGCAGCGACTGTCCTGGAGCAGCTGGAGGCCCATGGTCCAACAACTGCAAGACCTCTCCAGCTTGCCTACCAGCCCCATCTTGGTGTAGATGACTTATCCTGACCCTACTCCACAGAGTCTACTCCACCTGACAAGCCGGCTGCCACCGTGAGGACTGGCGTTTTTTGATTTCTCCAGTGCGTTCGATACCATCAGGCCGGCTCTGCTGGCTGAGAAGCTGGCAGTGATGCAGGTGGTGTCCTGGATTGTGACACTTCACTGAAGACCACAGTATAAAAAGTGCTCTGCAGAGCTGTGTGTCGACAGAGTGGTCAGCAACACTGGGTTCTACAGGACAGTCCTGTCTCCTTCCTCACCCTCTACACCACGGACTTCAACTACTGTATGAGTCTCTGCCACCTTCAGAAGTTTCTGACGATTCTGCAGTGGTAGGATGTAATCACGTGCAGATGAGGAGGAGTACAGGACTGTAGTGGCAACTTTGTCACTTGAGTGGAGATGAACCACCCAGCCCAACGTGACAAAGACAAAGGAACTGGTGGTAGGACCTGAGGAGACCAAGCTGCTGTGACCCCCATCTCCATCCAGGGGTCAGTGTGGACGTGGTGGAGGAGCACAAGTACCTGGGGTGTACTTGGACAATAAACTGACTGGAGAGGAACGCCGGACGTAGTTTACAAAAGGGCCAGAGCCGCTCTATTTCCTGGGAGGAGGCTGGAGGTCCTTTGACATCTGGTGCAGGACAATGCTCAGGGATGTTCTACGAGTCTATGGTGCACAGTGCCATCATGTACGCGTAGTCTGTTGGGGCAGCAGTCCATGCTGCAGGGACACTAATAGACTCGAGAAGATCATTAGGAAGGCTGACATGTTGTGGGGAGGCAGCTGGACTCTCTGACTGTGGTGGGGATGGACAGGAGAATACTGGACAAAATCTGGATTGCCTTGACTCTCCTCCACCCTCCACAAGGTGCTGGACAACCTGAGGAGCTCTTTCAGCCAGAGACCGGCTGCCGCGCTGCTCCACCGAAATCTTTCCTCTCTCAGGAAATCTTTCCTGCCTGTCGCCATCAAACTGTTGAACGCTGCACTTTAATTTTACAATACATATATGTAGATAATTAAAAATTGTAAATATGTCACTGATTATAGTGAGATCTTTTTATATTTATCTAACTTTTTTTGATTTTACATGCTCATTTGATTGTTTGTAGCAAAGAAAATTTCTGGGATGAATAAAGCAATTTGATTCTGATTCTGATTTGAACAAAGAACACAACTCTTCCACAAGCTTCTACTATATATTTTATATTTCTTACTTACTGCATTTGGGATTTCGGGTCCAGGTTCGATAAGCAGAAGATGGTCTGGTTACTGGTCTGCCCATCGAGAGCGCACCGCTTCACACTCAAGTACTCGACGCGAATCCACTTCAAACAGGTCTCTGTACGGCTTGCCAACGATGACGGCGTGAAGGATCTGGGGGGGCGCGGCGCACGCCTGCCAACTTCCTGCCAAAAAGCGGATGGGTCAAAAAACCTGGACAAGGAGCCCGGAGGGACGCCTGGTGAGGTGACGCTCGGCAGACTTACTCACACACACCGGAACCGAGGACCAGGTTCATGAGATTTGGTCGTATGCACTCTGTTCTGGTGCTTATCCGGTCGCAGCTCACCCGTATGCGACCTCGCCCTCCTTTGTACCAGCTGCTGGTGCTCCTTTGTATTTTCCGTTGTGGATAGTTGGCGGACTACAGTTGTTTTCATCTGGCAAACAAAGTATTTGATTTCCCGGAATGGATCCCTGAGGAACTGGAGCCAGAGCTCCTTCCACGACTCAAGTTACAGATAGACAAAGTTTGTGTGCAGAACTGCTCAATAGCTGTCAGTAAAGCTTACAGGCTGTGTTAGCACGTAGCATTTAAAGTACTGCACAAATAAAACAAAAGAGTTTCATTTTAATTTTTAATTATTTGGCGACGCCACATCTTTTTTTGTCCTGTGTGTGACATGAAAGTCCACAAACAGGGATCACTCACCGACACACTGGGGTGGGTCGGACCATTTCCGTCCAGACATTTGCTGGTGGCCCACCACCCACCCAGCACCGTCTTGTGTCCCTTCTCACAGGCGTAGGCGATCAGCTCCTGGTGGGAAAACGTCCTTTGCTGAGGTAGAAAATACCCATCATCCAGCCTGGGAGCCTGACACGGCCGACCAGCCTCCTGGGCTAAAAACACACATTAGATCTGTTTTTAACACAGTTCAGATGAAAGACCAAGTTCCTACCATTCAGCCACCCTGAAACCAGAGCAGGAGCCCAAATACGAGACACGCCGCCAACATTTTGTCCGTTAAATCACGACAACGAGGGCGAGGAGCTCAGATCAAATCAGAACTGGTTAATAATTGTCTGGAAGGTTAAGAAATAGTAAACATTAGTGGGAATTCACAGATTTTCATCATGCGGCTGCTCGGAAGTCAACAACCAGAACAAACAGATTTTAGTCACATCCAGCTGGTTGTGCACAAAACTGACGTGAGAACAGAGTTAAATAAGTAAGTAACTTTAATTTGTACGGCACTTTTAATGGACAAAGGTCGCTAAAAGTGCTTTAACAAATGATAAAAAAATACAATAAAACACAGGTAATATAATCAAACACAAGTAAAAACAAGGATAACAATGGAAATATGAATAAAATATGCAAATGGAGGTAATCCAGCAGCACTGACTGAGGTCGGTAGCACTAAGAATTCATTAAAAGATGAGTTTTCAAAAGCACTACAGAGTTCAAAGCTGGGGCATAACAACTTTAAAGTCCTGCCTGGGTTTTAAACGGGCGCACGAGGGACCATCGCAGGTTCTTGACCTGAGGCCCGAGCCCGGGAAAGCGCTGTGTGGCTTAAGGAGCCTAGATCAATACACGGGGCCTGACCGAACTCCGACCAAACTTTAGCGGAGACGATACCGAACAGGAAGCCGGCGCAGACTTTCCGGAATGGGAGTGATACGGGTCCTCCTGTTAGTACGAGTCAGAAGTCCCACAGCTGAGTTGTGCACGTCCTGCAAACGGGACAGCTCTGTTTTATGTAGGCACGTGAAGAGGCTGTTGCAGCAGTCTAACCACAAGGAGACACATGCATGATGATCATCTCTACTGAGGACCTCTGATTGCCCAAGTGCTGCTTAATGCCATTCATGGCACTTTCTGGGGCAACAATGAGTGTCTCAGTTTTCTCTGAATTTAGCTGAAGGCTGTTATCACTTAAACATCATTAAACTGCTGGATGAGCTCACCCAGAGGAAGAATATACAAGAGGAAGAGGAGCGGGCCAACAACAGAACCCTGGGGCACACCATAAGCTAGGTCAGCAGGCTTTGACCTTGGTGGTTGACTGATACACCAGCTTCTGCCGATCAGAGTTGATGGAAAAGGCCCATTTTTAAAACTATTAAATGATTCAGGGTTTGTTTGCACTAAAGATTCTGACTTCACTTTCTGGACGGTCACGGTCAAAGGTCAACCTTGTGTTTAAAAAAACAAGCAAAAACAAACAACGATCTATTAGCTATTCGCGAAAGTGGTCGTGGCTGTGGACGCGCACATAAATCTCCTGTGTAATTAGCGCAGGTGTTCCAGCATCCGCCGCCTCTTTAATAGAGATCGCTGAACTTAAAAATAACTACGGGTTAGCCAGAACTAGAAGTATAGAAGCAGTAGTATAAGGTTACGTAACATGATAGGTTGGTTTGGAAGCTCAACGGTCAAAGTCCCCAGAATCTGGAATATCTTCAAAATGAAATTGGTTCTCGCCCGCTCAACATCCAACTTTTCAGACTATTCTGCTAAAAATCAGATTGAATACAGATATAAAACATTTCACACTGACACTGCAAAGATCTGACTCAATGTTGGAAATGCCTCCCGACCAAAGACGCTGAACCCGAAGCTCTAACCGACCATCTTAACCAGAATATGGAGCCTAATCGGAATAAACGTGTTCACGTTTGGGAGCCACAATTCTCAGAAATGTCCTAATGCACTCAGCTATTATTTTTATTGATACATAAAAAGGAAATAATACATCTAATAAGTTCTGCTGGAACAGGGATTTTTTTTATTTACAGCACTTTTTAAAGTGTTTGAATCTTTATACTTCTTTTGAGCTACTTCCATAACTGACAAGTTTATAACCTTGGTGGAATAAATGCGCTTGGGCCCCATCCTGGCCTCTCGGATCTGTCCCTGAAGCCGCTCGCTTGTCCATTCAGCTCCTTATGCACAGACACCCTGGGCGTGGATAATAAAATATATAGATGAATTCACTGAAACCACATTATAAATACTGAAATACTCATTTCTGGTAAATTGCACATGGACTTATCACAACATCCCTCACCCGGGAACGATCATACTCCTGCAAACTGAAAGGAAAACATTAGAAATATAAATCAACGGTTTAATGCACAAAAGGCTTTAAAATAACTTTTTTTTTAACTACAAAAAACATGTCATTAAAGTAGTTCAAGTGAAAAAAAGTTGCACTTACAATTGGATAAAGTTAGTTTCCCATCGTGCACCGCGCTATGATGGTGTGAGGATCATAGTCCCAGATGCAGGGAAACGTCCTCTCCTCTCCTTCCTTTAGGTACTCAACTTTGGACAGTTTTATGTTGTATTGGGGATGATCGGCAGCATCCAAGACGCATGAAGCGGCTGGGAAAAGCAGATTTACGCGCGTGTAGTTGCAGAGAAAACACATTCAGCCACCTCGGCCCACTTACTGCAAGTGGGCACAGATCCAGACCTACCAGAGGACGCTCCAGAGGACGCTCCAGGACGCCCAGAGACACCCAGAGACGTGCCCAGATTTTTCTACCTGTTTTCTCTCCCTGTGGATCCAATTGCCCCCACCCAGATTTTTGACTAAATGGAACAAACAAACAACAGCTGGTCACATCCAATGAGCTTCCTCAACCCTCTTCAAAACAAAAGTCCCATTGATTGACTGGAGGAAGCGGGAGGAACCTTTCACCCATTACATGACAAAGTTAGCATGTTCCCGGTGTGACAGTGAGCAAGAAACATTAGTGTCCTTTCTCTTGGGACACTGAGTCTGTCCTGGGGTGCGCCGGCTGTCTGGACGGACCTGTGGAACGTGGCTTTAATCCAGAACAAAGAACACAACTCTTCCAATGCTTCTGCCATATATTTCCTTTTATATTTCACTTACTGCATTTTGGGATTTCGGTCCAGTTTCCGGATACGCAGAAGACGGTCTTATTACTGGTCTGTCTATCGAGAGCGTACCCGACTTCACACTCGTACTCGACGCTTGAATCCACTTCAAACAGGTCTCTGTACGGCTTGTCAACGATGACGGCGTGAGGGATCTGGGGGGGCGCGGAGCACGCCTGCCAACTTCCTGCCAAAAAGTGGATGGGTCAAAAAACCTGGACAAGGAGCCTGGAGGGACGCCTGGTGAGGTGACGGCAGACTTACTTCCACACACCAGATCCGGTGACCAGGTTCCGCTATGCATTTGGCCGTATGATTTGTTCTGGGTGCTGGTATCCTGGTCGCAGCTCACCCAGAGACCTTGCCCTCCTTGTACCAGCCGTTGGTGTCTTCTTTGTATCTTTCCGGGTCGTGATAGTTGGCGGACTACAGCTGTTTTCATCTGGCAAACAAAGTATTTGATTTCCTGAATGGATCCCCGAGGAACTGAGCCAGAGCTCCTTCCACGACTCAAGTTACAGATAGACAAAGTTTGTGTGCAGAACTGCTCAATAGCTCAGTAAAGCTTACAGGCTGTGTTAGCACGTAGCATTTAAAGTACTGCACAAATAAACAAAGTAGTCGTGTTAATTTTAATTATTTGGCGACGTCACATCTTTTTTTGTCCCAGTGTGACATGAAAGTCCACAAACAGGGATCACTCACCGACACACTGGGGTGGGTCGGACCATTTTCCCGTCCAGACATTTGCTGGTGGCTCACCACCCACCCAGCACCGCCTTGTGTCCCTTCTCAGGCGAGGCGATCAGCTCCTGGTGGAAAACGCCCTTTGCTGAGGTAGAAATACCCATCATCCAGCCTGGGGAGCCTGACACGGCCACCAGCCTCTGGGCCAAAAACACACATTAGATCTGTTTTAACATACAGTTCAGATGAAAGAATCTCGTGGTTCCTACCATTCAGCGCCCCAAAACCAGATGAGCCCAACACGGTGACACACGCCAACATTTTGCCTGCTAAATCAAGACAACGAGGGGCGTAGGTTTCAGATCAAATTCAGAACTGGCACAATTGTCTGAAGGTTAAGAAATAGTAAACATTAGTGGGAATTCACAGATTTTCATCATGCGGCTGCTCGGAAGTCAACAACCAGAACAAACAGATTTTAGTCACATCCAGCTGGTTGTGCACAAACTGACGTGAGAACAGAGTTAAATAAGGTGCACTTAATTTGTAATGGCACTTTAATGGACAAAGGTCACAAAGTGCCTTAACAAAGATATAAAAATACACTAAAACACAGGTAATATAATCAAACACAAGTAAAAACAAGGATAACAATGGAAACAGTGAATACAAAATATGCAATGGAGGTAATCCATAGCACTGGACTGAGGCCTGTAGACTAAGAATTCATTAAAAGATGAGTTTTCTAAAAGCATCTACAGAGTTCAAAGTTGGAAGGCAACAGCTTTAAAAGTCCTCTCGCCTGGTGTTTTGAAACGGGTACGAGGGACCATCGGCAGGTTCGACTTCCTGAGGCCTGAGGCCTCGGGGGTGCGCTGTGGCCATGAGCTCAGATAACACATCGGGCCTGACTCGGACCTGACCAAACTTCAAAGTGACACGAGCACCGAACAGAAGCCGCGCAGACTTTCCGGAATGGGAGGATATGGGTCCTGTTAGTATGGAGTCAGGAAGTCCCACAGCTGAGTTGTGCACGTTCTGCAAGCGGGACAGCTCTGTTTTATTTAGGCACGTGAAGAGGCTGTTGCAGCAGTCTAACCACGAGGAGACACACACGCATGATGATCATCTCTACTGAGGACCTCTGATTGCCCAAGTGCTGCTTAATGCCATTCATGGCACTTTCTGGGGCAACAATGAGTGTCTCAGTTTTCTCTGAATTTAGCTGAAGGCTGTTATCACTTATGTTTCACGTTGGACAAACAGCTAAGCTAGGTGAGCTCAATTTATGTGCCTCTGGTGCCTTAAACGAGCAATATAACTGTAGATCATCAGCAAAAAGGTGATAGGAAACATCATTAAACTGCTGGATGAGCTCACCCAGAGGAAGAATATACAAGAGGAAGAGGAGCGGGCCAACAACAGAACCCTGGGGCACACCATAAGCTAGGTCAGCAGGCTTCGGCCTTTGGTGGTTGACTGACACACTGAAGCTTCTGCCGATCAGAGTTGATGGAAAAGGCCCATTTTTAAAACTATTAAATGATTCAGGTCGTTTGCACTAAAGACTTTGACTTCACTCTTCTGGACGGTCACGTGTCAAAGGTCAACCTTGTGTTTAGTAAACAAAACAAAACAACCTATCTATTAAAGCACTGCAAGCGCTCGACAGGACGCACATAAATCTCCCTGTGTGTTCATGCAGGTGTTCCAGCATCCTCACTTTAATGGAGACCGTTGAACTTAAAAATAACTACAAGTTAGCCAGAACCAGAAGTATAGAAGCAGTAGTATAAGGTTACGTAACATGATAGGTTGGTTTGGAAGCTCAACGGTCAAAGTCCCCCCAGAATCTGGAACATCTTCAAAATGAAATTGGTTCCTCGGCCCGTTTTCAACATCGAACTTCTTTTCAGACTATTCTGCTAAAAATCAGACAAACACAGATAAACATTTCACACTGATTTATTGCAAAGATCTGGACTCAATGTTGGAAATGTCCTCCTGACTAAAGACGCTGAACCTGAAGCTCTAACCCTGACCATCTTAACCAGAATATGGAGCCTAATCGTGAATAAACGTGAGCCAATGCTGTATTTGCCAATTCTCAGAAATGTCCTAATGCACTCAGCTATTATTTTTATTGATACATAAAAAGGAAACAGCACTAATGTCTCTGCTGGAACAGGGATTTTTTTTTTATTTACAGCACTTTTAAAGTGTTTGAATCTCTTTTATACTTTGAGCCACTCATAGACTGATGTTTATAACCTTTTTGGTGGAATAAATATGCTTGGGCCCCATCCTGGCCCCCGTGGATCTGTCCCTGAAGCCCCGTTTTCTGTCCATTCAGCTCTTTATGCACAGCGACCCTGGGCGTGACACAAAATATATAGATGAATTCACTGGAAACCTACATTATAAATACTGAAATACCGCATTTCTGGTAACATGGATTCTATCACAACATCCCCACCCGGGAACGATCATTATCTCGGCAACCTGAAAGCAAAACATTAGAACATAAATCAACGGTTTAATGCACAAAAGGTTGCGCCCATGAGGAGGAGACACGTTCAGGCTTGGAAGCACTTTAACGCTGGTACCAGCCCGGCGCGCTCAGTGAGAAGATAGCGTTGTGTATCTGTGGTGGTAAGCAAGGCCTTTCCATCTAACAGGGTGTTTTTAACATGATGTGATGGAGGTGTGTACAATTAGGCACGCCCACTAACGCGCCCAGTAACAGAAAACACAGCACACAATCCAAACTCCACTACCCACAATGCAGTCTGATGCAACGCTGTTACCATGGAAATTCGTGCCGCCCCACAACTGCATTAGAATGACGATAACCGTCTAGTTTGTTTGGAAGTCTTCTGTCTGGTGATCTGTTACTGAAAATGATGATTTGATACCTTGTGCTGATGGTTGTTGTCATCGAGAGGAACCCGGAAGTCCTCCAGAGACCTGCTTTAGCTTTCAGCTAACGTTAGCCTAGCCCTGACCTAGCATGTCTGACCTCACCAAAAGTTCTTGAAAATGCATATTTGCCTGCCGCGAGTGATGTTTTAAAGCTAAACATCTTGTTATAAGTACTTAATATGATACACGTACCTATACACGGGGGTTTGGGGATCCAGGTGCCATCTTGACACAAACTTGTTGCCCACCAACCCTCCGCTGCGGGTTTGCGTCCCTTTTCACACGCATAAACGATCTCGGTCGTAGGATTCAGCTTCAGGAGCAAAATAACCGTTCGTCAGCTCGGGGCGTAGACAGGAACCTGCTCGAGTCTGAGCTGAAAAAGTAGAAAAAAGCACAACGCTGACGCTGGAAAAATAACACAAAGACAACGAAAGAGTGGAATTCTTTACCGTCCAGAGGCCCCACGGACCATAGCAGCAGAGCGAGTCCGACCACTGTGGAGCCCATTCTGTCCGGAATCAGAATGGACGCGCCGCAGACACCCAGTATAGACCAGAAGCAGTTAATGATTGTTCGGAGAGATTTTTGCCAGAAAATTAAAACTTCCAGGACGAAAACGGGCGGAGAAACTCTAAACTGCTTTTTGCGTCTCCATCCTCCGTTGGCATCTACGCTGCTATGATGGGAGTCATCAGCAACTGCATATTCAACATTTATCCTTTATTACATTGTTTCCAGATATTTATTACCTGTTTGCTGACACCGCTGCCCCCACAACATTTATTTGGCCTGATTTTGAAACGATTTCCCGCAAGGCTGCGATCAGAGGTCATTATGATGGAATGGCAAACACAGAGGTCAAAGGTCAGCCTGCAGTGGTCAGTGTTAGTAAATCAAAGCAGCATCTAATTTTTATGGGTTTTTAACATCCAGACTAGGAAAGTTAAAAAAAAACAAAAACTGATTATATTAACAGTTTGGGGGTTTTTAAAATAAAATACTTTTTTACGTTTTTATACCGTTTTTAGTGAGGAGAGATATACATTTATATTTCCAGCCCAGGAATCCATCATAATCTGGAGTAATCTTCATTGCAGTGTTTGAAATTTCAGTTCAGCTCAGGTGGACATCAGGTTCACAGCTGCTGACAGTTTCTCTGAAGCTTTATTGTCTATTTTCATCGGATGACAAAAAGCAGAAACCCCCGACCACGTTTCTCCTAGAACAGAAAACCAACAGAAAGGAGGGGGAAAAAAACAAACCCCGATCATTTCATTCTTCAGCCGCGTGCCGTCAGGGAGCGACTGAGTTCACTGAGCGACAACAGAGCAGGAGAAAAACCTGCTGAAAGGTTCCATCACATATGTACAGTCAGACTGCAAACAAAACAAAGTATAAATGCAAAGGAAGTCTCTGCTCTAACTGCTCTCCTTGTGCTCAGATCCATTTCTCCACATTATGAAAAAAAAAAGCAAACTCGTCGCCTTACTTGCGCCACCGTGTGGCTGAATGTATGAATACCACAGTGTGTTGCCCTTACTAGAAAACATTGGCTGTGTAACACTAGAAAACAATTACAACAAGAGGGGAAATCCCTCGGATCCTCCTCTCCGTTACCAGAGTGACATGATATCCTGAGAGGAGACATCGAGGAGGTGTTGGGGGGCCGGAATACGGCGGGGAAGCCTGACACCAGTCGGACTGAGGAGGGGCCGCCTCAGAACCTGAGGTGCGATTTGTGTTTGACCATGTATCTGAAAAACAGGCAGACGGGAGATTACAGTCAGAGCAGCTGAAGCACCATTCCAACCTTTATGGTGCACACACAAGTACAAACACCGACTTGTCAAGAGTTTCCCAAAAGCGCAGGAATACGGGTCGGTCCAGGTGGCGCCGGTGGCGGCTGAGCTCCAGGACGGTCACGTCCCATTTCTGAACGTTGGGGTCCGTCTTAGCCTCGTCGTACTTCAAATGAAAGGCCCGAACTGGAGCGGGACACAGACAAATGACCTCTGAACCCCTTAAACAGTTAAAGGAAACGTACGCTCTACATAATGTTAACTCAGTCGATTCAACCAATGAGCAGAGGCATCGCCACGGTTACCCTCTTCACTCACTTTTGGCAAATATGTCAACGGGGGAGCCGTCGGGCAGCAGCCATGGCCAGCCCTTGAACTGCCAGGCAGGCCCCTGCACGAACACGGCCACCACGCGATCCCTGCAGGGGGAAACGTTGGCCGCATTTAGCGCCAATGCGGCGGAATTCCCCACCTTCCCGTCTGGTGCGAGCCGGAAATAAACGCTCACCAGTCCTGCGGGGCCAGTTTCAGCGGCTGGTCAATGACGCGGTACGGCACGGTGACGCTCAGCATGGTCCCGCCAGGCTGGATCTGGTCTTTGCGCCTCTGAAGCAGGACCTCGTTGTCCCGAGGGATGCCCTGCTTCTTCTTGTCCTCTGAGGTGACAAACCTGGACAGGAAAGCTCACAGGATCAGCTGGACGCTGCTTCACCAGGATGATGGAAACACCAAGGGCGAGGGTTCTTACTTCAGGTCCTGCAGCAGGTCTTTAGCGTTGAGCATGGTGATGAGTGAGGTGGTGGCAGCGGGGATGATGATGATGGGTGTCCTGGAACCTTTGGCACAAAAATAAGACCCTCAATTTAAAAGAACCGCAAAAGAGCTCCTCGGGGAAGGACAGTGAAGTACCTTTCTTCTGATTGGGTGGTGGTCTGGCTTGTGAAACTGAAAAGAAAAAAAGGAGTGTTAATTCCTATCCAGTGTTTAGTACAGACAGACGTGCAGAGTTAAATCCTCTGTTCATGAGCACGAGCAGAAGGGTTAGCACCGAATAACCAGATAAAAGCGTCAACTCGTGTTCACCGGGTTCCAGACCGACTGGCTTCCTGTTGGAATCTGTGGTTCTAAATGTCATCTTGCACAGAACCAGTTGCTCACTAACCAGAAAGCAGCGTTCTGCAACATCAAAGCAAGCAGACACCTAAACATCAAAGGGGCACCGACCTGGACGCGGGACCGGCTGCAGCGCTGGGGTCTGCGCTTTCCGTGCTGATGCTCCTTCCTGAAATAAAGCACACACACGAATGCCATTTGCTCTACACCCTCGGGTCTTTATTGATTCCTCGGAGACATGTAGCGTGGGCTGTAAACGGATCACGCTGGTGGGGGTCACGGTTAAGTCATCAATTAGCCAGTGACATCCGCAGGGGCGGGGCCTTTTATTGATACAGGAAATGTCTGAAGGCAGGTTGGCGGGGTTCAGGCTACAGACCGGCTGAGGTCTGGAGGATGAGGTCTGCACGCTGTGCTACAAATGGAATATAAAAGCATAAATGTCCTCTCTTTTCAGCTGAGGTGCGGGGGTTTATCAGCAGCTCTGCAGGACCACCGTCAACCACAGAGAAAAGGCTTCTTTGCAGCCAGATGCTGATCCGCTTGTCAGTGACGGTTCGCTGCTCTCAGAGGCCTGACTGAATGATTCTGCTGCTTTCAGATGGTGCAGAACATCAAAATGAAGCGATGCAGCTATAAAACGTATATAAATGTACTTCTAAGAAATGCAGAGACAAAAAGAAAAGATTTACAAATGAATTCAGAGTAACGCTGCTCATGAGGAGCTTCTGGTTTCAGAAGAGGCAACGGCCACATTTGCATTTGTCCATCAGGCTTTAGGGTGTGAACAAGGCTCTTCTGAAGTCACAGCATGCCAGACTGAGATATTGCTTTATTCCTCGCTGTGAGGAGGGGGCATGAATACAAATAGGTCAGCAACCCAACCCCCCTCCCCTGTGACGGCGTAGGCAGCAGCAGAGACGGCTGTCGCGGTTGGAGATTGTACCGAGAGCCTGGAGCTGTGACACGACTCGCGTCGCAGCTCCCCTCGCTGCTTCCAGACCGCCGACCCTCGCGCGCACAACGCAGACGGCTGCACGAGGCGATGCGAGAGAAGAGGAAGCAGTAGTGACGGAGAGGCGTACGGGGGAGGGAATCAACGGAGCATGTGACTAGAAGAGGAAGGGTGACAGGAAACCACCCACTGATACTGAGCAAGGCTAGCGGCGACTAAATGCTATCTGCTTATTGACTTTCTGAACAAACGGCTGCAGCAGCGTTAGCATCCTTGCAGGGGGAAACGTTCGCCGCTTTTAGCGCTAATGCGGCGGAATACGGGGACCATGCGTCAAGGCAGATAAGAGACTGCAGCTCTCACACAATTGTGCACGCACATGCACACACACACTCGAGGTAGAATATCCACTCCAGCTGCGCAGCTGAAGACTGAAGAGACGCGAGCGATTTTTCACATGCAGCCGCAGGAGAGGAGCCGTGCCGCAAAACCTATGTCGTGACGCCAGAACCAGATTCATCAAAACAAATCGTGGACGACAGAATCATGCTTAAAATCACATGAGGTGAGATGTGAAATCACATCAACGCAATATCGAGGCTGATGATGGATACCCGCCTTTATCCGGTATGTGATGACACACCCTTCACGTCCTGTGGAGAACTGGCAAAAGTCTGCTCTTTATTTCTGTCACAGACGCAGAAGTGATTCTAGAATTTTCTTCTTTTGATCCCGGACGGCAGACAGGAGCTCCATCAGTAAGAGAGCTTCTGTAGGACGAGATCTGGGTTGGTGTGAGAGTTCTCCACAGACAACAGGACGCTTCCACGTGTATGTTCTCCATCTTCTAGGTCATTCCAGGGGGTGCATATCAACGCTCATCCAGGAAATGATCAAAGGAGGACGTTAGCGATGAGGTCCATGGGAAACCATCACGTCCTCCAGTCTCCTCCAGGGATCCAGGACTGTGCTGCCGCCATCATGCTGTGCAGGCGCCGCCGCTGCTGTACTCACGCAGCTAAAGTTTTCTATCTCCTCTCCCTGCTGGGTTTGGTCATCTTCCTGGTGCACCAGGTGTGGCTGCCCCGGCTCTCTGGAACGCCCCTGTGGAGGGGCAGTCCCGTTGTGTGCGGAGGCGGTGGAGTTCAAAGCACCAAGGTGAACTCAAGTGGCCAACATTCAGCCCGGAGGCTCGTCATTGCTCCTCAGATGAACTCTGGGGTCCATGCCAACCTCAGTTCCCACGAGAAGGAAGGGATTTTCTCTCTTCCAAGGGGCCTGAGCTCTGAAAACACCATGGCAACCGTTGCAGAGGGGGAGCTGGGCGGCAGGATCAGCCCCGGGCCGTTCTCTTACACCATCAATGAGCCTGACAAATGCGTGCAGAACACAAAGGCTCCGTTTCTGGTGCTGCTGATAGCCACCGAGGCTCGGCAAGTGGAGGCCAGGAACGCTATACGCCAGACGTGGGGGAACGAGAGTGCGGTGCCCGCTGCGGGATTAGTCCGGCTCTTTCTGCTGGGCAAGACTGAGGGGGAGCTGGGAACTTTACAGCAGAGAACGCTGGAAGCAGAGAGTCAGCGGTACCACGACATCCTTCAGCAGGGCTTCCTGGACTCCTACAAAAACCTAACCATTAAAACGCTGATGGGAATGAACTGGGTGGCGCTCCACTGCCCACGGGCCAGCTACGTCATGAAGACAGACAGCGACATGTTCATCAACACCGAGTACCTTGTTTACAAACTTCTCAGGCCCGAAATCAAGCCCAAGAAGAACTACTTCACGGGTAACAACATGAGAGGCTTCGGACCCAACCGGAATAAAAACAGTAAGTGGTACATGCCCCCGGAGATGTACCCCGATGACAAGTATCCCACATTCTGCTCAGGAACCGGCTACGTCTTCTCTGGAGACCTGGCTTCCAAAATCTATGGAGTGTCGCTCAGCATTCGCCACCTGCACCTGGAGGACGTGTACGTGGGGATATGCCTAGCTAAGCTCGGCATCGAGCCCACGCCGCCGGCCAACGCTTTCCTCTTCAACCACTGGCGTGTGTCGTACTCTAGCTGCAAGTACAGCCACCTGATCACCTCACACGGGTTCCATCCCAACGAGCTGCTCAAGTACTGGCATCACCTGCAGATCAACAAACACAACGCCTGCGTCGCCAAGGCCAGGGCGGGACGGGCACGCACGCCCACAGCCAACAGGGAGAAAGCAGCGCTGTAGCTAGGAGAGCTTCCTGTCGGACGCGATCTGGACAATCTGGCCTTTTCCCCGGGCTGTCCATTCACAGCACTCCCTCCCCGTTTGCACAAAGATTCCTTTTACATTCACCTTTCAGGTGTGCCATCCAGCAGTGTTAGACATGGTTCAAGCATGACGCCGTCAGTCATTAACAACACTGCAACGATTACAGCCTCCTCTGGTCACCGTTGGCAGGAGGAGTCTTCCTCCACATCTATTTTTGGAGTCTCTGCCTGCTTTCATGTCCCTCCAATCAAAATCTCTGTCGAGTTCAGTGTGCTGAGGCTTTTCTATCACATTTCACTTTTCTCTCTTTCGTGCACAAGCTTATTTTGCTAATGCTGCCAAAGCACAGTGTGGACACGCGTCTGTATAAATGTAAATACTGACTTCAATCAAGGTCGAACAGGCAACAGCTCTGTAATAATTCCAGTGTGTGTTTACCTGTTGTGAAAAATGACTTTTGTAAGAACTATTATATTTTATATGTGACGGGCAGAGGGGACAGGGCACGATGAGGGTAAAATAAACAAATGCACATATCAAATGTCCTGCGAAAGGACACTTTACACAAGAATCAGGCACCAGACATCAGGTACAGACTGCTCAGAAACAGACTATTGAATTTATCTGCAGCAATCAGACAAAACGCACAAATAATTTGAGGTAATTACATCAGAAACCTTAATCTGACAGGTTACTGAAGCACAGCGTTGCCATGGTTACTTTGGTGGTGTTATTCAGCATAGCCCCGACAGGCTCTTAAACATGACAAGTGCTTCCTGGCCACAATGTAGCCAAGTCACGCTAACGACCGCAAACACAAAGACGGAGTCAGCTGACAGATGTGATACATATTCCCTCGCTGAAATATAAGATGCATATAACCAATAAACAAGCATGGACTATTTAGGGGCAGCATCCTGTATCTGTAAGAGTGTGTGATGTCATCATTAAACAGTCGTTAACTTAGACCACTCTCCCATCTTATTGTGGAGCGGTTCTTCTTCTCCTCACAGCATTGAAAAAAAACACACACAAAAAAAGCTCTGATCTTACCGTCACTGACTTCAGGGTCATGCCGTGGTAGGTGCCCATGGTGTCGATCTTGAAACCCTCCGTTTCTACAAAGAGGGAAAAAAAAGTAAAATATTATGAAATAGTGGATGAAGTTCAATCTATAATGATGAAAACACACGTGGCTCTCACCTTCTTTTCCTTTGAATCTCTCCTGATCGTATCTGTTGTAGGCGGTTGGGACAGGCTGCTTGTTTCGGAGGGAAACGTCCTGAAAACAGGCGAAATGCGTGATTTACTGAAGCGGAGGGGAAACAGCAGAGTTATGTTGCAACTTACCGGCTGAGTCGGGTTCTGTGCCGGTCTCTGCTCAGGTGCTCGACCTTCTTCTCTGGCTTTCACTGACTGAAGGATGGCAAAGATGTTCTTGGAGAAGTTCTGAAGCAAGCCAGCACAGAATTAGACATGATGAGTTTATATCCAGAAAGAAATCTGTTGCCATTCTTATTTTTTTTAATCAGCCTCATGTTTTGCTCTCATATAATATCTGTTAGTATTTTTACAGTAAAGCTGATGGGCTATGACTGCCATCTAGTGGATAAGGATTTTTGTGCACCCACCAGCAAAATCGTCCTCATTCTTTATGTTAAAAAGAGCTGATCTTGAGAAGACTACAGCAATAAAAAAAAAAACAAACAAAAAAAACAAGGAGTTTTCCTTGATCAAACACACAAAATGCATAAAGTTACCTTTTCCACTTTTACATTTAAAGATGGTTTGAGAGAAACATTGAACTGTGAGTTTGAGTGTCACTAGGAGTAGATTCGACAAACCTTCCCACTGCTCTGGAGGATGGTGGTCCTGGTCCTCCACACCCTCTCCCTGCTGACGATGTCTCTGGTGACATCCACCTCTGCGTCTACGAAGCTTCTCTGCTTCAGGGTGATATCGTCATCCAGGTCAGTTTTGATGGTGGAACGCTTCTTGGCCATGATTTTGGCTTTGATAGCAGCAATTTTCTCCACTGACATGGCCTCTGACAGCGATCTGAGGGAGGAATGGAGACGTTTCACTCATTTCAACAGCTGTCTTAAAAGGACCGGTCTGTGTCTGCTGCTGTGGTGAAACGCAATAAACAGATGTTACAAATTTATATTTACAAGTTAAAGTGAGAATATCAGCTGTACCTGATCTGGTCAGTCTGCACAATACCCTCTTTGTGGCCCTCCAATCGGGCAGCCAGACGCTCCTTATCGAGACGTACTCGCTCCTCATCCTACAGATGAAATCAGTGCAAACAACAAAAGGTTCACACTGCAGGTAAAAGTAGTCAAAATTAGATTTTTTTTTGCCTATATGTGAACCACATCTGACAGTCTCAGCAGCACAGGCAACACAACTGAAACATTCTGAATGATCTTACTTCAATCCTTGGTTTTTTGGCCTCAGAAGACACCTCATCAGCTGCTCGTTTGACTACAAAAAGCACAATCATAGAGTTACGTCACTACATAGATCGCCTATTTTTCAGACAGGAAAAAGCATCTTCTCTTTTCTTCTACAATTCTAGTGTTTAAATTCTAAAACGGAAACGAGGAAAAGTAGAACTGACCAAATGAACTAAAAAAAAAACGAAAGCTGATCTGGACATACTATGAATAATTTATCTTTCATAATTATCTGAACTTCAAAACTCCATCAGAATCAAGTCAAGTTTTTTTTTTTTTTTTTTTTAAAGAGCCATAGTGAAGCATGACACCACAAATGACAGATCTATTGCCACGGAGCTGCAAGTAAATCTGGCATTTGCACAATTATGAACTTGCCTTGTGTTGGACGTTGCAAACCTATCTCAATAGGCGCGCTTCTGTCAATGCTCGTTGAAGTAGCTGTGGAGCAAAAACCAGAAACCACCTCAATTACAGGCACAAGTAGTGACACAGAAATAAGAGAACAGATCCAAACATACGTGTCTTAGAGCACTTACCACTGTCACTATTGAGATATGACAGCAGGTCTTTTCGATCAGGCCGCCTGACAACAGGAATGTTCTCTGTCTGCCAGCAACATACAAACAAGTCAAGAACATGGAGGCAGACATGTGGCACTGAATGTTTTACATTTTCCTGCACTTACTGCAGCCCGTCGCACATAGGATGGATGCGGGAGATGCACATTGTTGAGCAAGAACAGGATCGAGTCCAAAGTATAATACTCTTTCGGCTGGCCCTCTTTACCAGTACTGAGGATCATAACAGTAACAAAATCAACCGTCAACATCACGCAAATTGTACACCTGTCGCCAGAATAACAGGCAGTGGCGTTGAAAACAGTTACAAGTGCCACATTACGTTCAAGCAAAACATTTTAGCGTCTTATAGAGAAATGTGGCACGCTATTAGCATTATTATTGTTTGGTTCGCAAACACAGAGCAATCACTTAACCAGTTACGTAAGCTTGCAGATACTGTGAATAATTACTAGAGGAACTTTAAATAACTTTGATTTATACATACCAATAACCAAGAAATAATAACACAGAATAACACAGACCTTGGATAAGGAAAAAAAAACCATACAACTTGACGCCAGCGCTAGTTAGCATCACAACAGCAAGTTACGCCTACGTTTTTAGATTAAAAAACACGCCATAGACTAACAAAAAGTTTGTGTATTCTGAAAAAAGATACTCCAGCACCAAGCCAAAGGCATCTTTAAGTGTAACAATAATGTGTGTAGAGAGACATTAAACTAGCAAGTTAGCATTTGCTAGCTACCAATATGCTGAAACTTCGGGCCTAAGCCTTTTACAGGACCGTTAGCGCTGACATACCCCCATATTATGTAGTTGGTCTTGACATTTTTCGGCCAGGAGAACTCCCCAAAGATGACCTCGTCGCCTTTAGCGACGATTTCTTTTTTCTTCATGTTGTACTGTCGGAGAACACTCAACACGTCCGCCATTTTGGTTCGCCTCTAATGAGTGAGTCTTCCAGGCCCCCGGTTATCAAAACGGTGTGCCCGCGAAGGATGCCTGATCCAACCCAAACATTCCCAGAAATACTTCCCACTAGTGAAACTTATGAATATAATTAATTCCTTTATCATATATTTTTTAAACGACCAAAATCTATGTGTATAACACCCTAAAGAATTTCCCCACTGTGGGATGAATAAAGTCTATCTTATCTTATCTTATCTAAAGGGGTCGTAATGCCTTGCTCAGGGACGCTTCCTGTCAGGAGAGGTGCAGTTTCTACAAAACAGTATTTACAAAAGCAGCAATGTGTTTATTAGAGGTTTTTTTTTCTTTCTGTTACAATCTGTATGCAACAGATGATGCTGTAAAATGATTTTACATTATAGTTTTCTTTGTTAACATTCAACAGCAGACGTCCCAATGGTCATATTTTAGCTTATAACATGACAGTATTTTCATGAATAGACAAAAATAGCAAATCTGGGAAGCGTGGATAATAAAGAAGAGTCAATTATGACCTTTGCTGATGACTAAAAAAGCAATTTGACCTCAACAAACTGTCCCTAACACTAAAACCCAGTGTGCAACCCTCAATGAAGACGTATAACTGTGTACAGTAACAGCACACTAAAAAAAGCACATTAAAGGGGTTTCCAGGAAGGAAACAATAACACTTTTTTGTGATTTAAAAATAAAAATAAACTGCTGTTAGCAAATTCAGCCTTGGTTTTAAATGAACATTTAAATGAACAGTGACGTACAGCAGCATCATGCAATGCATAGAGTTCAGAATAAAATGTAAGAACCAGAATTCTTCAAATTAAAGTGTTTTGCAGCTACAAAACATTGCCAGTAACTTGGTTTTCAAAATAAAATGGGTTTAGGAAAACAACTAAGGTAGTTAAGTAACTAAAAACACTTAATTCTTGGCAATAAAAAGACTTAACCTAATAAAGGTTATCTGTGTCAACACTTCATTTTAAATTTGGTGCATCATTTCACTTCCTCTTTCTTACAGTGTTAGTTTAGGGGGCTACGTCACAAAAAGGGCAGGTTTTTCGGCTTTAGTACATGTGAACTGTAACATTAAAACCTACTAAAACACATACCAGTGAGACCTTCTACTGGAAAATCATCCTCAACAAACTGCGCAGCAGTAGATTTACACTTCGAACAGGTGTCTCACCACAATAAAAGCATGACTTATCCCGTCTAATGATGGGCACAGTTAAAACAGAGCCATTATTCTTCACTTTCTGCACCGTACGGCGACAGACACTGTAGGAGAGTCCATCGCGGTGTATGTACAAGCAGCTGTCCGACAACCAAAACACCTCCCAGATGTTTTGGAAATTGGCTACATTACACAACACTTCCTTTCACAACTACATACACGGAACGTTTTCCAGATTGTTGCTCAGCTCGCTGGACACTTTTTAAGGATAAAGAGACTGGAACTGTAAATGTCTTTTGGATTAGAGCTATTTGCGGGTACGCTGGATGAGGCAATAAGTGTTGGTCCACTTATTGCCTTCTCCTTCTTCCTGTTTTGACATAAATCGGAGATGCTGCCAGTGCTGCGTCAGATCAAGTCCTGGGCCAGATTACGGATGACGCTCAGGGCTCCGAGGTCAAAGCCGCAGATGCTCAGTAAGCCCCGGTCTTCTGTGTCTGCCAGCGCAGAACCGTTGGAGGTCAGTCCACATATCACCAACTTGGAACTGGCTCCGGTTTTCTGAAAAACATCAATGTCAGTTGAAAATCACAGAGTCGTAATCCAGTCGTATCCGCCTCAAAACCAGACATGAGTGGATGGACGCACCCGTCTGTGCTTCTGCAGAGTCTCCGCTGGACTGGCAGAGAAAGGCCACAGCGGGTTGTTGGTCAGAACGACAAACACGTCTGCTGCTCTGCCTCTCTCTGTGGCCCATGTGACAGGAAGTGTGCAGTCTGTGCTGCCACTCGGCACCTTTGGACGGTAACAGCGTGGAAAAAATTAGCCAGAGAAAATGGCTGGGTCAAATGTGGCATTAATAACCAATACAAAGCCAGGAAAGCTAAACTGGGATTCATGTCTTTTTCTTCGCTTCTGCTGCACATCTACGTACTTTGACCAGTTCCGATGTCACTTCTGCAAGAGTCATGTCGGCCGTAACAGAGCAGGGAACCACGGCCCCTTCAGAGTAGGCCAGCACCTCCGTGTCTGCCTCTGTCCTCACAAACGTCTACGAGGAGGAACAGAGAATCTCACGTTTGATAACACGCGTTGGAGGATTCGTCTCTGCGACCGTTCCCTGAGGGACCTGGAGGCTAAAAACAACTGTGACGGGGAAAAGAGCTCACGGGATTCCACATACGCAGCTGACCCAACCATCTAGGCACCGGGCGGCATGGTGACGTCTTACCATGGCAATGGCTGCGGCAGCGACGGCCGTGCTGACCGGTGTTCCCGGGACGACGCTGCTCAGTGAGGTGCTGACGTCCACCGCCACGATGAAGCGTCTGCCCACGGGCTCCACGTTCTGAGAACAGAATCGGGGCGTTAGCACTGTTAGCTGCCGTCTCTGCTGCGCTCTGACAGACTGAAACACACCACGAAGCTCTTGTAGAACGCAGATTCGATCGCTTTGGTGATGCTGCTGTCAGGCTCCCATTTCTTCTTTCCCTGGTATCCTTGCCCTCTCTTGTAGATCTCTAAAGACATGAGGAGGCTGAACGGATGGACCCTGGCCTGGCGGCGATCAGACACATAACACACATTAAAAAGGGAGGAACAGCTCAGGGTCGGTGATGCAGACCTGCTTTAACTGGAAACCTGCCTTCTTTAGCGTCGTTTCACACTGGATCCTGTCACACACAGCTTGCGTTTCGGGACTTCCGGGTTCGAGGATTTTGCTCGCTGTCATCTTACCCAAGAACTTGAGCACCGACTGGAGGGGCATTTCCTTCAACAGAGCTCTCCACACCTACGGAAGCAACCACATATTTCATGCAAGGAAGATAAAAAAAAAAAAAAAAAAAAAGGTGAACGTGAATGCCTGTGCACCCCGGACATGCTCACCTGCTTGGACTTCAGATGATCAGTCAGCAGCTGCTCCCGCTCCAGTTTATGTTCTTCAATTAAATTGATGACCTCCATTTCATCACAGCTGTGCTTGACCTTCTCCACCACTTCCAGGTACGATAGCACTTTGACCATCTCTTCCGAGTTCTCTTTGTTCGCATAAGCACCCTGAACCTCCTTCCACCCTTTTGTTGCGTACTTGCAGATTAAGGCGATTGCTGAAATACAAAAAGCCGATGCCTCAGGTCAGTTTGTGGTAACCTACAGCGTCTAAAAGTCTCCCAGTTCAAACAGATGCTGTTCACATCTGCATCTTAGCATACAAGAACAACAAAGCGTGAGGTGAGAAAGCAGCCTTAAGGCCTGGCTGGGGTTTACCACACATGTAATCCTTCAGGGGGGCTGCTGCAGCTTCTGCGTCCTGCGGAGGAGGCACGTTAAGCAGGCAGGTCTGCAGCGTGAGTCAGGGCACAGTTCTGCACTCAGGGTTTAAGGAATTGGGTCACCCACGGGTAAATCCACCTCTGAATGTGGTCTTAGCGTTTGTGAATCACAGTGTCATCGATCTGCATGCAGCACCACCTGCAGTGTTGTGATAGGATCAATGAGGATTCCGATATAGGATCTAAATCAGGTCTTTGAGGTGTATCCCTCTGAGTTATATCTCCTCTGATTCTGTGAAAATCTGGCAACATTCAGCACTCAGGTCAGCTGCATTCTTATAACTGATGTTTTGTCATGTTAGAAATGCTGTATAAATGTTGGAATAACATCTATTAGACATATAAAAGCAAATAATGGCTGCTGAGCCAAAAGCAGCAGATCACAGATCATTACACACTGCTCACAATCTGCTCACAATCAGATAATAATGCTTCGGAGACAGGATGGCGCTTCAAGAAGCGCAGAATAACTACTTAAAAGAAACTGAAGAGTATTGTGTACATGTAGAATTCTACAAAAACACAACTGTGAATAGAGTGAAACTAATCCCAGCCTCATGAGGTCACGCCTCTGTAACGCACCTTCATTGGCTGGTTTGGTGTGACAGAGTCTGAGCAGATCCCGGTGCGACCACCCCTCGCTCTGTTTACATTTGGTCACAGCTGCAGCCAGACTCATGGGGTCTTGCTCGTTATACCAGTCAGACACTGCTTTCCTCAGAGCGCGCCCCCAGATCCCACACTTCATCCCTTCTTTCAATTCCTTCTTCTTCTGGATGAAAGCAAACAGCTGCGCAGGGTCCCTGCAAACGTCCTTCAGAGCCTTGAACGCCGCCTGCCTGGTCTTCAGCTCAGAATGCTGGGAGCACAACGCTAAAGCGAAAAAGGAAGGGCCTAGTCTGACAGCTCGGCCTTCCCGGGCCAATTTTTTAATCTCCTCCACCACCTCAGCGCCCCGGCCCTCCTGCAGCATGGACGTCAGGGCTCCAGCACTCTGCAGGCTGAGGTTCTCCTCCTCTCTGACGGTGTATACATGTCCTTCACAACCATAACAGAGGAAGCGGCACAGCCTGGCCTTGTCAGTGACCTCCCACTGACAGCTGCCACCTGTTGAGCTCTGGGTGTGGTTGCTCTCTGTGGAGACGACACTGACAGAGGGCTCCATCGCAATACCTCAGTAAATCTGAAAGAGGTGAAAACAATCAGCGGATAAGAAAAAGTTCCCGTTACATACACAACACAAAAGGTCAACATGAGCGTGACCAACACAACAATGTTGATCATTCTGGACCTAAGAATGGAACCATTCACCAGGTTGAGGCCTGCAGCAGCGGGAGACGTTGCAGGTTCTACCAAATGGTTACCTTGTAGTTATTCATGGGTGACCTCCAAAAAAAACTGGTGGCGATCTGATCAAAGCAATTCAAAGCTGCTCTGACCGTCAACATCCTTCCGTCAGCACACTGAGGCGAATCACTTAAAGCCGATTACAGGACACGACACAACGGGAGCTATTAATATATTATAAAATTGACATCTTGGTGTGTCTTTGATATGATATCCTGTCTAGGTTTGCTGGATTAGTTAAGCTAGCAGAGGGAGAGAGACTGGGTAAAGTCAAGTTAGTTAACGTTAGCCAGCCGGGTTATGCTGTTTTTTTTGTCGAATGAAGCCACCTGGCTAATAGCTTAATACCTCACACACTCGTGAAGTTTTGTAGTAATGTTGGATATGCAGTCTTTAATAACATCTAAAGTGAGTTCTTTTCCCTTGGCTGGGGAGCGGAGCAGGCAGGGGGCTTAATGCAGCTCTCCGCGGAGGGCAGAGTTTGAAGTAAACGGAACTGACGCAGCTATAAATGAATAATGCCTTAACACCAAGTAACACCAAAATACGACATTTCGGTTCACACCTACATAACTTTAAGTGCTGCTTGAACTTACCGCGATGTAATTGCAGCTCTGAAGTTTTTGATGTAGCTACACTGCAGGCCTCCTCGCTGACCGTCAATAAACTCAGAGGCGGAGCGATGCGCTGGGCATGCTGGGAGATGGAGTTCGAATACACAGATACGCTAAGAGAAAAAATCATGAAGCAAAAAAAATCACTTAACTTATTCACTAAGGATAACCATATTTTAGATTTTTTTTACTTGATCACATTGCTCGTATTTATTTACATAAAAGCTAGCTAGGCTCATATTTTAAATATAATTATTAGTATTTATTATAGTTATTGTCTTTAGAAGTAACTTTCTAAACTACAAAAGCAGACAATCTGGCACACCTTTTACATCAAAAATATACACAAATTTGGCGCTATATAAATAAAACTGAATTGTATTGATAAATATGAACATTGCATATTTTATCAGTCACCACTAGGTGGCAGCCGTTCCAGCTATACAGAGGACGTCGTTTTATGACCAACGTGGCTGCACAGATAATCTGCTTTATGAGTCCCGGCAGCAACAGTCATAGTCAGAATTCATATTATAAAAATGTTTTATTTTTACCTTTTTCCCACACAACTTTGTATACCCACATTCACACATTGTATAGCACAATAAATACATATCACCTGCCGTCTGTCAGGTTCAATGTGCTGCCATGAGGCGAATTTTTGACGGAAGAGAAGGTGCCATCACAGTTCCTTTTATTCTGCTGGGATCTCTGTGGCTCCAAGTCAGTCATTGTGCAATAACAATCCACCTGAGTGGGTAAATGCTTCAGAATCCATCAGCTCTCTGCTGCTCATCACGTCTGTTTCCTCCCAAGGCCAGCCAGACCTCCTTGAACCTGAACCAGGACTTTGTACTGCTCAGACTGGATGAAACGGGGAAATGGGCCGTTCTCCATCAGGCTATAAATTTTCCTCTGCGCGGCAACAAAGCATGATGGAGTCGGCTGCTGGAGGTTCTGACTGATGGATTCGCTTGTGTCAAAATCCAGATTTACCTGCCAACACGTAGTGATATACAGAAACAGTGATGCATGATGTTTAAATCTAGAGCTCTAATCACTATTTAAAGTACACATAATGCAACTTTCTCAGCAGGTGGTAAAATGGACATTAATGAATTAATTTGCACTGTTTCCATATGTTTTTCTACACTCCTGCACAAATATTCCCGTCAACCCTTCACTTGTTACCTGTTTGTTAGCGTTAGCCCTGACGAACTCTCGTTGCTCCTCGCCTCAGCTCCTCTGGGCCGTCAAAGCTCCTGAACTCAGGCGAGCCAGAAGTCTAGGTTTTCCTCACAGAACTCCGATTTCAGAAAGTCCCGGAAGAGTGCCTGTCCACCTGTTACACAGCAGAGCAACACGTTATTGGGAGAGTTAGTATGTCAAATAAAACTGACAGCTAAGTTGCAGTGAAACTACTTTAAAACAAACCTGCAAGTCCTCCTCCACAATAATGGACTCTGGACAAAGTGATGCATCCTGGACTTCCAGGCCTGACACCTGAGAGAGGAGCGGAAGCAGAGTATCCCCCCGCCATCACAAACAAGAGGGAGATACTCACATTCTACTGGTGTTCTGAGAGTCCAGAGGTGCCCCTTTTGAACTACAGCAGACCCCCTGTGAGAAGGACTCCGGCAGCACCTCTGAGTGGATCAGCTCCTGGATGAGCTCAGTGGTGTGTGAGGCTGAAGTGTGGACTTGAGTGAAGGGAGTAATCTGAAGAATGATATCACCCCCCCCACCCCCCCGACCCCACAAACACACACAAACATACTCTCTGCTAGTGTTACTATCTTTACTGCCTCTGCTGACAGTATCTTTGTTCTGACGGAGCCACAGGGTTCCTGGGGGTGAGTCAGATCTCGTGCTCCTTCCTCCATAGCTTGCATCCCCCTCGCGGCTAAACGCGTTAAATTTGTTCTTCAGTCATCATCTCATTATCCAAGTCTGTTCTATACTTAGTCACAGGTCACCAAGTCACGCGGGAGCTACTTTTAGCGGCATCTCTGCGCTCTGACTTCTCTAAATGAGTCTTTTTTTAAAAGTTTAGCTACAAATTAAAAGTAGTTTTGCTTGGTGCAGGGATGTAGAATTGACATTTTTTAATGTTAGCAGGGTACAACAATGTTTTATTTATTGAATGAAAAATAGGACCAGGACAAAATAAAAGTAGAAAGTTGAAATTACGTCAGTGAAGTTGGAACAATGGAAGTCTGTGTAAAGGTTTCTGGTTAGAGGGTAAAAGTTAAGCAGAGTTAGGCTGAAAATGTTCCAGTCACAAGGTCATCAAGTTCAGCTGTTAGATAACGGTTACAGAATCATCTACTTCCTGTTTGTGAAACACCAGCGGTTTATAGTTATGGTAATGTCATGTTGTGCTGTGCTGTGGGGGGTGGGTGATGGTGGGGGGTTCAACAGCGTTGAATTAGCGTGTGGCTGACGTCCCCGGAGGGAGAAGCTGCATTTTCACATACAGATGTGAGCTGTTGCTATGACGCCAGAGGGTTACAAATTTACAAAATTAGTCAAATGTTCTAACTTGGACTGACTGGCAGAACCACAGCGATCAATGCGGTCATTTATCTCAATGATTTCAGTCACTGTGGATCTCCAAATAAGTCAGAAAGTGAATTATTTTATCATTTATCCAGCATCTGGTAACGTCTCTAACACTGGTCTGTGGGTGGGAACCAGAGGGAGAACACGGCCCCCAGACCAGACTCACGCCGACCTGGTCAAACTGGGGAAATCATTCACCAACACAAACTACTGGTTCAGATGACCATTTCATAATTCCAGACTTCTGCCGGCAACAGTGAGGAATCTTCCAGACAGCTTGCTGCCATAGCTAGGATTCTACTTCCTGTTTACAAATTCCTCCAAGTGAGTCGTTTTCAAAACTGAAGCGAATATTTACAATAGGTAATGTTGTTTCACGGCGCTCTGCTGATGCTGAAACGGACCTTCAGCCAGCCGACGATGACCTCCTGCATGAAGCCACGCCGCTGCAGGAGGATGACTTCACATAGCTGTTACATCAGGGTCGGTTAAACGCCACCGGAGCCGAGCAGCGTCAGAGATTATAGCAGGTTCGCATCCTGCTGAAAAACGTCGAGCAAAAACAGATCAAAGAACGACACGGCAGCGACACGGAGCCTTAATGCTGATGTTGCTTTTAAGTCAGGTGCTCTCCACAGACAGGGTGCAGCACTGCAATGCTTCACAGCATGTGTCTGCTGCTATTTATACTTCACTTGTGCAAAGTAGGAGCAAATAGCACTGTTACTTCCTCATTAAAAAAAACAAAAAACAAAGTCTCAGAGGCATGAAGCTCTGCAGAATAGAACTCTTAATAGTACTCTCAACTGTACAAGATGACAAAATAGAAGATAACGATGGCCTGGCTTCAGATTTTTAAATAATAATTAGTTTTCATAATAATTAGTTTAATAATAAGTTTTCATGCCAACTATGCAAAAACCTGTAAAGTCCCTTAACTGTGTTAAAAGAAATCCTTTTTTTCACTTCTGCAGAATTAACAATGTGCTAATGTGTTATTTTGTTGTTTAAATACACTCAGATCCATTCACCAACAGAACTGTAGGGAAATTATTTAGACTTTTAACATATAGGAGCTCTTCACAGTTGCATAATAGGTGATTTCTGTGCGGCGTGCATGTGAAAACGCACATGCAGATAGTGTGGAATCGGTTGTTTTGGTGACAGTTGTGGCGCCAGCGTGCACACTTTTGCACCACATTCACTTCCTGGCTCTTCTGGCTGAAAGTCCCCAACATTCTTCTCTGTGGAGCTGATTCCGTCATTTCTCATTCTCAGAGTCTCTGAACGGTGCGCCGTTACCCCGGCAACGCCAGCCTGAACTCAGGGTCAGTCTTTTCTCATCATGGACTTTGAGGCGGAGTCCAACAAGCCGCGGTAGATGTCGGACCTCAGGAAGCGCGGGTACGAGTCTTTCTCCATGAGGTTGTAGACGATCCTCTGGGCGTCATCAAAGCAGACCCGTGTGGGCGCCGTCACGTTCCGCCTGATCAGGTCTCTGGTCTTGTGATCGATGTTGATCTGCGGGAGGAAACGCTGTTAGCAATCGCAGATGTTAACATCACAGAACTGCGGTGTTCTACCTCTCTGGCAGCGTCAGCCTGGATGTAGCGTTTGAAGATCTTTCTGGCCCTGGAGGGCATCCTGAAGGACGACCTGATCTTCTTATAATCCTCACACACCAGCCAAAACTCAATGTTCTCATCGCTGAACTCAGACTTGAGGAAGGCCTGGAATACCTTTATCCCATCTAAATGTAAAGGACAAACAGCAGTCAGCTGCCGCCCGACAGGAAGGTCATCTGCGAAAGATTGGAACCTACATTTGGAGGAAAGAAGCCTCTCCAGAGAGAGCGACCACTGTGTCATCTCCTCAAACGACAGCCTGCAAACAGGGGTCGCAGTGTCACGACCACATATTAACCATATAGATTTCAGCTTCCTGTGTGGGTTGAATCGACTCACCCTTTGCTGTTTGGGGCCTGAGATGACCTGAGGCAGTACCTTAAAGGTCTGCTCCTGTTTATTAGACAAAATACAACCAGAACGTGGCTCATTTTTCAGACAGCTTCTTTGGACGCTAAATGTTGCATCGCTATGACAACAACAACAACAGCAACTCACCTTTCTTCCCCCTTCTTCCCGTCGGGATCCATGTCAGCTCTCTGAGATAATGTGAGCAGTGGGGGCATAGCAGCAACGCCGCGTTCGGATTCCTGAGAGGTCTTGGAGCGCCGCCGTGTCTGCCCGAATAAACCGCCGCCAATCTGGTTATATGTGTGCGGAAGAAGAGTGAAACATGGACGCGGAGCAGCGTCACAACATCATGCAGCTCTAACCGCAGAAAAAGAGGAAGCCAGATGTGACGCACGCCTGCTGACTGCTACTGTAACTGGTGGCCTGTACTGTAGCCGCATCGCTGACTGTTTGGTTGTCAAGGCGATGCAAATGGTCCGATGGAAACTCCTGCAGCAGACAGGCGTGTTAGCGTGTGCTTCTGAATGCTTCGAGGCAGGAAATATGTCACATTATTGAACTTTACATTTGAAATGAAAAATAAGAGCATGCGGAACAGAATGATTAAAGAGGTGTTACAACAACGTTCGCGCTCATGCAGCAAACCTCGGTTATCTTAGCACAAGCTGGAGATTAGCTTAGCTTCAGGATAATAAGTACATTTAACATAGAAAATTGGTACGCACCCATTCACAGTTCACTTCTATTTTAGTCCTGCTTGTTATTTCACAGTTTTTCTGTCACAGATGAGCTAAAAGCGAGTGAGTCAGCATAGGCCGAGCCCTGCTGACGTGATCACCGGACGTTCGTTCACTTATCATAGCAGTTCTTCCTGATCTAAAGCTGTGGCAGGGATTAAAATCTGTAACACAGCCCACCAAATCCTGGAGGATGAACAAACTGGTTCAAATGTGGAACCTTCCTCTTTTTCTGCTGCTGCGTCGTGGATCAGTCTGCTGCTTCTGCGTGTTTTCTCAGAAGCTTGTGTTTATTTTCGACGCTGGCCGGTTTTAGCTGGCCCTCTGACATTGGTTACCTAAAAAACATCATTTAGTTTAAGCGTAGTTGTGGACAAAAGTGTGGAGGAACGGTCAGAGGGAGGTCAAACTGTCCCTCACCAGAACAAAGCAGAGACTCGTCACATCATCTGACAACCGTCCAAACCAGCGCTGGAGCGGTTTTCATCCTCTTTCACATCTCGATGCTCATTAACTGTTTTATTCACTTCCTCTTCGATCGGAGGCCGTGATAAAACAACCTCCCTGACAGTCCTCTGTGTTTTTAAAAGAGAAGACGGATTTTTATTTTTTTTTCCGAAACGAAATACCCGTCCTTCCTGTGAGAAAGAAGGAAATAACTCTGGAATTCTGTCTGGTTTTTTTTATCAACTTTTATCCATTAATCTGTGTGTGTGTGTGTGTGTGTGTGTGTGTGTGTGTGGATAGAAGACATCCAAGTAATGACTCAAATTTCATGCAGATCATTTTCTCTTCCAGTCTGAGGGATGATGCACAGTTTATATCTCCATGTGTCAAACGGGCCCGGCTGTTTTGTCACGCTCCTTCGGTGGACTGTTTAACAGGAAGTGGTTTGCGTTAAGACGCCAGTGCCCCCCCGCTGTGCTGACATTCACTGTTATCTGACATTTTCTTTATCAGAGCCAACACTCATCTGCGGGTTTCCTCCAACCGTCACTGCTCCATTTCTTCAGTTTTCACTCCTTCCTCACCAGAGTGTTCAACTGGCAGACTCCTCAGGAGCCAACAAATGTGGCTTTTTCTAACACACACACACACACACACACCTAATAAAATGCCGCGCTCCCTACCTTAAGCTGAACTCAACCTTAAAACTGCGTATAATCCTGTCCTTTAATTTGTGAGGACCAGCCAAAATGTCTGCATTTTGAATGAGTATCTCAGTACTCAGTATGTAGCAAATGCAAGAACACACACACACACACATACACACACACACACACACAGGAAAATCACCATCCACTGTTTAAATCTCACAAACCCAAACGTCGAGGTGTGTGACCTGCTTCTAATCCGTCTCCTATAATCTGATTCCTTCTTTGACCAACTTTGGTTCTTTTTTCCGTCTGTTTTCATCTATTTGCGGCTGGGAGACGTTGCGGCGCTGCTCCTCTCGGCTGTTTGAGGGACTTTGTTGCCACCTTGTGAATCTGTTGTCCAGCCAGCGGCTCAGGATTTCCATGGCAGTCAAAGCGGCAGCGGCCTCGCTGTCAGTCTGCCATCCAGGATGAATTTCTCTGGGATTTTTTTTATTTGCATAATCTGTTTAATTAAGTGTTGATAATACTTGACAATCATTTATGACAAACCTGGTGGTGGGATAGATCATTACAGAATCACATGCACAGACCTGACTGAATGAAAGAGATTACGTTTAATATGAGTCACAGATGAAGGAAAAGCTAATTCTGCTACCGTTATGAAGCCGGACTGCGTCCAGCACACCCAGAGAAGCTCCACAGCAGACGGAGAGCACGGTCCACAGGCCAGAGAGGCGTCACCTGGACTCGTTCCTCCTCAGGAGGCCCTGATAGATGTCGGATTTCAGGAAGCGCGGGTAGCAGTCCCTGGCCATCAGGCTGTAGATGAGCTTCTGCGCCGTGTCAAAGGACGTCAGGCTCGGCTGGCAGATGTTCTTGGTGATGTTCTCTCTGGTCCCGCAGTCTATGTTGATCTGAAAGGAGACAACGGCGCCCAGGGGGCGTCGGTGAACCGCGAGCTCCTCCTGAGTTTGGGTCTGGGCTCTCTTACCTGCTTGGGTGCTTCTGTCTGGACAAACTCTGAGTAGATCCTGTTGGCTGAGGAGATCATCTCCGGGACCGTCTTGATCTTTTTGTGCTCCTCGCAGGCCAGCCAGAACAATATGTTCTCCTCGCTGTACTCGGACTTCAGGAACTCGCGGAAGGCGATCTGCCCGGCTGGAAACGGCGGGATACTGGTGTCAGTCTGAGCAGGCCGGTTGCTGAGGGATCAGAATCAGAGTCTCACCTTTGCAACCCAGGACATTATCCACCGACTCGGCCCAAGTCTCAACATCCTCCAGCGGGTCTTTGGGGAAGCAACAAAATCTACCCTTGAAAAGAGCATGGAGATCTATCACTAGCCACAGCACACGCCGCCAACACCACAGATGTTTCGGTTAACAAACAGCGACGTCCTGCCGCTGCAAAGGTGCAACTTACAGAGAGCGAAAACCTCGCCGGCATTTTCCACATGGCTGCCTGTCGAATAACGCAATCTAATATGCACAAAACTCACTTTATGGCCATGTCCTGGTGCTCTGCACGGAAATCCAGATTCTGATCCGGCCAGACTGAAGGTGGGGTCACGATTGTTGGGAAGTAAAGGAGTCAAGTGTTCTAAATGACCCCCCCACCCACCACACACACACACACACACACACACACACACACAAACACACCCAAGTTGAATGGAATATATGGAAATCAGTATGCAAAGCGCCATCGTTAGAGGGGGACACAGGATCGCGCACCTCAGGGAGAAGAGAGCTGAGATTGAGCCGGCTGGTAACGAACATCCTGGTCATTAACAGTAACGATTGCAATTAAATCCTAATCCTTTGAAAGACATTCATTTTGAAGGGTGTCATCGGGAAAGGCTGATATCTGCTAATCTGATGACGATGATGATGATGATGATGATGATGATGATGATGATGATGATGATGATGGTGAGGACGTCCTGGAAGAGATCCTGAACCACAAACAAATGAATGTAAACAAATTCAGCATGAATGAAAACTCCTTCCTGTCCCACGGTTTGCTTATGTGCGGCATGCGTTTGTCTTCACTGACAAAAACAATGAAAACGTCGCAGGTTTGGCCTTCAGGTAAACAAAGGTCAGGATTTGTGGCGCCGTCAGGGACGAAGGCAGAGGTGGAGGAATCTGTGAGCATCTGCAGCATCTCGAGGGGCTGATGTCACCGTTGGTCAAGTTCGAGTCCATGGCGCCATGAACATGGTGTTTTTACTGTAGCCGCCATGCAAATGCTCACGGCGCACGTGTGGAGAAGGCAGCTTTGCTCGCCATAAACCCTCTGTGGCGGATTTTCAGTAACTTCATTACTAGTCTCTGTTTAACCCGTCCTGACCTCCCTGACCGCTGGTGGACGGGCAAACCTGTGAATGTAAATGAGGGCAGGAAATGGAAAACACCCAGGCTGCTCAGATTTGCATGTGCTCAGAAGCAGCAGGTCGAGGAATTTGTTTTTCAAAAGAGATGCTGCCAGGGAAGAAACGAGGGTGAGATACTTGCGCAGAATATTGATCACTCGGTCTTGTCTTGTCATTGGGCTTTTTTTCTTCTTCTTCCATGGTTAAAAGTCATGCTGAGTGTTCTGTCCGTAGGGGTGGGGGTCATCTGACGTTCTGACATGGACGCTGACTGAAGCCTGTTTTACAAGGCCTGAAAATCTGCACTGACAATCTGCAATTTCTGCTTATATCCTCTAGGGGGCACTCTGGTCCTCTACAGGTGTCCATACATATTTTACAAAACTGATTTATTTTCTGAGCAGCAGGATTAAATCTTTTCCACTGATCAAATTGATTGATTCAAAGATCATTGCCCAAGTTTTGTCCACTGAAGGATGCCGAATATTAAACAAAGCTAACACATCAAAAAAACAACCGGAGGCGTCACCCTGACCTTGGCGTCACCGAGGATCAATTCCAGTTTCATAAATCTGGAGCCTTTTTTATGATCCCTCAACACGCTTTCTTTGCTTCTGAGAAAACTTTTGCGATTTGGCCCTGAGCCTGCGAAGATTGTTCTCAAAAACTGTTTACTGCCTCCAGAGATCTGCCACCTACTCAGTGATGAATCAAGGAAAATTGCCAGCCAGGCGTTTCATTCAACCCCCCAACCAACATGAAAAGATGCCTCTGGTTATCCTCCAAACTCCTCAATTAAAGTACAGTTTCATTTGAGTGTCACCTTGAAACCTCCGAGGACAACGTGGCCTCTTGCAGACGTAATTATGTGTTTATTTCCAGTCTGTTGATAATTTAGGAGGCATCAGCTACACAAGCATCTTTGTGAAGCCACATTTTCTCAAATGTAAATGTAAGATCCATGCTGCTAGACTGGAGCAGAGAAATGTGAACGTGTGGGTTAAGATTTCAGCTAACAGAGCTCAAGGTGCTTCTTTTCCTCGGTTTTTCAAACAGGATTCTGGAGAAGTTTGGCTTGAGCTGCTGGAAACAGCACATCTGCCCTGAAATTTGTGTACTTTTAGGCATAAGTTCTTATTCCTCTTTAATTTTTCAGTAATTTGCAACACGCAGCTACGCTAATTCCACTGCGCATGCAACGTGAACACAATATAGCCGCTTAATAAATGAACATTAAGCCGCTTAATAAATGAACAGTAATGACAACGAGGCCTCACCAGCGCCGCTTTTATGAGAAACTGTTTATTTGAGTGATTCTACATTATATACAATTTACAACAGCAAGGCGGCATGTACAGTAAGATCACAGCTGTACATTTATTATCTGAGACGGTAGCACATAAACAACGGCGTAATGGTGATGTTATTCAAACTGATTACCTGGGTTTTACGAGTGTGACCACTCTGATATATCGTCATCGATAGCACGGAGCTGCGTCCCTTATTAAAAAGTTCCAGTCATTTGCCGCCGCCACCGTCACTGCGGGTTAAAATGAATCCATTTTAATGAGCTATGGTCAAATTAGACGGCTCCTCTTGGTTGGATTGGAAAACAAAGCGGTGGCGGCAGAATAGTGCCTCTGAAGTGAAGGAGACAAGCTTCAGCACCGGCCTGCTTCAGGCTCGGTTTGGTTCTCTCGTCAACGTGCTCTGGTTTCGCTTCCTTTGATAAAGTGCAGTAATAAAATGCACCAATCCCCCCCCACCCACCACCACCGCCACCACCAGCACCACCAGCAGCACATTGCCCTTCTGTCCTTCCCTCTGGCCTAAACGTGAAAGCAGAGCACAAAGCTCCATCTGCAGGTAGGGGCCGAGCTAAACCAGCTGATTTCTACCAAATACTACAAGAGGATGGACCCCCCATCATAAATAAAAAGGACAAACTGCCTTTACATTAATGTTACTGGCAGGCTGCAGCGGCGAGGAGACGCAGCAGCGCCACCGCCTTCCGCACCGCTACCAGGCGGAGCGCTCGGCGGCGGCCTCGCCTCTCTCATCGAACACGCAGGAACGCGACCTCCTACGGAACATGTTGGCCCCGGGGCCCCGTCTCCCGGTAAGGCGCAGGTAGGTGTCAGAGAGGAGGAACCTGGGGTAGGAGTCCTTCTTCATGAGGCTGTAGACCTGCCGCTGGGCCGCCTCAAAGCAGCCTTTGGTGGGCTTGGCCACGCCCCTCTGGATGGCCATCCTGGTGTTGTAGTCGATGTTGATCTGAGTGAAGCAGATAAAAAGGTGACTGATGAGCACACGCATAAACACAGCGAAATATGCTTCCGACAGCTGGGCGTGTCGGCGGCGTAGCACAATAAACCAATCAGATTGCGATCTCCCGCTGCCTTTAGGAAGCAACGGCGCCAGATTTGCAGGGAAGATGGCAATCTCTCCTCGCAGAGGCAGAAAGAGATTTTCTGAATCTATCATTTATGACAGGATATCAGTCAATTTCGGAACAACTGCAGTTTTGGGGGCGACATTAGTTGCTTGGTTACCGATGAAGCTTCAAACAGGACTGTGGTTTTTGCAGACACACGGGTTTGTTGTGAGTGGGTCGTGCTCTGGCCGGCAGGCAGCGACCTCACACCAACCAAACCCTTTAGCGGTCAGATCTTCCGCGGGGTCTGAAAGTGTATCAAACGGGGGCTCCAACCTCCTCCTCGCTAAGGTAATGGAAACCTTTGAAACCTCCACTGTTTCCTTGGAGATGTATACAAGCTCTGCTGTGTGCGGTCGGCCATACATGAAGCATTTAATGGATTTCCACTATTTTTCAGAGATTTATCAGAAGCGAATCGGGCCGAGAGAGGCAACGCGTGCGGCGGTTTCTGATGCGCGACCTCACCTCTTTGGGAGAGTCGGGCTCACAGAAAACCGTGTAGATGTACTTGGCTTTGGAGAGCATCTTGGTCTCAGAGTCGATGGTTTTGAATTCTTCGCAGGCCAGCCAGAACTCGATGTTCTCCTCGCTGAACTCTTTCCTGAGGAACTGAGAGAAGACCTCCACTCCGTCTGAGCGGGACAAACACAGTCGGCTTGTTACTCAGATTATAGGCGATAATCGTCTGCACGTCTGAATTTCCTGACTCTGCTGGTCAGCGGTGTTCTGAGGATCCACAGTTTTAACAGAACCAACATTAAACTCTGACTCGGAGGGCGCCTGAAACCTCAAACCCGGGTCTGCTTTGCACAGCGGCAATAAGGAAGTTGCAGTTTCTGTCTGCAGCCCAACTCTCTGCATTAACTATTTATAGCCTCTGGAGCTGCTCCACAGTTTACGATTCAAATGCAGCAGAGGAAACTTTCTCGGACAGCAATTTGACAGGTGGCGTGAGGCGCTGGGGGCGCCGGGCTGACCTGAGTGGCTGAGCAGCTCTTCAAAGGAGTCGCTCCATCGCAAAGCCGACTCTGGCGAGACGCTGCAGGACGACAAAGAGACAGTCAGAGCTTCTCTAACCAACACGGGGATCCTGGTGACACGCCGCCTCTCCATACGTGCACCTTGAGTCATAAAATTAATGGCTTTTCCCTCACTTGTTTGCTGGGGCGGTTTTCTTCTTGTGAGGGCTGACGTTTTCATGGGAGCCTGACTTGGTGAGAAAAAGGCTCAGCCGGCTCTTCCTTTCCTTGTCCTTTTGTCTGCAGACACAGATCAAGTTCCACAAAGCAGCCAACAGATGAGCGGTAGAAGCCACGCATGCACGTTTCAGCACAAAAAAAAGCTGAAGCTACTGAGAGAAGAACTACAGCTGAAGGCTTAAACACAAACAGCCTGTCAGTTAACCTGCTGCAAGTTTCCATCGCCTCCAAATCAGACTTAAAAGAACCAACCCGCTGGCGTCGTCCTTCATCTTCAGCGCCCGCGAGGCTCCTGGACTCAGCATTCTGCAATACGCTTCCTGCTTCTGGGCCGTGTAGCTGAATTGAGGAAATAGAAGAAGAAGTGTCTCCATGTCGGTCTGGGCTGTGTGCCGTGCGGCGCTGCAGGCCGCGTGGAGGGAAAAAACACCAACTCATTACTCAGAGAACCCGCCTCACCTTTTATAGAAACCCCTACGCAGGTCATTTCCCACACCTTCCACTTACTGTAAGGTTGCAACGACGCCATAATTAATGAGAAATTAAACAGGAAGAAAACAAATCTAAGCGATCAGCCGCACCTGTGGTGCACTGGGGCTCATTTTTGCTTTGTTGTTTCGCACTTATGATGAAAATAGCACCAGACGCTACATGCTAATCATCCCCTTGCTCTTCTCTTCATTCATCTACAAGCTTTACTGGTTTGCCACCTTCCCAGTGGTCGTATCTGAGGTGCTGAATGTCTTTTCTCAGTCCTGCCGTCTTTGACAGAACACTACAGAAATGTGAAAAAGGAGGACTAACAACAGGCAGGAGTCCAGGATCAGCACTTTCCTCAACATCACAGGCATAACAGAGAGAGAGAACTGGCTGCGACGCGGCAGAAAGCAGCGGGAGAGAGGGATAGATGGAGAAAAATGTGATGTCTGCGTTAGACGCGGCCGGGAGGAACAGTTGTGTCGCTTCTTTAGCGCCGACGACAAATAAGCAAATTAATAAAATGTGGGACTCAAAACAAAAAAAGGCGACAGCAGTTTTATCATCATAATAAAGTGATGCTTTTTTCCGTGGGCTGCAGTTGCGTCTGTCTTTTGCTTGTTTTTACGACACTCAAGTGCTTCGTCTTCATTCTGCGGAGTTGTGTCAGGACGGCGCTCCCAGGCCGGTTAGCCGGTTAGGCTGCCAGGCCTGTTCCTGAAACGCTGACATCCATCTGACGCTGACTGCTTTGATTTTGGCTACCAAGATTTAGCCCCATGGCTTCAAGGCTCGGGGATCAAAGCAATTTTAAATATCATCAAAGCCAACTTTGGATCAGAGCCGATCTGCGTCTGCAGATTTCCACAAATGCAACATCACTCCGTTGTAGCGAGCTAACAATGCTATAGCTAACAATCTCAGGGATGTTGAGTTATATCCAAAGCCAGGACCAGGTTCTGACTGTTTCCTCAGGTATTCCTGCTGCTTCCTTCAGATCGTTGACGTCATCGTCTCCACCTGTGAATTCTCCCTGAACGGAGGCTTTGCTCTGCGCATGCACATTCAGAGGAACGGGGCAATGGGTGAGTAAAGCGCATCAGGTGATTTGTGTGCTGCTGACTCATTGAAACAACCTCAAACAACAGTCATTAAGCTTCACTCCGAGTATTTGTCTCTTGTCGGCACACCAGAGGGGAGAAGCAGCAAAATCGATACCTGCCGTCAGGCTCAAAACATTGGGATTGTATTAGGTGATCATTCTGAAATTATACTCCTGATCACATCTTTAATTGTGTATCTGTTTCAACAGCATGAGGACACGCTGGTGATGGAACAACTGTGCGCATCGACCGAAGGGATGTCGCTCAAAGAGTAATTAAAGATTTAAAGTTCGTCTGAAGTTTCTATAAACAACCATCCATAAAGTCAGACGTCATGTGATTTCTGGTTGGTGGTTGTCACCCGCAGCGTTGCCAGGCAGTGTGCTGCTGTGTGTATGGGCTGTCGTTGTGTGCTAGCTCTCTGAAAGGGGAAGCGATGGAGCTGAAACTGCAACTTGTTGACACGGCTGGAGGAGGAAGGAGGGTTCTGACTTCCTGTCTGAGCAGCTTCTCCTCACCGGGGACGCTTGTAGATGTTTCTGGGGGGAGTTTTTTTTTTTTTTTTTTTTTTAAGAACATCGTCAGGAAATCAGATCAAAGCCGAAAACTATAGTCAAACAAACACGTGGACGCAAAGTTCCAAAATTCCCCTCAAAGATTTACTTTAACGCTGGCTTTTCTGTTGCCAGACAACAAGGACGACGACCCCTCGGTGGGATTGCTGTCGTCCTAAAATGGAACGCGGAGATTGAGATTGGGTTGTCAGCCAATCACGCCTTGATCTACCCCGCGAGGGTACAGTGTGACTGAAGACTTTCATCTGCTGCTACTGTACCTTGCATATTCCATTTCATGACATCAGATGAGAGATATGATGAGCATCAGTCAGATTTGAAGTGCATTAGCGCCGGATTCATTCATGTAATAACCAACAAACTGCTGGTTTGTCTAGTAAATGTAATAGTGTGCTGGTTTGGACAGTTGGAAGATGAAGCATTGTGCTGCACATTTAATTTGGTGTGGCGCTGTTGTTTTCCACCATAAAAGTTATATTAGTAATGTCGTAGTTTAGGAGATCAAGAAACGAGACATGACGTTGATCTAATATGATAGAACTCATGAAAGCAGCACACACGTGTGCAGTGTGCGCGTCCTTGTGTGGGTTTCTTCACACTCTTGAGCCCAAAAACAACCATATCAGGACTGGAGACTCTGTTGGTGAGTGTAGATGAACTGGTGACCCGTCCGGCACCACCCCTGAGGCTGATCCGGCCTTTTCCAAAGCTGAAGCACACTGAGAACCTTTGGACCCGGCTGAAGAAGCTAGCTGTTTGTCTCTGTTTAATAAAACACATAGCCTAGCCTAGCCTAGCCTAGCCTAGCCTGTGATGCTAAGCTCGGTCTTCTCCTGCGGTGGAGTTCATCACATTTGTTCTCCTCTCTGCAGCCTGTACAGCCCTTTAGAGTTTTTCCTTCCATTTTCCCTCCTTCCTTCTCTTCTTCTCTGTCTCCAGTGCCACCTGGCAGCCACGCAACGCCGCTACTTTTCATCGTTTTTACACTGTTATTCACAATTACCCAGAAAAAAAAAAAAAAAAAAAATGTTCGTTTGGCCCCGAGGTCTGCAACTCCTCATCAGATTCTGATCTTTTTATTCACCTTAAACGCACATGCCAACTATATTTATTGAATTTTCAGATATAAAAGCAGCAGATGGACTGAGAGCGAAAGCAGCGATGACTTGCAGGGATCAGCTCCCGGAACCTCCCTGTTCTCTGGCTCTGTCATCCGTCCAGTAAATACCGAGTTGTAGGCGTCGTCACGCTGTTGTGCACGTTCTCCGCATGCTGACGAAAGCTTGGAACTCATTAAAACTGGGTTATCGGTTTCATGCATTGTGCGTGTCCTCAATTAGATGAAGCATAAAGAAGAAAAAGAGCCACCGTGTCCTTTTAGTCCATGAGAGACGAGCCTGTCTGGTACCCTGGAACAGGATGTGCCTGTATGTCACTGGAGGGTGGTGGAGGGGGAGGGACGGTGTCCGTGCAGCACACGCAAACCAGAACCAGCATTTATACAATGCTGGAACCAGTTAGCTCTAAATGAGCCCCTCTGGCCTCGAGCATGGACACAATTACAGGGACAAAGCAGAGATTTATCCACACGGGTCCCATTTGGAGCTCTGCTCGGCCCTGACGGCGACGCGGAGGCCATTATAGAACCATGAGAGCGCCGCTGGATAAATTACACATTAACATGTAGACTTATGTGAAACTGGAAGAAAGCGCTGCCCACCAACACTTAGAGTGGTGGTGGTCCCACCAAAGGTCCAGAGTGTGTGTGGATAAGTAAAACAAGTGCTGGTAAGTGTGTGTGTGTGTGTGCATGTGTATACTTCTCAGCTCTCTGATCAGGCATCGGATCTCCCTCATTAGAATTTACAAGAAGCTGGTGATTTTCGAGGAAACGGGCCCCATTTTCAGCTGATGCGCCTGTCAGGGAGTGTGACATCATTTCCTGTCAGCCCGCGAGGCAGGTGCTGGTAGACGAGAGGCGCGTCTGTCAGAACACAGTGAAGCGAGCGCGAGAGGCCTGTGAAGCGGCGGCGTTACGGGAAATTACTCACGCTGTGAATGTTTTGACGCGTCTGTGATGATCAAATCAAACTAAGCGGCGCTTCCGGGTTCCCAGTCAACCCAGTGTGTCTGGTTCAGGACTGTGAGAGGAAACTATGCTGTTATATGAGTTTTAAATTCAGTATAAATCTGTTAAAATGCTGCAGGTGTCATACCTGAGGAAACGAGTCAGTCCCTTTTCAGAGGGCAGGTTTCTCCTCAGCATCCGCCGCTTTGGCCAATTAGCAGGTAAGAAGCAGGACCTTTGCTCTGAGGAGGCTAACTCCCGACCCAGTTAATGTTCCCTCATAATGTCTCTCTGACAGCTGATGTTCCCTCATAGGGTCTGTGACAACCAGTGTTTTGTTTTTGTGAAATCTGCCGACGCTAATGTTCCTTTATAACACCGCTACAGCGAGCTAATGTTCCCTTACATTAGCAACAGCGAGCTAATGTTTCTTCCCCTTGTGTGCCTCAGTCGGTGTTCCCCCTTTTGTTTGTCACCTGTGTGGTATTTCTGCAGCAGAGAAGGATTTGAAAAGCGAAAAAGAGATGTGTGAAGTGTTCACCAGAAAAAACCTCAATGTGAGGAAATACCCAGATTACAATAAGTTAGCAGGAAATGGCGCTTAGCTGAAGTGTGTCACTGAAGTCAACCCTGAAATTATTTTAATCAAGAGTTAATGTCAATTTCCTGCTGCTTTGCGATGCCACCAAACCAGCTGTGACCTATTGACCCCCAGACTTTAAGAGCCCGACACTGCCCCCTAATGGAAAAATAAATAAGGCAACATCAGCATTAGGAAGCGATGTTTTCTTTCATCTGGACGATGAGCCCCAACCGTGATGTATGTCTGTCAGACTCGGCCCTCCTCTTCGCCCGCCGTGGCCGTGTGCAAACTCCGTTCTGCCGGAAGCTTTTATTCCAGAGATGCCGTCTGTCTCCTCAATCACAATATTTAAGATATTTACGCTCTGGCGTTCTTTGTTGGAGGCTTATTTTGCCTCTTTTAAACTAGTTTCTGAGGTTCCAAAAATAGGCTCCCATCTGGGACGGAGCCGAGCTGACAAACGATGAGGCCACTGATGCTTTTCGACTGTTTTCATTAATTGGACGTGACTTCTGTCGGACGCTGCCTGGACAGAGCTCTCTGTCATGGCTCCTCGCTGAGCAGGACCTCATGCCGATAGTGATGGATTCCAGTCGGGCCCCGGACGCCCCGCACACACAGATCCGAATTTACACGCCCCAAGTCGCTCCTGATCAATGATCATTTACTCCTGAGGTCCAGCTTGCCTCCGACACCACGCTGGGTGTTTTTTAAGGTCGGTCCAGGAAATGCTGCCAGGTTTCTGAAGCGGCAGAATGAGTCGTTTTAATCAATTAGCTGAGAGTATCTGTGCCTGTGATTAGGCCGTGGGGGGAGATGATCAATGGCCGCTCCTGCGCGGGTGGATAAGCAGCAAAAGTCTATTTTCTGCCGTGACGGACGCCGCAGACCGCTGAAGTCTGTTCCACACTTTCTGCTCCAAAACAGGAAACACAGGAGAACATACAGGCGAAAAATAAAGTTTCACGCTGTGACGGAGATTGAAAGCGAAGCGAGGAGCTGTCCGAGCCCCCCGCCGTCATGCTCTCTAAATGCAAAATTAAAGCCTTAAAGCAGGTTTTATATTCATTTCCTCGCTGGCAGGTCAGGGGTCGGAGGTCAGAGCCAGCAGACTGACAGGGATTCAGTGTTGCCCACAAGGACATTTTGGCGAGAGTCTGGAGGTCAGCGACCTCGATCGATGTGCTAGCGCTCCAACCGAGCGTCACCCACGGAGCCTCGAAGCATTCCAAGGAGGAAAGAGACTCGCTATTATCTTAAGCTAACTACAGGGGACACAGTTTAGCTGGCGTTGGCTTCTGGACGCCTCGGCCACACTTTCCCAAAAAATTCGCTTACTTTTCCTCTCACTTTGTTCCATGCCAGCCTAATTAGCGTTATTTGGCCGACAGGCTCTGAGACACACTGCACCAATTATCAGCCTACGATAAACAGAGCGCTATCTGCGGAATCCCTCTGCCTGCTAGCGCGCCAGGACAGGAGCTCGGTTAATATGCAGGGAAACCAGGTCAGAGATAAAAACCGTCCACTGGTCAAACTTCAAACTCCTGCAGGGGGCGACAGCGAGGAGGGTTCGTCCTTCATGCAGCAGAAAGGTAGCAGCATTTACATGCTCTAAATGAAAATGTTCAGCATTTCTGCTGCAGCTAAACGCAATAAACACATTTCTGTGAGTCATCGGTTCACGCTCGCCTCTCCCGACATGAGAAATAATCCCAGAATCCCTCAAATTACCGCCGTTCCTGTTTTCCTGTTAGGAGGTTTTATCCTAAACCCCACGTATGAACCGTTTTCTCAAAATAGCGGAGAATATTCACATTACGTGCAAAATGTCTGTGTAGATTCTCACTCATCCAGGTCACAGTTATCCAAAGTTAGATCTCTCAGTTCTTCTTAGAACTGAAGAAGCTCTCTGGAGAGAGGGCGAATCGTTTTCAAGGAAACCTTCCAGTCCAGTTGACACAGAGAGATCTAACTTTGGCTAACGTGTAAATAAACAACAGCTCCCTGTTAATAACAAAAAAACGGCCAAAAGGTTTGGGTCTCGTCCTGTCAAAAGCTGTCGATTGTGACGTTTCCCCCCAGTGCAGCAGCGCCAGTTAGCTTAAAATGCGCGTTAGCATCGGGGCTGCAGCTGCTGGAAGGAACTGGCATTTTGGAAGGTTGCATCAGTGCTGGAACTGAGAAAACCAGAGCTTCCAGTCAATTTTGGCGCGCCGGCGGAGGTGAAAAGCAGAAATTTGTTTTGGAGAACACGTAATTATAATCTGAAGAACCACCTGCGGAGCTGAAAAAGAAACTGGCCTCTCACTTCAAAGCGGCAGTCGCAGAGGAGGAATCTTGACTTTGAAAATAGCTGAAGGAGGATGGCACGTTTTTTTCCTCTTTATGACACGAACAGCATTTTAAAGGCTGAATTTTTCACTGGAACTACTGTTACTGGCTCACGTTCAACAGAATAAATGATTTATAAAACCCTGAACAAATGCAGTTTTTCCCCCGTTTCTTCTTTATTTCATTTTTATAAATATTATAATAACCCAGATTTTCCTTTCATCCAATCAGTGACTGAACTTTTCCAGAGGAAGACACCACCAAATTCTGCTTGCAGCTGATCTCGGCGCTACAAGCTGCTGAAGGTGAGCCAGAAAACTGACCTGCAGGTGTTGCTTCCTGTTGGAGGAGAAAACGCTCATTTATCGATATGCTGGCCCTGTTTTACGTGGCTGATTGCAGACAGGATGATTCACCTCCGTCCACTCTGACTGCTTGCTGCCGCCAACCTCCCTCACTTTTAATGGAATTAGAGATGAACTCAAGCATAGAGGCTGCGTTTTAACAGAGACACAGTCGGGATCCGCGATGATCCGAGAGGAATGACGTGCAAACAATTACCTTCAATTCAGCAGAGTGCTTTAAAGCCGGTTCCATCAAACATCCCTGTGGCCACACAAATAAGAGCTTTTTTACAGCTGATGTTTACAAGACTTTGGGTGGAATTATGACCAGAACAGGAGGAAGAAATCCAGACAAAGTCAACTAAAGAGAATCAACCTGGAAATATAAGGTCAATGCTAACAAATGGTGGGTACACATGTCACCAGCAGGGGGCGTGTGATTTATGAGTATAGTTGAAACAGCATCTTTTCTTCCGTAACATTCCCGCCTGTGCCACGGGCACGTTTTGCCACTCAAATACACTTGTCTGGAGAGGCCAGAAAATATAAAATAAGTCTAAAATGTGTAAAATAAACCGAGGATAATACAAACTGACGTGAAGCAAGTTTTCAGGAAGTGCAAGTAAAAGGGTTAGCACGAGAAACGAGGCTGTTTAGCTCCTGAAACATTAAATAAGACACACTTTCACTGCCAATAAATGAAACGTTCAAGCCTGTCGCTAATGAAAGGCTTCCCCCCGCGAGCTGTCTCCACCTCATGTTAGCAGGTGTCTCCGCGTGGAAAATTAAGCAAACTTCTTATCCGCTTCACCTCTCACTTTTTATGGCAGTTTACTTTTCTGAACCGGTGACGGCGACTCTTCCACGTTGCTCAAGTCACTGTAGAACGCCGTTACGGCAAGCACACGTTGATGGCATGTAAATATGGAGGAACCTTGCTTTCCTGTTTTGTCACATGACCATTGACCACAGCGAAAAGATGGATTTTCTTCGGGAAGGTGGGAGACACATTCAGAGGCTACAGCCGCACATGCTAACATTAGCCGTAGCCAGCCAGGATAATGAGATAGCACATGAACTAGCTCATCTGTCTTTTATTCACCTAAAAATCATGTGGGGGGTTATTATTCCTTCCACGGGGCTAACGAAGATAACTTCAGAGGCGCGCTCCTGTTTTCCATCTTTACATGTCTAATTTATGTGCTGGAGCCAGTTACAGACAACAAAGGCTACAGAAGAATTCAATTTATCAGGCTGGAGGGGGAAAAACATCGCAGCGTATAAATTAGGAAAGGTGGAAAACTAAGGCTAAAATTCACATCTGAAGGGTCTGAAGGAGGCGCCGGATTTAAAAAGGTGCAAACCAAAGAGATGGTTTTGGTTTGAACCGCCCCACAGCAAAGAAAAGGGCAAAGACGCCATGAAGCAACAAAGCCTGACTTTTCTCTCAGATTTCCTCTTCCCCTCACGCGCTGCGAAGCGGCCGTGTGTGTTCCCGTCTGTGAACACACAGCAGATGAGGTCTGTTAATTAGTGACTGCAGGCCAAACTCGAGGCTCCACTCTGAGTTGGTTTCAGAGCAGCAGAACGTCAGTGGGAGCCCATCTGGATCTAGGTTCACCTCCTGACGTGCTAAAAGGCCACAGTCTTAAAAGGTTACTTGTCTTTTTGAGTGCTTCCGAAGCGGCTACAGAAGAACAAAATGGATTTTTCATCCACAGATATCTTGAGGCCAGAGGCGAGTCTGGTTTGCAACTTTTATTTGTGCATTGAAAGCAAATTAATTAATGAATTTCCTCTTTCAGGCTGAACACAGATGTTTAATTTTAATTCTTTTCTTAGTTTATTCCTCCGAATCCTCCGTTTCTCAGCTCCTCCGCTTCCTGGTTTCCACATATTTTAGTTTTCCAGCGACACCTCCTCATGCATGCATCTCAGACGCGGTCCGTGTTGAAATGCATCAACGCGCCGCCGCCGTCTGCGCCTCAATTAACCCGCTGTCATTGTTTCTGAACCTGAGATTGAGAGACACGTTAGATTTTGCGCCCACTCCGGGACCCCTGCCGCTACGGTCCAGCTAACAGAGCTGCTCTGCTGCAGACGTGCATGTTAACTGACGGCTCCTCTCTTTAATATTTCTTTGTCTTTGTGGGGGGTGGCGTGCTGTTGGAGGGGTGTGGGGGGGCCTCTCTATTCAGCATGATTTACTTTCAATGGGGAAAAAAGCGCTATCACACAAAAACAGGAAATTAGAGAGGTGAGGCTCCCTCGTCGCCTCAGAAACATCCATTTTGTAGCGTAGGAGAGCCTCGTTCCTCATATTCAAGGGAGGATTAACGCGGCATGTGTCTCCGGACACCCCTGCTTCTCGTTCTGAGGACTAATTAAGAACCGGGAAAGCGATTTAGCCTGGAATATTCATTCAGCTGGAATCAAAGAGCTTCCAGAGAACAGTCATCCTGAAAATGTCGCTTTGGGCCCAACAAATCGTTTGATAAAGTAAATTACTCAGGACTTCAAACTGCACGCCACTCAAACGCTCCACTAATGAATAATTAATTCAGGTGTTCGCCGCCGAAACCAGGAAGCAATCAATGGCGGAGGTCTTAAGAATGCAGCCATAACAGCCCTGACAGAAGAAGCGGTCAAATCGATAGATCAGTGGCTGGAAATCTGAACCAGAGTGAGAGGTTTTGTTTTTCTACAGCGTCGGCTGTTAAAAACAAGGATGTGCTCACTGACAGGCTGATTTAACCTCCGTGGAAGCGTGCGAGGAAGGAACAGACTTTATTTACAGCGTCTGGGAGTCTCTTTTTCCTCTCAACTCAACCACAGGGGGATACATGAAACCGCTCAGTTGTCTGAGGAAAGATGTGGTATTCCAGGCTCAAATTCCAGGCTAAAGTTGACGGCAAGTTAGCAAGTTCTTCCCCTGATTTGGGTTTTCCTCCTCCATCACCAGACGGGAAAGCCAAAAGAACGCTGTTACTGTCCTTGCTGTAGGGCCAAATCGCTGCTGTCGTCTTTCGGATGTGGAAAGGAGCGTGTCCCAGAAAGGGTCTCCTCGGGGAGCGCGCGAACACATCACGCCCGAAACTGGCATTGGATCGGAGGCTTCCTTGGAATCCCGTCGGAAAGCCACCAAACGTGGGAAGTCGCAGATCATCTGTGATGCACCAATAAAACCTGCGTGTCCTCTCCATGCCCTTCCGTAGGCCTACATGGAGGGTTAAGGCAGGGTGCTAGGCAACCAGGGAGACAGGCACGATGTTAACTCTCAGCAAGCACACACACACACACACACACACACACACACATGCAGGCAGCGCTACTCATCAGTAACATCCGTCAGCGGCGCTGTTGCCTGTCATGTGGCTGCGCCTTTGAGCTGTTTTCAGGAAGTTAAGTGATGCAACTTTCTGAGCTGAGATGCAGATGAAGAACACATATTCCTTCAGATGTTCAGGCGGGCGGAGGAGGCTCTCTGCTGGCATTATTGTTTCAGCATCGCAGGATGAAAGCCTCCGGAAGAGCCCTCGCTGACCCGGCTGGCGCGCCGCGCCGCCACGTCCAGGTGAGGCGTGTGCACGTCACAAAAGGACACGGATGCAGTTGAGCACCAGGGCGGAGCACAGATCTGACAATATAGAACCCAGATCAATATGCAAAAGATCAAAGGTTGTAAATGTAAAAGAAGTTCTGAGGAGCGTGTCTTTAAAAGTAAATGACATATTAAAGATGGAAGTTCTAGCTGAGATTATTAGGGCTCAGCTGCTGATCAATGCATCACCAGAATTAAAGCAATAAAGCAGAAAGGATTTAATCACTAATCTGGGGGGGTTCTGCCCTGGATCGATCCACCTGAACGCTGATGAGTTTTAAATCCTGTCAGACGGCTGCTTTTGCTCGTTTCCTCCACTAATGTGTGAGGAAACGTCTTCTTCCCTCTGCGAGTGCAGATGTGTGCTGCTGCAGGCCCTCAGGTGTCGCTGGTGGAGCTAGCCTCTTCTCCAGGTTCTCCTCAGTGTGAGGGGACCTTTCGCACACAGAACAGACCAGAGCCGCGCTGCACCGCCAAGCATGAGCGTCATCTGTTTAGCATCAAATATTCAGCAGTTTAAAGTCTGCATGCGGCTTGTATAGATTTAATGATTAAGATTTGGATATTAAAGTTTATTCTCGTACAGATTTTTGTGTTTAAACACACAAAAAAAAAGCATTCAGCGCCTGAGGAAGTTCTTTTATTAAAATTCTGTATCTGTGGATCTCTCCATTGTGCATCTTCAAACAGAAGGGCAATAAATGAACAATGGCGGCGGCGGAGGCGCCGCCCCGGGAGCTGGTGCTCCGGTTAACCTTGATTCAAGTGTTCTATTAGCAGACGCTGGAATAAAGCGGAGGGATTTCAAAGGAAGCCCTGGGCCTCTGGAGCCGTACAGCAGAACACCACACGGCCTTTAAAAACAGCTCTTTCACTGCTTCGGCCGTTTCATTCTGGCTAAAAGAATTAAAGCTGTTGCGTTGGAAAAGCCTGGAATGTGACCTTTGACCTCCGTGCACACAGTCCTGGTATCGATCCTAGCTGTGTGGCTGCTGCGCGACTGATACTAGGAGAATTTAGTGGCCACTGGCCTGTAATGAGAGGAAAGAGGAATAAAAGGACGACAAAAAAGGACGGAGCGCCGCTGCAGCTCTCACAATCAAAGTGCACCTTTTATCTCTGATTCCGTGGCCTCGGCTCAATCTGCTCTGATCCAAAACGACTTTCTGGTTCCAGAACATTATCCTGCCTCTGTGCTGGGCGGCCATCAGCAGCACGCAGGCATTAATTATAAATCCATTAAAAGGGCGAGTTCGTGCACAATGCTGCTATTAGCAGATGACACACCATCATTTTCCCCTCCGCCGCTTCCTGGCTGGGTTCATGGGAGCGAACATCTCATCTCTGGTCAAGGTTGGAAACACGCTGCACTGGCGAGAGCGCCCCACACGTCCACCCGCTGTTTAAAAGAGGCGTGGAACCATCAGAATCTATCCCTCTGCCCTTAAAGCACCACAGGCAGCGCTAGCTGCTGCTAACATTATGGGACAACTGGACCAGCTTTGCCCTTGTAACTTCCCCAGATTCTGGCCCTCCTGATATTCCGAACGCGCCATCAAAGCAGTTTATTGACTTGTTTTCTGCGTGTTACAGAAATAAATTGAAATCTTTCAGCCGTCACACAACCGCACGTAATCTCAAATAAAGAGCCGCGGGAACGGTCCCGAGCAGAACAATGGTAATAGTCCGATGGCAGATAAAAACGCTTCCCCAAGGCCTGAAATGCTGCAAGAAATCTAAAGATACAAGAGCGGCGGCGGCGCTGGGAGCGAGATCATGTGTCGCTGCCAAATCAGTTTGTTTGTGGAGCAGGTGGACCGAGCGCAAACAATAAAGCCCAGCCCATTCCAATTTGATTTTTCTGTGTTGTAGCGGCAGATAAGCTGTAATCAAACGTCGCGCTGCAGCTCCAGAACAGGGAACTCTAGCCTTGGGAAATCATGGCCACCGCTGACGGCGTTATCCTGCCAATGGTAAGCAGCTTTCCCGCTCTGGAGCGCTTTCACAAGCAGAAATCTGCATTTAAATCAATAACAATCTGACCCAAATGAGCGTGTTAAGGGGACTAATGACGACGACGGGAGCCCGGCCGTCAGCGGGAGGTTCTGTCAGAACAGGAGGAAAGAGGAAAAGATGCGTGTCAGAAATGAGCCTGAGGCTAATCCCAATTCCTGCCTCGACCATCTGAACCTTTTCTATCTTCTCTTATTCTGACGGGACCTGATGCTTTGATGGCGCTGCTGTTCCTGCCGTCTCTCTACTCTTCCACACCAAAGTGGCGCCTCGGCGCAGATGATGATACATGCTGCACGTGCTGGTTCTCCTGCGTCTGCTCTTATCTCCAGCCGCGCGCTCGCAGACAGAACACCTGAGCCGGAATCCCTCCCTGATGAATGCCTGCGGGCGCCAGCCGCAGCCGCGCCGCTTACCTCAGCGGCGTGCTGTTCTCAGATGCAGCTAGCGCCGCCAGGACGGTACGAGTCCGTCAATTAAAGTTAACACCCCTCTTTTCGTACCGAGTCTTCGGGGCCTGTGAACAGACGTCGCGCGTTTGTTATTCCTATCACGCTTCAGAAATGCGCAGCTACGATTGACCAGGGCGCCATTTCACTGGGATTTATCTGAATTCCAGGAGACAGAAACAGGAAATAGGAGAGATTTTGTACCACTGTGTCTCCACGGCTCCACTAAGACCCTGTTAACACACGAGTGGGTATTAAACATCATCAGAAAGGTCCAAACGCTGGCGGCAGATGCGATTTAGCTAATCTGTGTCTGTTAGCAGGAGGAAACCTGGAAGGGGAGAAACACGAACACTAAACACACTTTTAGAATTCTGGACCCAACAGAGAGGAAAAGAAATAAAAGCACCTCTGCTGGAGTTTGAGGAGAGGAAGAGCACCAGAGGGGGATTAGCACCACCTCCCCACATCACCTGCAGTACTGACCCGCTTGCAGGGTAAGACCAGAGAGCGCCGGAGGCTTCGTCGGGCGTTCTTCTGGAATCTGACCGTTCCTGCGTTAATGCTTTAAGGTCTTTGGTGAAAGAGAAGTTAAAAAGAGAGCTTTCTTTTCTTTTTCTCACAGACTTGAGCTCCGGGCTTCAGCCATTGAGTCGATGTAATTCAGCCTCGCTGCTGCTGATCCGGCTTTCAGGCAGTCGACCTTTAGCTCGACTCCGGTGATGGAATATCTGAGGGAAAACCAGGACCTTCTGGTTCCAGGCTGACCTCCTCCAACAGGCAGAGTAGACTGGCCCTGTCCCAGCAGCTCAGAACTGGACCTCTCCCTCCCTCCCAGATCTCTGGAATCCACAAATGGTTTCCGTTTCTGCTGTAGAGGTGAAGCCACTGAGGTTCTCCTCCAGTGAGGTTCTACCCCAACGGAATCTTAATCGTCTCAGAACCCTGATGGATAAATCACACGCCGAGACAAATTTCCCGCTCTGACACAGTCCGTTTATTATCCAACAATCACAGCTCCCAGCGCACAAGAACGCGAGTGAGACGCCGCGGCAGCGGTCCACGCCTGAGCCCGTCTGGGTTCCTGCCGCGTTGCTCGAGGGCCCGCGCTCACAAAAACAGGATTTTAAAGGAGAGCAGCGGCTGAAATCTTACTCTGACACCGTTTCAGCGGGTTGACGAAGGCCAGAGAAGAGCAGCCACACAAGGTTGCTGGTTGAACGCCGCACGTCCATTAACGGTCTGAAAGCTTCGGCCCAGAATCCATTTGAAGCTTTTCTACATGAGAACAGGATGACAAAAAACGACTGGAGGTCCTTGTGGAGCGCTTCGCTGCTGTCTGATTTCTCACGCATCAGGACGTCTCAGCTCTGGGTGGTCTCCAAGGTAACGTTCTCTTGGTCTTTCTCAGACTTGGTGCTTAGAGCCCCTAAACATGCACGCACGTCTGGGTGGACGACGGGACCGATTAAAAAAAGCAAAAATGAAAGATGGCTGTTGACCAGAAATTACTGGAAGTCATTCTTCCGATAGCATCTCCAGATGGCTGTCGACAAGGAGACGCTCGGCGGGCCCCGCTGTGCGCTTCCTGTCTGTTCTGACAGATTGCTGGAGGAGGAAATCTGTCTGAATGAAGAGGAAGAGTCGCTTTATTCCTTCTGCTTCCTCGTCCCAGAAAGACGGGATGAGCTGCGGCGATGCGTTCGGGTGCAGGTTCAGCCCAGCTGATGATGGTTTGTGGCTTCTGCTGCGTTCTCCTCAGTGTGTCACACCTGTGTCTGCGAGCCTCAGGACAACCATCACAACGCATCGTGACCGAACCTGGTCACTTGTGCCACTTTTCACAGCAAGTTTACGGTGTGTGCGTGTGTGCGTGTGTGTGTGTGTGTGTGTGTGTGTGTGTGTGTGACAGGACTCAGCGATCTGCATCCATAAAAGTCTCAGGTCTGATGAAGCTCTGATGCCTAAATTAGAGCATAACTCCGGCACTCTGACGCCACTTGATTATTCCTCCTTTAACTGAATTACTGCTTCACTTTTCCTGATGTATAATTCCGCGTTTGTCGGCTCGAGACATTGGAATGAGTCACCACCGCCCCACCAGCCCCCCCGCTGCTCTCATTACCATGGCGAAGCTCTAAGGAACCGCACAGCTCGGCAGGAGGAACAGAAAGCTTTTTGAAACAAATTACAGGGCGAGCTGGAAGCTACGGCAGCCATTCTGCCGAGTAATTTGGAAAGGCCAGCCTGTTCAGGCTGCGGAAGCGGCTCCGGAGCCTCAGCGCGACTTCAGCATCGGAAGAGCTCAATTTAAAAGCAGGCTCTCCACATCTGAATGTCAAGAATGCAGAGTTTCCTGCAACTTCCTGCCTTCAAGTTGTCGGCGCAATATCGAAGATGAGGAGACGGAAAGTAAAGGACTCGGACGGAGACATCGGGGGCGTGGCCAGGAGGCCAGGCCGCCAGCCTGCAGGTGAGCGTCACAGCAGACGCAAATTCAGCCGACAGATGCCAACAAAATACGGCGGGAGCGCATCAGTTGTCGTCTCTTGGCTTTCAAAGCCTTCGCACAGCCCCCAGAGATGTGTGCACCTAAATGTCACGCTTGTCAATCACTATAGCAACTGTGATGCTGCGTTTGCAGAGGAAAAACCGGCTGGTGACCCAGAAACCCGCTGACATTCATTTCATCAGTGGGTGATTGGAACTCCTGCTTTTTAACTGTAGTTAAATAGTAATCCCAACTACCCCAACACACACACACACACACACACACACACACACACCCTACAACTCTCCAGTAACAGGCAGCGTTCAGTCACCTCTCCAACACGCTGGCTCTTCTGCTCATTAAAAATATTTGCCTGGGTGACACCGTTCCGTTTCTAGCCAACTGTGGCTGCGTCAGCCGCACCAACAATCTGTCAGACATTCCGCTGTTTCCTCCTGTCGCAGCCGGAGAGGCCGATCTCTCAATTAGACGGGAGCCTTTCTGCCTGTGTACATCTGCTTTATCCGTCACGATGAAGACATGGGACAGTCGCTTCGACTGAAGCGTCACAAGCACCCGCTAACCTGTAAATCAAAGCCTTCTCGGTAGCCGTGGCGCAGCGGCGTTCTGGACACGTGCGGCCGTGAGGAGGGAGGAGCCAGCAGCCGAGCGGCCGTTTATCATGTGTTGGTTTTTAATTACTCCCAGATTCCGCTGGTGTTTTTTCCAGCCTGTCTTCCCCCATCTGCCTCTACAGAGCTTCGCTCTTCCTCAGAGCATTATGGGAAACGATGGTACACATACCTGGATCCACCCGCACGCTGGCCTTGATCTTTCTATTTGCTTTGATGTGCGATGCTTTTGATGTGCCGCCTTCGTTCTGATAAGAAGCATCATTGTTGGTGGTAAACTGAGGGAAACGTTGCATTATCCACAAACGAAGGGTCGTTTGAGAGGAGCAGGCGCGTGTCATGAATACCAGTTATGGGATTATGCCGGTTTTTGAATTGTGCATCTGCGTTGATCCCGTTTAGCTCCAGCTGAACTTTTAATTTGGATTTTACAGAAGCCCAAAACGAGGCCGCTCACTTCCTGCGTCCGCCCGACTCTGTCCCGGTGTGATGAAGTCATGATATTCAAATCCACGGCGGCGTTTTCGCAGCGTGAGGAGATGATGGATGTTTCGCATCACATCCGCTCGAAGAGTAATGACAACCGTGCCCTTCGGCGCCGCCGCATCATCCGTCATCCGCGAGCGTCTTTACCTTCCGGCATGTCAACACGGCCAGGCGCTGCGGCGGCGTGTCATTGGGCGCGCGTGGCGTGGGACCTTGTTTCTCCTCATCATTCTCCATCCATCACGCCTTCCGCTGCGCCCGACCCTCCCCGTTGGACGCCTCCGAACCCGCCAACCTTCACCCGGGTTGCCCCGGGCCCTGATTTACAACGCCTTTGGTGACCACAGTGCTCCCCTCCCGCTGCCCGGAAGTTCCATCATTTCCAATCTGTTTGGCTCAAAACGCCGCTTGATGGAGGCGGGGCTCCGCCTCAGCAGCGGCTGACTGACGACCGCATCCAATACTTCAATGCCTGAAAAACTTTTACAATTAGGGCGGAAAGTGGGTCAACAGGAGGCGAAGCAGCGTCTGGTTTGGGCTCTGCAGCCTGCGACCAATCGCAGCCGGCGTGCAGGTGATGGCAAATCAGTAAGTAAATTAGCGTCAGAGGTGTGAGATGCTAGCGGTGGATTTCACCTGAGGGTCTGGAGCGTTAACGCCTAATCCTGCGTTAGAGGAATACCTGATGAAGATGTTGGTATGTATGAGGGCTGCTGCCGCGTTTTACGCCCCTCTGAAACGGCAGATGGTCATAAAATTTACAGACCCGCATGAATGTTTAACACTCGCGCAGGTCTGAGAGACGCTAACGTTGTTGGGAGGAGAGGAAATTTATGAAAAAACAACAGGAAGTGGCTTTTTTTAATGTTTTTTTAAAAATATTTTTATGGTACATTTTAGATGAAACCACGTTTGTTCCAACCCAGCTGCAGAGGAACCAGATGTGAATCAGTCAGGAGTTAGCAGCCGCGCTTACATGCATATTTTAAACCGTGTTGTTGCACAAATGCCATCAGAAAACACATTTATATGCGCAGCAATAACCTGGTTTGCCGTCGCCATAAAACTCCACACTTTTCCGGACTGAAAAGGTGAAATGTGGCCCTGCGGACGAATTTCGATCCTCAGAAGGTGACAAATATCACATTAACTTCACGGCGTTTTCCGTTCTTCTCTGTGGCAGGTGAGCTGCAGAAGAGGACAATAAAACAAAAAGCTTTTCAGAAATGTATCTTTTCCAGTGAAAGAGCAACGGAGCTAGGCTGCAGACTTTAATCAGCTTTGTGTGATTAACTGTGGATTTATTAAACAGTTTCATCACTTTCACATCCCTCAGCTCGACGTTCATCTAAGTAATATCAGGCTGTAATTACTTAAATGATTTAATGGACGTTGGAGCCTCCAAACGCCAAATAATAAGTCATCATTCAGACCCCGCAGACCCTCTTTGAGCCGATCTGGTTTGAAGTGTGAAGCACAAATGTTCCATTGGTATTCATGCGGCGTCCCACCTTCTCCAGTAGCGAATCAGACAGCCGGGACGCAGGTGTTCAGGTGGCATTCGAGTCGTGACGATTGAATTATCTACTGCGGCGGTATTCATAAGGCATCAGGTGCTGACAGGAGAAATGCTTGTTTTCCACATGTTTCCAGGTTGGCTTGATCTTTTGATGTTATTGTCTTGCTTTGATGTTATTATGTTACTTTGATGTAATTGGTTTTGCTTTGATGTTTTACTATTTGAGAATCATTTGAGGCTTTATTGAATCAAACAGGATAGGAAAACTGCCGTCACTCCTCCAGCCAAGAGCACGGGTAGATTTTACCTGTTAGACAGAAGGCAAATCGGCGCCACCTATGATGTAGCAACGGTAGCTGCATTATGAGAAACGGGTCGTATCTTTTAAGCACAGATCTTTTACGTTATCGCCTGTATTTCCGGAGCCAGGAAGTCCATTTTAGCTGAGAGCAATCAATAAAAATGTAGATGACACTGGAGAATATGAAAGCGGACTAATGTGTACCCGAGGTGTAAGCATAGCGCTTAGCGCTGACGACTGAAGAGCAGCAGCTACGGAGCACTCCAGACCTCTGCCTGTGGCTGCTAATGAGTTCGTGTCAGGATTTGCTTTTTCCACTCAACAGAGAAGGGTTTGGGCTCATTAGATCCCTTTACAATTAAAAAAAAAAAACAAAACAAACATGGTGTCAACGTCCAGTCTGCAAGAAACCGGGCCTATGCAATGTTTCCTCCTTTAGCCGAATAGCATCAGATTTAGATCACAGGTTAATTACGACCAAGAGCACCCGCCGTGCTCCGCGTGCGGCGGAACGTCTGCAGAAGCTGAAGTCTGACCTGAATTTTGGAGCTTGGTGACAGTTCTACAGGAAAGAAAACAAGTCCTCAGCTTGTGCCGCGGGGACACACATCTTTGGTTTAGCTTTAGCAAAGTCGGGGGATTTAACGTCCAGCAGCGGTCTCCATTTGGATCTCCCTTCTGGAATTCAGCTGAATTCCTCACTTGTTCCGCAGAGACCATCCACCTTAATGAGGCTGAAGCCAAATTATTTAGAGGGGAGATAAAATATGTTGACACAGATTAGGAAGATTCCGCTAATGAGCTCCGAATGGAGACGTTTACGACTGTGATATGCAGATAAAACTCACATCATTAGGTGAGATAAGTTAAAATTCTCAGATAAGCGAGCTGGTGTTTGCTTCGGGGCAGTGTTGGTCCGGCGTTAAACCGCCGCCTTGAAGTGTTTGTGTACAGAAATTGGTCCTGAGCTGCCGAGACGCCGCGTTCGGAATGAATATTTGTTCTAAAACCGCCGCCAGAATTTAATTTCACTTTGAGGCAAGCGAGGGAAGGCCCGCTTCCACCTCGTTACACCCCCCATCATACACACACACACACACACACACACGCACACTCCCTAAAGATGTATTCTCAGGCTCCGAAGCTCCCAGCGATGCTGCTGAAAACGATCAATGGTGGTGTCTGCACCTCCTGACCCGTAATCCAAGTCTCTGTCAGCTCTGTTCCAGCACTCCCAACAGCCAGGAGTCTCACACACACACACACACACACACACACACACACACACACACCGTAAACTTGCCGTGAAATAAGGCTGTCTGTCTGAAAGATGTCTGCAGCTTTATGCACTCAGTAGCATACAGGTTGCTTAAACACTCGGCTGCAGACGTGATCGTAAACAACAGATGGCAGCGAAGAGCAGATTTACCTCAGACGGCTTCTGAACTGCGTCTGGAGCGTCGCAGCCTCTCTGCTCTATCGGCAGAGCGGCGCTCTCGCTTCTCATCCTGTTTGGCTTCCTCTCCTGCTTTTCCAGAGACCGTGTCTCCAGCCGTATTTATGGTCATGCGTTCGCTAACTGGTTTAGTTAGCGTTTAAAGTAGCGCCTGGTCCGTTTGGGCTCATTTCCATCAGCCTCTCAGTGATTAAGTGGGTGCTAAATGTTTCAACAAAGAATCCTGCTAACATTTACATCTGCAGATCGAGCTCGCTCGCAAAAGTATTGGGAGTAGAAATCTTCTGATTCCAGCTGATGCTCGCGTAGAATAATCCTACTTCTGAGCGTGGACGCGGGAAAAGCAGGTGAGCGCAGGTGTGCGTGGACCTGTGTTCTGTGCCAGCTTTGAAGGGAAGATTCAGTGATTTGGAATGAGAGCCCATTAAACGTCCATGAGAGCCCCGCGTGCCGCACCTGTGCCGCCGATCGTGCTGGGCGGCCTCCACTGCGGGCCGTCTCACGGACGCTTATTTCTGGCTCGAGTGGTGTTTGAGCTCTGTTCTAAAATATAAATCTCGTTTGGATGGAAGCGGGACTTCCAGAGCCTGTGCTGACAACGCTGCTGGGATTAAGTAAGCAAGCCAAACTGAAGTCGGCGTGACTCGCCCACAATGTCAGCACGATTTCTGCGTGAAATTTTGGTCACGCCGGATCACAGAGAGGCCGGCACGAATGTACAGGATCGGGAATAATCCCGACATGTTGGAGACAATCTGCTGCCTTCTGTAATTTCATCAGTTCACATTCCGGGCTCTTTATTCTAGGTGATTCGGTTTATTCCTGCCTCCGACCCACGCTCCCAGCCAAAACCTAATTTATCGAATTAATCCCCAAACCCAAAATCCTAATCCTCCAAACAGCAAACCGAGCGGGAGCAGCGAGGACCGGCCGTCACGACCTCGCATCCCCCGTTTCTCCCCTTTTCCTGATCTCCTTTCCAGGCAGGGGATTGGACACACTTCATCCAGTGGACAGCATAATCCCCCCACACACACACACACACACACACACACACGCACGCAGCAGCAGCATGAAAGCACAAGTGTTGTGCGCAGCAAATGTGACAGACCAACAATGGCGGTTCAAGAGGTTAATGACGGTCTGCAGCCCTCGGACGGAACAGTGCACGGACGGCACCCGTGCACAGGCAGCAGGTGCTGTCCGTGCCCGTGCACCCGGGCAGCACCCGTGCACAGACGCAGGCGGACGCTTAAACAACCGCCAAAAGTCTGCGTCCTTCAACAGCTGCTGGACGATTGAGAGCACGAAGACACAGACGTAAAGACAAGCAGGCGAGAGAACGAGGGAGGAAGGAAAAGAGGTGGAGGTGAAGTGAGAGGCTTAGAGCCCGTCCTCTGGACTCGTCTGCTCCGGTGTCCATTCGCTCTCAGATTATCCCGACAGACAGAAGGTCAGAGCGAAGGTCATGGAGAACGACGACGGGTTCCTTGTCTGTATCTGTGTTATGAGAGACGCGTCCGCAGGGTCAGGAACAGGAAGTGCTGGGAAAGCAGAGCGAGGGGCTGGCTGCTGCGTGGAAGCTGGCCTGTCAGCTTTGCCCTCGTGCCTGGAACTTTCAGCGGCTTTAACCCTCAAGTCCGCGCTCTCGCGTCCAGAAGGCGAAGGCTTCTCCTGAAAGCATCAGCGCTGCGCTGAGGCGGCGTTCTCTGCTCTGGCTGCAGCTTTTTTTCAAACATCATCCGACAGACAATGTTGTGAACTACAGGCGGTGCAGAGAACAGTCTGTCCGTGCAAAATATGATTATTCTACTTCATGAGGATGTTAGAAAATAGAAAATTAAAGTGTCTGCTTTCAACAAAAGGACAGGCAGCGGCCTGACCTTTAGAACACATCATTACTGTAAATTCTCCCTCTGCTGGAGACATTTGGGGGGGAAAAAAACGTAGAGCTGAAATAACAACAAGCCTAATGAGCTGCCGAGGTCAGAAACAAAGGGGCCGAAGTGAGGTCTGAGGCGAGGGACGGCTGCTTGGATCCGACAGGTTCTGCCCTTTAAACCTGCTCAGGACGCCGATCTGGTGAGTTTGCTACGATCACAGTGAGACGACGGCAAGGTCAGCTTTATTTTAGGAGAACCTCCATGATAGACATTTAAACAAGGGGCCTGGATGAAGGAACATTCATTTACAGCTCCGGAAACCAAACTGCTTTCAGCCATTGTTGCAGTCCAAGGTCGCACTAATTGCAGTTTCTTTTCAATCCATAATATTTCTTTACCAACAAACGCTTTCAGTGGGCTAAAAAACTAAATGCCCTTAACCTTTTTATTTATTCATAAACATCTGTTACAGCCGGGAGCTTTACAGAAACCCACCAGGGGCAGGAAAACGTTTCCTTTAACAGGCAGTAACCCCGTCAGGACCTGGTCCAGAAGCCTCCACAGCAAAGAGGTGTTATTATCATCACGCTGACCTTCACCATCTCAGCTTTCCTCCCACAGTGGGATGTAATAATTCATGTCATCTAAACATGAAGTTAAACACGGCTGATGTGAGACTGCAGACGTGGAACCACACAGATGTGCTGACGGAAGAGGCGGAGCAGGCGGCCAATCAGAGTGGTACTGAACTCCAGCGAGATGCCTCATTTACATGTCAAAGGAAGCAGCTCGTCTTCCTTTTGATTCATTTTTCCACTGAAACTCCTCTTCTGGTGCCATTACTATATATATATTTATTGCACAGGAACAGTAGTAGCGTGCTATAAGGCTCCATGCATAAATTATTAATACGTCTTTGAAGAAAAACATAAACCATTAAACATGGGTGACACAAGATCATTAAAGTGGGAAAAACAGCCTTCAGGAAGTTGCTGTAACTGTAGGATGAAGTCCTTGAAAGTGGACCCAAAAGCATCGCACAAACAGCAGAGGTGGAGAAGGAAAACCCTGGGGAACGAGAGCAGGACGTCCCAAAAGAGTCCAACGCTCCTAGTGATTCCCTTCGAGGAGTAATCCTCTCTTCGGGACTCCAAGGGCAAAACAGATCCCAGGTGGGGGAATCAGGCAGGAACCAGGCGGGGAGCAGACGGAGACTGGGCGGGCAGAGGCGAGACGCTGGGTGGACCCGGTTGTGGTGGAGCTGATCAGTGACGCTCACACTCCTCCATCAGCAGGCTGCGAGCCTTTTATGGCTCCGTAGGAGAAGAAGGAGATAAAATGGAGGAGAAAAAAATGAAAAAAGAAAGAGGGAAAGAAGGAGGGCTGGAGAATTTCAGTGAGATGGTTCATCCTTCCTTGCCACTGCGATACGTTGGCCGAAGACAAAAGACGCGTTTAGAAGAACGTTGTTAATAAACTGCATAACCCAAAACCCTTCACGTCTTAGTTTTATTGTTATTCTCTGCCCGTGGTGGGAAGCATACAATCATATTTCCAAGAGAGTGGTCAATTTAACTAGAAACAAAACAGAAATGAAAAAGAAATATGCACCCAATGACTTTTTATTGACTTTTATTTATGACTCATATCGGCTGTGGTCTTCGTAGCCCAGAGCAGCAGCAGATGCTAACAGGGTCAACACGGCTGCTCTGAAAAATGTTGATTCACACATCCAATTAGCATTAAATCATCATTTGGCTAATGACCGCGTGATGAAGGAAAGAACGCAGCGTTTAGGTTGTCACTACAAACCTGGAAAAGGTTCGTTTAGCTGATGATGTTAATTTACCTACTCTTGGCTACAGCTAATGAATAAGTGTCTTCTAATGAAGATAAGGACAGTCCCATGACTGATTCAAGGTTGGAAAAGCAGTTTCATGTTATGTTGATGATTATTACACTCTTTCATTTCTGTTGATGCTTTAATTAATTGAATGAATTAATCCTGAGTCGGCTAACTTTGTGTTTAGCTCATCGTGATTTGTGGTCTTATGGAAAAGTATCAAGTGGCTGTAATTTCAGGTAACACGCCCGCTGTCCCGCTGTTTCCACTCTTTTGTACCAGAACAGCAGTAAATTGTGCTGGAAGGAGACACAGACAGCTTCGATTTTACGACCAGTTTGACGAGGGAACACTCAGGAGTTAAAACAGGAAATCGGCCTCAGTCAACAGTTAGGGGAGAGTCCACACCGGGAGGCAGCGAGAACACGCCAGTCGGGCGTCGCCCGGACGATGGAGAAGGTACAGATGCTCATATCAAAGAACAGGAAGGCTGAGGAGGACTGAGTAATAAAAAAACAAGTGCTGAGATTCATTCAGATTCCAGGTTAAACACCGCCGCTGCCGACCATCATCATCCATTCTGGGCCGCCAGCCTTTTTACATCTGCCACATGCCAAGAACGCCGCATTCCCATTTAGGAGAGGGATAGTGGAAGCGAGGTTGGGGAGCACACTGGGAAAGTGGGATGGAAGGAGGCAGAGGAAGGCAAAGGGGCGTGTGTGTGTGAGTGTGTGTGTGTGTGTGTGTGTGTGTGTGTGTGTGTGTGTGTGTGTGGGGTGGGAGGGTGAAAGACCCAGATTCAGAACCGAGTGGAACAATCTGCAGCCTGGAGGGGGAATCAGGTTTAGCTGATTCCTTACCTCCTGCTTTCACCACACAGTTTACAGAGTTGGAGGCGTTAACTCGTTATTTTCAGACACTCGCACGCTTCCTCATCAGGGCCCCGATCAGCCACCCGCGGGTCCCAGAGACCGCCACAGATCTGTGACTTTCAAAGGGATTCTGCTGATTGAGATCCGCTTGTGTTTGAGCAGCACCGATTGTGACTCTCCGGGTTTCAGCCACCAAATTTCTGCCTGAGGAAGGTGTGAGTGAAGCTGAGCAGCGTCAGTGCTCCAAGGATGTCCCCTGACTCGGGGCCTCCTCTGGGTTCTGCACAGCAGTTAGCATTAGCGCTGTGACATCTCTATCAGAGCCCGTGGGACTTCCTTTCAGTGAATGGGTCCATCTGGCAGGCTTTGCAATGCCAAATATTTATGTTTGTGTGATTCTTGAGTCCATATTTAACGTCTGGCTGCAGTATAAATACAGCTACGCGCTACAGAAGTGAAGCTGACGTCAGCTGTTGGGGTCAGCGGTCGTTTCTCAAGTTGCAAAAACTTTCTGTTTACCTCAAACGCCCCAGAAATGAACTTTACTGTATGTATTCATCATATTTGTTTAAAATGAAAGATTCCTGAACAAATAGGTAAAAAGCAAAGACATAAACGCACCAAAGACGAGTTAAAAATGTGTAATATCTTCAGAAGGATGAGTGGGAACCTCTGACAGGTACCTTTGTCATCGAAACAAAAGCACCTGTGTCTGGATCCTTCACGACTCTGGCGAAGACTCCTGGAACCCGTGTTAAATCAGGCCAATGTCACGCTTTCCTTCATCTCTTCCTCCAGAACCCAAATTAAAGCCATCCATTTTCTGTTAACTGCTAATTAGCTATATGAGGAGTGTGGCAGCACCCAGATCAAGTCTGAGGGTCTGGAACTGACCCCACAACCTTCAGGTTTGCAGATATCTCTGGTAGGGATTTCAGCATCCTTTCACTGGAAATATGGCAGGAATGAGTGCACTCCGACACCGAAACCACGCCGAGGAACCGGTTTCATTATCATAATCACCTGTAATTACCCTCGTTATTATCTGATTATTCTCTCTGCTGAATCCTGAGATGTGCAATTCTTGACCGGAGAGTTCGCGCACGTCTGGAGCTCCATGTCAGGACAACAAAAGAGCAGAACCCGGTGAGATAATTAGTCAATTACCAGGCTGCTGTTAATGCGCGGTGCTGAGAGGAGAGAACGCGCTGTGATGGCAAATAATGAGGCCGGAGGAAGCGCAGGTAATGGGGATAACTGAAGCAGCAGCAGCAGCAGCAGCAGCAGTTCTGCCCTCCCGTCCTCACAACTTGGAGACTGGATCATCCTCATCGTGATGCACTCGCTCGCCCCGCTGCTCTCTCACTGGTAGGAGGAAGGAAAAGCAGTGAAAGAGGAGCTGCTGCGTGCAGGAGCAGCGCGCTCATTCACCAGCAGCTCTCGGCGCGGAGGGAGGGAGGGACGGGCGGACGGAGGGGGCCAGCGGCCGCTCTTACGCAGCATTTTCACACAAATACACAAGAATAGTCGGACGCGTGTGCGCGGGTGAATGTGGAGGTGTTTTCAGGATGGACGCGTTTGTGCGCGCTCCTCCGCCGGTGCAGCATCCCGCCGGGGCCCGCATGGAGGCTCGTCTCCCCAAATAAAGTTAAATGAAGTTGGAGAAGAGGCTCGTTCCGGAGGACGCGCTGTGAATTCATGATTCGTTTTTTGTCCGAGGCTGGAGTTGACGCGGTCTGAAGAGGTTGCTGCTTCTTTTTTTCATTTGCTTGAATCGGTGCGTGTTTCTGACATTAACTCTGGCTCCGCTGCGCTCCACATCCGCGCAGAAACTCTCACGCTGCTCCGGTGCGTCCTCCTCCCAGTCCCGAGAGAATGAGGAGTCGCTGGGTAAAGCATGAGCTGTCAGGGCATCAGTCATAAGCGGCCGTCTTTGCTATGGGAGAGGGCGGCTCTCGGCTTCTGGCTCTGCTGCTGCAGCTGCTGGACCTCCGGTGCCGCCGGCGGAGCCTCACCCGCCACCGGACAACGGGGCGACGCCTCGGGCTCCCTGGGATGGCTTCTGTCGGATAAAGGACCCTTCCACCACTCCCTGGAGTTCTCGGAGGCTGCGGAGAGGTACCAGCAGGGCTTCAGCACCAGATACAAGATCTACAGGTGAGCCAGAGTTGATTTACTGCAGACCCGGAGCTGGAAGCGCTCAGGTATTACCCCGCTGACGGCCTCTCCGAGCCAGAAAAATCAGCCAAATCCGTGTTCAGATGCGCGCTGCATGGTGGTCCTCACAGGTGTGACACCTGCTGAGAATCAGCTGCAGGCTGATGACGCATAAGTGCCCCTTCACTCCTGCTGCTAAGTGTTCCGGATGAGGCGGCCAAACAGCCTGAAACCTTCTCCTCTGTGGTTTGTTTTGCTGTTTGGACATTTTCTTAATTCTGTCATTGCTGGTGTTTTCAAACGACCTGGCAGCTGGAGCCAATCTGCCCACAGCGTCCCGGCGGCACTCGGCTGCTCCCGTTTGTGGTCCGATGCCCTTTGGGGACTTCAGGCGGCTCTGAACCACAGACGGCCTCATCCCTACCTGGTAGCAGCCGTGTTTAGCTCAGGCACATCTGAACAGAAACAGTCTGTTGTGGTCAGGCTGGAGATCGGATCAGCACTTTAAACCGACAGGAGACTGTTGGGGTTCTGCTATCAGAACACAGACCTCTGGAGCCTAAAGCGACACTGAAAATGGCTGATTCTGGAGCAACAATAAAGATTCTAGCACAGCTAAAACAAGTTAAATAGCACGTCTTTTTGGATGGGCAGCCTTCATTCCTGCATCTAATTGGTGTATGTGATGGTGCGCTGGGGTGCTGGGGTCTGCAGCAGCTCCTCGTAGCCCCGACGCTGTGGCAGAAGCCAGGGCCAGTCTGGGCCATTTCGCACAGACTGAAGTTCAGAGATGTGTCATTTTCTTATAATTGTTAGTTTTGGCTGCTTTTCACGCCTTCAGGACATTTCTCCGTGGTGGACAGTTTAAGAGAGGATAATTTATGCTCTTCATAGCAGCGGTAACATTTAAAAGCCCATTATCGCCATCATCTTTAATTCTTCAGTGCCATTATCGCCCAGCGATACCTGTGATTCCTGTTCCAGATAAACAATCAGGCGTCTGGAAGTGCCTCTTTTCATAGATGCATCGCAGAAAAATCACCAACGATGACAAAGGAGAGGACAGATTAGACTCTCAAAAGACATCGGAACACTTAAACGCCTTTATTTCTTGTGTCAAACGAGAAGCCTGAAAAATACCTCCTGACTTTTCTCCCCCAGCGGCGGTTTGGAGGACGAAGGAGGATTTGGGGCGGTGACTTCAGCTGAGACCTCCAGTAAAATCCTACGTCACAAGAGCCAGATTGAAACAGTCGTTCATGTCAAGCGTATGTGGGGGGAAAAAAGGCGTTTATTCAAATAAAGCAGAGGACAGAAGGATGCTGTCCCCAGAGAAATCATCTGCAGCCCGCAGGGTGGAAGCCGCTACCCTGACGGACCCCTGCAACAGCCGGAACACCACCCTGCTCATTATGTAGCCGTCACTCATGTGGCTGCACGTTAATAATCTGCATTTTTCTCCTGGAAGGAGCTGTTTTAATCACAGAGCGTACATGCAAACGCCCCCCAGAGCAGCTCCAGGCTGAACCCGACCCCCCCTTCGCCCTGGTGATCGGCTGTAATGGCACTCCTCCTGTTTCCCCAGTTAGTTCTCCGCTGATCCTTTTCATCGGAGGGGGGGCATGGAAGGTGTGGGGTGTTGGGCTCTCCAGGAAGCCCTGACAGCACAGCCAGCCTGAAAGAGCCGCTCCATCGGAGCCGCATCAACAGGAACGAGACATATCAACTGTGTTAAGATGAAATATTCATAGCGTGAGTCTGTCAACACTGATCAGGCTGCCAGACAGAAACTTCCTGCACAACAACAACAACAACACGGCAGACAAATAAACACGTCTGACAGCTCACCGCTTTCTCTCACGGTGCAAAGCCCAAGCTGTCTGACATAAAGGTGCTGCCCTCTACAGACCAGGAGGCCGGAAAGGGCAACACCAAGATGTCATGACCTAGTTAAGACAGATCAGGTCAGACAGATCAGAAGGTTTAAGCAAAGAAAAGGGAAGTTCAAAGAGGCAGATGAAAGCAGAACATCAGGCAGAGGTCAGCGAGCCAGGCAGGCAGGCAGGCAGGCAGGCAACAACAACCCAATAAACAAGACAGCAGCAGCTTCAGGGCAGGCACTCAAACATTAGTCTGGCTAGGAGGGCAGGAGAGGCGGGTTTAAATACCCAGGGAGGGGATGGGGATGATTGGACACAGGTGAGACGCATGAAGGTAATCAGGGTCAGGACTGACACACGGATCTGACCCAGGAGGAATCAGAAGGAAAAAAACAACAAAAACCTCATGGACAAGCTTTAATTAAGCTAACAAATTAGCTCATCAGAGCAAAACATTCACATAATAAACTCGTACATAAAAACACTAAGAGTTTGATCAAACTAAGCTCAAAATAAGTATTCAGACTTCAAAGGATCAAAGTTCACGATCTGAGCTCTTCGTGAAGTCTGAGCCTCCGTTTTCTCTCCAGGGGAAGCTGATAACAAATGAGCATCTTTTTCTCTCCTTTTTTGTGGCTTTGATTCAGCTTTTTAGCCTGTTTGGCAGCAGGAAGGTTTAATGCATTTCAAATCCTCCCTCGTTGCCTGCAGCCAAAAAAATAGTGTAAAAATGCAAATAATGATGACCTCAGTTCAAACTGACAATTACAGGTCTCTCTTTAAAGAAAAAACAAAAAAAAACAAAGACATTATGATTTAAAATATTTCCGCGGTGCAGATGAGTCAGATTGTTGGCTGGCATTATTTTAATAGCTTCGTAAATGTCAGTTTGAATGCACATTTTTTCTCGGTGCTGTTTTAGAAACTGGCTGCTAAAACGCTCCAGGTGGCTCCTGATTGGTCAGACATCATGATGTCACTACAGCGTGAACTAGCTTGATTTTTTTTTGGGGGGGGGGGGGGGTGGGGGAGGTTGGCGAGGAGGATTCATGCTTGAGCGACATCAAAAGGCACTATTTTTAACGTGCAGAGAGGGCTGTGGACGTGATTCACCTCCTAATAAAGAATTAAAGGGGAAAATGTACTTTTCTGTCAGGTTAACGTGGCAAACTGATGAATGTAAGCCTCACACACACACACCTGAGGCTCCACTCGCCACCTAAACGTGACACAAATGCATCTGCACATGGTCTCTGTCCAGGGAGTTTGGTCGATGGAAGGTCAACAGCCTGGCAGCGGAGAGGCAGGACGGCGCCGGAGGCAGCGGAGGCCTGTCTCTGCTCCTCGATCCCGAATTCCAGCACACCGTCCGCCAGCTGGGGAGGCGCCCGACTCTGCAGACTATCACAGAAAGCCTGATCAGGAAATACGGAACTCACCTCCTCCTCTCCGCCACTCTGGGAGGTACGGTCGAGCGCGCCGCGTTTCAAACCCACTTTCCCTGATGTGTCCTGGGCTTTCACGCATGGGGCCTCGGTTTTGTTACGTGGGGAAAACCGTTTTAATGGATATTTTTGGCCCAGTGACAGCATCGTCGTTTTGGTCTAGAAGCTAGTCAGATGGAAGTTTTCTTTGATCTTCTTCAGGGTCAGAGGGGTCAGGGGTCACACTAGCGGCGGAGCGTCCAACTAGCCTGAGGTGGGCCTCAGAATCCGCACCGAACACATCGACAGCGTAATTTAAATTCCTTTTAATCACTGAAGTGACAGAGAAAAACCAGGCCTGAAGCCCCCAAGTGAGGTTCTTGATGCTTTTTTCTCATGTTTCCATCAACTCCGCTGTTTTTATTACAGACGCCCGTCTGATATCCGAGAGGCCGTATTGATCATGTACAGCAGCCACCGACGTCCATTAAAGAGGACGGGTGAAGGTCCGCCCGCTGCTAAATGTCAAATAAGAAAGGAAACATCAGCAGTGTATTTGCAAGCTGAGTCTGAGGTTTGACGCCTGGTTTTTAACGTTTCCAGTCCTCCCACAGGGAGCAGCCGACCAGAGGAGAGAGGACAGGAGGAAACTGAGTGCTTAGGAACTAATTTGAAATTTTTTTTGTGGTGATAAATTATGTGGCGATGCTTCAGTGGACTCCAAGATGAAAACTATAAATCTGAGAATGGGCACGGCGTGTCCTCTTTAACGGCAGATTCAATGGCTGCCCTGGCCGCCCCGCCGCTGTTACCAACGGTTTTATTAAAGTTGCTCTTGTGTCACGGAGTGTTTGTTGAATAACGTCCCTCCCGAGTCAACAACAACAGACTCTCAGCAGTTTTCAACCAATTTTATAGGTTCTCATTTCTTTGGCTGTAGAACCCAAAAAGCGAGGTTCTGATCTAACCGTCTGCTAACCTAAGGCCTGACCAGTGGGGGGCGCTAATGCAGGAAGGTTCCTCGGCCATGTGCCGTGGTGGGCGCTGGTCGGAGGTCAAGTGAAACCATCAAGACTTTTTTGAAATCGTGTCATTTGCAGCTGAAGAAGAAGTATCTATTTTTCACAGCTCAGGCAAAAGTTCATCATAAATTCGTCTCTCACACAAGCGTAATACTTTGACTTCACTCGGAACTTTTGAGGGTTTTTTTTTTTTTTAGGTTCTTTACCGGTGGGTAATATTCTGGATCTGAGCTAGTCTAACATCTCTGCTGTGAAGGAAACACGTCGTATAGCAACGGTTAGCGTTGCCTGATGTGAACTTACTGCAAATCAGAAAACAGTTATTTCAGAAAAATTACATTTTTTTTTTTTCTTTTTTTAATAATTAAGCAGGGGTTTTAAAGGCACTTCTCTCTCTGACCTTGTCCACGTGGGTTTTGTATCTAATCTCTGCAGCTGCGGGCAGATGAATGGTTTCACATTAATTAATGCTAAACTGCAGTAAAAAGGCCTGCTCTCGTCAACAGAGGCATTAGATCAGGAGGCGTTCGTGTCACTCTGGCAGGCGATTTTCATCATTTAGTTTGGAGAAGTTGCTTCGTAATGGTGCACCATCTGGCTAGCGCTGATTAGCAGCTATAAATAAGCAGTAATTAATTGTCTTGAGTTCTTATATTTAAATTTTTCCGGTCAGATTGGATGAAACAGGAGAAATGCATGTGAAGCCTCCCCCCTCAACTCTGTAGGTGACTGGCAGCTTATTTGAAAAGAAGATTTGAGGCGTTATTCCTTGTTTGACCCGTCTGCAGATGAAAATCACTGCTTACTCAAGTATTTACTGTAAATCCTTCTCCTCAGCGTGGCAGACAGGCTCCATCAGAGCTAAATGTCACTTCACGCACCATGATGCTCCTTACGTTCTGGGGAAAAGTGGGAGCAGAGATGATAAAAAAGCCGACGTATTAGTGATGTTAACGCTGGATTTCACAGTAAACCATGAAAAGAACCTGCACTCACGGAACCTGAGACATTAGCTGCCTCGTCGTGACACTGCTTTATTAAAAGATGCTTCATTTTCCTGAGTAGCACTTGTTTCTGGGGATGAAATTAACGATGATTAGCTTTTCTGCAAATTTATGCTACACAGCTCGGTGTTTTACACATCTTTTTATTGATGGTGTATGCACAGACCCATTGCCGGCTCACTGCAGAGATCTGTTGGGTAATTAGTTTAGGTCAAGATAATAAAGACTATTCAAATAATTATGGCAAATTCTCTAATCAGCTTTCTGTGCGTTGCACTTTTGGCCTTTCCTTTAAGATGTTCAGCCATTACAGCACTTAATCAGAGTGGCGCTTTCTGCCCTGAAAAGATGCTAATGAAAGGTGATTAGCACTGCTCTGTTGGAGCTAATGATGCTCTCGTTCTCTTGTCTGACTGTCATCAGGAGAAGAGTCTCTGACCATATTTGTGGACAAGCGGAAGCTCAGCCAGGAGCCGCCATCGCTCTCCGGGGCCGACGGAAGCCGTAGCGGCGGCAGGAACTCAAACACTTCCGGGACCTTGACCCTAGAGGCGCTCCATCAGCTGGCTGCCTCCTACTTCACCGACAGGGAGAGCACCCTGCGCCGGCTACACCACCTTCAGATCGCGTCCTCCGCCATACGGGTATGTGGAAGTCCAGGCAGCGGCGGCGTCTCTGGCTGTTGCTCCTCCGCCTCTGGGTCCCGTCAGCATCCCAGAAAGGCAGTATACTGTATAAAACATCAAGGTGGAGTTTCCCGGTTTTGGGTCAAATTCACAGAATATTTATGAATAAATCACTGCCAACGTTTATTTTTCTTTGTTTTCTTTTGCATAATATAAAAACAGGCAGATATCAGGAGGCTCCAGCTGAGTTTGTCTCCTTTGGGTACCAATAATTCTCAGCATTTTTTAAAAATGCCCTTTTCTTTTTTCTAGTTGTGGAAAAAAGTTTCAGTAAACTTAAATTTGTTGTTTTTACCGCGTATTTAGGAAAGACAGATGTTAAACACAATAACGTGATGGTAATCAGCTGAGCCATCATGTGCTGATCACTATTTTATCTCCCATCTGAATGTTGTGTGCAGCAGTCAAGATTCTCTTTTGCAAACATTTTGATAAACGTGGCGTTTAAACCTGAAAGCCAGCAGATAAAACGTCCACGTTCGTGACAGATGCGTGTTCGCTGGCTCTAACGGGCAGGTTTGCACTTTGGAAACCTGCAGATCAGGCACACAAATCCCTTAAATCTCAGCTCAAGGACTTTGTTCCAATAACCTGTGTAATCAGGTGGGATTAGGAACAAATGCTTGTTTAACGATTTAGGCTGCGGTTACCGCGGGGCTGCAGGAAGCCAGACCCACCCGTCGACTTCGCTCGCAGACCTTTTATCTAAGTAGAACAGAAACTTTGATGGAAGTTGGGATCAAACTCTCCTGACTGGTCTTCAACAAGCCCCTCCCAACATGTTGCATGTCCATCAGGGAGGATGAGAACTTCCAACACTGAACTACCATAAATGGAAATTCATTTCAACACGAAAACATACATTTCCAGCAATGATGGCGGGATTCTGGTCCAGAACCACCGTAACTGACTGCTGGATGGATCCCCGAGTTCTCCTTCCTGCTTGCCGCCTTTAAGGAGGCCTGAGCAGCTCAGCAGTTGCAGCTTTCCTGCTATAAAACACCAATCATCCATTTTATCATCTGAAGTGGCTATTAGAGCGCACGCATTAATCAGCCCGAGGAGCAAATGTAGATGCTAAAGTGAGCCGCCACTGATGAAGACAAGTGCCCCCCCTCCAAAAAACTGAGAGCGTGTTGCTTCGGTTATGCATCAGTTTGACGGATTAAATATATTATTCCATTAATTTCCATGTAGGCTGGCTTCTGTGTGGAGTTGAGGCAGATTAAGGATCCGAGGCGGAGAAGAAGAGGGAAGAGGAGGGAGATAAATAGCAGATTTTAGCAGGGATGGAAAGCAGCACCTGCAAAACGTGGTCATCTGTTTGAATCGCAGACAGAAGTGATGATTCAGAGTGAAATATGAAGGAATGAGAACGTAGCACCGCCCTAATACGCAGCCGTTTTTCAGCATTCCTGGGATTTGAAGTTTGGCAGAGTTGGATCCAGACAAGCGAGTTGGATCCAGATTAGCTAAATTTGGAGCTAGAGCTTTTTAATTGGAGGGTTTCTCGCTAATACTCGAAAACAAAACATTCGCCAGGCGGTAACGGTCATGACTGTGTCCCCGCAGGTGACGGAAACCAGAACCGGACCCCTTGGGTGCAGCAACTATGACAACCTGGACACGGTGAGCTCTGTGCTGGTGCACAGCCCGGAAAACAAAGTCCAGCTTCAAGGTAACACTCAGGACTGGGAGCGTTCATGTTCAGGGCTGCTGTGATGAGCCTTTGAGGCAGACAAAAGCAGAACTGGTCGGTCCTACTCTGGTACAAACACATAATAACCACTTATAAATGAGACGTAGTTACAGTCCTCAGGGCCGGTAATTTGTGGAATAAGCACACTTTTAGTGCTTCACGACATCTTCCTGAGACTTGTTTGTGCTGACAGGGCTGCAGGTCGTCCTGCCCAGATACCTGCAGAGCCTTTTCATCCAGGCGGCTCTGAACTACATCGGCTGTAAGTCCGAGGGCCAGTTTGTGTGTCAGAACGGCGACTGCTGGTGTGAATGCAGCCTGGAGTTTCCCCAGTGCAACTGCCCTCGCTCCGATCTGGACACACTGGAGAAGAACCTGCTGCGTATCAGAGACGCCTGGAGGACGCTCAACCGGGAGTTTGAGGAATCTGGTAGGTCAGACGTTTCTGGCCAGCTCTTTTCTTTCTTCTTTACTATCTTTGCCTCATGCTAAGCTAACTAGCTGGCAGCTGTAGGGTTATCAACTCTCCGGAGGGACGTGAGGGATGGTTCTCCAAAATTATTCAGAACGTGCGTGAATGTGAATTTCTCTTGGAGATTAATAAAAGTATCAATAAAAGCGCTCATTGCATGGTGGAAGTTGCAAACAAAGGGAAAGATCCAGGAATTTTAATGTAAGAGGGCTGTTGGAGGCCAGTACTGAAGACAGGAAATGAAACGTTTAAAGGAAAACATCATCTGCATACATCTGAAGCCCATGTCAGCCCTGTCCTCCAGAGGCCTGGGGCTCTGAGCTGGTCCCTGGATCACACAGGTCTTCATCTGGGTTTTCCTTTGGTTCATCCCTGGGAACAGTTTGGTCTCTGCTCTTCACGGTTTTTAAAAGGGGCTTTAGCATCTCTCTACTGTTGCAATATCATCAAAAATTTGCATCTGTTTCATTTGCATAACCTACGCGCATCGACACGGACGCTGGCTCGTGTCCAAGAGTGGAATAATGTGATACCACATTCATTTGGTGAAAGTGTTATAATTGCCACCAAAAAGAGAAAAAAGCAACATTATGAAGAGGATTAGTAGCCACGACTGACATTTACATAGTAATTATGCAGATATGGGCAGGAAACCCATTTTCTGGCAAATGAAAAACCTGTTTGGGTAAACAGAGCTAACGCTGCGCCGTTTTATTGCGACGGTTCCACGCTCAGGCATCCTGGCGCTGAAGAAGAGGCGCGGCTTTGACTCAGCGGCCTGTCATAGGTAAGATGAATGCTTCAGCTTTGAGTCTATTTCAGGATTGCTGACATTACAAACGTGTCACAGTTCAAACACCCCCACCCCCACCACCACCCCCGTCTTGATAAGGATCTGGATCTTTCGGGAGAGGGTGTAATTTTAGTGTTTACGACTGAGCAAACGAGACATTTTTGTTGAGGTTAAGGAGGTCAGAAGACGCCGTGTCTTCTTTTCATTAATTCTTTCGACACCTCTCGCGCGCTGGCAGGTTGATTTAGCTTCTCCAAAGAAAATCCAGATAGGTAAACTCTTTCTTGGCTGCTGCTGGTGCAGTGTTTATTTTTCTGGGGCAAATAATGGAAAATCGAGACTTTTTTATTCTTCTCTCACAACTCGTAGCCAGACGCAGTTGACTTATTCATGCTCTTTTCCCTTCTAGAGGAGTTCCAAAACTTTATTGGGAACCTGCCAGCGAGTTACGCCATAAACACATCCGACGTGGAGCTGTTGTGGAGGGCCGATGCCAACCTCTCCCAGCGCTACAGGCACCTGGAGACCAGCAGCCAGCAGCTCCTGGCCAAGGCTCGCCGCACCGCTAACAAGCTCTTCAGCCTCAGCAAGAGGTGCCAGAAACAGCCCAGAATAGTCCTGCAGAGGCCGAGGTGAGAGGCAGCCGGGGACCAGAGGAGGGAGGGGGGCGTTTACGCCGCGGCCTGTTAACTCCAGTTCCTGCACAAAAAATTATAATTGTGAGGGTGACTCAGGCGCCATCCGCTGGGGGAACCCAGCCAGCGGTTATTAGTAGACACTGGCGGAAAAGTTATCAAGATGTGAGGTGACAAGTGCTGACAGGAGCAGAGCCGGGATCACGTCAGGCCAGACAGACGCGGTTCAGTCCCGCCTCAAACGCCGCGTCTGGGTACCCGCTGTTTCGCTGCAGCTGGGACTCCGCTCGCTGTTGTTGTTGTTGCTGCTGAAGCAGAACTCCTACCTGGACGCCTCCGCTCGGCAGCCAATCAGAGACGGAGTCATTACTTCGCTCGGATTCACTGCTCGAGCAAAGACTCTGTTTTTGGAAGGGAAAATAACCAACCAATCAATGCAGCTTTGCTCCTTCAATTATGCTTCTTTATCGATGCCTTTCTGCTCGTAAAAATGAAATTCAGCCCTACTTTCTCAGGGCGAGTCGGGCTTTTCTCGGTCTTTGGCCTTGCCGCGGTTATTATGCTCGGTGAGAGGCAGAATAAAAAGATTCAGACATTCTGTGTGAGGCGTATTCATCCATTTGTATGGCGGTGTCAGTCTGTGTGCCGTCACCGCTCAGCTTCACGATTCACTATTTAATTCCTACTTTCCTGAAAAGCTGGATTAGTTTTCTTATGCTAAACATTTGCCCTGTTGCACGATCACATAAACACAGAGAGGCTCCTCTGCATGCGGAAGATAGGAATTCAATATTATACTAAAAACCAATATGGCAGAATAGTCGAGGACAGAGCTGCGTCTCTGTCAATATTTTAGGAAGGCGGAATCATCCTGTCAAATATGTGAGGCTTTACAGTCAGTATTTAATACATTTCCCTTTGTTGGAAACCAAGAGCGCCGTCGAAAAGCACTGACACACGCAGTTCCTTGGAGACGACATGGTCCATTTGCTCAATAAGCTGTTTCTGCTCAGAAGTGCAGATTGTGAAGGTCAGGACTCCGTCTTTGTGTGAAGCTCACATGCAGAAGTTGGCAAGTCTTGAGTGAAGTCTCTCCTCTCTTCCAGGGCTTTGAGGTTCTGGCTGAACTACGCTCTCTCCATTCTGTACTGCAGCGAGAACAACCAGGTGGGTGTGTACAGCGAGGAGAACCACAGCTGCTCCTGCCTGTACGTGCACCCCCCCTGCCAGGCCCTCGTCCCCTGTTCTGTAGGCGACGGTCAGCGCTGTGCCTCCTGTTCTGCCGAGAACCGAACGCGGTGCTCGAGCTGCAACCCGGGCTTCACCCTGACCCAGGGAGCCTGCCGGCCAGCCGTGCCAGATCCCACAGACCCCTACCTGGGCTTGGAGAGTGACCGAGACCTGCAGGACCTGGAGCTGCGCTACTTGCTCCAGCGGCGCGACCCGCGCATTGTTCTGCACGCCGTGTTCGTGAGCAACGATGTGCGCATCAACACGTGGTTCGACCCGTCCTGGAGGAAGAGGATGCTGCTCACCCTCAAGAGCAACCGGGTGAAGTCCAACCGGGTTCACGTGCTCCTCGGGATCGCCCTCCAGGTCTGCCTGACCCGGAACAGCACTCTGGAGCCAGCCATGTCTGTTTTTGTGAATCCTTTCGGGGGCAGCCACTCGGAGAGCTGGACCATGCCCATCGGTCAGCACAGATACCCTGAGTGGGAGCGGACCAAGCTGGACCTCCCGCTGGACTGCTACAACTGGACGCTGACTCTGGGAAACAGGTGGAAAAGCTTTTTTGAGACGGTTCATTTCTACCTGAGGAGTCGCACCAGGGACTTTGGAGTAGCCGGTGGGAACAAGACGACGCTCTACGACTCCGTGGAAGGGGCGGAGCAGCCCAACATTGGCTACATGAAGGTGAACAGCATGCAGCTCTTCGGATACAGCGTGCACTTTGACCCGGAGGCGATCCAAGACTTGATCCTGCAGATAGACTACCCGTACACTCAGGGATCGCAGGACTCGGCCCTGCTGCAGTTGGTGGAGCTCCGCTACCGGGTTAACCGCCTCTCTCCCCCGGGAGCCGCGCACGTGGATCTGTTCGCCTGTTTGCTTCGCCACAGACTCAAACTGTCCGCCGCAGACGTGACCAGAATACTCGCAGCCCTGCAAGCTTTCAGCGCCAGGCAACCAAACTACATGGAGTACGAAGCCAACAAACTGTGCAGCTAAGGGCCAGTTCACGGTTTTCTATGCTTTCCTTGCAGGACAGCCTGTATTCTTTGTCAGCTGGATTTATTGTGTTGAGTGTGTTGTTCATCCTTCAAGCTTCTTTGTACATTTGCGTGACCAGTTAACTTGGATGGTTTTAGCCTTTTGGTGTTTTATGGAATAAAAGTTGAAAAATTTGAACCGTTGGCCTTCATAACTGACCGACAACACGAAAGCTTTGCACTTTAGTGAGCAACAAAGTTTCAGAAGGTAAACATAGCTTAAATCTAACAGCATATTCTTTTAATTATTATATTATTATTATATTATATATATTATCTTCCCCAGTATCTGAAATTTGAGGGACAGGAGGAGCCAGAAGCCAGGGTTAGGCTCCATCCACAGCTCCAAACCACAGCAACAACCATCCTCTCCCCTCTGTCAAACCCACCTTCAACTGTACAAATAGACACAAAGGTTGTTTTCTATTTCAGAACTGGGAACTATGGCCTCCATTCCAGACCAACACGGGATGAGAGCGCGGCTGCAGACGTCCTGCGAGCTCTCTTCTGTATCTGCTGGAGGAGGGTTATAATGATGTGAGCTGTGTTGTTTTTGCCCATCTGGAGCTCCAGCGCACAAGGTCTCCTTTCTCCGCTGAGGGAGCAGCCTTGGCACAGATTAGCAACTATGAAGTGAGAGGAGGGGGGTTGAGAGCAGCCTTCCTCTGCACCGCTACCGTCCCCGTCCGCCATTCACAGTTACTGTGATAGATGAGCTCGGGCGCCACCGAGACAGACCCGCCATCAAACAACAGTGAGCTGCTTATCGGGGACAAAGACGGTCCTCTCAGCCGGCCAGTGGACTTCTCACATGAGTGAATCTGACCGGAAGGGAAATGGGCTTTAATCCACCGCCGGGTGGGGGGCGGCTGTCGGGGGCTGGGGCCACGGGCGGTGCCATTGCTCACCGGACCAGAGTCATCAGAGATTTCTGATCCGTTCTGAGGGTTTCATGGGATTTGGATCTTATCGGGATTTGGATCTGCATCACATGCAGCTCGTCTCTGCTGGGGCTTCGGTCTCCCTGGTTACGGAGTTACAGTCACAACACAAATGAGAAGGAAATACTGCTGGTTACACGCGATCCTGTTATAATAAGGGGTGTTTTCTACGGGTGGGTGGTCACTCAAATTGGCTGCATTAAAAATAAACTTTTAATATCCGGCTCAAGTCAGGCTCACACAATTCAACCCTGAACAGCCCAATTGGGCCAATCTGGCAGCACCATCTGGCCTCGTGAGCTCCGGAGCCACCGAGGCTTTAATTCCCCCTTTTAGACCGTTTAGAGTTTTATTTCCTAGCTTTGACAGGTGATCGTTTAGATCACAGCAACACTGAATTTGAAATCAAATGTTGGATATTTACTGAATAATATATTTATGCGTTTTATCAAAATCAGTTTCCCAGGATATAATAATAATAATTAGAAGCGGAGGCAGGTTAATTTACACAACACAGTTCAGTGTAAATGCATCAGAAGACACGCAACAAAGAATAAAGATTACAAAGATTACAGAACAAACACTTACATAATAACGATAAAAGGATCGTAGACAAATGTAGTAGGTCAGTGGCATTACTGTCGGCATCAGGGAGGATTGGAGACGTCTTTCTGTCTGCATCAGTAACTGCTTTTGCAAACCAGCAGCAGCAGAGGCCCCCTCAGAACTGGGATACTCTGTCGGACTGTTTTTCATGTTTTTCATGTTTCAGTCACGACAGCAGCCTTCAGTACCAGCTGCCTGATGGGTTTTCTACGGAGACGACCAGTAAATGCAGCCTTACAATCCTGCCGGGGTGTATTACTGTTTAATACACTCAGAAAACACTTTGGCTTCGCTCCACTCTCGGGGCCTTTCGGGTAACATATAGGTTTGCTGGTAATCTCAGAAAACTGAAATTTGAACTGTCAACCGGCCGAGATTTAAGCATCAAAGACAAAAATCCATCCTTGCATTAACTCTGAATATGGATCCAGATAAAATGTTCCACAGCACATATGAGATGTTGTTTTTTTGTCTATTTTTCCATCTTCTCTTTGGGGTCCTTCTGCTAATGGATTCTGGGTCAGATCTTTCAAAAGTTCACGCCAAATCCAGGAGGCACATGAAAGGCTGCGGGGGAAAAGGTAAAGGTGGCTAGAGCTGCGTGAGGTCAGGACACACACACACACACACACAGAGGGAGGCGTTGTGCTGGCAGGTGTTGGAGCTTCGTTGGAAACCCAAGTTCGACTAATGTGTGCGTCTGTTTAACAAGCGTGCCGGTGACAGCAGGCAGCGGTTCAGTGAAGAGGAAGAGTTTATGGAGAGGACGACCCCACAGGAGCCATCAGGAATAATAGCTGAAGATGTGTCGGTAACAGCACGGCCTGCTAGCTTTAAACGCCATGTGAAAGACCTTCTTCAAATTCTGAGTGAGAGGAAAAATGGCTTTTTTATGACAAACATCAAACGAGGGACTGGAAACTCGGTTATTGGAGCGGTGATGTTTGTGTTTGTCTTTGCCTTCGTGCACAGGCTTTAACAGTCAGGGGAGCTGTAGCTCCATCACAGGTTCGGATCAGGCGCCTGGGATGAGAGGTGGGCGGCCGTCGAGGCCATTCACGCGGCCCTTTTTTTTCTCCTTCCCTCTTAATGTTTCTTCTGAGAGCCATTAAAACCCCATTCAATTAGCATAAATGCATTTTAATTTAGAAAATTAACAGCAGGGAATGTTCTGCCAGCAGTAATAAGGGGACTTATGCAGCCCAGAATAATGATAGACAGGCAATAATTACGTGCCGATGCAGGGAGTTAATGTGGTGATGGAGTGAATGTTGCTGAGCTGCTGATGATACCTGAACAAACATCTGAAGTGCTTTTAAAGAGGAACAAAGGTTTCAAATGTCTGCTGACTGAAATGCAGCAGGTGGAAGCAGAAATGGCTAGACTCAGAAAGGACACAGCCAGTGTGGAAAAAAGACTTTTTTTAATGAATGAAATCAAAGTCATCACAACAACCAGCATGAAATAGCTGTGCTCTACAACAAGGCCTATTTCCTTACTCCAGAGTTTTGTCCATTATATAATAAAAAAAAACTGAAGTCACTGATTAGATAGTTTGGAGTAAATCAAACCTGGATGTTTACTCCCCACAATCAGCCATAAACACCATCATCATCCTTTCATTATGGCCACATTTAAATGAGATTGTTTCCTTCCACCACAACGGGACTTTTTTTTTTTTAAATTTACATATAATGAGTTTTGCATCACAAAGGCAGCACATGAACACCAAAGAAGGAGGGCTGCCATTTCTCACCCCGCTCTCTCATTACTGCCGCCGCGCTAATGATGCAGCGAGGAGCAAGGTGCCGCGGCGAGATGAAAGCGGAGATGCCAGCAATTTACGATTCTTCCGAGATCACCGATAAGATGCGGCGTAAACAAAACTTTGCCTGGGGTTAACGCTGCTGGGGAGATGGGATTTAGTCCCCAGATTCGGTGTCATCCTCTTTAAACCGACGCAGAGAGAAGAAAATCCTGAAGAAGAAAACAATGGCGCTCCGATCTGCAACAATGAAACAGGAGCCTGGGGGCCAGATTTCCATGCAGATCAGATCTGTGCAGATCAGATCTAGAGTAGAACGTTCCAGAGAGGTGAGGAAACCGTTTGAAGTGCGTGTCAAGGTCGCTGCATTCCAAGGTCCCTGCAGCTGCGTCGCCAGAGCTGTGACGGCGCTCATCTCCGATTCTCCCTGTGGAGCAAGGCCACGTGTTGGGGAATATTTCCTCATCTCATTAACAGAGCCGCTATCGTGGCTGCCATCTCCAGCCGGCTCCCTTATAAATGTTTACCCCCAAAACATTGTGTAAGCTACTTTAATTACACACTTTCCTTCTTAAGGGAATAATATAATTACATCAAAGCGCAGCTAATGTTGCCTTGGTGTTTGTGAAATTAGCTCATGCTAATGCCACAGCCCACCGCTAATGATCACACGAAGCTGCGTCGGTTGCACGCATATTTCTCCCAAACGACAGATCTGTGCATTATAATACTTCATATCATAAACTAGTAGTTTGTCGTGTTTGTTTATTCTGTAATTTTGGGCAACATCTCTGAGCCCGAGTGCTCCCCGATCACATTAAACAAGTTGTTGCTCTCGTTCCAACCTGAAAAATGCATCTGGAACCATTGAGAGGAAGTTTTGGGGGAAAGAAAACAATCAGACCCTGAATCAGCACGTTCGGATCTGCAGGGAGCAGAGAAGCAGGAGCTGCCATAACTGGACAAACTGTAATCTCACATCTGGGAATTATCTGCCCAATTATGCAAAGAAAAACTCCCAGGGATGTTGACTGTGGTAATTATGTCTCAAAATCACAAGTCATTAATCTCGCTGAGCGTGATTCAACAGCAGAATATGTAAACAGATCTGAGACCCACGCGTCACACACTCCCACATGTCTCAGGGACTGTCCTGGTCCCACTTAATTCCAGACTCGGTTCACGCAAGGCAGGCGGAAAGCAGCCGATGTCACGTTACCGTTGACTAAACTGGTGACTAAAGCCACCTGAAGTGAAAGCAGCCTTCCTACCTCAGTGCCCTTTGAGAGCGGCTGCGTCTCCCCTCACTAAGCTGTCTCTTTAATTAGGGACAAATTTAGCAAAGCGGAGCCGGAGTGTCGCTAGAACTGGGTCAGCTGGTCCAGGCGCATCACGTCTGCTGGACAGAGTAAGAACATCAAGCTTCACTTCATCAACACACAGTGAGTCACACACACACACACACACACGTGTTTAACCAAGGAATAGAGGGGGTGGGATTCCAACCTGGATCCACAATTTTACTGCTTATTTTGAGCCCATAGGAATTGATGGCCAAGGCCTCAACAGGGTCACAAAGGAGCTTTGCTGCTTTGATCTTTTAGTGAAAGATCAAAGCAACATACTATAACACAGCTGTTAGCTGGTAACACAGTCGTCCTCTACGTCACTGGTAAAGATTAACTTCAACCACAGTCAGCAACTATGGAAAAAAATACAAAACGCAACAAGGTGAGCTATTATTATGAGTATTCCCTGTGCCTCAAAATATGTCAGTTGTTGTGTTTCCTACTGCAGGCAGCAGGACACACGGACACAGACGTAGCATCTAAAGGAAGCGCAAACTCAGTCAGGATAAATGGACCTTCATTAATTGCCTGCTTTGTTCTTTCAGCCACATGATGAAGATGGGGCAGGCAAAGAAAAGAAGTGCAGTGAAGCTCCTGAAAGTTTGAAGCATCCTCTACCACAGGAGGCTGCTGTAATTACCCTTGATTATCAGTTAGAACTGTCGGTTCGGTGCGTCTCGGCGTCGGTTTGAGTGACAGTTGTTCAGTTTGGTTTGCTGTCCTTTATGCTCACAGGCGTCTGAAAACAAGGCTACACTGGACCGTTCCAAGCCTGAGGACAGGTGGGGTCAGATCCACTAGATCTGAGATGATACACCCGACATACACCCTGTACTACAGGTGTGACTCCAAGGTGTAAGTCTGAGTGCTCTTCCAGTTTAAGTACTGCTTCTGTCTCCTCAGGGATGGAAGAAAATGCCTGCGATACATGTGTAACACATTAAACATTGCACTGGATGTTTTGCAAAGAAGACCCGGTTGGGTAGAAGCCAAAGAGTGAGTCAGGTTCTCCCGCCCATCGTCACGTTAGCATTTACGTTACCGTTTACGGCTTGAAAACCACGACCTGTGTCTGTCAGAAATGAAGAGTGGGACCTCAACTGGTGTGATCTGTCTTGGATGAAGGACAATTCGGATCACTTGTGCGTGGAGGACCACATCAGAATCAACCATTTTCAGAACCAGTATGAGGTGAGGCTGCAGCAGTGATTCAGACCTGGAAAAGGAGACTTTATGTTACTTAAATCTAAGTTCTTGTCTTTGCGTTTGCTACTTCAGCTATGTCGCAAAAACCTCATGGTGAAAAACCTCAAAAGACATCGGAAAAGTCTGGAAAAGGACATCGGACGCATGGAGGCGTCCAAATGTGACTTCTTCCCCTGTACTTTCGTCCTGCCCAGTGAATATCATCTCTTCCTGGAGGAATTCAAAAGAACCATCGGCAGCACATGGATCATGAAGCCGGTCAGTCCAACCGAAACTGTAACCCGGTGACCACTGAAAGCCAACAGCTAAGCTACGTGTGTGTGTGTGTGTGTGTGTGTGTGTGTGTGTGTGTGTGTGTGTGTTCAGGCAGGGAAATCTCAAGGCAAAGGCATTTTCCTCTTCAGGAAACTCAAGGAGATCATGGAATTCAAGAAGGTGACGCAGTTTCAGGTTTTTCTGTCTGTTTGCACCGATCACTTCTGCATTCTGCATAGTTTTCTACTTTTTATGTCGTTTATTCCCTTGCATATTCTAAAATGTTCTTCTCCCACAGCACCTGGCCCGTTTAGAAGAAGAGAAGGATACAGTTCAAGTGGAAAACTTTGTGGCTCAGTATTACATAGAGAACCCCTACCTGATCAATGGTGACCAACAGAACGGAGGATTTCTGAACGTTTTCTTTATTCCAGTGACTTTTTCAGACTTTCTGTCCCAACAGGCAGAAAATTCGATCTGAGGGTTTACGTGCTGGTGACATCTGTATGTACTAAAACCTTTGAATCGCGGTCTTCCATGAAGAGTAACAGCCCAGCTTTATTATGTTCTAATAGGCTTTTTTTTCTTCCAGTTTGTTCCACTGAAGGCCTGGCTGTACCGGGAGGGCTTTGCCCGCTTCTCAAACACACCATACTCCCTGAGCACCATTGACGACAAATGTATCCTTTCGTTGAAGCAACCATAGATATGATTCAGTGGCTCATATTTGCGGCCGTTGCCTCCTCCTCCCTCCCCAGACGACGCGGCTGACTGACGAACCTCTAACCTCCGGTGGAAAGTGTTGATTTGTTTTGTCCTTATTGTGTCGCTTTTACCCAAATTCTACTTAGTATTTCTTTCCAGACATGCACCTCACCAACGTCAGCATTCAGAGAACCGCTCCAGATTATGACCCTGAATTGGTGCGTAAGTCAGGAACCGCATCAGTCCCCGCCCTTCTGCGTCGCCGTGTCTGAACATGAGCCGCTGTGATCCGCACAGGTACGCAAGTGGACGATCCAGCAGGTTCGCCGGTACCTCACTGCGAAGCACGGAAGAGAGAGGGTTGGAAAACTGTTCGAAGATATCGATAACATATTTGTGTACAGCCTCCATAGCGTCCAGAAGGTCATTATAAACGACAAGCACTGCTTTGAGCTCTACGGATACGACATTCTCCTGGACGAGGACCTCAAGCCGTAAGTCCACGTGAGACCCTGAATACATGTTAGAACCGAGGCAGGAACGCCTGGCGTCATCGCCCCCTCGTGCAGGTGGCTTCTCGAGGTGAATGCCTCTCCGTCCTACCTGGCCAGTTGCCGCGAGGATTACGAGATGAAGTTCCGGCTGCTGGAAGACACCTTGAACGTGGTCGATATGGAGCGACGGTAAAGATGGTTCAGTTCATTCTGTCGTTGGTCATGCCTGACGTCTGCGCTGAACAGAAGGTTCAAATTTGCCTTTATGTCCTTCCACAATGTCCACGTAGGCTAACTGGTAAGGAGAAAAGGGTGGGTGGCTTTGATCTCATGTGGAACGGTGGTCCGGTGCACAGAGACGATCTCATCCCAGCATCATGTGGCAGCCCCTCGTTCCCTTCCAACACTCACCTGGGTAACCAGATGCCTCAAGAACAGCATCTGCCGGCCCGCTGAAGCTCATCGTTCTGTTTTTATTAACGGCTGTAAATCATCTTCGCCGCAGGATGTGTGAACGACAGAGAGACGCAGCTCCGCCGGCTTCTGAAAGCATCTTCAGCCAGAAGAGGACGTGACAACCCACCTGAAAAGCATCAGTGATGTCAGCATGACAAAGGAGCTTTTTGTGATAAATGGGTTACGCCGTTATCACGCAAGGTTGCATGTTTAGTTAGAGCTAGAGAAGACTTATACCGCAGTGTTCACTGAGCGCAAATGGAAATAAAAGAGCTAAATCATCACTATGAGCTTGTCCAACAACAACAACACAGGACAAACCTGTAGCCTCTGAGTTCTGCCACCTGGCTGAAGCAGCCACTTATCACAAGCTCTGCACAGTCTTATTTAACAGCAAAGAAAGATTACAATAATTATAATAAACAGCATGTACTATCCTTTTGCCACATACACGCACACACACACTTCCTTTTTTTTTCTCCCATTGTGAGGACCTTTGCAGATATACTGTAATCCAACCCAAACCAACCCGATCCCTTCTAGACCGAACCCTGACATTAACCTCGACCAAGTCCCCAAAAAATATACTGTGGCCCTCACTATATAACACATAAGAACACACACACACACACACACACACACACACACACACACACACACACACTGTCCGTTTGCCACACGTGGTTCAGCTGGGGACGAACAGAGATGACAGGACAGGTTACTTTAATCTGCCTTAACTAAATCAGGGTTGAAAACTGACTAAGGTTGTGCAGCAGCCCCTCCAGCGGTGCTGGTGGCCCAGCGCTGACTGATTGTGCACGGCAGGTATCTTTAATGAGCATGTTGCCTCTAGTGGCTTTGATGCACAAAATGGCCGACAGGAATTCGTCATGTTGGCCAGAAGATGTTGAACAAACACAAACTGCAGCCACAGGAGCCGATGCGGCTCCAACAATAAGCAGCGCGGATGCTTTATCAAGTTTATCCAAAATTAATTGAATATTTAAAAATGGATTTGCGCTAATTAGTTAGCAGCGAGCAGGATAAGGGGACAGCAGGTGGAGCGGCGAAGGCGACTGATCAGAACCGGCTCTTCGACAGGGCCTCAACCTCGCCGGATGTGTTGGCTCCGTTGTGCTGAATCCTTCTTATCACGATCAATTTGCAGAGCAACAGGGTACGCGGAGGCGCGCACCCAGACAGCGTGGCCATTATCAGCCGCCGAGCTTTCAAAAGCAGCTGGGAGAGGAAGCAGGAAGAGGCAAAGCAGCTTAGGGAGCGCTGGCTGCCTGGATTTACCGACTGGATGCACAGAAGGGAAACAGCTCAGGCGGCAGCCGCTGTGGTCTGACTGCAGACCATTTCCATGGAAATGGGAGCCGAACTTGACATCTGGGCCCTGTCGGAAATTACAATCCTCTTTGATTTATCTCAGGACTTTATTTGAATTATCAGAGAGGAAACAGACTTTTGTTGTTTTTATGCATATTAGATGCTTTATTGATGAGTTTTTCACCTCTTTTTCTCTCTTTTTATGCTTTTCCTGACAGATTTTCATCTTGATTCTAACATGAAGAAGAGCCGTGCTCCTCTGAGAATGAATAGCGTAAAACAATAAAAGTCTTCTCGGCTGGATGCGACCTGGTTTTAACTCCGCTGACAGACCAAAAGCAAAACAAGAATAAATCTTCCTTTCCCTCAGATTATCTCAGCCACTCCTCGTCTCCCTGACGAGCGCCTCTTCAAACACACCCGCGTCCTGATTACGCTCGATTGCGAAGCGGCCGTTCCCAGCTTTCACCCTCAGATTCATCAGGCACAATAAGACGGCTAATTCCAGACTAAATAATTGTCACCTGCTCCTCGCTGTAGGTGCACGTCAAGAATTTATTACTTCCTCACTTAGCTTCCAAACACTGGCGCATCGGAGGAGCCATAAGGGGAGGGGGGCCGGCAGTGCGCGCTCTTTGAGAGTGAGACGCGTCTTCACTCCCTGCAGGTAAATGTGTCGGCGCTACGAGCGCGTACGTTCTCCAGCGGATGATGAAAGGGCGGCTCAAGCCTGCTTGAAGATGAAAGACACGTCTGTGTTCCTCGCCGGATCCATTTCTCTCAATTCAGGTGTCTTTTCCGCCCCTGCGCTCCTCTGACTCGCCCCCCGCCCGCCTCCCCGTCCTCGCCCATCTCTATTCAGGCCCTGGCGCCGCTGTCAGGCGGCAATTGTCCGTGGCCCGGCGGAGTCATCTTCAGCCAGAGACGCGCTCTAATGGGATCACAACGGCACTCAGAGGACTTTGATGGCCAAATAGAGACAAATCGTCCGAATTTCACCGAGGTGTTTTTGCCGCGCCGACCGGCTCCAACTGATTTGCTTGAAACCTCGTTGTGGACTTGCGGGGAATTAACAGATTTCACACTCGCTGGCTTCAGTACTTCAGACCAGTTTGACTTCCAGCAGAGTCCCAGATCTGGAAATGAAATCCAATATTGGGTCTTGTGCAAAGAAAAGGCCTGAAATAGGCCAGCAGAGTGGAAGCTGGAACCATCAGATGGTGGACATAAGAGAGAAGATCCACAGCATGCCTTTCGTATCCTTCCATTGCTGTTGCCATCGTGACAACGGGAGCACCAGAGCGGGAAGATTACAGAAGATTCTGAGCGTCCTCCTGACTGGCACCCAGAGTTGCTAACCGGGTCTGTTCGACCGCGTGTGCTTGGTTTGTTTCAGCAGAGGAGAGGCTTCCATGTGCCACCCAGCATCTGAGGCAACATCTGAGCTCTGCCTCACCTTAATCATCCACACCTGCCCAACCACCGTCCAAAGTTTGACTCAAAGCTCCTTTTAATCTAAAACGCTGAATTACCCTTGAATAAAGCGTTGGTAATGGAACTGTGGGCAGCCGTTCAGGCTAAATAAAATAGCTGAAGAGGATGGATTTTCTTTGGAAGCCAAAGAAAAACTCGACATTGAATAAAAGTGACGTTAAACTCCAGCCCATTAGAAACAAATGCTTTTCTAATGGTGGGAATGGATTATTAAAGTCGCTAAACTCACTGAAATCCTGCCTGCAGGCTCGACAGGTTTAACCCTCCACACCTGCCCAAAGAAGAGCCAATCATGATGAGAGGCACCAACCCTCTACCTCATTGGCATGCAGTGCAGCGTCACCTTAGATCTTTTAGGACCTTTTTTCCCTTAAATGCACTTAAGTAACAACCTTCCCGGGCTCCGTCTGTGCTGATGATTCTACCTGCACCAACGCTTCAGAGCACGTTGTCTTTATGTCTCACCTACTGAGCTCGGTCACGAGCTAGCGTGAACCGTCACCTTCCATCACCTTCCACCTTGCTCGTCCTGTCCGTTAGGGGCCGGAGGTGTGCTTCGAAAAGCTCTCCGCCGTGTGTTGAACTAGAGAGTGAAGTTTGGCTGAATTACTTGAGGGGGTGAACTATATCTGTGTTTTATTACAGCGGCGGCAGATGCTTAATGACCCCGAACGATGATAAAACGTTTTATAATGATCAAAATTCCGAGCGCTCCAGGCAGGGGTGGATGGAGACAAATAATTTAACAGCCCTCCGTCTGTACAGACCTTGCAAAGATTTTTAAATACATCATAAAGTCAAACTCCACAAATACAGCGTGTCTTACCGGGATCTAAAATTACTCTCGTATCTCCAGACTGACCCCACGAGACCAAGCGGGTGGATTTAATATTAAAAACTGCTACTGTGTTCTCAATATATTCACTCTTTCTAATTAAAACAGTCCATTATACATGCAGAAGACATAGGAAAGTCCCAGAACAATAGCGTGAATTAGAATATTTTCCCCAACCTGCTGTTGCTGGAGCACAGTTACTTCACAAATGAAAGAAATGCCGTCATTCATATTGGATTTAGTAACAAACTGAAATAGCTTCATGAGAATATTTCAGCCATTTAATCAGAATGTGTGTGTCCATGATGAAAATAATCTTTTAGTGCTTTGAAGGAGCACTTAACCCTTTTCTTTCTTTTCTTCTGTTGTAGCTCTAAAAGCCTTCTTGTATTTCTGCCTCAGCTGTGGTAAAATGGTGTATTATTCATGGGTTATTCTCCAACATGAAATGAATTTTTGTAAGTGCTTTAATGACACTCGTACTCGTGCTGCTTGCGTCTTCCAGGATAAATTGGTCCCAGGAGAAGATTCAGACAAAGAAGGTGCACTACTCAGAGTGCTGCATTCAGGAAACAGGCCCAGGGACGGTACTGTTACCATGGGGACCGGCTAACTTGTGCTAACAACACAAGCAAGTTTTCATCCTCCATTGAGTCCGGCAGTCGCAGGAGGATTCAGAGGCGGAGCCACCGGACCCGGATCCAAATGACGGCTCTTAATTGTAACAAGAGCAGGACGTCTGGTCCGTCCAACACGACCTCTGTGGCTGCTCGTACGTTACTGCTGAGGAGAAGCACAGCTGTACGGCTGCTGCTTTTGCTCCAATAACACTGACTTTTCCCGCTCGCCTGTAAACAATTTCCAGCCCAAGAGGGATTTACAACTGAGTTTTAAACTGCTAAAGTGGCAAAACTAAAAGTGATGAGCACCAGAGTTTGTGTGTAAGTGATATCTGAAGGTTATCACAAGCGTGTTTGTATATTAGTTGTTGTTTTTATACTGGATACATCCTTCCAACTCCATGAAACTCCAGCTCGGATGTCTTCAGGGGCTTGGAAAAATGGCTTTTTTACACTATCAACTGGAGTCGACACTCAGAGGTTATACACTCGGCTCTCGCTGCCTCCGAATCACAATCATCGATAATGAATGTGCCAAGATAATACGATTCCGAAAGATTTATAACAATCAAAGAGTGTGGTGGCCAGGGAGATTGAGCCATTTCAGAGAGCAGGGAAAGACATCACTATTGCCTTAACGCCAGCCTCCATTTCCACTTCTCATTGCGAGAGAGAATACTGATTTAAGTTCTCATCTTCAGACAGCTGCTCTTATAGCCGTCATCCATCCACATTAGGGTTAAATGACACCGTCACCCGTTGATCTCACTCCACTAAATAGGTCTGGAAGGCGGCTGGACGTATTAATGCTCGAGCAGAAATCTATCTGCACCAAATAAATGAGGCTCTGCTTTGCTTTGCAGCAAAGATGCAAAATGATTGTATTTATTTAAAGCTAAACACGAGTGTACGTGATAAAACATGTTTTTACATGCACATCTGCACCCAGCGGATAAGATATGAAAGCGCCATAAACCTTTCTCTCCCTATTGTCTCCGATGGAAATGCACGAGATAATGTGGCCCTTTGGGGGCAGATGCAAGTCAAAGACAATACAAAGTATGTGGAGGTTTCTGCAGGGCAGGAAAATTGATCAGGGGGAAAAAAAACAGCGCTCTCGTGCTTCTTTCTATTCATCTTTCATATCTGCAGAAAATTGTTTGTGCTCTGGAATAAGGCGGAAATGTGCTCGTAGGCGTGCACGCTCGCGCAATCCTTTTATATATGACATACAGCACGCCGAGTGCATCCTGGGTCCTCAATTTAATAGCTCGGCTGTGCACAGTGCTCAGTGTTGTGTATCTCAACTGTGTCTTGTTTAAAAGTCTGTTAGGCCCGACAGCAAATTTGCAGCTCACGTCCGCTTCTATCAAACATGGGCTCCGAGGAAGATTGGGGGTTCTTCGGTGGTCTGTTTTGATTAGTTTGTGAGCATTTAAAGGCTTAATGAAGACGGCAGATTGCTGTTATATACAGTAACTATAGAGGCATGAGAGTGCATAATAATGAGAGAGGCCGCAGGAATAGATGGCTTTCTGCTGCCACCTGTCGGTCAGATACGGAAGCGACAGCCCAGGCCAGATCGTGTTTTAGCCGTCAGATCTGTGTTTATTTAAATCTGTCTTTCACTAGAAATCGTTGCATCACTTTGTGTAGGAATGATATTTGTTTTGGCACAAATATGAACTCCGGGTAGCTGCTGCCAGCAATGCTTTTGCCTCAGAGGTCAAATCAGAGGTCAGAAATGGTCTTTTTGGGAAAAGCCAGATGTGATTCCCTGTCACTCTTCCAGATAGATCACATGGGTGCTCATGTAACAGGCAGCCCATCATGACGGTCCCACACGTGAGCCTGTAGCAGGACGTCAAGGGGCAGCCTGGAATGTGGTCATCTCGGAATGTTTGCGCGCCGCGTCACATTTCCTGTGAGTTATAGTGGCGAAGAGGACTGCTATCATTCCCTAAAAGCTTTAATACACAGAGTCCAAAATTTACAGCAACCGCAAAAATGCAATTCATTAAGAAATCATTAAACGCTGGATATATTTCCCCTCCCGGTTGTGCCGGTCTGGGAAGCTCAAGGTCAAACTCAGAGGAGTGCTGCAGGCTTCATGTGGCTGTGCTCCTCCTTCTTCTTCCATTTCTAATGTCTTTCACCTCAGATTTATCAGATTATTGATTTTGAAAGCCTCAGATTTACCTGCAGCTCTAACTCTGAAAGGAACCGTCCGCCTCTGATGTGGGCGGATGGTTCTCGTTGGTGTTTAGGAGCCTTGAGCAGTTTTAATGTTGTTTTTGAAGCTTCTTAAACTGATTCTTACCCTTTTGACTGAGAATTAAATTCCGGATGCCACTGCTTTCTCTCGGCCGAGTGAATGTCTTTTCAGACATTTTAAAGGGTTTGTCTGATGTCAAGGGCTGGAGGTTAAGTCTTCTGGCAGAATTTCACAGATAATTCAAAGGGGCGAGAACCAACATTACATTACATCCGCTGACAAACTGAACGACTGTTTTTCTTCTTCCAAGCCATCTTCCTTCCATCTCCTCTGCTTGTGTTTTAGCTTTGATGCTAATGAGACGCCGGTTTGCCGCATTGCGCTGACTCTGCTGAGCCGCTGCGAGGAAGCTGGGGAAACAATTATCCTGCATATTAATTCTTTGTGAACTTCTCCTGGACTCCCTGAAGGCCCTGGGATGAGTTCCTGTAAAAGCTCAGCAGCGCCGGGGCCAGACGGCCGATCCCGCCTCTGTTTATTCTCTGTCGGAAAAGGAAGCCTTTCCAGGGAAGGGATTTTGGAAAACCCCACCAGGAGTGGCGCACAGAAACACTGTAATTACAATCTATAATCTCCTCACTATCACTAGAAGGGACTTTAGAGCTCATCAGAAGTTAGCGGGCCAGGAGAGCAGCGGCGGCCTCTCTTCCTCTAATGATCCGCACCAACAGTGGTTTCTAAGAAAAGCCGGGCGCACTTTTCCAACTCTCCGGTGTCGCCATGGAGACAGAGGCCTGAACGCATGTGTTTGGCCACATACCTTCAACAGGCCGGTCACAGAACATTCTCTGCCGGCACCCACAAAAGAGCGCCAGAGCTTTGAAGCAGACAAACATTTACTGAGTTGTAATGGAAAGAAACGGGAAGCATGCAGATGGCACCAAGCCGCGCTCCCGACGGTTGTTATCCTTTAACCACTGCAGGTTTTTTATTTTATAGGTTTATTTTTTACAGTTTTCAACCAGTTTGCTCCAGTTGTCCCACAATTCTGGAAAGAGTGACTTTAAAAGCTTAGATCTAATAAATGCCACACGTGGCCACCGAGGGTTCTGCTGATATTTCTGTTATTTAGCAGCAACTCTTTGCCTCCCGCCCGTCAGAATAACAAATTAGCCTGTAAAATCCTGATCAGCATCCTCCATGGCCTGTCACCAAATTATTGGTAATGTACCCAATTAGCCGGGGGTCCACCAGCGTCCTGCTGGGCTGTCACCAGCCGAGCTGCAGGCATCTTGTTCTGGTGCTAACGGGTGCAAACAGATTAGCCGCCCGTGGCGTTTTCTTTGGAAACATTAGACTTCTTGGTTGTGTGTCATAATTCTTTAAAAACCTCTAAATGGATGTTGACCGTGCTCGCAGCGCCGCCGCTGCCCACCAGGTGTGTGTGTGTGTGTGTGTGTGTGTGTGTGTGTGTGTGTGTGTGTGTAGGGGGTGCAGAGTTCAAAGTCCTTATGGCCTGAGGAAGGAACTCCTCCTCAGTCTTTCTGTTCTGGCCATAGATGAGCGGAGGCGTTTGCCAGACGGCATCCGCCTGAACCGTCTGTTACTGCGGCGATAACTGTCCTTGATAATTTGCCTGGCTCTGGTGGTGCACCACCTGGTGCCACCACGAGTACACTTGTACTTAACAGAGAGAGCAGGATCTTACACACAGCTGTGTTTCTATGTGTTTATATAAACTTGTTCGTGATTGTATAAAAGTATATTTAGTTTTGGGAAGCAGCTATAGAGTTATAATGACACAGATGCAATAACCTTGTTATTAACTTATTAACATCAGCACACATGAGGTAATCCTGTAGCTGCAGCTGTCACCATGGTTACAGAGTGAATACGCAGAGCGTCGCCCAGATGGTGCCACTTCAATTGCTTGAATGCAAAAAAAAAAAAAAAAAAAAAAAAAAATAGCTTCCTTTAGCTTAGCATGCTGCTGCAGCAGAGCAGAGGCAGCCTTCTGGGAAGAAGGGGAAGCGCTTGTTTTTCCAGATAAAAACCAGGGTCATGTCAGCGGGGAAATTCAAAGAATCTCTGGGAATTCCGCACTGCGCTGTATTTCCCGCCTCTCAGAAAGCAACTGGTAATCATCGCTCTAAAATGCAAAAATCAGCTCAAAAGATTCCGCTCAAAAACATCATTTTCAGCTGCCTGACTGGAGAGAGATTTGAAAGTAGATGGGAAACATCTTAATGATGATGAAACGCTCTCCGCTCATGTTTTCCCGCACAAAGTTCAGTGTACACAGTCAGAGCCAGGCCGCAAAAACAGCCGTTTCTGGGCAGCGCTGAAGAGGGCAGGGATGAGAACACGGAGGGGTGACAGTGAGGACGAAGGGCCAGGAGAGCGTTTCCTCTAAGAGAGCCCTCTGAAGGAGAAACCAGCAGGCTGAAACAGAACGATGGCATCAACCACCAGGTTCTCCTGTCGCAAATACAGAAAAACTGAGCTAAAGGTTACAAATACAGGCTAAAAATCACTCAAAAGACAAAGAAATGAACTTTTAAATGTTCAAGCTGTGGAATTATGACACCGTTATTTTTCAGGTTTTTGTGTCCTCAGCGAGACGCAGATTTAAAAACGCAATCATTAACATTTAAAGAAGACATTACTTTGAATTACTGTGGAGAAAAGGAGGCATCTTTTGCCTTCCAGATGTGAAAGTAGTGAGAGACCCTTCCACAGAAGATGGCATGATGTGTTTAGTGAGTGTTAGGACAAATATCTAGTCGCTGCAGGGAGACGGAACTGTTTTTAAAAAGCTTTTAAGGCAGCGAAGACGATAAACATAATGCTTTTTTTGTTATTACCTCATAAATACTTGAACTATATTACAGTTGTAGGGGACAGTTAGCTTCAATCTGAGCGGGAATGATCTGGATATTATCCACTGTTACATCCATTCAGTCCATTCAAAACAATATTTTCAATCACAGGACCTTTCTGGGTCATGTCTAATGTCCCCGAGCGGCGCAGCCGACTGATATTAAGACAGGAAGAATAAGCTTTGGCTTCGCATTGTCCGAACGACCCAGTTTTTGACAGTCAATGACTGCCGCCTTCGCAGTCATCGGTCTTTGTCCCGATGTCTTTATTCCCTCTGTTTTGAGCTCAGGAGAAGAGTTGCTCATATCTGTGTCAAGCTGAATGAGACTCATCAGGGTCCCTGTCTGCTCTTGGATAACTCAGGTGTTTTGCTTACCTAACCTTCTCTGGCAATTAGCCTTTCAGAGAGCGTGCAACTTGTGGACAAATGGTGTGTGTGTGTGTGTGTGGACAGGAACAGGCTGCTGACCCCTCCAGGGTCCATTAATCCATCACTGTGTCGCCTGCTGGGAACTTTTCCCGTCGGCTGGTTTCTCTGCAGGAATTTCCTTTTTCCTTGTCGGACCTGTTGACTCAGAAGAAGGAGCAGACGAACTGACTCACTTTGGGCCGTGTGTCACACACAGCGGCCGATGAAACCATTGTTCGGGCAAAGGAAGCTAAATCAGAGGCTCGCCGCCTCTGATTTAGCTTTACTGTCCGTTTAGGTTAAATATAGACTTTCTTTGTCTAAGGGCAATGATGCATTTCTGGAGTCTGAGGGTAAATTTACTGGGTAGTTCCCTGATTGATGCCGATGGCCAGACGGGACTGATGCAAACGGTCCCTGAGCAGCATGAAAAACATTTACAGCTTGTGTTAGAAGAAGGAAACACAAGAAAATAATAAGAAACGTGCTTCAACCGGCTGATCGTTAAAGAACATCAACAACACATCGGCACATCTGAGCCAGATTCTGTACTTTTCTACTCCTAAGGAGACCATGTTCTTACTGCAGATGTTTAGTCTCATGACCTTAAAATAGATTTAGAAAAGAGACAAATAAGGTCCTCGGTGTCCCTTCAATGGTCATGAGTGTTGTTCTGCGCTTAAACTGAGGGAAAATCTGTGTCAAGAAGTCTCCTGGTCCTCTCCCGGCTCCTCCCTCGCCATTGGCCGGGAGCCGTGATGTCACAGAGCAAAGCGTGTATAAGGAGCCGTCCTCCCACACCGAGGACAGACTGGCCGAGGGCGCTCTGAGGGGAGAAGGACCACTCTGACGGGGAAGAAGCGCCAAACGCCATGTGCCGAGGACTGGACTCGCTGCCGAGCACCTGCCTGGAGAGGTGAGACGAGGACGTTTCCGACACCTCCCCCTGAGGAGCTCCACCGCCGCCGCCGCCGCCACCGCCGCCATTCTGACGCTTGTTCCGTTTGTCTGCAGGGCGAAGGAGCTGAAAGCTCTGTTTGGAAGTTTGCTGCAAAAGACAGACCACAGCCTCAACAGCCAGGCGAAGAAGCACGAGAAGCTCAAGTAAGATCACGACCTGTTTAGTTGCTTTAGAGTTTTAGAAAGTTTCCTGATTTTCCTGCTTTTGACAGGTTGAACTCTGAAGAACCTTTGATCTGGAAGGAGTCCTTCGACAAGCTGCTGTCCAGTCAAAGTAAGTCCTTCCCAACGTCTCCGTGGGTTTTTATTGTCCCTGAAGAGGATCTCACCTGAGCTGTGCTCGTCTTCTCAGATGGACTCTGCCTCTTCAGAGCCTTCCTGGTCTCAGAGTTCAGCGAGGAGAACATCGCCTTCTATCTGGCCTGCGAGGACTACAAGGAGACCAAACCCTCCAAACAGGCGGCCAAAGCCAGCAAGATCTACGAGGAGTTCATCTGCGCTGACGCGCCGCGAGAGGTGAATAGGAAATATTCAGCTGGTCTCCAGGATCCACACCTGGCAGGTGGACGTGACGCAGCTCCTCTTCTCCTACAGGTCAACCTGGACCACGCCACCAAAGCCATCACCAAGGAGAATGTGGGGAAGCCCACAGAGGCCTGCTTTGACCTGGCTCAGTCCAAGATCTACACGCTGATGGAGAAAGACTGCTACCCCCGCTTCCTCAAGTCCTCCACCTACCTGGAGGTCACCAGAAAGGTCAAATCGGGCTAGCAGACTCAGGAACTTTGCTTTCACCTCGAAGGGGACAGATGCTAACTGACGCACAGCCGAGACCGGCCAGGTTCCAGAACAAACGTCTCCATCGGAGGACGGCGGCGGCGGTGGCCTGTGGACTAACTCAGCCAGAGACGCTTGAAGATGTGAGAAGAACTGAACTGGAGCTCGTGGACGGCAGCGGCTAACTGTTGTTTTGACAACACAAAGAGACTTTGACGCACCAGAGAATATTTATTTATTATTTATTTAATACTGTTTTATCACACTGTGAACAAGCGAAACATCTGTGAACTGTTTGTGTTTGTTTTTGGATACTTTTGAGATTCTGTTTGTTAAAAAAAATAAATAAGTGTATTGAATAAAAGGCAGACAGTTTCCAGAGACTGTTGGGGTGGAAATGATGGTGACAGATGTCAGAAAAATAACAGAAGAAGAAGAAAGAGAAAAAGAAGAAGAAGAAGAAGAAGAAGAAGAAGAAGAAGAAGAAAAAGAAGAAGAAGAAGAAGAAGACTCCTCTGGGCTGTTCCGTCACCACTAATCTCTGCCTCGGTGGTTCCACCTCACAAGGTGACTGATGCTGCGATGAGTGGAAACAATGTAGCAGTGTTTGTGCAACTGTGTGTGTGTATGTGTTTGTGTGTGTTTGGAATGCTAAAAATACTTTTTCAACAACAGAAATATTTGAGATAAGGGCTGAATAAGTTTACTTGGAAAAACATTGAAATGTGCATTGAAAAGCAGACCTCGGGGGGCGCCGATGAGCAGAGAGTTTAAATAAACACATTCCCAGCAGGTGCCTAATTAGCTTATCTTAGCATTAAACTGTGTTTTCCACCTCTTTGGGCTATTCTTAGCCAACTAAATGAAAACAGTCGCTGTCGCCTTCCTGACCGCCAGCGACGTGAGCAAATGTGTCAAAACATGGCATGAGAATCTGTGAGTGTGATGGAAGTCACCACGGAAACGTCAGCCTCCTACCGAGCACCTCCACGGGCAGCTTTGTTTACCAGCTCAGCCGTTGAGTCAACACAGCCTTCTCACTCTTCATAAATGAACAGCAGGCCCCGCCCCCTTCCACGCTCCACGCCCCTTCCACTCTTCCACTCCACAGTAACAGACTCGAGCGTTTGGCGTCTTCCACGACTAGGTGCTGCAGAGTTACCCAAATTATTTAAATTACTCTGCAGATGACTGTGACACACATCTAAGATGTTCCAGAAAGAGAATAAAGAGAAAAAACAGGAAAAACAAAGTCAGCAGTAACAGTTTTAGTTTTTGTGGAGGTGAAATCTTCCATCAGGGTGGTTTCGCCTTCATTCATTTGTTGACATAAAACAACAGAATATTTATTTCGCAACTTTAGGTGCAGCAAGTTTGGGAAGTTAGGAAATTTAGTTGGCTCTATTTTGCTAGGCAGATTTTTCATATTAGCCTCAGCAGTTTTTTGCAGTTGCCTTCTGTAAATGAACACTCGCATTTTCCAGTGTAGAGTATATGTGTGTGTGTGTGTGTGTGTGTGTGTGTGTGTGTGTGTGTGTGTGTTATTTTTAACCTCTGCTGTTTTCCACTGAGGGGATGAACATAAAACCACCAAACTGACGAAATGGCAGTAGCAGTAAAGGATGCAACTAAAAAAAACAAAACAATGATTAAAACTTAATTATTGCTAGAAAATTCACAGTTAATTTGGAGAATTGTCCTTGTTGCATTTCAGTTCTCCATGATGTTTGCGTTTTAGCATGGTTGTTGGCTACATTTCCTTTCAAATTCAAATAGAATCAATTAAATTTGAGTGCAGCAGAAGGAGCTGCTCCACGCTACTGTGTGTTGCTCTTTTACCTTTCCTTTCCTTCCCAGTTGTTTGCGTAGCCGGACACAAGCGCCGTCTTCACCTTTAAGAGCTTGTCCAGCCACAAATAAGTGCAGTGTGTTTGCACAAAAGGCCCAAACAGGCCCACTGTCTTTGATGCTGGCCGCCTGATTTTTTCACATTCTGGATCGTAAAGTTTTACAGTCTGAGTGGAATCCTCACCTGGACGGGCTGCAATGGGAGACCAAACGTTGTTTTCTTTTTTTTTTTTTTTCTTTTAATGGGTGTTTTACAGTCATGATAATCAGAAACGCTCCAACTCCATGTCTAAATCCCGACCAGACAGTCAGAAGAGGAGATAAGGGTTTCTAAACTGTGACATTTCTGAGTTTTAAGTTTAATTATATTGAAAATTCAGAAAATCATCTAACAGCACATACAACTAACAAAGTCCATCCTGCATTTTTCTGGAGGAAAAACTTGCCTCCATGTCTCAAAAGCCATAAAACAAAGCATGAAATGATGTGAACTGAAGCGTTCCCACAGCAGATTTGACCAGTTTGTTTCTTCTGTTATGATGCATCCTCGTGATTAGATATGACTTCAGACAGTGTTGTGAAAATTAAAAACCACTAAAAGCTTTTACTGCTAGTTCACAGCATCATAAATTACTTTTTGTACATTACAGCTAAAAGCCTGAAGTTCAAGGTTCAAACGGATGAAAACAGGAGATTGTGTATGCAGAGAGTTTATGAACCGTACAGTTTAACACATTTGCACTTGAATTATGCGCGAGAGCAAAAGGAAAACATTCATGATTATTAGATTCTTAGCCTAGCTTAGCTTATTTTGAAGGGGAAGCAAACGAGCTCGTCTGGATGTAAACAAACCACACTTCCAGCACCTTCTGAGTCATTCATTCACCAATTTTCCTGCATTTTTTTCTTTATTTACTTTAGCAAAGTGTCCAGTAGGAGACTGCCAAGAAATCCTTCCAACCAGACGGAAGAAGAAGAAGATCAAAAGTGTCTGTAAATAGCTCTGGAGAGGATGAGCAATGAGCCAGAAGAGCCTGAGGAGCCGTTTATGTATTCTATTTACAAACCGGCACCTCTGAGCTATTTCAAAGAATCCTGAGAGTCCAGGAAATCAAGGAACCAACGTGGGTCAGACAGATGAGTCAGGGAGGAGTGTGTGTGTGTGTGTGTGTGTGTGTGTGTGTGTGTGTGTGTGTGTGAGAGAGAAAGAGAAAGAGAGAGAGAGACAGAAGGCCCAACACCAGCTGGTTGTGTGTCAGACTGAGTTCCAGCTGAGGAACTTTAAACCATCAGGGTTCAAGTTCAAGTTTATTTACTACATTCAATAACAGCCCCAGTTCACCCAAAGTGCTTCACCACACAGTATAATATCAAACAACAGAGGTTTTAGCAATTAGCTGTACCAACACAAACACACGGAGGGGCCTCCTTCTTTTCCGTCAACGTTTACTTAGATTAAGGGTTAGAATAATGGACGTGTGGGCACCTTCATCCTCAGACGTATCACACATGGACGTGTCAGCACGTGACAGCCGTGTTACCGGCAGCTGCTAAGGCAGGAACAGGAGAAGACCTCCCAACCCAGTGGCTACGGCTTCTCTGTTCTGGTCAAGCGTAACATTTTGTCCTCAGACAACAACGTGCAGACACGTGCTGACACGTTCCTCCTAAAAATCAGCGGGAGGTAATTCAGAAGTGACAAGGTTTGTTGCCTGAGGCAAAAGACAACAATATGCACTAATGAGTGCTCCCTTACACGCATAAAATAAGAGATGCACGCAGAAAAGCCTGGAAATGAGACTCAAACTGGCTCTGCTGGTCAAGATAAACGAACTATAAGGCGTCTTGCGCCCCCTGCCGGTGAAATTGATAATCTGTCAATGAAGTGACCCAGTGGGTGAAAGCTTCCACTGTGCTGAATCCAAAACAACTGGATTATATTATATTATGGATAATACAAATGTATATATTTTAGCAATTTATAATGTAAAATTTCTTGGAAATTAGAGTTTTATGCTGCCCATGTTGAGACATAGTACAAAATGCATGAATACAGATCAAATGTGCACATCTCTGACTCGTCTGAAGCTTCTGCAGCAGCAGGTCACGTACAACAGCTGTGAGAACACAGGTAGAAGCTGTGGTTGTGTCAGCAGGTGCAGAGGGATCCATTAACGCCTCAAGATGGGCTTTTTCATGGCAGATCCTCGCCGGGTCGAGAGTTTGTCTTTCTGGAAGCGTCTCTGTAGCTCTTTTATTCTGTTCAGACTGAAATCTTGACCTCTTGATCTTGACCTCCATCTTGGCCCCGCTGGTGTCTTCATCAACAGCCGTCAGGTCTTCTGGTTTTCAACCCGCTGTGACATCTTTGGAAGTGGAGGAACTGACCTCTGCCTGTAGCTGGAATAAAAGACCAGTTACCATTTGAGCTACGGTCCCTCTAAAGCTGAAAGGCCAGCACTGGTGTCTGGAACCTTGCTGATTTTGCTGTATCATTAACTACTGCTAGAAATGACTCATTGGAGCGGCTCAGACTTAACTTTTGCTGTGTGATTCTCGTTCTGTTTATTACAGACTGTTTTTTTTTCCTCTACTGTCTTGTGTAGTTGCTTTTCTTGTGTTTATCTCTTATATTTGATTGCTCTGTCAGCTTACTCATCTAAACGTTGCTGTTTTCATCCCTATAACTGTGATTGTGACATAAAATAAAGTTTATTTCCTGACTAAAGCACTTGGGGCAGCGTTTATGGTCACATTTGGAGGAGCATTGGTTTGTTGGTTAAATCAGTCTGGAGTCCCTCAAAGATCCCTGGAATTGTGTCTGGGAAGCGCGTGTTTATTCCCTGCCATGCCGCTAGATGTCCCACATCCAAACACCTGCTGGGGCCGGTTGTAGCAGAGGCTGGCTCCGTCTGTCCGCTTCGACACCCGCCTAACAGCCCAACAAGCCCCCGCATCTTGGATGTTGAGCAGTCTGATGTCAGGCTGAGGCTGCGGAGCTTCGAGGGGGGGAACGATGCGCTGAGATCCGCGCGTCATCGGGAGGCCGGCGGCGGTGGCCGCGGTGCGCGCCACCCCACACCGACGCGAGGGGCTTCAGCGAGTCCACGATCGCCGCGTTAATTGAATCCCCACACCACCACCACCACCACCACCACCCCGATCCAGCCAAGCCCGGATGCCCTGCGGATTCCCGCGTCGCTCCGGTGAGAGTGCGCAGGAGATTCGCGTGTGTGCGCGGTTAGAAAGGAAGAGGAGTCAGCCATCGGTGGGGAGATGCCAGGGGTGACCAAGTACAATTTAGTGGATGACGCGCACGATTTGAGGATCCCCATGCACAACGACGAGGTGTTCAAGCATGGGGTGTGCTTCGAGGCGAAGGTAAGGACAGCTTTTAAAAATACTGATTCATTTACAGCTTTCACATCAGATTCTTTGTGTAGCACTTATGTGACGTTCGTTTCTTGGGTTACTTTTAATGACTCCTTGATCGTTGGTGAAAGGTCAATGCTGAGAATTAATTCACGTAATAAATTAATTGACCGTTTACAACCAACAGCTGTTTTCAGATATTAACAAGAATAACTAGTACAGATCCTGGCTTTGATTAGTGACTGTATTTAATATTCTCCCCTTCGTTTTCTTTTACTTGTCCTTCTTCACACCATTCACCTTTACGTGACTGTTCTGTTCCAGACTTTTGTTTTTATACACGATGATGATGAAAATCTAAAAGCTCAAAATCAACCGAAAATGTGTCAGATGTGTCACTCACTCAACCTGTTTGCAGTACGTTGGCAGTCTGGAGGTGGGCCGCCCCAGCAGCCGGATGGAAATAGTGGCCGCAATGAGGAGAATCAGGGTAAGATGCTCCAACCTGTGACGTTTCGTTAGACCGGATCTGATAACATGAAGGTTTCAGTCGATGCAGGTTGAATCCTCCCGTTTCCGCTCACTGAGCAGCACTTGTTGACGGAAAGCGGTGCAGTCAGGTGGATTCACGGGGCTGTCAGCAGCACTCCGACCAGAACCCGCTGCGATTGCCTGTCGTCATGCTTCGCCGCAGAGAGCAGGAGGGGAGGATTTAGCTGTTTGTCAGCTGTTCGCTTTAATCTAACAACCAAGTCGCTGTCGCCTGGAAGGTCAGACACGTCCTCAGACACTCCAGGGAGGTTTAATCCGCATCCCTCATGGAGAGAGATCAGGAAAATGCCCTTTTGACACCAGCCAACGTTTCCTCTTGGAAACTCTGCAAACTCTGGGTTTCTTCAGGGTTTTCAAAGTTTCCTCCGTGTGCAGTGTGTGTGTGTGTGTGTGTGTGTGCAGCACAGCCAGATCCACACACCCACAGATCGGTCAGACGCTGCAGAAGAAGAACAGAAGAGCGCCCTCAGCAAAGGGATGGCACTTAGCCTCCACTGTTCGACTTCTGCCAGTAGCTGGAACACAGATGAAGAAGAGATGAGGAGGAGCAAACGCACAGATTAGCTACATGAATAATTAAAGAGGAGCCAGATTTCAGCGCATCAATAGGCCTCGCAGCAGGGCAGCAACGCCGCCGGGGGCCGATTCCTGCCTCAGACGTGCGTGTGTGTGTCAACCGTCTGCACACACACCGCGGAAGCCGCTGATGCACACGATGAAGATGGATCTTGTAGGGGATCAAGGGCGTTGGAGCTGTTTCTCATGGGCAGACGTATCCGATGAGGAGAAGAAGAGCTAATGTTAAAGACTGACGGATCGCTCTCAGAACTCCCTGGATGTGTGTGTTACTTCATCTCTGGAGCCTGATATGAGGATTGTGAGCCTGCAGAAGCTGCGGGCTCCAACATTAATCACACAGAGGGATGAAAGTGTCCCACACAGGCCGGCCTCCTTCACCGAAGCCCAGCATTAAAGCTTAAACAGCTCCCAGGAACCAAAACTGACAGATTTTTTTTTTTTTTTTATTTTTGCTGTTTACTTAAACTGAGAAGAAGAAGATGAAGAAGAAAGCCCTGGAGAAGAGCTTTGAGCAAACGCTCAGTTCAGATAAAACACACATTTTGCATCTGTGGGATTAAAGGTTGTTGCTCTTCCCTCACAGTACGAATTCAAGCTGAAGAACATAAAGAAAAAGAAAGTCAACATCGTCGTGTCTACAGACTCCATCAGGGTCATCCTGCGCAAAAAGAGGAAGGTCAGACCCTCACAGACGTTCGTTTTATCGCACCAAAACCAAAACCAAAGACTTGTGTGTTTCCTGTGACAGAGAAAAGGTTGGTCGTGGGATGACGACGCCATCGTGGTGACGCAGGACCCCATCTCCAGGTAGACCCTCTGGGAGGTAACGCGCGATGGCTGCATCTCCTCCTCACCACTGGCTCTGTTTCGACAGGATCTTCTACGTGTCGCACGACGCCCAGGATCTAAAGATCTTCAGCTACATCGCCAGAGAGGGCCAGAGCAGCGTTTTCCGCTGCAACGTCTTCAAGTCAAAGAGGAAGGTACTTCTCGCTTCCTTTATTTGCTCAGGTGTGCGTGTTGGCAGCTGTTACAGATGTTCATCCATCAGATAAACACGTCCGGGTGTCGGTCTGTAAGGTGATGTTGCGGTGAGTCTGCCGTCTCCTCACCATGGTTACCAGACAGTGACCTAGTGTACCTGAATGCTAATCATCCCAGCGGAGAGGAGGGACGGGCTGTTTTCTTTTAATCGCCCCGTCAGGGATGGAGGGACGGACACTCCGCAGCCTTTTCGGGTGGAGTGGGAGGAGATGGAGCAGCTGACAGGAGGGGGTTTATCCCGTCAGCGCGTCGCTCCTTCTGAACTGGCTGCTTTTGTTCCGAGAACACGTCCACACGTGGAAATATGGCCCGAGGGTGTTGATGGTGGTACACGTAGGAGCCCCTGACTCCTATTTACCGGAGAATGAATCTCAGGAGGCTGTCGCCACGCCGACAGAGCAGATTTCATCTTGGCACCTTCTGTCGCCAGAGCCTGTGAAATAGAGTCATCAATCAACCTGACAGCAGGAGTGCAGACATAAAGACGAGCCGCCATCTTCTTGCTCTAATTCGGTCTTCTTTGTCTTTGTTTTGGAGCCTCACCTTCCAGTTGCTGCTGCACACACACACACACACACACACACTTATCTCTGTTCTCTACAGCTGCATGTGTGTTATGCAGCACACACACGCATTTCCTGTTTGTGTCCCCCCTGTGTAGTCTCAGGCCATGAGGATCGTGCGGACGGTGGGTCAGGCGTTCGATGTGTGTCACCAGCTGACCCTGCAGCAGCAAAGCGAAGACAAGGAGGAGGAGGAGGGGAAGGCGGAGGAATCAGACACAGTGCCAGGTTGCTCATCTACACACACACACACACACACACACACACACACACACACACAGACATCTGTCCTTCTTCTAATCAAAAAGACCCTGAGCAGAAAGACTGGGAGCAGAGCAGCTCTCTTGCCTCTTGTTGAGCCCACTGTCCTGTTCTCTCGTCAGCAAAGAAGAGGCTCGCGCTAACAGAGACCGACCCGGACGCCACCACGGAGGAAAGTCTCGACTGCGTCTCTTCATCAGAGCCGGAGAAGAACAGGCTGGAAGAGATCTTTAAGAGCAGCCTGGGGGTGAGTCAGTGCTTAATAAACATTATCATCTAAGTGGTGAATGGATGGTTCTTTAGAAAATCTGGAGTCTCTGCAGAGTCCCGATGAAGGTGCGTTTAAGGCTCGTTTGGGAGGAAATCTTCAAGTTCCCTCAGCAGTGTCATTTATTTATGAAGTCTGCAACATTTTCTAGCACAGCGCTGCTAATGCTGAGAGCGCTGATGCACTGCACTGACCGACCTGGCTTCAGATCAGATCAGACAGGAGTTTCTCCGTCTCCCGTATATGACCTTTAAAGGTCAAGTGTCCTTCACAGTGCAGGGTTGTTATCGATCCCCCGTCTCAGATGTGACAGAAAACCTGTGTCCCACCCCCGCCTGCAGCACTCTGGCTTGTTGGTCATAATTCCTGTGTGATCACACCAGCAGCTGGACCTCTCCTCCTGTCCAGACACTGGTCACACTGGTCTCCCAGCACCGTGTGCCGTTGTGAGGACTGAGCTTTTCGTGCTGTTAAATGGTTTTTTGATCCTTAGGCAGGTTGAATAAAGTCCTCTGTCCCCTCTGTCTCTCTGCAGGGGGCTGAAAGCCCACCTCTCCTGCTGAATTCACCTGTCTTTGGAGCCCCTGCGGAGGCCTCCAGCTCAGAGGAGCACCAGATCCAGCTGCTGAGGAGGCAGCTGCAGCAGCAGGAGCAGGAGGCACTGGCAGCCTCAGCGCAGGTACGTTTTGATTTCACCGTATGGATAAACCCAACACTGGCCTGACTCCCCCTCTGGTGCAGAAAAACTAGAAAAATCAGCCCCTATTGTTTTCTTCCATGGAGTTTCTGTGGTTGCCATAGTTACAGAGCGAGCCAAGTTGAGTCAACGTGTGCTGTGACGGCAGCAGCAGAGATTTATCAGAGCTTCCGCTGGGTGGAAAACGATGGAAGACAAACACTGAGAGTACTTGTGCACAGAATCCAGAATATTGCTCTGAACATCATCACGCTACCACGGTGACAGTGGTACCGCATACTCAGACCCATACGTGGCATCAAAAATGAAACCAGTTCTTCTTCTATACCTGGAAAAGATTTCCCAGAGCAGATGTAAACTCGTCTTTTGTTTCATCATTTATACAGTCCTTCTTGTCGGTTTAGGACAGTTGATTGACAACTAGTCGCATGGTTTGTGTGTGATTTAAGAGCTTTTTCAAAGGACCTTTGGGTTCTGGTTTTCCTGTGTTTGTCTTTTCTGACATGCACGCTGGTTTGCGCAGGTCCACGTTCTCCAGGAGCAGCTGTCGGTGGAGGCCAATGCTCGGAACGACGCCCAGGTCAGAGTTCAGAGGCTGCTGCAGCAGAACACGGACCTCCTGCAGCACGTCTCCCTGCTGGTCAAACAGATCCAGGAACTGGAGATCAAAGCCAGCGGACACTTTACCTCCAGTGAGTTCTCCCACCTCCCAGTCGGCCTGTGCGTCACCTCCACTCATTCAAGCTGCTGTACAGATGCTGCAGGAAGCAGCTAACTGTATCTCATGGCAACCATCGCAGAGGATGATCCAATCCCGTCAGCAGAGTCTCCCCCACACCGCGTAATCTCATCTGCGCTGCTCGAATCTTTGCTCTCGTTTCTCGCGTCTGTGTTTGTATGCGATCGGAGGGGGGTGTTTGGGTTGACTACATCTGCGAACAAACAGACGGGTGGGAAATGTTCGTATTCCGAGGGGATCATGCAGCAGAAGATTACATTACAAGAGCCTTCAGGGAGTAAAACACTCATCATGCAAATGCAAATCTACTCTGACTGCGCTCCGTGTAAGTAGTCCTCTAGTCTGCTGACATCGCTATGGTGATGTCAGCATCATGATGTGATGGCTAGTTAGCTGTCGTTCGTGTCTCATGTAGTGCACAGATGGAAGTGTTTCGGTATCAGTGCTGCAGCAAAACCATGAAGACCAACAACAAATGAGCTCTGCTTCATTTTCCTTCTCTTCTGTTGATGTTGTGTGTTTCTAGTGGGCTCCCAGGACAGTCTCCTGGAGATCACCTTCCGTGCCAGGCCCCCCAGCGCGCCCTGTGAACCGCTGCCCTCTTCCTCCTGCACGAGGTCCCTGACCACTCAGTCCCTGATCCCCGTCAGCGATGGTACCTGGGACCCCACCCTCCTGCAGAGATCCTCTTCGGCCTCGGTGGGCGCGGACGTCGGCTCTCAAGGGGTCGGCAGGAGCGGCGTCCGGCTGGAGTGTTTCCGTTTCTCCGCCAGGGAGGAGCCGGTTCAGGACAGAGGCGCAGGGGAGACCCCTAGCGACGGAGCCCCTGACGACAGCTCGCTGCTGGGGGAGCAGGTCTTAGGAGCCCTGGAGCTGCTGCGGTTTAGGGAGTCTGGGATCGGGTCAGAATACGAATCCAACACGGACGAGAGCGACGACCGGGACAGCTGGGGGCAGGCGGAGGCGGCGGACAGCTCAGCCCGACTCTTAAACGTGCTGAACCCCGAGACTCTGCCAGACTGCTTAGGAGAGGAGATGGCTGTTTAGACGAACCTGGAACACTTGTGAAACTCGTGATGACACCCATAACGTGCACGCCGTCTCTGCTAATGTTTGTGAGCACTTGTCACCCTTCAGACTTGTGTTTATTTTTCATCTTTTAATTCTTTCTTTGTGTTTTCACGTTGAAAAAAATGACTAAATGAACCTTAAAAATGACATAAATGCAACTGAAACAGAAAAAAACGTAAAAGCTAAATTAACAAAGCCAAATCTGTACTGACAAAACAAGCTAAACACATACGGCTGGTATGTGAGTATTATTATCCATAATCAACATTTGAGCCACTCACTTAAAATAAAATCAGAAATTTTTTTATAATCTTTTGATACGTTTGTGTATGCTAACATGTTTATGTGTTTACAGACTGTAAATACTTGTATTGCATGTGTCTGGTTTTATTTCCCTATTAATTAAGTCCCGTATAGTTTATTGACCTAACTGCACAAATCCGTTTCATCACACTGGTCTTTGCCTAGTTTCGTATAATTAAAAACATTTTCTGGAGGAGCACAGCCGGCCTTCAGACTGCTCTTTCTCCGGGGTTTTGTCCTGATTCTGTATTCTTCTGATTCCGCCTCTGAGTCTGATCCAGCTCTTTGAATCTTTGCCTCTTTCTCAATAACTTTCCTTCCCACCATTCTCCCAAAGCTCTTTAAAAACCCTTAGCTTTGACCCACACCCCAGACTCTGCCATGTCCACAGACGTAAGAGTGAGAACTAAAATCCAACTTTCTCCTCGTTGAAACTTGGATTCGGGGATGGTTGAAAAACGAATCCACGCTCCGCCTGATTAGCAGCAGCAGCAGCTTTAAGGTGATCCTGCAGAGTGTGGGCATCTGAGCCATGCTGCTGCAGCAGCCAGGTGACAGAAAGCTGCAGAAAACCTGCTGAAACATGGAGCCAACATCAGCCGTTACACGCCAACATCCTGCCTGTGGCTCCAGCGGCGAGGCTGCTGCTGACACAGATCGTAGGCTTCCTGCTGCTGGCCCCACCAGTGTTGAGTTTGTCTGTTAATACTGGGTAGGTTGTTGTAACACTATTTATTCATAAAGAAAACACCAGAATGGACTTTCATTTCTCATAAAATAAAATCAGAAAGTGCGTCAGCAGTGCTGGGAATGTCACTGGGATCTAGTTCTAGTTCCTGCCAACCACCCACCATTGAAGTCACAGGGGGTTTTGGTATCAAAAACTAATAATAATTATAAAGAGCAGAGTCACTGCAGTGCTGAAAACAAGCCTTGGCATATGTGAGTCAGACTAATTTACAGTTTTATTCTCAGTCAAATTGCCAGTTTGAGCTCCAGGCACTTAAAAACAGCCAGACTTGACACCGAAAGGGTTAATCTGAGCGCATCGCCTCGTCTGCATCAGCGTTCGGTAATTAGCAGGTTCTCCTCTGAAGGAAAATCTTTTCTGGTCATTTGTTCTGCTGCCATGTTCTGCTGCCCCTCGCAGGATCTGAGACTCCCAACCAAAACCATCTGTGGATGAAGCGGAATTCTGGGATTTCGGGCCGCAAAAAGACAGCAAAGCGTGTTATTTCTGTCTTTTTTCTCCAGCCAGAAAGACAGTTACATCAGCCTCCATTTTCTCTCTTTTTCTTCCTCTCTCTCTCTCTCTCTCTCACACACACACACACACAAAGACACAGAGTTTCTCTCTCACACTCTCACACACTTTTCCACTCCCAGAAAGTCCTTCAGAGAGAGAGGTCAGTGATTTCCTGCGCTGAATGCAGCCACAGATGTGGAATATTCCCTGAGTAAAAGTAAGTCAAATCTGTACATTTCTCATTTTTATATTTAATAATTACTGTTAATGTGAGCTTTCACACAAGTTTAGCAGTGCAAGCTCCAACGCAAATCTAAGTTTATAAAAGAAACTTCATTTTGTTTCTGTTAAATAGATCTAAAAATGCAGCGTGACTGTCAGAGACGCTGCAGGCGCTCTGGTAATGATCAGCTCTCCACAAACGCATTAAAGACACAATTTTAAATAAACAGAATGCTCCTCTTTTCCTTTTAATGTGAATATTTAAAAGTCCAGAGGCCATAAATGCAGCACACTGATGATACTCTCACTAAATTAACATATCTACTGATTTCATCCTTCATTTTTTGGTCCCATTTTCAAGCCTCTTGATGGTTTTGCGCTGTTGTAACAAACCATAATCTTCCATCTATTTGCATGCATGTGATTTCAGTTAAACCTCTGTTGTGTGATTTAAATGCTCATTGGCTCTTTGGAACCTTTAAGCAGAGATGAGATGGAGGTCACAAAGGTTCATCCGATCTCCCACCGTGTCGTCTTCGTGTTGCTGGCTGTTACCGTGCGAGCGCAAGTCAACCCAGGTAGGCTAGCTGTTTGTGCTCAGTCAGCACGCTAATGTACGATATAATCCGATATCATGAGATTATCAGTCGAAGGTTTACTGTCAACCCGGAGTGAGTCGGGTTTAATGTGTCAAATATGATCTTAAAATAATCCTTTTGTATTCCTGAAGGACAGGTATGTTGACAGGATGGAGAGATAACTTTGGGTGGGTGGGCTTAGAATACAAGCGCGCGTGTGTGTGTGTGTGTGAGTGGTGGGCTTCATACTTGGAGATTTCACTAATGTTGAGTGAAATCTCACCAACACTAATAGTGGAGCCAAAATTTAGGCCCAGATCTTTAATAGTCAAGGTTTTTTCTCAAATTAGGGATAAAGTTTGGGATTTAAATGCAGAAATGAATGATAGTCACTGTAAAGGCCCCACAAAGATGTGCAAACCTGTGTGTGTGTGTGTGTGTGTGTGTGTGTGTGTGTGTGTGTGTGTGTGTGTGTGTGTGTGCACGCGCATGCGCACGCGGTTTTCCTAATGGTCAGACTGCAAATATCCTCAGAACAGGCAGACCTTTCACGGGCAGGGGGCATTCGTGGAAAAGAAAAAAAGCAAAAGAGGTTTGTAGGTGTAGCCCTGAGCACGCGCACACACGTTTTTCGTCACGCACACACGTATGCACCCATTTGACTTTCCCAGTTGGACTAACTTTCAGCAGGATGGTTCCTCCTTGTAAGCCTGGTCCTGCTCAAGGTTTCTTCCTGTTAAAAGGGAGTTTTTCGTTGCCACTGTGCTTACCTGGGAGTTCAGGCTCAGTAGTTTCTGCCTCTGTAAAGCACCTAGAGACAATTTTTATTGTAAAAGGTGCTATATAAATAAAAAAATTGAATTGATTGAATTGACTAAACAGCATGTTTGTCCTGTTGTCCTGTTGTCCCTGAGGTGGCTGCTGAAGGTGGATGGAAAGCGCACAGAGCAGATGCGCAGCACCATTGGCGCCACGGCGTTGCATCTTTACACGCAGTTGAGCTGATATGTTTGCGTTAAATCCCAGCAGCTGCTGCCAAATTCAGAAAAATGTCCCTCACGTGTAAAAACCCATACTCCCTACATTCTAGCTCAGGCTGCAACAGTGACGCCTCTGTTTGGTTTTAGAGGTTTTCAGAGCTGCAGGAAAAGGTGTGTGTGTGTGTGTGTGTGTGTGTGTGTGTGTGTGTGTGTGGGTGGGTGGGGGGGTGGTCATGGGGAATGAGTTGAACCACACATTGGGCCCACACAGCCCTAACTGAACATGTCTGCGTGTGTTTGCAGAAACGTGTCGGTATCCTCTGGGAATGAGCGGCGGGCAGATCCAGGACGAGGACATCTCCGCCTCCAGCCAGTGGTCCGAGTCCACTGCTGCGAGGTTTGGCAGGCACGGACCACTTCCTGTAATTTATTCAGTCTTTTTTCCAGCAGTTCATGTAGGAAAAAGCCGAAGGAGGAAGAGACAAGTGAGAAATTTACGTAGCTGCGGCGTCGTTTGCCAAATTGTTGAAGTGTTCGTGACAGATAGTCTATAAATCTGAATAGTTTCCATGGTAACCTCACTGGATGCTGTGCACAAATGCAGTTTGATACCTGCTGCCAACATAATGCGTTCAGACAAAACATGCTATCAAAGTGATGAAACTGCTCTGGAAGTTCTCCAGCTGACCCGTCAGTGCAAAGGTAACACGCGTCGCCTTTAAACTGTCAACTGGACATCATGCTAATCTTCACAGGCCACTGTTAATCTTAATTTCATAATTATACATGATTAGGAGATCTATTTTTTCTGTTCTTCTCATTAATTATCTCCTTCTGTCTCCTCTTCCTCCTCAGGCTCGACTTAGACAACGGAGACGGCGATGGGGCCTGGTGCCCTGACATCATGTCAGAGCCGGACGCCCTCAAAGAATACCTCCAGGTGGACCTGCGCTCGCTGCACTTCATCACGCTGGTGGGCACGCAAGGTCGCCATGCCGACGGCATGGGTAATGAGTTCGCCCAGCGGTACAGGATAAAGTACAGCCGGGACGGCAGCAGCTGGGTGGGCTGGCATGACAGGAAAGGAGGGCAGGTGAGTCTGGCGCCAAGCAGGACGGCATTTGTTGACGTTTCCCCTCTATTTCAGTGTCCAATGACAGCATCTACTGTCATTAAAATGTTCAGGGATTCACTTCTGTAAAAGGCAAAACGCAAAAGATGGCCCCTTTTACCTTGTTAAATTAATTAAACATTTATAAACATTTATAAACATTTATAAAACAATTATAATTAAAGTTAATTGTTGCTGCATATAAATATCTGCCGCCTGCGTCTCCACCTCCAGGTCATTGAAGGCAACAAGAACGCATACGATGTGGTGCTGAAGGACCTGGAGCCCCCCATCATCGCTCGTTTTGTCCGCTTCATGCCCATGACGGATCACTCCATGACGGTGTGCATGAGAGTGGAGCTCTACGGGTGTGAATGGCTGGGTGAGTCGCCGTGTAATTGGGAGGCATGTTAAAGTTTTCTGTCTTCTAAACAGAGCATAAGTCATGATTTCCTCCTGTCTGACTGCCGTCCAGATGGCCTGATGGCATACAGCCTTCCAGATGGACACCAGATGATTTACAGAGGCCTGGACGTTTACTTCAATGACTCCGTTTATGATGGAGCAGTGGCGGAAAGGTCTGAATTTCCTGCTACTTCTATTAATAAAAACATAAACTGTGGTTCTTCTGCTTGCTTCATTCGTCGCTGCCATCTTCTTCAAGGGCAGTCATTTTTCTTTCTTCCCACCACTAGACTGACAAAAGGCCTTGGCCAGTTGACGGATGGAACCGCAGGTCTGGATGATTTCCTCCACAGTCACGTGTACAGCACGTGGCCTGGATATGACTATGTGGGCTGGAGCAACAAGAGCTTTCCCAAAGGCTACGTGGAGATGATCTTTGAGTTTGATCACGTCAGAAACTTCACATCCATGAAGGTAAAGAGAGAGTTTCAGTTTTCTCCCCCGGTTTGACCTGTACTGCAGTTACCACAAGGGGGGAATTAAAATATGGAATAAAAGGACAAGTGGACATAAACAGACCCGCATGCACGTGCTTCACCACCTCCACAGGTTCACTGTAACAACATGTTCAGTAGGGGGGTGAGGATGTTCAAACAGGCCAGCTGTTACTTTCGGTCAGGATCAGACTGGGAGACCGACCCAGTGACCTTCAGGCCCGACATTGACCGTGAGAGCCAAACCGCACGCTTCGTGACCGTGCCCCTCGGGGACCGCACTGCCAGTGTGATCAAGTGTCGTTTCCATTTTGCTGACCTTTGGATGCTGTTCAGCGAGGTGGCTTTCCAGTCAGGTAAGGCTAGAATCAAGGCTGACAGTAGGTTTTACTGGAGGTAAACCATTAAAAGCTGTCCCTTTCTTCAGGGTCAACAGTCTATAATACATCTCTCAGTCCTCACATGCATGGACCCCCCAGAAACATGCCACCAGGTCAGCTGAACCCTTCATGACTTTGTAAAAACAAAAGCTCAACATGAATTAAAGGCGCATGTTTCCAAGTAAAGCTTTTCCTGGTGCAGCAGTGCCCCCTGCTGGCAGTGTTATATTGTGATAAACCATGAATTAGTTATTGCAATAACTAATATGAAAATTGATTATTTTAATGGATCTGACTGCTCAGGGGATGATCCTACTCATAAGGTGGATGACAGCAATACAAGGATCCTGATTGGCTGCTTGGTGGCCATCATTGCCATACTATTGACCATCATAGTCATCATCCTGTGGCGACAGGTCTGGCAAAAGATGCTTGAGAAGGTGAGAAGGTGTTTTATTGTTTTACACTGCATTTCAATCATCAAATGAATATTTTTACATCTAACGTAACCTCTCATCTTTCAGGCGTCCCGTCGTCTGCTGGATGATGAACTCACAGCCCGGCTGGCAGTCCAGACCCGGGCCTTCTCCTCTCCCCACTCCTCCCTGTCCAGCGATACTGATTCCTCCTCCAACTCCACCTACGATCGAATCTTCCCCCTCTGTGACGACTACCAGGAGCCCTCTCGCCTCATCCGGAAGCTGCCAGAGCTTGCTCAGTTCACCGGTAGGACAAATAACTGCTGCGACGTTGGCTAGATTCTAAAACCCCGTTAATGTATGTGCGTCCTCGTCAGGACCGAGCCAGACTCTTGCCTCCAGTGCCTCAGAGAGCACCCCCCACTATGCGGCGGCGGACATCATCAGTCTGCAGGAGTCTTCAGACGGTGGCGCCTCCATCACATCAGCCAGCATGAATCTGTTTGCAGGAGCCGATTCATCCATGAGAGAATTCCCCAGAGACCGACTGAGCTTCAAGGAAAAACTGGGAGAGGGCCAGTTTGGAGAAGTACTTTCTTAATTTAGCTCGCCTTTAGTTGTCTTTGTTGTTTATTTTTATAACTCTCACATTGAAGGCTGATTGACAGATGTAGGGTGAAATAATGCAAAAGAGTTTATGTTCTAAAATTACACAGGACGGGTATAATGGGCTAAAAGCTGTTTTTGTTGTCAGGTGCACTTGTGTGAGGCCGAGGGCCTGCTGGACTTTCTGGAGGAAGATTTGTCTGTAGAACAAAACAGAGAGTGTTCCCTGCTGGTTGCTGTGAAGACGCTGCGGGAAGACGCCAACAAGAATGCCAGGTAAGGCCAGTAGGTTGGCTCAGTCTCCGTCTGGAAGCGGATTTGCTATCCAGCCTTCCAGCAAGCAGTGAATTGAAGAGGTTTCACGATGTTCTGCAGAAATGACTTCCTGAAAGAGATCAGAATCATGTCTCGCTTGAGGGACCCCAACATTGTTCGTCTGCTGGCGGTGTGTGTGGACACGGACCCTCTTTGCATGATCACTGAGTACATGGAAAATGGAGACCTGAACCAGTTCCTGTGCAGTCTTAGATTTAAAGAGGCTGCCGAAGAAGAGAAGACAGACCCTGATGAAAAAGAAGGGAAGGGCTTCGCCAGGTAGGCTCATTTACATCAAACTGGAATGATTGTTTAGGATATTATTGTGTGTTCAACTCTTGTCTCTCTTGTAGCTTCTCTACCCTCATCAGCATGGTTGTACAGATTGCATCTGGTATGAAGTACCTCTCCTCTCTGAACTTTGTGCACCGTGATCTGGCAACCCGCAACTGCCTGGTGGGCAAGAACTGCACCATAAAGATCGCTGACTTTGGCATGAGTCGAAATCTGTACAGAGGGGACTACTACAGGATCCAGGGCCGAGCCGTGCTGCCCATCAGATGGATGTCCTGGGAGAGCATCCTACTGGTGAGCGTTAGTTGAATTGTGCTTTTAAAAGAGGGTCTAAGTAGATAAATTATGGATGGAGAATGGAAGAGTCTGTAAGTCCGTTTAATTATTCCTCACAGGTCCATAACATCACTAAATTGGTGAGCTATCATCCAATATTACATTATATGTTTTCTCAGGGAAAGTTCACAATGGCAAGTGACGTGTGGGCATTTGGGGTGACAATGTGGGAGATTCTGACTCTGTGTAAGGAGCAGCCCTACTCCCATCTGTCTGATGAGCAAGTGATTGAAAACACAGGCGAGTTCTTCAGAGACCAGGGGAAACAGGTGCGCTGATCACAGGGGTTTAAGTTTCCAGATCCTCTTCTCTGGGTTTTGTGGCTCATTCACAGATTGTTATGTTTATCCATTTTCCCCCCCTAATGGTCCCAGGTGTACCTGCCAAAGCCTCACAGATGTCCCGATCGGCTCTACAATGATCTCATGTTGAGCTGCTGGAGGAGGAACGCCAAACAGAGACCGAGCTTTCAGGAGATTTATACTCAGCTGATGGAGAGTCTGGCATAGCAGACTGATTGAGATATTCTGAGGTCTTAAAATGACCTTCAAATGATTGAACTTTTTAAGCTTTAATGATACAGCAGTGTTTTAAATCATCTGATGTGACACTTGAACAGAGCTTTATTTTGCAGATTTCATGAAGTAGCGCTGAGTGTATTTATTCATTTTGTGTTTTTACAATGCCATGTATATTTATAGAAGTAGTCATTTTTATTTTTTTTGTAACTTTCTTGACATTCAAATGTACACGTCATGCACATTTATTAGATGAAGCCAAACCTTAAATGTGTTTTGTAAATGTAAAAATGCTGAATCAATCTGTATTATGAATATCTAAATATACTTTTATGCACTATAGCTCTTTAGAATTTGTAAAATGCATATTTTTAAATGTTGTTTTTTTGTGAAAGTAAGTTTATTGTACATAAAGAAATTTTCGCCATTTTCATTTAGGTTTTGAGCGCAACAGTGCTTGAGGTGTGTTTTAATAGCGCCTTTCTCTGTTTTGGGCCTTCTGGCTTTCCGTAGAGGAACCTGATTGGTCCACTGTTTGCTGACGGCCAATCACGCCAAGTATCTGCTCGCGCATAGGCTGGGAGCTATTTGGCCGGGATCGTACGATGGGCTGAATTTATTACCATTAAAATGGTTTAAAACTGTTAAAATCCACTTTTCCCCAGTTCTGACTCGGCTTCCGGTTGCTGTAAAACGTGGGTCAGACATGGAGAAAGTCGTTGTTGTAACCGGAGCGAACAGGTGAGACACTGAAAGTTGTTATTAAACACCAAACACGGATTCAGGCACGGTAGCTAGCTTCTAAACCTTAGTGTTGCCATTAATCGAACACCATATTAACTTTTTGTCGCGATGTCAGTTTTGATTACTTTTCTGTTTTGCAATGTCTGATTTATTACAATAAAAAAAGTATGTGAAACTTTCCTACTGATAAATATAATGCGTAATAATCATACTCATTCCTGCATTGACCTTTGTTTACATCTGCCAGACTGTTTCCAGAAAGCTTTTCGACGGAAATAGTTTGTCTTTTGATAACAGCGAGTTTATACAGACACTATTAACTTGGTTACTTCTAGTCACTTAAAACTTGGGTTACAATTAAAGGAAATTCTTGCTTCTTGCAGTGGCATTGGCCTGGCCCTGTGTGAGAGGCTGCTGATGGAGGACAGCTGCCTTCGCCTGTGTCTGGCCTGCAGGAACATGCAGCGAGCTGAAGCTGCCCGCTCGGCTCTTCTGACCTCTCACACTGACGCCTGTGTCGACCTGCTGCACCTGGATGTGGGCTCTGTGCAGTCTGTGCTGACTGCTGCAGAGGAAATCAAAGCCAGGTTGGGACACTGACAACCCCTCCCTTCTTTTACATCAGGGTCTGTCTCTTCATTTATGTTTTTAACTCTTTGTCCTCTTTAAGGCAGATTTATGTATCTTCCTACAGGTACAACAAAATTGATTTTCTGTATCTGAATGCAGGAATTATGCCCAATCCACAATTGAATTTGAAAGCTTTATTTAGAGGCCTCTTCTCCAGGTAAAACATTTTTTTAACATCTGCGGTGTGATAACAGAATTAGTTACTTATTAGTAAACTAATATATTTCTCTAATACATGAAAATGTTTGCTCGATCCAGCAGGCTGTCCTATAATAATTTACTACACAGGTTCATTGTCAGTCATGAGAATGTTAGTTAAATGACTGTCAGGAATTTGCTGGTTTAAATGTCAATATTGTTCTGCAGGAATGTGATCCACATGTTTGCAACAGCGGAGGGTCTCTTAACTCAACAGGACGTCCCCAACTCGGATGGACTCCAGGACGTTTTTGCCACAAACCTGTTTGGGCATTTTGTTTTGGTATGTCACAGATACAGGCATACTGTTTTTAAAAATCATCATTAGGTTCATTTATCAATATAAACCTGCTCGACCACAAAAAATCATGCTGACAATTATCAAAGTCATCAGTAATATTGCCTTTTAATACTTTGCAATGATCATTCACCATTTAGAAAATGTCAGTCTGATTTTGTTTTTGTCTTTGGTGTAGATCCAGGAGCTGGAACCTCTGCTGTGCAAGGCAGGTCACCTGTCCAGGATAGTCTGGACATCCTCAAGTAATGCGCGCCGTTCTGCCTTCAGCATGGAGGACCTTCAACATAGAAATGGAACAGAGCCCTACAGCTCTTCTAAATATGCATCAGACATGCTCAGTCTGGTGCTCAACAGGCACAAGAACAACCAGGTTTGTCTGTCACACATTCCACAAAATAGGGACTCGACACAACAGCGATCCGGATCCCATTTACAGATTCGTGACATTCAGTCCCTCCTCAGACGTCTGGACATTCTGACTTTTACATGGACTGATGATGCCAACAAACATCATCCGTGTATTGAATCACACTGTTTCTTTTCTTCTGTAAGATATGAACATCAGGGGAGACCATGTGGACGGACATCAGGAGGATTAATAACATAACAGCCATTTGTTGTCCTCTCTGTCACAGGGTTTGTACTCCTCTGTGATCTGTCCAGGACTGGTGATGACTAACCTGACTTACAGCATCCTTCCCTCCTTTCTCTGGTCTCTTATTATGCCCATTATGTATCTGGTGAGTGGTGGCAACATGGCTGCATGTAGAATATCTCAGGGTGTTGTGACCCACATGTGTGTTTTCTTTACAGATCAGAGTCTTCACCAACACATTTACACTCACGCCGTATAACGGAGCAGAAGCGCTGGTACATTACTAAGATCACCTGTTCTTAAAAGTTACAGAGTGCACTTAAATCTGTTGTGTTTTGCATCTCTGCAGCACTGGCTGTTTCTTCAAAAACCAGAATCTCTGGATCCTAGAGTGAAATATCACAGTTTAACTTCAGGATTAGGAAAAAATTACACTCAGCCACGGAAGGTAATTTAAAACGTAAACTACTGCCTCGACAGATGTCACACAGCTGGCTTTAAATATACTGTAACGTACAGTGTTGATCATTCTGATGTCTCTGTGTCCCTTTGTTTATATTTCAGATGGATATCGACGAAGAAATGTCAGAAGTTTTCTATTCAAAACTTTTAGAACTTGAAAAAGATGTCAGGAGGAGAATGAGCCAAAGAAATTCTAGGGACATTAAAAACAATATTCTTGTGGCTAAATGATTGGTATTTTTTTCTCTGAGTAGATTATTACGGTATTATAAAACCTAACTTTGGGGCTTAAGTATCATTTTACATCAACAACCAACAGGATGCTTTCTGCCTTATTAAAATGTCGATTTCTATCTTCAACAAATGGCTTTTTTTTTTTTTTACAATTGTTTTCTCACAATTTACTAACCAATACTATAAGAAATATTCTCTAAAATAAAGCCTTTAATCTATTTTCTTTGTAATTTTCTATTACTGTATTTGAGCACATGTTTTATTTAACCTGTGAATATTTTTTAAAAACCATATTAAGACACATCAGTACAAATGCACCCACTTTCCTGGGGTCTATTTCCTGGGGTTTATTTGAAGTTAAGTCTTAAAGGTGAGGTTCGATAAAGAGGTGCTTGAAATAATCACCTGATGCATGGAAGTGGTCCTGAATGTACTTTCAGGTGGACTCTGAAGAGGGAGGATATGTTACCACCAGCTGTTACTCAGCAAGACCCTACTGGCCATAAACACACCATTGCTGCTTTTTATAAGGCCACAAATCCCACTTAATCTTATGATACTTGTGTCTGTTGTATCAGTACAGCTGCATTCAAAGTCCTAAACTGCTGACTTTTTAGTAGAAGGCTAAATTTTAAATGGGTGAAAGACAGTAATTTGTGTGTGTTGTGCAAAGTAATCTTTAACTTTTTTTTTTTTACAATTACATTCAGTTAATATTTATTAAGCACCTTTTATATAAACAGGGTCGTTTTATTCTATCACATTTATTTATCTTGTTTGCATCTATCATCTTGTCCCCCGTACAAAAAAGTGGATTAAATGAAAAGACGTCCTTACGTAATGTAAATAAAAAAAAAAAGTACAGCCTTCGCGTGTTCTGATTGGTCCGCTCCGCCGAATGTCCCGGATGTTGCTTGCACCGGAAGAGAAGGGGCAGTTCTCCCAGCCATCTTGTGGCAGCATCAAGCGAATTATTCGCATCAAGCCTCGTAGAATCGGAGGTGAATCCCGCTGAAGGGGCGCCATCATGCCCGGTCAGCTGCAAGAAGGCTTCGGCTGCGTCGTAACCAACCGGTTCGACCAGTTATTGGACGACGAGTCCGACCCGTTCGAGATCCTGAAAGCCGCCGAGACCAAGAAGAAGGAGGGGGCCGCTGCAGGCTCCACCAAAACCGCGGCTCAAGCCGCCAAACAGCCGAAGAAGGAGTCACAGAAGGACAGAAAGAACCCTCTGCTGGATAAGAAGGAAGAGTCGCAGGCACCTGTTCCCCTGAAGAAAGAAGGTAAAATCCCCAGCCTGACTCCTCGCCTGTGCGCCATGGATGTTTATTTTCACATTTTCACTCTCATGTGCAGCTTCTGGGGCTAATGTTAGCTACTGCTTGTCAGAGCGGATGATCATGTGGTCGGACGCACCGAGGTTAGCCAGACAACAAAAGGTGGTTAGGACCGGGTCAGAGCAGAGATGTGGCGTCCAGCAGCATCCGCCAGGAAGGTGTCTGGTGCCGCTGGTGGGCTGTCTGCTGCTGGAGGCTGCTTCGTGCAGCGTCTACGCAGCTCAGCACAGTCGATGCGCAAACCAGCGTAAAACAGGTTCCAGTGGATACTTTGTCGTGAACTTTTTTTTTTTTACTTTTGCATTGATAAAGCAGTATTGACCTTACAGAGCGGTTCGCTATTGGGTTATAGCTGAAATAGCTGATTTACACGTTCAATTCAGTTTTATTGATATGTTGCTGGTTTCATCCGGTTATATTCAATTATGTTTAACTGCCAAACATGCACTAATGCCTTTCTCAAACTTTGCATAAGTACTTTGTCCTGGAGGCACTGTTGATTAGATGTAGTTTTTTCTTTCGCGCTATTTTGAAATGATTGTGGAGACGTTTTTTGCAGATCTGCAATATTCCTCACATAAACAAGCAATTAAAACCCTTCTAACTTTTTTCCAACGTTTCTGCCCCTGTGGTTTTAGGCATCAGACGGGTGGGCCGAAGACCAGAGCAGCAGGGCCAGCCGGGGTCCCAGCATCAGGGTGGGCAGGGCGAAGGCCGACCTGGAGACAAGAGGCCGGAGCGGAGACCTCCCCGCGAGCGCCGCTTTGAAAAGCCCGCCGAGGACAAGTCTGAGGGGGTCGGAGAGTTCTCTGTGGACAAGTGAGTGGATGTCCACAGCTATGAGGAGGAATCAGTTAAAGGCTTCCTGGTGCAATCACAAGATCACTGTGGGTTTGTTGTTGTTGTGAGATGTGAGAACATCTTCTGTGTCCCCTCAGGCCTTCAGGAGAGAGGCCTCCGAGAGGGCGTGGTGGTGGCCGGGGTGGGCGTGGTGGGAGAGGGCGAGGCATGGGCCGCGGGGACGGCTTCGACTCTCGCGGCAAACGCGACTTTGACAGACACAGCGGCAGCGACAAATCGTGAGTGGGTGCAGTGAATCTGCAAATGTTAGCGAGAGGATCGGTTGTCACGGTGACGTCACGCATCAACATGTTTGTTTTTCCCGTGTTTACTCCAGCAATCAGAAGAATGAGGAGAAGCGCAGCGGGAGCGGCTCCAACAACTGGGGCAGCGTGAAGGATGAAGTGAGGTCAGGTTATTTTCGCATATTGCATATTTTTCACCTCTGAGCAAAACCTTAACTGGAGAAAAAAAGGTTACTTTTTGGTGTTGAGAGTGTCATTTGGTGTCCTCAGTGAGACCGAACCGCCTGCCGCCCCTGAGACGACCACGGAGGGAGAAGAAACCGCACCTGCTGGATCTGAGAACAAGTGAGGATCAATTTTATTATAATGGAGGCTGTAGTGGCTGCAGAGAGAAACCTGTGACGTCTGGAACGTCTCATCATTTGGGGCCAAGAATAGCACGTCTGCACGTGGCTTTTGGTCCCAGAGCGTCAGTGTAAATGGGATAAGCGGGGTCGACCTTTTGGCCGCAAGATTAGAGAGCGTCTCTGCGTGTGGCGGAGAGGATGATCTGTGTTGGAGCCTAAGGTTCCACATTTCTGTGTGCTGGATTTCCAGGGAGAACGAGGTGGAAGAAGTGAAAAATGAAGGCCCTAAAGAGATGACCCTGGACGAGTGGAAGGCCATGCAGGACAAGGAGCGCACCAAGGTGGAGTTCAACATCCGCAAGCCCAATGAAGGAACAGACAGCCAGTGGAAGAAAGGATACGTGCTGCACAAGTCCAAGAGTGAAGATGTGAGTGTGGCGACGCTGTTTTGCAGTGACTTTGTTAATGCTGCCTCTGATGCTCAGTTCATCCTTCTTGGTGTCTTCACGTGAGTCTGTGTCTTTGTTTTGTTCCCTGCTGGTCCAGTTTTGCAATTCTTACTGCTAATAATGCGTCTAACTTGAGTGTCTCCTCACTCCAGTATTGATCAATATTCTGCTGTCTTCCGGTTTAGAGGCCTGTCGGCGCTTTGATTGATGCTGCAGAGACTGAAGAGACACAAACTCTCTACAACAAGGTGCCTGCAGCCCTCACACTTCAGTCCAGTCATCCACACGATCTATGCAAGCATTGCGTTGAGTTTTATGACTTCTCTGTTTAGAAAATGGTTTCATTTTCTTTGATGTGCTGAAAGTAATGACAAAGAAATCTTTGTTGCCGTGGAACTCAGCGTTAGCTCACCCCTTTCGCCTCCAGACCAGTGATGAGTCCGCTGAGCACCACTTCCGCAAACCAGCCAACGACATCACATCCCAGCTGGACATCAATTTCGGAGACCTGGGCCGCCCGGGCCGCGGCCGCGGGGGGCCTCGCGGGGGCCGGGGAGGCCGCGGCGGGGGAGGCAGCAGGACAGCACGCGGGGGAGGACGGTCCGAAAAGGTAACAAATGAAGCTTTTGTTGCTGCCTGACAGCAAAGGTTTAATGTCCCTCACAAAGGATCTGGCTCAGCGGCTGTGAAAGAGCCGCGGACGCAGCGACACGGAAAAGCCGCTGCGGATCACGCCAACCCCTGAAATAACAGAGGTCCACGTTGCAAACGCCTCACTTCAGATTTGGGCAGCATTATTACTGTTTTAAAGTAATAAAAGTCAGGATAGTGAGTCTTTGAAGCCTCTTCTAAATTCACACACTTATTAATGCCGGTTTTTGTCACTTTTCCCCTGAATGAGGAAGCGCTCATCTTCAAACATGAATTGCAGTCACGTGTGATTAAGAGCTACGTCTGAATGGAGGGTGGCATGCAGCTTACTGAGATAGCGGCAGCCACACCCTCCATCCGCACCGTGGTGAGCAGATAAGGAGTGAATTTTCACATTCAACAGTCGAGCACCGCTTTAACGTGAAGGTCATTCTAAATACTGTTGGACTAATCCCAGCTAACATCAGCGATGGCGTGAATGAAGCGGGTTGGTGCAAACAGGAAGTCCTTTGAGATTTAAAAGCTTTTTTCTGTGTTTTTTCTAAGTTTCCCCCTTTTGTGTTCCCCCCAGGCTGGCGGAGTGTCCGTCCCCAATGTGGATGATCCTGAGGCCTTCCCAGCCCTGGCCTGAAGACCTCTTTTCCACCACCAGTCCATCCATCAGCCCTTCCGGGGCCCCTCCTCTACGAGGCTTGCATGCTTACCACATCTTTCAAGTATATAAGAAAACAGGCAGAGGGGGGAATATTCCAAACGACAAAAAAAAAAGACTCATCCCATACCAGTCGCACCACCAGAGGACTAAAATTTTACCTGATTTTACCTGTTTTAAAGGAGAACAAAGACAAAAAAAGGCGGGAAAAAGGACCTCTTGTTACACTGAAGTTTTGTATTTAGGAATATGAAAGCAGGGATGTTTTCATTATTTTTTTTTCAGAGATTATGCATATTTTTTTGTGTTGCTTGAATTTACGCATTTCTGCGATTAGTTTTAACTGTGTATATCTTTCCCCTAAGCTTCTGCTTATCTTAGAAAAGACTGTACTGGAGCTTTTCCTCCCAGTTAAACACACTGATGTGGTAGCACTACACTTCTTAGAAAACTCATGCTAGATATTTGAACATGCATTTAAAGTGTAATTACCCTGACTATCCATCCCTGTGGCGAGGCACAAATTCGGGATGGGTAACCAGGCAAGTGACTTCCTGAGCCTGGGGATTTTTTCGCTTGTTGTGCGGTGAACACCATTTTTTTCCTGATAGTTTGCCTTTTTTGGTGGACCAGTGGTTAGTAATGCTTTTGTATCAGCTGATCCATGTGTGCTACCTGTGTTTCCAGGGTGTCCCAGGGCCCAGTGTATATCTTTTTTGCCTGGTCCTTGTAGGCCATACAAATTGTACTACTTGTAACTTCAGGACCACTAAGCTTTTTCCTTTTTTTTTTTTTTTTCCCCCCCTGTAAGAGTGCGTGTGTGGATGTATTTTTGCGTGAGTGTGTGCAACAACGTTTGAAATAGAATGTGTGAAATTCACAGCTAGTTACTTAGAAGTTAAGTATTCCTCTGATAAGAACTAGGGGTTCTCGATCTTAACAGGAAGTTGTAAAAAGTTAATTGACTGAAAACGATGGGCAATCCATGGACATACAGCATCTTAGCTTTTACAGCAGCTATGTCTTTGAAAGCTAAAGGAACTTGGTTCATCAGCACCAGTCCTCCCCAAATAGTACATCTCCTTTCTGTGAACTATCACTGTTTTGTTTTTTTTTTATTATTATTTTGTCAGTGCAGCAGCACCAATGCATAATTTGTCTGAAAGAATTAGCAGTCATTGTGGAGCAATCATGAGCTACAGAATGTAATATAAGCTAATGGAACTTTTAGCCACCAGTGTCCGCATTACCAGCAAGCCAATTCTTAAATGGGGGGAGGGTTAAGGGGGTTGTAAACATTATGGCTTTACATGCTGTGCACTGCTAACAGTTGCTGGTGAAGAGCAGATGCGGATGGCTAAAAGCCAGTTCCTTGTAGGACTGTTTGAGCCACATGACAGTGAGTCTTTCTCTGCAAACATCCCTGTTCTAATAAACTGCTTTAGAGGTGTTAAATGTATCCTGCCGGTGGTTGTCAGATTGTTCAGATCAACTGTGATTTTTAAAGGTGTGGAGAAAAAAAAAACTGCTGTTGACTCTTAACTGAAACTCATACTTGGAAAAAGTTGGTCAGCTTCAATGCAGCGCTGCAATAAAACCAACCTTTCGTGAAGATTATGTTGAAGGGTTGTGGTTTCAGATATCTTTAAATCGAGGGGGGCCTTCAACTTTTCTGCACCTCTGGCTCCCGAATGAAATGTATTTTGTGTAGGCACCAAATTAATTTATGGACTAACAGATGTTTTCAATTTTTTTCTCCTGGTAGATTTCCTTACTATAATTTCCCTGCAGTGTAGTTTAGTTAGTATTGTGTTTATTCTGTAGAAAGTTAACGCTTCCGGCACTATTTTTACAGGCATTACTACCGAGGATTGTGGATACTGTTGTTCTTGGCCCAAAATCGCTTGACATTAATTTGTTTTTTCGACATGGTGATATCCCAGCGTTGCATACTTCACTGTATTCTTATACAGCGTGGAGGCAATAAAATAATAAACCTACTATTAGTTATAATATCGTAGACGGGATTTAACTTTATTTTAGATAATTTTCTAGGATATAGAGCGTGGTAGCCGCTTATTTATTTTACAACATTTGTGATGTTTTGCAAAACAATTCTATTAATTACATCGAAAAAGCTTAATTTTTATAGCGCAACGTTTCACGTCATTAATTAAAGATGTTTCGCTTTCCCTCACTTCCGGTGTCGCCGGGGTGGTAGTGCGCATGTGCGGAACTCATTCTGTTTCGAACAGACGTAAAAGATGGTAGGAGTCTACGGACGTCGACGGAACCTCGGCGATAGAAACTTGTCACCTAAAGGAGCATCGTCTGATTCCAAAAGCGGCCCGTCCACCGATAGTTCCACGGTGATTTTCAAACTGCTAGCGGCGGCGTTTTACGGAGTCAGTTCGTTTCTCATCGTTGTGGTCAATAAAAGTGTTCTGACCAACTACAGGTAAAAGATCAAAGAACAAACTTTTAGTCACTTTTGACAGCAAGTGTAATAACGGGGACGAAACGTTTTCAAAGAAACCTTTCAGTCCAGTTGACACAGAGAGATCTATTTTGGATAACTATGACCTGGATGAGTGAGAATCTACACAGACAACGGTGGAAAGTCACATTTCACCATTTTGGGAAGCCATTTGCTTTTCTTTATTTACTTGCTCCCCAGTTAATTTAAATCAGGAAATAATCAAAGTTAAAGGTAACTTGTTAACCTCTCAAGTCTATGAGTGAAAATGGCATATATAGCTTAAATAGAATTTAGCAAAAAGCATTTTAGAAGATATAACAGCCTGAGAAAAACGTGCGTATCTACTAGAGAGAAACGATGCAAGAACAGATAGATATCGACGTGTTTACTTGTTAAGAGTTTAGTTTTATTTCAGTATTTTTAAATACGCGCCTGTTGACTGAGGGGGGCGCTGTTGACTGAGTGGAGACGGGAGACCAGCAGATTACCAGCAGGTTTACTCATATACTCCAATAAACTTGCATATGAATGATTTAGTCACCATTATCATATTTTCATGAACGCATTCCTTCTTCCAAATGTGTGGTTTTCTTTTATTTGTCATGATTTGGTTTTGTGATCACCTGAACCCAAAATTGTAAGTGGAGTTTCTGTCAATCTTTTGTTTTGCAGTTTTCCGTCTTCAACATGTGTCGGAATCGGCCAGGTAAGTTTCTCGTAGCTTGAGATCTTTCTTCCACATCCCAGCGTCTGACATGCCGACTGTCTTTGCCTCTGCAGATGTTCGCTACCATTGTGGTCCTGAGGTTTGGGAAGCTGCTGGGAATCGTCTCATTTCCAGATATGGATCCGAGTATTCCAGGCAAGGTGAGAAAACTGTGGCAGGTCAATAAGGACTTAACTCCTGAACTGCTCACCTGTGTCTCCTCAGATGTTCCCTCTGCCTCTGCTTTATGTCGGGAATCAAATCTCTGGACTGTTTGGGACACAGAGACTCAAGTTAGAGCTTGTTTGTGCACCGTTCTCAAACAGAGCTGCTGTGATGTGAAACGGCTGAATATCAGACTCTCTCTTGTGTCCTAGTCTGCCCATGTTCACAGTCCTGAGAAGGTTCAGTATTTTTCTCACCATGGTGTTTGAAGGACTCTTGCTGAAGTAAGATGGAATCAAAGTAGACCAGTGCTTCTGCTGACCAACCATCCTGAACTTGGATTTCTCTTCCTCAGAACAAGCTTCTCTACGTCTGTCAAACTCACCGTGTTCACCATGATCTTCGGGGCTTTTGTAGCTGCCAGGTAGCACGCCACACTGGTGTAGCAGATCGCCCCCTAACTCCAGGAACAACTCTGATCTTGGGGATAAAAAGTGGAATTTTGCAGTAAAACCTTTCTCGTGTGGCAGCGACGACCTGGCCTTTGATCTGGAGGGTTACACGTTCATCATGCTCAACAACCTTTTGACTGCAGCCAGCGGCGTGTACGTGAAGCAGAAACTGGACTCCAAGGTGAGCAGAGCGCCTGAACACATCACCTGACCGTTCATCACTTCCCCACGTTAATGCTGAGGCCTCCCCCTGCAGGAGCTGGGCAAATACGGGCTCCTCTATTACAACGCCTTGATCATGGTGTTGCCCACCACGGCGTACGCCTGCTACTCCGGTGACCTGCAGATGGTGAGCTTGTTCAGCATCAGCCTTTGTGTGGCGGTTGCGGCAGCGGCGGCGGCGTCTGTGCTGAGGCTCTGCTGTGTCTGCCGCAGGCTCTGGCGTTCCGCGGCTGGCGGGATCCGACGTTTGCGCTGCAGTTTGTCCTCTCCTGCATCATGGGGTAAAGTCCTCCCCCTCCGTCTGCTCAGCTTTGTCTCCGCTCCTGCCTGATTGCTCTCACTGTCACGCAGCTTCGTACTGATGTACTCCATCCTGCTGTGCACGCAGTACAACTCGGCGCTGACCACCTCCATCATCGGCTGTATCAAGGTAAGTCCTTCACATCCATCACGGATGTGTGTGTGTGAGACTTGTTGATGTGTGCAGAACATCCTGGTGACCTACATCGGGATGGTGTTTGGAGGAGACTACATATTCACCTGGACCAACTTCTTAGGCCTGAACATCAGGTAAAAACCTCCCTTGGCTCTGATTTGACTGGTGTGGGATCAGGTTTTCATGGTTTTTGTTTTGGGCAGCATCGCCGGGAGTCTGGTGTACTCCTACATCACCTTCACCCGGGAGCACACGAGTAAGACCCACCCCCACAGCATCAGCTCTGATGTGGCTCCAACACTTCTGATGCCTTTTTATCCGTGTTTGACAGAGAAAAAGTAAACGTTCTGATCCTGCCGAACCTCCTCATGTCTGCGCTGCACAACCACCTCTACCCTCGTCACTACAATCACACAAACGCTGATTTCTAATGCACAGTTTTCTAATATTGAGCAAGATAAAGGGCTTTAACTGTAACATTCTATTTTTTAAACTGTTCAATGTAACGTTCATACAAATGAGGAATTGTATTCCTTCTTTTTTAATTAAATCAGTTTGATGAAATCTTAATGGTGTGTTTTTAAGTCCCAGCTAATGTTTTAATAATTTGTCAAAAACAGAATTCAAAATATTGGTGTCACTGTTAGACATTAATATCAGGTGTAGCTCGACCTCTGAGGGTGTCACCTGAGAGTCGTTGGCAGGGTCACTGGCAGGGTCGTTCACCTAGTTTCCATTTGGGCTTCCTCTTTGTCTCTTGGGTCACATGGTAATGGGTCACCAAGGTCTCGTCAAATGGTGTGAACAATTGGATTGCTGGATTTTTGTCAGTTTTCTTCAACGTGTTGGAATGGGCCAGGTAAGTTTCTCGTAGCTTGAGATCTTTCTTCCACATCCCAGCGTCTGACATGCCGACTGTCTTTGCCTCTGCAGATGTTCGCTACCATTGTGGTCCTGAGGTTTGGGAAGCTGCTGGGAATCGTCTCATTTCCAGATATGGATCCGAGTATTCCAGGCAAGGTGAGATACACTGCGACACGTTAGAACTCCTGAACTGCTCACCTGTCTTCTTCATTCCATCTTACTTCTCTTGCTGAAGTAAGATGGAATGAAAGTAGACCAGTTCTGCTGACAACCATTCTGAACTTGGATTTCTCTTCCTCAGAAAGCTTCTCTACTCCACAGCATCACTCTTGTTTTGATGTCTTTAAACACTTTTGACATGTTTTTTTCTGTGTTTGACAGAATCCACCAAGCAGACTCAATAATATATTTATTAAATAGAGCCCATATTATTCCATTCATTGCCAGGCTTGGAATACACTCCATTTTGATTCATGTGATCATTTACAGAGGGGAGAAAAAAAAAATCAGTCAATAAAGGTAAAGATAAAAATGAATCAACATTAAGACACAAACGAGTGTGAATTCAGAGCTGGGGTACAAAATCAAGCATTACTGTGTTCAGTCTGGTCTGGAGAAAGATGACAAAGTTCAGTTGGCAGGGTTTGGAAATCAAAAGAATGGAGTCGGAGCAGGAACACGGGAAGAGGAATGGACACACATCCACCTGGCAGCAACAGAACAGGCGGATGTAAAATCACAGCCAACCAGGAGGACCAGAACAAACCGCACTCACAGACGTACCACCTGCTCAAAGTAAGAAACCTATACAAACTTTACATTTAAAAAGAAAACATCCTGTCTAAACAGAGCGCGGAGCAAAGCACTGACGGTGGGGACCCAAAAATACAGCCGTCTTCTACAGAGTAAAGGACATCACTGATGTCAGCTGCTACGCACAAACAAACCTATGAGCGCGCTAACCCTTCGGTTCATTTATCAGAGGCTCGAGCGGCGTCACAAGTGAAGGAGTGAAAACTCCTTTCTGGTTTTAAACCACTCCTCAAGCCAGAAAGATGAGAAATATACAAAGTGCAACTAAAAGCAGCCGGCGGCCTCATTTGTCCTAAACTTGTCGCTTTTTGATGCCAGTAATTTCAAACTTGTCCGGTTTTATCAACCGAACAAATAGATTTGACAGCCATTACCTTATAGTTTTAATTTTGTTAAAAAATATAAATATCTGCGTAAAAAAATATCACGGGTGATTTGTTACAAACAGTAAAAGGAAACGCTAAAAGCGAGATGCCGCCGGTGGGTTTTCTGGAGGAAGCGAGGCTGGGGGCTCAGGTACTTTGGGATGAGCTCTGCAGGCAGACGGATGGAGCAGGGAGGCAGAACAGCGCCTCCTAGAGGAGCAGCTGTGGTTTGGTTGACTTTCCAGTGACCTTTGAGCTTATTTAGGAGCGAGTCTCTGCTCGTGTTGCTCGTCACCCCTTGACCCCGCCCACACGAGAGTGAGTCGGGTTGATTTCCACCAGTCACCATGGACGAGCTGCAATCTTTCAGTTTTCCTGTGTTCTGGATGGTTCTGCCTCACTCTGACCCAATGGTTCCGCCTCCAGCCTACATTTCTTGGCGGGCCTCTCGTGGGCCGTTTCCGTTTCCTTCGTGTCCGTGGTGGGCTCCATAGACCCGTTCTGGTCGTGGCCGGCTGCAGCCGCCTGGCTGCACCCGTTGGAGTTCTTGTCCTCGACCGGAGTGGGAGGAGCTTCTTCTGCTGGGTGAGAGGGCCCGTTGGACTGAACCGAGTCGGGTTTTATTGGATTAGCTGGTTTCGCTGGAGCGCTGTCAGCTGGGTGGCTAACAACACCTGGAACGGTAGAAGCCGGTGAGTGTACAGACCAGCATGAATGAACCCAGAAACTGTTTGCAGAACACTGGTTCTCACCGTTCTGACTGCTGCCATCTTCCCTCTCCGAGTGGCTGGCGCTGCTGCTGGAGGTGGTGGGTGGAGGCGACGCCGCCCTACTGGACGCTGCGCTCTCCGTCTCATCCAGTAATCTGTCCATGTAGTCTCTGAAACGCAGCAGCGGAGAAACGGTCACGGACACACCTGCATCTGCACGTGGTTTTATACCTTTAAAAAGACTTACGTGACACCAGGGTGGAGGTTGTATTTCCTTTTCCCAAGTCTGGTTTGCTGTGCAAAGAAATCATAACGCTCAGACTTCTTCCACATGTAATAAAAGGCCACACATTCTCCTACAGATCTAGTTCTCACCTGAAAGATTTAATTCAGCAGACATGAAATAAATATTATTACCATCATGTGGAGAGATTACAGCAGAATAGAGAGAAATGTTTCAGCCAAAGGCCGATCATCAGGAGATGACCGCTCCTCCGGCTCTCTTACCTTGTTGGCCTGTATCAAGTGAAAGTCTTTCCCATAAGCTTTCAGTCCTTGCTCAAAGTTTCTACACTCCTCCTCGGTCCAGACCGACAGCTCCTCTGTCAGAGAGAACCAGCGTTTGGGTTTCAGTCTCAGAATCACAAAGGCCTTCACATGGTAACAGGACAAACCTGCGCCTCACCTCTGGCTGCTTTGACATTAAATCTTAGTCTCCTCAAAGCTTCCTCTGTGTTGAAGTCACATTTCACTAGTTCATACAAGGCCTACAGGGACAAAAAATCAACATTTAGCTCTCCTCCGTATCATCTGACATTTATGCGTGAAGATCTCCCTCTACTTCCAGATTTATTAAATAATATTAAACTTGCCATGCCATCACCAACCACTGGTGTATTTCTTCTCACCTGTTCGTTGTCTTTGATATGTGATCCCTCTGGGATGGCATCCACTCCCTTCTCCTCGCCTGTTCGCCTGGATGCCTCGGTTAAAAACTCCACCACCTTCCCTTCGGGAAGACACTCGGGGTTCCACAGCAACTGGTCGTCATTTTCATAAACTACAGCGAGAAATTGTGGAAAAACATACAATTTTATGTCAATCTTTGGTCACCTGGCTGACATGAGCCAATCACAAAAGCACAGGTAATACAGTATTTTTGGATCTCTCCGAAACAAACACAAGAACCAATAATTATCTGAGCACACCATGAAGTTTCTAAAGAATTTATCTGGAATCAGCGACAAACTCCCTGGTGCCTGGTTACCTTTTTCGTTGTCTTTATATTTACAAAGGCCAGCAGGAGTTTCTGCCTGATACATGGAACCCACCATGATCTCCTGTCGGGGGAATAAACACAGGTCAGCTGGTCAACACACGACTGGGTCAAATATCAACTCAAAAGATTTGGTGACACATTTAGGTAAACAGTGACTGTGCTGACCTTTTTCCAGTCTTCTGAGGGAACATAGTCCTCATCTTCATCAGATTCCTCTTCTGCATCGTTACCTGAGGAAACAAATTAGAAATTGAGTGTTTTCTTATAAAAACAACAGGAATAAACAACATAGTACAAAAAAGTAAGTACGGTAAGATGGCACATACTCTCAAAGTACTTGAGTCTCTGAGGACGGATGAGCTCTGCTGTGCCCAAAGGTCGGACTGAGCGTGTGCGACCCTCATAGGTGGCCTGGGCCTCATCCCCTGTTCCTGATGAGTTCTTTACACTTTCACCCTGGAACCACAAAAAAAAAAGGTAAAAGAGGTAACAATACTGTGATGGTAGAGCCTAAAGACCTTCACATACTTCACTTCTCTTCAGTTCACCGGTACTTCTGCTGCTTTCATCATTGTCGAGGTCCTCTTCCTCATCCTCCTCCTCATCATCATCATCCTCTTCTTCCTCTGGTTCTTCCTCTTCCTCCTCTTCATCCTCATCTGGAGGTGAAGCACCCCCATAACCGTACATATTCAGTAGTTCGTGAATGGGCATCTCTCCTTCCTGTTAAAATAAAGACTCAGATCAAAGAGGTGACCTGTAATTAAAGATAAAGAGCCACAGTTCAGGAGCCCAAAACTCACCCTTTCGAGATCTTCAATCTCATTGGCATTGGCCTCGTCTGTTGTTTCCAACAATTCTTCTTCCTCCAGGGTGCGTTCGTCATCAAAGTCATGGACAAGCATGTCTGCAGATGGCTCAAAGTCATGGTCATCGGAACCTGCTGAACCTCCTACAAAATTGACCATGAAATATTATAGATGTACTGCCCTTAAATAATTTTACTGGATACTGTGCACAGTTTCTTCTTGAAATTGCGTTTGTGAATGGAGATCCAGTTGGTTTTGATTTGACCCATTACATTCTAGGGCCCTTTACATTTATATAATTTAAGAAACGCTGTACAATGTGTATATTGTACTATTATACAGTTATCACAACTGTAAAGTACACTGCACTCCCAGTATTGCAAGTTTTAAAAATATACAAAAAGAATAACTACTGGAGCACTACCGTTAAAAACTATAGCGTTGCAATTTACTGTACTTTGAAGCATTTCACACACAACAATAAAGAAAGTAAGTTGAAAGTTTGTATACCTGGGCTCGCATTCCCGATGGAGGGCTGGAAAGAGGAAAAGATAGACAGCAATAAAGGTAATGAGAAGCCGTAGATAATAGTTTTAATGAAAAACAGCTAGGAACTTTGCAGGGAGAGACCGTAAACGAGTCGAGAAGTAAAAGCGCGCCCGATCCTAAAGCTGGCTGGAGCATCAAACAGAAACAAAGAAGTCTGCCACAACTTCCTTTGGAAATTTCAGCTATATATCTCAACCAGCAATACGCCAAATATGGAGGTGTTTAGCGTTTAAACACAACTTTAGCTACAACGGCTAAGCGTTTATTCCGTTCACTCAGCTAACTTACATTACAAGCTAATTCTTTTTATTTATAGCTAATTCGCTCAAACTAGGCTTCGCAGCAATCACTGGTAATTCGTGTTTCAACGAAGCCCCAAATATCCCCAACTTTTACACTACTGCAGTTTGACTTATTAAAAATGTAAACTTGGATAGTTAAGTCCTCTTAAACAGAACCGCCAAGTATTATCGCTAACGCTACAGCTACCCTCCGTCAGGCTAGTGCAGCTAATATTAGCTAAATCTGAAGTTTAGAATTTATGCTTGTGTCAAGAAGTGGATTGTATGTAACAAACCTCTGTATTTAATTTCGCGCATTAAAGCTACAGCAAAATAAAACGTCGCGGGTATTCGACTAAACTAAATATTTGCGGTATAAAATATTTTCCTCAAATACAATATTTATTTCACTTTCTTACCTCCGCCATATTTGCAATTCTGCAGGGTGACGTCATGGGTCAGTCGTAGTACCCGGATTTCGAGCCCCGCCCACCTACAACAACTCATAGCACGAGGCAAGCTTGCTATCGCGTTAATATACAGTTAATGTATACGCGTTTTATTGGATGGAATACAAATATAATTTATATAAATGTCTTGAATTTACAGGTTTCCTGAATGAAAAAAGCTAAAAAAATATATCAAAAACTACGACAATAAAACAATTATATCCAGTGTCCTACCTACATTTCTTAAATACTATTGTAATAGTATTTTTATATTTTGTAACAGCACTCCTGAGCACCGAAATCATATATCGCATAAACACTTTTTTAAATGTAATAAGAATTTAATGAAATATGTTCATAAAAACATTGGACTACATTCAGTAGATGGTAAATAGACGTTGTGCTATATCATGGTTCAGGTTCTAGGACAGCTAATAAAGACAGACTCAGTTTTATGGTGTAAGAGAATCCTATTTATATTGCAAACTGTAGTTTGATTTGGACCTGCATGACTGCTAATACTGTTTTTGGCCTTAACACCCACTTTAGTTTATGTATAAGTGTTCCTGTTGACATCATCTCTTCTGGGAATCACAGATTTATATTGACCAAAGCCAGCCCACGCTCTACTATGTTGCTATGTAGAAAGCCATCACCACAGGTTGATGCAGCACAGCTATCTTGGGAAACCCATTAAGCAACACTTTGCTAAAAACACAGTAATAAAACCCTTGCAGGTTGCACATAAAAGAGCCATCCTTTACCTTTTAATGTTTATGAAAATGTGGTCAAACATGCCATAATTCTGGCCTAGATTCCCCTACACATGGGCCAAATGGCCCAAGAGACATCCGCCATTAAAAGCCCATGATGATTGCCAAATATCATACACACCATTTCCAGAGGAATCACCTTTGTGGGCGTTAGCGTGTGACATCAGCAGAGCATCTAAATAAAGAGGTTGGTCAGGGCACATGTTGTGGAGAATTGAAAAACATGAGATCACTACTACTGCTCACTACGCTGCTGTGCTTGTTGTGTGCAGAACTTGCAGAGACCCAGCACAACACAAACATGGTGAAGCTGTGCGGCCGGTCATTTGTACGGGCGGTGGTGTACACCTGTGGAGGCTCCAGGTGGAGAAGAGTGACGGCAGATGAGGAGACTTTGCAAAGCAGTGAGTAAAAAGGTTCATTCTACATCCAACATTATAGGATCTATAACTTTCTGCACTAATAGTAATGTAGGTTAATACCTCTTGGCAGGTAACAGAGATGCAATGCTGAGGACAATAGCTGTGCCAGCATTGGACCGCGGATGGCGAGACCAAAAACAAGCGCTGATGTCAGTGTGCTGTGACCTAGGCTGTCAAATGAGTGACCTCTTCATGCTCTGCTAGAGAGAATGTCAAATTATTCGTTCATTTTGGACAATGTTGAAAAAATGTGATTATCTACTTTGTGAGAAAATTAAAAATTTCTAATCTTGCAAATATTTCCTTTCTTTCCAACTTTAAAACACATAAAATATTCTCAAATGTAGGTGACCCAGTGTGGTTCACTCATAATAAACAGCGTAAACATTTGCCGCACCAAACAGAGAGCTGTTCTTGAAGAAGTAAGAAGCAGAAGTGTCACTAGATACGTCCCACAGACAGCGGCTGCTGACCTGCATGCTCTGTCCGCTCAGCTGGCCGATGTGCACCAGGACAACAATCTTGTATCTGGGAATCAACAGGTCCTTCATGCAGGCTCTAATCACCTGATGGGGGGAAATCAACGCATGGAATGTGGCCAGAGAGCAGATTTGAGGGTGTTTAAAAGATTCACTCACCTCACACAGTGTTTTTGTCATTTTTTGTGACCATTCTACTTCATACTTCTCCTCTTGGAGGTAACTGGTGAGTACATCCTTTAGTATGTCTGTGGCAGTGGCAACAGGGAAATGCTTGTTCGGTCCTGTGGTGGAAAACACAGAAAAATTTAGCAGAAAGAGATGAGGTGTCAAATGTGTCACGGTATGTAATGGTAAGGGTCATCTCACCCAACTGGTAGGTATTCTCCATGGTTACAGCCATGCGAGGATGCTCGTCATGATGTCCTATATCGTCTAAGTATGAGACAGTACTGATGGAGCTAAAAGACAGAACACGAAACATGCACAGCTCACCTCCAAACAGAAAACACAAGGTTGGCAGGATGTAACCACTCACTCCTTGGTCCTTCCAGTTGTTTCTTTGCCTCTGAGACTGTGACTCGCCTCTGAGGGTGCCTTGCCTGTCTTCTTCTCCCGTCCGTGGACTTTTTCTTTCTGTGGCTCTGACATGATGATGCCCTCCTCTTGCTTTAATCCAGACAATAATAAAATGGACATAATTACAAGTGGTCCATCAATGTTAGCATAAAGTAAAGGTTTGAGGACATAGCACAGCCAAAATATTAATACAAATTGCTATATTTCTTATCTAAGATGAGAAATTAAGCAAATATGTAATGTGGAACCATACTTTTAGTTCAAATTAGATGATTTTTAAAAATGTATACGTTACTGGCATAGCTTTTCTTTATCGCTGACGGAGGTAAGCTAACAGTAAACATTACATACATTTTTTTAACTTCAGTTTAAAACTTCAATATTACTCAAATGCCAAAATTGGACAAACCGTAGGATTGCAGAACTTAAATCAACACATTTATTACCGATCTCAGGACTTCTGGGACTGCAGAGAAGTAAACTTCCTGTTTGCTGTCGTCACGGCAACAGTGGACAGCGGAACCCCGTGGGCGTCGCTCCTGCACGCGAGGGCTCCTGCTGTTTCTTTTTTTAGGTAAAATCTTTGAATGAATAAAAAGAGATGGAAGGCTTGTTTTTCTTCTTTATTACCAAATAAAACAGGTATTACATTATATTCGTCTGTTCATATATTTACTTTGAAAATCTTTGGATGGGAATTTTGCATGAGATGTTTGCATATATCGTGTGATGTGGAGTTAAAGCAACAGCAAAACGGTTTCGAAGAAAATACATTTACAGAGGATTTATTTTCTACTCAAAATAAGGCAAAGAAAAATATTAGATATTCGAGATATTTTTTCTTGTTATTTAAGAACTAAATGAAAAATTACACAGAAGCTCATACTGGAAGTAAAACCATCCTAAGGATCTGTCCTATCACTTAAACGCAGCATGTGGTTGGAGTGCAAGTCAAACACTGGAGAATGTCAAATACTGGATGCATGAATCACGCAGGTGAAATTTATTAACAACAGGTTTCTGGAGGTGCAACAACAGCAAAACAGAGTGAAGGTTCAGGTGAAGGTAAGATTCTCCTCATAGTACAACTCTACAGTAACACATGACCTTACTGAAATGGCTAAACCGGTACTGCACTGACGAAACATGGTGATGGACAAATGCAGATGTCACGCAGCACCATTTGGGACTATTCATCACAGTAACCTTTTTTTTTTTTTTTTTTTTGCACAAGAAACCCACGTGTAAAGTAACAGATGAGGTGTGTTTGGTGATATTACCAACAACTTAATTCTGTATGAGTGCTGACATCAATAAAAACAGCAGACACCTAGGTACACATCCAGAGAAATGTCTGAAACAGGGCTGTTATGTACACTTTTTACACTCACATTTTTAAATATTGCTTTAAAAATGATAAAACATCTATTTGATAAGGTGGAAAAGGAAGGAACTGAAACAGGACACTGGTTTTCTTTACACCAAAGGGATTTGTTCAAAGCAGCATTAAAGGCAACTCTCTCCATCCCAGGACCCCTTTCAACTTCAGCTTCATTTCCTGCTCTCCTTCATATGGCACTCACCTCTGACTTTAGCTTAAGGCCCTTTCACACTTGTTTTCATTTCTATTCCACATACCCAGTGAAGGAAGCAGCTGTCAGTCACGCATCCGCAGCAGCAGCCTTATGACAAAAACGCTGACCGTTCAGTCCCAGCTGAGTTTTCCCGAGGACATCTTTTTAAAAACACGCACAGTTCTGCTTATTATCAGTTCCAGAACGAGGCGCAAACACAACTCTTAATTTAAATTCCATTTAAATTCCATTCCAATCCAGTTTTCTGCTGTGACCTGATCACAAAGACACAGGTCTGACAGAAGGAGGCGTCACATTTCAAATGGCGCCTAAACAGGATGCATGACTTCTCTCTAAAATGAAGTCATTCAGATTCAAGGTGGCAGTGTAAATCAGATAACTTATGGACTAACAGGGAAACAATACAAACTTTTATCTGCACCGCTCTTTTCCACCTTGTTTTTAAAGGATGTTGTAAATATTATTTTATCTATTCACATCATCTTTTACAGTGCATTTACATTAAACGTAAAGCAATAGTAAGGCTGGATCACCATATGAATCCACATTTAACTTTACAGAAACAAAGAATTTGGGTTTGCTTATGTTTTAAGACCATAAATGTTCTGAGTGCACAAAATTAATGATTTTTTTTACTTGCATAAACTCGTCAGCAGCCGACCTACTGAATAAGATGCTGAACGCGAGGTGGATCCTTGATCTTCACAGTTGAAAGAAGTCAGCGGTTCTTTTGGTTCCGACCCCAGACGGGTTCGCTAATTGTCCGCCAGATATTTCCCTGTGAAGCCAAGTGAAACGTGAGCGCACAAACGCTGTCAGACACGGCGAGGACACAGCCAGCGGCGCTCAGACTGACCTGCAGCAAATCTCTTCTTGATCAGCGACAGCCGATAGCCGCTCCCGACCAGCTGGATGTCGCAGCCCGAGAGCGTGCTGCCCTCGCTTGTGAACTGGACTGAGAGCTGGGACGGTCTCCAGGGGCCTTCTGCCACCTGGAACCGGCCCAGAAGGGCGCCGACGCCTGTGGGATATGGACACAGATGCTGGGGTCTCTACCGTGGATTATTAGGTTTAATATAGGAACTGAGGGAGACTCACCTCCGTTTTCAGACCTATGAGAGAGGCTGGAGATCCTCCATTGTATCGTCTGCTGCTCTGGATTCCTGTGACGGGAACATTTCTGTGTTAGAGAATCTACGCACATCCAGATATACAAATGGCGCCATGGTTGTTACCAGGTGGCGGGCGGGACCATGGCCTGGAGTTTGGCTTCACCTCCATCGACAGGAACCAGGAAGAGGACGTCGTGAAGTGGAACAGGAGCTGTCATGGCCTCCGTGTTGTATTTGTAATCTACTCTAAGGTCCGTGCTGGCGGCGTCGCCTCGCCAGCTCAGTGCCAGGTTCAGAGGGGTGGAGTGAATACCTTCCGCCGACACCTGAGACACAGAAGGAGAAGATGGTGAGAGAATATAAACAGGAGATCTAGATGGATCTTATACTCCAGACCTGGTATTTGATCATGTCCACGTTGTAGTACGTCGCCTGAGGCTTCTGTTCAGCAACTTTTTTCAAATGGCTCATCAAGTTTGGCATATTCACCCAGAATTCCTTGGTGTCCACGCTCTCTATTGTGGGCTCACTGTGAATATTCAATTATTACTGTCAACATGGGTTCATGAGCATGAGTGTGCGCAGCCTGCACGTGCTGGAAGTGTCCTCACCAGCACAGCAGCTGCGGGTTGGGGAGGACCTGCTCCAGTCGGCTGTAGTTGCTGATGCTAAATGTGAGGACAGGTTGAGTCGGGTGGTTGGAAAAATGCCTGGTTATTCCTGCTGGGAAGGACAGCACCATCTCTCCTGTGATTTTCACAACACACCTGGGACACCAGGTGGAGGAGAAAGCAAAGAAAAGTCACCGAGGTCCAGAAATATTCTGGTTGTTAAGCTTTATTCAACAGAGAAATGTGAGCTTACTTGCTGGGATCTGCGCCTTTGAAATAGGCATTGATGGTTTCAGTGAAGGCAGCTGCCACTGGTAAAGTGTCCTGGGGTCCCATGGTGATAGGACTGGGTCCTCTGGAGCATCCTACTGGACAGGCACAAACATCAAACCCTTCACAACTTCTTCTGTATCCTAATGTTCAGCTATGAATTCTGCACAGAGGACAGGGGAGCATTCAACAGAAGGACGTTCAGTCCATGAACTAGTGGAACAAGGGGTCCAACTCACCTTCAAAAGCTAAATAAAACCTGCCATGGTCAAACCATACCAGAGGCTGTGATGCCTCTAAATGTGCAGACATGAGGCCCAGAAGAGAACCGTGAAGGACACGAAGATGAGTGACAAGACAGTGACACATGAGGATGAAGAAAAACATGAGCAGCTGCAGTAGATCACCTGTTGTGGATGTGTTAAGGTCTTTTCCTAAAGTTGGGGTGGACGCCGCACTCTGTATGGTGATGGAAGAGAGGGAGGAAGTACTCTCTGCCCGAGCCAGTGGGGCAAAAGGAGGCGGGCTGCCTGCAATCGGTGGACTAAAGGACCGAGACTGAAAGCCAGACAAAACAACGCCTGGTCTAATTACAGTTAAGAAAAAACCAAAACATTGTAAATGATGACTGAAGACACATAAACAGACCATAAAATGATATGAAGGCAGTACTTTACCAGATCTGTGATGGGTTTCCCAGGAGGAAGTTTTGGTCTTGAGCACGGGCGAGGAGGGGGAGGGGGAGGGATGGGACTGCCTCGAGACTGAGGTGTGGTAGCCCGAGCTGGAGACGAGGGGCCTGCAGCAAAGACCAGGACGGTTCTGTTAGAACTGCTTTCAAGGGAAAACCAGCACGTTCAGAGAGCGGTGCTACCCGATTCTACCACAAGGTGTCAGTAAGAGTCATAAACAACAAATTATAGTTAATTATAGTTGTATAATAGATTTATAAACTAAAGTTAATTTACACAAATATCTAACACAAACATGTATTTTCTTTTGAAACTTTATGTGGCAATAATAAATAAAGTATATCTGTGGATGAAATGAATGAATGAATGAATGAATGAATGAATGAATGAATGAAATTACTGGTTTGGAAAGGCTCCAGAAATATTAAAATATAATATATAAGTACTCACTGCTACCAGAGAGGGGGCCTGGGGAAGACATGATTGATCTGTAGGTGGTTGGAGGAAGAGGAGGCGGTGTTCCTCGGAAGCTTGGTGTCAGCTCTCTAGGTGATCCCACAAAGTCGAGGATATCATCCCGGAAAAACGTCCCCTCTGGAGTCCTCTTCCCACCCAAAACAAGGGGAGATGTGACTCCGACCCGAGGAGACCTCCGATCTGCTGGCAGAGGAGGCACGGGGCTGATGGGAGCAGGAGATGAAGAGTACTCCACAAACTGCAGCACCTCCTCATCGATCGCGTCGTCATCGAGGCACAGAGGGGGTGAGTTGGAAGGGGAGAAGTCGGGAGGCAACGGTGGGGCCGGTTCATCTGGAGGAGGGTGTTCGAGCATGATGGGAGTGGGCGAGTCTGGAGGGGAGAAAGGAGAAGCGGGGGAGCTGGGAGAAAATGATGGAGGTGAAGGTGGCGGCTCAGTTGGGGGTGGTCCTGGCGAGAGGCAGGGGGAGGAGGGCGTGGACGAGGGCGTGTCTGGGGCAGGAGAGTCTGGCGGAGGCGGGGGAGCAGGTTCGTCCGGCGGTGGAGGCCTGTCCTCTGCAAAAGTAACCCATCTGGGCGAGGCCGTGTCCTCTCTGGTGTGTGGGCTGTCCATCGGGCCGAACACGTCATCCAAGTCAGGGGCTGGGGAGCCCCGGTATGAGGCAGGGGACAAGACGTTCAGGTAGATGGGGGCGGAGCTGCGAGCCGCCCTCCCATTGGGAAGATCAGCTGCAAAAACAGATGGACCGGGAACTATCACAGGAGTCGGATTGTGTGATTGATCCAACATCACAGCTCAATTTACCAGCTGATTCTGAAGCGTAGCTGTAGTGAGTCCTGCACGGGATGTTTTTGGGAGGAAGAGGAGGAGGAGCTGCAACACAGACGGTGAAGACAAGCTCAGCTGAAATCCTGAAACCGCAGAAGCTCAAGGCTGAACGGCGGCAGCTCACCTCCTGTTGGGAAACTCCGGCTCAACTGTGACTCGGAGCGTGGTCTCGTATCTCCCCAAACGTCTGCGCAAACGACTGCGATAGACAGAGAAATGATAAAGGTCACATCTGTCACCCCCACTCACCATAGCACGCTCCTGTCATCCAATCTTTCGGCAACAGACCGTCATATCTGGCGTATCTGGTCTCAGAAGGCAGGCCGAAGAAGGACGGCACGTTCTGCAACACGTCGCTGAGAAAGAGATTTAGGTTTAATCCAGGTTTAAAGTATCCTGCTGCTGCGTCACCGAGCTGACATCTGGAGCAGGAACAGACCTGGGCGTGTCAGGAATAGGGCTTGGGGTTGGGGTGGAGCGCCTGGGCCGAGCGATCTCCTCACCTATAAGGAACAAACACAAAAAAAAAAAAAAAACAGCTGTAATTTCTGAACTGACTGTGAACACAAGTTTGAGTAGGACAGGAAGTTACACACTTACATGACAAGTTCTTTTTTATCTGCCCCTGGAAGATGGAATTCAAACCAAACATGTTGAGGACACAGATGTTGAGTTGTGAAATTGAGCAGAACAAAGCAAAACAAGCTAACAGAATTATCTGCATGTGCTGTGATGTTTTGCTACCCTTAAAAACAAGTTGTGTGGCAGAAAAAAGAAAACTTTATCTTCCAGACAGTCGGGCTTTAAAGAGCCAGCAAATGGTGGCGGAAACTCACCGGGCTGCGTCTCTGAGACCAGCAAAAAAGGAGAGAGAACAGACCTGGGTCAGAGAGCGAGTGACAGATCAGTCAAATGGACACAACCAAAGAAGGCAAACACCTCTTTACTTGCACCGCAAAGCCTGAACAATGCAACACGAGCCGGGATTATGGATAAGGAAGCATCCTAAATGGTCAGAAAACACAGCTGGAGCGTTTGGACACGTTTGCATCGTTTGGCGATAGCGCTTCGCTAAACAGGTTCAAGTAAAGATGTCGCTACAGGTGACCACTGTCAACACTAAAGGAAGCAGCACTGGGGAGGAGACAGAAGCAGCATGCCTGACAAACAACAGAAAACCCTCTTTTCCTCCAAAACGACCCCCACACATTCTCCGGTCACCGTCGGATGACGACTGACAGACTTACCGGACTTCTCCTCTACCAGAGGACGGAGGGGCGGTGGGAAGAGAAGACAGAGATGTAAGACGGAAACGGACAAGGTGCCAACGGGAACAGCAATCAGCAGCGCTCACCAGAGACGGCGAGAGCGCCAGGCCTCCCACCGAGGCTTTCAGCTCGTCCATAGAGGGGGGGACGCACTTGGCGCTGTCCGAGACCAGCGGCTTGATTCTAATTTTGAACTTTTTCCTGCTGTCCTCGTCGTCCTCGGAATCACTGGAGGAGAAAAACTCCTTCCCTCTGGAAGCTGGTGAGCGTGCGTCAAGGACGCTGTCGTCTGCTTTTACTCCATCACCCAACTGTTTCTACCTGAAGACTGAAAGGATATTGTGGGCTTCGTCAGCAGGCTGCAGGCTGAAGCCCTCTTCGTCCACGTCCGGAGAGGCCTGGCAAAGAGAGCCGGGGAGATGAGCGCCGTTTCAACACCAGCTTCATATTTCATGCGCATAAATGTGATCATCGATTTTTTTTATTTTTTTTTGTCAGCTTCCAGAAAATAAAAAGAGACTTACATATCTGTCCCAGTCAATCTCTCCATAGAAACCGTTGGGCGCCCCGTTGGCCTTTTTCTAAAATAAAACAACATCAGGGTGAAGACTGAAATCAATATTACGAGAGTTTACAAGAATCCTGCTAATTATTTGGAAGGAAACGCCAGAGCAGCGTCTGGGTGTTTCCTGTCACCAACTTCCTGGTCAGCTACTTACACTTCCTTTCTTCCCACTTCCACCTCCATCTCTGGCAGGTGAACTCCTGTGTGAGGGGAAACAGGAAGCATGAAAACACATTTCATCACGCCTGCATCTTTAACATTAAAGTGACTCACGGGGGCTCGGTGTCCCTGTCTTTCCTTCGTAAACCCAGGACTTTCCTCGTTCGGTTTTTCAGTCCTGTAGCAGATGAGAGAAAGGGAGCGATGTAAAGACCAACATTATTTTCTTTTAAACTTGCTTCCTTTGGGGTGCAGTGTTGTTAAATCCAGACTGGATATCAAACTGTGGTGAGTCTTTGCTGCGCAGTTTGGTGTCAGACGTCTTCTTAGTTCAAGCCTGCTGTCAAAAGCCTGCAGGTAAACAGGTAAACAGTCCTTCATGTTGTTAAGACCAGCTTTTCATCTCTTAGCTCCCGTTAAGCCAGCGGAGACTTTAAGACGGCAAGTTGTGCTTCTAACTCCCTGCTGGATGACTTTAATGTTTCTAAATTGCCCTAGTGTCTCCTAACGCATGAAAATGAAACATCACGAGCCCCTTAGAATAGATTTATAGAATTTAATGTCTGTTTTTAAGTCAATTCTAAGTGCAATCACTGTCACATTGATGGCTCCTGAAACAGACGAGCTAATAAACACCTGCTGGATGAGTTATCAGTTGGGATTATTATTACAACAGACACACATTTCTAAAATGTATTTTACAGCACCAATGACAGCTTTAACAGCATAAAGTTGTTGACAATTGTTAGCCTAGCAAGCCGAGGCTAACACCAGCGTGTTATGTCTGTGCAACATCTGTGTAGATGGTGAAGCTGGTACAAACGTCACAGGCTGACTGCGGGCTTTCTGCTAATAATAACCAGCGCACATTAGCCACGTTTAAAGGACAGAAAGGCCCAGCACGGTGCCGTGTTCAGCGGCATAGATGAGCTCTATCACCCCGTTTCCTGCCGGGCTCTGCCTGCTCTCCCTGGCCATCTGAAACCAGCCAACCCCCGGACAGTCAATGCAGGATTTCACCACATTGGTTCTTCTGTTGCAAATCTACATCGGACACACGCTTGTGTCACACACGTCGAACGTCACAATGGCGACCGTGATTAAGGAGAGATTCTAATCATCGGACAGCGTTAAGAGCCACGGGCTTAAATGCCCCCCGGAGGGACGCAAGAGGGTAGGACGAGGACATGGGGGGAGAAGGGCTGGTTTACCTTGCATCATGGCTGCAGATTTTCATCCTACGTCGTCCTCTGGTGTGCAGGTGGACGGGAACGGACAGATCCAGACAGTCAGAGGATGCCTGGGCAGGGCATGGCTATTTCTGCACGGCTCCCCGGCGAGGCATGCTCCCGATTCCCTCCACCCCTCGAGGGCCCGACTCCCAGACACCCGCACGGGGAGGTGAGTCGGGGCGACGACAGCGGTAGAGGACACAAGCTCACCCGAGGAACACACAAGCAGATCCGCGGGGGGGGAGGGGGAACGCGGGGCGGGGAGGGTGGTCGGTTAGGCCCCAAACGCCCGAGCGGCAGAGACGCACACCATCTCCGACAAGGCGGGGGATGCTGAGGAAGGAAGGCAGAGAGCCACCGGGAGGCAGAGATGACTGGAGAGAGGAGGAGGAGGAAGAAGAGGAGGAGGAGGAAGAAGAAGAAGAAGAAGAAGAAGAAGAAGAAGAATAAAGTGGGAGGACCGGTGATGTCACATCACGTGACTGCTGTTTGTTTTGGCCAAATATCTAGAAACCAGGCCCTAAGCTCCAGACATGCACATGTTCTGCAGAATTATAATAATAATAACGAATAATAAAGAATTACTAGAGAATTTTGTGAAAACACTATTTCCTTTAACAGAGGAGTGAACCAGGGAAATGTTAGTAAGTTAGATATATACTGAGGAAAATACAGTATATACATATATATAGTGTGTGTGGTACTGCAGGATGAATTATTTCCATTTTTCCAAATCTGTCACACTGTAGGACAACAGTGTGTACATGAGTGCAGAGCATACACTGTCAGCTATAATCAGAACCCACTCGCTGGAGGAGGGACTTTTAGCCTGGAAGGAAGACAGTAACTGAGGACAAACTATTCCTAATGCCATTATGCAAGAGTTTAGACTTGGAGGAAAAGCTGAAACATTCCAGTGACGCCAGAACCTTTCAGCTGCATCCTGGAAGGCTGGATTCACAGAGACGGACACGTTAGTCCTGAAAAATGCTGGACTGCTCTGAGGCCCATGCAGAGGAATCTGTGCCACATTTTGGTGATTGTTTGTAGCTGCTTGGACATCCTGGAGTAACTGTTAATGGGCTTACCTGGCTGCTCACGTGTGCTTCCCTGAGCCAGGCAGAGGTCAGAGGTCACGGCAACTGAGGATTAGCAGAGGAGAGCAGGCCAAGTGTGTGGAGCTGTGAACTGACGGATGTTGACAGTTGACTTACTGCAGGTCAGATATGTGGTACAACTTCAGCCATTTTTGAGGGAATATAAAAGAGAAACTGCAGACACAATAAAGTTCAGAGGATCTATAACACTTTATGACACAAAAAAGAAGATACATTGCTTATATTAACTACAGTATGGCAAAAGCCTAAATATTGCAGCATTTATGACCTTTTGCTCGAAACGTGGATCCTGTTAATGACTCCACACCGCCACCTAGTGACCGACTGCTGCCACCTCCGAGAGTGGCTGAGCTGAACCAATATCTGCCATTAATCTGTGATTCAAAGGGGCAAATCAGGGCAGCTGAATGAGTCACATTTCTTTTTCTTTTTGGATGGTTGTAGGTCTCAAATATCAGCTTGTGTTTGCCCTTTTGGTTCCTGCAACAAAGGCCACCTCCGTCCCTGGTGAATCATCAGGGACCTGACGGAGCAGTAGCATAACCGTAGGCCGCACTGAGCTGACGTGACCTCGCTGTGGGTTCACACTTTATCCTCAGTTGATCATCAGGGTTTAGCTTTTCATCCCCAGCAGCAACTACTGGCATCAAAGACTCCAAATTCAATAAATAAGAGGCATCAGTAGACCTGCTAACAGACTAACAATATCCCTTATAGCACTAAGACTAAATATATACTTCCAGTTATCTACCTTTACTTATTATAATAGCTCTATTTAATATAAGGTGCTTAAATATGAGCATGCTTTTATGAGTACTTGTAGTATTTGAGAGTAATTTAGAACTCAAAAACAAAGAATATTAGCTAATTATAACACAGTTACTTTAATACGCAAAAAGGAAGGATAAACATCTTTTCCCTTTACTGACAATTTGCTGAGCAACAATTTCTCTGATGCTCTGCCTCCAGCACTGGTTATTCATGGAACAGATAACAAAGAGACATTTTGCTCTCAGGAGCTGAGCAGCCATGAAGAAGGCCTGGAGCCAGAGACCCATGCATGTCAGCTGAGTGAGCTGGAGACACAAAGACTCACAAAAAAACTCACTGAAGCACAGTGAAAACGTTTATCCATCACCATATGCTGCACCTTAAAAAAAACGGGCGGCCATAAGTTGCATTTAAATAACATAAACGCCATAATTTCTATATTTAATGCCGCCATAAACAGGACACGGGCAGTTCTGATGTTCAACCACTAGGTGGCACCAACACACAACGACTCACGTCATCGCAGACAGGACGCATCAAGAGTGGACCACGCACGCAAAGCACTTCCAATTCTTTGTTTTGACCCAATACTGTCTGGCTTTAACAGCTGAAGTCGTGACAGTGAAGCAGTTCATCTGAACCGGGAGGTGCGACTTCGTGATCGGCTCAACATGGCAGCGGAGGCCGGCTCACACTCCCACCCTGGCCCGGTTCGTGGATCAGGAGGTGGCGGTGTGACACAGAAACGAATTAACCAATTGTCTCTGGGCAGAAAAGGCTGAACGCCGACAAAATTGCTGAAGTGGGGGGGGGGGGGGAAGGAGCAACGAGAATGATGTAATCCTTTAAAGGGACAATCACGATGAGAGGAACTGACAATGGACACAAGGCTACTGCACTGGAGCGAAGCGATGAGATGGATCAGAAAACGAGCCTCAGAATTGCCTTAAATCTTCTGATTTTGTGTTTTAATTGTGATTTTGATCACGTGGGTGTGTAACCATGACTGCAGCAATGAAAAAAAAAAACAAGCAGGGATGTGGAGACAAGGGAGGGCGTAAGTCCAACAACTATGCAACCATCAATAGAAAAATTAATCAAAATAAAAACGTCACACTTTTGGCTTTTATAGCTAATGAAGGGTAATTGGAAAACTTTTATGGCCGGAGTGATTTAGCATTTCCAGGGAATCCCATTAATTTTACAGAATGGAGGAAAACTGCACGACCTTATCTGCCACGAATTTACCAAAATATTTTAATTGCAGCAACATCCCGCACCAGAGCACACTGGGGCCCTGTGCAGCGAGCAGAGAGCATATTTTATGAGGTCACCCTCCTTACATAAATGTGCAAATTCTTGGCGACTTCATGTGGATGATCATATAAATGGAGGGAATTATTTTTGCGCCGTGAAAGCGCCCCAGCCTGGATTCTGCCTCGTTTGCATATAACTTTGACTGCAACGCCTCAGGCTAAACAGAAACACCGTGCATTATGAGTGGTGGTTAACCAGCTCTCTCCCAAATTACAGTTCCCATTTTACTGATTTAGCGGTTGTGTGGGTCCCCATCTCATGTTACTGACTGTTACAGTGAGATGTGCTCAAGCAGGCCGCTCCGCTCGCTGCTCACAGCAGAGCTTTTAGCCTCGGTTTAAACGTGCTCAGATCGGGGCAAAGGCACTATTTACTTTTGTGTTTTAAAAATAAGACCAGGCTCAGTTTTGCTGCTCTAAAACGACGGCTGCACTGTTGCTTCTCTGGCGCAGCCCCGGCTGTCTTGGCCGAGATTTAACCACATCCTCTCGAGCTCGAGGAACGTTTTACCACCCTGACCGAGAGGCCGCAGCACAAGGTTTTGGAGAGAACTGGAAGGATTCCCAAGCGTGTCCTGCTGCAGTGACTCAGGCCAGGCCCCTGGCTCTGGTATCCAGATAACATCCTGGTTATAGAGTTGACCCTGTGGGTGCAGCCCCCACCCCCACTAAACCCCAGGCAGATCTGGGACAAGATTTACCCTGCGCTTTGTGTTCTAGTCCTGCACGCCAGCCATCTCAGAGACATCTGGCCCTTTTTAATACTGACCTTTGACCTCTCACGCTAAAGATAAGTTAACCTCTGCCGCCACGCTGCTAAGCTAACAGGGTCTCCAGTAACAGCGTTATGCTAATGCACATGTGCAAGTTCTGGCTGGAGAGAGCCAAACTGCAGTTTAGGAACAGTGAGAACTAGTTTCCTCTCTTCCTCTCTCCTTCCTGCTGGGGCAAGCAAAGGGATTTTCCTTCCCACCATCTCTGTCTGGAACACTATTTCCGGATTATGTTGCCCATTTAAGTTTGCCAAGTGTTTAGGAATGAGAGGCCATGGAAAAGTGAGTGTGGCTGAGGCGGCGGGGAGGGAGGAACTGCGAAGGGGAGAAAGGTGTCGCGCATTCACGCCTGCCTAAGTCTGACAACGGCAAAAAAAAAAAAAAAACAGCCCAAGCAACAACTTATTACCAAAATAGCACGAGCAGGAATCTGCGCAGCTACCATAAATCTGAGCGTGAGCAGTGTAATCAAACTGAGAAGGGTCAGACATGCAACATAAACCATCTCCCCGACTGCGATGTCAAAGATCCCGATGGCACAAATGTGTGTTTGACTCCCTGCCGCCTGTTTGTTTATCTGATTGTCTCTCTGTCTTCCACGTCCCATCACACTGCTGCTTTTTCTCGTGACCTGTTTACCTTTTGACATTTCCAGCGTTGATGGAAGCTAACCCGCCCTGGCAGCCATAATTGCGAAAGAAAGGTGGGCCTACGAGCTTAAGAGGCCTCTGACCTTTAAGCAGCCGGCTCTGTCCTCGTTAGTTGACCAAACAGGATTGAACGCATCGCCTTAAGCCCATCTCAGTCCTGACTCCAGGGGGCTTTGCAGGAAAGACGGTGGCCGGACCGACCTGCCTTATGTGACCTGCCTAAAATTCAATTATGATATTTCTAAGTAACCCACTTAGGTTAACGGTGTAACAAGCTTAGCCAATAAACTCATGAATCGGCAGATGTTTTTTTACGTCAACACATTTAGCTAATAGAGCGCGCGCTGGCACAAATAAGCTTTCCATATAAGTTTTCCAATCACGCGCATAGTAGCAACAGGAATGCACTTATGAATTCATGCAACGATCTGATCTTAAACACTAAGGACAGACGGATGCATAAATATCAAAATATGTTGAAAAGCTGCGTGAGGACATCTGCCTGAGCTATGAGGATTCATCTCTATTTTCATTCGCCTCCTGTGACGTAGGTCATGCCACATCGCCGCTGTGCCCATGTAATAACTACCATGTGTTTAAAACCCAGTCCAACCATCTCCTCTATAGGGGAAACATGTTGTTTGCATCACAGTGTTGACACAGACGCATGTCACAGAACATTCTAGTGTCTCCTAAACATACCACAGCCCACTGGGGACCAAAACGCAAAAGAGGCAAAACTCTTCATGTATCTGGAGATTGGGTTTGCATGCATCTGTAGTCAGAATGTTTCAACCTTTACATCTTCCTGCAATGAAGTATTAGCACCAGCTGTATTAGTGATATAAATGAGTGCGTGGGTAAGGGATATTATGAGCTATAAATCAGCCGGCATATTCATATTATCGCCGAGAGGATTAGTGATTTCAGGGAACAGAGCGGAGCTACGCTAACAACCACAATCACATTTGCTCTGCTCACCCGTCAGAGAATGTTTGTTCTCGAACAAGCTGTTTTTTTTCCAAAACCCAGTGAAATATTATGACTAGACCGCCAAAGAAAACAAAAGGGCCGCCCGCTGTAATGTGAGATCAGTCATCTCGTCTCCACATAACGGATTCATGAGGGCAGAACCATTGTGAACCAACCTTCTTCAGCTTGGTACCAAAGGATGTTGGGGGACTCTGAGCCATGTCATACTCCTAACTGCAACCTCCTGCGGGACGCGTCCCGAAAACATGGATGTAAATCACGAGAGGTGACGCAGAACGTTGTTCAAGGTTGTCTCGTTTACCAGCGTCAACAGTGTTCTTTTGTCCTCTCGGTGCTGTGGCTCCTCAGCTAATGCTAAACACAAGCTGGAAGTACCTCCTTTAGATCCGTGTAAGCTAACTCCACTCTAAGTATTTGTACGCCTGTATGTGACCGTGCACACACGTGCACAAGCACAAAATGGGGAGGGGGAGGCCCAGTTGCGTGTAGGACATGGGTGGTTTGTTTTGTCAGCAAAATGTCAATCTGTCTTTGCGAGGTTATCCCATATGATCTCCCTAAATACGCGGAGCTCGGCCGTCCATCTAGGACTCGCCTCTCTACCTCCCACTGAGAGGATACGAAGAGGCCGGCAAAGCTTTCCATTCTCCTCTTTTACTGTCAGATTTTTGGATCGGCGTGATCCTCAAATGGCTGCAACACGTGTACAGCGGTTTGGTTGCTCCCAAACAACCAACCTGACAACTAAACAATGCAACGTTTCTTACTGAAAGCAGACACTCTGAAGAATTTTGCACATCCAGAAAAGATCTGGACCCGAGCATAAATACGCACTCAGTCAAACGGCCAGGCAACCACCCAACATCCCCTAAAAAGACCAGAAAGCCCCTTCCAAACTACCCCGGGCTCCCCTAAGCTATTCAGCGTGTGCGAATGAAAGATGTGTCTTGGAACAGTCCGGCGCTCCAGGCAGAGCAGAAACCAGCCTTGTGCACAGATACGCACAGCAGTCCTCTGGATGGATTTGGCACTCGCACCAGTGACTGTGGGCCAAAACTCATGTTGCGTGCTAACTCTCTCCCTCCCCCACCCCCTCCCGCTAGCCCGCTCTGCAATTATATGCTACGCTCCCACCCAAACATGCAAGAATAGGCCTCCTCAGTCAACAGACAAACCGAGTCATTCTGTCCTCAAACCATGACATCATGACCATTTGACTTCAGCATGAAATTCAAGCTTAATTTAACTTTGTCAGAGGGAAGAAAATGTGTGTTTCGCTGGAAACAAGTCCGCAGAGTAAACGCTAATCCAAAGTATCCCCTGTCAGAATACGTGCACGACTAAAAATAATATTTAACACACATTAACTGCGTATAAAATGGTCCGACTGGGGTTTGTTTATGCTCATAACAGGGAGGGGAAACGTGAGCATTTCATTTAACATTACGTTTAAACTTTAAAAACAATTATATTTCATTTCAAACAGACCAGTGAGCCTGTGATCTGCATGATAATGTGGGCATGAAACCAGATTTGGTTATGTATATGAACTAAGGGCCTTCTGTTTCTGGATGTTCCCTGGTGCCTGTGAAGCATCTATCAAAGTCCTGGCAGCTATTGTGCACATGAAGCGCACCTCGTTTTCCAAATCTGCCTCGCAACAGCGTCTTTTCCATCATCCCTGCACTTCTGGGAGGGGTTCCCGATAGTATGTGTGTGCATGTATACATGACAGAACCAAAACAATGACGGGCATCTCAGCCCGAGCCAGCCCTCCAGACAAAGAGGGGCTGCTGGGTTCCGCTGCAGCCCCGCTCGCTGTCCTACACGCTCATAAATAACCATGCAGGCTCTCCACAGTCAGAGAAAGGGGAGAGAAAGGAGCCATTTAGGCAGCTCCTCTCCTCTCAGGCTTTCCAGCTGACCTTTTCACCAAGGGTCAGTCCAACCACAGCTGCAAACTTTCGCTCCTCTCTCCCCGCGATGACACCGGCCTGAATCATCGCAGCGCCGCTGCCGAGCACACACGCTGCTTGGCAGGATTCTGCCGTTTAAAAGAGCGTCCAAGAATCTGAGGATGCGCAGGCTCTCAGAGGGGTCGGAGGTGAAGGTCCCAAAATGGGAAAAAGAGAATAAATCCTGAAGCATGGGCGACAATGGCTGCAAGCCCGGCAGACAATGATGCCATTGTGGGCTGTGGGTTGCTTAGTGTGTCCTGGAGCTGCGCCTAATAGAGTTATAGCGCTGATGTGATGGTCGAGTGCAGCGTCCTTTATACCAAGAGGGCAGATACTCAGCAGCTTGAAAAAGGAAGCTTCTCAATTTATTTCTTTACATCTGAGCATGAGACTGTACACGCGCACGTGTGTATGTGTGTGCAAACGGGGGTGCATGTGATGGGGAGGCGGTTACTTGCTTAACTTCCCTGAGCTCTCGGCCATGAATCTTTCACTGGCTACCACACACGACTCCCCTCTGTTCACATTCATGGCTGACTCACATGAAAATCCGCAGGCGGACAGGAACAACACCCTGAAGAACACAAGACTGGTCCTGAAGTGATACGCTAAATCCTTAACAGGCTAGAAACGGTTGAAGTCATCTGCTTTTCATTTAAAATGGTGAAATGATGCCACTTTGGATTTTGGGAGTCATACTGTTGACACGCAAAGCAGAATTCCAGCAGATTATTTTAAATCGAAAATAATCTGCCCTGATCAATTCCTGGAGAGCTCCGCAAGGGAAACGGATGTCCTCCTCTGCTCGCGTCGGTCTCTGCTGTTGTCACAACACTCCTGCCGGCGGTGGTGGAGGATGTGGGCTCCTACTCAGGGTCGCTGCTGTAACTCAGATGCTAATGCCACCAGTGCCTCAGTTGTCACCTCAGTCGGTGAGATTAGTCTCAGGCAGAATGGAGTGATGGATGAGGAGTGGTGGGTATGTCCATCAGGTGCTAATGCACAGCAGTCGGGGCTACTTTAGCCTGAGAGAGAGACAGGAAGACGTGGAAGACAAGGTTCCTGAAACGTATAATGATTTTACTGGTATATAAAGTAGATAGCCTTCAGTTTTCCCCCTCGCTAGCATCGGTTAGCATGCTTTTTCCCGTCGTTTTGGCACGTCTTTGACCTTCTTATATGAACAAGCAGTGTTCCCAGGGCCCAGCTATTTGAAGCTCATAGTTTTGGTCATCCATAGTTTTTTGTTCCAACATAAGCCCTGCAGACACTGTCCCAACTTACATTTCTACAATGGCGGGGTCCCGGGGGTCAGACCAGAGCCGTCCTACATTCTGCCCACAGTTGAGTTGCCTCTGGCAGCACCACTGCGTGCTTTGTGTGCTGGTTCTGGCCACCAATCAGGGAAACCCCACAGTCTCCCCGCGGTGAATATGGAAAACCTTGCCAAGAGAATTACGCTTCCCTTCAATGGGTGTGAAAGGCAGCACACTACAGGACAACAGATTTGAGAGATCCGCAGTCCATGCAGAGCTGCCATTCAGGAGCGTGATACAGATGCTGGAGAAAGCAGCAAACCCACCACTGACATGGTTTCTCCGTGTTGTGTCTTCGCGTCTTTTTCCGGGTGACAACAAACAAGACAAATCCTGATAAAATATGTCCTACTTTGCACCGTGCGTGGCATATTTACTGGAAAATATTCCTTGACGCAGTCATTCGAGTGAGTCTAAACAAGCATTACTCTAAAAGCCAGGAGATTATTTCCCAAATATTCCACAAACACTGACTGTTATCACTCAGGGGGGCTAAGTGACTGACAGCAGGAGGCCTTTCATGTGCACATTTAACACTCTTAAATATGGAGATTAAAGCTTTTCCATAGTTTCACCACAGAGTTAAGCTCAGCCACGATGACCTAATAACCTCCAGAGGACAACAACAGGTTCCTTCACACGCACAACACCAGCAATGAGCCATCTGTAGCATCTACTCTCATTCACATCAGAAGCTAAGAGTCCAAGTGTAACCGTCAACCATCTGGTGATTCATTTAAAACCGGTGTGACGTTTCCCACATTCCAGTGGCACGTCCACATTGTGGATATCAGGATGAGTCACATCAGCCAGCCAGCAGCTGGCAGGCTTGTGTATCGGCCTATCTCGTAATCTTACGATTAGCCTTGGCTGATCCCATCAGGACTGCCTGGATCTGGCTCACAAAGCCTAAAAGGTTTATCTTGCACGTCGGTGCTCCTTCACCCTGGATAATGCGCGCAAAAAGCACAAGCGAGGTCCGTGTGCACGGACCAACAGCACCCTCTAAACATTCAAGACACTTGAGTAATACGCCAAATGCGCAAAGTCAGCATTTCTGCCCTCCAATTAGACGCCTGGAGGCCCAACGCTGCCGCATCTGGAGGAGACGGCGGTGGTGAAATGTGTCACAGGGGTCAGACCCGGGAGTGAAAGGGGTAAAACTCTGTGGTCTTCTGTCGCCAGGAGAGGGAGGAGGGAAGACAAGAAGGAGGGGGAGGAGCGGAGGGAGGTTTGGGCAGCAGCCAAAGTGGAATGCCGTGACAGGCTTCAAGGCTTCTTTAAGCAGGAGCACATGAAAAGCACAAGAGTGAAGGTTCACGCACAGCACCCACAAACACACACGCATCCCCCTCAAACGCTGATGGTGATATCGAAAATAAAAAATTCATAAGCTCAAGTTTGCTTTCCCAGAGCGCCATATGTGTTCCTTTCCAGATTCTATCAAGGCAATTTTGGGATGTTTCAGGAGAGCCGTCTGGACACAGACGAGAGTCTTCTAACTGATGTTAACAAAAAAAGAACGGTGGGGGCCTTCACCTCACTGTCATTGGGTCAAAAGGGGAACGGCCATAAATGCCTGGACACCAACAGAGACGGACTTTCTGACCACACAGGCCCCATTTCCCTCTGCAGACTATGGTGTCAGCTGGTGGAAACAGCCCGGACTGTTTAAGATTTATGGCACAATGTCATTCTGTGTCACACTGACCAACAATACGCGTATTCATGCAGCATGAACACGCGGTGGGACACAAATGCACCATCGACAGACGGATCAAATGCTTCGTTCATTTTGAAGCGGCCAACACGAACAGGTGGCAACACACCTTTTTCCTGCAACGTCTCTCAGGATGATGTCTTCAGAAATGATGTCAATGTAATTGTATGAGTGGCGGCAGTCGAGATGCCATTTTGCTGTCAAACATGTTTGACAAGCTCAACGAGAATAATTATAATACACACTTGCCAACTAGGCAGGTTACAGGCTTATACCTCTTAAACAAAGAACTTGTTAACCTGGTGCTCCCTGAACGCAACACGGCAGTTTTATTATAAAACCTAAGGTATGATGTCATATTTTTGCAGCATGTTAAACACACAGGGGTTTTTTTTTTCTTAATACTGATGAATGCATTTACATTTATTTTATGCATTTACGTGTTGGATTTAATGTACAGCATAGAATATGTGTGGATGAAATTGCTCCAGCGGATAGACGTGGCTGTTCTTTTCCATTCATACCCTGAAAGAATTTTTTTCAGTCGTTACCGTGCTGCTTGAGGAGAGTTGAATGAAACGGTCTGGAATGTACCAACGCAATTCAGATGACGTTCATGTGGCATACATGTGAGTAACTGAATGGAAAGGAACGAAAACCTCACCCTTTTTCTGGTGTGTTTTAAATAACGTGGAATTCACAAGAGACATGAGTGCAAGCGTGATTAAAAGTAAAATAAATCCGCTGAGAGAAAACCACCCCCTTGCTGTGGCGACGGGTTGGTACGCGCCAAGACGGTGTTGGAACAGCTCTTTAAAGTCGCTTCACTTCCTCGACGAAGTGAAGCTCCTCTGCACAGACAGCAAGCATGGACTGACAGGAGAGCCCTCAAAAGAAGAGAAAAAAAGCAGTCGACTGTGCTCTAAAAAGAACTTTAATGTCTGGAATCTTTTACGGAGTCGGCGTCTACGGAAATACCATTTTTAAAATCCTTGTCTAGGATTTCCGGGCAGGCATTGAAGTTAACCTAAATTAGGTTGAATTAATTTTCTTTATTACGCGCAAAGACAACAGCAGCAGCATCCTGGACTACTATTTTGATACAGGAATGATTTATCCTCCCGAAGGTTTATTCTACATCGAAATGGATCAAGCACCACCAGGTAAGTTAGGGTTAAAAGCAGCCATTGTCTGATTTGTGGGGGGTCGAAATGTCTCTAAAACGGTTTTTGCTATTTTTCCTGCAGTTGGCATCATCTCCTCTAACGTCTGTAATAAAGTTGACATTGTAAAATGCGGTGCAAGTGTAGACCAGAACGTTCTAATGGACAGGTCCTGCATGCGCCCTGCGCTCCCCCAGTGGCATTGCCCAGGCATGCATAGCGCAATTCACTTGCCAATTACGTAATACTTTTCGGTGGACCTGGCGCAGTGGCTTTGCCTCCTTTCTTTTGTCCCAGCAGCGCATACTGTTGACTCGGACGCACGCGCATCTCCCTTTTGCATCCACCCGAGACCCAAATGACTGGCAAACAGCGTCTAACGGGGGGGAAGAGGGCAGTTCGGAGGGGTTGCGGCTCATGAGAACAGCCTGAAACGGCCGCTTTGTTCTTCTCTGCAGCCAGCCGTGGTTAATTTGTGCGCTGGCCGTGGAGCCTAGAGGCGAGCTGTCTCGGCAGCTCGTCTCATGACTGAAGTCAGACAGCTGTCTAACGCTATCTGTACACATATATATCAACATTTGTCATTTGTTTCCCACTTTTTAGAATTTTAGCGTTGCTACGTAAAATCCAGATTGGCGCACATTCAAAGTGAGCCTCCCAATTAATTAAAAGATGCCATTCTGTCGCCTCCTTTGTTATTCTTTTTTTATAAGTGTGTGGTTATAACAGTCTAATCCACGCCTTTTCCTTTTTAGTAATAGTCCCAGTGTTTGGAGTTTGAGGCCAAACTTCCCCTTTTGTGTGCGTCTTTGGACAGAACGCGCAGCCAACGAAAACCCAGGCTATAGCGTGACTGAATTGATATATTATTTCACTCCTCTTCCGCGCCTCTTGTCTGTACTGGTATGCGCATGTGGGTTTTGGAAGCCAGTGGAGTGTCTTGGCAAGACTCGGACCGTTGGGGGGTGGGGGGTGCAGGCAGATTTAATTTTGCTGAGTTCAGGAGCCGCAGCTTTGCGTTTGTGCCTCTGCACCTGCCTTTTGTTTATTTTAAGGTCAGGAAAAGACGGTGGGAGAAAGCCACATTTTCTCCCCTCAGAGGGTGCTCTTGTGTTCCCCCAACTGCCCCATGAAAGGCACTTTTGTCTTGCAGTGAAAAATATCGCCCTTCACCTCCTCTTGATGCGGTTTGCCCTCGTTTTTTTTTCTTCCCCCTTTTCGTTTAAACGCTTAATCGTCGGGCCTGGCTCGCAGATTTTATTCCCTCAAGGTTGACGGAAAACTTAAGAGGATCTGTAGGCGCGCAGTCGTTGAAAGGGAAGGTCCGGGAGGCTGAAAACATAACGTGTGCCTTATTTTACCGCCTGTCAAAACTTTTGGAGGCTTTTAAGCTGCCTTGGACTCCTCAGCGCGTCAGTGTGAGAATTTATGAATGAATGCAAATCTAAAGGTTATCTGCTAATATTCTCCAATTAATGTCAGGTGACACGTTGATCAAGCCAAAGATCTGGCGTTATACCTGCTGGAAACATGTCCGGGCTTGTCCTTGTCAGGCAGGAGTGTCATCTGTGTGACAGCGCCTGTTTTTGACGTTGGGGGGGAGGGGGGGCATGCGGTGATGACGTATAGATCCCGATCATCCAACCCTAAATTCATCCTCCCTTCTCTAGCTCTCCCGCCTAGGTCAAACAAGCAAGTGTCTTCTGCCGTGAACAACAACAACTGCCTTTTACCGCCTGCATATTCACTCCAGGAGGCCGAGTGGTACTGGGGAGACATCAGCAGGTGAGCCGTCCCCATCCGAGCACGCACATCTGCGTGCAGCAAAAGCAGAGAGCCATGCTAACTGGTTTTCTTTCCTCCTCAGGGATGAAGTGAACGAGAAGCTCCGGGACAAACCGGACGGCTCTTTCATGGTGCGTGACGCATCCACAAAGCTGCAAGGAGATTTCACCCTGACGCTCAGGTGCGACGGAAGAACATCAGAAACACACACTTGTTTATGTGTTGCATTCAGGGTCTGATGTTATGTTTGGATATTCACCTCTCCAGGAAGGATGGGCACAACAAGCTGATTAAGATTTACCACCGTGACGGGAAGTATGGCTTCTCGGACCCCCTCACGTTCACCTCCGTGGTGGAGCTCATCTGGTACTACCAGCACCATTCGCTGGTAGAGTACAATGCGATGCTGGACCTGATGCTGACCTACCCTGTGTCCCGTTTCCAGAAGGTTAGCGAGCATTGGAGAGAGAACTGTCAGAATTCTAAGAAGATTTAAAGAGATTAAATGTATTTTTTTTTTTTTTTTCTAGGTAAAAGGGGACAGTGTCGACGTCGCCGGAAGGAAGCTGAAGGAAGTTCATAGTCAGTATCAGGAGAAGACGAAAGAGTTTGATCGTCTTTACGAAGCTTTCACAAAGACGTCCCAGGTGGGTGGTGCAAGTGGATGAAGTAGCGGTTTCTTCATTTCTCCGTGCGATGGTCTTTAATATCGTATGTGTTGTTGCATGGCAGGAGATCCAGATGAAGCGAACAGCAATCGAGGCCTTCAATGAGACAATGCTAATCTTTGAGGAGCAGTGTCGGGAACAGGAACGCTACGGCGAGGAAATCGATAGGAATAACTGTTCCGAGGGAGCCGACAAAGATCTGGAGAGGTAATTCAGAACGTCAACGTCAATACAAAATGAAGTCAGATTCTTTTGGGGCGCCGGAGCCCGTGTCCTACAGTCTCTTTTGACCCCAGAGATTTGTTTTCCCTTCGCAGCTTTCTGATTAATTACGAGAAGCTGAAGTGTCGTCTCGGGGAAATTTACGACAGTAAAATCCATCTGGAGGCAGACCTGAGGACCCAGGTGGAGGACTACAGAGAAACGGACAGGAAGATGAACAGCCTGCGGCCCGACCTCATCCAGCTGCGCAACATCAGAGACCAGTACCTCAAGTGAGTCTCGTCAGAGTATAATCCCTGGGATCTGCAGCCAACTGGAGCAAACGGGAACGAAACCATTGCTGTTTGTGCTTCTTCTTGCAGCTGGCTTAATCACAAAGGTGTGCGACAGAAACGCATCAGTGACTGGCTGGGTACGCAGAGTGACAGCCTGGACGAGTGAGTATCAGGAACAGAACTTCAGATTTCATCATTAAAGAGAGACTTTGTCCTGGTGCTACAACGCAGATCGCTTTTTTCAGTACATACGTCTTGAAAGGAGACGAGAAGAACTTGCCGCATCAGGATGAGACGTACTGGTTTGTTGGTGAAATGAGCCGGACGCAGGCTGAGGAGATGCTGCAGGGGAAAGATCCCGGGACGTTCCTGATCCGCGAGAGCAGCAAGCAGGGAAGCTACGCCTGCTCCGTTGTGTGAGTGCGACTGTTCCGAACCCAATTCAGCTTCCATTTGATGTTACAGCGTAATAATGCCGCCAATCTCTCGTTTCCTACAGCGTGAACCAGGAAGTGAAGCACTGTATGATCTACAGGACGCCTCACGGGTACGGATTCGCCGAACCCTACGACGTGCACTGCTCCTTAAAGGACCTCGTGCTGCACTATCGCCTGCACTCGCTAGCTCAACACAACGACGCCCTTGACGTTCGGCTGTCACATCCGGTGCACGCCAAGTCCCCGGCCACGCCTACTCGGCACGCAGAGGAACTTTTACAGACTCCCAAACACACAGCGGGACTCCCGCCGGCCGCTCCGGAGATGTAATTCAGTGAGCAAGAGACAAAAGGACATGTTTACTGTATCCCACGAGGACGACTGCATCGAGGTGCAATGTGTAAAGTTTTGCACTACAGTGACGTCATCTTTTTTTTTTTTTTTTTTTTTTTTTTTTGTGAACGAGATTTCACAGACAGAAGTGGTGGGACTGGATCGTGAATGTCGGTTTTTTCTTTTTTGTAAAGAGACTGTTAAAGCTTTGAATATTTTTTTCGTACTTCATTTGTTGCCATTTGTCGGTGATGCACAGATCAGTTATATTCACAGATAATCTGCAGATTGAGCAGCCTGGGTCTTAATCCAAGTACGGCGGCGAGTGTTGAGGATGGGAGTAAGGTTATACGGTTGATATGGAAAATAAGAATCTAAAGTCTGGAGTTTTTATAGAAATAGCTATCTAAGTAAATTCTAAACTGAATCGATGTGTTATTTTCCTTTATCCTCTGAAGTTTATAACAAAAAGTTTTAGATTTTGCTTAAAGTCCTCTGGCATTCGAGGCCTTGTTAATAATCTGTGCATGAACTATTATTTAGTATTGTAAAAATACTGAAAGCAATCACAAAACTAAAGGAAAACACTCATTTATCTTTAGAAAAGTGTGGAGAAATCACCCTAAAACCTCACGCTTGGGAGTTTTAAAGGCACCAGAGCCAGCAGGGAGCAGTGGAGGCGGATGATTTATCAGACTCGCGTTTTCTCGCTGAATTCCGGCTGGAATTCCGGCGACTGCGACAGCTGCTCGCTGATCTCGGGTGCTGCACCTTTGTCCGTCTCTCCCAGCTGATGCTGATGTTGCTGCAGGTGTCCGATTCACCCGTTCTGAGCTCATGTTGGCGCATTTTGAGCGCAGGTAAAAAATGATGATTTAATGGACCAAAGATGATTAGTCAATTATCTCGATCACAGAGATCAAGCTTTGGATATTAATGATGTTAGATATCTCTAAAAATATGTAATTCAATTTAGCACAAATGTTCCATTGAGATGCCTTGAATTTTCCTTTTAGGATTGAATACTGCCTGGGCTCTCAGCTAATAGGTCAACTCACAAGGTCAGGCTAATTTATAGATACAGTCAATAAATTTTGTCAAACTGGCATACACGAACAACCGTTACGAGCATTTAGCGATGCCTCTGTTTTTCCCGGTTAGAACTAACATAATTTATTTGTGTTTCTATGTGCTCATGAGCAGGAGAGGAAAAGCGTGTAACTGATTACTACTATCGTGAGGGGAAAACGGTGTCGTAAACACACTCTGTCACACCGGTTTGGTGGACAAAACCCTTTCTCCTTCCGTTTTTTTTTTTTTTACTTTCTTTTTTTGGGCAAATGCCACATGTGAATATGTGAAAAACTGTGGGTCCATTTGACAATTAGCTTCTTAACAGACATTCATATACAGTGGACAATGATGTAGCATTAACATCCTGTAGAATACTATCATACAAGTATACTCATTGACCAAAGCACTTAATAGTGAGAAAATCTACATCCTGTTAAGTCCGGTAATTACTTTTGGGGTGAGCGAGGGCGATTTATGTACACCTGCTGACGTGCTTATCAAAACATAATCAGAAGTACTGTATGTTATATTCTGTTATTCAAAGAATTATAAGCTTTTTGTATTCTATATATATTTTTTCTATAAACATGCCACGAGACGAAAGCTTGACGAAAGTGCAATCCAGCAGTATTTCTATTGTTGCAATGTATGATGATGATGATGATGATGATGATGATGGTGGTGGTGGTGGTGAAGGTGAAGGTAAAGCTTTTCTGAGAGGTTGACATTTGCCACAAAAATGCACTCTCTTTGGTGGTGTTGGAATGACGTGGCCTCCGATGTGCGTGTGAACTGCCAGAGGTCCGGAAGTGTCCCGCCTCCATTACTTGAACTGTGGCGTTGCTTGAGCTATGAATGTTTTTTTTTTTTTTTTTTTCCCGTGACATGCCGTTCACATACAGTAGCTTAAGAGGACAAGAATCCGTGTTGAACTTGGCACATTTTTCAAGTCTGAGGACAATAGATTAGTTATACAAGGGAACTTCAACGCATATTTAGAGGGTTATGAAACTAAATCCAGCTACACAGGAGGTGGAAGCTCCTTACTCAAAGCCAAGCAATGTGAGCTCCTGACGTGTTTCTTGCTGAAAGACAATAAACTTGATGAGGTTTTTTGACAAACCATGTGTTTGTTTGCATTTCTTTGCCTGTTCCTCCACATTGAAAATACTGAGGACCCAGTTCCACCATTTTGAGGTCCTGATTTCTGTGCCATACCTCCTGCGCAGTGCAGCGCGTCCTCTGGTGGAGGCTGACCCTTGGGTCAACATAAGTATGAGGCAGCGAGGGCACTGGAGGACACGCTGGTGACAGATGGAAGCGAAAGGAAGCGGCGGAGACAATAGCAGGATATGTACAGGCCCTTTTCCCTTCTCAGTCTGGCCCTCGTTGCGTGAGTAGAAAGTCATCTATCAGGCACATTTCACAGCGCACTCACCACCATTTTAAGCTTTTTTTTTTTTTTTTTTTTTTTTTTTAAATGTAGATCAACTGTAAGACAACCTAGGCTTGATTTACCAAGATTAAAGACAGAGTAGTATCACAGGTTCAGCATTGGATAAATAAACCAAAAAATGAGCTGTGGGCTGAAAACCATCATCTGTGAGTGAGCAATGCAACAGGTGACCCGTTTCAACCATCACATAAGGTCCGTGTCAGGGAGGGATTAAAATGAGTGGCGGAGGGCAGAAGATGTACTCGGAGGGATACGCGGATTACTCCCGCTTACCTGCATTGCCATGGAATGCGCGTGGACACTGCAGGCTCTGCAAAAGGTGCAGTAGATGCAGAGTAGATGGAGGGAACAGCGTGTACCAGCGTGAATCCCACTCAAGCTGTTGCATCAGTATCTGGAAGACAGGGTGAAACCGGATACATAGCTCAGGTCATCGATCCAGGATACAATTATCATTATAATTTTCTAATGCATTTAATTAACTTAATCGTGTCTAATTAGGCAGATTGCTAAAGTTTTATGATTCAGAGTTTTAATTCATTCAAAGACTTGGAACAGTACTGGATCAGTTTTGTACCTATGAGATCTATAACTCACCTGACAACAAGGGTTTATCTTTGTACTTTTCACCTGGAATACACTCTCACCTGACTTTACCTATAAACTTCTCAATTATATCTCATCTCTCTGCCTGGTTTTCTCAGGTCTCCAGCTAAAAGCCCTGAAGCTGTTTCACACTACTTTTATTTCTACTTTCTACTGTCATTTTAATTCTAGGTAATCGATTTTAATGTCCTTGTAATTAGGACATTTTTGGTACACGTTGCTATTTTATTATTATTATTATTACTATTATTACTTTTTATTATTACCATTTTTTTTTTCTCTGCTTAAATGAGTCATATTTGAGAAGAGGGGGCGGTTGCACGACGGATTACCTCTGGGGTCACGCCTAAAACACTCACACCAACAACCGTCTCGCAGGCTTTCACAAAAATGAGGTTTTCGCTTTCAATTTACCCGCAGCCAATCACGTCGCTCCTCCCCTCTGTCTCCGTCCGAGTTCACCGTCTCCACACTACCCGCGCAGCCAATGGGAGCTCGGAAGCGCCCCGAGCGTCCACCAATCGGCGAGCAGTTGCTATGTAGGAGGCAGAATCGATAAGAGGCTGGGCCTTTCACCTTTTTTTTTTTTTTTTTTTTTTTTTTTTAAACTCATATTATAGCTGGCTTATAGGCTGTAGGCATAAGACGCTGTTGCCTGCCAAACACCACGTAGGCTAGAAATTTACCTTTAAAAGTGGGTTGCTTTACTTTGAAGCTTGTAAACCACTACATAAACGTATTTTCCCCTAAACATTGAGCTAGGCACGAATGTACATGTATCAATATTGACTAATTCATCATACAGTTGAAATCAGCAGTTTAATTACAGTCATACATAATAGTTCTAATCTAATTAGAGCAGACTACTTTACCAAACAGGCTAATAAAATTATTCTCTTGCTTCCTATTTGTTCCTAACGTGTTTATTTAATAATTTATTAACCAAGATAACAGTTGGCAGTGACATCATGTATGTCAGCACTTGATACATTTGATGATAATGTACTGTAGCACTCCTTACTGACAGAGTACTTAGAGAAATATCCATCAAAAATCAATTAATTTTATTATTACTTTTTACTGTAGGTTTCTTGTGTGGTGTTCGTTGACCAGCCCCCGCCCTATTTTTCAAAAATCAGAAAGGAGGACACACGGACAGCACGCCAAAGTGGCACAAGCCAGACAGACACCTCCTCCAGTGGAGATGGCTGAGCAGCTTTGGAGTTCAAAGCAGAAACAAGCTTTATTGTCTGTATTCTGTAGACATGACTTACAGAATTCTGTGGAGATGAAGACGTGTTAGGCTGTACCTGTCCGATGAGAACATGACCCCTGACCTCAAGCAACAGCAGAATATTTGAAGCTGAAATCTTACAGACAGTCGTATACTACTTTTAACATACTATTTGTAGTTATTAAGTCAAACCTTTGGTGGGCAACAAAGACATTTGCATCCCTCCTCATTGTGTTAACACCATTCAGTGAGGTTCTTGAGTCACTAAACAGCTCTTATAATTAATGACTGCTAAAAATACATACATGTTATGACTCAGGCTTGGATAGACAGTGACTGTGGCGTTGTTTCCGTGATAAAAGAATACCATTATTTTGTTGCTGTTGTAGTATGATAAATCCAAAGAGGCAGATTTTAGAGTGTTCAGTATACAGATGGATCTAAGCTTAAGGTTTGATGGCACTAACATTTTGAAGGATAGACTTCCAGGAAGAACATTAAAGCAAATGGGGATTTTGTTGTTTCAGAGCTTGCACAGTTCACAAGGTGAGCTTTGGCTTAGCTTCCTAAAAGTCCATTTAAGCTATATCCAAGCTAAGCTAATTGTTCAGTAAAGATAACAATCATTATTGATGACATTTGTGGAAACAGGGCTGAATTAAAAATGTAGGGACTTCAAGAATTAATTCTATAAATAGAAAGCTGGTGCTATTTTGCATTTGGGTTTTGGCTGGCTTATCCTGGAGGAACCACATTCTCTGCTGGCAGGTTGAATCAGAGAGAAGCATTGAAATAGCAGGAAATACAAGTCAAGTGACAGTTACAGGCCTTTTTCCTGTAACTGACAATACAGTTTTCCCTGGCAGTGTAATGGCTTAGACTGGTTAAATGGGTCAGAGCACTGTTAGACTTCTGGGAGAGATAACTTGTATGTAAAACAATTTAATGTCAAGATCCCTATTAAAATACATTGGAGCAAGCACCAAATCATAATAATTGTAGGCTATAGAGGCTTTGATAGATCTCCACTGAAAAAAAGAGCAACTAAACGAATGAAATGTAAAACTACACCTGTGCAGAGGTCTGACAAGTTAAGAATATGTGGAAAATTACCACAGAAGGTGTCTGAGGCCTACTGTGAATGGCGTCCAGTTGCTCAGCCCTTGTCTGTGGGCAATACTGCCACCTGGCGTCAATTCTTAAATAAACCCGGGAAAGCAAAAAATGACTCACATTAAAATAATTATTACGAAACAAAAAAAATACACCTACGTGAAAATATGAACTGAAAATCTTTGCAGACACAACGAGAGCCACCGCAAACATACAAACTCCCAGAGAAGATTAAACAGTCGGGGATTGGTTTGTTCGGACTGGAGGTTCATCTGTCAGGCCAATGTAGTCGAACTACGAAAAAATGATTGACAGGCTGCAGAACGGGAAGTTTCCTGCATCCTCATCAATAAACTTATGGGTAAATAGCGTCTAAAAGAAGCGGAATTTCGATATTAGGTAATCAGTTACTCTTGTAGAATTGATACAATCTGCGGTTTGGTCGGGCACTAAGTAATTCTGTTTGTACATTTAGAGATTGAAATGTGTGACCCGTCTGTTTGCTAGCGCCCTTATTTACTGCTGAAGAGTCCGCAGTCGTTATTTACAGCTAATATAACCACAGGGTGACGAATATCAGTTTATATATCATATCCCGAGTCTGCTTCAGTAAGACGTATTTGTGTTGGTTGTTTACTATGCGAAAACTGCCTCGGTTCTTTGTTATTACACAACAGGGGTGTGAATTAGTGGCTGCCTGCATTTTAGAGTCTTTAGCTGTTGTGTCTTGCAGGCTAAGACTGACTGCTGATGAGGATTTGGGAACACCTGCATTCATGTTAAGACAAACCTACGCCTGCTGCCATGTCCTCTGTCTCTGTGTCACCGTCTTACTGCGGCGGTGATGCTGCCACGGCCAACCAGGCGTCGGATCAGTCTCTGCTGGCCTCAGACCGCTATGCCAGACTCATCCTGGCCCAGATCAACAAAATGCGACTCCGCTCTGACTTTTGCGATGTGCGGTTAAAGGTCGGGAGCAGGGTCTTCAGAGTCCACCGTCTGGTCCTCGCTGCCAGCAGCCCATACTTCTCTGCTCTGTTCTCTGGGGGAATGAGTGAGGTGGATCAGGAGGAGGTGCAGATTCTTGGAGTGGAGACTGAGGTCTTTGAGGTGTTGCTGGACTTCATATACACAGGTCAGCTTCGCTTCTGTCAGCGTCGTTGTTATGATCATGATTTCATTCATGATGTATCACCTTAATAGAATTGTTTACTTCTTTCTGTCAGGCATGATCAGCGTGACTGTGGACAATGTTCAGGAGCTGATGGTGGCGGCAGACATGCTGCAGCTGCAGGAGGTGGTGACTGTCTGTGGGGAGTTTCTCAAGGGCCACATGGACCCTTCCAACTGTGTAGGCATCTTTCAGTTCCTGGAGCAGATTGCCTGCATGGACATGCTAGAATTTACTGAGAACTACATCCATGTTCACTTCCTGGAGGTATAAAACACAGTCACCCTATACTAGTTTCTTTCTGGTACATCTGAACAATGTCTTTATCACTTCAAAGCACTTTGGTTTGTGCTGGGATTTATTGATACAAAAATTTGTCTCATTATAGGTGTGTATCACAGATGATTTTATGGGTTTGTCAAAGGATCAGCTGGTAAAGATTCTAAGAAGTGAAGAGTTGAGAATTGAGGATGAGTACCAGGTATTCACTGCCGCCATGGACTGGGTTCTTCATGATGTGCCAAAGAGGAAAAAACATATAGTGGAGGTGTTGGAACCAGTCCGCTTCCCTCTGCTTTCCCCACAGAGACTGTTCAAGTATATAGAGAGTAAGGAGAACATCTATACTAGTTCCTTTCCATATTTAATATACTTGGTTAGTCACATGCTCAACAGTGAGGTTAGCTGATGTATTGTAATTGTATTGTTTTTTTTTTATTATTTTGTAAAGGCATTACAGACTTCAGCCTGCGGGTGGCGCTGCAGACTCTGTTGAAAGAATACACTGAAGTCACCAAATCTCCCAAGGAAAATAAGACGTACAGTCAGCTCCAGCCATCCAAAATGAGACCCAGAAGAAAAGCCAGGAAATACCTCTATGCCATAGGTTGTGTTTTAGAAGTAATGTGATGATATTTGGTGATGTGACCGTAACTAAATCCATATAAATCTTTCCTGTGTACATGCAACAGGAGGATACACTCGGCTGCAGGGCGGCCGTTGGAGTGACAGCCGGGCACTGAGCTGCGTGGAGCGCTTCGACACATTTAACCAGTACTGGACCACCGTGTCCTCCATTCACCAGGCTCGTAGTGGGTTGGGGGTTGCAGTGCTGGAAGGCATGATATACGTGGTGGGAGGTGAGACAGTCCTGGCCCTCTGCTGACAAAGGCTGCAACGGTCTTCAGGCTAATGAGCTTTATTCTTTTCCAGGGGAGAAGGATTCCATGATTTTTGACTGCACAGAAAGATATGACCCAGTGACCAAGCAGTGGGCCTCTGTGGCATCCCTGAACTTTCCTCGCTGTGGAGTAGGCGTGTGCCCTTGCCATGGAGCCCTGTATGCATTTGGTAACTTCCACCGGAGCAACAGATCACTTTGAATCAAAATACCTAGTTTCAATGAAATGTGACGCTATATGGGAAAATAAGGAATTCTCGTAATGGGACATTGATTCTGTTGTACTTCCTCAGGTGGCTGGATTGGGTCTGAGATTGGGAAAACCATGGAACGCTATGATCCGGAAGAGAACAAGTGGGAGGTCATCGGCACCATGGCGGTTCCGCGTTATTACTTTGGATGCTGTGAGCTACAAGGTATGTCTTTCCCCCATTTTTAAACATTAAACAATGCATTTTGTGATTTTATCTTCACGCTTCCATAGAACTAAAAGCCCCGGGTCTGCTTTCTTGACATTTGGACTCTTGGTCTCTGAACTCTTCTCAGGGTTTATTTATGTGATCGGAGGAATCAGCGATGAAGGAATGGAGCTACGCTCCGCTGAAATGTACGATCCTATCTCCTGCCGGTGGAGCGCCCTGCCCGTCATGGTCACACGTCGTGCCTATGTGGGCGTTGCCTGCCTCAATAACTGTATTTATGCTGTGGGCGGGTGGAATGAGGCCCTGGGTGCTCTGGAGACGGTAGAGAAATACTGCCCGGAGGAGGTAAAGTTTGGGAAAGGATTGTTAGCATTTAGTGCTAGTTTTCAGCCTTACCTGTAATTTAATGCCACCTTCACCTCTGCAGGAGAAATGGGTGGAGGTCGCACCAATGTCGACAGCCCGTGCAGGTGTGTCGGTGTCAGCGGTGAACGGGTTTCTGTATGCCATCGGGGGCAGAGCTGCCAGCAGAGACTTCTCCGCACCAGTGACAGTGGACTCTGTAGAGATCTATGACCCTCACCTGGACACCTGGAGTGAAGTTGGCAACATGATCACTAGCCGCTGTGACGGCGGCCTGGCTGTGCTCTGACAGCCCGGAGCTTCGCAGCTGTCGTCGTTACATATCAGCACCTAAAACGTGCTCAAATGCTGCTAAAGTCATTACCGTTTGCTCGCGCTCATTTTCTGCCTCAGTTTTGAGCCCAGTGATTGCTTTAAAGTGCATCAAAGTGAAAACAGACCTGTTTACTTATTCTGCATATTGAAGACAGAGCACTCTTGATAAGGTTATCTGTGATGGAGGCGTTCTATCTCTGACAGACTGTTGTTCCTCTGAAGTGTCCTATCGAGCTATTTTTGGATAAGATTATGAAAACACTTATTTTTAGAGGATCTATGTTTTTTCCTAAAAGAGTGAGGGCAGTGAGTTTCTACTTGAAAGCTGTATCAACCACTGGAGACTTTTTAATAAAGAGGTCACGGGGGCCTCTTAGTAACTCAGAACTTACTTTTAGTTTTGGACAGAGGCTTGATCAGTTCACACAGCAGTGGCATCTGAAGTATCTGTCATTTATAGTTGAGTTTACAACTTACTACACAACCGTACTGAAATAGATGCGTTTCCTCTTTAGCATTTTTCCTGGATTTTTGCTATGAACGCACAGTTTGTCACATTCTGACCACAAACAGAATTTTATTGTTAGATTCTTTATTAGTTGGTTTTCTATATTCAATAAAATTGAGTCATGTGCCAACATTTCAAACAATATATATTTCTAAAGCATCACAGAATGTCCAAAGAGGTACAGAACTGCTTAAATGCGGCATCAAAATAGAGCTATAAAAAGTCAATCTCCATGACCAGTAAGTGTGATTCATTTGGCACCAACAGGATGTTTTTGTGGTGGTAAAAATGATGCAAATTGTCAGTTCTGAATTGCCTTGATTTTCTTCTCGGAGCAGAATTGTTTAATTCCAAGTGTAGCCACTAGTGAGAAGGTGGCAACGAGTGTGAGGATAGTTCGCATGGCTTTGAACCAGGAGGGGTAACCAGGCAGCAAGGTCAGGTCATAATGCAAAGAGAGCCCCAGACCCATAATCACTACAAGAGCTCCTTCTGTAATATTGTCCCTGCAGAGCAATGCTAGCCAGGCCAGGAGAGATGGAACCACACTGTTGCCCAAGTTGAACCAGTCAGGTGGAGCAGGACTGCCAGCAGGGAGAGCAAACCCCCAACGGGCACCTCCAAGAAAGGACACGATAGAGGCTCCGTAAACCATTTGAGCAAATGCAATTTCGGGGTAAAAGGTCTGCGTTGCAGCCATCATGAGAGGAGCAGACAGGAAAGGGATGAGCCCAGAGAAACCAAGGTACAGAGCTGGTTTAGGAGCATGGCTGATGGATTTCAAGCTGAAGCTCCCTTTGGTGTCACCTCTGCCTGTGCTGCCCTGAGAGTCTCCATGACAAAAACGAGAAGCAAGCCAGTTCACACTCCTGTCATTCAGGAAGCTTCCAGTGGAAGTTACAGTAGGTGGCAGCAACCTCAGTGACGTAAGGGACTGAACCTTCCGCTGAGCTTTTACTGTGTAGTCTGGAGTTCTGCTTATCTGCTGAAGACATCGCCATACTGGAACCTGAAGACACAGCGATGAAAGAAATAAATAACCACTCTCCCATAGGTGTCACCATACGATTCCAATAAGGCTTACCCCCGAAATTATGGGCCTTGTCGATACAAGTCTCAACATTTTTAATCTGAAAAAAGAGAGAGACAGAAGTCAGCTGGGAAAAGATCCCATCAGCCAGCATACAAACACGAGCCTTTGAATGACATACCTACCTGCAATAATGCACCCTTTGTTTCTTTGTCGTCCACTGGTTTTACAGAAATAATCTAAGCTCAAAACTAGCTAGACTTGCGGTCATTTGCTACAGCTAACTCCATTGCATAGGTACTCGATTAAATGCCTGCTTCCTTATCTGTCTCGGCTGAACTAGACCACAGTCTACAGAAGACAATCGAGTTATGTTCAATAGAGCAAAATCGCAATCTACGCGCTATCGAGCCAGTGCCCTTTTAAGGTGCTACATATTATCGCCTTACAATGCAGAAGGGAACAAGAACATTTTGCTGAAATAAGAATTAATTTTAAAACCTGCGCAGTTAAGCTGTTATGATTTAAAAACACCATGGAACTTCATTGAGTTGCATAATGCCATCAGATCTTGAAGGCAGCATCTCCGAGGCTATTCGAATCGCTCAGTGCCAGCGCCAGTGGTAAGCGCTCCGAAAACCCAAACAAACACATGTAGCCGCATTATTGGAGAAGTATATTGCTGTTGAAACTTCTATCGTTAGTATTAAAAGACCATATGTGTGTGAATTATAAATGGATGCTCACTCGTGCTGGACAAGGTAACCGCTACGTCTACACTGCAAGTTAACTCGCTAGCACTTAGCAAGCTGATAAATGTGTGCTGCCGCTGCTAAGGTAGCCATTTTGAAACTGTGTTGTTTCAACGAAGCCAGGTCTGTTTACCTCTATTGTATGTTTGTGACAGCTGCATTAATCGTCAATTTTAACCTCAGTAAGCCTATTTAATGTGGTGTAACTTTGTGTAGCCTATCAGTCATACGAATCAATTCCAGCAACTTAGGAGTTTTCGCGAGTCTGTGAACAGGCTAGTTAGCGTAGGCTTTTAGCTAGCAATTGCTACGCTAGCGCTGCCCGTACTTGCCTATATAATTACCAGCCAGGTTAGATTGTGTTTGTTAACGTATTCAGTTGGTGGTTGAGTATGTCTATTTAGCCATCGCTACGGCGGTTTTATTTATTAGTCCATTTTAGTACACGTGAATTAATAAATGTTACTCCATTAGCATGACGAAACGTGCCCTTACGCTACAACTGTCTTGAAGTACTGCTGTGTTTGCGGACATGCGGGCTCCCAGGTGTATGAAATGGCAAAGTTTTAGGAAATACGCGGTGTTTGCGTTTTCCTATTTTTTGAAAATAGTTTTCCACTGAGGAATTGCCTCTGTTGCAGATGGGTGTCCTTAGCAAACCCATTGATCTCGAGCTGTTACGTAATACTTGAGTGGAAATACAGATGGGTAGGAATGGTGTAGGAATATATGAATTGTTAATTATTTGTTTTCGGTTTCAGTTTTTGAACAGGGTGCGTTATCAATATAGGGGAAAAATCAGGTTTGGTTAGATGGACTGAGCCTTGGGGAAATATGTTGAAGAAGAAAGTGCTCAGGTTATTTTTATACTGGTATCAATATTTAATTCACCAAAGTTTTACGAAGGGGTTTGCTTTCAACATGAAGTGGCCATGATATTACTGAGTCAAGATTGTTTTCCTCCTGCACATTCCAAAAAAGTATCCTTGTCTGTAATATTGAAACTACTTTAATTGTGATGTTTTGGTTGATTAATGGTGTGTAATGTAGACATTTGACTTGATGAATCATCTGGTATAATTAACCATGACTTTTAATGTAGATATGCCTCCATGTCACAGTGTTCTTTCTAAACTATTGCTTGTTTTGGAAAACTGTAATATCTTAATTTCCTTTGGTTTACATTGACTTTATCTTTGTGGGGCTTATCTAAGGTGTTTTGTAAATTCTGACTAACATTGCGCGTGTCTCTTTTAGGTCAGTTCCTGCACAGATCCCAGAGAACCCTCAGTAAAAGAAACTGCATTGAATTGAGGAGAAAAATCATTTAAGAAGAACAGGAAAGCTCCATTTTTTAAAGTCGTCATTGTTTTCCAGGAGAGGAATAGACTTCGACAGAGCAGCCTTGAGGATTTTTTTTTTTTTTTTTGTTGTTCGACAGCTATCTTACTTCTTAAAGGATTTTGTGAATCATCTGACACGAAGACCCTTTTCACTTGTGGAAAACGTAGCTTCCGTGTGGAACTTGCATATCTATGAAATCAGATCTATACCTTATCTCTGATTCAATCAGACACCTCAAGACCTTTGAATGGCCGTTTTCCAAATGTGATTCTACAGCATACAGAGATAAAAATAGCGTTATTATGCATCACCGAGCAGCCTCTCTAGTTCACTAACCTAAACTGAAGATGACAGCGATGTAACATAGGGTTTTACTTCCTTCATTGTCATGTGACTTTGAACCTTTTTAAGCATTGTTTTTTTTCAATGACAGACAGTCTTTTCGAGTGTTTAATGAGGTGAGTGGTGGTTTTCCCTGACCCCAACTGCCGTTGAAAGACTGTCTTGGAACTTTTCTTTTCTGCTCGTTTTGAAAGATCTTAAAATGATTCGGTGAAAGGAGAGCCAAACTAAAACACATGTGGCAGGACAACACCTGTGTCTCTCCCACATCTGGTCAAAGAGGAACGACTACACAGACTGCTGTCCATATTTCAGGGCAGGCGGTTTTCACAGATCTTACAGGACATCTTGACTCTTCCTCAGATCACCTGTAAAAGGTTGTTTTGCCAATCAGCTTCAAGTTCATAGAGGATTGCATTCTGACAGCTGAGACTCCCAGCAGACACTTCAAATCCATCTGTGGATAATAGAACACTTAGAAATTATCAAAAACAAGAGACGCGACTACCGGAGGGCTGCTGGCATATCATTTTCACCAAGGAGAACAAGTTCCCAACGGACTGCCACAAATCCACTTCCTGCCCAGCCAGTTCTCTGGTTCCTCATTAAAGATCATTCCTGTGACCTTTTGAACCCTCCCACAGTGTTTCACCCTGGACGAAGGGATCTACCTCTGCAGAAAGGGACTGCGCTGTCCTGGCAGGGGTGGAAAGGGGGCTTTTGGTGTGCTGCTTGCCATCTGTCAGTGCACACGTTCTGTGATCAGCGCCAGAAGGCCTGAGGAACCGAGCCCAGCCGGACCAAGAGAGGAGGCAGAGGACTTCAGAGCCGCAGACTCTGGGGTAATAAAGTTTCTCCACACCGACTCATCACTCTGAACAAATCAGGCATCAACATATGATAGGTTCCTAATGTTTTTGCTACGGAGTGAAATCAGCAGAGGTATGTGCCGTCTGTTTGTGCAGTCTGTTTTCCACCTCACTCAGTGAGGGTTCAGCTTCACAGGTACAGCTGCATCACAACACGCTTTATTGTCTTCTGCTAAGAATATAACTCTTTTTAAGTCTTGTGGGAGATATTTTCTGCACCAAATCCTGAAATGGCTTTTTCCATGAAATTTACAACCCAGCCTGTGAATCAGATCAATGTTTTCTGAAACGGCCATTTAAACAAATTGTTGCTTTTACACTTATATTCTTATCGTCTGGTTTCTTCTGTCAGATCCTGGCCATGAGGTTTGATGCCTCCATCCACTGACCGGAAACACTGGACCTAAATGGCGCAGCATGACTTTGTCCCTGCCTGGCTTAACTTCTCCACACCCCAGCCTGCCAAGGTGTGTTTATCTGGAAGTGTGAATGTGGCTCTCAGAAATTAAAGTTACCGGCTTTTACAGCTTTGATTAGATGTGTGCATCTGCACGGTTTGCAGGTATGAAACACGCCACCCTTAAGGACTGATAAGGTTGTCAGCACGCGGTTGAAAATAGGCTCAGCTAATCATTGGTTGTCTTCAGGAAGAGCCTGATACTTAAAGAATCTGGCCAACTTACAATGACGCTCTTACATTCTCTACACTTTTCCCATCGTACTGATTCCACTTAGATCGTACTGATTCCACTTAGATCGTACTGATTCCACTTAGATCGCCCTTTTATGATTCTAAACCTCATATTTGCAGTCATGAAGGCATCTCTCTCCCTTTAGTGGTCTCTGTTGCAGGTGTAAGTAGGGGGAGACCCAGGGTTAGACCTAAAACCCACTGAAAGCAAAGGATTATTCCATATGAGGAGCTGGGCGGAGTTGCTTGGGAAACAGACATCTGGAAGATTCTCCAAGAGAAATTCACACCAAGAGAATTTCACTAAAATCTACATTTCTATTACTGTAGTTGCTTTTAGGGTTGTGAAAGGGATTTGTTCGTCACAGCATGAGTTTGTGTTTAAACATCTATATTTTTTGAGTTGATGGCTGTGATGTTATTTGCAAATAACGGGAAACATATTTTAAAGCTCATTACTATAACTGATCAGTGGCTTTTGCCAATAACCTGGTGTGTTGGTTCTAGAAAGGCTTGCGGGAAAGCTGTGGGACCTTGTTTCTGGCTCCTCAGAGACCCCTCCTCATTCCTTGGAGCAGAAATTAGGTTTGGGTCGGTGCTAGATCTGATGACTGAATACCCGTGTGTGGAACACTGAGCTCAAACTGACTAATAGGATACATGGCGTTAATAGAAGTTGGGTTAAACTGCAATTTAGCTCTAGAAACTCATGTGTGGGAGTTCTCTTTGAGCAAGCCTTGGTGCGTTATGGTAATCCAGCTTTACAAACTGGAGGACTCAAAAGTGAGTGTTTGCATTTGTGGTTTTATGGCCTTGCGTCAAAATAACTGCAGATACAATTCTTTTGATGACTGTTGATCAGACCTGTGTGGAAGAGTTTAACTTCTCCCCAGGGGAGTGTGTCCCCAGAGTTTTGCTCTAACATTTGTCCAGGATTCCAACATGACTGTTCCACCCCACTGAATAGAGAAGTTCTGATGTTGTCTTTTTTGCTTTCTTGGCTGGTGTGTGCTGGGTTCTCATCCAGGTGCTCTAATGGCTGTTTGTTTATTGTTAAGGCTCAGTTGCTAACCATACCCTGACCATCAACGCTCTCTCCTCCAGTCCCCTGCTGCCAACCTTGAGAAACAAGGCAAGCCCCACCTCCACAAAGACGGCCGAACCGGTGCGAGCCGCCGTCGTCACAATTCTTCCGATGGCTTCTTCAACAACGGCTCCCTGCGTGCTCCTGCAGGTAACGGCTCCAGATCTGCAACCACCCTGTTGCTCGTTCACAAGACTCGGCCGTCTGTGCTGTTTTATGTAGGCCTTGTGATTCTGTCACATGCTGGAAGTGCGTGTGTGTGTCTTTAAGGTGACGGGTGGCAGCAGCCCTCCCTGCTGCTGAGGCACGACTCGGTGGACTCAGGGGTGGCCAAAGGAGGTCAGGGTGGGCTGGCAGGGGGCTCGTGCTGGAAGGAGACTCCCAGCTGGCATGGCTCTTTGCGCGGCCCTCAGGATGGCCACCACCACCACCAGGGGCGCCATCCTAAACGTGTCGGAGGCGACAGGGACAGGCAGGTGGGGCACCGGCAACGCAACGGCAACTTTCATCCCCGCAAGGGCACCTCGTACCAGGACAAGTTCCCTAACGAGGAACGCAAGGACGACAAGCTGAAATTTGTGGAAGAGGACTTTGTGAGTGGAACATGTTGACATTTTGTGATGTTCATTGTTTAAAAAAAAAAATCTGTGATTATGTATGCTTCAGGTGAATTTAGAAAATATAAATTCTGAGATCTTCACCTGATAGTATCCAATTCTAGACATTAAAAATATGTCCTGTTGCAGCCTTCCCTCAACCCTGAAACAACTGGAAAGCCTGGGACTCAGTTGCGTGCGGTGGCTCCGCATGCTGGAGTGTGGGGTAAATCCAAATCCACATTAACTAACATGTCGAATTACACCTGCATTTGACAGGTTTAATCCCTTTCTTTTTATTTATGTCACAGAAAACCCTCCTAGTGGTAAACAGATGGTATCTAAAATGCTGGTAATCAAGAAAGTTTCCAAGGAGGACCCCAGCACAGCCTTCTCTGCAGGGTTTGCCACTACTGGTGTTTTGCCTACCAATGGCAGCAAAGCTCCCATCGCAGGCTCCAGCGTCTACAAGAACCTGGTCCCAAAGCCTGCTGTGGCCCCCACCAAAGTAAGAATAGTTTTTTTTAATGACATATTTTCAAGAAAACTGTCTAGTTTTTTTTTAAATTTAATTGCATGTGTTGGCGTTTTGTTTTTGCCGCCACTAGATGGCAGTGTTTTAGCAGGTTTTCTTAAATTTTGATCATGTCCCTTCTCTCAGAGCACCCAGTGGAAGTCCGGTGGTAGAGAGAGCAACAAGTCTAGTCTTCACATGCAAGGCCGAGATTCAGTCTTCACCAGCCCCGTATCTGCAGCCAAACCGGGCACCCCAGTCAGCGCACCACAGCACAACACCCCAAAAGAGGTGAGCTTAGATGGGTGTAAGTGTATTTAACAGCTCCAACAGCAGATTACAAAGATTGTAAGGATGGTAAACAGCAGAGCAAAGTGGAGGATCTGTGCAGAGTTTTGTTGAACATGTTTTTACAGCTTTTACTTTGCATAGTTCTTATTTAAGCGTAGTAATTATGGGTTGGTGTGGGTTCTCTAAGATGCAAACTTGTGTTCGCAGCTCAGAATTTAATTGATTTCCTGACATCTCAGACTCCTCCTGTCCCTTCTTCTCACTTCCTGCTCTCTCTCTTATCTACAGCTTCCTTCCAGCACGACTCCTCCCATAGACATTGCTCCTTCTAGACTGAAGCTAATGCGCCGTGGTCCAGACCGCAAGAGTGAGTTCCTGCGGGCTCTGAAGGATGAGGGCACTGGAGAGCTGACCACTAGCAGCAGCCCGGGAACATCTGGAGAGGTGGGCTGCAGCCAGAATTCCTAAAAGTCCAGAAAAATCACAGTAATATATCAGGGTTTTGTTAATGTCAGATTTTGTACTGTAGGAGAGTGATTGTCAGCAGGTTTTATTCAAAGCTAAAGTATAGTTTATGAATAAAAAACAGCATAAATGTGATGAAGACGAGGCAGTAAAAGTAATGAGAAAGTTAAAAGATTTGCGTGCTCATTAAGAACAGCTGGCTCTGTCACTGTGGTCAGTTTCACTGTGTCAGACTGTTTTGTAACGCTGGATATGGATCTTCTCTCGGTGTGTAACGGTCTCAGGGTGAAAGCAGCACCCCGGAGCCCAAGGCCTACAGTGAGGAAGTCTGCCACGAGAACGGTCTGTCCTACTCGCTCAGTGACTCCGACACCGAACACCTGTCCAGCTCCTTGGAGGCAGAGCACCGGTCAGAAATCCTGCCGACACACACACACACAGACACACACACACAGGCTACTCAGCAGGTGACTTTTGTACTTTCCCAGGTTGCTGAAGGCCATGGGCTGGCAGGAGTACCCAGAAAATGACGATAACTTCCTTCCTCTGACAGAGGACGAGCTGAGAGAGTTCCAGACTAAAACAGAACAGGTGGGTCTGTAACCAGCCACTTTCACCACCGCAGAAACTCACATGGCACATACGGCTGTTATCACAGGGCAGTTCAGTGTCAGGCAGGAAGGAGGGAGGGAAGAAATTAATTAATCTGCAGACTTAGTTAATCAACCCCGAACATCTTGTTCTGGTTATTAGCCATTAAGACCGGGGTCCTTTTACCCTCATCAGAGCTCAATAAACCATCGCAAATTTCCTTGAAATTATGTAACCGTCATCATCATTTGTGCAGCTGAAGAGGAACGGCGTGCAGAGGAATGGCGCTCTGCCCAGAGCTCGGGGAGTGACCCTCCACTTCACCCCCTGGAGGAGTGTGGCGGAGGCGAACGTCGAGGAGGGCTCCGAGTCTGAAACCAGTAGCAGCAGCCAGACCTCTGACGACGACGACTGCATCAAATCCTAACGTGGCTTTATGGAACAAAAAAAAAAAAATCACATAAGACGACACGACATCCCAGCAAGAAATCCTCCTCTTCCTCTCTCATCTTTTGTTTTAGAGCACCATTTTGAATTTGTTTTGATTTTTTTGTTGGTCATTCTTGCACAAGGGAAAAACCAATCATATCCCAGTGGAGGGGGAGATTCCGGCTCCGCCAGACGTTGTTTTCCCTGCGTTTCCTCCTTCACTGCAGACCCCCACCTCTTATGACCCTCCTCCCCTTCTTCCTGTTTTTTTCTTCCTCTTTGTGGAACTGAAGTGTTCATCAAGAAAAGAAGGGCAATGAATGCACACTTGATTCTGCTTTAAACAGACTAACTCATTTCATTGATGATGCTGATGACACATTATTAATGATATTAATAAAAATTGGTTCCTGACAAGCTGATTATGTTTCAATATGAATCTGGCTCCTGTGGTGTTTGAGTGTCCAGGGTCTTATCGCGTTGCAAGAATATTAATCTATGGAACTGCAAAGAATGGTTTTAAAATGTTTAAAGACCAACTGGATGCTGGACAGAGGCCATTTCTAGTCATGTCTTTGAATGCTGCCACAGTGAGCACTGGATTTGAGGAAGCGTTACTTGGAATCAATGCAATTTTTATAATTTCACTTAACTTCCGTTTTTACCGCGATTAACCTTTAGATCACGCTAGCTAGTTTTCCTGTAGCGAATAACTTGTATCCTTCAGCTTGAATGCCATGAACATGCACCATTAAATGAATGTTTAAATTTGTGCTCAGGTTCAAGATCTGAGCAGTAACCGCGTGTTTGTTGGCTGAGAACTGACAGGAACAGAAACTAACAGCAGAATTTCCCTGAATCACATGGTGCGTTCAAGGACACGCGTGGAGAAATGACTGCTAGTCAGTTTACGAAATGATTTTATTCAGTTTTACAGCTGAGTATTACAGGGATAGAAAATTCATATATTTACAGCAGTAAATTAGTTAGAATTCATCCAGCAGGTGAATCAGGGTCCCGGCTCACTGAGTGGAAGACGGTTTAAAGACCGTTAAAACGAGTCTGGTTATCAGTCAAAGACCTTTTAAAACCTCATTCAGGTGAGTGGATCTCACCTCTCCGCTTGTGCCTCGGGTGTGGCTCCATTAAGGGTCTGCATCATCCCTTCATCCTGCTTCATCTTCTTTACCTCTCCTTCCTTCTCTGGACTCTCTGGTTTCCTCTGAAACGCACTTATTAAAATTCTGTGCCGCTTGTTTATTTAAAAACGAAAATAATCCCTCACCTTTTTCCTGACCAGGTGGGAGATGTCAGAGACAGCAGCTGTGGAAGCAGGTCCGCTTGTAGGACTCGGGCCGTTTGTTACGGCTCCATTAATCTGGGGCCACGCAGAGAACAAACCATCGCTCACTGGTGTTTAAAACTGGTTTTATCTGTTTGCGTGTGCGGCTTACCTTTGAGGATTCACCGTCCTGCAAGCTGGATCCAGAGAAGGATCCATTCTGACAGGAACATGGAGTTGGAACAAACCATTACTTAACGTTACACGCTACGTCCAGCAGCGTTATGCAACGATGAAATCACGAGTCGTGCTTCCTTTGCATAAACATTTACATTCCTGACTCACCGACTTGGCCGTGCTCACTGTTTTCAGACTCTCGTTGGCGTCCTCCACTTTTTCCTGGATCTCCGGCAGCAAGGCCTTCAACTCCTCCATCTCCTTCCTCTCCTCTGGCATGTCCTCCGGGCTCTCGGCCTTGTCTACCAGCTCCTGCAACTTGTCTGTCGGGAGAGTTTACGCACGTTGACGAGAAGGAGAATAAATGACGGAAACGTGACTCGGCCCGAGTCTCCTCACCGAGCCTGCTCTTTATCACGGAGATGGAGCGGTTGAGCTCGGCGATGGCCTGGCCGTACTGCAGATTTAAGCCGTGGGTCAGTCCTAGCTGGTAGTGGGTCTCGGCGAGCAGGCGGCTGTCTGCGTCCAGGTGCTTCACCTGCAGCTTCAGACACTCCTGGAAGTCGTCCAGGGCCTGGATGTAATTCCCTGAACAAAGAAGAGCAGCGGAGTCTCAAGACAACAGCTTTTAAGGTCTGAAACATGTTAGCTTTTATATGAATTTACTCAGTTCCTACCCGATTCAACGGAAACTTCGCCGAGTTTCAGGTGAGCCTGCGCAGCCATGAGCTGGTCATCTTTGGCCTCTTTCCTTAAAAGAGCAAAGAAGACTTTAAAAACAAAAGCTACAGGTCATCTTACCAGTCCGTCCTCCTCAGGGCTTGCGTTACCTTTTGTAAATGACTTTAGCGACTTCCAGCATCTCCCAGGCCAGCTGCAGGTTCCCCACCTCCTCATCCTCACTGTCCTGATTCACAAACTCACATTTTAATGTCTGAAAGGATCACGGATCAGTTTTTACAGTCAATTTGGGGAATCAGACCTTGTCAGCAGCGTCGTCTCCTTTCTCATCCATCTTATCTCCCATTTCATCATCGCTGCCTTCCTCCTCCTCCTCCCCTTCATCTGATGCGTCAAACAGTAAAGTCATTACTAATTTCAAACGTGTCTGATTATGATTTAAAGATCTACAGCTTTAAAGGCGAGTAACAATCATCACCTTCAGCTGCCTCCTCTTCCTGGTCCGATTCTTTCCCTGCCTCTTTGTTTTCTGCCTTGTCTTCTTTTTCAGGCTCTCCTTTGTCATCTTCACTCTTGTTTTCTTCTTTTACTGCATCACATTTGTCCTCACCAGCCCCTGCATTTTCTCCATCAACACTCATCTCTTTTTCTTCACTCTGTTTCTCTTCAACTTTATCTCTTTCTTTCTCTGCCATGGCATCATACACCTGATCCCTCAGCTCGTCCCTCGTCTTCTCTGTAAAAGAAGAGACAGCGATCAGTTGTTTTCTCTCTTTTTTAGATCTTACCTTGAAGATGCACATTTAATGTTTCGTACCATCCATGCTTTCTGTGCTGTCAACAATGGAGTCTTTGGGAATCTTTCCCTCATCTTCCTCATCTTCATCTGGTACTCCCTCCAGAGCATTCCCCAGAACAGAATTCTCCATTCTACAACAGCAATGGCCAAGTAACTCTCTATTAAGAGTCTAAACTACAAACTAAACACACTTTCAAATATTCTTACCGTGCCAAATCCAACAGAGCTTTACCACACCAAAAAAAAGCCTCTCCACACTCGTCTGCTGTGTCGCCAAACGTTTTAGCCCTAAAATTGAAAATTATATTTTTATGGTGCAATTTTAATCAAAAACTTAAAAGGATAATTCTCTCCAAACATGAGATTATAATAATTCATTTAAAATGTCAATTTAATTAAATCACTGGTCGGCAAACGTAAGTAAAGCTACATCTTTAAAGCATTTTTAAACCAGTAACAGACACTTAAAAACTAGATCCAATCTGTAAATAAACAGCTGCAGATGTGTTTAACGCTCGTTGTTATATTTAAGCGTATTTATTCAGATTTAATGGCTTCTTTGGTCCGAGGTCTGACTTACAGCATCCCGCAGGCCTCTTGCAGGGAGCTCACCGCCTCTACCACCTTCCCCATCACCAGGTGCTTCTTTCCTGCGCCGATTAATTTATTAGCCTCCTCCATGTTGACTGTGCTGCCAGAAAGAATCACATTTATGATACACGTTTTTCCGCACTTAAAGCTCAACTTCACATCGAAAAACATTTGTGATGGCGATCTTAACGCAACCTCATCAAATTATGACACATAAACTTCGGATAAATTAACTTTTACCCACCTTCAAAGAATACGGACCAAAAAAACCAGTTGAGGCCAGCGGCGTAAAGGTCTGTCTGCTCGGACTGGCTGTTCCGTTGTTTTAATTTGGCGCGAAATATTCCTGCCCCTTCCGGTCGATTTCCGGGCTCGTGGAGATGCGCGCGGGATTTCTTAAAGTGGCAGAAAGCTTATAACTACTACTACTATGAGTGAGTCATTCTTGCTTTTAACAGCAGATCTACAGAGCAGTGAAAGTCATGTATTAACAAAATTCGACAAATATATATTACATTACACCTGTGTGTGTGCGTGTGCGTGTGTGTGTGTGTGTGCGTGGAGCTGTCATGTTCTGCTGTGAGGGACTGGGCTACCATTTGAGGCCCTCCTGCTGACTTCACTGTGTTGTTGCTTCATCAAGACAAGTCTGGACCTGGCAGTCAATCAACTTCACGTAATTAAGTAAGTGTGTGTGTGTGTGTGTGTGTGTGTGTGTGTGTGTGTGTCTGTGTGTGTCAGTGTCTGTGTGTGTGTGTGAGAGAGAGAGAGAGAGCACAGACTCTTCACTCAATTTCCTCAAAAATCTAACTAAAAATAATCTGCTATATTCCATATCTGATGAATTACCTTGAAGGTGTTATTTATTAGGTTTAATGCATAGAAAGAGTTTTAAAGGAATAATCCTACTGGGTACCTTGGATGATTCTTCTGTGTGGATGACAGTAATACAGTAACTTCACACACACCTATAATAAAAGGAACAAAAACCCCTGCAGACTAAGGTTGTTTTGTAATTCTCCTGTGAATTCTATAAATTATTCAAACACAACACAGGGCTGCATTAATCTCCCAACCCATGGTTGGGAGAACAAATAATTAACCATCATTTTCCCAATTCTTTATGCTTAGTTTTTTGGGGTTTTTTTTCATGTTTTGTTCCAGAACACTGCACATAAACATTTTCATCAAACATCCAGCCACTTTAGAATCAGGGTTGGAGAAGAAATACTGATTATGAGCACATTATAAGCCATCAGATAAACAGAAGGCTGCGTTTGATCGTTTCAGCGCTTCCACCCAGAGCTTATTGTTTGCCCAGCTCTTATCTGGCCCTTGATGTGGTGTCCATGGCAACGGCATGCATCGAGTAGTGGAGACTGCCTTTTTATCAGGTTAGACTCAGATAAACTGATATTAAAGGAAAAATAATGGTGGGTTTGTATATAAAACAGTAAAGCTTTTTTTAGGGGGTAACAAAACCGGTTGTTCTTCAGCTGAGTCATTAAGTAAACACTGAGTAAATATGGAACTGTAGAGGAGGAAACAACAAGGAACAAGATTTGCAATAATACACTACCCAATCCAGTATATCCCATTGTAAATACTGAAGGAGTTAGTAATAAACCAGGAAACATTGAAGAAATTGCAGGCATGTGCTGCGGTTGCAGTATAAGGAAACCTTTTACAAAAACCTCAAACAATACACTTATTTTATTAAGGCAATAAAGCTGCATTCTTGAATGTTCCAGACCAGCTGTCACACATGCTCATGTTAAAATCAGCAAAATTATAATAACTGTAGAAAGCTTGTGATGTCCAGAGTGAGCCACAAAATGTGTTCGCAACAGATGAAACTGACTTTTCCAAAACTACATTAACACTTTATTTCTGATAAATGGGCCTATTTGATAGTGATGTAAGCTGTTTCCTGTAACGATCTTTAAAAAGGAAGATATCAATTGTGCATAGCAATATCCAAAATTATTAACCCAGTCTTTATTCCGCTGTTGTATAAGTTTACATTAAAGGCGTTCAGTAATGTCTTGATGTGATTCCACAAAGTTATCCCATTGTAAATATTATCTTAATGGCCACACAAATTCCAAAACGACAGAGGTCAGTAGGTAACTAAGGCATTATTAAAACGGAAGTGAAAAATGTAATAACATGTCGACGTGGCCTCGTCATAGTTTACTATCCTAATGTTTCATAAGATCTTTAAATTGTCATAAGGAAAATGCAAAGTCATGCTGTGTAGTCGCAGGGCTGATTCTGTAGGCGGTTCAGAGTTGAAGTGGACCGTAGTCACGTTCTCCGCTGTCTTCTCGCGAGAATGGCGCGGTTATATAAAGGCTCCGTTCGCTTCCGTCAGTCTCGAGGGGTTAGTGTCTGTTGTTTTCTGTCTTGTTGTATATCGCTTGTGTGAATTGATCTGAGGTGAGTTCCGCAAAAAAAGAATTTAAATTCATTTGATATCACTTTGACAGATTTTTAGCTTCTTCTCGTTTTTGAGCGGCTGGCTGTTGCGTTAGTTGAAGGCTTTTTGAATTTCCGAACTTCCTCAACTGTTCAACGAGTGGATTTCCCTTGTTCATTCTCTAAAAGACTCGATTTTACATGTAATAATAGATCAAATATATGTAATTTTATAGGTTTTCGGTCTTCAAACAGGACTCGTTTTACGCTCAACGCAATTCTCCTGGAAAAATGTGGAATTTCTTGAGTATGGGGTGAATTTTGAGGTTAGCGAGCGAAATGCCGTACCAGAACCCACTCCTGCATAATAATGTTACATTGACCCGTAAATTCAGTAAATCACGATAAAGGTTTTTCGTGCTCCTCAGACGCATGCGAGGGTCTGTAAAGATTATTGCGTAACTGCTTTTTTTAAAAATGTGAATTAATGTAATTTCCACGTTGCCTATATGGGGGATTCGTTTTATCCAGTGAGCCTATTGTGAGAAAGCGATGCAGAATTGCTAATTCTGTTTTTGTAACCGTTTCCTCTTTGTGTGATCTGGTTAAAGTGAAAATGGCTGCAGGCAAAGCTCAAATTGGAAAATTGGCCCCAGACTTCACAGCCAAAGCCGTGATGCCAGATGGACAGTTCCATGACCTGAAGCTGTCAGATTACAGAGGTACAGTAGTGGTGCACAGAAGAAACTTGCATTGACACGACTAAAGGCCAGAGTCAATGAGGCTGTAATGATCGTTCACGCACTATCAATTGTGGATGGTCTCTCACTCTTTTCTCCCCTTTGGTGCAGGAAAATATGTGGTCTTTTTCTTCTACCCGCTGGACTTCACCTTTGTGTGCCCCACTGAAATAATCGCTTTCAGCGATGCAGCTGAAGATTTCAGGAAAATTGGATGCGAGGTCATCGCAGCCTCCGTTGACTCGCACTTCTCCCACTTTGCCTGGTAGTCACGTGGTGTTTCTTTGACACTTTGAAATTTAAATGTTATATTTTTTTATTGCTAACTCACTTTCTCTTGTGTTTCCAAAGGACCAATACACCACGTAAGCAGGGTGGTCTGGGGAGCATGAAAATTCCCCTCGTATCGGACACACGACACACAATCTCTACAGACTACGGAGTCCTGAAGGAAGACGAAGGCATCGCCTACAGGTTGGATTAACTCTGGTTACCACAATTATAAGCACATTACCTCCAGAGGCAGATGATTCGCTTCTATTCATGCACAGAATTTGACTTTACAGTCATAATTTTCTGGTCTGTTATGTCTCATCAGCTGTTTTCTGTCTTCTATTTTAAACAGAGGTCTGTTCATCATCGACCCCAAGGGCATCCTGAGACAGATCACCATCAATGACCTCCCAGTGGGACGCTCTGTTGAGGAGACCCTGCGTTTGGTTCAGGCCTTTCAGTTCACTGACAAGCATGGAGAAGGTTAGGGAGCACTTTGACAAACATCTATTTATTGTGTGTCAGACATTTGCAGCATGTTGATTTCACAACGGGAATGACCCAGACATGGGTTAAAATGGTCATTTAAGGGTAGCACACCTAAAAGTCTCTTGACTTTGTCTGACAAAATACTCCCCAGTGTATTCCAGTTCAAAGGCTGATTCTTATCAGAGTTCAGGTTCGCGTGAACTTTATAACCCAATTAGTGCAAGTGCTAACGCTTTACATTGTTTAATGGAAAATTGCCATTTCCGTGTTTGACCTTATAACTGCCTGCTCACAGAAACTCATTTTGAGCTTTTCTTTGCAGTTTGCCCCGCAGGCTGGAAGCCAGGAAGTGACACCATCAAGCCAGACGTCCAGAAGAGCAAAGAGTTCTTCTCCAAGCACTAACCAGACCAAAGCCAAAACCTGCAGCCTGCTTTAGTGACCCAATGTGCTTGTCAAACCTTAGTTAGGAGACAGTTTTTGTAGTTCTGTTGTCTCTTGAGTGAATAATCCCCTTGACCAAAAGAAAATGTCTTAATGTTGTAGCGTATGTATTTAAACGGCTAAATGTGTTTGCTTGTATCATTACCTACTTTATGGTGCAAAAAAAACACAGACGTCCTACTGAGATAAACCCACCCTTGTTTCTGTTAAAACAAAGAATACAAGTTTATAACACTTAAAAGTGACTACAGTGTTTTGTTTAAGAAAACATTCCTAGATATGATATTGCGCTAGTAACGCGAACTGCATCACGGGATATTCTCGGCGCGAAATTATGACTGACAAACGTCACTGGTTTGAGCTACCTTAGTCTTTAGGTTAGTCAGATGTAGAAGTTGGATAATATAGCTCTAAGTAGGGAACAGTTCAAAGTTAGAAGCCGTGTTAGCTGTATAAGGTGATATTGTACATGTTAATATAGTTTCAATCTTGTTGGCTAAACTGGTCATTAGCGATACGAAGAAAAAAAGATGGCGACTGGAAAGACGTGCAGTAGAAAAGGCAAAGGGGAAACTGCCGAGGTTTGTTTAATTTATGTTTTAAACTACAATTTCATTTATAAACATATTGATCTTTCTTTTTTGAGCGAGGTTATTTATATGTGGTCCTCCGAGGCCTGTTGCGCTTCCTGTGTACTGCGGAAAATTGCGCCATCGTGTGTGGCTCCAGAGTCACGACAAGAAGGTTTCCTCCATCTGCTTCCCTGCCTTTGTTTTTATGTCTGAAGTGGACAGGGTTATTCCCGAATGATCTGAAAACCGAACAGGACTCCCTTGTGTTTGTTAAGAGAATGATGGCAGTGGCTGTCTCCTCCATCACCTACCTCAGGGGAATTTTTCCAGAGGAGGCCTACAGATCAAGATATCTGGAAGGTGAAACATCGACAGCATCATATTATAGTGAATAAATATTGCATGTCACCCATATTTTTTCCATTTTATCAGACCTGTGTATCAAAGTTTTGCGGGAAGACTGCAACACTTCAGGTGCAAATAAAATTGTGAAGTGGTAAATATTGCTTGCCTTAATATATCAATTCATTCATTGCAGACATGTTTTTAAAATGAAAAATTACACAGATAATCATTTTAAAAAAGTAGTTTCCAGCTCTACCTGATAATGAATCTGCCTTCAAACCTATAGGATGATGGGCTGCTTTGATGCATTGGAGAAGCATTATGTAAGTTAAGGCATATATAATTTGTTTTTTATTTATTAGTGATATGCTTTTTTGATCTCTTCTGCTTCTAACTGCATTTTTTTCCTGTTGGTCTTGCTTCAGCTCCAGCTTGTGTTCATTGGGGTGAGTTCATGGCAGTTCATCTTAAATTCAGTCTCTGGGTGGCTTGTGATGCTTTTTATCATTAAGAGTTGCTCACATAGGTGGTCAACTTTAACTATACTTGTTATCGTTATTTAGGTATACACCAATCCAGAAGAACCAGATGTAAGTTAATAATAAAAATTATTTAAAAAAAACATCAATTATTAACAAATGTATGCATTTTTCTATTGCAGCACATAATTGAGGCATACCAGTTCAAATTTAAATACACTGAGAAGGGGCCTCAGATGGACATACAAAGGTTTGGACCGGTGTTGTGTGTATGTTTATGGTTTAGATGGTGCCTCTGTTGTTATCTTATGTTGATGTGCCCTAGGAACAATGATGTGGAGATGCATGTGACTGTGGAGGACACCAAAAGAGCCTCAGTTCTGCTCATCAGGAAGCTCTTCCTGCTCATGCAGAACCTGAACATCCTCCCTAATAACGTCTACCTCACCATGAAGCTGTACTATTATGATGACGGTGAGTGTGTTGGACCACAGGTTGTTGAAATCGTTCTGTGTTAGAATGAACACATCTGCCCCTGCTCTTCAGTCACCCCAGCTGACTACCAACCGCCAGGATTCAAGGAGGGAGAATGTGACAGTCTCTGGTTTGAGGGCACGGCGGTGCACTTCAGGGTGGGCGAGGTACAGACGGTCTTTCATACCTTGAGAGTTCGTGTGTCAGCAGAAGAAGGCCGACTGAAGAAGCTTCAGGAAGGAAATCGTTTCGTCCCGGCAAGCAAAATAAGCAAGGTAGGATAGTAAAGTTGAGATTCAAGTTTTATTTTGGCCAAAAAGAAGCAAAGGTTTGTTTCTTTAGTCAGTCAGTCAATGCATTTTGCAGTTATTTACTTTTTTCCTGTTGAATCTCGACTACAGGATCTTTGTAAGAAAACATGTGCTGAGGACAACCTGCCTTCTGAAGGTGGTACGTTAGTCTTGACAACACTGAAATAAAAATAAGATGCATAAGCGGTTCTCCCCACTGTGCAAGGGTGACACCAGAATGTCCCGAACAGCACAGCACAAAGGACTGAAATTAAATAAATAAATCCAGTTTTTAGCTTTTGTTTATCTTGTTAAAGGGGTCACAGAAATGACCAGACTTTGTTGACCCAGTCTGTCCTGTTGACACAGGTTCACCTTGATGAAATGTGCCAAAAAGCTGATTATCTTAGATTGTTTGATACAAGATATTATTTCAAATATTCTGGTCTCACCTTGAAAGCTTAATGTTGAAAATATACATTTTTCAAGCAGTCTCAGAAGAAGATTAACAGATTTTAATTTAAACAGAGTCTGCACAGTTCAAGAAACCTAAGAAACCTTTGGCCAAGGTACAATTGCACTAGATATAGATATTTTTTTCTCGTTAATGGAGAGATTATTTATCCGATGATTCAAAAACTGCATGTATTTCTTTGTCTGTTTTAGAGAACAGCAGCCACCAAAAGAGCAGGGAGGAAGAAAAGAAGACTTTAAGCCCAGCCTTTCCTCAAAAGGAAAGCTGTGCCAGAAAAAATACACACATGTTGCAGTTTTTTAAGATGCAAGATAGTATTTATTGTTGTTAAAGTTGATTTTTTTTACCAGTATGTTAAAATAAAACCTACAGTAAGGCACAATGTTACAGTTTCACAGTTCCAGTTTAGATTTATACAATCTTTTAAATTATCACAGTGTTCAATGTGCTTCATTTTTAGTGTATTTGTGGTTAAAAATATATTAATTTTCTTTGTTGGGAAAATAAAGCTTTATTTGACAACATTGTAAAAGGTCATTCAGTGGAAGACTTGTAGATTGAAAAAAAACAGTGCAAATATCTAATTACCTGAGTGTTCCTCTAAAACAGAAAATACTAAAGGCATCATGGCTCGTTTTCAGGATAGGCTCAACCATTGGTTTCAGGCTGTTTTGTGTTAGAACAGGCTGTCCACGTCTCCCATCTCCACAAACACAGTCTTCAGCTGGGAGTAGTGCTCAATAGTGACCTGGCCGTTCTCTCGTCCGAACCCTGGAGACCAAAACAGCTCAGTTTTACTTCCAGAGACTCCTGAGGAGTAGAAACCCTGATGGGGTGATGCGTGTACACAATACCTGACATTTTGAAGCCTCCAAATGGCACCTCCACAGGAGTGATATTGTAGTTGTTGATGAAACAGGAACCAGCTTTCAGGCGCTCCACCACGCGGTGGGCTCGTGTCACATCCCTACGCAAAAAGTTGAACCAGCTCTCAGATTGTTTTGTGTCTTTCAATGATTGCCCTAAACACATAACCGCAGGCCTACCGGGTGAAAACTCCTGCTGCTAGACCCATGGTGGTGTTATTGGCTCTCTGCAGCGCCTCACCCTCCGATTCAAACGACAGAACAGACATGACTGGACCGAAGATTTCCTCCTTTACGCAGGTCATATCATCAGTACAGTTTGCTACAACAATGGAAAAAACAGCAGGAAAGTGGACACGCTGAGCTCAAATTTAACTCATCGTCTGTGGCATCGCTGCAATCTTACCCAGTACACACGGAGCCATGTAGTATCCACCTCTGAGCTTGGGATCTGCTGGTACAAACCGTTCCCCTCCACACAACACCATCGCTCCCTGGAAATATCAAACTTTCCATCAAGCACTGAACACCTGCACGTGTGGTGTTAAAGCAGAGGGCAGGTTTTACCTCGGTTTTCGCTTGATCAACAAAGGAAAGGACTTTTTCCAAGTGAGGTCTGCTGACCAGAGCTCCCATTCGTGTGCTCTCCAGTAGGGGGTCTCCTATTTGAATCGCACAGGTCCTCTTCACCACCTCCTCCACAAACTTGGGGAGAATCTTCTTGTGGACAAAAACTCGAGTACCGTTGCTACAGACCTGTGATGAACAGGATAATCTCATGTCTACCATGAGATTACCATATCTGCTGGCTACAGATATCCGTGATGAGACGTGACGTCTACCTGGCCTTGGGACAGGAAATTGGCCATGAGAGCTCCTCTCACAGCATTCTCTAAATCAGCATCCTCGAAGATGAGGAGAGGAGATTTGCCCCCGAGCTCCAGAGTCACTGGCTTCACTCCCTCAGAGGACATCTCCATAATCTGGAGGGTGAGAAGTATATTAATATATTTAACATCACAATGAGGGGGCATGATTTTCTGGGAGGGTTTTGATCTTTTCACCTTCTTTCCTGTGGGCACACTCCCAGTGAAAGACACCTTTGCGACATCTGGGTGTCGGCAGAGTAACCCACCAGTCTCCTGGCCGCCCTGCACCACACTGAAGAGCCCCTCTGGGACCCCAGCCGCAGCGTACACCTCTGCCAGCATGACAGCAGTCACAGGGGTCACTGGCGAGGGCTTAAATACCATGGAGTTGCCTTTTTTATGAGAAGAGAAAACGATGAGTAAATACGACTCTTGTGGTTTGTTTTTTTTTCCATTAATCACAGAAATAATTGCAGCTTTAAAATCCAACAAACTTTTATTGATAGGGTTTGGTGATATTAAAAACTAACTGTAGTTCCACAGAGAGGCTTTACTAAATCATTAGAAGCATTCTTTACCACAAGCTAGTGCTGGAGCTGATTTCCAGGCAGCTATTTGAAAGGGATAATTCCAGGCGCCGATGCCAGCGCAGACTCCGAGAGGCTCCCTACGGGTGTATGCAAAGGATCCACCAGGTAGCTGGACATGCTGGCCTTGAAACATATATATATATATAAATATAGGTTCAGCACATAACACTTTTGTATTCCTACCAAAACCTACACATAATTGTTTATTTTTCTTCCTCGCAGCCATTTGTTAAGTGAATACATGCATCTGTGCATCAGTACTGAACCCACCTGCTAGGGTGCTGGCCAACCCTGCATAGAACTCTATACAAAGTCTGGCAGAGTCCACATCCAGGCGAGCCTCTGTGATGGACTTCCCGTTGTTGATCACCTCAATCTCAGCTATCTCTTCTCGTCTGCTCTGTGCACCAAAACCATGTAATCAGTAGTTTAATCAAACAATAACCAAAAACCATCAATACGTACGATTTGTGCTAGTCTGTGAGCTCATTGCAGCCATTTTAAAGTCAAGGCAGCTGTATTTAACTACCTCAATGATGTGAGCAGCCTGTATCATGATCCTCGCTCTCTCCATTCCAGACATCTTGCTCCAGTGGCCAAAGGCAGCCTTTGCAGCCTCCACAGCTTGGTGGACTTCTGTTGAGGCACATGGCTCCAACTGACACAAAACTCGCCCTGCAAAGTCAAACACAAATTCAAATTTATTTAAATAGAGCCACATAGTTTCTCGTGTCACAATGCTAAGCTATGCTGTGGCCATACTGACGTGTAAGTGGCCATATTTAATGGTAGCCCCGGCTTATTTGAGCATATCTCCACAGATACAGTAATTGTATTCGGACAGAATAAATCGAAATATTAACTATAAAACATTCAGGGTAAATGAATCGACTTCTCACTGATATGGCACTGTGTAAATTATGTCGAAATGCAACAATATCAAAAGCTTACCTGTTGCTGGTTCGTAAACATTTTCTTTGGTATATTTCTCTTGAATCGTCCGACGTTTACCGGCCCAGAAGTTCAGCGGGGCCGTAATATTCACTGAGCCGGAGGAGGACACGCATCGTACGGCCGTAAGCAGAGGGGTAGCAGGTGGCCGCAGCAGGGATAAAGCCAGATTCTGTAACATACTCAAACTCACCGAGGTTCTGGATTAACGACAACTGTAAAACACATAAAGAACATGTTAATCGATGCAAACGATCACTTAATAGAAGCCTTTAAAACATTTAAACACATTTAAACTTGAATGCGTAGAGTTAGCTAACAGTGCTAACCATTATTTTCTAATTGGAAATCTTTTGGGGTTGTGTTTATGTCATGACAGAATTGTATACAGTATTACTCACACGTTATACCTTTTCATTTACAACAACAATGAATATGATAATTGGCTAATTTAAACTTTTAGAATTCGTGCAGGTCTGTGAAAACCGACCGAAGAGCTACATCGCTCAATCAATGGGGCGGGCCCACTAATGAACTTTTCCGTGCATTTTACAGCGTCATGTCAGAGCGTAACTGCTGATTGGCTGCCTTAGCTGTCAGTGAAAATGTCAAAAACGTTTATAAACGTAGTTTAATTGTATAAACTGCAGTGACATCGAATTTGACTAAATTTATAACATGTTGGTAGAATAAAAATGTGACAACTATTTGAGTGATATTATTAACTGTAAAAGTTGTGACGTGGGAGGGGCTTCGGGACAATGATATTCCAGTGCACGCCGCCTTACAGCACATTGCAAGTATGGCCGGAGACAGCGAAATACAACTGAGAAGCGGGGACGAGAATACCGATATTATTCGGCAACCTTTCCTCATCGGGGTCTCCGGGGGCACGGCCAGTGGAAAGGTCTGCACCTTTTCATGTTATTTTGGTGATTTTTTTCATTTGTCAAAATTAGATTTTGTGTCGGCGTTGACGGTAAATCACCAGAGGGTCAGCCGGATGCTGGCTGACCGCGTGGCTTCAGCGACGCAGCGTGATTGACAGCTCTATCGTCTGTTTAACCATTCATCTCTTCGGACGCACACGTAAAACTTGGCGAGTTATCCGCCGCACGTGTTACAGCTGCTTTTACGTGTATTTGATCGCCCCTTGCCCTTTCTTGGTAGGATGGTAGTCCTTAGGAGGACCGACTAACTTTAGACTATGACTGGTGTTAGCTCATTCAAGCAGCTAGCTAAATTCCATCACATGCTAGTAGCGGTGAACAAAAGCTAATGTTAGCATGCCCCACGGCTATCTCTGCTGTTTGTAAACAGTGTGGTCTGCGCACCATTTTAATGTTTGTGAACATTTTATTCACGAACCCCCCCACCCAAAAAAAGAACTTTATAGTCCTTAACAGAAATTGCAGCGGTGTTGCGTTAGTGTCAAATGTGTTTTGGACCGTTGTTCAGACAATAGTGTCAGATGGTCTGTATAAAAGATAATGATAAAGGAGTTAGGCACCAGCGGGAAACTAAAACCACCACTCTGCCGCGTCCGGATAACATCACTGTCTCAGAGAAAATCTGTTTCGATCAAAATTATTAGGATTCTGTTACACCAGAATTCGTTTTTAGCCTCTAAGCCATTAATCTATAACACGATATTTAAAAGCGGGTTAACACAGTTAGCTGTGCTGGACTACCAGACGTACGCTGACGTCACTCCGCTGACGACACAAATTAATAATTTCCTGGACGTCAGTAGATTTCTTTGTTATGATCTGGGTGTATTTTGAGTTTATATGGACATGCCCTATTAAAATAAAACCTGAAAAGATGCAAATTGAGAGAAAAGGCATCACCATTGAATTGAGTTGTCTTAAAGTGATAATGGATTAGATAAAATAAAAATATCACAATTCTTGTGCTTTTGCAAGTGAAAGTTGCATGGGGGTGACGCAACTCCCAGTGGCGGTGGCCAAGTTTATTGTAGCACAGATTCATCCACACAAAGACAACGAGCCCAAATGTCAAGTCAGCACTGGGTATGAGATTCATTGTGTCTGAAAGGTCACTGGGGACAAACGTGATGAGGCATTGAACGCATCATCTATGGTGATGTGATCTGAGTAACGCAGCACAGAAACTCCCCACCCAATTCTCTGTTCGTCACAACTGGGACCCCGTAACCCTTTCCACCTCATGTGCAAAGTGAAATTCTGAGTGATTGTACTGTGTTTCTGCAGTCATCGGTATGCGAGAAAATTATGGAGTTGCTGGGCCAGAACAAGATTGACCACCATCAGAGACAGGTGGCGATTCTCAGCCAGGACAGCTTCTACAAGGTCCTCACGCCAGAGCAGAAGGCCAAGGCCGTCAAGGGCCAGTTCAACTTTGATCACCCAGGTATGTGCACCAGACCGGAGCTAGTTTATGGCAGATGTGTGTATTACAAGAGTGTTATCTCGGCTGCATGCTTCTTTATTGCATCAGTCAGACTTTTTAGTGTATTAGAATTAGCACACCCTGTGTTTGGAGCTTGAGTTCCTCTCCTGATCATTTTAAATCCCTGCCCTCCGCGGGTGTTTGTCAGCCGCACCTGCTCTCAGACTCCATGACTGAATGTGACACGTGTTACAAGAATTGTGTTTCTAGGTTGCCAAACGCACACCGCGGGACCCCATGTGTCCCTCCAGGCACATCCAGCCAATAAAACAGAGTTCTCAACCATGTAATTTAACTTTTCCTGATTTCTGCAGATGCGTTTGACAACGATTTGGTGCTGCAAACACTTCAAGACATCCTTCAGGGGAAGACTGTCCAGATCCCAGTTTATGATTTTGTCACTCATTCCAGGTAAGCATCCACGGAACAGAAACACTCTACCAGGTCCTGTTATTCCTAATCCTTGTACTATGTTTCCTACCTTGGTTATGTGACGATTTTTAAATGGAAGCTAGGTGCTGACAGAGATGAGTGCACTGTGTGTTCTTTTAGGAAAGACGAGTTTGTTACAGTGTATCCGGCCGATGTGGTCCTGTTTGAGGGCATCCTCATGTTCTACTCTCAGGAAATCAGAGACATGTTCCAGATGAAGCTGTTTGTTGATACTGATCCAGATACACGGCTGTCACGCCGAGGTGTGTAGCACGAGCACCACCAAATATTGTTTCACTCTGTAGTTTGCTGCATGAACAGACCAGAATAAATAATTAATATGCTTATTTGTGAGCTGCAGCAGTGTTAAGTCCTTTAGTCATACTTATTTTTGTACAGATGTGTTTTCTTAAGTGACTAATGCTCTTGTTGGGGGTAATTTTCTGAAATGTCTGAGCTATATTTAGCTTATTGTCTCCTGTGGCTGTGTGATTTCAGTCCTAAGAGACATCAGTGAACGTGGCAGAGAGCTGGAACAAGTGCTCAACCAGTACATCACTTTTGTGAAACCAGCCTTTGAGGAGTTTTGTCTTCCAGTAAGAAACTTTTCTAAACTTTGCCACAGTTTGCTCAGTTTTATCTCTGTAAAGCTATTTTCTGATAATTTGTTATAAAAGCAACCTTGCTGACCTTGTCTGCAACCTTTTGTCTGTTCTTCCAGACAAAAAAGTATGCAGATGTGATAATTCCTCGTGGTGCAGACAACCTTGGTAAGGGAATTCATGATACAGTTTACACAGATAATACCTGTTTATATGTCTGGAAATACTTTTCTAATCTGCCCTTCTGTTTGCTGTAAGTGCTGTGTGAAGTGAACGTTTAATACTGTTGCTCATTTTTCCAACTATCTTAAGCGGCCTCACTAGGGGTTGTGTCCAACCTGCTCTTGTTTTCTGCAGTGGCCATCAACTTGATAGTACAGCACATTCAAGACATTCTGAACGGCGGACTGAACAAGCGCCAGAACGGCTACGTGAACGGAGACAGCACTCCTCGCCAGCGGCGGGCCTCCGAGTCCAGCAGCCGGCCCCACTGACCTCGACACACTTGACCTTATAGGGCTGCGTGAGGGATGTGGGGGTAGTGCTGTAAATAATGCCTGAATGAAGAGATGCAAAAAAAAAACTAGAAAAATGCCTTTTATTATTATTTTTATGGCTACTTATTTTCATTGTAATTGTTAAAGATTTAGATTTTTGTCTCAGAGAAAAGGAGATGTTCTTGTCTTGAGACCACGGGTTAAACTTGCCCCTATCCATGAGATTGCTTTTTTTTTTTTTTTTTTTTTTGTTTGTTTGTTTGCTCTGCTGCTCCATGGATATTCATGCCGCTAATGAATAAAGGAGTGTGGGGGGGGAGGGTCCTTTTACTTTTTTGTAATGTCTGATAAAACTTGAATATCATAAGAGTGGAAAAACAAACGTTAGGTTGAGAAGAAAGTGAAATTGAAGACCAGTGGAAGAGTCCGGGATTGCACACTGTATTTATACTGACAATCTTGGGAATGTTTTAATTTTTTTTCCAGTGTTTTAAGTTAATTATGCATTTGTGTGGTGAGAAATGTTAAACTAGAGTTATCCAAAGTAGATCTCTCTCTCTCCAGAGAGCTTCTTCAGGAAAGAAGCTCTCTGGAGAGAGGGCGAAACGTTTTCAAGGAAACCTTTCAGTCCAGTTGACACAGAGAGATCTACTTTGGATAACCATGACCTGGATGACTGAGAATCTACACAGACATTAAACTAGAGCTGTTTACAACAGTGTTACCACACTTATGCCTGCAAAAATGCACTGTAGGAGTATTTGCTTGCAGAGTACTGCAACTATAATTCTAATGAAGCCAAAGGCTAAACAGCTCCACTACTGTATTAACAGTCGAGTGTTAAATCAACTCAAAACTAAAAAGGGTGTTTTGTTAAAGCAGTTCTTAGATGAACATTGAGTATGTCTTTAGAAAAAAGGTGGTTTCACTTGTTTTTCGAACGACAGAGTAAGAAGGTTAATGCTCAGGTCGGTTTTTAAGATGAAAATACCTTAAGAGGGACGCAAGGATGCTCGTTGCACAGCAATATCACTTTCCCAGGTTTGTGGTTGTAAACCGCCAAGAACCCACCACAAGGCCTCTGTAACTCTGCCTCAGGTTGTACAGCAAGTATCCACAAGAGCAACAAGTTTCCATTCTAAGTTGAGGTAACAAAGCTGTTGAAACTGAATTTTGTACTCCATGTGCTGGAATTGTCTGATAGTGCGTCTGGTTGAATGATTGAATGTAACATTGGATGATTTATATTTGAATGACACCAGTCTGTAAATGTAAATAAACCGGTAAAACCATGCTTATTTTTCGGAAGTGTTTTACGTTTATTAACAATGCTTGGTTTTACGTCCAGAACGCAGGGCTGTTGGATATGTTTCATTGTTCTTGAAATAGGTAATTTGTGTTTCCCCTAGTATGTCCACTAGGCAGAGCCATTTAGCCATATTTTGTGCTGCCTTTGTTTGTTAACGGATGTCAGATGATTCTTCTATTTAAAGAAAGACACCAAAGAAAGACAGCTGGTACATTGCGTTCACTTTACGTTTGAATAAAAATATCTCGACGTGATTCACCCCCGTATTAATCCATTACAAATCCAATTATTTCGCGTATATTCAGTCCATTACTGCTCCGTTTCTTTATTAGAATTTGTAATTTACGTTGAGCACTTAAAGGCACCAAAGGACGTTTTCACTGCGTTAGCTCCAAGATGGTGGTATGTGTCAATGTGGCATGGTAAACATTGAAACGGTTTGATTCATTTAGTCGCTAATTTAACCTCTCCTCTTCTTACATATATACTACAGAAAATCGGGCTCTTGTTCAAGGCCACTCTGGACAATGTCACCAATGTAAGACCACTAGGTACCGACTTCCGCTGGTATCTGAAGGTAACTAACATGCTAATTCTGGGCTAATACAGTAATTTAGTTTCTTATATCAGACTAGCTGTAGAAAATGTTATTGTTAAAATGCTGTGTACATATTGGTTGGACATGTTCTTCAGTGTTTTTTTTTTTTATTTACTCTCAATTTAGCTGAAGTGTGGAAACTGTGGCGAGACCGCTGATAAATGGCAGTACATAACTCTAGATGTAAGAACAGTCTTTGTGCATTTGGTATGTTTAATGTTTTTACATGATCAAAGCTTCATGATTATTAATTCATTTCATAGGAGAGTGTGCCACTGAAAGGAGGAAGAGGCAGTGCCAGCATGGTGCAGAAGTGCAAACTTTGTTCTAGAGAAAATTCGATTGGTGAGAGGATACTATTCTTAAGAGGTTACAAGAAATACTGTGACTGTTACACACCCACTGTTTATTTATTTATATATTTTTTTACAGATATTCTGAAAGACACAATAACACCTTATAATGTAAGCAATCTACACACTTGTCTCTTCACAAACGGACACATTAGCCAGACATCAGCTTGGCTGGTTAAAGCCAGTGATCTGCTGCAGAATTATGGTTGACCAGTTTAATCAGTTTATTTCTAGGGATTTTCCACTTTGAATAACAGTTTCTTTCTTTCTCTCTCTATGTCTGCTGGTGCTTGCTGGGCGGAAGGCCGAAGACAGCGAACGCTTCAAAACAATTGTTCAGTTTGAATGTCGTGGTCTGGAGCCAGTTGACTTTCAACCACAAGTGAGATTCCATGTTTAAAAAATGTTCCTGAATTCAATGTCTGCAGTGCATTAAGACATCTAATAAACGAGAACATGTAATTGACCTTAGAAATTAACGTGTGCAGGCTGTATTAATGATAAAAATAGATCAAATAAATCAATTTAGAAGCCAGTCACAAAGTGAAAATATAATGATATGTTGAAGTTTGCTCTGAATACAGCCAAAGAGAACTCTCACTGGTTGTTTTTCACACCAGGCTGGCTTTGCCGCAGATGGAACAGAGACTGGAACGCCATTTCTTGAAGTCAACTTGCTAGAAAAAGTACGTGCATAGAAAAGAACTTGTGTTTTTAATGGTTTTAGTGTGTCTTTTTGTTTGTTTATTTATTTGATTTCTTACATTTGTACATACACGAGAGCAGTTGAACTAGAATTTTTAAACTTTAAAGCTTCCTTTAATTATTGAGTGAATTGTTAGTTACTATGTTATCGTAATATTTTCCATCTCCTGTTTTAAATTGCAGGACTGGACAGATTATGATGAGAAACTTGCAGCTTCGGTTGGAATATATGAGGTCACACATCAGTTCAAGAAATGCTAATGCCATTTTATGAGGAGCTCCTGCGACTGACAGATAAACAGTACAGACGGTCATCATTCAAGTTACCTTTCTGACCTGAATGGATGCTTCACATGTGCTGTGGTGAACTTTAACAGTTACAAAATAAGAATCTGGGTTGACTATAAATGTCTCGGATCAATCAGCATTTAAGCCTTTTTTCCACTGTCCTAATAACCTTAAAAAAAATTTACTTTTTCAGGTTTTTTTTCTTTATTTATCCGGACTTTAGTGACAAAGCTCATATCAAAGATCTAATAGGAAAGGAGAAAATCGAAGGAGGTCTCACTCTGTCTTAAATGTTATAAACTATTAAATCATGTAATATATCGTCCTAATTTTGTGTATTTAACAAAGCATGAAAATAACGCGTTGTGTTTGGGGGAACATTTGATCAAAATGCAAGAGAAAATTATTACAAATTGAGATAATGCAAACTTTAAAAGGTTGATCAATAGTGTTTACAAAATCTCAGGTCTTGTGTAACAATGTTTTAAAGTGCAGATTAGGAAAACTGTCCCTTTTTTTAAAAAATGTATTCTAACATAACACATAATTGTGCAGTTTATGAATATGATCATTTACAACATAAGCCAACAATAGCTTAATTAGATAAAGATTGTGAGAGTGACGTCTTACTCCCATATACTCGATCTTTGCTCGGCTTAGCTGCTGCTGTGTGTAGCTCGGAACTGTCTGCCTTCCTGAACTAGCTGCTAAAAAGTGAACATGGCACCTGCAAAGAGCAAAAACAGGGTGTTTGTCATCGGCGTGGGCATGACAAAGGTAATTTTTTATTCCTCTTCAGCATTCTAATATCTATATTGTTATAGTCGTCCGGATGACACAGAAACGACCTTATGTAACACATCAGGCTAACATATTGCTAACTCCAGGTAGAAGTTCAACATTTTCCATAAGCAAAGATAGAAACATATTCTATTAATATGGAAATATTAATTGTAAGGTTTGACTTTGCTATCACACGCTAACAGATCTTGGGTTTAAAATTCGCAGTTATACTCGTACAACCAGGTAGATTAGTTACCCGGATTAGCCGAAAGTAGGTGACATTTTTTTTCTTCTTCTTTTTTGCGGATTAGATTTGAAGGATTTAGATTTTTAAACTTTGTTTGGTTATGTGCCTCTAGTAGTCCATAGTTCACGGCCAGTATTCCTGTAATCAGTGTTACAGGTTATCAGATTACGAAACCTCCCAGATGTCTTATTGATAAAATTTGTTGTGGAAGCCCATGATCCAAGTTAAAGATCTAAGGCTGCTTAGAACAGAACCAGACCATAATATATGGACAGCATGATATATAATTACCATCGAAAATGTACACAGAGGTCACACTGACATTTTAAAACTGTAGTTCCAAATTAGGAGATTTGACATTAACCTACATGATAAATATTGGGCTTTCTAAAACAGAACATTTGTTAATGAATTGTGCTGGTTGAACCCATTGCCTAGCGATTCATCTTGAGTCAACAGTGTAAAATTGTAGAGGTGTGACAGTAAAGCTGACTGTTTAAGAATGCAGGACAGAGCCTGTCTTGAGAAGTATAAACGCTCTGTTTTTGTTGGTTCCTGCAGTTCGACAAGCCCGGAGCCAGAGACAACTACGATTACCCTGACATGGCGAAGGAAGCAGGTGCTTATTTCAGCAAACTGCCATTTTAACTGTGATGGGACTTTGACTGAATAGCATGTGTTCACTGTATGGCAGGTGAAAAGGCTCTAGCAGATGCAGGAATCCCATATTCTGCCATCGAACAAGCCTGTGTAGGGTATGTCTATGGTAAGAGCATGTCGTGAGGATTCCATCTTCCATCTGAAACCACATTCAGTGAAAATTACCATACACAAACGCTTCTAAGCTCGTTTCGAAATATTTAAACATTTATTCCACCAGGCGACTCCACATGTGGACAGAGAGCTATATATCACAGCTTGGGCCTGACTGGCATCCCCATCGTGAACGTCAACAACAACTGCTCCACAGGCTCCACCGCGCTCTTCATGGCACGGCAGCTCGTTCTGGGTGGTGAGTAAGCACCGGACCTCGGGATATAACGCGTTCAAACGTGGATCAGGGCTGGGAAATTCCTGCCTGCCTCCGGAGGATCCTCGGGATTCAAACATCAGTTATTTCACCGAAATGGCCAAATCCAACTTTCCTTCTCCGGTAGGTCTGGCTGATTGTGTGCTTGCCCTCGGATTTGAGAAGATGGAGAGGGGCTCTTTGTCTGCAAAGGTGTGAAATACTTTGCCCTAAAATGTTAAACCACGGCCTTATTTCCCATTAATAATAATAATGAATGAATACTGTATTTACCCCAGTTTATGGACAGGACCAATCCCATGGACAAGCACATGGAGGTGATGATCAACTGCTACGGGATGGCTGCTGCTCCAGCTACTCCGCAGATGTTCGGCAATGCCGGCAGAGAGCATATGGAGAAATATGGTACACGCCGGATGTGTGTCAGAGGATAGCAACGGCTTCTTCTCATGCCTAAATGTTCACTGTGTTGTGTTGATGTTTGGATCTCTTTCAGGCACTAAACCGGAACACTTTGCCAAAATCGCCTGGAAAAACCACAAACATTCTGCCAATAACCCGTAAGAGAAGATGACCTCCGGTAATCCAGGAAGTTGGTTCTGGTGGTTGTAGTTGAATTGCCTTTGCGTCCGTGCTTGTACAGGTATTCCCAATTCCAGGATGAGTACAGTTTGGAGCAGGTGATGAACTCCAGGAAGGTGTTTGAATACCTCACCCTGCTGCAGTGTTGGTGAGAGCCTCAGACCTCTGTCCTCCGTCTCCTGGACAGCGAAAGACACGTCCCTGATGAGATGTTGGTTTTCTGTCACCAGTCCTACATCGGACGGCGCCGGAGCTGCGGTTTTGGCCAGCGAGGCCTTCGTCAGGAAGCATCATCTGGAGAACCAGGCTGTGGAGATTGTTGCCCAGGAGATGGCAACTGACACCTCCTCCACCTTTGAAGAAAACAGCTGCATGAAGATGGTGAGTCATCTCTGACTGATTTAAAGGGGCAAAACAAAGAGAAGCTTGCAAAACATTTGAGCTGAGAGATGCTTTTTGGGCTTCAAGCGTCCTGGAGCTCCCTAAACATCTGGAAGATGCGTCTGCTGGCCCCTAAAAGGATTTTGTAAGCATGCCTCTTGTTATCTGTTCAGGTGGGATATGACATGACTCAGATGGCGGCCAAAAAATGTTTTGAGGTAGCGGGTCTGAGGCCCAGTGATGTTGACGTGGTGGAGCTGCACGACTGCTTCTCAGCAAATGAGCTCATCACCTACGAGGCTCTGGGGCTGTGTGCAGAGGGTAAGACTGCAGCACATTTTACCCCTTTTTTCTACTTGCTCTCAGGATGACATAGTGGCCCACGGGGCCAACAGCCAGAAACAAGCCCTTCTTCAGGCCCTCGTCTGTCCATATCTGACAGCTTTAATAATCAATTCTAGTCTTTAATTAGTCTGTTAGTGCCTCAAGCAGCAAGCTAATCCATCATATTCCCGCCGTTAAACCAACATCTCAAGAACTCTCACAGGGCTGTGACCCATGTGAGGGCACACAAACCCAAGTCAGTAAAAATGTTTCCAATTTTCACTCCCACTGTTTGATTGCACCATCCCACAGTTGCATGTTTGCTCACGGATTTGACTTCCATGCAGCAGATTTGTGCGTTCAGTGATGATTTATGATGAAGTCACGTTATTAAAGTGTGAATTTTGTTCAGTCCTCCTCTGAGAATGCGCTGCATTTCTAAACCTCTGCAGGTAAAGCCGGAGAGATGATCGACAGAGGGGACAACACGTACGGAGGTAAATTTGTGGTCAACCCCAGCGGTGGGCTCATCTCTAAAGGCCATCCTCTGGGTGCCACAGGTATGTGGAACCGGCTGAAAATGCTCTTTTGACGCTGCCTCTTCTCTTTAAAACAGCTCCTCCGACAGCCACTAGGTGGCAGCGTCTCACAGTCATGATACGATAAGAGTGAGCAGGACGTTGCCCTTCAACGTCACTGCGCCCTGAACTGTTTACAGGACAGCAGAGCTTTATCTGCACAGAACCAACATTTTCATATACTCTAATATTCAAGGTCGATCCGGCCAATCCACAAGAAATAACAATTTGGAGCGGAAGAAACGAGCAGCTCATCTACAAAGCTCTACAAACCTTGTGTAGATGATTGATCCTTTCAGTCTCTCAATGTACTGACTGATCCGAATGTTATTAAAATTCTATGCTGTTTTAGAGCTTGTAAAAGTCACGCATGCCATTTAGGCTAACTGAAGACTCTTAAATTGCCCTAAGGTGTGTGTGTGTGTGTGTGCGCGCGTGTGTGTGCGCCTTGTGATGGACTGCTAACCTGTCAAGGATGTGTCCTCATCTTTTGCCCAGTGACCACGGACACTGGGCAAATTCATGGAGTCCAGCCCTGTGACCCTGAATATCTGTTAGCATAGTAGCATCTCATGCTAACACAGAATTAAACAATGTCTGTGCTTGCTCTGTAAAACTTGATTTAGAAGGTGAAACAAATCATCTTAGACCGACATCACGCTGAGAGGGAGAGGGAGAGGAAAAACATGTCATGCCTGCCTGACCCACGAAGCCTCACAGGCTGACTGTGGTTTGGTTAATGTTGGTGTTTCCAATTTTACAGCAATTCTATAGCGGTGACCTTTTGCTATAATAACATTGGGCAGAAATACTGAGAGTTGAGACCTTAAAACTCTACGTAGGAGGTGAATTGTCTCCTGACCTTAACTCTTTAGCACTGGAAGTATTAATAGCATCCTCACCATCCGGTTTAAAAGGAAAAGGTTCTCCATCTTGTGTCTGAAGTGCACTTCTTTGTTGACCTTTTCGCCTTCATTACTTGACCTTGAAACAATATTGGCCTCCAGCATCCAGATGCACCTAAAGAAGGCTGCAGAATGTGAGAACCGTGAAGAGGTCCTTAGCCTTAAATCCTTAAGTGCTTTGGGGTAATGCAGAAATGCACAAGCTCTTTAAGCAGATGGAATGAAATGCTTAGCCATAATGCTGGAGCACAAACTGCGCCTGGACAGATTAAGGAGGGAGTTGTCAGATTAGGAGGCAGTTTGTCACCTCTCTGACTAAGGAGATGTCCTTTTAAAGCCTGCTTTGGTGTCTTCACCCTGTCATGGACAGAGGTCTGACGGATGGGTGGGTGTTTGTGTGCGTTCCCTTGCATACTTTAATTAATTCAATATCAACTCCCCCTCATTTTATCTAACACTATTTGTCTATTCAGCATTTACATAATTTTGAAAGTGGTCCAAAGAGGGAGTTAAAGGAAGAACAAATGAAATGCGTGAAGGTTTAAATGCCCTCATTAGTGTGGGCTGCAGGCTGGTTTGGTGATGACATCCATACAAATCACATTAGAAGAGGGAGAGAGGTCCTAATAATCCCCCAAAAATCCCTGCATCTGCACTCTAGTTCCACGGCTCTGTGTCCATCCTGCTCATTTTTGTTGATACACGTGCTTTTGTACACATTTTTACGCTAAAAAAGGTGCCGTCCTTGGCTGGCCCTGAACAAGCTCCCTGCTTCCCTCGCAGGTCTGGCCCAGTGTGCAGAGCTGTGCTGGCAGCTCCGTGGGCAGGCAGGCAAGAGGCAGGTTTCAGGGGCAAAAGTAGCCTTGCAGCACAACATCGGCTTAGGAGGAGCCGTGGTCGTCACCCTCTACAGGATGGGATTCCCTCAGAGGGGCAGGTCAGGAAGTTTTCCTATTATTTAGGCTTAATAACAGTCCTCAACCGCTTATGTAATTGTTTAAAAGACGTCAGACTGGACCACTGCATGACTGCATATCCTCACTTGAACTGTACACCTTGAACACATGATCTAATTTCTCCTGTGATGTGTTTACATCTGAAGACTTCCAGTGTTTGTTCTCTCGTTCTTGCTCCAACAGCTCCCAAATTGGTGCCGTTCTCACCAGCTCAGGCAACAGTCTGGAGGCCTTTAAAGCTTACTCTGTCTTTAAAGAGATCGAAAATCATCTGCGCGAGGTAACGACACTGAGAGACGCATAAGCCTTGAACCTGCTTTGATCTGAGACGTATTTTCCCCCAGTAGTTTTTCCTTTTTTCTAGTCTTTTTATCATAAGTCCACGCTCCTTGTTTGTTTGATTTATGCAGAGAAACACAGCCATGCCTGTTTAAAGGACTTGTACAGTCACAGTTACATTTTTCAAAGCCCAAAGCGGTAAAAGGGATATTTTGCTGTGGGGCTGGAGCTGCCCCCACCTCCTGCAGGTGGAGGTGTCCTGGAGCCTGGAACTGGCTCCTCAGTGAACAAATGAGTGTTGGTCACTCTCCACGAGTGCCTGCATGTCACTGTCACGAAGACCTCCCCAACCCTTTTAAGAGGACCTTAATGTCCTCAATAATGTCCAATTGCTTGTGGTTAAAGAGTCCATTAAACCCACGACCTTACTGAATGGCTAATGTTTGATTCTTGATTCCAGCCAGCACTGGGAGGCAGAAATCAGCACGAGCAGCGGAGCCACTTCCATGGATGACGCGTGCCGTCGATCCGTGTTGTTACTGAAAAACACAGAAGTCCGTTTATCTCCCTGCCTCGTTTGTTTTTGGTTCCGTCCTTCACGTGCCTCCCCGCTCCCCTTTCTCCTCTGGCTCATTTACAGGATTAGCGGTTGCGGCCTTTGGAGGCGTGAGGCGTAAACTGGGGTGTGAATTGGTAAATAATGTGGTGATTCAGAGAGATGGTTACGAAGGTTGAAGCCATTCAGATTCACGTCAGAGGATTTAATCCGATGGGCGTAGATGATTACAGCCAGCAGCATTTCTGTGAGGAGGGTGAAGGTAAACCATCTGGTCTCCTGCAGGAAGGAGAGCAGCTGGTAAAGAAGATCGGCGGGGTGTTTGCCTTCAACGTGAAGGACGGACCAGGCGGGGAAACGGCCAGATGGGTGGTGGACGTGAAAAGCGGACAAGGCTCTGTCACCGTCGACCCAGGTATGTGCGGATGCCGCTGTTACAAAAAATAAAACCTTCTTGTCCTCCCTGAAAGGACGTGCACAGACTGAACCAATCTGACAGCTTCTCCAGGCTGGATTGAAAGTTTTAAAGCCAGTAACACCAGACAGCCAGTGTGCATTAGTGCTGGGAAAAAAGAGGTCTGTCTCCGTATTGTGTTGATTAAAAGACTGCAGTTGAGCCGTTTTGGAAGGTGCACATTTCTCCCGCAGAAGCATGGTATGGATGCTTAGCGATTTAATGGTCGGATCAGAACTCTCCTGGGAAATGTTAATCCAGAAACTCAAAGTGTGCTCTGAAAAGTGAAATTAAAGCTTTAAAAACACACTTTCAAAACATAATCAGACGGTTGGTACCAAATCTGTAATAATTATTTAATTTCCTTGTATTTATCTTTAAAAAAATGACATTTCTGAATCAGAAGTTGGCCAGAGGGCTTTTGGTTTGATGCTGTAATAGCGGCCGTCAGTCATTTAAAAAAGAAAATTTTAGGTTGCGCAAAATAACAAATCTAATTTGGTTTCAGTAGCTCTTAATTGTTTGTTTTGTGGGTCAAAATGTTCCTGTTCCTTTGTAGATAAAAAGGCCGACTGCACACTGACCATGAGTGACGCAGACCTGCTAGCTCTGATGACTGGAAAGTTGAACGCACAGACAGTGAGTGCCTCCTCCTTAATGACCTCTTTACATGTTTACTATTACATATTATTAACCTTGTACAGGCTAAAAAACAGTATCATTTTGTATGTTTTGTACACGTTTGAGATGCTGTTTTTCCTGCCTAAATTCAATTTTTTCAATCAGTTGGACTGTTTATGCTTTGTTTTTGATTAGAATAGAGAGACCACCCTTCATTGTTCTAGTCATAATCAGCATTTGGATTCCTGGGTTCTTACCATGACAAAGAGGATGTGATTGCAGCTGTCTCTCTTAGGAGCAATCTCGCTGCAGTCCTTGTAACAACCATGTGAACTGTTGTTTAATTGGATCCCAGGCAGCTTTTTTATCTGCTCTCTCTCGCCGTCTCGCCCGTTCAGGCGTTCTTCCAGGGGAAGCTGAAGATCTCTGGGAACATGGGCATGGCCATGAAGCTGCAGAACCTCCAGGTCAAACCAGCAAAGGCCAAGCTGTGAAGCCCAGAGCTGCCATTGAGCTGTGGCCCGAGCTTCATAAGAAGATTGGCTAGAATTCTTAATCCCGCCTAATCTTGTGTTTAGAAGAATCTCTAAAAGTTGGGAGAGTGTATCTGAGAAAGTTCTAACTACTGAATCACACAGCACATACAGAAATATCTTTGGGTCTTCTACAGCTAAAATTTGGACATTTTCTGCGCTTAAAATTACTAAATGTGCCTCTAATTTCTGCCTACATAGTTTCGGTTGTTGAAAAGCTTTTGGAGATAACCTGTATAAAATATGCCTTTGTAATTACAGTAACTAATTTTATTAAAAGAGTACTGTGACGTCCTTTTCTCCCTTCATTTATGAGATTGCTCTGTATAGAAGTGCCAACATCCGAAGCTGCAGCAAGCACAAGAATAGCAAATTATTGCCTAAATATAAGAGGATAATATAAGATACTATACCACAAATTAAAAAAAAGGTATTTATATGAATGTCTAATTCCTGAGTGAAAACACGCAAACACACAGTCACTGGTATGCTGAGGCTTTTATACACTTTAAAACTGCCAGCAGATGTGAGAGAGGTGGACCCAGGATCAACACCAGTATCTGCTCCCCAGTGTGGGGGACCAGTTGGCCCAGTGTCTCCAGAAAACTTAAAAAATAAATAAAACAACTGTGCGCTTTTTAGATATATTTTTCATCTCTCGGTGCTTTTTTTAAAATAGAGTTAAAACATTTTTAAAATTCTGGACTAAACGAAATCTTTTAGTAAACAGAAAATGGCAGCAATCGTAAAATGTACATGTCTTTAGATGTAATACACACGTGTAGAGCATAAATGATACATGACAGTTCAGAAACGTGATCTCGTCCCCTGTGCTCCTCTGGTGGTTTAAGGCAAAGAGGGATCATGGTGGGGTGCAAAGACATGACCTTCACCGCAAGGACAAACACCTCCGCGGTCATCACCATCGGCTGCCCGGATTTGCCTTCGTCACGTCACGGCCACGAGGCAGAGAAACGAAGGGGAAGGTGTTCGGACTGTGGACAAGCTCCGGTACGAATTTCCTTGTCCCCCTGAATTTAAAGCAGAAATGGTTTCATTTTGAGGTGGTGCAGTTGCCACAACATTGTGGGTTCGCCGGGGCGTGTTTCCTCCAGCTGCTCCCCAGCACTCCCTGTGACCATGCCTGGAAATAAGCGGACGTTAATGGAACATGGACGGATGGGCCAAAAAAAAAAAAAAAAGCACGAGTCCATCAACACTCAAAAAGAGAAAAAGAATGTTTTCTTCTCCGCAGAAAAGGGCTGAATCACAGACCTTGGAGAATATTAGTGAAAAGCTGAAAAAACGGGTCGGTTCTCCAGCTTGGAGCGTCTTTTAGCTGTTGCCACTGGCAGCAAATGAATACAGCTCTGATAAATATGTACACACAGACACATACACGATCAAGCGGGCCATTATACTGAAGGTTATGTGGAAAGAAAAGTCTTTAATGTGCTTTCATCCACCTGGAGCTGCTGATCTGGGAGCAGTGAGGGGTTCGAGCGCCTCATCTTTGCTCCACAGCTGAGGATCAACCAGTGGCTGCTGGGACGGCGGCTCTTTTAAACGTTGGTCTCCAGTCCGTTCATGTCGACAGAACAGTGGTCTTTGTCCCTGTGTTCTCTCTTGTGGTGGGAAGCGTGGCCGTGTTTCTTCTTCTCCACCGGCCGGATCCCCTCCTCCAGCTGGATCAGACGGGCCACCTCCGGAGAGAGGTGGTCCTGCTTGCTTCCCGGCGGAGGCGGCTGGTAGCAGCCGTTCTTCTGGTTCTGGTAGGTCATCATCTGCTGGATGCTGATCATGGGCTTGGTCTCGCAGATCAGAGGCACCTGCGGATCGCGGAGGAGGTGGGAGGAGAGGTGAGACTACGCATGATGAAGCACCGACACGGTACTTAGCCCCTGAACAGCGAAATGAGGCGCTGCCAACGTTCTCTGGTTGCATCGTTCGCAGCAAGAGTGGAGGAGGAGAACTTAGCTGTCAGTTCTACTGATCAGATATCTTCGTGGACAAAAACAATGTTGCAATGTTCAGTTTTAAAAATTAGGCAGGTGGAGCCTAGGCCTTTACTACATTCTACCACAAGGGGGCACCAGAGATGCTTTGGTATCACTAATACTCTCTAATAGTAACGTTAGCGCCAGTAAACAGATTACTGTTGACAGCAGTGATTAACTTGTTTGATGTTAAAACTGCTGGACTGTCTTTTAAAATGTAAAATTATCTCATATATTCCCATCTGTAGAATCACAGATGTTCTTGCTCACAGGTTTCTTCCTGCAGAAGAAAATTATGTCAGTCTACGTCCTCACCTGCTCTCCTTCTTTGACAAAGTCTTTTCTGCAGATGTGAGCCATGATTCCTGTGGCCAGGGCGTCACCCATCACATTCACCATGGTCCTGAAGCGATCCCTGAGCGACAACATCCAAATTCCCAAAGCGCGTTAATAAAAAGACACATTTAAAAATTCATCATTTTAGTTTGCAGATGGACTGATTGACCTTCACTTACAATGCCCAGTCAACAGCGATGATCAGCGTGATGTCGTCAGTGGGTAACCCTACAGAAGTCAGTACGATCACCATGGTTACGAGTCCGGCCTGTGGGATCCCAGCGGCGCCGATGCTGGCTGCAGTGGCGGTGATGCTGAAAGAACACATTTTGTTCTTTTTTTCTTTTTTTTTATAACGTACAATAAGAGATTTTTGAGTGAAGTAGACGCAGTCTCCTGACTTTCATCAAGTCCCAACAGTGTCCAAGGACCACGGTGAAGAAAAACCGTGCCATCAGCCTTCAGTGCTGCCTAAAAACCATTTTTCTGAAACATTACGGTGTGAAAAAAAAAAAAAAAAACTTTCTCACAAGACGGCGAAGCATTTGTGGGCCTAGGCCTCCATCTCTGACTTTTAATTAAAGAATTGGATTAGTTGTTGCCGGGAAAATGACCGAGCAGCTGTGCAGCTGGGGGTTTAGCATGCAGATGGAACACGGTCCAAATCCAAACAGCATGGGAACGGGACGGGTGCAGAGAGAGAGGGTGAGAGAGGAGGGAAAAATGATTTTAATTCTGCCGTGACAAGGGAGATGAGTAATACAGGTCATATGGGTTTTACTGCCAGGGGATTATGAGGGAACAGGCACAAACAGCAGCGGTGAGGAGAGGCCCTCTTAATGGCGTCGCAGAGGGACAAGAGGCAAACTTACAGGCCGTGTCCGCACACCCGGGAGGTAACATCGGAACATCGGAACATCGTTTCAGGCTGGAGTTGGGGTTAAAGGTTGTCTCTCCGCCTGCCTGTCCGTCTGTCTGTCTGTCTGTCTGTTCGTCTGTCTGTCTGTCCATCTGTCCGTCCGTCCGCCCGTCCGTCCGTCTGTCTGTGTCCCCGGAGCTTGCAGACTGATTTAGCAAAAATCAGATCAGACTAAGAAGCTCAAATGAGGCGTAATCCGTGTGACATTTACATATATGTGTATCTAGTAAATCCCATAATATTTTTAGTAATTCAGAATTAAACCAAATGTGTGACGTTGGTTGGACTCACATGCTCAGAACACAGCGAGGTTTTTTTTTTCCCTTTGACCCAGATGAAAGTGGAGCACATTAACAAAAGTGTGCCTGCAGCACCGGCAGCAGAAAGTCCACAGGCTGCTTAGAAAAAGGAAAAATCTCCAAAAGTTTGGTGATTTGCGGAGAAACAACCTGGTCTCTTTTCAGATCTTCCTTTGGGGCTGACATTTGACCTTTTCGCTTGGAAGTCTATTGTTTAAAAGCAACTTCTGCTTCAGATTTAGCCTCACCTGATGGTGATGATCTGTCCAAAGTCCAGCTCGTAATTGTTCACTTGGGCGATAAAGATGGCGGCCACAGCCTCGTAGAGCGCGGTGCCGTCCATGTTGATCGTGGCCCCGACAGGCAGCACGAAGCGGATGATGCGTCTGTCAATGTGGTTGTTCTCCAAGAGGCACTTGAAGGTGATAGGCAGCGTGGCGGAACTGCAGAGGGAAACGGACATATTTTACACACATTCCTAATATGGTGGCACAGCAAAGTGTAGAAATCAGCCTGATCCAGAACATCCAGGCAGACCTGAGCTGCAGCAGAACCTGAACACCCACACATTCAGGCATCACAAGGTCCTGAGCTGTATGTTTAGGCAGTAAAGGACGTCAAAAAACACCATTGTTTTGCCCATGAAACCCTCTGGGTACATCGATAACACAATGAGGTTCAGGAAATGCATAGTCGCCGGGGGCAACACGCTCGCAACAAAGAAATGAGATTACAGTACATTAACAAATAAAAATGCATGATTGCGGTTGTCAGCAAACAGTGCGTTATTTCAACTCACATGTATATAGGACAGAGAGCATTACAGCAGCATGGCAACAATAACATTACTAACATTATTAAAAGTGTTGTTTTTAATTTTGTTGACCGTCTGAAATAAAACTGCCAAAAAATGTGATTAATAGTCTCCTCTCCTCTCCTCTCCTCTCCTCTCCTCTCCTCTCCTAGGACATTAAAAGGTCTCTGCCTACCTGGAAAATCATTTCAGTCTATGTTCATTAATTGAATTACGAGCTCCAACAAGATGATTCTGTCTCACGTGGGTATGAAAGAAAGAAGGGTCTAAAGTACACTGGCCTTTCTGAAGCTTTTACTCCAGCATCTCCCATTTTTACCTGGAGGAGGTTGCTAAGGAGATAAGTAGAGCCTGCAGAATCCCTCGGATGTAAACAATGGGACTCTTCTTGGTAATGAAAAAGTACATGGCCGGGAGGATGAACAGGCCATGAAGGATCAGGCCCATTACCACGGTGATGGCATAAAAACCCAGCTTCTTTCCCATAGCTGAAGGGTCGTCCATCTCCAGGATTTTACCAGCAACCAGAAAAACAATCCCGAAGGGAAAGTACCTGTGAAAGCCAGAGGGGAGATGGAATCCACTTCAGAACAGGAGCCTTGGTTAGCAATAGGGCTATATGTATAACAGATGCTAGCATGGGTTTTATCATTAGGAAATTAACCACAGGGCCTGGATTGACCTTGAGTTTCAAGGCGTTTAGCTAAACGCCTTGAAACGAACCACCACAGCCAGTAGTAATGAATAAAGTTTTTAATAAGGTCAAAAGGTCATGATGAGGTTATCAGTCCTGGTTCTTACCAAATAACAATGGCAACAATCTTCAAAACAGCCTCATTCAAACTTTGGCAGAAGTTGACCAAAGCGCTTCCGTTGGGTCCCATTCTGCCCAGCATTATTCCTAAATAGGAGGAAAAGAAGGTTCTTGGATTGAAATCAAACCAAGATGCGTGCGCCCCACAAAGCACGCGTGTCACGGCCACTCTCTTACCCATGGTGGCTGAAAAAATGACGATCCCTAGCACGTTCATGCCTTCGCTGGTGCCGGGCGACGTCTTCATGATGACGTCAGGCGGCGGTGTGAGATCCAGGGAGAAGTTCTGCACGTCGGTGCCGTTGTCGTCCTGGATGCCATATATGTAGACCCTGCGCGTGGTGGTCTCGTCCAGGAGCTGGGCCACAGTGGGTTTGGGGATGAGCTCAGGGACTCTCTGGGTTCGATACTGGAAACCAGAGCAGAAAACCGTCCCGACACTGTTAAAGAAGACGGCTTTGATGGACAACAAAGACGCACAAAGCTCTCAAATATTCGGAGTGTGAATCCATTAAATCGACTTGCAGGCTCATAGTAGGATCAGAGCTAACAACCAGTATGCTAAATATGAGGAGGAGAATAAGCTGATACTCTGCTGGTTCCTTGCTTACCTGCTGAAATGTGGCTTGGACCAGGTTGGCTGGAAACATGTTGCTGTGGAAGATAATATTGAAAATACATCGATAGTGGATTATTTTACAAGATCCTTATTCATAAACTCCTTTTAGACAGACATTTATATCACACAGTTCAGGGTTATGCTGTAATGTTCTTTCCCTCCCGACTTCAGTCGCCATAGAGATGTGTGTTTTTGCAGGATTAGAGTGACTGAGAGCAGAAACGGCTGATTTTTACCACCAGCTTGGACAGATCAGTGCTGTCCTCACACACCGTCATCACTGGGTTCAAGAACAACAACATTTGTGTAACAAAAAAAAACCTTGTGTAAAAAAAAAATGTGTTCTTTTTTTTTTTTTTTTTTTTTTTTACTCCAGAGCACACTGTGAAACTTAATGATGCAGTGAAATGACGCAAAAGTCTATTCAATCTATCAAAATTAATTAGTGTGACTCGATGTACTATTCAAGTATGAGCGGAATGAAATGCTTGTGTGAGGAGAAATAAGAGTCTCTCATCATAATTTGAAGAGCTGGTTGCAAATCTCAAAGGCAGATACATCAGAGAGCACATTATTGCTAAAACCTTTAGCAATTAGGCTCAAAAGACGAGTAAAATGTCCATACGTGCAACACGGTGGACAGGATAATGACTGCATGGCTGCCATTCGTGGCTGACGTGTTCAAGTCAGGGCAGAGCGGGCTGATGAGCTCCGCTAACCCCCCCGTGCCCCTATGAAAGCCATGTATGCACGTATATGCAGATGCGCTGCAGTTATGCTTCATCCATACACACACGCAAACACACAGGCAAACACACGCCCAAGCGCAAGAGCAAGCATGATGGCGCGTGTCGTACGCCTGCATGATAGATGGAGGCCGTAAAGAAGCTTTGCAGGATAAATCCAAAGCACAGCTGTGCTCTGGAAAACCCACACAAAGACACACACAAAGACACACACACACAGATCCTTCAGTCACACTTTCACCTTACGTCTTCATCAGTTCATACGTTAATTTTACATGCTCGTACTTTTTTGTATCTGATAAAAATTTGCGCTCTGAACCATTTGATTTATTACTTAAAGTCTTAAGTATTTGATCTCACGGCCAAAGGGTCTGTAACAGGTAACATTCAGGTGAATTGTGGTTTATAATAAAACATAATAATAATAATAATAATAAAACATAAATAAAGCTTCATCCTGCCGCCGAGGCCCGTTGACTTTACCCCACTGACCGCCATCCTGCTAAAGGCTGCGGGGTTAACTCGGGTTCGAGCCAGCACATGCAGGCCATCCTTCAGAAGCTCTAATTAGCTTAGCTCAGTAACCCATTGGCACGCAAGGATTCCGGGGTTTACGACCAGACTCGGGTTCAGCCCCTGTGAGACAGCAGACTTGATAAAAAAAAGAAAAAAAAAAAAAAAGTCAAAGCAGCTGATCTAGACCCAGGGTCTGGCTGAGGTTTCTGCTTATTCAAGGAAGATGTTCAAATGTTTGTGTTTACAAGTACATTTGATCCCATTTTTTTCAGATTTCATCGCATTTTTCATCCATTTCTCACCGGATTAGGTCCAGCAGGGCGTCGGCAGAGCTGGTCATGGGCTTCTTGCTGTCCTCGGAGTCCTCCTTCTGAGCAGCTCCACCTGGATGAATGATGTACACCATGACGATGCCCACAACCACGGCAACAAAGGTGGTCCAGAGGTAGTAGGAGATGGTCATGATGCCCAGGCGGCTGGAGCACTTGGCGTCCAGGGCGGCGAGACCTGACATCAAACTGACAAACAGACAGGCAGGAGAAGGTCCCAGGGTTTATTATTCATGAAGAATGTGGCAACATTTGCGATGAATGCTGAATGAAACAGGTTCTGCGTGGTTGTGATGGTGAAAGGTGATTGCAGTGCTCTCGACTGTAACCGCAGCCATTAGAAAGTCAGCGATGTGCAAAAGGAGGCTCTTAACAGCCAGTTTTACAGGGGTTTCACACTACAGACACAAAATGTAAATGTAAATGTAAATGTAAATGTACTCCTCTATTCTGCAGTGAGACATTTGAAGGCTTTGTCACTGAGAGCTGGGTTAGTTTTGGATTTATCAACAGCGTCAAGTTGTGACCTAGAATCCCAAGATGCACTTTGGTAATTCAACCAGCTGTTTTATATGTTTTTAAGAGCACTAAACTGATTTCCATCAAGCACCATGGTATTATTGCTGAGGTGCAGCTGCGAGCGCTCTGAAAACAGCCCGCTTTTGGACATTTTAACATTTATATTGCACTTAAAGGCCAACAGCTTCCTTCTCGCTAACTCCTTCTTAATCACATAGTAATTATTTGTATATGGGTTTATATAAACTAGCTGTCCTGCATGGTTGCAGGCTAAAAGCAGCTACAATTATGTGATTGGAATCAGTAAACGGCAGGGCTTTTAGAGGGGGTTTAAATTTTGATGAAAAGGTAAAACAGAAAATTCTATCGACAATAAGTACTAAACATGAGATGTTTAATTAATTGTTTCTGTTTATATTCCTGTGTGTTCTTTTGTGTTTAAATCTGCAGTTTGGACTGTTATTAATCTGAATGGAATGCGTAAATTATGAATAAATCAGACCCCGGTGTTGGTAACCATCTAGGATTGATGTGGCCTTCATGAACTGGGTGTGATGTCCATCATAAAGGTTCTATTCACAAAACTGCTTCATCCTGGGATGCAGAAAGGCTTTTGAAAAACACACTCAAACCTCTCCTGTGAGCTGCTGATTTGCCTGAAGCCGACGCAGAGATGTGACTGGAATCAGAACGACTGAGGTTAGAGTAAAAGAAAAGACACTGATAAATAAAATCTCCGGATTTGGGAGCAATAAAGGGTTTGAGCGGCAGTGGTGGGGTATCAGATGACCTCCTGCAGGAAACACAGGAGGGACTAAAGCTGATAACACAGCCAAGCAGTTCTCTTTCATAATACGAGTGAGACATCTCGCTCATATTACTCAGAGAACCGAGGTTATGGAAATAACCTCGTTTCCCAGCTTGTCTATTGATTTTCATTTGATTTTAAGGAGAGATATCTCCTCATGTTTGCACCTTTTTAGTATGAATTTCTTCTGGTCTTATCATTTATCCTGTTTTTTACTCCACTGAGTGTGTGGAACGGAGGCTGTATGGACTCAGCGGCCATCTACGTCTTTCAGAAAGGTTTGGATTTTAAAACATGAAGCACCATTTCCACCAAATCTCCTTTAACGGTTTGCGTGTCCTGTGATGGACCGATGACCCTTCCAGGCTTTATCCCTGCCTCTCTCCTGGTGACCCTAATTAGGACCAAGCAGGCTGTGGTGTTGTTGTAAAGAATTGCTGGTTTAACCTCTGTTTCTCTGCAGGGTTTCCAGTGCATCAACGTGATCGCTTTATCAACTGTGGGCACTTCGGAGTGTCATAAAACAAAGAGACTGCCTTCTTCCCCCAGTTGCACTTGAAATGCAGGTGCTCCAGCTGGGTCCTGGTCGTACAGCGACTATAATAGTGTAAAAACTGCTTTCCATTGAGGAAATACGACCCTAATTACCAAGGGTTAGCCGCGTTTAACCTGAAATAGAAGAACTATTTTACATTGACGCTGAACACGGAGGCTCAGGACCAGACGGGATTACCCTACCTGCCATGTGTGTGTCCCAGTCGCCTCGATCGTGAGGTTTCAAGCACACATAAAGTTGATCCTCAGGAAGATTTTTGGACCATATGGGGCTTATGGGCCTCCATGCTGCACCTAGCAGGAGCTTTACAGTAATCCCTAGTCTTGATGAATAAAACAAGAACGAGGCTCCTTCAGCCTGTGTGATCCATGACACCAGTGACATGTGGCTGACAGCGTGCCCTCTTGCTCTCAGCCGCTCGTCATTATTCTGCTCGGCCGTTTGTTGAGATCATTAGTTACGTCTGAGCGAAGGAAAATGCGCCTAGAAAAGCTGTTGGTTCCAGGTGGAACAACTTTTTGTCACATATAATGAACACGTTGGGAATGAAGAGAATGGATGAAGCGATCCGATAATGAAGAATGAACGGGTGTTGATGTTGCATTGGTGGAGAAAATCAACAGTGGAATATAGGAGATGGGTTCCTGTTTGCTTTCAAAAAATAAAAATAAAAATATCCTGTCGGCAGCCGACAACAGCACAACCGTTTTAAGTGGCGGTCAGGGCTTGTTTGTGCCCTGGACCAGGATTTGGAGACATGTGGCAAAAGGATGCCATCATAATGAAAGCAGAGAAACTCATTTCATCCTTGTTCAGGCAGGAAGAAATATCATCATCGAAGGAATGATTGAATTTTTAAATGATTGATTGGATCTGAATCCTCTCTGCGCTTCTGTACGCCGCACGGCTCATTCTGTTCTCTGTGTGCAAAGATGAATAAAACGAATTCACCGTGACCCTCTTTTTTGTTTTCGGCCCGCTGACCAGTGACATCATTAAACCACTGCCTCGCCCTGGCGAGCCACCAAATATCAGACGCTATGGAAACATGTTTGGCTGGAAAACAGAAACATATCAGGAGATAATCCCAGGGACAGTAGATGGTTTGGAATGGACGTGACACATCCCGTTGAGTTGATTATATCTGCAGCTATTCAGCAGTCTTAAAGACATTTGTGTCAAAGACCATTTATACACTAAAACAAAAACGTAGACAGTATAAAATAACTTTTTATAACTTCTCTGAAATGACCAGCTGGAAACCTAAAGGGTCATTTTCCCATGACACCAATTAGGCTAAAGACGCTCACTACGAGCCGAAACATCGTCATTGGACTATGACTCAAGCACATGCACAGTTAAAACGAGGCACGTTAGTAAGTGCAGGAGAGTTCAGGGCAGCGTTGGTGTCATCTTTCTTCTTTTCTCACTTATTCATAAAAATTCCCAATCAGAACCAATAATCAAAGACGGCTCGTTCCCTACTGGTGAATTTAAAAGCCGGAGCAGAGATGTACATATACTTAAATATACAGCTGGGATTTCCTACGTTTCCATATGTGTTGATAATTCAAATCCAGTAAGCAGATCATTAAAATACAAAGACAGTGCTCAGTCAACATTGCCCTCTCCTGCTTCTCTTGCCTATTCTTCAGAATGTCTCCCTGGCGGCTCAGTCGATTGTGTGGATCAGCAATATCCACACAGCAGCTTCGCGCTGCTGTTGACCTTTGACCCTTGTCGGCATGCAGCTGTAAGTATTAAAGTTTCTCGGAGAATTACACGTTAATGCCACCATGAAATGAAAACGTATATAATGCCTCGCTTTAACGCCAATGAAAATGTACAGTGAGTATCAGGAGTCTGCAAGTTCAGCCATTGATTCTACATGACACGTTCCCAGGATAATCTGGCTTCCGCTTTGGCTGGCGAGCAGATGGCGTTGGGAAAAAGACAGGGAGAAAAATGGGGACAAGCAGACTATAGGATTCACCCCCCACCCCCGATAAGCCCGACTGTACCACGCAGCATGTCAGGCAGCCTGTGCGTTCCAGTTCGGATGGCGTCAGCGGCCAGGAGGCCGCGTCTAGGCCCGTCTTTTTGGGAAAACAGATGTGAAATAACCAGCCTTCCGCCTTCTGCCATCATAGCTTCCTCTGCAGCAGGCGAGAGGTGCCTTGTGGAGGCGGGAAAGAACTCTGGGTGTTTTAATTGCTGTTACATTTCTATGTGATGATGTGAGTGTGCTACTTGCGTTTGGCCACGTGCCTGCCCGCACTAAAACTCAGATTAGTGGTAATTAACGTGCCTTGTCCTCACATGCCTCATGACTTGGTGGAAGACCTGCACTTCACTTAAAATGATCCCATTACCTGAAAGCGGCCGCGGCGCGCATAAACAAACACACACACACCCACACACAACCTGACATGTGCTACAAGAAACCGCAACATTTCAGAGAGAGAGAAATGCTCATGAGAAAAAACACAAAAGCAGAGAGACGGAGACAGACAGACAGACAGACAGACAGACAGACAGACAGAGTGAGGAAGGAAGGATTAACGTCTCATCCAGACTTTGCTGTTGCATAGATTGTAAGTAGCTTATTGCACAGCAGCAGCAATCGGTGTGTTTGCATGATTTGTTTTGGGTTTGTGTGTGTGCCTGTGTGTGTGTGTGTGTGTGTGTGTGTGTTTGTGTGTGTGTGTGTGTGTGTGTGTGTGTGCGCGCGCGTGTGTGTGCCACCAGACTGGTAGGGGGTGGCTGGGTGGGAAGTGCAGGAAACTAATTTTGGATCTAATTTCTTCTGAAGAGTCTGGAGATGTTGCTCTTTGATTCCATGCTGATTCATCAGCTGTGGGACCAAATGGTGTCCAGTCAGCTGAGTTTAGCGCAGGTGCACTCCTCAAGGTGTGCAAACATCTCAGAGATGGTCAAGAAGAATGGAAGGTCTCCAAAACATAGCAAAGGCTTTGAAGACTAACACTCAAAAAGGCATCCATGCATCCTTCCATCCAGGCAAGGCTGCACCCTGGGTGGGTCATCAGGCCAATGACAGGACGACCTAGAGTCTCCAGTCAGCCCAACTAATGTTTTTGGACTGTGGGAGGGAACTCAAAACCCACACAGACAAGAGCAGAACCTGCAAACTCCACAAAGAAAGGAGACTGTGCTTATTTTTGTTATGGAATGTTATGTTAGCTTATCTAATGGTGTGCTAAAGCAAACACAACTGCAGCACTCTGCATGGAGACACTTAGCGTGAACAAAATTAAATATTATATATATCAAATATATATATTTAGGGCAGCTTGGCATGCACACCGCTCATGCAATGTGTGCTGATGTGCTCTTCTTACCTGGATACAACAAGGGGCAAAATCAACATTTTCAACATCCTCATCAACAGCTCTCCAGGAAACTGGAAGTACTTCACCTCCTGCAAGGGAAAAGAATAACAGTCATAACATAATACAACACTCGATGCTAAAGACATGGCTGATTTATATGTTTTCCAGAAAAGGCTTCAGTAAACACTCTGTTGTACCATTTCTTAATGATGAATTGTGTTTTGTTTTTAATATCTAAAACATATTGATGGAAGTGATCGCTGGCAGAAATAAGAAGTGCATAAATGAAAAAGAAATTCTGAAAATGGAGCAACTTTCTGCTCCATGGCTCTTGAACCCGGCACAGAGGTCATTTATCCTCTTATGCTGCCCTGATCCCATGCTGACAGGTCACTGGTTCATCGCAGAGAGGCGAGCAAACAACCACATGCAGTCGAGATTCACCAGGAAAGATGAGTGGGAAAAGGGACGAGAGGGAGCAGCGGAACCCATCAGGGGGAGACGCGGCCTGAAGTTCGGTTTAAAAGTGACGCCTTCTGTGATTGTTGCTCTTATGAGAATGTCAAAAACACCATCTGCAACCACAGGAGTAGAAAATAAGAGCGTGGCACTGCGATATTCATGCGATGTCACGGCACTTCATAGTGTTTCAGCTGGATCGCACCTTCTTAATATTCCACTCACTCTTACTCTGAGGCCGCAGAGGGATACAGTTTACACACGCATACAGCAACACAATATTTCAACGATCACGATGGGAAATTTCCAAGAGCACAAACAAGGTGGAACTGAAGCAGCCCAAGGACACTCTGGACTGATCTGGAGTCTGACGTCAGTCTGGTGGCACACACACACACACACACACACACACACACACACACACACACACACAAACACACACATACACACACTGTGGGTGGGCGACAGTGCAGCAAACGCAGAGGCCATTTAATTGAACTAAACTCCAGATGACTGTATTCTGACTGAAGAACATCCAGCCTGGAAGCGGATCTCAGCCGTCCTGTCATGCACGCTCTTTCACACACCTCCTACACTCTTTACTCCCGCTTCAGTTCTAAATGCAGCGTGAGCACCACTGTCAACATCGTGGTTCTTAATGAGCCGTCGACCATTCTGGATGCCGGAGCGACTCAGGTGTGAAGCTGAATGATCTCTACTCCTCTCAGGGGACTCGGGTTCTCCAAACGTATTCTGCTCTTTGTTTTCTGACTCAACACCAGTCGACAGCTCTCTTCACACACTAAGGGTCAAAACTCATATGATCTTCCATCTTCTCTTCAATCATGCACTTCATGTAGACCGCTCACATGCGTGTGAGATCACTCACATACGTGTGAGCTCATTCGCATGTGAGTGTGAGTGATGTCACACTCAGTGATCTAATGTGTTCAAAAAACACATTTAAATGTGTTTACGCTGTCCAGGTTTTCAGGTGTGTTCTGTAAATAAATTCACTTCCTGTAATTTCAGGCCTATTGAATCCAATCTATTGGGTTACCATGGTAACGTTACTTCTGTCAGGCATGGAGGAGTCCTTCTCTCATCCTTTGGAAAAATGGTGAAAAGGTTAAAGCGACCAAAGTCATGTGATGATAGAAACATGCGCAGTGTTGATGACGGAATAAAGGCCAGCAAGTGCCGTCTTTATTCAAAAAATGTGACTGAGAGTGGAAGGAAAAGCAAATGTAAATTAGGAAATAAAAGTGTTCACACCTGTGAATCACTCAGGAGCAGCACAGAGGTGACCTTTAACCCACCTCCCCCCATGAGAATGTGATTGCATCCATCCGCTCCTGATCTGGGTCATGAGGGGTGCTGGAGTCGATCCCAGACGTCAGAGACAGACCCTGGACAGGTCGCCAGTACATGGATGGCCACAGTGACCCCTCACACACACTGAAGGGGCGGCTTAGGGTCTCAAATCGAATTACTGTTCTTTTTTTGGACCCACACAGTCAAACGCCATCAGAACCAGCGCTATCTTACCAAAAAAGATTTATTTCAGCTGAGTTTGGAGAAATTTTATCATCTCAGTCCAGAGTTGTTATTTCTCTTTATTTGCTATAGCTCAATCCGTTTTTTTTTTCCAATCGGCCTGGGCTGACTTACATAAGTGACCATGAACAGAATGCAGGCAATTGACAACTAATCTCCCCAGCAGCAACCCCACCCTCACCGCTGCGCCGAGCGGAGCCGAGAAGCTGCAGACAGAATCATCTGCTGCAGGACATTTTGCAGGATGTTTTTAGATGCCATGTGGCCTCAGACTAATCTTTAATTATCCTGTAGCTGCATCACCTCCACAACTACAATTTAATGGGGCAGATGGACAAGAACTACACTACCCATAATCCCACAGTGCCCACTGTTGTACATCTACCAGTGCATAAAGTGTTTTAAAAGTAATAAATTGTGGTAATTGTGCACATATTAGCAGGAAAGTTTTGATTTTTTTTTCAGCTCTAAGTCTTTGTGTTCCTGCACAGATCAAGTCAATTTTTTTTTTTAACTAAATACGATGATACATCATAAGACTGCATGAATGTAAAATTGCCAAACGGATGTGATAGTTAAGCTACAAAACCAGCTGCAGTTGCAACACATTAAAATAATGCTGGTCTGTGTAACACGTTGCATGACGCATCTGTATTTGGGACAGGGGAGAACACAGCTGGATAGAGTGAGAGGGCCGGGCGGTGGGGGGGCATCAACAGTTACCACCATGATGTTTTACCCAACTGACCTGCTCCGAGAGCTGCTTGCCTCTGAGGAAGAAGCCCAGCAGGCAGCCGATGACCACGGCCAGCACAGACAGGATGAGCAGTCCGTTCTGCTTGCAGACATTCTTCACCCGGCCCCACACTTCATCCAAAGCCACCGCCATCCTCCTCCTCCACCACCAACTCCTCCTCCTGGTCCCGAGTGCAACTTCACGAGGCCCCCCTCAGAGAAACCCCCCCTCTTTTCTCAACCAAAAAAATCCCTTATTCAGCCATATAGAGCCCACTGTCGCCACCGCCGCTCTGGCAAAAAAAAAACCCACAACAAAACAAAAAAACGGTGCTTGGACGTGGCGGACCGGGTGTGAAAGGTGGATGAAAAAGGTAGGCCTGGGACACAAAATAGAAGAATCTTTGAGAAATCACAAGATTTGAAACAAAGAAATAATGTGGTTTTGTGGGCGTTAAAGAGTTAAAGAGGTAGTCGTCCAAAAATAAAGCACTTCCTCCAAGCCGCCTCTTCGGTTATTCCACATCGGACTAAGGGCATCACAGAAAGACTCTGTGTCAATCTCTCCCTGACAGCTACCTCCCTCTCAGCGGCAACCCCCCCGCCAATAATATACTCCTCCTGCGAGCCAACAGCGGGCTCTGTGACAGCTGGTGGCGCTGTCATCAGGGTTAATACGAGGATCCTATTATGCAGCCATGCACGACTCCCATCTAGGCCTGGATTAGAGAGCTCTTTGAACAATTGGAGGGCGGATTGTTCCAGATCGCAAAAAAAAAGAACAGAGCAGATAGAAGAGGAAGTAACCTGCAGTAAATAACATGAAAACAGTGTGTTTTCATGTTATTTAATGGCATTTATTCCATTCCATTTAATGGCATTCATTCCTGGAAAAAAAGAAAACAAACACAAACAAACTGTAGTGAGAAGCATTCCGCAGCTTTTGTAGTAATATCATGATGACAGAGGTCTGATGTAGTTGTACACAAATAAAGAATGTCTGTGCATTTACTATACAAATAGACGCCATTCCACAGGTTTTCACAGAAGGTGGCACGTTTATGTGTGATTATCATTCAAAGCATGCGTGGCAGGAAGACTGTCAGAGGACATAATTCTTAATTGGTTTGTGTCTCCAAGCATGCTCCTGCATATTGTTTTTCATCTGTGTCTGTGAAATCATAACCTGGAGGCCCCTGTGAAGATGATTTCTGACGATGCCGACATGTCCTCAGGAGGAAGACGATCGCGCTGCGTTCAGAATGCGTTTAAAAGGATCTGAACCTTGCACAGGGCGGGGCTCGTAGGAGGGATCGCACCAGATGCCACTGGTACTCATCAAGGGTGAATAAAGATGTTTATGATGTTTACGCCCAATTATTGGAGATGAGCAGCCCCATCCCCAATATGAGCCTGGATTCGCTCAAGATTTCTTCCTGTTTTTCCCACTGTTGTCTGAAACTGTTTGCTCTGGATGGGAGAGACTGTTTAAAAGAAAATAGGTCTTAAAAATCTACTTTTTCCTCAGTGAATTTAAGATTTTAAACATGCCTTTAAAATGTCATTAAACTCAAGCTACCAGTTCTAATGGGAGAGCAAAGATGGTTGATTCTTATCTAATATAAGCAGTTCAGGTTTAAAAAGAGCACGAGAAACCAAAGTGAGTGTCCTTGAGTCAGTTTAACAGAGAGCCAAATGGAGGTATCTGTGGTTCTCGAGCAATTTTGGTCTTTTAGCGTGCTTCTACACATCAAAATAATGAAAACCCACATGTCGAAAATGCTCAACAACTCCCACAGCAGCACTCTAAAACCATCTACTGACAACCGCCAAATGTTTGCTCTCTGACTTCCTGCTGATGCATTTTTAAGAAAAACAGTTTTTCTGTGCTGCGACTAATGTCAGGATGGAACAATTTAGAGAAAAGGTTTGTCGTGGTCTTTTGGTGCGACTGTCCAAGATGGCCACTAGAAAAGCAACACCGGGGCTGTTTGAGGGGGTGCAAACCTTCTGCACCTTGTTGGCAGATGGAAACATCTGGTCCACTGAGCAAATGTATGTCACGTTGAAGATGACGTCAGGGGCATTTTCATACCATTTTGTGTGACTTCGCTGTGATGACCAGATACGTTGAGGAGGGGCTAAGTATGGAACTACATTTAAAAAAAAAAAAAAAAAAAGCAGGTAGAGTAGGTACTGTCAGTGGAAACTAATAGTAATCCCAGGAGCCACATCTGCAGTGACGCTGTTGTGTAATCTCTGCACAACTCCTCTCATCCGTACATGAAGTTGATTCCCGCGCCCTCCTGTGCTCAGAATGCAGCCCCCCTCACCACAGCATGAAAGACATTAAGTGCGACTGTTTTGATAGATTTTAGATAAGATTTTGCGGACAGAGATAAAAGAGATTAACCCCCAACCAGAAACAGGTGACAGGAAGTGTTCACTGAAAGTGCTGATATTTATGATCAAATATGGTGTTTGTTGTTAACATGGCCCTGAAGTACAGCCTCAACTGTCATATAATCCCCTTTCTTCTGCCAATTTTTTTTCCCTGTTGCTGGATTGGAAAGGCAGAGATAATCTGCGATTAGAGCGAGCAGTCAGGCCTGGTACACTCCTCATTCATTTACACACTGGACAGGCATGTTGAGGTCAGCTGCTGCTCGACATACTTCATGGCAAAAATCTGCAAGACTGGAAGGTTTTTGTATGAAAAAAATGATGATCATTCATGACTGAATGATCCATGAAATAAGGAAGACAGTAGTTTTGCCACACTCAGTGAGCTTGTGCTACTCTCCCAAGTCAGCATTCCCTCATCTATTATTTTAATTGCCATTTGTTTTTCCTGCTGTTCCACATTTAATTACACCTAATTACCTGCATTTTAAGAGCCTCTGCCTCTGAGTTCTGTGTGTCATTAATCATTTATGAACTGAGAGGCTGTGCAGTAAATGATCAATGCAAATTACAGGCTGAGTCACCTATTCACCGTAAATGAACACCTTGGTATGTAGTCCAGGCACATGAAAGGATGTCCTGCGGAGCCTAATTAAACAAATGTTGTGAATCAAAGGGTCACTGAGAAATCTCATGCATTTGTTTGCCTTTCAAAGTCCAACTCCAGTCAGTGGAGGTTTGCAGGAACTCACTGATTCTCTCTCATATACCTGATATGATATACCTCATCACATTTTGGACCTGATGGTGTCAGTTTCAACACATGATGCCCCTGCAGTAGCCCAACGTCCCCCTAGGGGGCGTGCCACCCACTTTGGGACCCACCGCTAAAGACGGTCTTTTAGTTATATGTGGTTATATGATGTCATCTGTGTAGCATTTTGCACCTATTATTTTCTAAATCTTTGTAGCAAACCCACACTCTGTCCTTCTCCCCTTTCTTTCTGTCAACTGGGATGTTTTATTCAGCCTTCGGGTTTCTGCAAAGCACATATTCTATAGAAATAAAACTGAAATACACTGAACCATCAAGTGTACAATTCTGTACTGTACAAAGCTTAATGTATCCAGGAATGCCCACCTTTCTTATACAACAAATTCAATATCCACGTTCCTGTTTAACCCAATCAATGGGCCAACTTTGCTGCAGTCTTCTTGAATCTGTGTAAAGAGCAATCAGAAAGAATCAAATCACTCTTTCTCTGATAGAGGCTGCTTTTATGTGTAGATGTTTAAACGCAGACACTGGTGTTGCTATTTAAAATGTAAAAATATCAGAAGCGAGTGTGCTTGCTCCTTTGGTCGACCCTCAGCTCACCTTTCCTTCATGCACACGCTTTATGATTGAGTGTTCGGTCAAATCATCAAGGAGGGTCACACACACACTTAACCATAGATGTCATAGGTAGGTAGGTTTGATAACAGAACTGCTCTAAAAGTGAGCGGGAGCACTCACCGTAAGCTGCCGAAAATTTTAGCATTCAGTAATGAATAGTTAATGCTAGTGCGGAGGTCACTTTTTTCTGGGAGAGAAATCAAAGGTCGCCTGTTTTTGTTTTGTTTTGTTTTGTCTTGTTTTGTCTTTTTTTGTTGGCTGAATGAGCTATTTTGTAAAATCTGACTGTAAAAGGAGGGAGGGAGGTTATGTTCAGCGTGTTTAAACAATTTAGATTTGAAATTAGAGTTGAAGTCTTTCAGCTTTACTTGCATAACCGAGCCATTCAAATCCAGCCTTGAAAGGATTTAATCGCCAGTCTACATTTAATCAAACTCTCAGGAAATGCAACAAAAGGAAGAAGAATTCATGTTATGTTTAAACCGACTCTTTGGTAAATGCATGCTGTTAAACACGTGAGTTCAAAAGCATACATTTAATTATCGTGGAATAATAATTATTTAAAAGCGGAACTAAAGTTCTTGCGTGAATGACGTGGTACCGCATATGTGTTGTGGTGGTTACGAAGGTAAACTATCGAAGTTTGTAGCCAAACTTATGTTTAAACGGTCTAAATAGCGTTATTACGTTGCCGTAGTACGCTTTACTATTGCAGTGTTTTGTTTAATTTTGTATTTGTTTATGAAGACGCTTTGTTTGCAATTATTGTTGCTTTCTGTGCAGTTAAAAAGTTGTCAAGAAATGTCCATGATCTTCTGTCTTGCATTAAACAACCAGAGTAGCCGCTACTCAGGCATATAAAATAAGAACTGGCAATACTCTATGGTGTCCAATGTTTATTACCCTTGAGATTACAGTTGTGTGAATGAAGGCCCTTCAGAAACGTTACCTTTCTTACCGTGATAGGTGTTTAGCTTGCTAGTTGAAGTCTCTTTCAGCTACGGCGCCATGCAGGGGGTTAGGACTGGTGTCTTATAAACTGTCTCACCCTCTTTCTCCCCCGAAGACACTCTCCAGTAAAGGTTTCGCTCTTGATCGACAGGTACAGGCGGCTTTACTCAAAATAAGTATAATTCCAGTCAATTTTATGTGTATAGCGCCTTTTAGGCTTCCATGGATGAGTCATGTGCACCAGCAGTGGGAATGTTCTCTAACTGCTTCACCAGTCAGTTTGGCACCAGCTGGCTCACCATTATCCAAATGTTTCACCAAGTCTTTTTTCTTTTTTAAATTGAAGGACTCCACATGCAGATGAGGGTCAGAGCAGAGGGCACAAAACGTGTAAACTAACAAATAGTCAAAGGCTGTAACCAGTATGGAATTTTTTTTTCTTTACTCTAAAAGTATAGTGTAGTGAAATATAATTTCAATTAAAATTCCTGGCTCAATGTTTTAATATACACTTTAATATTTATGATCTGTGGCATTGCTTCATTGAACCAACGATGATGGGTTGATCTCAGCACAGAGCGAGTGGGAGAGGGGGTGAGAGAGGGATCCACTTCTTCAGTCTGCTCCTCCGTCTCTTTTCCCTTGTTCAGCAGCGGAGCAAACCGAAGATGCGTAAATCTTCATCATCTAATTGAGCCACGGCGACAGAAGAGTTTTATTTCAGCATGAGTGAATGCAGCGCCTACAACAGCGCTGACGGTGCGTTTGTGGACGGCTTCTCCTGCCCTAGACCGGGAAACGCGGCTGCTGCCGTCTACTGCTGCGGATTCAACGATGTCAAGTACTGCTGCGACGACCCCAACAGTTTTTTCCCGTATGAATACGGGTACATGTGGTGGCTGAGGTACGGTATTGTAATATTTTCTAACATTATGAGATTCTTTTCTATGTAATTGTTACCAAAACACATAAAAAAGATTAACCTACTTGCTACACTTAATAGAAAGATTTTCGTCCAAGGTGCATCATTTATTATAACTATTTGTTGCATTAACACTAGCTCGATAATACGTTAACATTTTATATGCAGTTGCTTTTTTTTATAATATTCAAAACTATTGCATTATTTTTCCTCGGGGTTCATGTTATTTAATTTTTGAGTTCCTCTCTTTTCAGTATTGGGGCTCTGATTGGTTTATCCATTGCAGCGGTGGTCCTCCTGGCCTTTCTCATCACCGTCTGTGTCCTTTGTTATCTTTTCATTTCCACCAAACCCAGCCGGCCTGATAATGGCCTACCTCTCAGAGCGCCAGGTAGGTGCTTCCCTATTATTTAATCAATACATTTCCCTAAAAAAGTCTTTACATCAATTGTTTGATTCTCAGCCAGGGAAGTGAGTGAGGGGACCAGTAACGCCGGCACAACCAGTTCTATGGGTCCAAAAAGATTCAGGAAACACTTCATGAGCAGGAAACTGGACTGTGACAACCAGGCACCAAACCCAGACATCTTGTTCCAGAGGTGTTTTACAGCTAATGCCACCTGTGTGAAAGTGGAAAGCACCCCATAAACATGATAGAGGTCTAAAAAACAGAATCTGGAGGCAGCGGAGGGCCACTGGCGCTCTCACTGGGGTGGATGTGGCGCTCAGTTGTATGAAATTAACATATTGTAGCCCACTATTCAGCACACAAAGAGACACCAGAAAGCCGGCTGCCTGAATTGTTCTAAAGGCTGCTGAAAGTATACAAAGACAGCTCTAAAAAGCTGTATTCATTAGTTTTCTCTTCTTATGAGTGTTCAGTAAGGTTTCAGCACCAGCTTGAAAACATTTATAAGAGGAAGTATTTATCAGTCATTCTTCTAAGAGAGAATAAAAAAATCCATCAAGGAAGAAAATTAGCTCCACATAAAAGGGAAAAAAAATCACAGGAATGGATGCATTTAAACCGCACAATGGAAGTACTGGTCTGACAGACCAGTGTTATATTTATGAATGTTTTTATCTGCTGTGTCATTTTCTGTGTTATTTTTCTAAGCTTTGTTGCAGATTTTATTCATGTGGTTTGTTTTGAAACACATAAGCTTTAACAGCCAGAATCATTTTACATGACTTACATTAGTGATGATGCCATAATCCTGTCTTAAGTTTCTCAAGTGCTCTTCTTTTGAAATTTGCAATTATACCCAGATGATTCAAATTTTAGAAAATGTCTCATCTTGTGTAATATAGCCTCATTTAACAGCCTGTTAATAAATGCGCGCCTGGGTAGTCTGAAAATGTGATGAACTAGACGTTTCTTGGTGTTTTTATATTTAATGGATATTATGTGGTTTCTGCCTCTGTGGTAGGGAAATGTTGGAAAATGTGTTTGAGAGTTCGGTGTTTTTAAAATTTCATAAATTTCATAAATTCACATGCAATTTTATCTGTAACCTGAAAGAGCATCTAGCGAAAAGAAAAAAGAAAAGCTCTAATGTGACTTTGGCATTCCAAAGCAGAAATTCAATGTGGAAAAGCATCATTTGCATCTGAATTTACAGCATGAAAGGATGTGACATTTGAGAGGGATTAACAGATTTCTTTCAGATATTGTTGCACCATGTGTTGCAATGCTGCTTTTGAAGGTGATCTGTTTTTAAGATTAGACTTTCATTCAGGCAATTCCACCTTAAATCATTCCCTGCACAGTCTTGAATAGACAGCAGAAATGCATCTGAATATTTCTCATTGGGGCTTCAATCGCATTGTTGTCAAGGTTTTGTTGTCTTTATTATACTGGTAACACAAAAAAAAACATGTGCAGATGATGCCCAAGACTCATCTTTTGCAGTTATAACATTCTATGGTTTGCTTTACCATCTAAGCTTGACCCCCATGGCCTATGATTATCTTTTCTTTTCTCAGGGCCACACTGGTATCATCCTCCTTCAATCCAAAACGAACTGACTCAGTGGAATGTGGCGCCAGTGCCACCATCTGGTGGGGTGGCGCACATGCAACAACTGTGGCAACTCAAAGACTTCCTTTATACAGGCGGAGAAAAGTGCAAAACACACTTAATAAAGTTACTCATTAGCACCTCTGTCTTGACGGCACAGTGGAGGGAGGGTGCCATCACTGTGCTTAACCTTTGCCCTGTTATTCTGAAGCCAAAGAAGAAGACAAAAACAGGAGTCGAGCCTTCTCTGTTGTCCTGTTTTGAACAGGTAAGTCTGTTTTTGTTCTCTTTGTCGTTGTCTGAGTATGTTTTTGTGTGCCATTTTTAAACTGAATCTAATTTTTTGAGGTGAAATGCAAGACCAGCTACATCAAAGGTTATAGATCACTTTTATTATATTGTGAATACATAAATATTATGAGTATTTTTCTGAATGATAGTATAGGATAAGATGGGATACATATTTAGGACAAATCATAGAAATTCACCTTTGTATATCAGTTTAAAATGGTTTTCACTCAACGCTAATATGGATTCAACATTCCACTTCCTGGTTGAGCTTTTAGTCATGAGATTTTGGTTAATAGTTCACTGGCAAAGTGTTTCGGTTTAATTACCTTCCAATGGGGGTCAAAGTCACAACTTCTGTTCATGTGAAAGTGCATTTTGAAATTCATCTGGAGATCTGAGCAGGTCTAATCCAAGTTCTGATATGACTTTTTAAATTATTTGATTGTTTTTCAGGACGCAGGATGACTTTGTGGCGCTTTGGCCGTTTTGTGATGTCTCTTCTCTTCGGAGCTTCTATCACGGGAGCGCTCCCAAATGTTATTTTTGAAGGCCGGGGAAGTCCTCTGAGACACCTCCTGATGGAGGTTGACCAACTGAATAATACAAACACTACTGAAAAAGCAGGTGAGTAGCAAGAAGAACACTGAAATCAGACATTATACCATCACCTTTTACAGCCAGGTGTGCTTGAAGAACTTTGAACATGGCACCTGGTTCTTATAACTACATTTTGTTCTTCTAGTTTTGGAGACCAAACCGGTCGAGGGCCAGAGGGCTGTGAATTTTTCTTACCTAATTGCCGGACTGGGTGCCATCCTCGCCCTCTCACTGCTCATCGTGGTGGTCGTGAAGTTTCGTTTCTTTCACCGTTTCCTGGCCAGTTACAGACACTCCCTGCTGCGGGAGTCTGACGGCGTGAGCCAGTTCGGTCGGGAGGATCCGCCCTTCCCCAGCAGCATCGCCGGCAGAATGGGAGAGAATCAAAGAGAGCTAGAAGACGATGACGATGGCTTCATTGAGGATAACTACATCCAGACCAGCGAGAAAAACAGGGCAGGCAGAGTAATAAAGACGGATGAGGATGAGCTGGAAGACAGCGACGATGATCTTCAGTTCACTATAGGGTGACTGGATGAAGGAGATTTTTCACATCTAAAATAATTCCTTATTCTGCTCCACGTATACCCCATCCATGCCATTAAAGGTCACTTTTGACTCCCTGTTAGGAACTGGTGCTAAAACTGTTAAATTGCATTATCATGGAAAGGTTTTTATCAGCACTGGTAAATTTTGCAAGTTTCTGTTTGATGAACAATTGGTTGATTTTATATTTGCCCATTAAAAAAAGAACAAAGAGAAAAATCAGGCTTTAATCAGTTTTGTTGATCAGAAACATTTTGTGTGTTTGAACTTCAACAATATTATAAGAAAGAAACATGTCTTTTCCTGTAAGATATCAAACTGTTTATGCATTTTAATATAAATATATAGAGATTCATCCAGTCAGTAATAATTTACTGTGCAACATTGATCCTTGAGTCAATTGTACAGAGCAGAAATGTAACACAATATTAATACTGAAGTGTTAAAATCATAAATACTGTTCAGATATTAAATAAGAGTGATTTAAAAATGTGTTGCAATGTGAGTTCAAATTAGGTTAATATCTAAAGTTAGAGGTAAAAATCATCTCTCAGTAATTTTGCTTTTTGAGTCCACTCATATCTGGCCTATCCTGCTGGACGTTGTGTCTCTCCTGCTCTGGTTCACGTGTCCTCCTGAGACACTGAACACCGTGACAGCTGGATTTCCCTGCATCCTCACTCTGATGAGCCTCCTCCTCCTCCTCCTCCTGTGCTCCCTTCTTCTTTTCAGACACACCAGGACACTATAGCTAACGACGGCTAGGGCCATCCCCGCTCCAGCAGCCATCAGCACCACACTGGATACAAACATCTCCTCCACGTCATAGCTTCGGTGACCAGCCGTTGCCAGGCCGAGAAGCACGGTCCCACACAGCATCACTCCCAGTCCCACAGCCAAGATCAGCGCCGGGTCAGCCCTCCCGCCGCTCTTTAGCTGGTCAATCCGACGCCGGTTGTGCACGCAGTTCATGTCCTGGATAGCAGAGCTGAGGAGCTGCTTGAGCAGAACAGTCAGGGCCAGGAGGCACAACGTGGCGCCCACCCCAAGGCGCCACTCGCCAGACAAGCTGGTGGTGGTGGAGAGGAGCCCCACGCCGCCGAAACCCAACGCCAGAATGAGGGTCACCGAGGCACAGTAGCAGAACAGGGACCGACGTGGCTCTCTGAACCACCACAGCTCCACTTGATCTTCCAGGACCCTCCGCTGCAACAGGATGGGGTCCAAGTATACAAGTGTGGGGTGACGGATGGTGTGAGATGGGTAGAAGGGCTCCATCTCCATTCCAGACGGCCCAGATACTAACAGACACCTTGTGAGTTTAAAGACAATCAGGGTGAACTTTAGAATGCAATTCTAGAATGATCTGAACCTCAAAAGTGAATCTAATAATTATCTACATGTATTTACCAGAAAACTAGCAGGGTTATCAGCTACTCACCTGGTGCTAAATGATTGTCAGGAGCTGTTGGATTCCATCAAACAAAAAATCACAGTGGTTGATCCATGCTAGAGTTGGTGGATGTTGTTGACCTTTTCCTGTGTAATCTCCTTGAATGGAAGATTTTCCACTGGTGAAGCTGTTCATGCTCCTTTGCTCCAGCTCTTCTCAGGATGGAGTACAGTGGGCTCACACTGGAGGCAGGAAAATCAGAAAAGCCAACTATGGATAAGCTGCCAATGTGATGGTCATGATGATGCTGACATGCCGGGTTTACATGAAGTCTGTCCATGTGCCTGCTCACAATCAGTGACAGAGATTGATCATTTGTGGCCTCTTGCTGTCTGTGCCAGATGAACAGAGGACAACCCTGAGTCCTCCTCCTCCTGTGATGCAAAAACACCATCAGAAGTGGGGGGGAAGAGTCAGATCACAATAGCAGCGTTGGATCACGGTGTGGATAGAGATTGGTGACATTGTCCTGAATGTCTCCTTGTAGACAATGGGCTGCATGGCAAACAATAACTGTGCTGCAGGACTGGATGAGTGATGTCATTGTGGACTAATAATGCTGTTTCTGTGATCCAAAGATAGCGTCATGCACACTACACTGACAGTCAGGGGACCTGGAGCCACCCATTTGCTGCTGCAGTTCTGTCCTGTGTGCTTGTGTTCCGTGCTTGGACTCTTCCTTTTGGTTTCTTGGAATTATCTTAACAAATACATTCCTCTTGTTGGTGACCTGCTAACGTTAAGGTTTTTCTATAAAACATATGAAACACATTAAATATATAAACAATATTTATAATAATAATAATATTTAAACAAGGCTAGCAACTTACGCTACCTGGTGGTTGTTTTTTGCAAAGACATCTGAACAAGAGTGGAGTAGAGAAAAATTATTAGTACAGAAGCAAAAAATAATAATTCTTTATATTTTTGCTTTACTCGAACAGCAACTAAAGGAATGCTGCAGGGCACGTTTCTTAATATATTATATTTTCTCCCATTGATTGAATTTATTCACTATTTGTTAAAGTGTAAAAATTTGGTAGACGTTATTTTACAGTTCAAATTGTACAGTGTCAAATTAATCGATGCCAATTGATATATTATGTAAACAATATCACTTACCTTAAAAAATAGTGTATGTTCTTGTATAGCAGGAACGGCCGTGCTAGACGTGGCTCGTTGGTCTAGGGGTATGATTCTCGCTTTGGGTGCGAGAGGTCCCGGGTTCAAATCCCGGACGAGCCCTTCTTTTGTTCAGTCGAAAACTGAGCGTCATGTCTACAAAATAAAATTCAATTTGTTATTAGTTTTAGAAAAATAAATAAATAAAATAATAAAAAAAAAAATCCACAAAGTATTCACTTCAAATAAACCCCCCCCCGATGTCACATACATACTGATAATTTGGTGTTCGTAATATCAAGTCAAGAATCACAAATTTAAGTCAAGAATCCAGAACACTATTGTTACATCTTATTAATTCGATCTGTGCTTATAAAACTTTTTTCTGTCTCCATTTCACTCATTCCCTCCCCCCTCCCATCATACTCGCGGTCTGGCATTTAAAGTAAGCAGCCACCTGCTTAGCAGGCACCTTTACTTTTCAAGTGGCACTTAATTTACTGCCGAACATTTTAAATCTCTTGCCTCTGCGCCACCGAGTCCCTGACAAATGCCTGGTTGCAAATGTGTCTCATTGAATGCTGACTGGGTTGTATTACAAGCTGACTGATAGCGGCTGCCAAGGAAATGTGGCCCCTCAGGTTTATCCTCCCATGTTGGAGGAAGTGTATTAATTTCCTTTAGATTGGGCCTTATGAAAGATCTCCCTTGCCTCTATTTCTCAACCTCTGGGGATTGAAGCTATCTTCCAGCTCTCCAAAGCATATTCCCCATCAATGTGTCAGGGGAAAAGCTATTAAACCCGCTTTGCTTTTCCTAAGTATCACCAAAATAAGCACGAGATTTAGTGAAATCCCACCCCAGAGTGGTGCAAATCTCAAAGATTTTCCCCTTCAAACGTCTCCTAAACGGCTACTCAGAAGTGTCACAAACTCCTTGAATTCACTGTGTTTATTTGGCACTGAAACGACAGAATTTGATGTTTCTCCATAATCAGATTGAACCTTGCTCACCACTTCACGAAAGCAGAACTTCAGACTGTCTACACGGAAGCTATATGGTGCAGTTGTTGGTTTATACTGAAATAATGCAAATTAAGTCATGGCTGTGACTGAGAGAAGGACTGTGACTTCAGGAAGATGAGTCTGAGTATTTAATCTCCTCTGTCTAAATTCAATAAACAACTTACACATTTGCTTTTTTTAATAGCTATTCTTGCCTTTCAAATATCAAATAAGACAACTGGAATGGTCACATCTTCTTTCCAAGCAGGTTTGTGATGTCAGTAAAGCAGAAAAGTTTTTTTCCTCTGTTTTGGTTGTTTTGTCTTGTCTTCTGTTTCCTTTTCACCATCAGGTCTTTCTGTACCTGCCACTTTCTTTCTCCAGCCTGACTCCTCAATCCACCTGAGTGCATGGAGGACAGTTTTGACATAAGAAGAGTGAGATAGACTCCTAAGGAGACGACCAGTATCTTCCCAGCCCAGGGGATAACCGGATTACTGCAGCCATTTTGTGCCGCTGGCAGTTTTTCTTATTACTCTCTTTATTTCACTCCCCTCTTTTCTGCAGAGTTGATCAGCTGCCCTTTCTCAGAAGTTGAAAAACTGTCTCAGAACAAAAACAGAATGGTCTTCTTTGAGTTTAACAGGTAAAATGATTAAAAAACCCCAGACAAAAGAGCCGGGTTTGTGTACATGGGCCTCAGATGCTCTCCCCAGCGAGGGCTCTGGAACATGGCCGGTCTCTGGAAGTAATCATGGTCTCTGTGGTCGTCTGCTGCGTTTGAGGCCTGAACCTACAGCACAGCAGATAAGAGCGCAGCCACGAGGGGGCAGATCAACAGCCTGACCCCTGCTGCCCATCACTTTATCCCTCCAGTCTGTCCGCTCTGCTGAAACCCACCACGGAACGCTCTCTGAAAACACCTTATCGTCGCCACCATCGATGCCGCCAGCACCGTCGGATCTTTTGTGTCCATTTATTCTGCCTTTGTGGAGGCCCGTGGTGCCTTTGATGGTGGGAGGCAAATGAAATAAAGGCCTCCTCCTTGCTTCGTATCCAGGTTTATCTCTGCTACCAAATCCCGAACCCGCAGCCCCGACTAATCTCCACAGGTTTGTCTTCAGAGGAACACATCATGCTTCTGTCATGCCAGTAATCCATTTTTGTGGGAGCCGTTTTTGATGCTGCTTGGAAGGTTCCTCTTGACACCCAGAAAGGCGGCATTCAACTCCTGTTTTTAAAATGAAATTTTTAATCCAAACAACAAACTGCCATGGTGCCTAATGAACATAGGCTAAGTTTGAGCGGCATAAACATACCCTTTAAGGCCACACAGTGACCTTAAAGTGATTTGTTTTTTTTTATAATAAGGAGGATGTAAGTAAGTAAGTAAAACATTTTTCGGGGATCAAAGTCAGTGTGATTCCGTTTGTGCTTTATTTTTCTGTAGATTACTGTGATTGTTGGAAATTATTGGAAAATTGTGGAAAAAATGTTGATCGTATAGCAAATAACCCAAAGACCACAGAGCAAAAAGAAAATAGCATTAAAGAAAAGCAAAAATGAAAGAACTGCTACTATTTAATCCTTAAACAACACAAATTATTTGATCATAATAGCTGAAATGCTGGTCTCTATGTGGACATGTGAAGCTGGTGGAGAGGAAGGAGGGAGCCTCTCAGAAATGTGACACAGTGACTTTTTTGTGAGGGGATTAGTGTTTTCGCTCCTCTCATTGGCTTGGCCTGCCGTTACTGCGGTGCGCTGATGAGCGCCGGACATGCCCCACATCATCCATAATAACCCCCCAACTTGGTTCTGTGTGATTCCTTTTAATGCTGCCAGGTTGTGTGTTTTATGTCCTTTTCTCATCTGTTTGTGTAAAAGGCATCAGTTTATTCTGAATTACGCTCCTTATTCAACATTTTAAGCTTTTCTTGACCTCTTTTCTCTTCACGCACAGGAGAATTATGCCCTGCCAGAGGCTAACTTAATTTAAAAAAGGACCTTTGACTTAATTAATGTGTCACTTTTTGATATGGCAAAACCTTTAGATCACATCAAGCGACCCATGAATGCGTTCATGGTTTGGTCCAGAGGCCAGAGGAGGAAAATGGCCCAAGAAAACCCAAAGATGCACAACTCTGAGATCAGCAAGAGGCTTGGCGCGGAGTGGAAGCTGCTCTCTGACTCCGAGAAGCGTCCGTACATCGACGAGGCCAAGAGGTTGCGCGCTCAGCACATGAAGGAACACCCGGACTACAAATACAGACCCCGGCGTAAACCCAAAGGGCTTCTGAAGAGGGACCGCTTCGTTTTCCCGCTGCCCACTTTCCTCGGGGACGCCGCGGAGCATCTTAAAGGACTTTCTGTGGACTCCTTCTTCGTCCACGGGGATAAAACAAGAGCCTTCTTCGCGCCTGCCTCCTCCTCTTCCTCCTTCTCCGTGTTGGAGCCGGTGGCGCAGTTCAGCACCGGAGCTGTCCAACGCGTGGCGGAGGTGCCGCACACCCTGGCCACGGGCGCGCTGCCCTTTAGCGCGCACACGTTTGGATATCAGACTGGGGCGATCGCGGGTGGCCTGGCTTGCCCTGGACAGCACACTCATACCCAGCCCTCACCCACCGGTCCTGGTTATGTGGTTCCGTGTAACTGTAGCGCCTGGTCGGCCAGTTTACAGCCACAGGTCGCCTATATTCTCCTCCCTGGAGGGATGAAGACTGGCGTGGACTCGTATACTTCACCCTCCTAATGCTCGACAAACGTCATTGAATTTATAAAACGGAATATGATTTATATTATTTAACGTCTCCTGGAAAATCAACGTATTCATCTGCATTTTAAGTTCAAACGAATCACTGTGTAATGTGTTTTTTAATGGCATGAAACTGATCAAATTCAACATCTCTGCCGGAAAACGCTCACTGTTGTTTGTAAAGCAGAGAAGTCTAGATGTTTAAATTCATACATTTGTTTCAGTTTGTCCTCTGAACTGTCTCTTGACAGCATTTTTAAAACTTTGAGAAGTTAGTGTATAGTCATTAAAAATCAATAAAAAGTTGCTTCTTGTAACTTGACTTAAAACGAGTGCAGTTATTTCTATTAGTATTGAAAAATAATGAAAACAAGTGTTTCCCTTGAAATTGATGCGTTTATGTTCCGTCTTATTTACACTCATTCAAGCGTCGCAGTTTGGGGAATAGGTGAAGAAAATGGGGGAAAAAGTACAAAAATGTTACCTTCCTTTCATTATATTATTCTTTCTTATTGCTTTCACCATGGCAATAAGTCTTTTTTTTTTTTAACTTTGCCTTATTAGATGTCCAGGTATCAGGTGCGTCTCTCACCTGTGTCCACACCTTTTCTCAGGATGTAAGCCAGCCCACAAAGCTACATCAGTCACTGCCCATCGATCACACGGCTCTGACTTATTTAATCACACACATCCGTGGAGGGAGACGTCGATGGCTCCTTCTGTCCGGCAGAATGGTGGATTCATCCTGGGTTTCATCGGCACGACGGCTCTGATTGAGCTACGGCCAACAGATGGAGCGTGAAGGAGCAGCCGGTGGATGAGGAGACATCTCTTTACCAACACAAGGGTCCGTGGCAGTCGTGGATTTCCTCCATTATGCATCCACTTACAAAAATATTCAGACACTACCTTAGAAAACAAATATAACTCACTAAAAGGCATTTCAATTAAAATCACTGAATCTAATTAAAATGTGACAGAAGCCGGAAAACTCTTCTCTGGCGCAAAAGCCAATTCAATTTTTTTCTTTCACCCTATTTCCTACGCAGTTTTATATCAATAATAGTAATACGCTGCAATACCGTTAAACTATAGCTGAAATGCAATACTGTCTTACGCCACTAGATGCCAGCATAGCATTAAAAATGCGTCCAAATTGAGTGATGCAGCGATGTCAAACTCAGCCTTTCACACATGCAGACGACTGATCCACAGAAAGCCTTCAGAGACTCAGTTTATTGTTTCATACTTAAACAGATTCTTAACTTCCATGTATGAATCCAGTTTCTTTCCAAAGACAAAGACAAAAAAACCACAAAATATACATCAGACCTCACATCCCAACACTGGTTTACTGCGAGGTCTTCACTAATGTGGGTTTCAAAGACATCCGCTTTTGGAAAGTGACAAGGACTCATCGTTAGTACAAAAAAAAAAAAAAAAAAAGTCTGGTCTGACTAAACTTGCAAATTTAAACAGATATCTTCATAGTTACTGCATATAGCTGCTGGCCCAAGATTCCCACAATAACGCATACTTTGAAGAAAGCAAAGAAAGTTTAAAAACAAGTTGGATTCTGACGTTTATATCCGATCTAATTTCTCGCTCAGGAACTCCTCCACGCTGTCCGTGTTCCACTTGAGGATGCTGAGTTCCTCAGCAATGTTCCCTTCATCATCCAAAAGCTTCAGTACAGGGTCTGAGCCTCTGACGTACTGGAGGCATTAAAAAAGGGGGAGGAGAGTGTTAGGAATGCTTTGATTTCTGTTTGAAATGACTTTTTTGAGCCAAAGCTTAATTTTGTCTGAAGAGCTTCAAGCAGCACAATTCCTCACTCTTACCTTGATCTGAAGACCCTTGAACATCTTTGGCTTTTCACTCCTGACAAAAGCTAAAGAGATAAAACACAGTCAGTCAATTAACCGTTTTAGAACGTAGGCCTGTAATTAGCAACAACTGCTCGCCCCCCCTGAGAATGCAGCATTAACCACAGCGGAGATGGGTTACAGCTGGAGAAAACAAATAAACCACCATATGGCACCGAGACAGCTCCAGACACGGACCCCATAGTGAGGCGGCTGCGGTACCTCCAACATGACCACACACTGGATCAACCAAACGGTACATGGAGCAGAGGTGAAAGGTCAGCTCAGAAAATGCATGAATCGCATCTGGCTCACCTTGGACTTGGGGGAACCTCCCCAATTTTCATCCGCACACCTCCAGAATGGCCCCGGGATACAGCTAAATGCAGACAAACACAGTATTAGGTGGTTCATGTGAAGACACCCCCCCAAAGACACATACATCAGCAAAATAAGATCAGACCCCGCTAGCAACGTGACACCTGGCCTAAAGGGAAATCGGATTCAGGCTGACTGGTTCATAAATATGTCGCAGCGGCTCTCTGTGGCTATTAAACTGTGAGCGTGTGCATATGTAGTGGGGCTGATGGGTGATTTATGCACAGCACTTCTTGTAATCAAACCTCCCCCTGACAGAAGGTAGTTTAAAGCTAACTGGAGTGCTTCTGCAGTATTCCTTGATCTGGTCACCCTTTCAGGGAGAAGTGGGGGCGAATGAGCTGCTTCACTGACGCACACAGAAAATTCAATTAAACATGAAAAACTAATTATAATTATTAGAACATTTACAGGCTTTTCATTCGCAGTGGACTAAAGAAAATGACAGGCTGTTCTAGCAAATATTCTTTATTGAATAATATCAGCCAGTTTGTTTTGGAAACACAATCTAACTTCACTGTAAAGCTGCAAGGCGTCACCTTACTCAATCGTCTCTACTCCCGGAAAACATAAAACACAGTTTCTCTAATGAGGCGCGCACGAGTGAAAATGAGTTTCCAACACACCCTCCACTCTGAGTGAATCTTATTAATCTACAAGGCTGCACAATAAGATCCTCCAGAGAGGATTTAATGATGCAGCACTGATGTCGACTGTGAGACCGAACCAATTCTAAGACACATAATTGCCGTCAGAGGACACAGCACTCTCACAGACACTGCTGTTTCCATCAGATTGCTTTTAAAAATGACATTTTCACTCATTTTGCAGAGTCCACCATGTGTCTGTCTAAAACAGTTATTATCAAGAGGTGTAATGAGGTGTGGACTTCAGGTTTGCAAGTTGCTGTTGCTAGGACACCAGACAAGCTCTGGGGGCTTAGCTTGATCGAAGAAATAAGAAACATTTCCTACTGTGGTTTGACTCAGCGTTTCTGTCAAGGACAAGCAGGGCCCCTTTTTATCTATTGTTATCAAGCACATCAACGCCTCCTTGTTGCCCTAAAAACTTGACAACAACCACATGAGGAGCGTTGATCTGAGGTTGAGGATCCTCCACTGACTGAGACAGACGGTTAACAACAGATGTGTGTGTGTGGCAGATCACACACACAGCACAGCAGCAACGGTGCCAACAGGCTCTGGCACATTAAAACAAAGTTGTTTAGAGAGCTGTGACTGTCACATTTGTGACACACGCCGAGAAAAAAGGAGTCCTGGGGGCCTCACTACCCAGGGAGGAACCAAGAAATCCACACTAACAACTGCTGGACAAACGTACGAATTCTGAATTCTGCTCATTTTCTTAGCTTTGGCTCTCAAGAGGATCTTTGACAGAAGCCCCTCCTCACGTCAGGACATACACAGACCGTCACGACCAGTCTGCCAGTGGGAGCTTTACCTTGCGTGCTTCCATCAGGGCCTCCTGCTGACAGCATTGCTGGCAGTTGGGCTGGAGCTTGGTGAGGCTGAACTCTCCGAGCAGGTCACATGAGGTGCACAGCAGGTTGCTAGAGAAGCCCAGATCCCTGCAGGCCTCAGATGACAGCTCGGCGCCATACGCTGACAGCTGTAAGAGAGGAAAAGGGAATAAAGTAAGTCCAGAGTTTATCAAGTTTGAACTTTTCACATAAAGATAACGGAATACCAATCGGATGGAAATGTTTCATATATGAGCTCAAGCCTGCAAGAACGAGCAACATGCATCATTTATAATGATGCATTAATACTTACATATGTTCCCTGTTATTAATCACTCATCTACTGTACAGTTACCTTTTTTTTTTTTTAAGAAGGGCTGTTTTCCATGCTTCACAACTCTCTAACAGATACAAAGTGCATGACAAATCCATCACCTGTGCACTTGTATGTTCAGAATGTTTGTTTGACATGTGGTTATGGCAAGTTTAAAACTTTAGTTTCCACTATTTCCACTGTCACATAACATGAAGAATTGATGGAGTGGAATAGTTCAGCCCCACGGTATCAATACGAGAACACGTTCTGACACAGATATATGAGTAAGTCATGAACATTAAAAAAAAAAAAAATACAGAAAAGAACCTTGCAAATCCTCTGAGTACATTTTATTATATTTCGAGAATCATAACTCCTCTTTAACAAGCAAGATGGTGACAAAATCTCAAATTTCATAAGGGATGGTCTGCCGTTGTTAACTCATCAAAAATGAGGCTGAAAGAGAATTAATTGGTGGACTATTGGGTGGACTATTAACAGGATGTGTAATTTTGAGGTGTATTCTTCCTCTTTAGAGCTAATAATCAAACAAAACTGTTGGAAAAAGCCATAAGGCCTGTGGTATTATGCAGGATTTGTGGTTAGTGAATCTGAGACACACTTTTCGCTGCAGTACATCACCATAGCAACAGATAATGAGGCGTGTGGGAAGTAAGACTTTTCGGTCAAACAGAATTACTCATGTTTACATACACCTTAGCCAAATTTTTTTTAATTATTTAATCTAAAATGCACAATATAAAATTATAAGAAATTAAAAACTCAAAAAAGGTGGTACTTTGAAATGTTTCGCTTCAGATTAATAAATGCAGTCTCGTTATTTTTAATTATCTCCACTGACCCGTAAACACTTCAGGTGTGGTGTATTCTTTTTTTTTTTGCCATGTTAAAATTTTTGTCAGGCGTCTACTCTTACGGCTGTCGCTTTAAAACAACACACTTAAACGTGGTATATTAGTTTCTTAGGACAAAAACTACAATCGAATATCCACTTTCTCACCGGAACATTTTTCTGGATGAGCCACGTCATTTTAAACTGCTATCAAAGCTAGATGCGGAAAGACACCAAGATGTATGTGGCCACCGTTCTTATATATATGTCATTTAAGAAGAAAACAAGAGTTGCAGACTTTCAATTACAAAAACTCACCGTTTGAAAAAGAGAAAGAAGCCACAGGAGATAAACCTCTCCCGACATTTTGGAGCTGGCAATAAATTACCGTTCCTTCTTCTTTTACTTTAAGAGAAACTCAGCCAAAGGACCCATAATTTAAACGTCGACTGCTTTTCTTGCGCCTGTTTAAAAATACACCCACGTGATAATTCTGCTTTTAAAAATATCTAACACTTTGTAAATTGTTTCATGTCTATGCGTAATATATGAAAACGTATACAGCTACGTGAGGAAACATAATTTCGCCATATTTCACATTTGATGAGTTTTTTAGTCATAATCAAAGGTCGACAATAAAATTCTTCTTCGGCTCTTCTCTTACTTACAGGTTATACAATTGCGACACCTACTGCCCAAATCCAGGCAAGAATGTGAAAATTGACCAATCAGATTTGAAAAGACAGTGATCTTGGACCTGTTATTGACGAATAGAAAGCCACGGCTACATGGTGGACTGGCGATTCGTCCAATCGTCTGGGGGTAGTAATAAAGTCTCCCGGTGGCGAGCTGGTGAGCAGTTCCACACTGGGACATAACACCGCTACATGGGGAACGAAGGTGACAGTGGCTGCTGTCTGTCCCCATATCCAGGAGGGACAACTACGTAGTCTATTAATTCTACTTAGGTACACACGAGGGTATTTATTTGGGAGATAAGTGAATGAAATTATCAAGCGCAGCATGAGCACATCGCATTTGAGTTAACCAAAGGATTTCAGCGACGGGAGAGAAGCTTACAGAAGGAGACAGGGCCATGCAGAGACGCTCCACTGCTTTGTGAGCGCCGCTAGCGTGTGTGTGTGGTGTGTGTGTGTGTGGTGTGTGTGTGGTGTGTGTGTGTGTGTGTGTGTGTGTGTGTGTGTGTGTGTGTGTGTGTGTGTGTGTGTGTGTTTCAGCGTCTCCTCCGCAGGACATGGACTGACCACCATCGCGCTCTGGATGATTTGATGGGGCTGCTCAGAGTCATGATGCCGCCCAAGTTTCAGCTTCTGGCGCTGCTGGCATTCGCAGTGGCCATGTTCTTCTTGGAGAATCAGATCCAGAAGCTGGAGGAGTCCAGGGGAAAGCTCGGTAAGTTGAGGATGCTTCAGGTCGATCGTCTCCGGAGCACTGCAGGCTTTGTGTGAGCTCCGACGAAAAGGGCAATGTAAATATGTGATTTTACTGTTTTTGGAGTCAATGAGATATTGCAGTTATCTAAAAAATATACACAATATAATTTAAATCATTCTGTCATGATTTATCTGACACTTGCATGACTGTGTAATATCAAAACATAGAAAATGTAAATTATAAATTAACTATTGCCAGAAGGTGCTCCTGTTCTGAGACCGACTCAGAATTGGCTTGTTTCATTATTGATCTGGTTTTTATCTCAGGGAGTAATTGATAGTTTGTTTGTTTTTACTTGTACCAGGAGCCCAGAGGTTGTCTGGTAATAATGAGAAAAGACTGACAAAGAAGCAAACCTTTTTTTTTTTTTTTTAAAAAAAAGATGGTCCTGTCAGGCAAAATCTAGTAATCGATGGAGATTATTCCAGATTAAATGTCCATGAAGTGATCAATATGCAGCATTTGCCAGACCTTATATTTGATTTGATCAATGCAACAGGTGACAGAATTTTAAGAATCTATGATGTCGGTGCTGCAGAGTGGTGGTTCCGTCCCAGAGAGTGTGTGTGCTATTCTGTGTGCATGTTGGCCACCCTTCTGCAAATGATCTCCAGCACCTTCCCCGGTGCCTCACCCCTGCCTCAAATGTGGCTGGAGCCGCTCTCAGAATCTCATTTGCAGCTCCCATTAGGGGCACGGTCCCAACAAAGATCTGGGACATTGTGAGATTATCTTTGTGGTACCTTCACTCACACTCGGCAGCACAGACGACCTGCAGGGTGCAGCCACCATATCTTGTGCATCCACACACACACACACGCGGGCACACACATTGCTGTCTTTTCAGCCAGGGTGTGAATTCGGGGTGAGACAGTTTCACTTGTCATGGCAGGAGCTGCACAGGTGTGACTAATGAGAGGAACCGTGATGCTGCAGTGTTGCAATGGCTTCCAGGGGCACTTAAAGGAGCCCAGAAGCCATTAATAGTAACAATGGTGGCTTCTGCCGTTATGAAAACTGAAATCACCAGCTGTCATTCCAGTTAATTACAGTGTCACACAGGGAGCCGTTGTGTGTATTTATGCTGGAAATATGAGGTCATTTATAGGAATGAATTTCACTGTAAGAATTAGCCATTTTCCCATCTTAGAGACAAAATGTAAGAGATTTCAGTACAATGGAGGAAAAGAACAGCACAGCTACAAGCCTGGAATCAAACTCGCAAGTAAAACGCATACAAAAGAGAAAATGTGACTTTAATGGCTGGAAACAAATCAGATCTGTACTGGGAGGTTATTTGTAAAAACTATTTACTGGAAATTGATTAGCATTAGATATTTTATGTGAAAAATGCTAAAATGATCTGTAAACCTCACAACACATTCACTGAGAAAAGAGTAGAAACTGGTTTATTTATAGGCAGAGAGTAAATAATTAAAAATTTGACTACTTTTCTGCTTTTTCCATCGGGGATCCAAATTTTGGGGGTGGGGGGGTTATTAGATTAGATTAGATTCAACTTTATTGTCATTACACATGTATAAATACAGGTAACAAAATGCCGTTTAGCATCTAATCAGAAGTGCAAGGTGCAGCAAGCTATATATACAGTGTATACAATATAGACAGAATGGTTACAGTGAATTATATACGGCAATATGAACATATGGAGGTATATGAGCAGTAAAATCAGTTTAAAGTCTTTTGAATAGACAAAAAGGTCAAAGACCGTGTCCTGCAAAGTTCCTGATACCAGACTGTGAGCAAATGAGTTAATTATACTCATTTAAACAAGGTGCCTTGGCTGTGCTGTCGTATGTTTGACTTGTGGAGCCAGGGATGGCTCCCTTGGCCCGTTTTTTCTTACCTGCTGTTGGTTTACGTTCGGTGGCAAACCCACGCTCTGGTTGCCCTCACACTGGCACACATATTCGCTGCACACAGAGCCTGAGAGCCCCTCCCCCTGTCTGACGCCGCAAGAATCCGATGACTCGGCAAAAAAGGCAGTGATGGATGGCTGGACTGAGCACACGTCTGTGTTCGGGTGCACTGAATTTTGTGCTGCATAGCCAAATAGTTGTGACGGCGGGCGTAACGCCATCATGTGGTCACAGAGGCCGTCACTTTAGTGGTTATCCTGGAAAGACACATGCACGCTCACGCTGTGTGTGTTTTGGAAGCAGCACCTTCTCTTCACAGTATGAAATCCTGTCACCTGACACAAATCTTGTCTCACTTCCTGCACTGGAAGCTGTGATTTGCTTCCAGGCTAATCGCCACGGTGTGCTTTCACTTGCATGTCAATCCTGTTGCAGTGAAGCTGCGCCTCTGGCTCAGGTTCTAATCCATTATTTTGACGGTGTAGCCGTGGACTGACGCTGCTGTCGGCCAGGTCAGCGGTGATGGATGGATGCATTTTAAAAATCTGTGATTTTTGCAGTGTGATTTTTGTAACATTTGTCCTTTTTGCTCAGAGTCGAGCTGCGCTGATCTTATTTCCTCAGGGATGAGATTCATTAGCATGAAAAAGGAAGACGTCCTTTTCATTCCAGGAATCTGTATCAAGGTGCTTGGCAGCAGGTCAATCTTAGGCACTTTCTGTGGTTTATTGACGGTCATCTGGTCGCCCCGGTAACCGGACCGAATGACCTCGTCCCCTCTGGGCCGCGCGAGGGCCGAGTCGCCTCACTGGAGTGGTATTCAGGGGGTTTGTGTTTTGTTCTCTTCACTATCGCCACATTTTCGTCAGCTGGTTGGTATCTGGCTCGATTAAAGGAATTCGATTTTCATCTGCTCCGTGGCGATATTTTGTTCCAGACACGAGTGGCTTTGTGATGAGCTACGATCGAGAAGGGAGATGCTGTAGAATACAGAAGGTGGGGGGGGCTTGCTCGAGCGCACCGTCGAAGTGTTCGCGGAGCCTGACGCAAGACTTTTAAGTATTCCTTTGCGGCGGCAGGCTGTCAGTCCAGGCTCTGGGTTTGATTGTCATGCCAGGCACTTGCAGCCTGGAGCCCACCCTTACGGGCTGCCTCCAGGGGATTGAGTCAGGAATTTGCTCTTGAAAGGACACTGGTCAAGCATCACAAGTCTGTCCTCCTGGGCATGCTGCTGGATGGTTTTACAGCCTGCGCACCTTTCAGTCTGCCGTTAACCACACAAGACTCAACCTGCTTCTTCTGATTCCTGCTCATTTGTCAGCGTGGAGTTCACCGTCCTCTTTCTGCGGCCGGTTTTACGCAAACATTGTGCCACATTTCTGCGTGGCAGTAGTGTTTTAAACTTGTGTTACGCAGCAGAAGATGAGAAACCTCACGTTGCCTCTACGAGGTTTTTAGTTTAGTAACTGCTGCTAACTGTTTGTCTCTCTGCTGTGAGCTGTGTTTGATGAACTATCAAAGCCTTGTCACATTTTTCTTGGTACCGTGCTGTTGAGACCACGGATGCTTCTCTCAGGTGAGAGCGCAGCCATGCACACAGACCTTTTGAAGACAGGAAGGTGGCTTTCATCCTCGCCTCTGTGTTTTATAACAGGGGATTCGTGCAGGTTCCCCTGAGAGACTCAACCAGAGGTAGCCTCAAATTCCCCGGTTGCACGACGACGCTGAGAGCGACAGGTTTAATGTAAAAGGCAGCAGCTAACTGGGTTATTACAAACTATCACAAGGTTTCGCGCTGATGCTGTTTGTGGTGCGCGTAGACCATCGCTGCTGAATCACACGGTCTTCAGTAGCCTTTATTGTTCTTGGCAGAAGGCCGAGCCATTTGGAACAGCATTGTGACACCTTGGTGCCATTCTTAGCGGTATTGTTTCACAATCTGTTTACTGCTTCGTGACGTTGACACAGAGCGCTGAGCTGCGACCAGACCCCCGAGGCTATTAAATGCGTACGTGAAAGGGACTCGAGGTGCAGCACGTGGCACTCGGATTCCCTTACGGCCCACAGCACTTAACATCTCTGTTTTTAGCCTCCCTGAGAGTTATGAGGGGTGGTTGAATTATTTGCCCTCTCTCTGCATGTTGGCATTAGCAGCTAGCATCTATTGCCAGGACCTGTCTGCTAATGGAGAGGCTGCTGTGGATGCCAGCAATAAATTGGTTGTTAGGGAGGTGGGGAGGTGGGAAGGAGAGCGCTAATTCTCATTCTGTTTTTTTTTCTCCTGTTTTGTCAGAAGCACGTAGGGTTTGATTAGCGCTGACGATTTACGGACCCTGTTCTGCAGCTGTAGCAGGATGATGGACAGGCTGATGGGAATGTGATAAGCACTTTCACACACTGAATGGAATTGCAGGCTGTCCTGGAAGAACGTTCTTCTCCTTGTCCGCCCATCATGCCCCTCAGTTGGCCTTTCCCCCTCAGCTCTATGCCTCCTTTTTGCTCTTGATGTATCACCTCTGCGTAGAGAACATACATGTATAGTTGAGCTCTTGACTGGCAGCTGATGAGATATTTTTATGTGAAAAAAAAAAATAAAATACAGACATAGGTCAGCAAACCGTCTTCCACGTGGAGAGAATGAACATTGTTTGCAGGCTGATAGAACTTTTGTGTATGCTCTCAGAATAATCTGTTTTCAGCCTCCACATTCCATTTAAATGAGGGTGAAAGCTGTAAAATCAGATTCAGCCCCTCTGGCAGTCAGAGTTGTAGGTTTTTAACACATGATTCAGTCTGCGGTTGCAAACACATGAAAGTAGGTGTTGGTTTCCTGCGCTCTTTTCCTGCCGATAATATGATTTCTTTTTCCGATCCTGCTCTTCGTCTGACAGGAGAGAGGACGCAGCGGCTAAACCTCCATCCTGAATTATGACGAGGAGGCGGACGATAAATGTAAACGTCTTTGTTTCGAAAACTCTGTGGGGATGTCCAAATCCTCCTTGTGTCGTACTAATCCCTCCGGATCAGCGCTCCAAAAGGGAATATTCTGCTGCCGACGTTGGAAATAAGGTGTTCTAGGTGGAGGGGAGGGGAGGGGATGAAATGATTTAATTTTCATTGCAACAGAGAAATCTTTAATGCCCCAGCTTATGAAAATCATAAACGCTTGTGAAAAGAAGCGCCGCCGCCCGTGGCGTTTTTACAGCAAATTTCATCAGAACGTGAGGGGAAAGGGAGGAAGGTGGTCGCGTAGAGCCGCTCCTCTTCCTCGGCGCACAATTTAGTGTTGCTTTGTATTAACGCTGCTTTAATCTCTTCCAAAGGGTGTGAGCGGCTTTAACAAATTGCCTGAAATCCAACTTCAGGTCTGTGAGACAGAATACAAATGGCGTGCGCGCGTGGCGACTGTGTTGATCAGTAGATTTATGCATCTGCGTTTGTGTTTTTGCTCAGACGCAGATGCGCATCGACTCCTGCTCAGACACTCAAACCTGATTGATGGCGCTCATTGATTCCTTTGTTTATTCCGCTCGTGCCTGAATCCGACGCCGAGGCACGGCATCTGGATCACCCATGCGTGCTTGCTTACGCCGCCTCTTTGTCAACCTTTTAAAAACCATCCAGTTCACCTGGCTTTTACTTTCCAGATGAATCCTAGTACATTTTAAAGAGTAAAAGTGTGACCTATCCATCAAAATGCTGCTGGCCTGGAGACACTGCGGTAAATATGAGATGAAATGAAAGAGGCGGGAGCTGCAGGGAGCAGAAGGCTCCCAGATGATAGAGCGGTAGCTTGAACTGGTATATTCCAGCGTGGGTTATACTTTCTACGGCGTTCACCTGTCCCTCCCACTCGTCATTAAACCAATGAATAGCTGTCGTCTGCTCCGACTAATGGAGTGTGGAGTTTTCCCCAGACTCCTCTACATGCATTATTAATTATCTGTTACAGAGCCGAGAGCCGGCGCGGCCGCAGAAGCGTTGCGCTTCCTGCACCAGGCCCGCAGCCTTACATAAAGGTTGTTTTGCCGTCATGTTGGGATTTAGAGCCAGAGCAAAACCCTGTGGTGGTATTTTTACCGTTAATGTGTCCTCCCCGCAGCTACTGTGATCTGTGCATGTCGCCTTTCTCCCACTTCACACCCTCACACGTTGGAGTGAAGTGGTTTCCCTTCCTTTGACAAGTGCGTTTTCTCGCTCGCAAATCTCCCTGTTTCCTTCAGGCAGAAACGCCTCTCACAAATGTCAGCCAGTTCTCTGCGCTGAAGCGGACCCACCCCTAACCTACCAGACCTGCCACTTTCTTAACAAGGCCGTGGAATTATGGGATCTCTGTAAATGGCTCCGTGATCTCATCGGGCTGATTTTGACAGGACTTATTCAGCTTGTCTTTGTTTTTGAATGGTTGTTTTTCTTTTACCTGAATTTCATTAAAACAGTCTGTGCTCCAAAAGATGAGTCATTTCTAACTTTCCGGGCTTCATCTTCCTGTCACTGATGCTCAATGGCCTAATTATAGTCCCAAGAATCCAGATCCCACAACACTTAGCCACTTTAAACTGTCTGCACAGTGTTTCTTGTCCTAGCTAACAAGGACAGCTTTTGTCTGTTGTCCGTGTCTGGGGAGGCTTTGTTGGCATCCCCTGACAAAAACACGGTTGTCTCTGACAGCCAGGGGTGAAAGAAAAGTCATTTCCATGTCAGCATTAATGACCTTGTTGGTGGGTTGTATTTGAGGAATTGGACTCGACAGCATCGTCTCAGCGCCCTGCTCACACAGGTGGATGTTGACCCGTGACGCTGGCGGCACACGTCCCTCACTGTATTTCCAATACTCCTCCTCACTCGATGCAACATCGACATCTTCTCTGCGTTAATTGTAAAGCAGCAATTCCATTTTTCCTCCTGGAAAGACTGGCCAGATGGATCGAGCAGATAATTCTCAGGCTGTTCCTTTGGAGACTTTTTCATAAAACCTTTCAGGGGATTTTTCTGTTCCCATCAGCAAGCAAAAGGTGTATTACTTTGGTCTAACCAGGAATGTCTCTACAGCCATTGTGCTTAAAAGCAAGACAAAATGGCCGACGCGTATAGTTGCATACACTTGCTGCAATAACTCAATGCAAATGTGAAATTGGTGTGTCATCCCCTCACTGGGAGGAGAATTTGCATGCAATTATTTATCAACTGTGAATCAAAGCGTGCAATTTACATATTTTGTTCCTGTGGTTTAGCATAAATCTGGAAACAAAGGTCACAGCGCAGCACAGTCGGTCATTTATGCCTGGTTGAAACTGTTCTGGAAGCAGAGTTTAGTCCCTCTGCAGCCTGAACTTGAGCATGAGTCTGCTTGGAGACTCTAAATTGCCTCTCGGTGTGACTGTGAGTGTATTTTGCAGGGAGAGAAAACCATAGGTAACAAATGATGCATCCTTTTTGTTTTTCTTAAAATGTCATCTCTGTCACTATAGAAACATGTATAACTAATGATGAATCAGTAAAGCCTCATGTAATGAGCTCCTGGAAAGGTTTAATTATAAATTGGTCATCATGGCATGAGAAATGTGACTGGTTCTTAAATAACTGGGTCATTCTCAATGAGCGCTGGTGAAACGAGCTAAATAACGCAGCGTAAAATAAGTATTTGCTCCTGATGTGAAAATGAAATCTTTTTTATTGCATCGTTGAACGAAGCTCTTCACTGAGAAGCTCCGTTGTTCAAGTGGAGCCACTTCTGCACCCAATTTGGTCTTTGTCCATCTAATCTGGTCCATGTGGCTCTTCTGTTCTCCCTCCACCTCTTCCCCCATCAGCTGACGGACCAGTGAATGAGACCCTTCATTCCAATGTCAGCGTGGCACTTGTGTGTCAGAACCAGTCAGTAAAATAACCCAGTCACAGCAGCCAGAAAAAAAAATCTTTTCTATTACGCCCTAAAATTTGATTTTGGTAAACACAATAGGAAGCTACTATAACTAACCTAGTTTTCTTATGGAACTTATTTTACTGGCCCTGGAGGTGTTTTGAATGTATCGTTGCCTTTGTCTCGTGAAAGGACTCTCGTTTATCTGCCTCTACAGCAGTAAAATACTGCACAGCAGCCTCCCTCTCCACCAAACCTCATTTTCCTTTTCATAACTTAAATAGCAGAAAATCTCTACTAAGTCTGGCCAGCCACCCACCCCGCCACCCTTGGGCCTGCATGATTCTTGTTCCTCCCAGTAATCGATTCGGTTAAGTGGATTTGTAGTCTGAATTAGAGTAATTTGGAATTTAGATGTGCTCAGTTATTCAAATGTTCATGAGGAGAATTTGGAAGAACACCAGCAGCGGCCGACTAACTCAATTTCATATAGCAGCCACCTAGATCTCTTCCCTGTCATCCTCTATTGATTTTGCAATCCAGTAGCATCCGAGCGAAACCATACAAGCCGTACACCTCCGTCTGCTGCTGATAGCCAATCTCTATTACCCGCCTAGCCCAAGGCTACGGGCGCTAAACCTCTCTCTCGGGGAAGCAGACGGCAGGACGGAGCCTCAACCGGCGGATCGGGGCGATGATGAATTTATGATCTGCTTGGAGAAAGGATCATCTTCCCTCCTCCGCTTTTATTATCCCATCAGACCTAATGTGATGGCGAGGAATACATGACGACCTGTCATATTTTTGCAGATCTGTCGGCGAGCGTATGAATGATGCTCTCAGACGCTCGCGGCTAATCAGCCACGAAATTGCTTCAGTAAATATGTTCAAGTAGCAGTGCTCTGTCTTCCTCCACACGCTCAGTAATAGGCTTGCAGTTGTCACAGTGTTTAAGGCCCGTGTTGGCTTCACGCTTCATAATTAGCTTTTAATGCACAGCGATGGCTTGAAGGGAGAATGCTGATGGGCAAGTGGAATGAAAGAAGGCCTGCTGTGTGGTCAGAGTAATTCACGCTTTTGTTCTCTAATTAAATGACCTCAGAATGGAGCTCTGAGCTTCCCAGTGCAGAGGGTGGGTGGGGGCACCCTCAGATACGAAGGTCTGTGCCAAGCACATTCAGTCTGGCAATGAATAGGGCGTCTACTACAAAGTGTAAGGACCCCTGGCGTCTATACCACGCTTTGCTCCTTCTCGGTTGTTGGAGCGTTGCCACAAAGCACCAGGACCTGAACAAGTGGTTTCTGGGGCCCAGTGAAGAGCTCAGGATGTTGTAGTTTGGGATGCGGTAGCTTTCGGCTCACTCCTCTTAGCAGAACGGTGAGCCACAAACTAGGTGTTGATGCCACATTTTTAATCTCATTAAATGGTATGTATCATAGTATTTCTATATAAATGTTATGGAGGACATGATTGACACCAGTGAGGTTGCTTTAATGAAAAATATTGCCTGATGTGTTGCATTTATTTTCACTGTAGCAAAGCAGGGTGTGTTAGCAATGCTGCTGTTTTGATTTGGAAAGCGGTTCTCGGGGTCAAACGCAGCTTTTTACTCCAAACCAGTTTGTGCTGCAGATCCAAATCAGAACTCAGCTGGAAAGAAAATTCTACAACATGCACCTGGTAAAACATATCGGGCATAATGGCACCTAAAATGTATGACTCATTTGTCACAGTCTCCTTTTTTCTTTAAATGTCGCCCCAAAGTCACATTTGAGGCCTGCAGTAAAGTTGCAACATAGCAACTGTTATTGCTGTTATTGTTGTTGGCTGAAGCGTGCTTCGGAGGGACGTGTGAACGAATGTCTCCATTACGCCTCTGCGTGCCTGCTCTGGGCCATTACCACCACCTGGCCCTCTCTCTGCACACTCGCAACTGGTGTGACCGGCTGTAACCTGATCCAGCTCTGAGTGGGATGTAAACAGCTGCCCGGAAGGGCATAAGAGACGGGGCAGCGGGCGAGTTTGGAGACGAGGTCGGCATATTCACAAATGTCTCGGCCGGCTTCTGTTGCCATGTGCCAGCCTGTAAAGCCAGTCCAGGAGCACCCCAGGCCGAAGCAGCCTCTCAGGAGCCAGGTGGGGGGGCTTTAGGCTGGGCTTTAGGAGCCTGCTGGCTCCACAGAGTTGCTCCCACGGGTATTAGGTGCTCCAATGGTGCAGTGCTCCTTTTCTTCCCTCCCAAACACTTCTCCTCCCCACTCTGGTCTTCTAGCAGATCATTGAGGTATTGTCTACACCAGCCAATCTGAGGCCAATACAGATGAAGAAAAGACAAAAAGGCAAAGAAAAAAAAGGGCCTGTTTCTTTTCTTTGTGATAAATCTGTCCTTGCTGAGGGACCAGGCCTGGCTTTTTTCGCAGCATCACGAATTTTATCCAGACTAACCTTCCTTCCTAACTCCTGACCTCTGCCCCCACGTACTGACTCTCACTTGACACCTTTTCACCCTGGTTACATGATGCTCTTCACCGAGGAAAGCAGATCAGACAAATCATATCACACCAGACGGACTTTGCTCTTAACTCTGCAGCTCAGTGGGTGAAGGTTCTGGGGGTTGGGGGCTGGGGGAGGGGGGAGTGACTTTAAAGCAAACTGTTTGATTAGTGAAGAATAGAGGAGACCCACTGTGAAATGGGAAGCTCACAAAATGATTAACTGAGAATTCTGTCTGATGCTAATCTGAGAAAGTGACTCCAAAGAAAATCTCTTTGTGAAGGAGCTGCAGTTAATTCTCCAATGCAGCAGCGTTACCTGTGATAAAGAAGAGTTCGAGTTCTGCTTTTCACTAAAATGCACTCAACTCTGTATCAAATTTCTTATTGTCCCATCCAAGAACGAGCCATCGCCAGGCATGAGGTACGAGAGATCGAGCAGAGGCACACACAGGACGGCCTACGGCAACGGGACTCTTCCGTCATGCCCGAATCCGACAGCGAAGACGATGTCGTCATCATCTACAACCGAGTGCCCAAGACGGCCAGCACGTCCTTCACAAACATCGCCTACGACTTGTGTGGGAAGAACCACTACCACGTCCTGCACATCAACACCACCAAGAACAACCCGGTCATGTCCATACAGGACCAGGTCAGAGAAACATTTACATTAAATTTTTACGTTTTTTTGTTTGCTTGTTGCGCTAACAACAGCTCATCTGTTTTGTTATTTGTTTAAGGTACGATTTGTTAAGAATGTGACCCAGTGGAGGGAAATGAAGCCAGCGTTCTACCATGGACACATCTCTTTCCTGGATTTTACCAAGTAATTAAACGCTTTTCACTCTGCTGTGGTTTTGAGCAGCTGGCGCCACCTGGTGGCCATGCTACAGCTTTTCACACCCATGCTCATGCGCTTTAGAAGTGATCGTGAATTTTACTTCAGGTTCAGACCCCGTGACTGTCTTTTCTCTCAGGTTCGGGGTGAAGAAGAAGCCCATCTATATAAATGTGATCCGGGACCCCATTGAAAGGCTGGTTTCTTATTACTACTTCCTGCGTTTTGGGGACGACTACCGACCCGGCTTAAGACGTAGGAAACAAGGAGACAAAAAGGTCCTTATTCATAACCTACCAGCTCTTTCAAGGATTCCTACTTTATCTGATTAATTCACTTACTGGCTACTGTTAACATAAGGGAAAATTTGATTTTTTCTTTATGTGCTACTGCTATGGCTTCAGCTGATTAAAGTCCTGAATGTTCTCTTCTAATATGTGTTTGCTTTGCAGACTTTTGATGAATGCGTATCAGCTGGCGGCTCTGACTGTGCCCCCGAGAAACTCTGGCTGCAGATTCCGTTCTTCTGTGGTCACTATTCTGAATGCTGGTAAATATTCAACCACTTCACGTGTGTGTATTTTATTTTTTAAATGAAAAAAATGTTTTTTTATTCCTCCCTCTCTTTTTCTGCCGCATACTTTGATCATTTTGCTGTAGTTAACCATGGACGTAACCTCTGTGCAGGAACGCAGGCAGCCAGTGGGCTCTGGAGCAGGCCAAGTACAACCTGGTGAATGAATACCTGCTGGTGGGAGTAACGGAGGAGCTGGAGGACTTTGTGATGATGCTGGAGGCGGCACTGCCCCGCTTCTTCAGAGGAGCCACGGTGCTGTACAGAACAGGTCTACCGTCATTTTACAATATCGATATTAAAAGACATCTTAAAAAAATGTATATGTGGCTGACACTCATTGAAATGCTAATGCATGTGGTGCTGTGTGTGGTTAGGTAGCATATTATCTTCTTGAAAAGCTCCTCAGAGACTCACCTTGATCGATAAGCACTCATTGCTAATGTAGTTGGTTACTGTGAGTGCAGCCAGATTGATTAGTGGAGAACAAAGAAGAATGAAATTTCACCTTAGAATTTGTAGAATGAAAGATTCTACAGATTCTAATGACTAGCCTGCCTGTAGCTGCTTAAACAAGTTGTCTGTGCCAAATCGGAGAGCTCATATCTGTAAACGCCTTTTAAACTTCCTCTCCTGCTGTCACAGGAAAGAAATCGCACCTGAGGAAGACTAGTGAGAAAAAGCCGCCCACAAAAGAGTCCATTGCCAAGCTGCAGCAGTCGGCCATTTGGAAGATGGAGAACGAGTTCTATGAGTTTGCACTGGAGCAGTTTCAGTTCGTGAGGGCACACGCTGTCAGAGAAAAGGACGGGGAGCTCTACCTGCTGGCTCAAAACTTCTTCTATGAGAAAATCTACCCCAAGAACTGATGTGGGACAGTCTGCGAGAATAAAGGGGAGAAAACTGGGACTAATGGTGACGGATTAACTGGGATCCAGGAGGAGTGGGGAACGGTCTGCTTCTGATTCGGTGATCAGACTGGTGACACGATGGCTCCGTTACTGTCTGTGCCTGCTGATTGGACAATAAGTTCATGTCTGGCTGGAAGGTCGTTCCCTCCCACGAGCCTCCACTTCCACAACTGTTGCAACAACTGGTCAGTCCTTGAATCCGGGAATCGGTTTTAGTCGGATCCAGAGAAACGTTTTTATTGGTTCTGTACTGTTTGGTTACGTTTGATTGTATTTTAACTCTTTAGTATCGTTCTCTTTTCTAAGTACAGACAGTTCCCTTGGTGAAATGCGTTCATGCCTCACCATTGCTACTAACTTAAACAGATTACTGACCACTCTGCTGTATCATTGGGTTTGAATATGACATTGGAGGTTTTTATGAAATAAAAATCCTGCTACCATGGACTGTTTATGGGGTCAAGTGTGTACATTTAATGTAACGTTTACATTCTGAGGAATGTGCAGCCTTGAATTGTCTAAAACATTTAAATTTGCCATAAATGTGTCATTCTTTGCTGCAAAAGACATTTATATCCATACACTGCATTTTCATTAGAGAGAGAGAGAGAGCTCTGGAAAAAAATAAGAGACCACTGCAAAATTATCAGTTTTCTGATTTTCACTATTTATAGGTATGCATTTGAGTAAAATAAACATTTTAGTTTCAATCTTTAAACTACTGCCAATATTTCTTCCAATTTCCAAATAATGTAAACATGTAGAGATGCTGATTTCAGAACAAATTGAAGTGGTCTCTTAATTTTTTCCAGAGCTGTGTGTGTATGTATGTATGTATGTATGTATGTATGTATGTATGTATGTATGTATATATATATATATATATATATATATATATATATATATATATATATATATACAATATTTCCTCTTTCATGCGTAAATTAAATCAACCAGAGAGTTGCGACTTTTATGCGATCTATCTGCATCTATTTTTATGAATGGATTACTAACCATCCCTGAGGACAGATCCCAGTTTGTACAGAAATGGAGAACCGTCATCCAAAAGTTTCTGTTTCTGCTTTATTGTGGAAAAATGATGGTGAATTTGGTAAGTTTGATTTTGTGAATTCTGGTGAAGTTTTTGTTGCAGTGTTTGATTTAATGCCTAATATTGCCTAAAGTTGACCCTGTCTTCAAAGGTCTTCCTTTTTCCTCCCCAGATTTGTCATGGAACAGCTGCTTTGTCATTTTCCGAACAAAAATACAGAATATTTTGGGGGGAAATCAAATGATTAAAATGGTGGTCTGCCAGATGACACAGTTTTTGCAATTGTCCTCTAGAAGGAGCTAAAGAGCTACTCTAGCTCCCGAATGTTATTTTTACATCTTTTTAATATCTAGCAATTTTTGTACTGTATCACAGCAAACAAAATGACACCTTTTGGTTGGATATCTTATTATTGAGGAAAAAATACACACATGCTGCCAGGACTCAAATATCCGCGTTATATGAGAGGTGATATGAGTCACCAGACGCCAGAGAACGTGAATAATGAGCAAGTGCGGAGATGTTACTCATCTCTTCATGCTACTAGATAATCCCTGGTGACTGCATCAGATATTGGATTCATCTCCTGTTTAATCTGAGCTCATTCTCCAGTTGCAGCTTCCTGGCTTTGGCTTTTTGACCCAAATAAACATACAGATAAAATTTTAATTTATGCCTCAGTGTTGGAATAATGTTTTACTGAGTTCTTTACAAGAAAAATCCCAAGTAGCTGAATGTATTTTCCATCATTATTGGAAATCACTAATAATTCTGTTTAATAATAAAGGTCAAATGGGATTAAAATTTGAGATTTGAGGAGGATTTTATTTTAATCTGCAACAGTTTTTTTTATTCATCTCAGAAAACCAGTATAGAATACAATTCAGTAGGTACTTTTATATTGTTTTACACATCTAAATATGGAGATTTGCATGAATTTGTGATGTGCATTTAATATCTTTAATATCGTTGCACAGGATGAGACATTAAATTTGACGTACTGTTTTTACTTTGGCTGAATAAAAAAAAAACATTATTATGTGGAAGTTTAGTTCTGTATAATAGCATGTTTATTATTCCTTCACTCAAAAAGTTAATAATTATGTATAAAGTGTTGGTGAATAGCACACCCACTAAGCCGATACTTGTGTTTCTGATAAAGGTCAATAATAATAGCTATTAATTAACCCATTACCACAGAAACAGAAATAAAGTATCATATTTTTTTCTCCTTACAACACATATTTCTTTGTATTAGAGGTGTGACTGTCAATGAAATAATTAAGCAATCAGACAATAATATCTTCTGTCAGAATCATCTGCCCATAAAAAGTGTCTGGAGACTGTCACAATGGAGACAGAACAGCAATATACCTTTCCAGGCAGGAACACATAATTAATTTCTACCCAAGAGGTCTCATTACATTGGACAAAGCTTGGTTTGTGGATGACAATCCCCTGTTGTTGTCCACAGCGATGGATATCTGCATCTTGGCCATGAGTGTGTCCAGTCAGACACAAATGTGATGAGTGTGTCGCCATGGGTTATGTAATGAAGCAGTTCCCACTGAGGGGGTGACATGTTGACACCAGATCCACTTGGGAAGGTTTCAGTGTTTGTCCTGGGGTTTATTCATAGCTCCTCCTGATCTATTTGCCCTGACATCTCAGAAGTAAACAGTGGGTTTTATTTAGTGTATCCCAGCATGTGTTTGCACTGCAGCTCTGGCTGTCAGCATGCAGGATCTTTACTGTAATCTGGGCATTTAGATTCATGGGCAACTGTTGGCATTCTATTTTTTTTTACCCTAGTTTGTATATATTTTAATTTAAATGAATATATATCACTTTATATCACATTGTCATGAATATTGGTTCCATTATTATGTGGCCTATAAAGTGTATTTTAATAGATAGATAGATAGATTGATTGATTGATTTTAATCTGCGCTGTGGTTTTAGTTGCTTTAATGATGTTTTTCCTACTTGGGACAAGCTAAACTATAAACATCAATTTTTTTTGGTTAGCACAGAGCTAACTACGTCACCAAGGATTATGGCATTTTTCGTTACTTTCAGGACTCTCGGAAGTTTTAGCTAACATGTGGCGGGGTTCTCCTCTGAGCCGAGCGCCGCACCAGTGCGGTAACTCCTCTGGGCGGACTCTTTCGACTGTAACCACCGCCTCTTTCTCCAACTGCCCTGGGACAGATTTATGCTTCGGCTTTCTTATTTATGATTGCCAGTCCACCCTCCAGAACTCGTCTGGGACGGTGCGGCCGCCTAAATTGAGCGTGCAGACGACATGGGGCGAGCCTCGTACCCGAGATGACCGGTTGTTTGGTCCGAATAATCGCTTATTTTTGTCGCCTGAGAGGGAAACTTTACGACAGGGCTTGTTTTTGGAGTTCCACCTCCCCTTCTCTCCGCTCCCCGTAGGATTTGATTCAAAGGCGAAAACCAAGATGGCCGCCGATTCCGTGCAGGTAGGAAAAGTTGACAACTGTTGCAAAAAGTGCGCTAACTTCCTCCAAAGCTTCCCTCCTAAGTTAACAAACACTTTAATTCCATTTAAGTCGAGCGTTTACGAATAATTACTTTGGTTTAAGTGAAGCAAATCCCTTATAAATGTTTGGGAATTATCCATGGATTGAGGCCTGGGAAACATTATTCACACCAACTTTTTACTCAAATATCCTCATTTTAAGCCAGTAACTTTAATTTTGCTAGGAAGCTTGTGTGTTAATAAATGTTAGGGACATCCTTGTAAAATAATTTCACCTTATCGTCACTCTACTTCAAGTCAAATAAAGGCTGTTTAAAGGTTAACTGGAATATCTGTAGCCTAACGTCACGTTACCTGCGCTGCCTTCACAACTTTCCAGTATAAATAACGCAGATCGATAATCTAGTTCTAATCATGTTTTCCTGATCAATAGTAGTTTATTTAACTACCAGATGAACCAGCTCGCCAGTGACGTGACACAGACTGGTACCTGTGAAGTTATTGATCTGAATTTAAAGCATCACACCCATTTTTTCATAACTTCATGAGTCAGAGACTAACATGTTCCACTCCAAGTTTTGTTTTGTTTTGTTTTTCGTTTCATACATTAACACTGCAGTTCTGAGTCCAGGTTCCTTCATAATTGCCTGTTTTCCCGAGAGGTAATTAAGTATTATTAGATGAATTATTGTAACTATGCTCTGGTAATTGGTTGAAGGTGTCAGACTATCCCGCCCATCACAGCTTTGCTATTACATTTACAGTTAATACCAATTAAAGAAAATGGCTAAAAAAAATACCCAGATTTAATAATTTTGACTTCATTAATACCCTTTAAAACCCATAATCATGCTTAATTTAGACTGGCTGACTATTAATTCTCATACTTTACTTACATATGATGCTTGACCACTTTAATTCCAAAAATATTAATTTAATATATCTGAAAAGTTTTTGCTTGGATAAGAGTCTGTTCATAGATTTGTTCTGTGCTATTTTTAAAACAACACAACATTCATTATCACTTGTACTACCATAATTTAGACATATGGGATTTGTATTTCGTTTGAAAGACAAATTGAATTAAATCCACCAATCGTAGGATTGTAGAGATTATTTTAACTACACAGCTACCATGTGTTACCAGCTCAAATGAGATCACGGTGCAACATATGATTTGCTTGGACAGATAGTCAGATAAACTTGACGCGTGGCCGGTTTCTGTGGAGTGGAACTAGATCACCTCTGCACAGCAACAGGTGCCTCAGCAGTTTATGGCTGGCTCTCGCTGGCTGTGACTCGCTTGTGCGCACTAGAAATGTCTGCTGGCCCGCAGCGTTGACCTGCAGTAGAAGGCAGAACACGTACTTTGACTTGGTGTGAAGGATGCAGGTTTATTAGCTGCCGATGCTATTTCAGACAGCAGCTGCATGGATGAGAAGCCGTGCTGCCTGCTGTTTCTGTGTGCCAGTCCGAAATAGGCCTCTCAGAGAAATGGCAGGAGTTTGCCTCTTCAGGCACGAGCTTAGATGGTTCCCCTCTACTTTTCTATTGTCCTATTCATTGTCTGAATGGTGCTGTTGTTGTTGTTGGAGCTTTTAAGAGCAGGTTAACCTGCTTACACTTGAGCCTGGGGCTAATGTTTCCTTTCATGTCCACACTGGTGTTTTTATTTGGAAAAGCACAAGTTTTACTATGTTTCTGCCTGCTGTCCAGGTCAAAAATGGAAATGTCGCAGAGTCCGCTGTGCCATAGAGTTCCGTGCTGAGATGTTGGAGTTTTTCTTTAGTCTTTAATAACCTTTTAAAGCCTCTCGTTCTGTGCTGTTTTCTGCACCATCTGTTATTGTTTAGCTTTAGCAAATTACTTTCCCAATAAAAACAACCTATACAAATTACCATCCTATTGCTATGGAGACAGTTCACCTCTCCTGAAAGTGCAGGAAATATAAGGCAATTCAGCGCAGGCCAGGATTTAGTCTTGGTATTTTCTTTCCTTGTTTTCTGTCCTGACAAATGAGGGAAACTTTGCTGATGTCATAACTTTCCTACTGTACTGGTGTGTGAGAGGTGTTAGAAGCCATTTGGCTTCAGTTATGATGCCAAATGATTCTAGAGGCTTAGATGCAAATGCAGTTTTATCCATCTAATGAAGTAAGTAGCTATTTCACTCTGTTTTTACAATTGAACAAATTAAAGTTTTAGCATTTGAGCCTTGACTGTTTTACGAAACCGCATTAAAGCAAAACATCATCAGCTCAGTCGGGAAAGAGGCACTTATCGTTCCTGCTTTGCTGGTCTTCGAGACTAATATTTCTCACTGTGGTGTTACTCCCCTGACGTGGCAATACATTAGCAACCAGGAGATGATGAACAGCGTTGAAGTAAATGTTAAAAATAGCACCAAATTGAGGCACGAAAGTGTAGCCAGTCCTAAAACCTGACTGCTCCTCCAGTTCTTTTATTCCTCGCTGCAGACCTTGAGGGTCTGCTCGCTGATTTATTTTCACCTTATCTGATCGACCTTTTGTGGATTTCCTTGCATTGTTGTGCAGTCATAAGCCCTCACGGGTGTCCTCAGGTAGCCCTAATGCCGCTCTCGGTAAACATGGCGACATCTCAAACAAGTTCTGCAAGCAAGCAAGGTGAGTAATTGCACTTCTCTTTCTTCTGCAGCACTTTTTCATTTCCAGGAGTCGTGACCTCCATTTTACACATGAGTCACCAGAGAGCCTCTCCTGTATGGTGTGTGCAAACTATAGTTCCCTCTGAAGAGAGCACCTATAGAGGATTTGTCATGAGGGCAGGGTTGAGCTTGTGGTCATCCTTTATCTCATAGATTGATCATGGTTGTTTCCTCATACATCTTTTTTATCAGCTGAGGTTCAGTTTTGTTTGAATAATTTACCCTTAGAGCGACGACTTCTAAAAATATGCTAATGAAGTCTTCCTTTGCTCCACTGGGACTTGTTGACTGGTTTTAAACCCTGGTTTGTTTGGGTGTCAGTTTTTGCTCTTCACCATACAGGTTGTTTTCCGGGGGGAGGCCACAGTTTCCAACCAGCGCTGCATTTGTTACTAGAGTTAATTTTAGATATGGTTTCTCCCCAGAGGGAGATTAGGACCCACTCTGAGCTGCTGTGACCTCACAGAGTGAGAAGCTAAGAGGGATTTGGCTGTCGCTGCTCAGACGGTTTATCTTTCTTGTCCGTGTCGATGGTCTGCGTGAGAAAGGAAGAGGGAAAGCTGTGGAAACTCGGTTCCTGCTCTGTGAATGAGACTAGCTTTCTTTAAACTAGACTGTTGCCTGGTCTTTCCTGTGCGGGGGTCTCGTCCTACAAGAGTAAATCACTCCAGCAAGGTTCTAATGATAGTTTAGCTGGTCAACAGGACATGCACGGACTGGTTGATTCGTCTGATCCAGAGATGGAGTTGGCTGAAACCGAGGAAGTCTCAGTAAGCAAGAAAGATGCTTTTGTGCTGATTTTAGTGTGACAAATATCAGGTGTTGGAAGATAAAAAAAACTACAGTTACACATCCTTTTTATGAATGGGATAATCCTATTTTCAGACTCGCACTCTGGCACGGTTTCAGAGGTATTCAGAGATTTCAGTGTACATCGTCTGTCATCTCCTGTCACGTACACAGGTTGAATGGAAGCGCAATTCACAGAAAATTCCTTTTTAACATGAAACAGAGACCTTTCTGTGCTTTTTAAACTTTGTAATTATCATCCAAATTTAATTCCAGGCTGAATTTTCTCCCCTGATCGTGGGCAGTATTCTTCAGAGGTTCATAAACTTGGGTGGGAGTTTGTGCTCTCAACATTTCTGACTGGCTGAAAACACTCTGCTTTTATTCTAGATACCATTTGAAACACCCACTGTTTGGAAACCTGGATCAACAAACTGATTATTTCTGTGCCGTTTTGATCACTGTGCTGTGTGGCACGTCACTCGTGGCTGCTCAGGAAGTGACCCTTAATCCTATTTTATTTAAGATGCAAGCTTTAAGGATGCTGGTGAATGGTGACCAACAGCGGTGACAACACCACATGCAGAGAGAACATTACAATCACAAATAAGGCTGGCAGAAAAACATTAAAATGAGAGGATCTCCTGTTTTCCACTCTTGCTACTGTCATAACTTGACAGTCCTTCCAGATTGATGATGAAAGTTTATGAAGTAGTAGAAATATTAATCTATTTTGGTGCATTGAAGTACTGTATGTTGCAGTTCATTTGGTTTATCTGAGTTTAAACACCACTCAAAAAAATGCCAGTATGCACATTTATTTGTCCAGTCAGCAATCCTTCCTCCTCTTCCTCCTCCTATTTCTGTGATGTCTCATCTTCATCATCACACACATCCTCCCTCACTGACCTCCTTTAATTACACTCTTCCTGTTGTCTTTTTCCCTCTCCCCCATGCTTCCCTCCTTCAGGGAGATGCCAGGGGCCAGCTGGTGGCAGAGCGGCTGGGTCTGGGGCACAACCTGGACCTGTCTGATGCCATGGTCCAACAGAAGCTAGACGAGATCAAGGAGCAGATCCGCCGCGAAATCCGCAAAGAGCTGAAGATCAAAGAAGGTGCTGAAAACCTGCGAAAGGTAAAAAAAAAAGACATTTTTATCAGTTCCTAACTTTCAAACTATGAATTTGGAACCTAAAAATGCTCCTTCCTTCCACTCATCAGGTCACCACAGACAAGAAGAGCTTGGCGTATGTTGACAACATGCTGAAAAAGTCCAATAAGAAGGTGGAGGAGCTTCACCAGGAGCTGCAAGAGCTCAATGCCCACATTGTGGTCAAGGACCCCGAAGAACTACTAGGTAATAACAGTGAGCCCACCTTGGAGTTCAGTAAACATTAACTAAAGAGGACAGATGAGCTAACGCTGTAGGAGGTTAGCGTGTTTATGAAAGTCCACCTGGACGAACCTGTGTGAAGAGGAATTTCAACGTTTTCAGGAGTTTCATTACAAATGTAGCTCAGCATGGTGCAGCACCTGTAAGAGCACCCAGAGCACGAGTGTTTTGAGGTGGCTCACTCTCCAGAGGCTGGCATTGTTGCATTCCACATTCTTCCAGCAGTTACAATGAGTTGTCAATTGTTCCCCTCCAAGGCTGTTGAAAGCCTGCTCCTGTATCATCAACAGTGGAATTTTAGAGAATCAACCACACAGCAGCCCGTGTTTAAGGTCATTTCCTTACAGGTTAGCTGCCATCTGTGGTGTTTGTTGCCTTTTTCTGTCTGTGTGATGGTATTTATCTGCTACCATCACATCCTCCTGCTTCAGTTGACATTAGGAAGCAGATGAGGTGTGTGGGTGTTTGTGCGTGCGTGTTTGTGCTTCAGGGGAGGAACGGGAGGTTAAATCTGTAAAATGGTTATCTTAAATGGAAACAAATTTAGCCAGATTTTATGACAGTCAGATGAACGGCTTTATTGTAAAGTAACGTGATAACAGTGAAATGCCGCCAGCCGTCACAATGTGTTTAAGATGGGACTAGTTTCAGATGATTATCTGACGTGCACTCCGGGTCCAGACATCGTACGAAGCAGCACTCGTACCCAAAATTAGCAGGAAGATGAATTATCGCCCCTGCGAGCAGCCACAAAGTGTGTTTGTTCCAGAGGAGAGCTGTGGGGGTTCTGGTTATTCTCTGTCCCTCTGCTGAGACCACAAATGGACAAACCTGCAGTCAGACATCTGGAAACAGCAGCTCTGATGCAAGGTCATCACTCAGCACCCTCTGTCACATGTTTTCTCATTTATATGTTCAATCAAATCCACTTTTGTTGTATTTATGAATGGGTTCCACCTTTTTACATCCATTTCCCTGAATCATTGGCACACCAGGAGAACATACAGTGTGTGTAGACCTCTACAAAGACCCGATCCCTTTCAACGGATCCCACAATGTGTTCTTATAAGGATGGGAATGCATACAAACAGATGTGGGTTCTATATTTTGTATTCATGTTTATTAATTAATTTAAACGAATGACTCGAGAATCATTCTCAAGAAGAGCAGATCACCCAAGACGCTGTGCACCCTTGTTTTTTATTTTTTCGTGCAGTGTTAATTTAACTAGATTAATCTCTCCCTCCAGGAATTTGCAGCATCTGATGTCATTAAAATAAGAGTTTCCTCGTCACAAAGATTTTGTTGTTTTGTCTCAGTGCGAAAAGGTCCACAGATCAAATCTACTTCATCCCAACAATTACTCGGTGTACTTATAACGTTATCTTTGTAAAATGTTTATACAAACTAATAATTTTAGCATTTAATAACCTATTCCATTATTCTCTGTGCTTGTTGCAAGAGTGCAACGTCCTCCCCTTCACAGACACTTAAGATGAAATGGTCTCAGATCTTTAAGGCTCATTAGATGAATCATTTAAGGCTTCAGTTCAAAGCCGTCCCTGCTTTCTTTCTGCTCGTATACCACAGATGTTCAAAGAAACCCTGACGCAGTGCGATGACACATTTAGACCGACTGAATCACACACTCGTGTGCTGCTTTTAGTTTGGCAGCGTTTTCCAAATAATGTTCCTACTGTTATTTATAGTGTCATTTTAATGAAAGGCAGCATTTTTAGTGGCACATTTAGTAGTTCTTGTACTTATTGAATTTTTTATGACATCTGTAACTGAACTAGCAGGTCAATCTAGGAGAAGTCAGGCAAGTTCTGTTGGTGTCTGTGTGTGTGTTTTGACTGTGAAGGAGTGATACACTGTGCTGCAGTAATCTATCAAAGGAGGGATTTTCATTCCTTTTTCTTCTTGTCTTGAAGAATGTAGAGAAACAGTCAAGCTCATCGTCCAGGTCATTGTCCGATTTATTTTCATTTTTGCGTGTGACTCTACGTTATGATTGTGTTTGGTCTGAAGAGAGATGAGCGCAGGGGTTCCATCTGCTGTGAGGAAGATACTAGAGAGCCATTATGAAGCCAGTAATAGGATTTATCGTTCCTAAATTTCATCAGATCAAGTCAGACTGGATTCTCCAGTGATGTGTTACAATCATGTTTAACTCTTGTGGAGCCAGGAAGTTTTGTAAAACGATGACGATCCATCACAATTTTTAACCGCGACAGTTATCCAAAGTTATCTATTACGTGATAACCTTGTTGTAAGTATATTTTCTCTTCCTTTACCCAGAGTGCCCTTTGACCCCTGACACGCCAAACAGTGAATCAAAACTGTGCCCAAGCAGCAGCCGCCTGGCAGCCCTGAAGAGACAGATTGACATCGAGCAGAAGGTCAAACAGGGTGCTGAGAACATGATCCAGATGTACTCCAACGGATCCTCCAAGGTACGGCTCACCTCACAGGCTGTGTTAAATCCGTGTCCAGTGGCTTGGACACCATTACCACCAGGTTTGAGTCACCTCTTGACAGTTTGAGCCTGTTTAACTGCAGTTTCACAGCTTTACTGGAAAGCCTGGTCTAACTTGTTTACCTACTTTAGAAACAAGTTTTTTTATTTTATTTTTTTTTTTTAAGGTAGCTAATAATTTTGGCATATGTTGTTCATTAGGAAGAGATCCAAAGACAACAAGGCAAAACTTTTTCATCTTCCACAGGTTGCAAATTGCTTTCAGGCATTAATGCAGGTTATTTCCTTTTAAAACATCAGTGCAAGTCTGCAGGAGGTAGGATGACACACGTTGACTCCTCTGTTGGAGCAAGGAAACACTAGAAGGGGATGACACGTATCGTGTGTCATACTGAGCTCACAAAGCTGCTCGTGGCTCCGCTGATACACTGAGAACTAAAACACTCATTTATTTGAGAGGTGTGTGTAAGCCATGGCTGTTCATGCTCATCTGAGCACCCCTGTTTGTCACTGAAGCCACTTTGTAGTAGATTGAAGGTTTTAAGGAGTCTTAAGATCTCTTTCTGTAATAAAGGTTAGCTGTGTTGCAGTTAATGACCAAAAATTACAGCTTGACCTCACAGGAGGTCAGAATGACGGACACACACACTGACCTCCCAGTTGGAAATAGTTGTGATGTCAGAGAGGAAATGCCTCCAGGACGGAGGTCTTTCCTGTGAGTGGCGCCATCAGCAACCAGAATTTAAACTTGTGACGATTTTTGGGTGGAGTGTGCATGTGTGTATATAATGGAAGATTGTAATGACAACACAGCGAATTCCATCTGGTTTTTGGATGAATAAAAATTTCCACACGCTTGTTTGATCTCCATTTAAGGCCATGACCTGCTGTGATTGATTAAAAAAAAAAAAAGTGCTGATGGATGGCATGCAGTTTAGAAATTAAAATATTCTACATCTTGTTCGCAGGATCGAAAGTTGCTAGCAGCTGCCCAGCAAATGCTTCAGGATAGCAGGACGAAGATTGAATTCATCAGGATGCAGATCCTCAAGGCCAGCCAGACCAGCGAGCTGAGCTTTGAGAACAATGATGTGATGGGTGAGTCTCTGCAAGCAGTTTGTCTTTTTTCAACGTGACTGGAGAGCCTCTGCCAGGACACACAATGTCATAATTCACAAGTAAACAAAAGAATCGCGTCCTTCCTCATCTTCCAGACAAGTCCATCATCAGCCCGCTGGACCTACGGGTGGAGGAGCTGTGTCACCATGCCAAGATAGAGTCCGCCGTTGCTGAGGGAGCCAAAAACGTCATGAAACTGCTGGGCTCAGGAAAAGTCACAGAAAAAAGAGCACATTCAGAGGTGGATGTTTGGTTTTATTCATGGGAGTAGCTTCATCAATGGGAGCGTTTCCAGGCGCTTCATACTTTTCCGTCTCAATTTTAGGCCCAAGCTCGTTTTAACGAATCTAGTCAAAAGCTCGACCTCCTGCGGCATTCCCTGGAGCAGCGCCTCAGCGAGCTGCCTAAGAACCACCCACGCATCAGCAGTATCGTAGAAGAGTTGACCCAGCTGTCCTCGCCGGTACTCAGTCCCAGATCCAGCATCATCTCCACACAGAACCAGTACAGCACTGTGACCAAGCCCGCTGCACTCACAGGTAGCTGAGCAGACCCCTGCAGATAATGAAGATATACTGTATATTTCTGCAAAGGTCCAAAAAAAAAAACAACTCCTCTTATCCATGTGTCATCTGATTTTCAGGCACATTAGACGTCAGGCTCATGGGCTGTCAGGACCTTTTGGAAAATGTCCCAGGCCGTTCAAAAGCTGCATCGGTCCCACTTCCTGGCTGGAGCCCTAGTGAAACCCGGTCTTCTTTCATTAGCCGCGCTAACCGAAACCGAGGCGTGAGCTCAAGAAACCTGACAAAAAGCGAGGAGCTGTCCAGTAAGTAGACCTGGCCTCTAGTTACTTCTGTGGAATTCGGAATGCAGAGTGCGTGTCTGTTTCCTCAGATGAGATCAGCGCAGTGTTGAAGCTGGACAACACAGTGGTGGGTCAGACCAGCTGGAAGCCGGTCAGCAACCAGGCCTGGGACCAGAAGTTTACACTGGAGCTGGATCGGGTAAAACACACACACATTCTGGGGTGGAAACCTGTGCTGTTGAGTCTGGACAATGGCGTGCTTCATGTGTGTTTGTGTGTGTGTGCAGTCTCGAGAGCTGGAGATCTCTGTGTATTGGCGTGACTGGCGCTCGCTCTGTGCTGTCAAGTTCCTGCGGCTGGAGGACTTCCTGGACAACCAGCGACATGGGATGTGTCTGTATCTAGAGCCTCAGGGAATGCTGTTTGCTGAGGTACACAGATGAGAAACCGCTTGTAAATATAATAGTTTCTTTATTGCTTAGTTTTTTCTCTTTTTTTAGGTCACATTTTTCAATCCTGTTATTGAGAGACGACCAAAGCTGCAAAGACAGAAAAAGATTTTCTCAAAGCAGCAAGGTGAGTCCCTCCTAAAACCCCGCAAACTTCAATTTAAAGCGGAATATCTGTTCAGTTGGTCACCTGGCAGACAGGGAAGTTATATCCACATTGCTCCTCACCAGGCAAAACCTTCCTGCGAGCTCCTCAGATGAACATCAACATTGCCACATGGGGTCGGCTGGTAAGAAGAGCCATCCCGACTGTCAGCACCAACTCCTTCAGCCCACAGGCAGCTGAGACCGGACACAGCGGGCTGCCCGGTTCACCCACACCCAGCAGGTACTCACACCTCCACACCAGAGATCTCAGTAGGAAAAAGTGACCCAAAGATGACACAGTCATCTGCTGCTACACAGCGACCCACTGGTGACCAAGCTGGACTTTGACAAGGAGCCCACCCCGGGACCTAAACACTACCCCCCTCCCAACAGCTTCCAGGAGCCACTTGCGCAGGACAAGATTCCTGACAAGGAGGAAGTGCAGGTACACTGTTGTTGATGATGATAATTCACTGTGGAGTCACTCTGGAGGTATGGTTACCATGTTTCTTCTCAGCAGGACGCACTCGCCTCGTTCGACTTCTTGAACAAGAGAAACAGCGTAGCAGTGAATCCAGATCTGAGAGAGGCGGAGGAGGAGCTCCAGCATCCTGCCCTGGAGCTCACCGCCCTCCATAAAGACTCGGAGATAAGGTGAGATCAGCGGGATCTGCTCTAAAGTCCATCCAGCTCAGACCTGCAAGTATTTCGTGGCGTCCACTGCAGACTAGTTAACTTTGTGAACGTGATCATTCTACAGGGAAGAAGAACAGTTCCACTTCAGTCTTCAAGACTTTAGATGTGTGGCAGTTCTTGGACGAGGGCATTTTGGAAAGGTGTGTTTCAATTAATGGCCTTCAGTAGGTGCAGACGGATATTTTTCTCTTAAATATAGAATGTTAATTTTTAATTTATGTATAAAGAAGATAGTTTGATCAGTTCTACGTGCTTCTCTAGGTCTTGTTGGCAGAATATAAAAGCACAGGAGAGATGTTTGCTATCAAAGCTCTGAAGAAAGGAGATATTGTGGCTCGAGATGAGGTGGACAGGTGAAGAACTTGACATTCATCATATTGATTTTGACATCATCACCTGCTGACATTTCTCTTGTCTTTTTTTTTTTTTTTTCAGTCTGATGTGTGAGAAGAGGATCTTTGAAACCGTCAACAGCGTCCGTCACCCGTTCCTGGTCAACCTTTTTGCCTGTTTTCAGACACAGGAGCACGTTTGTTTTGTGATGGAGTACGCAGCAGGAGGAGACCTGATGATGCACATCCACGCTGATGTTTTCTCTGAGCCCAGGGCCGTGTGAGTGAGCAATCTGAGCTAACTAATGTCTGTTTTAAGAGCCTGCAGTGTGACACAATGAACTCTGCACTCTCTACCTTTCTCAGATTTTATGCTGCCTGCGTGGTGTTGGGACTGCAGTTTTTACATGACCATAAGATTGTGTACAGGTAAGACTGAGGCCAAGTTGAGCTTCAGGTATGTTAAAAAGATTTTAAACGTGTTTGTTTTAACTTGCAGAGATTTGAAGTTAGATAACCTGCTCCTGGATACGGAGGGATATGTAAAGATTGCTGATTTTGGCCTTTGTAAAGAAGGTAAAAAGCTCCCCGACCAGCGTTAAACGTTGGCAACCGGACATGTAAAAGAGTAACACACACACACACACACGTGTTGAAACACACGTGTAGCTACCTCATAAGGGTGTAACATCAGTCCTGTGTTTCAGGAATGGGTTTCCGGGACCGCACCAGCACATTTTGTGGCACGCCAGAGTTTTTAGCTCCTGAGGTTTTGACCGAGACGTCGTACACTCGCGCTGTGGACTGGTGGGGACTGGGCGTCCTCATATTCGAGATGCTGGTCGGCGAGGTGAGCAGATTGTCATCCCTATCGTCAGCGATTCCTGTTCCTCAGCCTTCGTCACACTTCAACCACTTTAATTTCAGTCTCCCTTCCCCGGCGATGATGAGGAGGAGGTGTTTGACAGCATCGTCAATGACGAGGTCCGCTACCCACGATTCCTTTCAACCGAAGCCATCTCGATCATGAGGAGGGTATGTAGAGATTGAATGTTCAAAAATGGTTTTGGAAGTGATTGCAGAAGACTCAGCTCGTTTATTTTCTACCTCTTCCCATCAGCTTTTGAGGAGGAGCCCAGAACGACGGCTGGGAGCAGGAGAACGGGACGCAGAGGAGGTTAAGAAACATCTATTCTTCAGGGTAAGAAACAAAAACAGCATTCATGCAAACATACCGCAAAAAGCTGCTTTAAAGAAACTGAACACTGCTGCTGCTGCTGCTACCTTCTGTCCGCAGAATATGGATTGGAATGGGCTGTTGGCCAAGAAGGTGAAGCCACCCTTCATTCCGACCATTCAGGGCCCCAACGACGTCAGCAACTTTGACGATGAATTTACCTCAGAGGCTCCAATCTTAACACCGCCCAGGGAACCCCGAGCGCTGACCTCCGACGAGCAGAACATGTTCTTTGACTTTGATTACATTGCTGACTGGTGTTAGCTGCACCTGACCCACCTTCACAAACAATGCACTGTGAACCAACACAAGCTGTGTCACACCTTTTTTATTAACTTTCCACTGGCCAAACTGGTGCGGAGGAGCGTCAAATCTCTGTGCCATTGAGAAGAAACTGGTGGGTGCCCACTTATTTTTAACCTACATGAAGAACTTTTTTTAAAAAAACAAAAGGAAACCGAAGGAGCAGGTGTGCTTTTATCCTCGTCATGTCCGCTGTCTGACCACTGAGAATGTTTTTCCATAACAGCTCTGACAAGACGGGCAGCATCGTGTTATTCAGTGTCATCGTCTACGGTTTTTGATATGTACAGATTATATTCAGTCAAGTATTTTATTCTTTTTTTTTTTTACAAAGCCCCTCACCATGGCTTCAGGACTTTTTTTTGTCTCACTGTACATGTTGAGATTTCTGCTAAAGTTGCATCTGAGACCGGTAAGTTTGCTGAAAGTGTTAATCACTGATCAGCTGCCACAGACCTGACTACTACTGCTGCTTCTTGACTTGAAACATGGGCTTCCCCACGCTGCTTTTCTATCTGCCTGTTTTAAGATTCAGTTTTGTCTGCACACAGAAACTAGAAACACTAGTATAAATGTTCACGGTGCCATATGCTGCTTAAAAAGTTAAATTTAGTAACACTATTAGCTTTATTTGGAAGTGAGAATAGGAATAGGAAGAGATCGCTCTTTCGAGGTTGGTGCCATCTAGTGGCCGAGTACTGTCAATCCAGCCCAAGGCGATATGAGCGCTTTTTGGCATTGCCACAAACAATAGCATCAAACTAAGATATTTTAGTTTTTCCATTCCTCGGTGCACAGTGGTTGATGTGGACCTACTAGTTACCTTGTTAGGCTGTGTTACCTCAAAGTAAAAACAAAAGTAAGCCTCATACCAAAAAGAAAAAAAAAAAATAGAAGCAGCAGTGAAATTGAGTTAAACTGACAGTCATCACAATGTCATTCAGATGAGTCCCAATGCAGGGTGTTTTATGAATTTTTTTCTATATAAACTGACCTGAATACCTGTTCATGGATCATTAGAGGGGGTGGGTACATTATATACATATTGTATTACACAAGTTGAAAGCACTAATTTTATCAGTTATCTCCATTTCTTAAGGAAAATAGTTTGTACAGTTTTTTATTCTCTGCTTGTGTTGCTGCCAGGACAGGTGGAAAAACTCTGGATGGTACACCAACACTCTTTTCTGACTGTTGCCGGTGTATAAACAAACTGCATTTTTGCAAGTTGCCCATCATGAATGCGGAAATTAAACTTTTTAATAGTGTCTGTGTTCTATTATGCATGAACACTTTGTTTCAGAGCATAGAAATCAAATTAGTTGTGACCTTTTTGGAAAAAAAACTTTAATTTCCTTAAATTACTTGATATAATGCAAACAGAGAAAATAGAAGCAAGTCATTCTTCTACAAAAGGAAAGTTCTGTAAACAGTATATGAAACCAGCCTAAAATTGCAACCAATTACACTTTCCCACTTGGACATATATATACATTTCAGTATATACAGACAAATGCTGTAGCTTCAGTTGGCAGAGCTGTTTGAGCACTGGAATGTGTCCGTTTTATTCCTGTGGGTGCCTTAAAGGCTCAGAGGGACCAGAGAGATCTGAACTCCAAAGAAAAGAGGATTTTTAAAGAAAAGCGGTCCCGTGACAACAGGAAACTCTAACGGCGGAGAAAGTCTTCACAGCAGCGGCAGCTTGTCGACGGGTGTGTCGAACTTGAAGTCCGGAGGGAAGAGTTCTGCAGCCCGTGGGTAGATGAGACGGTACGACTGTCTGATGGTGACGTCTGCAACGCCGGCAATGTCCCCGATTTCTGTGGAAGTATCGCATCAAGTTCAACGATCAGTTCAGACAGCCAATCACCTGCCAGTACTGCTGTTGCCTTGGTGATCTAAAAACTACCGTAACAAAGGCATCAGCGTGAGTCGTCTTCTTTTCCTTTCGGCTTTTCCCTTCAGGGGTCGCCACAGCAAATCAGTTTCCGCCATCTAACCCTGTCTTCTGCATCCTCTTTCACACCAGCTACCTTCTTGTCCTCTTTCACTACATCCATAAACCTTCTCTTTGTTCTTCCTCTAGGCCTCCTGCCTGGCAGTTCAAAACTCAGCATCCTTCCACCAATATATTCACTCTCTCTCCTCTGGACATGTGCAAACCATCTCAGTCTGGCCTCTCTGACTTTATCTCCAAAACCTCTGACATGTGCTGTCCCTCTGATGTCCTCATTCCTGATCTTGTCCATCCTGGTTACTCCCAAAGAAAACCTCAGCATCTTCATATCTGGCTACCACCAACTCTGCCTCCTGTCTTTTCCTCAGTGGCACTGTCTCTAGGCCAAACAACATCGCTGGTCTTACCACACTTTTGTACACCTTTCATTTTAGCTGAAAACCTTAAAGGCATCAGCGCGAGCATGGCAGCCAAATCTCTCACCTTTCTGGGTCTTTTTCTCTGCAGACGCCTGTGAGGCCATGTAGATGGCTGCTGCGGCCACCGAGATGGGGCTCCTGCCGGGCACCAGGTCAAGCTCCACCGCCTTCCTGGCGATGAACGTGGCCGCCATCTGCACCTGTTTGGGCAGCCCCAGGTTTGAGCAGAAGCGTGACATGAAGTCGCCGGTGGTGATAAGGTCCACGCTGGTTTCCAGAGCTTTCAGGATCAGCTTGAAGCACCTGCCAATCTCTTTCTTTGAGATCCGGGAGACGGCGCAGATTTCTGTACAGGAAAGGAAATTTCATTTTCTTACACGGTTTAACCTCCCCTCTGAATTCCACCCTCTTTTCAGTCTGTACACGGGACCTTGCCTTTTCTAAGAACAGGGAGATGGGAGCATTTCTGCCTTTAATTAGTAGTGACAACTTACACACACTGGGTTAAATACACTTAGAGCATTTTGAAAATTTACTCCTTTACAGGAAAAGGTGATTTCCAAAGAATGCATCAACACTGCAGCACAATCGAGTCATAATTTGCGTTTACTGCCTTCCTAATCATACATGTGGACTTCAGTGCTTCTTCCTATTTTGCTAGTTGCAAAATACAGTTTAGGAGAACTGACACAAATTTCAAATATATGTTTTTAACACAATATCTAATAATGTTACCATCTACTTTAATATTAGAACTTTAAAGTAGTTCAGTCCAACCTTTAAAGGTTCTCGGTACACCTTCCTGTCTGCAGGCGATGTAGAGGCAGGCTGAGGCGATGGCGTCATTGGCTCTACCCTTCAAGCTCTTCTGTTCATAAACCTGCTTGAATAAGTTATTTGTTCTGTCCTGCAGAGAGAAAAAAAACAGGATCTGAGCAAACATATTCCTGTTATTCACAAAAAAAAGACCAACATTCCTGTCAAGTCATGTTATTTTGCTGAAAATGTCATGTGTGGCAACCCAAAATTATCTACATAAATAAAAAAAGCCTTACAATGATGTTCCTGGGCAGATTGATGCGATCTGCCATGGTGCTGATTTCTTTGAAGGCGTTCAGCATGGCCCGGTCAGAGCTGCTCATGGTCCGGCGGTTCTGGTACTTTGAATTACCAAATTCATCGAAACTAGCGGCACCTGTTCCCTGTGGTGGCAGAGAACACGTGTTCATCAGCCTCTGCGACAAAAGCCACGCTGACACCGAGGATGTGGTTGCAACAGGAATACGTGACAGTTTCTTCATGGCTGTCCAGAAATCTGAACAGATTTGCATACCAAAAACAGACAACCAAACATCCTGTTGCTACAGTAACTCTGAACAGGGTGCGTGGGGACTGTTGTCACAGCAACCTCCCACCTTGCCTATCATAGTGGTGAGGTCGCCTCCGTTGAGCAGCGGGTTTTGAGCATCTCCCACTCTGGATGGGTCTTTGAGGGCTTTCTCGTTGGAAAATGTCCTCCACTCTGAGCCCACATCGATGACACGATCACCTACGAGAGATGTTTATAAGGATCACAAGGCACGTTTACGCTGCGGGTTAGCTGCTAGGCTAGTTAAACAGGACATTAGTTGAATAAGGAGAGGAATGAAACATCCTGGTGAGGGGTCAGCTTAGTAAGTAAACATGGTAGATGATTATAATCAAAGGGTTCTGTTATTCTCCTGCACATTCAAACAGCAACTCCATGGCTGGATTATATCCCTCTGGATTAATTATCTAGAAATTTACACCAGTTTTAGCACAGTTCCCAACAGGAGCTTGCTGATCTTCAGTGCTGCTCAGTTGTTATTTTAAATTACACTTTGGCTCTGAAACTCTATTTTTCAGACATCTTTGCTTTCACCCTTACAAAAAAATATTTACAAATTACAAAACGTGACAAACACAGGACATATTATCTGTCTAAAAATACCTCCTTCCATCATGGCTGACTGCTCTTGGAATCATGACAGAGATGAGGATTAGATTTTTCATATTTTAATCCCATTACGTTCAAATATGTAGAAAAGAGACATTCATCTCCATGGAGGCCAGCTGAACCCGTGGAGGCAGAAACAGAGTGCACAGGAGACAGCATCTGTCCTCTGTCACCTGACCTGCTCTTGCCTCACGAGACTCATTAGAGGAATTCTGCGTTCCCTACAGCTTCAGCTGACACTTGTGTATAAACAGGACTAAAGTGCCACAAATGAACTTTTAATTCAAAAGTTTAGATTAATGCTTTCATATTTGTCTCGGTTTAGTTTGACATTTGATTTTTCCTCGACTAAGATTAAAATTTCTATCCTATACCTGATGCAAAATGATCATATGCAGATTAAACCCTTAGCTGCAGACACAAAACCACTGTTCAACTGAAGAGAGAAAGAGGAAACCAAATAGGAAGGAAGGATGTTTCTAACAACGATCTTTCTAGTGCAAAGGTAAAAATCATTTTGTTTAGAGTGCATACCGACCTACAACAAGGCCACACTCGGGGCAGATCATGTCCCCCGCTCTGTAGTCCTCCACCAGTATGGAATCAGGGTGATTAGGACACTGAACTCTGGGCAAGCCCAGGGAATCTCCGCTACAAAGACAAAATTAACGTTAAATGATGAAAACAGCAGAAAAGCCAAGAAAAGATCAAGACAGTTAATGGAGTAAGTAATAATAAATATATAATAAATGTAAAAAAAAAAATTTGAGAAGCTTCTGAACCAGAAAATTAAAAATACACCGCAAAAAAAGAATTTCCTAAAGCCAAGTAAGATATTTCATTATTTATCATGAAGCAGATCTCCATGATAGTCCTTCTCAGTGACTGACAGTGAAACTTAAGAGTTTACAGGAAACAAAACCAAGCAGTTCAAATTCCAAGGAATTTTTGTAGCTCATCCAGGATTGATATTTAGGCAACCTGAGTAGCATTATTGTAACACAAATCTGTTAGTTGTAACACATTTTTTCACGACACTACATAATATCTTACTTTTAAAAACATGTGAGATTCTTCTCTTAGCTGATTTTATTAGACAATAGAGTAGACGGCATTCGAGACATACTAATTAAACAGGGGCACTAACCCAAACTGCCGTCATCTAACACATAGCTTAGCCTCTCATCTCATCACTATATATTAAATCCCGGGAAATTAAACAAGAACAAATTTGTTATCTTGAGAGACGGCAAAGGATCTAAACCATGAAGTGATGACTCGACAGTGAGTTTTAAACGCTCGGCACTGACTTCCAGTAACTAGCTATCGCGCTAACCGCCAGCTCTTGCGTAGCAGCGACATCGTTAACATATATTTAAAGTCCGTGTGGCAACAGTTACTCTTCCTTCTCGTTACATTTTCTAATATTACATTCGGAGGACTACAAACTAATGTCTTAAAGAAAAGATTTGCACGACGTCGCTACCCACCGGCTCGTCGACGCCATGTTAGCTCTGAATTTGCTTGCGTCAAAGAAACAATCGACTGTTGCACCCTTATTTATAACCTCTCTGGTCACGTGACATATCAGGTACGGAAACCTGTTAAGGACAAACCTGTCCGGTCACAACAAAGCTACCGTTGCTTTAATAACTTTCAACTGTCAAGCAATGGCTCTTTGGCGCGAATACACATTATCTCTAACGACAATCTCTAAAATACCAGTTTCGAACGAATGGGGTTTTTTTGTTTGTTTTGTTCACAAAATCCTACATTTAACTTTCAGTACATACACCATGTATGTCCTGTAGCATGCAGGAAGTGCACCAAAAAATCTCTTCTATTATATTCAATAGAATATAATAGAAGAGATTTTTTTATTATCCCGCAATGAGGAAATTGCAGTGTTCCAGCAAATATATATATATATATATATATATATATATATATATATATATATATATATATATATATATATATATATATATACACACACACACATACCATGCTGTATATTAATTGCATGACCATATTGCACATAGGCAGATATTGCACATGAGGTAGACTGTGTGATAGTTAGGATACTGCGTTAAACAGCTGGTGTATGGGGTGCCGAATGTAAAAGTTCAGCCACTATTTTTTAGCCAACATATTCCTCACATTTAGCTCACTTTCGTCACATTTAGTATGTTTGATATAATTGTTAAAAATGTGTACACATGTAGAATAAATCTAAATCTAAATGTTAAATCTAAATCTAAATGTTATATCTAAACCAAAATGTTAAATATAAATCTAAAAGCAGCATTCTCCTAAATGGGGGGGGGGGAATGCTGCTTCACCCCCAACATACAATTGCATTAAACACTGCTGAGGCCACACAGTGTCATAGAATGTCCTAAAAAGAGCCCTGCTCACACCGGTCATAATAGTGCATGAACCTTGACCCTTTGCCCTGTTGCCATTTCTGCCAAAGCAAAACAATTTTAATCCACAGAAAGAAAAATTATGCAGGTCATATTATTTCATGCTATTAAAATTATTTATACAATTATTAGAAACCCCATTACCTTTAATACACTCTAATCAAATACTGATGTGAATACATCATTTTGTAACCCCCCCGTCTTTCCACTGGTTTATATCACTCATTTTCCATATCTGTAATAATATTCACATAGCAGTGACACTGTTTGCAATACACTTACAAATTAAGACTTTTCAGGATTTCAGAAATAAAGATATTAATTATATTAAAATAAAAAAAATGTGTGCATGCATGTGCATCAAAACAACAGCAGATGGAGCTAAACTGAGAGCGCCAAGTTGAGCCTGATTTCATTTTTACACAATAAAAAAATCCCTGCCAGTTCATTATCTCAATCAGTGACAAGACATATTAGAATTAGCATGGTAAATCACGTAAATCACATAGGTTCCCATGGAATAATATTATTTTTTTTAGGCGCATGATTTAAGAAATGTAATCTGACATGTGGAATGCCCTTGCAGCTTATGACCAAGTGGACATCTGATTTCAATTAGGTGAAAAACTGTTCAACATGTAACAAAGCCATTAACTCTGGAAATAAAAGCCAACATGCATTAATCGCTGCTGCAGGAGCCACATTCTTGCAAGTGCTGTAAACAAAACATCCCTTAAAAAAACATGCACACATTAAATATAATGTGTATAAACCTGGGGTGTGCTTTCACAGTCTCAAATACACACGTGAAAGCTGCTTATCACATCACAGCAAAATAAGATAAAGAGTTTGTGAGCTGTCATCTGATCCCCAGTAATGGCCAGGAAACCTAAGGTGACTCAGACCTTCATCAGATGCTGTTTATATCCGTCGGCTGCTTGCAGAGATTTAAACCACTCATGCCAATAATTTCATTACACTCTGATAGGGAAGTCCACACAGAATAATTTATACCTCACTAGGCCAATTCTTAACATTCTGAACTGGTTGCCAGGAGCCCTGAGCTGTTAGCCTCATCACAGTCAGAAGGCACCACGCTGTCAAACCACAGTTTCCATTGTGAAACCATACACCACAAACCTGGGAGTCTTTCTGTAATCACTGTTATTAGCACTAAAGATATCCTATAAATACTTTATTATACGTCATAAAACCTCATGTTTGCAAACTTACTGCACATATATTCACACAGGATAACGCTACTATCTTTATGGGGCCTCCAAGGTGACTTCTCTTCATTTTCCATTTATTAATACATTAAAATCCGGGCCAACTCATCCTAAAACATAATTCTCACAGATCCAAAGAATGAAACCGCACTTGTGGTATGCAAAATGGTTGTAACCGAGAGTGTGAAGAGTCAAGACACAGGGGCTCTGGTAGTCTGACATGTCAGAATACACACCTAGGGCTGTTTTCCTCTTAAAGTGCAGCGAGCGAGAACTGGGCGCCAGCAGCCCAGGACCGGCTGAAACCTGTAATTGTGTGAGAAGACAGCACTTCCTCAGCTGGATGCACCATCAGCCAACCACGATGCACCATCAGCCAACCACGAACACAGAGACGGACAGATGATCTGTCTGTCTGCTCAGTAAATCACTTTGTTTTCTCGGGTAAAAAGGGGAAACTCGTGTTGCGTTTATTAACGTTTTCAGTATAGTAAAAACCGATATCGCAGGCTGTTGTTTTAAATATCACCGCGTTCTGTCCGCAATAGACCTAATTATATCAATCACTTGATAGCAATTTTAAATTTACTATAAGCTCATAAATGCCTGTATATAAAGCATTCGGAGCCACGGTTTAAGTCTTTGCTGCAGCTGCTGAAAGCGGCCTACATGCGCAGACAAGCGATCGGGGCGGCGTTTTCTGGAAGTTGCGAGTGTCGCCGTCCAATGAGACGCGCTCGTAAAAGTCAAGGCAGCGGTCCGTGCGGCTCCATATTGGATCTGCTCCTGCTCTGAAATACTTCTCTCCCAGGAGGAGGCTTGCTTGGGCATAGCTCGTTTCCACTCCCGGCTCAGCTATGAGGGATGGATCCGGCCGCGCCGCGCTGTCACCAACAAATGTTTAGCTTCAGGGCGTCGTTTTTGTCAAGTGTCACAGTTTTAACGGGGCTGGGAAATTAGGTTCGAGGTTCACCTGAGGAAGTGGCATGCAAGCAGAAGAAGTTTTAATTGGATTCAGATAACCCCTCACAGAGAGTAAGTTTGTTTTGTTGTTTTTTTCACACCTTGGTCTAAATAGGTTGCTTATATAAATGTATGTACATTATAATAAACAACTTAATTTATCTAGCTGCCTCCGCGCCGGAGGTGTTTTCGGAGTAAATACATTGTGGTGACGGTTAAAACATCAGTGGCACGTTTTTTTTTTTTGTTTTTTTTGTTTTTTTTTTTTACCTTTTCAGTACGTCAACTGACCTCGATAATTCACTGCGCACGGACTTCTCACGTGTGGTGGAGGCAGGCGCGGAATGATTACAATTTCCACTAAAAGAAAAAGTTTTTATTTCTCCTCTAATGTGTAGTGAATGTGTATGCCTGGAGGGTGCTCTTTTCACCAGGTTTAGATCGCTTGTACTGTGTCTTCCTGCATTTTTCCCCCCTCCACGGTGTCAGTTGAAGGCAGTTGCAGATCGTCGCCCTGCCCCCGGTGCCAGGGTGCGATTGGGTCCCCGCCCCTTTCTGCACGTTTTTTTTTTTTTTTTCTTCATTTGTTCACCCGTGAAGACGCCGCGACAATGTCTGCAGATAATTACAAACCACTGTCCAGTATTAACCAGTTCTGTTGTTGCTTAATGATTTCATAACAACTGGTTACTAAGTGTCCCGAAATTTCATTTAATTTGTTAGCAATAAAACAATGTAGAAACGTGGTACAATGACATGTTCCTGAGAAATAATTTTTTTTAAAGTCCTGATTTATTTAAAATGTTTTCCACGTAAATATCCCAATGCATCAGTAGCAGAAATCTAACTACAATGAATTTGTTGTTATAAAATAATGTAGCTGGCTCTTGATTAAATGTCTAATTAATCTAATCACAACCATATCATTTGAAAAATAGCCCAGTGTGCTTTCAGAGTTAGTTTCATGACTCTGCTGTTCTGTGACCATTTGGGGAGAATTGTAATTTAATGATTGCATCTTTTTCATGTAGTTCATAACTCCAGTAGGTTACCGGACTTTTCTGTGTGTTTGCAGTGATGTTCTCACTCACCGAGGTCGCGTCACTGAACGATGTCCAGCCTACCTACCGGATCCTGAAGCCATGGTGGGATGTTCTGATGGACTACCTGGGGCTGGTCATGCTCATGCTGGCCGTATTCGGCATGACCATGCAGATCTCAAAGGATCACATGGCTTGTCTGCCTTGTCTCGAGGATCCAAAGGAGGACTGGGGGGTCACTGGTGATTTATTCACAGAGCAGACCACAGAAGGCTCATCAGCCAGCAGCGCCCCTTTGTTTACTTCTGCCCCCATTGTCACCAAGGACTTACCTGACAGTGTGGTTCATGAGATCCACACCACACACCAACAGATGTCTGTGACCTCAGAGAGATACATGACACAACCGCAACCAACAGGAGTCAAGACCAATCTAGACTTTCAACAATATGCTTTTGTCAACCAAATGTGTTACCATGTTGCCTTGCCCTGGTATTCCAAGTACTTCTCATACCTCACCCTCATCCACACACTTGTTCTGATGGTCAGCAGCAACTTCTGGTTCAAATACCCTAAAACCTGCTCAAAGATCGAGCACTTTGTGTCCATCCTGGGTCGGTGTTTCGAGTCCCCCTGGACCACGAAAGCTTTGTCCGAAACAGCCTGTGAGGACTCCGAGGAGAACAAACAGAGGTTGACGGGAAGTTCTACGACGCAGAAGCAGGTGTCCATGGAGGGCAGCGACGAGGTGTCTAATGCCAACTCGTCCACGCCCATGCTCGGGGTGAGGTTTTCTGCAGATAACTTCCATCCCCTCGCGGAGGTTCCAAGCAGCATGACCATCCTGGACAAAAAAGATGGCGAGCAGGCCAAAGCCCTTTTTGAGAAAGTACGAAAATTCAGAGTTCACGTGGAGGACAGTGATTTCATCTACAAGTTTTATGTGGTGCAAACGATTGTCAAAACTGTCAAATTTATCTTGATTCTATCCTACACGTCAACATTTCTGGCTAAAATTAACTTTAAGCATGTGTGTGAACCGGACATTAAACAGCTAACTGGGTATAAAAAGTTCTTCTGTACACACAATATGGCATATATGCTAAACAAGCTGCTAATCAGCTACATGGCTTTAATTCTGATCTACGGGATGGCTTGCTTGTACGCCCTTTTTTGGGTGTTTCGTCGGCCCCTGAAAGAGTATTCGTTTGAGAAAGTTCGCGAGGAGAGCAGCTTTAGCGACATTCCAGATGTCAAAAATGACTTTGCATTCCTCTTACACATGGTCGACCAGTACGACCAGTTGTACTCCAAACGCTTCGGCGTCTTCTTGTCCGAGGTCAGCGAGAACAAGCTAAGGGAGATCAGCCTCAACCACGAGTGGACTTTCGAGAAAGTGCGTCAGTTGGTGACTCGCAACGCGCAGGACCAGCAGGAGCTCCACCTCTTCATGCTCTCCGGTCTACCAAACGCGGTCTTTGACCTGACCGACCTGGAGGTGCTGAGGCTGGAGCTGATTCCTGAGGTGAGGTTCTCGGCAAAGGTCTCCCAGATGACCTCCCTGAGGGAGCTGCATCTCTACCACTGTCCCGCCAAAGTGGAACAGACGGGATTCACCTTCCTCAGAGACCACCTTCGCTGTCTTTACGTCAAATTCACAGATGTTGCCGAGATCCCAGCATGGGTCTACCTGCTGAGGAGCTTGAGGGAGCTCAACTTGATTGGCAACTTGAGTTCAGAGAACAACAAAATGATCGGGCTGGAGTCCATGCGGGATTTAAGGCATCTAAAGACGTTATGCCTGAAGAGCAACCTCACAAAAATGCCCACAAACATCACAGAGCTGTCGCCGCATCTGATTAAGCTGGTGGTGCACAATGATGGTACAAAACTGATGGTCCTCAATAGTCTGAAGAAGATGATTAATCTGATTCATCTGGAGCTGCACAACTGCGAACTGGAGCGAATTCCGCACGCTATTTTCAGCTTGACCAACCTACAGGAGCTTGACCTGAAATCCAACAGCATCCGAACCATAGAGGAGATCATCAGCTTCCAGCACCTCAAGAGGCTAACCTGCCTGAAACTGTGGCACAACAAAATCATTACCATACCCTCCTCCATCAGCCAGGTCAAGTCTTTGGAGGCTCTGCACCTCTCTCATAACAAACTGGAGTCCCTTCCTCCAGCTTTGTTCACTCTACCGAAACTGCGGCACCTGGACTTGAGCCACAACGCCATCCCGATGCTCCCTCCGGATGTGGGGCTCCTCCACAACCTCCAGTACCTGGCCTTGAACTCTAACAAACTGGAGGTGCTGCCCAAGACTCTGTTCCGATGCACCAAGCTGAAGGCGCTGCTTCTGGGGAACAACGCACTGACCATGCTTCCCGAGTCCGTGGGTCAGCTGATTCAGCTCGCGCAGCTGGAACTGAGAGGAAACTGTCTGGACAGGCTGCCTGTCCAGTTAGGAAGCTGCCGCATGCTGCGCAAAAACGGCCTGGTCGTGGAGGACCATCTCTTCGATGCACTTCCAGTGGAGACGAAGGAGAGCATCAACAAAGAGAGCACCTTTACAAGTGGCTTATAGCACAATAATTCTCAACAGTGGTTTAGTGGAAGTCTGTGTAATGGATGATTTTTTTTTTTTTTTTACTAAAACATCTATTTAAAAACACCTTTCAGAGTTGCTTCAGCAGGTTGTCTGAGGCCTATTTTCTTTTTAATCAGTTATGTGTGAAACAAAACTGCAAATTACCTCTAACATTTCACCAAAACCAGAGAGGCTTTAATAATATTTGAGTTATTCGCTCCTCTTTAGACTCGAAAACAAACAAACAAACAAGAGGCTCTAACTACAGTGCAGGAGCTTCGCATTGACTGAAAGAGTCAGTTCAGAACCACAAAAAGGGCCAAACGTAGCTTTAGCTGTGTTCTACAAGCGGCACTGGTTTGTTTGAACACGGCCAAACAGTCCTCTGATTTATCAAGCCTTTTTTTGGTTTGTTTTCCATTGATAAAATTTTTGATATATTCAGAGATTTTGCTTCTTTTCCCCTCTAGCAGCATTTTATGGTTTTTGGTTACCAGATATAATTGTAATTCCCATTATTGTTATTATTATCGCTTGGGGGAACAAAATTTTTTTTTTGCCTTAACTGCTGCTATATTTGACCAAAAAGAAAATATGTTTTCATGTCAGTTTTTCATTTATAAACTATCCACGGTGCAGTTCTTTATGTTGAGGAATAACATACAATGCAAAAGGAGTTCTGTGTGGTAAATCTTCTATCCTAAATCCTGTTCTGTAGAGTTAGTTTAGAGGAATGAACTCAGGTGAAAACTATAAATAAATAAACCTTTCTGTTGTAGAGATTTTATACTAGTGCCTTTAGTGAAAATATGTATATGTTGTGATAAAATGTAAGACCAACATGATCTGACGGAAAAGGGAAATGTATTGATTCTCTCTTTGTTTGATTTATGTATAATTGTTCACTAGTAGAATTCTGTCTGTCAGAATAGTGAAATAACAACAAACATGTTTGTCTTCTATATCCTTATATAGAGGTTTTTGTTAATACATGTTTGTGTTGTGTTGTATTACATTGTTGATCGACCTCTCACAGTATATTTTCACAATAAATCAACCATTTAGAAGATAAAAATGGAACCCTTATCTACTTCAAGCTAAGTTCTCTGAAACTAAAGCCAATAATGCACCTTTTTTTTTAAATGATTTGTTATTTATTCTACACATGAGTTTCAGAGTCTTTAAGTTACATGGAAAACCTGAAGATAAGAACAACCACAAAAAGTTTCTTCACCATGAGGTGTTTTACTGCCTGGTACTTCGAGGAAATGCTGTCTGTCTGTGTATCATCTCTGAGAGGGCTGATTTACAAATGTCCATTTGACTGTTTACTCACTGCTCGCGCCTTTCCACACACCTTCGGTGATAAGCAGCTGCCTCGGCTCGCTCTCTGGCGAAGCCGCATTCTGTTATCAGGGGACAGACCGAGACCTCATGATTCCAGCCTGGACCTGGAGCAAATCGTGCATAAACTACTTCCAATTTGCTGCTAGGGACAAAGCTGGTTGTCTTAAAACAGTCTGGTTTATGAGGTTTAGCACTCCAAATCCATAATCTTTATGAACAGGTGTCTCGTGCTAATATGATGAACATAAATACCATGTGTGCCAAACCCTCTGAATCCTACAGAGAATATTTCAGGCTTAAAAAGTTTATGCTTGCTCAGGAAACTGAATTTTCAGTGAGCTATTATTACTTTTGAGAGGTCTGGGTTAGGGGTTAGATTTGACCTTTTGGCTAGATTTGACCTTTCCAGGGGGATCAGAGATGTTTGGCAAGTACAACAGTAAAGTTGAGGGTGTTTCTTGATACTATTCCATACTATTTGGAATACTCCAAATGTCTTTATAAAATAGCTTTAATGATGTCATATTCTCCTCCTTGGTGTGTCCTGCACACTATCATCTTTTCTGAAAAGTTGTTTTACCTAAAAATTTAAACCTATTAATATTTTAGTAGCAAATTGTGGGGAATATACACGGAGCACTGCTGTAAAAAGACTTCATAAATGATTTTGTCTGCCGAACCGTCTCCGATCAATCTAAAGTTGCTGTTTGCTGCCCCTACAGGACGGAGTTGGTAATTTCACCAACGCTAGCCTGCATGCTAAACTTTGCACAACGCTAGCCTGTACATGCTAAACTGTGTCTGCGAAACAACTAGAAAATGAAACGCAACAATAACGCCCCCTTTTATCCTTCAGCAGTGCTACGAAGAGCAGCCCCATATCTGCAACCTGAGAGGTAATGCAAAGTGTTTAAATAGGTTGGACAATGTTGTTAATAGCTGTTTAGCTAAAGTTAATTGCACCAATTTCTATGCTAACTAAATGTGCTAACCTATATAGATTTATTTCCTGCATTGTGTACTGATTTATTCTTCTGTTTTTTTTTTTTTTTTTGCTTTGTAGTAATCAATTCAACGTTGCTAGAGTACCACACGGGTTCAAAGAAGCTATGGAACGGGTTGATGTGAAATCAAACCCATACCAAAACATACAGACCCCTGAAATGGATACAAAGATATCAGCAATTCAACAAAGTACAGGTTGAAACCACAAACACACAGCCTTTCAGCTGAAAATTGTATTGTTTTTTTTTTGGCAGGAGGAGTAAAACAGTTTAGTAAATCTCCAACTGAAGGTTTACATTGTAAAATATTTATTCTATTACTGGAATTTACGGATATTTCTCGCAATCACTGTGTCACTTCTGTACACAGTCAAATCTTCTGCACCTAAATGGAAATCATCATTCAAACCTATAGATGACCCTGATGACAACCTGCAGGACAGATGCCCTGATAGTCCAGAAAGGTAGTCTGTGAATTGGCAGAATTACAAGTAGAAAACCAAGTTTGGAATAACAGTAGAGGTTAAAAGTCACTTAGCTCTAATACAAGTACCAAACTGTCTTCTGTCTCCCTCCAGGTCCGAGATTTATGACCCCTACGATCCCGTCTCTACAGACTCTGAACATGAGATCTCTCAGGACCCAGACCACAGCAGCTCCTTGTTCACACAGGATGACAACCCTAAACCCTTGAGTGTAAAGACAAATAAAAGCCGCTGGGACATACCCGCCCCTGCGACGGCGAGCCGACCTCCTGATAGAGATGACCGCGGCTCTGAAGATGGGCCCAGCAACAGTCGAGCTCTCAGTCTGGGACACAGACTGCCTGAACGGACCTGTGATCTAGCCACCGAACCATTTGTCTCACTAGGTTACAATTCTGTCAGTAGATCTTTGGACCACAGAGTCGGCAGCCCTGACAGACACATTCTCGGCCTGTCAACCCAAAAGTTTCCTGCATCTTACAGGACAAATGAAAGTGAGAGGATACTCCCAGATTATAGAGGAGAGGTATCGGCAACAGATGTGTTTGTTTTGTAAATGCAAGTCTTGATGTAGTTTTGGACTTGAGTTAAATTCCAGGATAGAGGCGCTGTCTGGTGTAGTGTTTAGCATCTGGGAAACCAGTTCCTTCCTCTGTAGATACAGTGATACCTTGATAAGATGACGTTTGATGTGTTTAGGTGACAGCTACAGGTAGACCATCTCCAACCAGGTTAAAACGGAACTCACAGGAGTTTGGATACTTTCAGACAAGTATGATTGTTTTTTTTTTTTATTTATACTTGTTTTTTATTGTATTACAGTTTCAGTTGTTCTTATTCGTGGACCCTGTGTGTTAATTATTTTCAGGCATGAATGAAATTCCTTCCAGAACTAAACGTTTAATGATGGAAAGGTAAGACGTGAGGACCAAAGGCCCCATTTCTGCAGTGGTTTCAGTTAGGGCGACCTGAAAGTGTCTCCGTGTCCCTGTAGGATCCCCATCATCTGTGACCTCTGCGATGTCGAGTTGTTAGACTTTCAGGAGTTGCAGGATCACCTGGAAAGCAGGACACATTGGAGCACAATGGAGCACATTCAGCAGGAGAACAACTACGATGACCTGATCATAGCCTTCCTACAGGTATGACGGCGTAGTCGCTCATGATATTTGGGGCACTGATTGATGCATGTTTCAATTTTCTACAGGAAGTAATGCTACACAAAAGCCGCCGATTTAGCCGACCAATAGAGGACAGTGTGCTTGAAGGTAAAGAATTTTTTTGTTTTTTAAAAACATCTTTTCCATTTAAGGGCAAATAAACGGTTGTCTTTTTTTTTCTAGCTCTCCAGGAAAATGAACACATGACCAAGGTGGAGGTCTTCCACTGTGCGGTTTGTGAAACTTTTATATCCTCATCTTCCTCCTCAGTGCGTGCGCACGTCATGTCTCAGGAACACCGGACCAACATAAAGGTGGGTCTTAACGCAACATATGAATTTACACCTGCTCTTTGTGTCAGCCGATCTTCTGAATCCCAAATTCCAATTATTTCTGATTTCCTGCAGAGGTTTGACATGCTGCAGAGAAGAGTTTGCCTTGACAGAGCACAGGCCATGATGGAGGAGCTGAAACCTCAGTTTCAACACTTCTTGAAGGTATTTAAACAAACAAATTATTCACTTTATTGACCCTATGTTGATATTAACACTGCATGTGAGCCGATGGCTCAGGCTGTTGATCACTGAGCGGCTCTTTTGTTGCAGGGTGGTAATCCTTTTGAATAATGGAATTGCTGAAAACTCCAGATGAAAAACTGAAATTACCAGCATCAGCCATTAGAAGATCTGATCCTCCACTGAGAATGGACTTGTCTTCACTCTCCGGACCCTCAAGCATAGTTTATTCCGTATGCAGAAATTACTGAAATCTGACTCGTTTCCTTTTTTTTTTTTTTAATTCCGAACAACACAAATGTTTAAGCATTGTATCTTTGTGATATTGTACATTTAAAATTTAAATTATTTCAAAACTGTATATTTAAACATTAAATATAAGTGACATGTATGAAAGGCATTTCTCAGCACCGACTGTGCGTTAGTTTTTTTTTTACTAATTTTTCTTTTTTTTAATTTTGTATTAGAAACGATGCAGTTACATGTACTATAAAACACTTTCTATGCATAACTTTTTTTTGTTTTTCCTTTTTGCAGTTCCATTTTCGTAACGGGTGCTGTCAGTTTCCATCTAAAATCTGAAGAAAAAAAAGTAATTCTATGGTCTGAAAGGGGGAGACTGGATATTTAAAACAAACTAAAAATCTAGTAAAAATTGAGACAGAGGAGGAGCTCCCAAATGTTAGACACAAACTATGATAAATCTGAGGTAAAAGTTGTCTTCATTATAAATGGATTCCACACTTCTGCATCAAATAAGAAAAGCAGTCTGTTCATTTGAGAAATCCTTTCCAACAGGACCATGAAAAAAAAACAAAACAAAAAAACGCTAATATCCAAAATAACCGACTTTTTAAATCTGCCCAAACAGGCACAAAACTCCAGTGCTGAGTGTTGTTGTACTTTTGGCCAGTTTTTCATAAAAAAAAAGGGGGAAACAATAATATACATACACATACAGTCTATTAATATCTTTAGAAAAAAAAGTCCCCATTGGCTTCATGAGGCAGCGTGTGTGGCGGTTGGAGAGCTGTCTTGTTCGGTCTTGATGGTGGTGGGTGGCGTGGCAACCTCTATCATGCCGAGCCCAGTGTGCGGAACACTAGTGCTCATAATGTGTCTCTGTAAATGTTTTATCCAGTCCTCCTGCACCGACAAGGGACCCTGGAAGACGAGGTCGCAGAACCTGAGACGAGAGAAGCAGATGAGTATCACAAAAGTGACATACGTGACAAAAACCACAATGGACATAATCTGTGTAACACGCGAGTATATTTGTAATGTGGAACTTTCTCATTTTTGCTTCCAAGGCTGATAAGAGGCGAGTTTATGAGCCGTACCTGCAGGTGAGTCTATACATTTCCTCTGGAGTTTGTGGTAAGGGCAGCGTCTTCTTCTTTGAGCCTGGCCTGGAGCGAGGCCTCACTGCTTTACAGTCAAATGCTGGAAGAGGAAATATGTGTCAGTCATTTAGCACAACTTTACCCATTTTGCCGAGACTGGAGGAGACTGAGCAGTAAACAGAGAACAATACCACAAATATCTGAAGTGACCCTGGCAGCCATCTTCGACATATATTCTACATACAGTGTGTCATTTTTCAAACTTCTTACTTGTTTCTTTAGCTCCTCCACCTCTGCTGCACCCAGCTTCTTATGCTTCATTACCCCCTCATCCTTTTTTAGCGTTCCATCTTTCAGGTTCCTCAACTCTGCCTCCATTTGTTCAGTCCAGTGTCGTTCTATCGAGATGACCTCCCTCCTTTTGTTGCTTCAGTCTCTCCACCTCCTTTTCCTCTGTTCCAGCTGGTCCTTTACCTGTTTCTTCACATTCTCCAACTTCAATGTCTTCAGCACCCCTTCCTTTTGTTTCTTTACTTCCTCCTCTGTTTCTTCTGCTTCCTCTTGCTCTTCTCAAGTTCTTTCTTCACTTTGTTCTCCTCTGTCCACGAGTGTTTTTACACGCACATTGTAGAATTGTAGTAGTAAAGATCACAGTTGTTTGTACTAAACGTGTATTACTAGTCTTTCCAGATAGTTCTCCAACAGGTGCACGTAAAAATTGAAAATCAAATCAAAGTAGATAAAAAGCAGAACAAAAATGGTACAGTAACCAAAAACCTGCTCTGTTCAGGTTCAGGTCAGGGGACTAGTAAAGAATTTTCCACTTGTCCCTTGGAATACCTTAGTGATGAGTTTTTGCTTATTATGACATCATCTGCACCATGAAGCTCTCCACCGCTGGGTTAGCAGCACTCGGCTGAACGCCAGGAGAGAATGGAACCATACACAACACACTTCATCAGTTCATTCACTCAGCTTTTCCCATATCTGATTCCAGGTAAAGTCATTATTTATTCCATATTTCTTCTCTTCCCATCACTCTGGTGTAAACTGGATTTTTAATTCATCTGGAAGTCTACTCTGCCTTCACAGTTTGCTTAAATATTATAAAAGGATTCTGCATTCTTCAACTCCGTCTTCTTGAAATAACTTAATTATTACAAAAACTCTGCCTCTACCTGAATAACTATGGACCTGACTGTGTATCGGATTATGTTTTTGTAAGTGTTGGACTTACTGGTTCCCTCGAGTAAGGCGGTCCTTTTTCGTCTTGCATATGCCCGGAGGTGATTCGACAAACTGACCCCACTGTGGAAAGTTGCATTACAATGGATGCACACCTTCCTGTTGAACTCACCTTTCTCTGCAAAACAGGACAAACCATGTAAAGTCAAATATAACTATAAACACACCAACATGTCGATATTCACAGTGGATATGGTCAGTGTCTCACTTTACATAACAAGTTCTATACAATCTAGGCCTAAGTTTTTATAGATTATTACTTTATATTATTTCACACTGGTTAATTGTGTTTAACAAACATTTTTATACTTTTATGCTGATTATGATCTAAATTTTAATATCTCATTTCAGCTTTAGAAGACAGATAATGAAGGATGTTTTCATAGATAGCAAGCGATTGTATACGTAAAGGTGCTGTCATGCCATCATGCAACTTTAGCATTTTAGATTTTTCTACTAGATTGTTTCTAGATTTGTTACACCAATTCTTGATTCCTCTCTAAAAAGGCAATGATTCTGTTGTGCAGCTTTCACTTGAACACTGCAAAATACGCACTTAAATCATTGTCTAGCTAGTCTGGACCGATTCCTCAGGCAGTAAATGTGCTTCTGCAGGTTTAAAAATATTCCTTGTGAAACAGTACTGAACCCTGATCGAGAATGTGTCTCAGGATTATGAGGGCAACATTTTCACTTTTTTTACGGACCAAATTTCCCTGCCGGTACAACTACAAGCGAATATTTGTTCCACCAATCATCCAAATTTTAACTATGTACTACGCTAATATAATATACTAATATAGTGTCAATAAAATCACAGAACACTCAGCCTAAATGGAGCAAGAGAAAGTCAAATTACCACATTCACAGAATTACTCACCAGATGTCGGCTTTGGCAGTGAAGATGCAACTCTGGCCCCTGAACTGTACTCGGTGTTTAAAGGAACCACTATGTCTTTTGATATCTGGGAAAATGCCTTTAGTCTAGTGTCTTCCGGGCACTTCCTTTTCTTAAGAATTCCTATCAAGGCAGTTGTGTCAGAAAGAGAATTTTTAATGTCCAGCCTAGTCTCATGTTGGTCTTTTTCAGAATCCACGTCTGCTAAAGAAAACACTGGCATCAGTGGTCTGGCTTCAGTGCAAATGCTTGGAATAGAACTGTTTTTTTCATTTTCAAGGGGCAAGGATGTCAAACAATCAGCACCAGGGAACTTTGGTGAGTAGTCATAATGGAAGCGATTCCGTCTTTTTCCCAGAATATGGAGAGCCCGTTGCAACTCTTTCTTGTCGCGCATCAACTCCCGCAGGTAAAGTAATGGAGATTTGTTCTTTGAAGCGTAGCCTTTACCAATCTTTTTGAGGTGGCCTCGTATGTGGTTGGACTGCCCAGTCCTGTTATCAAACGAGTCCCCACATAATGGACAAGAGTGAATGCTTGTCACTGTCTCAGAGTCCAAGTCCGCCTGCAATGCTGGAAAAAACAAGATATGGTTTCACTTGCCAACATTTAACCAACCACTAGCTTTTAAGTGACTGCAGTCAACATAATCTGGTAATCTTGAATACACCCTGTGTAAAATTAAAGCTTGGCCTTCATGTGTCTGCTGGTCACAATGGGAGACTCAACGTACTGAGACATAAACCTATAGAAACCCAACCAACCAACCAACTGGATCCACTGAGGTCCCGTTTGATGGGGATGGTGCCCTGTTTATTTGTAAAGTTAAAATGAATAGGAGGAATATACAAGTACCAAAGTACCTTTTTTCAATCTTCGGAAAGTTGAGATCTTCCGTCTCATTCGTGGCCTCTTGTCGTTAGAAGCCACCTGCTCCGGAGAGACGACATGGCGTGCATTATAGTTTATTCCTGCCCTATGCAGGTGCCCCCGAACGTGATTGGACAACCCAACTCCTGACTCAAACACTGCAGGGCAGTATGGACAGTTCTTGCGCTCCGCCTCCAGATCTAACACACCTTCTGGGAAGGAATCATTCAATGGGATTTGGTATGACTCTAAGGTTTTTTGAAACACCTCAGATTCTATGCATTCTTCTTTGATTTCAATCTCATTGTGCTCTTTCTCCTCCATTTTTATCTTCTCAAACAGCTTTTTGGATGCCTGAAGGGCACCTCTCATGGACATTCTTCTGCTATAGCTATAAATGTTATGTTTTTCTTTCTTAATATCACTTCCAGAAAGGTTATCACTGGCATCTGTGTCATTAAAAGAGGAGCTGTCATTTTCAAAATCATCATCTTGGTTCATTTTCTTGGGACTTGGCAAAGGCTTTGACAAGATGAAGCAGGAGTCTTGCTCGGAGGTGTTGCGATAAGGTGTGGACATCTTCCGCTTGGATGGCGATTTTTTCAAAACCGAATGATCCTCATTCAGCTTGGTAACACTGTTGTTCATTACACCCGTACCATTTGGGGCTATAGCCAATGGATCATCCTTCGTCATCATCATACCTCGCAAATGCTCAGGACTACCTTTGTCACCTCTGGAATCATCGACGATGCAATTATTCTTTTCCCGACTCAGCTCGGCAGTTTTCTTCCTGTGCTTTTGTCGGGACAGGAGAGCATTGATGGATTTATCAAGTTTTGATTCCATTAAGTGGGACTTGAGATTTCTCTTAATCTTGCTATTTTTAAACAAGTCTGAAATTTCATGTGAATCGTTTTGCGAATTGCCTTTTCTGGAGGAGATCTGGTTCTTAATTGAGATTTTGGATGTGAACTCTGCATCTTCTAAAGGACCTTTACAAGAGAGAGTACGATTCAGTGGTTGTGCATTTTTCTCTGCAGCTTGGTGTTCCTGAAAAGTTTGTTGATGGCGCCGAAAAAGGTGGTTCTTAAAAACACTTTTGCTAATAGCTCTATAAGAACAAATGTTACAGGAGTACATTCCAGAGTCACGGTCCTCAATCTGCTTTTTTACTGAAATAACGGTATGCTGCATAATGGTATGTCTCCGGAGATCATTCTCATTAAGAGTCCTGAAGCTACATTTGTCACATTTGAAATTCTTCTTATCCTTCTCATGGGTTTTTGCATGCTGAACAAATGTATTTGGACAAGTTGTGTCAAATGGACACTGGGGACAGAAAAGCCTTTTGTTCTTAACCTCTTTCTTCTTACTGTTCTTCATTTCTTCACCCAGTCTCTCTCGCTTCTCCTGGTGGATGGACATGTGCTCAATAAGCAAACTGCTTTGTCGGAAGGACTGCCCACATTCTTGGCAAACAAATGGCGGAACACTTGAAAGATCGATGTGGGACTTCATGTGACGCTTCAAATGGTGTTCTTTCTTGAAAACATGTTTACATTTTGAGCAAGGGTAACAGGAATGCTTGTTCTTTGAATGAGAATTCAATGACAGCCTGTGACCTATACTGTTCTCCACTGCATTTCTTGCAGGTGTGTTGTAAATAATTTCTTTAATGGCCTTCACAGTTCCATTAGGATACTTGGAAACCTTCACCATTTGGGGTGACTGTGACTTTGAGAACTTTTTTAACTTTCGAACTCTGGAGTTAACTTGTCCTTCTGCATCTGCCAATTTGCCAGGTGGCTTGTGGCTCAGGTCAGGGTAAAGGTCTTCTGAAGGATCCACCATGACGACCATGTCCATTTTCCTTTTTCTTCTCCTTTGGTTGTTTGTGGGAGGATCTGGTTCTTGACATTCCTCTCCAGGTGAATCGTCATGGTTGTCCCAAAGAAACTGCATAAACTCTTTGTGGGGGTCCCAATGAAGTTCGTTCGCACTATCAAAATTGTCCAGGGAGTTCTCCGGAGAGTCTTTATCAAAACCCCAAATTCCTGTAGTTTCAATTTCCTGTACAGTCTTAAGTTGGGTGATGCTCTTTGCCTCTTCCTTTTCTGTGGAGATGCTGCCGAGTTCAAGGGCTTGTGTAGCCTGATGCGAAGAAGGTCCATTTCCCAGGTCAACTGGAGACAGCATACCTGTGTTTGACAGAAGATCCAGGCCACTGGTTTGTTCCAGAGAAGGCCTGCCGAGAGAATTGGTGCAAGAGGCTCGTTCTTGCTCCATTATTAGTGGATCTGGGAAGAGTGAGAGCGCATTGACCTCAGGATCTGCATCTTTGTCATCTTCATCAACACCTGTCAGACATGACATTTCTGCTGCCATGACCTGAAAAGGAGAGAAAATACTTCTTTAGGTATCCAAAATAAGTAAATACATAGCCTGCATTTTTTTCAGTAACATCATTTAGACTTTAAAGTCTAAAACATCTAATGTCTTCTATGTCCTTAGAAAAAATGGACATGTGGCTGTCACAATTGGCCACCTGGCAGCATTATTTAAGACGACCATTTGTAATTATCGCTAATGAATAATGTCCTTAAGGCAGGGATGTCCACAACTATTCCACAAAGGGCCGTCTGGCTGCAGGTTTGTGTTCAAACCAATCAAGGTCACATCCAGGTCAGACCAAGGGCACACTCTTTAGATTTACATCTTGGATTTGGTAATACCTTGGTAGTTTCCCATCAGGGCTTGATGACAATTATGTACAACCCATTTCATGTGACTTATCAAATGCATGGCATTTACCCTTGGTTAACATCTGCTGATTTTACAAGTTTGACTTGACTTTTACTATTTTACTGCAAGACTAACCACTTGCAGTAAAATAGTAACTATGACAATAAACATAAATGTTGAATTAAACCAAGACAAATAGTATCACTCGAATGCGGCAGTTGAACATTCTGAAACCTCACTAAAAAGAACTGGCTAGATCCTGGGGCCCTTGTCTTGTCAGGAGTAATAATACTCACGTAAGTAATAGTAAACATGACATAGTCACAGTCCTAAATTGACTGCAAAAATTACGAATTGCACAACGTGACTTACATTTGCAAGATTACATGTAGCTTGCAGTTAGCTTTACCATAGCCCACAGACATAGTGTAACCCAAGCAATAGCCTTGCCACCGTTTTTGGAGCCCAGGCCACAGACACCGACACATTTCTGAAACAATTGTTATCTTTCATCTGATTCGTACCAACATTGCTTATGAGGCTTTAACTGAAACAGGGAAGACAACAATACAATCAAACATGGCAAAGTGGTGGGCACAGTGAGGTTTATAATGAACAGGGCTAGAGATACAGTACATAAATATAAATGACAAAAAACACCTAAAAATTGAGGGCAGCGCAGCTCAATTTTGATGTGTCTGATTAAAAAAAAACAAAAAACACACAACTGACAAAAAAACCTTGTTCATTATTGAGGGTCGCCATGTGAACCTGGAAGGTGATACTGTGGCTCCATTATCAAGTCGTAACTGGTGCCGAATCTGGCTGCAAATGACATCACCAGCCCAAAATGGCAGCACCCATTTTCTTTGAATTTTGCCCTAATTTCTGAACAAAAAAGGACTATAAGAAGCAGATAATCAATATTAATCTTTAACTTACTGGATGGGAAAAGAAGACACTACAATATATCACATTACAGTCAACAAAAACACAATAGTGAGTAGTTCTGTTCAGTTCTGCACTTCAGTTAGTCAGTAATCCATTATTTATGAACATAACTGATAATCAGATGCTTACAAGTTAATAGATTCTTATATTTTCTTGACAAAATCAGCACAAAATATCAAATGCTCATACCACATATATTTGACGCTTTGCTACGTTTATTAATTAGAGCCATTTATAATGCTACAAGGTCGCCAGAGTGAGAGGTCTTGAATTTGAAGGGCAATAAAAGTGTCATACTAAGTGAATGCTCTTGTGATGTCTCAAATCTACACAGGGGCACTAAAACTGCAGATAGATGGACCTAATAAATGTCTTTTGATGAGCAGCTGTGGATTTTGTAGAGCTAAAACTTTGAGCTTGGTAGTTCAGTTTTATGCCATACCACAGTACTTAGGACAGGTTTCCAAAGGTACATTCATGCAGAGCTGGCTCGATCGTTTATAATATATACCATATGGCTATCATTATGATTCCCTGGCGTTTATATCACGCTGTGTTGTTGGATGCTGCTTGCAGAAGCTGCAGACCATTCCATTAAGGCTGTTCCACAGTAAAACCTATTCCTTTAGCTAAAGTATTGCTAATGACAATCGTTCCTCGCTACTCAAGCTACAGATCGGTAAAATAATGAACAACAAACGAATGTTACCTCTGAGCGGTGTGGATGCGGACTTGGCAGAATTCATACGCTGCATTGAATAATTTCTTACTTTCGCCTTCCATCTATTTCACAGTCGCCATTTTCCGTGGTGGTCTGGTGTGGGACAAATCATTTCTTTTCTAAGGGTAACCGTACACACATGCGGTCATACGGTAACAAACACTGGAATCCTCCAATAGTGGTTTAATCATGTAGCTATATATCAAAGCAATTTTATTTTAATACTTACCTAAGCTATCTGCCTCGTATAATTTTGAGCGTAATGCTACAAGACGGCGCCATGTTCCCCCAAAAGGTTTGTAATGGTTCAGTCCAGATAGGAAGCATAAAAGACCTGAGTTAATAACCATCTCCTTTGGGTGGCAGATTTTTTTTTTTTTTTTTTTTTTTTTTTTCTTTCTTCTTTCCACGGCGGCAAATAAGTGTATCATACGAAATATAAATTGAGAGTAAAAGTCCTGTTTGTTTGCTGTTTAAGAACAAGTTTGGTTTAAAGTAATAATTCTACGCCAGCATGGAATAAATGTTACCATTATCCCCACAGCACCGGCCTTTGTTGCTTTGAATCAGTGATTAGCCGATTCAACCATTCTGAAAATGCGTTAAAAACACATTTTAAAATGATAAAACTCAGTATACACAGTGAATATCATATTTACATTTAATGACAATTTAATATGTAATTATTCTGAGTGAAACGTTTAGATAACCTAATGGCTTTAAGTAAAAATAAATATGTTGATTCGTAGTTCTGTGACTGTCAGGATCGGGAAAGAAGGAATTAATTGCAAACTAAGAAATATGTCAGCTGACCTTTGGCTTTGCTAAATTACGTTTTCTACACTGCTTTTGCTTCATAGGTTTATTTACCGGTGAGTATTAATGACAAAACAGCACATTAACTTAAATATTTTGGTGACCTAATTGCTTAAAATGTCATATCCTAATAAATGAACGTTTGCTAGCTAGCCACTTAGCTAACGCCATCTACTGTAATCCTTTTTTTTTTAAAAAAGAGAAACTGTGTTGTATTATGTATTATATATTTTTCCCTCTATCATTTTGCCATTCTGTTTTTTTTACCTAAGTATTTTATCTACTTTCAATCTTAAATGCTATGCTATCGGTGTAATCATTGATTACACTTTTAAAAGGTATTAAGACAGAAAAATGAAGACTGTAAATATAATTTCCTGTATTTGGAATTATATTTTCATATATACAGTACTTAATTCATAGTTTAAAAAAAAAACACATTCCCTGTGTGCCAAAAACCAATTATTCAAATGTTTGTATGTCCTTATATTCTAAAGGAATGGTGGACTCTGAAGACTGCACCTTGCCCCTGGACAATATGTTTTTTGAGAAACCAATTGTCCACAAAGTGTGAGTAGCAAAAGACACACCTTGTCATTTTTTTGACCTTCCTCTCCTCTTTACTGAATAAATGTTGCTATGGGGGTGTTTGCATTTAACAGAAAGCCTCTGCAACAGGAGACATGCCAGTGGCTGCTGGAGGCGCCCCCATCGTTTTCTTGTATGCCAGCCACTCCAAAGGGAGAGTCTCTGTCCACCTTATACAGTATGTTGTACTCTGCATTAGGTTGAATTGCTCAGAAGGCCTTTTAGGCTCTTCTCAATGTAAGTGTATGACTCACTGATATTATACTGTACAATATTCTTAAGATTTCTTTCAGAAACCCAAGATGCATCCCTTACCTTTCCGGGATTCAGTTGGTCTTGATTTATTGCCATCAAAAATCAACAGTATCTTCAACAATGACAAAAATGAGATGGAATCTCTGGAAAATAGCAGCACCAGATGTGATGGCTTTGGGGTAGGTGAGGTGTTAAGGAATTATTCACAAGGTCCCTGTCAGAGTAGAACAAACGAAGACGAAATCCCACAGGACTTCAGTCATGGAGCTATCAGCCTGCATTTGTCTCCAGACCAAAGGACAGTCCCTCCTCTCCGGAGAAGGCAAGTGTCATGGTTCAGATTGGCTTTAAATTATCGAGAATGTCCATGTTGTCAGGCATAATAGTGAAACTTAAAAGCAGGATGAAGGCACAACATAAATGTAAAAGGGATTAATGGTGTTTGTTACTGAAAAGACATATTTCTTGTTTTTAGACAAGGCTTGTTTATTTGGTATGATTCTTTTGTTAAAGGTACTAAAACATCCTCATTTTAGTCTGCTTTCCTACATTTTCCTTTCTTTTCTGTATTTCCTCTTAAAAACAGTTTGTTTAAGGTCCAGGTGTCAAAAGGTGAAGGTGACTCTTCAAATGCAGATGACCACAGTGGTAGCCATGATCACACAGCATCCAGACCTCAAACTTTTCACAGTCACGTTACCATGGTGACGTTGCCTCCTCCCCTTCAGCTGCCACAGGCGGCAGTTAGCCTGGCAGTTTCTCCTCCCTCCCCCCAACACCACTTCTCACCCCTCCCTCCGATGGGTTCATCTGCAGTGAGCAGCCGACCCCTGCAGCAGGCAGCCCTCACGAAGAGACAGGACAAGGGCACAAAGAGAGCCTTCGTTCCACCCATGACGCCTCAGCCGCTCCGCATACAAGGTGTTGCACTGAGCTGACGATAAGTGCACAAACAGATGCTTAACAAAACAATGCCCGTGTTAAATAGCCTCTGTAAGGTGTTGCAGCTAATCAGCATGCCCGTTGATAGTCAGTAGATGCCAGGATGTGTTTGGGTGTGATGAGGTGAACTGAGGTGAGCTCCCCCATTGACTGCTTCATTGTAATGAAGCAGGTTTGTCACTAGGGGGAGAAAAGTGAACCATAGGAAAAAGACTTGTTAGAAAACCTAAAAACTCACTGTTTTCACATATTTATGTAGGTCTTCAGTAAGTAAGTTGTAAGTAGTTTAAAAAATATTATGCTGTTATTTTGATTGATTTAACATTAATATTATTTTTGCATCTGCATTTTGATATGTTTTTACACTTTTTAGATTTCTCTAATTCTGGAATTTTACGGCCAGTGTCTGAAATACGTATCCTTTTTGCTATTATGTCAGTTCATTTCAGCTTTATGAACACTGTCTTATAGCAATATTGTTTTGTTAAAGAGGGAAATTGATTTCCTTAAATATGCTACACAGCAGCAAAGTTTCGATCAGTCTTCAGTGAATATCCCTTCTTCAACTACGTCCAGTCCAAAGCATTGGATGATGTAAGTAAGCCTGATAGATTTTCTGAACAGACTGAAAATAAGTTGGACTGGCATGTTGTCGGTACTTGTATTTATCTTTTTTGACAGGTTCTTTACAGAGGCAAAAACTTTGTGGCATGTGCTCCAACTGGATCTGGTAAAACAGCGCTGTTTGAGCTGGCTATTATTCGTCTGTTAATGCAGAACTCAGAACCATGGAATGGAGTCAAAGCTGTCTACAGTGAGTATAATAATGACTGCAGATTGAGGAAACAAGTGGATTTAAAAAGGTGAAAAGAGAGTCATGACTTGTGTCTGTGTGTCCTTCCTAGTGGCCCCTATCAAAGCACTCTGCAGTCAGTGCTTTGAAAACTGGAATAAAATGTTTGGTCCTTTGGGGCTAAACTGTAAGGAGCTGACAGGTGACACAGAAATTGACGACTTCTTTGAGATTCAGGACTCCCACATCATCCTGACAACACCCGTGTGTACTGCATTGTATTTAGATTCTACAGAACTAAGATGTGAAGAAAACAAGGCTAATGAAGATGTAACTTAAATGTTTCTTATGTTTGCATCTTTTCAGGAAAAGTGGGACAGTATGACAAGAAAATGGAAAGACAGCTGTTTGCTACAAGTCAAGCTCTTTCTTATTGATGAGGTCATTGCGTTTTTTAGCACATCTGTTCACAGGCTAATTCCTCAATGTTTGATAATCTCATAATAATAAATTATTAAATGGTTAATGTGTTCTTTCAGGTTCATGTGGTCAAGGATGCAACCCGTGGTGCAACTCTAGAAGTGGTGGTGAGCAGAATGAAGGCTGTAAATGCCTACAGGACTGCGCAAAACCAGGGGACATGTGGCGCTATGAGGATTGTGGCTGTATCAGCCACCATACCAAACATCTCTGATGTAAGATGCTGATTAGTAGTAATGTAATAAGAAGAGATGTTCCTGCTTAACTGCATTCATTTACTGTGTGTTTGTATTACACTGAATCTTTGGTGGGCATCAGTGAGCCATGGCCCTTGTTTGTCTGCATGTTGCTAGATAGCAGACTGGTTATCTGATGAGAGCGGACCAGCCACATACTTGGCCATGGATGAGAGCCACCGTCCAGTAAAGCTGAGGAAGGTGGTTCTGGGGTTCCCCTGCAGTCAAAACCAAACAGAATTCAAGTTTGACCTCTCTCTCAACTACAAGATGGCTAACATTATACAGATATATTCTGAACAAAAGCCAGCCCTTGTGGTGAGAGCTGAAATTTATATTAAATTATAAAAAAATTATATAAATTATATATAAATATGCTTCAGTAAGTACATTGTTTTGCAGTTTTGCTCCACAAGGAAAGGAGCCCAGCAGGCAGCTACAGTTCTAGCCAAGGATGCGAGGTTCATCATGAGCATTGAGCACAAACAACGGTATAGATGATAAAATATTAAATAGAACCTTAATTCTTGTTACGTTAGTTTTGGTGAAAGCTTCATGTTGTGTTGACTCTGTTTAGGTTGGCGAAATATGCAAACTCAATTCTGGATTCCAAACTTAGAGGTGAGATGAAGAATTTAACCTGTTTATTTGCAGGTCTTTGAAAAGATATACTTTCAGGTTTAATTATCACCTGAATAACACAGTTTTGTGTTTCTCTGGTCCAGAATTGGTGATGCTGGGTGTCGGGTACCATCATGCCGGGGTTGAATTGTCTGACAGAAAGCTGATTGAAAAGGCCTTCACACAGGCAGACCTGCCTGTCCTCTGTGAGTCTTTATACAATACAATTATAAAGTTAACACTCGCAATTTACTCCTTACTGAAGGTGCATGAGGTCAGGGCAGCACAAAGACAATGAATATATGTTTGTGGTGTTGTTGGTGATGCTGTAGTTACCACCCGGACTCTGGCTGTGGGAGTGAACCTACCAGCTCATCTGGTGGTGATCAAGTCCACCATGCAGTGTGTAGCCGGCTCCTGTGAGGAGTACAGTGATGCTGATATGCTGCAGATGATAGGCCGTGCTGGACGACCACAAGTAATAACAGAAAAATGAAGTGCTGTGTTAATATTCCTACCCCAGTTAACAGTAGTGGGAAGAAGGGGGTGGTGGATCGATTGATGAAGTGTAATTGTATCTCTATGGAATCAAACTTGGCCCTTCACTCACCACTCAGCCTCATTCTTCCCTTCTAGTTTGACACATCAGCGACTGCAGTGATCATGACAAAAACACAAAACAAAGACAAGTACATGAAGCTTATGAATGGAGTGGAAATCATCGAGAGCAGGTACTGTAATGCATTCATCTATCCCTCTTATTCTTTTTTCCTTGTCAGCTATGCATTTTTTTTACTCTTTTATCAGGGAGATGAGATAACAGTGTTCTTTTTTTTCTTAGCTTACACAGTCACCTGGTGGAGCATCTGAATGCTGAGATTGTTCTCCAAACAATCAGTGACGTCAACATGGCGCTGGACTGGATACGCTCCACATTCCTTTACATCAGAGCCCTCAAGAACCCCTCACATTATGGTCAGAGCTCAGTGACAGATCACAGCAACTGTCCTTGTTATTTATATTAGACTATAATCTTTGATTTTACTTTGATTTCAGGTTTCCCCCCCAGCTTGGACAGATGTGGAATTGAAGCAAAATTGCAAGGTGGGACACGTTTAAACAGGCACGATATGCATTATAGAACCACTGTACTGAAACCAGTTTTAACTAAATTGTAAACCATGTTCTGTCTGCTTTTTGTCTTTCTTTTGTAGAACTTTGTCTGAGGAACCTTAACGCTCTGTCCTCCATTGGACTGATTGACATGGATGAAGACATCAATATCAAACCGACAGGTAGAACTTAATTATGTTAAATATTTGCTGATATTATCAGTGCCCTCCTTTTTTGTTAATTCATTTTTGCCTCATAGAAAGAAGAGGTTAACATGTTTGTTGATACTTTCAGAGACTGGCAAGCTGATGGCAAGATATTGTATCGCCTTTGACACCATGAACCTTTTCAGCAAAGTGACTGGAACTGAGAATCTGTCTGACCTGGTTGGTTTGTTGAAAGGAAACTAATTATTTGAATGTTGTATATAAGGCAATAGCATTTAGATAAAAATGACTCTGTATAGATTGAGTTGGTGTCAAAGAGCAAAGAGTTCAATGACATTCAGTTGAGAGTGAATGAGAAGAGGCCTTTAAATACTCTGAACAGGGACAAGAACAGACTTACCATCAGGTCAGATATTACATCATTAACTGTTTTGTAATGTAGTTTAACCCTTTTTTTTCTTAAAGGAGTTATTGTGTATTTTCTTAGGTTTCCCTTACAGGGAAAGATCAAAAATACAGAGATGAAAGTAAATTGGTAAGTTTATTCTTGCACGTTTGGTCTGATTTATCTTCCTTTCATTGTGTTCACAGTAATGTTTTCAATGCTTTGTTTAAGTCTGATTCAGGCTCAGCTGGGCTCCATCTCCATTCAAGAGTTTGGGCTTACCCAGGACACAGCAAGGATCTTCAGAAACGGGATGCGCATCAGCAAATGTGTGTTGGGTAGATCTGGGGGAACAAATGAACAAAGCAATCCCTGATAATGTTTCTGTGTAATTATGGCCTAATTTTGTTCCTGTCAGGCCTGTCAGAGTTCCTGAGCCATGCACCCAAGACTGGTTTTACAGCTTTACTCAACTCTTTGATCCTGGCTAAATGCTTCAGAGCTAAACTCTGGGAAAACTCACCTTATGTCTCCAAACAACTTGAAAAGATAGGTAAAGTCATAGCTTACCATTAAATTAAAACACTTTTAGACATAATTATAGTGTAAAAAAAGATGATAAATTATAATTTGTCTGTGTGTTTCAGGTCAGACCTTATCCACTGCAATGGTAAATGCTGGTCTGACCACTTTCAACAAAATAGAGCAAACCAACCCCAGAGAGCTTGAGCTGGTCAGTCATATCAAATGAAAGCTATTAATTTGTATCATTTTCTTTCAAAATCTATATGTAATTGATTTCATTATTTTTTTTTATTACCAGATTGTCAACAGACACCCACCTTTTGGTAACCAAATCAGAGAGTCTGTCATTCATCTCCCGAAGTATGAAGTTATTTTGGAGCAGGTAAAATACTTTGCATAATTTAATCCTCTATAAACTGACACCTAAATGTGGTGAAATGGTTTGAGTGAGCTATGGTATTTGAGCATTTTGTCTCTGTTAGGTCCTCTGAAGGTTTCAGCTGGATATCTGGTGTGATATTTGTTGTATCTGTATATCATAGCTTCCACGGTATAGCTGTGTTACAGCAGAGATTATAGTCAGGGTCAACCTAAAAAACCAAGAACAGCTGCTGACCAAGAGAACAGCTCCAGATCACCATTATGTCTCTCTCATCATCGGAAACTCTGAGAACGTTGTGGTCTTTCAGCAAAAAATCACGTGAGGCAATAAACAGATTAATGTATACTAGGAACATGTGGACCTGAATTCAGATCCTTGTGTATGCAGAGAACCTGACAGGTAGCACTGGCTTTCAACAGGCACACTTTTGTTTATTTTTCAGGGACTCCATTCTGTTAAAATCTGGGAATTGGTCAAGAAAAATCGAGGTGGCAAAAGCCTCCAAGGGAAAAGCAATAAGTGTCAATCTCATCAGCTCAGAATATGGTAAATCAAGGAACTACATCTGCAATTAACTTATGATCTTGCATCAATTTAGTGAATTTTAGATTTTTTTTTTTTATAGTGGGCCTGGACATCCAGCAGAAGTTAAATGTGCACTACTCTGGGGCCCAGAGCTTTGGAACTGAGACTCCATATTACATGTCAGATGATGGTAGTGGACTAAGGCCTCAACAGTCTGATTATCAACCTAAAATTCAGGGGCAATATACCACTTCTGCTCCAGACCAGGGTACCACACAATCACTGACGTCTGACAAGGCTGAAATATGACATACTGTATATTAATGCTGTAATTATGTAGTGATATCTTAATGTTTTTTTTTATATTCTAACTTTATTTCAGGTAACACCAGGAAGTGCAACCATTTTTGCAGGAATAAAGACCTCTGTGGCCATGAGTGCTGTGAGTACAATCAGTATTTCTATCTAATTTAGGAGGTTTACTACTTTTTGAGTCCGTATAATACAGACCTCCACTTGTTTGAGTTGGTCAGTCAGCCTCCATATGTGTCCTTCCTTCAAGGTAAAGTAGGTGTAAGTGTGGCGCGTAGGAAGGCAGCGAACAATGAATCCAGTTTCTCATCCTATTTGGAAGACCTGAGGAGCAGGTGTGACACACTCCCACAGACTCCGGTCAAACGACTAAAGGTAAGAGAGAAAACTGAAAGGAACAGCCCCAAAAAAAAAAGAAAAAAATTTGAGTCCATTCAAAACAGATGAAGCACTGTAGCTATATGTGACCTGAATGGAACAAAAGCTGCAGTTAATGTTTCGGGGGGAAACAAGGTAAGAAAAGGAAATCACAATAGAAGATATATCAGGTACCAACTTATGAGACATTAAGTTCGTAATAGACAGAAATTGAACATATTACATAATATGACTGATTAATCAACCAAAAATACTGTCTTCTGTTAAATTTTAGGTGAAACAATCTGTTCCTGTCAACATAGGAGAGTTTGCTTACAGGTCCAAAGAGAGATCTGCTGTTTCAAGGTTTTAAAGATACATTCACAGTCTCACATTATGTACCTACAAATTAAAACCTTCCTGCTTCACTGTATTGTGACAATGTGGTGCTGAATAGTATTAATGTTCTGTTATATTACTAAAGATATGCAGAGTGTCACTATCAAACTTCAGTGACAGCCCACATTGAGACTGTGGATCTGACAGAAGAACCCTTAGGATCTGCTGATCCTTATTTTGTTGACCATGGTAAACAAATGGTAGAAAATGAAATGAAAACCTTCAGTTCCCTGGAATGCATAGCTCAAACTCTGTTGTCCTTTCTCCTTTTGAGATTATGATGACCTTCTGGAAGATGTGGACAATATGGAGGAGGCCGTCCAAATATCTGCTGCATCGTACATGCACCTTCCAAGTATTTATCACTAAACTGATGTTTTTGAATATTTTGGCTTCACTCACAAAAAAAAACCACTGCCATTTATTCCTGTAGAATTTTGTATTTTTATATTGCCTTGTTTGTATGTTTTATACAAAAGTCTGTGTTTACGTTCCTGGACTCACAGATGGTGAAAGTCAGATCCATCAAGCTGATATTAGCCATACAGGTGCTCACTCGAAGATGTGTACTGCTGTTTCCAACACTCACTGTGGAAAAGTTTCATCTGCCCAAATTCCGACTGTGTGCTTCGACCTTGGAAATGAATGGGACGACTTTGACGATGAGAACCTGCTGCATGCCAGCGAAGCCTCATTGAAGTTGTGTCCAGCTAATGCTAAGCTCCAGCATTCTGAAGAGAATAAAATACCTGGTAGAGAAAGTAGAGTTGATTCTCTTCATCAGATAGGACACATTCTATTTATGTCTTTATGTTTTCTTATACTCTTTAGGTGTCACCTCTGCAGCACCAGTATTCCTCTCTCACTCAGAAGTCAAAGCCTGTGGAACCACCACCAGTAGACCACTGGGGTGAGGCAAATCATTTATGCATGTTTTACCCCTCTGACAGTAACGCTCTAAGCCACATTTCCACTGCTCTCACTTGCTTCACGTTATGGCAGCTGCTGAGGTTGAACGTTGGCTTTCTACTAAATCTTTATGTTTCCACCAGCAACGCTGTGGTACATTTAATCTGCAGTATATGCTAGGCCCTCCACTGTGTGCCTGTTTTTCACAGAAGCCACATCAAGCTGTGCTGAGTTCACCAAAGCAGGAAATTGTACACTGACGAACAACCAAACAAATGCAGGCACATGGCAGCTGAAAAACCAGTGAAGCTGCATCTGTGACAAAATCAAACCACAACTGCACCTGGTGCAAATGTTCTTTATTTGTTATTTTTTAACAAAAAGAAGATTCTAATTAGAAACATATCATTTTTTTATCCATTTCCTACTGTAACAGTAAGATAAAATGTTTAGTGTTGTTATTGTGTTTCAGGTTAATTTCACCAAATTTAAACAAACATTTTAGGAACCCGCACCCTTCACCAGCCCCAGTGACACCACAGAGCAGGTTCACACTGGACTGGAGCAGACAGGTGTGTTCATGTGTGCACCTCTGTCAGAATTATCATTTAATGGTTACATGTAGACCACTGTTATTTCCATCATAATCCACAAATATTTTTGTCATTTGTTTTTTTTTCTGTAGTTTTTAAACTTTGTCTAATCATATTTCATCCTTTAAACACCAAGAAGAGACCAAGACTTCACAGTGTGGAGCTTAGAGGACAAACTCCAGAAGATGTCTCCAAACAGACCTACGCTGGTCCTCTCACCACAAAGTTAGATTTTTTCTCAGCAATGAGTGATCCAGCCAAAAACAGAGGGTAGATAAAACTCTAATAAATGCAGATTTTGCATTTATTTATTCCAGCTGATCACCTTTTGTACTCTCTTTTTACATTCTGCATTTAGTACCAGCAGCAAAGAAGAGGAAACTTTCCTGGGGATATTTGATGGGATATTTTAGAGAACTTATCAACCTCTGACATCTCATTAGAAACAACTGTTATTGTCACGTTTAATTCATTGTTATTGCAGTTAAAATTCTGTCTCTTCATCCAGTTTTATTTATACATTATATTTCAAAGTATACATTATACATTGCTTCTGTTGTAGAATCACAGTTGAATGGGTGTAAAGGAGAACAGTTTTTATGGAGAAACCCACATTACTGCAGTGTTTGGTTAACTGGGTTAAGTGAATATTATTAAAGCAGCAGTATACGTTGTCTGACTACAATTTTTAGATGTTTTTGGACTGATTAAATAAATGTTCTAGTAAAATGTTCACCGACGGAATGACGTATTATTTTCACCAGCAGATGTGACTCCTGCACTTGTTGACAGACAGGAACTTGCCTGAGTGCCTTCCTAGATTATTTCGTCAAGTACCGTTTAATATCGCGATTTCTCTGATGCAACGCGAGATCTTGCAGACGTCATTTTTAGCGCGAAGTTTGTTGTGACAGAATAGCTCTAACTTTAAAACCTGAAAACGGCATTTATTTTTTAACCGAGTCAGTTAAAGAAGTGAGTGTATGTACGGTTCTCGCCGACGGAGTATTAGGTCACGACTTTGTGAAGTGTTTATCGAAGCAAGTGTCGCATGTTATCTCCAACCAGCGTTGTGAGTATCTTTTGTTGTAGCTATCCAGTGAGTATTTGTTAGCTTAGTTTGTCTTAACTGGTCAGCAGAAATAGGCTAGTTTGTTTAAAGAAAATATCTCAATTTAGACTCGTTTTAATGTACTACGTAGTTTTTTTTTTCATTTAATAAATTATTCATATATGACTCAAGTCAAAACTATTTTCTAAGTTTGGTAAACTAGCGATTAAAGTTTATATTTCTAAAGCAAACGTACTATAATTGTTTGACTCTGTTTTAGATGGAGCTTTCACCTGTCTGCACTGAAGTCATCAGCACAGACGGATGTGTCAAAAAACCTGGCAAAGCTCACAAAAAAAGCAAACTCGCATGTAAGATGAAGTGTTGTACATATAAAAACATTATAAGAGTATTAAGTTATAAATATAGATATCATTACCTTGAGGAACCGTTGTTTTCAAAGGTTGTAAAGATTGTTCTCCTCTGTTTTCCTCCAGATGATGTGGAGATAGATATTCAGAATCTTTACAAAGCTGTTCCCCAACTAAATGAGGTTTTTCGCATCATTGACAAAATTGGAGAAGGTACAACAACTATACACCTAATTTAATTAAATTAAAAATTAGCTTTTGTTAATGATTTATTTATTTTTTTAAATCTATGCATCAGGTACATTCAGCTCAGTGTATCTGGGTGAGGCACAGATGCAGGATGGGAGAACAGAAATGTTTGCTTTGAAACACCTCATCCCCACCAGCCATCCAACACGGATTGCTGCTGAACTTCAATGTCTTGCTCTTGCAGGGTGAGTGTTGGTGTTTTGTTTTGAGAGGTTTTGTTCATTTTACCTTTTTCCTCAAAATACATGGTTATCAGAACCAGTATTTAGTTTTTTGTTTTATTTCTTGATGGTCAGCAAAGAGACACCTTGAAATTAATTCTTTCTCACAGCACGCTTTACCTGATTATTTGACAGAGGTAAAGAAAATGTGATGGGGGTGACATACTGCTTCAGGAAGGAGGACCATGTGGTGATTGTCATGCCCTACATGGAGCATCAAGCTATTGTGGTACGCACATGCTCGCATCATTTTCTCTGGAGCATTTTGAATCCATGTTTTAATGATAATTGGAGTATAATCCCCATTTCTGTGGCATTCTGGAATCTGTCAGGACATCATTGGTTCATTGAGCTTTGAAGAGGTCCGGCTATACATCTATCACCTGCTGAAGGCCCTGAGACACATCCACCGGTTTGGTATCATTCACAGAGATATCAAACCAAACAATTTCCTCTACAATAGAAGCAGCAAAATGTGAGCAGTCATGTCAATTTGTACATTATGTTTGTTTGGTTCTGTATGTTGAAAAAAACTGTTGTTATTGAAATTTCCCTGTTTATGTTCAGGTACGCACTGGTGGACTTCGGTCTGGCTCAAGGCACAGCAGACACCCAGATTGAGTTGCTGAAGGTAGTGAGGCATGGTTCTTTACACAAAGGTGGAGGGTCCACGGGGAAACAGGATAACACACAGCGGAGCAAGGCAGCAGCTAAAGTTCTTCCCAAAACCAGCGCAGCATCAACATCAGCAGTTGGGCCTCCACAGCAGCACACCCCCTTACCATCTTCTTCCCCTTCCACTGCTTCGTCTTCTTCCTCCTGTCGGAAAGCACCAGTCAGAAAAGCACATTCAGTCACTGTCAACGTCCCCACCTCCACTTCTTGCTCAAAGCACACAAAGGTTTCCGCACTTTACCAGTATTCTACTTTATAGATGAGTGTTTAAAAGGGTTTGTTTAATGGAAATGGCTAATAAGCTTGTTAATATGGCTGAAGAACTGGGCAAAAATAAAATATTTTGCCTAATTCTGTCTGTGTTTTTCTTCCAGGTTTTGACAACCCAGTATAAAACAGCACGGCCTGTGTTTGGAGAGAGAAACCTGAACAGCTGTGCTCCAGCTGCATCCTCCACTAAGCCAGCTGTCAGTAAGACAGAGGTAAGCAAGGTAGAAAGTGAGGAGTTGTGGAAGTATAAGAAGGCTAACTTGGAACATCCCCCTATTATTTTTATGTCTTTGAGACTGGAGTGAGTAAAGCTAGGGTCATGCTCTTAAAATAAAATCTTTCAGCTGGTTAAACCAAGCAAAACGGAGGACCCAGCTAACCGGAGGTACTTCTCAGTGAGCAGGGGCCTCCTGTTGACCAGGACCCAGAGCAGCAATCAGAAATCTCAGAGGAGTGTCCAGCAGGGCCTCACCTGTAACTGCTACATGACTGACCATGTGTGCAATATCTGCCTCTCCAGGTAACCTTTGCGCACACACACACACACACACACACTTGTTTTTCCTTTTTTTGATCTGTGTCCTTCCAACTGCTTCAATTTTGTGTTAATGAATGAAGAAAGCCACAGGTGGCTCCCAGAGCAGGAACTCCTGGATTCAGAGCACCAGAAGTCCTCACAAAGTGCCCCAACCAAGGAACAGGTTAGTATCTCAACCCTCACTCTTCTACAAGTTATATATATCCTCCTCACAGTAAAGGTGTTCTTCTATCTGTCACTCCTGCTGATAAACTGCACACTGGCCTTTCTGTCCTACAGCCATTGATGTGTGGTCCGCTGGTGTGATTCTGCTCTCCCTGCTCAGTGGTCGTTACCCTTTCTTCAAGGCCAGCGATGACCTCATTGCTCTCACTCAAATCATGACAATACGAGGGTCCAGAGAAACCATCAAGGCTGCCAAGTCTTTTGGTATGTAATTGGGTTTGACAGTAGGCCCAACTTGGGGTTGCTGCAGCTTTGCACATTACCCATAACTAACTTGTTTTTATCATGGTTCAGGTAAAGCTGTGGTGTGCAGTCGTGAGCTGCCTAAGCAGCACCTCAGGACGCTGTGTGAGATGCTGAGAAGGGGGAGAACGTCCCCAGAGGTTGAAGTCACACCAGTTCCTGAAGCTGATAAAGACATTGTTACCAAATTCCAAGATGAAGCGCCGACACGTATTGACAGTGAAAGATTGTCTGAGCGGGACAAAGATGGAGCTGGTCCATTACAAGACAAGGTAGAGGAAGAGGAGCACGGCTGGGGCAGAGTTCCTGATGAGGCCTATGACCTTCTGGACCGGCTTCTGGACCTGAATCCAACCACTAGGATCACAGCTGCTCAGGCCCTCCAGCACCCATTGTTCACTGACCTGTGAAACCCCTGGAACAACTAGAACTGCTGGTCCCAGAGACGTCTGACTTCTCAGAGTAAACAGGATGCAGAAACAACAAAACAGTTACTTTAAACTGAACCAACAGAGTTTAATTACATCCATTTAGAAGACAATCATGGTCTAGGTCTTCATAGAAGAGGACATTTACTGGTACATCTGTCTGAAAGAACTGTGTCGAAGATTGTCTTCTCATATTTGAGAAGAGCTTTGCACCAAATGGACTTGTGTTCACTCCAAAACAAAATTAGACAGAAGTCTTTAACAAGCAATATTTTATGATCGTTTAGCCTGTTTTTATTATCCTTGCTGTTGTTTAATTGGATCCACAAATGAATAACTCTCGTCGCTGCAAGACATTAAAGCATTAGTTTTAGTTTTAATTATAAGGTAAATATAAAACTATATCTGGCATTTTGGTGAGAATGTATCAACATGTTTTTGTTTGATTTTCCATTAATTTATTAGTTCGGTTTTATAATAAAGAGGAAAAGAATTTCATTTGTTTTAAATGCTAACGATTCTTTCCTTCACCCATCCACAGGTTTAGACTCGGCAACAAAAAAAGTGATAAATGAAAGGAAGTCCTCCTCCAGATCATCTTTACTGCACTGACTCGTTCTGGATTTCAGGAACAAAGCAGAGATCCTCAACAATGTTACTCAGTCGTTTCCATGCACATTTCTCACTCTTCACAGATTCTCCTTCGCCTCAGTCAGTTCTTCTATTCGCACCAGCACACTCTCCATCATGTCGAACATGTGCAGGGCCGAGTGCAGAGCCTGAAACCACGCAGTCCAAATCAGACAGGTCAGTGATGTGCAATCCGAGATGTGTGAATCAAAAAGAGCGACTCGCCTCAATGTGGGACTCCGATGTCATGTTGGGCAGCTTCTCATCACCGACTGTGACTGAGAGCAGAGAATCTGTGGAAGAACACGCGAGGACATAAGCAGAATTTCCCTCAAATGTAACGACAAGCTGGGGCGATTGTCTGACCTTTTGTGCTGCTCTTCTTGGTCTCCACGGTGTTGTGCAGCTCCATCTCGTAGTGAGCTCTTGACATGTTCACGCCAACGCGCAACGGCTTTAGGAATGTATCTTCAATCTTATAGAGCTCAGTCCAGATCCCAGTCTACAAGAACCCGAAAACAAGCGAGAACGTGAGGCCAGACGCACGGCATCTCAGGCTGCAGTGATCAAACTCACCTGGTTCTCCGTCACTTTGTCTCTGATGATGAGGTAACGCAGAAGGTTCAAAGACTCCATGATTCTGTGATGAAATATTGGCAAATCAACGAAATTAGGTTACCACGGTAACCACCAAAGGAAAAGATTGTGTCTAATATTTGCTAACCTGTCCAGGTACTGCAGGAGGTCCGTCTCGGGGCCGTCTGGAAGCATGAGAACCTTCCGCAGCAAAGGCAGCAGGTGGGCGCCCCCGAACCAGGCGCTGCTGTTACCTGGCTGAGGACAGAGGAGATAAGCTTGTTCAGTCAGGAGCTTAGCTGCTGCATCAGGTACAGAAACAGCTGTTGTGTAATTCCAAATGTCGCCTCACTTGCAGGGCAAAGCTGATTTGATTCTTGATGTTCTTGATGATGTAGCCCTCCATCCCTGAGTGATTACTGGTTTTAAGCATGTACCTGAAACAAAACGTCCATTTTGAGTCAATCTGGAGCATACACAGAGGATTCTAATAACTCTGGAGGAATCACTTACTGGAAAAGCCTGTATTTTGCTTCAGTGTCAAATTTATCTACGCTCATCTGGAACACCTTCAGACCTCGGCTCCTCTGTTGACCAAGAAGTGACCTCATCTTAGTCTTAGCTTCTAAAGTCTCGTCACATTTAAGTTGGTAAATTATCCGTGAACACCCACCAAATCACGACTCTGGCACAACGTCATGACCTTCACCAAGTTCTGAAAGCAGCAAATAAAAGTGAATGAATACAACATAAAAAGGGCATCAGTGAGCTGCTGGGGAGTGAATGTGTTCACCTGCGGGACCTTCAGGAAGGATTTAACCTCCAGCAGATCAACGGGAAGACAGCTGTCCTCCACTCTCACCAGACTCTTCTCATACAGCTCCTGACCATAAACACAAGGACTCGTATTCAACTCAGACTGATAATTATGTCTGAAAACAGGAGATGGAGATTCCTGAAATGAAGCTTCCTCACCAACCCTTTGTGAATCCTGGACTCTTCGGTCCTGTCAAACAGAATTCAGACATAATTTAGCATTAGCATGGAGTTGTAGATTCCTGGACAGGTCGCTAGTTCATTACATCACATGACAATAAGCAATTGCAGAAAGTTTTTTACCTGGACAGGAGGAAGCAAACGTGCTCCATGTTAGCTCGCAGAATGAAGACAGGACTGTAAAGACAGCATGGACAGCATTAGCACCTTTAAAGCAATGGGATGCTGCTGTCCTGGTATTCAATGCAGTCATACCTGTAAACACAGGGGAATGTATCCGCAGCCTGGTGATGGACAAACAACAGGCAAGATAAACAAGCCAAAGACTCTTTAGGATAACGCACATCCTCCTCCAGGAAGCCCATAACCTGTTTTCTCTTTAAAAGAGGCTGGAAGACAAGATTTGGGAGGGACTCTCCGATAGCACCGAAGATTTTCTGTAAAAAACAGGCAGATGTGTTCCTGCCATTTATATATCTCACAGTTTCAGCTGTAGGTTTAATGTGCAATAAAGTCAATGCAGTTACAGGAAAGCATCTTCCCAGAATAAAGGATGATTTTATACCAAAATTTCTGCTGCAAAATTCCTGAGAGGAGACACGGGCAGAGTATCCACATCCTTCAGTTGTACCTCCAACAAGGGGTAACTCAGAGTCCTCATACAACTGCAGGAAAAGCCAAGTTTAGCATCAGCGTTTCATTATAATGCTGGAAGATTTGTGTGCAAGTATAAGCAGTAAGGTGTCTCACTCACAATTTCAGCAATTCAGTCTGCAGCTCATCCTCAGTGCTGTGCTGGTCGCCCGACGCTTTGGTCTCATTTCTCACCCTGCTCTTCAGGGTGTTTTGCCTGGCCTCATCAACAAACGGTCGGACAAAGTTCACAAGATCGATACAACAACGACAGAGCATGAACACATCATCCTCCTCTTGCTCCTTTGTTTTAGGTACAGGCAGTTTAGCCACTTGGTCAAGCACAGAAGACAGGGTCATTCCCAAAGACGATGCCTTGCGACTACCAAGAGACATCAGCACTGAGAAGTGGGAAGCGAGAGAAATGAAATGACTTTAAAATTTTTTAGCAGCCCGTGGTGCAAATTTAGAGGCGTGCTCTTTACCATTCTGAAGAGGGCTCAACAGCAGACAGACGCTCTCTGCTATGGTGACAAGGTCATCTTGCTCCAGTTGCTCCAACAGGCCAATCAGCAACTCTTTGGGACTGCATGTCTGGAAAGTCAAAAATTAATTTCTTGTCCATTAGAAATTGGATCATTCATTTAGAATGCTGTCAGCAATAATACTTGTAGCAAGTGGTTAAAAATGGCCAAACACTGAGACAGGTTTTTGTCCTCTTTCTTCAGAAGAACCTTAATCAGTGGTGGCAGCAGATTCCAACCCATACATCTAACAATGTCCTACAGAGAGAAACAGAAAGACTTTACCCAGTGCATTTCTGAAAACATCTGTGAGCTGAAAGTCTGTACTGTACCTGATTCTTTTCATCCAGGACTATACTGAGGACTTGGGCACTGTTTCCTTCCTCGATGCAGGTCCGCCCGGAAACCGTGAAAACATCATAATCCTCGGAGTTGTAGCTCTCAACAGGCAGAGTTTGCTGTATATGAAGTAAACAAGTGCTTAAACAATTCCTGATATTAAACTAGAATGTCAAAATGAGACAACTAATCAACAGCATTACATTTAAGACAGGTATAACGGTTAAATTCCATAGAATGTGTGTTAATAGTAGCGAACCCCCGCATGTCCCCTGAAGTACTCACACATCTTTGAACCACATCACTGAGATCCTCCAGAGCCATTATCCCTGCTGGCTCAGAATGAACTTTAACTTCACTCATCAATCACACACACGTGAAAATAAATTCATCACTGTACTTGGCAATGACTAACTAACTCAAAAGCGCCCGTATTCGAGCATCCAAAAACACGTTGAAGCTTGACAGGTTGGGCGAACTGCAACACTGGCCGGACCTATCGCGCTGTGTGAAAAATTAGCGTTAGCTTAGCCGCTAACAACTGGGGGGGCGGAATAGTAAAGTGCTGGTAAATGCTGTTACTGTTTAATACAAGTAAAAACAAGTTAGGACTGCCTCAACCAGTTGAATATGCCAAACAGCCGAGGAAAGAAATAATAATAACCCGAAAAATGTAAGAGGCTAACTACCGGCTCGTTTGTCCCTTTGGGCTTTCCGTAGAACGGAAAGGTTATAGGTCAGAGTTGAAGGTTGACCAAACAGCATGGACACGAAAACAAGATGTGGCACAGGTAAACCGGTTAAAAAAATAATACTTTATTATTTCAAGGAATTGTTTTTTTCTGTCAATTCAAAAATAAAACTAGCGAAAATAATAATAACGTATAAGCTGTCATAAATGACGCCGCTAGATAGGTTAACACAGTTATAGTCTATGACTCACTCCATGTTATAGAAAATGTTGTGGGTAGTGTTTTATCTGTATCTTAACAATGCTTTTTGCCTTGTAGGTGGGAAACGAACTAAAGCACGCAGCCCTGAAGAAGAAGCGAGAAGGTCTGACTTGATCTCTGACTGTTTCTAACAATCATGAGCTATATTTGCAGTTTGGCAGTTAAATAATCTAACAGAGTTTGAGAATCTGAGAGCAATGAATGCATTTTACATACTTGTTTGTTTCAGGAGGGAGGTAGTGAAGGAGCAGTTACAGGAGAAGTCGGAGCTGGAGAAAAAGGCTCTGAGAGTAGTGGAGAGTCTCCTGGAGGACAGTGTGGACGAAGAGTTTCTCATTGACTCAGTAGGTTTCAGAGAGAGTTCTCATCTGCCAAAAGTATTTTATTAGTATGAACTCTTCCCTCTCTGGTTTTCTTATTTAGTTTTTTTTTTTTGTACACTTAATTAATTAATACATTCACAGCAGCCCCTCTTTAACGTTCAGTGTACTCTCTTTCCTTTACAGGCAAAGCTTATTACTTCTGCCCACTACAGGGATGCCATCGAGGAGCGCTCCATCGTTAAACTGTGTGGTTATCCCTTGTGTTCTAATAAGCTGGGCAATGTAAGGGTCCTTAAAATAGAGCATATCTGTTCTAATCAGAACTAAGTCATGTTTTTCATGTCTTGTAACATTACGATGCTTATATTTTTTCTTGAGGTCCCACATCAAAAGTACAAAATTTCCACAAAGAGCAATAAAGTATATGATTTAACGGAGCGTAAGGTGAGTATTACTACCTTGATTGCTCTTTATTATTATTGTAGAATATGTGAAAATGTCAATTTTTTGTCGTGTGTTGTAATTAGTGTTTTTGTAGTAACTTCTGCTACAAAGCTTCCAAACATTTTGAGTTACAAATCTCAAGCACCCCTCTTTGGATGAGGAAAAATGAGAGGTAAGTGTGTAGGTAACGTCTGTTTATGGACGGATCAGTCAGTGTAGGTTTTTACTCGCATGATCAGACTGTTTTTCTTCCTCATTTACAGTCCTTCAGAAATTATGCTGATGAGGAAAGGAGATGTGTATGTATATGATTAATCATTTAAATGGAAATTATTTTTTATTAGTTCTTCTGATGCTAATGCATGTCCAATTTTTGTTTTGTTTGTTAATGAATGATATAATTATTGGATGAATTAATTAATCATTCTTGTGTATCTAGTGGGAGTTTAGGTGAGGAGGTGATACTGTTAGAGAAGTGTCTCCAAGAAAAGGACATTGAGGACCCTCAACCTGAGCGTCCTCACAGCTTGGAGTTGTTCTCTGCTGAAGATGATCTCAATCACATTGACCGAGCACAAGAGCAAGAATTCATCTCTAGAGTGTTTTCTCAGCCACAGGGGCCCAGGGTGCACTGGGACAGCCTACCCGAACACACAAAGGTGATGAGCTCGTCCGAGGAACCCAGTGTGGAAGAAGCTACGTCTGTGATGAGTGTGTGCAGTTTGTTGGAGAATCCTGCTTGTCCCCCACTTGTGGACTCTGATCCCATGACCTTGCCACCCTCAAAAGAGAATAAAGGTCACCCCTCCACTGGGGATTTAACTAACCTCAAAATCACTCAGGTGGGTGTGAGCAAGAAGGGAGCAGCAGGACTACAAGATTTGCTTAAAAAGCACTCTGGTGCCAAACCCAAATTTCTCCATCAGAATTTGCTCATGTGCCTGAGGGGTACATTAAAGGACTGGTGCACTGAATCAACACTGGACTTACTGTACGGTGCCGACCACCCACCTGGATCAACTTCCTTTACTGATGCTGGAGAAGAACAAGAGGAAGAGCTGGATGAAGATGACCTTGATGATGAGGGTGCAGAAGGGATTGATGCTGCGGGGCCGAGGAAAGCTCCCTCCTCGGTGCCAGACTTTGAGATGCTGCGGAAGAACACCCAGGAGTTGGAGCTAAGAGTCAGGGAGTTTTACAAAGGCACCTGGATCCTGCCTGATGAAGAAGAAAAAGTGAGTGAAGGAGTAAAAGGGGGTTAGGCTTAAACAAGCAGTGAGATTTGGATGGAAAAGTCATGTTTGTTTTTTTGTTTTGTTTTGTTTTTTTATAACTGCTTCTTTGTCCTGTGATTTCCTCTGTATCTCTTGTTGGTTCCTCCACCAGGTGACAGCCCAGGACCAGACAGCGAAGCACCCAGCTCTGCCGCTGGTTGACTCTCGTGCTCAACATGTCATCCAGAAACGGATCACCGTGGAAAAGCTCACCAGCTGGTGTGTATCTCAATGAATGCTCTTTTGTCCCCACCAGTCTATATTTCTCCACAGATTTACCCGTACATCTTCCATTTTTAGTAATTATTGCAATTGTTAAGATCTGATTAGCGCCACGTGATCGCGAACACATATGAGCATCATTAACTGAACATGTGTGTTGTGCTTAGCCTCAATAAAATCATCGGCCCTCTGCAGCTCACCATGAACGACATCACCACTGACCTGAACAACCTGGTCAGGACCTTCAAGTGAGTGCAGCAGCCACACAACACCCTCCTAACTGCACATCTGCCTGTTGCACAAATTCACACAGTTTCCCCTTTTTTGTTAGTCTGAATCGTGTTGGCACGCTGACAAGGCTTAAAAGGTGTGAGAAACAGACTTATTAACTGTAATTTTTATAACGTACAGCGGAAGCCAAAAACGCTGTGTTGATACGCCCTTTGTGGTTCACATCATGTTAAAAAGCAGTTCTTGGGTGAAGAGAGACCATACCCCATGTTCTGCTAGCTACTGTATCTAAGGCTCATTAGCAATCAGTACACTTTCAATTATACTAAATCTTTCAAACTAAATCTTTCCTGGCACAGACGGGCCGTCCGTCCCTTCTGGGTGTTTTAGATATTTTTACCACGGGTGCTTTTAAATCACTGTGTTTGAGTAAGACCTCAGTAGACCTCCTTCCAGGAATTCTCTCAGTGCAGCCAGAAGCCTCGGGCTCTCAACCAAAGCATACACAATCCTGTCACACAAGCATCCATCACCGCTCTATTGCAGACAGTGAGCACTGTGCTGGGGCCAGCCCAGATTTTATCAGCTAAATCCGATCATGTTTCACACATGCAAAGAGAAGCTTGCTCGACGCTTATGAGTTATGCTCATGTTATTTTCACGTTTTGTCCACCGCAGGTTCACCAACACAAACATCATCCACAAAACCCCCGAGTGGACGGTCATAGCCATCGTGCTTCTTCACGTGTAAGTGTGTGTGTCTCTTTCTGACGCACCATGACATACACCCTGCCTGCTTATTATCACTGAGCGTGTGACGTGTGTTCTAACATTAAATAAATTATTAGTAGAAATAAACCACAAACTTCTGCCTACTTAATAGCTGCAATAATGCAAATTCTGATCTGCTGGAAATAATCCAGGCATTCCTGGTTTAGCCTTAAACCAAGTCACTTTTTTTTGGTGCAAAGAACCTCAAGAAAGCTTATATTTATATAAGTGCGTTTGTGTGTGTGTGTGTGTGTGCGCGTCTGCATTTGTGCCTCTGTGTGTGTTTGGCAGCTCATAGACAGTTCCGTGCTGCTCCCGTCTAAGTACACACTGAACATTTCATGGCCTTATCGCCACCTGATTGCCCCTCTCCAGATCCGAATGGCACACACACACACAAAAAAACACGCCATTACAAACACACACACACACACAATAGATGGCCTGTATACCATCAAGCAACAAGAGCGCTTTAAGCGCTTTTTGCCCCGGCTGGGAAAGCCATCACCTGATGCCTGACCAGCTCTGATTTATAACCCCTCTCCTCCTTTAATATCATAGTTTACATTTGAGCTTATCAAAGACAACGATGAGTGTTGGTGGTCATGAGGAGACCAGGAAGAAAATTAAGTTGCCTTTAAAAGTACAAAACTTTAAAATTAAGAAACCTTTCACCGAAGTTATGAATCACCTATACTTTCCCCTTCAAATATAACCAATAAAGTGTCTCTCTGATATTATAGTCTAAGACCCGGAAGTTCAGTCCTTTCATTAATCAGTGTAAATCCTGTCACGACATCGGATCCTCAGTGCTTGTTTCTTTTTTTTTTTTTTTAAACACTCGTCCCAGGGACGATCAGGGTGATCGATAGAATTATTGAAGATGTGTTGGTTTTAGCCTTTCTAGCTCTCCACCATGAATAATTTGGTGTGCTGTCTAATCTGTCTGCTGCATGGCAGCTGTGGAGCCGGTCGGGCCTCTTTTGTTCAGGCCGGCTGAATAATGGATGCCCCCTCTGCAACATTAGATCCTGGGGTGAACTGGAGATTAAGCCAGCAGTGCACCTCCACACAGGTGTACAGGTCAGGTAGGGGGAGAGGAGAGAGGAGGGGAGAGGTAGGAGAGCAGAGACGGGGCTCATGGCGGTGGCTTTGCAGACAGTAGTTACAAGGAGCCTCTAGTTGAAGAATTAAACTAAAAGCTGGTCAAATCAGTGTTGGGTGACATGTATTTTTGTGTCTTTTGTTTGGGTTTATGACTGCTGGACTCTAAAAGGTGCTGTGTGTGTTGTGTTTCAGGTTGTCAGAAGTATCTCCGCTTGTACACGAAGCTTTAAAGGTGCCAGCGTCTTTGGAGTATCTGAACACACTGATGAAGGAGCTCGGCCTACACGAGCAGGACCTCCTGGACTTGGTCCGGGTCTTTAAAAGGCCCCAGCATTGACACACAAAGCCAAACCCTGGCATGCAAATAAGCGGGCAAACACTCAGAGCAGAGATGTATAAAATGAGTCTAAGACATTTTTCCTGTTTTATGACTTGGTGTGGTTGTTCATTAATCTGCAGGGTGGGGTGAGCAGATTTCACTTCATGTACACAATCTGTGGCGAGATGTGTGCAAATCACATCCTTGAAGTTTTAGGGCCATGGCTGTTTGCCTGCTGTCCTGCACAGACAAATAAATCACACCCAGCTTTTCTCAGGGATCATGTTGCTGCGATGATTATTGCCGCCTTTCCTTTGTCATAAAAAGGGACAAAACTTCTCCTGACTTCCTTCACATGGATATTTATGGCACCATAATGTCATTTGTTATATGGGTATGTTAACAAGGCTGGTGTGAAAATATTTGGTTTTGACCAGGTGGCACACGCAGGGGAACGTTTTTCTATTTAACAGCGCTGATATAACCGTGGCCTGTCATGCAGACTGGGGGACGTGATTGATGATCAGCATGGCTCAACACAGCTTCTCGTTTTTTACAACGGTACCAACAATCTGGGGGGCCTAGGCAGAGAGCGCTGTACGCCTTGTGTTGTGCAGTACGTTTTAATTTAGAGTTGTTTTTTTTTTGTTTGTTTTTTTTTTTTACAGAAAGACACATTAAAAGTAGACTCCTATAGTTAATAGTTCACTAGTTGGAGGTCATTTTAAGGTCAAAATGATGCATTTCAGATAGATTATTTTTAACAAAGTATACATTTGTTATTAGTAAACACAGTTGATAAATAGAATTTTTCACAATTAACTAATTGATAAAATATTGTGCTATTATACATTAAATAGAAAATACAGTAAACAATAGAATCAAATGAAATGTGGCCTGCTGGTATACTCTTCAGTCTCAGTAGGCTCCATGGGAAGTGCAGAATTCCGCATCTGGGTCATTTCAGTCCGTGTTGCGTCTCCTTGTGTCTCCGCAGGTCCACCTTCCTCTGGAAGCCTTTCCCGCAGAGGTCACAGCCGAAAGGTTTGAAGCCCGTGTGCTTCCTGCTGTGCGTGATGAGATTGGAGCTCTGACTGAAGGCCTTCCCGCACACCTGACACTTGTGCGGCTTCTCACCTGCAGCAGGAATGAAACGGTCAACTTCGAGCCGTTTTGCGCGCAGCGGCACATAACCGGTTCTTTTCGGAAAGCATCCAGTGCGGCGTCTCACCTGTGTGGATGAAGGTGTGTTTCTTCATGTCTGACTTCTGGTGGAACCTCTTCCCGCAGTACTGGCACGGATAAGGCCGAGTGTCGGAATGGATGAGCAGATGAGTTGAGAGTGTGGAGGAGCGCTTGAAGCTTTTCCCGCAGATTTTACAGCTGAAGCTCCTCTCCTGTGAAATACAAAACGTGCAGGGTTATGAATGCAGGCCTAAACCCTCAGAGTGGTTTGGGGCCTCTTCCAGCTTGGTGAGAGGGAGCCTACCTGCGAGTGAACCGCTCTGTGCTGATCTAGGCTCACCGCGTGTCCGAAGGTTTTCCCGCAGACTCCGCATTCAAACGGCCGCGACCCACTGTGCGTCCGCCGTACATGGACCTCAAGCCCATGAGGGGTGGAGAAGACCTTGGAAATATAACACAAAATACATATTAAATCACATTAGTTTATATTTATTGGCCTAATTTCTGTTGTTTTAAATTCGGTTTCTCATAAAATAGAATCTCTGCGCCTTACCTTGCAACATTTGACGCACTTGTAGGAGCCACTTGACTCGAGATTAGAGTAAATGAAGTCACTCTCAGGCTTTATTTCCGAATCACTGTTGTTCTGTTTTACATCCACATAGAAATCTTTTCCGGGACGCCTGTTGCAGATTTGATGAGCCGCTGAGGAAAAGTCCTGGTAGCAGCCCGACGCCGGAGCGCGCTGTGCGTAAAGCGCCTCGGCGTCCCTGTCCTCTGCGACGTGGGCGCCGACTGGCAAGCGAGTGTGATCCTGCAGGTGGGGATGGAAGGATCTCTGAACGAGCCGTCTCAATTCGGAGCTGGAGTGCGTGTTCCAGGAGTAAGGAAGGAGTGGAGGGATGTTGAAGTGGCTGCCAGATTGCGCTGCTGAAGTGGAGCATTTCTCTGAATCTGGAGGTTAATTGTGAGTGAAGAGTTAAATTTTTGGTCAACTGGATTAGTTGCCGGTCTGTACATGACGTGTAAGAACAGGTAGGTTTAAGAAATAACTAACATCACGAATAAATACACATTTGATTTCACTGTTCTCTTCAAATCTGTATTTAAAAGCGGGCAAAACTTTCGAAATATCTAAAACGACAACATATATATATTTAGTGTTAAGGAGTTTCATTTGTTTTGTGCGAAATTAAACAAATAGAATGATATTCGTTTTATGAACAGACCTGGTGATGAGGACGGAGACGGGGGGCGCCAGAAATCACAGTCGGAGGATCGGTCACACACACTGCCTCCGCAGCTCAGCGGGGAGCTGGAGGACAGCGAGCCCGGGGACAGGAGCCTCGACCCAGAGGAGAGTCTGTCAGCGCCAGCGGTCGCATCCTCCTGCGGCTCCAGGTCAGACGCGAACTGTGCCTGAGATTTGCCCTCTGCGTAAACACAGATACACTGTAACACTGCGAAGAATTTCCACCTGGTTATTTTTCATTTTGCCGCGTAATTACGCTCAGTCTGACCCACCGGCGCAGGCGTGAGCCAGAACAACGTCCAGTCTGCTGTAGTCATCGTGGGAGTACCGGGGCAGGTGGTAGCTGTGGGCCCGTTTGCTCTTCACCAGGAACGACCTCGGCATGTTTCAGGTCTGAAAGCCTCCGCTTCACGTCCCTCCTCTCTGCGCCGCGCTGACTTTATCTCTTGACAGATTAGAACACTATTGGTTGACAAGCAAGACCGCGTTGGGATTTTTGGCAGGCTATTACGCATGTGCAGAGAGGCTGGATCGTTTACCAGGTGGCGCGGGGCAGGTGGCCAAAAGCAGGTTCATCGCCCACCCCCCCAAACCCACCTCCAAGGGACCCCAGTAGATAGCCTCTTGAATTGGAAAGGTCATATTATATGTCGCTACTGGTATGGAACCAGTAGTAAACTAAAAGTTTTAAGTTTACTATTTCAAGCTAAAAGTGCTTCTGGATTATTTTTATTCTTTATTAATACACTACTGAGGTTGTGTTACGACAACGTTTAAAAAAAAAAAAAAACAAAAAAAACTTTCAACTGTGATTGCGCAAAAGTCGCAGAGTGACATGTTTTACAACCATGCTGTGGATGGTTCCACAAATCTGGAACTGTGCTGGAATAATTTCAGTTGGAAGGGCCGTAAAAAGTGCATGTGGATGGTTCCATGGAGGCAGAGCAGCCCGTGATGGATAACGACCTATTTGTCTGACTGGTTGTAAAACGATCCTGTTAACGAGACGCGCACGGCCGGTCTGCACAACAGCCTGCTCGTGGGGAGCTGAAGTATCCTTTTACAGATAGACTGCTTCAGCTTACAGAACTGACTTCAGCCTTATTGTTTTACATCATTAGCCTCTGCCGGGCTCACGCAGCTCCAGGCCAACCCTAAACGGAGTGCAGGATTAAAACTGATAAATAAAGTCGGCGCAGAAAAGAGTTAAATCCTTTAAAAATCCCTCACGCTCAAATCATAGCGAGGCTTCTGGGCTGAAGTCAAGGTCAGACTAAAAGCAAAGCGCCATGTGGGAACCGAGTTTGTTTGACGCACCTGCTGCAAAGTTTGAGACCCGCAAGCAAAGGGTAGACAGTCGAGGCAGTAAAGCTGAAAACACATGTCCCATACTCACACACACACACACACACACACACACACACACACACACACACACACACACATACACACACACGCGCCGCACTTCTGACCAGCTCGGTTTCTGCAAAACTGAGCTGAGACGCGCAGTTTCTTTCCCTCCCTCCTCCTGCACTCATGTTTTCAATTTCAATCTCACAAATCTGTGATTGTTTGTTAGTTAATCAAACAAACACATACAAAGTAATGTCATTATTAGTGTTTGTAAACTAATTCATTACAAAATTACCATCACCATACCGAAAAACCCAATGACTCTTTAAAATTTATTCTGTAATTATTTTTTTACGTTTCATTTGCTAAAGAGTCTGATAAGAAGCATTTGTTGGATACAATCGGACAGAATTTCAGCCAATTTCTGCCGTGCTTTCATACAGTAACCTGCAGTAACCATGCATGAGCATTCTGTTCACGGTTTCGCATTATTACTGAAAATTATAGGAAGTTCCCAAAACAGATTTCTGATGTAAAAGTTAAGTTTCCAGGAGGAGCTCGGAGTAGAGCCGCTGCTCCTCCGCGTTGAGAGGAGCCAGATGAGGTGGCTCAGGCACCTAGTCAGGATGCCTCCCTGGTGAGGTGTTCAGGGCACGTCCCTCCGGTAGGAGGCCCCCGGGAAGACCCAGGACACGCTGGAGGGACTATGTCTCTCGGCTGGCCTGGGAACGCCTCGAGATCCCCCCAGAAGAGCTGGACGAGGTAGCCGGCGAGAGGGAGGTCTGCGCCTCCCTGCTTAGGCTGCTGCCCCCGCGACCCGACCGTGGATAAACAATAAGATGGATGGATGGAAGTTAAAAACAAAATAAAAAAAATAATTATCATTGCATAAATCTTGTTATCTGAACAGTAAGAGCAGTAGAGTAAAAGGATTTTCGAATTTAAATATAATAAAGTGGAAGTTGAATTATTACAGAAAATCAGGAAAGAGGTCTAGATGAATGTGTTTACATGAGTAATTATATTCAATTTAAACAAACTCTAGACTGACACTGTGATTAGTCTGATCAGTGTCAAACTGAAGTGTGAGACAAGACCAGCGTTATGACTGTGTTCTCACTCAGGGTCACACACTGACTTGGAACAGGAAACCAGACTGCGTTTAGAAGACATTATCTGTGCTGCCACAACCTCCCCTTTTGTCTCCTCGCTTACCTTCCCCTTCCCTTGCACTGTCAGACCCCTGCACCACAGGCCTTGATTCTCACTCTTCAGCTCTTACATGAAGTATGTGATTGAAATAGCAGGCCGGTGATCGCAGCCGTGGGACTCGGGGAGCTCTTTTTGACTTTTGTTTTCCAGTCGTCGAACATGCACGTCGAACAGGGTTAAATAAAGACTTGTTCTGGTCAGACACAAGGGTACTTAATCACGCTCACCGTTGAGTCAGACATTTGGTTGCCTGCGCTGTTGCTCTCTGCACATTTAAAAAAAGAATGCGACTTTTACCACATGCGTATGCACGGCCCAGCTGTTGAGCTTTGGCTTTTCATTTTCAGTCTTGGTTTTTAGCTACATGGAGGCAGACAGCTGAAGACACACATCAAAGCTCACAAAAAGCAAAAGATTTTATTTCTCTGAACACAAATTTGACTTAATGTGGTTGAAAAACGTGACAGGTTGCATCAGCAGGTGTCAGTAATGGAGGTAAACCACTACATGAGCTGCACGGTGATGATCTCTTCAGGGCGTTTGACATTTAGCAGGTCGATTGAAGAAGTCGGTTTTCTGAAGTGAAGTGAGTTTAAAGAGGGTTTTACCGAGTTCCGTGAGAAGCTATGACAGTGTCGAGAAGACAAAGGTGTGATAGCTTCTGGAGAAGAGCTGTGGGGCTAAATCTTTGTCCTTTAAGCCATGTTTTCATAAATAAATGTGTATACAAATGCTAAAAAAACAGCCTTCCATTCAGTTAAGGCTTCTATCAGTCTGATTCCATTTAGACTCTCGGTTCCGCAGAAAAAGCTTCACAACTGAAGACCTAAGTGATTTTTAAGACATGAAATCTGTGGTCTGTATATGCTTCATGCCATGTGAGCCAAATGTGGCTAAACTGACTTCCACGGTCCTGTCTGTGTTCAGTCCCGGGCTTGTCCTCTTCTCCTTCCGTCTGTGGTGGCATCTCAATGGAAACCACATCACGCTATCTCATCCACTCACTGGTTCCTTTGGCTCCAGGACTAACCACAGTTTGACATCCACGCCCCTCCCTCTCACTATCAAACTGTCCCCCCCCCCCCCCCCCCGGCTTCATTCTCATTTCACTCCTTTTTCCTGAGTTCAACTGCAGACACGAGCGGTTGACCCGGCCCCGTCAGCTCAGCCGAGCCGACTGCAGCCTGCAGATATGGACTGAGTGGACACAGTGGATGATTTACTGGACGCTGCCGACCACAGGACACTTGTGTTTTCTCTCCACACAGGTTCCACCAATGCTTTCTTTTGTTATTTCCCGTTGATTTATGCTCCTCAGTTGTGATGAATGTTCTGATTTTAATTCTAATTCTAATTCTAATTCTAATTCATCTATTCGCTACTGGGTGAAGTAGAGAATAGATCCTCACGAAGAAAATAACTCCGGGTCAGCAGAGCTGCAGTTTCTGACAAGACACAAACAAACTCCTTAGCGTTCTTTAAAAAAAAACCCCTAGCACTCACAAGAAACTCATGATAACAGTAAACAGATGCTTGGATTTATGCTCCGACGCCCCACAAATCACCTCAAATCAGCAGCTCGCAGTGTTTGTAACCAGCCTGTTTCTGGTTGTAAATTTCCTCCTGAAACGCTCAAGGATCTCATCAGGGACGTTGGTGCGTGAACGTGGAGAAACCTGCTCAGGGCTTCCTGGTCATTGTGTCTTTGTGAACATCTGGGGGTGGGGTGCAGGGAGGGGAAGAGCGTATGGGGGGGTCAAGTTGGCAGTTGTAAAGGTCAGAGTTCAACAACCATGAGCCAACATACTGTGGTCCCTGTGTGTTTCACACATTTCCTGTTAGTTGTATTTGATCAATTCTCAAGCTGCTACTTATTAATCACATCTGTACAATGTAAAAATATCTCATAGTTTCATGCTAAGTCACATGTGTCATGTGTGGAAAGCACGTTACTATAGTAGAACAGGTAGAGCAGTGGTAGAAAGACTGTGCAGCCCTGTTACTTGAGATTGTTAGATGCTCCTAATGTAAAAAGAAACAAAACACAATTATCGGATTCTTTTCCCATGTTAAACGTGCTTTTGTCACATACTGGGATGTCCCTGGGACCCAAATCAGGTCATAATCAGAGGTCCTGTCTGCAGATTATGAGATTATTACTACAGGCATGTTGCAGGTGTGAAGCTTCATTATCTTCTCTGCAAATACAATAAAACACAGTTGGCTTTGAGAAGAAGAGGCAGGAAAGTTGAGCGTTACTTTTCTTATCTCTGGTGCCTTGCAGACACATTGGTGTGAATTTCACATCCACCACAATGCCCCATGATGTTTTCAGTTCAAAGTGCACGATGGTGATTTATATCCAGTATTTCATTGTTGCAGACTTTAAGTTAGGACGAAGCCCAGGACAACATCTTCTTAACGGACCTCTGTGCTCACCGTGTCCTATACCTGCACACGCCCTTTGACCCCAGTGTAACCTGAAGATAATCGGACGGTTGCTCCTTCATTGTGAAATCAGTTCATCAGAAACACAGCTTGAGTGGTGTCCAAAAGAGTGACTTTGAGTTTTCTTATCTAAAACGTAAAACATCAGCACCAGGAGTGACACTCAAGGATATCTCACGTCAACAGAAAAGCAGAAGATTCTGGTTCCTTTTTTTTTCAGTGGTTGTTGATTGGGTTTAGAGATAGATGTATGTCGAACTACTGGCTCATCAATTTTCAAAGAATTGATGAAGGATTTTTTTTTGCCCACCGCGTAAGAAATTATGACAAACTGACAGTTGATCATTTCACAACTACAAAGGAAAGTTCATGCAACAAATTTTTCCAACAAGAATATTTTACATATTTTGTATGTGAGCACATACAGGCACAGACTATTGCTTTAAAATTTATAGACACTTTTTACATTTTTGTATTTTTTTTAGACATTTTTTAGACAATGATAAAAAATAGAAGCAGTAAAGCATTCACATACAAAATGTGCAAAAATTGGATCTGTGTGTTTGTCTTGCAGCCCCATCATATTATTCTCCATTATTAATTTATAAAAAATGCAACAGTAAATATTAGGATTGGGACTATTATTTTTCCTTTGACATGACCATCTCATTGCACTTATTTTTTCCTTTTTTCTTGTTTAATTTACTGGTGAGAAATAATTCAAACGCTCTTAGAAAACAAAGTCTACTATATCTGTCTTTGCTGCCCCCTACTGGTTAAACATGTTGTAGCCGCCATCCGGTGCAGCAGGTGGCGCTGTTGCCCGTGAGCAGCTGGCTGCAACCAAAGTTACAAAGTCAGCTTCCGCTTGGAGGTAGCGTACTACGCTCGAAAGAAGAGACTTAAAGTGCCCTAAAATGGTGAGCGAAATGTTTTGATTCATATGTACTTCAGATAAGTTATGTGTCAAGACAAACGGCCAATGCGAGAAAAGTATTTGTGGTATTTTGAGAGGCAGATGTTAGTGGATGTTGGCGTCTGTCCGGCGGCGAGTTGCCGAGTTCCAGCGTGGCGCTTCCATATCTGATGAAACGTCAGATTAACCTTATAACAGAGATCTAAATATAACAATAAAATCTTATAAATGCACACTATGTGGTCATGTAACGACAGTGAAGGACAAACATCGGTCCATTGTTAGTGTTCCCTTAAGCCTGCTTTGCGAACATGAATGACGTTTTTGCCCTGTTTTTTCTTTCAGGGGTTTGTCAAAGTGGTGAAGAACAAGGCTTACTTCAAGAGATACGAAGTCAAATTCAGGAGGAGGAGAGGTAAGAGTATTTATAAGGCAGCTTCTCAAAATGTGAATGCGTCGGGGTATTGGAGTAAATCGCACAAGATTATCCACACATAATTAAAGGTGTCATCTTTCTTTCATTCTGCAGAGGGTAAAACGGACTACTTTGCACGGAAGCGCCTAGTTGTGCAGGACAAGAACAAGTACAACACACCCAAATACCGGATGATTGTGAGGCTGTCCAACAGGGACATCTGCTGCCAGGTCAGGGACTCAGAAACTGAGGGAGGCTCATGTAGCAGCATGTCAGAACTGTCCTGACTCCATAGTTTGTCTTTTTTCAGATTGCCTATGCCAGAATCGAAGGAGACCATATTGTGTGTGCAGCTTATTCTCATGAGCTGCCCAAATATGGGATCGCTGTTGGCCTCACCAACTACGCTGCAGCGTATTGCACGGGGCTGCTGCTGGCACGTCGGGTAAGAACAACCAAACATACAATACGTTTCTGTACTGGATACTTCTTCAAGTTTATTTGCAGGATGTGCCCTGTGCAAAACGGTGGTTAATTGCTGTCCTGTGGTCTTAGCTGCTGCACAAATTTGGAATGGACCAGGTGTACGAGGGCCAGGTGGAGGTGACAGGAGAGGAATTCAATGTGGAGAGCATTGATGGTCAGCCAGGTGCCTTCACGTGTTACCTGGATGCAGGTCTGGCCAGAACCACCACAGGGAACAAGGTCTTTGGTGCTCTGAAGGGAGCTGTTGATGGAGGCCTGGCCATCCCTCACAGGTCTGTATTCCTTATTTCAAAGAGAGTTTTTAGAGATTTTTTTTAACTTTTGGTTCTTATTTGCTTCTTGATGATGATACAAAGAACGCTGAGCAAAATGTAGTTGGTCCTTCATTTGCATTAGCTGATGTCTACTGTCCCTTTCAAGACGGGGCTGAGAGAAGTGAGATGAACCAAAAACAACATGACAAATGTGTTTTAAAAGCGTTTTATACCTGGAAAAAAAAAAAAGCGGGATTGGACCTGGTTTTGTGCATACACCTGATCTGTGTCTTCCTCCTCTGGCAGTCTGAAGCGCTTCCCCGGATACGATGCAGAGAGCAAGGAGTTTGATGCAGAGGTTCATCGCAAACACATCATGGGCATGAACGTGGCCGACTACATGTCTTACCTGATGGAGGAGGACGAGGATGCCTACAAGAAACAGTTCTCTCGCTTCATCAAGAACGGCGTCACACCAGACACGGTAAGATCACGATGATCTTGTCTGCAGGCACAGCGTTCAGTTCTAACATCTCTAATTCGTCTACCATCACCATAAATGGAAATGCCCCACGTGTCTCCAACTGTAATTTGATCAGGAGATTACTGAAGCATAGCTTGAGACAGTTTTTTGTATGGGGAGTGATTAGATGAGTTGATCTGAAATGATATATTCAAGAACTCCTGTGATGAAGCTAGTTTACAAAAAACGAACTGAGCAAAGTTGAGTTGATCCTTCATGGCCATCAGCCAAAAGCGAGAGGAATTGTTGCGAGTTGTGAGAAATGCCAACATTTGATGCTTCATTTCTTTTCCCCAGGTGGAGGAAATGTACAAAAAAGCACACACCAACATCAGGGCAAACCCTGTACACGAAAAGAAACCCAAGAAAGACGTCAAGAAGAAGAGGTGAGTTCGGAATTCCTGATTTTCCCATTTAAACCAAGGTCAAGGATCCTGAATGTGTGTCCAAGGTGGTCCAAACTACTAAAACGTCAGCAGCGTTGACTCAAAATGAGGGATGCAGAAATGAAACCCACCACTGTGCCACCATACTGTGCTGAATGTTAATGGAGTTGCTGTCGCCTCTCTTCCGGCAGGTGGAATCGCGCCAAGTTGTCTCTGGCACAGCGGAAGGACCGTGTCGCTCAGAAGAAGGCCAGTTTCTTACGAGCACAAGAGCAAGAAGCAGGCGACGGTTAGGGCTTCTGTGCAGCGCTGCGCTGCACCACAGACAAATAAAATTTATTTCAGACACAAGTTTCCTTCTCCGTCAGTATTTTGTTGCACTCAGTGAAAAACTTGGACAACGTGAATAAGTCGGTGATGTAGTGTGTAGTTTAATTGTGCAAAATCATGCTCTCAAAAACAGCAGCTTAGATCGCGACGGTGACATGCGTGTCCAGGTCTGTCGCGTCTGTTTTCAGACGCTGAAGCATCAAATTGCGACTTCACCAAAGCTCACTCTAGCAGTAATCATCAAAAATACACAAATACATTTTTAAATGTGATAAAGTTCTCCAACAGCATCGGTGAGAAAACATTCAGGTGATTTCAGCGTGGCCGACACGATGCGAGACTAAAATCAGCAACATTAATTGGGGAAAAAACATTCATAGATCTCATGTCAAGTGTCACAGATGAAGGATGCTGGTTTACAGTTTCAACCGTTAGTGCTTCCCTTGCATTACCCCCAACCTGTGCTTACATGTTCTGTACATTTATACTGCAGTTGACGGTCACAGCATCGATCCCAGTGAGGCAGGCCACACACAGCATTTACCCACATCTACCACGAGTCCAACCCAATTTAACCACAAAATAGACTTTTAGAGACAAATTGATGCCTTCAGTCAGGCCCGGGTCTGAGTGTTACAGAATCAAACTAATTAGTGTTAATCTGAGTGGTTAGAAATATAAACATTTATACCAGCTTTAGCATAGAGACTCATGCTGCTCAGAAGACGTCACGACGACCTTTAGTGCAACTTCATTACACTCAGGACTGGAGCTTAGCACCAAAGCCACCTGTTTCTGAACAGAATAACCTCCCACGAGATGATAAGACAACACAATTGTGCAGTAAAAACAGGCAATGTGATCTCTTTTAAGACAAATACCAGTAAAAATACGCTGATGTGGTCATTTTTTGAGAAGAACACCAATAAAATCCAGTTGCAGTGAGTGGTGTCGGCATGCAGTCAGGTTCCTCTGAAAGTGGAATAGCTTCCAGGCTAATCGCATCCATTACTTTGTTCAATTTGCTATTCCTAAATCACAGCATTGCAATACTCGGCTCCCGATTGGCGTGATGGCAGGAGTACGCCCTCCCCTCGTCACGAGTCCTTGGTGTGTGAGATCTGTCTCCACAGCAGCGCTTTTAGGTTGTTGAGGATAAGCGAGTGCTCCATGTTCATCTGTCCAGCGTTGCCTTTCAGTGCCATGCAAGCGTACAGCTGCCTCTCCAACTCCTCCCTCAGCTCTGACGGCGGCCCACGCAGGAGATAGTCCTTCAGGGCGCCGCAAGCCTTCGCCAGGTTTGGCTGAAGCAGTTCCTCCCTGCACCGTTTCTCTGACAGGTCGCACGTCGTCCGGCAGTCCACCCCGTACACACAGTCGTCGTCGGTCTCGCACTTCAGTGTCCGCATCGCGCGCCTCAGCTCGTGCTCAGGAACCACCGCCTTGGTGTTAGTCAGGCGCAGCTCGTGACGTTCGGTGTAGCCAAAGTGCGCCGCGGCGAGGTCACAGATCAGAAAGTTGCCGTAGGTGCCGTGGAAGATATCCTCCACCAGCTCCAGCAGGCCCATGGAGATCTTCGCTTTGCGGGGCCACGAGGGTGTAAACCACTGGTCCATGGTGCGCTGCAAGCCACTGGGTACCCATGACACCAATGGCCAGGGAAGAGACAACCCGTAGAGGGGCCCATAAGGGACCCGCTCTACCATGTACAGATCCCCACAGTAGCCAAGAAGGCGAGGAGTATGTCCACGGTCCTGGAGTAGCAGGCCCAGCAGCACCTTAGAACACAAAGCACAGCCTTAAACAGGGCAGCACCATTTCTGCAAAAAGTAGATAAATGTGAGAATTTTAGGTCAAGTAAATAGAACAGGTTTTGTTCTAACTTTACAAGTTAAAGCTCTAAACATCATCCAGCCATATAAACATGAGGATTCTACCTCGTCCATCTGCAGAAGGGCCCACGCGGAGCGGGCTTCAGGCAGCGACACTCGTCCGTCTTTGTTACCATCAGAGAAAGACAGGATCTCGCTGACGAGGCTGGCGAGGTTGGCCTGCTCTCCGAGCTTGGACTGTGTGCAGACGCAGACGATCACTCAAACTGGGGCCTTTCCAGGCTTTAACCTGTCACAGACTGAAATGTTGTCATGTTTTACCTTGAGGTGATTGAAGACCATCTCTCGGAACTTCTCCACCGATGTGCCTCTGGTGGGCTTGTCGAACACAGGGGCCTCCCTCCGCGGCTCTGGCTCCTCCCCCAGCTCATAGTGAACGATCTCCCCGAGCTTACAGCGGATGATCCCATCGTGGTCTCCCCAGCTCCCTGTGTACACCTAAGCAGCAGAGCCATTTCACGAGGTGAACGTTCAAGACAAAGATGCTCCAAAGAGAAGACAAGCCTGATGCTTCCTACCTGGTTGTTTGGCAGCGTTGAAAGACACCTACTCATGTAAAGAGTTTCTTTGTCACACAAACTGCTGCACGCAGATCCAGCAATGACCCCCTTCTTGTATTTATCACACTAGGTAAACAAAACACACAGATTTTTTATCTTGTTTCTTACATTTAGTCCTGCAATTTGAAACGTCCCATACAAAACAATTCCAAAGAGAATGAATAAAACTGGTGCTCACGATGGCGTTCCTGCACTCACGGCCTCGGCACAGCTCTGTGTAAGCAGAGTACTGCACGTAGATCACCCAGCTCCCCACCAGGACTGTCAGCCATGTGAGGAACAGGTACTTCACCCGCACAAAGGAGATCCGAGCCTACAGAGTACAGACGCCAACTCTTAATAATCAACGCAAATCCTGAAAATACACTTTATTTGCATCCTTAATTATATCTGTTTGATCAAAGTTACAAAGATGGACCTTAGATCTGCTGCATTCAGGATTTGGTGCATGCTTAGATGATCATGTCACATGATTGTCATGTCTTACGCTGCACCGAGGTCCTGTTGGTTCTAAAAGGTGTGCTGCATCCTAACCAGCAAAACTGGTTCGCAGGTTTTATTTGACTCCTTTGACGCGAAAGAAGCAATCTGTCACACTCGGCTGTGTTTTGGCAGCGTGCCGCTGAGCTCCTTTCAGAGCGTTTGCAAATCCAAACATATATGCACACAGTGAGGCAGCAGCATTGATTGTAATATTCGGCAAACAGCTCTGATCTGCGTCCGTGCAGACTATTGCAGAGATTAAATCATCCTGTTCTACACTTACTTAGACACAGAGAGTCTAATTACTGCCATGTTTTTGCACTCAGCCTTAGCGCACATGCTCTCTGCTGCTCTGTGGATTTTTAGGAGATGAAAAACACCACGAGGGAGCAGGAATGGAATGTGTTCCCACAAACTGTTGCCACACGGCACAAATCTAAACAACAGGAATCTGAAAATGCGTTTAGTGCAGCTACCACTCCTGTGGTGGAATGGACTAAAAAGCAACCGCACGCCATTATCAGACCTGAATTCCTGCACATGCACAAAGAGGTTCAGACAAAAAAAACCTGCATGGACGACAGGCGCTGATGACATGATGTGATTAAAAGAAACAGGCCCGTCCACGTATTGCTTGTTATCTTGTGCCTGTTTCAGTGTGTCTGCAGGCATGTGATGAAGCTTCTTACCATCTGAGGTGAAACACAAACAAGCCAGAAAATCTATCCCACGTGCAACCACAAGCACAGAGAGCAGACACTGTGTCCTCTCTGGAACCCAACACAAAGATAAGCAAAATATTTTGACTCAGCACAGCAGGAAAGAGAATTTAACACCAACAAAGGCCGAGTTCCATTAGATGCCTGTGTAAAGCACGCACCTGACCAAATTGGAACACACCCTCAATAAATCAAACACAATGTATTACATGAGAACTTAGAGTGGTTTGCTGGAAAATACATGAAACTGTTCTGGAATGGGAACGCTGGAATGTGACACCCCCCCGCCCCCCCACGATGGTGCAGACTGTGGGGTTACCAGCTGTCAGCAGTTAGGCTCAGTTCATCAGAGGGTCCAGAGCTGCCTGTCTCCATCCCTGGAGGAGATTTCAGACCATCCCATGAGTGAAAAATATATGTAGAGTTTAAAGGCAACGAGTGAATTTAGATTTGGGTGAACTGTTCACAGATAGAGGTCACTGTCTCTGACTTGAAAAACAACTGCAGCTCCCCAGTTTATGCGTCAAGGGTGTAAACTAGATCTGAATTCAGGCTCCACTGGCCCTTTATGGGGTTAACCTTAATGAGCTTAAGCTCACTGGTCATGGGTCAAGGGTCTTTACGAATGTAGAAACTTGAAAAAAGTAATTGTTCAGGTAACCTATTATATCACCAAATGGACCCAGTCCAGACCTGTGATCATGACATATGTGTATAAAAATGACATTAACTCCGAACCGTGGGCTTCAGGGTGCTTAACCCTAACAAAAATCCAGAAATCTGATTAAAACGATCACGATTATTTTTAGTCACGGACTGCAAATTCTTCCTCATATGTTCGATATACTGTGAATATCTATATCCTTGCTCAGCAGGGTTGACGCTCACCCTCCTATTTGTAACAAACCTCAATAAACACACGATGGCAGCCCGAGCGTGAACATGTTTACTGTCAGCTGTCAAACTGGCACCTCGACGCATCCGATTACGCGAAAGTCTATAGGGAACGATTTAATCCGCACTGCAGAGCAATTATCAAACCGCCGGGTTACCTGGAAGTAGAAGGACTTTTTCACCCAGGCCCGTGGAAACAGAGCCTTCGCCATCACAGGAATAGATCATCTCAATACGTGGACCTGGTTGCGGAAGACCATTCAGATACACGGGACAACGGGTCATCCACGTTTTGAAAAAAATCCCGATTTAAGACTCATTCTTTTCCACGACAGGACACTGTCGTCTGTACTGTCCGTTTGTTGCACCGCAATACAGCTATTTAACCGTGTCTCTGCCCTTTGCAGCAGTTTCGGATCAACCTTAGTAACATACCTCAGACTGGTCAAAAAAAAAAAATTCATGGCGCAGGCGCAGCGCGTTCACGTTTAATAGATTACTTCGATGTTGTAATACCTTCAATTGGCCAGTCACATTGTTAGACAGAGTTGTTTTAATGATAGCACACACTCGATAACATACACGTATTCTTTTAAATGAGCAGTTGCTTAATCAAACCAATCAAGCTTGTAATTGTGAGACTCAACTTCCGCACCAACTTCCACAATAAAATAAGAATTTATTAAAGGAATTTCCGGTTATAAATCTTAAGTTACCAACGGTAAAAACTATTTTGTCTTTAACTGGCATTTACTGGAGATGATGCAGGGTTATCAAATATATTTAGAAATATCGAATTTAGAGTTAAAACCAGTTTGGGGATACAACTTACTAACATTAGCTAATTAACAACCCGCACATTATTCCCTTGTATTTTTAACCCTGTTAAAATACTGACAAAAGTGTGTAACACAGACATTGAATTTCTTCTTCTTTAAAGGGGCGTATTATCGTGAGAAAACGCCCTGCCTACAATTTCAAATGTTTGAAAAAACAGTGCACGTTGCAGCAGCGAGCAGAAGCTGAAGCACTTCCCATAATGCACTCCCCGATCATCAGCGGGAAACCAAAATGGCGAACGCGTTGGGGGAAAATGAGCCGTTTGTTATTTTCTGAGGAAGACAAGAGCCTCGCAGATTTTGGCGATACGCTTTCGAAGTAGAGTCAACTCCAGGAGAAACGTGTCGAAAGTGGACACTTATACCCTGATATTTTTGTTGCCCGAGTGATTTGTTGTATTGGAGGTGACCGAATGAGGTATTGTTGTTGTCATGTTTTCCTCCCGTGGGGGGTGTGGGTCCGACGGTCAGTGAGCTACCCGGGGTTACGACTTGGCATGCGGGTTATTGTTACTAACAATTAAGGTTTATTGCCACGGTTTTATTAACGACGCGTTAGCATGTGGCGTTAGCCCTAAGTTTCCCGTAGTCTGGTGGCTAACAAATAACCACAATCTTTCTGTAGAAGAACAAAGAAAATCGTGAGCTGACGGATAGAAGCTGAATGGAAGCAGAAAGATCCAACATACGATTTCTAACAGACTTATCTTAAAGATTTCTTGATGAATATTGTAAAAATATCACGTACAAAACATTTATAATTGTAACAGACAGCTGTCAGTGAAGCTCAGCTGTACGTTAATATGGCTTTTGTTTGTATTTGTTAAATAAGTCGTTCAGTTTTTGCCTTGATGATAATAATAATTAAACGAGGATAAATTATTACAGCAATGAGAATTAAGTGATATCTTTTACAGATCGCGATTTTTAGGGTTTCCTGTCACATAATATGGTATTTCTATTAAAATGTCAGGGTTAGAGGTTAGACATGCATCGATCTTTCAGCATCGATCTTTCAGCATAGTCCTGTTGGTATTTGAATTTGTGTAGACACACAGACATTATCAGGCACATTATCAAGTTTAGTGCTTTTTTTGGCCCCAGATCAACTCTTTTAATTTTTTCTGATGTTAAAGATTATGAAAGGATTTTGAATGTTTGGCCCATCTTGATGATACAACACCAGACATTTGCATCAGCTGTGTGTCTGAATTGCATTGTTGTAATTGCATTCTACTGGACTGAGATCTCTTGATGTTGAAAAGATCTGAGTGTTGTCCTTTTTTATGTTGGATGTTTTGTTTTCCTGATTTTCACCTTTTATTTATGATTCTACTTCGAACTCTGTGTTGCTTCTTCTGTGTTTTACAGAGACTCAGGCGTTGTGGATCACCTGCCTGTCCATCACAGAGCTCACCCCCAGCGACAGCAGCAGGCGGTGTCCCTGTCCCCCACCAGCCTTGCTGCTAGGGGAGAGTATGGAGAAGACCACATGTCGGAGAAATTTACCGAGGGACAGGATGTGTTGGCTCGGTGGTCGGATGGCTTGTTCTACCTGGGGACAATAACCAAAGTTAGTATAAGCCTAGGATATCTACACTCAAACATATGAATGTTGGCTCAGATAGAATTTCATCTGTTAAGAGTCAGGTTGTGTAAGTGAGCCCTTTAATGCCCTTTATCATGTCTTTTACGTATAATCTAGGCATTGACCTGTGTCTCCCTGCTACTTTCAGGGTTAATTTGTGATTGTATTTATGATCACTGGAGTATTATAGGTGTATTTGTGTTATTTATTACCTGCAGCAATATTTATTATGTTTTGTTTCTGCCCTCAGATAGATCGAGACAAACAGAGATGCTTTGTTGTTTTTGAGGACAGGTCAAAGTCTTGGGTTCTCTGGAAAGATATTCAGACTGGTAAGGTCAGCAAGTTGTAACTGTTCGTGTAAATGCATTTGTGTATTACCTGCACCACACTTCTTTTGTGTGTTTTTAGTTTTAAATTCACATCAGCAATGCCTTACTTTTTGTTGCGTTCTTCTGTCTCCACCCCAGTGTGTTCTGCCTTACTTATCTCCCTTTTCATTTTTCTGACAGTTAACTGTCCACAGGGGCACCAGTTAAACACCAATTCACTGTCTATGTCTGAAGAGAACTGCAGAGATAAACAGTCCTAATATATACTTACTGTTAATTTATTTTTATCTTGTTTCAAATTTGAGCAGTCATGGTTTGTATTAATACACTATTTCTGTGTTGACTGCATAAGTTTCAATTTTTATGTTCTGCTGACCTCCAGTGGTTAAAATTGACACTTTTCTACTTATTTCTATGGAAGTTTGGTTCAATTGCATTTCTAATGTGACCTTGAATGCAAATGTCTGCAAACTAATAAATGTGGAGAGTGTCCGTGTCACACACGTTGGCGAAAATCTGGATGTTTTTGTCTAAAAACTATCAAAGCTTCTGTGAAAGCGGTTTTCTTTCTGTCAACTTTAGGGGATGAAGATGATGAGGATGATGAGGAAGATGACATCGTGTGTTCCATATGCCAAGACGAAACTTCAGAGGAGCCGAATGAGATTGTCATTTGTGACAAGTGTGGGCAAGGTACTGCAAAGTCCTCCTGGCATGAGAAGGAAAGACAAATTTTCACTCCCACATTTCATAATGTCCTAATCTCATATTAGTTTCTGTTGGCTAGTAACGTCATTTTTTTTAGCTGCTGGCTAACTTTGTCTGGCGTGTTATTTTTTATTTTGCCTGCAAATATTTAATCTATGTAGAGTTAGAAAACAAGTGACAAGTCCTGAGTAGTACAGTGGTTTGTTAATGGTTTGCCCATTATCTTTTAGGCTACCATCAGCTGTGCCACTCCCCCATCATCGACGCTTCTGTCATTGACTCGGATGACAAGTGGCTCTGCTATGAGTGCGAGCTCACCTCTCTTCCTAAGGTACAGCTCTGTCTTTGACTGATTATATTGGCTACACAAGCTGATTGTTACTTTAACTCCTTTTTAAAATACTGATATAATATTTTGTAAGGTAATTGATCGTATATGTCTATTTTTATGTGTCTTTTTGGTGAAGAGGGCTGGTGCTCAGAGGAGAGGAGGTTCTGCTAAGGGCTTCCTAAAGCAGGAGCAGCCGGTGGATGTGCACTTATCCTTCCCATATGCTCTGGATGAACTGGTCTGGGACCAGGGCCACATTACAAACTTGCAGCAATGCTACTGCTATTGCGGTGGTCCTGGAGAGTGAGTAAAACAGTATAATGTAGAGAACATAGATTCTGGATAAACATTTTTCTGCACATCTCTTTTTAAATATGCATTCTTTGATCACAGCCCTGTGCAGCTCATCTCTGTGCCTGTCTTTGTAGTTGGTACCTGAAGATGCTACAGTGCAACAGGTGTGAGCAGTGGTTCCACGAAGCCTGTCTTCATTGCTTACAGATGCCTCTGCTCTATGGCGATAGGTGTGTATACATCTGTTCATAGGTTCAGTCTATATAAAACTCAATAACCACATGTCCCTGCTTGGGAAAAGAAAGGAAATGACTTACATGTCACCCATGAGCTATTTAAAACACTTAAAAATACTGCATTATTACATTCACATTATTTTTAATAATTAGACTCAAATTGAATGGTCCTATTTTAACATGCTTTTGTGTATGCGTCTAGGTTTTATCTGTTTATTTGTTCTGTTTGCAACACGGGACCAGAATACCTCACACGACTGCCTCTCAGTTGGTAAGTGATGGTTTCTTTTTTAAACCAGGGTTGCATGTGTTATTAGGTTGCAGGAGTTTGAGCAGTTGGGACAAAGCTCTGGTGACCTTAGAAATCTGCTGGCATTGCAAACAGTCGCTTTAAATTAGCTGCAGTTGATTGGAAAGGGATGGGCTGGCATGTAATGACTGTTGCTCTCGCATTTCGTCACAATGTTTGTAGCAATTTGCTGAACCGTTTCAGGGTGGATGTGACACACCTCAGCTTGTACAACCTGAGTGTTATCCATAAGAAGAAATACTTTGACTCAGAGATGCACCTGATGACTTACATCAATGATAACTGGGAGCTGTTGCAGCTTGGGGAGGTAAGAAAAAAAACTGAGTAAGACTGACTGTAAAGGCAAATGTTATATTCTTGATTTCTGTGTTTTTGTTGTTCATTATTAATTCTGGCTGTTTGTGTTTACAGCTCACCAGTACTCCAAGATCAGAGCGATATGAAAATATTCTGGAGGCCTTGAACAACAACAGCAACATGTAGGTTATTATTTTCCTGTTCTGTTTTACCCAGCATTGATCACAGTTGTTGCACTGAATATGGCTGTCCGATGTTACACCTCTTCTTATTTATTCTTCCAGGTTTATGTCAGGAAAGGAGGTAAAGAAAAAGAAGCACTTGTTTGGCCTAAGGATTCGGTTCCCCCCAGCTCCTCCCAGTTCCAGCGAACCAGCTAGCAAACTAACGGAAAGTCCTTTGCATGAGATCACAATCAAGGGGTGCAAGTCAACAAAAACTCTAAGTGGCTCCAAGTAAGATATGAAATTTGCTAGTTAAAAAACATGTAACGTCCTACCAGTTTGAGTGTTTCTAACGCACAACTGATTCACTAACTCTAAAATGTCGTCGTTGTTGTAGAACCTGCAGTACTTTAACAAATGGCACAGATAAGAAAAAGAAAAAGAAGAAGAAAAACAGGAAGCCGGGACCACGTTCTCTGGAGACTTTGGCTAAACGGCAGCGCTCCAGTGAAGTCTTAACACAGGTGTGAGCATGCATTAGTTTGTGTGACTTATGGCGCACGTGCTGGGTCTCTCGTTAGTGTGTGTATTTTTGTATCATTCTGTATATGATGAAATGCTTCTTTTTTCTTTTCTTTAATAGGAAATGAGAAAGCCACTAGAAAACCGCACCTTGGATCACTTACCTTCTGTCAAGTGAGTGAGCACCAGTTATGGTCTATTTTTGTCCAGTTCTAAGAAATTATAAACACCATGCAACAAGACGCTATCAAGATTTCTGAGGAATATACTGGATGATTAACTCTGACATTATTAAGTGTTATACATTTTTCAGCAGATTTTTTTGTTGACTAATGTGTTTAACTTTCACTTGATTACCCCCTCAGCGCCCGGATCGATAGGTCTCTGCTGTCTTCTGATGCGGAATCAATAGGAGCCCTGAGCACCACAGACACTACCTCAACCAGCATTTCCAGACAGTCAAGGTAAAGCACTTGTGTAATTGCAAGGTTCACCCCTTTTGTGTCCGTAAGACTCGATATGTTTACTGTCCTTCTGTGCTGACGTCTCTCTACATCTGCAGAAATACATAAGAATGTTGGCATGTTTTTTTCTGGAAATATTCAATTATTATTATTATTATTATTATGACCTGATTTTTATTTCCCCATAAATGATCAGTTTGTTTCGCTTCCTCTTTTCTTTGTCTGTCAGCCTGTGTAGCTCCAGCAAGATGCACACAACAGCCAGCATCATGCCCATTTCCTCTCCACCATTGAAAAGGAAACGTGGCCGGCCCCGGCGGAACTTGCAGATCCCCAACGCTGAGATCCCTCCTCCCAGTCACGCAGACCCCATCCCCACAACGACAGAGGTGCTGAGCCCGCTGCAAGGCATCAACTCCACAGACATAGTGCACAGCATGGACCCCAACACCCAGCTGTCCCACCTGAAGAACTCCATCAGCAGCTATTTTGGAGCAGCAGGGCGGCTGGCCTGTGGGGAAAAGTACAAAGTACTGGCCCGACGGGTCACCCTCGATGGCAAGGTGCAGTACCTGGTGGAGTGGGAAGGAGTCACTGCCTCCTAGAGTTGTTCTAATCATCTTCACTGCTACTTCACACCAGCAGCTGCAGGAGATGTGGTTGTGATAAGGACATTGTTAAGCAGTCTGTTTTCAGAGCATTAAATTTATTTTATTCCACTTTTTAGACATGAGCAACTTTTTCCAATTGCCTCTGAAGCCTACAGGTCCAGTGCAGCAATGATTAACACATAATTTCATAACAGTTAAGGAAGAAGGTTTTGATGGTGAACATTCATCTTATGATTATATTTGTGTTAAATATTCCATAATATGATTTGAACATTTACAGAACCCCTCAGTTGTTCAGTTGGAGTGTGTCTATCTGCGCTGTCCCAGTAGGCTTCGAGTGAATTGACTTTTTTCCTTTTTAAATCTGCTTATATGCTTCTGTTCGGATTTACAGACATTATGATGGAAGCTGATGAGGTCAGTAATACTGTGAGAATTTGATTAACATTAATTATTTTTCCAAATTTGCGAATTATATATGCATCCCTTTATAATCACCCCCCCCCCCCCCATGTTATCCTGGAGAGCAGAAGCTCTTGATGCCTTCAGCAGACGTATCTTTCAGTGATCGGTGGGTCTTTCTGTGAGCTGGCTCAAACAAAAAACTTAAAGCCCCAGCATGGTAGGGATTCTCACAATGATGATTCTGTTGTCTTTGGCTTTCTTTATCTGACCCTATGTATTTTTAAAAAAGAGGCCTCTTGTAAATGATTCAAACAATTTTCCAAGCAAAATATGTCTGTTTTACCTCCTTCACCTAAGTTGAATTAATTTGACGCAGTGTTTTTTCCCCGTTATTATCTGTACGTCTCAAAAAGAGGCATCTCGGCAAATGTGTGATAATTACACAAGACCATGATGAAGTATAAAATCTAATTCTCAATTCATTATCTTTACATTTCAATGTTCATGCTGTGTCTACATGTGTTTGTTACCTGAAATGGATGCGAGTTGGTTTTGTGCCAGTGAAAACCCTGCAGATATGAAGTATCTGCCTTCTGGGATGAAACGATGGTCGTGGAAGTTTGGTTTGAGTTGTAGCTTCAGTAATCACTGTGATGTATCCAGTTAGCAGAGCCAGCCACCTTAATTAACCAGTTCATTTCCCCCCATATTACACCCCTCAGGTGAAGCCCGAAAACAAAAGATGTGCTGCTGAAAATGTTTATTTTCTATAGATCTACTGTATATTACATTTATTGTCCCCCCCCACACGTCTCTGTGTGACCACTTAAACTTATTTTAATCTTTTTATTTTATTCTAAAGATTGAACATATCAAAGGCAAGGCATCTCAGTTTTGCTAGATAATTAAATGCAGAATTCTCGTTTTTTTTCTTGGTTCTAAATGTGTTGATCTGAAATAGAACATCCACACGGCACAAGCGATCAACCTAAACATGTATTAAGTCCCTGTATAAAAACAAAACAAATAAAATCTGTAAAATGTTAGCCCTAAATTATTAAAATCTTATTTACTTTGTGTACTAGGTTTATAAAATGTTTACTCAGTTTTTATACTGAGTTGAGAATTGTTCCTCTTGTTGCCACCTATGCAAGTTGGATAAAGTTCTTGATCCTTCGAAACTAATTTTTCATGTGAATGATGCAGAAATGTGTTTTTTTACAGATGGCATGACCTTGTACACACTCAGGATTTACCCACAACAATGTCACTGTTTTGTACCTCCTCACGTGCAGCTCCAGAGGTGGTCTTGAGTTAGGTGTTTACTCGATGTCAGTATTTCGAATTTCTGGTGGTTTGTTGCATTACATTTGAATATATGCATGTGCGTTGATTCCTAAGAGGAAAACCATTTTTAGTTTTAATTTTTTTTCCTGCTGGCTTGTTTAAACTGATTTGAAAACAATCACTGGAATACTTCTGTATATCACTTATGAGAAGTAAATATTCAGTTAGTATTGCTTTTTTTTTTTTTTTTTTTTTTTTTTTGGAGAAGTTTGTTTACGTGGACAGACCTCCTTGACAGATACCTCCTAATTGTGCAGATGTAGTTGATGCATTTGAAGCTTCTCTCCTCTGTTCAGCCGGTGTGCCAGCCTAGTGCTGCCATCTGGCCTTACAAGCAGGCTTTTGTGGCCAAAGAACATAACGTTTGCTTTTTCTTTGAGATTCTTTTTGTCACACTTTTATACAGCGTTATATAGAACAACTTGTTAATTCTGAATCGTTTTAGTTTAAAGGTGAATAAAAGTTGATATTTTGGAATGTTCTGTTCCATTTTCTCTTTGTCTTTAAGTCTCTTTAACCAGATCCTTGATTGTGACAGTTGTGGTGCACGCGCCAGTATTCGCGGTCAGTACCATTGGCCAATCAGCTCACGGACACCTTGACATTACCCAATCACAAAGCGCGTTATTGCGATGTAGGTGGTGCCTAAAATACAAATGTTTCCTGGCTGCTTTTCCTATCATCTTGGGAGACTTGTAAAGTTGTGTTAACGTTTTTTCTTTTGTTGTTTTTTTTTTAAGTCTAGGAAGTCTAGCGACATAAATGAATCGTCCATGTTGATTACCACTTATAGGATAAATTACATGAGAAGGTAAACTGACTAGTCGCCTGTTGATATAACCAATGTTTGTTTACATTTAGCTAGCATAGCGACACTAGCCAACTCGGCGGCTATATTCACAAATTCTCAAACAAGTACCTTATGTTTATAAATTTGTTCTGTATGTAATATTCCCCACAGTTCTCATATTTTAATTGTATTAGATTTATGGAACCGGCTGGGGTTGATGCTTAGTTGCCGTTACTGGGTGCTCACCCTTGTGGTCACCGTGAAGCATGTTCATTCATCTTCAGCTGCATGTTCAGCTGTTGCAGTGTTTCATTAGAAAGTTATATGTGGCGGAAGCCACACCTACTATATGAAGCTAATATATCAAGATAGCTTTATTCAAGTTTTCTTTAGGGATTGAAAAAAATCTGATGTAGCATGCTGTTGTATTTACATTACTTGTTAAATGCCCTCAAACATCCTCAAACCACTTCTATTGTTTTTTTTTTTTTATTAATCAATGAATGTAAGATTTGCGGTATATAGCACAACTAGAGGTGATATTATTGCATCTACGTTTAAGTACGACCTGAACAACTCTTTTTGTTAATAAGTTTGACATCATATAAATGAATAAATTAGCCACATATAGTAACCATGTATTTTGCTCTTTATTTAGTACTATATTTTAAAACCCTCCATCAAGATCAGTACAGATGGAGAATATTTCCTCAAGGAAGAAGAGAAGTTGTGTGCGTCAGGAGAATGCCAGTATGACCATTCAGAATGAGCAGCTCATCTCCGACTTTGATCCTGCGCAGTATGAATTGGCCACCTTCAACTTGCAGGTTTGATAAACAAATTTATACAAATTATCTTTTAAATGCTGCATCTTTTTCTAGTATGAAAAAAGACTTTATAAATATATTTATAACTACAAAACAAATTGCAAACTAATTTTTTTTAGGTTGGACTCAGGGCACCCAGGGGCGGTGTTCCAAACAGTGTGGCAGTCATGAGTGAGCAGATTTCTCAGCTTCAGGCAGAGCTGGAGGCTCAAGCAGAAGAACTAAAGTAAGCTTAACAAATAAAGTTACAAATTTTAAACAGCTGCTGGTTATGCAATACTAATCTGTTCATGTCTTTGTCACACAGGGCAGCAGAAAAAAGAGCAGAATGTAGTCTGGAAGAAGCAGCTCACAGGGACATCATGGTGGTGACTCTCACTGAAGAGCTGAACACATTTAGAGAACAACTGGATGACAAGACAGCACTCATCACACGGTGACCTGTTTACCTGAAGTTTCTGTCCACAGTTGTGGACAAACAGTTGTTTGTTGTGAGGCATAATGCTTAATATTGGAATGAGGCCCATGACCTTTCTTTTAAAATCTGTGACTATACCTGGGCCTACATTCAAAATATATTTTCACAATTCCTTAACTTGATGTTATTGTACATACATTTTCTTATCTTTTACAGGGCTGAGCAACAAAGGAACCAAGCACTTCTAAATGCAGAAAAACTTAAGGAAGCCTTCAGTGATTATAAGGCTAAAATCACCACTAAACTTCATCAGGTAAATTTTATCAGTATTATTTAGATGAACTGAATGATGAATAAATATATTTTTATATTTTTCCAAAATGTATGATTTTCTCCTTTTACTGCTTGAAGATGATGGCGAATGAGGACAAACTAAAGGAGAGTCTTACTGAGTGTGACAGAGAAAAAGAGAAATTGGAAATAAGGTGCACTGTTTTGGATAGAGAAAAGGAAGAACAGCGCCAAATTATTTGGTGCGACTGGCTGCTTCTTTTGTTTTTGACTTACAAATTATAACATTTGTCAAAAGAAATAATTTTCTTTAATTAAATAATGATTTTTTTTTCCTAAATCCATTTTCTACTATTTCAGCCAGTTAAAACTGGAGGTCAGGCAGGCAAATGCTGCTTCTACTGGCTTCCAGGTTCAAATGAAGGAAATGGAACAAAAGGTTTCAGATCTGGAACAGCGGCTGAAGGATCATGGAGCAAAATGCAGGGAACTGGCTTCCCTTCGCAACAGGGTGGACGAGCTCCAGTCTTTGACCCAGAGTCAGGAGCAGAGTATGGCCCAGAGTCAAAGGGAGACTCAGCAGAACCAGGCAGAACTGGCCAGCCTTGAGGCCATACTGGCTTTGTTGCACCTACGAGAGGTAGAGAAGTGTTTCCTATCCATCAACCAGTTATTCACTTTCATCCCAACTCGTGTTTGAATTTAGACTTACACAAAACTTACCATAGAGATACTATACAGGAATGCTTGTACATATGAACACAAGCTCTAATCTTCTAATAGATGAGTTACAATTGCTTACACTTCATTTCAGGGTGCAGTTGGTTCCCTGTGCGTCAGGCCCTGCATGTTGCCCCCCGTTGACTATTTGGGAACTGCACAACTATTGAAGCTTAAGCCAGGTATAGAGACACACACTGATTTTTGTTATATTTATATCTTTAATCTGAGAATTTGCTTTACATTTGCTAGAGCTCTGGCCAGGCTTTGATTTGTTTCTTAAATTGAAACCACTGATGTTAGAGTTGGAATTGCATTTGTAGCTGAAAAAGATACAGTGACTCAGAACATTTGACAATTCTGTTCAGAGACAAGTACCATCTATGATATCAGAAATGTGGTATAATAGTTCTCTTTTTAATGGTTATTTCTTGCAGGGGAAGGATACCAGCACTTACTACGAGTGATGCAGTCAATGGAGGCTGACCGGAGCAAACAGAGCAGCCTGGTTGAGAGGCTTCAGGAGCGCCTGAGCAGAGCCCAGTCAGAGATCTCGTCCCTGCAGAGCTCCATGGCCCAGAGAGCCTCTCACTATCAGAGTCTTCACACAGAGCTGTTGGGAAAAGTCAGCCAAGCAACTGATACAGAAAAGGAGGTAAATCCTCTGACCTGCTGTTCCAAAAAAATCAGATCTGTAAAACAATCTAAAAGAAACCAAATATATAATAAAATCATCATAACAATTAATGTATTTTCATTCAGTTAGGACAATTCAATTAGATGTATGTAAAAAAAAATACTAACAAAAAGAGAGTCATCAGGTATCAGCATGGGGCTTTACTGTGTCCATGCCATTTGGGTTTTCTTTAATTTCGCCCATAGCTCTGTAATACAGTATATCTTCTTTTTCTATAAGCGTTGCTGCTATGTTTTCACGGTAGTGAAACATAGACAAGCAGACTTGAATTATTTGTTATATTAGCCACTTTTTCACACACTGACCCAGTATTTAAAAATGTTGAAATGCCATTAATGTTTAAAAAATGTTTTTGCTGTCTGATTCCCATCAGTTGAAAAGAAAAAGTGCACGTGCAGCTTCACTGGAGAAGCAGTTACAGGAGAAATCCTCAGCCTACAGCCAGGTTGCACTGACTAACACAGAGCTAGAGGGTCAGCTACAGGTACCACACACATGCTCACACACTCTCTCTCTTTCTCTCAAACCATAATGTCTCACCAGAAACAGTCCACCTAGGGCATATCATCGTAAATAACTGCTTATCTACCACAAAATATTTCAGTGACTTCTGTTTTTTGGTTTCTTTAAATACAAACCTTTGTTTACATTGCCTTCACGTTGCATTTTTGGTCATTTTAAATCATAGGAAAAGAACAACACTATCCAGCATTATCAGTCGCTGCTGACCAAAAAGCAACAAGAATACCAGCAGTCTTTGGAGAAGATGAACAAATGTCAGTCTCAACAGTTCACGGAGCAACAGCACAGAGTAGAACTGGTGAACGCTTTCTGCAGTACACGTTTGTCTGCTTCACTTTCTGAATTTTTGCCACTTTTCTGCTTTATGTTGTTCATACAATAAATTGACAATAATTTCTCTCAGGCAGGACGGTTTTGGCCTGTGTAATGTAACAGTTTTCTTCTTTGCAGTTGCAGTTGTCTGTGGAGGAGGCTCAGTCTCAGGTGTTGCAGATGGAGCAGGTGCTCAGCACACTTCAGACAGAGCGAGATGAGGCTCGGAGAGCAGCTGCTCTCCTGCAGAACTCTGTGGATCAGCTCACACAGGTGAAAACACCTCTCAGCTCACGCATAAATTAAACCCATGACTGATATGATGTTAACAGTCATGAAATTAATATTAGTTTTTTGATTTCAGGAGAAGCAGGTTGATTTACGGAGCAGGGAACAGTTGCTGCAGAGTTTCAAAGAGCAGGAGTCTAAGTCTTCCACCCAAGTTTGTACAATGACCCCAATGATGAAGACAAATAATAATACAATACAATAAAGATGATGTAACCATTTATGACTGTGACGTTTGTACTCAGATATGTGAGCTACAGTCGTCGTTGAAAATGTGCAGAGAGGAGCTTAATGTATACCAGCAGCAAATGGAGGAACTGAAGAAGAACTTTGAGAATAAGCTGCAGAAGAAGAATGAAAAGGTAGTGTGTTAAATCTTACAAAGCCATGTCAACCATTGCCTTTTGTTTGTTCTTTTCTGCACAGCCCTTGACTCACGTTTAAATGATCTCTTGTTCTTTAGGCGTCCATCCTGCAGGAGAAGCTCCGTAGTGCCACTCAGGTCTGTCAGAGCACCAACGAGCAGAACCTGCAGCTGCAGCTGTCTCTGCAGCAGCAGCAGACAATGCTGACTGAGAGCACTGCTCACATCTCTGAACTGGAGGAAAGTCAGAACCAGCTGCAAACCCTTGTAAGTTAGAGACTTTTTATACTCCCATCTCAGTGCCCTGCACCCATTCATTTCAGCTATAAAGGTGTTCGATTACACTAATGGCACTTCCACTGCAATACAAGAGCAGATTAGCTCTTGGTTTGTTTTAAGTGCCTCACGCAAACTATTATGAAACAGATGTCCAGTTTCTCCTTAAAACCGGCTAAACTGTCTCAGTGAAACTGAAGATCTGAAGTTGTTTGTTCTCCTTGTCTCTTTATTCAGCATTAGTTAGAGTTAATCTTTGAGGGATGCATGTGACTGCGGTGTTGCTTTGAATACCAGCATCTATGGTGTTATCTAATGATTTCCCAGGAATATTATCATGGAACATCTTAGCCTTTAGCCTGTGCTTTTGAGCCAAAATATTTTGAAATTGCTTCATGCTTTACGTAACATGCTAGCGCAGCAGTTTTCTGCTGGCTGATCAGAAACTGGTTTTTATCCTGTTAACTCTGTTGATTCTGTGGATGATTTTTATATTAGCTGTTCAGTATCTAGCAAAGATGGGGATTAATCTGTCAGTTATAAAATAACTGTATATTTTGTTATTTATTTATTTATTTATTTGTTGATTAAACTGCTGCTCTGGAATAGAAGCATACATTTAAATGAATGTCGTTTTCGGTTGTGGTTAAAAATGTTGCATCTGTGCAGGTTTCAAGCCTGGAGCAGCAGCTGGAGCGAGCCAGGGCCACTATGCGGGATGAGGTAAGGAACAGAGAGCAAGAGCTCCAGGAGAAAGACAAAGAACTGCAGGAGATGGCCCGGCAGAATGCACAGCTCTCTGAGTCCGTCAAGTAAGACAACAGTCAGACAAAGGGCTGTTTCAGCAAAGAACATCTCAGATAAATATGAGAGAACAGTGTCTTTTCATGCAATTACAATGATTCACCGTTTCCCAGTCTATCAGCATGGTTAGCAGTGCCTCGTGGTTTGTCTGGATCTCTTGCTAGGGACTATTTTCAGTCAGAATAGGTCATTGTCTATTTGTATCCTTAACCTGCAGCAAAATCTGTCATACTCAAAACAGTCTTATGATTACCCCACATCCCAGTGAAGGCGCAATGTCCTCCCCTCCCCACCTCCTGACGCTGCTGAACATGAGCATATATATCCAGGTCCCAGTTGTTTGAGATCCAGTACTATCAGGTTACCGGGCTGCTGTTTGGTTTTCATTTGGATTTGAAGAATAGCCTTAATGCTGCTTTAAATGTGTCACAAAGGGCACTTTCTTTCAGCTCAGTTAAGCTCCTTTAACAGCTCTGAAGCGATTTCCTTCTCTTTAAGTCAGCCATGGGAGCCTTGCTCACATTGAGGTGAGGAATTGTTGCACGAAGTCAGTTATTCCATTCAGGTGGCCAAGAGTAGATAGATTGATTTTGCATTCTATTTTGATGTGCACAGCATTTTTTTTTTACCGTATTTATGCCACATTTGCTGATTTCTACTTTAAATGCAGTGATTGATTTTTTTAATGGTCTGTTTTGGGTCTGTACTGTGCAGCCATGTGGCTTCAGACATGGCCAAATGTCAAGGGGAGCTGCTGAGTAAAGAATTGGAGCTGCAGCGTCTGAGGAGGGACATCACGAACAAGACCTCTCAGATCAGTCGCATGGAGGAAAACCTTCATCGCATAAAAACCGAGCTCGACAGCAAGACCAGCCTGGGTGGGTAGCGCAGCTTCTGTTGTATTTTACTTCCTGCGGGAATGATCTAAAACTTCACAGTTGCCCTTTTAATTCTCTTAACTTTATCTCTTCCTAATCTCAGCGGTAGACCTAGAAGAGGCGCTCCACCGTTCTGAGGCCGACAAGCTCCTCTCTTGTCAGCGGGTCCAGATGCTGGAGGAACAGCTACAGCTGGTGCGGGGGGAGCTGGCCGACACTTTGGTGCAACTGCAGGAACTCAGAGATGTTCTGCAGAGGACTCAAACTATTGCAGATGAGCGGCAGACCTCCCTGGAGAAACTGACTGTCCAACTTAGGTGAGGATATTGTCCTCGTGCCAACTACGGCTACTCTTCTGCACACAGAGACAGAGGACACACCCCGGACAGTCACGGCTTGAATATGCTGCATCTCAGTGATTTACCGCTGCATCAGAATCTGAAGTGTTTAAATTCTATATCACAATCACCAGCAAACAAGCAGATTTTGGGTTTGTGAGGAGTCTGTAATTGTTCCCATACCCAGTCAAAATTAACATTGTCTACATTTTATGTGGAAATAATTTGCTCTTAAAATTATAAGTATTTTATTTTATTTATATTATTTTTATTTTTATTATTTTTATTTTATATTTTTACTCAGTTTCTTTGATGTTTCTCTTTTCTTCTTGGTTCAGTGAGTGGGGGTGTGCCCACACAGAACATCTTCTGTTTAAAAAAAGGATACAGTGTATTATTAGTTAACATTTCTCACCATTGTAGTTGCAGTCATGAGCTTTTTCCACACAAAAAATGATGCTGAAATAAATTACACGCCCTGAAGCATGCTGCAAGTATTGCACCAAATACCAGCTTAGTAAAAGTTAACAATAAACTTGGAGAAATTCCTCAGATCATGAGTTTGGCACTGTATGGAGGGCCCTCGCATGGTTCTGAACACTTTCAGAAGGCTTTACCAGGCTTGTTATCATACACAAGTTATTCACAGTGTGTTTTGATTTAATACCAGCTGCTGTAGATATCAGATAAGCTGTTTAATAAAATTACTGTGTGTGTGTGTGGTTCCGCAGTGACACCAGGAGAGAGTTGGAAGAGAGAACCCATGAGGTGTTAGACATGGACAATGCCCTGAAGGAAAGACAGGGGGAGCTCCAACAAAGAGCAAACCTGGTACAGCCCTAACACACCTTTTATTGCACATTTTGGGCGTTGAATATTGCTGAGCAAACAGAAAATTCATTTGGATCAGTTTGTAATGTAGCTTTTTATTATTCGCCCTTCCCCCATCAATCATCCTCAGCTGGCCCAGCTGGAAGTGGCAATCAGAGAGCACAAACAGGAGATGGTGAGGAAGGTGGAGTCTCTGCAGCAGAGCCTGGAGGCCAAAGAGAGAGAGCTGACAGAGGTGCAGCAGGAGCTCACAGACAAGAAACTCAAGGTTAGGAGAGGTCACAGACTCATTGTACAGCCTGTCAGGCAGATGCATATCAGCACATCTTTTTAATATGAACTGGTTTGTAATTAACGTGCCGGTGAAATTACCTGCTGTAACAACTGACAAAAAAATCTCTTAAGTTCAGGCCTGTCTGGTAATCTCAGCTCTATGAACATGCATTAAAACTAAGATAAGCCTTTACTATTCAAATTATGCTTAAGCAGTTGGGTTTATCAGTTTAAATTTGCACAGTTTTATATATAATTTGAATTTGGTCTTGATTTGCCACACTATTAGTGTGGCACTACATTTAGAGTATATCTGCTTTCTGTGTGTTTGCGTCCGTCGTGTTAGGAGTCACATCAGGTGTGTGCATGCCAGCAGAAACTTGAGTGTTTACTAAAGGAACTAGAAGAAGCTCAGAATCGCTGTGAGGCTCTCACCAGACAGCTAGATTCCCACAAGCTGCACTCCAAAGAGACGGTAAAAGGCAAAACATCACTTATTGCATGTGTCAGAGAGTTAAGGGTGGGTCTTTGCAGGAGGTCCAGTTGTGTGCTGTGGAGAAGGACTTGGCCTTGAAGGAGGCGTGCTGGCTGGAGCTAGAAGCAGAGCTGCACAGTACCATCACCTCTTTAGAGAAGGAGCTGGAGCTGGAGAGAGAACAGCACAACAAGGAGGTACAGAAACCACTGAGCCTAAAAGACTGGTGCTATGTCATCCCATCAGAACTATAAAGTTCAGCCCAGCTCAAACAAATATTTACAAATACTGCTACATTTCATCCTGAGACAGAAACGTGCAGAGAAGGCTAACTTCGCTGATTATTGACCATTTCATATAAATACATCAATATCAATACATCAAAGCAAAATTCACATTAAAGTCAACAATAAAGAGCAACAATTACAATTAACACAGCAGAATCAGAATCAGAAAGGGGTTTATTGCCATTGTCAGTTAACAGAATTCACAGATTAGGAACTTGCAAAATAAGGTGCAAAATAAAACACAGAACCTAAAATATAGTCTCTTAAAATAAATACACAAAATCAGAACAGTGCAACTGTAGTGCAAATGTTAAAGTGACAGTGACAAGGTGGTCAAGTGTTCATAAGTCCAACGGCAGATGGAAAGAAGCTGTTCTTATGGTGTGAGGTTCTGGTCCGAATGGACCGTAACCTTCTGCCCGAGGGGAGCAGCTCAAAGAGTCCGTGACCAGGGTGAGAAGGGTCAGCTGCTATCCGACCTGCTCGTCCCTGAGTCCTGGAGATGTACAGGTCCTGGAGATGGGAGGCTGCAGCCAATCACCTTCTCAGCAGAGTGCACGATGCGCTGTAGTCTCTGTCTGTCCCTGGCAGTGGCCCCGGCGTACCACACGGTGATGGAGGAGGTGAGGATGGACTCAGTGATGGCCGTGTAGAACTGCACCATCATCTGGGCTGGCAGCTTGGCTTTCCTCAGCTGCCGCAGGAAGTACATCCTCTGTTGGGCCTTCTTGATCAGGGAGCTGAAGGTCGGCTCCCACTTGAGCTCCTGTGTGATGGTGGTGCCAAGGAAGCGGACAGAGTCCACGGTGGAGATGGAAGTGTCTGTCAGGGCAAGGGGGGGCAGGGGGGCTGTGTCTTTCCTGAAGTCCAAATCATCTCCACTGTCTTCTGAGCGTTGAGCACCAGGTTGTTGCCGCTGCAGCAGGACACCAGCCGGTCCACCTCCCACCTGTAGGCGGACTCATCACCGTCGGAGATGAGCCCAATGAGGGTGGTGTTGTCCGCAAACTTAATCAGTTTTACGGAGTCATGGCTGGAGGTGCAGCAGTTGGTGTAGAACACCATCTCTGCACTGCTTCTACCTTTGACTCAAAGTTCTACAATGCATCAGTTTTGATAAATGATAAAAAAAAACCTTATTAATTAATGTGTAGCTGATATTTAACAGCAATACACAGCACACATGTGGCGGGACAATATTGACATATTGACATATTTCTGTTAATAATTGACTAGAATATGTGTGACACTGGTAAGCACGAAGCCACAATGCAGATAATATTTCAGCTGTGCTATAATTGGGATAGAATTTATGATCTTTGAGATAAGCTTGACTCTGAGTGCTTATAATGTTGTAATGGTGCAGCTGTGCCCCAGCCTGAAGGTGAACTAATACTGTTCCTTCTTTAGGTCTGGTTTTGTAATATTAACACTGAGAGTTCCTTTTTTTACATTTATCCTTGTCTTCAACTGTAAAGTTTTTAATTCTTTTACATCAGAGCAAAAATTTGCCTACTGGACTGCAGAGAAACCTTTAAAATAAAAATCAGTCGGCTTTGTCCTGTTTTGCGACTAGCTGGAATCCCTGCAACAGACTCGAGGTCAGCTGCTCAAAGTCTCCTCCACCATGAGCTCCACTCAGGACAAGCTGTCGGCCAAACTGGACCAGAGCCACAACCAGCTTGAGCAAGCCAGGTCCCAGTTCCAGCAGACCAAAACACAACTGGAGCAGACCCGGACTGAGCTGGAGCGCACCCGCAACCAGCTCGTCCACATCCAGACGCAGAGGGACGAGACGCAGACCCAACTCCTCCACGCTAAAACGCAACTGGAGCAAAGCCGGACTCTGTACGAGCAGACGAGAGCCCAGAACAGCATCCTCCATGCTCAGCTGGAGCAGCTCATCGCCCAGTTAAATGAAGCCAGAGCCCGGGCTGCCCAGCACCAGACTCAGCTCCAGGCATCTCAGAAATCCATGGAGGCATCCAACGAGTCTCTGCTCATCAAGGTAGAACATGGTGGAACCTGTGTGGATGAAATGATTATTGCTTTAGTCAAGAAACATTTATGCTGCAGCAGAATTACAACCCACATATTTTCAGTTGGGAATGAGTTTGCGTCATCTAAACGTGTCGATTTCTCCTCCTTCAGGAGTCTGAGGTGACCCGTCTCCAAGCCAGGATCTCCAGTCTGGAGCGAGCTGCTGACCGTCAGCATCACACCCTCTCCCTCCCTACTCTGTTCACACACTCCCCGGAAACAACAGCTGACCTTGACCCGACCTCCCCAAAGAACCCTCCAATGGCTCTCCCCATTCCTACTCAGCCCAGTCACCCCCTCTCCCCAGAACACACACTCACTTTCCCCTTAGCCCCTGCTCACACAGACCCTCTTGTGTCCAACCAGACACATGCCTGGAGCAGCACTGACTCCTCCCTTGACCTTCCTCCAAGCCTCAAGGCCACGTTGAGGGAAGTTTTGTGTAAGCAGACTTGGGAGTCCTCTTCCTCCCCCTCCCTCTCCTCCCTCCAGGACTTAGTAGACTACAGCAGGCAGGGCCTCAGCGCTGTGGATGCCACTGCGACCTCTGATTGCTCCTTTAACCCACTCACCTACAAAGTGGACACGGCAGACGACACAATCTTGGACCTGGAGGCCTCTGCGAATCAGGAGAGAGCCAGTGAGTCAAAGAGGGGGTCTGTCTGCAGTCTGGTGGGTGAGAAGGAGGAGGAGGTGGATATGAACACACTCACAGGGATGCTAAGGTTTGTTAATCAGACTTTAGCCATGCAGGAAGATCCTTTTCTCTGGAGATCCAGCGGGCAGTCAGAGACAGGCTGCACCCTCCCTCCCCAGGTAACATCCAAGCCTCTGTTTGATCTACCTGTAGGGGAGAAATGGAATAATAAAACCAACAGTGTTCTTCTAAAGGGATTTAGAAGAACACTGAGCATTAAGATGTTTAATAATCCTTTTTTTTTTTTAGAAATAAAACACAGGGAATGCTTTTTTAAATAGTATTAATAACCTCAGTACTCACTGCAGATGTAAACTGTGCTATTACAAACATATAATGTAAATATGTGTGACCTTAACTCGTTTTCTTTTGTTTTTTTGCAGAATGTCAAAGGCGGCTGCAGCTGAGTTACCGTGGTGATATTAGGGCAAGACATCTGCCGTTTTTTTGACCTTTAATTTTAAAAACCTTGCTGCTGCAAGTGTAAATGTGATTTTTCCTCTGCAGTATTTTTATTTTTCACTCCCATTTGAAATGAGCTGAATAAATAAAGAATGTTGTGATAGATGATGCTTTGCAGTTTGGATGTTCTCACGCTGGTGCAGGTTCCTACACGGATGCAGAACATCTGAACCAACGTGTTGCAGGGAGGATCCCAGGATTTGTTGAACCAGTCAACCAGCCGAGCTGGTTCAACCAGCTTTTGTCTGTCTGTCTTGACTGATTGACTGTTTCAGTTTACATAATGAGGCCATGCGAAATATTTGTTTATGACCTTTCTAGAATCACTATATGCCAAAGTCCAACCCCTTCTTGGGTTTATACAAGTAAAATATTTTTCTTTTGCTAATCCTGCCTGGACAATTTTGTGTATTTGCCCTGTTATCTACTTTTGAACAGGAACATTTCTTGGTAATTATATCCTGTTTAGTAAATATACTACGGTCCGGGTGTCTCTGCAACGCCCTGTTCCTCAAACATTCAGGCAGTCTTGAGAAATCATCTGAAGTGAAGCTCTTAGTCCTTGGGTGGAGCAGGTATTACCCAGCAGGTATGTGCTGCGGTTATTGTCAACGCTGCTGATGTAATGACCTGTTGCAGCAGGCAGCTGGTTGCTCAGGTTTGCATTTGCTGGTCACAGACTCATTGTGCATACATTTGAGAGCATGTTTCTGAACAAGGCGTGCAGAGATGTGCGTGTGTTACCAGCACAGACTGACAAGCCAGACCTTTCACGGGGGGAGGGAAGGGTTTAACGTAGAGATTTGTCCAACGTCACATTTTAAGGATGTGGTAGGATGTGTCAGCGGTATTTGAATTTGCACTATTTTTTCCAAGCTGTAGTTCCTCTGCAAGAGTTCTTTCGTCTGCAAACGGCTTTGAAACGAACAATGTGGAAGTGTGAAACGAAATGAGGAAAGTTTACTGGAAACTCTCTGATTACTCTGAAAAGTCCCCAGCTTGTTCCCATCTGAGAGAAACCAGGCGGCAATGACAGGCCTCAGATACAGAAGGTGTCAGGCTGCGGTAAACCAATACTTAGGGTACTCTAAAGCCTGAATGTTGTGGAATAAATAAAGCAGTCAAATCTTTATTACCTTGTTGCGTTATCAAGTTTTTTTTTGGCCAGTTGTGCTGCCTTAACGTCAGCAGAGAATCGTAAATCACACAGGTTTACCCTTTGAGCTAACGGATTGATCACGTTAACCAGGTTTGACGTGATAACAGGGCCGTTGAAGATCTGAGGCGTTGCCCCATCATTTTATTATTATAATCACTATTGGACGTGGCTCCACTAATAGTTGTCGTTGGTGGAATGGTGGCTTCTGTCCCTCCCTGCACAATCACAGCCAACACACCTGATCCCTGAATAGGTGGAGATTTCAGGACTGAGTCAAAACTAATTCAAATTCAGTATGAATTTGCTTGCGTGTATAAGCACATGTTTGGCCTCTGGTCTCAGCGGTCATGTGACCTGTCGAACCTGGGCTGGTGTTTAACAGATGACCTGAGCAAATTACTGACGTTTTATATGAACAAATATTGATGCTGGCTGTCTTTAACTCTGAGCTCGCCGGTTCTGATCGTACGTGGGGCAGACGTATACACACATTGATGTGCTGCAGCCTCTCGTGTTGCCAGCCTCTGATTACGAGGCGAATCTATCTCGCTTTCACCACATGGTCACTGAGGATGGGGATCAGCTTGTGCCACAATGGAGCTCGGCCTGCTCTCCGCATCCTGTCAGGTGATAAGACTCCGTCGGGCACCAAACAAACAGCTGTCCTAGAGAGATAAAAGACCAGATTGTTTTTAACTCAGCTCAGTATAGGATCCAAAATCTAAGTGTTTTTAATCCCTATATGAAAAAAAGAGAGTTAAATCAGTATTCCTGCTTTATGACTGTTTGGTATTTTACAGTCTGTTACCACGGCAATGCCCAAATAAAAGCAGAAGCGAGCTGCAGGTTTTAAAATTAGAGAAGAGTTACTCTGATAGCGTCAGATGCATCAGTGCTTCGGATGCATCCCGGTTCAGTAAAGGTTGTTGTCCATGCACAAGCAGCCACATCTCTCACTAGAGCTCACCCCCGCCCCCCCCAGGGAGCTGGCAGATGCTTGGGTGCTGTCACACCTCTAGGTTGGTTTTGCAAACTAACATTTTCTCTTCAGCTTGTAAGAAAATAAAGTAATAAAGTAAAAATAACGCACAGTTTTGACATTTGGCATTCCCTCTGTGTGTCACACATGGTGGAACACAGAAAAATGCAAATATGTACAGAATGTGTTAAAAGGGCTCATTGGAGGCAGCAGAGTGAGACTAGTCTGCATGGGGGAGGCTGGTGCACCGCAGGGTTCTTGCAGGTGGGAGAAGTCTCACTGTTGACTCAGGTATGCAGGCACAAAAGGTGCATTTTAAAGACAAGTTTGAAAAGATTAGAAAAATATCATTTTAAAAACCACACTTCATACAATAGCTTTCATGAGCGGTGGTGCTGGATGTATTTTGGATGATGTGACTGTCTCCAGTCCCGGAAGTCACAGTGAGTCACCTTTTCCTCCCTGGCAAGCCAAAGACATGGAAGACCAGCTGTGGGTTTACTGCTGCCTCACGGAGCCATGATGCCTGTGTGGACTTTGTAGCAGCCTAGCGAACACAGGCAGCACAGGCGACTTCACAAGAGAGAACTTTACTTCAAGTTATTGCGTCCTAACCAAACGCAACTGAGAAGAAACTGTCGCTGTCGCTGTCTGACCAATCAGAATTCTCTCTTTTAGTTAGCATAACCAGCAGCACCACACCCCTGCCACTCCTCCCCCCCCGCTCTTCATAAAACCATACGTTCTCTGCAGAATCCACTCCCACTTCCACAGCCTCCATCAGCGCTTTCTTTATTCCTCCGAGTCGTCGCCCGGATCGTGAGTTCACTCCTTCCACACTTTAAAATCTGTTTTCTGTGACTTTTTCTCTGTCTTGATCGTGCAGAATCTCTGCGCACGGGCACGGTCTTGAGCTGGTCGCTTTTGCAAACTTAGAAGTAATTTTGCAGATGTTAAAATCCTCGGCAGGGGATTCAAAAACATGAACAACAACAACAACAACAAAAAAAAAGTCGGCTTGTGAATATAACCGGGGAAATGTGTTGTGACATTTGTAACTTGGGCACAAAGTGCGTGTGTGGATGTTACGTAATAGTTGTAAAATGCAAAACAATATTTAATATGTCTTTTTAGGTACATTCGAGGTATTCTTTTGCGTTTACTTCTGTGTATTTGTGGTGTGAGGATGATTATTATTGTGTGACAGGGGTGTTACTAAGCAGGGCGCTTGGCTGCAGGTCATCCAAGATGATGATTGGTCCAGGATGCAGCAGTTAATGATCAGCCTGTTAACAGGAAGTGGAGCTGAAAGCTGAAACCTGAGATCAACAACTTCTATTATATGGCTCCTGGAAGTGCTGATGTTGGTGATGCACGCTTTTGCCGTGGTTGGCGGGGGGTCTTCGGTCACCCCAGCCAACATTAGCAGCAATCCAGCTGCCACACTCATGTGTAATCTGGCAGTTGTGTAATCCGACCAAAAGTAAATCTGTTTAATCTCCCAGGTTTCGGTGGTGCAAGGGCCCGCTCTTATTGTGAAGGAATGTCATCCTTTGACTTTGAACGCCAGACTTAAGAGTTCGAATGTATCCCTGTTGAAGGTCAGCGGCTGAGCTTGTAAAGTTGGGCAGTAAGGTGCGTAAGGTAAATGCAGGCGTTGCCGGTGTGCCAGCAGCAGGAGCTGGTTATTGACAGGTTGGACCAGTTTGTCATCCACACACACTCGGAAAGGCCAAATATGTTCAGAGGTACAGTATGTTCAGTTAGCATGTATTTCTGTCTGCTGTGCCGTGAACTGTGCTGAGGCAGGAGGCGTCAGCGCAGCTTCCTCACCCATGTTTCTCTTCCTCTTCTTCCTCCTCCTTCCTCAGAGACATCATGGTTTCCCACAAGGAGTTTACCACAGCTGGGAAGAAGCCAGGGCTCCAGGTGTGGCGCATCGAGAACCTGGACCTGAAGCCGATTCCTGAGGCCCTGCGTGGCTCCTTCTACACCGGCGACGCCTACCTGCTGCTCTACACCACCTCAGCTCCTTCTTACTGCATCCACATCTGGCTCGGTAGGACGCTGCCTCCTCAGTGCAGAGCAGACCCATACGTGATGTTGTTTGTTGTTGTTTTGGAGTCTGTTCTGCAGGGCTGCACATTCTGCACATTTCTCTGACTTCTGTGTGAGCGCTGGGACGGTGGCTGAGGTTTGCTGGTGACTAACCTCCGGGCTGTGAAATGGTGAAAAAGTCGCAGCGTGTTGTGAAATTCCTCTGCAGCTCTCAGTCCTCAGTCGGTGCTGTACGCCCACACCGGCAGGCTCCAGTCTAAACACGCAAATCTACGCTAATTATCTGCAAATTTTACACAAAAACTGAAAATGTTACGTAACAAAAACACACCTTTAAAGACCTTCTGCTGGTTCTGGCAGGAACAGGCGGGCACCCGTTCCAGCACGCCTGTATTCCCAGCGGTTCTCCTCTGATATGAAACACAGCAGCGGCAGCCGTCTGTAACGAGGGCACAGATATAACATCTTCCAGTGTTATGGTGATGGGGCACATTTTCATCTGCCTGGGACATTTTGATGTTAAGAGAATGAGGAGTGACTCAAATCTTCCAGTCCGGAATGCCAAGTGACTCAAAGGTCTCATAAACCGTGGAAAATGTTCCTCGTGCATCTGTGAGGAGACTCGCGGTTGCAAAGACGCAGTGTGATGGAGAAGGTCTCTTTCCGGCAGGCGAGGAGTGTTCGCAGGATGAGAGCGGCGCAGCAGCCATCTTCGCCATGCAGCTGGACGACCACCTGGGGGGCAAGCCGGTGCAGTTCCGGGAGGTGCAGGACCATGAATCCAAAACTTTTCTCGGCTACTTTAAGTCAGGAGTCGTGTATCAGGTGAGCTTCAGGCTTGGAGGCGTGTCACTACCAGGCTGGGTTCATCTGAAAGGCTGAAGCTTGATTCCCCTTTTTGCGAGTAATTCTGTTCTGGTCATGAAGACATTTTTAAATAAGTTCTGTACATTTTTATTGTTACCAAATCCCTGCAAAAGCAAAGCAGGTACAGGACAAACAGACCTATGCTGTAAGGCTAATTAGCGGTTATTAACATGCTAGCACCATAAACTTAAGAGCTTCATATGCTCAACAGCAACAACAGCTTGCTGCTTTTAGCATTTACGGCTCATCTAGTGCTGGTAGAACAGCCAAACCTTTCTTTCTTTTGACTGATTAGCCAGTTCTCTGAAAGCCTGAGAAGTGTGCACGTTGCCTAACCAGCTGACACAGGTCTAGTTCTCTAAAAAACAGTTTGAAAGGAAGGAGTGTGATGGAAGTGTGAAGATGGGCCGTGTCAGAGCTGTCTTTGACCTAAATATAGCGGCTGTGTTTAATCACTGTCGGCCTCCCACCAACTTGTAGCAGTGAGTCTGAAGTTCAGATGAAGCACATGCCAGGGTGTGTCGACCAGCTCCCAGACCTTTAACGCAGATATTTTTGAATAAATGGAAGCAAGGCCTTTTTTTTAATTCTTTTTTTAACTAGCCGTCTGTTTCCAATTACCATGATAAATGTCAGCCCCCACTTCTGGCTCTAGTCAGTTGTAATTAGTCTTGTTTACTGTTTTTACCAGTACAGGTGGTTAAAAAAGGCTTTTGTTCAGAATACCAGTCCTGTTAGCATGAATGCACACACACACACACACACACACACACACACACACACACACACACACACACGGCCTTCATGAAAACATCTGAAATACGTCGTTTTGGTTTTCAGTGTTTGGTAACGCTGTGGTTTGGTTGCAAACCTTCCTGCAGAGTAAACAGAGCCTGGATTGTTGTCATGGAAATTTTTAGTGCCTCTCCCCTGGCTGGGACAAACACAAATGGCGGTCTGACTCGCCACTCCTCCAGATGCTAGCAACTTTCTCTGCCTCTGGTCGATGCCAGCTGGTCCTGTTTGAAGACGTTCCCTCTTTCATTTCTCTTCTCAAAAACAGGAAGTTGTCTCGTATTTAATTTTAACGCCCTTGCCAGTCATCTGTTAACGCAGTGGGTGTTGTTGTTGTGCATATGAAGCGATACCTTTTTATTAACACATGTTTTGTTTGATGGCTTTGCCAGGGAGGGAACTTTACAAGACGCATTCCAGACAGAAATGCGTCTTTTGTTCAAAACACACCTGGCCTCCTCCTCTCAGCAAATATTAGCATTCAGTCTTCTTTAAACCACCTGACTCTATTATATTATCCTGCAAATCATCCGGGCTGTACACACTCGAATTATCGTTTCTTTTGTCCCAGAAAGGGGGCGTGGCCTCTGGCTTTCATCATGTGGTGACCAATGATGCGAACGTGAAGCGTCTGCTGCACGTCAAGGGCCGCAGGGCCATCAGGGCAACCCAGAAGGACCTGTCCTGGTCCAGCTTCAACAAGGGGGACTGCTTTATTATTGACCTGGGCAAGGTGAGCTCCAAATGTCAAAACGTGACGCGCTTTTATCTCGCCCGTGCATGAACAGTAGTCTTTGACGAAGAGCGCTGGGTTCTCATCAGATCATTCTTGTCTTGGTGCAGGACATTTATGTTTGGTGCGGCAGTGAGTCGAACCGCTACGAGAAGCTGAAGGCCACCGAGTTGTCCATCGACATCAGAGATAACGAGAGAAATGGCCGAGGAAAGATGTACATAATTGACGAGGGTGGTGAGCCTGAGGAGGTCATACAGGTAATGCACAATCCCACACACCCCTAGAAATGGCTGCTCGTGCACGTGCAAAAACATCCACTTCTGGTGGATCCCGGCCGCCCCGAAGCCGAGCGCTCCGTAAACATTCCTGATGGGTTTTAATGGCTGCAGCGTTAGCGAGCGTGGGAACTGGCAGGGAGGAAAGAATGCAGCGCTCGTGTGCCAAGTCTGGAAAAAAACATGCGCAACAAACAGGGCTTGGAGGGGAGGGGGGAGGATGTCCCACGTGTCAAAACTGTCCTGATTTTATCTGAATATCGTCTAGAGCAGCGGTCCCCAACCTTTTTTGCGCCAGGGACCGGTTTAATGTCAGACAGTATTTTCAGGGACCGGCTGTTTAGATGCAGCGGATAAATTCAACAAAAGAACGTGATATGACGTCATGAAAACCGTGGTATTTTCTAAATATAATAATAAACGTGTGTAAATAGTGAGCCATAGACAGATATAACCAAAAGAATCCAGTCATTTTTCAAAATAAAACATCGTTCAGTTTCAGATAATAAATAAAACAAAATAATGTAAGTTATTTATTCTTTATGTGCGGCCCGAGGGTTGGGGACCGCTGCTCTAGAGGATTCATGACGAGAGCAGTGATTGATCTGTGCGCTTGTCAGATCCTGGGGCCCAAACGCGAAATCGCCCCCAGCACTTCTGACGACGATCAGGTGGACACCACCAACAAGAAGAAGGCCAGTCTCTACATGGTGAGGACTGAAAATGACAGTTGAATGGATCTTCAAGTGCAGATTTAGCTTATCAAAGTGGAGCTGTCATGTGACCTGTTCTCTGTCTGTCACAGATCTCTGACGCGTCTGGCCAAATGAAGGTCACCTGTGTGGAGCCGTCGAGTCCCTTCAAGCAGGCCGTGCTGTCCCCAGAGGAGTGCTACATCCTGGACAATGGGGTGGATGGAAACATCTTTGTTTGGAAAGGTGTCAGCAGCCGAGACGGGCTTCTCGTTGATTCTAAGCTTGTCGTGGATGGAGGTGTCCGAGTCAAAGGTAACGGTAACTTTTCTGTATGTCTGACTCCAAACAGGTCCAAAGGCCAACCCGCGTGAGCGCAAAGAAGCCATGTCTACAGGTCAGCAGTTCATCAAAGACAAGGGCTACTCCAACAACACTCAGGTAGGAAGAGCAGCTTCCTGAGAAACAAGTAAAGAAACATTTTTGTAGATTTGGTGGTGGGAAAGGTGTAACACTTCTTCTTCTGCAGATCCAGGTTTTACCTGCCGGAGGGGAGACGACTCTCTTTAAGCAGTTCTTCTCTGACTGGAAAGACAAAGACGAGACGACAGGTCCCAGTAAGGCTTACACCATCGGCAAGATAGCCAAAGTGGAGCAAATCCCCTTCGATGCCTCCAAACTGCACACCAGCAACGCTATGGCCGCCCAGCACGGTATGGTGGATAATGGCCAGGGCAAGGTCCAGGTAAGAGTGTGCTAAAAAGGCTGGTAGCTGAAGCATCACGGGATGAGAAAGCTGATCATTGGCTGGTTTTTAGATCTGGCGCGTGGAGAAAGGTGACAAGGTGCCTGTGGATCCCTCCACATACGGTCACTTTTACGGTGGAGACTGTTACCTCATCCTCTACAGCTACAACCAGGGAGGCCCTGAGAAGCACATCATCTACACCTGGTGAGAATAATGAAAGACTCCAGGCGTACACGTGTCGCCCCCACCACATCAAGACTGTGCACGTCTGTTTCAGGCAGGGACTGAAGAGCACGCAGGATGAGCTTGCAGCCTCGGCGTATCTCACTGTCAAGCTCGATGACTCAATGGGAGGACGTCCAGTGCAGGTTAGAGCTTGATCCCACACAAGATAATAATCCTTACAGACCAGCTGTGAACAAACAGGAATTATATTTCATAAGTTCTCATTTGGTAAAGGTGTGCAAGTAGTTAGTTAATTAATTAATACAATTTTAGATGAAAAATGTGGTTTAATTACCCAGATTTCATATTTCAAATTTAATTTACGGATTTGAGCGACAATATCAGTACCCTATTTCTACCAGTAGAGGGCAGCGTCGCCGCAGTATTCATAGCGCAACGAAACCGGATATAGAACTTTCCGTTTGGGTAAACAGTTGTTGCTTTATAATAATGAAATAAATGTTTCCATCAACCAATTCCTCATAAAACAAAGGTTTAATTTCTGATCTATGCAGTGTTGAGCCTTCACTGTGCAGTTTTGACTGATTTTGTTACCAGGTGAGAGTCACTCAGGGGCAGGAGCCTGCACACCTGATGAGCCTGTTCCGGGGCAAGCCCATGATCATCCACCTTGGAGGCACGTCAAGCAAAGGTGGACATTCGCAGACGGCCAGCACTCGCCTCTTCAACATCCGACAGAGCTCCTCCGGAGCTACCCGTGCTGTGGAGGTGAGCCGCCTCCTCGCACCATTTTGTCTGTCAGTGCTTCTTAATCCAAGCTCATAAAAGCTTTCCTGCTCGCTTTCTGTCTGTTTCCTCAGGTCGCGGCTTCATCCTCCAACCTGAACAGCAACGATGTGTTCGTGCTGAAAACTCCAAAAGCCCTGTTCGTCTGGCGAGGAGCGGGCGCCACGGATCAGGAGATGGAGGCTTCCAAGCATGTGGCGGGATTCCTGGGGGGCAACCCCAGCCTGGTGGCAGAAGGCAAGGAGCCTGGTGAGTTTCACTTTTATTCAGCATAAAACAAAACAGCTTTGGATATGACACAAGCTAATGTGATGTCTTTGTTTTATCCCACAGCTGATTTCTGGTCTTCTCTTGGTGGCAAAAAGGAGTACCAGACCTCACACACGCTCAAGAGAGCGGTCAAGCCTCCGCGGCTGTTTGGCTGCTCCAACAAAACAGGAAGAATTTCTGTAAGTCCCTAATAGACAAAGACTGTAAACACAGGTTTATGCAACAGTACAACAGGTGTGTTTTAAACGTATTCGTGCTCGTTCAGGTGGAAGAAGTACCAGGAGACTTTACTCAGTCTGACTTGGCCACCGATGACATCATGCTCCTGGATACCGGGGACCAGGTAATGTTGCAAAAATGGATTCATGCAGAATTTAGATGGCAAACAGGACCTAACTGAAGGAGGGGAAAGAACGGCGGCTTTAGTTTATTGTCAGTAAAATAACAAAACCATAGTAACGTGATGCCACATGTACACCATTTTGCCATCCCATTATTCCGCTGGACCACTATTTGGTCTTTTTCTGTCCATCCAGCTGTCCTCGCCGCGGTCTGCATTAATCCATGCCTTTGCATGTGTCAGTGTGCCTCAAACTCCACAACTAAACACTGGCGGAGTAACTGAGTGTGTTTTCTCCTCCCCGTAGATCTTCATTTGGGTCGGCAAAGATGCTAATGCAGAGGAACGCAAAGAAGCTCCCAGAATAGGTTTGCTGCCTAAAAGCCCTACAGGAAGAAAAACAATGCACCACTCAGAATTTGCTTTGCTTCAGTTTCTTCATTTTAAATCTACTTAAGGCACAGCGGGCTAGCGGGTGAACCTTTTGACATGTAGTTCCTCCTCTTCACACAGCCAAAGACTACGTCGACACAGACCCTTCTGGCCGCAAGGGGCTGGCCATCACCACCATCAAACAGGGAGACGAGCCGCCCACCTTCACCGGCTGGTTCCAGGCCTGGGACCCAAAGATGTGGGACACAGACCCCCTGGAAAGAATCCAAAGTCGTTTCTGAGCCTACGGCTCCAGGCTTTGTTTCTACCTGTGTGACTCTTTCTTACCTGCTCAACACTTCCTGTGTTAGTGTTTTAACTTCAGTGCCAAAAACACTATCCCATTAAATCATCACATTTACCCGACTGAACGGCAAGACTCACAAATCTGTAGCCAAATAGTTGCTGTAGGTTTTTAATTGATCATCTCTGAAGCCATTTGTCAGTATAATTCGACGGCAGACAGTTTAACTCTCCAGCTTTGTGTTCGTGTGCATTGTTTTCAGTCATTGGTACGACCATATTTTATGCCTGTACGCTCCATCTTGTTTTTCTATCATGGCTGCCTGGGACTGTACTATGCCAATTGTCACAGCCTCAAAATATCACACAGATGGCTGTTAAATAAAAAAATAAAAATGCATCCAACCTGTTTTAGTTTTTAGTTGGCTTAGTTGTTTTAGTAAAAATTAAGATCAAGTGCGTTAGTTTTTGTGCATCTCCCCATCCTGGTGTCCTCTCACCTTACCTGATCGTCTCACCTGTATCTAAATATCTTATGGACGCAAGTTAAATATGGCGGAATGAAGGATGTAAGCAACACGAACTTTAAATTAGTAGACATGAATACGGATTATTAAACTTCTAATAAAGATATTTGTAACGATTTACACGCTTTTTACTCGGCTGAACTACAAGGGTGGTTGAACTAGTAAAATAAATCCCCGAAAGCCCGATTTAAATAAATCTGCACAGCAGGGGCGCCGCTACACGCTCCAGTGTCAGTCTCTCCGCGGATCGTTCCCGGTCTTGCGTCGGCTGTTCGGGGATAAAGCCGAGTCCTTCCCAGTCATGTGATTCCTGCTTTTTTCCCTCCTCCTTGGAAGTTAGGAGGCAGGAGCAGAGCGGCGGGGGGGGTCCAGCTCGCTTTCCCACCGGCCGCAGATGCGACGTTCCTCCAGCACATTACTGACTGCTCCTCGCTCGGTGTGACATTTTTTCTTTCCCCCGCTCCTAACCTTTCCTTCGCCATGGCGGGGGCCATTATTGAGAACATGAGCACCAAAAAGTTGGTGATAGGGGGAATTACCCTGCTTTTGTTTCAGGCGCTTGCCTTCATGGTCGGCGGTTTGATCGGTAAGTTTTTGTTTTTTTTGTTTTTTTTTCAAAACATTTTTCTTTGTCGTGTGTTGCTGTAATTTGGCTCCGGGCGCAACTTAAACGTGAGCTCCGAACGGCGACCGTGCCAACTTTTGCTAAAGTTTAACATTTGCGTTGCGACAAAAGGCGATGGACGCTAACTTGTAGCTGCATGTTACCTCACTAGTTTTGCGGTGACACAGTTTAAACCGGTCCTTGACGCTAAATCACAGCGCTTTAGGTAGGTGGGTTGTAGGTGCACCACAGCGACATTCGCCCTGCGTAAAAATAAGATCTGGGTGTAATAAACCATGTTGGATGTTCTGGTATGCTTCCGCCCTTTTGTTCGTCTTCACCTTTTTGATCCACACTCGAACGTTCTTCCCCACACCTCCTGCTCCTCCTATTCCTCCTCGCCCCCACCTCTCTTGTACAACGTCTGCCTCTTGTGAGGGGCTCCAGGCAGCACCACTACCTTCCTTTCACTCCTTCTCTTTCCCCCCGTGTGAATTCTCTGCAAATCCCCGTCGCCTCGCAGGCAGCATTTATGTTTTCCTCCCGCTTCCCCCGTTTCATGTTTTTTGGTGCACAAAGAACGAGTGCACGCAGCTGTCAAAGTTGCAGTTTGCCCTCAGGACTGCATTGGGAGTTGCTGTCAAGTTTCTTTAAATCCACCCACCACCAGCCCACCAGCAGCTACACGCAGAATTCCGTGTTAAAGATGCAGCTTTCCTTGTTTTTGGTGGATCTCGGAGCCATCACAAACCCAGGAATGCCAGGACAGGCTGGTGATAAATTAGCCCGTTTGGTTCGCTCCTGGCTGAGATGGTTTTAATGAAGCTGGATTCCTTTGTGTTTGCTCGGTGGCTGAGGGCGGCGGGGGTAATTGAGTAGAAAGGGGTTTTCTCCCCTTGTTTCCCGACAGGCCCGGGAACACGGCATGGGGTCAGCAGGCCGAGGGGCCGGCCATTATTCTCGCCACACTGTGGTGGAGCCTGGAGGAGCCGGTGTAGCTCTGAAGCTCCCAGGGTCAGCGGGATAATTGAACTCAAAGGGGTTCCAGATAACTGGGTTTAATTCAGTTAGGTTCGTCTTCTTTGTTCCCTTTGTGTGTTTTTTGAACACACAGTTCCTTGAAGATGGCCTGCTTTAAATTTTATGACTTTGTGAGGTAGCTGTTGGTTCTGTGAGGACTGAGGGCCCACCTTTCAGTGGACAAACACTAGACGTCTGATAGGTAACAGGGGCTTTATGGCCACAGGCATTCGTGTTTCCTGGCTGGTTTTAGTCAGTATGATGACATCATCTGGACCAATATGGCCAAAAGTTGGTGTGTGTATTCTGTTGTCTGGTTTTCTTTTGGATTTCTGCTCCCGCCTCTTCATCCACCTTTTACCACACGGACACACTGTCCTGCTCACTAGCAGTAATGTGTTCATTCTACGTGCTGCCCATGTACGAGCAGGAGGGTCCCCACTCCCCACGTATGAGCCCGGTCTTGCCCAGGGATCTTTCTGGATGTCTTGATTGTCAGAGATGTCGTATGAATAAAGTTGAATTGAGATCACGATAAAGCTTGTGAAAGCATTTAGTTGCTATCTGAATCGTAAACTGTAATAGAAAAAAGTCCAACATTCATAAGCTAACGGTTCTACCTGATCCTGACACGCGATCGATCAAAGCCCTGACTTGTTCTTGGCTATGCTAGTTAATGCGTTTCACCATCCCATCTGGAAACTCTGAGCTTTAATCTTCAAACCTGCACAAATGGCGCAGGTCTTCCGTGCTGTCGCTGCTGTTCTGCCTGCTCGAGGAGGAGCTTGCTTCAAGTGCTGTAGGAGAGATTTGTGATGATGGAGGATCAGATGGAGCTGTTTTCCCTCATGGTTTTGTCTTGTGTTAAGTTTTTCTTTTAATACTTAATCCTTAAAAAAGGCCAGATCTAAGATGCGAGTTTAGCCTTTGGGTGTCCTGCTGGGGCCAAAGTTTGGCATCTGCATGATAATGGTGGATGATTCACAAGTGCCGCTGAAATCCTGCGAGCAGAAACTACAAACACCCGTCGAGCCGAGCTCATGAATCTCTGTGGGTAATTGATGCCTGAGTGCTTGCAGGAATTTCCCCACCCATTCACTTCAGAGAGCAGGAGAACTCGCTGGCGGCCATATTGTAAACAGTGTGAGAGGTAACTGCAGATGTGGCGTTGCCAAGCAGAGTTCAGCCTACGCAGGCACGGAGTAGCTGTTCTCATCGTTAGCATAGCATACAGCACCTCAGCTAAGGCTTCTCCCATGTCGTCTCTCTCCAGCTCCCAGCCCCACCACAGTCGTCCATTACCTGGCCACCAAGTGCGTGGACATGGGGAAGCACGGACAGGAAACCAAATGGTTCATGCCCTGGGGCCGCGACGAGTGCGACAAGATCCGCACCTTTGACGAGGCCATGGCCAAGAAGATCGAGGCCAACGACATCGTGTTTGCCGCCCACATCCCTCTGCCCAAGAAGGAGATGAGCCCCTGGTTCCAGTTCATGCTGGTCATCCTGCACATTGACATTGCCTTTAAGATGTACAACCAGATAGGTAAGAACTTTTCAGTGTCATTCTGGATGTTTTTAAACTAGGTGAATGATAATTCTCGGCAGCTGTCTGTGCTTTTTTTCCCCTGCAGGTAATTGTGTGTAATTGCTTTTTTCATTTCCTAAAACTCTGAAGATGGATATTTTCAGAGGCTAAGAGGAGCTAAGCTAGCATCCCACCTTTAGGGCTGCTTGTGTTGTCGTCTGTGTGTGGTGGATTAGCACAAGGTGGTTTTACTTCCTCCTTTCAGTTCTTTACCCTGAAGGAACCCACAGATCCATGTTTTTTCAGAGAAATTGGATTTCAGTGGGAGGGAAAGGAGGACAACGACAAGGTCCTGCTGTTCAGCCTTTGAAAACGGGTTTGTCAGACATCTTTGAGGGAAGAAGAAAGGAAGAGGAGTAATCCTGCTGGTGCCAGTTTATTGTCTGTCTGAATGGGGAAAATTGAGTTCTTCGACCTCCCTAAAACCATATTAATGATGTATTTTAATTCAACCATTGCAAGAATTTTATCCATGAAAATAATGATGCACTCTTTGGTATAATGCTATGCAAACTCTTCTATTCATACATGCTACGTGTAGAAAAAGTGAAAGAAAAAATCAGTAATCTGTTGAAAATTCCAACATCTTGAGCTCATTTTTTTGTGTCCAAATGTTGCCAAAAGTCCTGTTGTGAAACCCACAAGTGCAGAGTCGGATTAGAGCTGAGATGAGATGGGAGATGATGAAAGAAACAGAAATATAAGGAAAAGATCTGATCCGCTCGCTGATGCGACAGGCTGGCTTTAATGAGGCATGTGTGGACAAACTGAAGAAGTTGCGTCAGCTGGCTGCACTTGGCCGAGGCCTCGGTGGGAACGCCTGGCAGGGCTGCGGCCTGTTTGCTGCCTGCTGACTCAGCCTGGACCTCACACGGCTCTTTCTCCCAGATGCTGCAGACTCAGTTTGATCTTCCAGAGTCGATGCCGAGGAAGCTGCGTGTTGTAGAAAACACCACAGCGCTGGCTGCTGTTAGAAAATGAAAAGACGATGTTTAAAGCAACAAAATGGCATCTGCTCCTCTGTCTGCTGAGAGGAAATGGTGTTGGCAGGGGTTCCGCTTTAGGCCTCCTCCATTGCCTCATCTGTCTCTCTGAGCGGCTTTGCCCTTATTAACCCCTGCTCCCACCTGCCCCACTCCACCCCTACACTGGGCACCCTTTGACCAGGCTCCAGCAATAACACAGTGGTTGAGAGGGCTTAGTTTCCGTGGCGATGGCCGCTGGGCTGTAGTGGAATGTTTGCACGAAGCGAGCTGACGTCGGAGGGTGTCGGGCCGGACCAATGACAGAGCGGAGGGGCTTCACACGGACAGCCGACTGCCAGCACTCATCTGCGTCCCTCTCCCCCTCTTTCTTTCTTTCTTTTTTTCCCCTCCCTTTCTCGCAGCGAAGGTTACTGGGTTTCTTTCTCTTCAATCCAGCTCGTTTCATAACGACACAAGAGGCACTGCAAAGGGCTGGAGGAGAGGACGCTAGGCTGTGTAATGTGATCTAAAGATGCGGTTTTAATAGCTCGGCTGTGGATGTTCTGGATTGAGCGAGCTGGGCAGCTGGAGGCCAGCTCAAGCTCTTCCAGTTTACATCGAATGGGAAGTATTTTGTATTTGGAAAGCAGGCTGAATCCCCGGGGCAGTCCGTCATCGGTGACGTCATTGTTGCAGAAATAACCTTTAGTGTGGTCAGAATTAGGTGAACGACCTGGTACAAACGAATGATGAATTAACAGTGCTGGAATCACTTGCAGAGGAAGGAGCGATGGTGACCCTGGATGTGAGGCTGGGCTACAGAGACGACACCGTCAGTGAGTGGACGGAGCTGGCTCGCTCCTTCGAGCAGAGGAAGCTCAGCTGCAACCTCACCATTTCCAAGGTTCCGGACATCAGACTCCGAACCGTTACAATCGCTTCAGTCTTTGGAAACTTCAAATGCACAATACGATGTCTCGCTGTGCTCCTTCCAGACCATGGATAACGAGGGGCGGTGCTACGAGTGTGACCTCCTGCCCTTCATGGAGGTCGGCAGTGTGGCCCACAAATACTATCTTCTCAACATCCGCCTCCCTGTAAACGAGCGCAAGAAGGTCAACGTGGGGATCGGAGAAATCAAAGACATCCGACTTGCTGTAAGCAGACGTTTGCTCCTTTCTGCATTTGACTGTAGCATCGGCTAATGTTAGCTAACGATATTTGACGGCATGGTTTTGCCTGTAGAGCATCCACCAGAACGGAGGCTTCACCCAAGTGTGGTTTGCCATGAAGACGTTCCTGACGCCCAGCATCCTCATCATCATGATCTGGTACTGGAGACGGATCACCCTCATGAACAGACCACCTGTTCTGCTGGAGAAGTAAGCAGCTCCTGTGTGTCTGAAAGAAAAGGCAACTCGAGTGAAGCCATTTGTGTAGCCAGCAGGCTATAAAAGGCTTTGCTATAGCGATCGTCTCCAGTGTCCTTTAAATGTGATGTGGTCTCGAGTGGGCCAGGAAAAAAAAAAAAAAAGCAAATGCGCTTAGAATTTGTGAAATTCACAAATCTCCTTAAACGGATGAATGCATGACAGAAAGATCTGGAAACATCTGGCGTCTGTTCGTTCCTTTCCCAAACACCGTGCAGGTCAGGGCAGCTAATGCAGGTAGACGACTGAGGCGGATCGTCTGAATGCCGGAGCTGTGCTCCGAGCTCGCTGTTTGTCTAACCCCCGACTGTGCCGGGTGGGGGGGGCGATCAGTAAAAGGCGGCATTCTTTGCCGTGGGAAGCACGAGGCGCGAAATGTGTGACAAAATCAGCAAGCTAGCACTCAGACGGTGTATGGGCACGGCCGCCCGTACGCACACCAAGGACGTGCACACCGGCTGGGTGACACACACACACAGTCTCTCTCCATCCCGCTGCATTTTCCGGCTCACAGCTCTTATTCCCACATGGCCGGCAGGGTCTGAGGAAGTGCGACTCGTACCCTATTTGCGGACGGCGGATGATTTTTTCATGCTGTAAAAGCTTTACCAGAGTGTGCTGTCATGCCAGGCCCTGGGGGTGTCAGAACGGTAAACTTCAGACTTCCTCTAAACATGGAAGACCGACGTGAGCTCCCGATGCTGGAAATATCAGAAGATCAAAGGCATTAAATGGGGCAAACCTGAAACCACCATTTCATTTCGCTAAAGAATCTGTTCTCTGTGGTCTTTACAGACTCCTGAACTGTTACTGAGCCTTTTGTCTCCTCCTACACACACGCTGACACAGATACTAGCCTCGGCGGCGCGCTCGTCTGTGCCGCTGGTGCTCAGGACGCATTCCCTGCATACCAGTCGAGTGTGGTTTCGCTCTGCGCAGCATAGCTGACGGACAGAACGGGCTCGGTAGCTGCTGGGCTTTTATTACCCACAGCCAGTGTTTTTATCTCACCCTTAACGCCCTCTTCTCTCATGCTGCCTTTGTTTTGCCCCGTTAATGCTCTGTTTATGTTCATCTACTGGTTGCGTGCACAGACCTGCAGCAGACATGCTCAGGACGGCTGTCCCCAAGTTCTCCACCGCAGAGACACTGAGGAGGTTGCTAGTTGTTGTCCTACCCTGGCTCTGATCTCATCTCCGGGCCTGATGACGCCGCCTTTGCTGACGTCTCTGCTGCGTCCAGACACGTTCAGGTGTAGAACACTGCCAAGAAACAACCCTAAATTTAGTCTGCCGGCCCCGTCCAACAACACATTTGCTTGAGTGCGAAAAGGTTCCCCTGGTGTCGTAGCTCCTGCGCGCTCATCCGAGTGTTCCTCACTGATGCAAGCGGGCGTTGTATTAATAGATAGAAGGCTCGTGTAACATGGAGGCCGTCTGTGCTCCCTCAGGATAATCCTCGCTCTCGGTATCTCCATGACGTTCATCAACATCCCCGTGGAGTGGTTCTCCATCGGCTTCAACTGGACCTGGATGTTGCTCTTTGGAGACATCAGGCAGGGCATCTTCTACTCCATGCTCCTCTCCTTCTGGATCATCTTCTGTGGCGAGCACCTCATGGTACCATACAGTTACTCATTCTGTTCTGTTCTGTTTTTTTTTTGCAGTTGAAACAACAAAACTGTCAAATTGAAAGGTAACGTTACCTGTTTTTCTGACGCTGAAGCCTCGTCTGTCTTGGTTCTGCAGGATCAGACTGAGAGGAACCGTCTGTCGGTGTACTGGAAGCAGGTCGGACCCATCGTGTTCGGATCCTTCTGTCTCTTTATTTTTGACATGTGTGAAAGGTGAGGCCAAAGGAAACTGCTTTCACTCTGCTGTGATACAAGATGTCACCTTTTGAATCTTGTTGTTTTTGTTCCAGAGGGGTCCAGCTGACGAACCCCTTCTACAGCATTTGGGCGACTGATGTCGGAACCGAGCTCGCTGTATCTTTGTTTAATCTTTCAGGCAAAACTAATTTGAGCATGTTTGTGTTCCTAGGGGTCTTTAAACATGACCCGTTCTTCACGGCTCTGGTTTGAGCTGTGAAGATGAGATGAGATGCTAATGAGATGAGGAATAATTCATGGCTGCCATATGTGGAACCATCGGCTGGGGCCTCAGAACGACATGTTTGTGCGGGGTTGTTAGCATCTTTTCCAGCTTCGCTCGCCTTGATGAGCAACTTTCTGTTTCTGTATGTCTCCGTCAGTGTTGTGTGCGTGTTGTTTCTGAGTGTTCGTGGTTTGAAGACGTTGTCTGTAACCAGGATCATTCAGTTTTCAGAGAAACCCTTCTCAGCCGCCTTAGGTGCCCCTTTGGATGCTGATTAATAGTTCAGTTTCCCTGACCGATGCATCAGATGGCCTTCATCATCGTGGCAGGGATCTGTGCCTGTCTCTACTTCCTCTTCCTCTGCTTCATGGTTTTTCAAGTCTTCCGCAACATCAGCGGGAAGAGGATGTCTCTGCCCGCCATGTCCAAGGCCAGACGCCTTCACTACGAGGTCCGTGTTCCGGCTCCTCAGGTCTGTGTCTGAGTTGAGGTGGATTATTTTTTTAACAAAGTCTTACTATTTTTGCTGTTTAGGGTTTAATTTTCAGGTTCAAGTTCCTCATGCTGGTCACATTGTTCTGCGCAGCCATGACCGTCATCTTCTTCTTCATCAGTCAGGTGAGGAACGCCACATTGACCCATCACCCAATTGTGCACGTGCTGTCACATCTAAGTGCCTCGTTGTCTCGGGTCTGGGTGCAGGTGAATGAGGGCCAGTGGCACTGGGGGGACCACCCGGTGCAGGTGAACAGCGCCTTCTTCACTGGGATCTACGGCATGTGGAACCTGTACGTGTTTGCCATCATGTTCCTCTACGCCCCCTCTCACAAACGCTATGGAGATGAGCAGTCCAGTGCCCAGTGCATCACTGGTAACCATTTTTTTTAACTAACCTTAGTTAGTTAAGGTCTTGAAGAAACAAGAGTAGGAGGTTTTGATGCTCTCTGCTTCCTTCTAGTGGACAAAGCGGTGTTTCCATCGTGACAGCTGCAGACTTTCAGCCATATTGAAGCTCAAGTGCATTAAAGATCAGATTGGCATTAGAATCTCAGAAGCTTCTGAATAGCTGCACATTATTAACATTACCTGTTCCTTCTCATTTGTTTGGAATTGTTCATTTTCTCCAGATATCAGGTAGATTTTCTTGTCTTTCCTCTGGTTGTTGTCGCTGTCCTTTTTCTGCTGATTGATGTTTGAGGCGCCACCAGTGCAGCTTGATGAAGGCGACACTGGTTGAATGTATAAAAAGCCACATTAACTCCGTTTCCATTTGTTGGATCTATATCTGATTCAGAAGCACAGGCAACCGCGTGGCTCTGAGATAAAAACCACACCAGTCACATCATCAAATTGAATTTTCAAATTAGATTAGGATTGAAATTAATCTCAGAAGTGCAAGATCCAGAGAAATGTGCGAGCCTCCTTTTTCATCTGGCTCTAATGGATGTTTGCAAAGCCTCCCATTCATGCAGAGTTTGCCTTTGGACTGGGGCGATTCAGCAGGACCCAGATTCCCAGGGGAAAGAAGGGTCTCTTTGGCCCGAGTTTGTGATTTTAATGGACACCAGGCTTCCTTCCAGGCAGAAAAGGGACTGGAGGGGGGCGGGGGAGGGAGGAGAGGGGTGGTCAGGGAAGTAATGAAAACCATCCATCTTGTGACATCACTGACTGAAAGAGAGAGAGTTTGAAGTTCTGGACTTTTCCCAGCGGTGTCTGAGCGGGTGTTGTGCAGATTTATGCATTCAGTTTCTCTTGAATGACTGTGAATGTTGGTGAAATTCAGCTGAACGCTGCGGTAACTTGGGTGACCGTGTACAGGAGATGCCGGAGGAAACAATGGAGAGGACATGCAGCTGACTACTACCATCACCCACGTCGATGGCCCCTCTGAGATCTACCAGCTCGCTGGAAAAGAGGCCCAGGAGTAGATGTCCTGCTGTGATATGCACTCCCCTCTTCTTCCTACTGCTTCAATAGCTCCCGCTCCTGTATGTATTCAGAATTCTCCTTTTACAACCCCCCAGACACCAGGTGGGGCCACATACTGACAATCCAGCATGCATGAACGTCACACAGTCACTGTCTTCCAGCACCAAACCCTCACTGCTGACTTTGTGTTCCTACTTGTACGCGTCTTAAAGATGAATATCAGTCCTATCAGTCCTTTTCATTTCACAGTGGAATTTTCCTTCACCGTTTCATAGTTTGTGCAAACTGTGTGTCATAATTGTTGCACAAGGCTTTTGACGCCAGAGGAGTGTAGATAAACCTTTCTCTCGGTGTTCACAAGTTGCATTTGGTACATTTGCTGAGCTGGTTGTGAAGGGTTTCAGTATGGCGAGAGGTTGTGTGCACATGTTTTAGCTGCTGTGTTTTTGTTTGTGCCTGTATCCTCAGTCCAGATCTTGGAGCCGTTCACAAATCCATACTCTTCTGTATGAAGTAGATTTGCAGTACTGCTGTCAGTCTTAGTCTTTTTGAAATATATATATATCTATACACACATTTTTGGGAATTGCATACTGTGTGGTCATGTAACAAAGTAGATATCTATTTTTTCTAAAGTGCTTATTTCAACTTCATAAAATGTATCTATCATGCTGTATTGATGTTGAAGTTGATCATAGCCCATTTTACATTGTTCTTTGATTTGTTTTTGTTTTTTTATGCTAATTTAAATAAAAAAATACATTTTACTTATAACACTGGTTATTGTTTTGTGTGGAATTGACTCGTATTTGAGTCCAGTTAAGATGGAGGAAAAACATTAACCATGAAAGTGACCTGGTTTAGAATATCTTCATGGACTTTTGTTTGATTTAAAGAAAGATAAATGTGTACTTATGTACGAGATTAGAATTTGAGAACTCTTAAATTATAAAAGTTCGCCCTCAAGAGATTAATGATGGAATAACAAGCTAGCGATTTGTTTTTTTCTAATAGGTGAAGTCAACCGAAGTGAGCAATGGAGAAAGGAAGTTTTATGTTTAAGATCACACTTTTATCTAATAACAGATCCGATAAAGTATTTTCAGAATGGATGTTATGAAAAAAGCTCCAATTGGAGTTTTATAAATTGCCCAAATATAAGATGAGACGCTGAGTCCATGACATAATTTGTATTCCAAATCTGAATTGATATTTGTAAATGACACCATTTTGCCGCGCGTTAAAAAAAAATTGGAAAAAATAAAACAAAACTTAAAATGTTTATTTCTCAATCCGCTGTTTTTCCACGTGGTCTCAGTAAGTAATTAATACAACCATTGATTACGTATACTGTATAGTGTGCGTCTAAAAACATACTCTTATTTTGAAAAACATTCGGAAACTATATCCTTGATAGACTTAACTTGACGCTAGGAAACGTCCGCTCGTGTCTCGGTAGTTCCGCCTCCCGCTGCCTCCGGACAAATTTCGGCTGTTCTCGTCGCGGAGCGTCGTACAGTGGTGGAAGAGGAAAAGAAAAAGAAAGGGGAGAGTGGCCGTACTTGGAGGTGTAAAAAGTGAACGACAATTTTATTATCAAGACAACCAACAACGGAAAGTGAAAGTGGTCCGACTCGACAGCTTTGACGTCTCCGGTGAGGCCCACAGAGAGCTTGTTTGTTAAAGTGTAAACACATTAGTCTAGTTGTGACATTGCGCCGTGAGCCGCAGAGCCGAGGGAAAGGTCTCCTCCCAATCTGTTGACGGAATCCTTTTGACTTCAGTGAAAGGAGACACGGTGAACCTGACTGGGGTAACGTACACCCCTGCCAGGTAAGACCTCCAGATGTGGACAAGCTGTGCCATTATCAGCGCGTATGTCGCGCTTCGGTGCGAAGCAACAGTTGGTCTCGTTCTGCTCCGCTCGGAAACAGATTTGCTGTCATTGCTGCCACCTTCTTCAGCCTTTGTCTTCAACAAATCAATACAGAGCAACGTTTCACTACAGCAATCACATTAGTAGACGAGTGCGTGTGTTATTCAACAGGTCTGGGCTGTAGGTTTACTCAGCTCGGTGCTTTCTGGGCCTCCTGCTGTGATTATTCCTCACAGGCCCCACCTACTGTGTTGGCCACCAGATGACTTATTTTGGAGAGCAGGGAGGTTATTATCACAGCACTTTTATAGGTGCATTCACCGACCACTTCCTTCACTTCCTCTGACCGTTGTAGGTGACTGCAGAGATGGTTGAAGTGGAGGCCCTGATGGGGAAACGGCGGAGGTGTTTACATGGAGCATCAACGGCTCTTTTGATGTGTCCTGGTCATTAGGGAGACAGAACACAAACCGGCCATTGATAAGGCCAACTCATTAGTACCCCATTCACCACCATCAAAGCCTCCTCTCAACGGCCATCAACGTGAGTGGGTCGCACTGCACACCGAGGATCACTCACGTCCTGCCTTCACGCCGTTGATTGGGTGGGGGGTGGGGGTCGGTCGGTTTGGGTTTTGTTGTGATGGAGGGGACAGCTTTATAACGCCGGCCAAGAGAATCTGAGTCGATGTGACAACAGGAGCATGTGCGGCCACAGCAGGGTCAAAGCCCAGCCAAGGGAGCATTTATCTGGGCTAGGCAAAGATGGAGCTAAACACACTCCGGCATGTCTGCTTTTTGTGTGTGGTGGGTCAAGCCTGTTCCTGTGAAGACCCTAACCCATGCTACACACTTCCAAGAATATTTGATCTAATTTCCTTCCCAAGTGATTAAAGTTAGAGTTCAGCTTGGACCGGCTGGCAGGTTTTAATAAGATGTGTGATACGTGTAAATGGACATGCGGCAGGAGGAAGGGGCTCGGTGATGGGTGTCTGTGTCCTGTAATGGATTAGATTTTGGTAGTCTCCACATTTTGAGGGCAGGGGAGATGATCTGAATCCCCTTTTTTCCATTCGCATGAGGTGGACTTGTGGGACAATGGAGGAACTGTTGGGATCGCCTAACTGGCGGCTCTGGAAGCGGCCTACATTTTGTCTGACGCAGAATGCAGCCTGACTCGATTGGCCGCTCTGTTGACATCCTCTTGAAAAGCAGCACTGTGGGGCAGGCCTGCTCACATGGTTCATTCTGATCGTAAAGAAGCCTTAGGATTCTGAAACTGTGCGTGGGGGTGTGAGCCGACCTGCGTGTACGTGCTCCATATATGTGAATATTAATGATGAAATCCTTAAGATCCATCCCACAATAATTACTGTTAAAGTTTTAGATCAGCAACATCAGCAACAGGGCTTCCTTTATTCATTCTTTTTATGTTCTGAGCGTTTGTTTAGTTATAGCGCCACCAACTGGCAGCTATCGTCAGACAACTTTTCAAAAAATCAGACAATTTTTCCCCATTTCTGTATTAAAGATATATGTGTAAACACACAGGAAATGTGTTTGAACAGTCACAAGATGGCGTGTCTGGTGGGTTACTAGAATTCCACCCTCCCCAGGAGCAGATGTACTGGGAGAAATGGTGTGACTGTGCGGATACACAGTCACACCCATGTATTGGTTTGGCAGCAGAGTAACTTGCTTTTGTGAAATTCCAAGAGTTAGCTGACGCTTTTCCAAAGGCCGAACTTGCAAAGATGTACCCACAAAGCAGATATATCTAAGATATAAAAGTAGAGTTACTCCATTTATCCAAAAATAATTGAACTGGGGGGCCAGAGTGGCGGTCAGAGGTCAGAACGGAAGAATATGTGACTAGGAAGTGTGCACACACTAATCAGCTCACCATCAAACTCAGACCTACACGCTCATGCAAGCAGGAAGCGTTGTCACAGCAACCGTGCTGTAGCAGAGAAAAGGGTTAAACATTTCATTTTTGATTCTGGTTTGCCACCATAAATAAAGAGTAATCCTGATTCAAAAAATAATTGTTAAAGGTCATCAGTTGCTTTTGTTGTCAACCATTGAACTGGCCAATCAGATACTGATCTGGTGATCTGGTGGTTACAAAGTTCCATAAATGTTAAAGTTAACTTTAGCATAAATTACAGTTATGGTATTTTAGTATAATTATATTAGCAAGGGATTTTTTAGTCATTAGTATAAAGTGCTAACTTTACCTTGAAGACCAGACCGATAAACAGGGTGAAATATAAATGTTGAATTGACAGAAACAAGATGGATTTAAACTGATGGAAAGCTGTGAGTTCAGTGGCCCCACTAGACCAATCATTTATTTCAACAACTTCCTGCTCACACCTCAAGTAAACACCCTGTTAATCAGAATTAAAGTGATTTTGCTGTTGCAAATAAATGTATTTTGGAAAAAATAGACAATGTGAAAGCCCAAAGTCTCCTCCTTCATGGAAGAGTTCAGTGTTTAGTAATTGATCATTTATTGAAAATGATTTCCTTTCAGACTAATTATTTACATGCTGAGCGAATGCCTTTTTTTCCTGTTCCTTCTTAGATAGAAGTGTGTTCAGTGTCTTGTTGAAAAATAACTCCCAGTAAAGCGTGACAGGCTATTGTATGTTGTGACGCGCTCACCTCCCAGGATGTGGCCCATGGCTGTGTGTGTTAGTAGTGTTAAACATATAAAATTGGGTAAAAAACAATTGATTCTTGAGGAAAATACCGTACGTCCGCTAGTGACACCTGACGTTCCAGTTTTAGACCAGGAAATTATTATTAATATTATTATTGCATATGAACCCAGAGGCATATGGCTGTTCATTCTCATCTCTGATTGGACAGAGAACAGGAAGCAGTAACGCTGACGTGTTTAGATGGTAAACTCTGTCCAGGGACGAAGTTCCTCTTGGACACTGATCCCAGGTCAGATTTTGCCTCAGTTTTATTTTCACTATCTGAATTTCTTAATTTTCTTTTCCTTGTTGATGAAAGATTAAGTTCCTCTACTGCCTTTGGGTGGAGGTTTGGCTTGTATTTATAGCTAATTGTAAATATATTTACTGTAAACGCAGCAGACTGATCTATAGTGGCTGCGGTACTGATCAGAGAGTTTTTTCCGTGGTGAATGCTGTGCAGGCTGGGTGAGTGAGGGAGAAGGAGTTATTTATAGATGAGTAGTGATGAAGTCTCTTGTTTAGGCCATTGTCATCTTCCAACCGACACACCCAGAGCCGTCTACGTCATCCACCTGCTGTTCAACCTCATGTTTGGACAGATGGAGCAGGAGAGAGAGTTAGTCATTCGTAATTAATCCGGAGAAAGTTTATGTCTGAACCGTTGCCGTCAAAGGCTGTGTTATATAATTTAAAAATAGAAACAAGAGCACACTTTTAAGATAATAGTCTCGTAGTTTGCTGCAGTACCAGTTTTTGGCCACATGGCGGAGCACTCTCCCTTCCTTGAACCTGTCACATGACCCCACTTACGGTTCTCAATCTACTCACGTGTTTACAGTAGTTCTAGTACCCACATATGCGATACTGAGCTGGAGGTTCACGGTAAATAACATGCACGCACATACATTTATCAGCCTGTCAGCTTGTTTAAAGATAAAACTTTGTGCTAAACTCACCCTTTCCTCTTACATTGTGGTTGGCAGTGATGAAGCCCATGTTTTTGTTTGTGGGAAACAGACTTTTTCCTGCTTCGTTGTGCTTCTGCAGCACCTGCGATGTGAGTCATTTCGCAGTTATTCGTAATATCAGGCAACTTAGATAACGTGTGCGCGTACGTGCACATACACCCCTGTAGCTCATCTTTCTGTCTGACTTTGTGTTTGTCAGGTCTCTATAGTAACCAGCAGAGCACAAAATGGCATTAACAAACAAAGAGCAGCTCACGTTCACCTGAGTTACGGTGAGGCCAGTGCAAACAACAGGCTTCTCTTTATTTAGAGATCAATCATTAAGATGATATTAACATAATCACTTAGGTAAGTGAGACAGTAAGTAACTAACTAAGAGCACGTCATTATGGTAATTAAGCATAATTTAAGTTCTTCTCAATCCTTTCTCATTGAACTGTGTAATAACAGCCATGAGTGCAAATGCTGGAACTGATGGCATGTTATACAGAATATACTCTAATTTTTATCTGATGTGTCTGAAGCTAAGTGCTAACCGTACAGCTACTGTAACCACTTTGATGATGACTCCATCATTTCTGCTGCCCTTTCCTGTGTAGTCAAAGCTGTCCCCGTACTGTGTGATGCCTTGTTGAACTGGATGTAGTGTTTATTGTTTATTGTTTATTGTTTATTACAAATCCCCATTAGTCCAAGACTATTTTTCCTGGGGTCCAAGAACTTACATTTCACACTTTAAATATAATACAATAAAATACAACCATTACAATTAAAATATAACTAATTCTAAACAAAAATAATCTGAGATGCAATAGAATTCAACCTGTAAATTATTGAAAGCAACCAGAACCAAACAACAAAAAATTATTCCATTTCACACAGAATTTACAGAATTTCAGAATAAACCAAGCGACTAGAAACTTGCTAAGTACAGCTTCTCTTAATTTATTTTTTAATCTTTCTTTGTTATTTATCATAGTTAAATATTTATGATATTTATCATAGTTAAATGATAGTGCTCTGAATTACTCCCACCTACAGGAAGGCACACCTTTTTTTCCCCCAAACTGTGCCTACTTCATTTATTTCCTAAGACATACTGTCTGCCCAAATATGGCTACATCCTGTCTGTTAGAGGGAATGCTGGCTGCAGCACACTTTCAGTGAGACCGGTAGAGCACAGTGTGAATGTGTTCCACCTTTGCAAAGTGTGTGTGTTTGTGTGCACAATAAATGGCTCCTTCTTTAGGTGATATATTGGAATCAGTTTGCACGTGTGCGTGCGTGAGTGTGAGTGAAAGGACGCTGCAAAATCTGTCACTTTGATTAATTTTTTCATTTCTTCAGCATTCTTTATATGTCTACAGGGAATTCTGCAGGCCTTTTCACACAAAGAACAGTGTGTGTGTGTGTGTGTGTGTGTGAGTGAGTGAGTGAGTGAGAGAGAGACTTGTTGAGACTTTGGAGAGGAGCTCAGCACCTGTGGCTTGCTGGAGTTAAACAGGCAGGAGCTGTACCACTTTTTCTGCGGCCTTTAAACCGCCGGGGCCCCAGAGTTTTTGTCCTGACACCACACTGACGTTCTGTGCCAGGTCCAGGTGTCGGAGCGGCGCACAATCGCTGCCTGTCTGCTCGTTTGCAGTCTCGGTGTCTGTCCACCCGCTAAAATCAGGCAGGAGTATGTAAAGCCTGTTTCTGCTTTTGTGCAGGGCAGAGCGGCGTCTCATATTCTCAGCTACGTGTGTGGACGCTAACAAGCAGCCAATGTTCGAAGTTATCTGATTAGGTGTAACTGGTTTTTCTCGGCGAGCAATCGACTTTAGAATCTGCAATTCCAACATTTTACAGTGGTTCCATTTGAAAAGTGATTATTTCTGTCTGCAGACATGACTGACCCCAGAACAGTTTGATTGGCACGTTGGGGTCATGACACTACACCCATGACACGTTAGCTTACGGTCACTCTGACTAAGCGTGAGACTTTGAGCCAGTGTGCGCATGTTCCCTTTTAGAGTAAAAAAAGCAATGACTTGTGTAAATGAGACATTCTGACATAATTGCTGTGCATGAACAGGATGTAAAGGGAGACACGGGGAGGAGGGAGACATCGTTTTTCCGTAGGCGTTTGGGGTGGGCTGCAGAGGAAGTGGCCTGTGCCTGACCCACCGGTTGAGAAGATTTCCTCCAGCAGACATGTCTTTGAAACTGCAGATGCACGAGTGATAACCGAGAGGCGGTAGTAAGAGGGAGGAGCCGCCTTTAAAACAAACCCAAGAACAGAACCTAAACCTCTTTGATTAAACAGGATTGTTGTGTCCTACTGTGACACGTCATTCAACATCACGCTTGATCCTACATTGTTTGTCCACCACTTTGGATCAGACTATTTCTCTCTTGTCTGCACAAGTTGTGGTTTTTGTGTTGATTAGGGAGTCTAACTGGTTTAGAGGAAATCACTGTTATCAGAACTGGAGCCCCCCCCCCCCCCCCCCTTTTTTTTTTTTTTTTTTTTTTTTTTTTTTTTGTGTATTTGCACCTCAGGAACTAGGGATGATTTGGCTTTCAGGAGTTACTTTGTCTTCTACTTTAGGGTTTGGGTCTGTTTTTTTTTTTTTTTTTTTTATAAAAACAAGAGTCGTGGGGGGGTTTATTCCTTAATGAAACCAGTGGTCACTGGTGGCTCGCCTTACATGGTCTCACACTGGTGTCAGTGTAGATTTATTCACTCTTTCTCCTGCTTTAGCTTGAAAGTGTCCTACAGGTTCCAGAATGTTATCTGCATTCTTACTGGAAACAGTTGTTTGGTTATAAATACTTTAACTGGTCCTCTTGTTTGACACTCATTTACTTATTTATTCTGGCCTTCAACCCCGTCCTAAATTGCAGTTATAAAGTCAGTCACCTGCTCCCTAACTGCATCCCAGTCCATGCCTGACTACTGTGTGTCCTGATAAGGGAATCCTCATGCAAAAGTTCTAATCTTGTTGAAATGTCTCCAGTTTTAATACTTCAGAATTGCCATGATGATTTTTGCATTTTTCCTGCTCGAACCCACACGTTCCTGTTTCCGATTGTAACCGTACTGTACATACTTTTTGTCTAAAGAGGTCACGTGGAGGAATCTCATGCCTGTCATTCCTGTTTGTTCAGAAATGTCTGTTTCGCTTGGAGATACTGCAGAAGTTCAGTTCCTGTACTCACCGTAGCCCGTGTCTCAGATAAAGACAGATGAGACGCTGTCACCATTTCATGGCTTCTCAGGTTGCAGCCCTGCAAGCGTAAAAACATGAATACTGATACTCTTTTCTTTTTTTAACAATTTTTAACAGAGCGGAATCCACCTAACGTGCGTTACGCTGCCGGTGCCACGCTTCTTTAAAGCAGATCCTTGTACGCTGGAGAAGTGACACGTGAGCAAGAAAAACTGCTGGTGAGAAAAAGGACCCCTGGGTTGTCCCACCCTGCCAGCCTTTTGACCTTTGACTTGTGAGGGCAGTTTGCAGACAAGAGAATTTCACTCTCAGCGACACGCTGGAGTAATAACAGCTTCTCAAATAACCCGACTGATTAGCCACAGGAGGCACACAGTTTTGGCAATTAGATGTAATTACATGTTTAATTACCATGCTAATTACAATTCGCGGGATCAGCTAAACCACCCCCTATCAGACATTTGAAATAAGCGACTGCTGTAACGCTACTCTGGCTGTTTAATGTTGTCGGCAGTGTGCAGGAAAGCTGCAGAACAAAGTTCTGGTAGTTTCCACATGGTGTCCCTGCAGCAGCTCATAAGTCTGTGGAATATGTATGGAGGCCTGTGTCAGCTGGAGCGCCTCCATGTTGGATCCATTATGTGGATAATGCATGTCATAATGCAAATATAGCACATTCTCCATAATCAGTGAGTAAAAACGGACCTCTGAGTCACGCACGAGCGCTTGGTGCACTCTGAATCAGTAATCCCATTTCCTCTTTGCTTGAAAAACAAACTCCCTTTTATGACCTCTGTTGTTCTCTAATAAACTGTCTGACGTCGAGGCCTCTATCAGTTATTCCATACATGTGTGCTGACGTTTGAATGCTGCAGCAGGAAGGAGGATGGGGGCCAAACCAGTAACACCATTCCACCTTCCGCGCAGCACCAACGTGCATGCGTTTGACCCAGCTCAGGGGTGGAGGCTGGAAAGACTGAATAGCTTTGTTTATTGTTCCATACAGGCAGGCCAGCGAAAGATGGAGATCCATTGTGCGGTATCTCCCTGCCATCGGCATGAATAGTGCCTTTCACAGGCGAGAGGGGCCGAGACGAAAGGCGGCGCACTCACAGTAGCTTTAAGTTTTACGGTAGCCGCTGTCTCCAGCCGCAGTCTTCTTGGCACGTGACCAAATGCAACATACACACGGCTGCGGAGCTGGCGTTCTGGAGCTGAAGCCCCTCTTTCACACACAAACTCTTATCTCTGCCTCGGTTTCAGCCACAAACATGTCTTGTTCTGACAGTCATTCGTTCCCACCCTGCATCCATTTCCAGCAGTCTCCGCTCGACGGCCATACCCTTTCTTTTGTGCATTTTTTTTTTTTTACAACAATACTGTTTGTTTGCCAGAGGTGGAGCAGATAGACGCTGCCTGGCAGCCTCTCAGCCTGGACATCCGTGCGTCTGCAGTGACGTCCGATTGGTATTATCTGCCAAAGGCCTTTGTTTGTTTTGGGCTGATAATGGCCTATTACTGCAGAACCAGTTGCTCATAGACACCTTGGAGGAAAAGGGGGAACTCCTGTCATCTGCACAGCAGACTTCATGACTCTCGACCAGAGGTTGAGAAGATTTGTGCTAAGAAAAACCTACTGCAGCCACAAGCAACGCTGACTGTTGATGGTTATTTTTAGTGCATACTTTAGCTGCTAATGATAGCCGGCTGACCTCTTTGTCTGTATTCGTGTCGATCCCAGACATTGCGTGTGTGTGTGTGTGTGTGTGTGTGTGTGTGTGTGTGTGAAGCGTAAATGTAACGTCATGAAATTATTTAAAGGGCTGGCCATTACCTCTGGTCCTTCCCGTGGATGGAATGCGTGGGACTCGGTCGTAGAAAGGAGCGACGCGTCACAGCTGTCGCCCTTTGTCTGCGCGTCCTTCAGTTTCTCTGTTTTCTCTCTCTGTTGTTCTTTGGAATTCAACCTCCTTTACTACCTGAGCTGCTTCTCTAGTTCTCGTAGTCTATTTGCAATCCCCCTTTTTTCATGCACTCCTGCTAGTTTATTTGCATAATTATGTAATCCATTGAGTTTGCTGGATTTGTACCTTTTAGGTCAGCAAAAGTTAGTCCTAACATTAACATATGCGTGAATGTTTAATTGCTCCGTACAGCTATGGTTCAGAGAGTCAACCCGGTGATCAGGTTCTTAAAGCGCCTCCCAGTACGTGTCGTGCAGGTATCCATTAGCCTTACTCTGCACTTAGACCAGTGTCCCCATACCATTAAACCCACAGCTGCACCCACATTTAGGATTACACAACTGATCGTTTGTCATCTTAACAATCGTAGCAGAACCGTTTTTTCCAAATGTCTGACTCAGCAGATGAGCATATTTCCCAAAATCCATGTGTGCTTTCTCTGCAGCAGTGTGACTGTCCATGAGTGTTGGAAAAAGATTGAAGAAAAAGGGTTTTATTCAGAGGAAGGGCTGGGCTGAACTAGCATTCTGCATGAAAGTTGGCTACAGTGGTGTAGAGAAAAGCTCAGGCGTGGGTGATTTTTCGCTAATTCCTAATCTTTACGTGCCAGAGCATTTCTCGTCCTCCCTGTTATCACAGTTATCAGTCCTCCTGCCAAGTCTCTGACACGATGCTCATCTGTCCCAGCTGCTGTATGTGCAGTTAAGCATAGTCACACAGTTTTGTTCTAAATATCATGTTTAAGGACACAGATTAGCCTGCGTGGCTCTGTGCCTCAGGGATGCACTAATCTATCTTGTCACCACGTTTTGTTTTATTTCTTTAAAATAAGCCCTGATAGCCCTGGCTGATTTTATTCCCTCCAGCCCAGCTCGTCGGACTTCTCCAATCTGTGCTGTGAACAAGGCCTCTTTCTCTGTTTAAACAGGAATAAGCCTGGAGTAATTACACTTGAATTTAGGATTTAGAAATCCTGCAGAAATGAGTCCAGTCAAGTCTTCTGTCTAGACACTGTGTGACTGGAACAGTCTGCTTTTTTCCACCTTTTTTTTTTCCCTTTAAACCAGGAAAGCCACAGAATCTGCAGGTTTGTGCCGTTGACCGAAAGCATCTGCAGGGTAATTAACTAAAAACACAGAGTTGATTCTTATCGAGACTGTTGCAGCTTTTTTTTCCTGGAAATGCTCATGTGGTAAAGTTGACCCTTCAGGGCCTGCAGAGCAGCAGAGTGAGCGTTGAGTTTCCCAGTATTTTCCCGTGCACTAGTTTGCAGTGGCTGTTGTAGGTGGGGGCCCCTTGGTTTTACTTATCTCAGCAGCCATACCTGCAGCTGCAGGGTGGTGCTGCAGCTCCGAGTTCAAGGCTTTTTTTTTGCATGAAGGATGACCAGAAAGTATCATTTTTTTTTTTCTTAACACACGTAGATTCTTGCAACTCCTACACACTTGCCTGCTTTCCCAGCAGCGTTTCGTCATTTTCTCAGGAAGGTCATGTGCAAACCACTGATCTTTTTTCTAGGAAATGTGCCAAAGCTGGACTTTCCTGGGAAGCTGTGTTGTGAATAAAAACAAGATCATTACTGGGGAGCCTCCTCTGGCACCCAAAGCTTATCCATCCGTCTTCTTTAGCATCATTCTGACTTCTGTCCTGTTGAGTTTGCAACTTTCTCTCTGTGCTAAATGCATCACACATTTCTAATTACTGCCTTAGCCTGTAAAGACTGTCACTGTTGTTTATCTCTTCTGTCCTGTGTCTTTTCTGCTCAACATGCTTCTTTTTTTGTGTTGCGTTTTGTGTTGAACTCCTCAGCGCCCCCTGCAGGGCAGCTCCGCCAGCCTGTTACTGACGTTTTCCTGCGATTTTTTAGAACACTGTTAAATGCTGGGAACTGAGGGCATTTCAAACAGTACTTTTTGTGCAGATGCAGACATTCTGCACGTCAGATGTTTTGGGGACTGCACCGTTCCCTGTTCACACGAGTTGTGACGCCTTATCTCTGCCATGCTCTTTGGTTTCTGTTTGCCCTGGTAAACAACATCATGGTGATCTTTTTCAGTGTCTGCAGAGGCTGCCAAGGAAGGCCCAACCCTTCAGCCTCTTTCATTTTTCTGGTGGGAAAGTAGTGACGTCACCCTGGTGGGAGCGTTCGAGGCCTCCCTGTTGCCTCCCTGCCTCGCTGTTTGTCTCAGCATGATCCCACCATTACTCACCAGCAGGACTGTTGCCTGAATATTATTCCCTCTGCATACGTGACAACAGGCCGCCGTAGCTTCGACTTGATCTGGAGAGCGCTCGGGTGCAGAGTCAGGTGTTTTTGCTGTAACAGGAGACAGTTTCTACATGCAGCTGAGAAAGTGCTGACCGGCAGAAGTGTAGAAGCAGTCTGCTATTTGCTTTTCCTGCAGACTGAAACTCCTTGCTGAGGAGGGGGAGTGCATGCGAGAGGTGTTTTTTGTGCAGAGGAGGATAACAGCCAGTATATTGGCTTGTGGTTGGAGGCTCGACTCTTTGAACTCCATTTTGTTAAAAGCAGCAGACGTCTGTCTAGACCCCAACTATCGCCCTTTCACCATTCCCTTCTTCACTTCTCGGCTGCTAATAACATCAGACAGACGCCAGCCCCGTTTCAACACCATCGCCGTAGTGGCAATAAAGTTTTCCATTTTGAATCCTTTATATCTCCTAGTGAGAGCCAGGATGTGTTTGGAAACCAGAGTGCAGGCAGATTTCTGGTTGTTCACGAGCTCCATGCCGCAGCTCACAGGCTGGTGGGGAGCCTGCAAGTCTGCAGTGTGCTGCCCCACAGCTGTACAGGCGCTCAGATGTGTGCACTTCCCAAGAGCATCCGTGTTTGTTCAACGCATTCGCCCCAGTCACAGCTGTGGTGGGCTGCGTAGCTGCTGCCTGCAGTCACACATCCGGGCAGATGCAGCATGCCAGGTTGCAACCAAGTCAGGCAATGAGTCCTAAAATAGGTGTAAGTTTGTTGCACACAAGTTGAAGAAAAGCTTTAGGTGAATAGAGTAACCTTTGTGACCTTATGGTAAGTACGAAGGTCAGCCACAAATATTTGAACTGCTAGTGTGGCCCAGTTTGCTAAAGAAGCCTGTGCTGCTCACTGCAGAGACCACACAAGCTGTAAGTCAGACAGCAGCGACTCTTCTTTAAGCCATCATCAGTAAGTTTAAGAGTTTTCATTTTGTCTGAGCAACGTTTTTCATCTCTGACTGTTGGTGTTTAAGCCTCTGAGTCATAATGGCTCCCTGTTCACGGCACTTTGAACGCCGTCCTAACGAGTCACACGTGTGCGGGTGGGTTTGAAAGCTCCAGGGAGGGCCGCGCCTCGCTGTAAGTAGGTGGTCCTTGCCGGTGTGTATGTTGTGAAGGGGTGGTCTCTTTCTGATCTTCTGAGGTGAGGCCCATATACTGTATGTAGGTGCATGGCGGTGCTTAATGCCACACATGGTGGTGCCATGCTGGAGACCTGCAGTCAGACTGGTGCTACTGGTAGTCGCTACTGGTAGTCGCTGGAACCACTTCAGAGCTCTCAGCTCATGCTTTCACTGAGGTGATGCAGGTCAGGTGGTTTTTCTGGAATCAGATCTTAACAGCGAGTGCTGGAAAGTGGCACATTCTTTCCCCCTTTAGTCTTTTTTTAGATGGCACATAATAGCTGACCTGATACTTAGTTACTTAATTGATTACTTGGATAATTGTTTGCACATCACCTTCGCACTGGTAAAATGTAAAAACGTTAAATATGTCATCTAAAAAATGTGCTGTCTGATTCTATTACAAGTAAAGTAGAGTTAAAGGTAGTAAAAGTGGAGCAGAACCCCACCAGAAGCATGTGTGTACACCAGCATTGTTGAGAGAATGTTGTAGGAAAACACCAAGCTAATTCGACTAACTGCCACTTACCTGTGCTACAGAACCAGGCAAACAGCATTGCTCATCACCTCCACACCCTTCGAATGGACCATTAAAGAGGAATCTTATTAGGTTGAGTCCACACATTTTTAGGGATCATCCTGTGTACCCAGTTTGATGGTAGCAGATTAGAATTACTGCTACTGCACCTCTCATTGTGCAGGTTGCAACAGTTTCCTCATGAAAGGCAGCTCTGCACTGAACTGAACTGTCACATTCCCAGTCTCTCCACTCTTCCCAGTTCCTCAGTGAGGGTGTATTTACTGGTTTTTATTATGATTTGTAAAAGATAATTGAATATTTAATCCCTTCTTTTTGCACCGTGTTTAAATAATACCTCTGCTTAACTGACTGTACAAGTAACCTTGTCATTGCAACAGGTTTGTTATCTGATTTCCAGTCAGCCAAAGACGCAACAACCAAACAACTGATCTTGTCATTGCATTAAATACTTGAAGTGATTCTACCTCAGGTCTGGAAACCATGTCCAGTAGACTGTGGCACATGTAAGAAGATATTTTCTTGGTTCCAGCAAATGCATGACATCATTTCCAGTAAAGGCTTTGACGACTTCCTCAAGTGGCGTTTGCTCTGAATGAAGAATTGCCTGAGCAGACTATTGTTGAACAGGTCGTCTGAAACTTTTCCAGAGCTGCATTAGTATCACTTAAAAAATTCCAGACTGTAGGAATGAACAGCCTCACTCATCATGTGTACAAAAAAGCCTGGTTTTCACTCTTCTCACCTTTATGACTCAGTTGACATGGTTTCTGTACTTAAATATGTAGTTCTGAGTGATGGAGCACGAGCCTTTCATGTCCCACTTTGATGTTGCCGGGCTCAGACCTTCAGTCATCCTGGGCCGTGTTTCCTCTGGAGGGATTAGTCACTTGTTAATCGGGCAGCCCCAGCAGGAGGCAGAACATGGAATTTTTCTGTCCCCATTTCCCTTTTTTGTCTTTAGTCCTTCCTCCCGCTTTGTTTCTGAGACAAAAGTAAAACACAGCCCTGAAGCGGCTACACCTGGAGGCTGATTCTGCTGCAGACAGGGCACAAACCAACACCAGGACCAGCTGTTCACGGAAGAGCTGGAAAATTTGAATCGCTCCATCAGCTGCACAGTTTTTTTTCCTCGGTGTGCATGAAAGGGTTCCCTCCGTGTTTCATAATAGCAGGAGGAAACCAGAGCTTCCTTTTGCCTAATGAGAACCTCTTTTGGCCAGAGCCCAAGCGTGTCACAAGATTTGCGTGCGCGCATTGCGAAAAAATGCAAAAAGGAAATGCCTGTCGGTTGTTCTGAGAAGACACAGGCAGACAAAGGGAAGTAAAATCAGCCAGGAGAGACGCTGGAGCCGGAGCTCCCCCCACACAGGCTGTAGGATAGGTCCAGGCTCGTTCCCATCCAGCCTGTCAGTGATTAACAGGAAGCTCAGACCCACTGTGGCGCTCAAACACTCCCCTCCCACACACCAGCCCCGTCCTCACATACTGCCCACTCCCAAACCTTGAAGTTTCTATAGCTTTTTGTGTAAATCTAGATATGCAAGGGTGCCCGGTTTGCAGTCATTGTTGGGCTGTCCACACTGGAACAATGTTGCAACAGCGGCGCCATTGTTCCCTCTGTATGCTTGCAAAAGAGCAGAAATGTGCTGCTACAGTGAGTGTTTGCACATTTTTACAGGAAGTATTGAAACTAAGGTGTAGATTCTTATACTAGGGACAGAACATCCTGGAAGAATACCAGTGTCACCATTTCCTGCAGAACTCACCTGAACTTTCCACCTGATCAACTTGCTGTGCGATGGGCCGAACTGCTCTGAGGTGTGCCAAAGCAGCCGCCACAGGGGTTTTCCCACTTTAGTGACTTTATATAAATGGCCTTTTTCCTCTGACCTATTTACCCATACCTTTAATAAAACATTGGTATAGCCTGTGATGTAAGACTTTTCCCTTTTCCTTGTCCTGCAGTGCTGATTTCACCGCCATGTCTTCGAAGGCTCACAGCTCCAACAACATCAACCACGCTCGGCGGACGGTGCAGCAGCTGAGAATAGAGGCGAGCATCGAGAGGATAAAGGTGAGGAAGTGTGGCCACCGAGCGTCCTTCAGCCGCCCTCTTTAGTAAACATTAACGTGGAGGTTTGGTGCAAATACATGCGTGATGAATCAGCGGTATCGCCTCATGTGCAAGTGTTTTATCACGCTGAGATATTCCCACCTCTGATGAACGTGCACATGCACTGGAGACGGCCTGGGACACACGGAGGTTCTGGTCCATCAACAACGGACTAAAGTTGTCGGTCACGCTAACGTCTCTCTCTGTGTCTCATGTCGTCTTCAGGTATCCAAGGCCTCCGCAGACCTTATGAACTACTGCAGCAAGCACGCCAGAAACGACCCCCTGCTTATGGGCATCCCGGCCTCAGACAATCCCTTCAAGGACAAAAAACCCTGCACTATATTGTAGTGAATGCCACTTAGCCTTTACATGTTGTTTTGTCTATTAATGTACTCTTTTCTGTTTTTGTGCGGAGTGGGTGGGGTAGGTGAGCGATGGTATCGTTACCATGCGCTCACCTGTCCCGTTTCCCAGTCAGTCACCATTTTGTTTTGCAGAATAAAGCTTAGTGTTAAAAGGAAGCCGTTAGCCTGTGCGACGCTCTGAAACCCTCTGGCAGTGCTCTGACCTCTGACCACCAACGAGGCCTAACCGTGCAGAAACGATTCACAAATAATGTCCCCGTCTAAACTCTCCTCATCGATTGGCTCTGTGCAGCCAGAACCTCTAATATTTAATGCGGCTCCTGATAGAATAGAATAGAAGTACTTTATTGATCCCAGACATGGGAAATTGACTTGTCCCAGACATGGGATGCGTTCATTTACGTCGTCTCAGTGTTCTGACGATTTTTTGGAAGGTTGGTGACCTCAGTGTCTGGGGTGGAGGTCAGGCAGTGATGTTTCTCTATCTGGTACAGTTCATATACTCCATAGCCTGTGACCCATGCAACATTTAACTATTTCCTGTAGGTACGATCCCCACGCTGCTGCCATCTTTAGCAGATTTAAAAGTTCCGTGTATAAGATTTCTAACCATCTATTGTAGGAAATATAAAAAGATGTGTTTTATTTTATTACCACCCTCAAGTATGATTTAAGAAATAAGTCACCTCCACCTCCAAAGAGTTGCTCCGCCCCTTTCAACAGTAGACTGAAAGGGACATATTTGAAGTGAATTGAAGTGTTAACATTTGTTAAAAATTACTCCACAGCTTCTGCAGTATTTGACCCAAATTCAACTCCAGGGCTAATTTCTGGACTGGAAGTATTCTTGCAATCTGCATTCTCTCCACTAGGTGCCACCAGATCTCACACACATGACCTATAATGAACCTTGAGAAGTTTGCAGGTTGTGATCACATGACCCCAGCGCTGTGATGTATAGTACACTTGAGATTATTTGTGCGTAGGGCAACACTGTGTTAACGAATTAAGCAGGACCAAACCAGTCAGGCGATACTGGCTTCTGAAAAATGACCGTGGTACCTTATTGTTTCTGAACGCTGATGCCAGGAGGCATGTCAGCGAGTGTTACGCAAAACACTGTGAGCCGCGCCTTTTTTTTTTAACCACGCTAGTGTGCACCTTTGTCCGATCCAGGGTAATGGTATCGAAGTGCAAATATTAATCTGGATTAACAACACTTTTAAATGGATATTTTCTCTTTTTTTAATGCTTATGTTAAGGATCTCTAATCAAACATGTACTTCATGTTGTCTGTTTTTCCCAGGGTGTTTGTTAAATCACAAATGTAAGAGTTAAATTGAATAAATAGCATCAATCAAGAAGATTCTTTTACTCTGAAACCTTACTTATAAGGTTTAGGAATAGATTTGTTTTAATGCTGTGCCATGTCTTTTTTTTCCTTGGTCACTGGGAGAACTGGTGTTTAACGGTGTTTCACCTACCTGGTGCTCTCTGCTTCGCAGCTGTTTGGGCATCGATGCCTTCCAAAGGTACTTTCAGGTCAGGGTCCAGCAGTTTTTCTCATTTCCAGTCGTCTTCTTGCAAAAAAGCACTTCAGTACAGCTGGTAAAGTAAAAGTTCAGATCACACTGCCACGTCAGCCAATCCGTACCGGGCTTCTTGTACAATTGATCAGAATCTGTTTTGATAAATGTCTTTATTAATACACCAACCTTTGTATGAAGACCTAACAATGATTAATAAAGTGAAGCATTCCTGCAGCTCTTGTGTTTTATTTCTTTGAACTTAAATTGTTTAAATGGCGGGGGGACACGCCCTATCTGGGGCCTACTTCCCCTCATTAGTGGTGTATTTATATCTCAGTCATCGCAGGCGAGACCTCCGGCCTCTCCCCGCGCCTGTCAGAAACCAGAGTACAAATATAGAAACCCCGATTTCCGCTCCTGGAGAGCAGCGTATTTCGGGAACTCGTCTGCCGAGCCCCAGACTCTGTTTTCTTTCTCTGTTGGTGGCCGTTTGGGACTCCCTGACCTTCTCTCTGCCCAGCTGCTGGATAAACAACTGGTGTGATCTTCTCACACTTGCACAAAAGGATGATCACATGGGAGTAATGCTCATTGTTAGCCATCAGCCCAACTAGAAAAAATAGTTCCTGCACATCGCTCCCACCTTTGTTACACATAAAAGAAAACGGGCGTGGCTTCCCTCGCAGATCAGAGCCATGTGGTGGAGCTGGACATTTTTAAGCATGGACGACATGCGTGGATGTGGTAATCCTGGTCGAGCAGCATCGTGGGAAGCGGGTGAGGCTGCTCGCCCAGCGAGGGCCTTGCTGTGAAAACGCGTCCCGGCAGTTACAGTGTCAGGGTGTTGGAATGTGCTGATGTGGGGGAGAGGAAGAGAGGGGGCTGGAGGGTGGTGATGGTGGTGGGCTGAGGGTGGGGGCTAACAGACCAGACTGCAGTAGCATATTTGTGCCTTTGACACCCTGAGCCTGTAGATTACCACTGTCACATTGAGGTACTGTACTGAAATATTTGCTATTTATGGAGCGTCTGCGCCTTGCTCACCTCGAAGCCCTGCAGAGAATTGAATACTATTTTTGTTTTCTCAATAATGACATAATGCATTTCTTATACTTTAACACACCTTTAGATGTTGTTGATTATATTTAGCTGTTTCTGATATTTAGCTTCTCTTCAGGCTGTTTTGCTTATCTCCAGTAAACTGAGCACCACCAGTATTATCTGCTGTTACTAGGCCAAATTCAAACCTCAGTCAAATCAGCACAGTGGAACCAGATCTGTAGATCTTCCTCTTTAATCACACAGCCTCTCTTCTATTTTAGGTTGTGTCTTCTGGCGTCTTGACCTTTGCCCCTGTGCCAGGTTGGCGCGTTTCAGCTCACCGAAGCCTCGGCTCATTCCTGAGCCTGAACGTCGGCCAGCAGTCAGAAGTGTGCAGGCTTCTACCTTTTTAGGAATGCATTGCAGGAATGCCAATAGGTCAAGCCTCACCGCCCGCCCCCCTCCCCCAACCTTAAAATAACCTTTTCCCGGGATCACAGCAGTTACTTCATTCAGCGTCACACCCTGCTTGTCACACGCCCGATAACCTTTCACACAGTGAAACTACCAGGACCGGATGGGTTTTTTTTTTTTTTTTTTTTTTTTTTGTGTGTTTTTGGAGGGGGGGTAACACTTTTAAATGTTTTACATCCGCCCAACATGACTTTTGGAACTCTCTTAGACATTTAGAAGTGGAGGAAACGAAAACCTATTTCCCTCTTTTCTCAGAATCCTAACTCTCCTAACTATAGGGGGATGACCCCTCATTCCATGCAAACTTAAGTGTCACATGACGTCTCACCATGTGATGCTATTGTGCAACTCGAGTGACCTTGTCCTTCTCTCTACTTGCGATCATGACTGTGCGCTTTTGCCGGGAATCACCTGCTTTACATCAGCCCAGTGACATCACTGTCATCCAACCCCAGTCAGATCACCTGTGTGTGTGTGTGTGTGGAAAAGGAGATGGGTTGGGGAGTGCAGGGAGCAGCCCAGACTGGTTTGCACAACAGATTGCATGCCAGTGTCCCATTTGGAAAAATTTCCATTTGACATGCGATTGTTGTGATTGTTGTGCCACGTCTCCTGATGCCTGGGCTCAGTTGTTTAGCTCAGTTTTTCCAGAGTAGAGATAAAATGTGTTTTAACAGCTGCGACTGTTCAGCTGGTTGAAAAGGCCAACTTAACTGTCCACCAAATCAGGGAGAATCGGTGAAAAGCCGCCCTGACTGGATGAATGAGCACGTTCCTGCTGACGGAGGCAGATCCTCGTGCAGAGAGCGCTCAGGATTATTGTTCTCTCCAGCTCAGAGATGGCTCCGAGGCCACAGAGGCCAACATGACCCCTGTGATCTGCACGTGACTCCTCTTTTACAACCGCAGCTGCTAAAGGTCAGAAAGCAGCTCGGCTTCACTAAAATTTCCAGAAATCAGAACACACGTGTGCCGGCTCCCAAAAAACACTTTTTTTTTTATTGACAGCAATACATATGTATTTAGATTTGTAAATAGTTAATATAAAAAAGGAAACATAAATACAATTAAATATAGTTAGAAATAACTTAAATTGTAACAAATGAATTATTTAACTTGTGGCAATAGGAAACAATGACACAGAATGCCTTCACTGGATGTGCAGCCTTTCCCTTTTTTTCATTTCTGACAACCGCAACGTCAACATAAACAATGTAATTCTAACGTGTGAATTTGCATAAAGGTCCAGTGTTTGAACAAGTGCTTGGTTCCTGTGGCCTCGCTCTGCTCCGCAGCGCCGTTTTCCGGTTCCTCCGCGCTCTCCTGACGCCTGATATTTAACCACGCATACATGATACCGTCCTTCTGCACAGTGTCCGCCGTCACATTAAAAAGCACACACATGCTTTTGGTTTAATTCTCGACCCGTGCCTCCTCGTCTTTTCTCGGCTGCCGGATGCAACTCCAAAACGCTTCTGCCCAAAGTGGAAATCCATCCCCTGGAGCAATTTCTTTTTTTTTTCCTCATTTAAATACATCCCCTGGTAGACAGCAGTTGTGTTTTTTTTTTCCTTTCTCCCAAAATTCTCTTGCCTCGTCAACATTTTGGAACACTTTGGAATTTGATCTCTGGATGGTAATGTGTCCATCAGGGTTCACACCACTCTTGTGCAGATTATCAAGTCCTCTTGCAAGTTTTTGGTGGTAACATTTTCATCGTTCGGGCAGGTTGATGATCGGCACCCACTGATCCATGCAACGGCTTTCTCTGCAGAACCGGTTCACTTTGCTCAAAGCGGGATCCTTCCATGACGTAGAATGTGGACTCTAAAAAAAAAAATAAATACACAGACAGAAAAAATGCAAAGAAAATTATCATTTGAATGGATTTCCATGACGCCAAGTTACTGTTCATATGCAAATATAAACTGCAGTTCTCTGCTGACATTCCAGAGAAGTCATGTAAGGGAGGAGCATACACATGTTTACCAAACGCTCCAGTACAAGTATCAGCAGGTTCTTCCGTTCTCTCTCACGTGCACACAACTAAACACTCATGTGTAATAGCATCTTAAATGTCTTCCTTGCTAAGACTCAAGGGGGACACTTACAGTGACAAGGACACAGTGTAGGTCCATAGGTTCCCCCCCACTCTGTTTTCCACTTCCTCCACCGAGTATTTCTGCCAGGCGCCGGGTGTTGTTGACTCTCAGGATGTTGATGTCATTCTCGCAACAGAAAGCCTGAATGAGGGTAAAGTGGATCTGCAGGGCCACGTCCTGGACATCTTCATCATCGGTGGCCAGGATGCACAGAACCACGTTATCAGGATCTCTGTAAGGAGAAATACAAGAAAAATTATAAGATTTACCTTACATTCACATTATGACAACATTACATATATGTTAAGTCGTCATGCAAACACATTTACGTGCCAATTGTAAACCGTGTAAAACTTTATATAAACTTCTTACACATTGAGTGATTTTGCAGCCTCATAAACTCCGACTGTAATGCAGCCCTGAGGTAAGGCGGAGGTGAGGACTTCTTCCAAAGCTTTCGCTACTGAATCCATTCTGCAAAACGAACATAAGACAAATAATTAAGTACTTAAAACAGAACTTTACACCCTCGCATTTCTTGCAAACTTCGGCAGAGTCGGTTGAACTTTTAGGTAAACCATCCGAGTCACGACCCCCCACAGCACAGAAACACTTTTTTTCTAGTTTAAAATACTTGTGGCAGCTGTGGGGTAGTTAGTGGACGTGTTTAAGACGTTTCTGTTAAGTACTGCGTACAATTTTACCATTTTATCGAGAAACGCCGTGCTAGCTAACCTTTTGACGAGCGCCTCGCGACCTCTCAACAGCTATGCTAGCAGATAAAACTTGTTTTAGCGTCGATTTCAGATATAACCTCCTTCCCGAGTATGGCAGAAATGTAGTAAATGTTTCAAACGCATGTGTGTTTAACGCTTTTTTTCCTGCATACGATGTTGCTGCACACTGTAAATTTATGCCGGGCGTATTTTATGCCAAGTAAATTCGATATAACCTTAAATAAGCACGTCCTTAAACTTACAGCAAATATAACGCTCTGAATAGTTACCTTTCTTGAGAATAATCTCCATTTAGTTCCTCAAATGTCATGTTGTACATAAATTCCAAATCCGCTCTAGAGCAACAAACACAGATATATCCCGGTGTCTTCTCGACTTGACACGTAGATCATCTATGGTTCACTATGCTGCAACTGTCAGAGAAATCTGGTAACTTCACATAAAAACTGCCGGAGACAAAGCCAGCCTGCACCGTATTTGCATAGCCGCAATCATTGGTCCTGTGCTGAGTTTTCGGGCGTGTTCTAAAGTGGGATTGGGCAGACGCAGCTACAGGCGTTCCTGTCGTCCTTATATCGGTTTTTACAGCGACTAGAGCCGCCTGCTGGTTTGAAACGTTTAAAAGATTACCTGTGAATTATTTTAAAAGACTGCACAGCTTCACATCGTTAACTTAATATCTTACACAAAGACGCAACAATTTAGTTTGGACTACAGTAACTGTGGCTTTACAGCTATAAAAAATTATTTAAACCTTAGAGTGTAAGTTAACCAAGCTTATTGTTGCGTCAAAATCCGAAATTCAGAAAATCAAAGACGCAGATCAATCAGGCAGATCAAAGACAAGATCAAAGGAGCATTGATGTTTAAAGTAATCAAAGGGCAAGGAGGTTTGATGTAAGGCAACATACTGTGTTACAATTATGTAGCTAAGTTAGACGTGACCTTCAAAACACAGCCACAGCTCCTGATCAACCAAAAGACCTACTCCGTTCCCTATCCCTATTCCATTTATTTACTCAATTAAATTGGTGAACAAGAGGAATCGAGTTGTCTTTTTCATCCTTCAACGATTGATCAAGCAATTTTTCAAGTTTGCGCAGAACTGTGGTCACAAAAAAAATCACACATTACTTGACACTTACAAAGCTGGAGATGAAAGAAATAGAAATATTACTCGCTGCAGATGTTCCCTGCTCCCGGACCGGCCCTGGACAGGTTTCAAGATCGTGCATGGAAACGGGACGCTGTTAGGTGTAATCTGATTGGTCCGCTGGAGAACGTGATTTACGAGGAAGTCTTAAAACAGCGCGCGAGATCCGGTGGACTGGCGCGAGGCTGGTTTGAACACAAATCCCCTTTAAATGAACACATATACACATTTTATATGGGCAAACCCTACATATAGGAACATCTACAAAAAAAAAATCACTAATTTTAGGAACAATTTGAGACATGGAAAAGCTATGAATAATTCTTTGCTAAGAATAATTCATATTAGGTATAAAAAAAGACTTTATAATCTTTATGGGTGACACCTATGTAAATTCCATCCATCCATATATCCATCCATCCATCCTCTTCCGCTTATCCGGGGTCGGGTCGCGGGTACAGCAGCCTAAGCAGGGAAGTAATTCGGGGCGAAACCAACCGTGGATGATGTTATGGGGACTTGCTGCCATCTAGTGGCTATCGTAGAGTAGCGTCAGAGTAACCCTCTTCTATTAATCTATCCTGAGCTGTCAATCAGTCCAACCAATCCAACCCAACGAAGGCAACGTGTTAGCTAATTACAGGTGGGGGCGGTGTGCGAGCCGCTCACCAGGGCAATGCTCAGCGCGGCGTTTGCACTATGCCTACTGGTCCACCATTACAACGGATATTCCTTTTTTTTTTTTTTTGGCAAAAAAGGACTAGTGACGTGCGGACAGGAGCGAGCAGGGAGAAGCAGCAGCGCCACACAGCATCACTGCGATTAGACTCTTAAGGACCGAAGGTAACGCTGATGTTACCATCCATGCTGGGCCCTAGCATGGACTTAACTGCAGTGTTCCTGGAGCCTATGTTTCTAATATAAGTGAGGCTGCTCTCTATTCCTCAGCCCCCTTGAGTGAGTTGTGAGTTTGATAAATGAACACAGCACTACACTACTGTATTTTGCTTTTCTTTTTAATATATGTATATTAAAGGATGAACTGCCTTTTGTTGGTGAGAGAAAATGATATTACAGTACTCTAGGAGTGGCCACAGAGCCAACGTTCAGCCTGAGGCAGATAAATGTGGGTTAAAAAAAGTGTCCCCCGAAAAACAAAACATTTTAACAACTGTTAATAGTAACTGATAATAGGCCAAGGAACAGATTCAATTTTGGTGATGTTTTGGATTCCGGAGGGTGATTCATTGGGAACCCCGTCCTCAAAGGTCGCAATCCTGCTGGGTTTTCTGTCCTCCAGGGTGGAAAACCGGCTTTTCCCGTGGCGGAATTGAGCCGATTTCCACCTGGTAGCTCGGAAAACCTGGTTGGATTACAGCCATTGGGGCCTGGGTTCTCGACATCCCTGGAATGATAATTTTTCTTGTCCGGTCGATGGAAGAATTTTCGCCTCACGAACGTAACTCTTTGGTTTTCCGGCCCATTTTATTCCCATTTATTTTGTTTCATTTATATTTTTGTTTGAAGATCAAGCACTGATAATTAGTGACAAACCTACTTGTGTTAAATTTCCTAGGTAGGATTACACAAACAAATGTTTGTTAGACTTTGGTGGTAAGGGTCTAATTAAAAATAGAAATGTTACAACAGTTTAATGCGCTAATGTGAAAGAATATTGCAGTTCGTTACTATATTTTAACTCCGAAATTGATTGTTATTGTGGTTTAAAATATTCTTTCAAAATTTCCTTTTAATAATTTTTATTACGTATATTGCTAGTTATATTTATATAGTTATATTTACTACTACTATGATCTCAGTTATTTAAAAAAACAACCATGTCACGTCTTGTCCTTGAAAATTTACTTCATTCACACAGAAAGGGATCATTCAGATTTAGACGATACCTAGGTTCCGATGAGGTGGATTACCTTTATTTATTCATTTATTATAAATTATTTTATTTTTATATACAGATAATTAATAACAAAGAAAATCAGCTGTGAGTATGTCGCTGTTCCTCACAATGTCCACCAGAGGGGGCAATAAGGCCGATAACCAGGGAAACCGTCCCGTCCCAGCCAGTGACGTCATGCACGCTCCAGTTTACCTGTGTACGTTGTGAGTGAAGGTGCCGGTGTGTTTCCGTATTAGCGACCTCAGAGACAGTTTCAGAGAAGTACACGCATATTTTCCTAGAATGTACATATTAGTAAACAGTTTGCACTTTTATTCACCATTAACTACATTACCGATGAAACAATAATGACAGTATTAACATTCAACCATCCACAAGCATCGATTAAAATAATATCCCATTCAGAATAATGGCTTGATGACAGTAACAAACACTCTGCCAAGCAGCCCATTTCCCCACATACTGTGACTTACACCTCTAGTACAGCATACAGTATATGTATATAGGCAATAATAATATGACGTTACATAGTAGGTTGCTTTATGAGCCGGCTGGAACATGACCCTACCTGGTGGAGGTAAAAATGATGGTGAAAAATTCACACAAGTAATCTTTTTCTCCCTTGACTTGAAATGATCAGGTGTGATTCTATAAAATGCAGCAGTCAGTTTTGATCTCCAATGTCAAACTTATATAAAGAGGAAAAAGGCGGCTTGTGTGTGGAGAGCCTGGAGACTGACAGCCGTGATAAATGCAGGCGGCGGTGACACGGCTGCACACGAGACAAAAGATACCTTTGTCTTGTCACAATAATCCTAATCTGTTAGAAGATGGGACCACATTAGTGAGGAAAAACCAACACGCGCGCACACGCAGGAGTGACAGTGATAAATGTTGCTACATCACAAACAGCGTTCGGCCTGATGTTTCTCTCTAATGGCCTGATTGCTCAATTAATTCTGGGGCCTGTTCTTTTCCCCTTTTAAGGTGGAAGCGGCTCTATTTTCTCTCAGATTAGTACAGATGCAGCCTGACAGTCGGCACCGCTCAAGGTATTTGAGGTATAATTCATTCATAATGCCACAATGTGCCTCATCTATCACAGCCTTTTCATCTGCGAGCCGGGCAGCTCGCCCCCTCCTCTCATTCCGGCTCCTGGCTCTTCTGGGGCTAAAAGGTGCGTTTGTGTGTCTGTCCGGAGGATGTGATATAGGTTGCAGGTACGTTCGGGGCGTGCAAGGTTATAAGGTGGGCAGCTTCCCGCCCCCTGATGAATTAGCTGGCATATGCACGGGATGAATTACCAGGCAAAGAGAGTCAATTATCCTGAAAAAGGAGAGGAAACACCGCGCCTGTGGCCCCAGGGTCCCTTTTCCAATTCAGGGAGCGATTTTCCCAAAATGTGGCCGGTTAGAGAAAAGAACCAGCCTTGGAGGAGCGAGGGTGGGACAACGAGGAGTCGGGGGTGATATGCGTCTCAACTTTTCTCCACTCTGACTCCCTCCTGATCAGATCCAGGAGTGAAAATGCAGAACGCTATTATGGGGCTGTCAGGGTGCACAAACGCCACTTTTATGATGGATGAGTGTGGGATTTAGAACGGCCTCCTGTCTAACACGTGCTGGCCAGCCTCTCTTGTTCCTCACCGGCTCCTTGCTCATAAACCACGTCAGTCCCAGGCTGACATCATGGAGGACGCTCGGTGTGACCCGCCGCTTCCTTTCTGACCTCCACCATAAAACCACATAAATGACCTCATTTAATCGCCCAAATGGAGCACTTTTGTGTCAAGAACAGAAGTTTATGTGAACCCAGACCTTCAGAACGAGGCAAAGCTACAGATGCAGGCGAGGGGCAGAGCTGGGGGCGGGGCTTAAATGCAGAAATAGCTAATTTAAGGCCACAAAGGGATTTCTATTCCTTATAAAATATACTTTTGTGAATGATTTCGACGACTTTATCAGACTTAAATGGAGATGCTAGTTGGCAGAGAGGAGGAGGACAGTAATTAAGACCAGAATGGAGGAGACAGAAATGAGGAGATTTCACAAAACTGCTTTATTTTCAAAGACTTGGAATCTGGTATCCACTGACGTTGGGCCAAATCTGGATGAACTGAGCTGCGCGGTGCTCTCTGCGGACCAATTTAATCTCGATAGTTGCACTCACAGAGGAACCAAAGTGCTTTAACTGCACAGCAGAAAAGAGGATGAGGCCCAGATGTGTTTAACCGTTTTAAATACTCACAATATAACGGTGGCCAGAACAAAGCACAATACCATTAACCAAAGATCCTCTACGTTAGAGGAGCACAGACACGCAGCTGAGTGAATTAAACTGGAAAGAGGGATATACAAAGAAAACAAAAGAGGGTTCAACTGTTACCGCTGTAGTTAGCCGCAGACGTAGCATCAGCTGTGCTAAACAAAGCAAAACTTCTCATCACCCTTCGACACAAATGTAAAAAGTTAACTCATGGAACGCCACCAAATAAAAAGAGGTCAATTCTTTTTTTATTTAAATGTAGATTTCTATATGGAATAATAAATCCTGTCCCTATGGTCAATTTTATGATCTTCACAGCCAAGATTTAATGAAAAAAAAGTGACAAATTTGACCTTAAAGCAGAACATAACCAACAAAATCAATAAAACTATGTAAGATATATGAAGTAGAATATTCACCTTGTGAGCCTATCAGACCCTTCACTTCCTCTGTTACCCCCTCACACTCTTACATCCTCCTACACACACACACATCACCTCCTCTCACACCCTGCGGCGACATGCGCTCCACAATGGAGAATAGAGTGGTTTGGGAAATGATGGCCATTTATAACTGCCTGATGCCATACACCACCACCTCACTACACACACACACACACACACACACACAGCCTCTCCATGTGGGAGACAAAGGGAAAACTCTTCCACTAATGTCACCGACACATTACCTACACAGATGAGCGCTGAGCAGGACTCTCACCGAAACAGTGTGTGTCTGTAAATGAACACACATGCACACAAAATCAGCAAAAAGGCCTCCTCTGCTTCCACAGTTTAAACTCCGATTAAGTTCTTAAACTACCTCCACGGCAGCGTTTACATCCTTTATTCGCCCGTCACTGGTTTGTTCCAGATGTTTCATTTAAACATTAGCGCAGCTACTGTTTAGCATAATCTGGTGACCAGATTATATACTGCTCAACAAAAATAAAGGGAACACTTAAACAACACAATGTAACTCCAAGGCGTTGTAGGGAAGTCATACAGGCACGTGGAGGCCACACACACTACTGAGCCTCATTTTTGTTTTAAGGACAGTATATCAAAGCTGAATCAGCCAAGTCATTCAGATATACTGTATATATATATATATATATATATATATATATATGATTCAAAGGATGACATCTGATGGAGATGAAACCAGAGTGTGTGTAAACAGCTGCCTGATGCAGTTACTCATCAGGCAGCTTCAGGCAGATTCTCAGAGCTGACTTGAAAGACTTTGCAGTCTGACGGTAATCTGCCATCAGACACCTCTGCTGCTGATCACATGGATATCTTAATATTTACCTTTTCAGTGTCCAACCGTCTATAGTAATGCTGCCAAATTTTAAATTCAACATTTATTAAATCCAATTTAATAAGAAATGGTGCCAACAAACATTGCAAAACATTCTAGCATTATAAATGATCCTGTTTTAATACACTCATATCAGGTAAAAAGAAATTAATCAAACTAAGAGGAGTAATAGCTTTTTGGTGGGTGAAATAAGGGGAATTCACACTAACGTCCATCAACCGCCGGGTTAGCGATTGCAGGGTATCGGCGAGATTTCTTCCATAGAGACCAGAGATCTGCGTCCTTTTTCCCCCCACCCATCAATATTTTTCCCCCCAATGTCCCTTCGGGGGCTCCGTAAAACGTGATGGTGAAAGTGTTTCCTCTCTCAGCAGGATGAAAGCCTAAGACAGGAACAGCTGACAGAGATCCGGTGACTCGATGGTAATGAGGACTACGTCTCTAAGAGGCTGGTTATTACGCTCAAGTTAGCCTTTCTGTGAATGTGTGTGTGTTGACGGTGTGATGGGGCGGCGGCCTGTCACTGTGCCGGATGAGCTGTCACTTTCTTAATTGCCTGAGCGTGAACCCGCAACCGCTGCGCTAACCTGGCTAATTACTGTGACATTGAAATGAGTCCGTTCGGGCTGCGCTGACATGAAAAGGGAGGTTAGTGACATTGTCATAAACCGGTTCAGTACGGCAGGCTTGTCCTTGTGGATTTTCCACCGTTGTGCGGTCAGCAAACATGCCGGAATAAAGTTAGAGGAAGTACAGGATTAAAATAAAACTGTACTTACCCACACCAAAAAGAACTTACTAAAAAAGATGAGAGAATCTGTAACAATGAGCAAAGGGAGGGAGGGAAGCAGGTAGCAGGTAAAGTTTAGTTAGAGAGCGAGCCGGCGAGACCGTTGGCAAACGGGCAACGAGCTTCCCTGAGCTGTGAGCGACTACCCATGATGCCACAGCGAGAGAGGGAAGATTAGCAGAGGAGAGAGCCGCCTGCTGATCAACGCTGATTAAAACCAGCTTATTTGGAACTTTCTACGGTTGTTTCCTCCGAAATGAGCTGGTGGTTAGCAGAGGAGTTCGTCTCACGCTGTTCTTCATCTGCGGGAGTTCGATACAGAAGATGGAGATCAGAAAAAGCAGAGGAAGATAAAAGAAAAGTAGTGTTACTGCAAAAACACACATTTTGGATCATTTGCTGTTTACTCACCAGGCTAGCAGCTAGCAGCTGTGCAAGCTGCTAGCTGCTAGCCTGGCCTGCGGCGTGACAGGTCCACTGTAACGAACGAGTCGGGTTGAGCCTAGTGAAACAAAGACTGGACATTCTTCACACCATTAATCGATTCTACGCTCTCATTTGGCAAATGAATCCACCCAGTGATAGAAATCAAGCCTTCCCTCTTCACGCTTCAGAGGACGCTCACTTTTGGACACAAAGTTATTTTCATTACTGTCGGGGCTGCTGGGGCTGATCTGAATGGACTTTGGGTCAAAGGTCATCTCCCACGACCAGCCGGTGTGTCAACCTGGATCGAGAAGTGAGCACTTTTACTCAAACTTGTTTCCAGTTGGATTTCAGTCCAGGCAGGAACGCAAGCCAGGGAGGAGTAACACAACATTTACATTTAATTTTCCGTTTCATTTAACTCCAGTAAATAACGAATCACATCCTGCTCATCAATAGCGTCAATAAATGAACTTGATTCTCAGTCAGCCCGTTGGAGAAACGCGGCGCTAATGGCGCCATTCCGTCTCCGTCCGGGCGACACTCGCCGCTGCGTCGCCTGCTCCTGTCAGTGTCTCCGAGTCAAAGACCTTCTGAAGAGACAAAGGACAAATATCTGACAGGGTTTCTGAGAATAGGTGCGCGCACACTTTCTTCGGGGGGGGTCGATCTCTCTGATGTGGCGGAGGTGAGGAAGAACCTCTCAAACATGGGGAGGCGGAAATGGCAATATTTAAAATAGGAAACACAACTCCATTTCTTTTGGAGCAAAATATTAATGATCCTTCATTTGGATCTCATCACGGATGCGGCCGGGAGAAAATTGCATTGTGGGTGGCAGAAGTCTGGGGGAGACATGAGACAGGATAATAGCCAATAGGTGTTTGGAGGGAGAATGAACGAGGGAGGAAGACTGAGAGAAAGAGTTGACAAATTCCCATGATGGGTATTCCATGAGAGGAGGAGGAGGAGGGGCAGAGATTGAAGAACAGGAGGAACAAATAGGGGTGGGGGGTGTAGAAAGATTGGAAATTGAAATTTATGACATTGAAAATGACGGAGCCGGGTCCCGCTCCGCTCTCCCCTCTTTGGTAGCAGTCAACCTTGCAATGAGGGCAGATCAAACCTAAATAGGCTGCTGGGGCCACGTGGGGGGTGGGGGGGGAGGAGGAGGAGGGAAAAGCGCCTGTGAAGGTGGCAGGATAGGAGGCATAGACAGAAGGAGGGGAGGACATTAAACGGGGGAATGATGATGTTGTCAGTGAGCGATGTAAATCGCGGCGGCTACATAGTCAACAGATACAGTCGGCTGGCGGCGCGAGCCGGGCCGGGCCTCAGCCGCGCTGGCTGGCACTGACAAATGGAATATTTTCAGAGGACTTAATCAGAGGAAAATGGGCTTTCGTGCGCTCGCCTGCCCGCTCTGCCGCTCGCGTGGGGGAAATGATTGCCTGTCGCGCTTCCTCTCCCTGTCTCTTTCCCCGACGCAGTCATTGAACGTGGCCGCTGAACCCTGCAGGGCAACAAAAGAGGAATCTGTCAGCCGCCTTTCACGGAAAGATGGAAGGACACGTGGAAATCAGGCGCGGGACGCCCAGAGTTGCTTACGCTGCCCTGGAATGCAAACTGAAAGGAGATATGATCAAAGCCAACAGACAGATGCTAATAAACTTCCAAACTTTTGACCACACAAACACAATAACTCGTCCTGATCACGCCAGCCATCGCTCATCCATCAGCGCTGGCACACTTCCTGGCTGATCATCCCCTCGCTGAACGCCATCACTCGCCATGAAGGCCTCATTTCCTACAGCCGGGTTTTAATGTAGCGCCTCGGCCTCGCCTCCTCCGCGGGCCCACAGCGGTTCTGGAGAGGCCTTGGCGGCCGACCACGCTGACATGATCTATTTCTCCCGTGATGAATGTGGCAATCTGCCGCCCTGCTGCCGAATTTGTCATGTGACGCCGTCGCTGTGCTTTTCCACGATGATGAACTCACTGCCGGTGTGCACGAGCAGGTAAGTGGGATGAAAACGCCAGGATGCTCCCTGATGCACTTGATACCAAAGTGATACCACAAACACACACACACACACACACACACACACACACACACACAGAGTAAAATATATATATAAATAAGTTGGTCTCAGCTGTTTTTTTTCCTTTTTATAATTAGATGGAAGCTTTAAATCAATCCATAAGCAAAAGTGTAAAGGTGAGAGCTGCTGCTGGTATCTGGGTAATGATCTGACCATCTCTGCAGCTTCTGGAGGAACGCCGGGGCCAGCGGAGAAGCATCAGGACAGATCAAAGATCGATGGTGGTGGAATCGGTCACCGCGGATCAATGGTCATTACCAGGCTGACAAGAGCACAGTTATAACTTTACAGGACCGAAATAAAAGAACAAACAAACAAAAAAAAAAAAAACAGGAGGATGAAGAGCTGCTGGCCGCATTTAGCCGTCAGCTGATCGATAGCGTGAGAGGTTTGGCAGCTCGGCCATGATGTCTGGATGAAAACGGATCCATCCTCTATAACATTTGTAACGGCCTGGACTCCAACGGCCAACGATGTTCCTACAACTACAGCCAGAACAATCACGAGGACGAAACCAGGAGCAGGATTCAGTTTGGTCACATGTCCGATCTGCTTTGGTCTGTCCTCACGTGAAGAAATGGAGAAAAGAGAGAAAGAAGACAGCTGGGCTGTGATGGCCTCGAGCGACTCATCTTCATCTCCGAACTTCTCCTCTGAGAGCTCGTCTCTGTTGTTCTCTCAATCACTCGTGCACACGTGCGCACGCACGGCTCATAGGTTGACTCTTGGACAGGATTTGTATTCCTGGCTCTGAATGGGAATCCAGGGATTCTGGAGTTGTGTAATTAGCCGCCGCGGCTGCTGGCAGCTTTTACTCTGCAGGGGGGCTCTGCCGCCGCCGCTGCTGCTGCCGCTGCCGCCGCCGCCGTCGCTGCCCTACTTATGAAAATTGTCCACATAAATCACCAGGTGACATAAGTGGCTGTAAAACTGATCAGCAGGAGTGTTAGACAGGCGGGAACTGAGCATCTGAGCTGTCTCCGTGCTCCCCTGCTCCTTTATTATTGAAGAAAATAATGATTTGTATTTGCTCTTCTGCTCTTTTAATTCTTTTAGATTCACACATTTTCAGCATTTGTGCCACAATTTATGCACAAAAAAATTAATTCATCTGTATTTATTCTAAAAGAAGACGAGATGAACTCTACTCATTTTAGCATCTGTTGCTAACGACAGAATTATTAGGGCATCAGCATTTTTACGTAATTTGACTTTTTTGTGTGTTTTCCAACAGCTCAGGTTTCAAACAGCCATAATAAACACTAAAGAGGGAGTTATATGACGTGGAAAAACCTACGGCTCAAGAAAAAAAAAAAGACTAAATAGAGAGAAAACCCTCAGGTATAATCATCGATGACTTTCCATCCTAAACTCTCACTTTTAACTACTGGTGATTTTCCATAGACAAACACATACACACACATACACACACACACACACACACACACACACACACACACACACTAATCTATAGCAGATAGATGAGGCTGAGTTGACAGAGGGGTGCAGGGAGAGAAAAGATTGACTCAGAGACAGAGGCCTAATTAGCAGAGACTCATTAGGAGTCTTTAAGAGGCTGTGATTAGGGATGTTTGTTCACACAGCGTGCCGCCGCTGCCGGGCTTAATGACTGGGACTGATCACCAGCGAGGTTTGCCTACAGCGTAACACACGGTGGATGGGCGGGGGAGCACTGAAGGAGCGAGAGAGGCCTCGCACCAGCGAGCCATTTGTCTACAGTTAACTATTAACCACAGGAAAAACATCACCTTTGCCCAAAGAACCTGCACCAAAAGTTAAAACGAACAGACGATAATCAGGATTCCTGCGTATTTACGATGATTCTATAAAGATGGATGACAGAGAGCTGAGTCTGTGATGCCCCCTGCTGTTAGTCTGCTGCCACTGCACAGGCCCCTCCTCCTACTTCGGTTCCCACCAAACACGCTGTCTCTACACGGCATTTTCTTATCTGTTTGGTTCAGTTTCAAGATAAACCTGGGTAGGAATTATTAACAGATGCTTGAAAATCCAGTCTGCAGTCAGTTATTACTGTCCTTAAATTCAGTTGCTGAAACAATAAGAATCATGCATCAGTTTTTGTGGGTTATTCAGTTAAGAATTAAAGGTCACTGAGGTCAATCCCACCATCCCAACCTTGATTCTGTACTTTTATCGTTTACCCAGAAACCATCACTTTATGACGCTTTTACTCCAAGTGTTACCAGAGCTGATCCGAGCGTTTTCTTCCTGTTTATGAATTCAGAGATCTCCAAACGGTCCCTTCCAAAGGGCTCCAAGTCCTTTGAATAATATTAATAATAAAGAATCTAAAAGTTTAGCACTGAGCCCAGGTTCTTCACTTTATAAAACTCCTTTGCTTAAATCTGATAATTGGGATGCGATTTTCCCCCTTTGGAAGTCCGTCCATGATCCCGCATTTCACTGAGTCGCCGTCGATCCACTTCCTGAACTGGGCTGGATTGCCTGGAATAAACTCCAATCCCCATTTAAAGAGAGAGGAAGGGGTGGGGGGGTGTGGGGGCTGGGGAATAAAGGCTGAGAGGATCAAAGCAGCGAGGGCCAAAGAAGAGGATCCGACAAAGCAGAAGGAAGAGTTTGGAACTCTCGTGAATTCCTGAACTGTTGTTTGATCATCTGTAACTGCCTCCGAGCTTTTTATGCCCTGTCCCTCCATCCTGCACCCGGCCTCCGGGTGGCGCTGCGGCAACGTGCCTGCGCAGCCTCGGAGAGGGACCGCTCTGATCCCTTTGTTTGTTTTCCGAATCCGGGATTTGCAGAGATAGATTAGACAACAAAAGCATATGGAAAAGATAAAGAACACTTAGATAATGGATTTTGGCGGCCTCTCCCTTCCTCTTTCCATCCCAACCGTCCTCTCTGCTCTGTGTTTTTTAATTTTTTTAAATTTCAAGAAGGCACTTTCTGGGAATATGCAGCCGTTCGGGAGGATGAAGGAATCAGTTTGCGGGAGCCAGGAGGCCTACAGAGCAAGCCGGCCTGCACAGTGAGCTGCTGTAAGATGAAAATGTGTGTGCAGCAGCGTCTGTACGCAGACAAAGAGCGGCAGCAGGAACTAAGAGGTCTGCCTCGCCAGATGCTAATGAGATCTCTGTTATTAGGGCTTCAGGTATTAGTACTCCGATTTATCCATTTATGGAGACTGTATCTGTTTATGAAGAATAAAAAAGTGGTTTTCTTCATCAAGGCAAAAGAACTTTATAAGTTAGAAGTCAGATTTTTATTTTTAAAAGACAAGAGAACACTGATATAATGCCGCTAATGTGATTTCTCTCTCTCTATGCCACAACACAAAGTGCTAACAAACGACCTTTTTCATATCTGAAAGACTTTCATTTAAAGCAGAGTTAAAATAGCAATGAAGTCTGCAGCAGTTTAGATCATTAATGAAGACTCACTTCAGCCGCTGCTGCCTTTCATTAATGAAGGAACATTAGCGCCGTGCTAGTTTAGCATAATTGAGTTTAGAGTTTAAACAAGACTTGGAAAACATCACAATCCAACACACACACACACACACACACACACACACACACACTCAGGTCTTTTAAATAAAAAGTAGCAAACAGCTTCAGCAGCCCAGCTCCTCTGAATTATCACCTTGGCCCTCGTGGCTGTTTATGAACACAAATTGAATTTCCGCTGCCACCTTGTTGCCGACACGGCTCATTTCATATATTCCTTAATGAATATTTCTCCTTTCAACTCAGGAGATGGGAAAACATTTGGACAGCGAATGAGTTCCGGCTGTTGTAGGAACCGAGGTTTTTTTGTGGTGCCGCGTCTGCAGGTACATTACGCTCCTGCCTGTTGTTGCGTTAGATTTAACAGGGCCGTAAGGTGTTGTTGCAGGCACCTTGTGCTTCTGTAATAGCACGTTGTCGACGTTTATCTTGATAATAGCTGCATTCTGAAGTCGTTTCCTTGCTCTGATTTAAGAAAAGCGACCATCGGTGCTGAATTCAGAGAGTAAAGCTGCAGATATCGACAGTCCTGTGTGACAGAGCCGCAGTGCAACCCCGCTGCTCAATGACCAGGGTTGGACAGATCCCACACAAACACCATTTACCTGTAATGTTGTCTAGATAATGTGCAATTGACCGCACGGCTGCTAAATAATGCAGCAGCTTGTTTGGGGCCATAAAGGGAATTTAAATAGTATTGATGGGCGAAGCCGCCCCAGCGTGGGCAGCATGCCGGCAGAAAGCTCCGGCTCGCATCGATCGGGGCAACAACTGAGCTCCTGAAGCGCGGGGGCAAAAGAATCGAGGGTCACGGGACAAGATGGATGACACGGAGGGGAAAAGAGGGCTCCAGCTTCTGCACTGCTCCCTGCAGCCCCAGGTGCATTGTGGGAAACACAAAGGCATACTTAGGAACACGGGGGTTCCACGTGTTGCAGTATTTTCAGCACTAAAAACAGAAACCTGCTTCTGTCATAATCTCACCACTTCAGGGGGAAGAAGTGTTCTCGTCTCCTCACACTTTTCAGATGTTGATTTCAAAATCTCATTCGCCTCCTCACGGTCTTGTTTTCTATTTAATCCAGCTGAGCCGACAAAGCATCAACATGAGAATACAGATGGTATGCTGGAACCTCAGTGCACAGGAGGGAGGATTAACTGGTCAACTGGGTGGCAAAATTCCTGAAAATATTCCTATTTGTGCATGTATGCTTTTCATCCGGACAGTTTTGAAAAGAAGCTTGAAAAAAACTCTTGCAGCGTCTGACAAGGTGCAACCCTCCAAGGTTAATGTGGATTTTGTAGCTTTACTTTTACAGTAATATTATACTAATAACTACAGCTGGTTATATGAAAGTCATCAATATAAAAATATTCACAGCATTTTCAGAAACTGGCTGATTATTGCAGATACCACTAAGCTCCTTACTGGAGGATGTTTTGCTGATATTTTGGTAAAATATGTCAAAGATCCTCAGAAGATCCGGCCCGCTGATACGTGCGTGTTTACCCTGAGTCTGATCTTTGTTCTCTCGAATCCCCAACACGTCGCTGAGGCTGCTGGGATTTAAGAGCACTCAACGGCGGAGAAGTGCGTACCTTCAGCTGTTATGGAGAAACTTCACGTTTAATCTGTTGCGTTGCTGGAACAAGTGAAGGAGAAAAACATGTTTCGCTGCCCGTCAGCGTCCGTGTCAGCATCCGCACAGCATCAGGCGTCGTGCTTAGGGAGGATTGCAAAAGAGCAGCATTAGAGGGGATTAAACCAGCTGCACAGTGAGAAAAACACTCTTCAAGAAACAAACATGTGCTAATTAACCAAAAACTCACCCTAAAAGGTCAGAAAGCCCCAAGCCCTTCACCTTCTCTGTCGGTTTGCCAAACTGGAGACTTTCAGTCCGCTTTCATCTTAAGTTTACACTTAAGTTCCAACATTGAGACACATTCCCGTCTCCATCCTGATAGCTCAGCAGCTTTGTCCACCTCCCCTTTTAGCCTCTGATGTTCCCTCTTTGCATGATAAACAGCTTTCCAGCCCCCCAGAATATGTATGCAGACCATATTTATTCATATGTGCACTACATTATCCTGCCATGGTTGTGGGAAAGGAAATATATATAAATAAGAAAGTAAATAAACAGTCAAAATAAACAGGCTGGGTATTTAAAGTTTTTTTATATATCGATATTTGCAGGGAGAGCTACAGGAGAGGGCGAAATTAAAGGCAGCAGACATAATGCCATTGTGATACTTGGAGTGTGTCCAATACTTTAAGTAATAGCGTTAATGGCGAATTTGAAGGAATTTAATTTTCGACATCAAACGACGACGCCCTCCTCCCGAGAGCCTCCGAAACGCGCCTCCTCTGGAAAGGGAGGAAGAGGAGGAAATCTCCGGGGTGGCGGGCGCGGCGAGGCAGGTGGCTGAGGACTTCCAAGCAGAACAGCCTATCGACTCGCAGGGTGATGCTTGTTAGGCTCAGGCCCAGAGGAGCGAGCGTGGCCAGTAAGTAAGGTTATTGGGAAATAATTAGCCTAGCCGGAGAATCAGCGGGGATAGCAAAGTCCTCTGGGGTAGAAACGCCAGGGCCCCTGGCCTCGTTTCCACAGCTAATTAACTCTGAAGAGAGCCTATTAATAAGGTTGTCTTGATGGAAAAAGCCTGAAATCATGCGCAGAGGAAACTTTTTGTCGGCGGAGGAGGCTGCAGTTCAAATTAAAGATGAAACATAAAGAAAGCTGTGGACCCTGCAAGGAGGGAAACGAGCTTTTTAGGGTATTTCTGGCCTTTTTAGACAAACTTTCCTCTTTCACCCCACATCTCTGGACGCCACCCCCAAGCGGTGGCCTGTCCCCGTACCTGTCATCCCAGAAACAGCTGCTGCTGCCCTCGCCGGGGTCTCGCTCCGTTTAAAGAAAAAAAATAAAAATAAAAATCAAGCGTGGTAGCCTTAGGCTGAGGGAGCGAGCGGGCCTCAGCCTCTAATCACCCCCCTCCCACGACAGCACTCATCAAGACAGCAGCTCCAACAAATCAATCTCTCTCTGACAGTTCATTTAGACTGAATTAATTTGGAATTAGAGGCCATTACTGCAACTGGCAGGCGTGGATATTCCCCTAACGCGAGCTGTTATCCTGCTTTGGGGATAAAGAAAAGGAGCCATTTTTCCTGCTCCTCTCCTTCCTCCGTCAGATCGACTGGATAAGGTGTTTTTCTGGGCATTGAATTCTCCGTTTAACTAAATCATCATTGTTCTCCATCCACAGATTCTGCTGATTGTTTTCTCGCCTCCGTTTTCCTTCTCTTGAGACCAAACAGAATAGGTGTTTAATGACAGTCACAGCTCCATCGACTCTCAAACTGTTGCCAAGGGCCAATTAAAAGTCTGCTAGTCAGCTGAAAAAAGTAACTGACAGAAGAAAAAGACTGATAAAGTAGTTTAAAAGTCCTTCTGATGAGGATTAGAGCAGGATTACAGAGGAGAATCAAGAGAATTTGTCTCACAAATAAGAGCAAAGGGTTTCATAAAATGATAAAAGTGATAAAAACCTGATTTCTGGGAGCAGATCTCTGGTGCTCAGGCCGACGGGACTTCCTGCCCTCCCTCTTTCTTTCTCTGGGAAGCAACAGCTTGAAGTCTACCCAGGGTTCACAACCCCTGAACCTGGAGGTTTGACCGAGACACCTCGGCTCCATGGAGACGCCGCTTCAAAAGACAAACAGTACACAGAGGAAAAAGCACGTATAAGCGGCAAGGAGAAAGACGAGCAGGCAATGAAATTAAGGTGAGCCAGGAGGACACAAACGCAAACACACACACACACACACACACACACGAGAATTTTCTTTAAATATACTGTGTCAGAGACAAAATGAACCTGTTGGTTTGCCGGCCAGGGCAGAATGTTGCGTCCATCTGGGACCTGTGAGCGTGACTTCCCCAGCCCACTCTCAGGTTTCAGCACAAGAACCGGTAGATTTGTGAGCGCGTGCGGGCACCAGTGTGAGATAATAATGGCTACAGACTGTCTGCATGAGTAAAGGAAGAGTTGGAGGAGCAGAGAAAGGGATGGAATGAAGTCTGTTTTCTGCAGCCAGGCTGTTACATTTTAGCTCAGGACTGATGATGGGGGCAACACCGTCTGCACAGGTTTAAGGGGAAGAGAGACGTACACGAGGAATGTCCGGGTGTCGAATTTCAGCTCTGCTTCTTCCACATACTCTCGCTGGAGCATGGAGCATCTGGCTGGCTTAAACCGACACATGAAGGAAGGAGAAAACAAATCTTCAGATCTAAAGCGACGCACACGTTCATCAGGAGTCCTTAAAAACATCTGCGTGCTGGACATTATGGGATTTCCACAGCATCATCTTCCTATATGACACAAACAAGACTGGGAGATTATGAACAAGATGCAGACTAATCGCTGGATTAGCTGTCGGAAATGCTTGGAAATCCTGGGATTCCCCCATTGTGGTTGACGGTGTTAAAGCCACTCAGAGACAGAGCAGTTTAACTTTTTATGTGTGGGAACTGCAAATGAAGCTAACGAGGTCCCTCAAGGTCATTTCTGAAATAGTTACGGTGCTTTCACACCTCTGGAGCTGTTTGTACTCACCGTAGCAGCACATGTGCATGATTAAATGTCCATTATTGAGCTGCAAAGACAATTCAGGTGAAGTTCCTTCACTTTTTTTCGGGGGTCTTACTGGTTTGATCCAGACACCAGTGTGATTACTAAACCCAAGCCTGCAGAATAAAGTCTGTTGGTATAGAAATGAAGAATCTAAATCCTCAGGCACAACGACCGCGTATGAGCGCTGCAGGATGCAGTGACGTAAACATTTATTGAACAGAGGCTTGTTTTGCATTTCGGCGGCCCAGGAAGTACTTTTCCCTCCCAAGGTAGCAATCATTCCAGAAAGTCTTTATAAAGAACATTTGAGCTTGAACTGGAGACCAATTCCCAGCGTGCTTTGCTAACTGCTTCTCAATGGTGACCTCCCCCCCTCCCCAGGGGAGATGGTTGTTGGAGCAAACATAAGAGGGGGCGTGGAGGAGCGAAAGGGGAGGCACAACAAGGCGAGACGTGAATGAGACATGTGGGAGAAAAAAGGGGCACCGAGGGGGGAGGTTACAGGGGAGCGTTGGCCGGGGGAACGAGGAAAGGTCATGGTTCTCCGTGAAGGGCGGGTTCTGTCTGAGGTAGCAGCGTGGAACCACCCACAGCCTTGTAATAGTTAAATCATATCAATTAACCATGGGACATCAGGGGATTAGGGGTTAATCTCTCCCTTGAGAGAGAGAAACAGTAAATTAGAGGAAAACGAGAGGGAAGAGAAGAAAAGATCACAGGCGTCTGTGCTGAGGAGAGCGACTTGATGAATTACAGAGAACCAAGGAGCAGATAAACAAACGACATGTTCACTTAGCTCATGTTAAATGAAGACACAGCGACAAAGGGCCACATTTGCATTTCCCTGTCAGCACCGATGGGACCAGAGGTGGCTTCTGGGGATTAAAAACAACACAAAACAAGAGATAATCCCACATCTTGGCCACACCCGCCTGGGAACTGACTTGCACCATTTTAATCTTAGAAGAACAGAAAGAGTGTGAGCATGCTCCCCCTGCACCCCAGTCCTCATTACCTCCGTACGTCTGTCCCCTCAGATTCCCAAAATAGGGGTAAAAATCAACTCGTCGTATACAATAAGGGATGATATAGGAGTAGAGGTTTGGGAGATCTATATTTGGGGGATTGTAGGACTGGGCTTTTGGGGGGGTTCATGAAAACGAAGCAGAGCCCATCGTCTTTGGCGTATATGCAAAAATGGCTGAAGTGGGTAATGGAGCTGTGAGGTAAGAGGATTAAGATCAGCAGTGGGTCAGGACTGATAGTGAGGAACGGGCTGATGGAGGGACAAAGGGATGAGCAGAGAAGAGAGACGGGTGGAGGAAAAGAAAGAAAAACACAAGGAAAATCAGACAGAGACTGAGCTGCAGGGTGAAGAGAGAGAAAAAGGAGACCTGGGAGAACTTTCCTTCACCTGAAGACCACCATGGAGAGGAGACTGGAGGAACTGAGGCTGGACTGAGGGGATGGATCATGTGTCCTCCAAACCCATTATCCAACATGGACAGTGTCCAGCTCTACCTCTAAGGTGAAAGCGTTGACAGGTAGTGTGGAGGTGTTCCCAGCAGCCACTGGGTGGGACTGTGATGGACAGGTGAGGAATGCACCTCCACCACCCAGAAGTTGTTCGTGCCACTAAAAGTTTAGCTAATTCTCCTCTCAGGGGGCCAAGTTTGGGCTCCAAAGCCAACTTGTTGGAGCCCAGAAGCCTCATCTAAATGTTCCTTCAGTCGGGAGTCTTTGCTTTAGCCAATTAGCTGCCATTACAGGATCAGACTCAACTCTTATTTGCCAGCCAAAGAGGCTCAGCTGCGCGACCCCAGCGCTGGCCTCACGGAGCCACGTCGCCTTCATGCAACCCCCCGACAATCCAAGTCATAACTCAGACACTTTGAAGTATCTTGGTCTGCGGTGAGGAGCCACTCAATCAATTACGAAAGAAATAATCTCCTTATGATATTTCGAGGTTTCTTCAAGTTGGGAGGGGGATGCAAGACGAGATTATGGAAGCCAAATCAGTCTCTCAGCTGCGTCTAAAGTGGCAGGGGGGAGAATCAGCTGAGAGGATGGTGCAAAATTAAATAAGAAAAAAAGATTATGTCTAAGTGTGTCACCTCCGAACGCTGCTGTGAAATCTGGAACCTGATCCATGAGGAGGCGGCAGTGGCGGGGCTGCCGGAGCGGAGGGCGGATTATTGCAAGCCGTGCTTAAAGGGAACCCACGGTTGCTTAAAATGCTACTGCTCGCCACGGGAAGGAGAGTGCCAGCAAATCAGAGCAGCATCGGGGGGGTGGGGGGGCAGATATCTGTGACTTGCAAAAGCAAAGACAAAAGGAGCAAATGTTCTGAAGTGGATCTTGTCAGTTCGGCAGAGATGAACATCTGGGCAGTGGTGACGTCTTCACGGCAGCTAACGCAGAAAGGCAACTTTGATTTGGGCTCCGTTTTTGACGTTACTCTGAAATCTGTTTGACAGCGAGGTGAACCTCAGCGGTCTGAGCCTTTTACAGCAGTAACAGAAACGAGGCTTCATCCAACATTAGCCGTTGTGCAAACCTACAAAAAAAATTTCAGGCACCAAAACAAGGGCTTGAACAAAGGATGATGATGCTAAAAAAATGTGTAAAAGGCCACAACATCCACCCAGCCTCCCATCCCTCACGCCTATCAGTGTCAGACCCTGGAGGCCTCCCGATTTTCAGCTGACTGTCATTTCTGCTGCTGTAAGCTCAGTCATCAGCGGCCATTGATCGCTCTCCTTCATCCTCGGCGTCCCCTCGGTTATACCCGACTTCGGCGGCTAATTCTGCCGCTCTCACCCACCTTCATCCCAGATTGAGAGGGTCAGAGGGAAAAAAATCAATAACCGGGCCGAGTGGCTGGGGTCGGGGGGTCAACGAGGTCTTTGACAAGTGCGTCAGGGGAAGGAGAGGGGTGGGGTGTGGTGGGGTGGGGTGGGGTGTAAGGTGTGTGTCTGTTGCAAAAGTGGTCAAGGGGAAAAAAGACCAAAGGCCTTGTGGGTACAAGTGTCAGGCTTGTCAGGGATCAAATTTATGACCATTGATCGCAGCTCTGTGTGTGTGTGTGTGTGTGTGTGTGTTGGGTCGTGATGAATGTGTGTGTTTATTTGGACTGCGGTGGAATCCGACAGGGGTGAGGAGTCATCATTGAAAGCCCATTATGGACAAACAGCCCAGTAAAACAAATGAATCCCGTGAGGTGTCAGAGACGGTGCCTTTAATGCCTCTGCCCAGCCAGCCACTTCTCAGGCTATTCACTGATTTTCAACTTAGCATAAAGGTGTCGACGGCAATAACTGCTAGTGGGTATATTTTTCCAGATTTTTAAAATATATTCTGTGTATTTACAAGCCAGCCAAAGAGGATCTGCCCCAGTGAAGATGTATTTTGGTTCCCCCTGCTATCAACGTAGCCGCAGAGCAGAAACGGAGCTCCGTGGCGTCACAGGAAACGCATCTGTGACGCTCAATCTCCCGCTGCTCACTTCGACTGCTCCTTCCCGACTGTTTAAAAGCCACGTCAGTAATCTTCCAGCAAAACATAATCACAGGCTTTTACCACAGGAATTAGCTCACACTGCTCCCAGGGGAACCTGTGTGACAGGTCTTGATGACAGCCATTTAAGGTCTGATTCCCACTTGTCATGATCCAGGTTAAATTAAACTTCGGTCTTATAAACACAAATGATTCCACTCTTTGGCCCACAGGGCTTTTTCTGCAAGGGAGACGCTTATTTGCGTTTCTCTGTATAAGTAAAGGTTGTACAAAAAAAAAAAGTGAAGCATTATGTCGGTGGAGGTGCGTGCACACCTGCTGACACGCACAGTGAAAATGAAGCCTCGAAGAAATCCATTTGCAATTTAAATGGAAATGTAATGAGCCCATGGTGGCAGTGAATTAGCCCGCTGATCAATTGATCATGTCGAGGACAAATAGGTAAACAAACATATCCATTAGCCTCCTGCTCCACCTCCTCCCCACTGCAGAGGAGGGCTGAAGGATCACCTGCATGCTTCCTCTGTGCACAACACAGATGAGCGGATGATGCCCCCAAAAGCAGTTTTAACGCAGAGCGGGTGGGGCGGGTACCCCCCGCCACCGCAGTGTAAACACACACACACACAACTGCGTCTCCCACTCTGAGAGCCCTGCCCAGCTCGTTACACGGACAGTTGGGCCCAGCGAGGGGCCTTTCAGAGGAGACGGTGAGCAAAGCAGGAGGAAGAGGAGGAGAAGAAAGAGGGGGAGGAAGAAGAGGGTGGAGGGAGCCTCTGAGACGAGAGACAGGAGGAAGAAAAGAAGACAGAAGTTAAAAGACCAGAGGACAGTCAACTGGAACAGTGCTGCCTGCCCCGTGTATACGTGCATGTGTGCACGCATGTGTGTCTCTAAAAAGGGTGAGAAAGCTTCATTACCTCCTCCAAGGAGGTTATGGGATCCAGGCGTGTTTGAGTTTAGCGAAATAACTCGAAAAGACATTTTCAGGAAATGTTGATAATGGGCCAAGGAACATATGATTACATTTTGGTGATGTTCTGGATTCCAGAGGAACTTTGACCTAAAAGGATCAAAGGTCAAGAGGCTTTGATCATAAAGCAACCTCCTATGTTACTTGTATTACTACCACCTATATACACTATACTAACAAATAACATGTCTTTTACTTCTGACTAGGTCATCAAATCCTAATTTCTCTGTAAGATTCTAGCGGTTGGAGCCAGATCAATACTCCATAAGCCGGTTCACTCTGCTGCTGATCAGTCACAGTTGCTTGTGTCTCTAAACACTCAATGACCTCGTCTTAATCAGAAACCAGTGGGGAGATTCTTCGCCCATTCCAAATCTCAGTTACAGCTGGGTAGTTAAAGTGACCATGAAATGAAGCAGAGTGTGAGTCCAGGCAGACGCTCAGCAGACGGCCTCCTCATCAGCCCCGGACCAACCAGTCTGCCTCACGCTCAGGCGCTGCCTTTAAACGTGACACCGCAGGTTCAGTCCACTTGCAAGCTAGCAGGATTTTCTGTGTGGGTGTCACATGTTCTCCCTGCAGCTGAACACGCTCTAGGGGTTAAACGAAGACTCTGTGAATCGGGTACTTTCAGATCAATTCCTGGCAACTTTGACTCCCTCGTACATCGATAAAGTATCATTGACAAGTTTAACTCTGCACAATAGCATTGTGCAGTATTTACTGAGTATTCAGGAAAGTCTGATCAGTCTCTGTGATGACAGCAAAGGTTGAGACTGGAGAAACTGTCAACCTGGGTGTCTCTGTCAGGAGTTATTTCATGCAGGCTGCCTGTTCAGCGAACAGAAAAAAGTGCCAGCATTTCCTCTCCAACCTGGGGGGGATATTACCTTCAGCTCTTAAGGGCAAGGGCACATAAAGGCATTTGGAAAATGATCATATCCAGCCTGGATAGCCTGGACTGTGTCTCACAGCCAGAACGCACCACCACGCCTAAACAGGAACAAGTTAATATGATGCTCACTCCACCAGAGTGGATGCAAATGCAAACGGAGCATTTTTCACCTTCACGGCGCTTGATTAAGCATCATTTCACATGGGCTTTGTGGGCATAAATGGATGTAATACGCAAAAGAAACGGGAACAAAACACAGAAAATTGCTAATGAGAAAACAGCAGGTTAATACAGGATGAGAAGCGGGAGAAAAAGACCCAGAAAAAAAAAAGAAAGCGCTTTTTAAAAAGGACCATTTGTAAAACAAGGAGTTTAAAGCCAGATTATCGGGCAACAATAACACAATCCCTTATGTTCATTCCTGTAATACGCTGTGAGGAGGAGGATTTATACTATATTGTGGTGGAAGGCATCCAGGCTGCATCTGCTCGCCTCTTTAGGAAACATCTTCCTCCTCCTGAGGCCAGGTGTAATCCTCGCACAGTGGAGACGCTGATGCCTTCAGCCAACCGCTGATCAGCCTTACAAAGGTTCCAGTATTACCAGCGATAGCACCAGAGGGAACATTTCTTCAATCCAGTACAGCTTTCTGGGTCTGACTGGGTGGAGGGCTGCCTGTGTTTGGGCTGGGTGGCTGCTTGTTGGACCCTCCCCGACTGCTTCGTTTGTACGTCAGTCTGAGGGGGATCGTATTGGATTGTCCTAATCACCTCTAATGGCTAAATTGCCCCAACTATTTGCTTCATTAACTCCACGTTAAAGCTATTTAGAGGGGCAGGGGCCAAGGAGGAGGTGTTAATTGGGTTGTTAATGAAAGTGATGCACTCCATCTTTTCTTTTGAGAAAGTTCCAGCAGGTATCCTTCAACATTCAGCCTAAAAGCGCATTAAACCGGGCTCCAGATTAGGATCAGATGAACAGAGACAGACGATTGAGAGAAGGAGAAGGGATTCTGGCTTTGTCATGAAGCCATTTCTTTAATTGGACTCTGGTCAAATCTGGGCAACGTCCCCGTGTAAACAAGATGAGTCACATAAGAGGTGAAAACTACACCTGGCTCAAACAGGAGCTGGAGGAGACATTTTAAACCTAGTGAAACCAGACGGTAAAGACATCCACAGTGACATGCATTAAACAACAATAAAAAAAAATGTCCACCATTTTTAAACAGAAATACTATAAATACTCGTATTTAAATTAATTTGAGGGAACAGGGAAGGTGTGAAAGGTTGCAAGATCCAGTCTTTTTCCTGTATTGACTATATCAGATTCTTTTTTGTTATGCTGGACTTTCTGTGCATGCATGTCCTTCCCCATTCCCCCAGGTCTGACCCCTCTGCACACGTGGGGTCAAGCCCGTGTCTCTAAGCCAGAAGAGGAGGCCGGTCCTCCGCACAGGTGAAGGCACACCGGCGTGACGCTGTGGGAGATTCTTCCTCCAACGACCTCTTGTTCTCCCTCTCCTTTTCTTATTTTCTCTCCTCTGCAACTCTCCAGTATTTTCCTCTCTTTTTTTCTCAACACATTTGTGGATTAAGGCAGAGGAGCTTTTGTTTAGATAAAGCGAAGGATTATGGAGAGATTTGCCCCCATAAAGTTGTGGGCTTAATGGGCCTTTTATCCCTGCATGTCCCTAAAGCTGTGTTGCCTCTGGATTAGGACTATACAATGGGGGCCCTTGTGAAGAGGGATACGGGCCAAAGAGAGAGAGCGAGCAAGAGAGACAGAGACAGAGGGAAGGCAACTAAAAGAGCTGAGACAAGGGAGGAAAAGAGGACAAGAAGAAAAAAGAAGAGGGGATGGATGGAGAGAAAGAGAGAAAAGGGAATTATGCAGCTTTTAGAGGAAACTGACAGGTTAAAAACATTTAGAGGAGGGATTTGCAGAGGAGATCCAAAGATCTTGTCACCACTAAAAAGGATTTAAGAAGGATTCAGAGGTGTGGTGCTGACAATAAACTGCAAAAGTCCGCGGACTCGCTGCCTTCTTCAAAAATCAGCATATATATATATATATATATATATATATATATATATATATATATATATATATGTGTGTGTGTGTGTGTGTGTGTGTGTGTGTGTGTGTGTGTCAAAGCTGGGAAAATGCTGCTAATAGCGCGTCTAAGAGGTGGCTCGCGGCAAATTGCTTTGTTATTCTTGTCAAAAAAAAAAAGGTCTCTTGCAAGAAGTCGATTTTAAACTACACATCAAAATGATTAATTGCTGAGGGAAATACCCTTAAATGGTGCCAGTAAAGCTGAGGTTTGCTGGACTGCATGTCTAATGTATTCATGAAGTTGCCTAAGCATCATTAGGAGTATTAATTAGCTATTAGAAATAAATAAGTTTACTAGAATCATAGGTTTTCAACATAAGTAGGTTAAAAATATGGATGAAAAAAAACGAGGAAAAAATACAGACGGAGTGTTCTTCACGTTATTAAATTTAATTTGGGGTTATTTTGTCAGCTTCGGGTCATTGTTTACGCACCCAGTTCTCGGTGGTGCAGGGTTGGCTACAAGGCTGTTTTTTTTTTTTTTTTTTAAGCCTTTCAGATGCGCTGGACAGCTCTAGTCGCTCTAAGGAGCTTTAGGTGGAGAGGCACTGAGAAAAAACTCTTTCTCGCTTTAATTGCTTTAGAGACGGTCCTCACAAAGAGACAGTGGCCAGATTTACCTCCCGTTTACGTTCTTATTTCCATTGGTTCACAAGTTAATCCTCTTTCTTTCTCAGACCTCGGAAAAAAAGCGAGTTATGGAGCCTACATCGAGGCGACACAAGCAGAGCTGCTCACGACTTTTTCCAGGAAAAGACTCAAGAACATACATGGAAAAAGTTTAAGATGAATACATTCAGAAATGAAGAAGCACTAACATGACTAGCCTGTTACAAATTATTATTATTATTATTATTATTATTATTATTATTATTATTGGGAGCATTCAATTTTGAAGTCAGGTCACAAAATATTTGCGTTGTTTCTAGAATTTATTAAAGTTTATATTTTATTGTAATTTATCTGTGTTATTTACTTTTTACACACTATAATTGACATTGGAATATTTTAAGACTACACAATGTACTTAGATGCGTATTTTATAGCATATTTTCCAAACCATTTCTCCTTAATAAAAAAATAAAAACATGTCGATACCTTTGTGACAAAAAATGTGCCAATTACATGAATATTCTCGATTTCTTCTGTCCCCTGCTCTAAATATGTTTAGAGTGAGAAATATGGTCAGAGATAAAACTGCGTTAGAGGCCAAACACTTTCCAAAGAATTCCCCAACAAAATATGCAAGCTTTACATTAAAAGGCTACTTTACGCTGCCCTTAATTCCCTACCTAAACGGTTTTGCTCCGGGAGAAGAAATCTTCTCTAAAAACCCTTCAAGAAGAGAAGGGCATTATTGCCCTAATCCTCTTACCCGCAGTCATTTTAAGACAGGGGTTTTTGGAGGCTGAGATGGCGTCTTGTCTTTCCTATCCCATCCTAAATCCATCCAGGCCGGGAGAGCGTCTAAAGGCAGTGCCCTGGCATCTATTAGCCATCTCTCTGAAGTCTCCGAGGGGAGGAAAGAAAAGAAAAGCAAACAATCCAAAGGTTTCTTGCTTTGCCTCACAGAAACTGAGGCAACAGGATTCATGTACATGCAAATAAGCAATTTAAGGGCACAAAAAAACTAAAATTGGGTTTTCCTCTAAGGTGTTCAAAAGTTTAAATATGTCAAAATTACCATTTTTTTTTTTGCAGTGAAATGTTTCTCACCATTAAATATGAAAGAAAATAACAAAAATGCTATATAAAATGCGTAAACTATATAATTCAGAAATGACTTTTGGTAAAACTACAGTCCAAAATTGTAAATTTTCACGTTTATGAATCTAATTATAGGAAAACACACGCACGTCAACAGCGATCGGCGGGTTTATGTCCGTGATTGACAGCAAAACCAGCCAATAGAGAGCCAGGACCATCACCGCGAGGTAGTCCTTAAATCCCACCACGGGGCTCTCCCGCACCAGCAGATGGCGGATGCCTCGTGGAGAATCCCGCACGACAGGAAGAGCAGGTGAAGCGCGAGCGAGCGGACTTGACGCGAGGACTTTTACGCATCGCCGGCTGAAAAAGTGGACGGAAGGAGGCGATTCAAATAACAAACAGTGACGAAATTATTCAAAAATTAATAAACGCGGCGACTGGAAGACCAACTTAAAGAGGCGGCGGAGCTCAGACTGACCGATTTGGCTGTGCGTAAAGTTACGGAAACTCCAACTGTCTGCTGAAGAGGTAAAAACTTTTAGCCTTATTCACAATATCTAACATGACTGATTTTTATTGTCTGTATTAGTCCTGATTAAAGTTCAATCAGAAAGTCTGTATTTTAAAATAATTTATATCCTAATATTCGTTTCCAAAATTGAGTTTCATTACTATTTTAAGTTTCAGTTTGCAGCAGATCCAAACGAAAATTTCACAACGCTCGTTTTATTTAATCTAAAACAATCAATAGGTTTTTTTTAAAATGATTTTTCCAGATTATCGATTTTGACATGATTTTTAAATCTTCTTTGACGACTACATTCTGCACCAAAAAGTGTTTAAAAACCTGCACAAAATGTACACTTGTACAGAAACATAAGAAATAATATTCTCTAATACTGTATTTAATCGCAAAAAAACAAACATGTCTGCACGTTTCCATCGAACATTGCGTTTTGAAACTCGTGAATCTGCAACTTTAACAGCAGCAGCGAGAATCAAACGTCCCTGACAGTTTACACTGTGACACCGCAAAGAGCAGATTGTCGCGTCGACCCCTGCCCCTGGGGGCTGTTAGCAAATGACATTTTTCCTAATTTAGTCGGATCAAAGAGTTGCACTGTACATGCCAATTTACATAATGGAGGTTTGATAATCGAAGCATTGTGCGGGGCTGCCAGGAGGGCCCGATGCCTGGAGCAGAGAGGCTCTTATGAATGACAATAAGTGCACTGACGGACTCACGGTGATAAGCTATTGTGCTGAATTTGATATGGGCAGGCAGGGACGGCCTTTAACCAGACATGGTAAATATAAGAAGTTGGTAAAACCACCAAAAGGCGGGCGTGAAGGTTAGAAAACACGCCGCCTGTTACACAGGGCGGTTAAGATTTTACTGCATTAATATTTCCTTAAACTCGATTCCCCGCACAAACGATTTTTTAAAAACGCAAAACCTGACGTCATTAGGAGATTATTTGTATAACACGTTGCAATTAATAAATAAAAATCTAAGAAAATGTTTTAGGCATGGCACAAGGGCTGATGCTCGCCCACGCCGCAGCTCCAAGCCAGAATCCCACTGTACGTCCGTCCGTGTCAACGCGGATGATAAATGGAGGACCTCGCAGTCGAAACCTATTTGCACTTCCATTAGACGGGGAGCCAAATGGGGATCAACATGCATATTTCTACCCGCGGAGAAGCCATACATCTCAGCCAAAACGTTGCCCCGGGGCGATGGGATAAGAGGCCGCCAGGGAGGAGAAGGGGGAGCGGGGCCCATTCAGCTCAAATACTAGGGGGAGTAAAGTAAATGTTTAGCGAAGCACCTTCTGTCCCGACGAATTAAAGTATTCCCCGCTGCCCTCTGATCGCATACATCAGCCGCAGCCACTTAATAGGCTGGGAACGGGCCCCACACACGCAGACAGAGAGAGAGAAAATTATTGTTATTGCAAACGTTAAAACTTATCAGCACGGTTGTATAAAACCCATTGGTTATAATATCACCAATCAAGGTTCTGCACAGAAATGCCTTAAGTGCAAAAACAAATAAATGGCGGAAGTGTTTACACTAAATGCACTTTGCTTTGTGGTCGTATAAATTATAATGTAGCCGCTTCCTGCCACTTTTACCTGTCAGGCAGCAAAAAGATTTATATCTTTTCCCTGTGGTCTCTCAAGTTATAATAACTGTTTGGGCCTCGGAGATATTCCCTCCTGTCCGCCTCTCCAGTATTAATACATATCTAATCGTGTCCTGGAGCGTTTCATCTATTATAATCTGAATCGTCAGGAAGAGTTCAGGAAATTGCTGCCCAAAGAAAGACTCCGATTTTTCTTGAAGAAAATCTTTCCGCACCTGTCAACTTTCCCGACAGTTATATTAATTTGCCCACAAATTACACATTTATTAAAAAAAACAAAATTAAACGTTCAATTTTCCAATTTCCAAAAAATATGTTTGAATTTCTGCCACCAGGGAGTATTAAAATATAATCCTGATATTCATTTGCAGGTTTTTGCCACCGAGACCCGGAACAAATCTCCTGATTTCATTTTGAACACATTTCATCTGCGCTCTGATCTGTTAAAGCAACGTTTTCAGGTGGGATTTGGCTTCCGCGGGATCACAAAGCATGTGAATACATTCATGAATGAGGCATCCGTCACGGTTCATTATGGGAATGAGTGATAATTACCCAAATCAAAAGCCTTTTGTATAATAAATGGATTGCACAGAGCGATAATTGGATGTTAATGGATAACACACGTTGGCGCGCACATTAAACTCCGCCCGGGTGCCGCTAATTAAAAGCTGCGTCACAACCCTGACTCTCCTCCTCATGATGAGCGGTTCTCTCTGCAGGTAGCGGCCTCTCGCCATGCAGCATTACGGGGTGAACGGCTACTCTCTGCACGCCATGAACTCCCTGAGCGCCATGTACAACCTGCACCAGCAGGCCGCGCAACAGGCGCAGCACGCGCCCGACTACCGGCCCTCCGTGCACGCGCTCACCCTGGCCGAGAGGCTGGCTGGTAATTGAGAACACACGCACGCACGCACGCACGCACACGCAGCGAAGGCAGTGAAATAAACTTGGCCCGTGTGTTTCCTTCTTTTCCAACGGCTGCGCATTCCAAGACATCATCCTGGAGGCTCGTTACGGCTCCCAGCACCGCAAGCAGCGCCGCAGCCGCACGGCCTTCACCGCGCAGCAGCTGGAGGCGCTGGAAAAGACCTTCCAGAAGACCCACTATCCAGATGTGGTGATGAGGGAGCGGCTGGCCATGTGCACCAATCTGCCCGAGGCCAGAGTGCAGGTACGAGTTCCGGCAAACAACAAGAAATCAAAAAGCAGTTGTAGCTCTAATTTTTTTCCCCTTAAAATTCCTTAACGTTTTCACTGTTATGCATCTTTAAAAAATCAGGTGTTTGTAATTTAGCCTATATATTTTGGGTTTTAATACAAAATAAAATAACCCTCTAAATATTAAATGTATGACTTTTTTACATTGTCTGAAGATTCATAACCCTAACACTACTAATTTAAAACATTTCAAATAGGCCATAAAGATTCTGTAATTGATCCTAATTATTTTTATGCTAAAATAATTCTTTTAGATGTTTAATGATTTAATTCATTTTACCTCAGGTTTGGTTCAAAAACCGCAGGGCCAAATTCCGCAAGAAGCAGCGTAGCCTCCAGAAGGAGCAGCTTCAGAAGCAAAAGGAGGCGCCGGGGGAAGGCGGAAGCGAGAAGGAGGACACATCTCCGTCCACAACGATCATCCCCGAAGGTCAGCTGCCTCCTTCATCCTCTTCCTCCCCCCTGGAGACGGAGGGGTCCGCCCTGGTCCGCCCTGGTCCGCTGGACATGGAGTTGAACGTCACCTCGGCCGAACACTCTGGCAGCGAGTCGGCGACGGAGGACAACACGGACAGGGAGGAGGAGAGTAAACGCCAAGGAGAGGAGCTGAAGTGTGAAAGAGCAGCGACTCCTGAGGACGTTTCTCCAGTGTGCAAAAGACTGAGTCCTAAACCAGGTCAGAACATCTGATATTTGACTTTCATCACTGCTGCACCCATCAGTCCTTATCAGCATCACCTCTAACCTGACGTGACTCTCTCTCCATCCAGATTCTCCCCTGGTCTCTCCATCCGTGACCCCCTCCTCCTCCTCCAGCAGTGGCCTGGCCGGCAGCACTCCTCTCTCTCAGAGCCACTCTTACTCCTCCTCTCCTCTCAGCCTCTTCCGTCTGCAGGAGCAGTTCCGCCAGCACATGGCTGCCACCAACAACTTGGTGCACTACCCTGCCTTTGACCTCACGGCCCCGTCTTCGCTTCCCTACCTGGGAATGAATGTCAACATGCCTCCGGCGCCGCTGGGCTCCCTGCCCTGCCAGTCCTACTACCAGTCGCTGTCCCATCACGCCCAGCAGGTGTGGAACAGCCCTCTGCTGCAGGCGTCGGCCACAGGCGGCCTGGCCAGCCACAACAATAAGACCACCAGCATCGAAAACCTGCGTCTGCGGGCCAAACAGCACGCCGCCTCCCTCGGACTGGACACCATGTCTAACTGAGCCTGAGATTGAGGCCGCATGCTTGGCCGACACTCATCAGCCATTCCATCCTTCTGACTGTCGCGGTTCTTACGGGAACCACACGGCCAACCACCTGCACCCCGGACACGCAGCAGTAAAACCGTGGACCTACAGAACCAACAGCACGCTCCAGTCTGGCTCCTCTCCGCTCAAGAATCACTGAAAATGCACTCCATGCATACAATGTTTACAAGGGCAACATGAATAAACTGAGGCACTTTTGGAGGATTTCCACTAACGGGCATCGCTCAGGCTGCAGAGAGGCCGCCCGAGTCCCAGGACCAGATTTTAATTAAGCTGAGCTGTTATGTACATAGCATGTACGACACAAGTGGCACATAAATAAAAATAAACTTCAAGCCATGTTGTCCTCAACAGCATAATTAAAAGCGACTAATTTACCAGTTTAATGGCCAGTAATGGTACTTTGCACGGACGCCGGCTCCATAATGAGAAAATGATTTCAGTGAATAAATTCACAATGATTTAATTACATATTGCCCTGGGCTGAGGGAGCTGGGGCAAATGCAATTACCAACATGCAAACTATTCAAGGCCGCCGTTATAGATTCTTAAGCCTCGGACGTGAAAACGGCCAATTAAAGCGGCGACATCGCTTCACCACCTTGGCTGAATAGGAAATGAAACGACAAACAAGAATAATTTATATTTGTAATATTCTCTTGAGGAAACATGCAGCTTGTCACGCAGCGCCAGGCTGATTGTTAGCACTTGATGAGGAGAACAACACACATCCCTGATGCTTTCTGTTTCCACGCATTCTGGAGGCGACGAAAAAGGATGCACATTATTTTAATATGTAAAATACAAAAAAAAAGTCTATCTATTAATGTTTACCGGTGAGGTTGGTGTAAAGTTATTATGTTGTATCACTGATAATGGACTTTAGCTGTCAGATTGTATTTGCTGAGCCCACCAGCAGCCATGTCGACCCCCCTCTCTCCTCCACCGTGGTTGAATTTCTGCTGTAAACTTTCACTTTCTATTCTGGAAATGAAGCAACTGGAGAAAAAGACTGGAATATCAAAGGAGGTGAAAACATGTTCAACCCATGTCCTCTGTGTGGTCCTGTCTGTCCCCCCCCCCCCCCCCCGCCCATTGCTGTCAGACGTGGTCCAGTGGTAGATAGATTCCTAACGGTGATGGAGGGAGTGAATCGTCTCTCGTGGCGTCTGCTCTCCTCCACCCCGACGATGTAGACTTGAACTAGTGTTGTTGTAAAATGACTGCAAATAAAAACATTGCTTGGAGATGTTTACAACAAGGACTTTTCTGTCTGTGCCTCTCTGGTTCAGCCCTTTCAGTAAACTGATATTATAAACAAAAACAATGTAATTAATCCCTATTTGAGATGCAATAAAAGAGAGAAAAGAGCAACATCATCTGGAAAAAAAAGCCACATGGAGACATGAGCGATCCCCAATGAATAAGCAGGCCATTATCCTGAAGAATGACGGCCCGGGGCGGTGATTATTCTGCTATTATATCTTTAACAGCATGGTTTATCAAAAGCGCAGACCCCCCCGTCACTGCCCCGTACGCTCTCACACACGCTCTGCTACAATCTGCCCTTGCTCTGCCCAAAACTAACTTTCCAGGTATGTCTGTTTAAGCTCCTCTGTGTGTGTGTGTGTATGTGTGTAAATAATCACTCTGGCCGTTATGAATGACCACCATTTAAAAATCGGATATTAGAGGATAATGATCTCATCAGATTAGCAGACTTAATGTGGGTGTAACACCTCACCCCAACTACGGCTGATAAACTGCCTCGGTGTGTGTGTGTGTGTGTCCTCAGCCAAGGGCGTCCTGTTCGTGTGACTGATAGGACTGGTGTGTGTATATGCAGCAGAGGTGAATATCCTTATTAAACAGAGTTGGAATCTGCAGGTACATGCTGGCGTTTCCTCCCATGGGGCCATCTGGACCAGAAAACACGGCACAAAACTCTTGTTCCAAATGTTCTCTTAACACCCATCCCCCAAACACACACACAGACACACACACGCCAGGGGCACAGGAGAGGCATTGCTAGATTGTGCTGCTGCAGGGTCAAGTGTGCTGAGCCCTTCACTGCGTATCAGGAGCTTCCACTCGGGTTTTGTATTCAGGAGATCTGCCCGTTTATGTGCACACCATTTGCTCCATTTACAGCACATTTTTTAAAATTCTAAAATTAATGTTTTAATATTTAAATATGCGAACTCAAAACCAACAATACAGCATTTTTACGATCATCAAAAACTTTAAAATGTAAAAAATCTGAAAATTATGGTAATAAAGCCATATCTAAGCCAGGTTGTGCTACCTTTAAATAAAGAAAAACTTTGTCATTATTTGTTAAATTAAAAATCAAAACAGCTCACATAAAGTAAGAACATCTTAAAACTGCTCTTAAATGGAGGAGAGTTTCCTCACAGCGTAGTTTCATTTCCAGAAATGATGTCGGGAAGTTACAACAGTGTCTGAAAATTATCCAATAAGTTGTGGTTGAGATGTCAGGACGTGAATGCAACACAGATGGAACCTGTGTGAAGCCTTTTAAAAAGTATTTGAGGAAAAGAAAGAACGCCCCCTCCACACACACACTCACACACAGTCCCTCAGAGCAAGCCCCCCACACAAAAATCACAGTGTACCATTGAATCAGTGCTTTTCTCTCCCTCCTCGCTATGGTTCTCCTAAAGGTTTTAACCACAGCGAGAATGAAAAGTGCCAGCGTTGGGAACCTCGGCCCATTCAGGAGGTGACAGGGTCTGCCAGAATATGATCCTAATCCTGTTTCCAGCATTCTTTTAGCCCACTGGCAGTGCCATTCCGCTGCATATTCTCTGAGCTGTCAGGCCCAGGAAAATCCCTCTAATAGCGCATTGCCCAGATACACATCAAAGTCCTCCTGGAAACCAGCAGAATGCATTCAGGGGAGTGGGAAACACAAGTAGAACCAGGCCCACAGCTGCAGACATACAAGGGAGGAACCTGTAAGCCGCAACCATCATGGCTGCAATCATTTCGTCCTCTCCCTGAGATCCTTGAATTAAATAAACGATGCAGGAGAAAGGACAGATGTGACAGACAACAGGTGGCTAAACTGCATTTCCTGGGCCGCCCTCCTTTAGTTCCACTTTATCTTCCATTCTCTCCTTGTCCTCTTTTTTTCTTAAACGCTCTGACTGCCATCTCACCCCTCCCCGGCTAATCTTCTTAAGGAGAAGAAAACCCCCATTCTCTCTCCTCTTAATCTGGGCACAGCCCCGAACCATCCGTTGCTTTCAGAGTATGTCAGGAACGTTGGTCTGATATCAACCCAACATCATCAGGTGAGGCCCAAAATCACGCCCAAGCACCATCACACAAGGCGATACATCTACTTCTCTATAAAAACAAGCCAGTCATGTGTAATATGGATTAAATTCTCCCATAAATGTGACAGATTGCACAATCTGCTGGACCAATCAATAACAGCATGTGATAATTAATACACGTATTGATTAATTTAGTATTTCAGTGTTCTTGCTAGTGCTGATCCACTATAATCTGGAGGCAAATACCCATTTCTTCAATCTTATACCTGTGAAAGAGGATTAGAGCCACTCGACTGAGGGGTGAAATTGATGAGGTCTGACGTTCTGGCTGGAGTCAGCCTGTAAAAATGTCTCAAAACTTAGAGATATGACTACAAATAATGAGTATACAGTCAGAGTTCTGTAGGGGGGGAGAGAAAAAAATATTTATACATGGCCTTAAGAAAAAAAAAAAAGATTTTAGTTATTAAAAAAAAAAAGCTCTACTTTGGTGCATAGCTGGGTTATTTTCTGCAGTCATATAGACACTGAGTTTTCCAGTACTGCACAAACAAGCACGACAACAAAAAGCATCACTATAGGAATGTAAATGGACCTGCAGAGTTAAATTTCAGCTGTCAACCACGTGTTTCCTGTGATTGACTTCATAAAAATGTTCCGTTCGCTAGTTCTTATTACAATAGGATATTTAAAACCTGGGGAGAACAGCGGGAGACATTGTCTTTCCCCAGTGCAGGTCCTGCTGGGTCAGACTAAACACTGCACCTGCACCCACTGGTGAAATCCTCTCTTTCCTACTGCCAACTGGGATGCATCTGATTTTTATCTCGGGGGGGCAGGAAGACGGCACCACAGGAAGAGCAGCCTCGCTTTAACTACATCTGTCAGGTTTTCACACACCCCTGCTGCTGTCACACACCAAACTCAACACTTGCCTGATGAGCAGGTCAGAAACACGGACCCTAACCCCGGGAACCGCCGCGTACCCTTGTGCTGCAAAATAAAGAAACACAAATTGTATCTGAAAACAGAAAAACGGCCATGCAGTTAAATCCACGAGATCCATCTTTCTAATACAGAGCATATTTCTCCCCAGCGCAGGCTTACATAGAGGGGCCCAAATGCACAGCGGCTCATTGACTAGATCAATAATGAAGCAGACAGCCAGTGGAGTCTATAAACAGGCAGAATAGAGAGTAACTCATCTCTAACAGTCTGCCGTCTCCTGAGTGTTAAAACATGTAAATTTATGTAAGAGCCCATAAGAAACACATATTTACAATACGTTTAGGTAATCACAAGATGTGCGGAGATGCTTTCGGGGCCCCGGAGATGAAAGCACTCAGAACAAAAATAGTTTTTATGTGTCATTAATTCCCTCTGCATTCCCTGATACATCCCCCTTTTACCGCAGTAATACAGTAATCACTCACAATCGCACAGAAAATTATCTGCACTCATCTGTGGAATAAAAAAGCACAGGGGCAAAACAGGGCGAGGTGTCCCATTTTAGCTCTCTGCTGCCTCTTTAATGTTCATCTGGGAGCCGCATGGCTGCCGTCCATCCCTGCACAGGGATGAGAGTCAGCTCCCGCAGTCGGAGCAGCTTAATGACGATGGGATGTGGATGGTGGACTCGTTAGGCACACGCTCCGGCACCTTTTTCACGCTACATTGAGCGGCCAGGACAACATAAAGGGTCATCTGCGGCGTTATGGAAAACAGAGGCGACTCTCTGCTTACATTAGCTTGTGATAAGGGGAAACAGTTCACCTCTGACTGATGTCAGTGCAAAACAGAGTCAATCCCGGCTATAATAATAAAAGTTGTACTGATTTTGATGTGAGACAAATAACACAGGTCATTATCTGCCTGTCCATTACGCCCTCCTTCTGCAGACCGACATACCAGGTTATTAAGCAAAACCATCACCAACGTGATGAAAAACAAGCCAAACCCCATTTTCACTGGAGAGTTAAAGGTATCAGGTATGTCTGGTGCAAATGTGTATATCCCTAATGTAATTCTCCAACATTAACTATTCATCTCTGGATGTCTAAGGCGGGAGGAGACATAAAGTTCCTTCATGGAGTGCGTCCTCTCATGGATGAACACAGGATAGCTTCCTCTCAGGCTTCTGCTGCCTCCTACAGGCCGAGGATATAATTACACTTTACACACACCATCCCCACACCTAAGCCAATTTAAAGTCTTTAATCAATCTAATGAGCATGTTGTTTAGTTTAGCGTAGGAATTTACAGTAGATGGAGAAAGCAGGCAAAAGGGAAATAGGCAAGTTTTACATAAAAAGGCCTTAAGATTAGAATTTTTCCTAGAATTCTTTCCATGGTGACTGGGCGAATCACTACATCACTGTGTCTTACAATTAAACTTACACTAATTAGATTGAGGTCTAGGTCCCTAAAGTAAGGCTGCATCAGTCAGTCAGCCAGCAAATTTTCTCTCATATGTCTTCAACTTACCACTGTAAAACTGTTCATTTCCATATAAATCTGAAGAGTGTGAGTGTGAATTTAAAAAGCACCGTCTGTCAAAGTCCATTCAAATGTCCACAAAGTTTTAAGCAAAGCCATCTGACAGTCTACGTTAGCCTCCTCAGCTTGCACATGTAGATGGGACCAAAGTTAGCAGCTAAGTGGGGGACGACCATCTCCCCCAGGTGGAGATCAGGGGCGAAGTGAAAGGTGTTCCTAAACAAGTGTGTGAGGCGTCGCAGGTCAACAACCTGAATGAAGGTATGATTGAGACAAGGGTGAGGGAAAAAGGGAAGAGGATGGACAAATAAATTATGATCAAGTGATCATAAGAGGATTAAAAGAAAATAAGAATCATTTGCAAATTCCCTGACTTTATCTGATTTATTTTTAATAAAGGTAATAAACTTAAAGACATTGTGCCCTAAACTTTGTCAGTGAACTATTGATATAAAGTTAAACTGGGAATCTGACTGACCTCAAGCTGGATGCCGTGGTTCTCCTGGGCCCAGTGAACAGCCTGTTCCACCACACTTGCGTTCTGATGTTGAGAGAGTGTGCAGGTGGAATATATGATCTCCCCACCTGGACAAGCTGCTTCAATGCCCGCCCTGCAGGGTGGATGAGGTAGGATTAATACCTTCAAATAAAATGATTACAAACAGAATCAAGCTTGGAGACTAAAACTTACAGCAGCAGCTGGAGCTGGAGCTGTGGCAGTCTTCGTCTCTCTCCAGTCCTGCTTTTACTGAATATGTTGTTGTCATCCTCCAAGACAGAGTGTCTGTCTGTGGTGCAGGGGACATCAACAAGGACCTGAACACAAAGGAGTGAGGAGAAAGTGAGGTGCTACTCGGAAAAATGGTTTACATTCCCCGTATAAAAACAATAATTCAATTTACTCTGTCAAACACGTTGCATTCAATTTCCCCCCAGTTGGTGCCGTCAAGGGTGGTGACCCGAATTTTCTCATCTGTTAAATGCTGTTTAGGAACATAGCTGCGCAGGACTTTCCTCAGGCGTGATGTTCGAGACACGGAGGAGTCATTCACACACAAAAAACCTATAAAAACGTACAAACGAAGGTTTAGCTACAACAGCGCTCTCGTGGGTTTCACCAATGATCTGAACGCTGAAAACAGACATATTATATGATCCAATGACAGGTGTTTTTACCTAAAGAAGGGGTCTGAAGTAAAGCCAAGGTCTTGCCTCCTGGAGCTGCACAAAGGTCCAAAACATTATGGCCTTCTTGTACATTCAATGCAAGACAAGGGAGCACCGAAGCAGCATCCATCAGGTAGTAACCCAGAAGGCCGTCCTGGTCTGGTCTTTACAGGAAAGGTCATGGAAACATGAAAACCACTTAGAATTATTTGTAATTCTAAAGGCTTACAAAAAACACCGTTCTGCCAACACGGTGTTACAAGACTTGATTCAAACTTCTGATGTATGTGGACAGCTAAAAAAAAACAAACAAAAAAAAAAAAAAAAACACGAGACAGAACATATGTGGGCATACATTTCTAAAGATCAAACTCATGAGCTTACCTTGCAGGTTTAAATCTTGAGATATCCCCTCTTGGGAAAACAAAGCACCTAATATTTGAGCTAAGCTGTGGAGCCGGGAGCTGCTGATAGCCAGTATCCCCATCTGCAGGCTCAGATGGTTGCACTGTAGAAAAAAGTACAGATTAATAATTACTGATTAATCATGGACTGGCTGTACTTCACACTAATTCAGACTTTCTGTGGTAGAAGTAGTTTCTGCAATTTCTTTAGCAATAATTAATTAGTATACTGTGTCTACTTAACAGTCTGTGTGCTTAATACAGAAACAGAATCATACATTTGTCAGTATGGATTATAGAACCATAAATACTTCACAAAACACAACGTAAACTAACAACAACTAACTGGTAAACTAACTATAATTACCAGTCCTGTATCAGTCAATTAACAGTCCTAGTCATAAAACAAACTGAATCTGAAACAGCTTTGTTATAATAACATGAGCACACCCACCTTCTGTTTCTATGTTGCTGATGAAATCTCTGCATCCCTGGGCTTCAAGGTCTGTCAGAAGAGTGTCGTGGGAGAAGTTATTAAACAAGGCTCCGTACTTCCTCTCCGACAGCAGGGCACATCGGACGGATGGCCACAGCCGTCCCAGCTGGACGCTGTATGTGGCATCAAAGTGCTGAAGGGCGAGACTGGTGGGGGGATGCTTGGGACGTGTGGCCGCCTTTCCAAAAAGAAAGGGACTGCAATTACCAACTTTAAATTATGTCGTGAACATTTGATCAAATGATCTATATTGGTGGACTTTTATTATGAAATTTCTTACTAACTTAACTTTGTTTTCACGAATATGTTCATTATTATCGGCTCTGGCTGTTACTATACTTTCAACTTACCCATTTTTCTTTAACCCGGTGTCGTTTTGGAGTTAAACACCTTAAATCTTTAAGTTTTCTCGATAGCAGTATGGTGTCCATGAACAGCGCCATCACTGCGTGCAACAGATTATTTGGTTCGTCTTCGCTTATTCAACTCGCACAAAAGTTCCGTACGATGAAGCTGATGGAAGGCGGGGCTTAAATAGAACATGAAAAATATGATTGGCTAAAGGAAAGTAATGTTTGCCTTTTACCCAATAGTAAGTTATATCCAGTAGAACCTTTTCGTCACTTCCTGCGTGTGACTGACCTTACGTCCTCGGTGTTTCGGTTTCTTAGCTAGGACATTTGTCCTCTGTTGGGATTTTTTTGTTAATTTTATCGCTGTAATCATGGTTTTCGAGAAGAAAATGCTCACATACGGCGATCCCGACGACGAGGTACAGAAAAACTGATATTTAATTATTTGTTTTGTTCTGATAACTTAGCTTGTAGCACTAGCAGTGTTGCTATAGACTTTAGTTTGTTCTCTCCTCAATGAGTTATTAATGTGATTAAACATTAGTGATCTTAGCAAAATGTTACCGTTTGTTTTTTTATATATTTTTACGCGTGAAATATAAGTTAGATCTTTTGTTTTTGTTAATTTAAGAACTATTGAAGTATGAAAAAAAAGCATTTAAATGTTTAATTAATGCAGGAGGAGGATGCCCCCGAAGAAGAGGAGGAGGAGGAAGAAGAGGAAGACTTGGTGGTAAGTCAATAAATTTAACAAATATCCCATCTTATCTTGGTTCAAATGAGGAACTAGCATTGGCCATTGTTGGGCGAAGACAGTTATAATTCTCTTAATATTTATAAGACAATACACGCTGCAATTTTATAACAACTCAATGATTAAAATGTCCTCTTCAATCGTTAGTACCATACCTCATGTGTGGCATTTGCATCAAGAACCACAAGATATAGAAACCACTTTGCACTCAAGCATTTCTGATGGGTGCTTCTGCTTCCAAGGTCTCTTTTATCGAGACATTTTGCATGCTGGCAAAATTGCACCATTTTCAGAAATATTCTGCATTTGCTTCTTGTCTCGCAGGACCCTCTGGAAACAATAAGGGCAAAATGTGAGGAGTCTGAACACTGTGCACATGCAAAGGAGCTTCTGGAGCTGTGTGAAGCCCGCGTCAGCTCTAGGTCCAACACAGAAGAGGACTGTACAGAAGAGCTGTTTGACTTCCTGCATGCACGAGACCACTGTGTAAGTGTTTGGAAGAAAACATGTGCGCTGGTCTTTTTGATAATAATGCTAATGGTGACATTTAAATTTGTCTTTGTAGGTAGCACACAAGCTGTTTCATAATGTGAAATGACCTGCCCATCCAACCACACTCGCAGCTGTAAAATCCTGGCCACTGCTGGAAATATGAATAAATCAGAGCAGTTGTGACTCTCCTGTGTATTCATGTAAAGGTTTTTCATAGGTTCTGCATTTAACACCTGCCCCTCTGTGTGCATTCAGCAAATGATTAGATGGCGTCAGAAGTTTATATAGTCACTGCATGGGTAATGGATGTTCACTAGATGGATATAAAAAGTGTTGAGATGCTTATGTGGTCATTTCAGATGCGAATACGTTGTAATTTATCCCAGGTTCAGTTATGATTAAAAAAAAAAATAAAGGCTATTTTTGATTTCCACTGTTTTGATCTGTTGGTATGACACATTGGAAACTTATCAGCCTCATATCACTCATCTTTAGACTTTTTTTTTTTTTTTTTTAATTGACAAGTCTATTGAATAGTGATCTAACTTTAAATGTGAAGAGGTCACAAAAGCTGATGTGCTCACAGCACAACGATTTAACTTCAAAAGGTCAGCTTCATGGAAGAGAAAATCCTGACTTGTCTAACTCCAGCACACATACTGACAAAGCATTTTCAAGGTTTTCTGTTGCTGCTGCTTTAGAAGCATCTATGATTTACAACCAATCAGTCTGCAGCATCTAGTTGTCTCTGTGACTCACTCAGGACACTTGAAAGTGTTACAAAAGTTTTTCTTTTTTATTCTATAATTTAAATATCAAATCCAGGTTACGGTAATGCCCTTGGTTTTATGCACATTTCTGTAACCTTACTGAATTCCAGAGTAAAATTCAGACAAAATTTAAGTTTTTTTTCTTAATTCACCTTAACTGAATTTTAATATCTGAATAATTAAGGTGAATTGAGAAAGAAAAAAAAAACAAATTCATTTAATACATTAGCACAACAAAACTGCTAGTAATTGATTGAAACTTTATTTGAAAAATGAATACGCAATAAATTAAAGCATAAAAATAAGCTCTTAAAAACCTAGTAGTGGCCAGAAGGGGGCAGTGTGACAGCGCCATTGTGTACATGTATCAAAACCTCCTTCCAAAAGAAATAAAACAGCACGATAACGCGCAGAAAGATAATGCACACAATGCATAATATTAGATGAAACTGTTAAATTCAGTAATAGTTTTCTTTGTTGTTAACAAAGTCGTCCATGGAAGCCTGGAGCGAGACAGAGGTGACAATGGTGAGAACACTACCAGGGATTTTCAGCAGCAGTTCTGAGCTTTGCCCTCACCTGCATGAGCAGCCTCTCCTTCCTCAGTTTCTTATAGAAAAGGAGAACATCTGGATCTGCCCTGACCACCCTGGGGTCAAAGTCCATCACCCGCAGGCCCTCCAGACTCCGAGCCCGGGAAAGAGCCACGTACGCCTGGCCGCTCTCAAACACACGTGCCAGCGAGATTTCCACACAGTCCAGTGTCATTCCCTGTAACAGGACAGAAATACAAAGATATTTTTAACCGTTTTGCCATAATGGATTGTTGACTAATTCCAGTGTTATCTCAGTTGTGTCGCCATCTAAGCAACTTGTCCATGCAGATGAATCCAGCTGATGGTGCTTAAAAGCACAGTGGAAAAAGAGAATCTTAAAAGTGTCGTTGCTATCGAGATGATCTGAAAGGGACTTATTTCAGGTTTGTTGCCAGTTGAAATGTCTGGAGGAGTTTCAGGGCCAGTAAAGTGCATAATTTATCAGGCTCCAATCTGTGATGAAGAAACCTCATCATCATCACCACAAAATAGCCAGAACATCACTCAAATTGATCCATCCAAAAGATGCTTCTCAACTGGAGCGATAACTCCCACCTACCCGTGCTCGAGGAAAAAGCCCGGGGACCTGCAGATATGAGGGTGTATCCCCTGGAGACAAAGACTATTGCTGTAAAATACGATGATACTTGAAAGCAGCTGCAGGCTGCAGCAGAGCCTTGACGGATTTATTTACCTGCAGTGTACCGCTTAAAAAAACAAACAAATAAAAAAAGAAATCCGTTTGATTTATATAAAATCAACTCTTTGTCGAAAGGACTTGAGCAGTGACAGACTGTGTGTCTGCTTCATGGCTGACTCAATTAAACGTTAAAATGAATCTCTCTCTCTCAACATAAGAAACAGACGACTCAAGAGAGGACAAACTCTCCTCCACAACCCTGGGTGGAGGCCCTTCTGATGGAGCCGTGCTCACCTGACTCTTGTGGATGGAGATGGCCCAGGCCAGCTTGAGCGGCAGCTGCTGCCGACTCAGGTGGATCCCACCACCGGATTTAAACACCCAGCGCTCTGGTTTCAGCACTTGTGTGACGCCGCACAGGAAGCGGACGGTTGGGAGTCCTGGAGATGCAGGAAATGAGTGTGTGTGTGTGTGTATATACATATAAAAATAAAATTCACACATCCATACACCCATGCTAAGGTGTTGTTAAATATCCCGGAATTGTTTTAATTATCTGCATCTTGAATATTAAAGCAGATTTCCATTTTAATAAAGCAACACTGATGCTCGAGTCTGAAGGTTACGGACCATTTTTTCCAGACTCGAAAGCCACCACGACTCCACGTGCTCCATTCACCAGACCCTGAGTGACATCCAGGTTCTTTGTCAGCATCACCTTGAGTTGATCAAGACATCAATAGCCGTGATCCAACACATCCGATCAGGTGGCGATCTCAAGAGGACAAGCAAAATAAGGTACCTGAGCTCCCACTTTGAGCTGGATGATTCTGCCCACGGGGCTGTGGGCATCGATAGCCTTGACGAGAGCCGGGTGGCTGTCCAGAGCCTCAAACACATGGACTGAGCCTGAAGGAGAGGAGTTGGCTTCAGTTAGTTCTCCCCTAACAAGAGCCGAGACCACGGAACATATTTATAAATGACCAACTTAAAGGACAGGAAGGGCAACAAATCAAAGTTTTGGCTGTTTTTAACTGGATCCAACTTGATAAACACATGAAAACAATAAAATCCCACCTGGAAGCTGCTTTAGTTTGTCCTCGTTTGTGAGCTCCACGTCATCCTTGTGTGTGCACAACCGTGTGGCTAAAATTCCGTCTCTCTCAATCTGGTGGTCGGCACTTTTCAGCAGCTTGGCGGTGACTTCCTCAGTCACCCTTAAAGGTGTTGAGACACAGCATGAATGAATTTGACTTTCAGGAAGTCAAGTTTTCAAAAACAACACCACAACAACACTTTCAGAACTGTAAACTGCATCAGTGAGCCTATTTGAGGGATTATAATTGCTTGTTTTTTTTTACCTGCCCACCCTCACTGCCTGCAGGAGGGAGATGAACACCTGCTCGGTTTGCCTCCTCACTTCTGTTAACTCCATGTTGACTTGGATGACTTTCTGCCAACTCCTGGCCTGAAGCAGCACAGGCACAAGATGCACTTTATAATGAAGCCAGCAACAGATAATCTGCATCTTCCGGAACATGACGGACACACGCATGCAAGTCTGCTCCCTGACACAGAGCTGCCAGGTCAAAGGTCGATGATCCAGGCCCACCATGGATCACTGACCTGGAAACAGAAGCTGGCCTTTTCCTTTCCCTTGGAGACCGGAGGCAGCTGGAGGAAGTCGCCACACACGATCAGCTGGATGCCACCAAATGGCTCAGGAGATCTCCTCACAGACCTGGAACAACCAGATTTGTCATATCGCTCATGTTGTTTATAGTGCCTTCAGTCAGGATGGTACATTTCCTGAAATCTCACCTGGCTACAGCCTCCAGCTTGTCAAAGAACTGAGCCTCCACCATGGAGACCTCGTCAATGATCAGGTGCCTGCAGCTCGTCCAGTGCTGCAGCACCCCCGGCCTCTGGGCCAGCTGAATGCACTGCTCCAGAGAGGCGGAGCCAGTGCCGATACCTGGAAAGAGGACACGTGGACGCAACGTGAACAGAGGAACAAAGGGAAGCATGAATGAACAGCACACGTGTAGACACCCCACTTACAGCTTCTGTATATTGAGATTTAATTAAAAAAAACGAGCATCAGATCTCAGAAACACACACATACACACACACTAGAGAAAGGCTGCAGATTTTATTTCTTTCTTAAAAATAATTAAACTTCTGCTAAAAATTAAGAATTCATGATTACTGCAGAGCTAAATTAGCTTCTGCAGCACAGCCACATTTCAGTGGGACGGAAAATTGACCGTGGTGACAGTCAGTGACGTCCTCTGACAATCCTGACTTTTTATAATCACTTTATGTAAGGTTCGCTCAAAGAAGCACAGCTTGCTGACCTGCGAAGCTGTGTAACGTGGTCCCTCCGATGTGACACGCAGCCACTCCTGTGCTGGCTGTGGCAAAGGTGCTCTTTGGGGGAAGCGAACCCATGATTCTCTTCAGCAGGAAGGACTTTCCTGTACCTGAAAGAGGCATTTAATCAGCACCAGACCTTTTAAAAAAAATGTAATATTAAAATCTACATTAAAGATATGATTTGTAAGGAGAGGAAATGCAAAAGTGGCTGTACATGCCTGCACTTCCTGTGAAGAAAACATTTCTACCAGTCAGCACAGCGCTGAGGACAGCGGCCTGCTCTTTGTTTAACTTTCTGGTAGGCAGACACAGGATGGGTTTCTTATTTGGGTTGGCCTTCACCTGAAATAATACACACAATTTAAGTGATTAAACACAAGTTTGGGGTTGCAGACACATTCTGATGCTTCTCAGGAACTCACAGGGCTGAAGTTGGTGTCACTGCGTGACCTTTTGACCTGCTGTCCCCTCCCTGCAACAGCAGTCATGTTGGTGCGGTCCTTCAGCCCCAGAGGAGCCGCTTGACCTCTCAGCTCATTGACCTTCTGGATGTCCTTCTGCTGGAGTGGGCTGATGGCCTCAAAGCTGCGGGGCAGAGCAGCTTTCAGCTTCTCCCTGTCAGTCAGAGGTTTGCCGGCCTGCCAGGCCTGATGTTTGATGCTCAGGGTCTTCAAGAAGAGGCTGAGCTGGTCCGGGGGACAGTTAGAGATCAGCACCTGGATGTTCTCCGGCACCAGTTTAACAGTGCTCTTCCCATCTTTGGCGAATTTGGTGAACAGTTTTAACTCCTTTAGGCGGTAACTTTGCGGGACTTTCCCGTCGTGGATCCGAAGGATGATCTCCTGGAACTCATTCCGACCGAGAATGACGGAGGCTTTGCGGATGAGCTGCCTGCGAGTGGCCTGACCGGCGGCGTTCAGCTGCTCCAGGGTCACACAGCACTGCAGCTGGGCACCGTCCTCTCCGCAGATCATGGCTACTGCTAAACACAAATATTCATGGGAAACACGGAGAATGTATGTGATATTTAAAAAGGTCAAAAAGTGAGCGAGCACGGAAACGACGACAGCGCAGTTGTCAATATTCAAAAGAGAGCGATATAACAGCAATTAAACTCGATCGCGACATTAAGAGAGAACGGTCGTGTCTTACCACCCTTTATTTAAAACTGTAGGTTTTCCTCCTTCCTCTCTTGGGCACTCTGCGAACCAGGAGAAACGCCGAAATTTCAAATTGTCAATGTGTGAAATCAGCCAATCAGGATGAGGATATTTAAAACGTCAACCAATAAAAATGGAAAGAGGCGTTACCGCAGTGGTCGCGGCCAATCGTTGCTGTAATTTACCATGACGTCACAATGCGCCGAAAACACGTGGCTGAGGAAAGACGGAAAAAAGAACAGTTTTTGAACATAAACGACTGTAAATCCTGATTATGAGAGAAAGGTTAATTGGAAGGTGTTAATGCATGCATAAGTGGAGACACAAATTTCTATCATGGCTGCATCTTCACTACTAATCTAATATTTATCTCAAATATCTCAGAAAACAGCCTCCTTCAATTAATACTATGTAGGAGAGTAAAACCCCTGAGGTACAAAGCAATATAATCATTCAGCATCACTTTATTTGCTGGTTAATTGTTATATCTGTGGCTCTGTGACCCAAGTCTACCAATGAAAAAGCAAAAAAAACAAACACATAAATAAATAGAGTCATTTTAAAGGAAATACACACAAAAAGGGAAAACTCAATAAATTCTGATGTTTCCAGTGAGCATTAACTATGCAGAACGACCATAGTTTTCCTTATTCTAATCTATGAGTGTCAGATATTATCTGGAGCAGCTGTCTGTGTCCTCCATCATGCCACCATCATTATATATTAGTATTAAAACAATTCCGTGAGAGATGATGACAGTACACCCTTATTATGAAAAGCCGCGCACCCTGGGTCAGAACATTTGAACTGTAACCTGAACTGGTTTCCTCCCCTGGGGGCCACTGGTTTCCAGCAAGAGGGTTTGAAGATGGCCTGGCACATTTGATCAGAAGAGAACATCATTTATAGTAAACATCAGCCTCTGATGATGAGGCAAAACTTTTATATGTTCCATCATTCCACATGGACATGAAAACAAACAACAGTAACTCTGATGTTCCACCATTGTGAATTAGTGGAAAGATAACATGTATGAACATATAATACGTGAGCCATTTAAAAGCAGACTTATTTGTTAAGAGAGCATTAAAGTGCATTTTCACTTATATATTGTGATGGTACTTTAGCACCTGATCATTAAGTGGATGAAAAGGGTGGTGCATTCTCTCCTGTGGTCCTCACAGGGACAGTAATGACCTGAAATGTGTTTGTGTTTAAAGCAAACATTAGCATGAATTATGGGGGCATTGAACTCCTCACAACAGTCCGAAGGTGGACACACCTTGACCCCATCATGTCTTCAGCCCACTGCAGTAACCCAGCTACAGACCTTTAATTCATCCCTTTCACACAAAGGGAACGCCCAGTCTTGTCCCTACACACACCACACTTACACACACACAGCACAAGCTGTCTCAGTGATCTCCGTGGAGCTTTAATGGGAGGATGTTCCTGCTGAAGAAAAAAAAAAAAAAAGCTTTTAATTATTCATCCAAAGGTGAAAAAGAGCAGCTACAAACCAAATAATTGGTTATAGGTCAGGAGTTTATTTGCAGAATAAACTCCTGACCTTAGACTGGAAAGATCCAGTCTAATCCCAGTTAACCCATCTATGCTGCAGACGATGGTAAGTGGTTATTAACTATGGAAATCAAGGCACAACACGTACCAGCCAAACACCATTTTCTCAGCACATAATCAAATTTAAATCTTACAAGCAGTTTTCAGGTTGCACCAAATCTCTGTTGGCGTTGAGCTTTACTTTGTCCTCGGGTATTAGAGCAAACAGTCTGGCCTTAAGTTTTCAGTTGCTTGTTTGCAGGGGAGCATCTACAGCAAGTTTGCCAATTATTTAGAATATTCTAAGTCAATAACTTGATCTATCTGTGCAACAGATGACCATCAAACTGCAACGACCAAGGATCTGCTCCATCTGTCCAGGCCCAGGCTAATCCAAAAGCCGAGCCTGACATTTGCAGCGACGTTGTAGAAATACAGTGCAGTGTATAGTCAGTGTGCAGTGTAAACAGGAAGTGGCCAGATGCAATGTCCAGCGCCGCTCCAGGGTTCCAGGAGAACGAGTTGTTTTCATAATAGAGAAATTTGGAAGGATCTGTAGTGGCTTTTCACCTTTGTTATTTTTTAATTGGGCATTAGGTGACCAGCAGGATTGATATTTCTGAGAGAACACACTCAAAAGACATCAGCATCACAAGCTGGGTGATTACGGCACATTTTTATATCAAATGTAATCAGACAATCTCATTTCTGGTGAAAAAGTTAATGAATTTTGCATTTCCATTAAAAAACTTAATGCAATAACATTTAAGAGGACGATACAGTCATATGTGTAATGATATATTCTAACATTTGTGTGTGCTAAAATCCTGAAATGAGCCTTGCTTTATGTTAATTATGCAACATAGCTGAATATCAGTCCTGCACGTTCTGCACATTCTTCTGCCTTTAATAAAACTCTACGATCGGCACCATCAGAGCTCATCATCTGTGACCCACATGAGGTCGGAGTGAGTCGCTCTTTGATATTACAGCAGAGACAAAAGATAACTCAATAATGTGGATCATTTAGAAGAAGTAAAATGGCCCGAGGAGGAAAGATTACCCGCCTCTCACCCCTTGACAGCTGGGATAGGCTCCAGCAGACCCCTGCGACTCATGTGTGGATAAAGCAGGTACAGAAAATGGATGAATGGATGGATGGATGGATGGATGGATGAATAAAGAAAGCAGAGGTACAACAAGTCCACAGCATTAGAACAAAGGTGCCTCTTGGAAATGGTCACTAGCAGAACTGTACTTAGAGGCTGTCCTTCTGAAGAGCCACATCAACCAGCAAACGTCTCCAGGGCCATTAGTGCTAAAGATCAATATCAGCGGTCAACACAATGACAGAAACTCAGCAACCTGTGGGACAGACAGGCAATCATATTTCTCTCTGACTGTACTGGTGACAGCAAATATTTGTGACAATACTACAAAAGCGAGGCCAAACTCTGTAGCAGCGGTAGAAACCAAACCTCTATGAAACCAAAACTGCTGCGAAGCATGTAAGAAAGGTTTGGAGAGGATATTTCCATAATCCAAGCACATTAATGAAATTTTATATAGTCTGGTTTGTCCCAGACGTTTTCAGTTAGTGGAAATTTCCTCCCGAGGATGTGCTGTTATATCAAGCCTGAGCTTAATGAAGGTGAAAGTTGATACTCGAGCTCTTAAAGAGCACTGTCTGACCATGAGCAATCTAACCACACCTGGAATGTTCTATGATAAGGATGGTGGGAACATCCCTGCTAATGAACTGGGCTGTTTCACTGTTCCCTAGCAACCACAGAGGACACTGGCCCCATGTCATGGAGCACTGTTAAACCTCCAGCATTAACCCCTCGCAACGGTTTTTATCTGAGATGAGATGGTTGTACTCACTTTTAAGCCAGAATGCTATTTTTAGGTGTTTAGAATTGCCATCTTGTTGTGTTGTGAGTTTCTTTGCTTAGAATAATAAAATTAAACTGGATTTGGCAGCAAGGCGCTGGGATTATGGCAGTGCACCTTCTTCCTTTCTGAGAGGAAACTGAAATTACTGTGCACCACCACATTTACTTGTGTTGAGTACACCTTTCTTTATGTTACAGTCACAGTTTAGATCTTCAGAGTTTGTGCACATTATAGCACATTGTCTTAGCACATAGCTAAGACAATGTGCTAAGTCTTAGCACAGCTGCTGGAAAATGTGAATTTCTCTTGGTGATTAATAAAGTATCTCTCTCTCTCTCTCTCTCTCTCTATCTATCTATCTATCTATCTATCTATCTATCTATCTGTCTATCTATCTATCTGTCTATCTAGATGTGCAACAGTGTTTTCAGGGATTTTTTTCTCTCTCATTAAGAACTGATCGCAGATGCTGGTGACGTCTGTGATCAACCAGCTGCTCGGCTGTTGTGTTTTAGGTAAACACTCACGGTCAGAACTCACGGAGAAGTCGAGCCGAGCGTTCCATTCTGACGGCTTTAAAACAGTCACAGAATCTCTGGAAACACCAGTGTGGCTTTTACAGTTCAGTTATTTGAATTAGTGTAGTCAGATTTCCAGTTAAGACACTGGGATGGAGGCAGGGATGCTTCTGACTGCCTGTTTTAATTAGAATGTGTCTGTGGCGTGGCTCTGACATCGCGAGGTGCTTTTATTGCTTTGGAAAGTGATTCAACTCCCAGATTTGCTTCATTGCCATCTGTTTGATACCATCGCAGTGTCCTCCATGTGAGGCGATAAATGTGTCTGGAGGGCAAATCTCTGTGGTCCTCTGCTGCTTTTTCTGTTTTTGTCAAAGATTCAAACCCAGTAAACAAAACAAGGCTGTAGGTAACAAGAGCCATTTAAGAGGTTAAGACTTGTTGTGTAATATTTAGTGGGAGGATGAGTGTGAATGAGAAATAATCTGAAAACAGTAATTAATTGGTTTGACAGAACATTACAGGCAACTAAAACAGCCGGTGGGGGAAAACACATCTGCAGAGACGTGTTGGTGCAGCACACACACACCCACACAGACACACGTTAGATCATCATGTCTTCTAGCCACCAACACTGCACATTAACCATTCGACACTGCATCCTCCAAGCCCTCGGTGTTGTTATCCCACACACTTCGGTGTCAGTTTACGTCTCCTGCATGTGTGATTTCCGTCTCTGGTTCTTATGTAGATACTGTCACCACGGGGTTCGTATATATCCATACGATCTCATCAAACTCAAGCTCCCTGTTTCACTCGACGTGGCAAACTTCTGCGGTTAATGCAATTTCAGCCTTGCACGGGCTCAATATTAAGCAAATCTGAGTTATACTTTACACAAAAATAGAATTAATGCTAAACTCCTGCACTCAGCAGCCTCTGATGCTGATAATATAGTTTCCCTCTGGAGGAAAGTGGAGGTGAGAATGATACCTGCAGCCCTCACGCCTGAGCCTAATCATGATCGACTCCACTATGTCAGGTTTAACAACATTAGCTGATGCATCTGACACGTTTGCTTTGGGTTGTGGGAACAAAAGTGAGCACAATAGACCCGCCAGTGCTACATGTAAATATCAAAACTTTATGTTTCAAAAAATATGCCTGTTAAAAAAGGTTAAAAAATGAATGGTTGCCATATATTTTCACTCCTCTGAATTATAGCTGATTCCATATTATATTTAATGTTCATATCCTGATGTCTTTCTGACTGACTCTGGTACAGATCGGGCATTTTCTGTTAAATCTCAGCAGAGCCGTGAGAGCAGCTGCGTTCTCTGGGTGTGATGAAAATTCTCAATTCTCAATATCCTCCAACATGGTGAGAAAACAGTACGGAGGACCATTAGCGCTGATGGCTGCACTCTGTCTGCACAATGGAATCAGCATCGTCTCCATCGAGAGGCAAAAAAATGAGAGCGTGCTCGGGTTTGTAGCACTCAAAACTCATTTGCATCCTTGACGTTGGGAATATTAGCAGGGTTAGTGGCATGGCCAAGGTAGCCAAGGTATCAGAAATACTCTACATGATCACTACTTCAGATTAAATAGTGGTTAGCAGGTCAGTTTTATTTACACAGCCAGGTGTGACTATGGCCACTGACAGGTGAAGTAAATTTTATTTCTATCGAGGTGTGAGGATGACAGCAAGTTTGACTGGAACTGGTTGATTGAGAAAACAGCTCATAAGCATGAGAAGTGGACGACAGAAGGATGGAAAAAGGTGGTCTGCTCAGATGAATCACGCCTTTCGTGGAAATCATCCATCCATCCTGGTCTCTTTCAGTGAGATAACGGTTCAGGAACGGGTTGAGGAGCAGCAACAAGTTTAAGTATTGATGGAGCATCGGAAATTGTTTTTTAATTACACAATGAATAATAAATGAATGAATGATTGTCCCTTATTTAGTCAAATCTTCCTATTAAAGAGCAGAGAGGGAGAGCAACTCAAAATATACATCCGATTAGAATGTTAACTATCTAGCCTGTTGTATTTATGTGATTTGTGGTGGTTCTACGGATCACCTGCTTCATCAGAACTCGTCGTGCTTTAATTGTGTTTTCATTAGCAGCCAGAGGAAAAAGCTGACAGGAAATAAAATGGTGAAGACAAACCATGTCAAGGAAATTGATTTTTGTTGCGCAAATGAGGTCATGGTACAGTGACACATGAGATGAAGCCGGATCTTCTCATTTCTCTGACCCGTTAACAGAAGCAAAAATGGAGAGATCAATACAATAATAAAGGAGAAGGAGGAGAGATGATAACTCTCGCAGCATAAGGAGCGCTTGATTGTCATCATCTGTGAAGGATGCAAGCCGCGGAGGAAGGTAAATTAGATAGAGGCCGACGGTGGTGCAGACCCACCTCCCGCCGTGACGCCACCGCAGAAGAACGCCATCAAACAACAGCAGCAGCAGATGTCAGCAGCACCCACACCGGCTCTCATTCTTTCACTCTGCAGACGGAGCAAACACAGGAGAGGCCGTGAAAGTAGATGTTCCTCATAGCTGTATGTTTCCTGGAATCAAATCACATTTTCTGACTTGGAAACAAATTTACTCTGGTTTCTTATGGTTATCTGTCTTCCAGTGATTGTAAGAGAAAACCTTATTTAAGAAAAAAAAAAAAACACATGAACTGGAGCAAATTCATGTTAATTAGCATATTCATTGTGCTAGATGAGGTTATGTAGGGTCGGTTTCACGTGCGCCGTGTGTGTTTCATCAGTAACTGACCTGAGCATAGATCCCCCTCCTGACAGTCAAAGTGTGTTAGGCTCCTGATATCTGCTATTTACATTTCATTGCTCAGAGGAAGAGGAGAATGCCCAGTTGAGCCAGTCAAGCTGTCACTGACCGACCAATAAGAGCCACCGCTGACCCAGCGAGGACGCTTGTCTACTCTGAAACCGTCCTTCCCATTGATGGAATGTCTCCGGGGACCGTTTGTGGGGTAGACCAATGACACTCATGCTAGCCCCACACAGGTTAAATAAGTCATTATAGGTGCTCAACGAGTGAAGAACCCGTGTGCACGTGTGTATGTCTATGTGTGTGCGTGTGTGTGTTGGTGGCAGGTATTCATTATATATGGACATTAGAAGAATGACGTCCAAAAGCTTAGGTTATTAGAGCACAGAGGTCAGGCTGACAGAAAAACCACCACACACACACACACACACACACACACACACACACTCTCCCTGGGGGCATCACTGATGCTTCTCCACAGAGGAGAGGCGGTGAGGAATCTACTGACTCAGAGCCCGTCTCCACCACAATTCAGCATTATATCGACCTTTTTTGCAGTGAACATGATAAATTCTTTCATTTCAGCTGATTAGATTACACTTACAGCCACTGTGTGTGTGTGTGTGTGTGTGTGTGTGTGTGTGTATGAGCGTATGTGGGCTCATATTCCACTTTATGACCTTTTCTGCCAAAGCCTTCGCTGATGTTTGGCCCAGCAATAAAAATAAATAATTTATCCGAGTAAAACTGTACTCACAACAACCAGTCATTTCAGGTTCAGCTGATCCAGATCTGACGCATCAACAGTGACATCATCCATGAATTCACGTTTGCTCAGAAAAAGTTTCTTGTTACTCTAGGAAAGTTTGTTGAGTTGTCATCACTCTGACCAGGTTTTACTTTAGACAGGATTAAAATTTAGACATTGTTCAATTACAACTACACACAGTATTGGGGGGACAATCAAATAACCCCCCTCCAAAGATGGCTTCTGTTTATTCATTCATGCTTATTCATGCTTTCTCATTGCTTGTTTGACCACTTGAGCACAGAGGCCAGGCTGACAGAAAAATCCACGCACACGCACGCACACGCAGACACAGACACACACACTGCCTGCGCTGTCTTTTTTTAATAACTTCTCTCTGTCTCTGCAGTTAGCCTGATGGTGCTGCTGTTATTAACATCCCTCCACCCGGCTTTCCATCGCCTCCCAGATCCATCATCCTCCGCCGCCATCAGCATCATGGCCTCCATGGGGAGAGATGGAAGGACTCATCGAGCTGGAGGAAGACGCCGCCTCAAAGTTAAAACTTACCCACAGAGTGCAGACAGCAAACGCCGCTGAGGGAACATTACTGATGAGAACTTTCTGAAGGCACCGGATTCTTCTGACTACTCACAAACAGCCCATAAACCAGGAGGATGTTTACCATGTATAATTCATCAAGGGAAAATGAAAGAATGGGTGGTGAAAAAAAGCAGGAATAAAACGTATGAAAAATGTACAGAAGAGAAATGAGAATTTCAGTATATTAAAGAGAGGTTGAGTAAAAAAGTGCTGGCATTTTAATGGCATCGTTCATGTGTTCCCTGAGCCGTCAATTAAAAAACAACAACAAAACCATATTTAAAAATGATGAACGACACCAGAAATAGACTAAGCGCCGAAGAGAAATGATGCCACCTCCATCTGACTCGCACACTCGTTGCATTGTTCAGAGCTCACTGGGCCTGACAGAGCTGCTGTGTTCAGACGACATCTGTCAGGTTGTGGAGGTCAGGAGCATCTGGAGGAGCGTTTCAGCCAGGCTTGATGCGTCTCTGCTCCAGGAGCTGACCTTGGTTCTGAATCTGCATCCTGTTGGTCACACTACCTTGAGCTTGTCAATAGAAGGCATTTATTACAAAATAAATGAGCATTCTAACAATAACACGTCTAATATGATGCAAAAGTGATAGAATGAAGGTATTTTTTTAAATATATTATTAGTGCCTGATGTGTTGGCGCCTTGGAACTTGTGTAAGTTGAGATGACCTCAATGAAATAATTGAACACTGATGATTTTGAAAAGTGACCCAGGGAAACCTGGGGAGTCCACACGTCACTGCGGTGACATCAGCACGCGGTTTAAATACCCGCATCACCGAGCAGCGTAAACGGAGCCGGGCACACCTTCATGTGGGCCGATCAAAACACTGAGCAAACTGAGCAGCAGAACTCCAGGATGCGTCGTGCGTGTCGGCAGGAGAAGAGTTTTTCCGTGTTTTCTGCTGGAAGAAATCTGAGTCTACTTTGACTGAATATTCCGAATATATCCTCAACAAGTTCTTGGGCACAGAAACTTGCGCGTTGTTGCTGAATTATGATCAACGACACTTTTGGACACAGTAATGTTTCTGGGCTGCAGCTGTCGCCTCTCCCTCTCGGCCACAACCACAGCGCGTCCCCGCCGCTCCGCCTGGAGTCCAAGTCCCTCATCATTTCTGCCACCATGTTCGCCGTGGGGGTCCTTGGGAACCTCGTGGCCATCGTCGTGCTGTGCATCTCCAAAAAGGAGCAGAAGGAAACCACCTTCTACACTCTGGTCTGCGGCATGGCCATCACGGATCTGCTGGGGACGTGCTTCACCAGCCCGGTGGTGATCGCCACGTACGTGGCCAACCGCTGGCCCGGAGGAACGCTGCTCTGCCACTTCTTTTCCTTCTCCATGCTCTTCTTCGGCTCGTCCGGGATGTCCATCCTCTGCGCCATGGCCGTGGAACGATACCTGGCCATAAACCACCCGTATTTCTACTCTCAGCACATAGACCGGACAATGGCGCGCTTTGCGCTCCTGGTCACCTACCTGGCCAACATCGTGCTGTGCATCATGCCCAGTTTCGGCTTCGGCCAGCACGTCAGCCACTTTCCTGGGACCTGGTGCTTTTTGAACTGGCGAGCAATGGATCCACTGGGAGCCTGCTATTCTTTCCTGTACGGCGGCGTGATGCTGGTCCTGATCGCGGTCACCGTGTTTTGTAATTTGGCGGTGTGTGTATCGCTGGTGGGGATGAACCAGAGGACCAGGATTGTGAGGACGGAGCTGTGCGACCAGGGGGGGTCGCGGCGCCGCTTCCCTCGGCTGCCGTCGGTCACTTCAGCCGCGGAGATTCAAATGTTCTGGCTGCTGATCCTCATGACCATCGTCTTCCTGGTCTGCTCCATCCCTTTAGTTGTAAGGATCGCGCGTAACTGCACCGCTCCCATTGCAACAACATTTTTTGAGTGTATGTATTCCCGACATTGTTTGTCTCTTTGACAGGTGCGGATCTTTGTTAACCAGCTACGTGATCCTGCGTACATCTCAGGGAAGCCCGACTACCGCAGCGACCTCATGGCGATCCGCTTCGCTTCATTCAACCCCATTTTAGATCCCTGGGTTTACATCCTGTGCCGGAAGAATCTGCTGCTGAAGGGCTGCGAGAGGCTGAAGCGGACGGTGGCCCAAGTTAAGGGGGGTCACGGCAACAACGTCGAGTGGGTAGAGAGTCGACACTCTCCTCTGTCGCGTCACAGCAACGACACCAGTTGCGCGTCGATACGCACCGCCAACGACAGGAACGACGGGGAGCCCCGCGGGTGCGTCAAGACCAGGTCGTTTTCTGATTTCACATCGAGACAAGCGTGGGAATACGACACCGCCCAGGTCAGCTTCCACCCATTTAGCGTGGAGTCCACGGCGATTCTCGGGGGCGAGCAGGAAGGAGTGGCCGCGTCCAAACTGGAAGTGGCAGTGAGGCAGACCCCGCACGTCAGACGCGTGGACATCGTGACCTGCACATTCAGATCCCCAAGTTCATGTCAGTCAGCAGAGTGTCTGTGATAAAAAACAGCTTCAGTACAGCAAAAAAGTGTCCAGAACTCTCAGAAAACAGGGCCAGTGAAGAACTAGGTGCTAAAACATCTACACAATCGACACCTGGCCTCGACAAAAATGTTGTAATATTCCACCAGGACAGCAGATGGTTGTGCGCAATCAACCAAAACCAGTTTAGCAAATCTTCAAACTACGGGCCCCTATTTTTATTTTACTTTTTGTTTTAACGTTGTCAACTTGGCAGAAAGTGGAACAGGCATGCACATCTTTAAATACAGCTGAACATTTAAATGACGTAGACGGGACATTACGTGACCTTCCCTGCTTAATTTCATTATACCCCATGGGTACAAAATAGAAGAATTTTCTATCTTGTATGATTAAATGTCCATACATGTCGCTGTTTTACATCGTTAAACATGTTTGCAGAGATTGGTTTTAAAGCCTCATTTGTGGATCGTGTAACGACATATCTGAAAATATGTATCTGTGAAAAATATCTGAAAATATGTAAATTCCCTTTCTTAAGTGTGCTAAATGTGCTGATGAGGACATAAATAAAATGAATGGCCTTGAGGCTTTTGTTAATTTGTTGCCGTGGGTGACAGAAGCGCGACTTCCGCACTAAGAGTTGATGACCGCATTCTACCAGCAGGGGGCGCTGCAACACAAAGGCTGACAAAATGAGTGCATTTTTCCTGGAGGTAAACCCTATAATAGAAGATCTGAATCTGTGGGGTTTTTTTTTTAACTAAACATAGACTTAAAGATAAACAGTTTTTATTAAAGTATACTACATCGTTTCAATGTAGGTCGATAGATGAAAATGTGCATGAGGATCAGAATCGACGGTCCAGCCCGAGTTTATAACAAATTTGAATTCTAAAGTGAAAATCAGCCCAGAAACGTCTTGTACATACTGTATGTGAGCGGAAGTAACAACATTAAATAAATAGATGTTTATCTACAATACAGAGTTAATAAAAACAGCTCTTATATCAAGCTATAATAAATAAATAATTTATCAGAAATAAATATATCTTACTTTTATACAGTAATACATGAAGATGCATGGCATCCATTTGGCTGAGTTCACCTGAATGTCGGTATGATATAATAATGCCTGTTCTTAGCAGAAGAAGAGCTGCTTCACTGAGAGGAAGTGTGAAAGTCATGTTCAGTCTTTCTTGTATGAATCAGGATATAAACACAGCATCAGTCCGCTGATGCTTCTTGCGTCTTTGGACGTGTTGAGTGTCGGTCTTCAGGTCTCGGCCTTGTTTGGTCTCTTTCATGTGTAATAGCTGCGTTAGTCAGCAGTTGTTCCCTCTTTGAACTGAATCCAGACTGCGTCCCTCATAACTGGCCCCTCCGGCTTTGGATTCTGCCCCCAAAACGCCACCTTTTTAAACAGGAAACACGCCACAGGAAGCTGGGCGAGCGGCCTCTGACACGCCCCGTGTCGTACGTGTCACAGCGCCCCCTGTGGCCCCGTGCCTGCGCTGTGCCTCAGGGCCCCTCCCTGTCCTGTCAGGGGGACAGCTGTCCCAGTCACCTCGTCCCTGGTCTCTGTCGTCCACTTCTTCAGCCCATACACATGCAGCTGGCGGCTGATAACGACTGGATGGTCCTCCACGTGGTCTGCGCATCCATGAAGGAGACCGGCTCGTACCGGTCGGGCCGGCAGCACGGGTTGCTGCTGACTTTGCGGGTGGTGCGACGGGGCAGCGAGCCATTGGCCAGCAGCGCCTTCAGTGCCAGGTCATAGTTTGTCCTGGAGGACTGGCAGGAGCCCACGCAAAATTTGAAGAGGACAATCTCATCCGAGTCATAGCCCAGGCCCAGGTCCCGGACCCTCATCTCTCTCTTCTCCACCCTGCAGTCTCTGCTGCTCTGCTTAGGCTGCCTCTTTTTAGCTTGACCCTTTCGGGCTCCACGTCCTGTGTCTTCCTCGTCCTCCTTTTCTTTCTTCTTCCTCTTCTTCTTTTTCTTTGGGGATCCTTTGGATTGAGGGTTGGAGGGGTCAGAGGACCGCGGCGTGCGCCCAATCCACCGACTACTGGGATGATCGTCCACCTCGTCTATTACAAATGGATCTAAAATGGAGAAACGAAGGGGAATGGACGTCAGCATACTACATATGTAGAAATTGTAGCTCTTTACATTTAAGTCTTTATTAAAATGATTAAAGAAGCTGACTGAATTAGCAGCACAGTATGTGCAAAACACCCTAGTTTTGTTGTTAATGAAACATAAAGGCTGAGGAATGTGCAGATTCCTTTAGTCCTTCCAGTCTTCTGCCTGCTGAAGCATGAGGCAGTTAGAAAGGACATTATCATGAGAGCCTCAGTACCGTAGAGAGCATGCCAAGTAGAGTAAGGGTGACCGCCGTCCTCCTGTTCCTCGTCTACCACCGCCTCCGGCAGCGTCACGGGGAGCTCTAGCTCCTCCTGGCCTCGCAGCAGGCCCACTGTATCACCCGCGTCGGAGCCCACCGCAGCGCCACCTGCCGTCATGTGAGCGCCGTCCACTAGGGGCAGCAGAGAGAGGAACACCCACAGCAACATCTGCAGGTGGACAGAGGTCATGTTAGACAGCACACCCACACAAAAGAGGTTTGCTTTCCTTCTACTACCAGAGCGTGCAGCCATAATTAATTAATAGTAATAATAGTCTTTTTTTACATACTTAAACTGTATAAACATGTTCTTTTTGTCACTGAGGAGCATGGAATCAATCTGTAAATGAGAGTCTGCTGCCAGCATTGCATAAGCACATCTGCCTTGTTAGCATTTGTTTGAAGTCACAGCTGGAAAAGTTGAATCCAGTATTTATTTACTGTCCTTTAGCTCTGCCGTGGTGTTCGCCGGCTAATGGGGATCTTTAGCCGTTAAATACTGCGCTGTGTTTACCAGTGAGTCACAAACGCGGCCTGTCTGTTGTTTGGGGCCTTGTAGCTTTAGCAAAGCTGCAGTTTGCTAAAGCTACAAGTCCTCCACACTCAGTGACTGATGTTTATATGCTTAGAGCTAGCCTTGACAGTCTTTAACTGTGCTGCCATCTTTATATTTGATTCCCTTTTCTCTGTGGCGATAGCAGACATGAAAAATATGAGCTTCGCGTGTGCTGCTAGTTTTATTTCTTCCGATTCTTTTTCTCTTATTCTTATTCTCTCACTTAAGTCCCCATGGAGACACACTACATCAACAACATTATGTGGTCTTCAGCTTTTACCGTATTCCAAATGGCCAATGATAGATAGACGCAGATTAATTCCATTAGATAATCCCTTTAAGAGCAGTGAAAACACAGATCTGCAAAACCTCGTGAAGCCGGCGACATCAAGGCTCTGCCATAAGCCCGTTTCATCAAAAAATGATCTCACTTTTTCTTTTAATACTTAAGTCAAATATCTCTGTACTGGATCAGGATTTATCCATCAGGCTGATAATTTAGCATCGAAAGCTTCCGTGTTGGCGTTGCTTAATGGAAAGCACAGTTATGATCCTACTGGGGATGAAGTGCATTGGGAATTTATACATACAGCACGAATAGCTCATTCTCTGGTTTATATACGTCTGACAATGGGAATGAAAAATGGTATGGAGGGATCGTTTGCAGAGACGGTGATTTCATTTAGCCAGAAGGACGAATAGGGAAAAAAGATGGAGTAGATGTTTCAGACGAACCTTGGCTTTCGCTGACATCGCAGGAGCGATCTCGCGTCTAACCTTCTGCCGAAGCCTCCATCTGGTCCCACCTGTGGAGACAGAGACAGAGGAATGTAGGGACAAGAACAAGGCTACACTCTCCCAACCTTCCGCTTCCCAGAATTTAAAGACGTTAACGTAAACTAAATGCAGCAGATGCGGGTGATGTGAAGTCTGTACATACACACGACGGTCCGGGTACAGTACAAAAAACATAAAGGAGAGCCCGGTGGGCCCCCAAGCATCCAGCATCAATCACGTCCTCAATGCGCCAGGACAGCCTGTTTGTTGTCGCTTCTGTTTGCTGCCAGCTAGCGCGGCCAGTGGCGGCTTGTCAGCGCATACATCCACCCAAGACAAAAGGCAGCATCTGCGATACACTTGTCAGAGGCATTCTGCTGTGGCAGGGGCACCAGCAGGGGGAACCAGGCATGGCGAGCACTTCACGGAGGTCCCACGGAGGGGAAAAAAAAACCACAGCGATCCACGACAGGTGATAAGAAGCAACGCGGCTGCAGATGTTTATATATGGTACGTGCAGGGTGGAGGATCGTGCTGATTGAAGCCCACCAAATGTACAAGTCAGCCCAGGCCTGAAGATCAGGTGGGAGGATTTACCAGGAGGAGCCAGGAGCCCTCCTCAGGAGACCAGGAATCAGAGGAGGATGGCTGGTGATGGGTTTGGGGATCATTCAGTTTGGATCCAAAGCACAGAAGCTACTGCAGCAGTTTGTATTCGTGCTTCATCTTATAGGAAATCCCAGAGAAATCCTGACTTTAAATAAACTGGAACAGCAAATGTTGGTTTTCTAGCAAGAAAACCTCTTAAAATGGTTGCCGGGAGACGTTTCAGGTGGGCAGATTTCGATCATTTTGCTCTTTCAGCAGCTTCCCGAAAGCCCACAGTGAGGACAAACCAGTGCAGATCTAAAAAGAAAAGAGTTCCTTTGAATTTCTGCTTGGTTGTGCCCCATCTGTTCCACTTCTTCTAATTATTTCAAGGAACAAGCTGTTTTCGCCGGGTTCTGAGCTGCTATCTCGGTCGCAAAAAACCTTTGCTCGAACCCGGCTTCCACCCGCCGACACCTCCAGCATCCTTTGAACCGCGTCCGTCATCTCGGAGAAGCTTTGTGTAACCTCCGCGCTCGCGCATTTGAGCGTGCAGCGCTCACGTATTTACAGATGGCGCTGATACGCCTCGCGTGTTTATTTAAGCATCAAAAACAACCCCGGCAGTCGTGTCGGGAGACTGGGAGAAGGTCACAGATCGCAGGGCGAGATAAGAGCAGCCGGTGCATTTCTGCTAGGCTACACGTCCCAGCTGCAACAGTTCAGCTGAGGCAAAGCAAAGCTGGAGACAGAAAGGACAACGAGACACAAACCGAGCATAAATCAGGGCCGCAGTGGCAGCACGCTCCAGCAGTGCAACCTAAAACCAAAGTGTGTCGGCTCCTCCGCCAGCTCTGCACGCGGGGCCATAGATCCTCAGGAGAGGTGCTATTCCCAGTCCCCGCTGCCGCAGCTGGGAGTGTTTAGCCTCATTTAGATCAGCGAGCTGGGAGTCTGTACTCAGGCCTGTCTGCTGGTTCATTTCACCTCAGTGCTCTGGAGCTGTTTACAGCCTGACGCCTGCAGCCTTTTCGGGGAGGAGATGGGTGGAGGAGTCGCGGGGTGGAGAGAGGAAGACGAGAGGGCGCTACCTCTTGATGTGTGTGTGTGTGTGTGTGTTTGTGAGCAGTATGGGATCTAACAGTCTCACGAGCACGTTTCCTATATGTGTTTAGAAAGCCGAGCGTGCGTTCCTTCCATGTTTAGCTGATTAAAACCTTTGATTTGTCCGTCAGACGGGATGTCTGCAGCAGGCAGAGCGGAGCTCTTGTCACCTTCCATTTTCACTGTTGCTGCTCTGCAGTTCAGTCAGTCAGACGGACAAACTCTCCTTCATCAGCCATCAGCTCCCATAAAGGCAGAGGTTCTGTTTCCAGGGCCGATCCTGCTGATGCTCTCCGCTCTTTCCACGTGCAGTTTAAGTGCTTTGAGATTTTTGCTTGAGAGGTTTTTATGAGGTAAAAGAAGCTTTAAAACCTCATCTGTCGGAGCAGAGGTAACTTCAGACATTAAAACCGATTTTATCCATCATTCAAGTGTACAAATCAAAGAAAGTTAGAAGAAGCTTTAATGTTCTTAAGACAAAGAAGAAAAAGTTCCATTTGTTTAACTTGCAGGAACACAAAACTAATTTCACGTCTGCCAAAAAGATTAACAACGATCCTTTTCAGCATGAAATTCGTCACATATGTCCACAGATATTTAAGGGTACTTAAACCATTTTCTCCGTGCACCATAAATAATGCAACGGCTCTATTTCTGAGAAATGAATTCAGCAATTTTTCAACACGTTCGCTCGGAGAAGTGCCATGTGTGTTTGTGATTTGGAATTTCAGTTCCTACTATATTTTGTTACAGGTTCAGTCCCAAAGTTCGGCTTTGGAGCCTCCATAAACCTCTCAGCTTGTTAAAAAAAACCAAAAAAAAAAAACGCTCCGAGCTCTCCTGCGAGTCTAAGGGCCAAACTTCTCTGATAATGGCGTCCTATTAGAGCCCCGCTCTGTTCTCCGCACCTCCGCGGAATGACCCCCAGCTTTAACCTGTCACTGCCGCCGCGCCTGATTGCAGGAACGGGGAGAAAAACAAGGCTACAGTAAATCACCGCCGCCTCAATAAAAGACACCTGCGGTGTAAGGGGAGACGCGGGACGGAGGGACGGAACACCAGGAGAGCCGTCTGATCGCTACCAGACACGGAGAAACCCGGCGGAGGTCCCGCGGAAGGCAGCCCAGCACCGCTCTCCCCTCTGCCCCGCAGCAGCGGGGAAAAGTTGTTTCGTAACTTTGCTCTAAACTCGCTTTGATCACGCCTTTAGAAAGAGTTTAGGATCTGTATGGAAACAAGTCCCCGGGCAAGAACGCTGGCTTGTTGTCGAGTTTAGGAATGTCACATAAATAGGAGCGGTGAAAAGATGGAGATTAAGTTCTTCCAGAATATCAACAACAAACCGAAACGCCTCAACACAAAGATCAATGCACACATCAAAGAGAAAGGCTTTAACCCAGATTCAAACCCACAACTTTCTGGCTGTGACATCGATCTCAATATTAGCATCAATGAAAATGTCCAGAAGCACCAGGATACAGAGTAAATATTCATGAACATCCTGATATCTGACGTCCTTTGACACTTGATGAGTCAAACAGATGAGAAACAAACTCGTGAGGGGTTAACCCTAACCCAACCCTAACCCTAACCCTGAACTTTTCAACTCAGCTTGACGTCTGAAGGATTTCTCTTAAATCGAAATTCAACAGCGTTCCGAATTATTTAATCCAGACACAAACTGGATAAAGTGGGATTAACACAGATGAGTGAGAGTCAAAAATGAGGAAAGAGAGAAATAAAACGGTGCGACGATCGCCAGAGAGGGTGAAAGGAGCGAATGGCAAAAAGAAAGTGGAGAAAGAAGGTAGAGACGGAGCCACTGACAGTCTGTAATCCCATAATCCCTGGCAGCCAGGCAGTCAGGCAGGATGTAATTGCTCGTTAGTGCCAGTTTCCACTTGGAGGCCCGTCACTGCTGGAAAACCACAGAGCGCTGGTGAAATGAGAAACAGAGAGCAGCTCCCAGACCTCCGTTCAGGTGGGTCAGCACCCCCCCAGAACACCGCTGTGCTCACACACATGTGCACGCATACCAGCACGCACATGCTCCGGCAGCCGGCTGCCACCTTTCATACTTTCTCAACCATGTAAAGAGCACACACGGAAAGCGATAATCAGAGGTGTGGACACCTCGGAGCCTGGAGGAGGGCGGCGAGGAGAGGAGCGAAGGGTATGATCTCACCCCCTCCTCACTCCAGGGGGTTTGATTTACACGCTAACAGCGCCTGAGTCTGGGGGTGTCTGGGATTATTTCAGACATAAGACAGAGAAGCGGCGGGCAAATGGCGTTGACTGGATGTATAGATGATAAAAGACAAAAGACTCGCCCCCTAGTGGTGTGTTAAAGCATCACAGGGTGTGAAGGCCTCTAAAAACACACATTTCCCCCCAAAATGTTAATAATAAAATAAAACTGAGTCACTGAAATTTACAAGTTTTGTTCCAGCAAATCTAACCAGAGATTCTAGCGGACAGAGCCATTTTCAGGATCAACAGGTGAGCGTGGAACCCTGACGGATGATGCTCAGCCCGCCTCCGAGGAGAGAAGCTCCAGGAGGATCAGCTCTGATGCTCTTTCGGCCATTAAAGCACCTTTAATGTGCCCGAAGCGTGACGGCTGTGATGGACGCTCTCACGCGTGCAGGCTGGTGTTCCCAGAGGCCTCCTGGAGAATTATGGCAGGCCATCAAAGCTGCGGGATCAGCGGGTCACCGTGGAAACAATAAAACGCACATTTCCGCAGAATGTAAAAGTGTCATCCATGACCAGGGCGTTAACCCCGGGCTGCGCTCCTGATGGAGTCGTATTGAGCAGCCAGGCTCTAACGAAGGTGACACGTCGTCAGCGTGGGGAAGGAAGCGGGTACGAAGCGCTACTCAGCTCAACAACGACAAAATAAGAAGATGTGGCGCAGCAGCAGCCATCAAACATGACTGTTTCACCTGCTCAGCTGTTTCAGACATGATTCTGGCATGTCCGTTTCCAGATAAACAAAGCCCGCTTCTACCACATGCCAGGCTAATTACAACCTGTACAGTAAATTTGTTCTCAAAAAGCTCGTGTTTACCGTTGCTGCCGTTGGAAGGAAGTCACATGACCTATCCGACCAATCCCTTTCTATCAATCTGTCAAGAATATTTCATTTGGAAAACTGAAAACAGCAGCATCAACATAAGCCTAGCCACAACCACAAGTTAGTCGCTTCGCTAACAGGTTTGAGCCACTTTCTCGGGTGATTTGCCTCGTAATTTTGCAGATAATTACCCATAATCCAATAGAACTGATGGAGGCAGGATTATCTGTCATGTTTTATTTATATGTATTTATTTAGCTTCTTATGATGGAAATCTGTGCAACATTTTTGTCTTTAGTGGCAAATTTGTGACAGAGTTTAATATCTTAAAGTTTCACTATAAAACTCACATTTCTGCCAAATTACATAGCCAGAGAATTTTCACAGCCAAACCTATCTCTTTAAATATGGAACAAAAGATCCCAACAGGATGTTGGGGCAAAAAAATAAACCCATCTGACTGAGAAGTTTAATGTCTCTGTTGCCTAAAAATGGAAGTTAAGACAGCCTGTTTGTTTTTTTACAGTGCACGTTACTCTGGCTTGTTTATTGGCCCATCAGACAACTTCCTGGCACCGTGACCATGGGTTTCCAGTTGTTAGCAATTAAACCCACGAATACAACGTTATTATCAGCACGCGTGATGGACAAAACTATGAAAATAAGTGGTAATAACCACAATCACGCTTTAATACACAACAGAAAATCTGTGCCAGCGGAGCTTTTGAAACTGAGCAGAGCCAGAGAGAACGAAGTCGCTGCAGGCTTTAACTTCCACCAACCATTCTTACCAGATTAAGGACACGGGGGGTCACTGGAGAGTGAAGCTGATGTGAAGTTAGCGCTAATTAGCTATGCAGAAAGCCACAATGCACCTTACTTGTGACCCAGTCAGGTAAATCGAGCCAGGCTGTGTCATCTGCTCTTTTTCTCATGATTCCCTGGGAGGAAGACAAGCCTCCTGATGCGACACATCTGCGCCTTTGCGTTCTCGCCGGGGCTGCTTCCGAGTGTCCCTGACCCTAATAAGCCCGAATTCCTGCCTGATTAAGTTGGTTTTAAAAGGAAGCCACACAGAGAGCGCTTGGTTGAGCCTCACCTTAAATGGGAACACATTTTAGCTGCGGCGGAGCTGCGATCAGAGGGTAGGATTTCACTTTCCGGTGTTTGTGAGGACGACGGCGCTTGAAGGGCCGCGGGGAGGACAGAAGGGGAAGAATAGAAACGGATGAACAGATGCACGTTAGGGATCGTGGTTTCTTTCTTTTAGACAGAACCCTTCACCTCCCTCACAAAAGAAATCCCCTCTGCGACCCTCTTGACCTCCTCCTGCTCCCATCTCATGTTGTTATTTCTCCAAATTAAGCCCACGCTGGGCCTGTGAGCAGCACTCAGAAAAGTGGCCAACTGTGACACACACACACACACACACACACACACACACACACGCACACACACACACACAAGTCATTATTAGTGTGTCTTGTGGGCAAACCAGCGCTCTGCAAAGTGTTTCCGTGTCGCCCGCTCGTGCCCCAGACAGGCTGGGTTTAATGACCTGGCCTGATGGTTCAAAGCAGCCCTCATGATTAATGAATCTGACCCGCTAATTTGGGGAGAATACAGCTTATTGTATCAAAAACGACTCAGAGACACGGGGCCAGTTAACATTCTTCTGTATTTGTGGGGGAAAAAGGGAGATTTTTGGATAAGGACAGGAGGTTTCTCCATGTTTCATCAGTGGCGGCTCCACGTCTACTTACTGCCGCTTTGTTCTGAATAATTTAAGCTGTTTGAACTTAAAGACGTTAGAGCACTCGACAACAATAACAACATTAAAACGGCCGGAGATCAGAGGGGGAACCGTTCCCACAGTGGAGCAAGTGCGGCAGAAGCAGCATGGGAAGCATTTGTCTGAAGGAATCCATCTAGCAAACTGAAAATTCCTTTTTGTCAGATCATGCCTCCTCCAATCTGCCCCCGAGGAATCATCGGGGTTGGCCGTGTACTCTAAGCACTTCCAGATTGGAGTTGCCCTGTGGCACTTTCAGGTTGCATAATCAATCTCTCCTGCGCTACCCTCGCTCGCTCCATTAGTCCCGGACAAAACAACAAGAGTACGATTACACGCCGGCCTGGACCCGGCCGAAGACGACTCACCACGCACCCACGCAAACGTCTCAGATGCAGATTTATACGTGGACGCTATGAACGGCGGACCCTTTCACGGCATTTAATGGCGCTATGAAACAAGCTAAACACTTCAGGCTGTGGCGCGAAGCCCGTCGGCATGCTTTACGACCTCAACGAGCAATCTCTTCATTCCACCTCGTGCATTCAGACCTGTTCCAACTTTTTGTTTGAGGTCTGAAGGAACACGTTTCCCTTTTAGAGCTTTTTATAGATCAATTAAAACTCTATTACCAGAAATAAATGACTTTGTGTACATCCTGTAACCACGTACTGTCCAACAGAATGTCATCGTTGGGGTGGATCTAGATGAAAAAACAAGCCAAAAGTACCTGCAGTAAAGTCAAACAGAATAAAAAATACTTAACTTAGCAGAGGCAGTAGAGTGGACTGTATCGCACTCTTAAACGTTAATGATACACACAAAAGGTTCAACAGGCTTCAGTTATGGACTAGTACAGACTAGCCTACGTGCGAAACACATTAAGCAAGCTACAAAAATGACAACCATCCATCTACAATTACAGTACATCTGTCTAGAAATCAGTACCAGTAAACAGGTCATAGATTTCCAGCTAAAAAAGAAGGATAATTATTTTACAAAACACGGTAGTTCGTTTGTGCTAGTCCCAGCTAGCTGCTAAAGCTTGCTAAGCTAGGAGGATAAAGACTACAAAAACAGATGCAAGCTGATAACATTCTGCTGCGGATGTTCAATTCCTTCTGTATTCTCTGCAAATTGAGGAGACGATAAAACCTTTGCAATTAGGTGGTAACATTTACATATGACTTAATAGTTGACGTTTTTAACTCTGAGTCTGGCGAGCGGCATCCAACTGTGGAACAACAAAGGGTTAAACCTTTAACGCCAAAAACCGGCACGCTGCTCCTCATAAAGCTCGTCCCAGTTAACGTAAACCAGACCACACATCAAGAGGCCGCTGGTTAACAGACCACGCCAGCCCGCCATTCCTGACCCACGGCAGGGCCGCTGACCCCGTGACCTTTGACTGGAGGAAGTGAAAACTGTGGCGGCATGACAAGGGTGTGTGAGATGCCTGAGAGGCAAAACGACGGGAACAAACAGCCGATCTCTAACCACAAACACGTAAACGTTACACGACATTTTTTTAAGGGTGGTTGATCGGGGGCGGGGGTGGTGGGGGGGGGGTGCCTGCTGGGAATGTGTGACATGTCTCGCATGATGCCAAACATCTCTCACACACACAGACAAAGGTTTGGATGCGTGAGGAAATCAAACCTTTATCTCAGATCGTCCACCCTCTGAGCCCCTCTGAGCAGCACTGTTGACTCAGCCAGTCAGCTGATCGCTGAGTCACAGATCAGCAGCAGGCAAATGCTGACAAATGACACCGCTCAGGATGGTAATTACCACAAACCATCCAGGGCACCGATGCTCCGAAGTCCAGAGTGGTGCCCAGGCCCCCCAGGAACATAAAAAACGGATCCCAGTTTGTGGAAAGTGCATGAAATGTGCTCAACTTGAAACATGTCAAAACACTTGAAGCTTAGAAGACCTGATGTGTGTGATCCTCTCAGAGGAGCTGGAGGAATGGAGCTTTCTCTCCTTCTCAGCCCACTGAGGGAGGGGGGTCACACTGGAGCTTTGCATCCAGAACAATCCACACACACGCATCAGATTGCGGTCACACTGATTTACACTCTTCCATAATTCCGATTCACCTTCTTGCACCTTGTAAAGGCTTCAGGTCGTTAATCACCAACTTTGTCTCCATAAAACACGCAGATCAAACACCTCCGCCCCCGCTGAGGACCTCTAATAAACACTAAATTAAGTCCAAGACTGAGTGCGGGTCACAGGCGGTGTGAAGCAGCTGGCAGGTGCGTGCGGGGCAGGTTTGGAGCTCAGCGCACACAAAAAAGGGAAATGTCAAAAGGGAATCACACATCAAACATCTCCATTGTTGTTAGCAGAGCAAACAAAGAGCGCGGCTCTGCTTTCCCATCAACGACTGAGTGAATGTGCGCACCATGACTGCGCCTTACCGGCACTGCTGCGCGCCTTCTCCTCCAAGTGCGCACCTGGAGAGCCGCTTCCTCCGCACCGGGGGCAGCTCCCGTTCACGGCGATCCATTTGCTGCGCTGTGTCATGTTTCACACTTCACTGTCACGGCTCGGAACTGTTCGGGGCAGGTTGTCTCTTCTGCGGCTGGAGCCAACATGAAAAATCCATCTAAAGCGGTTCTGCTTTATCGCGAGAGGCGCCTCCTCCTCGTTTCATAGCGTCCAAAACTGCTTCTTTTTTTTGGTTTTTTTTTTTTCTCCTGGCTCCGGCTCTCCTGTCACTGCTGCTCGGCAGAATCTTCACACCCTGAGGAGAGAAGGAGGACAGAGAAGACACACAGATAAGCCGCGGGGATAAAGTCAGAGTCTGTTTTGTAAAGCGTCAACGCTCGGCTGCTACTTAAACATCACCATTACGCCAGTTAGTTAAAAATTAGATTCCATAAATCAGCATATTCCTCCAGTCGAGTGTTTTGACATGAATGAACTCCTCTTTCCTGGACTCAAACCAGTCTATAACGTGTAACTGACTCCCTTGAATCGCCTTTTTCTTTCATTTTCGAAGGAAACGCGCATTTTCGGATACCAGAGGGCTTGTTAGGCTGGATGGTTTTCAGACTCGAAGCTATTCAGGAAAAATAAACTTTACAACGCGCTGGCACGCGCTGGGAGAAACCTATTTAAATCCTAATTAGGTAGAAGTTTGTGGGTTCATAAAAAGTTAAGTGCGACGAACAAGTGGACGCGACGCGCAGTCACACGGTCGGATGTGTAAAATGTTTGGCCGCAGTCGTGCGGTCTCTTCGCTCGCTCTCACTAATCATCTTCTGATGAAATGAAGCCAGTTTTTCAGGCACGGCTCCCCTCTCCTTACTTTCAACAACCTGTTCGGTCTTGCCTCCGAACAGACTGTATGCTTAATGAATAAATACCGCGAAGAAATTCTGGGTTCGGTGTCAACAGAGCGGCTCCTTGGCTCCCTCACTTTAGGAAATCGCCGTGGAAAATTGTGTTTTGTTTTGGTCTTTTTTGTTTGTTTGTTTGTATTTTTTTCTTCTTTTACACGTCAGCTGCCCCACTTCGGACCTAAAGGGGAAGCTAAACGTGAGAAAAAGTTGCTCTGTGGGTCAAAACGCCTGCTTTGAACACAAAAACTCCATGCGTGACGCCTCTGCGCAGCTGCGATCCACACATCCAAACGCTTCAACCTCACATGAAAGTCTTACTTTGGACCCAGGTATCCGATTTGTCCGCTCCGGTGTCTCCTCAGAAGTCTCCTGTGCGGCTGCTGAACAGCGTCTCCAATGCCTCGCAGCGTTGGGGGCGATGCGTAAAGACGGCGCACCGCTCCGCCTGTACGAGACTCTGCGAAACGAGAGCGCGGTGTCCACTCCACAAAGTGCCCAGATTTCTTTTTCGCAGCGCGCACATCTCAGATGTCTTATTGTTCCTGCGCAGGGAGGAGAGAGGGAGGGGAGTGCGTGTCCCGCACAACGGCCGAGAAGCCTTTCTGGAGAGAGACCCAGCAGAAGATTCCGGGTGGCATCTGCCTTTCAGTGTGCTCCGCTTGTAGGGCGCACACCGCGCCAAGAATGATTAGGCACGCATGCACGCACGCAATATGTGACAATGTGCCCCTGGGCGCAGACATATAAAAGCGCCCCACCCAACAGTAGTTGCAGCAAGAGACCCAGGCTGAAAGGGTTGTGCTTGTGTGCTGATCTCCGGCTGGAATGCTTCAATCTTCCTGTCGTGAAAACTACATTTTTGTCATTCTTTGATCAGTAAAGCATATCCACTTTTTGGGGTTTTTTTTTACCAGTTGTGTCAGAGTTTAGAGTTGTGTAACCTCCAGACCCAACAGTCATTCAGATTATCCGGATCATCCTTTCATTTTTCCAGCTGCATAAATCAGATTCATGAATTCATTTAAGCAGCACAAATATTCTAGCAGTAATTGCTGATTTGTGGTAAAAACTCTCAGCTCTTCAGCTCCGATCCATCAACACCTGCTGTCTGGCTGGCTGGATGAGCAGAGCCAGAGGACTGCACGTCTGTGCCGTCCCGATCCGACCCAACCCAACCCAACCCACCCTCCGATGCCTGGCCGGGCCCTCCGGCTGAGGCACTCCTGGCAGGGCAAACACTGCGGCTGGCGGAGCACAAAGGCTGGGTAAACAGCTCCTCTCTGGGGCCACTTTCTCCTCCTCTGCAGAGGCAGAGACAAACGCAGGGAGGATCTCTGAGCTCTATTAATAGCAGCCAGCAACAAAGCAATAATGCACAGCTGAGGTGCACGATATGAAGGAATGTGCCCTCAGATAAGGAGGATGAGCTCAAGGAACGGATGGAGAGAAGCATATTCCAAAAGATGAGGGAAAAATGACAATTCAAATGAAAAAATGAGCACTCCTGAACTGAAACAAACTAATAAAGAGGTGCAAGGCCCAGGAGAAACCGAAAGACTAGAAAACGGCCAGCAACACTTGTCCTTCAAAATGATTTTTTTATATATTCTCACTTCAAAATAAACACAGACGCGTTTGGACTTTGGTCTTCCTCGGTGTGCTTGCAAGCGATGATGATGGAAATGCTTAGAAACACAAAAGTAATTTGCAGGGTGACGGTTTTTGCACAGTCTCTGTTAAAGGCCGTGTGACGGACGCACTCACACACCCACACACATGCACACACATGCACACACACTCAGCAGGAGAGGGCTTTTTTGGGGGTCATTGTTGGAATATAAAAAGCTGATTTACGAGTTTAATATTCCAGGACATTTTTGGGATTTTGTGAGACAAGTTAGTGGGGCTCTCAGGGATGTTAGCCGCCGTCTCCGTGGCTACAGGGTGGTGGTTTGGGCCTGTGAAGCTGCTGAAACCATCCAGGTCCAGGTTGGGTTGTTGGGCGGAGGCTGGAATTGAGAGACGGTTCCAGAGATTGCCAAGCATCTCCAGCTTTCTGCCCCCTTCCCTCCATCTTGGGTGCTGTCCTGCCTTGGACTCACTTCAGGTTCGTAACTTTGTTTTCACTTTTCTGAGGGGAACTCCCCTCGTGCAGTGTGTTGTCCAAACCTTGTGGGGGCCAAATCTGCGAACCCAATCCAAACTGCGGGGCAGAGTTAAATTGTTGCTGCGAAAGTCCAAAACAACATGTTTCCACATTCGCTCAAACAATGACGGATACATCAACAGTAATTTACACTTCAGAGCATTTTCAAAGCCGTCTTCCAGCAGGCCTCCTCCAGATTTGTTGTACCGTGGATTGCATAAACTGCAAAGTTCGGCTTGATTAGAAGTGCTGTTAGATAGATGGATGGAGGGTGAGCAGAGTCCTCAACACGCAGAAACTCCTGCCCTAACTGAGGCTCCGCCATTAGCCTGTCAGCTGTTAGCATTTGGCAAAAATCCCCATCACATGTACTGTCAGCTAATTTTTTTTAGCAAATATGCTAACCTTCGCTATTTTCATTCACCTTGGAGTTAGAAGGGCGCAAGCAAAAGCAAAAAAGTTTCCCAAAGCAGATTAAGGAGTGGCCAGTGATTTTTCACCCCGGGGTCTGAAACGAAGCTGTTTTTCATGGTGATCATCAATCCGGAGGCATCTGCTGGTCTTTTGAAGGTTTCGGTCTCGTGGCTAGACTGTGTTGAACGTAAGTTGACGTCTCAAAGCCATCAGAAGTCGAGGGGTTGAGCTCCCAGTGATCCAGGACAGCCGCGTAGGCGAGACACATCTGGACGCAAAGGTAAACTGACGGAAAGTGGGACGCGCTGCTGAAGAAGGGAATGTTGTTTTTCCTCATTGCAGCTGACCCAATATTAAGTAAACAGGGGGGTGGGGGTGGGGGGGGGGGTGGGGGTTGAATGGGTGTTTTTTCTCCCCAGTTGTTTTTTTTTTTTTTTTTATGAGGAGTTTAAATTTCAGGCCCGGGGGTCGTGGCCCCTCCGTTCCAGTCCTACTGAGAGAAGGTGGGGTGGGGAACCTGTCGCACAGAATAAAAGGCTCGTCAGCTGAGGAGGTGCAGGCGCGCTCACACCCCCGTCTGCTGCGCTGGATGAGAAGAACCGCCTCCAGCCGGGACAGCTGCCTCAGGGAGCTCCCAGGTGACAAATATCCGTCCTGCCGCTCGGGGGGGGGGGGCGGTTCTGAAATCCACCAAGCCACAAGTGGCCACGGTCACGGGTTTCTGGCACCCCATTAACGGCGATTTAAGGGCCCTCGGCGTCCCGGCCTATTTCACCTCCCACCAGCCGGCGCAGCTGGACGGCTCCGGATCGCTCGAGCTGCAGCGACGCAGCAGCGTGTGAAAGTTAGAGGGACGTTCACGGCTGCAGCTGAGCAGGCCCAGTTAAACAAACAAAACACGTGACCCTCGCGTCCACGGCAGAAACAGCAGATCTGCACAGGAGGAGCCGGTGAGGAGAGACGCCGCAGAGCCGGGAGAGGACGGAGGGATGAGGATGGGTGAAGAGCAGGAAGGAAGTCCATCGGATGGGAGAGTGAAAGGTGCAGGGGAGGAAATGCTCTTCTCCAAACATGCCTCCATCATCTCTGTGAGCTTCCTGCACTGGAACACACACACACACACACACACACACACACGGGGGTAAAACCAAGAGAAGGATCAGAAGCAAAATGAAACAGCTCCAGATGCTTCTGCAGTGACCCAGTCAAACACACAAACATCCGGTACAAATGTATTTATTGAGTTGCAGAAGCCGTTTCCAACTGAATATTTTTTTTAAAAAAGACACTGTAACACTTGATAACACTGATTTCTCACTGATGGTGATGTAACAGAAATGGTGCAATAAATATGACTGATGAACTGAGGAGTGGAGGGAATACATTCGCCTCTGAATATGATTCCCTGTCTGATTTGGGATCTGATCCATTTGAACTTTTCCAGCTTTCATAAAAAAACTAAAAAAAAAATAAAACAAACTCAAACCTTAAGGGAAAAAAAGACTTCAACAAAAGATCTGCTTTGTGTCAAAGCTTTTAAGAATCTGTTGGTGGTTTGGCGTGGTTTATTTTAGCTGCTGACTACACGTTGCAAATATCTGACCTTATTAATGATGCGTGGCGCTACCTCCAGTCTCATCTTTCAAGCTCGCCATCGGGCTGCTCAGCGAGTATCAGACATTCAAGTATTACACAGATTGTCCAGTGGTTTCTCATTTCAGGAGAGGTGAAAGCTAGTTTAAACCGTCTACACGCTCAGGTGGATTCGACCTTGATGTGACCTTTCTGCCAATCCCAAAGTGAGGATCCCATTTCCAAACACTGAGGAAATGGGCTTTTTACCTTAATGCATCCCGTCAGCAGGGGGCAGCTGATATGCTGGCTTCAGTTTGATATCTCGGAGTCCTCCTGGGGAACAAAGTCAATGTGAATCTGATTATTTCAAGGCTTGAACATCAAATCCCAGTGAGTTTCAGGCCCTCAGGGACTGGTCCCGTGTCATTGTGCACCGCTCACGCGTCCCTGACGGGGCTCGGATCCCCAAACGTCACGCGCTCTTCCAGAGGAGGACGTGACGCTGCGAGATCCCGGCAGCTTACGTAGCTATCAGAGGACAATGATTTCAACATCTCCTGATCTAAAAGTCTGTAAATGAACCGTAGCTATGCGAAGTTGATTATCGCATGATACGGTATGTTAAAAACGACAAAAGGAAGCAAACAGATGCGACATTCTGACCTCCTCACCGCAGGGTCTGACTGATATACTGGAGCAGCGGAAACGTGGCCAGCAGCTGCGATTAGCTCTGGATTGTTTAGAACAAATTTAAATGATTTTAAGAGACACGCGGCTACAGGTAACATCTGCTAATCGATACGAGATTGATCAATGATGCTGTTTCTGCCACAGACTCAACAGGAAGCACACGAAGGTGGATGCAAATCAAAGACGACTTCAAAGTTCGGCATTCTCTACGTACAAACTGGAAGCAGGCCTGCCTGTGACTAAGATGCTGGGATTTAGTAACAAAATAAATAATAAAATCAACCTAACAATTATATATAGATATTCATATATTTATATTCTACAATCAGCAATTTCACTAATGAGTGAAAAACAAAACTGGTCTGCAGCAGCGGGAGGCTCTGACAAAGACGACGTGCCGAAGTGATGAAGACAGTACCGTGAGGAAGAGCGCTGTACAGTAGCAGGAGCTGCTCAACAGGAACAATCCCAGCAGGAGAAAATAACTTAAACTAAAGGAAGCCTTGGCTAACGTTCTTTCTGTGCTGCTTCATGATAAGAATCAAACCGTATTTAGTGTTAAAACCTTATTAAATAACAGAACATTTCGTCCTTTCTGACCTCGAGATATAAAAGCACTCCGTCTTTTACCTCTCAAAGCTTTTAGGTGCTGCTGAGAAAGATGGACGACAGCTCCTGGTGGCCCTAGCGGCTGCTCAGCGCCTCTGATGTCAGCAGCACCTCCAATACTGTAACAGAGTATTTCTAGGCCCAATACTGCAGCCAGCCACCAGGGGGCCAGCGAGAGGAACTGCCATGTCATCCATCGTTAATTTACAGCCAGGCTTTTAAAGTGATGTTTGCCGTGGCGGGTGGGGGTGGGGGAGGGGGTGGGGGATGCTGCAGCTTGTTGAAAAGCACGGTAAAAATCTTCCATATTTACACTGAGGAGAGTGAATACATTCAGGCAGCAAGAATGAGAGGAGGATGACTTCTCCCCCTGTCCGAGGTACGCTTGGCACTGCTAGGGGCGGCCCCCCCACGCTCCTCTTTTCCATTCTCTCGAGCTAAATCCCTAAAGTTGTCTGTCAGCATCTATAAAAGCTCTCTGGTGTGATATTTGGGTGGAGCAGCTTGAGCTGTAAACTCTGCAGAAAGAGGAGCATGGGAGCTCCGCTGCAACCGCCCCGTTCTGTCTTTGCCCCCCCCCCCCCCCCCCCCCCCCCCCCAACAGGAGTCTTTGGTTGAAGGCACGTGCGTGCAGCTCTCCGCTGGAACGCTCCAGGGTCACTTTTGAAAGAACTTCATGATAAACCAGCCTGGACGCAGGCCGGCGGGGGTCCAAAGGGTCCCTTCCCCGAGAGCCCGTCTCTTGGGCCCGCTTCCTGTTCAGCTGTCCACTGGGGAAGCGGGAGGGCCCGAGGGCGGTGGCGGGTGTAAATTCAGATACCGTTAGTCAGGTCTGCGATGACGTTGGCCTTCACCAGCTTGCGGAGGAACTCCTTCTCCCTGGCGATGTTGTGAGTCCAGGACTGTGACGGTCGGAAGACAAAGAAAAAGTCAGCAAAGCTGGACGAGGAGGAGGAGGCGCAGACAGCGAAAACGAGGGTTTTATTCAGATCAGCTACCAGGATCACTTCACAACTGCAGCTCGAGCTGATGACGTAGTGGGATTCTTTAAAATCAGAAAGCTGGTCGGTGCCTTCGCATGTATGAAGCTCTTTAAGCAGCCAGTAAGCAGCCAAGCTTAGAGGTTGTCGCAAACATTTTTGTTTATCCTCTCTAATTTTCACAGACGCTTCAATAAAAAAAAAAAAAAAAAGGAAAGGCTTGTCTAATCAGAGCAGCCGAACACTTCACGGACGTTTTCTGTGTTTCCAGGAAATTAAACAACTGGCGGTGGATGTTTTCGCCATTAAGCGGCCGCGTGCGGCCCCCGATTGCCGTGTTGATGAAGATGATTGTAATAAATGCCAGAGGTTCGCCGGGAGTTTAGACAAAGGTTATCATCGTGCTGAGCTCATGGTTTACACGGGCGTCATCTTTGATTCGCTGTAAACAGTGAGAGCGGCGCCTGACGGATGGGCAGGCAGATCTGTCGTGACGCTGCTCACGCAACGATCCTTCCAGCAAAACACTAATGGTTGGCGTGGTGACGAAGAGGCCGATGAAAGGCGGGTGCTCTTTTAGTGCCTCACAGATCAAACGCTTTTCAGTCCTGACCTGAAGCCGAGCTGAGCTTTTGTTTAACAGATCCCGACTTCATTTGTTTTACAGGAGGACTCGCCTGAAAGCTCTACTGCCCCCAAGGAGCACCCAGACTCTCCGCCCGTCACCACGCCCTTCCTGCTGCGTTAGGGTTAGCTCAACCGGCAGACAGCGCCTCCTAAACGCCGCGCCGCCTCACGCTCACCTCTTTGATGGCGGACATCTTGACCGTCTCGTAGTAGTGCAGAGGCGCGTGGGGCGTGTTCATGTCGTAGCCGAACCCAGCCACCGCCACCTCGTCGCAGTTGTGCAGGGCCATCGTTATAGCAACCGTTCCCAGAGTGGGGATGTTCTGCAGAGGAAACAGGCTGTCAGAACCACAGTGCTGGTTTCCGGGGCAACGAACCACTGAAGCAAACCTGCCTGGACGGTAAACGAGGTGTGATGATCACTGCTAGTCTTTCAGTGGTTCCAGTGCTGGGGGGGCTGATGGCTCTAGCTCCCCCAGCACTGCCATACTCATGCCTCTGTTCTGCTTGAGCACTTGGTGATTAACTGTTACCTTGAAGATGTGACCCCAGTGAGCCCCTGCCTGCAAACAGTCATCACAGTCATCTACAGACTTCCACTCTGCTTCCTAACTGCCCTGGGCTGCCACAGATCTGGGGGGCAAAAAGTGTGATCGTGAGAGTGTGTGGGACAGTGTAAGGGGCGACCCTAACTGTGTGTGTGGGGGGGAAATGTGGGCGCAGGAGAAAGAATGGATGGAGGCCCCACTTAAATCATTAGCCTGATTTGCCGCCCTCAGGGTTGGTGGAGCTGAACCAGCAGCTGTCCCACCCCCTGCTGTGTGTTCCGATACAGATGAACTTACACACACGTGCACTCATGAGGACGCCCGCCGTAAACGTGAGGAAAAAACTCTATTCAGCTGGTATGGTCAGAAGGTGGAACGTGGTCTGGAGAACCGACGTGCTGAGAGAGATAGAACTCTGCAACCTGTGTTCTACCACACACACACACACACACACACACACACACACACACGTATAGGCTAATTTAAACTCACCCAAACGTTAAACTCAGTTCACTTCCATCCTTAACCTCACATTTTTCCATGTAATGATAAAGTTCTGGAGCCTAAATGTTGACCCATACAAAGACCCCACAGAGTGAATAAAATCCTGGTGTTAGCCCTCTCCTAGTCCCCATACACACACGCACACACACACACACACACACACACACACACACACACAGGCCAGATGGCCACATGTTGAGCACATGTTGTAGTTGATGCAGGGGCGTTCTGGTGGCCCCAGAGGGCAGAATCTTCACAATATTCTGTTTTACCACCAGCAAACATATAAATTTAATTCTGCCATCAATGACAAACAGTCACACAGAGACACGACTGATTTCCAACCCTCCGTGCAGACTATGGCCCTCTGTTCTCTGCCGTGCCGTGTCTGGTCAGTAATGGCCGTTTGTTCTCTGATGTTTGCACAAGTCCCGAGCCCTTGAGCAGAGCGGCTCGCTGAATTCCCAACGCGGAATGAAAGCAGCTCTGTGGAGAACTGTACAACACAGGCCGGACCTGGTCTGCAGCGCCTATTCCACCTTTCAGCAATGTCAACAAAGAGAAATTGTTTGGTATTTCCTTCTAATCTACTTACTTTCCCTCGTTGTGTTATGAAAACAGAGTAAGCTGCAATACTCAAACAGAGAAGCCGAGACTTAAATACTACTGCAGACGTGCGCTACGGGAAAAAAGTTGATTGAAAAGTTCGTTTAAGGTCCACTGCCTCAGTACAATTGTTCCTTCATCAAAACATGAGAGAACATGACTGAAACGATCAGAGAACATTTTCCCTTCCGTCAAATATTTCTAAAAAATGATGCAAATTGGCAGGAAACTGATCCTCATTGAGCTTTCGGGCGGAAACAGAAAACCTTCCTTTTGATTTCCACACATTTTCCACAGGAGTTCGAGGCTCCTCTCACCCCTTTGCCCATCAGGCCGTTGTTGAAGGGCAGGCCGATGAACTGGAAGGCCGCCTCCTGGATGAAGTAGGGGTTGAGGATTCGTATCTCCGTGGCCTCCCGAGGTACGTAGTGCGCCACCGACTTCCAAAACCCTTCCGTTCCCTTCTGAGGCGTTTGGAACACAGAAGAACAGAGAAGAGAAAAGGGAGAAATGGGACAATATTAGCAGTTTTCATCATAAAGACAACAGTCCTGCAGGAAAACACATGAGACCTGGAAATGGTGAGATCATTTACTCTAAGCTGACAGAAAACACAGAAGCCGACCAGCAGCCAGACTCCATCCTAGCGCTGATTAAGGAAATGGATTTGGGTCTTTAATGGATGAAGTCAGGGTGAAGTGCTCGCAGGACCTCAGTAATTCCAACTCCTGGCAGAGCGGCAGGAAGGAGAAGCTGCTCAGGAGAGCCTGACACACACCATGGCTGCAGAAAACATCTATACCCCAAAACTATTCATATTTCACCAAAACGCTGCAGTCAAATTCATGTGTGTCCAGGTCTGGGAAGAGGGAGGAGGATTGTGGCTTTTCATTCCACTTTCTGCTCCTAACAAAGTAAATATTGTTAGAACATGTCAACAGAAATGATGAATATTTACTAAGTAAAATGCACTGAACTGGGACAGGACTTTTCATCACACTGACTTATTTCTCTTCAACAATTGAGGACGCTCTGACCTGAAGATGCTGTGTGCTAACGCCAGATTCACACATCGGTGGGTCTTGATGAGTTTAATCTGTGTTTGGTTGAATTCTGTTATTTGAAATTGGAGTTGCTTTGGGCGCTTCCCTCCCTGATGTAGTAATCTTGTAATCTTGAGAGTCTTTACCACGACACCACCCAGAGAACATCTTTTTAGATTTAATGTCATCCAATAATAACATCACACCTCCAACAAATCAGTCCAGTTTCCCCGAAGACCATCCTGCCGTAATCTGGCCGTGCGTGATGGACTTGCCCGACAACTTCCTGGAAAAGGCCCGAAGCCAACAGGGTCAGCAGATGTAAATGGGAATCACCTGTTCAAACAGTGCAGCACCCACCCGGCTGTCTTTGATACGGCCATGCATCACTCAGTGTGTGTGTGTTTGTGTGTGTTGGCAGAGGCAGCAGCAACAAGTCTGCTGGCTTTGTGGCCTCAACGGTGGCGGCTCTTTTTGAACGCGGGCCGGGCTCCGTGCCTGCAGCAAGCTGCGACAGGAACGGCAGCTCCTCTCACCTGTCAACACCGCCTCTGTTTGCCAGGAATCTATTTAGCAGCGTTGCTTGGATGTGTGTGTGTGTGTGTGTGAATGTGTGTGTCTGCGTGCGCTGAATGGAGAGAGTGATGCACTTTTTTTGTTTTGCTCTTTATTCTGGGCCAGAGAGGAGCTGACGACGCAACACACACACACACACACACACACACACACACACCTCGCTTTACACACCGGAGGCCTGACATGTACTTGCACACAAATGTCGCGGTGTGGGGACCTTCTGGAAAACACAGGAGGCTTTGGGAGATGTACGAGAAATTATAGCGTGGCTGTGTGGTGAAGTGGGGAGGGTGATGGTGAGTATGCGGTGGTATGAGTTTAGGAATGTGGGAGGGGCTGACGGTAAGACTCATCAGCTCCAAACAGTTACCACTCAGGTTATTTGTAATATAACAGATTATTATCCTCCCTGAAAGTAATAAACTGGGAACAGAAGACGGCCTTCAGGTTACAGGTTACAATGTGGTTTCTAGTGCGATTGACCGCTAACCTGCAGGTGTCGAACACATTAGCTTGGCAGCAGAAACGCTGTTGGACCTGCGCTGGTTGATTATGGACAGAATTGGAAGCAGAGCGGCCCGGCTTACGGGCTGACCGAGCGCTGACACACGTGTTCCAGAGGTGAACGAGTGTCTGGCCTTGGCGCTTGCTTCTGTCTCCGGGTGAGAGCCAGGGAGGAAATGACTGATTACCTTTTCCTGCAACAGCTTTATTGTTAAATTGGGCTGGATTATTAGATTTAAGTGAGTGCACAAGGCTGCGTGCTCCAGGACGGCACCTGCTAAAACAACGCAGAGTTAATTGGTGGGAATGCGTGGCGCAGAGGGGTAAACGATGTTACAACTCCGACGTTCCCTCCAAATTTATCGCTGAGTTTGAGCAAATATCCAGAATGCTGATTAAAGTGCAGTTTTCCGTCTGACATGACGACATGCGTTTGCTATTTGGCTCCTCGCTGTGGATCCTCATGCAGGTCAGCGTGTTTGCTGGACTTGGCTTATCCTGCTGCTCCCATTCAGCTCGTTACACACACATAAAACAGGTAGAGGAACACTACACACTTGTTGACACTGAATGCTGTGAAACAGTGAACAAGCAAATTAAACACAGCTCAGCCAGGAAAATAATTCACCGAGTAAAGCTTATAATATACAGACACGATGCTGTAGATCATCGTGATTTAAGCTTTATGGGCTCATTTATTTGAACCCGGCTAAGACAGCGTGTTTAGCATCTTAGAGCCAATAAAATAAAATTAAATAAACGGAAGAGAGTCGTGATCGTTCCACGGCTCGCTAACAAAAAAATGAAGCAACCAGGAAAGAATACAGGGTTAATGTTCTTTAAGAATATTTGTAGCCCCGACTTCCTGTTTCATAATGCTCTCCTGTACTGTAGAAGTAAATCACACATGACACCACAGCGGCTCAACGCTCCAGCTCTCAGGATTATGTACTCATTTCTGACAATTTAAAAATATATAAAAAGGAAACCAGGGAGGTGTTTCTGTGGCTGGTGTGAGCGTGGCTCATGAAACCTGACTCGCCCTTAAACTATACCGTTTTTGTGTGTTAAATGAAGCCGAAAGCCGAGTTTATAATTCCTCCGGGACTGACTGTAGAGATGTGAAGCACTAAAAACAAGCTGAAATATGAGGGTAAAGGGAAAACCAAAAAAAAGAGCTTCGCATCTGCTGGGTTACTAAGGGTGGCTTTCAATCCCTTCAATGTAAACAAACACACTAGGCCAGATATCGGCCAGCCTAATGCAGCACACAGAGATACTGTGTACAGCGTGCATGATTCCAGAGTTCTGACACGGTGAAGTGGCAGCAATGACACAGATGTCCTTCCACCCCTGAAAGATACAGTAACTGCTAATCTAATTGAACTGTTAAACTAACAGCTCTGTGCTATAAACTACTGATGATGAGGAGAAACAATTTCAAACTCAAATAAAGGTGGTCTGGAAATAAAATCCTTTTGTTACCACATACAAAGCTGGTCGTTAATAAAGGGAGAATTCTGGACAGTCGGCTCTTTCCGAAGCTTTCACCAATTTGTAGCTGCTTTTCATGACACATACCAAGACCTCTGCCCTTGCTGGGGTCACGGTGGTTTCTCTTTTCCGGGCTTCTTTTAGTTTATTCGGTGTGTGAGACCCTTGTGGCCACACACCCATGACGGCCTGCGTGAGAATGACGCCCAAACCTGACAGAACTTTGACCCTGAAGGCAACATATGCAGTGTTGGGGTAAAAAAACCAGATGCTGCCTCAACCTAGTGAGGAGACATTATTAAAAGCAATTAGTCCCTCTATTAGTCCTGATACCTGCTGCTGTCGACATACCAAAGGTTGTAAGAGCCATCATCTCCTGCATCTGACTGCAGCACTGAAGGGACCAGAGAGCCGGACTGAGCGGTAATCGCTGCAGGAAACCTAGGTGACTCATTTTGGAAACATAACACTGGTGGTAATCAGTGACATCCGGTGTGCATGCTAGTCCCTCCTTCATGTTCAAAAACCATGTTTACAAGTATGTAAATGTTTATGAATACATGTATGTGTGCTACTTTGGGCTTCTGCCAGGTGTTTACCCTTGAAAAGGCCGTATAGCAAGGTCATAGTTGTTATGTCTGCCTCACAGAACATCCTCCATGACAGACATACTACAAACCTTTTCGGCCAAATTAAAAAAAAACAAAAAAAAACAAAACAAAACAAAACAAAAAAAAAAAAAAAAAAACTGGGCAGACACACAGATCCAAAAGTAAATACTTGATAGTTATATTTTCACTGGAATGGATTTATTTGGAAAATAGGATAATCAGTAAGAAGCACTGAGCTGTTGGGTCATTTCTGGAATTGGCTGGGAAATGTTGTTAAAACTATTTTGATACTTCAGGTTCAACTTTTCGCTATTAAAGGAAAAGGCTCTTTCTCTAATTGTTTCCATCCATCATTTACCTCTCCAGCCTGCAGAGAGCTATTGTAAACAAACAGGAAGGATAGAACACTGCCACTTCACCCCCGAGCCCTGTGTATATCCTTTACTGGCTCTGTTTGAAAATATCCCTGCATATACAAACAACCGGAGCAATGTGTGCACGAACCGCAGCGATACCGTGTGCACAGGGGCCGAAAGCTGAAACCCAATAAATAGAAAAACTTATCAGTGGTTGTAAAAACCAGGCAGCGCTGGTAAACAGCGCTGGCCTGGCCAATCAACCTGACGGCTGCGTCTGTGAGGTCGACGCTCCTGCAATCAGGGGAACCTGCAGGATGAAGTCTGCTGGAGGGCTGGTGATGCTGCTGCACTCAGCAGATCCAGAGACACAGGCTGGGTTTGGAGCGACAGTGTGTGTGTGTGTGTGTGTGTGTGTGCGAGCCAAGGATCTGATTAGGTGAAGTTTAGAAAAGTGGACTTTGAAGGGAAGCGTCTGCGTCTGAGCCTGTGCAAAGCACCAAGTAACAGATTGGGAAAAGACCTCGCTGATTTCTGTTCTGTTCAGCCGTCCGTGACGGGGCTGCAGGGGTAAAAAAAGCACCAAAAAAGCCCAGCACGGGCCAGATCAACTTCTGATAACTGTCTGGATGCGTCACTAGAGGCTGCACTAACCTTTCCAAATAAAAGGAAACACACTTACATCCATCGCTGAGGGAGGAAAGAGGAGCTTTTGCAGCTCACACAAAGATTCCCTCTGGGAGCCAGAGCCAGAGAAGCGTCGGAAGGACAGCCTTGCAAAGCTGCACGGCCTGAGCCTCAAGGATGAACTCACCACAGAGAGCAAAGATGAATGCTTTCTGCAGGATAGCGGGCGTTACATCTGTAAACACTTTCCTGCTGCCCACGACCTAAAGAATATAACCAGCATGATCTATCTGACTTATTTATTCCCCACTAATGTGACAAGGAGACAACATGAAATACTCTTACCTGATGGATAAACATGCGATGAAAGAGTGAAACTATGAAGACACCTGCTGGAGGTTTTTGGGGCTCTCAGTGGCTGTTTCAGAGGCATCACATCGTCCATTACGCTGCACATTAGTCTTTTCTCTTTCGCATAAATGTCCAGTTGGGAACAAAGACAGACTTTTATGTTGCCTGGTTTTAAACCCATGAGAAACATTCTTCTCTCCTCGGCAGTTCAAAGGAGCGCTGACTCGGATGCCAGGGGCCAGATCAATTATCCCGAGCAGCCGTTTCCACTGTTGGTCTCTGACAGAAGAGAAAAATCTGGGCCCCTGGGGGTCGAAAGGGCCTGCTTTCAGCCAAAGCAGCCACTTTGCACGCTTTAGCCTGAGCGCTACTTCCACCTTCATTTGTTTCTCCCAGGTTGGTGTTGCTTTAACCCTCCATTCCGACTGTTTCCTTTAGCTCTCAGCCCTATTTTTCCTATCTTTCTTCCAACATCACATCTGCATGAGGGACAGCAGAGTGGATTATTATTTACCAGCTGCAAACATCACTGACTTCCTGACACGGTTTTCCTTCAGAGTCACAGCTGTGCAGGGAAATAAGGCAACGAAAGGTAAAATGTGAGCAAGAACCTGAGCAGTGAAGGATTGTACTAATTAAAATCTTTAATGCTCAGCAGCGATGAAAGTAATGATTTACAGCAAGTGAATCTAAACTCTGACACGGGTCTTTAAAATATAGCAGCACTTATTTAAATAACAATAAAAGAGCTTGAACTACGTCTCCCCGGTGTTCTGCCATTAAATGGATTAAAACTAATCTCATATAGGCTACTAGAGAGAAAAAATGAAAGTGATTATGCAAGCATTTTTACTGACAATGGCTATAAAAGGACACAGCGGCCATTAAAAATGACTTCCTTCTGTAATACTTCAAAAGATAAGCCGCAGCCAGTTCTGTCATTCAGTCTGACATTTGTGATTAAGAAGTCGCAGCTTCGCGGCTCGTCATTAACCACAGCAATCAGAAGGTCACCCAGAAGACTTTTTATGACATAAATTATTCCGTACTGATTAGTGTGTCAGTATGTGAGGGATGTAGAACAAGAGGAGGTCTGGAAACTGGTAATGGAGCGCAGAACGGAGAGAAAAAAAGAACACATTTCACACGTAGGAATCTTAAAGTAAGGTGCAAAAAAACTCAAACCAAACCAAAAGTAGTTTTGCTGTATAACATAATAAAAGGGTGACTATTCTGCGCTTCCTCCCTGCTGGTAGATTTATCTCCAGCCTGATCAAACTGTATGGAGCAGAAATCTGCAGACCCAGCCGGTGTGTGGCCATTCAAGAAAAGCCTCTCCTGCTGTTGCTTACTGACTGATGTACAACAGGGAAACCTAGAATTCCAGTAAGCAGCGGTGTGAACTGTGCTATTCCACACTCTCACTGGGACAGACAGAAGGATCAGAAATCTGCCACAATCTTTCTTTAGCAGCCATGTTAATATTGGGATTTAATCATAACTTACATTATTGCCTTTACATAATATGGGCCACAGACTGAACAAAGACACAGAGTGACATCACACATACAGTAATAGTAAACACATACACACGCCGCCAACTGGCTATGAGCGGAATTACAGCCACATGGAACCTACCCCAGCTTGACACATGGCCCGCAGAGTGCTCGATTTTGTCGTTCTTAAAAAGTGAAAGGTGGAAAATAAGAAGCTGACGTGACCCCTGACTGTAAGCAGCAGTATATACGCTGTATGTTTGTCCACTTAATCACACTATAAATACAGCTCAGGCGTCCACAGGAGGGAATGTGCAGAATGTGATTGGTGAGACTGCAGAGGTCTAAAAAAAGACGCGCAGCTCAAACTTTCAGACACATTCAGGCACATTCAGGCAACCAGAGGAGGAGAAATTTTCTGCAGTATACTGCAATTATGTGGGTGTCAAGATGTGAGAAAGTCAGATTAAAAAAAAAAAAAAAAAGCTTTTCTGAATGGCATCATAATAAAGCTCTAGCAGAGATGTGGCACTCAGCAGGCTTCGTGTCAGATGTTTGAGCTATTTTTCACTCCATTTAAAAAAAAAGTTAAAATAACTTTACCAGTTTCTCCTTGTAGACCATCTGCTTGAGCCACTTGAAATCCAGAGGTTTGAAGGCGGAGAACACAAAGAGCGAGTCTTTCTCGTAGCTTTCAGGCTTCTGGATGGCTCCTTCTGGATACGTTATCCTCATGGTGGTTTTGGATCCCACATCTTTGTCGTAACCAAATACTGGGGCTTCATTTAGCCTTCGAGAACAAAAACATGTGCTTCGTTAACTAAAATTCATGACGACGGTGATGGTATATGTCAAAACAAACGGTGTTCTTCACCTCACTACAACATCGTACTCATCGATCCGAGAGCCCAGGGACTTGTTGGACAGGATCCCTCCGTTTCCTACGATGATGCATCTTTTACAGCTCAGGCTGCAACGGTGAAATAAAAAAGGAGTCAAACCGGGGACGCATGCGTAAACCCAGTCTGGACTTCCTGTCGGGGCCGAGCGCTGGGTTTTACCTGTCCAGTGGCTCCCCCAGCCCGTAATTTTTTGTGGTGGTTAAAATACTGTCAATGATTCTCTCTGCAACAGAAACAAAGAGCTGTGATCAGAGGAGACGGTGAACAGACTTGTGGAGCAGCAGAACAATGTTTATGTACATTAATGACGGCGACAGAGCACACGCTTTATGTCTAAATACACCAGTGGATAATGGTTTCCTTGGCGCTGATCTGGGTCCTGGATTCACACAACTACTGTCCAATTCACTTCATTAAAAGAGAGTGTGTCTCTAACTACGGCGCTGAAAAATGTGCTGCTGTCATCGGGGTCAGTCAGCTTAAGCTTGATGCAATTTAAACACCACAGATGAGGTGATGTTATCTAATAATGAAAATGAAATAAAAGAATAACAAACTCCCAGAGACCTCGACATACCACCGGAGACAGAACAATGTAGGTGGTCTTAAAGACAGCTGGAGGAGAAAAACACCTCCGTCCGTTTATTCAGCCTCAGATAAGGAGTCACCAATCAGCACCTTGAAGTAGCCGTGCTGGGAATACGGAGGGGGAAACCTTTCCGATTAGACGTAATCTGGGAAAAGACAGTCGGATTTCAAGAAGGCATGTATGTGTGTTAAAGCTCTGCCATAAAGGCATTCAGAGGAGGAATGCTCTTTTCAAACAAGTGCATTCTCCTTCTTAAGTGGGAGATGTGAGGCTGGTCTGCCTGCGCGGCGAGCACCCCTCCGGTTGCAGGGTGAGAAAAGATGTTTAGCCATAGCACGCATTCCCGGTGCGTTCAGCACGGCATTCTGCTCAAGTCGTGCTCCACGCATTCCAGCACAGATGTTCATATTTCCTTGCTCTCCTAACCATTTTAGGCTTCCCGTTCTTTCGTGTTGGTTCCCATTCAGTGGCGGCCAGGCAGCCTCTCAGCATTTCTGATGTCAACTACCTCATGTGAAACATTCACCACACTCTCACTAACGGTAATAAAAGCGATCATCATATCAGCCTCTATCGGGCCTCCTTACCATTCAAAAGCAGACTAAAGGCTGATCTTCCGCAGTAGAAATCCGTGTCAAACAGTTTAGACTGGGGGCCTTTAAAGGCACATTATAGCCCCAGTGGCCCTGGCTGAGGTTTCTAATGATTAACCCGCTGAGGAGAGGTGAGCAGAGCGACAGCCTGGTGTTTAGATGTGGTGTGGATGTCTGGCGTCAAGCATCACCCCGAGCAGCATAAACACCAGTGTGAAGACCACACCTGCATCCAAGAGGGCAGAAAGTGAAAAATCACAACGGGGACGACTTGTTTCTGCGTGATGACATGGGAGCTAATTGTTATAAGCACCCCGGGTAAACACTTCAGTGAGGTATGCCTCGTGGTGGAGACGAATGGAGGCGACATCAGACATTACTCTGGACCTGGAACTCCAGGGACGACAAGAATCTGAGTTGGTGAACCGGACAAGCATCACAACACATAAACACAGAGCCATTGTTGGGATGATTGTAGTCTAAACACCAGGAAAGAAAAATGTGATGAGCAAGTGCTATGAGGAAGGCTGAACTAACTCTTAGACCTTAAAGCTGGTGACTAATTAAAATACTCATTTCAAAGATCAACAATCAAGCTGTTTAAATATGGCTCTGAAAAAAAAAAAAAATATATATATATATATATATATACAGTATATATATATATATACAGTATATATATATATATATAAATATATATACATATGAATCCTCTTAAGTCAAATAGCATTAAAAGAGATGTAGCAAACTGCAGATCTGGACTCGTCATGTAGGGCTCGCGTTAACACACGTAAACTATTTTGTGTTGCTGTGCGAATGCGAGTCTTACACACACCTCTCCCATCAGCAGAAGATTAAGACAGGCTTGAAAACAGCTGAAACAACTTCACGCCAAACTCCTCGCTAAAAAAAGCTCTGCGGGGCTTCATACATCTGGAAAAGCAATGTTAATTTTGGCAGCTATTTTAAACTCTGACTTTAGACCGCAAACTATTACATTCAGTGATGTTTTACTCTTGTTAATATCTAAAATTTCCATTTATTCAATGAAAAGTAAGAAATAGCACACTTTAAATGAATACCCTAATGTATTGTTGCTCCTCTGTAAGTAAATAAATATTATTGGCTCTTAATCATCTAACATTAGGGTTTCATTTGCTGTTAATTCAAAGCAGATGTTGATCGCTGCCACTTTGTTCGCTGCAGGTGACACAACGCGGCTTTACTGGTGGGCCAAAGGGACGTGTTATCACCAAGGAGAGTAAAAATAAAACTCCACCTCTCCTTAGTCCCAATTTGGAATCCTTTGTGTTTCTATTCAACATCCACACGTATCATCTCTCCACATGAGCAGCAGTCAAAGGGAAACCCTGCTGCAGGTGAACACACGCTCACGTAGCGCTTTTTTGACACGCGGAGACATCTGTGTGGATCTGTGTGTGTGTGTGTGTGTGTGTGTGTGTGTGTGTGTGTGTGAGAGTGTTCAAGCGGCAGCCCAGAGCGTTCCAAACCGCAGAGTTCACCTGTGCGGCCTTTTTTTTTAAGGTCTGGAAAATGTGAGTTGGCTGCTGCTGAAGCCAGGCCAGCGTTATCTCTGCCGTTGCCATGGCAGCGTGTCCTGGTGTGATGGGAGGAGTGTCGGAGTGTGTTAAGAGCCAGAAGATGATACGGACTTAAGTGTGTGTGTGGAGGCACACAGACATGAGGAGTACTGCTGGAAGTCTGTAACAGCAGCTTGGCCCTTTAAAGCTGCTGACTGCTGGGAAATGTTCAAACCAGCCTGTTAACCCAGTAAGAGACTGTTCCTCTGAACCGTGCAAACCTGCTGGTAAAAGTGTCCTGAATGATGAGAAAGCTGCATCTGTCGCCTTTCGCCCTCCTCTGCTCCTCTAGGAGGAGGAACAGGGTGTCGTAAGACAGCAGTTTTCTGGCATCGGCGCTGAAAGAAACTTGGAAACTCTTCCTCAAACTGCAGCAGATATCAGAACCCATCCCTCGTCAAAAGGCAAACGCTAAGCATGGGCGACGTGACAGTTACATCATCTGTGAAAGTCATGTCTCTGTGCAGAAACTGATTCTGACAGGGACAACGCGGGAGGGAGAAAAGTCAGCTGGTCGTAAAAACATTCCTGCCTTAGTATTTCACAACAACGTATGGTGCCAAAGGCTAAAGGTAACAGAAGTGAACAGAGGTGGGTTACCTTCCCAGCATCGACCCCGGACCACGCAGACTAACATGATTCAGAAGCTTCTCTGCCAAAACATCAGACGTCGAGTCAGCTTCTCCCTTCAGTTTTCGGAATTTAATATTAATTACGACTCATGTGAGTTTTATAGCTCAGGTCCCTGTTTTTCTTATTATACTCCCAAAGATGCTGAGGGTGTAACCACTGAAACACCTCGGAACCCAGAATTAGACAACAGCAGGAGAGTTTCAGACTCTGAGGGAGGAGAGTGACGACCCCTCCGTACCCGAGCTGGGAAAGCAGCCTAAGTGTAAATCATCAAAACATCAATCACAATAATGAAAAGCACACATATCAGGCAGTTCATTACTCTGACATTAAATACTTTGCCAGGGAACTGCTTGTCAAGCTCCTACAACATCATGTACGTGAACGTTTCCAGATCACACCCCAGATCAAACCTGCCCCTCACTTTGAAAGACACTCTTCAGAGATGAGAGCAGCGCACGCTGGGGGAATAAGTCAGCCCTGCTTACCTTGTGTTCTGAAGCCAAACGGAGGTAAGTAATTGTTGACTTTTGCTAAACGTTTGAAGTTTCGATCGAGAAACATGGGCGCCGGTTTCAGGAACCTGCAAGGAGACACAACGAAAGGAGGAGAAAGAGCATGAAGAGAACAGCCAGCGTTAGTGGAATCATTCTTACTGAAACCAACCCGGATTTTGTCCGACATCATTAACCAAACCACCCTCTCTGCCGGCGCTGAGCAAACATCAGCGTTTACGGCAGGAAACCTAAGAGGGTGATAAAAAAGTGAGACGCACGGGGAGACGCTGAACGCAGCTGCAGCGCATGAGCCATCAACACGGGCTTCCCGTCCAAGCCCAAATCAGAGCTGACGTACAGCTCGGACAAATCTGCAGAGAGAACATACTCAGGCCCGAGTGGCTTTAACTCAAACGAGCTCTGCTCAGACTAAAACACAACGGGAGCGGGAGAAGCTCATATATATATATATACACACACACACACACACACACACACACACACACACACACACACACACATATAGATACAGCTCTGGAAGAAATTAAGAGACCACTTCAATTTTTTCTGAAATCAGCATCTCTACATGTTTACATTTTTATTTGGAAGAAATGTTGGCAGTAGTTTAAAGAATTAAACTAAAATGTTTATTTTACTCAAACACATACCTATAAATAGTGAAAATCAGAAAACTGATAATTTTGCAGTGGTCTCTTCATTTTTCCCAGAGCTGTATATACATATATACATACATAGTATATATGTAAATTTATGTATGTATCAAGAGCAAGTCAGCACAGTAGATAAATGGTCTGATATTTAAAAACACATGTGACCGATGGCCCTTGAACTGCTGCTCCCATCGTCGCCTCTTCCCGAACCTTTTGTCTGTAAAAGTGTGCATGCGTGTCTCCGTTTGATTAATTGCTGTCCTAAAATCAAAAGAAGCCATTTCCTCTTAGTCACGCCTGCAACCGGAGTGCAGCTTCAGGATGAATGTGTGTTTTTATGACCTGCTGTCAGGCCGAGTGGACGTGAGACGAGAGCGGTGCAGGGAGCTCTGTGTATTTCCAAATCACGCAGAAGTGAATCAGAAAAGATCTATTCTGTTTAGTTTGGTTTAAAGATTACAGGAAATAATTGGGTGCACCGTCACGCTGTGAGAAACCAGACCACCAGAGATATAACGACGCTCGCTGCTAACCAAGTGTGACTTATGGTTCCTGTGAGTAACGGCCTGCGCTAACTGGTGCCACATGTGACATCACGCTCCAGTGTCCCTGACAGAGGAACTTCACTCGGTGCCGTATCACTGCCATAGGTTCAAAAGAAACACATAGAGCTCAGAGACACCATGACCAAACATGGCACAGAGAGAGAGAGAGAGAGACACACTCAAAGACTTCTGTCCTGCCAAAACAAATGGAGATTCATTAAAGCCAAGACATCTGAGGCCAGAAGGGGCTATAAATAACAATGCACCGAGCCCTGACCAACAGTCAGTCACTCACATCCTGACAGGACAACCAGAAAAGGGGGCGTTGTTGTTCAATTTAAGAACAAATTTAAGAACTCCCAAAACAGCCAGCTGCTGGGGACACATTGTACTCATTTCCTTTGTTAGGGTCCATCTCTGCGGAAATATTTTCATAACCGAGTCTCTTCAAGTTCACTGCAGCACTTGATTTAGGGCTCCAATACAAACAGTTTTGGGTGAAGCGGAGGGAGGAAGGTGGTGTGGAAAATAAATTGGATTCTACAGGGCAGGGCTTCAGAGCAGACAGACCTGGAGGAAGCAGAAGATGATTAGAGGGAGAGCCAGAGGACCTCGCTGATAAAGGTTAAGTAGCTTCTTGCAGACATCTGAACTTTAGGCCCAAGCTGTAACCAGGACTGAAATGAATTTGTTTCTGTTTAAGGGCGCTAAAACAGCACGATATGCACAAAACATGCTAAGTGCTCGTCGCACATTAATGAGCAACACATGCCCAAATGCGCAGACACATGCACACTCAACGCTGCATTAATCGAGCTGATTGACCTGCGTGTTCCTGGGTTGAAGGTGGTAGCAATCATTGGGCTCCTGGCGGGGAACCTGCGCTATACGCTAACTTTAAACCGACACGTGCAGCTGATTAGAGGAAGTCATTATGAGGGAGGACATTGTTAACATACAGGCTCTCAGATAGGTGGAGGGTGGCTCGGCAAAATGCCTTCGTCTGTCCGCTTAAGCAGCGCTGCAGTTTCCTGCTGATGGCGTCGCAGAAGTACACAAATATTATATATTCCACAATTCGGTTGCTGTGTTATGAAAGAGAACAAGTTCAACTGAATTGAAATAATGTTACTTATTCTAAAACGTAAAACAACAACAAAGTGCAGGGATTTGTTATTCTACTGGCAGAGTTTCTTGTTTCTCTTGGAAAAAAATGTTGGCACGGATCTAAATCAAGTGCTGCCACTGGCTTTTGTAAAGCAACATGCTAAATTGCTCCTCTGTTAGCTTAGCCCCAAGAATGCTGATGGTACAATGCTCTATAGATCGAGCCAAAACAGTCGGCAAATAAAGGCAGAGAGAGCCAATGATACCGGGGGAGCCCGGAAGGACTGTGTGGGCTGACTACTCGCAGGCTTGTGATGAGTCAGGACAGGAAGTGGATGACCGTTCACAGAGAAAGCCTCTAGGGCTGGAGGATGAGATAGGAGGGAGATGGAAGGCCTTGTACCCGAGCGACAGAGGTTCTTTGTCTTACAGGGCGATCACAAGGACACAGTCTGGTTTTGTGATGCTGGATAAGAGGAGAGAAACATGACTAAAACTGGGGCTGATTGGACAAGAATGTGGGGGCCTCTCTGTTTCTGACTCAAAAGCCTCAAGGCCGAGCCGGATTGAGGAGTGACATCATGCGTCACGCATCGTTCGAGCAGTAAGCACTTCCAATAATTCAGTTTTGAAGTTCTCAGTCATGTGTGTGTGTGAACTGAGGTTGAAAGGACTCCGCCTGCACCCGAACATGCACAAAAGAAAGCGTTCTCACTTAGGATAGATGGCCGTCATCTTAGCTGCTGCGTATCCTGGCTTGCACACTCCTTCGCTGAGGTTGCCGTACTTGTACGTCAACTCTGGTGACCTGTGCATTAAAAAAACACGAGAGGGTGGGGTGGGGGGGGGATTAGTTGCACATATCATGATGATGTAGATGATCAGTTATAAGGACGCAGCTCTGAGCTCCAAAAACAGAAACTGTCAAACAATCTGCTGCAGAGCTGAGGAAAAATGAGGTCACTTAGGAAGTGGGAGAACTCAACAACAGCTCCATCACCTTGTGTGTGGCAGACAAAGCAGACGGACCCTGTTCAAATAATCACAACGGCCGTGCTGAAGCTAGAGCCCACTGCGATTACTAGCGTGCTCATTAATAACCTGATGTTTGCTGTGAATTTACTTCACATAAACACAGAGGGGCCTGGGTCTTTACGCCAGGTTAAATGAGCTGGCAGCAACAGCTGCAGCATCGTTTCTACATAACTTTATGCTCTTCTGTATGAATATGATATACAGCGTGCCCGCAATTAGCCACAAGATGAAAAATAACTTAAAATCTGGGTGGAAATTTTCATTAATTTACTACTTGTGGGAATAAATTGCACAAACTGCAAAACGAATCACCTGCTTGTAAATGAACTGCTCTTTTGTCTGCACTGTGGTCTTAGTAATTAATGATATTGTAGATGTAATGTAAGAAGCTGCGTTTGATAAACCGAACCTGTGTGAGAAGCACCGTAAAGCGCCTGCTGACATGGTGCTGACCATGTGTGTGTGTGTGTGTGCACGTGTGGAGAGACGCGGCCGGCGAGAGCTCGGCGGTGACGGTGGCCTGTGTGTGCAGCCTGCGCGCTAACGGGAGGGCCGGGGGAGAGGGCCAGCTTAACGCAAGAGCGTCAAACCGATTCAGGGCTTTCTACACGTCTCTGAAGACACGCACACACATGATGGAGCCACATCTCACTCTGACGAGGTGCAGCCGGCTGGGAATTAAAAAAACAAAAAAAAAAAGAAAAAGGGAGGCCAATTGCGCAGACAAAATCTCAAAATGTGTGCAAATTAAACCCACACATTTCTCAGCAGGACGTGGCGAGGCCTCCGATGAGACGTTCGGTGTTTATTAAAATAAAAAAAATCCAGTGAGATTTATGAGCCTAGAGTTTACATTTTTGTGCTGCCCTATCGATTAAACAAAACTTGCATTTGAATAAGTGTTCAGCGCGGCGAGTTACATCCAAACTAACAAAGTCAGAGTGACTTACAAGGTCACAGGGTCAACGGTGCTAAATATAACAAGTTACAAATCCAGGGTGGAGGATTGCTTCACTCTCAGTGACTAAGCTCTACAAGTATAAGATGTACTCACAGTTTTGCATCCAGCTGAAGCAGGAAGCCCTGCCTGTCGTACACTGGAAGAGACAAAAACAGAGACATCGTTCTCACCACACAGGCCATAGCAACATATCACATTTAGAGGTTAGAGTTCCATCATTTGGGTATCCAGTCTACATCATTCAAATGATTGGCCTGTTAGCTTTAGCTGGAGCTGTGCAGCGTTCACCTTGTAAACAATTACTGTTGAATGACAGCGTGTATCGAACAGATAAATGACTGGCCCAAAGGGATCGGCTATGCAGTACTACTCGGAAAATTAGAATATCGTGTAAAAGTTGTTTTATTCAGGCAATCCAACATAAAAGGTGAAACCAACACATTTTATAGACTCATTACATGTAAAGTGAGATATCCCAAGCAGTTTTTGTTGTAATTTTGCTGATAATGATTTTTTTATTGATTTCAAGCAATATTCTAATTTTCTGAGTTTTTGAATTTGAGGTTTTCTGAAGCTGCAAGTCCTAATCAGCAAAAAAAACAAAACAAATAAAAGCCTGAAATATATTGATTTGCACACTATGTCTATATAATAAGTACATTTCACCTTTAAAGTTGCGTTACAGAAATGCATGTACTTTTTCAGGATATTTTAATTTTCCGAGTAGTACTGCATATTGATTCTTCTGAGTGAAGCTAGATTGCTGTTTCTGTGCACCACTGGATGGCAGCACATCACCCACAACTGATGTGTAGCACAAGAACATACACAGAGGACAAGAAGAAGACAGCACAAGCACAACTTTAGTGCTGTTACCCCTGCTTTGTGGTGGAGATTATAAATCTGTATGACTGTGAGATGTTTTTTTCAGTTCCTTTAGGCAGGCATGCACACCAAATGAAACTGTATTAAAAATGTAAATATCGCTAAAAGGAAAACCTGGATGGTCCAAGTGAAAAAACAACATCATGCATCCCTGGCAGGATCACGACGAGCACAGTAGGTGTAACAAGTTAAGACCATGAGGCAAAGTTAAAGAGAAGCCAGCCAAATCAATCTGTTGGATTTAAAATGGAGTTAGAAAAGAGGTTGGAGATCACCTATGGACAAGCACAGAGGCAGCCAATAGGTGCCTGGTGGGAAAGCTCAGGTCGGAGCGCATAAACTACAACATGGACAGATGTGATATTTATGCTGAAGGCTTTATGATGACACTGACAAAAACATAACACTTGTCTATAAAATGCTCTGATAGCTTTGTAGCATGGCGGAAAAGTAGTAGAAGAAAGAATGCAGCATTGTTCCTGCGGAGGAGGTGGTGGGGGGGGATTGGGGGTCTGGTCTTCACAGAAAAAAGCTGGAGGAGAAAGATAATGAAAGCTGGACAATGGGAAGGCATGAAGGTTGGGGAGGGGAGGGGTCCAAGCACTGTCCTGGTGAGGGACTTTGCAGCAAAAATGAATGTGTTTCTGCTGAGAAGCATAAAGCAGAGAGAGAGAGGCCAAGTTGAGGTAACAGCTTATGGGAAAATTAAAAGCAGCAGGATCCTGTTTCATCTTGAAGAAAAGCACAAAATAATCCTGCAGGATGCTGAAATTGCAACTGTTTTACCAAACCCCGACAACAGGGGGCAGTGTGGTACCACACTGGAGTTCGCATGAGCAAAGGCCCTTACTGGTTCCAGTTTTGACTGACTTCTTTTAGTTACCAGTTCACCTTCTCTCCTTTTTAAGAACAAGGGTAAAGTGTGACAAAGACGAGTAGGGCTGCAGAAGTACCTGAGCCTACAAATCGTCCCACGGTGCTGTCTGTTCCCAACTCTGAAACACAAAATGTTCAGTTAGCGCTGTTGGACGGCAGTCGGTCACGGCAGCATTGGAAGTGGAAAAACAGCCAACTGTAAATGTCAGACATCACATCAGGCGGAAGAGGAGGAGGAGGGAAAGGGGGAGGACTAGGAAGGGTTAACAGCTTTAGACCCAGGAGGCTGAATTAAACGCCTCTACAGGAAGATGAAGAGCCCAGGCGGGTGGAAAATTAAGAGCCAACAGACTCCATCAGACTGGTACCGTGTAAAGGTGGCTCAATAAGACATGAAAGGATGATGATGGTTGATTGTAGAAGATTTTTCACTACCATTTTAGCATATTAGATATTTATTACAGAGAATAAAATTAAACCCACTAATTTGAAGTATTGTTTTCAGTCACCCCGTGGAGACGGCCAGAGTCTGAGGGCCAATACCTGTATCTGCTCTCACTGCTGCCCCTTTAGTCAAGGCTACGGCTGACTCTTGTGCAGCGCCCTCTGTAAACAAAAGGGGGGTTAAGACACTGAAGGTCGTCCGTGAGGGGCTGTGGAAGCCACGTTAAGGCAGAGTGGAGCTGGGGAAGCTTTGATTCCACACAAGGCGACCTCCAGAACTGGGCAGTTATCTTACTGGCAGAATTTATCAAATGAATCAGTCTCCAGCTGTGTTCATGGATCAGGGATCATTGATTGTGGTCTATCGTGTGCTATTTGAGAAGCACGATGCCGCATGAATTTAAGTCAAAGCTTGTTGTTAGCAGTTAACTGATGGAACACGATGATTTTTTTTAACGCAGCAGTTGATACCGGGTGTGATTTAACACTCTGAAAATGGATCATTATAAGCAGCCAAACTTAAGCTGAAACCAGGCTAACAGAAGCTAACAGCTAACAGCCACAGGACCGGTCATCTGTGTAACCTGGGAACACGAGTAAAGTAGGACGAGACCTTCATCACTTCAGCGTCAACAGAGTCAAACGTGCACACTGACAGGCTGACAGAGAAAACCGCCACACAAGCCCCCATCAACACACACAGACACAAACACAACACACACGTTAGCATAGCTCAGCAATGATTTATCGGCTGTATCGCACAAACAGCTGAGGATGACTGAACTGTTAGGAAATAGCACACACACACACACGCACACACACACACATGCACAGTAAGCTCAGTCTCAAGAGCAAGAGGTGAAGAAATAAAAAACACGCAGGACTGGGTCAGGGGTTTCTGATCTTTCTCCTCTTTTTATATCAGAGTTTCATGTGGAAAGTATCCAGATACTACGCCTGAGGTTTCTGTCTGGGTAAATTTGTGTCTTACGCTGCAAAGAAAAGATACAACAACAACAACAACACTATTTGCTGAGCATATCAGAAGAAAATGTGAAAACACATAAGCCTCTGTGCTTTACACACTAAAGCAAGACTGAAGGAGAGAGATTATCTGTGTGATCCTCTCAGTGACACCAGTGGACCAGGGAGCAGAAGAGACCACGTGCACTCATCTTTGCCCTTTGACCCTCTTTAAAACAAATATCTGGCAGCAGCACAGTCTGATCTGTACTGCCGCCATCGTTTCCACACCCTCACTCCATCTGGCAGCTCCAGAAATATTTGTTTTAGCAACAGTTTCCACAATCTGCTCAAAGTCCGAGAGTGGACCACAACAAAGGCTCGATTGGATGTTATTGACACAGCTCCACACATGGAACAGATAATCAAAGGACGGGCGCAATCGAGCAAAATCGGATGGATCTGACGGGCCTGGTTAAGGGTAATCTACATAAAAAAATTATTTAGCTTTGTTCTAAATCACTTACACCACCCAGTGAAAATTAAAGTAGTGATGCTGCTTTCTCAGATATTTAGCTATGTGCGTATATGTGGCACAACATGAATGAAAAATCACCATAGCGACAAGAAGTACAATCCATGGATTAATCCTTAAGTAAACCTCTCATAATGCTGATGTGACGATATCAAACACACGGAGGCGTCGCTGTGCGCCGTCCCTAGGGTTCAGGGTTCAGCCCTGTGTTTCTGTGCCAAAAGTCTCTCCCAGACAATGTCCTCCTCAGAAAACACACTCCAGGCCAGGCAATTTCTCAAGTTCTTAAGAGAAATCTTTTAGCGCCCCCTGCTGGATTCCAACGGCAGGGACAGCTGAAACTTAATATGCACGGTCATTTTGCTGAATAACTACAACACTGCGCAATTATCAATACTTTCTGTGACTCAAGCATGTCTGCCATTGAAACTTCCACATCCTTTGTTATTGTTCTAAATGCAGACACTGACTTCCCACTTTAAATGGAAATCACACTGACTCAGAACGAGCAACAGCCAAACATGACACCCGAGGCAGGAGACTTTTAGGTGGAACATGGAGAGTATCTCCTTCATCCCTACCCCCTGTCTCTGATATATCCTTTTCCCCCCCTTTTTCATACCAGCTGTTAGTAAAGTACCTATCGATCACTATCGAGAGGATTTTACCTCTTTGATTATATTAAATTACTTACTATGTTAAAATATCTAATTAAATTGGACCAGTCCTTCAAAACACAACCACAACTCTTGATCAACCAGATTAATTAAGACTGTATTTGCGTTGATTGTATTATCTAACGGTCATACTGAACTATTCTCTGTTGGTAGTAATACTTGTTCTATTAGTAGTAATGTTCATTAGTGTACTGTCATTTCCTACTTGTATAAACTGTTGATTGCATTATCTGTTTAATATTGGCTGTTGCCTAATGTTTACACCATCAAGTGTTATGCATGCAAATCAGGTACAAAATCTAGGTTCTGTTTATCTTCATGGTTATCAACCTTTTCCTTTCCTATTCCTAATCTATTACTCAAATTGGTGGACGAGAGGAAACGAGTTGTCCCTTGCATCCTTTCAGGTTTTTCAAGTTTGGGCAGAGCTGTGGTCACAAAAAACTCACGTAACTTGACAAATATAATGTCTTAAACTAGCAAACTGCTTCCTCTGATCCTCCATGGCACGGGCAGACTGATCAGAATTCATAGCTGGATTGTAAGTGCTTCTTCCATCATTGCTTATATTTATGAAATGATTGAGGAATAACAGCTAAAACAATATTTGGGCGCCTGATTTTGAAAAACGTGCTTTTTTTCCGCATGTACCAGCTGGCAACTAACAGTGGATGTACCAGGAAATCTGATTAGATTCTATCCAAACAAAACAGGAAAACAGGTTAACTGTCCGTTAGGACAGGGAGGCAGACAGCAAAACAAAAGACAAACATCGCACAGACTGCTGGCTGAAAGTGATGGATGATGAGTTAGATAAATATGGAGGCTTTCAGCAGCTACAGGACGACACAGATGTACAGATTACAGGTAAAGCTACAGGCTAGAGGAGGCACTTACGAGTCTTCTGGCCCCAAACAGGAAGATGAAGCTTCCCGGAGGAGTAGTAGATGAAACCCAGGACCAGCATGGGGCACAGGACGAACAGCAGCTTGTGTGTGGGCTTCATGGTCGTCAGTCATTCACATGGCACCATCCAGGTCATTACCTGCAACACCAACACGGGACGGGTTAGAAAACCCACCTGTCAGCTGAGGAGGGACGACTGGAGACGGACGGATGAACACAGACATCAGGAGGGGTATTTTTATAATGATCAATTTTTTAGGGTCAGGAACGATGATTAACTATCACTGAAACAAATCATTCAGCTTTAAACATGAAAGAAGACAATAATGCATCACTGTACCACTAGTAGTTAGAAGAAAAGCCAGCATCAGGGCTGGGCGCATACTCCGACTCATCAGTATCCCAACATCCGTTAAAGTCCCCTCTCCAAAAGACAGATATGACAGTCTGCAGGAGATAGATACCAGATAAAGAGGGGCCTCCCCTCACATCTGGAAACACCTACTGGTAACCACAAATCTAGCCCTCAATTTATGTCATCCATCTGATTTAGCCACACGTCCTCCACAGATGTCTGGAGGACAATGAATTATCAGTCAAAAGAAGGGCATATTTTCCCTATATAAGATTTCCACTCCTATTTTCAGACTAAATCACAACTACTCCAGAATTTCAGTGGCTATTTTTGTGACAAACACCGAGAAAGTGTTTTAACTTAGCCTCCCCTAACCAAGCGCAGCAGTATGAGTGTACTTACAAGCTCAGGTAAATGGATTTCAGTAAAAATATGCATTTTCAGCTGTTCTGCTTTTCTTAAATAATTTTAGGAGCCCTATTAAACTCTATAATCAACACGTGGTGAAAGCCAATATCATCACCAGCACCCAATAAGACCTCACCACTCTCACAATATTGTGAATTATATTTTTAGAATTATAAATTTAAGCCAAAATGTATAAACTCACGTTAGTCCTTCCAGTCAAAAGGAAGGGCACAATTTCCCAATATATGATTTCTACTCCTCGGACTAAACCGCAACTATTTCAGCATTTCAGTGACTACATTCGTGACAAACACGGAGAAAGTGATGCAACTTAGCAGCGGTATATTTTGAGGACTTTCTCCAGCTAGCTGGGAGAATTCCATGAGCTAACAGGACAAACATAACGGAACTTTTGAGGTCCCGTAATATTGTGACCGTTACCTCAGTGTCGCAACATACTGGATCCACTGAAGTGAATTACTAGCTTTGCTTTTCCAGGGCCCTGACGAAGAAGGCTGAAACTACATAACTGACACAATTTCCCACAGATTACAGCATGGTGACAGAGAGATGACTTATGTAGCGCTGAGAAAAGCAATGAAACACGGAGTTGCGTTACGGTTAGCTTGGGTTAGCCAGGAGCTATGCTAACGTCGCTACGTTGGCACAGTGCGAGGTTCGACTTGATCCCGTCCGCAGGCCCGCACTAACCGCACAAAAAACTACCGGGCGCATTTTCCGCCCAGAAATTGGCTTACAGACGGCACGTAGAACAGTGTGCCGCCCAAACAGTCCGCGTAGGTAGGTAAGTAGTGACACGACACCAGTGGAGGGGGATAAATTTGACCAGTGAACAATACCGAGGGAGCTTGGACCACCGGTTTCACCCAACCGAGCACCTCCGTCACCGCCGAGGAAAACACGGCGCAGCAACGTCTCGATCCCAATTCCAAAAAGGTCTCCGCCAACTGCGGGTCTTACCTTTTCTTTTCATCCGAATCCTCGGCTCAGAACCAACGCCGGCCTTTAGTTTAAAGGCTGGATTGGTCGACAGAACGACCGCGTTCTCGCTCCTCTCCAAGGCATCGTGATGAAATTCGCGAAAGTACCCGGCTCTGGAAGCGCAAGACCACCGCTCTCCGCTGCCCGTTTGCTCTCCGCTCTCACCAGCTCTGCCTCGCATGAAGATTGGTAGTGTCGACAGGCACCCCCTCCATCAACACTGCCATCGGTCGGAGCGGCCCGGAGGGGAGGAACGAGCCGCGGTCACGAGGTGGCCCCCGAAGTCGGATGACCCCCCCTTCTTATTCAAACGGGCCTTAAATAAAAGCACCTTTTCATCTACACTTTGCCCGCTGGCGTGTAACGGGCCGATGATGCAGACGCAGCGGCCCTGTGAGCTCTTAAAGACTCCAGTTGCACCTACAGGTGTGACACACGCTGTTTTTTTTATTTAGCTCCTCATCTCACTTGTGCATTGCATGAACACAGGGCCGCGCACAAGTGTGGTGGGGGGGGGGCGACACACTTCCAATCACATGATCCAGCCACAAGCATAAATAAGCGCCACTATTTATGTCATTATATTTGTGTCAACGGGTAAAAGAAATGGTGCACGTCCTAGAATCTGACTACTGTGTGTATGTTTGTACATTAAAGCCTCCTAAATACAGCAGCTTCCCATGCAGCTTCAGCAGCCCCATCAGCGGGGTGGGGGTGGGGGGGTTTACAATAACCGAGGCTCTTGTGTCGTTGTGTCTTGTGATACCGCCTCCCAAAATAGCATCAGCGTTGTTGCTCATGCAAGACACGGAAAGTGCAAGACGTGATGCGCGGCTGGAAGGACCTGCACGTTTGCTGGCTGTTTTGCACAACTCAGCTCGACTGTAATTACCACAGCCGTGACTCACTGACGCGTATGCTCTTGGGCCTCCACCTAAATAACGGGCCTCCACCTGCTGTAGTAACTGCTGGCCTGTCACAAGATGCTTCTGGACGTGTTCCTTTACTGTCACACTGGTGACCAATACACAAACAGAAAAAAAAAGCACAAAGAGGTTATAAATGCACATTATTACACACTAATTACACATCTATCTATAGACTGTAGTCTGTGTTTTAGCATAATACTTTTGTTGAGGTTTTTCTGTTTTGAGCCAGTTAGCCCTTTAATGTGCATGTTGTGCACGCTAGGATTGGTACTGGCGACACATATTCCACATATTGTGTGAGCGATTCAGCCTTTCATTTTAAATGAAGAAAACGCCTTTTTAAAGGAAGCTGAAAAGCAGAGCTCGCGTGTGCTGCGTCTGGAGTCGGTGAGGTCTCGGGTGTGTGCCAGCGCTCTCGGCCCTGCGTTGCTGCAGCCTTGAGTCCGCGTGGGATCACGTGTGTTACGAATGGGATCTGTTCTGGCCTTTCGCTCCCGCTCCGGTTTCACTCTCAATTCACTTCTCCTCTCAGCTCTCGCGTCTGATTCGTGTCCCGACACCCAGGAGGCTCCGTGTCCTGCATGACTATCCGTTGCTAAGGTGCAGGACGGTGGTTACGGCTTTTTTTTTTTCCCTTTGCCTGGTAAACAAGGAGAGTGGTATGTCGATCTATCACAATTAAATCAGGCAGGAAACTCAATCCTCTGCCGCGCTTCTCTCCATCTGGGGTTGGGGACAAGTGCACACAAGCAAACACAAAGGTGTGTGCACGTGCACAGACACACGTGCACAAGGTCTTTGGAGTCTCCCATGCAGCTTCAGTAGAGGGTTGGAAGTGCTAGATAAAAAAAAAGACATCTAGATAATAACTATGAAAACACTGACACTATTATTTGTGGTTTAAAAACATTATTTTTGACCTGTCCAGTAGAGCACTAGCCTGTTTTCTCTGAAATATTGACGCAGGTCTGGTAAAATATCGTCATTGCAGGTCGTGTAAGGTCCTCTTTTGTCCTCGTTGGTTCAGTGTTGTTCAAACACCACCTGTCCAACTCTGGCTCATGCAACATTCAAGTGTCCCATTAAAGTAAACAAAGCAAAGGTTGGGGTTATTCAGTCTGAATCCACAGAAGAATTTACTGGTAATTAAAAAGGACCGTTTTTTGCTTATGTATTTTCATATCTTCCTCCAACTTTCTTGATTTCCTATAACTTGTGTGTATCAACCAGCATTTCTAAATCACAGATTTGTAATTCTGAACAAAACAGTTGCAAAAACGATGCCAGAGGGGGACATACACACGATGGATATTCCTGCTCTCGGAGAACTTTCGCAGAGCGCAGCGAGCAGCTAACAAGGTCTCGCATTCACCCTTGGCCTAAACAATTCCTGTTTTTGTTTCTGTCATTTATCTAGGTCTGTGCAGATATGATATCCGAGGAGGGAGATTATAGCACAAAACATTCCCACAGTGGAAGAGAAACGAAGAAGAGCCTCAAAGAAATCAGGAAAATTCTCCAGAATGTTTAAATCCACAAGAAGTGGAATTGGAATGAAACGATTGTCATTTACGAAGGCAAAACCAAGGCTTACCTCTTCAAAAGTAGGAGTCAAATCCTTAATCCAGATTATTGGCATCAGGGGGACGCGCCGTGATGCGATGAGTCACTGTCCTCTTAGAAGACTCTGCAAACCTCTGGTTAACCAGTAACAACCAGGATCTGAGCACCCATTATACATCCGATTATACTTTGGCTAATATGGATCGGCTGATTTCTCTTCCAAAGAACGGACTTTGCTGCAAAACAACCAGAATTATGGTCACTTAACCTTAGATTTTCAAACACTCTACATGAATGTTTAGAGTCAGATTTTGTTCTTACAGTATTAAAGTCAATTAACAATAGATTTCTAAATATAAATTATCAATGTACCATTTCTGTTTGTGTATTTTACATTAACACACATTCATTCTGCATATTACATAGCTGTACGCAAGAATTCACGACATACGAGCGTGACCGAGGTCAAGCACCAAAGTTCCGCACGCCACTGTTTACCCAGGGGGGCTTTCAACATCTCTGCTGCAGTCCGTTAATGGCTGATCCCAAAAGAGGCCTCCCTCTCCCAAACATGCCAGGAAATGTACAGATGTAGGACGTTAAATTAGCGGCAGGAAATATGTCACACCCGAGACGGCGGCGTGCTCATAGCGACCAGATTGCTGGGATGACTAAGCCCACCCCCCTCCACCTAAAGTCTGTCTGCTGCTCAGTGAGGTGGCACCGACTGGAAAGATCATGGTGAAACAGGACACGACGTACACATTCCCAGCAGCTCCGAACCTTGACCAGCCTTTCTGTTAACAAACACGCCAAAACCACTGCTGTGCAACGCTGCTGTGCACGTCACACCTGTGCGTCTGAAAGCTCAACTGTCACCGAAGCGAAATCCCTCTGTGGCAGAAAAGTCAGATGTCATTAAAATATTGACATTTGCAGAGTTAATAGAGGAAGCTGAGCCCACCGCTACACATGGTAATATTTCCTGTTTAGAGTCCTCAGATGAATATCATCTGGAGGAAGGACAAGCTACACTCCTCTGAGAGATAGACAGAGTGGAAAAAGGTTACAAACTCTACTCAATCTGCAAAAGGACAATGAAAAATATCTTTTGTCTTGCTTTTCATGCTGTGGGAGATAAATTGTATTTTTTTTTGGTTAATCTATGCTCACAGGACCAGCCATGTAGCTAACCTAGACAATGGTAACCAGCACGTCAACAGCTCTCCTGCTACATTGCTAACACAAATCCATTTCTCCCGTGAAGTTGGACCGTTAGCAGGAGTGACCCCCTCCAGGCACGGCACCAGAGCAAAATAGCAGGTTAAAAATAGAGCTTCAATCAAGCCTGAAAGCGTGTGATTTCCTTTTACAAGTTTCACAAATTCAAGTTGATAAAAAGCTAAGATACTAAGGACGTGAGACGGCTCGGTCCGTGGCCCCTATTTTCCCTTCCTGGTTGGTTGCTGCCCTCCCCTCACAAAGCATTTCTTCTTGTTATCATGACAAACATTCACATACTGAGAGTCACAAAAACAAAGTCCTGCGCACAACAATGGAGCCACAAGATGTTCCCCTTGAAAAGCTCCGACTAGGTCCCCAAAGCGAGCCGAGCAAACGCGTGTTTGTTGTGGAGCTACAGCAGGGGTGAGAGGGAAAGATTTGGAAATTCAATTAGACTTTCAACAACTTCAGAGCAATTATATCTCTGAGAATTCTGACCTTTTGGCTCCACAAAAAGCTGTTTGTAGCCTGGGAATCTGGGGTTTTTTTTTTGTTTGTTTTTTTTTAACAACACAGTACTTGTGCGTCAAGACTACCAAGGAATCAAACACAGCACAGAACAACCTGAGCTCCATCACATGACGACCATGTGACGGCTTCGCTCAGTAATACCCTGCAGTAACGAGGGGAGGTGAGGGAGTGGCGGCTCGCAGACGGTCACAGAGGGACGAACGATGGCGTCTTTAGCGGATGTCTGAGAAGTAGCTCCAGCGCTAACGTCTGTGTGTCTGCACCACATCACAACTGCATTTGTACACCGAGGGGACGCAGACTTGGGACAACATCAGGGTGCACACACACAAACATCAGTGACCTTTTCTTAAAGCAAGTGTTTGTTTTTCCCACAAGGACCAAACAAACCTTCTCCTGCACCAAACACGTTTACATCCCAGTCCTGTGACAAGGTGCCAATCTGTCGTCGGCAGCAGTGTCTTTGAGGATCTTTGAGGAAGAGGAGATTTCTGACCACAGGAGTCATTTTACAACATATAAAACATTCATAAAGCTTCTTTGGAGCTGCCTCCAGGGTTAAACGAACAGTGTGAGCTGCTTAAAATGCATCTCCTTCATAGACAAGACACGGAATTTTTTTTCTGTTTGGCTCAAATCTATAGACCCACCTGGATGCAATGGAACAAATTCTTTTCAAATTTAGTCAGAAAAAAGACATGAACAGGACGGAAAGACAAATCAGACGTGATTACATTAAAAGTTGGCCTAAAAATTACAATAATACGCATCAAATCAAGACCAAACCTGAGTTTTCCATCTTAATGGTGGGATTAGAGAACAATCTATAAAGAGAAAAGAGATTACCACGTGATAATCACCATGCACGGTCGCTCATGGCAACTGCTCTGCACGGCCCTGCTTAGAACAACTCCTGCCTGATTCTCCAGCACTTCTCAGTTGTGAATCAATCCTCAAATCAGTTTCATTCCTCTGGAGTGTCTGATCGCTCTGAACTCCTCCATCCTCACTCTTTCAGACGCTCTTTGTGTATTCCTGTGCAACCTTTGGCTCGTTTTCCACTGCAGCAGTGAAAAGCTGTGAATACTCACGTTGAGGACGTGTGATGGTTCCTCGCGGCTTGCACCCTGAAGCGAGCTCGTATATAAGCCACCGCGGGCTGCAGAAAGGAAACAGTCGATGATGAGTCCTTTTCGTTTCTGAGGGGGCATCCACACCTCACATTTCGTTTCTAAGCTGAAATGTTTTGGTAAGGGAAGTGAGAAGCATCTCCTTCCAGCTGAGAAGCTCACAATCCTGTTTCCTCTTCTGCATCCAGACTTTGACACCAGTCCCAGGTTCTGTTCCCTCAGGTTTATGGAAATACCAAAGCGGGCCCCCCTCCATGGCTCTGGAATGCTGCTCCGGCTGTGTTTCTACCGTAGCCTTGAAAGGACACACACACTTAAATACACACTTTTACATTAGTTCTCTCATTTTGTTTGTTCTGGAGATTCTCCAACCTCATTTTATTTCAGTTCAAGTTAACCACAATTTTAGCTCTGGCCCCTCGAGTGAGTGGATGCAACAGAAAAGTGTGTGGGTGTGTGTGCTGTCCTGGTGCTCACTGTGGTTCCCACTAGTTTTTAGCCTGTAATTAGCACACCAGTGCCTCCGAGCAGGTAATCCCAGATCAGCAAACTGTCTGGATTTTCACTGGGTTCACTCCCAGACTGACTGGAGTGTGAGTGAGTGTGTGTGTGTGTGTTGTAGTGTCACACCTGATTAACCACTGTGACTCCGGGTGGCTTGAATCACCTTGATCGTCCCTCCAGCTGCACTTCTTTTGATGGGAAATGATGTAATCTTTGGGACTTTCAATTTTAAAATCATTCAATCACATCCAAACGTACAAGCGCACGGTGACGTCAGTTGACAAACTCAGCTTCACTTTCCTTTGAAAAGCTCAAAGGCTGAGGGGAAACCAATAAATCAGAGAAAAAACTTCCGACGTGAAGTCAGGTTTCTCAACTTTGCCCAACAACGACCGCATCGTAGCTGCAAGCACTTGAACTTCTGACAGGAAGCGGTGCCACAGATGCGACACGCAGTAAAGTGATATTTCACTTCACCAGCTCAGAGGAAGTGGAGAAAAATTCCACACGCTCGTTTTTTTTTCTCTTGAACGAACGTTTCTCGGAGCTGATAAATACGAATTCAGTTTTAGTTTCTTCCATTGATACATCATAATAAATGGGGGGGGAGGGGGGGTTCTTAACTAGATGGAAAGAGGTGCAGCAGAGAAATGCAAAGGTTGGCATCCGGTTTTAGCTAACACGTTTACATCTTCATGTTACCCCATTAAAAAAAAAGTACGGATAACATCTACTTAAATATCTGGAATTAACAAACTCAACATGAGGAAAAAAAGAGAAGTGGAAAAACTCCCCCTTCTAGATCTTATGTTTATTTGGCATCTACAACCTGGTTACAAAGTTTAAGCCTAAAGAACTTTGTTAGAAATACAGACAAAAAGGAAAAAAACCTTCATGGGAGTGTCTACAAAATAAATACCCTATGGCAGGAGGAGGGGCAATGCCGGATCTAAACGCTCTCAAAGTCACAAATATAAATACACCTGAGGCTCTGGGGAAATGAACACACACAAATAGCTGTCTTCTCCAATTCAATGCATAAATTAAGAGTAATAATGACAAATTAATTACAACCCTAAAGTGACTCCTCTTCCTTCCTGCTGAGGTGGGGATTGACTGACATGTGACATAGCCGCTTTTCTTCACCGTCTCATGACGCTTCTTTGAAAAGTTCTAAGCAAAATTGTCTTCACTACAAAATATCATTTTGAGTTAATATGAAAATATTATTTACAAAAGTATCACGAAAGTAGAAAATCTGTTGTGAGTCCTTTTATTGACACGAGTGCTGATGGGTGGAAAAATAAGCAAAAATATCTTTCCCCAGTTCGAATCTTCAGCTACTCTATCTTGAATAAGTTGTTGATGGCTTCTTTTGAGGAAAAAAGAAGGGTTGGAGAAAACTACATGGGTCTATCATATAATCCAATGCACACCGGTTATTTACAGTCCCAGCCGAAGGTTATAAATATGTAGCCTGAAGTGATGTGGCAGGAGCAAGGTCACAGAGGTCACTCCATGATGGCTCGGTAAATGACTGGCTCGATGTAGTCCTCTCTGTACCGAGAGTTGATGACACGCTGCCTTTTGGAGTTCTGCTTGACGTCGCTCTCAGCAAACAGCTCAAAGCGCATGTCCGAGGCCACCGACTGAAACAGAGAAATATGAAAAAGGCTGAGGTGCTGCTTTCCTGCAGTGGAGGTGGAACCTGACGTTTCTAAAGAACATTACCCTTTAACTTTTCATTTGCTTAACACAGAATGACAAACTTTCATATTCACAGGCTAAAGACTCAACAAATCTTAGGACAGGTTCAGTGAGTCTGCCTCCACTCTCTAACCATGCTACGGTAACATCAGGGGGTCAACAGCTCATCTGAAACGTTTGTTTTTCCCCTCCCAGTATCAGCATTAATTCCCGCTAACGCCTACCAGAACCGTCACACCCCCGACATTCAAAACATTTCCTGCGCTTCGCAGAACTTTATTGGACCAGGTGGAATCTTTGTCTTTACCATTCGTGATTTGACTCGTTTGGGCAGGTCCTCGTCCAGAGTGTAGATGTCTTCTCTTTTGACAGATATTTGGGATCCATCCTCAAACTCCACCTGATCAGACAGAGAAATGTGCAGTCACCACAGCGTATCTGCAGCACCAAGGTAACAATGTGTCGACTGTCGACAGGAGGTTTACCAGGTACATCGGGATGATATGTGACGTCACAAATTTGGCACCGTATATCAACCCGTCTGTCCATCGAACTTGAACGGCGTCACCTTTGGTTGGAGGCCCGAGCCGGACGCAGTCTCGGTTCTGAAAGTTTAAAAAAAAAAAAAAAAAGTTTTACTTAGTTTATCAGCTCGACCTGAGAAAATGTGGAAGTGATAATCTGATTGACCTCAATGTCCTCTGGGAACAGATTGTCGCTGTAGGAGCCGTCGTCAAAGACGACCTCGTAGAAGGTGGTGGGGCTGAGTTCTTGCACCTCGCTGTGGTAATAACGGCCGTTTTTGTGTTTACAGATCACCCTCTGCCCAACTGTCAGATCCCGCATAGAAGCCTTGTTCCGCTGGAGGAAAGAACCAGAGCGTTAGTGTGGCTGTGCTAAAACCAGCAACACAGGCCCACACGGAGGAAAAGGCTCCGTGATATTTCGCATCGGTAAAGAGATAAAACGAGCCCAAGCGTCTAAGTTTGTGTCAAAACAAAGAAGGTTTTCAGGTAAACAACCGCATCCAAGCTAAGATAAGTCATTTTTGTTTCCTCTTGCAGCAACTACAGTGTGTGTGTGTGTGTGTGTGTGTGTGTGTGTGTGTGTGTGTGTGTGTGTGTGTTGGAGGGGTGGGACACAGCTGCATCTGAAAAGGAAACTGCAGCTGCTGTACCTGCTTTATGACTCATTTGTTGAGCAGCTGTGTTTCCGTGTGCCATACCTCGGTGACAGGGGGTGCTCGGTGCCTGGGGCAGGTCACGAAGACGATGAAGGGCCAGTCGTCCGGGTGCATGAGAACGCCGGCAGCCTGGGCACAGGTGGGGTGGAACGCTGTGGAACAGCGTCCGTGGGAGCACTGGACGCAGCAGCCCTTCAGCCGCTTTATCCGTTTCCTGCAGTACACGCACTTCTACACACCAGCACAGGGAGGAAACGGGGGCCGGGAGGAAGCATCACAAGATGCAGATTGTATTACAGGGGAAGGAAAGGATGGGAGAGAAAACAAGTCAAGCAGGAAGGGTGGAGACGACACCAAAGGTTAGAGAAAGGCAACAAAATACAGACACGGTTGAGTCAACTGTGCTCTATGAAGCCTCCATGACTTCCTTTAAATAATCACTGGTGTTCTGACATATCTACTCAATGTTCTTGTTCTATTGGTCAAACTTCCTGTCAGATGGAGATCTGACAATAGAGACAAGGTCAGCTATTGTGAGCTTCACAGATGACTCGATGACGCGTTGTGGCGCTTTGGTTTCTAATTTTAACAAAAGACGTTTGAAGGGTAGAAGAAGAGGAAACTGGATGTATTAATTAAACACAGAAGCCCCAAACAGAGAAGTGAAACCGTGTAACACTAGCAAACAGACATCACATTGGTTTCATGGCAACCAAATATGACATTTACGAGAACCTCAAGCAGAAACCAACAGTGATCTAGCATGAAAATGTAGCTGACATGTGGCACCTGTAGTGAACTTCACACAGCTGCTGTAACATCAGTACAGCCTGATCTTAACCCACAATGAGGTAAACTATTGCTGGAATAAGTCAGCAAATAAACTAAAGGTGAATGGAGTAAATACGGGAGGAAGGCGAGTCGTACCAGTCTGAATCTGGGCAGTGGGATTGCAGACAGGTCGATGGGCGATCGCTCAGTGACGTTAACAAAGCGAGCTTCTAGTACGGTGATGGCGCACAGCACATGGACCCACCTGTGTTCACACACAAAAGAGAATTAAAAAAAAACAAAACACTATTGTTGCAGTGTTGGAAGCAGAAGAGAGTGAGCAGAGTGTAGCACAAAAAAAAAAAAAACACTAACGGACACTATCTTCTTTCAGTCTGCTACTTCAGGAAATTTACACAAACATAACTCTGCAGCGGCAGAACCACAGACGGGGAAGATCTGCAGTCACTGCCTGACGACTGGCTCAAATATGCTTCTGCATCTGCAGCTATTTCCTCTGAGTTCAATGGATGTTCACTGATCGCACGTGTAACCGCATGCTGAGAGTGTCGGCTCAGTGTCCACGTGAGGATCCAGAGCAGCAAATATGTCGGGAAGAAAAATGAGTAAATATTTAGGAAAATGCAAATAAGGTTCACTGTGACGGTCAGAGTGGATAACCTGGTTTTATTCTTAACTGGTAAACGCCTGTTGTGACATGGACAGCAGTTGCTGCTTTGACTTACTTGTCATCGTTGGCTTTCTGCAGAGCACCGCCCCTTAGAGAACACAGGCAGCAGTCCTGCAGAAACAGTCACACACTGCTGTTTGAGTAAATACGATAAAATATACTGTGCTTTGATAAAATAAAGAGAAGAAATCGATCATCTTTGGTTCTGTTAAACAGACTCCTGCCAACAGCAGGGTGGTGGCTGTTCTGAACTGGCAGGAATGATGAACAGCAAAGAACATTTTAAAGGTATGTTTGACAAACAGGAGAAATCCCTCAAACATCCAACACGCAGAAGAAAAAAACAGCTTCACCACCCTCCAAAGAAAGGAGGCAGTATCAGAAAGATCAAGTTTGTATGAAGGGGACAAAAGCTGGCTGGCTGCTGTTGGACAACACCAGGTGGAGCTTAGTTCTCCACACTCAGCGGAGGTTCTTCCAGAGCCAGTAAAGCCAGGTACGGCACCACCATAAAGCTCCAGGAAATCCATTTTTAAAATGTTCCAGAAACAAAAGTTATGATTTAACTTAAAAAAACAGAAACTGCAGCTGAAGCTCCCATGTAATGTGGTTTGATGAATCCAGGTTAACCCAGATTTTTAAGTGTCTCCTTCAGGCTGTGTAGTTTCAACACCACTCTCTTTGTTTTTGTCTGCAAAGAGTGCAAATTATTTTACACCCTCCCCCCAAAGCAATTATATATTTAAACTCTGAACTAACCTCTGTGATAGCATTAGCCTTGCAGCGGCTGCACAGCCAGTCATCTAGTTCCCCTTCATCCCCAGACACACCATAGCAACCTAAACAGGAACAGAGAACAGCACAGCACAGCACAAAAGTTTTAGGAGGATGTCAAGAAACTGTTTGCAGTTTCCGTCCCTGTGCAACTTTTGAACCTTTTAATGAGCACGATGATGTCTGTGCTCAAAAGTCACAAATGATAATGTTATGTGGAACATGGTGTGAAGCAGCGCTGCTGAAGGCCTGCCTCTCTTACTGACATGATATTAAAGAACTAAAATTATCACCCAGCACTTTAGTGCTTCTTACAGTGAATGAGTGTCTGTTTTCATGTGGAAATAGGTCAGACGGCACAAAAAAAGCAAAAATGTTAAAATAGTCTGTGCTTCAATTATTGATACGGTTGCTTGAATTTCTATGCTCTCAAAAAATGGGGTCAAAATTAAAGAAAATTGAAAATATGTGTCAAACAGGACAAATTAATGGTGTCATATCATCATGTGACTTACTGGTATGCACACGCACTAAACACTGTCTGCAGCTAACAAGCCGGCTGGTCCCGTCTTCTGCTAAGTGAGGGTTGGACAGCTGTCCCTCCCCACACTCGGTCATCCTGCTGGTTTGGGTGTTGAAGCACATTTCAGGGATGAGTGGTTTGGACCACTGGCGCCCCCCTGGATGGTTTACCAGTGTCACACATTGGCTCCCATTGCCGGACTCAGACTTTGTGGGAAAGAGAGCGTGACATGTTACACTACAACAACACATGGCAAAGGACAAATGTGAGCACTTCATAAAACAACTCAGCAGTAGCCACCTGATGTGTGTGGAAGAGCAGACAGATGGAACAGTACGGGGGCTGCTGGCCCATGCTCTTGTTGTACTCCCTCTCTGCCTGAGGGTTGAAGGGACGACTCTGCCAAAGCCAGGTCAGAGGCTTCGCCCACTCCTCCTTCTCCTCCTGCTCAAGCTCCATGTCCACATACATGTCTACCAACACGGAGATGGAATTTAAGAAATGTGGGGATGTGGCACCAGTAGGAAAACGCTGTAAAAACACCTGCATACCATCATCACTGTGCACTTCCCTGACCAGAGGGTGATGACGAGGAAGCTTGCACAGCTCGGCCTGCTGCTGCTTCTTCACAATGGATTTACAGTACGACTGCTCTTCTGTCGCCTGCTGGAGGAGACAGGTAATGCAACAACGTTTAAACTGTTTTTTTGTACTTCACTTTCTGAGAAGAATCTGAATTTTAAGGCATGTTGGCTCAGTACTGGTAATTATACACAATCTAAATAGCTCATTAATTTGTTCTGACATCATAAAAAATGTTTTACTAAAAGAACTAATTATGTTAAGCTCAAAAAAAATTCGTCTGCACCATGCAGTTAAAGTGCACCAAAAACTGGTTTCCTTTAGGGTTAACAAGCATTGAAGCCCAAACTGACAACTCATGCATTAATCAAAGACCCACAGGAGGAAAACTGTTGCCCATAGATATTAAAAATTTTCATCAAATTTTTATTTTCTAAGACAGATTTGCAGTTTTCATTAGCTGTAAGCCATAATAGTCAAAATTCAAAAAAATAAGTCTGTGTAATGCATCTATGAGTTCTTCCTTTTGAACTGAATTACTGAAATAAGTCAGCTATTGATATTTTGAGATGCACCTGGACATGAGCTAAAGGGCTCAACAACACACTTCACATACTACATTATTACAGTCTGATCAAGTATATCGAAAAAAAAAAAAAAAAAAGAAATAAAACAGACCTTCCGCTTGTTCTTGGAGGCGTCCAGCTCTATTATGCTCAGTTGGGTGGTTTGTGTTTGGGTCTGAGAGGAAGAACTCTGACACTTGGGCTCAACCGCAGGTGTCTCCACTTCTACCTGAGGTTCAACAGGTTCAGATATTTTAGGCTTTGCTTCATTTTTGTGCTGCTCCAGGAGAGCACACGGTTGGTACTCATCTAGCACCACTGTGGTTAAAACGTGCTTATTCTCTGACTGCGTCTCACAGCCCGCAGCCTGCGATATGGACTGTCCGAGCGCGTGTGCTGCAGTAGGACTGGGTTTGCTGGGGAGGTGGCGAGGCTGGTGCTCTCTGGCATAGCTGTGCACCTGAAGCTGCGTGTGCGGCTGCTGCTGCTGCTTTTTCTCCAGTGTGTAGCTTTGCACCTGCAGAGCGTCTTTGGGGCTCAGCGTCCTGTGGAAGAGCAGGCTGGCTACGCCCATCTTACGAGCAGGCTGACTGGCGGTGTCCGTCCACATCGGCGCAGCTGAAACCAAGAGGTGTCCATTCCTGTGCTGGGACTGAGAGGAGATGGCTGGAGCCCGAGTTTTGGCGTAATGTCGAGGGTGGACCACTTCGGCGTGATTTTGCGTGAAACTTCTGTGAAAGGGATCCAACAACGTCAGCTTGGTCGGTGTGACCACCAACTTCGGCGGACCTGTAAACAAAATTGAATGAAACCGTTTTCTACGTAATGCTCGGCAGTTTTGCTTCTCTACAGAACCAGGAAGGAAAAAGCCAGGTGAGAATACCTTTATTTCTCCTGACATCTTGTGATGGAGTGCGTGGAGGTATAAGGTTTAGCCTTGGACGCTTCCCGTAACGCTTTTCCTCGTCATCGTTCTTGGAAACGACATCTGCTGGCACTTCCAGACACACTCTGTGTCTCTTGGTCTCGATCCTCTGTGTAGTGCTGAGGGCACAGACAAAAACATTAACACCCCTGAGCTTTTTTGCACAACTGAAGCTCAAACCTGCTATTTACTGACAGACAGACCTACCTCTTCCTTTCGCCATCCACAGCACAGCCATCCGTGCCATTGTTGGCAGCGTCACTGAAAAATTCCCCGAGGAATTCCTTAGCCTCCGGAGTGGGACGAGAGTGATTGATGGGAACGACATCTTGTCCTGCAAGCCAGCTCTCATACCGCTCCGGTTGGAATTTCTTTACAAAAACGTCCATTGAAATCTTCACCATGTCTTTACGACAAGAGCACTAAAGAAAAAAAAATGCCAGTGTCAACTGTTGCATGCACTGCTGTTACAGATTTAACTCCATTTAGGTGGAAAGTAGATTTTCTTACCAAAACTGCCTGCTTGCCATATTCAATCCACCGCTCAGTGGCGAAGTTGGTGGATTCGGCACAGTTTAATCCATGGTTGAAACCAGCGTGATAGGCGTAAGGGAATGTTATCATGAACTCGCCAGCCTCCTGTGTGATCTGACATTAAGCAATACAGCTGTGTTATCATTCTGGCTTCGGTATGAAGTGACAGCCCTTTGATTCGGACAGGAAGACAGACAGACAGACACAGACTCCACAGGGATCCATCAACAGTGCCACTTTTTTCAGGACAAGAAAAAAATATTTCCAGAAGAGTACCCACTGAGACTTTGTGGACACATTATTATTGTTCTAAAAATCACAAAAATGTTATTTTGTCAGATATTTCTCTATTTTTTGGGTCATCTAGCTTCAAACTGAGAAAGAACAGGTCTATTCTGATCACTTGTCACAGCTACAACAACACAGCAGCTCTGTGGATCTGATTTCTCAGACTTCAGACTCAAACTGGTGCGTCTCTGCAGACGAATGCTCTCAACGTACCTTATCAAACGGAATGCCATACTTCTTCAGGATAGAGGGAGATATCAAGGTCATCTTGTGTCTTAAAAAGGCCTCACAAATCTGGGAGCTGCCAGGAAAAAATCCTTGAAGAAGACAGAAAATATAGAGGAGTCGGTGCCATTCAACAGCCACACCACAGACACAGGAAACACTCCAAATGTCTCTTACCTTGAGCCAGGCGCTCAAACCGTTTTCCATGTTCTGGAGGTATGCAGTACCTGCACATATTCACACACACACACACACACACACACACACACACACACACACTCATTAATTACAATTTAGTATGCAAGTATTATATAGCACAAAGGTTTCATTACCATGATTTGGGCTCTCCAAAGTGTAAGTAGTTGATACTATAGAGATCCATGTCCTCTGTGTGCCAGGCAAAAGTGGTCTTCCACATGCCGAAATACAGGTAGGGTGTATTTACACCCTCAATGGTGATGCCACTTTCATGTTCAACAGTATCCAAAATAGTATTTAAATGGCAAATATTCCACTCTTTGACTTCCTGCGGGAAGGATGAAGATTGTCAACTTAGACTTAAGCAACTTCACTAAAATGTCCACTAAAAGACAACCAAGCAGATGAAAGTATTTAAAGATTATTACAGAAATAAAAATACATTTTGTTGGCAAATGACAATAATGCAACACTACTAGAACCCAAATTAAACATAACAAAGTGTTAGAAACACCGTGTTTCTTCCTGACTGTAAACTCACAGGGTCATATAGACTTCCATTGACATCGGCTCCATATATGGGTGGATTAAATGTGACATTCTTCCAGTACTTCCGTTCCAGTTCCTCGAAGTCATCGTAATGTGGACTACAGAACCTACAAGGCGCAATTACATTAGACATAGGAAAACACAGCTAATGGCGTGATAAGCGAAGAAAAATGAACGTATTCCTTACTTGTCGCTGTTGGCGAGCTTGCGGAACTCTCCCACTGTCACAGCCTTCTTCTGAATGTTGTACTGTGTGAACAGGCCAGACTGGCCTGTCACAAACTGCTGAATGGGTGCAGGTATCACCAAGTCATCAATGTTATCGTAGGAGCCTCTAGGCTTCCATTCCTTTGGTGGGACAATCTTGAAGAACAGCAGTGGACATTGAAATGTATGTCACAAAATTATCAAACCATATCGTTAATCAACACTGACCTTTTATTTGTCTAAAACAGGTAAAAAAATAATAAACTATTATGACTTGTGACAGTCTTTAGCAAATCCTGAAGACAATGCTGGTTTCTGATTTTACAGTTGTTGAGATTTAAATAACACTATCAGGAGACAGGCAATTACATAGGAGTGAATGCTGCACTTGTACTTACTTTAGCAAGGCCGGCTTTATGAGCTCCCTGGGATTCAATGTATGCAATGTAACGGCTGAAGTTTTTGAATTCCTCCATTGTTGGGTAAAAAGTCATGATTCCCTTGGAACCATGATTCTGGGAAATCATCTCTGAAGCCATTTTATATTCCCTATAGACTGGAGGGGAAATAATATTTTCATCAGGTGCAATTTCTGTATGGCCTCATTTTTCTAGCCACAGCCAGGAGAGCTTGATTGAAACCTTTAGTTATCGTGACCACGCGTTTAATGTGTCTTTATTTTAAAAGTCTCTAACAGTGGTTTTCAATAATTACCTCAAGAGCTTGAGTTTTACTTACAACTTCTCTGTTAACCACTGTGGTTAGCGGAATGCTAGCTAACTTTACCGGGGCTGGGAAAACCTATCTGGGAAATGCCATCTGATTGGCTAATTCTGGTCTCTTTAATTCTGCTACAATGAGAAACCCCATACAGCTAACATTAGCTTGTTTGCTAACTTGTTAAAAAACCCTGACCTAGCACAGATTAAAGATTATTCAAGACTGCACTAGTTAAAAAATAGCGTTATCACATTTAAATAAAATGTATAATTAAGGGAAGGTATCATCTTGTTATCATGGAGTCCCAAAAGAGAAATAACGATCATTAGACAACCAGAAAGCCTATGATGATACCGTCATGGGATATGATTATTTCTCGAATTTCCAACATCACCCCAGCTAGGCTAAATAAGAAAGGCCAAATGCACAAAATACCTTGTTTAAAAAAAAAACGCTGACATCGAACGTACCAATAATCACTGACAATATCCAAACTAGCTACTTCGTAAGTAATTTCTTCGTGTGACAATAAGCCGAATTGTTTCACAGGAAGAAAGTAGCGTTCATCAAGTCGCATCTTCCAGAAAATAGACACAGCCCTGCGTTAGCAATTTGGCATTTCCGGCTTATCCGTCCGATTATCGCGAGCTAACCTTTCAAAGCACCGGCATAGCTCGGCGTGCGCGCACTCACCAACGTAGTCAGACGTTTCTCCTTAGTGGCGTAAAATGTTCGTGCTCAGTGGTAGCAGAGGCTGCTAGGAGACGGTAAAGAAGACATCTTGCACCCTCGGAGTAGAACACTGTCGTCCATTGCCTCTAGTACGCATGTACACGCACTTCGGATTTTGTTTACCACATACGCATGTGGCACGCTTAGCCAATCAGAAGGCGAGCGTGACAGCGCATAGAACGTAATGATGCACGTAAAATTTCCACTTTCAATTTTCCTCTTAAATGCGTGTAAATATGATGGTTAATTTTGATTATCTTATTTGTACGTAACAAATCTCGAATATTTTAAATAACTGTTTCAGACGGACTTGTATGTAGTTAAGATTGTTAATGTAGTTAAGATTCTGTGATTTATTTCATTTCTCTTGCGTTCGAATTTCATATCTTATTAAAATTGTATAAAATGGAATTTTGTTCAATATTGCAAAATGAAATATTTGCTCACACATGTAAATGTGCACTTCTCTTCAGACGGGAAGACTCCAAGAGCCAGCATAAGTAGGAAACAAGATTCTAATTCCTAATGGCAGAGAATCCAAGGCTGAAGTAGAAAATAAAAGCAATTAAACGACCAGTTCACAGCTGTTTCAGTCTTCTTTCCACATATAATATTACTGTAGAAGACTGACACACACACATTGGTAAAACTAGAACAAACCAACCATATTCCACATAGTGAGTGATCATCTGCTTTATTTTTTACCGACAAAGGCACGTCCATACACTGTCGATATTTCGATAGGCTGTATAACGCTATATGCATCTATTTTCAGGCAGTGCATATGTCATGACCCCCATGAATAAATGCAACCTTAACATGACTTTTTCACATCGAAAAAAGATATAGCAAACAACAAGCACTGACAAGTTGTAAATGCACACCTTTAGCATAAGTATAGTGCACCCTGTCATCCATTTTCAATGACCTTTCACACTGAAGGAGACACAAATTGCATCAGCAGCACTCGGTGGTTTCTGGAAAGCCCACAGTGTGTGTGTAGGTGTGTATACATATAGTTATACACCCCTCGACACAATCTTTCTTGGTATTTGTTCCAGTTGCATAAGACCAGTCAGGTTGCATCTGTGCACTGTTAAAATGCATATATAACAGACCAGCCTGGTCAGAATAAACCCTTTATTTGGAAAGTTTATGAGAGTTTGACCTTTGGCTGGCCTTTGGACACTCAGTCTTGAATCTATCAACCTACATCTACGAGTCAAAACCAGTCCAGACAATTCAGTCAGAATAAAAACACAGACTGTACTTTCACTCACACCTAATTGTCCCATTATGAGACGCAGAGGCATCCACGAATGAATGACTTTCAATGAAACACAGAGGTAAATTCATTTTCTCTCTCTGCGGATGCAATGAAGAGGATGACGCTGGAGAATATAAAGGAATGTCTATAGTCTGGGTTTGCATGTATCGTCATAGAGACACAACGGCTGACAGCAGTACGACCACATTTATAATGGCTATTATCTCAGAATAACAGCAAAAAATACTTCAAATCACATTAAGAAACACTTATTTGATCCAAAGCCACTTTTAAATATAAGAATATACCACCTGGACTGTCTCTTGTATTTTATATAATCTTGCAGGGCTTTTGCACCTTATATCCTTAGGATATTACACTGAATATTATCAGGGAAATGGATGTTTGCATGACATAACCTCCTTGAAGCCATGGCTGTAAATCAATTTACAAACATCTTTGAATATTAAGTTTCATGCAACTATGAACTGGTTATATTGTGCTTAATATAGACATATATTTATATATATACTTTGTATTTAGAGATCACTATATAGAAAATAGATATAATTTGTGACAAAAATATCAGCCAATTAGGTTCATATTAGCGGTGGTTAAATGATTATTACAACTCTTTGTTTTAAGCTGTATTTTCGTTTTAAATCGATAAAACAGATTAATATCTCAGGAGGCATTTTGGACTGGATTCATGGTGTAAGTAGATGTAAGATCTGCGGAACGGTACAGATTGTGAACGATGCAGAAATTCACACGTTGTTGCTTAATGTTCATCCACTGCGCTGTTGCTTACTGGTCAGCGCAAACCCCTCACACACAAATCACAAATGGACACAGTCACTCTGATCTGAAGATGTTGTTTTGCAGAGGCGATGCGTGTCTGCGTTCCTCTCCATCCATTATCCTCTGGACGCCCTCATCCAAAGTCCTGCTCTGTCTTTAAGCACCGGTGGCCCTCCAGGACCGTGAGACGCGGCCCCGTTGATAACAGCTCTCAGCCTGGAAGGACTTTAAGAACTTGTGCCAAAAGGGCTTTCAGCGCGGTAAAAACCAGGCTCTTTATTGGCTATTTGTCCATATTGTTATTGATCAGGTGGACAGGATCACTGAGGGCAACAGCCTTCTCCCTGTCTGTGTTGTTGCTGTCTTTTTTGGACATATCAGGCTCCCAGAGAAAGAACTCATGGAGGAGAGTGTTGACGGTATCAGGACACTCCATCATGACCATGTGACTCCCCTCCTCAATAACTTTTAGAAAGGCAAACAGGAGAATCTACAAATAAAGAAATAAAAAACACTGGTGGTTACCACAACTGAAAATTACAACATTTCATATTTAATGTCCCATGACTGCACCTCTGCCATGCGCTGGTCTTCATCCATAGGCACAAACTTGTCGCACATGCCGTGAATCAGGAGGATGGGCACAGTGAGCTCCGCGTGGTAGACCTCGTCCCCCTCAGGCCAGTACTGGCCGCTCATCATGGCTCGCAGGACAAATGGAGACACGTTGAAGGCGTTGCCCTGCTTCAGCAGCTGCTTCTCTTTGGTGCCCTGCCGAGCGAATCCAGCTCTAGAAGTAAAAAAAAAAAAAAAAAAAAAGGAGAAGGCAGATTAGTGGAAACGGTCCTGAGTGTAATCTGAAGACCAAATGTTTTTATGAGTGCATGAATGCTGAATGCTGTCGCTTTGCTCTGCTGCTCTGACACCATATATGTCTTACTTGAGGAAGCTCCAAGCCAGACATGGAGACAGGCAGTGAAGGACACAGGATGGAAGCTGAAAGATGGAGCACAGGCTGGGCTCCAATGCTGTGGGACCCCCGCCATTAATCATCACCACCTTATGGACCAGGTCGGGATATTCGTGGGCCAAGAAGGTGCAAAATGACACTCTAGAAGCGACAAAAGGTTTTGTGATAATCTTTAAAATAGATTATATCTGAGTGGCAAGAACCATAATCCTAATCCATAGTTCCTCACCCGTAGGAATGGCCAATGAGAATGTTGCGTTTACGAGCATATCTCTTAAAGATTGCACGCAGGTCCTCAGCGAGGGCATAAAACGTGTAAGCCGCTGCGATCTGTGGTGCGGTGCTCGCTCCATGTCCCGCCAGATCCGGAGCGATGACCTCGTAGCCTAGTCGAGAGAAGAAGTCCAGCTGGCTGCCCCAAATGTCCAGAGAGCCCCCAACACCGTGCACAAAGAACAATGCCACGTCAGAGTGCGTGCCTTTGCAGCTGGAGATCACTCGCTTTGAGTTGATCAGGACGGTGCGCTTGGGCTTGCGGTGGCGCCGGCGAGGCGGCGGAGCAGGCTTCTGGTCCCCAGTGGGGGGAGGAACTGGTGGAGGAACCGGGTTGGGATCAGGAGAAGCGGGCATTTCTTTGTAGTCGGCTAGCTCCACTTCGACGGTGCTACAAGGTTCCAAGTCCCCGTTCTGACACTGAAGGATCTCAGAGTGTAACACGTCGCCCATGTTCTCGATCACCAGCTGGCCGTTGCGGTAGACTGTGATCTTCCTCTTGCACTGGACACTGTTAACACTACTGTCAGCTTCTGGCAAGCTTCCATCCTCACGGTCTCCATCCACCTTCTTATCGACACCCTCCTCTTCTGTTATTTCAGGCTGGCGCTCCGGAACAATGTGCCGCACCCGTAAGACCCGCCCAGGTTTGACCTCCACAAACTCATAACCATCGGAAGGTTCTGAGGACTCCAGCGGCAAGACCAGGTTGGCAGCCTTCCCAGTCAGGCAGCAGAATATACTTTCAGCCAGGCTGGTCAGCATGGTGCCTTCCTGCAATGTAACATCCCAGAGACACAAACGTTGACATTTGCTTTGAAGGTCTCACAGAATTCTGTTAAAAAAAAGCCAAGCAAAATCAAACTTTATCATCATTTCCTGGGCTGTGATGTTACCACGCACCGACACCTGAAGCTGCTGCAGGACACGCAGAAACATGTTAGGAGTCCACGCAGAGCTGGCAAAAGTCAAGCGCTCGAGAGGAAGACAGAAGCTTTCGCTCAATTCTTACAATCCTGAACCCAAGCTGTTTCCTAGCAACCAGTTAAAATGCCCCTCTTCTCATTTCATCGAGACACAGCTAGTGCTGGAAACACACCGAGGGCAATAGCTTGATGAAAACAGCAGGTGAGGGGTGTCTGTGTGTGTGTGTGTGTGTGTGTGTGTGTGTGTGTGTGTAAACCTCTTCCAGAACATTCACCTGGAGAAGTTCAATGAGAGGGTAAACAGCAGCGTAACATGGTTATTGTCTAAAAACCAACCTGGTGCTTTCTTACTGACCATCAGGATCAAAACACTGCACAGGTTATCATTCATGAATTGTCATGCACAACATAGTTTAAATAACAGTACTATTTCCTCCCTTCTACTTAATTTACTTGGACTCTTGTTGCTAGGAGACTATACAAATGGTTTTCCTTTGAAATGAATTGATTTGGAGCATTGACAGATTTTTAGATTAAGTTAAAGGTGCAACATTAAAGGGTTTTCTAAAGGAATATTCAAGAAGGCAGATGATTACCTGAATAACTCAAGCAATGGCCACCCAAATAAATGTTCACAACTGTGTACAGATGTTTCATGCCATTCTTTTGTTCAGGGGGATTTTAACAAGTTTGCCTCAGACAAGATGAAAGGAACGCATGGCACGCCACAGACCTCAGTAGATGACCTCAGGTGATTCGACAGTTTTCAGGGCTCAAACATCAGCATCATAATCAGACTTTACAAGATAAACTGTTGAAAAAAAAAGCTGGAATTGTCATAGTGTGCATCGAATTTCATCCATCTCACATCTGTTACGGCAACATTAAGTGCCTCTGCATTGACTCAACATGTTTTTCAAAAACAACAGGGGGGTTCTCCTCCTGACCTAGTGTCCGTCAGCATCAATCAACCCTGGTTCTAAATGGCTGTAAAAGCCAATTAAAACCAAGGTTAAACGTTGCACCTGGTAACCTAAAGTCAGAAATAGTTAAGGTTTATTTTCAATCTGGTAGATTTCTCATCTGCAATGCAGAATATAGGCTGATGTGTCTGCCAGGTCTGACACGCATTTGGCACACAATGTGCTGCTCCATTTCCACAGCAACAGGGTAGATTGCGGCACATTCTGGCACATTTGCAAACAAGAATTATCTTACATAACATCGCTCCTCGTATTAATTGAAAGATAGAATTTACTATTTTTACACGTTTATATAACATTTAAAGCGTCGGAATTTGAGTAAAACTACTCCTGATATTTTAGAATTGAACGAAATGTCACATCACAAAACCTATTGTTTTGTGACATGCAAAATCACGCCAAAAACTGACTATTGATGCGAATGACTGCTGCAGAATAGCGGCTAATTTGATAAGGATGCACTAAAAATCGACTTCTTACCTACTGGTTTATTGATGATTGTTGATGATGAGCTGTCTGCACCCGGATTTGATAGTCAAGACTCGATGAGAGTGAAATGCGTTGCATGTGTATTGCAATAATTTGTCTGCTCAGGGTGCTGCAAAAGAATAAATGCCTTTAATTAGTCTCATTAGGCTGCTGTGGCCGTGCGCGGTCGGGCTTGAACGCGTATCCATAAAAACGCACCGGAACTGTCTCAGTGAGACACCCATAACGATAACAAGCGCCGATGTTTCTTTCTCTCTTTTTTTTTTTTTTTTTTTTTTTTTTTTTTACATGTCCTCAGTATCCACTGCGCACATAGGCCTGTCCCTACCCTACCCAGCCCTGGTGCCCTTGCACATCCGCAGCGCCACAGCAGACATCGGGTACCTTCGCTCCTGAGTGGCAGAGAGAGGAGCGAATGGAAGAAACCGGTAACCGAGCGAGGCCAATGGGAGAGGCTGTGTTCCTTGTTACCAGGGCTGGCTGGGGAGCAAAGTGTGTGCGTGTGAGAGCGTGCACACGCTACTGCTACACAGCAATGACCTGCTATTATCATCCATTATGACCTTATTAGCATGATCATAAACGTCGATCCCATAAAGACATTGGATGAACATATTTGTGTGTCTGCCTATAAAGCAATGAAACAGTAGGATGAGCTGTCCCCCTGTTACCCTTGACCCTATGATATAACCGGGGCAACCCAGCGCCTGTCACTGCACAGCATGATGCGGCAAACAATAGTAGTCCTCTGTTATTATTTGGGATGTGTGTGTGTGTGTGTGTGTGGGGGGGGGGGGGTCTCAGCGTTATTGTGAATTTGTTTTAAAGTGTTTCTGCTAAAAAATATTGCAAAAAGGCAAAAAAACTCGCACAAAGCACTGGATACATTGTTGCTGCTTAGATAACAGAATGCACTGTGGAGGTAGAGTGGTAATTTGTTTATTAGTACGCTATTTATGTATCATAATGTTCTGTGCATGAGGTCTATTAAGCTTTAATGTGTAATAGTTCATTACTGACTCGTTAAGGTGAAAAAATAAGTATTTGAAATAGCAAGAACACAAACTTTCATAGCGCTATTACAAGTGAGCTCTTCGTCTGTTCATTCATACATTACTCTTTTTTAAGTAAATGTACGGTAACGTATAATAGCCGTGTAAATGAATCTTCTCAAAGGGCAGGGAAATTTTCTGCTGATTAATGTCTTTCAGGTCTAACTGTTATTAAGAAAACATTCTTTCGGGACACGTTCAATATATACTTTTCTTTTATTGAGATAATTTCGAAAAATACAAAAAATGTCAACAATAATTACTACCACGGAGACGCTGAAAACACGCAGAAGATTATACCTTGCGTACAATACTCTGAAAAAAAGGTCCCGATACAACAACAGTCGTTTCGATTGGCTGAAGCGTCTAGACCAATCATATTGCCTCATATTCGTAAGTGGGCTGGCAGACCCATGACTTTCAGAGCTCATGTTTTTTTCAGTCGTATGATTGATTTATAAATGTACATTATGGCGTCTACATTGTCAAGACTACGTCAAATATCTTCTCTCGCCAGGTGACTGAGTTTACGTGTATTTGATCAATGCAGATAACTGTGTGTTACGATAACATTGTTTAGCTAGCGCTTAGAGACGTTAGCAGACGTTAGCAGCATGGCTAATATGGACGTAGCATCCTGAAGTTGTTGAATTAATTGTAATCACGTTAAATAATTACATTGCTCTACTTGGTAGCATACCTCAGGTACCGGTGAAAATGATTTTGTATTTGTTGTAGAATACTAATTTTCCATGTTTGGGATAAAATAAAGTACTTCTAATGCATTTAAATTAACCTCAAACAGCTCCCGTGGTTGTATTTATTGAGTAAAAAAACGCCTAAATTTTAGGTTTTTTAAATATTAGTTATTATGATATTTTGTTGCAGCACAGTGCCCATATAAAAGAACAGCAGTTTTAATCAGTGCTCTTTCAACAGCATCCCCGTTGGAAACCTGACTGGCACCTCTCACCTGAGACTATTCAGCAGTTGGATTGTTCCCAGATCCGCTGCACCTCTGATTTCCAAATGTGGGCTGATGTTTTCACAAGCTGAGGGTTCGGGTGTGTTCCAGCAGCCTGCGTGGCAATACCAGCAAGTACGGACGAGGAAAAGAGGAACAGAATATCAGCCCAAAAACATTAAACGCAAGAGGACCCACGGCTGGATCAAAAGACTCAGCTCAAAAGGTGGCATTGAGGTGCTCTTACGACGTATGCTGAAGGGGCGGAAATCCCTCTCGCACTGAAGGCTCCCATCAGACTTTCACCACCAAGTGGTTTGAAATGCAAAAGATTTTGAAGATCTCAATAGCCATTGATACTGGGTGGGGTTTTGTCTTGGTATTCTTGTGTTAATAATGAGTGGAACATTGAAGAAAAGCCTTTCCCCAAGAAATTGTCTTGAGTTAAAGAAAAATAAAATCTTGTAGTTTCACTCTATCACTCTGTCAAGATGATTAATAATGACATTTAGAATGTAAACACATTATATCGATTTATATCTGCTTGCATAACTTTGATCCTTTTAAATGCTTTTTTCCATTTCAATACAATACCATAAAGTAACGGACACAGTTCACTTATTCAGTTCTGGATGGTATTCATCAAATATTTTTTAATCACAAATTATAATTTTCTTTCTCTACATGCGCAGAGAATCAACAGTCCATTCACACACACTTATCTTTATAAGTTTACTGTAAATAATATTACAATGTATTGGGTTCTGATAGTGATATCCACCTACTATTTTCTGTTGATCACTATTTAAATAATTTTACATGTATATTTTAAACATTTTACATGAATAAAAATATTAAACACCCATTTTATTCCTTCCCATTTAACTTATATAAACAATTAAACGTTTTTTTCCACCATCAGTTCATGTCATCTAATCAGTTCATGTCATCACACATTTTGACACAATGTACCTGCGTTGTTTTCATCTCGGGAACCGGGGAACCATTTCGCTTACATAATAACCTCCCAGCCAATCAACGCATCTGTTATTCCATCCTCTTTCCTGCTCGACCAATCAGCTATGCTGAATCTCAATCTCCCCGCCCCCGGAATGACGAAAAACAAAAAAAAAATCGCAGTTGTGAATTATTACCAGTTAGCTTGTTCAGGACGTACTATTTGTCTGTTTTACGTAATTGTAGGAAAAATAGTGACATTTAGCAGTTGTTTTTTTTTTAGAAATGCCCGGTTGCGTTCGTGTAAAAGCCCCTTTCATTAAAGTTCTCTATCGGTCGTAAGAAGCTGTCAAAAGGGTAAACAAACCGGCTTGGCGTCGAAAACATCCAGGCTTAGTGGCTAACAAGCTAAAACATTAGCAGGAGTGGGACTCGGGCAGACATGGATAAGGTATGTATATAGCTCTGTCAAAACTCTATCTGCATTTTCGCTTTGGCTTTTTGTAGTTTAACTGGTGTCAAATCGAACGTAATCTCCTAGCATTTACCCTTAGTGATACATCACTGCCATGTTAAACACGCTTGTCCCCTGGGTTGTTTTCATCTATGCTGGCCTTTCGTTTATGGCTGCAGCAGGAAGAGGTTTACGGTCATATTTTTCTTTGTGATCTTAGGGAGATTTCCTGAAAGGGCTTCCTGTCTACAACAAGAATAACTTCAGCAGGTTTCATGCAGACTCGGTGTGTAAAACATCAGTAAGTCTTATTTTTTGCCTAAATGTTGTAATAACTTAGGGAGGCAACATTTTCTGTTCCATATTCTATATATTTATTGGAAAATGGGTAAGTTGAAAAACAAACATTATCCTCCATCTGTGTTTTAGAACCGTCGACCCTCTGTGTATCTTCCGACCCGTGAATATCCATCAGAGCAGAGTAAGTATGATGACGTTTGATGATGCTTGAAGAGCTGCTCGTCAAAACTAATGAATTATTGGATGTTTAGAAGAGCAGAGGCCATGTATCTGGCTTTTATTACTGTAAATGTGGAGATGTTGTTAAACTACATTGTTATTTGTTTGGAGTGTGGAACTGGAATATTTCAGATGATAAAAGTGATTTTGCCGCTCCACAGTCATCGTCACAGAGAAAACAAACATTCTGCTGCGATATCTACATCAGCAGTGGGATAAAAAGGTAAAGCCTAATGACACTATGTTGAATCTTTATGTGACAGCAATTATCTTCTGCTTGGCTTTTATGCCTTATTTTTCCTTTTCTTTTCCATCAGAATGCAGCCAAAAAGCGAGAGCAGGATCAAACAGAGGGGGATAACGCTGCACCGCCACGGAAAGTACCTAGAACAGACAGTTGGGAAGTGAACGAGGATTCTTAGATTTTCAGTGCTGTCGGCGCACACCCAGCAGAGACTGATCAGTGCAAGTAAAAACTAGAAAAGCGCTCAGAAAGAGCAGACCTCTGCCAAGCAGCTCATTCCTCCATATATTGTGACTTATGCCCAAAGCTGTAATTGGAACATCACCAAAATGTAATTATTTGTTCCTTGTCCCATTATCAGCATTTCCTAAAAAGAAATCATCAAAATCCAATAATAACTTTTTGAGTATTTTGCTAATAAACACACAGACAAATGCCAGCAAAACCATAACCTCCTTGGCGGAGGTATTAAAGCACATATAGATACATCGTATGTTTCCAAACTCAAGCTTTGATGTTGAAGGCTTCACATATTACAGCCAACTTAACAATAATGCCCAAATGTTTGCTCCTTATTTTGTAAATTTGACTTGATTTGCCGTCAGTTTTGATTTTCCGTCATCTGTGCTCATGTAGCTTTTGAGCATAAACACTCAGACTAAAGTCCTGTCTTCTTTGCTCTGGGTCATCAGGTTTGCGGTTGCATGTGTTCACAACATCTCTTAGTTATGCACAATTCAAGTCACAAGAAGTTACCGGCCATCTGATCGCGCTTTCTTGTTTTTTAATGCATCTAATTTTTCATTTTGACTCATCCTATGTGATTGTTGTCAGTAGCTGAAAAGTAAAATGGATGGAGTTTGATTTTTTTAAACCCTTTCATATTTAATATGAAAGACATAAATACTTAAAAGAATGTTCTTACATTGTCTTTATTTACTGCCTTAAATGAAAGCGTGTGAATTCACTGTGTCTTAGAGAATGTCTTGGTTTACATTGTTTTTGAGTTAAATGGATATTTAACATGTCTTCTTGATAAGGACTTTAAAGCCATATTGTCATAGTTGTGTTAGGTTTGTAGACTTTGTAAGAGAGCACGACGTCCATCCCTTTAGGGTTAATTCTTTGGAAGCAGGGATTAGTGCTGCGTTGTGACTGCAGAGGAGAGAGTTCGGTCTGTAGCTCTGTTTGTGTGCAGGTGGATTGTTAAATATGTATCATTTACTGTTGAGCTGAACGGACACAGTCGGTGGGATACAAGATCACCTAATGCTCTGCAAGTCTTCTTCTGCAAGTCTTCTGTTGTTGGCTTGTTCTCACCATTTATCCAGTAAAATCCAACAACCCCTCACACAGCTCACATTTATATTTTTAAAAACATCACTTATTGCACATTTATAAAGTGTAGTTAGCAGTAAATCAACTTTTACCACTTTCATTGTCAAATAGTAGAATGCACTTGCTTGTCTTTACCGAGTCAGATTTCTTTCTGTGTGATGCATTATTTTATTATTCTTGTCCTCCATAGTAGTGTGTTTGCTCTACTGTTGTCATATGGAATAATTTGAAATGTGACTTTTGCTAAAGAATGGAGTTAATTTTGTGACTACACTTTATTTTATGTCTTTTCCCTGTAAAATTTAAAATATGATTTACAACCTTGGCTGTAGCTTGACGTAAAAAGAAACATTGAAGAATACAGAATGTTGAAGATTATGTTGAATTGAATGTATTTGATAGCACATTTCAAAGGGAAGGTTATGAAGACATGGATTCCAATACAGCACAACGGATACTTTTGATCTAATAACGTAAAAGTTGAAGGTTTGATTTTGTCATTTAAATTTTTAATGTGAAGCAAAACTAAGTCTAACCCTAAAATACCTTAAATAGTTCATATGCTCAAGGAGCAAAAGCTTTTTAATGTATCTGTGCATGATTCTATCAACTTTAAGCTTTAAAACTGCATAGAATTTAATTCAGTTGAATTAAAAATTTCAATAAAGCAAATGATTGCTTCAGTATACAGATATACATTATATAAAACTGCCTGGTTAAGCAATGTGATGAAAGACACCATTAGAGGAATAAAAGCACTGGGAAGCAATGACCAGTAGTTTTCCTTTACTGTTCTTGTGTCCAGATTGCGCCGTCATATTTAGTTGAGTCATATTAACTGAGGAAACATCTGTCTGAGGCAACATCTCTCAAGTTTATCACTCTGAGAAAACCGTTGAACGTTATCTGTCAGCACCCGGAATGAAATAAAGAAAACAAGTTGTAGTTAAAGTGGTCTGATTTTTATTATTATTATTTTTTTTTTTCATGAGTTTGTTGTATAATTGCTTGTACACTAGTTGCCAGTATTGCACCTCAACAGGTCACATTTAAGCGAGGAAGATAACGAACCGTGAAGGCGCAACAGAAGAAGAACCCTGCCGATTCACCGAGAATATTTAACTAACTAAATAAAAACTAACTTTAGGTTGTTTTCCTTGTTTATGTAGCTGGTGCGTAAACAAGTGATCAGCTATGTCATGATGTATGATGCTGAGCAACCCAGAAATGTGTCAGAATCACAGGCAGATACTCACCCGGCAGATCCGCTGACAGTGACCCAGTACCGGGTAGTGCAGGACAAGCCCGGGGCCCCCGTCCATGACCTGACAGGCAAGTGCAGATGTGGTCGCAAGAGAGGATCAATACGTTATCAGGTGTTCGGTAATCATCTATCTCCTTCAGCCGTCTTCACAGAGTTGAAGCTTCTGCAGCACTTTCCCCTCTCAACTGTGATCTGTAAAATGTAAAGGGTAAAACAATGACTGGAACAGTACGAAAGAACACCTGTGGTGTTTGACATTGTCTGTTTGTTTGTTTTGTTTGTTTGTTTTTTTGCAGCCAAAAAGAACAAGTTTCACCATATCTGTGATGGTTAGAAGAGGCATTTGGGAGCCAAAATAAAGAGACATTAACTGCTGTTCTGTGGATTTAACCCAACAAGTACTAATCAAGACATTATAAATTAGATAAGGTTTACCAGATATGTTTTTAACTGAAGTTCTCATTAGTCTATATATTGCCTTTTACTGCTAGATTAATCACATTTCTGTAGTCCCATGTTAATCTCACATTGATTAATTGGCTCATGGTGTAATATGTTTGTCTATAAATTAAAATAAATCTATTGTATTTACTAAGATGTGTGATTTATATGTCATAATTTAATCACATTTAAGATGTATGTCTTTCTAAACATTTTCAGATAATTTTATCAAAGATATGATGTACGTACTGTTTGTTATATTCTCTATATCTTTCTTTTAAAATAGCCAATGCTATCTTTGGATTTGAAGTGAAATTTATTAGCATTATTAGAAGTACATTCACTCATTAATGTAGCAAAATAATTCATAAAAAAAAAATCAAAGTTAAGAAAAATAGAAAATTTATATGGTCACAGTGAGAACAATCGGACCTATTGCAGAAGAATACAATGGCTTCAAAAGTGCTGCAACAGAAAAGACATGACGACGTGTGATGCATGCACATCATGTAACATGCACTCGGTACAGGCTTCTGAACGCAACAGGATGCTGCAGATCCAGGGTTTAACACAGGCTGCCATGCACTATTTGAACCTTGAGTAAATGTAAACTAAGTCTCTGAGTCACCTTCTGTACATTTCTTATATGGAAGCTGTGTTAGAAAGAATTAGTTGCATCTGGAGTGAACCTATGAGGTCTTCAGTTTAAACGTGTCACTACAGTTTTCTCCATGGTAACGCTGTTCTTTAGTCTCTCAAGTCTGAAGACTTTTTACACACTTTATTAACTCCTGGAGGCGTTTTCCACATCAGTTGCTTGTCTGGATTCTGCCTTCTCCGACTCATTAGAGGCTAACTCCTCCTGGCTGGTGTTCAGGTCGGCCCTGCTTGGGTGCGAGTTAGCAGGCTGTGTCGCTGGCTGGGTCCCGTTCACGCTCACCACCGTCCCCTCTGATTTGCTGAAACTGAACAGCTTCCCAGGACTGAATGTCTTGTTTGGGGATTGTGACCTCTCTTGGCCACTAGGGGGGGAGGTCGCTGCAGAGGTTGCTGTTGAGCCCGTGGTTGCCCCCACAGCCACTGCTGGTTCTTTCTTCATGTCTGGGGACTTCAGGAACTTCAGAAATCCTGGGAGTTTGGCCTCACCGCCCGTGGGCGACTGAGCGGGCGAGCGAGATGCGCCAGAGGAGAACTTCCCCTGCAGAGGGATGATCTGCTTCAGCTTCATCACGTTGTTGTTCCCCAGCAGAGAGCTGGGTCTTTTCAGCTTGTCCCCCGGCTTGCTCCCCATTGATTTGTCGTGGTGGTGCTGGTGGGCGTCTGACTTGTGGCACTCGCTGTCGTGGCGGGCCTCGGCCTGCAGCTCGGCCTGACGGTGGAGCTCCTCCTCTTCGCGGCGGCGTCGCAGCTGCTGTTGGAAGTGCTGCTGGGCCTGTTGCTCATGTTTCTGAACACGATCAAGTCAAAATGAACAAACAGAAGAGTCACAGTAAGAAAATGGTTTTTAACTTAACTAGAAGCGAGTAGAGGAGGGTGAGTTATCGTTAGCAACTTTAAAAAAGGGAACTTTCGCGTTTGAAGTTAACACAAGCAAGCTGTTTGCGGCTGGTTTGCTTGTAATATGCTGAGTTTTACTTGACAGATCATACGAGTGTTACTTATATGGCAGTAAAAAACAGACAAACCACAACCACACAGATACGTTGCTGTGAGGCTGTGCTGCAGGGATAGACGCACATAGAGGGGTACGAGTACAGAAACACGGCTGCAGTCAGCAGCAGGCCTCCCGCTGCGCCGAAGGTCTTTCAAGCTATGATACAACCATACCTTGAAAGCTTCCCTTCGCCGGTACTCTAGCTTGGCCATTTCGTCTGCTACCCAGTCAGGGATATCAGGGATGGCAACATGGATGATGTATTTAAGGAGGATTGCAAAGTGCTGTAAACCACCAAGATCACAGAGGGACAGGCTCAACACACGGTTACAACATCTACTAGAAAATTGAAAACAAATAGAAAAGGTCGTGCAGGTTTGATGACCTCAAACTACAGAAGATGTCAAGGAGAAACCTCAATTTACAGAGCCAGCACTGAGCCTACCTCCAGTAAGACGATGGAGACGATGGTCATCTCGGGACTCAGCCAGGGGAAGAGACGCTGGAGCTGCCCACACTGACCGATCAGATAACAGTTCACAATTATGGCTATCAGACCCATGGCCTCCATTGCTGTCTGCAGAGAGAGAGAGAGAGAGAGAGAGGAAGAGAGAGAGGGAGGGAGAGAGAGAGAGAGAATAACACCAGATGATCCCTAAAGGTTTCCCTGGCATTTTTCCAGACATTTTCCTGACCTGCCACTGTCCGATGTTCTCCACCCTCAGGCCGAAGGGCCTCTGCAGGCTGGTGCAGAGCTTCAAAGCATCGCTGCGGATCTCGATGATGTTGTTGATAAGGGCACACATGGCCGCCAGGGGGAACGCCGACGAGAAAAGCACCACATAGCCGAACTGTATAAACATTTCCTGGTAGTCCTGAAGCGTACCCTGAGGACAAGCATCAGTGGTGACGGAGTTTTTATTTGTGTGTGACGGGGAACGTGTTTCCTACCTCGTATGTCTGCATGCAGCTCTCGATCTCAGCTTGGGTCAGACTGACAGTTTTTGGTTCTTCGGGAGGATCCATCCACGACTTCTTATCTTCTCTGCCCTCGCCGACGTTCCTTCGTCTCAGACAAAGCGAGTCAGATTCCTTCGGAACTGAAACGGCGCCGTTCTCCTTGGACTCCTGCTATGTGAAACATGGGAGACAGTAAGGGATCGTGTGGCGGCAAAACCTTCCCCACAACGTAAAAAGTGTTTTAGCTTCATTCTTTTCTTTCTGCTCAGACACCACCAACAAACAAATCCACGTACCTGAGCCAGCGATTCACAGTCGCTGTCTTCGTCACAACTGTCAAAAATACTGGACGGGTCCATCCCGTCCTCCACCAGAGTCGGACTGTCCTTCAGGAAGCTCTCGTATCCCGCCTGCGTCTCTGTCACCACATCCTGGTAGTCGACCTTTTCGGTGAAGCTGACTTTACGTTGCTTCAGACTGCTGTCACTCATGTCCCACTCTTCCTCCGTGAGCCTGAATCCAGCCTTCAGATCGCCCCTCCTTCTCGGTTCCGGATTACCGCCCTGACCGACGGGGATCCCTCTGGGGCCCAGGAAGGAGTAGCCTGTCATGGAGGCCTGGGCCTTCCCCAGAGCCAGGCGGCCGTATTTGAGCACTATTGCTTGGAAAAGTTCCCACAGCACCTTTGGGGTGAAGACGCCCAGCTTGTTCTGCTCGTAGAGATACGGCTGGAGGACCTCTTTAATGTTCTGCAAGAACTGGCGGAAGATCAGCAGAGTGGCCAGCATCTGTGGTGAGAGGGGACAACCAGTCTGTCACTGGTAGAGAGCAGCAGAGATGAAGAGACAAGAGACAAGAATCCCGGGGAAAGCCCTTACCTCCTTAAGTCGCTCCATGTCCTTGAGGTAGAATCCGATATAGAAAAGACTTAGATAAGAATTGATGAATTCAAACTGGAAGAAAACCATAAAAACAGCAGTATTCAAAAGTAGTCAAATCAAAATAAATAGTCTGTCTCAAACAGAAGCCAGAAATGCGCCTCACAAAAACCATCTTGATGATCAGGTTATTCTCGTAGGCACTCTGAAGCCTGTAGTTCTCTGGGTGGAGAAATAAACGCATCAGTACGCCAGGGTGCAAACCGTGACCCGAATCCATGAAAAGTTGAAAAGTGTCTCTCACCCATGTCGTTAAGCCAGTAGGCAATCTTCTTATACACTTCATCGCAAATGGTTACAGTCAGCGCCAGCAGTATCTTTGGAACAAATCTGGTGATTCCAGGCAGCTCCTGGATCTCCATCACCACCTCCTGCGGGAGGCATCAGGAGCATGAATGTCTCCATCTACATCAGGTCGGTTTCTATCCAAGAGCTGTCTTATCCACACCTGCAGTTCCAGGCAGAGCAGCATTGCAAGGAAGACAAAACAGAGGCAGAGCAGGCAGACGGGCAGGCTGACCAACCATCTGAACAGAGCTCTCTTCCAGGGTGGGTAGTAGAACTCCTCACAGCCCGTTATGGGACTGCAGCGCTTTACTCCCTGCACAGAGGGGAAGGAGGGCCAGAACAACCAAGAAAGCAATCAAAAGTTCTGATTTAATTCTTCAAACAGCTTCCATAAAGACAAAGAGCCTGTCTGATTGGGCAAATAACAAAAGTCAAAGTGGACATTTAGTGTGAAAACATCTGCGCCCAACGTGGGGCTCGAACCCACGACCCTGAGATTAAGAGTCTCATGCTCTACCGACTGAGCTAGCCGGGCTTATGGGTTTGACCTCCTCTTCTTGACACAAGATGACACTTGTACTCATGATCACGTTTCCTGTTGCACAAACCAACACAGCTTCCTCACCCTGAACTGGGGCCTGGGCTCCTCCAAGGATTCAGCGGGGGTGTCCAGGGTGCCCCACCTGTAAGCCAGCTCTGCCTCTCGCCTCTTCCAGCGCTCCAGGAACAGAGTCGCCCACACAACGTTAAAGAGGGCAAAAACCACGCAGCAGATATCTTGACTGGTCTGTGAGCAAACATAAGAGTCCAAAGTAGGAAAATTAGATTGGTTCAATTATCGCGGATAATTTCAATAACAAACGAGATGATACAACACTGTTTCTAACAGGCCTCTACCCACCTGATCCGACTCTGCAAGTATCCAGAGCAGAAAGCCGATAACAGCAGGGTAAAGCATGGAGTTTGTGTAGAAACCAAGCCAGGCAAAATACATGCTGATCTTAACTCCAAAGTAGTCGCATATATCATCTAAAAGGGAGAGAAAATCCGAAAGTTCATTCATCAGCATCAGTGTTGCATGCATGAGGAATAAGACGTCCTGTTCACTGCCTTTCTCCCACCCAGGGGCTGCCTTTCACACACAGCCTGGACCCAAGACGTCATCAGCTGGTTGAGGATCCTCTGCTCATGTAGGGGGAACATTTGATGGATGACCCCACGAGCCACCAGCTCTGGAACTGAAGAGAACATGATGGGCCAAGAATTGCATTGTTGAGTGAAAAGAGCCAAGATTCTGGGACTTTGGTGGTCTGACAGAGCAGGGACGCTCATTTTCCACTGAGTGACACAGGAGAGTGAGTGGAACCTTTCCTCAGTAGAGCAATAGAGAGTAAAACATCCAAACGGTAAATAATGATAAAACATACTGATTGGCTGCCCTTCCAGGAAGTGGATGTTGTGAAGCACCTCCCCCTGTTTGGCTCTCAGATTGTCCAGCCAGTACTTTATAATGCTCTGCCGCTCCTGAAAACATGACCCAAAAAAACCAAAACCTGATAATGGGAGTCACCTCCTCACTGCTCGTGTGATGAAACTGAAAATGTGAGTTTACCTGTGAGGTGAAGAAGCAGAGCTCACTCTCTACATTCTCATAGATGTTGTCTTCCTCGCAGGAAAAGCGCCTCATCCCGCCGCCAAACTGCGGTTTGACAGCCTTGTGCATGCCCATCTGCTCAGCTCCGCGCAGTAAACTGAGGAGCGGGTAAATGTGAGCGCAGACACGTTAGCGTAAGCTACAAACAACAACACGTGCACAAGTGCACACAAAAAGACTTTGAGCTGTCGGTTCAGCCTCCAGCCTGTTGTTTTATAACCACGTCCACCAAAAACAACAGACCAAACGTATGTGTTAGTTATACAACAGACAACATTTGGCTTCGGTGCATATTTGAGTTTGTATTGAGCAGCGGAAGAAAACGGTGTTTCTGTCCGTGTTCTTTTGTCAACACAGACCAGTAAGAATCAAATTGAAATGCTCATGATGACAAAATGACTTCATCTTCAGTTCTAAAACGAAGGGGCAGGACTAATCTGCTGCCTGGAATAGCAATGACAGCCAAGACGCCCTCCATCGAGAGTGCAGACACAGACAGGCTCGTCCACGCACACACACACACACACACACACACACAGACGCATCGTGTGACGGGTCCTTACTTCTCAAACGTGGTGGTGATGAAGAAGGCGTGCGTCTGGGTGTGTTTGTGCTGTCGCACCTGGATGCTGACCTGTGGGATGCCCACACGCATCTGATTCAGGAGCCACAGCAGAGTGTGGTCGTCGATCATGTCTGCGGAGACAGAATCTTTTCATTTCAGCTGGAAAAGGTGAGCGCAAACAGTCCAAACACTAAAACAAACACGGCGGCCTTCCTACACGGTCACCTGAGTGTTTGCTAAAGGCAGGAACCGTTGAGCTTACTGTTGCATTAAGAAACCGGATCAAACCCATTCGTCGCCACTGCGACATGAGGGCAAAGAATGCAGAACAAACGGCCACGTTAAGGCCATGTCAACACACATCTGCAATAATTTTCCGTAGGCTGAGAGGATGGAGCGTAACTCCTGCCGGTTTCTGTTTGAACGACTGACATTGCAGAAACAATGCTGCAGAAGAGGCCGTTCCCGTGTCCTCTGAGCCTGGCCCCACTCCAGGAAGGAGGAGCTGCCTAGCACACCTGGGAACGTCATGAGGATGTCGCAGTTTTCTGTGGGCACCATCTTCAGCCAGGACTTCCGCGACATGATGTAGTGTCGGGCCTGCAGGAGACGCTTCCCAAACAGTTTGTCTAAAAGAGAGAGAGAGGAGCGAGATAGGAAAGTGTTAATAAAGTTTCTGTGAGAGCGGGCGAGCCAGACAACAGGAAGGTGAACGCCTGCTGACATCAATGTGGTGATGAAGGACGCAGCAGAAAGGTTCACCACTGCTGCTATTTCTTCTCTGCCTCTCTTCTATTTTGCCAGCGTCATGGAGGATTAACAGAAATGTGCATCTGTTCAGCCAGCCTGACCGTTGATGGCAGCACACTGGTCATGTGACTTAGAGTAAATGCTACAAGGTTTAGTGCAAACAGATGGATTACAAACTGGGCGGTGTGCAAACTCTCACCTGCAAACGAGCTTTTCAAGACTCGAAAAGCATTAAATATCAGCGAAGCTCTGCGCCTCCCCAGCAGAGGGAAGGGCTTGGTCCTGGTCATAGCCTGGGCCGCTCTTCCTTCTCCCGGTTCAGTCACATTCTGACTCACGTGAGCTTGGGATCGCAGCTTGTTCTACCTGGATGGGCCGCCCTTTATTATCAACACATTCCTACTGTGACTCGTCATGTTCTGACACTTGATACCTGCAGCGTCACTGTTGACATTCTCATTGTTTATTTCCATAAACAATGATGAAAATGAGCATCCATCTTGATTACAAAGAAGTAGTTTTCTCTTTCTTCAGGGTTAACAGTTTTAGCAAGCGCTGTGAGGCAACAGCTAAAGGTGTCACTAAAGAGAAAAATGTTCCTCATGCTAGAAGATGTAATCATATAGAGATTACAGGTTTGTCAGCAACTGAAAGTTTCCTTTAAATGTCATTAGAACCAATCATATCTGCTCTGAAAACCCTGAAGACTGAGTCCAAGGAGCTCCAGATACCCTCGCTGGGGTCTCTTTTTTGTCCTCTGTGGTGTAAATAATGCAAGCGCCCGCGTCGGCTCAGTCACCCCTCAAGTGTTCCACCTGTATAGCCAAGTTGACGTCAGACAATAACTGACACCTGAGTCTGCAACTCATTCTGGCCCCTCCGCAGCAGCCTGTGTGTCCCGTCAGGACGCTCCTGCACTGCGCTGACTCCTTGGATGCACTTGTGGGCTGCTTGGATGCATTAAAGAGCCCCAAACCCAGTCACAGACGTTTGGTGGTCCAGTCCCCAGCGACAGTCCAGATATCAAAACATCGGTCAGTGAATGCACCATCATACCCATGCACGGCGCCCTCCTCAACCCATCCCTCCTTCTTTCTGCAAATCAACAGTAATACGCAATTTCTGCACGATCAGTTTTATCCTTTTTCCACACTCACCGAGCACGACTGACGGCGATAAAGACGCCTGCTGCTGCTGGTTCTGCTGCTGGTTGTCGGTCCTGTCCTGCTGTTCGGCTGCCACCGTCCTGTCCATCCTCTCTCCTGCCCCGTCGCTGTTGCCGTCGTCGACGTCTGCGGTGCCGCCGCTGTTTACAGGAGCGTCGCCGTCAGCCGCTCCGGTGGCAGCCTGCATGGCGATGTGCACAAACCCCCGCCGCTGGGACGAGAAGACCGCGCCGCACGGGTGACTACGACTGCTGCGTGAGAAGGGAAAACCCTCGGCGCATGTGATGGATGAGGAGGAGGAACATGATCATGGCATCTGCACGTTACGCGCACACATTCGTGACTGGGTGGTGACGCCAGAGGCGAGGGAACCACCGCACCGCGCAGGTAGCATCATGTCCCGCACATGCACAGCTGCGGAAGCATTAAATGTGGAGCGGAGTACTACTTTTTAAGGTTAAAGTCTGCAGCTTTTACAACATTTCTTCTATATGAACAGGATTTGCGCGAAGGATTTGCGCACCAATACATCAGGTTTACATGACTAACAGACAGTACATTTCCACAAAATAGCAAAATATGACAATCATCCAGCAAGTGCCGTCAGTTACATTTCCTTCTTTATAAATATGCTTCCCTTCAAACATCGGGGACACTTTTGTCACCGAATATACTAGCAGTATCTTTAGCTCTATTATTATTCGAGCCATTTGTTATATATTATTAAATTCTAAATCCAAACAAACTTCATTTTAATGATCAATACATGCATTTTAGCTATTAAACTTTCCCTTTAACGTTCTTGCAGTACTGGACTTTGACCAGTAAGTCGAGTGTAAAAATAACAACAAAAACAATTATTCCTTCTGCAGCTCCAGGGTGTGATACCTAATGTAGACACTAGATGGAGCCAGCAGACAGGGTCAGGGATCGGAGGTCAGTTCTTAGGTGCAGAAGAGTAAAGAAATGAAAGAAAAACATTAAATCAAATGTAAAAAAGAGAGAAAACAGGATGTTTTGATATGTTAAAAATAAAAAAGATAAAGACAATGGTCATTTTCTGGTGAATTAAAAAATCTGAACAAAGGAAGCAACTGGTGGGTTTTCTGATGCCTAAATTCTATTTTTCCAGTGAACCATTCCAGTTTTCAGACCAGAAAAGAAAAAAAGAGATACTGCTTTCTGGGCCTGAAGAACCTGGACTGTTGTTCAGGAGTGATGGATAATCAGTGAGACATTGACACAACACTCGACCCCAGGGGAAAAGGCTAGCTGGAGTGGAGTGAAGAGCTCCAGGTTTTTTAATGTTATAAAATCAGAGGTGAGGTCATTCTAGTGAGTTCCCTGTTCTGAGTAACTCTACTGACAGGAAAACCCATCCCGTCCTTGTCATGACAACACACTGTCTCTTTCTTTAAAACCGTCCACATCAACATAAAGGTCATCCACGTGGATGGACTACATGTGCTAAAGCACATTAGCCAGCCACATTTCCCACCCACGCTATGCCCCCCCCCCCAGTGTTTTGCACCCCCTTGCAAGGCTACGGGAACGCAGACCGCCAGGCAGATAGGAAACGCAATTAGAAGTCACAGTTAAGAGGGGACATTAGCAGGCACGGACAAAAGAGGTCACAGTTTGGTGACCCCAGGTGAGGAAGGAGGTCGTAATCACAAGCACCCGCTCCCTTTCCTGCGTGAGGAGGTGCGGGGATGTGAGCCGGGCAGATTGCAACACAATGGCCCCAGGTCTGCATCAAGAGCCCCAAAGAGGAGCAGCAAGCTCTCATCGGAGGACAGTGGTCCCAGCAACACGTGTTGCACCGTCACGCGGCCCTGTGTGCAGATGTGCTCAAATGTACACCCTAACCCTTAACCCTAATGTGCACTTCCATTTTGATCACCTTTGATTATCTAAACACGTATTTTACAGTTGGTTACATCCTGTTTGAGTCCATTCATAAAAATAGAGACCGTAAACAGCTGGGAATGCAACCTGGCACTTTGGACTCCTCTCACGGACCATTTCCCAGATCCAAAACAATCATCTGGGCGCTGACAGACATCTTGATCTTCCCTCAGAGAAGAGCTTTAAAGTCTTCAAACGGAACAACTCCCTGGTTCGCGGCTTCGCATATCCCAAATGTGGAAAAACACTTAATGTGGAACAAAGGATGTCCCTGTAACGGAAAGAGCTCTTCTTGTCTCCCCAGTACTATATTTATTAATTGGTGCCAGGACACTTTTGTTTTTTGCATTAACAGAACATTCCAAACCCTTTCACAGGATGTTTGTCAGCTCTCACCACCGTTTTCTTGCGCCCACCCACCCCACCCCCGCTTCATTTGCAGCCTCTTTGAAAAACTGAACTTCTGTAATTCTAAACCCAAACAGCCCGATGGTAATCACTGCGGAGGAACGAGTGTTTGGATCTCCGAAGGCTCCTCAGCGGTTCTGCTGACAGGTTGGCAGGTAACCGTAAACACGCTGCAGGGATTAGAACCGCCTGCCAGTAAATCCTGCCTGAAATGTCACAGGAGAGGTTGAAGAGTCAATTGTGGACAATTAGCCACACAATAGGTGACGCACACAGGGACAAACAGTTATTTCCGGACGTGCATAATGTAATATTTTAAATAGCTTTGTTTATAAAAAAGAGACAGACGTGGCTGACGTGCACACAAAGCCTTTATTTTTCTGTACTGACAGCATAAATAAGAGATTGTGCGCTTGTTTATGGTGGATTACAGTCTGTGAGATACAAATTGTTGATACAGGAACTTTACATTTCAACTTTGAAGCCATAGAAAAAATACTTTGGTAAATACACCGTGTAATATACAGTAAATGGTCAGTCAGCGTAAGAGTATATGTTACAAACTGACTGAAAGACAAACGTGCGTGAAGATTCTCACTGAGTTGCACTGGAGAAAGCGAGAGAATGCATAATCAGTTTCTGCTAAATAAAAACTGATAGGTTAATTTTTGCTCTTGTGTTTTTATTTGGTTTAATAATGTTCACTGATTCATTATAAAGTGATGACAGGTGGAGTATTTGTCATTGTTATTTTAGTATATCATTTTCAGCTGTCATAAACATACTCACAGCGGGCCGACGGGGTTGACGAGGCGCTCCAGCTCCAGGACGTGTTGTTTAGCTGTTGGAAAACAAAAGAAAATGCTGTTTGTTAGTTCAAACTGGTGTGTTGGGGTGTGTCGTCCTGGTTAATTATCGATCGGAGAGGCGACCTTTCACAAGCTTTCAGCTCTGTTTCTAATCTAAAGACTTCTCAGGTCTTAAAGCCATCTGTGGTTCTCGTTTACTTCCTGAATCTGCAGAGTATCCCTCTGCAACGCTGCTCAAAATGGCATTGGTCAGGGGAAGCAGAAGATAGCGTATGTGTTTTAGTTTTTCCATGTGGCAGCCACAGGTTAGAGGTGCGGTTGTTTCCTTGATGTTCTTGGTTGTGGGAACGTGGAGTCAGCAGGATCTTTGTTGGCTCGCTAATTTTAGAATGAGGAAAAGAACACTGCTGCCTTGTGCGTGCCCTTGAAACACTTTACTGGTGTGAAATCAGGAAGAGAAACTTGTTCCTTGGAAACATAAACACAAACCTGATGATGGTGGGAAACTGATGTGTTTCTACTTACCTGGGTGACCTCTGTCTTCGTTCCCACCCGATGGCCCTTTCTGGGTCCCGCTCCCCGGCTTGCTGCTCCCAAACCAGGAAAACCTTGAGCTGCTCCTGCTTGCGGAGCTGCTAGAGCTGGACGATGCATCGGAGCCTGAAGAGCTTTTGGTATTTGTCGTGGACTTCTCCGAACCCTGCCCCATGTAGCCCAGGTTTGTCCCAGCGGAGCCGCCGTACGGACTGGTTGTGGAGCTTCTCCCAGTCACTCCATGCTTACTCAAGCCCGACCCGCTTGAGCTACTGCTTGGATTTGACCCAAAGAATGATAAAAGTCCCACGTTTGACCCTGGCTTATTGTTGCTTGTCCCGCTGGAGCTGCTAGACCCGCCTGAGTAGACCGATGAGCTAGCAGTCCCTGGCCTGCTGTTCTGACCGAGACCATTAGAAGAACTGGAGGAGAAGGAACTGGATCCACCAACACCACCAGTTCCAGCACCAGCACCACCATTACTAAACATGCTCCAGCCACTATTTGAGCTGGGGTTGCTCCTAGAGACTCCAAAAGATGTTCCAGAATGTGTCTGAAATCAAGAAAGAGCAAGTGATTCCACCGTTTAGCACAGATCTGGGATCAGCGCTCACTCACCCTTGACATGCAGGTCACGTTGAGCTGCTTCAGCTGTGCTGCCAGGTACGCCACCTCTTTGTTTTTGTAGTCAACGGTTTTGTTCAGGACCATGATCTCCCCGTTCAGGTTCTTCTTCTCCATCAGGAGCCTCTCTGTGACTTGGTCGTGCTTCTCCTGCAACCTGTTTATGTTCTGCTTGTGCTGCTGGAACAGGCCCGAGCGGTTCTGGCTGCAGGAGCGGTAGTCCTCGGACAGCCGCCAGTTCTCGGCCTTCAGGCGGCTGTTCTCGGCCTGGATGGTGGACACCTGGTCGCCCACGTTGTTCAGGTAATGCTGGAACTTCTCCTCCACGTCTCTGGACAGGCTGGTGCAGTTGAACTGGATCCTGTCCAGGTGCTCCCTCTGCTTCTCACAGGTGAGATGGAAGGGCATGTGCGTGGAGAAGAGGGAGTTGATCTTGTTGAGGAAGGCGTTGGTGACGTTGGAGATGCCGCTCAAGGACTGCACAAATTCAGTTTTACACCTCTCCTTACACAGCTCCGCTTCCTTTTCATGCTTAGCCTTATCCCTCCTCAGACCGATGGCCTCCAGGTTCAGGTTGTCTCTGTCTTTGGCGATCTGGTCCATTTCCCTCTTCAGCTTCTGGGACGATTGGGTGCAGTTGGTTTCCAAAAGTCCGATCCTGGCTTTCATGTGTTCTACCAGTATCCCGCAGTCACAGTTACCCGTGTAGACTGAAGCAAAGGGGCAGAAAAGCACTTAAACATCGCTCTCTAAACCCTGAGACAGGAGGAGAACGTGTGTCATTATCGCCGCATCGCTGAAAATGCGTTCTTACCTTGAGAACAATGGCCAGGCAGAACCAAAGAGTTCTTGCAATTGGTCAACTCGGTATTGCACTGTTGCTGTTAGAGTAATAAAATAAACACATCTGCTTCAGGCAAGGAGAAATTAGACTTCTAACAAGAAATACAGCTAAAGTCCAGGTACAAGTTCATTTTCGTATTTATCAATCTTATATATTATCTTATATATAACTTTGAATTATCTTTTTGGCCTTTTTAAAATGTTATTTTAGGTGACCCAAGGCACGTTTCCTGTTGAGTTCAGCGTTCAGTCTGAATGTCAATTTAAATAATAGTTACAATGTAGTGAGTCCGACCAGCATACGGCTGGGAATTATTAATCAATATTCAACTATAGGAGCTGCAGTAGAAATTCAAATGGGTAGAAAATGTAAAGAAAGACGTAAAGGAGAAAAGTGAGCAGGCTCAGGTAGGAAAGAATGTCTCACCACGGTCTTCTCAATATCCTTGATGATGAATATGGAGATGTTGGAGTAGTAGCGTAACCTGCTCAGGTCCCAGTCGTTACGGGCCTTCTCTGTCAGCGTGGTGTTGAGGAGCGTGGTCAGGTTCTTCCTCTGCTTCTTCAGGGCCACGTTCTCTATGGAGAGCCGGCTGAAGCTCTCCTCCAGGTCCTGAATGCGGGACAGCGATGCTGAGTCCTGCTTGTTGCCGTAGATCAGGAAGAGCACAAGGCTGACGATGATGAGGGACTGGATGAGCGAAGAAAAGAAGAAGACAATGCGCAGGTAGTAGCCGCAGCTCTTGCCCTTGGAGTGGTACTGCATCTTCTTCTGCACCGTCGGGCTGTGCTTGGGGACGTAGGAGTACCTGCTGCTGTACATGGTGGGTGAAGGTCAGTCAGAGAGAAGCGGAATGACGATAAAATCCACAAGCGAATTTCAAGCAAGGTTCATCTGTAACTGTGACCTTCCTCCTTTTTTACAGTAAAACTCAAAAAACAAGGCTGAACAAGCTGCAGATGTAGCCCCTGGTGTTTCCTCTGCTTCCAGAATCGATCAGATCTCGTCATTTGCGAATAAGGCGAGTGTTTATACACTCCTCTGGACACACACTTCCCATGATAGGAAGTGAGGCGAGCGCCAGTCTCCTCCCTTCGTGGGTCTTTCATATTTCACACAGATTTAATGTAACTTTCCAACAACAAATTTGGGTTTCTGCTTCTGTAAAGCACCTAGAGACAATTTTATTGTAAAAGGCGCTATATAAATAAAACTGAATTGAAATTCACTGCCATTACAATAAAAAAGACAATTAGATTTTTTTTAAAGCATTTTTAGGCTAATTACTGCAAAACTAAACCAAGATGTAAATAGAAAAGTTCTCAATTTGTTGTTATTTTTCTTAGGTGGTATTTAAAAGAAAAAAAACCTGACTTTATATCCTGCAAAAAAACAAAACAAAACAGATAAATAAACAAAGAACATAAAACCCTCAACAGACTCTTCTGTTAATGTGCCAAAACATTTTTATGACTTCGTGAAATGTTTTCCTTTCCACAGAAGACCAGGAGGACAATGGGTCCAGTCGCGCCTCTGACGCTCCGAGTCGGTCCCTCTTTGATACAGCGGCTGTGTCCTCGGAGGTGAGATCCTCTCCGTCTCTCTGTCACGCTCTCTCTCACACACACACACACACACACACACACACACACACACACACACACACAGAGTTGGAATTGAAATACAGGAGCCTGACACCAGCAGTTTTCCTGCCCAGCACTGATGACGCCTCAGGTCTCCTCTTGGCAGGAAGACATAATTCATAGAGGAACTGTTGATGGCCAAACCTGCAGCCACATTTAATACATGATCCTAGATAAAAGGCGCCAACAAATGCAGGATATCAGACAAAAAATGCGAGATATAAACACACATGATGTTGATATAAATGGCGCTGAAGTGGGCAGCCTTTATATTTACCTTGAAACACCAGCTGTGATTCTTTTTCTTTCCTTTTAAGAGGGGTATTTATTTTTTAGCTCATGCTTTGGGACACAGCCAAATTGGCTTGTACAAAACTCTTACAAATCTCATTGTAATGTAAACCTGATTACAGAATATTCTCAAAATATTGTAGATGAAAAACTCTATCAGTGGCCCTATTCTTTAAAATGATGCCAGTTAACTTGGTATATCTTCATATTTTAATCAGTGATAATTATTTAGCTAGAAACAAGACACGCTTTAAATAAAACAACGTTAATGTCACGTCAACTCTAATGCTAACGTAATGCTAGGCGACTGTGTGTAAATCTGCATTAAATTGCACTTTTCCCTGGTATTCATTAATTTTGCGTTGCCGTAATCCGAGGCGGATGAAGGCCATGTCCGGAGATTTTAAATTAATACTGTGTGTTTCATTATTATTATTATTATTATTATTATTATTATTATTATTATTATTATTATTATTATTATTAGTTAACCGACCTTGGGCAAACCTGGCAACCCGACTCGGAAGTCATCCCAAACGGAAGCGCCGAGATTGAGCGTGAATTTATCAATTATTTCATCAATGACGACAGCAAGAAAAGAAGCTCCGTCAAAGATCGTCCCCAGCCAATCCACCCAGACAGGTATGTGTGACATTACTGAAATAAATATCAGCACAGCTCGTTTGCCCGTAGATTGGATGTTTTACTACTGTAGCGTTAATTTATGGCGTTGTTGTCAGGTTGTTAATAGTTAGTTTAACATGACACGAATCACCCCGCCGGTCAGGAAATTGATGCCAAAGTGTATGTAGCGTATTTTCGCTTGATATCCCAAACGTTGAAGCGGCTGTATTTGCATGCGTTAAATGAGCGTCGTTAACGTTTCGGGGCGCCATGTTGTGCAGGAGTTCAAAGGTGCTGATTGTTAAAAGTGTGACTGGCCTTTTCTGCCCTACCAACGAGGAGCCCGATGGGTTTAACTGTTCGTGAAACTGCAGAAACAGTCTGTTCATCCAGCATTTCTGGCTTCAGAAGAGTTCCTTCTGTTAAATACTGGGCTGATATCACAGAAATGTTTGGCAGATTTGATTAATTACCGTCCCTTTTCCTTCTTCTGTGTATTGTTTAAATAACACAAGTTCAGTCAAAGGTCATTAGGGTTTTTCCATTTAATTTAACATGGCATTGAAAAACAATTCCCCTGTAGTTGAAAAATAACATTTCAACACTTAGTTCCTCTTTTCGGGAACTGAGACTGAAATTGATGTACTTTGACCTAACTTGGCATTTAAAGGACACTTTAAGAAAGGTCACTATCTGAGCTGTTCCTGGTGTTTACAGACCTAAATTTGCCCATAAATTGGACCCAAAATCACTAAAACAACATGCAGGAAAAAAAGGAAATGTGTTTATTAAATTATACAAATAATATACTGGCCACACCAGAAATGTATCCTGCAGCTCTGTAACAGTGATCCTGTCCTTGATGTAATAGTTCCTTTTTTTCCCCTCAGAACAGTCACCGAGTCATGGTTTATATCACATCTGCTAGTCGGGGAGCGGGACTCCATTGTGTTGGCAGTATTTATGACACCAAACGTTGACAAAGTGTGTTCAGGTGCCTACTGGGATGGTTTCCTGTGTAATAGGCTGCTTTTGTCGCTGAACTCGGTGTCCCTAACATTACTGGAACACTTCACAAGCGTTTGTGTTTAAATCTGTACAATTTTACAAGTCAGAGTTGTGACACAATGCTTCAAACCCTTAACTTTGAGTTAATAAATATCAGGTCTTACCTAGAAAAACTTAAAAAACTGCAATAGTAAAATTTCCTTTTCTTTTAAGTTGCTAGTAATTGTATATATGTCCAGACCAGTGGCTCACTGGGAGGAGGAGGTCTCAACACTACTCATTTTCGTGTAACAGTGCCACGCTGTGGATTAACTTTAGAACTGCAGGTCGGAGTAAACAGGATTATTCCATTATTCAGTGTTCATCACTTCTGCTCTCAATAATTGTTTTTTAGAGAGTTTGAGATGGTTTATGCTCCCAGACTGACATCAATTATTACTCCCCAGTAATGTGAGGTGGATTAACCTTTATATTGGAATCAGATTTTTGATCAGTGTTTATTCATCGATGGTGGACAGTTTGGGGAAAATGGTCAGTTTGTGCATGAGATGGCAGGCTGAAAGAAGTGGTGGGTGGTTGTTTAAGCCATCAAAAACTAGAATGCAAAATAATACTAATTGTGCATTAATTTTCCTGTATTAATTGTCAGACACAGCTAATATATTACAATCTATTCTCTGACCGTAACGTCAATTATATGAAAATTCTGATCCTTTTTAATTAATCATTAGCAGCAATTAATATTTTATTATTTAATCTGCCTTGAAAATAATGCTGTCCAGGCAGCAGTGACTCCGCTGGTTGCCTGGCAACTGCTCGGCAAGCGCATTCAGATGTAGTGAGCAAATTAATAAGAACAAATATTTAAAAAATAATCCAATTTACAGGTTTTTCCTATTAATCCAGCGTTCCATCCTCCCACCTGCCATATTAGGCTCTTCTGATGCTTAAATATGTAATGTCTCACACACACACACACACACACCACTAAGAGATGTTTAGAAAATTGGCAACTTGCTCTGACGGCTCTGGTTTCCTGTGTCGCAGCCGCTCGCCGTATCAGATGTCTGTCCTGAAGAAAGAGCTCTGTGTTGCCGAGGGGAGGCTGGCAGAAGCGGAGCGGTAAATACCTGAGTCCCCACACACAAATAAACAATCCGGTGCTAAATATCTGCAGAATAGAGAGTTTGTGTGAGGTGGTGAGCGGCGGCAGACGCGCTTTTTTATCTGGAGGCTCCGGAGCCGGCGACGTCCCAACAGCTGTATTTAAATGATACTGTACTTCAGTGGGATTAGACACTGATTTATCATGACAATGCGGGATGGTATCAAAGGGAGAATTGTGATTTTTTTTCTCACCAGGCCCGGGAAGGGAAAGCCCCTCAGATTTATGGTCTCTGGTTTCTGTGGCGACGAGATAAGAACGACTGTAGCGTTGATTTTAAAAAAAGACGGTCATGTTCTACTCATTTACTTTGTTCAGTCATTTTTCCAGCCGGAGCATCGATGAGTGAAATAAAAGGATTATAATGATGTAACCCACACTGGCTTTGTGCACGTTCCCATCAGCCTCTTCTCATCTGAGGTGGCTCAAAAGGCCAAATAATGAATCCCGGAGAGTTAATCCCTCTTCTCCTCTGTCTTCAGTCGAGCAGATGTTTTTTTTTTTTTCCCGACCTGCACAAAAGGCCTCTGTTTTTGTTTCCAGGGCTGTCCATTCCTCCGAGGTCAAAGGTCACGGGGGTCTCGGGGTGAGGCCATCACTACAAGTCTAAACATTTAACAGCCACCAGAGCGTGATGAAAACAACGAGCTAACTCCAAGGCGGCCTCATGCCTCATGATTCCTTTAAGTAAAGACCCAATTTCCATATGCCGACGCGCTTCAGAGCGCATGGCAACACCCGCAGATTGAACTGCAGCGGTTGCTGTGGTTTCCTCAGAAGTGGGCCGGCCTAACCTGAGACCTGAGCTGGTGTTTGTTGTGGTCCAATCCTCTGTGACAGACCTTCCGAAAGGTTAACCGAAATTGGTGAAATGTTAACCGAATCATCAATGAGGGGGTTGGGTCTCTGCCTGCCCAGACATTCCAGAGGGAGGGGCCTAACGACCCCGATCTCCTCCAGAGGTGGTCAGGGACGTGTACAGTTCACAGATGTAGGAAAGCAAAAGAATAAAAGAGGACAGAGAAAGGGGAGGGTGGCACCAACGGCCCTCGCTGCAGACGTGCTATGGCTGTCATAGACGCCTCTGCCTGAGTCAGAGCTGCTCTTCTGTGGTCGAATCGAACCTAACCCTAACCCTGGCGGCCTGGGAGACGACTTTTTGCACTTCTTGCATTTTCTTCATTCCTCACTGGGAGGATTTCTGACTGTAGGTTCAGAGGTCGTGCCACAGTTGCCCCCCTTCTCAAACGGACGAGCATGCTGGCTTTGAAGCGCCTTTCTGCTCGCATGCTGCTTTGATAGCTGGCATAGATTTGATCAGACATCGTCACTGGACATCGGTCGTCTCGCTAAATCGGCGGAAATCGATCATTCCACTGATGTTTGTGCTTTCACCTAACAGCCAGGTCAACCTGAGACGTTTGTCTGGTGATTAGTTGTAAATGGGTGCTGTAGAAAAGTGTAAATTTGAACAAACAGCACATTTTCTGTTCCATAAGCAGCCGATTATTGATCAGCGTGACAGCCATCTTGTTTCCAGGTCATTTACAGGCGGTTTACTTGACAAGCCTAATCTTTCCCAACACAAGAAGTGACAATAAGCAGCCACAGTGGCCTAATTAAAGGGGCTTTAATCGAAATGAGCACACACTCTTTCCCCCCACACACACACACAACCCTCCAGTGACTCATTAAGTGCACAATGGCCGGGACAATGCTTCAGCCTGTCCTCCAGGGGGTGAGGCTGGGTTCAGATCCGGGATGCCGTAAAAGCGTCCGTGGGGGTAAAAGACCCCAAATCCCTGTAAACAACAGCCAGATAAGCCAACAAGCTGCACATAGTGAATCTTCCATTAATGCTTTCTGCAGCCACGACCCCCCTCCCCCCTCCCCTCACCCCTATAGAGCTGCACATTTACAAGCACATTCATTAGTTATCTCTTAAAGCTCTTATCCGTCCTCCTCCTCTTTATCTGCATTTGACCCCGGGCCTTTGACCACTGCAAGGGCGTGAAAGTCGGTTTGACCTTTCGGGGCGACCTCCAACACGAATTACTGCGCGCCCCACAAAGCAGCGGCTCAGAGAGCCTGCAGCGAGCCAACAATGACCGCAAAATGGGAACCTTTAGTGTGAGCACAGGCAGCCGCTCTCAGCCCAGCCAGCACCATGGACGGTGATCTGAGCTGGACCAAAGATCACCGTCCATGTGGGAAAGCAACCTTTAAGGGGAGCGTCCCACCTCCACGCTGCTTCATGAGGAAACTTTCAGATGCTCCACAAAGAGCAGGCGGGAGGCAGGCTGGTTTGTGTTTATTTTGGGGCTTCGGGGTATTCTGGTGTTGTCAGGGGTTTTTGTGTGTGTTTTGTTTGAGACCTCTGGGTCATGCTCGGCGAATCTCCGAGAGAGATCCTCCACATCCTTCCTGTGTGTGTGTGTGCACGCACGCGCTGCCCTCCACAGCCCACTCTCTTTGCTCTTTGACTCCAATGGCCATATAAGGCGGCCAGCACCATGGTAACCGTGGGGCTTCAATAGCAGTGTCAAATCCCTGGGAGCGAGTATGCACACACACACACACACACACAGACTGCCCCCTCCCCCTCTGCACACACTCTTGCTCCCTCCCTCTCTCTTGCTCTCTCTCTCTCTCCAGCACTCTGCTTGAGCTCTCTCTCTCTCTCACGCAAATAGGTTGGAGAAAAATAGGCTCGCTAGAAAAAAAAAGCAAAAACACTTAAAAAAAAAAACAACAGGCGCATCACGGCTACGGCCGTTCTCCTGAATCCTAATTTGAATCGTGGCCTCTGAAACCAAAGAGAGAGAGGGAGCGAGAGGTAGCGACAGTGGGGGGAAGAGGAGCACAAGACCCCATCCACCCCCACCTCCTGTTTTCCAGAGCCACAGGGAAAAAGGCTTCACACACACCAGGAGAAAGCGGCACACGGGACTAGGCCGCAAGTCATTAGTTCTTGGTGGGCAAGCACTGACAAAAGACCGGAGGGAGAGGCTCGCGCTGGTGCCCGAGAGCGACCAGCAGCAGCCCGAAAAGCCGAGAAGATGGACGTCTGCTCTTTTGCTCTGCTGCTTTTCCTGAACGGCTCAGCCCGTCGTCACGTCTGAGCGTGCGAGAGCGCTCACTTCCTCGTGCTGAGAGATCCACTCGCGTGTTTTGGTAGCAAGCGCACACAGTCCACGTCGCCGCGTCCGCTCTGGTGCCGCCGGTGCAGAGGCACAGACTTCTTTCTCTGGATCTGGAATGTCTTCCTTGTGGGTCAGAGGGGTGTTGAGAGGATTACAGCAGTACAGAGAAGCTGTGTCTGCAGCCTCGCTGGACGGGTGGAAGAGCGAGCAGACGTGCCAGTGAGAGAGGCTCAGGACGTTACCGTTCGCTCCGAGGTAACCTTTCCATCGTTTTCACAGTTTCAGAGGGGAGGATTTCAGCGAGCAACGTGCGAGGGTTAAGTGGTGAGAGCAGCAACCAAACGAGGGTATGGTTTACTTTAAGAGGGCCGGTCAAAGCTTCTCCAGGCATGTGCTGTGAGCCACACAGACGTCCTTTTTCAGCCATTACTGTTGCTACTGAGACAGAGCTGGAAGTGTGGGAGTGAGGGGGAGAGCAGCAGTACACTGTATGTGTGTGTGTGAGAGAGAGGAGGTTTTCACCTTTCGTGTCATTGCTCACAGATGGTTCTGTTTGGGCCGCCTTTAATAGAGCTGTAACATCTGACTCATTGTTTCCTGTTACAGGCAGCGCGGCTGAAGCGTGACCGACGCTGTTCCGGGCAGCTCCGGGGCAGGATTTTCTCCCACCAGCTCAGAGACGAGGACGAGAACGGCCGCAACAGTCGCTGGATACCCATCTGGACAGGGGGACAAGAAAAGGAAGCGTTGAGACATGCAAATCCAGTAACCCGTCTAGCGGAGACTGTTTCCAGGTCATAGTGGAGTGGGAGGAGACAGCAGCGCTCTTGTTTTTTCCTTCTTCCCTAAACAACCCTCCTCCTCAATGCCACAGCCTCTTTTTTTCATAAATTGACATCTGCTTGTTTAGCCTGAGGACTGTTTACCCCCCCCCCCCCCCCCCACACACACACACACACACTCCTGCACAATAGAGACCTAATTAACCCATGAGAGCCTGAGCAGGCAAGAGAACAACCCATCTGCTCCAGGTGAGGAGGAACTCGCAGTCTGGACCTTTGATGTTCCTGTTCCCTTGACGGCAACCAGAAATCTTGGCTGCTGGTCATTTTTCCCTCGGCAGCGGTTCAGTAACCAAGCGATGGCCATGGTGAGCGGGGGCTGGGGAGATCCCAATGGCGGAACCAACGGTTTGGGAGACAAGAGCTACCTGAGGGGCGACGAGGACGACGGTTCCCCACAGGCGGGGGGCAGCGACATGGAGGCCGGGGACGACGACAAGGCCTGCGTGGTGGACTGTGTGGTGTGCGGCGACAAGTCCAGCGGCAAACACTACGGTGTGTTCACATGCGAAGGCTGCAAGAGCTTCTTCAAGAGGAGCGTCAGGAGGAACCTCACCTACACATGCAGGTGAGAGAGGGGCATCGTGGGTAATTCTGGCGATGATAAAAATCTGTTCAAATGAGGCATCTGCAAGGCAAACACACCCACGCACAGAAGCCATTAGACTTAGACTATAAACAACAGTAAGGAAAATATCAGTGTTTGCACTCAGATTTTGTGTCAGGTTTCCACGGTTTAGGATTAAAACTGGGTCACTGTGGGATCCGGTTTCAGCATATTGAAACATTCTGGATTTTCTGCTGTTGCCATTCAGAGCCTCCTCACACATGTGGTGCATGACATGTAATCTTTGCGCCATGAGGAGTGGATTAAAAACCAGCTCGTTTCCACGGAAAAAGCAACTTCAGCCTCCATATTTTGGAACGTTGTGCTTGGACGGTGAGAATTTGAGCTTAATTTAGGGAAATAATATAAATCAAATGAAGAGTCAGGAAATTGTTAAAAATGCCTCATTGTACTATAAATATAATGGTGGCAAATCACTTAATTTAGTATATGTATATTTGTAATATTAGTAATATGATTGATTTCAAAGCTGCAACTAGCCATCCAATAATCCATTAATTCATTAATAATTTAGCCTGTAAAATGTCAGCGATGTTGAAATGCCCTTTGAGGGTTCTCAGAGCTCCAGGAAATCTAAAACCAAAGTCCAAAAATGTAGAATTTACACTGAATCAGACGGAAGTGATCCTCTTTCATGGTTCTGTATCAGGAGATTGGAAGCACTGACGTCACAGACCTCTGCCAGGGCACGTCTGTTCTCCCTTAATCCAATTTTACCTAAATGAGTTGGTCCGTGCACGTGTTAGGGCTACATTCACATGCATGTGCACCCTCAGCAGCTGCAGCAGAGACTCTGACATCTGCGCTTCTCCAGAGTCTTGGAGGAAATAATTAGCACATCTGCTGAGCACCAACTGGCAGGACACAGGAAGTCTGCCGCTAAAACTAAACATTTCATTTCAGCTGCGCATATTTAATCCCATTTTTTCTTTCCAGGTCCAACAGAGAGTGCCAGATCGACCAGCACCACAGGAACCAGTGCCAGTACTGCCGGCTGAAGAAGTGCTTCCGCGTCGGCATGCGCAAAGAAGGTAAGCGTCAATCCTAATCCACGAAGCCGCCACATCCTTTTTAATCCCTCTGACAGGATGTTTCTGACAGAGTGGATCGTGCACGCGCAATATTGCAAACGTCTCTCTGGAACAAACTAATCCCTCGTCAGAGTGTCTGAAAATCAAATTTGTGTGCGGTTATCTTTGCTGCCTCTGCTCCAGGGGCTTCAGAGAGCTGCACATGACGCCTTTCAGGGCTGAACTAGCCATGTGTGTCCGCTCAATGGCGCACACCTAATCTAGTGGCAGCGCTGGAGTGAATGAGAGGGATCTGTGCTAAGACTCCTGCGTCCCAGAGTCTTAAGCCCCCGGTTGAGTCTTGAAACTGTCCGGTCTTATTGGCTCACTCAGGCAGAATTCAATAACAGGGCTTGTTGCAGATCCCCGGTGAAGCATCGCTCAACAGCAGCCAGAGTATTGTTTTTAAAAAAGTCAGTCAAAACAGTCTGTGCAAGATATGTTTGAATATTTTCAAGTGCTCTGCATTTCATTATTTGAGGGGCTGTTGTTTTATAAACACCCTGATGTTTTTTTTTCTCGCAAATGATAAAAGATGCTAATGAGACACTTTACAGCTCCCTGAAGAGGAATCTCATGGACTTGACCACCTACACAACAGGTCAGAGGTCAGACTCTGCTAGAGAGCAGAATTCCTAAGCTGGAGAGGCTGCTCGCTCGCTCGCTCGCGGACTCGACCAGAGCAGATGCTCCTCGTGTGAATTCAGACCTCTAAATCGATGTCGTCCTCCTGTCTCAGACGTGTGACTTCCTCTCACCCACAGGATGCTTCAAAGGCCTGGAATTTGGACGTCTCTGAATCCTGATTGATTTTCATACATTTGAATATTTCTTACTTGGGCACTGTTCTTGCATCATTGGCTCAAATGTCTCTTTTAATCTCAAAGAATATTTTTCTAATTAGTTCAAGTCAGTTTTAACTTTTCTTATTCTCCTTTTCTCCCCCTCCACATCCCCTTTGATCGGCATTTCCTCCTCACTTCATCTTCTATCCTTGCTTTCATGTTACCTCTTCCTCCTCCTCCTCCACACTCCCCCTGGTCCCCCAACTAAACTACAGCAGTTCAACGCGGACGCGTCCCACCCCAGCCGAGCCTCAGTCCCTCTATCACCCCCATAGGCGGCTCCAGTGGCCTCGGTGGCGAGTTTTACGGCAACAACAATGGCGTCAGCGGTGGAGGTCAGCCGGTGTCGGAGCTCATTTCCCAGCTCCTACGAGCGGAGCCGTATCCAGGCAGCCGGTATGGACAACAGTACAGCCAGCAGAGCGGCCCGGATAACGCCATGGGGATCGATAACATCTGTGAACTGGCAGCCAGATTACTCTTCAGCATCGTGGAATGGGCCAGAAACATCCCTTATTTCCCAGAGCTGCCTGTGTCGGACCAGGTCAGGAGATTGCCGTTCATTTTCAAACCAGGTGGATGCAGCTACAATAATGAAAACCTGACTGTGATCCCCAGGTGGCGCTGCTGCGCCTGAGCTGGAGCGAGCTGTTCATCCTCAACGCCGCCCAGTCGGCCCTGCCGCTCCACATGGCGCCTCTGCTGGCAGCGGCTGGCTTCCACTCCTCGCCCATGTCTGCTGAACGCGTGGTGTCCTTCATGGACCAGGTGAGGGTGTTCCAGGACCAGGTGGACAAGCTGACCCGGCTTCAGGTCGACTCGGCAGAGTACAGCTGCCTCAAGGCCATCGCGCTCTTCTCACCAGGTACTGGACTTACACTTGGTCCTCGTTATCTTCCCCTGTCTACTCAACACATTTTAAATTTGCCATCTTTAGCTTGTTGCTGTGGGCTCAGACACACAACTCAGTCAACTTGCAGCAGCGCCCCCTGCTGGAATAGAAACAAAACGACGTGAATGCACTTGCATTATTGAGCTTTCCCAGATCACAGAATTACTCCTGAATGTGTCTGTGAGCAACATCCAGACCTGCAGTGTGAAAGTTACATGTTAGTTTTTAAAGTCGTGTCCTCGTGCTGGAGATTATTCAGCACTATAACTGTAATCCCTGAGGGTTGTTTTAGCACGCTAGCTGCTGGGATTTCAACCATCCTCTCAGCTCGTCACGACTCTTTACGTAACCTGCCCACACTCGCACTGTTAAATAACTGCGCCCTCCTGCCTCCCTCGCAGACGCCTGCGGGCTGACAGACCCGGTCCACGTGGAGTCTCTGCAGGAGAAGGCTCAGGTGGCTCTGACCGAGTACGAGAGGATGCAGTACCCGAGCCAGCCTCAGCGCTTCGGCCGCCTGCTCCTGCGCCTCCCTGCTCTGCGCGCCGTTCCCGCCAGCCTCATCTCGCAGCTCTTTTTCATGCGCCTGGTAGGAAAGACCCCCATCGAGACGCTGATCCGTGACATGCAGCTTTCCGGAAGCTCGATCAGCTGGCCGTATGTCCCGGGACAGTAGCCCCCCGATGGGCGAGGTCTCCGCCTGGCATTAGTGACGACACAGAGCAACAGGAAACCTGCCAACTCACCATCATCCATCTGCGTGGTTATGAAACGGTGCTGCCAGCTGGTCATCATATGTACTGTAACATTAACCGCTTTGTTCCCCCTCATGAAGCGAGCCCTCCGACTCTACATGGGCTTCCACCGGTGCCAGAATGGATCCGTCTTGTTGCCAGCTCCCTTCTTTCTGTGCCAGGTCTGAGGCCAGTGGCCAGCGTCTCCTGCTGTGCTCCGATATGGTCATCACAGCCACTCATGTCCCTGCCTACATGCCATTGTGATTAAAGACCCTGAAGTGTGATGTGGAGGGCAGCAGCGCCCTGCCAGGCACACCGGGAGGACAAAACAGTCCGTCTAGCTCGTCCCACCCAGAGCAGAGCTCATTTTTTACGGCTCAGAATCGGTGACACAGTGAACATTTTTGTCCATATAACTCACGCTGTGCATCAGGAAGCTGTGGACACCGAACATGAGATAAAATACAGGCCTCAAGAGCGGCGACAAGCCAAGGAAGTGACGAAGAGAACATTAAAACCAAGGGAAAAAAATTCACCAAAGTCTGTCGTGCTGTCCTGAGAAACGGATTCTAAATACAAAAAAAGGATAGGGCAGAGAGGGATGAACGGACGGAAGTAAGATTTCTATTCATTCACAGGGCTCGGCGTCACTGTTGTTAAAGAAAACACATGCGATGGACGTATACCTCACTAGACCTCCGAATGCTCAAGTCTGATATTTCCTGAACAAAAACCTCCTCAAACGTTTTTTCACCAGAAACCGCCTTCTTTTCAACAACTGCCTTGCTCTACTGTCTGAATCAGAGATCTAAAATACCATTCTTTTAGGGGGGACACCTGAAATACCCAAAGTCTTTTGTGTTTTGATATGAGTTGGGACTTGCTGGATAGTGTGAATTCAATTATTGTTTGGTTTATTTCTTTTTTTCAATTTTTTAAGAGAAAAGAGGCTAATATCCACCCAGGTTCTAATCTAACCCTTCAAGATGATAAGAATTAGCTTGACAGATGGGGCTCGTGATTAACACCACCAGTTCTGGGAGTAACGACACATTGACGGTGTATTGAAATGTAAATATTTGAGGCCAACATTGTATTTTTGCATGTTCCGATGTTGTTTTTGATCTCTGCAAAGTCGTTTCTTTTATATGAAATAATCCAAGGTTCATTTAAACAGTGAAAATATTGATTTTTGCTGTTGGGTATTCCAAGTTTTTTTTTTTTTTTTTTTTTTAAATAAGTATTTACTATTGAAAATACCTCCGTCTGATGAGATGTCAACGTCCCAGACGAGCTGACGTTGAGGCATGTTGCATTTGAGGTGAGATGACACCAGTGGATGAATATTTGCTGTAAAAACATCGCCATGACGACTTGACTGAAGGGCCCCAATTCACCGGTCCACCAGAATTTACCTCATTTGGGTATTTCAAGAAGAGGATTATTAAAATTACAAATTATATATTTAAAAGAAAACATCAATGGAAACCCAAATACAAATGTCAGCTTTAAAAAAAAAAAAAAAACTTCTCTAAAAAGCATCAAACTGCTTCTTGATCTACCCTCGGGCCTTTGGGAATTAGTTCTGTTTTTTCTTTTGGGTTTTTCTGGGAACAGTTCAGTCAGCTTATCCATGGTTTAAAAAATGCTTTTGTTTTCTTTGTGTTTCTATTTTTTAAATGTGTACGGCAGTGGTATTGAAAGAATAAAAGATGACATCTTGTCTTTTGTTACACTTTTATTAACTCAATCTTAGGCAAAAGTGTTGTAATTATGTATGTAGAATGCTAAATAAATGCTGCAAAATAGTCCAGAAATGTGTTTTCATGAGACGATGCGACTCATTTTCTTTTGCAACTTGCAGATTTATTCTGTTTTTTGATTTTTCTGTTACACTGCTTTTGTATGGTTAAAGCTTATTAAAAACTTCTCCCACTCAAACTATATCAATCTGTTGTGCAGGTCAACAAACAGTGTTTTCTGTCACGCTCGGCTGTTTAAACCTGCTAACAAATACCTTGGTCATAGATTTTCACCAGGCGTTTGATGTGGAAAAGTTTTTGCCGCAGTTCTTTGGACTGTTTCTTCTTTGCTTGATAATCTGGCATCTGGGGGGGGGGGATTAAAAATAACAATTTCAATTAGCAATACAATAATTATGAATTTTCCCTTTAACCAGACAAATGTGTTTTGTTGAGGGACTGTTTGAAAGATTTTTGAAAGTCCGACTGCCTCAGGATCTGTGGCCATCTTGGTTTTGAGTTTTTGTAGTTACAACAACTGACCAGTGGGTGGCAGTGCAACGGAATGACGCAACATTTCCTGAAATTGTAATTAAAATCCATTCATGACTTCTCGAGTTATTTTCCTTAAAAACAAAGGCCGGCTGTCACATAACTTCCTCCCTTGGCGAAGGTTGAAATGTGTTTGGGTAGTTTTCTACTGTCTGTTGGTGTGTAGCAAAGGTCCCAGATCATCTCCAAGGAGACCTCCGTCCTGAAACTAAGCTGTAATCTGTGGCTTCGGTAGACCTGCTAGCTCAGCTGCTAACTGTGCTAATAGCTGCTATGAGACAACAACCAAACTGAATGACTGCAGTTGATGCTGTCTTGATTTGGAAATGTGCCCTTTAATTATTACCCTTAAAGATTAAACTTCAATATCAGTCTTTTTATGAATATCTCTTTTATTAAAAGGTGAATAAGTTATTTGGGACTATAAATGACTGAGTGACAGAGCTTCCACTCACCCTCTTCAGGTCTTTGAGTCTGTTATACTCATCTGCCACTCCCTGAAAAATGGAAACACATGATCGCTCTCAGTAGTACAATCAAACCAAAGACAATACGGTTTCTGAGCAAAGTGAAGATGATTCCTTTACCTGGTACTTGATGGATTCCACGTCCAGGCAGTCCAGTTCTCGGTTCAGCTGGTGGATCTGGTCACTGAGTTCATCCATGTCAGCACACAGGGTCTTATAGCGGGTCAGATCCGAGTCAAACTCTGTCTTATACTGCTGTCGCTGCTCATCTGAAATGATCTCTGGGTAGAGCCTGGAGGTGGAACAAGACCTGATCTTCAATAAGTATACCAAAATGGGTTTTTTCCTCCAAGCTGAGTTTTTTGCTACTATTTAAATGCTAGAACACAGATTTAAACACCAAACACTGGCTCTGCTCACCTGTACAGGTGTTCAGTATGATCCTGATCCAGTTCATTACCAGTGTCCCCAGTGGTGTAACCAGTTTCATACTGGCATTCCTGCGCCTGAGGTCTCGACACTGGAGCCTTCCTCTTTTCTTTCTTATGAGGAGATGCTTCCTTGAATTCATCTGTCTCATCTGAAGAGCTGCTCCAAGAAGCGGCGGCCCTGTTACCGTCGTGGTGCGGTGCATCGTCATGGTGACCGCTGCAGAAGGAGCCGCAGGAGCTGGTTTGTACCAGGGTTCTTGCGAATTTGTGAATATTTTTAATTTAGGCCAATAATAACACTTTTCTGTGGTTGTTTGGTGTTCCTCAAAGCCCTATCCTTGACCCTTTTGTTGTTGTGCTTGCGTGGTCCAGGGTGGTGTTTTTGTGCCCGACATCCCTTCCAGCCGCAGCCGTGACTCACCTGCAGCTTTTGTAAGGGCCCTCGCTGCAAACGCTGACCGTTGCGTTGCTGCGGGAGACGACGCTGTCTTCTGTTCTCGGCTCAGGTGCTGCTCTCTCCGTCAGCAGCACGGTCGGCGCCTGCAAGGTGCTGCGCGCCTCCCCGACGTAATTCTCCTTAAAATAATACGGAGACATGCTCATCAAACTGAATATTACAACGCAGAATTGTTGAAACTATTTACAGCTAGAAAACACCCACAAATGACAGCAAACAGTCACGCTGCGCTACGTCTCCTGGAATCCTGCAGATTACAGGATGATGAATAATAAATGACTTTTAGTCTTTGGCCTATTTTTGTGTCGCAGTCTGGGGAAGACAGCCTGAAAGAGCTCATCAATGTGGCGTTTGAGCAGCATCACATGTAAAAACAAGGACGTGTATCTTATTTAAACGTCATTTATCAGCAGAAGACATTTCTTTTGTTGCATTCAGCATATTAGAGTTTTGTATAAAGAACAGCTCTGATTAGATCCAACCCCCCCAAGCTGAGTCCAGAGAAGCTGCTCCTGTGTTTTAGAACCAGTTTTCACGTAATTCTCATAGTTCTGTCTGAACTGTTGGTGTTTTATTCTTGGTTACCGCAACATCTCAGCTCCAGTCAACACAAATGTGGGGAAAAATGCAAGGAAACCGCTTCATTGCCAGTCGCACAGCGGTCCCTTTGCATACTGAATCATTTAGCGCCGCCGCGCTCTGCAGGGACTCACGCAGCAGCGCCGAGGCGAACCCGAGCCTTTTTATACATTATACATGCAACATGTATTATATATGCCTCCCTGTAAGGCATCAGCGCAGTACAAGAGTGCCCCAGAATCGGGTGCACATCTCAACGAAATGAGGCGCTGCGCACTCCGCAGCGAGAGCCGAATGTAGGCCAAGGCCTCGCCGGGTGGACTGATTGAGAACGTTCCCACCAGGAGTCTTAGCAGACATGATACGTTCGCAGAACTTTGCCGCCCTAGTAGATTAATCTGTGCTAAAAGCTGCAGGAGGCTCCTGCTGCGAAGCACGAAAAGTCGTGTCTGAATCTACAGTATAAAAACAACAGGAAATGTAAAGTCAACAGCAGAAGGGACGAGAAAGCGTCATCAGGGATCTGTGTGTGTGTGTGTGTGTGTGTGTGTGTGTAATTCACACAAATACAAAATTCTCACCCAGTGTGGTGCATCCCGGCCCTCTGACGGCCCCAGCACAGGCTGGTCCCAGTAGATGTTGGCTTTACCGTGTCTCCAGATCTTGCTGCGGGTCTTGTAGGCATAGTACGCCGACAGCGACAGGGCCACCACCACCAGGACACCCAGCACAAACGCTACCACCTGAGTTGATAAGTAAACGATTAAAAATAAAAAGCTGAATTCCTAAGTGGAATAAAAGACGTACCTCCTCGGGGTCCATGTAGCAGTAGTGGTACAGGTACCGGTTGTACATGGGGAACCCGGCGGGAAAGCCGGCCCCCAGGCTGCCGCTGAGGCTGGGCTTGCTCTGGATGCTCTGGCACATCATCAGCATGGGGTTGTAGAGCGCGCTCTGGGAGCTCTGCGACATCGGGTTCACCCCGATCACGAAGATGATGTCCATGATGACCTTGAGGTCACAGGAGAGACGGGGCGCCACCATGAGCGAGGGCCGAAGATTGGCCATTGAGCTGCAGGTTCTACCTGTGGACAGACTCACCTGAAGCACAGCCAGGATGATGTCACACACAAAGATGGAGAGGTAGAACCGACATCCGCGTGTGAGCCGCGTCTGCGAAAAACTCCCCACCAGGAAGCCCAGCGAGACCAGGAAGTTGACGGCCGTCACTGAAATGATGGCCGCCTTGGCCGACTGCGGCGTCATGTAGGAGCTAGCGTAGCCGTAACTGTAATATCCCGGGTCTGTCCCCCCAGCCCCGGCGCCGTAACCCCCGTATGCATATCCGTTCATGTCCCACACCAGCGTGGAGGCCACGCAGGCGAAGATGATGAAACACATGAGGGCCGTCGCCGCTTGGAAGGTTTTGACCAAACCGGGCGGCGAGAACCAGCGGTGGAAGTGCTGGATGCTCTCCTGCACCTGGAAGGAGTCAGGGGGGGCACCGTAACTGTACTGGCCATACTGGCGCCGCGGGGAGTGAACGCTGGGTGCAGGGTAGAAGGATGGGGAGGTGGCACTGTAGGGTGGGCTGTAGACTGGGGGGCTGTCGTCATAGCGATGGTCATACATGGTGTGGAGGGTCACAGCGGTTAGAAAACAGTTAAAGTCGACTCACACGTTCACGCTCCGGTTGAGTCAAACTGCAGACTTCGTCTTCAAAGGTCCAAAAAACCAAAATAGTTTGAAAATCTTTTCTTTGAAACAGACACGGGGCCTGTTTCTGACCTGATCCAGAAACTCAAGCCAGAGTCTTCAATAATTCACGCGGCTGCAGCAGCGGGGCAGCCTAGACTTCCGTTTTTGTCTTTCTCCTACTGCATCTGTCTGATTCAATCAAGGTTCAGTTTCAGTTCTCAATAATCAATGATCGATGACGGGCTGGGACTCACCACACCGCTCCGTCGGTCGCTCTTCCTCCACCGGAGGCTCTTCAGGAACAGCCGAGTCAAACTTCACGCTTCACTGGAGCCGCGGCAAAATCCGCCATCTTCTCCTGACGTTTCCCTTTTTCCACGATAATAAATCCATAAACGAAAGCAGCCGAGCGCGTGCTTCACCGGAGCACCTGAGGCGCGTGTGTGCGCGTCAGTGCACGGCTCACCTCTGCTCACCTGACGCCTTCCACGCGGGCTGTGATTGGCTGCCCAAACGCTGCAGAAAGACGGCCAATCACTGAGGTTCTGTACATTCTTACAGTAAAAAATTACTTTAATCACATTAATAAGAATTAAAGAAGAACTTTGATGATAAAGTTCTGCATGTGAGGTATATGATAATATTCCTAGTTTCACCTACTACACATCTGTAATTTATATGTTTAATTAGAGATCATAAGTTGGTTTTGGGGCACTATAGTTAAAAATAAAAGGACCAGGATCATCTGAGGTCAAGTCTGGTCATGTGATGTAAAACACAGTTGTCTTATTCATGAGTTTAAAAATAAACGGTGACTGATGGTATAATAGAAGTACAGCAGTAATAATAATGCAGGTGCGCGTCATTATACAATCCACACAGTTCAGACGCTCTGTTATTATACCGGCACATCACCATTATGTTACCTGACAGCGTCTGCCAAAGCGCCTGCTTGGGAGTTTCCAGACACTGCAGCTCAAAACACTCTTCTGAAATTAAAAATAAATGCGCCTCTGCCAAATGATTCATGTGCGTTTCCTTCCAAATGAGAATTATGTCACTTAAAAACCCGCCGAGTTCTTTTTAAAACATAAATAAGTACAAGTTAAAAAAACAAGGAGTTTTGTATTAATATAAAATCACTTTAATTTAAAAATGATAATCAAAAGAAAAAGGTACAAAATGAGTGTAAATATAAGTGAAAAATGATTTTTTTTTTTTTGAGAATACAACCACATTTTCCTCTCATCTCTTCCGTTCAGGTCGAGCCGTTTCCATGGTTTCCTGGTCAAATGTCTGGATTCTGTTCTTGATATGACTCAGTTTGGCTTTCAGGTAGTCGCAGCGTTCCTTCTTCTCTAAGAAGGACAGATCCTGCGAAGCACACACATGTTAAACATCTGCTCATCAGCGGTTGGAGGCTGCTGTTCCTGTGCACGTACGCTCTTCTTGTCCTGATACGTCCTCAGAAGACTCTGAATTCTCTGCTGCTCCTGGGAGACGGAGAAACAGAGGTGGAGCTCACATGCCGCACGATGACCTTTATGACCCCAGATCAGCTTTGGAAAGTTTTACCTGGTTTCTAGAAAGTTCATTAGGCATCATCTCACCTGAGGCCCTTTCGCATCTCTGAGGAGCCGCGACATCACCAGATCCAGCTCTCTGAACCTGCTGAGGGTGCTGATGATGTCCCTGTGAAGGTCCTTGTATTCCTGATACTGGTCGTTGAAGACGGCTGCGTACATTTCCCGCTCCTCCACGCAGCGGATCTCTGGGTATTTTCTAATCAGGACAGTTTTGGAGAGACAGTTTTGTTACTAATGCGATTGTTATCATGTGATTCTGGTATCGGTGGTTCTTGGCTTACATGATGTAGTCTGCAACCACGTGCACTTTGGTGGGATGTTCTGACGTTCTGTTGGAGCTGGCTGGATCTTTACGGGCCTCGGCGCTGACCACATGTCCAGGGTGGCTCTGGCGATTGTCCATTTCATCCCTGAACGACATAGTCTTTGTCTTCTGGGCGGTCAGCGGGATGGACCTCTGAAACTCCTCCTGGGGCTAAATGATCAAAGGAGAACAAAGAAAACAAGAGTGTTAGCGGTGCTACATTATGCCCCGGCTGTGCTCTTTTTTATTTGATAACATGATGATCCGTAACATGCTTCAAAACACAATCAAGCCGCTTCAGGGTACTAGCATATAGCATTACAAGAAGTGTCTCAAACGAGACACATTATAGTTTATACATGAAGGAATACGTCAACGTGAAACTGTTATTTACCCTGTTCTCGTAGTATGCTCTTTCCCGCCGTGCGGCCTCGTGCCTCCACATCTTCAGACACACCAGGAAGCTGCCCAGATACATCGCCATGTTGATGAAGATGAAGGCAGTTCCCGCCATCTGGCCCCCGTCCACCCTGCACAGGCTGGACAGGATGGGGTTTACGCCTACCGTCATGTAGCATAGCCCCCCGCGGCTCAGGTCATTCAGGTAGACGATCCCTGCCGCCATGTACAGCAGGAACAAGACCACGTTGATGGAGGCCTCAGTCAGAGGCCACCAGGAGGAGTCGAGGAGGATGGTGCGGTAGTACATGGTCAGTCCCATGACCAGGAGAACCAGGGTCAGGACCCAGGAGAGTCCAGCTACCACCAGTATGAAGGGGGTCATCGGGCCTCTGTAGCTGTACCCGGACAGGCCATAACCGTTGTTGTACGCTCCATTATACTGTCCATACGTGTTGGACCATTCGCTGTCCTTCTGGATGTAGGCGATGACACAGACAAAGACCATGCCCCCGAACAGGAGCTCCAGTCCAGCCAGAAGCCGGAGCAGTCCGGGCCAGGATTTCAAATAGGAATACTTCATGTTGTAGACCTCCAGCTTCTCAGCGTAGTACTCTGCAGGATGGATGCTGGTCAGGACGGAGTCCTCCTGAGGGATGGAACTGAACTCATCATCAGAGGGTCCATCTGCCAACAGGGGCTTCTGGGAGTTCTGACTGGATGGATCCGGAGACTCACATGTCTGCCTGCGGCCCATCAGGGGGCTGACCGGAGGGCTCACCCTGGTGCCATTAGGGAGGATCTGGATGGGACTAGTTCCAGCTTCAGAGGCGTGTTTACTGAAGATGCTTCCCCACCACTGAGGGACCAGGGACCTTATCCTGTCCTTCACGCTTGCCTTCCTCTCATCGCCCTCCTCCGCGGAAGGCCGGGAGATCGATGTGTGACCAACAGAGTTAGCATCGCCATCATCCGTGATGACATCAGAAGCGGGCACGTGAGTCACCCACACAGGCCCCGGAGGTTCACGACCGGCGCTCCTCTCACTCGCAGGAGAGTCGGCCACGCTGTGGAATTTTCTGCTCCAGCTTTTCATTGTGGGTGAATCATGGAGAAAGAGTCATTCTGCGAAGGGTCGACCAGTGTGAAGGACACAGCGCTGCTCTAAACAACAGAAAGCTGCTGCTCTTACCGGCTGCTTCTTTCTGCGCTCACGGCTGCCTGCAGGTAAACACAAACTCTTGTCTGGGGTTAAAATGGCCGCCGTGTCCAGTCAGCCCTCGCAGGTCAAAGTCCGTTAACTCTGACTCATTCCTCACGTCAGACGCTCACTTCTGCTCACGGAGGGTGATTGGCCAGAGCGCGCAGGAAGGTTTAAACATTAAACCTGAAACTCCCCGGTGGTGGAACGGATTTGCACTACTAGGTTAATCCATGAAAGAAAGAGAGAGAGAGAGAGAGAGAGGAGGTCCTGGAGGAAGTAGTTAACAGTCATAAGTAAAACTTTCCAATCTCTCCCATCTGCATTAAGCAGAAACTCTTGAAATATTCAGTTTATATGGATCTCACTTTAAACTCATCAAAAACAATAACGTGTCTAAAAGGTCAGATTAAACAGGCAGAGATCAGCAGCCCTATGATACCACTTACACCTTATCTCCAAGATCATGTTTCCCTCCCATCATTTCTGAAAAATGAATTCCTTCACGTACCAACTGAGCTGGAGTAGCCAACACTAGAGGGCAGCATCACTCTGTGCTTCTCACTCTCTTCGGTTTTCCACATTGACCTGACTCCCCCTGGATTCTCACTGTCCCTTCTTCACCGCCGATCATCTTCATTTTCCTGTTTAGTACAGCTCTTGCCACAGACCATCCTGCATCGTCTCCGTCCACATGTGGCTCCAGGGGGGTGGGCGGGGGTAGGGACGGGGGAGCTGCTCCTCCTGCTTAACATGGTCTCACGGTTCTTCCCTCAGTGGTGCTGACTTGTGTAGCCAAAGCTCAAGGCAAGGACATCCGTAATGACCCCTCCCCTTCCCCCTCTGCCCCCTCACACACTGCAGAGCCTGCAGCCAACCGTGGGACTGTAAGCGTACCACGACGCCCACTCCCTCAAATGCACCGACCGCTGGCCTCGGCCGCAGGGCCACCTCACCCGCTGGAGCTGGAACGCGCTAACATCTATAATCACCATCCTTGCTGTCATAACGCTAGTTAACTATTGGCTTGTATAATTAGCTGTAGCCAGTAACGCACCATTGACGTCACTGGCTGGCCTGAGAGCGGCTCTCTGAGCTGATGTGATCATTGTAGACATTGATAGCTCCATCTTCTGCGGGCTCCAATTTACTCTGACATTTGAATGTTTGCCCATCTGACCACATATCGCGTATTTAGGACATATTAGCTGCATCCTGGCCCAGACAGGCAGTCTACATCCTGGCTGACGGTTTCAGTCTTGCTCCCTGAGTCGAACCAACGACCTGCAAGGTCAAGCAGTCAGAGAGGACTGTGGAAAAGCATCCAGGAACCAACTTCTGGGCCCTAGAAGTGTCACAAATCACCCCCTGATCTGATAACAGAAGATGAACGGTACGTGTTTCATCAACGGTTCACTTCTTTAGGTCTTTATAAAACCAAAAGGTCCTGTAGGCCTTTACACCGCAGCATTAGCCATTAAAAAAACCAAAACCTAAGATCGATACTCATATTCTGTCTGATTTCCCCGCGTGGATTCCAAACCACGTTAGCTGAAAGCGATAGCGAGGGCATCAAGCCTAATGCATCCGCTAGCTGTTAGCTTCCAGGGCAGGCAGGATGGAGAGCATGAGGTGATAAGTTCAATAAATTGCTTCCTCTTTATGCTGAAAGCTTTCCCCAAAGGATTGTTTCACACACCACAATGATGGGCAGCACATTGCTCCACTCTCCCTCCTCCAGGTACCTGATGAGTTAAGGCCACTTTTCGCACGTCAAAGCCAGTCAGGAAATGCAGTTTTCCCCCTTGTCTCTATGACAACCACCAAAAATGAACACTGTGCTGCTTCTGAAGAGGAGCTGCGCTTCATTTTTGCCTCTCCTCCAGCCAAAAAGCTGCGTAATGTATTTCCGCGGGTTTGTTTCCACAGCTGAGAGTCTTCGGGGTTGTATAGCAACATCAGGGTGACTGACTCTGCTACTCTTGAGGGATATGGGTCCGCTGCCAACTCCCTCCTGGTTTGACAGTAATTAACAAGGCTTGTTTGCGCACGTGGACATGAATAGCAACTTGTCGTTCCAGTGTTTATGTGTGTTAGCGTGCCATGCGCAGCCCGCGGTTCACCTTGGAACGGAGCCCCGGCAGCTGCGCGCCCTCTGGAACGACGGTTCTGCTCATAAGTTCATCCTCCTGTAATCACGTTTTGGGATGTTCATGCCTCTAAGATCTGCAGGAGTAGAAGTGTGATGTCTCCATCAGCCAGCGCCGTTCGCAGTGTCACGTTGGCGGCAGTTTAGCCTCACTGAGGGGAAATAAAATAAATAATATGTTTGGAGTGACTTCAGGAAAGGAAAACAGAGCTTTGGTCATAGCTGAAGATAATTTTTAATGATCTTGGTGGTGCCCCCTGCTGGGACAAAAATAAAAAAGCAGCGACCTGCATACAGAGAAAATGTTCAAACCATTTGCCATCCATGTAGAGTTGGTTTATTCCAGTGCTACTAGGTACAACAGTGTGCACAGTACAATGATTGGTTTACATTTGTTCTCCTTTGTGGGGTTGCTGACGACTACTTTTTAACATAATGGAAGTTTTTGGGATTTACCTACCATCGTTGGATTAGCATCGTGAACTGCCAGCACCTCGCTACAAAATATCGTGTACATAAACGTTAAATTACGCCATTTTAGCATGAAGCGGGGGCTCTTTGGCCTCATCCTTTCATTTTTCTTTGCTGCAGGCCATGGCGAAAGCCTTCTTGTGCGTGTGTGTGTATGTGTGTGTGTGTGTGTGTGTGTGTGCGGGGTGGGGGGGTGATATTTTTGATGATGACGGATGACAAACGAGAGGCTACACCTTCGATGCTTCTATAAGAGTGACTGAAAGAAGGAGTCTAATGTAGAACAGAAGGATAGATCCGTTGATGGTGGGTGGGTGAGTGGGTGGAGGAAACGATGTTGAGAAAAAAAAGGAAAAGCTAATAGTCATGCTTGATTAAGTTTCACATCTTGTAAACAGAAACAGATAAAGCTGTCTCTGTCCAGTCTGGGGGGACTCGCCGTGCTGCAAGCTTTGATTTTAACAGCATGGAAATAAATTTTAAAAATGGAGCAATGAGCTTATTTTCCTTTTAGCTTATAAAGGGGCCATAAAGATTGTTTTAGCACCACATTCTCCTGGGACTCTACCGTATAAACTACTTTAGGACAGCCTGCTAGCCTGCTTACTCGCTGATGTCTTCCTCCGTCTCTTCAGTGTGCACTGAAAAGAAAAAATAAAATATCTAGGATGTGTCATACAGCATGCTTCAGTTTTAGTTTTTTATTTATTTGTTTTTTTTAACAGACGGCTTGTTTCCTGGATTTCGTTGCTTCACAGATGCCAGATCTGAAAATTGTCTTATTGTTACTTAATATTCTGCTATTTTAAACTTTTAAAACATAAAGTTAAATAAAAGTTAATTTAAATTCAATTTATCTACCAAGATGATGACCAAACAGCCAAATTTACTCAGATATGTATAAAGACAATAAATATGATTAAACATTGAGCTAAAACTAAAGCAGTAAAGACTATGAAGCTTTAGCAGAGCTAGCTTTAGCTGTAAATAAAATGTGATGTGATATGTGCTGATATGTTAACTGGCTTTTCTGGTCTTTTGATGGCTAGTAGACAGTTAGCATTGACTTTATGTGACTGTAGTATTGGGCTTTATCAGGTAGAAGGACCAGTTCATTAAAACTTCTTCAGCACTTTTATTGTTTTTTTTTTTTTTTTCTTTTTCAGGACTACTTTGTCACAGCGTTCTGTCCTCAATGCATAAACTAAGAATGCATCACAGAATCACATTACTGCAACTTTTCAGGATCTGCAACTCTAAAAATGGATCCTAGTTAAAAAAAACAAAAAGTCTGCTTAAAACAAAGGCAACAGAAGGGAGTTAAAAAAAAAAAATCAAACCCCAATTGAATCAACAAGAATAATCAAGCATGTTGTGTTTTCTGCACAGGACCATGCAAACGGGGCAGACTGGGTTTGGTGTGTGTGTGTGTGTGTGTGTGTGTGTGTGTGTGTGTGTGTGTGTGTGTGTGTGTGTGTGTCGTCATGGCCACATGTATCAGCAGACCTCCAGCCATGCCATTATCTGAAGACCACAGGAAGCTCTAATTAGTGGTGGTGAACAGAGAAGATTCTCTACTCCACTGTCACGTGCACGAGCACGCGGGACCGAGCTAAGAGCGAACCCGTTCTCTGATAAACACACCAACATCCCCTTCATCGCTTTCCAAGGTGTTAGTACAAGGAGAAAAGAAGGAAAAAAGGTTGTTTTTTTTAAGAGTTGCTGTGTGATGGAGGCAATGTTATGCATCACATTAAGACTTTTTTTTTTTACTTTTTGGAGAGGAATGTATCTGAAAAAGGAATGCAATGCTGTATTCAGACTGTTAACATCGTAAAAAAGCTCTGAAATTAGTAATTAAATAACCTTCTACTATTTATACATTCAGGCACTGAAAAATCACATGTCAATATGTAACTAAAAAAGATATTCGCTCTCGTGTTCTCCTTGGTCAGAGCAAGGAAGCGGAACCCTTGAAGTTGGCAATAGTGTAAATTTCTCCTACCCAGTAGTAACGTACGCCGCTCTCTGTTTCCATGGACACCCCCCCTCCCTTTGCACTTCCGTCCCGCAGCGTTCCGCCGCCTCTCCTCCGGCCTGAACGATGGGATCAGATCTATGACACGAGTCTGTTGAGAGGGTCTGGCCCACATCCTCCAAGGCCCTCGTCTCCGTGGATCAAACACAACCCCCACCCCCACCCCCATGTGGTTAAGGACTCTCCGGTGTGATAGCCAGCTTTCACCCCAGCGACCCTAAACTCAGTCATTTTTTAACTATACAAGGGCTTTTACAAAAAAAGCTAACTTGAACAGCCATACAATGGCTAAAACATAAACCATAGCTCTACTTTATCTCAGTTTAGCAGTCTTTTTTAAATGTATGTTCCCTCTTTTTCTTTTTTTGGATGCATTTATGCTTTTTTCTGGAGTTGAGTCTGTTGTTTTTTTGGAGGAGCTTCTGATCCAGTGCTGAGAGGCTCAGTCACAAAGGAAGCTGTTTTTGGACGTGATGAGGGCAGAGACGGGGTCAGAGGTCAATTCATGGGTTCATTAGTAGTCCGGGGGCACCTTTGGACGCGACGATGAGGTGACAAGTTAGGGCCCGGACGTGGCTCTCCGGGGCTATCCGCTGTCGGAGGAAGTGTGTGGCGCCGTTGAGGGAGAGCGCCGCCTGCGGGTGGTGGAAGTCCAGGATCGCTCTGAGCGCTCGGAACGCTCCGACGCTAACGAGGCCGGCCGAAAGCGGTGGATGAAGCCGTCCAGGAAGTCCTGCTGCTGTTGGGTTATGGCTTGGGAGATGAGGCAGGGCAGCGCCTGCAGGCTGCCCGTCACCGAGTCCAGCTTGTCCTCCAGCGTGCCGATGCGCTTGTCCAGCTCCTCGCTGCGCTCCTGCAGCTCCGACACCAGGTCGTACATCACATTCTGGGTCTGGTGGGGCAGAGACGGCGGGAGATCAGGTACAAGAGCAAAACAAGCAACACTGCATTTCACCGCTGTTTCTGGCTCCAGGACAACCTCTCAGACGTTCTAACCCCGTCGCTCTCTGCTGGAGGCTTCCACTCAGACAGACCTGAGTCCTGCTGTTCCTGAAGATTTTGGGGGGATTTTTGCCCCTTTAAGAGGCGTAAACATCGCAAGAGTTCCTTAAATAAATCCCACTGAATCTGACTGAGAGGGAAATGATGACGGAAGCGTGTAGAACGGGAGGGAAGCGGAGCCGCACGCTTCCAGCGCGTCAGCATTGATTTTATCTTCTTAACATTTTACAACCTCCAATCCATTACAGCGGGCGGCCGTCTTTAATGCTTTATGTATACGGCCGGCACGACTCATTCATACATGCAGTCGCTTTACTATTCAGAGTTACTGCCCCCTGAGGGCCGTGGTTTGGTTGGGGGGGTGTAAACACACACACATATCTTCTGCAGAGAGTATGACGGCTTTATAAGACATACATTCTCTACATTCTACGCCAGTTTTACAGGATTTCTCAGCATTCAAAGATGAGTTGAGCCCCAACCCCTCCGGGGCGGCCGTACCTTTGCCAGGTCCACCAAGGTGTTGGCCTGATCATTGAGTTTCCTCTGCTCCATCTTCACACTGCGCAGTCTGGTGGAAGCAGGGAGGGTGGGGTCAGAAGAAGGAGGAAGAGGAGGAGGAGAGCAGGAGGAGAAGAAGAGGAGGAGAGCGTGTGCAGGAGCGGAGCACAGAGAGACAGGTTGGCTTTATGAGGAGGAGGAAGACCGTTGTACACAGTTTCGGTGACAGTCAGAACCGAGAGGGCAGCCTGCATGCACCGTAAATACTGTATACCTGATGTTTCTACATGTATGCAGGTTGCGCACGTGTGTACATACAGATATAAATATACAAGCATTGCTGGTCTTGGTCAATGCAATACCAACCAAAACATGCAGACTGTGGAAGCATACTCCACTCCAAACAAAAACGTCTATAACAAGATCTTTCACCCAATAATGCTGCTTCAACAGCCACCGATGAGCCGATCTTGTTATAACTTCATACTCTGACATGCAATATGCTTCCGTGGAAACCCCCCCTCCCCCCCACCTCCCAGGAAGTCAAAAACATTCCCATTTCTTTCCAGCCAGAAAATAAAATATCACAGAGGAGGAGGGGGAGACGGCATGCCCGTTGGTCAGTGCTGCACACGGTCCACACTGGTCATTCCGTGAGCGTGCAGTGGTTGTGTGCGCGGACGCCACGGACGCAGACGCTTTCCAGATAGCTTGCGACGATGTCTCCTTATCTCTGATCACGAGCGTTGTGGTGCTGCGCGAAGCTGACGTGAACAGCGTGCCTTTGTTGGCGGAGGCATCGAGATTTTTCTTTTTCTTCCTGTTCAGCAAATCACGAGACAGGATGACATTCAAGGGCACTTATTCATGTGCAAATCAGGATATCAGAGCGCTCGCTCACGGCTCTTTCTCTGCGGGAAGCCGCCTCTGTGTGTTTTCTCAGTTTTGTCGTCTCTTAGGGCTGTCGGAGGCTAAGAGCTAAAAAAAAATTCCTTATTAGCGTCATACGTTAGGTCGGACTCGTTTAGCATGTTTCTGCGTGCAGGCCTCTGATTGGAGGAAAGAAATAAGAGAGGAGCATGGAAAGATTCGGAGGATGCCATCATGAAACCATCGTGTGGGATGAGTTGTGGTCATGGAGGTTAATATAGCCCCCAGAGCGACTATATTAATCATGGGCGGCGCCTGGCGGGACCCTGGCGGGACCCTGGAGGGTATGAGCTGCTAGCCAAGTCACCAAAGCGCCAAACACGTTCTGCTGCGAGACGCGTTTGAGTCCAGACAACCTCAACGCCGATGCTTCTCTTTATATTCAGTCCATTCAAGGAGGGGTGGGGGCGGGGGGAGGGGGGAGGAGGGGGGTCAATGGCACACGGAATCAAAGGAAAACCCAAACTGATTCAGCTTTTTTTTCTTTTCTTTTTTCTTTCCTGCTAGCAGATGCTTTGTGTCATGCACGTCACACGCAGACATGGAGAGAGGAGATGGAGGAGGAGGAGGAGGAGGAGGATGAGGAAACAGGAGGAGGATACATAGAAGACTCAACTTACTTCTGAGCTCTGCGGTGATAGAGCAAAACAAAGACAGAACACAGTACAGAGTTTTAACCTCACAACAGTCACGCAACGAGTGAAACCATTGCACTTGTCACTGTAAGCACGGGGTCAAAGGGCAGGAGGGGGTCACAGGGAGAGGGGCAGGGAGGAGGGAGGGGGAGGGGGAGGGAGGACTGTTACACTGTATTGCAGCATGTGTGTGTATGCGTGTGTGTGTGTGTGTGTGGGAGAGAGAGAGAAAGTGTTAATCTCATTGCAGACGTGGTGCTATCAAGTATTATTTCATCATCTCACAAACACGTCACGCCTCATCCTGACAGCCATCAGCGGCGGGCGCCACGCACAACTTACTGGTGGATGGCTTGGAGAAACTTGCGCTGGTGTTTCCGCACCTTGGCGTGATCTATCTTCTTCACCAACTTTGTGTGTTTGTAGATGAGCCATGTTTCCCTGAGTACATTGGCGGCTGTGTTCTTCACCTGAGGAGCGAGAACGCAGACGACAGAAGCGTTACGGCGGCAGCTGGAGGTGCAGACGACTGAACAACGGCCTCTTTGATTGCATTACACATGTATATATGTACAAAAGACACATTTCTATTCTCAGTGGGAGCTTTATTAAAACATTCCTGCCAACAGATGAGAAAAGAAAAGGCCCCAGCACCACTAATGTAAAACTCTGCCTAGACCCTAAAAAAGACTCCTAGCGTGACTCTGCTACTGTCACTCACTCTTTTGCAAAGTTGCGTGTCCATCATGAAGTTGTGGACGTGTTTCTCAGCCTTGGTCAGTTCCAGCTTTCGGGCCACCACTGCAACCACCAGAGCAGTGCAGCCGGCTCCCTGTGGGACGAAGAGGAGCCTCAGTCAACAACGTGTCCAGGGATGAAGAACGGCGCCATTAATTACGCATGTGCAACCTCACCATGATCCCTGTGAGCAGACACACGCCTTTGCCACAGTACGTGTGCGGTACCATGTCCCCGTAGCCGATGGAGAGGAAGGTGATGGAGATAAGCCACATGGCGCCCAGGAAGTTACTGGTCACTTCCTGTTTGTCATGATACCTGGAGGTACACAAAGGTTGGGTGCGTAAGTCAGCGCGGGCAAAAGCGCAAGGAAGCGCGGGCATGCTGGAGAACGATGGTGCCGTGTGAACCAAACCGAGGTGGGGGTGGGGGGGTGAGGGGGGTGGTGGAGATTGAGGAGGGAGGAGAACCGAGAGGGCAGGAAGCTGGTTTCCACTTGTTTTGTAAAGCCAGTTTAGCGCTTTCAACCAAATGATCAGCACGTATACAGTTAATTTCTTACACTTCGAGAGTTGAAAGAATGAAAGATGATTCATGAGCAATAAAATTAAACGGACTTTTTAAAAAGAAGAAGAATTGGAGGAGATGAGATCAAAGAAAACTGCATCATGCTGAATAGATGGATGAGGCAGATGAAATGAAAGAGCGATTGACTCAGACGTGTCTCGTCAGCACACGTGAGCGGACAGAAATGACTGCAGGTCGACCTCCATTTGAGCAGGATGGCAGCAAAGGGCACGTCTGTGTGCATCCGTAACCTCAGATTCAAGCTAACAGCGGTCTGCTGGTCGCCGTCTCTCTCTCTCTCTCTCTCTCTCTAGGCGTCACGCTGAGGAACAAAAAAAAGGTTCGGCGATGCAGATCGTCACTTCAAACATGTTGTTTGCTGAAAATAGCCGACAGCCATGCTTGAATTGTCAGTCCAAAGGCCAACGGTGCATGTGCGGAGATATCTCTGCTTTATTTTTAAAAGACTGTGCAAAGCTGGATTGATGATGACATTCCCATCGCTTCTTTTTGCAGCGAGACAAGGCGAATCTGCCGCATCCTCCCACCTCATTCAGCTCGCCTCATTATTCCCAATGGGCTGTCTGGGAGGAGATAAGATTTAATTTTGGAGTGAATGTAAAATATTTATTAGACACTCTCAGACAAAATCTCGCCAGCATCCTCCTGGCGAGCGGTGGCAGATCGAGCCTGATTTCTCAGGGATCTCTCCTGGCTTCTTTGTGGGAGGGGGGTGTGGGGGGACACTGACCGTGACGGTAATTAATAGCTGTGAGGACTCGTTAAGGCAGAGAGCCGTCACCTCTGACTGCAGCAGAGTTTCTCTCCGAATGAAGGCTAAATCAGAGGAATGCCCTCTCCTCCGTCTCCTCCAAGTCAGTTCATTGTTCCCAAACCCCACCGATCATTCCTTCAATGTTGCACGCTCAACTTTCTGTGCATGCTGGGGAGAAAGTAAAAACGAGTACTTTTTCCCCCTCCTAGAGACAAGAAAAGGTGTGGGGCTCTCGAATGACATGCAGAGAAGCAGTCTGGACGACACCATGCAGGGGAAAGAAAGCAATGTCTGCATCCTGCATGCTTCAAATCCAGTATATTGAGAGCAGGACGTGGGGGTGGGGGGGGTAGCAAGGGGGGGGCGGGGGGGAGGTGGGTGCCTGTCCAGTGCGGTGGATTGGAAGGGTGGCAAAGGGAGACGCTCATTGGATTTGACACCGGCAGTGCTTTTACCTGCGTCCCAGCCCCTCAGCAGCTGCCCTGTGAAGGCTGCCAGAGGGCCGATCTTGATCAGCCAGCTAAACGTTTTAATTACAAGCGACTGGTGCCATAATCTCATTCATCTGTTTGTGCGGGGCCGGCGCAAAGCGGGTGGTGTCCTCAGGCAAAAATGCACACGGAGGCCTTTTCTTTTCTTTAAAATGGAGGACAGCGGCAAAACGGGAGCAGAGACAGAGGTTGAAAAGCATTTGTGGGCTCTCAATATACTGTGTCGGGGTTTGGAATAGCATGGAGAAGAGCTGGCACCACTTTCAACCTATTCCAGGACAGGAGGTACGGCTTTGTGCAGACAGATTAATTCCCCGCAAGCGTCTTCCTGACACCACTGAACTCCTGACTCCTCCGTCTGCAACACTGACTTTGACAGGACGCTGCTGAAAAACGGCTGCACAGGTTAGAGGAGGGGGTTTCCAGCAAAGCCTGACGCGGAGACAACCAACAGCCACAATTATCACAGCTTCAGGGACTAATCCTGCTGTTCTTTCACAAAACGCTTGAATGATGAGAAAAAAAACATACTGCCAGACGTCACATAACCTTCGCTGTCTCTTTCACACACACACACACACACACACACAGACAGACACACACACAATTTCTCTCTTTTAAAAAACATCAACTGCTGTCTCCTATAAAAAAAAACATGTTTTCCATCAAAAATATCAAACATTGAGTTTGATAATTGAATTTGTTTCAAGCTACAAATTCTATTTGTTGGTTTTATTAAATGTTATTAAGTCCTGAGTTAAATAGATTCTCTAACTATTTATCAGGACTAACGTCAGTATAAACTCAGATTTTGTGTTTTCTGTGTGTAAAACAGTATTAAATTGATGTCTCTTCCTCTCTGTTTGTTCTGATATCTTTTCCTCTCCTCTCGCTTTCGGCGACTTTCTGCCGCTAATTAAAACTTTCGGTAATAAGTGCCATTCCTGTAGACAGAAGCCTACACGCCAGCTGACATTACTTGGGGACAAACATGTTGTGATGTTCCTCAGGAGGGACGTGCTTTTGGGAACAAACAAAATGATGATGACCTAATTCTAAAAAAAAGAGAGATCATTAAATTTAGTTTTAACTGCACAGCCACAAGTAAAACCGGCACAAACCAAGCAGACTTCTGATAATCTGGAGATTTTGTCTGAGTGGGGATGATGGCATAGATCATTTGTTTAAGCAGCTAATTAGCGTTCTTAAAATTAAACAAACTCAACTTGTCTGTAACAAGTTCAACTGTGTAAGGACAACGTTTCATTAGCTAGCTTGTTGTCAGTGTCAGGGCAGAAACGCTGTCTAAAAAAACACAACGGTGCCGGACATGTGACCACATCTTCTCCACTAAGCCCAACCGCGACGCTAGACGACGTTCCTCCGAGTGAATTAGAACAAGACGGAGGACGCGTGGTGGACAGGATCCGTCCCAGCTCCGTCTCTTGGCCTCCTGCCCAAATTAAACTCTGGGAAATGAATTCTTGAGCACATTTGACCAGCGGAGGGGCTCAAAGTCACAGTGACCCCTCATCTGCTAATCAAACACGGAGCAGATTCAGACTCGCAGGCTCTGCCGTAACCGCGCTGCCGCCAATTTACATAAAATATCAACCTTAAGTGTGTATGAAATTAAATTAACGTGCGAAGCAACTTTTGCCCCCGCAGACTGCAAAGCGAGCGAGGTGTGAAAACACAGATAAAATATCCCTCTGAGGTTTAAGGCCTGTGTCTCCACAAATGAACGATCAGCTCAGCGCTGCTGTACCTGACCCCATCTTGGTGTGGAAACGCCACCTGAACACGCGACCTTTGATAACCTTCACACTTAAACCAAGAAGATATCTGCCAGCCTGGTGGGGGTGGAACATGGGAGCCACCGTGCTTTAACACAAACAAACGTGTGGTGCAAAACAGGTGGTGGGATTGTGTGCTGAAGACACTGATTGGTGGAACACACTTTTTTCTCCATTTTCTACAAATTTCACTTCATTTGTAGAACAGTGTATCAGGGCCATGCTCAAAAACGAATCAAGAGAAAAAAAACAAACAAACAGAGATTTCAAAGTTACAACATTAATATAGAAGAGAACCTTAAATGATCAGATTAAAATGTTGGAAGAGGAACATTTTGTTAAATAGTACATTTGCAACTCTATTCTTGAAATCTCTTTTCTTCTTTTGACCCGCGAGTTCATGGTTGCCCCTCCCAAATTTCCAAAGAGGAATCAGCTTCAATCATCAGCTGTTCCTGCTAGGACAAAGGTCACGGCAGGTTAGCGGCTCTGCTCACAGGTCATGCCAACCAGGATTTCAGGGTGTAACTAGCTAGTCAAGTGATTGAAAGTTAACCTGTCTGACGTCATAGATCCTCCCAGCAGGAAGGGAGAAACAGAACTAAAAGGAGGGATAAACAGGCAGGGCTGGCAGGGCACATGCAAGTGTGCGAGTCAGAGTCTTGACCTGCTTGTTATGGAATCGGGAAGGCACTGGGACCAGTGGGTGGAGATGAGGGTAATCTGCAACAGCATGCCATGTTAGATGGGAACAGTAGAGGGACGGAGGTCAGGGCCAGACAAGGTCAGTTCAGGGGCTGAGCTCCAACAGGATGGGGGGTGACGCTCTGCCAGCCCTCCATCCCTCTCTGTCCCTCTGCTCATGTGTCTTTCATTCACCCCATCTAGGCTTCTCCCACACGGACTTAGTGCTCGTCCAATCTGACACAGTGCTGCCCTGTGATTGGCTGGGGAGAGTGGTCAGTGTGACATTTAGCACAGCACTTTGGAAAACAAGTGCTTCTTTTTTGCTTACATTTCATTCGCTGATTCATCGTTACAATTTGAGTTCATGCGGCAAACATGAAAACCTGCATGCTGTTTTAATGTTTACCACGGGGGGGTGGGGGGGGGCGCACATAAACTCAATGGAGGGCGCCGCGTAATGATGGTGAGACACAGCCCGGGACTGAAATGGCATTAGCACACAAAATGACGTGACACTCGTTCCAGGTCAGCAAAAGTCGGTGAAGGGGGACACGTAATGAGATGGTAATGTGTGAACACAAAGAACAGAGAGGCCTTTGCTCACTGGCAAATCTTTGGAGTTGCTGCTAAAAAGACTTTTTGTCTAATATTGATCTATAACAATTGCATAAAGAGAGGGAGAGAGAAAAATGGAAAGACGACAAATTGCCCTCCGGCTGATTCGTGAAGGTGACTCGAAGGAGCTGCTCCATTTTAGCTCCACTTTCCTCCTCCTCCTCCTCCTCCTCCTCCTCCTCCTCCAGCCCTGACTGGCCTGACAGTTAGCAAAGAGACGCTTGCTTCAGTGTGCTGCTCACATCGACGGCCTCCTCTCTGCTCCTCCTCCACCTTTACCACGCCGTGTTTGGAAAGGATCAATTACATCGCCCACGACCACCCTGCCCTCCCTCCAACCCCGTTCGGGGCAGCAGTGGCGCCAGCTCGGTGCAAAATGATAAGTTTGATTGTTAATTAATTTATCTGTTTTCCACGGCCAGAGAGCGAGCACTCACATGGTATCCCTACGGAGCAGCATAGTGGGAAAATAAAAAGTACAATAATATAGATAGATGTGACATTTTATCAACACACACACATGCACACACACGTCCGCCTGTGCAGACCCATCCATCTGAAGTCGGTTCAAACTCTGCACTGGAGGCCTGTTTATGGGAAGCTTGTGTGTGTGTGTGTGTGTGTGAGTACACGGGACGACCGACTCTCTCATCTGATCGCCAACAAAACTCCAGTACGTGTTTCCAGATGGACTCGGTAACTGTGTCAGACTAGGCAAGAGCAGCTTCGCGTCTCGATTCTGTTGTTTTCCTGAAATAATTGCCAAGAAAAGCTGGTGATCCCCCGGTATCAGCCTTGTAATGTGGGCGGGGCCTAGCTGAAGGCAGTCACATGGGCCACCACTGGTCTCCCACGGCTATGCCGAGACATCTATGGTGTGATTTCAAATTTAAGTAAATTCTTTTTTATCATAGTAAGAAATAACAAAAGATGACGATCCCATTTTGGTGGCCAAGCACGCATGTTTGCTTTAAGTGTCATTGTCCTCCTGCTAAAAGCATCGCAGCACAGTGAGATAAGTAAAAGGGTCAGTGAGAAATTAAATTAGGCTGCTCTAATTCATCTCTGCAGCTCCATTTCTACCAAGCAGCATGGTTTTGTTCCATTGCTAAGACTGACAGTGTGCCAACAGGACATTGTTCTTAATTCTTCAGTGGTGAAAATAAAAACTTGTGTCATGTTGCTGCTGGTGTCGTGCAAGGCAGAAATGTAACAGGTAACTTGACCCGCATAAGCGCATTTTAATGCAGGTGAGCGTAGCCTGTGTGTGTTTGTGTGTTACAGGTCAAGAGTTGGGTTGTGGTTTTAAAACCATCGTACGACTCTACCGCTTTGTGGAAATATTAGCGTGTCCTTAGCAAAATTCCCAAACAGAAAAGTGGGTTTGCATAAAAATATACTGTACTGCTGCCCCCCAGATTTAGCTATACTTCTATGGAGGGGCTGAAGGAAGGGTTAACCGGGGTTTGGCGTGCAAGGCCTGGGTGTTAGTGACGGGAGGGAAGGGGAGGACCTTGGTAAAAGCAGGTGAGGTGAGCTGCAGGAGGACCATGAGCCTGTCTGTGGCCTCCATCTGATGCTGCATGTTTCTTCTACACGTCCGCTCGGCCGTCTTTGAAACATCAAAGCACGAAAGCCTCGTTTACCGATGCAAATGTGACGTGAGACAGGAAGAAAAAAAAAAAAAAAAAAAAGGGCTTTTTTTTTTTTCCTGCCTCACTTTTTCTTCTCCCCCCTTGAGACGAAGCCCATCGTGCAGTTTTACGGAGGAAAACGGGTTAAGGGGCCTCGGGGGCTGCTCAGCATTACCAAAACAAACCATTCAGCAAACAAACAATTAGAAACTCATGAATTATGGACAAGCCATCAAAAATAGCAACAAACACAGGAGCAGGGAGTTTGTAGTGTTATTGCTGATCTAACGAAATGTAGAGCCAATGTTTTCAAGTGCTCAGGTGGAGCACGTGGGTGTGCGTGTCTAACGCGTGTGTGTGTAGACAAGTGTTTGGACGATTTTTACGATTCTGCACATTTCAGCTGGGGGGCTAACCAGACAGAAAGAGCAGACCTATCCATCCGGAGGGCCCCGACTGCGCGCCAACCTTTGCTTAATCTGTCCCAGTAACATCCATAATTCGCCCGCCCGTGTTTACCTCTCGCAGACGCGCACAGTCCACGCAGCAATGATCCAGGAGGATATGCTGAACACCAGCAGGACAGTCCCCGGACAGATGGTCATGAGCGTTTTCATGACGAATCGCGTGTTGAAGTTGATTTTGTTGAGGGCGCCGATGCTGCGAGACGAGGCGTCCGTGAAGAGCTTGCTGTGGAGCAGCATGACCCGGCCGATCAGGTAGAGCCTCAGGAACATGGGAATGGAGAGGATGATGTCCACGTCGGCGTCGGCCACCGACGGCGTGTAAGTGAAGGCCAGCCGCGCCGTCCAGGTGAAGACGTACTGGCCCGGGATGGGATGGATGGCGCACACCAGCAGCTCCAGCACGATGAAGAAGATCCGCTCATAGGTCATGGCTATCCTCCAGTCGTCCGCACCGTTGTCCACCATGAACAGCTGGGAGGGAAACCACCCTTCCGTCAACACCTCTGATAACCAATGAAATGAAGTTACCTGTTCAGCGCTGGACTCACCTGGATTTCCCGGGCGTGGTACATTATTATAAGACCAAGCAGTATAACAGTGGAAAGGCTGATAAGGCATTTCAGTGCAAATGAGTATGAAGATTCCTGAAAAGAAACAAAGAGATAAACATCAGGAACAACCTGCATTTATTCCAATATTTCCGCAAGCCGTCTGCATTAACCGGCCCCTGTTTAAAATGGGATTCCTCTGTTACATAGCAACCAGACCCTACCTTTTGCACAAGTATAATGTCATCAGTGGTCGCCTACACACACTTACACACACAGCACTTATCAAGTTAAAAGTCTAACTGAGAGCCGATAATGGGCTTCTGCACACGAGCCGCGCAGTCAGGATGTTGCTAAACAATGCGTCCACAGGTGTAGGTGCAGGCTGAGATTATTCGTGGATGCCGTTCCCCAACCTCCAAACCACCAATTAATCAAAGGGGGAGGGGTGCGGAGAAGGCAAAGCTAGCATTAGTAGGGGGGCCACCCCCGGTGAACGTCACTGGTGATAAATGGAGGAGCTGGATGCGTGTGTGTGTGTGTGTGTGTGTGCCCACGTGTTGCGTTTACAGGGGGAGCATGGATGTGGGAAATGAGGAGCTGGACTCCTCTGCGCTGGTAAAATTCCATTTGATGAATCAATTTAGCACCCCGATCTTAAAAAAATACCATCCATGGTTGTAATAATGGCGCAGAGGAGAGACGAGGAAAACAGGTCTAGTTCATAATCTCCTCCGTGCTGACAGAGAGCTGCTCGGTGTGATTCTGTCTCACGTTGGTCCATATTCCGGAATGTATTTTTAGCAATCAGATAAATTGCTTTGCTCCACGGGTCAGCGGCACGTTCTCGAGACGTCCTAATGTCTGAAATTGTTTTGAGAAGTCCCCGGTGAAATAACATTGAACGTTCCAATTAATCCACCTGCAGGAGGTTCAAGGAGTTTTCAGTCCCAGCGCGAGCAGCCTCTCCACGCCGCCGCCCCGCTCCAGGGCTCAGAAATCCTTGGCTGAGCCTCAGGTGTCTCAGACGTACGGTGATGTGAGAGGGAAAAGGGACCGTTGACAGCGAACGCCACCTGTCTGACGGGCGAGGGGTCGGCGTGGCATTCAGAGACGGGAGGTCATTTCCATTCCGGCGGAGGTCAGGTTGATGAATGAACTGAACCCTGCTCGGTAACAGTCACACAGAAAGCTGTTGACTTACTTAAAACCCAATCAATCATTCCTATAGTAGATTACCACAGTAGCTGGTGCACATCACACACTCACATGTAGCTACTCTAGAACACATTCTAATAATCCCACAAGATGGAGAAAAATCATTATTTTTGAATGCTTTTGTTCATTCATTGGATATTTAGCGACTTCTACCCACACCTGTACCTGCACTAAGCCAATTAGCACGAGCACGAGCACGACACTTTTTACTACACACTCACTCAGAAGGAAGGGAGCCATCCTGATGTCTGGAATATCTCTTTCATGCTGATTGTATTTCAAAGCCCATAACATTTAATTATCCAAAGTACTTTTGAGATCTGTTCCAGTCAATGTTCTGGACATTACAGATAATTAATTAATCGACTCCAAACACTGGATAACAAAGCACCCTTGAAAACACCAGAAAAGCAGCTTCTTCTTGCTCTTCACTGTTTTATCTCTGATGTCAGCTACAGGTCGGTGTTGTCCACCATTAGCAACTATTTAGCCTCTGAGATTATTGACCCCATATTTAATTTCGGCTGCAATGTTCCCGCCGTGGTTTTGCAGATGGGGTTTGTGCTGAAGGAACCTTTCATAATTCCAACGCCTACTGATTTCACACAATCAAACACGAACAAAAGAACAGTGACGACACCCAAGTTTCCCACTCGAGCATCGCAACCCACCTTTGTGTAAACCCCCCATGACAGTTCCGTCTCTGTCACCATGACAACGATCCCAAACATCCCGAAGATGAGCGCGTAGTCGCTGAGCCGTTTCCTCTTCTCGAACAGCGCCCTCCGGTGGCCTAGCTTGTAGCCAATGTCCTTGTTCTTCTTCTGCGGTGCCCTCCCTCCTCGCCGCCCGCTGCCCTCCCTGACCAAGCTCTCGTTGGAAGCCTTGCTGGGGTCTTCACCGCCGTTGCCTTTAGACACCACAACCTCGAGGCCGGAGCTGTGCAGCGTCTGCAAGGGCTGCGTCTCTGAGTCGATGTCCGCAAGGTTGCGGCGCGAGGAGGATGCCAGGCTGCCCACTAGTGGTCTCACCACTCCGCCATTGTACTTGCAGGTGTTCATGGCTATCTGAGGGAGTCTGCCGCTGCTCTCGGAGAGGGAGGGCTTGGATCCAGCATGGCTCAGCTTCTTCTGCGCAGTAGTAGCCTGTGAACAGAAAGAGGAGCGTTACAAAGGCATCAGTGGGCATCGCACCTCTGCGGTTCTGCGGCGGGGACAGGATTACATTATAAAAGTAGACAGATTTACCACCCAGCGGGACATGTGGTCAAACATACAGCAAGAGCCAAAATATTAACAGTTCTTGTTTCTGAGAGCTGGCACGGTTCATCGAGAGAAGCCCAAACGTGTGTCGGGGAGACCAAAACAACAGAGTCACACGTTTCAAACCCAACGGCCGAGAAGTTCCTTCACGTCACAGCGCCAGTTTCTGCTTCGAGGGAATGGCATCACACGCCAACTAAATGATGAATGCGCCTTGATGTAAAAATAAATCCATATAACCAATAGCCGGCCTGACAAAGTGCAGAAAATTGAATCTTTGCACTGCACAAATTTAGCTATGAAAGATTTATGCACGGCTCAACCCGGTTTCCTATTAGAGAATCACTCTGCCCTGGCAGATTAGAAACTGCCCAAATGAGAATGGAGAAGAAAAAATGGGACAATGTCAAACAATCCTCTCATTTTAAGAACCAAAATCTGTTGAGTTCTTTTCTTTTTGTCGACATTCACTAGATCAATGCAACTAATACTTTCTGTGTTTTGGATAGAATTTATTGTCTTTTTCCTCTCCATAATTTTCCTGCTCTTCCAACTTTCCTCCTGTGAGGAGGATGGATAGTCACCTCAGGTATCTATCTGTCTGTCTGTCTATCCTGCTCCCGGCGCTCTACAGAGACTCAGGCAATTTGCCATAATGGGTTATGAAAACCTCCCTCGGAACAGTGCCTTTTCCAAAACAAGTTGGGGGTGTGCGATAGTAGCGCTGACCATTTTATTAGCCCTGACAAAGCATGCCTAATGCCTTTAAATGTGCTGGTGGGAATAAGGAAGGGCAGTCCTAATGGAAATTTACCAACTCTGGTCCTGTGATGCTATCATTTTGCACATATTGTGTCTCCATGAGAACAAGACTAAAGGTTAAGGATTAGCGCAACCCATAGTGTTTCTAATCCCCTTTACTGTATTAAATTGCTTTTTAATCTGCGCCATTAGAACGCTTACAGACTTTGGAGCGGCTGAACTTTAGGTTACAAGGTCAGGAAACGCTGCGGAATGGTACGCGCTGCGTGGAGTAACAGTCCGGATGTTGATCTTTAGGGGTGAGAGCGCACCATTTTTAACTTTGCAGCATTTTTAACTTTGAAATCAAAGCACATTTATTCAAAGCAGAATCAAATCAAGTAATAATCATCTTCAATATGTGCTGAAATATTTTTAGCTTTCTGCGGAACATCTGCCTTCTCTTCCCTTGAAAATCAACACTCCTTTGGTTTTGAGTGCTTG